>CM060910.1:334832176-337554676 GCA_030737875.1 Allium sativum | reverse complement strand
CACACCACTAAACGGTGTTATGTTCACCTGAGTTAAAATGAGGTGAACAAGCTACTATTGAGTTGGATATGGTTGATGTGATGGTTTTGAATCCTTATATATAAAGTACTCAATTTCGAAAAGGAAAACAATCATGGTTTCGGATTATCATTATGATGATGAATAGTGGAGGGAAGGGGATCACCTGCACCGAATTTTCGGTGTTTCCATGAATCAAACCAATCGCAGTCCCCTGATTTCCTCCATTTTACAGTTAAATCGCCGAAAGAATGTTGGTTTAATTGCAAAATGGACAAATTAGGAGGTCGTGATTGGTTGAGTCCAGGGTATTCGGTCCCATAGCGGAGCAATTCAATTAAGAGAAGGGCCACATGTCCCCAAGAGTGGTTAGTCAGCCCCTTCCAAAATTTCCTTTTTTGCTTTGAGTTCCATCATTCAAGAGTTGAACTGAACTCAAAATGGTGATGGTACACAATTATGGATGATTGAGTATGAATCAAAATCTAGGATGATGAACATTGTGAAATGCATGTATTGATATGGATAAAGAACAGATGACAAAGCATCAAAGCAAACTAACATATGTGATGAATTTCAGTTTAGCATATATGAATAACCCATATGTTTTTGTTTTGCTATACAGGCAGAGGCACTAGTAGCCTTGCTACGGCAACCAAGATCGGGCGGCAATCGGGAAAGATCGGAGGATGGGCTAGACTGATCCAATGATGGTGGCGATGGTGATAGGTGCCAAGTTGGTGGTGGTTGACCTTTTAAATATTGACTGATGTTTTTGTTTAGCACGTGTGAACTGGTAAATAGTGTGTAAATAGCTGGATGTGAAGGGGACCGGATTCAATGATGAGCTGGTGTGTGCGAGAATCTGTGCGGTTCTATTCTTCTATTTTTTTTTTTTTTTTTTTTTTTTTTTTTTTTTTTTTTTTTGAAATGCTACAATATCCGAAAAAGCTTTTGTCAAAAAGAAAAAAATAGGAGTAAATCCAGAATTTAGGGTGGCAAACATTGAATTCAGGAGGTATTTGTGTAATTCAAGGGGTGAGCCTCTCATTTTCTTGTCTCTACCGTAATTTTTGACAAAATGAAAAGCGGACAAAGTAGCATTTCTGTTTTTTTTTTCCTTACTTACCATATGTGCATTTCTCGAATGTATTGGTAGCTTGGTTTGTAGTTTAGTTGAATTTTGTTTATAAATCCCACTTTCATATTGTTGGTTTGATGCTTGTTTTCGTGGTTGGGATCTGATTATTTTATAGTGTGGTTTGTAGCTTTCGTTCGCTTGTTAGAGTCACGATATTGTGTGGACGTAAGTATGACTACGATGGCTTACTAGCTTGTGTACCCGTACATTTTAATTTATGAAGACGACTGGAATTTGATAATTGCAAGTGCAAGTTGCAGCTATAAAATAGTAGGGAATATTTGCGTGGAAAACGAGTCTATATCTTTGTATTGGAAAATTAATATTATTTTAAAAATGATATTCTTCTTAATGTGTTTATTTGTCGGTCTAAATCAGAATTTTTTTCCGCTCTCCCTTTGCATTTGATATTCAATAAGGATATTTGCAGAATATAAGTAGTGTCATTCATATTTGTATCAGCAAATATGGACAGGTATCGAATAATTGTTTTATTCCGTAATGATTGATAAATCAAGAAGATAAAAGCAAAATTTTAATTTAACATATTTTTTTTAGGTCTCATCATTATTGAATTTTGAAAATTAATAATTATAAAAATTAGGTTTAAATAATTAATATGCATGCAGTGTGTAAAATATAAACTTATAATTTAATTATACAATAAATATACATAATTTAGACTATAATATGGAAAGAAATCGAGGAATAATTTTTGATGTGGATGCTTTTGTGTTCCCAATGCATTTATCCTTTTTTTCACGTATGGATGCCAATATATTTCACGTTGTCAGGGCATGCATCAGCAGCCCTAGTAAAAACAAATAGAGATAACTGAAAATTATCATTATTATTTCAGCTGAAGTTAACTAGGTCCGTAAGGTTTTGGTTTTTTGTTTGAACCTGTTATGTACGATCCAGCCTATTCTTCTTTGGAAACAAACCAAATTTTGTTTGAAGTTCTGTTCGAACCATCCGTTCATGTAATATTCCGGTAAAAATGGTGATATTTTCAGTTATGATGCGAAGGACTAATAGCAATAATTATTCGGTAATTTTTATTCTCATCCACAATTTTAGTAAATTAATTCATCCTATTTAATATGATCGTTGACTTTTACTCAAATTTAAATTTTAATCAGTGCAACTATCTAAAAAACTTATGTATCTTTCTTCTTCTCAATCTCCTCCTCTGTGTTCTTTCAACTCTCTTGTTATTTCATTAATGACTTCACTTATGCTATCCTACTTTACATTCATATCTTTAGTAGCGTCTTTGCAACTTCTGATTGGATTCTTGAAGTGCTCTTATCGTTAAAATAGTCTTGATGTTATTTCATCCTCCTTTGTTTCTTCCATATCTCCTTCCATACTTGTTTCTTAAGTTATGTTTGTTTATCATCATCCGAGATTTCTGGTTTATCCGAGATATTTGGCTCCGACATCATTACGTTAGGTCCTTAAATTTTATTTATGAATCTTGTCTTTGTGGGGGAGAAGATATGACCTGAAAGCTGAAAGGACTAATTGTGGTTTATTGGGTGACATGGTAGAATGGTTTGGATGCGGGAATTAAGCTTACTCAGATATGATAAATATTAAACAGGAAGAAGAAGAACAAGTGCTGGAACAAAATCAAATTTGAGAAAATTCAAAATAAAACTCATATTAATTATCCCATCAACACAGTGTTATAAGCTGAGTTCCACTGCTAATCGGTAATAATCTGAATGCAGCGCTGCGTATAGAAGATGATAGTGTGAAATCTTTAAGTTAATCCACTCGTGGATTAACTTACAAAATAGTTGTGGATTAACTTATTAAAGTAAAATGGCGGATTAACTTATTAAAACATTGGATTAAAATAAAAAATACCTAATTATTTAGCAAAAATAAATTAGAAAAATGTTATCAATCTCTACGTGATTAGTAGCTGCTATGATTTCAAGTTCCGACCCTACTACGCTTTAACCGCCGTCAACCTTTGATCTTGGCCTATACGATTTTGAAAATAAAATAATCCTTCAAACCATTTGAAATTTCTGAAAATCCTCTAACCAAATCTATTTAAATTGTATGGTTCTTTAAATTTGAATAAATAAATTGTCCTATACTCTAATTTTAAAATTTTAGAAGAATCTGTGACTATATCTCTTTGAACAGCATGGTTCTTTAAATTTGAGTAAATAAATTATTCCTTATTCTATTTTTCTTCTACACATAGTCAATAAATTTTTACAACCTTAACCATTACATTACTGCATTAATTTGCCTATGATACCTTTTTCATGTATTTTTTATGAACTACTGTCTAAATGAGCCTCTTTTACCATTTACAAGTAAATAAAACTAACAAATTCTCATTTTTACGCAAAAAATTTGTTATAGGATTATTTCACTTGATATTTGTTATTACACGTTAAAAGTAATTGGTTTAAAGTCTATATAATAATTATAATTGCTTAAAATTTAAAACTAATTGAAATAATTTTATATGGAAATAAAACATAAAAAAATAATAGCACTCTTTAGCCCTTTAATATAACCGACAAGTTTCAACTTACTTTTTTTTTTTTTTTTTTTTGGTCATGAATATTTGAATATAAACTTGCTCCGATGTCGGTTAAACGTAGCTCCTTTTATTTAGCATTATTTTGTAGCCTTTTAATGTCAATTACAATTTTTTTTTTTTTAAAATATCCGTTCTCAATTTTTTTCATCACGTTAGTCATATATTTAAATATTATAACGTGGTTAATGCCAAGAGGTGCATATGAATGAGATTATTGATCATTTTTTTCAAAGACTATCAATTATATATATATATATATATATATATATATATATATATATATATATATATATATATATATATATAAGAGCGGCTATAGAAACACAAAATTATGTACATAAAATCTGGACCACAATATCTGTTTGTTTTTATGTGTTAGGTGGAATTCAGGGGAAAATCTAATGACTTAGATTTCAATCTTATTTTTTAGTGAGAAAAAAAAAATGAGTGGGAAAATAGATGATGGAGATTAAGGGGGAGAGTTCACGTGTGATATAAAAGATCTAGTGGAATACTTTCTCTCTCTCTCTCTCTATATATATATATATATATATATATATATATATATATATATATATATATATATATATATAAGCAGCGTTCGATGACACTCCAAACTGTAGAGCATCCCTTTGACCATATGATTTTCACCATTCATTTATATAAATTTAAGTTTGATTAATTGAGAAGGCAAAACCAACCCTAAGAAAACCCCTTTGAACATGTTCTTGTATGAAATGTGATCAGGTGCATCCTTGATCGAATGAGATATCTAAATTTTGAGGTTGACTACGCTGTAGCTCAAAGTAAAAAAAAAAAAAAGTAATTAAAAAAAAAAAAATCAGTGCGTTTTAGTTGTTGCAATGGAAACAACTTGATATTCGACTGCAGTGGAGAAGCAAGCCTAAAAGCCTGCAGCGTGTGGTGATAAGTTGTTGACTGGACAAGCAATATGAGCACGAGGAAGATGCAAGAATTTATAACAGGGGGATATGCTAGGAAAAAAGAACACTCTTTGGATTCAACTGCAATGGGGGTCATTCAAAACGCTGACATTAGTTCAATTTTTCCAAGTTAAAATGTGCGATACTTTTAGGTTTTCCTATGAATTAACTATTTGGCCTTTGTAGCTGATCATTAAAATTGATATATAACATATCTTCAATCCAATGGGGAAAAAACATATCTTGCATTGCAGTTTTGTATCAATGCACCATTTAATACAGTATAACGTGATGCATTTGAAACAAATTCAACTTGCATCATAATTTAAATGAAAAAAGAGCATATACTCATGAATTATATTTCAAATGTTTTATGTAGGCAGTTATAAGAACTGATTTTGATGTTCATGGCTGACCGGATAAAATCACCTGATCCCATAATTTCCTCGTTCTGTGGGCCAAACTAATCTGACCCCCTGGTTTTATGTGGGTCCCACCGAAATTAATTGGTCATATTAGTTTGGCCCGGGGGATCAGGGAAATTGGGATCAGGCGATTTGAATCCATGGCTAACATCACAAAATTCCTAAATTCCAGCACTGAGCACTGTATAAAGATGGCAATAATGTGATACACTCACACTCTGTTGAAAACAATAAATAGGCTGCGATAACCAGACTATAAAGGTATCTCATCTCAACATTACAATTGATGAATATTATTATTAGGTGCATCTCTTTGTCGTCAAATATTGAAGAAGAAAAATTAGTCCAAAGGACATTGACAAATTTTGAAACGAAATTAGCCCAAATGACATCAAAATTTATTTTTAGATTGAAGGACAAACATTAAAAGGAAAAAAAAAAGTTGAAAACCATTGTTAAATATAATTAACATTTTGTACTGTGTAAACCTGAATATAATGCTAGTTACAACTAACATTTTTATATAGCATAAGAGCCAAACATAATATCATGGAAACAGCTATATGAACACAAAAATTTGACACAGATCAGGAGACATAAAATCTCGGCAACATGATTAGTTTTTCTTTATGTTAGAAGTGCAAATCATGGGGTAATCCTATGGCTTAAATTTTGTGTCCCTCAATTCGTATCTAAATAGACTTTACCTAATATTATACGGGTACACATGCGCGCACACACACACAAATTGACATTTTTTGCAGCATTAGCCCGACTATTAAAGACGTTGTGTTGTGGTAACAGCGGCTCGGGTTTCCTTCAGCTTGATTTATTTAGGTTTGTCTTTTAGTCTTAAAATAAAATCTAATGCCCTTCAAGCCAATATTTTTCCAAAGTTTCGTCATTCTTTCTAATTACCACTTTCATAAATGCTATTAAAAATTACAATAATATAATTCAGTTTATAACTGCATCACAAATGGAGTTTCGAATTGCGCTATAGTAATGTAGTTGTTAACCGCATTTCACTTGTGCAATTTAAAACTGCATTAAATTGGTGTAGTTTTTGACTACGTTTGTAAAATGAAGTTAAAATTGCACTTAAATTGTGTAGTTTTAAACTGCATTTTACAAATGCAGTTAAAAACTACACTTAAATTTAAGTGCAGTTTTTAACTGCATTCGTAAAACACAATTAAAAATTGTACTAAGTATTCCAGTTTTTAACTGCATTTCATTAATGTAGTTAAAAACTGCATCATAATGGTGAAAAGTTACTAATTGCATTTGCAAAATGCAATTAAAAAAGCCTACACTTAAATTGTGCAGTTTTTAACTGCATTTTACAAAATTTAAAATAAAATAACTTTGAATGCAGCTAAAAATGCTCCATTTGAATGTAGTTTCCAACTGCATTTAGGACAGCATTTAGCAGTATGTTTGAAATGCAGCTAAAAGTTGTTGCATTTTAGTGCGAATTTTAGCTACATATCACGCATGCAACTAAAACTACATTAAAATACAATATTTTTAGCTGCATTTTAAACATGCCGCTAAAAACTAGTGCATTTTAATGCAATTTTTAGTTGCATGTGTAAGTGCCTATGTTAAAAAGTAGTAGTTTTCTGTAGCATTTATGAAGTGCAATTAAAAAATAATATTTAAATCATGTAATTTGTAACTGCACTTCGCTTATGTACTTAAAAACTACATTAAAATGGTGTAGTTTTAAACTGTATTTGTGAATCGCAATAAAAAACTACACTATATAATTCAGTTTTTAACTGCATTTCACTAATGTAACTAAAGATCATCAAAATAGTGCAGTTTTTAACTGTATTTTGATATAAGTCATTAATCATTCTCGTTAACTTAATCATTTCACTAATGCGATTATAAACAATAACAAAGGATAACAATCGAGTTAACTTAATACCCTTTCGTTGTTATCATTAATCAAGACCTTAATATTTTTGTGTCCTTGGGGTCACTACAAGAATAAGAGCCATATTCGACGACTCAAAACGGTCGGCGGTCGTCGGAAATAGCCATCGAAAATGAGGGCGTCGAAGAACAGAGTTTTTGACGGCTTCCTACACATCCTGTCGTTCCTATGTTCGACATTTTCCGACGGTTTTCGACGGCTAGCATCACGTGTCGGTAGCCATCAAAAGTCGTTGCTTATATTTGTATAATAAGCCATCGCTAAGTGCTGGAAAACCTGCATATTTTTTTTATTACAGCTGCTATTTAGCCTTCCAACCACTTTTCTCACATAAACCACTATTTCAGCAACAATATACAACCCCAATATACCATATATCAACCAAATACCAAAATCAAACCAATCCAAATTCACTAAATCAAATAAAACACAAAATCAACATAAATTTCACCACCAAATCAAACCACTAATTATACAATACATAAATTTATACATATCACATAGTCTACTATCAAATAACAATAAATACATCAAGTCTACCATACAACAACAAAGTCTACCATCGGATAATATGTACACAACATCAAACCATATTGTATAGTCAACCACCAAGTCATATTGCATAAGAAAACATACGACACACTAAAGTCACCCATCTTTAGAACCTGCAGAGCCAGTAGAAGATGGAAAGCGGCCATGCTGCTGCATGAACTTGGTGATATGCTGCTCCAGAAGTCGTGTCATCTCTGTGGTCTGGAAATGATTCTGGTCCTTAAGTTGCGCCACTCTAGACCTCAAGTCCTTGATCTCTGCTAAGTCGATATCGACTCTGGTCTACCTACTCTGTTTCTGAGTGATAACCTATAACAATTATTTAATAATTTTTAATCATGTGCGATTATATTAATTACCTATAACTCGTAAATGTTATTTTATTTCCAAACTAAAAATCAAATCACGGAAAAAATTAATTACCGGTTTGAATTGAAATATCGAAACTGAGTCAAATTGATTTGAAATTGGAATATGATTTCCTGTTTGTTTAAAACAAATTGGAAGAAACAATTCTAATCCAAATTATTTTATTTAAAACCTTATATAAACTATTTTACTAAATAACTACTTTCTTTATAAACTATTCGATATTTTAATTTATATTAGTGACTATTTTACTTTTTAAACTATTCTGTTTTTTAACTTATACGGTAACTATCTTAATAAACTATTTTAATAAATAACTATCAACTTTACGGACTATCTTTAACTTGTGTGTATATATATATATATATTATTTTAGTAAACTATCTTAACAATCCACTATTTATTTTATATAAACTTCTTTAATATTTTAAGTACATATATACATATTTAAATAGATTTTGATAAATCCTTTTTTTTTAAATTCTAACTATTTATACAAACTTTTATTGTCCTAACTATCTATTTTCAAACTATTTCAAATATATGTCTAAACTATTTTATTATATTTTACAACTATTTTAAATATTCAAACTATTTAAAATGGAATTATTTCAAGATTCTAAACTTAGTTTAAATTGAGTTTCAATATGAAAGTATATCTTATTTTGAATATGAATGGTTTTAAAGCAAATATGATATTTCGATATGAAGTATGAAGCGTTTGAAATGTAAAAATCTAATCGGCCGGAAAAATGTAACTTTTGGTTGTTAAAGAGACCGGGATCGTATATTGTCATACTCTCTACCAATATCGAAAACCACTTTAACAATTGTAACATCCCAGATTTTTAGCCATTTAATATTGAACATTTAAATTTATTTTAAATGTTGAATTGGAATAATAAATGAATTTTAATATTAAATTTATCGATTTAATACTCTATATACGAATTAATTTCGAATATAATGAATAACCGTGTACGACAATAATTGAGTTGGAAGTTAAAAAACTGAATCGAAAACGCCTAGGAATAATTAAATCGAGTTTGTTTTTAAATCGTCGACTTAAATTAATATCTTCTGCATATGATCAAATTAGATCTTGGAACATGTTCCAGTGTGTCGAGAATAGCGATATAATACAAGGGATGTCAGCCGGTACGTTAAAAATAGAGTTCGATAATACGAGATATTTTAAATTAATTTAAATTAAATCATGTCGGTGCACATTAAAAATCAAAATAAAAAAAAAGAAAAAGTCGACCTATAATTTTACGCAGACCTATATTTCTACGCTTCCTCTTTCTTTCGATTTGCATACAAATTGTCTCCCTCCTTCGATATCTAGGAAACATGATTCTAATGGCGTTGTACCTTCTATTCCTTCGCGCACCTATATATTGAGTCGTGCCTTTGATTTTTTTTTCTTCCTATTTTCGAAAATCTCACGAAAACCAGTTATATGCCTTTTCATTCCTCTTTTCCATTGAATCACGAAAAAATTGGTGGATAAGAAATCGCGATTCGAAATTTCTGAATCTCAAAACCCGATTCAAGTCTTCCTTCAGTTCTCTTTTCCCCATTTAATCAAAACCGTGCCTCCTTCTAAAAGCTAAAACAAATCGTAATCATTCCTCCATCCAAAAAAGGGAACCACAATAGAAATTTAAAGTCGCAATTGAACCGCGAGGTTCCTAGAAGCTCGAGACGCGCTGAATCACTTGCGAGAGGGGGCCGATTTTCAATGGGAATTTGTGGGTTAGTTCGAAGTAGTGTTCAATCATGGAGATTGCTAAGGCGTATTCGACTTGGTTAGGGGGGCGCAAACAGAGCAGTGGGTCATGATGTTCTGGAAGAGGCGCTGATATTGATGTATGGGGAGTTTGAACTGGAATTAAAAGGTGGAAGTTGCAGTTTGATTTTTGAAGTTCGACAGCGGGATTTTTTTGGTATACGGGCCTGGGAAGTTGAGGGGATCAAACTGTGCATTTGGGAATGGTGGAGATTTGGTGTGATGGTTGTCGAATTGAAGGAGGAGGCTTGGTTATTGGAACTGATGGGTTGAGGCAGTGGCAGTAGTAATGGTGAAGCTTGACAGTTATTTATTTGACGAAATGTGGTAAATGAGTTTTTGTTACAATGGAGCAGTGGGTTGCTGATGAAGTGCAGTGGTGATGGAAAGGTCCAGTGATCAATGAATGGATGTCAATAGTAAATGGTAGCAGTTCGGAGAAGTGGGAGTTGTCGATGACGGTATGTGTTCGACGGAATTCCATAGAGGATGGAGAAAAATTCTAGGGGCTGATGCAGTTTTGGAGCTGTTCGGGGATGAACTTCGTAGATTGATCAAGTAGTGTAGTAGTAGTAAGGTACAAAATAGATTCATTTGAGGCGACTCGAGTAGATTCGTAGAGGAGACGATATGAAATTGTATATTCGGCAAACGAAAATCAAGGTGAGTAAACTCACTCTTTGATTCGATTATAATTTATTATAATCAAATTTTTATTTAATACAAATATTAATATGTTGTTTGTTGGTTGGCTGGTTTCATTTATGTTTATTGATAATTTTGGTTATTATATATATATTTATTTATATATTAGTTATATTTAGGCTTGGTGGTTGAATATATATATATATAAGTGGTGATTGGATAATTCCTATAGTACCATTAGCGGATGATTTCCTTTTGCACCCCACAATATATATAGTGGATGACCTTCATACCGCGATATCCTGCCTTTAAGTAGGATCGATATTATTTATGTTGCCTAACGTTTGTGGATACAGGGAAACAGGTTGGAGGGATCCAATAGGATTCCTCAAATTTATTTATTGTTGTTTACATATATATATATATATGTATGTGATGTGTTGAATTGAATTGATGGTTTGTGTATTTGGATATTTGAATATCACTGGCCCTATATATACTGGTATTTCAAAATATCATAAAAAGGAATTTTTTGATTTAAAAAGGAAAAATTATTTTCCTGAATTAGAATGATGTTTATAAATGGAAAGAAACATTATCATTTGATAATATTTTAAATTCAAGTACGAATTTAAAAAGGAAAAATTATTTTTCGAAGTGGAAATTAGATTTCAAATGGAATTTGAGATAGAAACTTTTTTAATATTAAAATAATAAGTGAAATTTATAAACGACGTTTATAAATAGAAGAGAGAAATTATCGTAGGGTAATTTATAAATTTAACTTCAAGTATGAATTTAAAGTGGGAATTGGGAATCATTTTCAAAAGGAAGGATGTAATTTATTCCGATGTTCGGAATGTAAATTGAATTAGAATAAATCAATAAGGAATTATAATAGGAATTTGACTATGTCGAACTTATAAAAATGAATAATTTCTAGAAGGGATATTAGAATTTTTATTATAGAGATTGAGTTGTAAATAAATTTACAACTGAGTTATAAAATTAAATAAAATAATCAACGATTTTGGATAATCGGAGTTTTCAAGTTAGATTTAGAAAACTAGCTTAATTTATATTAAAATGAAGTTGGAATTGATTTAATAAATGAAATTTAAACTTTTATAGTTTAATTTAATTAAAACGAACTTGCGTTGGTAGTTCGTAATTGACGATTTGAACTTTAACTGGGTACATAAAATTCAACATAAGTCGGAATTTGATGAAACAAGAAACGCTCTGACCTATTAAATGATAATTTTCTAATGGAAGAGAAAAATCTTGATTTAGTCTTATAGATTTTTAGTTACGTCAGAATCAAATCTCCAAAAAAACAGCGCCATAATCGTTTATAAAAAAACTATAATGATTTATTAAATAAATTCAAAGGATTTTAATTAAATGAAATTTAAATTTTTCATTATAAAAATCTTGATTTGAGTTATAAAATAGATATGAACTCAAGTGGAGTAAATGGATTGATTTTTGGAACAAAAATTATATTTTTAATTATCGAATGAAGTTAACTAATTTCAAAAGAAATTAGTTAATTGTGACGGCTTCATAAATTTCTATTTTCAAATATTCTATTTCAAATATTTCTTTTTCAAAAATAGCTGTTATTATCAAAATATTTCGTTCAACACATGACCAATCTCAAAGGATGAGTACTGTCAACACATGAACTTTTATTTTATATTATTCTTTATTTTCTAAATTGGAATGAGGCCCAATCAATCACCATATAAAGTTAATCATATGGATTTTCATACAACACATGTATAATAGCATTGAAAAATAATCAACCATCAACCAAAGTGCACTACACTGTATAAGCATCAAATATAAATATCTAACGCTTATAACAGCCTGTCAATCAATCGATCGACATTTTTAATCAATCAGGATGAGTGAACTTCAAATTTCATCCTAACACCCGTGTGGGGTTTCGAACAATCAAACACATATTTTATTTGTGCAGTTGGGCGATGTGTAAAATTTATCGACCCAATCAATGTCCTTCAAATAGGTGTACATAAACAAACCGTCCGGTTTGTAAATGAATATTTTATTTTATTCACTTTCACGTTAAAAATTATATTTTTAACGATAAAACATTTTATTCTAACATATGAATTTCTATTCGGTTCATTTATTCAATAAAATGATATTTTTATTTTTCTAACATATTTTAGAAAATTTCGGCGGCATAACGACACGATACTAGAAACGGGACAAGGCCTAGCCTTATCCTCGGTCTAGTGAAGGCCCACGCCATTCACACATCAATCAAATCAATTCATTTCACCACACAATTCAATTTCAATCAAATAATCCAACTAATCTACGCAACCAAACAAACAAGTCCATGGTCTGTGGACGATTGTGTCGGGTGCTACTAAGCACCGTCTGCATCCTAGTATATATATATAACTAGAAAAGAAATTGAAAGGTGAGAAATTCTCACCGATAGCTATCCAATCATCTTGACTCTACTTTGATATAAATCTTCTTCGTTCTCGCCTTTTTGTTACCTTCGTTGCCCGCTTTCACCACCTATGTAAAAATCGAATTTTTACTTCGCTATTCAATATATAAAAATCATATTTTTATTTCGAAGTTCAATATATAAAAATCATATTTTTATTTCGAAGTTCAATATATAAAAATCATATTTTTATTTCGAAGTTCAATATATAAAAATCATATTTTTATTTTTTCGAAACAAAGTATATTCTTCTATTTTCAAACAAAGTATGTTATATTTGTATACGCAAACAAATGCGACCAATTTTCAATACAATTCAATATTTGATCAATTAGGCATAATGGCTAAAAATTAGCAAACAAATAAACAAACAACACAAACATCAATCAATTAGTGAATTAGAGTTTCAAATTCATAATTTTGATACATATACAAAAATCATGCTTTTGATGCCAAATCACAACAATTAGCCCTATCTAATTTTGGTTCTCACACCAGTCTAATGGAAATATATAGAAATCACACCTTCGAAACACGAATATAAATGTTGATGATGCGATCGCTATCATCAATATCATCTTCGGGCGACTAGAGTGTGTTGCTATATCTATCCAATATATTAAAATTTCAAATACACGTGGATCAGACGTATACGCAAAATCTTTATATACTGGACTGTCCAACTCAATATAAATAGATAATCAAATACGAATAATTGATTTAAATTTTCAAAACAAAATTTGTTTTCATTTGAAAAATATACTCTTCACACTCGTTCTAGGATACTACTGATCCTATCTCTAACGAGTCATTCTAATTGGATATTACTAACCCAATATCTGATGAATTCTTTCATATGGTTCTAATGTGCCTTGTTCTCTGCTTTGTAAACCAAAGCTCTGATACCAACTCAAACCCAACGACTGTCGCCCCTAGCTAATTACCCCCATTCCGAACACAATGGGATATGTATCACAAGCTGATTTGATCGTTTCGATTAGTTTCCGTTGAATTTACATTTAAATCACTATATTGAATTTTAAACGTGTATTTCAATTTACCGGGGTCACATACTAACTCGAAAAATTCTAGAAAAATATTTTCTAGCTTCGTATTGACGATACGGTCCTAACAAAACTAGTTTCGTCGAATTCTGAGACCGTTGGAAAAATGGCCAATTTCCAGTCGATTAAAATCAACTGAAATGGTCAAAACACGTTTTCCCTTGCCACCCCCACATATTGATTCGAAAAATTATGAAATTTGAAACCTAGCAATAACTTTACATCACGGACCCAACAAAACTGGTTTCGTCGAAATCCGAGGTCATTTGCAAAATGTCCATTTTTAAGGGCCTGAATTCCATAGCGACTATTCAGAATTTTCAACTGGACATATCTTTTGATTCCCGCTACTAACTTTTGATTTTTCGGATTCGTTGGAAAGATATTCACTATTAGATTCCATTATTTTTGGTTTCACTAAAATCCGGATTGTTTCGCACCCGGTACATTCAATTGAAGTTTGAAATCGAATTATCGAACTACCGCGCCATTTTCAATTCTATTTATAATTATATATAAATATTTATATTCTAACGACGACGCGTATAATATATACGTTCGAATTATATTCAAAATAAATTTTCTCGTCGATATTATTTAAAATAATTCATTTTAAATAATCAAAATTCGCTAAAATTGCCAAAATAAAAATTTTAAACTGGCCCAGAATTTGCGGGTTGTTACATTAATAGAGTTTTGGAATGAGCTTAACTTTGTTTAAGTGAATTGAATTTTTTGATTTAAATTGAGAATTCGAGTATGAAACTTGGACTAGAATTTGGGAGCGAGTAAGGATTTTGAGTTTGATTTGTGTATAAGTGAATAAAAATATATTTGAACATGATATGTTCAAATTAAAAGTAGATTAATAAAGGAAGCTAATTAGAAAATTAATTAGCAAATGGAAAGCAATTAAAGTTAAAATGTTGAATTGATTTGAAGCAAATTTGGAATGGGCGTATATATGTTAAACGGGTATGGAATGAAGGGAATGAAGAATATAAAGTGAATGCCCGACAAAACGATACATGTTTAAATTCCATATAAGATTTTATGAGCCTATTGGGAAAGCCGCTTGGCTTTTTGATTTTATTTTTGAATGGAAAAGGCCTAGAGAGGCGAGTTGTAGTTGTACCGATTGAGTTGTGCAAAGGAGACGCTGGCGAAATTTTCCGAAAATTTAAGGAGTTAGGATATTTTTAATAGAGTTTGATAACTAGAAATCAATATATCAATATATATATATATGTATATATATATATGTATATATATATATGTATATATATATATATGTATATATATATATATAGAATTTAATAAGGAAACGAACTTAAAATAGAATATTATATACAAAACGGAAATCTATAATTTTGAATATGGTAAGAATAGAAAGAGAAATGTGTACATGTTTAAAAATGGATAATTGGTTATATATGATGTTGATTATTCGAGATAAGTAGTCTTGTCTGTCTTGAAGTTAAGGATGTTATTAAGTCAAGGTCTGAGAGGTAATCATATCCCAACTTGATTGATTTCATTATTAACCGATAACTAGAAAGATTAAATTTCGAAGATCATTGTTTAAATAAGATTTAGTTGAATGCAATATTTTAGGTTGTTGTAATGATGTTTTACACAATAGTCATTTTAACCCACGTAAGTGGAATTTTGGAAATATAATAATAAATATTTCCTAAGTATAGAAATGAATGATCGTGTAAGGGAGAAGTAACTGGAAATGAATTCCAATCATAAATTGAAGATATTTTCTAAGTGAAGAAATAAAATAAGATGGGATATGGAATGTTTTCCAAATATTGTAAGAGGCTAAAGCATTTTGAAAATATTGGAGTAAAGATATTGGAAGGAATCTGGGAAATGATTTAATTAATATAATATTAGAAAGGGCTAGTGATTGGTTGATGTTTAGTCAATAATATTTCCAGTTGGAAATTTGGATGGATGTTTGTTTTTCTTCAATAGTTAAATAACCGACTATCGAAGTTTTTAACCATCATTGACAATACGGAGAGACTAGTTGAATTTATTATCCGAAAACCACTCCATATAGGCATAGGCGTTTCGAATTAGACTATTTGAAGATAATCGAAGATGGAGTAAATGCAAGGGTTGTTCTGCTTACAGGATAGTGCCTTCAGTTTGTCTAGTCTCAAGACAACTTGTATATATGAATGTATGACAGAGTATGCCTAACAGATCACATAAGACGATTTTTTCTAGGTATTACGTTTAGTGGCGGAGGCATTCGCTTCTCTTAGTTTTTATACCGGTAATATTTTTGGGAAGATCAACTAGTGATTTGACAGGTTTGACGATGTGGCATTCAAAGTGAATGGTGGCCAGATGTTCTAAAAGGTAGTAGACTCAAGCCTCATTAACCAGGAAACGACAAAAATAGGGCAGGCAGCATGGCTAGTTGGGTCGAACCTAAGCAAGGTGTATTATCACCAATCTAGAGAAAAATTCATTTGTTCTTCTTTCGATTATGTACCTTACGGAATATGGTTGTGTTAGGGAATGTAGAATGCAGATCTTAAGGCAAAACAAACACTAGAGGGAGTGAATAGTGTTTATAAGGAATTTATGAAAATCTTAAACTTATTTGATCTACCATATGAATCACACAATGATTATCACACCAGAGATGACCATAGACAAAGAAACAATCATAGACACAAATATAAATGAATATAAAATGCAGAAAAGGAAAGAACACACCGGATTTTATACAGGTTCTGATTACTCCTATGTCCAGTCCTACGCAGTGTTGGAGTGCGCAGAGATTTGTTATTATCAATATCCAAGTACAATACCCTTGATTTCATGGCTACAAGGTTAACACCAATTCCACCACCCTTGATTTCACATCTACAAGTTTAGCACCGCTCCATTTCCTTGATTTCAGAGCTACAAGGAACACACCATTTCCCAAACAATTCCTAAATAATTGCAACTTCCCTATAGCTCTTCAGTACCACTTCAATTCAGAGAGTATTTGATAGAGATTGAGAAGAGAAGAAGTTTGATATAATTTGAGAAGAAATCGGTAAAGTATAAGTGCAGAAATCAAGAAATAATGAATATTAATGGTGGTAAGTAAAGGGGTGAAGACGGAGAAGAAAGAATGAATAAAAAATCGAAATCGACCCCTATTTATAGTGTCCCAAACGTTGCAATGTTTCTGAAACGTTTCAAATAGTGAAAATACACTTCCTTTGAAAATTAAAAATATGACAGTTATATGTCGACATGTCTAATTATGTATGTCGACATATGTATAATATTTTTAAAACTTTTTTCAAATGTTTAAACATATATATATATATATTATTCTGGAAATTCTTGAATCAAAACTTAGTAACTTAAATGAATATTCTAAAGTGTAAAATCATATGAAAACATAATAATATATTATATATAACATATTTATAAAGTTATAAGATTTAAAGACTATAAAACTATATATATTATAAACTTATATATATTAAAACTTTATAAACATATATATTTGAAATCATAAGTAAGATAATAGTTTGAAATCAGTATTTGAATTTTGAAAATAGAATTTGAAAATCAAAATTTGAAAATAAAAATTTGAAAATCATAATTTGAACCTGGAGTGCTATTCAGAGTCTTACATATAAACTATACTCAATTACTATATTTTTCTTGAACTCTTGAAATCTTGATATCTTGATAACTTGATAACTCATGAGTCTTGAATTTTTCTTGAATCCTGAATCTCTTGGAACTTTAAAAACTATACAGTCTTCAGTATTTAAGTCCTGTATACAAACCCTATATATATATATGTATATATATTCCAGATAGAGATGTTAGTATATATTTTATAATAAATAATAATTGAAATAATGTTGTTGTCATCAAAACTCTATTCTCCAACAGGTTGGATGGCCGACAACCGTGGGTGATAATACGTTCAGTCCACTTAAGCTAAATGAGTGACCGGTCATGTGTGGTTGGGATGCAAGATGTTCTTGTTGAACCCAGTGTATCCCCTCTAGAGTACACTGATCGGAAGGTGGTCCCATGCATTGTCTAGTCGGAATCCAATCTCCAAAAAGCGCCCTGCGGTTTTTGATTTTATACTATGTATGTAGAGTGTGAGATGCAAGCGTCCTGCTAGATGGTTATTTACTTGATTAGACATTATTATAATATCACCGGATTTTGATGTAAAAAAGGTTTTGGTTATCTTAAGGTAAAAACCATCCATATTTATGTGTGGATCGGTCTTACAATTACCCTTTCTTTCAAAAGATTATTCAAAGTTAAACAAAATGGTTGGAGTTTACTCACACCAATCCCATGACTAACATAGAGTTTATTTTGTTTATTTTACACTAAACTCTTAGATGCCCAAATTTTTACGGGCAGTCAAGTGTTTCAGGATTTTACAGTTACATTTGTAGGAGCTTAAAGCAGGAAGCTTCACCGTTAGTTATCTAGAGGCATATACTGTTGCGATGTATGTGTGTTGAACCCTGATATGGTATGTATATACAATACAAATTTGTATTTCATAATTGTGATATATGATATTATATTTTGTTCGTTCCGCTATGAGATTCTGATGTTCTCTTTTGTTCTATCTTCTATCAATTTCTATTTCTTCTACCTAAATAACTCGTATTTCTGTGCATTTTGTGTTGGATGCGTGTTGTTTTAGTCAACTCAGATAGTACGGATTTGCGGGCCATTACAACAATAGTGTACGTGGTGGAGAATCCAGAACGAAGTATGATGGTTTACGGGTGATTCTGATATGAGGTACTAACGCGACCTTAGCTCCCGTGAGTCAGCTTGATGTGATTGAAACTGGAGCTATGCCGAGACCAAGTGTGGTCGTTCCTCCTATCGAGCATACTTCATCGATACCCTTCTATTACTTTTGTGATGTGATTGATGGCCACTCTTTGATTTTGATTATGGGAGTATGTCTCGAGGTGGGCGATAGTAGCTGCTATGCGTTACCACCAGTCCGACTCTACAAACGGTGTATCCATCCTGGCATTCCACGTTGTGCCTTGTCACATGCCAACTACGAGTTTGGTTTGTACTATACCTATGGAGTGCTCCTTGAGTATCCCGCCGGTTTGGGGGGGCTTACACTACTGTATAGACTATGTGAATTAAATGGTGTAAGGGTAATAATGATAATCCCGCTTATGCTATTTTGATATTGTACTGACAGACACTATTGTATTTAGCATATCGTATCATATAGTATCTAGTTTAACGGATCCTTAGGAGATGGAAATTCCCATAATATCTCTTAAGTTATTGCACTCACGAACACAATGGATAGGAGATGTGAATTCCCATAAGGATCTCTGACGATGCGGCACTCATATTGTTACATGGTTTTGATTTGACTGATCCAATAATATTTTAGTTTAATCCGAGTATTTTTGTATTTTCATTTGTGCTCGGGTCAGCTTGAGTTTTCAGTTATCGAAGACCTCGATATAAAGATGAAGATGGAGCTTGACAGACATATTTACCAGTATTATTTTGCTGCATTTATTGGTATGTTTTGTGATAGTTTAACTCTGATAGTTATTGTAAAGTATTATTAAATGTATGTTTTAACAGCTTCATGAACTGTTATTTATTTATTATATTTTGTCCCTCCGCTGTGAGATTTTGTGGTTAATTTTCTTCTTTCTTCCTTTTCTTGTATTTACCCAATAACTATCTGCATTTTGGATTTGTTTGGGTCGATTTATGGAGATTGTTGTCGATTCTAATGGTAAAAAATGTGGGTCGTTACACATAGCTTGATGAGTGTTTCTTCTCCTAAATCTTTGTTATTTTAGTCAATAAATGATTTCATTTATGATTATACATATACATCATTGTCCATATTTTATAAGAACATAACTGAATTGAAATATGTGATATTAAGTGAACGACTGAGCTGTGTAAAATTAAAATTGTTGGGATGTGGTTTTGTTATTAATAGCGTAGATTTGGATCTACTGGATGGTGAAAAATTTAAAGAGACGCTGTCTGTGACGACCCACCCCGCACCAGCCTGCATTTCCTCCAAAAGTGCGTTGTACACATGCCCGACTAGCACAAGACGGTCGTCATAAGAAAGGAAAGAAGGGAATGAACTAATCAAAGAAACTGTAGAATGTCTCACAGCGCATGGAATAAAATATAATAATAATAATGTACTTGACATAAAACAGGCGAGACAGTGCATAAGCTGATAACTAAAACCAACATCAATCTCAAAGCAGCGGAAATCCAAATACAGCTTATTACAACTTTTCAAAATCTACTGTCTCTGAACAACAGAAAGCCAAAATAGAAGATACACCACCAATGCCCAAGCAGTGATCTTCAACAACACAGGGAGAATACTATATATATATATATTACGTGGAAGCCTCCTGCTCGTCTCCGGATCATCTACCCGTGCATCACCAGCTAACCTGTCTCTAGTCTGCTCGTGTGAGCACCCAGAGTAATAAGAAGAGACATAAAACTCTGGGTCAGACATAAGGCCTGGTGTGAGCGATAAGCATCTAAACAGAGTAATAACAGGTATACTAAACCATACCTGAACCTGGACCTGCAACCAAAGAGTTAGTACCACATACCGTACAATACCCCAAGGTGCCATAATAAATAGTGTAAGAATACGGGGGTGGGGTGTGCATGTCACAATGATAGCAAACAAATCATCAATAGCAACCATCCTCACATCTCTCACTCAGTGCGTAAAGCATACGATATCTACCACTTTGGAACACTAGACAAACTGAGGTAACGACGAATCCCGACTTGTAGAAACCCTGCTATGACCAAGCCAAACACTTGGAGTCATGACCAAACATTTCAATGACCCACTTCATTGGTCGTAGCCCTTGGTTCTACCGATGCCATAATGGCCCTGAATCCGCCTTCGTACCTTCTACCATAGTGGTCCAAAGCTATAGACATCGATAACCCCTTAACACGCGTCCCGCAGCAAAGCCCAACCATGAAGCGAACTCGTTGATTCCCATCTGAATCTTGAGCTCTAACTTCTCATTTGGACTTCCTTTGCATCTCGGGTTATAGTCTTCACTTCCGGATCGGTCTTCATTCAGTTCGTAGTCATCACCGTCGGATCGGTTCGGATCATCCTTCATGCTCGGGTCGGATCGTGTCGCACCATATGGATCGCACCTCGTCAGCTCGTGGCGCCTTGTCGGGTCGGTTCGGGCTTATCAGTTCGTGGCAACCCACTGGTTCGGGTCGAGCTACCCATCTGGATCATGGCGCTTCCCTTCAGTCGTGGAGGAACATCGGTTCGGATCATGAGATTCTTAAGTGTATCGGTTCGGGTCGGAGTAGCTCATTCTCACGAGAGACGAATCGGATCGGATCATCGGATCGGGGTCTTCAGCCATCGGCGGGGCGGGTCGTGCCATCGGATCGGGTCGCGGTCTTCCCTTCGTGGCTCCGAGCTCTGGCATGTGGCGCGGTTCAAGAAGACGGATCGGTTCGTGGGCATGGGGGCGATCCGATCCGGATAAATTCCTGCACTTCGTCCCAGCGACAGTTTCTCGCCATTCGACGGCGTTTTTGACCAAACTAACACTCCTAAGCAATCACAAAACACACCCTAAAGTCATAGCAACATGTAATAGCAACCACAACAGCAAACAATCACTCAAATGAATCAAAACGGATCAAAAGTGACCAAAGCTCCTTATTTTCCCTTAAGCATGTTTAAGTAAAACTGATCATAGGGTTAGCAAAACTTAATCAAATCGAGCCAAATTTCAACCAAAGGCATAAAACCTTATTTAAGAATTTCTAAACATTTTTCCAGAATTTATTAGTGTATAAATTCGCTAATCTTCACTAATTACCCTTAATTACTGTAATTAGTGCAAAAACTATGCAAATCACTCACCTTTGCCACAATAAAACTTCCAAATCTGAAGTGAACCTCTGATTTGCACGAATTCCAATGTATAACAGCAGCCCTACCTCAGTCCTTGTGCTAATCCCCCTTGATTTGATGTCTCTAAGTCTTAATCCTTGATTAGGAAATGATTTTGGGTGATTTAGAGAGATTTAGAGAGTGGAGGCCATGGCTAGGTCAAGAGAAATGAAAGTGGCGGCTGGAAAATGTCTAAAGAAATGTTTTCTAACCCTAATCAGCCTCCATATACCCCTAAACCCGAAATTCCCCTTGGGCCTAGCTGCTAATCACCCGGTTAAGCCCAATTAAGCTGTTTTTCACCATCTGAAACTTGTTTCAGCCATATCTCCCAAACGGTGAGTCCGTTTGGCTAATGTGACCACTCTACGGAAAGAGAAACCATCATCCGAAGCCAATGGAAGTGGTTTCAGGTCAAAATTCATTTCCAGTCAAAAGTTATGGCCAAAACAGTGATAACTAGGGGTAAAATGGTCATTTAAAAATCGGGAAAAATCTTGAACATGGGAAATGACCCCAATAGTCGTCCCCCAAAGTTACATGACCATACGACTTCGTATGTGACAGAAATAAATATTCTACGATTCTATGATGCGTAGAATGTGGGTCGTTACACTCTCCCCCCCTTAAGAAATTTCGTCCCCGAAATTCCTTAACCCAAAACATACAAAGGATCCCGCATGCCTAACAGCCACGTACAACAATCAAACATGCAAAACAAGCAAACAAGCCTATCCTAGCATGCGGAAAACTAAATCGAAGTCAAAATCTTACCAGGCAAAGAGTTCTGGATATTTCTTCCTTATGTCCTCCTCTGTTTCCCAAGTACAATCACTCTCGTCCTCGCTCCACTGTACCTTGACTAGCTTCACCGCCTTCCTTCGAAGTTGCTTCATGTCGTACTCGACAATACGGGTCGGCTTGCGGTTCCCAACCGCCTCGGGTTCTACTTCGAAGTCCTCTAACTGATCAGGTGAAATAGTCATATCTGAGTCGTGAACGAACTTCCTTAGTTGGGAAACATGAAATACGTTATGAACTCCCGCCATCTTCTCTGGTAAGTCAATCCTATATGCCAAATTCCCGACTAGTTCAAGAACAGGGAATGGGCCAACAAATCTTGGTGCCAACTTGCCTCTCCTGCCAAATCGTATTACGCTCTTCAACGGGGAAATCTTGACAAACACCAAGTCGCCAACGGAGAATTTCAAGTCTCTCCTCCTCTTATCAGCATAGCTCTTCTGCCTATCTTGAGCAGCTTTCATTCGCTGCTGAATGATCTTAATCTTATCCGACGTTTCTCTCACCACATCTGGTCCAAGCACAAACTTCTCGCCAGTCTCTATCCAACATGATGGTGAGTTACACGGCCTTCCGTACAAAGCTTCAAACGGAGCCATACCGATACTGGATTGGTAGCTATTATTATATGCAAACTCTACTAGATGCAAATGGTCATCCCATGATCCTCCAAAATCCAATATACATGCTCTCAAGAGATCTTCCAAAATACGGTTCACCCTCTCCGTCTGACCGTCGGTCTGAGGATGATATGCGGTACTGAGATGTAACTCTAACCCTAGAGCCTCTTGTAAGCTCTTCCAAAACCCACTAGTGAACAACGGGTCTCGGTCGCTCACAATGCTTTTAGGTACTCCATGAAATCTCACTACCCACTTCATATACAATTCTGCCAACTTGGCTGCCGTTCTGGTCGATTTGACTGGTATAAATCTTGCACTTTTAGTCAGTCGATCTACGATTACCCAAATGCTGTCATATCCCGATCTAGTCCTTGGTAAACCATCGATGAAATCCATCGAGACTTGCTCCCATTTCCATTCGGGAATTTCTAATGGCTGTAACAACCCACTGGGCTTCTTTTGCTCGGCTTTAACTAGCTGGCAATTCATGCACTTGGATATAAACTTCCCGACGTCTCTTTTCATTCCTTCCCAGTAGTAAGTCTGTTTCATGTCTCTATACATTTTATTACCACTGGGATGTATAGTCAACTTTGAGTGATGACATTCTCTAAGCACTTCCTCCCTCAATCCATTGACATTGGGTACAACAAGCTTTCCATTCTTTCTAAGCCATCTATCTCGATCAAGCCCATACTTGTTCATCTCCTCTTCGATACCCATCTCTAACTTGGAGATGATTTCCAATAGGTTAGGATCGTCCCTCTGACTAGAGCCGATCCGCTCAATTAAAGTGGGTCTGATCGTCAAGCTTGCTAACATTTCTGGATCCAATTCGCACTTTGGTCTGAAATCAAACCCCGCGATAAACTACAGTTGCTTCCATTCAAGGAACATAGCCCCTAAGCTGGCATGTCTTCTACTCAATGCATCAGCCACCGCATTGCCCTTTCCCGGTGTATATGCGATGTCAAAATCATAGGAAGCTAAGAACTCTAACCATCTCTGCTGACGGAGATTTAAATCCTTCTGGGAGAATAGATACTTCAACGACTTATGATCTGTAAACAGCTCAAATCTTTCTCCCAAGAGATAGTGTCTCCACATCTTTAACGCGAACACGATCGCTGCCAATTCTAAATCATGGGTAGGGTATCTTCTCTCGTGCAGTTTCAATTGCCGACTTGCGTAAGCTACAACCCTACCGCCTTGCATCAATACAACACCCAGTCCGGTACCACAGGCATCCGTGTATACCGTCATCTCTTCATCCCCCTTAGGAATGACTAACACTGGTGCGCTTGTCAACTTGTCCTTTAGACTTCTGAATGCATTCTCGCACCTTTCATCCCAGACAAAAGCTTGATTCTTCTTTGTCAACTGAGTCAACGGTGCTGCTATCTTGGAGAAGCCTTGGATAAACTTACGATAATATCCCGCTAATCCCAAGAAACTTCTTACATCTGTTGCGTTCTTGGGCGTAGGCCAATCTTGTACCGTAGCCACCTTTGCTGGGTCCACGGCAATACCGTTCTCTGATACAACATGGCCCAAGAACCTCACTTCCCTCTTCCAGAAGTGACACTTAGAAAACTTTGCTTTCAATTGGTGTTTTCTCAACACCTCCATCGCTACTCTTAAATGTTTCTTGTGTTCTTCCTCTGTCCTCGAATAGACCAAAATATCATCCACGAACACAAGAACAGACTTATTCAACTGATCTCTGAATACCCTATTCATAAGATCCACAAAATATGCCGGGGCATTAGTCAGCCCAAATGGCATAACCAACCATTCATAAAACCCAGACGGCGTTCGAAATGCCGTTTTAGCTATACTCTCAGCTTCCACTCTAAGCTGATGAAAACCTGTCGCGAGATCCAACTGAGAAAATACTCTCGCGCCACTCAACTGATCAAACAAATCATCTATCCGCGGTAGAGGATACCTGTTCTTCCTCGTCACTTTATTCAACTCGCGGTAGTCTACACACAAACGAAGGGAACCATCCGCCTTGGTAGCAAACACGACTGGTGCTCCCCATTCCGAAACACTCCTTCTGATAAATCCCTTCTTCAAAAGATCGCTGACTTGCACCTCGAGCTCTCGCTGCTCCCTTGGTGCCATACGACGAAGTGGCATCACTATAGGTCTGGCATCTTTTACCAAATCAATACGGAACTCAATCTCTCGGTGTGGTGGAAGTCCGGTCACTTCTTCGAAAACATCCGGATACTGGCCAACCACGGGCAAACCTGACAACTCACTATGCGGAATGTCGAGGGAGTTTAGAAAACTAGCCAATACCCCCTTACTGGGTAGACTACCAAACACTATCCTCCGCCCATCATCCGCTCTAGCTGTCACCAACAAGCCCTCACAGTCTACCACCACCCCGTATCTTTGGAGCCAATCTACTCCCAAAATAATGCCAAACCCAGTAAAGCCCAAAACAAAGCAATCACAAACAAACATGCATCCATGACTCGATAGAACCACATTACGACAAATCATGCTAAGACTAGTCGAACCACCAATCGGGTTCGTCACTACTAAAGGTCTATCGACAATCTCGGGCTCCAATCCCAACCTATCCACCAGGTCACTAGATATGAAAGAACTGGAAGCTCCGGTATCAAACAAAACTCTAACAGGAACATCATAAACAGAAAGCATACCTTGAATGACGACATTCTTTCCCTTCTCCGCCGCAGTTGGGGCATTCGACGAAGAAGGAATAGCATTAAGAGCATATGCTTTCACCATTTGCTTTTCCTTAGGGGGTTGCGGACACTTGTCCTTGTGATGTCCCAATTGGCCACAATTGAAGCACTTCCTATCCGCTGGCTTGGCCCGACAATTACTAGCATAATGGCCCTTCTTACCACAGCTGAAGCACTCCACATCTTGCTTACTCTTTTTCTTCTGGCCATCCTTAGCCTGATTCTGCTTTCTCTTATTCTGGGAACCACCCTTGCCTCCACCACTTGCTTGTGGTTTTGGCTCTTCTGCAGATGCAACCTCAGTCTTCGACTTAGGGTAGAGACTTTCTGATCTTAGCGCTTTCCCCACAATCGACTCAAACGTCTCATCGATGTGGTTAATAAGTTTTTCCCCCAAGTACTGATCCAAACCTGTTATGAATTTCTCATTCTTTTTCTCGGCAGTATCAATAAGAGATAATCCATATTTTGACAAAGTGTCAAATTCAGCAATATACTCCGAGACAGCCCTGCCATTCTGCTTGAGCTCCAAGAATTTCTTAAACAGCACAGACTTCTGAGCAGCTGGAATGAACTTCTCGCTAAAGCGAGCCTTGAACTGCTCCCAAGTAATCTGATCTTCGGGAGTAGCTGCCTTTATAGCATTCCACCAATTCATTGCCCGCCCTTGCAGCTGACGGGACGCTAGCTTCCTCTTCATCGCATCCTCGATACCCAAATCCTCGAAGATACGTTCGCAACTATCCACCCAATCTTGAACATCTGTAGCCGACTCCGTTCCGTGGAACGGCTTCCCACCAAGGCTAGTATAATCCTTATTCAGCTTGGCGAAGTCGACTCTTGGCGCCTGCACTATTGGACCACCACCATTTCCACCATTGGGAGCTGCCCTCTGCACATCTCTAAGCATCTCTCTCATGAGGTCAGTAAATATCGTCCTCATGTCAGCAGCATTCCCATTATTGGCTCCCCTACCAGCACCTCTAGTATCTCGGCTCATCGTCAATCTGAAAAAGGAAACGATTAACGACTCCATAGTGGTGCTAGTGCAGTACGACTTCATCCTTATACTACTAATAGTATATATATATAGCTTTTAAAAACCAAAGTAATCACAAATACGCTCTTTCGTATACGTATATTATCTCTCCCTGATAACTTCCCTAGGTTAACTACGCAACCTAGAGCTCTGATACCAAGTGTGACGACCCACCCCGCACCAGCCTGCATTTCCTCCAAAAGTGCGCTGTACACATGCCCGACTAGCACAAGACGGTCGTCATAAGAAAGGAAAGAAGGGAATGAACTAATCAAAGAACCTGTAGAATGTCTCACAGCGCATGGAATAAAATATAATAATAATAATGTACTTGACATAAAACAGGCGAGACAGTGCATAAGCTGATAACTAAAACCAACATCAATCTCAAAGCAGCGGAAATCCAAATACAGCTTATTACAACTTTTCAAAATCTACTGTCTCTGAACAACAGAAAGCCAAAATAGAAGATACACCACCAATGCCCAAGCAGTGATCTTCAACAACACAGGGAGAATACTGTATATATATTACGTGGAAGCCTCCTGCTCGTCTCCGGATCATCTACCCGTGCATCACCAGCTAACCTGTCTCTAGTCTGCTCGTGTGAGCACCCAGAGTAATAAGAAGAGACATAAAACTCTGGGTCAGACATAAGGCCTGGTGTGAGCGATAAGCATCTAAACAGAGTAATAACAGGTATACTAAACCATACCTGAACCTGGACCTGCAACCAAAGAGTTAGTACCACATACCGTACAATACCCCAAGGTGCCATAATAAATAGTGTAAGAATACGGGGGTGGGGTGTGCATGTCACAATGATAGCAAACAAATCATCCATAGCAACCATCCTCACATCTCTCACTCAGTGCGTAAAGCATACGATATCTACCACTTTGGAACACTAGACAAACTGAGGTAACGACGAATCCCGACTGATAGAAACCCTGCTATGACCAAGCCAAACACTTGGAGTCATGACCAAACATTTCAATGACCCACTTCATTGGTCGTAGCCCTTGGTTCTACCGATGCCATAATGGCCCTGAATCCGCCTTCGTACCTTCTACCATAGTGGTCCAAAGCTATAGACATCGATAACCCCTTAACACGCGTCCCGCAGCAAAGCCCAACCATGAAGCGAACTCGTTGATTCCCATCTGAATCTTGAGCTCTAACTTCTCATTTGGACTTCCTTTGCATCTCGGGTTATAGTCTTCACTTCCGGATTGGTCTTCATTCAGTTCGTAGTCATCACCGTCGGATCGGTTCGGATCATCCTTCATGCTCGGGTCGGATCGTGTCGCACCATATGGATCGCACCTCGTCAGCTCGTGGCGCCTTGTCGGGTCGGTTCGGGCTTATCAGTTCGTGGCAACCCACTGGTTCGGGTCGAGCTACCCATCTGGATCATGGCGCTTCCCTTCAGTCGTGGAGGAACATCGGTTCGGATCGTGAGATTCTTAAGTGGATCGGTTCGGGTCGGAGTAGCTCATTCTCACGAGAGATGAATCGGATCGGATCGGGGTCTTCAGCCATCGGCGGGGCGGGTCGTGCCATCGGATCGGGTCGCGGTCTTCCCTTCGTGGCTCCGAGCTCTGGCATGTGGCGCGGTTCAAGAAGACGGATCGGTTCGTGGGCATGGGGGCGATCCGATCCGGATAAATTCCTGCACTTCGTCCCAGCGACAGTTTCTCGCCATTCGACGGCGTTTTTGACCAAACTAACACTCCTAAGCAATCACAAAACACACCCTAGAGTCATAGCAACATGTAATAGCAACCACAACAGCAAACAATCACTCAAATGAATCAAAACGGATCAAAAGTGACCAAAGCTCCTTATTTTCCCTTAAGCATGTTTAAGTAAAACTGATCATAGGGTTAGCAAAACTTAATCAAATCGAGCCAAATTTCAACCAGAGGCATAAAACCTTATTTAAGAATTTCTAAACATTTTTCCAGAATTTATTAGTGTATAAATTCGCTAATCTTCACTAATTACCCTTAATTACTGTAATTAGTGCAAAAACTATGCAAATCACTCACCTTTGCCACAATAAAACTTCCAAATCTGAAGTGAACCTCTGATTTGCACGAATTCCAATGTATAACAGCAGCCCTACTTCAGTCCTTGTGCTAATCCCCCTTGATTTGATGTCTCTAAGTCTTAATCCTTGATTAGGAAATGATTTTGGGTGATTTAGAGAGATTTAGAGAGTGGAGGCCATGGCTAGGTCAAGAGAAATGAAAGTGGCGGCTGGAAAATGTCTAAAGAAATGTTTTCTAACCCTAATCAGCCTCCATATACCCCTAAACCCGAAATTCCCCTTGGGCCTAGCTGCTAATCACCCGGTTAAGCCCAATTAAGCTGTTTTTCACCATCTGAAACTTGTTTCAGCCATATCTCCCAAACGGTGAGTCCGTTTGGCTAATGTGACCACTCTACGGAAAGAGAAACCATCATCCGAAGCCAATGGAAGTGGTTTCAGGTCAAAATTCATTTCCAATCAAAAGTTATGGCCAAAACAGTGATAACTAGGGGTAAAATGGTCATTTAAAAATCGGGAAAAATCATGAACATGGGAAATGACCCCAATAGTCGTACCCCAAAGTTACATGACCATACGACTTCGTATGTGACAGAAATAAATATTCTACGATTCTATGATGCGTAGAATGCGGGTCGTTACACTGTCTTAACTTATTTTTGAATTGTAACTCATTTTGTGTTTTTTAATTTACTGAATTTTAACGTTTTATTAAATTTACAATCTTAAGTGGTTTGTAATGGGATTTACAAATTATTATAAAAATTTATAACGCAAACTGAAAAAAACCCAATTGTATTTCCTAAATATTAATTGGTAGTCTAAATCATAAATTGGTCCATTCTAAATAATATACTATAAGTAAATGTTGGTGTTTTTTGTTTTTATTTCGAACAGTGTGCAAATATACTAATAGAATCGATTAAACAAGCATATCCATTGTATTGGAAATTAACATTTAGGATAATTCTACTTAGTCTACTAATATGTATAAATTAAAATCATATTTAGTTTAGAGCAAATTACTTGAGAAGTTTATGTTAAGACAAATTATAAAACATTTTCTACATAAAATCAATATAGTTTTGATAAGAAAACTTACTTATAAAATAATTTTTATAGTCTTGTATACATATATATGCTTATTAAAATTTTAAATGTTTGAAATACTCTTTCTGAAAGATTTGTGGTATGCTATTATTGTTATTATACCTAATATTATTGTTTGCAACATTATTGTTATTATTTCACTTTAAAATTTTGTTTCCCTTTATATGGATTTCTATCTTTTCATATTTTCCTATTTAGCAAGATTTCTACCTTTCCTTGTTTTTCCTATTTTCATACAATTTCAATATCGTGAATGATTCACTGTTGATTTAATTCGATTGATGATTTGAACATGATACATTGATGACATATTTATGTGATTTCATAGTATTTATATTCTTTATAATTAGGAATATGAATAAATGGTTTAGTGGTAACGTCTGGTGTGAGACTTTCGGTAACACTTTCTTGGTTATTCACTGAACTTTTTATATAGAGTATTGAGGGGTGAGTGTGATGTATGAACGCTAAATAAACAGATTAATAAATGCGGTGGTATGGTACACCGATGAGTTATTTATTTGGTTACCTCTTGCTCATGCATAACACTTAAAACGGGGATTTATGATGGGGTATTCGCTGCGGTGAATACATATATATGTAATAGTCATTTACCGATCTATGATTATATTTAGCCATGTGTCGGCTATATATTATATACAGCACGTTGGTATGGGTATTTTGTAATAGATTGGTATTTGCATAGTTTTGTGCACTGCGGTGCACCAACTATTATATTATGTGTGTTTATATATATACACGCACACACATACATACATACATACATACATATATGAGTATTTAGTTAGTAGTACCAAACTATCACCGACCAACTTTATATATTTCGTGGGAGTGAGCTAGAATGACTAGTATCCACCCTAACGGCCCGATCGCGGGGTCGCCCCCCTGATCTGTGACACAATAGTATATTATTATTGTTATTGGTATATGTAGTTCCCCTAGTGTCGCCTAGGCCAACAATCGGTTACCACGAGGGGAGATGTGAGTATCCTGATCGGAGGTGTTATACGTTGACATACTAATGGTGGATCACTGTCACAATACCAGTGGACGAAAGGTAGTGGTAATCGATGAATGTAAGAGATGTAAGTGTGAGTCTCCTGGAGCTGATGCATTAGTTAGTCTTCCTTTCTAGCTCTGGTTCAGCATATAGTCAGTACAAAAGATCCTAAGTATGATCCATTCCTATTTCCGTCTTTAGGCATAACGCCACATATTATTATTTTATATGTTGCTTTGTGATATTTCGGCATATCGCCAAGTATTGCTAAATAACATTTGAGATATGTGAGATTCTTATATTATCCACCGATATTCGTATGATTTTCAGTGATTTTACTCGATGTTTGTTTATGGATGTGGAGGATATTGTATTTATTATGATTGAGTGATATTTGGATTTATTTAATTATTTGCCATTTATACATCGTGAAATCATTCATGGAGATTACTTTTGAATTTGATTGAGAATTGGATTCATATGACTTCTCTCTTATATTGATTCTATGGATTCTGTTTTGATGGATTTTTCGAATGAGGATATATTTTGAGATTGGAATGATATGAGATTTCTTATATTACTCTGTATACTTCAGATGCCTCCAGCAATTTATATTGGATTTAATTACGGTGTAACCCGTTTATTATTTACACAAAACTCGAGGCAGTCTAAGACACTATTGGTTCAGAGACATTGAGACCAGCTTGTATTTTGTTGGACTTAAACTAGCATAATTCTTTAGCATATTATTCGTTATTTGTGTTGTATGGATTGATTTGTACATTAATGTGTAAAAAGTTAAATGTGTATAAAATGTAAAATAAGTAAATGCGTATAAAATGTTATATATATATGTATATATTATTTTATCACTACGATTGACATTATGATTTCTGTATATTTTGTACTGTTCTATCCTGGAGGCATACGTGTAATTGTTTTGTACGAAGACTGCGTATGTAAGAGTAAGTTATATTATCAGAAAATTTTAATATGTACTAGTGTTAATCTAAGAGAATATTTACTTATGTTTGCCCCTACAGCCTCATTCTCCGCATTATCGGGGATTATTACTTTGTAATACTCATGGATAGTATGTGTATAGTGGTGGGCTCCTTACAGAAGAAAAAGGAAAAGTTTGACATTTTCCTGACTTAGCCCATAAACTTGTATGTCGACTCACGTGTAATTATTGACTTGACCCGATGACGCACTCGACTTGCATGGAAAGCGATAGTGTGTGGCAACGATCTGCATGTATACAATCACCCGTAGGAGCCAACGACTCCACATAGCATGACTAGATGGCAAGTATATGCAACCTTTGACTCAACGATGTTTGAATAATTAACTATGACTTCTATGACTTTTAATAAAAGGCCTTGGTATGATGAATGCCATCAAAGATAATCAAGAATTGATTCAGCTATTTATACAAAAAAGAAGGATCCAAGCGTTATGCCTATTCCAAAAAGGGTAGTTGTTCGACTCATTCAAAGCATATCTCGTCTACGACACGTGTAACGACCCGGATTTTCGGCGACTTTGGTTATCGACATAAGCACGATGTCGATAACCAAAACATCGAAAAATCCTGGTAGTTAATGAAAGAAATTAGAGGGTGAGGATAGATAAGATAGAAACTTAGAATAGAAGAAGAAGAAGAACACAACATCAGAGTAACACGAACCTCACAGCGGAACGAATAACATATAATATATAACATAACTTTGAAATATAACAGTTATGTATACAATAGCACTTATCAGAGTACAACACTTACAACACAACGGAAATAAACTATAGCTATATGATCCAGTAGCCTCCTGCTCCAGCTCTTCAAGTATATATGTAAATCCCGACTACTTGACTGCCCGTACAAATTTAGGCACCCAAGAGTTTAGGGAAAACAACAAAGTAAACTCCGGGTCAGTCATGGGACTGGTGTGAGTAAAATAGTTTAACACAGTTTAACATATATATGATATCTCATAAGACCACGCCGTGAATACGGAACGGGTTTTTCCCTTATGAGAATCCAACATCTTTGACAAGCAAATATCATTCTGATATTATAATAATGTCTAAGTACAAATATATATCAATCTAGCAGAAACGCTTTTATCTCACGTTCTACATATATAGTATACAATCAAAATCGCAAGCACGTATTGGATAATGGATTTCCAACTATGACAAGGTATGGAACCACCTTCTGCTAGTGTACCTCTAGAGAGGAATACACTGGGTTCAACAAGAACATCTTGCAACCCGACCACACATGACCGACCACTCATTTCTCTTGAGTGTATCGAATGTATATCACCAACGGTTGGGATCGGCAACCGTTCCCGTATATATATGGGACAGCATTGATAGATTTAAGAAACAAATGAATATTCTCTAGATAAGTGATTATACACCCTACTTCGGTGCGACCGACTTAGCCATGCTGCCTGCCCGATTTCTGTCATTTACCGTTTGATGAGGCTAGAAGCTACGCTTTATCATTACATCAGATTCACTTCGAATGCCACATTGTCAGATCCATCGAAAATCACTAATTGGCGTCTACAACAGTACGTTACGTGTTAGCTAAAGAAGTTTCCTTCTCCGCTTCCACTCTTGGTATAGTTGAAGAAATCAATGTACGTGACCTTTCTGGAAATACTCTGTCAGACATTCATCAACATAAGTCATCCTCATTCACTTAGAATGTCACATCGTCATACCCGCCAAATCACAAATTGATTTATCCAAAAATAACACGGGCATACAGCTTAGTGAAACGAATTCCTCTGCCACCAAACGTGAATACGTTTGAACAGATCAACTTACGCGATCCATTGGATATACTCTGTCAGACCTTCGTCCATACAAGTTGTCCTGGGACTGGACAAACCGAAGGCACTATTCAGTATATCCGTCTTAGTCACTGTTATCTAAGACTTATACAACAGCCCTTGCATTTTACTCCGTCTTCAATTATCTTTGTCATATATGATTCGCAACGCTTATGCCAATACAGAGTGGTTCTTCGGATAATAATCCAACCGGTCTCTCCATATTAACAACGTTAAAATGGTCAAAACTTCGATAGTCTGTGATTTAACCATCAAAGAAAAACAAGTGTGCAAACAACGATATTATTTCCAGATGGAAATTATATCGGTAAATCATCAACATATATCTATATATATATTCACATTGCCTTATTTTCTATGTTTAGAAAATATATGTTATTAACACTGGAAAACGTTTTCCATTTGCTTATTTACAAATCACTACTCTTCCCCAACTATCAGTCCCTGACTGTGAACTAGTATGAGAACAATTCCCTAAGTATAAATCCCGAAGGCCGAAACCAACATCAGATAGACACTTAGAAAACCATTCAATTTACTAATCTCTAGTCAGTTCTAATTTTACTTAACTCTATTTGATTAACTCTAATTGATTAACTCTAACTGGTCAACCTTAATTAATTAACTCTAACTGGTTTTACTTGGTTTGACTAACTCCATTTATTAACTCGATTGACAAATTCAACTCGATTAACTGAAATAATCACTTTGATTAACTCGACAAATTCACTTTGGTTAACTTAACCAATTCACCTAACTAATTGACTTAGTTTAACTTAACAAATTACTTTGATTAATCTAACTATTCACTTAACTCCTGTCGAATAAACTATATTCGATAACTCCTCTAACTCTACTCGAATAAACTATATTCGATTAACTCCTTTAATCTATTCGATTTGATAACTCCCCTTTTCGAATAACCAATATTCGATTAACTCACTTCGAATAACCAATATTCAACTACTCACTTCGAATAACTAATAATTGATAACTCCTTCGAATAAACTATATTCGATAATCTCCTCTCGAATAACTAGATTCGATTAACTTAACTTACTTAACTTAACTTGATTAACTCCTATCGAATGACTAGATTCGATCAACTTAACTTATTTAACTCATCTTGATTAACTCCTATCGAATGACTAGATTCGATCAACTTAACTTATTTAACTCATCTTGATTAACTCCTATCGAATGACTAGATTCGATCAACTTAACTTATTTAACTCGTCTTGATTAACTCCTATCGAATAACTAGATTCGATTTAACTCCATTCGCTTGACTCTAGATCGCAACGATCACAATGGTTACGCCTGATTCCCTTAGGCAACATCCCACCGCCTTAGGCTATTTACAGCCCTGCGAATTACGCTAGCAGTCGTACGAGATGGCAACTTACCCTGAATACTATGTTTGACTAACTCTGTCTCAAATAACTATATTTGATTAACTCTAGTTCGTTTTAACTCTAATCGATTAACTCTAACTGAGTAACTCTAACTCGATCAACTCGACTTGATTAACTCGACTTACTTAACTCAACTGGTTAACTTGACTTACTTAACTCACTGGTTAACCTGACTTACTTAACTCACTGGTTAACTTGACTTACTTAACCCAACTGGTTAACTTGACTTACTTAACCCAACTGGTTAACTTGACTTACATAACCCAACTGGTTAACTCTATTGAACTGGTTAACTCTACTGAACTGGTTAACTCTATTCAACTAGTTAACTCTATTCAACTAACTCGACTCGACTAACCCCTTTCGAATAGCATATTCGTTTTACTAACTTTCGAATACCATATTCGATTTACTCCCTTCGAATACCATATTCGATTTAACTCCTTTCGAATACCATATTCGATTTACTTTATTCACTATATAAAGATTTCCTTTTTAACAACGTTTTATTCATTTGAAAAGATTTACTTTTAAATAATGGTTCTACACTTTAAAAATGATTTCCTTTTTATAATGTTTCCTTTTCAATTCTATTTGTAAATGGTTTACAAATATTTCCTTTTCAAATTTATTCTTGAAATATTCTAACTCCTTAAATTCTCTGAAAAATTCGCCATAACCTCCTTTGTAACGGGAGCATCGGGAAAATCCCCAAACCCGCCACACAAGCCTTTCCATTCAAAAAGAAAATGGTTTGTAATTATTTCCTTTTTGAATATCTCCTATTTATAAATATTCCAATTTATAAACATTTCTTATTTATAAATATTCCACTTTATAAATATCTCTTATTTATAAATATCCCATTTTATAAATATTCTATTTTCAATATCACTTTGAAAATCCCCTTATCAACATTTCGGTATGTTATGGTATTCAATCATATCAAATCACGATGTTCAATATCGTCCAAGCACATATAATCGCCCACAGATTTTATATCACATCATATAACAATATATGAAAAACAATAAAATAACTGTTGAGGAATCCAGTCGGATTCCTCCAACCTGTCTCCCTGCATCCACAGATGTTACACAATATGATTATCATCACTTTCAGTTCAATATAAATTATTTTGATAGCAGAATCAATATATAAATATTTAACGGTTTATATATATATAATTATATATATATAATTATATATATATATATATAATTTTCACTAACTGACTAGCAGTTCAATCAATCAACCAACACACAGTAATCAACAGATGATTAACAGTTCTAAAAATACATTATAAAAATATAACTGTTCAGAGTTGGTGAGTTTTACTCACTTTGATTGGTTATTGTTAAATAACGATATTCGTCCGTCAATTCAGATCGGACAATTTATTTTGCTATAAATTGTAACGAGTCCCGATTCGCTCCCAATCAGTTCCATTGTGGAGCTCTCGTCCATACGATCCCAGCGGATCTTGATTTTATGAATTTCGTTATCGTATGCTCAAGTTATAACATTTCAAAGTTTGAACGCTTATTAAATAAATAAAACAAAGATTTTGTTTTTATATAAAAGGCCTTACCCTTTAATTAACGGCCCAACCTCCCATCAAAAGGCCCACCTCCATTTAAACCCGTCCGCACCCGCTCTCTCTTCCCCAATCACCAATTCACGCTCCAGAACATTTACAGTCCATTACCAAACATTCAAGCCCTCCCAACACCTTCATCACCCATCGATTCACCAAACCGGAACCACCGACCTCCTTCCCAAATCCCGCTCCATCCTCCTATTCCCTCCCTTTGAAGCTCGAACTCACACCCTGCATCGCGACGAACAGTATCCTGCTCGTGCTTCAGCACTTCGAGCGATAGAAAAACCCGCCGGATCCTACCAAATCTAGCACACAGGCTCTCTTCGATCCTCTGAATCCCAAAGTGAACTCCATTTCGCTCCTCGATACTACAATTTGCAGTATAGTGGAACCCTAGCAACCACTGTTCAATTTTGCAGCTGAGAAAGTGGACGCCGAACTCAACAACAAGTATATAGAAATGAAGAGGACCATCTAAGGATGCTAAATATACATGGATTATGATTTATAGGATTTATCTTGAATTGATTTCTATTTATGAAGATGAGGTTTGTTTTTCATTGAAGACAGAAAAAGAACGACGGATAAAAGTGAATTAGGTCTTAAGGATCTTGTTAAGGGGGGGTATTTATAACCAAGATAAATATCTAGATATTTTTTTAAGAAGGAATATTCCCGGTATATTCCCTTTTTTGTTAATTCGTTTTGCCTTCTAAAAATCCCTGTGATCACACACGATGTTCAAAAATCACGGAAACTGACATGCTGCTAGAGTTCGACATTACGATTCCAACGAAACTGGTTTCGTCGAATTCCGACTTCGTATGCCCACACAGCGTATTTTTAACTGTCAAAATACTGACTGTTTTTCACTCTAAAAATCCGTACGACCACACAGTGACTCTAAAAATCACGAAACTGGAAATCTAACAACTATTTGACATTGCGGATCCAACAAAACTAGTTTCGTCGAATTTCGACTTCGTTTGCAAAAGTGGCTATTTTTAAAGCTCTGGACGACCCTTTTAAATATATAAATATATTTAAATATTATTAAATTAAATATAAATAAATTTATATTATCGTATATCTTCACATATGATATCGTACAGCTCTAGAATATCATATCAGAATTTACAGTTTGATATTTAAGATTTTAGATTTATCGATATTCAGTTTTATATCGAAAATCCTTTTATAACGTAAATAAAGCGTTGCAAATTATAAAGGAATTCCACAGCGACTTTTTTGAAATTTGATTTGGACATAAATCAAAATCTACACGACGAAATCCCGATTTTTCTCTTCCACTAGAAAGATATACTCCACCAGCTCCACACGTTTCTTGTTTCACAGAAATCCGGCTTAAAACGAATCTTGTACATTCAGTTAAAGTTCAAATCGCCAAATCGCGAACTACAGCGCCATTTCGAGCTCGGTTTTAATTATAATATAATTATACGTTCGAACTGACGTCGATTGAATATATTCGTCAATATAATTCAACTCTAAGCTGAATTAAATCTAAGGGACGACCCCGTTCACAGAATATTGTGATTTCCAATATTTTTTATTATTTCTGAATTAAATATATTATTTAATTATTTAATTTAATTAAATATTCACTATAATTTAATTAACGACGATTTAATTTCCTAATTTACTATTTTAAATAATTAAATTAATTAATTATACCCCTGGAAAATGCGGGTCATTACATTCTTTCCCACTTAAAATAATTTCGTCCTCGAAATTGCTAAGTTAGAGGACGACCCTATCTATTGGAATTCCTAAGATTTGTTAACCTCTCAACTTCAGTTTCACTGAACCAATTAATATCACTAAAATATTAATTCATTCTGACCAACTAAAATTTTCAAAAATTCTGAAAATTTTCTAACACTTTATATTTTCGGAAAATTTCGCCATAACCTCCTTTGTACAGCCCTATCGGTAAAACCACAACTCGCCTCTCTAGGCCATCTCCAAACCAAAAGAAAATCAAACAGCCAAGCGGCTTGCCAATTCGGCTCATAAATCTCATGCTTATATCAAATATAAACTTGTACCTTTTTGTCGGGTATATCAGATTTTAAACTCTTAACCCTTCAACTCAATTCCAATCCAGATTATCTTCAAATCTATTTCAGTTTTACTTAACTCCACGAGTTACATTTAAATTCTAGAATTTAAATTCCTGGGTTTTTTTCAAATCAACTTGAAATCATAATAGCGATTCAAAACTTTTGAATTCCTCAACACCTTGTTTTCGCAAACAATTTGAACACAAAACCTTGGTAGTAATCCGTCACTTATAACTCGAAAATCACACTGATGATGTGTACACCATCATCAGAATTATTTTCTAGCGATCAACGTGAGTTCAATACTATATTCCTTTTCAAAACTCAAACTTAAACACTTCCATCTTGGAATCAGTTCAAAATATCCTTATTAAAACAAATTTAAAACCTCCCAGGATTTTAAAATTCACCTATATCTAATCCAGATTCAATTACAAACACTTATCTGAATTTCCAGTTTTTAATTTCAATTCTGACTTTAATTTCAGATTTAATTCACTTCGTAATACTTATACGAAATTTGATTGGTTATTTTCATAACCGTTTCACTTTTATAATCTTACTCGATTATAATAACTACCAACACATTATAATATTTCCAATATATATACTTTGGGTAAAATTATTTCATTTACCCTCTTTTCAAAACATACCGTGTCGACCCATCATATTCAAGTGTTTATTTACTCCTACCGATACAGTGGATCAAACTGATCAACCAGAACTCATAAACAACTCAGCCAATAAATCTCCACAATATAAAATCATTTTATATTGAATAACAAAACGCTCTCATATATATACACTCAAACTCAATCTTGGGTATTACTAACCCCATCTCTACCGAGTCACGCCACAGAGCCAAGGTAATTACTTAACCTTAAGCTCTGATACCAACTGTAACGACCCGGATTTTCGGCGACTTTGGTTATCGACATAAGCACGATGTCGATAACCAAAACATCGAAAAATCCTGGTGGTTAATGAAAGAAATTAGAGGGTGAGGATAGATAAGATAGAAACTTAGAATAGAAGAAGAAGAAGAACACAACATCAGAGTAACACGAACCTCACAGCGGAACGAATAACATATAATATATAACATAACTTTGAAATATAACAGTTATGTATACAATAGCACTTATCAGAGTACAACACTTACAACACAGCGGAAATAAACTATAGCTATATGATCCAGAAGCCTCCTGCTCCAGCTCTTCAAGTATATCTGTAAATCCCGACTACTTGACTGCCCGTACAAATTTAGGCACCCAAGAGTTTAGGGAAAACAACAAAGTAAACTCCGGGTCAGTCATGGGACTGGTGTGAGTAAAATAGTTTAACACAGTTTAACATATATATGATATCTCATAAGACCACGCCGTGAATACGGAACGGGTTTTTCCCTTATGAGAATCCAACATCTTTGACAAGCAATATCATTCTGATATTATAATAATGTCTAAGTACAAATATATATCAATCTAGCAGAAACGCTTTCATCTCACGTTCTACATATATAGTATACAATCAAAATCGCAAGCACGTATTGGATAATGGATTTCCAACTATGACAAGGTATGGAACCACCTTCTGCTAGTGTACCTCTAGAGAGGAATACACTGGGTTCAACAAGAACATCTTGCAACCCGGCCACACATTACCGACCACTCATTTCGCTTGAGTGTATCAAATGTATATCACCAACGGTTGGGATCGGCAACCGTTCCCGTATATATATGGGACAACATTAATAGATTTAAGAAACAAATGAATATTCTCTAGATAGGTGATTATACACCCTACTTCGGTGCGGCCGACTTAGCAATGCTGCCTGCCCGATTTCTGTCATTTTCCGGTTGATGAGGCTAGAAGCTACGCTTTATCATTACATCAGATTAACTTCGAATGCCAAATTGTCAGATCCATCGAAAATCACTAATTGGCGTCTACTAATAGTACGTTACGTGTTAGCTAAAGAAGTTTCCTTCTCCGCTTCCACTCTTGGTATAGTTGAAGAAATCAATGTACGTGACCTTTCTGGAAATACTCTGTCATACATTCATCAACACAAGTCATCCTCATTCACTAAGAATGTCACATCGTCATACCCGCCAAATCACAAATTGATTTATCCAAAAATAACACGGGTATACAGCTTAGAGAAACGAATTCCTCTGCCACCAAACGTGAATACATTTGAACAGATCAACTTACGCGATCCATTGGATATACTCTGTCAGACCTTCGTCCATACAAGTTGTCCTGCGACTGGACAAACCGAAGGCACTATTCAGTATATCCATATTAGTCACTGTTATCAAAGACTTATACAACAGCACTTGCATTTTACTCCGTCTTCAATTATCTTTGGCATATATGATTCGCAATGCTTATGCCAATACAGAGTGGTTCTTTGGATAATAATCCAACCGGTCTCTCCATATTAACAACGTTAAAATGGTCAAAACTTCGATAGTCTGTGATTTAACCATCAAAGAAAAACAAGTGTGCAAACAACGATATTATTTCCAGATGGAAATTATATCGGTAAATCATCAACATATATCTATATATATATTCACATTGCCTTATTTTCTATGTTTAGAAAATATATGTTATTAACACTGGAAAATGTTTTCCATTTTCTTATTTACAAATCACTACTCTTCCCCAACTATCAGTCCCTGACTGTGAACTAGTATGAGAAAAATTCCTTAAGTATAAATCCCGAAGGCCGAAACCAACATCAGATAGACACCTAGAAAACCATTCAATTTACTAATCTCTAATCAGTTCTAATTTTACTTAACTCTATTTGATTAACTCTGATTGATTAACTCTAACTGGTCAACCTTAATTAATTAACTCTAACTGGTTTTACTTGGTTTGACTAACTCCATTTATTAACTCGACTGACAAATTCAACTCGATTAACTAAACTAATCACTTTGATTAACTTGACAAATTCACTTTGGTTAACTTAACCAATTCACTTAACTAATTCACTTAGTTTAACTTAACTAATTCACTTTGATTAATCTAACTATTCACTTAACTCCTGTCGAATAAACTATATTCGATAACTCCTCTAACTCTACTCGAATAAACTATATTCGATTAACTCCTTTAATCTATTCGATTTGATAACTCCCCTTTTCGAATAACCAATATTCGATTAACTCACTTCGAATAACCAATATTCGACTACTCACTTCGAATAACTAATAATTGATAACTCCTTCGAATAAACTATATTCGATAATCTCCTCTCGAATAACTAGATTCGATTAACTTAACTTATTTAACTTAACTTGATTAACTCCTATCGAATGACTAGATTCGATCAACTTAACTTATTTAACTCATCTTGATTAACTCCTATCGAATGACTAGATTCGATCAACTTAACTTATTTAACTCATCTTGATTAACTCCTATCGAATGACTAGATTCGGTCAACTTAACTTATTTAACTCATCTTGATTAACTCCTATCGAATAACTAGATTCGATTTAACTCCATTCGCTTGACTCTAGATCGCAACGATCACAATGGTTACGCCTGATTCCCTTAGGCAACATCCCACCGCCTTAGGCTATTTACAGCCCTGCGAATTACGCTAGCAGTCGTACGAGATGGCAACTTACCCTGAATACTATGTTTGACTAACTCTGTCTCAAATAACTATATTTGATTAACTCTAGTTCGTTTTAACTCTAATCGATTAACTCTAACTGAGTAACTCTAACTCGATCAACTCGACTTGATTAACTCGACTTACTTAACTCAACTGGTTAACTTGACTTACTTAACTCACTGGTTAACTTGACTTACTTAACTCACTGGTTAACTTGACTTACTTAACCCAACTGGTTAACTTGACTTACTTAACCCAACTGGTTAACTTGACTTACATAACCCAACTGGTTAACTCTATTGAACTGGTTAACTCTACTGAACTGGTTAACTCTATTCAACTAGTTAACTCTATTCAACTAACTCGACTCGACTAACCCCTTTCGAATAGCATATTCGTTTTACTAACTTTCGAATACCATATTCGATTTACTCCCTTCGAATACCATATTCGATTTAACTCCTTTCGAATACCATATTCGATTTACTTTATTCACTATATAAAGATTTCCTTTTTAACAACGTTTTATTCATTTGAAAAGATTTACTTTTAAATAACGGTTCTACACTTTAAAAATGATTTCCTTTTCAATTCTATTTGTAAATGGTTTACAAATATTTCCTTTTCAAATTTATTCTTGAAATATTCTAACTCCTTAAATTCTCTGAAAAATTCGCCATAACCTCCTTTGTAACGGGAGCATCGGGAAAATCCCCAAACCCGCCACACAAGCCTTTCCATTCAAAAAGAAAATGGTTTGTAATTATTTCCTTTTTGAATATCTCCTATTTATAAATATTCCAATTTATAAACATTTCTTATTTATAAATATTCCACTTTATAAATATCTATTATTTATAAATATCCCATTTTATAAATATTCTATTTTCAATATCACTTTGAAAATCCCCTTATCAACATTTCGGTATGTTATGGTATTCAATCATATCAAATCACGATGTTCAATATCGTCCAAGCACATATAATCGCCCACATATTTTATATCACATCATATAACAATATATGAAAAACAATAAAATAACTGTTGAGGAATCCAGTCGGATTCCTCCAACCTGTCTCCCTGCATCCACAGATGTTACACAATATGATTATCATCACTTTCAGTTCAATATAAATTATTCTGATAGCAGAATCAATATATAAATATTTAACGGTTTATATATATATAATTACATATATATATATATAATTTTCACTAACTGACTAGCAGTTCAATCAATCAACCAACACACAACAATCAACAGATGATTAACAGTTCTAAAAATACATTATAAAAATATAACTGTTCAGAGTTGGTGAGTTTTACTCACTTTGATTGGTTATTGTTAAATAACTATATTCGTCCGTCAATTCAGATCGGACAATTTATTTTGCTATAAATTGTAACGAGTCCCGATTCGCTCCCAATCAGTTCCATTGTGGAGCTCTCGTCCATACGATCCCAGCGGATCTTGATTTTATGAATTTCGTTATCGTATGCTCAAGTTATAACATTTCAAAGTTTGAACGCTTATTAAATAAATAAAACAAAGATTTTGTTTTTATATAAAGGGCCTTACCTTTTAACTATCGGCCCAACCTCCCATCAAAAGTCCCACCTCCATTTAAACCCGTCCGCACCCACTCTCTCTTCCCCAATCACCAATTCACGCTCCAGAACATTTACAGTCCATTACCAAACATTCAAGCCCTCCCAACACCTTCATCACCCATCGATTCACCAAACCGGAACCACCGACCTCCTTCCCAAATCCCGCTCCATCCTCCTATTCCCTCCCTTTGAAGCTCGAACTCACACCCTGCATCGCGACAAACAGTATCCTTCTCGTGCTTCAGCACTTCGAGCGACAGAAAAACCCGTCGGATCCTACCAAATCGAGCACACAGGCTCTCTTCGATCCTCTGAATCCCAAAGTGAACTCCATTTCTCTCCTCGATGCTCCAATTTGCAGTATAGTGGAACCCTAGCAACCACTGTTCAATTTTGCAGCTGAGAAAGTGGACGCCGAACTCAACAACAAGTATATAGAAATGAAGAGGACCATCTAAGGATGCTAAATATACATGGATTATGATTTATAGGATTTATCTTGAATTGATTTCTATTTATGAAGATGAGGTTTGTTTTTCATTGAAGACAGAAAAAGAACGGCGGATAAAAGTGAATTAGGTCTTAAGGATCTTGTTAAGGGGGGGTATTTATAACCAAGATAAATATCTAGATATTTTTTTAAGAAGGAATATTCCCGGTATATTCCCTTTTTTGTTAAATCGTTTTGCCTTCTAAAAATCCCTGTGATCACACACGATGTTCAAAAATCACGGAAACTGACATGCTGCTAGAGTTCGACATTACGATTCCAACGAAACTGGTTTCGTCGAATTCCGACTTCGTATGCCCACACAGCGTATTTTTAACTGTCAAAATACTGACTGTTTTTCACTCTAAAAATCCGTACGACCACACAGTGACTCTAAAAATCAGGAAACTGGAAATCTAACAACTATTTGACATTGCGGATCCAACAAAACTAGTTTCGTCGAATTTCGACTTCGTTTGCAAAAGTGGCTATTTTTAAAGCTCTGGACGACCCTTTTAAATATATAAATATATTTAAATATTATTAAATTAAATATAAATAAATTTATATTATCGTATATCTTCACATATGATATCGTACAGCTCCAGAATATCATATCAGAATTTACAGTTTGATATTTAAGATTTTAGATTTATCGATATTCAGTTTTATATCGAAAATCCTTTTATAACGTAAATAAAGCATTGCAAATTATAAAGGAATTCCACAGCGACTTTTCTAAAATTTGATTTGGACATAAATAAAAATCTACACGACGAAATCCCGATTTTTCTCTTCCACTAGAAAGATATACTCCACCAGCTCCACATGTTTCTTGTTTCACAGAAATCCGGCTTAAAACGAATCTTGTACATTCAGTTGAAGTTCAAATCGCCAAATCGCGAACTGCAGCGCCATTTCGAGCTCGGTTTTAATTATAATATAATTATACGTTCGAACTGACGTCGATTGAATATATTCGTCAATATAATTCAACTCTAAGCTGAATTAAATCTAAGGGACGACCCCGTTCACAGAATATTGTGATTTCCAATATTTTTGATTATTTCTGAATTAAATATATTATTTAATTATTTAATTTAATTAAATATTCACTATAATTTAATTAACGACGATTTAATTTCCTAAATCACTATTTTAAATAATTAAATTAATTAATTATACCCCTGGAAAATGCGGGTCATTACAACACGACATACTTGGTAGGGGTAGCAAAATGTTGACCAACCTTTCACCAAGGTCGTCACAGATTAAATATCTCAAAGATGGACCATTTAAAGAAGCAATCATCACTGAAGCCAAGTCCCTGAAGCCCAAAGTGAAGCCATCATGGTTCGACATGCCACCCAGTTCGGCCCTCTAAAGTGAACATGTAGAGCACCCTTTTCAGATCGACCTCTCCCCGATTTGACACATACCCCGGTTCGGCCTTCCCCAACTAGCAGTGGGAAAACCAATTTTGTGTCAATCTCTCCCGACTCCGCATTGGTCTGACCAGGTTCCTTGGCCAAGGGTTGATGTGGTGCCTCCAGAACCCTTTCTTCCAGATTTGACACGACTCATGCTGAACCTGACTATGTCGAACCGAGGGCAGTGACATGGTTGACGTGGCCACATTCTCCAACACTTTATACCACTCTTCCCACTACTCCTAACCATTCCTGCCTACATCTATGTCGAACCAGATACAAATTTTTCCTGCAAATAACCACTTGGAGTATCTTGAAAGTTCTTCTGGCTTCTCTTTTGCATTTCATTTACTACAAAAACGCTGTACTCGATATTTCATCATCTCAAGCTCTATATTCTAAGTTTCTTATACTAATTTAAGAGAAGTTATAAAGTGAACATAGACAATCTATAACTAAACCACTATAAATCTTTGTGTGTGTTTATTATTCGTTTTGATTTACATTTTCATCGCTTTTATTCTCTTCTTTATAATTCTTGGATGTTTGGACCATTTTTGGCACAAACAACTGTGCAATCAATAAAGGTAGATGAGGAAGCGATCAACTATATACATAAAAGAATAAAGTAAATCAAATTCAATCAAAATGAAGAAATGTTGTTTCATTTGGAGAGAGAAACCTTTACATTGACCTCTTTTAAACCTTTTCTATAGTTGTAGATTTGACAATTAAAACATATCATTTCATAAGTAAGAAACGAAATAATCAATTAGAAATGGGATACTACATCAAATATGTACACTATTATTAATGACATATGTAGATATGATGATATAACAAACAACGACGTAATCAATATACAGATGTATCGCAATATCAGTATTGAGATTTACATCTGGCAAGTATGTGCATGTCATCTATATAAGCGTTTCATTGCATCTCTAACTGTGCAGCATCCCTCACTACCCTTTGATTTCAACCATATAAAAAATTTGATTTTTTTTCCAGTAAAAACTCGTTATAACTATGCACTTTGACCGATGACACTGGACTAGGATGGGTAAGTCAATGGATTGAAGTAAGTACTAGACCAACCAATAAGAGCAACCCTTGTTATAAATTCAATGCACATGAATTTTTGTAATCATAATGTAATAGTGTAAGGAGTATTTTAGTAATTATGGCTTATTATTATTACTAGTATTTTTTGCCCGTTTTGCTAGACATTAAAATTTATGTTATTAAAAAAATTGTAATGATTAAATATTAAAAATAAAAGAAAAATAAAGTATTGTAATTAATATTAAATAGTTATATATATATTTAAATATTATAATTTATGCGGCAACAATAATAAATTATTCTGTTTTTCTTCCAAAAATAATTTTATCATGGATGATTATTTTGATTAACTGTTTTGTTATCCATCTAATAATTTATGCAGTAACAATAATTAGTTGTCATGTTGTTCGCACAACAATAATTTTGCCGTGGATTGAGTGTATTGAGATTATCAAGTTATTTAAACTAAGAGATAGGATGAAGTATCGTGTCATTTAATACATGGATATCTGTTGAGGTTGTAGCATTGAATAATAAATGGGTGGTGAAGATCTTATTACATTAATGTTCATGACGTGCGAGGACCGAATGTTTATAAAAAAACCGATTAGAAAAAAAGATAATCGTCCAGTCATTTAGGTAGGTAATACCAATGGAGCAAAAGTGAAATTAAAATATGAAATAACCGAAAGAGAGTTGAGAAATGACATCTTTAAATATGTAATTGCTATATAGAATTTGTTTCAATGGGTGATGATGTGTTTTTCTGCATTTTCATTTATTTATTTGAACAGGAAGCCCTTTGTCGATGTCACATGTGTTTTTAATTATTCAACCCATAAATCATAATAATATTCAAATTTATCGAAAGACAATAGCACCTAAGTTAGAATATACAATGTTCACAATTCAATTTGCAGGACATGTATCTATCGAGCGTAAGATAGTTGATAAAACTAAAAGGTATGCACAAAATTAAACAATACCTCACGTTTTGGACCAAATATTGATGTATCAACTTGAACAAAATTAAACAGTGATATCATTTCTATGGTTAATGTATCAAATTTAATTTGCACACCTTCTATAACAATAATGTCGTAAGTCTAAAATATAGCTAACGTGTTTAAATGAAATGTTCCAAATTTGGCCCAAAGATGGATTCCCTACAATTGCATAGCTATATATTTTTTCTTTCATTTGATACACAGGCGATAGGATATTGCTGCATTCTCTTATTTTTACACAGTCAATGTTACCTAAATTAGAAAGAAAAAATATATAGTTGCAGTCGAAAAACACTATATTTTCTGACTCACATAACATAATATAATCTAATTTAGATGTTCTAAATTTACTACTTTATATATTCTAGTTTAAACTTAATAGAGAATTAATGTATGTTTGTAACTTATTTCTCTTTGTTCTAATTCAACATATTAATTTGGGAAATAAATACATATATCAGTTATAAATTAATGCTTCATGATGGCTTAACTAAAGGATTCATTATCAACTATGCGCATATCGATTCAATTATAACTGAACACAATTCTGGTTTATTAGAAGATGTGCGAACAATATGAACATGAATAGTACGACATGAGCTAATAAAGATAACGACAGAGAATGTGGAATATAATAGAATTAAGATGCTGATATCGTACTAAAATTATGATTATGCATGAATGTTGTAGACGATAATATTTGGGATTGCTCGACATTATTGTGCTCATCCATCTCTACTCTCCATATCATTTGAACACATTTGCAATTTGAATAATTTGAATAAAAAATGAATAATCAAAATATCAGATATTATGTCAAAATATACAAATCAATGAATGAAAATGCAACTAACACCTTGCACGTTAAGTGCTGGGTTATTAGCATTTAATGGGATGCATCAAAGCTCAAAACTTTTATGCTGCGTTTTCCATTTCAATTTCTTCTAATCCTCTGACATAGATATACTTACTGCCTGCAGTTATCCAAAATGATGGTTGTTTTATATTATTATTTATAAATATACAAAGTCTGCTTAATGGTTTTAAACGTGCTTAGATGTCTACATCAATTTTAATATTCCAACTTTCTATAACACACTTCTAGGCATAACAACATCACCTAAACCAATTTAAACCATAATTGCAAGCCTGTAAACCAAAAGTTAAAATCAAAATAACAATCTTACCTAAAGTATATATTGTTATTGGTATTTCAATTCTTCATAAGGAAGACTTACCTGAAGTATTTAATATAACTCCCAATGTGAAATGTGTTCAATCATAGAAATTGCCTCAGATGAAATAAAATCCAGTATGAAATGGTGCAACGGTAGAAATCACCTCAAATGAAGAAAAAAAGCAGTATAATTGTTGAAAGTGGCAGATGAAGAAGGTATGTCCCACATATACGCACAAATATTTTATATGAAAATTTGTGCCAAATTTGATAATTTTAGATTTTGTGGTCGACTTACGGAAAGATCCGCATTTTAAACAATAAATTAAAAAAGGAGCATAAAAATAATAATCGCATTATCCACATTTTAAGATAAAACTATATATAGAGTAAGCAGAAAGAATAACTGAGAAGAAAGAATAAAGACAGACATTCAATTTTTAACGAAATAGTACATATATTGTAGGTAAATATTAGTCAAAATTAGGCAATTGCTTAATCAGTTTCATTTAGTAAAAGGATATATATTTATTTACAAATAGCATGATTTCAAGCTGGTTTCCATATGCACCAACTATCAAATATGCCATATTCATTTAAAATAAGTATTAATGTCAACAAATCAAAACTTCCATACCTGGGTACAATGTGGAAAGAAGAGGATATCCTTAAAAAAACTTTGTATGCTTGGTTCATATGCCTAGGAGTTCACCTAATATATGCAAATATAGCTACAGAAATTATCACACTTCTAATTATACAAACACTACCTACACATTGTAGCCAAATGCAAATATGAAATATAGCCAATGAATCAAATAAAAGATCTCTCAATATTTTTAATTTATGGTCCAAAGAGAGTATTGAATAGAAATGAATTAAAATTTATTTTCTTAGCACAATGCTTTGACTATATATCCAAATCGGATTTAGTTCCAGAGTAAAAATAATAGTTGAGTTTAAATGCTTATACATTGATCAATAAAAGGCTATGAAATAATTAAGAAGCATATGTGCACGTGCTAAGTGGATTACTGGGAAAAGTAGCGAACACCTCTGAACGATGAGTGAAATTTCACCAGAGGAAACTCTTTAAATTGGAAATAATTGAAGCTAGAACAATGAAAAGGTCCTTACTTTAACGTGACATCTTAAAGCTTATCAACATGTAAGATTTTTCCACTGTAATATTAATTATCTTTTAAGTCTTAGAAGTAAAATTGACATAAACTTTAGTTCCATCAACAACATAATACTATTAACTTAACCAAATATGATATGGGCAATTTTTTAATATCCTTATGTTTTCATGTTTGATGGATTTTCCGAGGTTAGTATATAAAATGGAACCAAAATATGTGTAGTGTTAGAAAAAACATTCCATAAATACCGCACTTACTACACAAACCTTTTTATGTACAATAAAGATAAAGAAGGAATATTGGCCTATGTGATATTTATATAATTTTTTATTCATCACCTATTTTGTTATAAGATATTTTATGCATTTTAAAAATGTCAAAAGAAAATAAATTGATCTGTAACGTAAATATTGTGATTGCTAACCAATAATATTAGAACTATCCAAACAACATATTGAACTGTAACGTCTTTCTAACTAACATGGAAAACAACATGGATGTTTAAGGATTAAGTATCACAGTCATGTTAGCAAATCTCTGTTGCATTACATCTAGTGCATAGAAAGTTAAAAAGGAATAAAACCATTGCATATTCAATATAAAGGTATTAAAACTCAAAATATAAAACAATAGTGTTAAAGTAGATCAGTAATAACCTTTACCTCCAGGTGACCGTTACCTTGATTTTCAACAAAGCTTTTCTACTGCCGCCATATGCCACAGTCACCCTCAATGTCTCGTGGCTTATAGTAATGTCATAAATTGTAGAATAAAAATCAAGTATTCTAATCATATTCAAATGATTTTCATCATCGCGGACTACAATCAGAAATCAAATTTTAATAGATGCAAATTAATGAGTTTGTAAGTATAAATGAAATAAATATTTGTATGCAAAATAGAAGCCTACCGAAGAAACATTCAGTTGCTGACCGGTTAAGGCCGTCTATTGAAGATTTAAATTACAACGTATTCTGAAAATATATGAGAAGGATAAAATCAATGGTGAGAAAAAAATTCGTTGTTGTATCTACTATGAGATGTATCCACCATGAGATATACGTCACTTACTTGACCTCTTCATTATCTTCCCATAATATCCTACTCCATATATTCGTCTCTTGGTGATTAATGGAATATTTTTACATTTTCCTTCCTAAATTATCCACCAAGGATAAGTTTATGGGAAATCAATTTCCATTTAAATGTAATGTAAGTAAATGTTGAGGTCATATCAAAAAGGGAAGAAAATCCTTTGATTTTTTACTTCTTTCCTAACTAACCCTTATCGATATATTCATCTCCCAATGATTTATGGAACTTTTTTTTTTTACACTTTTCATCTTAGATTAATATATAGGCATTTCTCCTAAAGCTTATATCTTGAAATTAAGCAATGGAAAATATTCGTTTATTCGTAATATTATTGGAAATTAAGCAATGAAAAACATTCAGTTGTTGACCGATTAATATATAAGCATTTCTGCAAAAGCTTATCTCTTGAAATTAAGCAATGGAAAATCAATATCCGTTTATTCATAGTATTATTTGATTCCTTATTTACTTCTATCTAATCACCAAGAATGAACATGACGAGTAGGAATTATTCATAAGTAATGGATATATTGAAGTCATATCCAAAAGGTAATATATGATTTATGGAACTTTTTTTTCACACTTTCCAACTTAGATTAATATATAGGCATTTCTCCTAAAGCTTATCTCTAGAAATAATTGAATGTGATTTAAAATTATAGACAAAATTACTAATTATATACGTGGTATAAATAGTGTAGATATGTAATATTGTGACTAATTATGAATTTTGGTACTGTCAACTTACATTACACATAAGTTGTTTTACATGGTAAGTGATGACAAAATGAAAAGATCAAGTTACCTTATAAATTGTTTTTTTTTCTCAAACATAGATATGAACCAAAATGATATCTTAAGAAATTGGATAGGGATTAAATTAGTTTCCATCATAACACGTGCTTCAAAACAGATTAGATATGAAATGTCATTGGATTTATTAGATGGATTTCCCATGGCATTTATAGGTGAATTATATGTTTTTTTTGGAAAATTGTTTATGTATATTATGTAAATAAAGCATTTCCAAAAATATTTGAATAGACAAAATTATTAATTATATATGTGATAAGAAATCAAGTAAAGAGCAATAATTTTTTTTATATTGTATGTTATATAAATAACAATCTTGGGTAGTTCTTTTAACGCATGAACATACAAAATTAGACAAACAACAATAGCAACAACATTTTAGATATTGCGTACTATTTCTAAATCAATGTAATGAAATAGGAAAACAATGCTATTATTATAAAAACAATTATGGTCATAGTCCTTAAAAGGAATACAATCTACATTTATATGTAATGCTGGGTAAAAAGTTAAGGAGACATTACAGGAATATCAATAAATCACCTAAATAAGGAATTGATTTACTAAACAAACTTGAAATCCATCAGAAAAAAAATTATCTGAAGAAAAAGGAAACAAACCAAATTCAGGGAATTGTGAAGGAAACAATGAGAAATTTTAAACAAAATTTCTTTAAAATTTTCTTATATCGTTGGTAGTAAGATTGGTATATGACTGTAATGCTATATAATAAATACTATAAATTTGAGATGATATATATATATATATACACATATATATATATATATGTAGAATCAATACTTTCCTATGAACTAACATATATTCAACTAAATTACTAATATTTCTCATTATTAACAGAAATGGATGAAGCCAATTCAATCAGCCAATGTAGTAATGACAATCTCTTATAATAAAAATTAATATTCCTTCACTTAAGCACAATCGTTCTAGTCTACTTAGTAAGTTTTGTACTATCACATATAAGAATCATTATAAATATTGAGAAAATCAACTTAGTCAATCAATTATGTAGAGTCATTTTTGTTAATTTTAAAACTTTTTGCTAAAACTTGTGAATAGTATATTATGAAATAATAAGTAATATATTCTTATAAATTGTTGTGAATCCAACACTATTAATATATCACAGGAGCCAAAAGTAGTGGGTATTAGGTGATATTTAAAAAGTGAGGGGAAATTTCAGTATTTCAAGGTCCGACCAAGGGTTGGAATAATTAAATGACCTTGATAAATATGAGCAATTTGAGTATTTTACGGTCGGACCAATTAGTAATCATTAAAGATTAGTGAGAATTATTATATAGATAAATAGATTATTACCACGATTATTTTTAACAAAGAAGATCAAATATTTTATGTTCATATAATTTATTTTATGCACTGCTCACGGCTGAAGCAGCTTAGGTAAGTTTGAATTTTGGACCCTAAATTTATTAATATTGGCCCAACCTCTTTACACTTAGCATTTTTATTATAAAATGTATGATTGAAGGCTGGAATTATTCTCATTTATATTTTGGTCCTTATTTATAGCGTGGCGAATGGTGTAAGGCTCTAAATGCGCAATATAAAATTTTGAAATATATATGTGTTCGTTCTTTAAGAATGGATATGTATCTAATATTCAAAAAATGATTACACATGCAGACACGAAAATATTTATATTCGAAAATTGTCTGCTCTTTTTTTGGCAAAATCGATCAAGCTAGTAATTTATAGTATATACATTTTAATGCATGGTAAATACTAGAAATTATTAAGCTAAATTAGTTCACTCTTTAATCGTTCTTTCAAACTCCGGTTTTCGATAAAAAAGAGTTGCATTTCATGATTTTCTCTTCTCACCACATTTTTTTCTTTCTAATTTTACCCTTTATTCTTCATTCCTTCTCTTTCTCATGTTTTGTTACACTTAGTTTCTTCTCTTTGTCTTCCTATTTTCTTCGATTTGGGAAAGTTAAAACGAAGAATTACATTAATATCTATTGTCTTCAACTATTTTAAAAAAAAAAAAAAAATCTTGAAAAACAACATTGTTTCTATGTCATAGTTTGTGACCAAAAAAAAACAAAAACAAAAAAACAAAAAAAAAACGAAACTCATCTTTTTTATGATAAAAAAATTATACATTTTTACTTCAACAATTGGCTGGTTGATGCATGGTAACGTAACATGGATAAAGCAGCAAAGTGAATGAGAGAATTCAAAGTTGAATCTTAACATCAGCGCATGATATTCATTTGCGTATGGTGTTTAGACTGTTCTCCTACTTGGATAAAGCATGCAATGATTGTGTTTCAACGTTCCTCGCTGAATTTAGTACGACACGAAGGGGTCCTTGGTTTGAATTCATTCGCAATGTGTTGTTGACCCTTCGCATTCAGACCCGGGGGAATTGGTTGAACTGCATTCAACACGCTTTTGGATTTGATTAGAATAAAAAAATAAAAGATGGTTAAAGGGACTATTTTTTGTTAAGGAAAGGATAAATTTAAGAGGACTTCGTCTTATTTTCATCTGTTAAGGAGGGTTTGAAATTTTAAAAATAAAATAAAATATAGATTAAATTACCCCGGCCTCATCATCCCTTAAACCCTATCAAAATTCAATTTCAGTTCAATCCAAACACGCCGCAAGGTAAAAAAATTCAAACGTTGATAAATTCTCTTTTGGAAATTTTAGATTTTGTTGAAAAAGATGAATACAATTTGCAGAAAGCGGATGAATTTCGTTCATTTGCACGAATGATGAATACAGTTCGTCATGGAAAGTTTGTATTATGTTCAAGGGTGAATACAGTGTGTTACGGTTTAGATCTTACAGTTTGATAAGAAAAACAACCCCGTTGTGAGACGATTTATCAAAAATAATTACATTAAAACAGTGTGCATATTCCAACATTAAAACAAATGTTTGTTGAGTGAATTTATGCTTATGTTCATGCTGTGTTAAGCGTATGTGTATGTTGTTACTTTTTTTTTTTTTTTTTTTTTTTTTTTTTTTTTTTTTTTACATTTGTGGCTAGTGTTTTGATGTGTTTATTTGTTATTATTGTGTTTCATGCTTACTTTGATAGTGAAAACTAAAGTAAACAATACTTGAATATGTTATATTCATGTGTGCAGAACGTTTATGTTTCGTATATTATTATTTTTCTATGTGCAGAATTAAATTGGAGTTTATGTTTTAAGGTTGCATTAATGAAGAGTATATGGTTAGTATTGAAAATTTTATTAATATGTTCAAGGGGAGGCTAATTTATTTTAACCCCCCTTAACAATTTTAAAATAAACTAAAAATGGTACTCTTAACCAAAAGTGGAGTCCCTTTAATAATCCCTAAAAAAACCCCGGCTGCTCACGGGCATGTGAACCATTTGCAAATAAAACCATTTTGTTCCAGGTAGCTTAGTCACCGTTGAAGGATGGTGACGATTAAGCCAATTAATATCGGATGGTGCCAGCTCCTCCAATTTTGTTGTATTGCGCTTTTATTTTATATACGCACGACAAATAAAACAGGTTGCGAATAGACATCAAATTCAAGGTCAACTGAAGTGGACAAAGGCACTATCACCAAAAATAATAATAATAAAAGTTAGACTAGTATTACCACACAACGGTGGAAAAACCGACCATTAAGTTGTGTGATATAAAAAAAAATCTTTTAATTATTTTTTTAAACAAGAAATTAATTAAAAATTCACTGCATTATTTTTAAAAAATGAAAATGAGTGCAAACATATAAATTCAATTAACTAATATACTTTATATTATTGAGTTTTTTGTATTTTTAAATCATTACTGAATTTATAAAATGAAATAACAAATCAAACAAATATTAGCTTAAAACACGTCATTATATTTGTGAATACTTAATTAAAGAAGATTAATAATACAATAACAAGTGTGATAAATAAATCACATATTAATAAACTATGCTATAAGAACAATAACTTAATGCACAAAGGAGAATAGAAGGACAAAACTTCTGTAGTTCACACAAGCATAACTAATCCATCGCAAACTACAATCTGTTTAACCCCTTCATGTTTAGATATACTTGCGGAAAGAAACAATTCCTTTAATGCTTCCAAGTTTCGGCTAAGAGTACAAGTTATATTAACAGTCAATACAATTTATTGTCTAAAATGTACAATATAAAAAATACAGTTACAAGCACCATAGGAATTTTTGTACGTTTTCCATAGAACTACCAAAATGTCCAACAAATACATTCTCTCCTGCTAGCTTCACAAACCTACGTACTGTAAACGGATATTTTCGGATGCAGATAGTGTAATAGACAAAGACAAAACAAAATTACAATGAAACAGAGCAAAACATTGAGAGAGCAACATGGTAAATAATGCACGTGTTTAAAGTGCATAGACACACATTGGAATTGCTGTGCACAGAATGAATTGTTATATAAAGAAGTGTCTAAATGAAAGCGCATGCATAAAATCAAGCAATATGCTAGCATTAACTCAAAGTTGAGTTCCTATCAGCATTTTCCAAAGTGTATTATCTAAAGGACATGCATCAGGCATGCAAGATCAGCATTTTGCATTTTCATGAGGACATAAATGTATGGGTTTGGAGACTTTTCTTTTCTGATCATATTCATGAACACAACCAGTGCTTTAATTTGCAGGATGGTTGCGACCAACATATGCTGAATAACAGAAGTCCATATTCCAGAATTCTTATCAGTTGTCTCAGTGAAAGCTTCAACAGCATCTTCTAATAATCGAGTATGTGTTGATTAGAGAACTGCCCGTGTTAGGATCATATACAAGGCCTCTCTTGATTATGCATGCATGGACTTGCATGCCTGCCTGCATTCAAATCAAGCAGATTTTCACAAAACTGCAGAACTAAGGAAATTGATTTGTGATTCAGTGACCCGAATATAAGATGTAAACACTGTCAAAATTCTGCTGTTATCATAGCTTTTCCCAAGGCTTCTATCATGGAATATAAGATGACTTAGCATGTAATCTCATTACTCAGCCAAGCTTAGTTTTGCGTGCACTTCAACTCAACCTGCAAGTTCATTTCTTTTGCCCAGTAGCTTTATTCACACCGATTTGTCTTAGTAACTAGAAGTATGCTTCAAGTTTCTGTCTCAGGGCAGCATGCTCCCTGTTCACATTTCGTAATGTTTTCCGACATCCTTCTATATTTTCGTTGTTGCAGAAATCTTTGAGTAAATAACATTCATTCTTTACCCTGAATGTGCGGATGCTAGAAGTACTTGCTATCAACTGATGCATATAAGCATCAATTCTACATAAATCTCTCGTGGTGACTTCTCTAATGATTGCTCGATATTAATATTATGGAAGAGTTCCTAAAGAACAAGGTCACAACCTCTTCAACAAAATTAACAAAGTTAGGACAAACTTCATCTTACAACTCTTCTAATTCGTTGAACTGATCTTCCAGATAACCATCCTGGTTTATCTTCTTAGCTGATTGAATTGTTGTCATGCCAAAGCTGACATGGAGCGAATTGGGGGTAAATGACTCAATTCATGGGCGAAGATGCTCTCCAAACCATGCATATTTGCCAAGCTCAAGAAGCTGCAGACACAAAATCAAAATATGAAACACAAAATCAACACAAAAATAAATACAATTAAACTGAAAACTAAAGCAAGACAACATTAAAACATGTTCCTATAAACAACTTCCTAATACGATTTGTCAAAAAGATAACAATAAGCGGAAAATCTCCAAACAAAAAGGATCAAAATTCAAAATTGAATGCAAGCGAATGAGAATTTATGAAAACCTAGAGTCGGGATCTTTTATTACCATTTCATTTATATTAAAATATGAATTATCAACTATCTCATAAATCTGAGAAGATGTTCAACTGTAAACCCATTAAATCTGAGAAGATAAGCGATATTATTTACAACGGCATAAGAAATTCACGGTATTGAGGAGGTATTTTTCTTAAAAAAATTGGGGGTACAACGAGAAAAGAAAATTCACGGTATTGAGGAGGTATTTTTCTTAAAAAAATTGGGGGTACAACGAGAAAAGAAAATTCACGGTATTGAGGAGGTATTTTTTCTTTAAAAAAATTGGGGGCTTTTTACGACATTGAGGAGTTTGAGAAGAAATCTGAAATCACGATTCGTTTTGCAGTAGGAATCGAAGGATTTTGTTCATATGGTTGTGAACAAAACACTCCTCCTTATTGGTGGAAATCAGAGGGACCCATATGGACCTTTCTGATTTCCACCAATGGCGATCGAGTGTTTTGTTCACATCCCTTAAAAGATGTGAACAAAATCGCACTCATCCGAGGAGTAATTGTTTATCAGAGGAATAATCAGAGGACGACGACAGATTCTCTAGTCGATTGTAATTGGCTTCGGAGTGTTTTAGGGAATGGTAAAAGGTACTCCACTTTAACAAAAAAGTGTTAAGGGAGAGTTTGGTTTTTTTTTTTTTTTTTTTTAGAAAAAATATGGACTAAACTACCCATTCTCACAACATACAATTCATTATCGTTCTTTTTATATTTCACGCTGATTTGCATACGCACGAATACAATTTCTTATTATTTCTAAGGCACAAAAACATCTGCATCTCACTTAATGTTCCAATTATACATATTCGATTAGATTTGTTAATGAAAGTATTTTAAATTGAACCATCGAATTCCAAAATGATATTCATTAACTTACCTGACCTGATATCTTTTGATCACCCACACAACTTTCTTATGTCTCCATTATGTTAACTATATTCCATTTTTATTTCATTAACTTGTGCTCATTATTTAAGGTTTAGCTTTTAAAATTTACAATAAATAAGATTATGAGGTTAATATTGGAATTTTTAATTAAATGTTTAAGGGAGGGCTAATTTTTTTGATCCTCCCCTTAACAATTGAACAATAATTTAAATTTTGTCCTCCCCTTAAGCAAAAGTGGAGTCCCTTTAACAATCCTCGAGTTTTATTTTGCATCGCTACAGTCAGTTTGAATAAAAATTAAAACTAAAAATAGAGTGCTACCGTTCACGCCTTGGTTTAGACTTTCGGCCACCTTCCTAAATTTAATATAAATGATTATTTTTTATACTCTTCCGGTTACCATATATTATTCCATCACTCAGTTATTCACCACCGTACTTCTCTCAAGAAAACCACATACTTGTCTACAATTTCATACCCTAAACCTAACAAAAGCTGATATTCTTTTGTGTCTGATAGAGATGGAAGATGAAGATTAAAAAAATAAAGATTACAATTGCTCAATTTTTATTGTTTACTATTATGTTATAGAATATGTTGTTAAGATTTTTTTTTTTAATGGATAGGGTTTCCATTGTGTTTTTGGATATTTTTTCGGCTCCGTTGGAAATTTAAAGTTTGAGAAACATTAAATTTGATAACGCTGTAATAGATAATGACAATGAAAGTTTTGACTTGTAGGGTTTTTCCGTATAACTTACGTATCTTCTTTTACGAATTGATACATTAACTTTTTATGTCATTTGATAGACGGGGTATTTGAATGATGATAAACATGATGGTTGTAATAACCGACACAATATGTTCGATCATATAACTCAAAAGACATAAATGTTGATTTGACGAATCATTTCACAACCGACGAAATAAGTACTCATTTATAAAAATTAAAATTGCTATTGTTGTTATGATAATGGATTATGTTAATTTTTGTTGAACTATTTGGTTTTAGGTACTTGATTCGCAGAGTAAGTTGGTCCGATGGTGTAGAGAAAGGAGCTGGTGCCTCTGCATTTTTTGATTATTAATTTAGACGGTGACCAGTAGAGGAAATTTGAAATATTTTGGGTGCTTTTGGTTTTGGTGGCCAGAAGTGTAAATAGGGGTGTGAATAGTAGCACCCTAAAAATATTAAGTTAGCTTGATAATTTAAGGCATGAGAACGTAAAAGATAATAGTGGCTGTATGTACAATGTAATTGGGTTATCACCCGCTTTACCTTATGGGTTGCATTTCAAGCCCAAAGGTCATTTCACAAACAGCTATATAAACGCAACATTATGTACAATCGAAGTATAAATTCAGTAACAGAACAAAAACATTTTTCTGCATTTATCTAACAAGGTATCAGAGTCATTAACAGCTTAGAAACAATCTATTGGTCATCCATCAAAGAAATTTCATCATTGGGTTCCTATCCAAGATTTGCATATTATCACTTGAGAGTTGTTGCTTGATTCAAGAGGAAGTGCCTCGCCATCCTTTCAAAATCAAGCTCGGTGGTAAAAGAAATAGTAAACTCGAAAAAACTAATCATGAAAGTCAAGAAAATCTCCACAATTGATATAACAGAGCCTTCCACAAGTTCTCATCAGAAATATTTCTCAAAATTCTTTGGTAATTCAATTCATCACACGAGTATTTGGGTTGCAACAATTTATCAATTGAAAGCTTTCCTGAAAATCTCAATTCATAATCAAATTTTGGCTCTAGTGCATCACCAAGGTCAACAATAAGATCCAAGATAACACCCAGGATCTGATCAAGGCAATAGTAGAGCCACAAAGCCAATTTATTTTAATACAACTTGATGAATCCAATTTTCTAATGAGGGAGCTGCAAATAGAAACAATAATTAAGGGTTACAAATTAGAAGATTACATCTATGAGACCAGAACTATGCCAGCAAAATACATCAGAGATAGCACAAACAATTTGGTTCTTAATCAAGATTTTACTACTCATAAAAAACAAGATAATCTTGTCAGTTCATGGCTTATGTCATCTGTGACTGCTTCTCTCATGCCACAATTAATTGGGTGTAAGACATCTCATGAGATATGGTTAACATTAGAAATAATATTCACATAACAGTCATCAACAAGGGTCTTACATTACAAAAAGAAATTACAAAGCATAAGGAAAGAGAACTTGTGTAAATGACACAAAAAACTAGAACAACACTTACCAGAGGAGTTGTCAGTCCAACAGAGGAAAAGGAAGAGCTAGGAGATGAAATCCCAACAACATACCAAAATGTCGTATATGTGACAAAATTGGTCACACTGCCAACAGATGTTACTTTAGATTTAACAACGATTTCAATGTGAATCAGCAAACCAACAACTACATAAACAATCAGCCTAATGTCAGTCTGGCTAGCTATCAATCTGACAGTAAAGTCAGTCAAGAGGGTACATCTGACACAGCCAAAATCAATGACATTCAAGATGAAGCATGATATCCAGACGCTAGAGCCACACATCATGTCATCAACAATCTGAAAGAATACAAAGGTTAAGCAGTCTCTACTTATGGGTAATGGTAATCCTACTTTTATCACTCACACTAGACATGCCAACATTAAGAATGTCTAAGCAAATTTATCTAAATAACCTCTTATGAGCACCACATATCAGAAAAATAATAATAATAAGTGTGTCATAGTGTGTCAAAGATAACATACCCAAAGCATTGCCTTGTTAAGGACATTATAATTAGAGAAATTATGTTGCAAGGTAGAGAAAGAAATGGATTGTACAGGTTTGACATTGGAAACTCAAGATTTACTCAACCCTGCTATAATGTGATAGAAATAAACAAGAAAGAGGATTTTATGACATTTTACATGTGACATTGTAAACTTGGACACTTAAGTATAAAAATTGTAAGACAAGCAGTGAATGATAACAATGTTGTGACTAAAATTCCTGAATTTTATGTATGTACTTAATGTCAAATAGGATAAGTCACAAACTACCCTTTCAATTTTCTAAAACTAAATACCTGAAACCATTAGAGTTGGTTGTTGTTGATCTTTGGGGACCAACATCCACAGACAGTGATTATGGCTTCAAGTATTATATATATCTTATATTAATGCTTACTCAAGATTTGTGTGGATATTTTTTTTTAAAATCAAAATATGAAACTAATAATGCAGTTGTGCAGTTTGTAGCTAGTGCAGAAAGACAACTGAATCATCAGGTAAAAATATTTCAAAGTGAAGGTGGAAAAGAGTTTTTACCATTAACAGATTATGTAATAGGAAAGGAATTGTTCATAGACTTACATGTCCACGTACATCTGAACAAAATGGTCTTACAGAAAGGAAACACAGACATATTGTAGAAACTGGCTTAACACTTCTTGCACAGGCATCATTACCACTTAAATTTTATCATGATGCCTTTACCACAACGGTATATTTAATAAACAGGCTACCAACAAAGTGTTACAGTTCAACTGTCCTACCGAAATGCAAATAAAAGTTTAACCAATATATAATGATCTGAAAATATTTGTATGTTTGTGCTTCCCCTACTTGAGATAATTTAACTAACACAAGTTTAACTTCAGATCTCTACCTTGCACATTTCTTGGTTATGTTGCTAATCACAAGGGTTATAAGTGTCTAGATAGTAGTGGAAAAATATACATAACTAGGCATGTAATATTTAATGAAAAAGTTTTTCCATTTAGTAATATCATATACAAGGCAACAAAGAAAATCTATAATCCAAGATATTCTACTTTACCCATATTTAAACAAGTTGATGATACTGTGTATGTGCCACATTCTAGTGATAACATGACAAACACACACAAGTAACACAAATTGTCAGTTCACCTCGACACACAGTATCCAACTATGGATCAGGTCAAGAGTGTGGAATTTATAGTACTAACAGTGGTGCAGATTCGCAACGTCAAAGTGATAAAAATGAACAAGTCAGCAACTCGGAAAGCACTCAAAAAGAAGGTAGTAGCAGTAACAATCAGATGTAAAATAAGCATCATATAGTGACTAGGGCAAAAAGTGGTATATTAAGATCAAAAATCTACTGCATTGAATTGAATATAGAAGAACCATCCACTTATTATCAAGTTATGCTTAAGAAAAGTGGAGTTCGGCTATGAAAGAGGAGTTAGATGCTCTAAGTAGAAAACAAACTTGGTGTTTGGTGCCACTACCCAAAGATAAAAATATCATTGGGTGCAAGTGGACCTATAAAATAAAAAAATGCTGCTGGTACAATATCTAAATACAAAGCTAGGCTAGTAGCCAAAGGGTATTCACAACGATGTGGAATTGATTTTATTGAGACATTCTCACCTATTGTGAAACCAACCTCTATTAGAAGCATACTAACTACAACCATACTATGATGCCCCAATTCTGTGCTGGCATTAGCCAAGGACTTTACGAGGTAACGTTGTCAGCTAACATGAAGAATAAGGCTATTGAGGAGTGACCAAATACGTACTAACTTTTAAAAAACTACTATATAGTGGCTAATAATCTCTTCAGAAACGAATACAAAATATATAACACAATCAGTCATGGATATTCGCATCACAATGGCGGAAACATATATATATATACATATATATATATATATACATATACATATATATATATATATATACATATACATATATATATATATATATATAACACGTGAATGTGTGCACAAATATAGTGGTCATACAAGATCCACTAACTATAAAAGAATAGGTACAAGAGTTAGCCAAAAGATTATGTACACATAAGGAGTCTCTATCTCATATACATAAAAGGCCAAAAATGACAACACTAATGTAGTTAGCCTAAAGTCACCTCATAATCCCCGCTAAAAGTCATATGGAAGCACCTGCAACACCTCGGTCTGACCCGAATATTATTTATAAGAATAAACAATAAATTGATCGGTCTAGTTATACTCATCATAATAATTTGGGATAGAATAAGAGATATAACAGATAATGACATATATGTAATAAAAATATATTAACATAAGAATGTGAAACACCAAAAATGTATATATAATATCTCAAGGAAATCTTAGTGCTAAAATAGAATACCCCATTAGAAATGATATCACCTATCAAATCAACACAAAATTGATGATGTATTATCAAAACAACTCAAATTAATATCTTATATCAAAACACAAAAATCCAGAAACCAAATTGATGATATATTATCAAAACAACTCAAATTAATATCTTATATCAAAACACAAAAATCCAGAAACCAACAAATAGTAATCCAGAATATCACAAAAAAGGGGGGAGGCCTATCTCAAGATGGGAGCCTGTAAACGTATGCAGTTAAAGCCCCACTAAAGCCCAGCAATTTCCCCGCTATAGCCCATAGCGCTCTTCAACCGCTACGCTATTTCAATTCAGCGCTGATGAATAATAGATCTGCTTTCGGCCCCATTATTTTTCACTGCATCCGCTAAATCAAGGTTTCTTAGCGCCCGCTTTAGCATATTTAGGGCTTGATTTGACAAGTTTTTAAATAAATTTAGTAAAGTTAGTGCAAAGGGATAAATTTAAGGCATAAGTGCCTAATATATAGTACCAATTAATTAAACTCATCAAATTTAGCGTGCATAATTTTGATATTCTGTGATTTTGTTAATTAAGATTAATTAATATCGATTTCTAGTACACATATAATGTGAGAAAGATGATTAATTAATTTTCAAAAATTTGGTTTTACATATAATAAACTTTTTTGCGTCTCTGTTGTATCCCCGCTTTATCCCCACTACACTTTTTTGCACCTCTACCACTATAGAACCGCTAAGCACTTTAACTGCACAACTGTAGACTCCCAGGCAGCCCAAAATCTCGCCAACACACATATCACAAATGAGACGCGATCTTCACGTAGCTAATATATAGTTTTGAGCCTGTGAACTCAAGATGGAAGTATGTATACTCCCACGCAGCCCAAGAGCTCGCCGATACGGGTCGCGGCCCCGCCGGATCCGAAGATCGTAGAAAGCACAAATCCACAAAAAGATCACAATTGATCCAAGGAATTGCGAATTACTCCAAGCTAGTAAATATAAGAGTTAATCTACATGTCCCATAACACATCGCTTTAATCGAATATTAACGAATAGGTTGTATATTCCACTTAAAACACAAGAAGATCATTGCTACAGTTTTTATCGAATGAGTTCAAGAATTAATCGTCGAAGCAAACGTAAGCGTTTCATACTACTCATTTTGCTAATGCGATTAATTAGGTTTTTCATACGTGTAAGGAAAAGGTTTATAATACACATACTAGTAAAATGGAAAATAATTTATAAAACAATAGTGTATGATGAAAGTAGCATTAGATAGCATTTTGGTAAAAGATTTGGTATCCACTAATAATATAAAACTTTTTATAGTTCGAAGTGACATATCTCATGAAATATCGATTGTAATAACAATCAATCCCAAAATTCACGTTTTAAATAACGTAAATTAAATCTCATATATATATATACATATATATATCGACTATAAATTCGTTTACCACGAATAAAATCAAAAGTCTGTATAATCGAGCTGCTGAAATTTAAGAATTAGAGCAATTGAGAAAACATAGGAAAAGAGCAATGAGCCAAAAATCGACCGAACGAAGCATGTATCAAACTAAACTTTTGACCATGGTCTTCACCGGTCACCAGTAGAAAACATATTCAGTCGACTGAATAAAGATAGTCCGTCGACTGACCTGTAAAAAATAATGTGAACAGTGCATGTACAGTAATTCAGTTGACTGAATTACTTCGTTCAGTCGACTGGTTGGTCATTCAGCCGATTGAATGAAGTATTTCAGTTGTTTGAAACTGGTCCAAAATGAACTCGAGATCAACCAATGAGTTTAGTAGATTGACCTTCCCTATTCAGTCGACTAAACCTGCTTAAAATTGCCGATTTCATAGTTTTGAAGGAAAAATTGATATCCAATGATTCCGGACGAGCACACATTAATGGTGAAGGCTTAGAATATTATCCTAGTGACAATGAAGCTTCTAAGACTCACCGAAATAACTAAAGAACTCACATATCAACTCTGTGCGAGGATTTACAATAGATTTCGTCGAAATAAATTCAAACTCAACAATTGTATAGTTCACACACAGACCAACCAATTCAACCAATGTATACACAACATAAAAGTGTTAAAAGAAGCACTAGCCAAGCACATAATCTTGAGTTATAAATGTGAGTTCACAAGAAATCGCCTTTGATTGTTGGAAGTAAGGAGATGAACCAAAACTTACCTAGATCAACCTCTCTTCCAATATAGCTCACTAATCTTCAATCTACACAAAAACATAAAAATTTCCTAAGAGTTAGGTATTAGGAAAATCTCAAAAATTAAAGAGAGATCAAGTTGAAGAGAAGGAGATGAACTTACCCAATCTTATCCTTGAATTTGCAAAGCAAATAACTTAGATTTCCTAAGTTCGGAGCATAGGAATATTAATTTCCTCTTCCTTACGGCCTTGGGAGTAGTTAAGAATTATGAAGAGGAGTAAATGAAATAACAAGTAGAGTTATTAAGTAGTGGATGTTTACTTATGGTTAATGGGCCAGCTTAACCAAACATTGCCCTACCCAAAGTTCCAAATTTCATTAACTCCAAACATATCGATGTTTACAATTTTAAATATTAAATGACATTTTAAGCTCAATGGAAGTGGTCAAGTGTCCAAATTCTTCCATTTATGAAGAGTCACAAATTTCGGGTTTTAGACCGAACACACGATACAACATTTAAATAAATCCCTTGATTAAATAATCGTAAATTATGTGGGTTGTTACAGACTCCACTCCTTGAAAAAATTGCATCCCAGCAATTAATTTAAGAAACAACCCAAGAGTAACTACCAAGCATCGACGAAATTATAACTCTTCTTACTTGAATTTTAAACCTCCTTTCATTATTTATTTTAATTTTAACTCGTGAACCAGAAAACTACGATTTTTCAGGAAATTTGGTTTGGACATATCTCAAATTTACAAGATGAAGTTTAAATCTTTCTTTTTTATTAGAAAACTATAATCCAATTGATCCGGAAGATTCTTGTTCATAGAATTCTAACTTGTATTTGAATATATACATTCATTTGATCTCCAATTCGCCAAATCGTAGACTACTGCTGCACGATGAGCTCGTTTTAATTAAATTTAATTAATTCATTTTTATTAAATTTATAAATTATAAACTTGCTCTCCTACATTTTTAACAATATATATATATAAACAAAGAAATTCATCTTACGAAGCTTGAGATAGTAAGTTGGGATGGTTTTGCTTAATAGATTGTCTAGATTCCCAAGAACAATCTTTCAGATTAGATGACTATTGTACTTTCGCAAGAGGAATATCTTTATTGCAAAGATGTTCAACTTTCGTAGCAACAATACAAATCGGTCGTTGCTCATTAGTTAGACTAGGAGAAATCATGCTTTCTTCAATCAAATTTGGCTCAAGAATAGATTTAGAATCTCTAAGACACTTTCGTAGCTGAGAAACATGAAACACATTGTGCATAGCAGAGAACTAAGCTGGTAAAGAAAGACGATAAGTTATGGGACCGACACGCTTGGTGATGAGAAATAGACCAATATATCTCGGTGCTAATTTTCTCGATTGGCTAAATCACACTTCAGCTTCATGGGAGAAACACAAATAAACACAAAGTTTCCCATAGAAAACTCTAATTTCCTTCTCACTTATTAACATAGGGATTTCGCCGACTTTGAGATTCTTTCATTCTATGGAAAACGAGATTAATATTTACTGCGGGATCACGAATAAAATTGGGACCTAGAACAAGTTTCTCCTCGGCTTCAAGCCAACACGAGGGAGATTGCATGACTTTCTGTAAAGGCCTCGAAAGGTGCCATACCAATACTCAACTAGAAGCTATTATTGTTTTAAAATTCAACAAGGAAAATATGATCTTTCCAAATTCCACCAAAATCAAGCATACAGGCACGAAGAAGATCTTCAAAAAATTTGATTCGCACGCTCCATTTGTCCATTGGACTAAGGGTGATAAGCGATGCTAAAATTAAGCGTTGCGAGAGTTCTTTGAAGACATTTCCAAAATCCACTTGTAAATAATGGATCACGATCATTAACTATTGAAGTGGGGATCCCATGTAACTTAACAATCTCTTTAGCATAAAGTTTAACCAAGAAACGCACTGTTTGAATTAGATCAAATGGGAATGAAGTGTGTAGATTTAGTAAGTCTATCCAAAATCATTCACAAACTGTCATGACCAAAGCGAGAACGGGGGAGACCGTCAATAAATCCATGGACACATGATCCCACTTCCATATAGGAATGTCTAAAGGTTGCAATAACCCGCCGGGCATTTGATGTTTGGCCTTAACGAGTTGATACATAATGCAACGCTTGACAAAATTTGCGATATCCGATTTCATTCCTTCCCAAAAGTAAAGTTGTTTCATGTCCTCATACATTTTGCTACTTTCGGGATAAATGGAGAATTTAGAACAGTGAGAATCCTCTAAAATATTCTTGCGGAGATCATAAAGGTTTGGCAGAAAAAGTCATCCAAATTTTTGAATGCCTCCACGAGAATCAATATCAAAATCCTTTAATTCATCAGCACAAGATTTTTCCCTAATATTTTGGCTTAGGTTAACCAACTCGGAATCGAGCTTTTGAGATTCACGTATGCGGTCTAAAGGAGATGGATGGGCCTCAATTCTACATAACATATGAGTGGAACTCGGATTGGAATTGCAGCTCCAGATCTCACAACCGGATAAAGTTTCGATGTCTTTCCACTCGGATATCATCATAGACACGATCATTTCTTGCTTTCGGCTAAGAGCATCAGAACACAATTTCCCTTACCGGGAGTATATAAAATATCAATATTATAAGAAGCTAGGAACTCAAGCCGACGTTGTTATCGCAAATTAAGGTCCTTTTGAAAAAATAAATGTTTCAATGACTTATGATCGGTGTAAAGAACAAACTTTTCTCCCAAAAGAATAAGAGCATCAGAAAGGAGTTCTTTTGGCTTTTGAAAAGCGGTTTCACATTCGTCCAACCAAATGTACTTGACTCCCTCCTTATTCAAAGTCATGAGAGGTACAACAATTTAAGAGAAGTCTTTTATGCACTTATGGTAGTAGCCCGCCAATCCAAGTAAACTATGAATTTCTATCACGCTCTCCGGTCTCTTCCAATTTTGAATTGCTTCAACCTTTGAAGGATCCATAGAGATTCTAGATTGAAAATAATATGGTCCAAGAATTTTACATGAGATTGCTAAAAATGGCACTTAGAAAACTTAATCTTCAATTGATTACTCCTAAGTGTTTCCAACACAATACAAAGATGGTTTCCATGCTCCTTCTCAGTTTTAAAATACACAAGAATATCATCAATAAAAATGAGCACAAAACAATTGAGGAATTCTTCGAAAACACAATCCATAAGGTCGACGAAATAAGACGGAGCATTCAACAAACCAAATAGCATCACCAGCCAATCATAAGATCTATAATGGGTAAGAAATGAAGTCAAAGAAATATTATCCTCCGCAACACGAAGTTAATAAAACACGTTAGCTAAGTCTAGTTGAGAAAAGACTTTAGAACCACTAAGTTGATCGAATAAATCATCAATCCACATAGAGGATTTTTTAATCTTGATAATGAGATCATTAAGTTTGCGATAATTGATAGGGGTGAGCAAAAAATTGAAATAAAATCGAAAACAAATCGAAACCGATAAAAGCCGAACCGAAAAAACCGAAAACGAAAAAAATCGAAAGCGAAAATCAAAAAAACCGAACCGTACTAATATTTCGGTTTCGGATTCAGGTCCAAACCGAACCGAAAAAACCGAAACCGAACCGAATTATTAAAATAATTAAATAAATATATACTACATGTAATTTATTAATCATGTCTTGTATTTAACATATATGACGTTTTGGATATACCCTGCAAACAGAAAGAATTGGGTTAAAGATATAGATAAGAATTTCATTTATATAATCTCTACTTAATTATATATTCAAGTATTTTTTTCAGTCCATAAAATGTTGCACATTGTCCCTTGCTGCATGTTGTTTCGTATTATATAAATTGGTTTTAAAACCGAGGTTCTGTTAATGCCTACATTAATGCATTGTATTACAAGAGTCGGTTTCTTCTGCATTGAATTCCAAAGTTGTGTTAATGCATGATGTTTATGGAGGCTGCAATGTTTTATTTGGAATTATGTTCAATTGATCTTGAAGCAATTGCTTAGATTATCACATGTTTTATACATGTTAATTTCCTAGTTTTCTTTTCCAATTAATTTTCAGTTGCTCTTTCATAGTTGCTTGTCAGGGTTTTGTGATTTTTGTAATGCCTAAGTAATCTTTATATTATGCTAATGTTATATTTACTTGTCCGTTTGTTCGATGTGGTCATCTTAATGAATGCTTGTTCTGTCGTATATTTGCCTAATAATGCATGATCTGTGGTGTATGTCATCCATTTCTTCAGTATGTGATTATCGGAAAAAATGAATTTCAGATTGTTTTTGGCTATGAAAGCGAAAATTACTCTTAGAATATTGACAGCATTTTTAATGACTGCTGACGAAAAGAGCATTGAAAATATTTGTAGCTTTACAATTTTCAACTGAAGCGGATATTATATGCAAAGCAGGTAATCAAATAAAGATAATTTAGGGATCCTTAGTCATTACTTTATTATAATCAAATAATTAAGCTAGCCAGAAACTTGAATGAAGTTGCATAGAAAGGAGTACAAATTGGTTTTATAATATTTTTTGTTTAAATCGGTTTTAAAACCAAAACCGAGCTGATAAAAACTGAAACCGAGGTTTTGAAACCGAAACCGATGCTTCGGTTACAGTTTCGGTTATCAATTTTTAAAACCGAGGTCTTTCGGTTTCGGTTTTACCCCAAAACCGAACCGGGGTTTGCTCACCCCTAATAGTTGATGCAAAGCCTAAAAGTACCATCTGACTTCTTCACAAAGATCGTGGAAGCTCCCCAAGGTGAGAAACTAGAGCGAATAAACTGAATCTCCTCTAATTTTGATAATTACTTTTGCATCTCTTCATTCTCCATATTGGACATACGATAAGGATAATGAGTAATAGGTAGATCTCTGGGAATTAGATTAATTCGGAACTCAATTGCCCGCTTAGGCGGTAATCCTAAGACGGGCTCAAATATGTCAGAAAATTCTCGAACAACATGAATTCTGGAAATGACATTTTCCTCATCATCATTATCATCATCTCTTGGATTTAGAGAATATAAGGAGGCCACAGAATCCAAATTAGAATCCTTAAGCATAACAAGAATCTGATCAACAAATTGTGGATGTCAGAGACAGATTGTCCTCTCAGGACATAGGATGTGGGACTCTTACCGACGGAACCAATCCATTCCCTAAATAATTTCTAATCCCAAATAGCGCATCACATGCAAATCGACACGGAAAGAATAATCACACAAAATAACCTCGACATCTTTACACAACAAACTACGTGTTACGGAACCATCAACCAGATTCGCAATCCTTAATGAAGTCATTAAACATAAAACATCCAAATAATAAGTATCAACAAGCTCTTGTGATATAAACCAATGAGATGCGCCCGTGTTAAAAGTACTCACATAGGATGTCCATGAAACTCAATAATTCCATCTTGGATAGAATGAAAACTACCTTGACCAGAAAAAGTGTTGCTAGGGGCTTGCACAACATTTAGCTTTCCCTCTTTCCCACTTGGATATTTGGGACCCTAATATATTATATGACCCGAAGCCTTGTAGTAATTACAAGTGCGAGGCTTAGGACACTTATTAGCGTAATGATCCTTTGATACACAATTATAGAATTCCCCTCAACCAAAGTTAGAAGTCTTTGCTCCGGAAACCACTTGATTTCCTATCTTCTTAGGATAAAACTTGGACTTATTGCCGAAATTCCTCTTCTTGTCGAAGTTCTTCTTAGAGTCCCCATGTAATGACCTACCATTTTAACAACGAGATTGTTCAAAATGATAGATAGTTATTGGGTAAAAATAGAATCACACCAGAAATGCAGACATAGAAATAAATACATCTCAAAATCTCGTAGCAGAAGAAAATAAATGGGTACATAAATAGGTCATGAACCTCTAAATAAGTTTACATTTATTTTGCATAAATAAACCATAAATGAAACAACTAGAAAATGAAATACGTCTACGTTAAAAGAATCAATAGCTAAATCGATGATATGAAGGAAACAGAATGGAGTCTCCAGCAATGCCTTCGTCTCCACCAAAGCTTTTCACGGTCTGAAATACTCAGGCTGACCGAGCTAAATGCAAAAACACAACACCCTAGTTAGGCATAACGTCCTCATGCCGTGAATAAATCGGTACATAGTAACTTAAGAGACATCATAAGGTTTTATTTTCATCTCTTAAGAATCCGTTAAACTGTTTACATATAGTAATACAATGCTATAATAGATAATGTCTAATAGTAAAGTAAATATCAAAATAGCGTTAAGGCTTTACATCGATCCACCTTAACACATTTATTTTCCAAAACAAAATTGTAATGGGATCGTATAAGGTTCAGTATGCCAAGACACATGAGGCATTGTCGAAGGTCCTTGACCGACCGCGACTATCAATCCAACAGAAGGGTGCACCCATCGAGCTCAAAATCACGATAGTGATACGGGTAATCAACGTCGCTAGAGGTAGCTAACCTCAATGGCTAGACGTAGGCTCATGTTTGTAGTCATTTTAATTTTAACACAAGCGTCAAGGATATCTATCATCTTTCTCTTACTTCATTCCAGTAATCGTTCGCCAATTCAACCGCTACATTCTTGATATCATCCACCGCGTACACGGTTATCAAAGGGGTTACGGGATTGACAAAGAGTACGTCAATATCAGTCCCCGATCTCTTTAACGACTCAACGTTTGTCTTACATAGCACTTGGTCATTATAGATTTCCCAAATCATATTTCCTGATTTAAACAGTTTTGAACGATCATTTACAAAAGGATATGTCACGCATACACATACTACTTGACAAGTAGATTTCTATTTATAAAATAACTTTAAAACCCATTTCTTATAGTCAATTATAAAGCAAAAATTTAGGCAACCGATTAGTTAACCCCTGTATGCCATAATTTTACATAACCCATCGACTTAAACTATTATATACATACAATATATATATATATCTTCATGTGCAAATCAAAACTGCACAATAACTAAGCATTTCGTAAGACCAACTTACTAATAATCATACATACAACAATTATTCTCAGGGCCGGCCCTGACGTGAGTGAGGCTCTAGGCCAAAATTGGTGGCAGATGTAGATGAGAAAAAAATTCGCCCTCAAAATTGAAGCTACCAGATTTGAACCCAGGAACATTGTGTGAAAGCCTTGCATGCAGACCACTGAACCAGCGCACCCTACAACAATTTGTTTCTGACATAGTATACTCATCCAGAACATAATATTTATACATAAAAAAAAAAAAAAATTGAAGCCCTCCACCAGCCCGAGGCCCTAGGCGGCCGTCTAGTAGGCCTAGGGCTAGGGCTGGGCCTGATTATTCCATGCCTTAACCCAATCAGTAACTTAAACTCCTTTATATATGCACTCAGTACCCTTTCTTTTATTTTTTTCAAAAATTAAAATTAAAAATAATAGTATTGGTTTAATCTTAATATCGGTAGCAAGGCCAAACGATATAAAATCAAGTTGTTCCTTGGATGTCTGTTATAAAGAGTTGACATTGATGTAAGTTTGCTACAAACACTCTGGATATATTATAGTCTAAACGAAATTTATTCCATTCCCTTTCCTGGACGTTGTAGGTTTCATAAAAGTGAACCCCTTATGCTATAAACACATATATAGTGAACTGATATACAGCTTCATGCCTAAATCTAAATCATATGAAAGTCACGAAATATGCTCTGACTTCTCAGGATAAATCATAATGGGAGGGATGGTTTTAGTGATATGCAAACTTATTTATATTTCTACGCAAATTATAGTTATCAAGACCCGACCAAACCGACAGTTGAACCAAGAAAAACCGCGGACCATTGATAATCCGACCCAAAGATCAAGTAGACCGCCATATGCACTAAACCGCAAAAAAATATGAAAACCGCAGTCCAATACGGTCCAAAGACCCTGTCTATTAGTGCAAACCGCAAAATTATTTTAATTTACTGGGCCATGCTTCAAAAACCAACAGCCAGTACATTTTGTACAACGATCTACTAAGCTATACACGCTTATTTATAGCGGTAAGGTGTAGTGATGCTGCATGTTTTCAAGGATGTGGATCTTAATATACAAGAAAAAACTGCAAATTCAAACAAGCCTAATATTCATTAGTTTCTAAAACAAAGTTGTATAAATTAGTAAGTTACTGCTATTTGCATATACTCATAATCCAATGCAGTCTTTTTTTAACAATTAGTGATCATTATTTCTCTATGAAATATTTTCATTTTATCAATAAATGATTTTAAATACATGACTAAAGCGTATACTCTTTATTGACAGTCAGCGCGGTTCCGATGGTTCAACCGGTCCAACCATCAAAACCTTCGACCATGAGTCATCACGGTTTGATTCGCGGTTCGGTCATGAAAATTGTGATGCAAATTACACCCGCCTATTATACATTTCAATGCAGCATGCTTACGCAACTATTTTATTTTTTCCATGCAAACCTATACCCAACCCCTTCGGTCACTAACAATATATGTTTACTACCCAACATGCTTTATATCTTAGTTTGACAATTATATAGTACTATCCGACATCAAAAACATACCCAGCAAAAACAACATCTTCGTTTAACTAATATAGTATATCCGAAAAAAACTATATTATGGCGTGTATGTTGCATAAGTTACATATAATATCAACATATACGTCAACCTACCAATTATTCTGACCTATAGTATCAATATACTACCCAACAATTGTTTAAACTATTTACCTGGCAAATTCATTCGCGTATATGAAAGCCAACAAAACCTATCATATGTACCCAGCAAGTTCAATTTACATGCAAATAATTCCTTTTTTTAATTACTTAACACGCCACTACCAAGAAAAGATATCGAAGTGTACATATATGAGTTTACACCTTATATGCAACACATATATTGGTTTAACATCATAGATTTATTGTTAAAACTCGATAGATGTTAGGCGTGAGTGATAAACACTCACCTCGACTATGCAGCGGAGATCCCGGACCATCTCACGTTGCTTTGGACATGGTGGCCTTGCTTTCATTCTTCTTTCCGAACAAACTTCATTTTTTTATAAATAGCCCCAGCTATAGGGAGGAGGAGGTGGTTGTCCTGGTGGTGCGGAGCAGGTGGTGTCTGTGGCCGTCAGGTGGAGGAAGAGGGGAAGGCCACGTGGTTGGTGGAAGGATTGGATAAGAAGGCGATGCAGAGGGTTTGACTGTTTCTACCTTTTTGTTCTTTTTCATCTTATATACATGTTGGGTATTAGAACGTGGCTCAGATCCTTCTACCTGAGAATAGCTCAACTTTTAATTACACATACTAGTTCAAATATTTGCACATTTATACTATTGGGATATTTCATATATATATATATATATATATATATATATATATATATATATATATATATATATATATATATATATATATATGGCATAATGCGTGCATTGCCATGCAAATTATGTACATCATATCCTACTTGTCCCTTTCACTTTTTCATGTATTCAGTTTAGCTTTTTATTTAACAATACGACATAATTATGTACAAAACAAGTTTAAATGCCATTTAGGCATATGCGTGCCATGCAAATCAGCACTCATTCCGTTCTAGGCATTCATTTTGTGCCATGCAGTTTGTTTCATCTATGCTTGTCTCCTGTGTTTTAATTTCCCTTTTAAGTGTTTATGTATTTTAGTATTTTTATATCGTACATAGATCGTATACGCACATATTTTATATAATTTATATAGTTTAGATACAAATAGTAAGCATCATTCACGAATACCATAAACATCGTATATTTCAAAACCGAATATCCCGGCACATGAAATAAAATACCATTGTGTTCGGTATGTTGATACAAATGCGCGATAACATACTGAAATTTGGTCGTTTAATGTTCCAATGAAAATACGCTATTTATGCAATAACTATTATCGCTACCGGTAAATCGATTTAAACGAAGCTAACCGATATAGAATTTGACAAAACTAACGATGCCATTTTTATTATAAAAATTTATATAATACTTCTATGTCAAATAATCAAATTTTAGAAATCAGTATTTTCACTGTTGTACTTTATAGACCGATTACTACGTTGAATTACAAATCGTATAAAGGTTTTGTTTTTATCTACCAAATTAATTTCTATTAATTTAAACCCAATGCATGGATCACAAATTAAAATTAAAATTTAAAATTCTAATCTTTGGTCAAGTTGGAAATTAATAAAATTTCATTATAAAAGGAACTATAAATCATGGATCGTTACAATCACCCCCATTTAAAGCTTTTCGTGCACGAAAAGAGCAAACCATAGAATTGGAAAAGAATTTAGATATAGGTTAAGATAAAAGAGCGTATGCGAATCGAAAAATTTAGGATTGGAAGCACGAAAACTATTCTCAGCCTCCCAAGTGCAATCTCGAACATCATCACTCCGATGAACCTTGATGAGTTTGATCGATTTATTCATCAACTTCCTCGTACTCCTATCAAGAATACGAAATGGCTTCCTCTCAACAGTAAGATTAGGCTAAACCTTCAATTCCTCAAGCTGCGGAGACTGAACTATAGCTGACGGATCACGAATATACTTGCGAAGGTTGGAGACATAGAATACCTCATGAACATTCAATGGTTTTTCACGCAACTCAACTCTATAAGCTAGGGTACCAATCCTTTCGGAGATGCGGAAAGGACCAATAAATCTTAGGACCAACTTCCCCTTCCTCCTAAATCGAATCACATTTATCAATGGAGAAATCTTGAGAAACACTTGATCTCCAACCGCGAATTCCAACTCTTTCCATCTTCTATCAGCATACTTCTTCTATCTATCCTGTGCAGTTTTCATCCTCCTCTTAATTTCCTCAATCTTCTCAAAAGCTTCCACAATTATATCTGGTCCAAGGATAAGTTTGTCTCCAGTTTCAATCCAATACGATGGAGATTTACAGGGACGGCCGTAAAGTGTTCCGAACGGTGCCATGTCGATACTAGTCTTAATTCAAAGACTTGGATTAAAAGATAAGTTTATCTTACCGTTGGCATGCCTTTTTAACAAGGCCATCAAAGAATCAGAAGCTCATGGCTTAGAGGCCCTAATCCCCAAAGTCATACCAAGTTATAAGGCTATGTCTTGATGCGGGGCCTCCGGATTGAAGAAATTACACACAACACTCCTCGGCTCGAAGAACGTTGTGCTCGAACTCAACTCTGGATCGAATGGGAAATATAGACTGTTGGGGTCGAATGAAGTATGGAAGCTTGTCCTAGAAATTACAATCTATGGATCGCGAATCCTACTCAATCCGAACAAGATAATATGTTGAAGACTCGCTCTAACTTCGAGCGTTCCTCTTCCACTATCTCCCATCTCTCCGGATCTCATGCCATGCGTCTCACTTTGATCCCAACCGCCTCAACCCATAACTTTTTTCTGAAAGGCCACCCCAACAACGCAAAGAACATGCCCATTATTTTCCTATCTTCCCGAGTCGAAGGCCATGCGACCCGTTCGATCCAGACATGCGCCAAGCCTATAGATGCACCATCATTTACAGCGTGAGGGAGACTTTTAGCATTTGGATACTCTCGTAACCTTTTTCCACAGCAACAACTCATGTCTATCTTCAATTTTATTATTGTAGATCGAGGAATTTCCATTCTAATTTAATAGTTATAAATCACAAGCATTATACTTTGATTTTGATACATAATCAAGCAATTATAAAGTCGACGTAGGCTTGTTAACGCTGAACCACTATAAATTGTGTGTGATTGTTGTTTTTCCTTATTTTCATTTATATTTCTTTGTTTATTTCTCCATAAGTTCTCTACTTTTTGTGTTTGTGCCATTTTTCGGCCAGATATTTGGTGCTTTCGCTGGGAGCACTTGAATTCTCAGTTTTTTGGATTGTTTACCCAATGTTCGAATCACCAAGTCCGAGAGAGTAATCCAAGTTTTCACCACTTTTGAAAAATAGTGTTTTTAAAAGAGACAACGCTCAGCAAGCAGCCCTTAGAGCATCATCCAATGACATGCAATAAATAGCCTCACAAACAAAGCCAACCCAGGCAGTTCCCAGATCGAAAGCCCCTGGTTCGATGGTCCCCGGATCGAATTCGAACCAAGCAGGGACCAGCAACGATCCAGCTGCCATGACGAGTAATCAAGCCCGTCCTTCAGCATTCGTTATGCATGACTACTTCATGCTCTCACTCAATAAGTTGGACGAGGCCAACACGGCCCTAACTGCCCAGAGGCGATAAAACGCCATGAAGAGGCATGATATGGATATGATGATGAGGCAGCAGTGAGATTTCCAAAACTAATAATGCCTATTGTAGCAAGCTCGTAACATGGACGACCTACAGTTTGGGAGGATCCCAGATCGAATGGGGAAACCTTCCTGGGTTGAAAATCTCGACACGTAACATCTCGAGTCGACCAATGCTATGAATAGAAACCTTCCTTTCCCTAAGGATGTGACCTTTCTCGAGCCACTCGGGCACCCATACTTCCTACCACTCGTGTTGTGATTGACCGGGATAACAGCAGGTAAGGAAGTACCATCCAAACGACGGCTCAGATGACATTGTCTGAAGTGGGAGCAGAGGGATCTCGACAAGCCGAAAGTGCTAAGTCGGAACATATGCTAACTAATACTGAAGTAGTAGGGATGACAAATAATGAATGATAGTATGGGATATATTAATTAGGATTGGGGCTTGGATCGTTGCCACACTCCTTTCACCAATGACATTAAAGAAGCTCAATTCCCAAATGATTCAGTATACCCCCAAATAAGCCATTATTCGGGGAGGATGGACCCACAACAAAATTTAATGCATTATTCATTGTACTTGAACGCAACCATTGCTCTCGGTGCCATCGTGTGCAAGGCCTTCCCGGTATATCTTGATGGGGTTGCACAAATGCGGTTTACCAGAATTCCTCCCAGATCAGTTCCAAGCTTTAAGGACTTGAGCAAGAAGTTTTTGACTCAGTTTCGACTTCATGCATCTAACTCAAAGCACATAATGGAACTTTTCATAGTTAAGCAAGGCCCTAGAGAGACTCTGAGTGGCTATCTTGACCGTTTTATCATGCCATCACCGAAGTAAGAAATCCTAATCCGGAGACGGTTCTAATGGCGATGGTTGATGGTGTTGACAAGGAAGTAAAGTTCGGGAGATATTTGATTGGAAAACCTCCTACGTTATTAGAAGTATTTTATAAGAATACAAATGTACGCTTGTGATATGAGGATGCACTGGTGAATCGGAAAAGCAGAGCTAGTGATGTTGCGAATGAAGGAATTCAGACCAACATGGCAGTGAAGCAGTCCGGTGATAGTTTCGGAAAAGTGGAAGGAAATGTTGGGAACCAAAACAAGAAACATCGCTGCCAGGGTAAGAACGGTAATAAAGGAAATCAAAATTAGAATGGGGACACTAAGAAGTGAGCCCGATTTCAATCATTCAATAACTATACGCCATTGAGCAATATCCTGGAAAATATATATCTTGATACGTGCAATGTGATGCATTACAAGAAACCGCCTCCACGGGATTTCACAGAAAAGGAGCATGAAACAGGAAAGTTTTGTTTGTTTCACAAAATTTACGGCCATACAACGAATGAGTGTCGTCACTTAAGAGATGTAATTGAGAAGCTATTATGAGAAGAGAATCTTGATGAATACAAGATGGCCTCGAGGGATGGGGGTAGGGGACTTCGACCCTCAATCAAGGTCAGATGGCTCCTGGAGACACCACCCAACAAAAAGATTAAGGGATTATTGTCAACACTATCATCGGAGGACCATATCTGACAGGGTACAGTGCAATAACAATGGAGCAGTATGTGAATGCTGCAAAGCATATGGAAGTGGGGGAGTGAAAAACCCCCGAAGATGTTGTTCCAATCAAGAAACGGAAGAAGATGATGGATGATAACATCTTACGTGATCGAGAGTTTGGGGGAGTGGAGACCTGGAGTATAAATATGCTAGTGATATGGCCCAACAACTATACGGAAGGTCCTTGTTGATTGCAGGAGTTCCATCTATATTTTGTTCAAAAAAGCTTTTGACCAGATGAAGTTGGAATGAGAGATTTAAAGCCATATAAGAGAAGGATATGTGGCTTTAGTGGCTCAACTCCTGAACTGGAAGGGATAGTTGAATTACCGATGAAGTTGGGTGAGGGAGATCGTAGGATAGTGTGAATCCTCCAATTTCTTGTGATGGATATAAACTCTCCATACAATGCCTTTTTGGTTGACCGACCCTGGCTGAATTCAGAGCATGCATAGCTCCCGGACTCCTGCTCTTGAAATTCCCAACTGGAGCTGGGGTTAGAGTAGTCTGGGGTGTGACAACCCCAATTTCGACAGACCGAATTTTTTTCAAAATTCCAATCTATCGAAACTTGGATTGGTTTGCTCTGGTATCCTACAGCAAAGATAGAGACATAAAACATGTCAAAGCTCAGAAAAATACCTCACTGCGGAAAGGATAAAATATAATATAATGAAAACATAGCCTTACCGTATTATTAATACTTCCTAACCAGTATCCAAAGCTATCATGTCTCTGCCACAATCTAACATGCGAGTGTGTTATGAGGAGGGGGTCAGAACACAAGTTCTGGTGATTGGATTTAAACTATACACTTTGGATATTCTTATATATACCGTTCAATCATATTTTCTTATTTATTAGGTAACTTGGGTTAACAGCATTAAAGGCTTACACACACGTCGTACCCATTTACTTCCCAGTGAATTAACCTAATACAATATATGTAGCTATCTCTCAATATTGAGATACACCCCACGATACCCCACTCTCGTGGTCTTCACCGTATCATCGCAGGAATATAGCAGTCCCTAATCATACGCCTGAATGTCGTACGGATTTCTGTATATATGTCAACGCTACAACAAAGAACCACTACTTCTATATTACATAAGCATTCGGACTGCCATCTTTGAACCATTCGATCGAATTAGGTTCCATCCTCGAATAATGCCCTCTAGTCTTATGATACACAACCCAGAGCGATATGAGTGTACCTAGACTTTCCCATGTACGTATCGTCAATCGTTCTCGATGTCTATTGCACATGTTCTCTATATGTGCACCCAAGTCCCGTGGCAGGGCTAATCATGAAACACGGAACTCGATCGGGAGCTATCAAGAATGAGAACTTAACCCCGACCCCCTATGCCCTTCAAACCTATTGGCCAACCTCACCCATAACTAGATAGCAAAGTATATGGTCTTTTGGAGTTTTCCGCCTTTCCGCTTTACGTACTGACTGAAGATGCTAGGTAGACGACGATTTGCTATCACAAGGCACTAACTGGTCTCGCCGAGTCATGCTGGTCCATCTTAGTCTTTTGATTGCCCCTTATTATTGCAATCAAGGCATACTCATTGGTTCACCTACGCAGACCTAACCTCTGTGAGTACATGCGGATCATCTGCCACTCACAGAGGAATACCCAGAGTACCCTACGTCCCCGGAAGCCGCGTGTTTCCCCTTCTAGTCCTTTGGAGCCGTCAAACAATCAGATGAATGTGTGCTCCCCTCATGCCTTATAACACCTCGATGATCTACCCTGTTGGGTTATTCACCCTCAACCGTACGGACTGGTCTAAGCGCCTTACTTTAGCATGTTGTTAGACCCTATATCTAAACATTCTTTTATGCGCTTGTCTCACCTCACCAGGTTTCCAGTTAACTTGGTTATTCCAATTTATTTTGACTTCTTATTCAAATTACCAAGTTTCTCTTGCTTATTAGTTTCAGTCATACAACTTAATTCGTTTAAGTTTATTAATAAGCTTACAACATGTTATTCTCTAGATTGTGGCCCAAGATCTGTGATCCACAATCCCTTGTATATTCTTGTTTGAATTCAATAACATGTTTTACTTAATATGTAACTAAGTATATCTAATTCACATGTTTCCAATTAACATGTCACTTGCCATTTATGATTATATATAACTTATTTAATTTCATAAGTTTTCCTCATCCTCTCTCATTTAGTCATAATTCCACTTTACGTCGTCAATACGACTTATTGTTGTTTACTTATTAACTTAGTTCTATTAACTAAGGCCCATTAATAAGTTTCTCTACCCATTTATTATAACCTACATTATAATTTCCCCTTTTCCCTAGGACAAGTCTAAACATGTTATTCTTACCAACGGGTTTCGGACTCCCAGATTACTTAATTTATAATTAAGTACAATATGTTTTTCCACCTTTTCTTAACTGGTTTTAGGTTTTCCCTTTTTCTGATTACTTAATTTACAATTAAGTGTCACTTAACTTAATTCACCAGTTATCCCATTCCCTTACTAGTTTATTGTAACCTAAGTTATAATATTCACTTGTCCCTAGGACAAGTTTACCTATTATACAACATTTTCATTAATGTTATTTATTAATAATAGGTTATTATCATTCCCCTTTTAAACCATTTACTGTTGTAAACCATTATTCTTCATTCTCTGTAATATATGTTCCTTATTATATTAAGGAAAACACTTCATGCACCTTATTAGTTTGATAGAAGGAATCAATGATTTATTTTCATAACGTTTTCCCATCAAAATCCGTGGTAGCAAGTAATTTCTTTACTTTTCAATATTTATTGTGGCTTACTTGCAACAACGTTCTCAGAAATAAGTCATTTAGGGAAATACATCAATTTTCCCTCTTATCACACTAACTCAGTTCATTACATCCCTTCCTTTCTTATTTTCTGAGTTAGACATTTAATTACCATCCTTGCCATTTATTCATATCTTGTTATATACATATATTTATTTATATATATAAGCACTAGACCTCTCACATTAAGCCTACACTTGTGGACGCTGGATTTGTCGGGCGGGTCTGGGCAAACTTCTACCACAAGCTGACTTAACCTCATGTCTTAGCACATGTTGTTAATTCTTGCACTTAGGCCTCTCACATTAGGTTCAACATTAGTGGCTGCTGGATATGCCGGTCGGGTCCGGGCAGACTTCCGCCACTAATGCAACCTAACCTCGTGCCATAAGTGTATTTACAATTTCTAATTGTAATCCTAGGCATATTCATTTTCATTCAATCGCTTATGTTCATATCAAATTGCGCTTCCAAATTAAAATCTCAAAACATAATATATGTTATGTTCATTACATGAAAATTTTAGACATATTACCCCTTTTACTGTAATACAGTTTACAGTAATGTAATTTACATGTCGTTCAATTTTTGCCTATATTTTGTCGCATGTCATTTTCAACATATGTTTAATTCTACTAGGACATGTAAACATTCAATCGGGTAATTATTTTAACATGTCGTTCAATCAATAATATGTCCCAAGTAAAGCATGTAATTACAATAACTGAATTGGCTATTCATATCCTAACAAGTTTATTTTCTCCAACATGTAAACATTCAATAACTTAGCCAATTCAACATAGGGATTTCCTAACATATTCATATCAACATTTCAATTCATTACAACAGCAATTTATAAATAAACTGGCCATTTCAAAATTTATTAAAAAGAATGCTAAACGATAGTCATAACATTATCTAAGGGCTATAGCTTAAACCCACTTACCTTTAAGCTTTTCCCAAATTTTGGATCTGATCCGTTATATCATCCATGGTTTTCCTTTTCCTTTTAATTTGATTCACGACCTAACGATCATGGATTTATTATTTCATGAAAAGTGAAGGAAAAGAGAAATAATTTAAATAGACTGGTTCTTAGAGGTTTACCTTGCTTTCATGATTCAATAATCTTTTTATTAACGTTGATTCCCTCTTCCAGATCTGAATTCATAATCCTCCTAAGCAAACATTTTAATTTCAGAATAGATTTGAGAAGAGAGAGAGAGGGGGAGCCATGGCAGAGCTCCAGCGCAGTCGCCGAATTATGATGTTTACGGTTAGGTCTAGGGTCTTATTTATAGGTGCTCAAGACTTTATCGTACACGAAACACTGAGTCAGCATTGAACTCAGTTAAGAAAACAGCCCAGGTTCGCAAATGAATCTAACCAAATCTTATCGTACATGCAGTGCTGAGTCAGCATTGGGTCCCGCAAGCTATTTTGGCGTAGAAATTTGAATTTCGAATATTTGAATTGTTTTGGCGCAGAAATTTGATTTTTGAATTTCTGGAATTTGTTTAACTGTTTTATTCACATGAAATATTCTTATATGTATACGATTCCTCTACCGACCATTTTATGCATATATATATATATATATATATATATATATATATATATATACACACACACAATTTTCGTTTTATTTTCAAAATTCAAACGATGTTGCACCATTATTTGATTCTTGCCATATTTCATTGACTGTAGCCTTATCTTGAATTTTATCTTTTGTATACATATATTTATGCGTGTATATATATATATATATATATACACATACATTCTCAATATATACATATATTTTCTTTATTTCCTTATATGTACATTCTTATCCTTTCAAATATTGAATTTGTATACGTACATATATTTGCATGCTCAGTTGGCCCCCTTTAAAACAAAGATAAAAATTATGCCACCGCCGGGTTTCGAACCCCCGACCTCTATATTACAAATCCAATGCCTTAACCAACTGAGCTATGAAGTCTTTTGTTATTAAGTCTTAGAACAATGATAATTATTGTTCTCTCCTTACTTCTCTTTTTCATGCTAGTTACAATACTTAAATTAAACCATTGCATGAACCTTTTTCTTTTAATGTTAATGCATTATGTTTGCAAATAAGTGCATGCAACATATTTACATTACATGCAACCAATCCTTTCTTTCTTTCAATGCATGCATTACATTTTTTTCAGTGCATGTATTTATTACATGCAATCCTTATTTTATTCTTTATTTTACATTTTAATTTGTTTGCATATATATATATATATATATATATATATATATATATATATATATATATATATCTTATGCGTATACAAACTTCTAGGCTTAATAACTTCTTTATATAATGTCCGTTTTACGCAAACCAGGTGTCTATCTTGACCAGAATTCCGAAACGGACGCAATGGCGCAGTCCATTTGACTTAATTCTCATTATTTAATTAAATTATTCTTATTTTATTATCTTAAAAATACGGGGTGTTACATGGGGAGACGAAGTAGTAGGATAAGCATGCTACTTAGAGGAATGGAAAGAAGTCCGCAATGGAGAAGGTGAACAACCTAAAGATTCCTCTCCTATTGTTAAAGAGGCGACATCATAGCAAATAAAGGAGACATCCCGACCGGACTGTCAATCGCCAGCTCGAGGGCATGGATCCCACAGTGGATGAAGAATCAGGATGTAAGAAGGGCGACTCCCAACAAGACTACAGTGGAGATTTCAATCGATAACGATGACCTAGCTAGGGTCTTGAAGATCCGATCCCATCTGGATCGCCTTCGGATGAGGGAATTGGCCAAATTTCTTCATCCAAATTTGCTTGCATGGACCCATGTTGACATGTGTGGAATATCTCCATCGATCATGAGCCATCCACTCAACATTGACGCGAAGAATGTCATGGTCAAGTAAAAGAGGCGTATGCTCGATCCAGAGAGGTCGGTAGCTTTGAAAGAAGAAGATGAAAAACTAAAGGGTAATGGATTCATTCGGGACGCGACATACCCTAAGTGGATATTAAACTCATTTCTTGTGAAGAAAGCTAATGGTAAGTGACGGACATGCATTGATTTCTCAGACTTGAACAAGGCGTTCCCAAAAGACTGCTTCCCACTTCCTCGGATTGATCAACTTGTCAACTCAATAGTTGGGCATGGATTCATTTCATTTATGGATACTTAATTTGGATACAACCAGATCTAGATTCATGTTTCAATTCAAGAATTCACTGACATTATTATGGTTCTTGGATTGTACTGCTTTATGGTCATGTCCTTTGGATTGAAAAATGCTGGAGTGACATATCAGCGGTTGGTCAACCATATATTCCGTAATCAAATTGGAATGTCGATGGAGGTATACGTGGATGACATGCTAGTGAAGTCGAAGCAATCGACCGGAAATATCAAGGAATTAGGGGAGATGTTTGGTATTCTACGACACTTTAGGATGAAGCTCAACCCTTTAAAATTTTCTTTTGACGTTGCATCAGGGAAGTTTTTGGGTTTCACCGTCAGTTCTCGGGGGGTTGAGATCAGCCAAGATCAGATTGAAGCAAAGGTGTACCTAGAAACCTAAAAAAATCAAGAATATGCAGAGCTTGGCGGGAAATATGGCTACTTTGGGAATATTCATTTCCAAAGCAACCAACAAGTGCATTCCCTTCTTTAACTTAATAAAGCGAGGGAAACGCAACTTTGCTTGGACCCAGATTGTGTCTAGTGATTTTCAAAATATGCTAAATCACCTGGAGAGGCCTCCCATATTATCTAAGCTAATAAATCATGAGCTCTTATTTGTATACTTGGAAGTATCCATACATTCTATTAGCTCAGCGCTTGTCTGCAAGGAAGATAGGGTCCAAAGATTGGTATATTATGTAAGCAAGAAATTGAAAGGTGTGAAACGTAACTACCTAAAGATCGAGAAGCTTGCTTACAACTTATTGGTCTCCTTTATAAAAATTTGCCACTACTTTCAGGCTCACCCGGTTAAAGTGTACAATGATCAGCCGCTATGATAGGTCTTTCAACGACATGAGGCATCTGTGAGGTTACGCAAGTGGAACATCGAGCTAAGTCAGTTCGATCTCACTTTCCTTTTATGGAAGTTGATCTGAGGGAAAGCACTGGATGATTTCATATCCGAATTTACAACTCCCAAGAATGATATCCCATACGATGAAGCATATCCTTTCGAAGTCAAATTAGGACCAAACACTTGGAAGCTATACACGGATGGTGCCTGTAATGATCGATGTTCTAGCGCAAGAGTTGCCTTATTAACTCTGAGGGATGATCGATCTATTACGACTTGAGGCTAAATTTTCCCGCTACTAACAATGATTCGAGTATAAAGCCTTGATTGTTGGGCTCAAACTTGCAAAAGAAATTGGAGTTGCTGCACTGGACATTTTTTGTTGCTCACAAATTGTTGTATTCCAAGTTTAAAAAGAATATCATACAAAGGGGCCACAACTTGCTACCGACCTGGAATGGTTAGAAGAGCTATTTAATGGCTTAGACTATCATAGCATCTTCCGTATTCCACGGGATGAGAATAAAAAAGATGGCAGGTTAGCCAAACTAGCCAACTATGATTGTTGGAAGAAATAGAAATGGTCCCTATTGAAGCATTGAACACTCCAAGAATGGACCGGGTGGAAGTTGATCAAACATTGGAAGTAGAACTTGAAAAAGTCATGAATGACCCCCACAAAGAATTTTTTACGGCATGGAACCCTTCCAGAAAAGAATTAAGAATGAAAAGCGCACCCTGGTTCGTAAAGCTTCGAGGTATGTCATGCAAGGAGATACGCTTCACAGAAGAAGGTTCTCAGTTCCCTTACTCCAGTGTATCGCCCATGACGACGTCAAACGCATGTTGCGAGAAGTGCATGAAGGTGATAGTGGCAATTACACCAAGGGGGTGAACCTTAGAAAAGAAAATAATACGGCATGACTACTTTTGGCCTACCATGAACCGAGACGCAACTGATTATTCATGACGCAATGACAAATGCCAGAAGTTTGAAAAGATTCCTATAGCTCCGCCTTATCAGCTCGCCCACATAGTTAGTCCTTGGCCATTTTCAGTATGAGGAGTAGACATTACTAGAGGCATTCTGATTTCGAAGGGTGGAGCGAATTATGCGATCGTGGCAGTTGACTATTTTACGAAGTGGGCTGAAGCTTAACCACTGACCACGATCATGGTGAAGCGAATGATTAACTTTATCGTAAGAAATATCATATGTCAATTTGGGCTCCCTAAAACTATCATCAATGATAACAGGACCCAATTAGATAGCATGGAGTTTAAATATTTCTATTGACGACATTATATTGAGAAATGTTACATATTAGTTGCACACCCATAATCGAATGGACAAGCTGAAGTTGTGAACCAAATCATCAAGTCCATTCTAAAGAAGCGGTTGCAGCAGACAAAGGCCAAGTGGGTCGATGAATTACCACTAGACCTTTGGGTGTATCAAACTACCCACAAGTCAGCGACTGTCCATACTCCTTTCGCGCTCTCCTATGGCTCGGAGGGAGTCATTTTGGTAGAGATTGAAGTTTCCTCTCACAAAACGACATATTACAGTCCTTTGACTAACAAGGCTCTTCTCCTCTAGTCACTTGGTATGATTAACGAGAAGAGAGAGGAAGTAGACTTATGTGCTTCAGCACAAAGACATCAGGTCGCCCGATACTATAATCAGAGGGTTCGACCCAGGACCTTTGAACCTGACGATCTTGTTTTGAAGCATATCTTCCCAACCCCTGTCTACATGGGTCTGAAATGGGAAGGACCATATGTCATCCAACGAAATCTTGATAACTGAGCTTTCAGGCTAATGACTGTTGATGGTTATCATCTTCCAAGAGCATAGAACGCTGAGCATCTAGGACACTATTTGAATTAAGATTTTATTCCTTTGTTCATTTCATTTCCAGAGTGTGTAATAAGGCGTGATTCACCAAAAGTTATTTTTTATGAATAAAAGCTCTTTCCATGTTCTCTGACTGTTTGTGTTAATTTGGCTAAGTGATGTGATTCGATTGGCCTAAGCCAAACTTGAACGAAGGGAATGATTGAATCCCTAATGATGTTCACTCTCTCACATTTTGACGAATGAACTCGGCTCCATAATAGTCGAGAGTTATAAGTTCAAGTGCGGCAACGATGCTTGATATGGAGGTCTTTGCCCTTAACGAGGGGGAAAAAAGGAGCGATGCTAAGGCAAGTGTGACCCGAATGCTTGTCCAACTAAACCCATTCCTCATAGTTTGGAATGGAATATGAAATACTTGGGCAAGCGTGAATGGTGCACCATGGCTTAAGACCGCTATAACCTACGATTCTAACCCCAAATCACGACGGGAGAGTATAAAAACATAAGGACGAAACATATAGTTGACTTGAATTTATTCCCATGAGAAATTGAGGGCATGAGTATAGATTTAGCTCGGAACCCCTCTGATGTTGGGGGCATGAATGTGAACCTATACATTAACCTCAAACATTCCCTTGACTTGGCGCATGATTCAAGGTTAATTGGGGGAATATACACTATATCTTCGAACTACAATGAAAACTTGACCTAGTTGACTCTAACTCACTTGGCTCACCCAAGCGAGATGACTTATGAGTTACCTTCGAACTACAATGACAACCTGACCTGGTTGACTCTAACTCACTTGGCTCACTCGATCGAGACAACTTATGAATTAAACGTGGGTCAAAAAATAAAATTACAAGTACATTGAATGGAAAGTGATATAAGAAAATAAAATGTTTTATTAATCATAGTTTTTTTTACAAAGATACAAAGCAAAATGAGAGGGCCGTACTCGCAACAACTACATCAGGCCAACAAAAGCTAAAAAAGACAAATGATCCATAATACTTGGGAGTTTTTGGCTTTTTTGCTTCCTTAGCTTCTTCAGATCCTCCTTTTCGGTCTCAGTAAGTATACGCTTCTTTCATTTTATCTTCCCAATTGAGGGTTCTTTTGTTTCGAATATGGTTTTGGAGTATGTATTTTGTTGAGACAATTTGGGTGGCTCAATGAAGACCACTTCACTAGAAGGGAGAATCATACTGATAGGATTGATAGGAAAGGGCAATGGCAAGACCCTGACCTTGAGTTGCAAGAGCTTTCCCTCATTCCTTGCCTTCATCTCCGCAAGGGTCAACTCTTTGGTCTTACCAGATTCTGCGGTGTAAATAATATCATCATCATCATACTCGCTGTCGAGATCTTATCCCCTTCCCTTGTTGCATCATCTCCAAGAGGCATCGTAGACTCATCAGCTATCTTGAGTTCATGCTCCACGATGACTTCAGCCGGCTTCGTACATAAAGCGGGGGAACAATGACTGTTAGCCTCTGGGAAACAACAGGTCTCCAAACTGGAAACCCATTGGCATGGAAACACGCCATCATGACTTTTGCAAATTAAGGGAGAATGTAGGAGTACTTCAGCAGAGCGGTCTTCAGGAGTTGAAGGATTTTTATCCTCAATAATTGGAGAAAGAGGCTTACGTGTAATAAATCCTAGGTCACCGGGATTGTACCCCTCTATGACAGTAAATCCCTAGATAGGAGGGGGTGGAACAAGAATAATGACAATAGAGGAACCAATACCCAGAGTAAGTTGGATACTTAAATTGAGTTTTGACCACATCCTGCTTGGCGGTACTGGACACCTCTTCAGCGACGAATTTGCCTTTGAGAAGTTCCGTATCCTCCTATTCTTTAAGCAACCTCTAGCCTTTGAAATGAACTTGCAGCTCATCACCTCTTAAAGGCGTAGCTTGTAACTCTGCCTCATCAATGGCAGCACCTTCCAAAGCATCTCTCTCTTTCTGCAAGAAGATGTCCCAAGTATCCACCAAAATTTGTGGGTAATCTTTAGTTTATGACAGATCTTAGTGCCGAAGGATTCGTGTATAAAAGGTTAACACCTGGGTGCCAAGGCTTTCCTTCATTTCCTCAACCTCTGCCACTTTGGCTTTTAATTATTGTACCTATTGGTCATGTTTTGCTTGGGTGATGGATGCAGATTCAAGAGAAGCACTGACATTGGCATCAACATCCTATTTAGCTTTCTCGAAAGCAGCCAACTGAGCCTTAAACTTGACATTTTCATGTGCCCGAGCCTTAAGCTTGGCATTTTCCTATGCCAACTTCTCTTTCTTGCTCTTGGTAGATACCAACTCCGCAATCAGAATTTTATTCATCTCCGACACAAGTTTCAGCTCATCCTTCACTAAATTGGTCAACAGTGACCATTCACTGAGCTCAGTGTTCATTTTAACATGCAGGTTATCGAGCTTCTCCTTAGTGCTATCATATCGCTTCTTCATCCCTACCATCTAAGTTGCATAATCGACCAAATCTTTTGAGTATGTCCTAGGATGCTTTTATCGCAATCCCACTTCTAATTCATGTTGGCGATCTCGAGCTTAAGTTTCCGAATAGCCACAGACAATCTCCTAACATAAGCATACATCTCTTGATATTATGAGATGATGTAGTCGGCATCGGACCTAAATTTGTCTTCCAAAGTCTTTGTCATATGTTTTAAGGAGGGTAAGAATTGGATATGATCAAGGCATATGTCTGGGAACATTTTCACCAGTAGCTTCTTTCTTTCTTTGATGGATAGCTCTCACCACTAAGGAGGCGCAACCTACATTTACTTCTCTTTTTGCCCGCCTACGCGCTATTCAGGAGTCTTTTTAGATTGAGACGTAAGAGCGGGAGAAATATTGGTTTGGGACAAGCCTTTAGTCAATGAATTCCCACTAGGGGTTTTATCTTCGAAACCCAGACCATATTTGTTGTGAGAGCGATGGATGGAATCGCGGTGAAACACTTATAACAACCCGCATTTATGTATCGGAGGATCATAAAATATTTATTATTTAACTCCCTGATGGTCGGATCATTCTCATATTTTGATATGTTGTTTATGGGGATGTGAGACATGACCACAATTTTTACCAATTTTAATTGTGACCATTTTCCCCCTGTCAGTCTTGTACAGGGTATAACTTTTGACTAGGATCGAATCAGGTGCTTAGATCGATTTCATTGGAAAGGAAATGATGTTTCCAATTTCGTAGAGTGGTCACATTAAAGATTTGTTTCAGCAGGTTGGGAGGAATTGTTGTTTTAGTGCTGCACAATTTTTGAATAGGTTTGTCTAGTCATTAATGGGCTGAATTGGTATGGCCTATTAGTGGGCTAGTTAGAGGCTATAAACAGGGGGTAGAGGTATGGAGAAATAGTTTACTTTCTTTATTCTTTCATTTAGTTGAGCTTGTGATCCTCCTTGCTCAATCATATACACCTTTCCTCCATTAAAATTCTAGATCTATGCGAGAAGACTGAAGATCAACATTAAGCAAAGCTAGATCTACATCGAGTGAAGGAAAGTCGCATCAAATTGAGAGGTTTGGAGATCATTCTTCATTGTTCAAATTGGGAATTTAACGATTTCAAGTTATTTCGAAGATTTGGTGAGTGATAAGCATCTCTCACACGGATTCAATCAAGTATATGGGTTGTTTGATCTTATTTTCATAATTTCAAGTCATATTTACCTAGATCAATGTCATGTAGGCTTATTTTCATTTGACTCATCATAGGATCTAATCTAGCAATTTAGATTGGAAATTTTCATATTAATCCATATATTGTGCAAATTTAGATCCACTACTTTTGGTGTTCATTGTTTTAATCATGATTTGGTAAATTTTATGTTCTTAAGTGATGATTAGTTGATGGAATAGTGTTTATTAATGATCGTTTGATCGCATTGTTGAATAGTTGTTTGAAATTATGCAAGTTTGAAATGGAATTGGTTGAGTAATGCATGGGTCATCCGGATCTTTGTTGGCTCGTTTAGATCTGGAGTTAGGTCGGTCGAGTTTGGATGGGTCGTGTCTTGGGAAGCACAAAAGGAAGCGGGTTGGTTTGAAATTGATGACTTCGGGTCGCTCTTCGTCAGGTCCTTGATGATGTGGCACGAAGTCAGGTTGTTGGAACATCGAAGGGTTAGGTCTTTGGAGCTTCAATGGGTTGGGTCGTTGGAGCTTTGAAGTGTCAGGTTGTTTGACGACCCATGGTGTCGGGTCGTGTGAGGCATAGTGTTAGTGCAAATCAATGAAGGGTCGGCTGTAGCATGGACTGATGGGTTAGGTCGTTGGGTACTAGATAAGTTGGATTGTCAAACACCAATGGGTTGGTTGCGTCACGAGGATAAAAATGAGGAACGACCCGATGATGGATCGGTGAAAAGAGGGAGGGACGACCCGACTATGTTGACCAAACAATGATGATATTTTTGGTTTGAGAATGGATGTGACTTCAAGTCATATTCAAGGTGGAATGTTAAAAGTGTTTTGAAATGTTTGTTGATCGACGAAATGCAATGAATGTGAAGACGACTCAAGGATGTTGAGTTTGTGGATAACGGTTGCTCAAGAAGGCACTTCAGCTATGTATAGTTATCGGTAATGACGACTAGAGTTATAGAGGCCGAGAAATTATCGTTGCCGTAGGTTTTAGTGGACTCAAAGCAGGGGTATAATGGGACACCTAAAAGACTAGATGATTGGTCGAGTACCCTGGGTAGTCACGATGGGCCTGGAGATACGAGTCGCGAAGGTGTATGGAGTTTTGCTAGAACCGGGGTTTTCCATTTTCCCTAGACGGATGGCATGATGTTGAGACGGTCATACGATTAACTATGGTTTCAAAGCAAGATTGGCGATGATAGCCAGAGTCATGGATGATGATTGTTTAGCTTTTATCGTCTTGTGTAGAGTATTCGACGTCGAAGGAGACATCTCTTGGGTGCTTGTCTGATGTTGGTTTAGGCCTTTAGGGCTTGTGCTTGGGAGATGTCGAGATCTATTAGGATGGTCTATGATTGATAACCGGTTGCCATTACTGCACTGTTTGTCCTATCTTGATTGTGGTAAAGGCTATCACTATCCACTATGGGGACGACGGGTTTGGGTTCTTCTCTGTTGATGTTGGTAGATTAGTTGATTAATCTGCCTATTATCATATACTTTATTGATGATGTTGAAAGGTGTTTTATCAGTCATTAAGAATATTGTCTAACTCAAGGTTTTATGTCTCCCTCTTATTACCTTGGGCTGTTCATCCGGTTGTGCAAGGGCAGACTGAGTAGCAGGTGACAAATAGTAGATCTTGATGAGGATGATGCTACTGAGCGACGACGAGCAGGAAGCTGGCGTATTATTTCCTACTATTGCTGTTTTTCCGCTGCTATGTTAATGTATTCTCTGAGCGGCTTGTAGTAAGGCACCTTGTACACACTCTTATTGTGTTATCCAATGTTGTATGGATATTTCATGGTGATATTAAAAAGTTTAAGATTCTACTCAATTCTGCTTCACTATTATTCCCTGTTGTATATGTTCTATTATATTTTATCCTTGCACTGTGAGTTATACGACAGGTTTCGCTTGTGTTTATCTACCCTGATGATCGTCCATAGCTGTCTGGCATGTATTTCAATGCATTATTTCCCTTGTTTAATGCAAGAGTTGTGGGCGGTCATTACGTTTAGTATCAGAGCTCTAGTTAAGCAATTTTAGCCAAAATTCGAAGAAGTAATTACGTATGAGAGAGACATATTTGTATATTTCTAATGGATGTATACTATATATTAGTGTATAGTATAATAACGTTTGAACTCCATTTGCAGTTTTTCTCACGTATGGACTAATCGTTCTATTTTAGATTTAGAATGAGTCGTCGAACGTCGAGACACGCTGCTAGGGAGGAGAATGTTCCTGTAGGGGGTAACTATGGTATACCAGACTACCCAGCTATGTTTGAGGCCATGATGGCATCAATCACGAGGAGAGTACCCGCTCAGGAGACAGTCACGATTGATGTAGGAGTTCAAGTGCAAGTGCCTACGGTGGTGGACTTCGCAAAGCTATGCAAAGATTTCACTACTCTAGGAGGGAAGCGGTTTATGTTGACAAAACCGATTGAAGAGATTCGAGGGTGGATTGATACTTGCATTCAGATCTTTGGATACTTAGGAATTGACGATGCGATGAAGTGGAAGTTTGCATCGAGACAGCTACAGGGCAAAGCTATGGATTGGTGGAACTTTATCAATCTAGAGACTCCAGAAGATGAGATTTTATGGGAGCAATTCCAAGTCAAGTTTGAGATGAAGTTTATCTCTACCGTTCAGAAGTCTATTCTGTTTAAAAAGTTTATTGAACTTAAGTAGAACGGTCGACTAGTGCTGGAGTATGTTTCTGGTTTTGAAGCCTTGTCGAAATATGCTCATTCATATGTCGAGACTCCTGATCGGAAGAATGAGAAGTTTGTCATGGGCTTGGACAAGTACCTTGGGAATCAACTGGTTGATCACTTGGATGACTCTTATAAGAAGATTGTGGAAAAAATCTAAAGCATGAGAGTTTGTTTCCTAAGGAAGAGACTGTTGTTGCAGCTAAAAAGGAACCGAAACCACAACAGGGTGGTAATAACAAAAGGAGGAAGCAACAGCAGCAGAAAGGGAAGGATGGTAAAAAATATTAAAAAGACGAAGTAACTTGCTTTAACTGCCAGTAGAAGGGCCATTACTTAAAGTATTATAAGAATATAAAGGCTGAGAGGAAGTGCTACAATTGTGGAAAACCTGGACATAACAAGAAGGATTGTCCAGAACCAGGTAAGGGAAAGAAGATTTTGAAGGTGTATGCTTTAGAAGTTGTGCCATCATCTTCAAGGGCTCCTACAACGGAGGAGAAAGGAAAGAATGTCGTCGTTCAAGGTATTCTTTCCATTAGAGATGTTTGAGTTCGTGTGTTGTTTGATACCGGAGCATCGCATTCATTCATTTGCAATGAGTTTGTGTGCCGCTTGGGTTTGGAACCCGAGATTTGTAATAGAATTTTTGTTGTGACTAATCTAGTTGGGGGTTCATCCAATTTGTGTATGATTTATCGTGAGCTATTTATATTCGCTTGTGATTCCACTAGAAGAATTGTTATCGGTTCTAATCGCAAGTGAGTTTGATGATGTCTTTGACGAGGTTAAAAGGTTGTAGCCGCCTCTTAGGTGGATGGCGCCTAAGGAACAACGAGAGTTGGAGGTGCAAGTACGTGACCTTTTGAGAAAAGGGTTTATTCGGAAAACTATACCTAAATGGGATGCACCAGTTGTGTTTGCAACCAAGGTTGATGGATCTTTGAGATTGTGTATGGATTATCGTGAGCTGAACAAGGTGACCAAGAAGAATAGGTATCTGTTGCCAAGGACAAACGACTTGTTCCACCAGCTTCATGAAGCCAAGGTGTTTTCTCTGATGGATTTGACAACGGTATTCCACTAGTTGAGGGTGGCAAGGGATAGTGATCCAAAGACTGCTTTTAGGACACCATCCGGTTTCTTTAAATGGTTGGTGATGCCATTTGGGTTGACTAATGCATCGTACTTCATGGATCTTAAGAATAGGGTTTTCAGAGAGCAGTTGAACAAGTTCGTGCTTGTGTTCGTGGACAATATTCTGGTTTATTCCCGGAATGAAGAAGAGCATAAGACGCACTTGCGAGTTGTTTTGGAAATATTGTGAGAGCATCAATTGAGAGCTAAGTTTCAAAGTGTCACTTCTGGAAGAGCGAAGTGAGGTTCTTTGGTCAAGTTGTTTCTGGAAAGGGAATAGTGGTCGACCCCGCTAAGGTGGCAGTAATCCAGGACTGGGTTAGACCTAAGAATGCAATGGACATGAGGAGTTTCCTTGGGTTGGTCGTATATTATCGTTTGTTTATCAAGGATTTCTCCAAGATAGCTGCACCATTTTCTAGATTGACGAGAAAGAATCAGGTGTTCACATGGGATGCGAAGTGTGAGCAAGCTTTTGGAACCCGGGAAGAGAGACCGATGAATGCACCTATTTTGACCATTCCGAGTAGGAATGAAGAGATGGTGGTATACACCGATGCATATGGTACTGGAATTTGAACAGTACTAATGCAGAAGGATAGAGTTATAGCCTACGCTAGTCAACGACTGAAACCGCATGAGAGGAATTATCCGACTCATGATTTGGAGTTGGCAACGATCGTGTTTGCTCTGAAGATGTGGAGACATTACCTGTTTGGAGTCCGATTCGAGTTGTTTACGGATCACAAATCGTTAAAGTATCTTTTCTCCCAAAAGGATTTGAAACTTCAACAACAATGATGGTTAGAGTTTCTAGCATCATATGATTTTGGTACGGCCTATACTCCTGGTAAAGGTAACGTAGTAGCAGATGCGTTGAGTTGAAGACACGCAAGTTTGGGAGCGTTGTTTTCGGAATGGAAACACCTCGAGTACTTGGCAGGATTTGATTTCAGGCCTCGGTGTGAGTTGGAACCTGAAATGTTGGCAAGCATATCAATAAGACCTACTCTTATCGAAAGGATTGGCGAAAGCCAAAAGCATGATGCGAAGCTTGTCAAGATTATCCAGAAGTTGGAACCATAGGATAAGGAGTTCGAGGTCGAGCGAGAGGGTTGACTTTGAAAGAACGGATGACTGGTTGTTCCTGATATCGATGGGTTAAGAGATGAGGTTCTGAGGGATGTCATCACTCAAAGTTGACGATTCATTCCGGTGGTAATAAGATGTATCAAGACATGAAGCTTGCCTACTACTGGGAATGGATGAAGAGGGGTGTTGGAAAGTTCATTTCCAAATGTATGAATTGTCAGTGGATGAAAGCTGAGCAGAAGAAGCCGAGTGGATTGCTTCAGCAGTTGGAAGTTCCTACGTGGAAGTGGGAGCAGATGTCGATGGACTTTATCGATAGGCTACCTAGAACCAGGGTAGGAAACGAAGGAATTTGGGTCATCGTGGATCGCTTGACCAAAATTGCAAGATTTTTTCCGGTCAAATTGACTAGACAACACCGAAGTTGGTTGAGCTATATATAAAATGGATAGTTCGAGTCCATGGTATCCCGAAGAGCATAGGGAGTGATCGAGATCCATTATTCATGAGTGGATTTTGGAAGAGACTTTGGGAACCGAGTTGTGTTTGAGTACGACTTATCATCCCCAAACTGATGGTCAAACCGAGAGGGTTAACTGTGTTTTGGAAGATCTCTTGAGGACCTGTGTATTGGACTTCAGAAGATCATGGGAAGACCATCTACGTTTAGTTGAGTTTGCATATAATAACAGCTACCAGTCGAGCATTAGGATGGCACCATACGAGGCATTGTATGGTAGACCGTGTAATTCTTCAGCTTGTTGGTTAGAGACTGGAGATAAGTTGGTACTTGGGCCAGAGATGATTAGACAAATCTCGAATTGTATCGAGATTGTTCGAAAACGAATAAAGGCAGCCAAGATCGTCAGAAGAGTTAAGACGATAAGCATCAAAAAGATTTGGAATTCGATGTTGGCGATATGGTTTTCGTGAAGATTTCGCCGTTGAAGCATGTTGTTCGGTTCGAAAGCAAAGGAAAGTTAGATCCAAGGTTCGTCAGACCGTTTTCAGTAATCGAGTGGATTGGAAAGCTCACGTATAGATTAGATTTACCCGAGAAGACATCAAGTGTGCACAATGTTTTCCATGTGTTGCTTTTACGGAAGTGTGTACATGATTCGAATGTGGTGGTATCTCCGGAACAATATGAAAACCTGGAAGTTGGGACCGTATCTACAAGACCTCGTAAGACGCTTCGCGTTGTGGGGAATGACATGGAACAACTTAGGAGGAAGGCGGTTAAGCTAGTCAAGGTGCAACGGAGTGAGGATGATGATGATTGTACGTGGAAGACGTAAGAAAGTATGAAGATGACCCATCTAGAACTCTTCGTCGGTATGACCTATTAATGTCGTGTCACCTTACATCATTGTAACTTATAATATTTCGTTAAAATTCCACATGTTAGGACAAGGCTATGGATGCATGGCTTGATGAATGATGGTTTATGGTAAATTGGTTGCTTATGGATGATTGGCATGCAGAATTGCTTCTTATTACTTGTGCCTGCTTGGAATTTCGGGGGCGAAATTTATAAAGGTGGAGAATGTAACAGCCCGCATTTTACGTATCGGAGGATCGTAAAATATTTTTATTTAATTCCATGATGGTCGGATCATTTTCATATTTTGATATGTTGTTTATGGGGATGTGAGACATGTCCACAATTTTTACCAATTTTAATTGTGACCATTTTCCCCTTGTCAGTCATGTATAGGGCAAAACTTTTGAATGAGATCGAATCAGGTGCTGAGATTGATTTCATTGGAAAGGAAATGATGTTTTCAATTCTATAGAGTGGCCACATCAAAGATTTGGTTCAACGGTTTGGGAGGAATCGCTGTTTTAGTGCTGCACAATTTCTGAACAGGTTTGGCTAGTCATTAATGGGATGAATTGGTGTGGCCCAATAGTAGGCTGGTTAGAGGCTATAAAGGGGGGGAGGGGTAGATGCACTAAGAGTAGTTTACTTTCTTCATTGTCTCATTTGGTTGAGCTCGTGATCCTCCTTGCTCAATCAAATACACCTTCCCTCCATTAAAATTCTAGATATATGCGAGAAGATTGAAGATCTACATCAAGCAAAGCTAGATCTACATCGAGTGAAGGAAGATCACATCAAATTGAGAGGTTTGGAGATCATTCTTCACTGTTCAGATTGGGAATTTACTGATTTCAAGATATTTCGAAGATTAGGTGAATGATAAGCATCTCTCACACGGATTCAATCAAGTATATGGATTGTTTGATCTTATTTTCATTATTTCAAGTCATTTTTACCTAAATCTACATCATGGTAAGCTTATTTTCATTTGAATCATCATAGGATCTAATTTAGTAACTTAAATTGGAAATTAATCCATATGTTGTGCAAATTTAGATCCACTGTTTTTGTTGTTTATTGTTTTAATCATGATTTGGTAAATTTTATGTTCTTAAGTGATGATTATTTGATGGACTAGTGTTTATTGATGATCGTTTGATCGTATTGTTGAATACTTGTTTGAAATTATCATAGTTTAAAATGGAATTGGTTGAGTAATGAATTGGTCGTTCGAATTTGTGTTGGCTCGTTCAGATCTGGAGTTAGGTCGATCGAGTTTAGATGGGTCGTGTCTTGGGAAGCACGAAAGGAGGCAGGTAGGTCTGAAATCGATGGCTTTGAGTCATTCTTTATCAGGTCGTTGATGATGTGGCACGAAGTCAGGTCATTGGAGCATCGAAGGGTCTAGTTGTAGGAGCTTCAATGGGTTGGGTCTTTGGAGCTTTTAAGCGTCAGTTCGTTGGACGACCCAAGGTGTTAGGTCGTGTGAGGCACAATGTTAGTGCAAATCAAAGACGGGTCGGCCATAGCATGGACTGATGGGTGAGGTCATTTGGTACCAGATGGTTCGGATCGTTAAGAACCAATGAGTCGGTTGCGACCCAAAGATAAAAAAGAGGAACGACCCGACGATGGGTCAGTGAAAAGAGGGACGACTCAACTATGTTGACCAAACACTGATGATATTTTTGGTTCGAGAATGGATGTGAATTCGAGTTATATTCAAGGTAGAATGTTCGAAGTGTTTTAAAATGTTCGTTGATCGATGAAATGCAACGAATGTGAAGCGACTCAATGATGTTGAGTTTGTGGATAATGGTTGCTTGAGAAGGCGCTTGAGCTATGTATAGTTTCCGGTGATGACGACTAGAGTTATGGAGGCCAAGGAATTATGTTTGTCATATGTTCTAGCGGACTCAAAGCAGGGGTACAATCAAGACGCCTAAAAGACTAGATGATTGGTTGAGTACCCCGGGCAGTCACGATGGGCCAAGTGATACGAGTCGCGAAGTCGTATGGAGTTTTTCTAGTACCGGGGTTATCCATTAGCCCTTGACAGATGAAATGATGTTAATTCAGTCATACAATTAATGATCGTTTCAAAGCAGGATTGGCCGTATAGCCAAATTCTTTGATGATGATTGTTTTGCTTATATCGTGTTTTGTAGACGTCAAAGGAAACATCTCTTGGATGCTTGTCTGATGTTGGTTTAGGCCTTCGGGTCTTGTGCTTTGGAGATGTCGAGATCAATTAGGATGGTCTACGCTTGATAACTGGTTGTTATGATTATATTATTTGTCTTATCTTGATTGTGGTAAAGGTTATCACTTTCTGATGTGAGGAAGACGGGTTTGGGTTCTTCTCTGTTGTTGTTGGTGGATTAGTTGATTTTCTTGCCTATTCTCATATACTTTAGTGATGATGTGGATAGCTGTTTTATCGCTTATTAAGACTATTGTCTGACTCAAGGTTTTATGTCTCCCTCTTATTACCTTGGGCTATTCATCCTGTTATGCATGGGCAGACTGAGTAGCAAGTGACAGGTAGTAGATCTTGATGAGGACAACGCTGCTGAGCGATGACGAACAGCAAGCTGTTATATTATTTCTTACTATTGTTGTTTTTTCGCTGCTATGTTTATTATTAACATGCTTTTTTGTCGAAGCTGTCACACGTCAAGTATTTGGTGAGCGACATGCTCAAGCGTCAAAAAACACAAAGCAGTTGGGACGAAGTCGCATCGCAAACGCAAGGAGACCCGAATCCTCTATCGGATGGCCTCTTTCGGGCCCCATGAACTTTTAGTCAAGCCGTCATCCAAGCCGAAGGCAAGTCGTGCTCCAAGCCGAAGGCGAGCCATCAAGCGGGTCCGACGCAGCGCCGGTGGGGGTCCGTGCCCCCACACCGGTTAGGTCGAACCAATGGGCACCGCCCGATTCATCCTATTTTCTCCTTGCCGGAAGCTCAGATTCCTTCACTTCGGACTAGCAAAACCAGGGATTCCCTTACTTCACATCCACGAACTTCGACTCCCATGACAACATGATTTCTTCGAAATTTTGATCCCCCAGGGAGGGTCAAAATTTTGAACTCCACAGTGGGTTCAAAATTTCGACCCCCCCGGAGGGGTGAGAAATTTCGAACCCCGCACTAGGAGGTGCGAATTTTCTGAATAAGGCCTTGTTTTGGGTGCGAAAATTGGCTTATGTGGGTCCCACTGCTCACCTACTCCCGCCTAACCTCCCTCCTATAAATACCCCAAGCCTTGGCCTTCATTTGGATCCTTCTCCCTTGGATTTTTTGGACCTTGAGAGCTCCAAACACTCATTAATGGCTTCTAACACCTCCACCGTGGCCATGGGAGCTCGCATGGATAATTAAAACATGGCATGCATGTTTTCCACTAGCACTTGAACATTAACAAGGATTGCTATGCTACTTTTGGACTTCATGGACATGAACACTAAACATGGATATTGTTGACCAAGTCAACGCCTCTCAACGAAGGAGAAGAAGGGCAATTTAGTCAAAGTGTAAAACAAACATATATTTTGTTGTTCTATTGTAACATTTTGAACTTAGCTATTGTCCGTACTTGTACAACTTTGTAATCGACCAAAGATATGATGAATGAGAATCATAAAGTGGATGTAGGCATTGGTGCCGAGCCACTATAAAAGCTGTGTTTCCCCGTACTTTCATTATTTATTGCTTATTTGGATAACTGTTCACACATACACATTGGGTGTTGGCGTGCGATAATTTTGCCCATCAACATTTTGGCGTGCCAGGTAGGGGGCACACAGCTTCGACCTCTGCATCGGATTAATTATTCGGATTTACCTTCAAACCGCGTCTTCGACTTCAACTTTACTCAATTCACGCTACGATTAAGCGCAAGAAGCTCCCAACTATCACTGAAGCCCATGAGACGACGAGAGATGAAGGGAGTCATGAACTTTACTCTACTGAAGTTCCATCGAATTATGTCACTTGAGAAGACGTCGATGGAATGATGAAGAACCTCACTACAGTTTTGAACGCTCGACTCGAGCGACAAGAAGACACTTTCAATACCTTACTCGCTCGTATTGAAGAAAGGATAAGGAACACTCCAAGGCCGATTGTTCAGGCGAATATTATTGGAACTAGTACCAGTGTTCCTCCAACTACGACTCGGGACTTGGGGGCAACCTTGCAGACTAATCAGCAAGCCGACGCCGCAGCTCGAAATGGCGCCGGTCTCGCTACACTCGAGGGTACCCCAAACCCCGATGCTATTACAGCTCATGACCCTTTGGTCAGACCAGTCGCGGGCTCCGCTGTTGGTAACGTCACTCCAGCCCATGACGCTACATTACTTGGACAAGTTGCGGGGTCCGCAGTGGGAAATGTTGCTCAAGCGCCAACATGTGCAGCTTTGGACGGTAGCGCTCACACGGTTCCGGGAGCTAGGATCGCGCCTAATATGGCCCCTCAAGTTGGAATCCAACCAGACTTCCTTTTCAACCAACCGACTTCCAACTTGAACTTGAACACTTGGGGCACCAGTGCCGCTTTGTATAATTTAAACCAGTTGCTCTCTTTTGGAAATGGGTCAGAGATTGCGGATGTCCTCCGTCGGTTCACTCGAGGCGGTGCTTCTTCTATGGACATGGATTGTGTGACTCGCAGCCCGCTCTCTTTGGATATCAGGAACACTTGGTATCCACCTGATTTCAAACTAACAGTCTTGGATCCTTATGATGGTCGTAAGGACCCAACCACACACCTCATGAGATATGTTGGACACATGGAAGTTCTCTCAGCTTCGGAAAATGTAACACCCCACATCTGCTAAGGTCACTCACAAAAGGGAATGCCTTAACTTCAATGGAGTATTATGGGTACTGGAACAGAAATATTACAAGACATACAAATATAAAACAGTGGAAAATAAAGTGGAAGTACTTCAAATCATTTATTAAATATAAATGTTTACAAGAAAAGCCCATCAACTTCCAATACCCAATTTCATAGTTAAAATATCTGTCTTGCTCAAAAACAAAGAAGCATAAAAACAAACTGCAGTATTCCTCAATAAAGCAAAGCAAGCCATAGCCAAGAGAAACCCAAGCCATACATGAAAGAGCCTTGGAGCTTGGTAAGATCCGAACTAAGCTGTATTCCCACCCCGTGAACCTGGGGGGGGGGGGGGGGAACGGAAGAAAAAGAGGCGAAACAAAACAGGTCAGTCATAAAGACTGAGTAAGTCCTAGTGACTTTCAGCATAAAAATAGGTAAAGATAACATGGCATGAATAAACTGAAAGTAAACATAAGCATGATGACAAGGTAGGCAAGATAAACTAAGATAACAAGATAAACTAGGATAACAAGATAAACTAAGGTAACAAGATAAACTTCGGGCACGATGAAACAAGTATAACGTCCCATAATTCCTATCAAGTATCCCACCACATGGTTTCTATCAAGAATAACATCGCAAGGTTTCTAGGCTTTACCATTAAAACGATATCTATTTGCTCTGCACCACCTAACTAGCATCCTCATAAGTGTCTTACATGGAATGATCCGTATTCCTACTAGTGTCCCAACTAGTGTCCTGTGTAACAAGGATCCGTACCCCCTACTAATGTCCCAACTAGTAGCCCGTGTTATATAATAATTACAACGTGATCCCAATCCCTGCAATTATGGTAGCCTTCAGATGTGCATCGATTATGAGGATTCCACCTCGATCACCCCAATGGCCATGTATATAATCGATGCACCCTTACTACCTTATTGATCGACTTCCTTCTTGACCTAGTTCTCGTTTGTGTCATGCGGCCCCCTACTTGTAGATACCTGTGCTGGTCCCACCATGGGGTGTATCAAGTCCCATGGTGGCAACCCTGACACAATCAAGATGCACAGCTTTATACCTACTGATGCCCAGTGGCTAAATTTTCTGCGCCGAAGTGTGTGCACGCCCGCACTCCGTTAGAACCTGCACTGCTGCACCAACCGCCGCTAATTTGACCTCTTATAATCAGCCCAGTAATTGTGCCCCACCCTTCCTAGCTCAGGGTTCCGTTGATACCTAATGTGGGTTACTGCTGAAATGGGTCCCCGTTACTAGGTTTTTCTAATGGTTAAGTCTGTGGGCCTATATTCTCTGATATTACCCACCAACCCTGATGTGTACTTAACCCCGCTACTGATTCAAGCATGTGTATTTAATGGTTAAGTGTATGTGGGCCTATATTTACTAATATTATCCACCAACCCGATATGTACTTAACCCTTCTACTCGTTATGTTACCATGGTTAAGTGTTTACCTTAGTTAACTTAACCTTTCTCGCTTATTATGTTTGATTGGTTAAGTGTGGTTTATTAACTTAACCCCGTTCGTCTATCTGGTTACATTGGTTAAGAATTTTCTTGTTAACTTAACCCCATGTGTTACTTAACCCTACCACACATCACATCAGATTGGTTAAGTGCATGTTAACTTAACCCCATCCACTAGTCATATTATAATGGTTAAGTGTTATCAACTTATTCAAGTTAACTTAACCCACCAGCTTGTCCTGTTATGTTGGTTAAGTGTTACTACTTAACCGCAACCACTTGTCTAATTAACCCATTGTATTAGTTAAGTGTTCTCATTAACTTAACCTCACTCTCTAGTCCAGTTTAATCATGTTATAATGGTTAAACATTTGCTTAACCTTACCCACTCCCGTAGTCAACATATTAAATTGGTTAAGTGTCCAGATTAACCTAATCATATTACTTAACCCACCCATTTATATCATATTGGTTAAGTGTTCTTATTTACTTAACCCTACCCACTGGTCTAATTACCATGTTACGTTGGTTAAGTATTACTATTCGTATTTCCACATGTCACCCACATGTCACCCACTTAACCCCCATGTCCCACCACATGTTTATCTGGTTAAGTATTTCTTAATTCATTAAGGCCGTAACCTTATAAAGACCTCTCACATTAGACTGACATTTATGGCAGCTGGATTTGCCGGGCGGGTCCGGGCAGTCTTACACCATAAAAGAGTCTAACCTCGTGTCTTTACAACTGTTACGCTTTTAATTTGGGCCTAGGACCTCTCACATTAGGCTGACATTTGTGACTACTGGATTCGCCGGGCGGTTCCGGTCAGGTTTATGTCACAAATGAGTCCAACCTCGTGCCCTAAGCATTGATTATCACTTATAATCTTTTACCCCAATTTGAATTTATTTCCCCTATTCAAATTATCAATTAATTCCTAATTTAACGATGTCCATAATTGACTCAATTATGTCCATCTATTAATGGTATGCAAAATCATACCAATTTTACCACAATTTATCTTAGGCCATTAAAGGCAACTTATCTCAATTTATATTTATCCCTCTTTTAAGGCTATTACATACCAACTAATATATGTACCCTATTCTAGTCAGTTTACATATATACCAAGTTTCATGCCTTTTTTTTACATATGTCAAGATCTAGCCAAAATTACATGTATCAAGTTTCATACCCAAATCTGATGATTCATGATGTAGTTATCCCAAGCTATAATCTTTTTGTTTCAATACATGCCAGTTGCCCAAGTTCATAATACATGTTTATGCCAATTATAAAGTTTACAGTCGCTTTCATGCTCAAATTCCCAAATCTACATATGCCTAATTAACATAAGCCCAATCTTTTGATTTAATTTACATAGATCCAATTGGTGTCGAATTCCATGTATATAATATTTATGCAAATTTTATCATAACGAGATTATACCAAACTTTACAGATCTATCCCAAACTTGCAAATTAAATGATAATATCCAATTTCATGTTGCCAATTATTAATCATATCCATATAGGCAATAATCCCATATTTCCCCCGTATACATCTCGTATGCGAATCGCGATTTTAGGCCAAGGTCCGAAGTTGACCAAGGTTCATCAAAAGAAAATAAATAGGGGAGGTAGAAATTTGCATAATAAATAGATCAGAGAGAAAAACAACATCATGATAAGCATAAAGATTAGAACTTGATGATAACATCATTACGAGTCAAGAAAACTGCTGAATAAATCACAAACTTGTCATGAGAATAAAGGTAGACAAGTCTCAAAACTAAAGATTCAAAAAGCAACAGGAATAGATCTGAATCGATAAACATACTTAGATTCAATTCCACTTTATTTCATGCCCATATTAAAATTAAATATTTAGATCTGAAAATAACTAGCACTTACAGAGAACGGCTAATGAATTAGGGAGTGATTTTGTCATAGAAAGTTGTAGTGTCATTGATCTATCCTCTTGAATTTGTTGTAGAAGCATTGATCTTTGATTTGATTTGAGTTTGAACGCTTAAGCTTTAATTTGGAGACGGCGGCCATGGCTCAAGAGAGATTCCAGCAGCATTTAGGTGTAAGAATGATTTGTTATGAATTAGGTTAGGTCTTAGGTTGTATTTATATATGTAGGAACTCATTTAGGCCCTTAGATAAACCCTTGAACAGATCTGAACCCTCAAAATCCGTCATAGGCCATCAGAACAGAGCACAAGGCCAAGCAGGTGCACCCAGGCCAACTAGGCTTGACCTGGCAAGTCGACACCCATGTCGACTGCCCAGTCGACATGGGTGGGGGTGTGGTGTCGACTGTGCAGTCAACACCCCTGTCGACTTGACCTGGGCGGGAATTTTCCCGCCCTGCCCCCGTGTGTTTGAATTCGAATTTGGCTCTAGTTTTAAACTGTTTTGAACTTGGAATTTTCTGAAAATTTTGACGGGCCATATCTTGGTCATACGGACTCCGATTTTCTAAAATTCGGACTCTATTTCGCGTATTTTTCTGAGACGAACGCAATGGCACGGCCCGTTTCCCTTGATTCAGATTTTATAATTTAATTCTGCCTTGATTCTTGTCTTAACATGTTATTAAAATTCGGGTTGTTACATTCTCCCCTCCTTTAAGGATTTCGTCCCCGAAATCTCCAAGTTAGGAAGAACGTATCCTATCATCCATCATCCATCTACTCAAAACATCATCCACAGGCAACCATTGTCCTTAAAAGATTTCTAATGCTGTATGAACATATGCAAGAAGTGTGTGTATATGTTCCTTGTCTAATGCAAATGATCAGGCCTGATTGATCTTCTAATGCAAAATATGTTAAGTGCCATGAGTCCAACATGTATGCAAACAGTCCTAGTCACATAAACACTATATGTGCGCACAAATATCCATCCTTATGCAACATTCACATGATAACACATTCAATTTCATCCACAAACAAGTGTAAACACTCATGCATATGCAATATGAAAGGTGATTGAGCCGATCTAGTGCCTAATGTGTAAATGCATCCACGAGCAACCACTAGCAACCACTTGCAGCCACTTGCAACCATCAATCATAACATGTCTCAAACACATGTTTACACCCAATTGTTCCTTTCTAAAGGTATAGTCGAATGATAGAAGCAAGTAAAAACTTTGTGCCCATTAGGCAATGTCAAAACTGGAAATCTACGCCACCTATATCCTGATTAGGAGAAGAACTCCCTAAGCATCAGCCCCGAAGACCGAAATCAACATCAGACTGACACCCAAAGTATTACTCAACCCAACCAATATATATATGTTTCTAGGAAACTAAGCATGACGGACTTCTTTTTTTTTAGGTCACAAGGAATTCCTTCCTAAAACTAACCCATATCCTATAAAACCAAAAAAAAGTGTTTAGTCAACCCAACGAACACCCTCAAGCCCCAACATGTGTTACTAACAGATGAGTCATACTCCCTATGGGGTTTGCAATAGAAATTAGATTGAGGATAGGACCGAGAGGATATACACAAAAGATAGCATGTGAGTAAGCTCTATAGGAAAAGAGAGATCATGGATATACTCTTAAAAAGAGATATGTTGCGCGAATCTAGTCTTCAATCTTCCAAGTCGCATTTCTTTGAGCTTAACTCCATTGTGCTTTGACCGCCTTTAACTTCACAATTTCGTAGCTTCTTAATTCTTGTTTCCAAAATATGAGTTGGAACCTATTTCACTGTTGCCTCTCGTTCCTCTTTCACTTATTCTCCTTCCAGTATACTTGGCTCAAACATAACTGCGTACTCATGGTTTCATGCAAGCTCTCCAAAATTCACTAGTGAATCTTGGATCTCGTCCACTTACTATCAGGTATTCCACGCAGAAGAACCATCTCTTGGAAATAAATGCCAACCATGTTGCCAAATGTACTTACTAAGGTGATTCTCTACAACTAATGCATAAGCGAAATGACCCATCCGCCTTAGTGGCGAACATTACTTGAGCGGATTACGAATTACCAATAAATGTGTCAGGAGATTCTAGGTAACAAATCATGATAGAACCCTAAAGGTTACATGCGACTTTGAGGGTATTACCGAGGCAAGTCAAGAGTCTAACTACCCCATTTTTCAAAACCGAGAAGGTCACCCTTACTGGATAACCACTCCATTGCTAGAATCAACCCATAACCCAAAACATAAACATTACTTCTAGACTCAACACTTAGCATAGACATTCTCAAATCCAAACAAGTCATGAATAAATGAGCGGATTTCCCCAATAGGATTTGAGAAAAAAAAATGGGATCCTCTACCATGCTAGTACTAAGGTGTAGAGACTCAACTTTCGAAGCAGAATTAAAAGGATGCGATGTACAAAAACAAAGTTTTAGTGGGATGATAGAAAAGAAAAGCTAAACCTTTAACAGGAACGTTACCACTCTCTTAGGTACGCTAGTAGTGAGAGCATTCAATTGCCCTCTCGACGATCTTGTCCCTTGCCCTTGTCCTATAATACTTAACTGCATGTCCCTTCTTACTAAAGATACTCTCTCTTGTCATGGGTTTTACTATTCTTTCACTTTGGCCTCTTTCCTCTCACCTTTTTCCTCCTTCGTGAATTAAGCTATAACAACTAGTTTCTTGTTCTTACTGTCCTTGTATAGTTTGTTGACAAGTCTCTCGAAGCTACCTCCAACGCACGACACTCTACCCAACTTGAAATAAGATTAGACGCAGATGGAACTACCACGGCTACAGACGGAGGTTGGGCACTCCTTTTCTCTCCGACCTGTGTCGGATGCCTACTAAACTATGGTGAAAAGAGAGAGAAGAGATTTCAAGAGAGAATCAAAAGATAGTGCATATGGCTTTGGGGAATATGCCTTTTAATTAAAACAAAATTTCTTGAAAATTTGCTTCTTTGTAAGTGTTTTGAAAATAATTTCAGAAGGTTTTTGAAAACTTTTGCCCAGTCTGGTAACCTTCTGCTCTGATACCAAATGTAACACCCCACATCTGTTAAGGTCACTCACAAAAGGGAATGCCTTAACTTCAATGGAGTATTATGGGTACTGGAACAGAAATATTACAAGACAGACATATATAAAACAGCGGAAAATAAAGTGGAAGTACTTCAAATCATTTATTAAATATATATGTTTACAAGAAAAGCCCATCAACTTCCAATACCCAATTTCATAGTTAAAATATCTGTCTTGTTCAAAAACAAAGAAGCATAAAAACAAACTGCAGTATTCCTCAATAAAGCAAAGCAAGCCATAGCCAAGAGAAACCCAAGCCATACATGAAAGAGCCTTGGAGCTTGGTAAGATCCGAACTAAGCTGTATTCCCACCCTGTGAACCTGGGGGGGGGGGAAGCGGAAGAAAAAGAGGCGAAACAAAACAGGTCAGTCATAAAGACTGAGTAAGTCCTAGTGACTTTCAGCATAAAAATAGGTAAAGATAACATGGCATGAATAAACTGAAAGTAAACATAAGCATGATGACAAGGTAGGCGAGATAAACTAAGATAACAAGATAAACTAGGATAACAAGATAAACTAAGGTAACAAGATAAACTTCGGGCTCGATGAAACAAGTATAACGTCCCATAATTCCTATCAAGTATCCCACCGCATGGTTTCTATAAAAAATAACATCGCAAGGTTTCTAAGCTTTACCACTAAAACGATATCTATTTTCTCTGCACCACCTAACTAGCATCCTTATAAGTGTCTTACATGGAATGATCCGTATTCCTACTAGTGTCCCAACTAGTGTCCTGTGTAACAAGGATCTGTACCCCCTACTAATGTCCCAACTAGTAGCCCGTGTTATATAATAATTACAACGTGATCCCAATCCCCGCAATTATGGTAGCCTTCAGGTGTGCATCGATTATGAGGATTCCACCTCGATCACCCCAATGGCCATGTATATATTCGATGCACCCTTACTACCTTATTGATCGGCTCCCTTCTTGACCTAGTTCTCGTTTGTGTCATGCGGCCCCCTACTTGTAGATACCTGTGCTGGTCCCACCATGGGGTGTATCAAGTCCCATGGTGGCAACCCTGACACAATCAAGATGCACAGCTTTATACCTACTGATGCCCAGTGGCTAAATTTTCTGCCCCGAAGTGTGTGCACGCCCGCACTCCGTTAGAACCTGCACTGCTGCACCAACCGCCGCTAATTTGACCCCTTATAATCAGCCCAGTAATTGTGCCCCACATTGCCTAGCTCAGGGTTCCGTTGATACCTAATGTGGGTTACTGCTGAAATGGGTCCCCGTTACTAGGTTTTCTAATGGTTAAGTCTGTGGGCCTATATTCTCTGATATTACCCACCAACCCTGATGTGTACTTAACCCCGCTACTGATTCAAGCATGTGTATTTAATGGTTAAGTGTATGTGGGCCTATATTTACTAATATTACCCACCAACCTGATATGTACTTAACCCTTCTACTCATTATGTTACCATGGTTAAGTGTTTACCTTAGTTAACTTAACCTTTCTCGCTTATTATGTTTGATTGGTTAAGTGTGGTTTATTAACTTAACCCCGTTCGTCTATCTGGTTACATTGGTTAAGAATTTTCTTATTAACTTAACCCCATGTGTTACTTAACCCTACCACGCATCACATCAGATTGGTTAAGTGCATGTTAACTTAACCCCATCCACTAGTCATATTATAATGGTTAAGTGTTATCAACTTATTCAAGTTAACTTAACCCACCCGCTTGTCCTGTTATGTTGGTTAAGTGTTACTACTTAACCGCAACCACTTGTCTAATTAACCCATTGTATTAGTTAAGTGTTCTCATTAACTTAACCTCACTCTCTAGTCCAGTTTAATCATGTTATAATGGTTAAACATTTGCTTAACCTTACCCACTCCCGTAGTCAACATATTCAATTGGTTAAGTGTCCAGATTAACCTAATCATATTACTTAACCCACCCATTTATATCATATTGGTTAAGTGTTCTTATTTACTTAACCCTACCCACTGGTCTAATTACCATGTTACGTTGGTTAAGTATTACTATTCGTATTTCCACATGTCACCCATATGTCACCCACTTAACCCCCATGTCCCACCATATGTTTATCTGGTTAAGTATTTCTTAATTCATTAAGGCCGTAACCTTATAAAGACCTCTCACATTAGACTGACATTTATGGCAGCTGGATTTGCCGGGCGGGTCCGGGCAGTCTTACACCATAAAAGAGTCTAACCTCGTGTCTTTACAACTGTTACGCTTTTAATTTGGGCCTAGGACCTCTCACATTGGGCTGACATTTGTGACTACTGGATTCGCCGGGCGGTTCCGGGCAGGTTTACGCCACAAATGAGTCCAACCTCGTGCCGTAAGCATTGATTATCACTTATAATCTTTTACCCCAATTTGAATTTATTTCCCCTATTCAAATTATCAATTAATTCCTAATTTAACGATGTCCATAATTGACTCAATTATGTCCATCTATTAATGGTATGCAAAATCATACCAATTTTACCATAATTTATCTTAGGCCATTAAAGGCAACTTATCTCAATTTATATTTATCCCTCTTTTAAGGCTATTACATACCAACTAATATATGTACCCAATTCTAGTCAGTTTACATATATACCAAGTTTCATGCCTTTTTTTTTCATATGTCAAGATCTAGCCAAAATTACATGTATCAAGTTTCATACCCAAATCCGATGATTCATGATGTAGTTATCCCAAGCTATAATCTTTTTGTTTCAATACATGCCAGTTGCTCAAGTTCATAATACATGTTTATGCCAATTATAAAGTTTACAGTCGCTTTCATGCTCAAATTCCCAAATCTACATATGCCTAATTAACATAAGCCCAATCTTTTGATTTAATTTACATAGATCCAATTGGTGTCGAATTCCATGTATATAATATTTATGCAAATTTTATCATAACGAGATTATACCAAACTTTACAGATCTACCCCAAACTTGCAAATTAAATGATAATATCCAATTTCATGTTGCCAATTATTAATCATATCCATATAGGCAATAATCCCATATTTCCCCCGTATACATCTCGTATGCGAATCGCGATTTTAGGCCAAGGTCCGAAGTTGACCAAGGTTCATCAAAAGAAAATAAATAGGGGGAGGTAGAAATTTGCATAATAAATAGATCAGAGAGAAAAACAACATCATGATAAGCATAAATATTAGAACTTGATGTTAACATCATTACGAGTCAAGAAAACTGCTGAATAAATCACAAACTTGTCATGAGAATAAAGGTAGACAAGTCTCAAAACTAAAGATTCAAAAAGCAAAAGGAATAGATCTGAATCGATAAACATACTTAGATTCAATTCCACTTTATTTCATGCCCATATTAAAATTAAATATTTAGATCTGAAAATAACTAGCACTTACAGAGAACGACTAATGAATTAGGGAGTGAATTTGTCGTAGAAAGTTGCAGTGTCATTGATCTATCCTCTTGAATTTGTTGTAGAAGCATTGATCTTTGATTTGATTTGAGTTTGAACGCTTAAGCTTTAATTTGGAGACGGCGGCCATGGCTCAAGAGAGATTCCAGCAGCATTTAGGTGTAAGAATGATTTGTTATGAATTAGGTTAGGCCTTAGGTTGTATTTATAGATGTAGGAACTGATTTAGGCCCTTAGATAAACCCTAGAACAGATCTAAACCCTCAAAATCCGTCATAGGCCATCAGAACAGAGCACAAGGCCAAGCAGGTGCACCCAGGCCAACTAGGCTTGACCAGGCAAGTCGACACCCATGTCGACAGCCCAGTCGACATGGGGAGGGTGGTGTCGACTGTGCAGTCGACACCCCTGTCGACTTGACCTGGGAGGGAATTTTCCCGCCCTGCCCCCGTGTGTTTGAATTTGAATTTGGCTCTAGTTTTAAACTGTTTTGAACTTGGAATTTTCAGAAAACTTTGACGGGCCATATCTTGGACATACGGACCCCGATTTTCGAAAATTCGGACTCTATTTCGCGTATTTTTCCGAGACGAACGTAATGGCACAGCCTGTTTCCCTTGATTCAGATTTTATAATTTAATTATGCCTTTATTATTGTCTTAACATGTTATTAAAATTCGGGTTGTTACAGAAAATGTCAGGGTCAAGTGCTTCTCGCTCTTCTTAACAGACATTGCAGCACTATGGTATAGGCAGCTGCAGCTTGACTCTGTTACTTCTTGAAACGCTTTGATTACCTGATTTGTGTAACAATTTAGAGTCAACATAGCTCGCCCAAAAAGTGTCATGACTCTTAACTGCATTAAGCAGAAGTCCGGCGAGACTTTGCGAAAGTTCTTGAAACGGTTCAATGCTGCAGTCGCTTTAGTCGACCGACCTGACCCTTCCATGGTTTTAATGGCTGTAGTATCTGGCATTCTAGATAAATCTAAATTCAGGACTTCATTGCACCAGGACCTGCCAAGGGAACTTGGCGAGTTCTACTTTGAAGCTGAAAGGTTCCTTCGAGAATAAGATGCAAAGGCCAACAATAGCAAGAAGGTTTTCGATGTTAATGCTGTTAAGGACGTGAAATCTTCTGATCCTGGGAAAGCTAAAGATTCTGCTCGACAACCTCCAATGGGGAATGATCACAATAACGCTAATAGGAAACATAGGTTCTCAACCTACTCGGAGCTTACTCACACTCTCGAGGAGATCTACCGAGAAGTTCGCCCTATTGCTCCCTTCAAAAAGCTTCCTACTCGGGATCCCCCTTGACAACTAAGTAATCCTAGCCAGTATTGCATATTTCATGAAACCGATAGTCACAATACAAACGAATGTCGTCGTCTTAAAAATTCTATCAAACAGCGTGTTAGAAGTGGAGAGCTGGCACGGTTTGTCTGGACCCCTCAAAGGAATCAGGATGGGCCCGAGACCAGTTGCCGCCGCGGCATCATCATCAACTAAATCTATCGTTGAACCTGATGTCTCGGGTCCAAGCCTCCCTAGCATCATACCTTAAGGCTTTTCGGTCTTCTAATCTTATTATGGTTTTCTATGGCTCTCAAATAATGTGCTCCTCATTTATGGCTATCTCATTCTGTCTCTCTATGCTCAAGTATTTGGGCTTCAGCCCAAGGCATTGTATTTAAGGACCTTAGTCCTTTGGATGTATCCTTTCTTTTGGTTATTAGTAAAAAGTTTACTTTTCTCAGCTTCAGATTGTGAATGGTTATGTTTGTTTACCTATGGAATAGGAACCGGAGAGATCCTAGGCATGCTTTCATGAACAATAGGCTATTCGCTTTCCTCTACGAATGAACTTGAAATCAAAAAATGGCCAAGTCCGCTTACCCATGCACGAGGCCAAACCAGCCCCCGTAGGCTTGTCTTTACGGATGACGAACCATGAGATTTTCCTTTGGCTTTAATAAAGATCCCTAATGTTTATAACTTTAATAAAATTACTTCGCAAAGTAAGGACGCTTACTTGTGAAGTATGAAATCGATAACGGGATTGCAAACTCTAATAAGCGGCTGGCTATCGTGGCCACTCGTCCTACTTCGACGAGATTGCCTTGACTGGTGGCGAGTATCGGATCTTGCATAATCCTGCTCGCTTGGATTAGTGAATCACTTTGTCAGCGACCTTGGTTTAGTTCGGGTGGACTTGTCCATGACACGACCAGAATATCCACTCATGGGTTCATGACGAGTATCGGATTTTCCACAGTCCTGCTCGTTTGAATTTGTGGGTCGCCTTGTCAACGGTGTCGGATCACATCGGATGGACTTGTCAGTAACATGACAAGAATATCCACTCATGACTATCTTGGCCTCTTGTCTTACTTCGATAAGGTCGCCTTGATTCCACTTGCCAAGATCGTCTCCCTAGCGCGGGATTTCCTTGAATGCCACTTGCCAAGGTCATCTTGCTAACATAAGATTTCCTTGAATGCCACTTGCCAAAATCATCTCTCTAATGTGATATTTCCTTGAATGCCGCTTGCCAAGGTCATCTTCCTAATGCGAGGTTTCCTTGAATGCCACTTGCCTAAGTCATCCCGCTAACATGAGATTTCCTTAAATGCCACTTGCCAAGGTCATCTCCCTAACGCGAGATTTCCTTGAATGCCACTTGCCAAGGTCATCTCGCTAACACGAGATTTCCTTGAATGCCACTTGCCAAGCTCATCTCCCTAACGCAAGATTTCCTTGGATGCTACTCCCCGAGGTTATGTCACCAATGTGAGATCTCCTTGAATGCTGCTTGCCGAGGCCACCTCACCAACGTGGGATTTCCTTGAATGCTCTAACTTGCCTTGGTCATCTCACCAATGTGAGATCGCCTTGAATGTAGTCAATCAAACGTACACGATGACCTGGGGCAGCCTTGTCGATAACACGGCAAGACCGCTCACTTCGGTTATGTGTATCCCTTTTCTATGAAGGTTACTGGGCTCCTCCAGTCTCTCGGATACTCTAGCTGTTCTGGCTTTCTATTAAGACGATCCCAAGCAACCGTCGGATTTCTCTCCTTAACACGATCCCAAGCGATCATGATCTTCCACTAACATGATCCGAAGCGATAACAGATTTCTGGCTTATATATTTTTGTTTTCTGGATAATATGATCCGACGTGGTCGTGGCTTTTCCGCCTTATAAATGTAGAAGCTCACTCCAGAATTCTCCTGGCTTTGGTCTCTGGATTTCTATTCTCCTTGCAAAACACACTTTCCTTGGACCAAGCAAGATATGTTTTGGGGGGATAGCTTATATATTTTTGTATTCTGGATAATATGATCCGGCGTGGTCGTGGCTTTTCCGCCTTATAAATGTAGAAGCTCGCTCCAGACTTCTCCTGGCTTTGGTCTCTGGATTTCTATTCTCCTTGCAAAACACACCTTCCTTGGACCAAGCAAGATATGTTTTGGGGGGAAAATGTTGACATGCTTTTTTGTCGAAGCTGTCACACGTCAAGTATTTGGTGAGCGACGCGCTCAAGCGTAAAAAAACATAAAGCAGTTTGGTTGAAGTCGCATCGCAAACGCAAGGAGACCTGAAACCTCTATCGAATGGCCTCTGTTGGGCCCTATGAACTTTTAGTCAAGTCATCATTTGAGCCGAAGGGGAGCCGTGCGCTGACCCGAAGGCGAGCCGTGCGCTGACCCGAAGGCGAGCCGTCAAGCAGATCCAGGCGTAGCGCCGATGGGGGTCCGGGGCCCCTCACCGGTTAGGTCGAACCAGTGGGCACCGCCCGATTCATCCGATTTTCTCTATGCCGGAAGCTCAGATTCCTTTAGTTCGGACCAGTGAAACCACGGATTCCCTTACTTCGCATCCAGGAACTTCGACTCCCACGGCAGCATGATTTCCGCCTCAACCTCCATCAATTTCGTACCCCTCTAGAAGATTCAAAATTTCGTACCCCTTGGTGGGGTTGAAATTTCGCACCCCTCCAAGGAGTTCGAAATTTCGTACCCCCTGGTGGGGTCGAAATTTCGAGCCCCACCAGTGGGATCGAAATTTTGTCCCTCCCGTAGGGGTGCAAAGTTTCGAACCCCGCACCAGGGGGTACGAATTTTCTGAATAAGGCGTTGTTTTGGGTGCGAAAATTGGCTTTTGTGGGTCCCGCTGCTCACCTACTCCCACCTCACCTCCCTCCTATAAATACCCCAAGCCTTGGCCTTCATTTGGATCCTTCTCTCTTGGATTTTTTGGACCTTAAGAGCTCCAAACACTCATTAATGGCTTCCAACACCTCCACCATGGCCATGGGAGCTCGCATGGATAATTAATACATGGCATGCATGTTTTCCACTAACGGTTGAACATTAACAAGAATTGCTATGCTACTTTTGGACTTCATTGACATGAACACTAAACAAGGATACTGTTGACGAAGTCAATGCCTCTCAACGAAGGAGAAGAAGGGCAATTTAGTCAAAGTGTAGAACAAACATATATTTTGTTATTCTATTGTAACATTTTGAACTTAGCTATTGTCCGAACTTATACAACTTTGTAATCGACCAAAGAAATGATGAATAAGAATCATAAAGTGGATGTAGGCGTTAGTGCCGAACCATTATAAAGGCTGTGTTTCCCCGTACTTTCATTATTTTCTGCTTATTTGGATAATTGTTCACACATACACATTGGGTTTTGGCATGCGACAATTTTGCCCGTCAACATTGATGTATTCTCTGAGTGACTTGTAGGCACCTTGTACAGACTCTTATAGTGTTATCCAATGTTGTATGGATATTTCATGGTGACATGAAAAAGTTTAAGACTCTTCTAAATTCTGCTTCACTATTATTGCCTGTTGTATATGTTTTATTATATTTTATTCTTGCGCTATGAGTTATACGATAGGTTTCGCTTGTGCTTATCTACCCTGATGATCGTCCATAGCTGCCTAGCACGTCTTTTGGTGCATTGTTTCCCTTGTTTACTATCGGAGATGTGGGCGGTCGTCACAACACTTCTCTCTGTCATATTCCTTTTTTCCATTCCCGCCCTTTGTTGAGTTGCCGAAGTACCATTTCTTTCTCTTTCTGTATTTCTTTTTATTTCTCTCTAAGGAGCTCCTTCTCCTAGTATGCTTTGCGATTTTTCCAGTTTAGGCGATCGCATGTCCCCTGGTCTGAGGAACTTCCGTGGCCAGGCCTGCTTTCGAAAATGCTAGAACCAAATGGCTAAGCATATTTCTTTCGCCATTTCATTGTACCTGTAATTCAGAAAAAGAGTTCTTGTCAGAATTAGGAAGAAATATAATGAAAAGGGTGCTACGACTGCAGTGCTCGTATCTCGTGTGTGTGTCAGTGACCCCCAACAGACTAGAGCCCGTTGCTAGTTGGTATGGTCAGCCCTGCCTTCATGGGAATGATTTTCTCTTTAGAAGTTAGGAAAAAGGCGCTAGAGTCAAGATTTTGAGAAGAGTAGATGGCTTCCAGTAAAGGAGATCGCCTAAGCCCCGGAACGTTTACATAGATTCCTCCTACTGAGAATCGTGAACTTGAGAATAAGCTAGTGGTGTAGTTTTAGTAGAAGGTTGCTCCTTCATGGTCGTGGTATCTTTTGGAGGAGAATCCTTGGATCCTTTCTCAACCATATTCTTCGAGGGCTTCTCGATGGCCGTATCCTTAGGAGAAAAGTCTCATGGCCTATAACGACCCGAAAAAAATTGATCTTGGTTATCCGATATACAACACATATCAAACATCCAAGGATCGAAAATACAGGTAGTTAATGAAAGAAATTAGAGGGTGAGAATAGATAAGATAGAAACTTAGAATAGAAGAAGAAGAATAACACAACATCAAAGTAACACTAATCTCACAGCGGAACGAATAACATAAATAGATAACATATCCTTGAAATAAAAGATTTTACTTGAATATACATATCATTATCAAGTACATCACTTACAACACAACGGAAATAAACAATAGCTATATGATCCTGAAGCCTCCTGCTCCAGCTCTTCAAGTATCTGTAAATCCCGACTACTTGACTGCCCGTACAAATTTAGGCACCCAAGAGTTTAGGGAAAACAAAACAAAATAAACTCTGGGTCAGTCATGGGACTGGTGTGAGTAAAACAGTTTAAAATAGTTCAAGCAAGTAAATGATATCTCATAAGACCACGCCATATAACGGAACGGGTTTTTCCCTTATGAGAATCCAAATTAATCTTTATATCAAAACCCTTTTGATATTATAATAATGTCTATCAACCACAATATAATAATCATCTAGTAGAAACGCTTTCATCTCACGTTCTACATATATAGTATACAATCAAAACCGCAAGCACGTATTGGGTAATGGATTTCCAACTATGACAAGGTATGGAACCACCTTTCGCTAGTGTACCTCTAGAGAGGAATACACTGGGTTCAACAAGAACATCTTGCAACCCGGCCACACATGACCGACCACTCATTTCGCTTGAGTGTATCGAATGTATATCGCCAACGGTTGGGATCAGCAACCATTTCCCGAATGGGACAACATCGACAATAGATTTTATAGAAGTAAATGAAACTCTAGATCAAGTGATTATACACCCTAATAGGTGCGACTTACATAGCCATGCTGCCTGCCCGATTTCTGTCATTTACCAGATGTGAGGCTAGAAGCTACGCTTATCTTTTACATGTCACATCTTCATTCACTTAGAATGTCACATCATCATATCTGCCAAATCACAAATTGATTTATCCAAAAATAACATGGGTGTACAGCTAAGAGAAATGAATTCCTCCACCACCAAGCGTGAATACGTTTGAAGAGATCAGCTTACGCGATCTATTGGATATACTCTGTTAGACCTTCTTCCATACAAGTTGTCCTGGGATTGGACAAACCGAAGGCACTATTCAGTATATCCATCTTAGGCATTGTTATCTAAGATTTATACAACAACCCTTGCACTTTACTCCGTCTTCAATTATCTTTGGCATATATGATTCGCAATGCTTATGCCAATACAGAGTGGTTCTTTGGATAATAATCCAACCGGTCTCTCCATATTAACAACGTTAAAATGGTGAAAACTTTGATAGTCGGTGATTTAACTATCAAATGAAAACATGTCTGTGTACACACAACGATCTTATTTCCAAATGGAATTATCGATCCAATCATCAAACATATATATAATATATATTCTTATTTCCTTATTTCTATGTTTAGAAAATATACATTATTAACACTGGAAAACATTTCCATGGCTTAATTACATATCACTATTCTTCTACATCCATCAGACTCTAACTATAAACTAACAAGAGAACAACTTCCTAAGTATAAACCCCGAACGCCGAAACCAACATCAGATCGATACTCAGGAAACCATTCAACTTATTAATCTCTAGTCAGTTTCTAATTTTTGTTTAACTCCATTTTGATTTACTCTAATTGAATAACTCTATTTGCTTAACTCTTTTTCGAATAACTAATTTTCGATTTACTCTAGTTGCTTAACTCTTATTAGAATAACTAATATTCGATTTGACTCCATTCGCTTAACTCTAGATCGCAGCGATCACAATGGTTACGCCTGATTCCCTCAGGAAACATCCGACCGCCTTAGGCTATCTGCAGCCCTGCGAATTACGCTAGCAGTCATGCAAAAATGGCGACTTATCCTGAATAACTATGTTGGACTAACTCTATTCGACTAACCATATTTGATTAACTAAATTCGATTAACTCTTTTATATCTCGTCAACTTCCTTTTTTATAAATCTTGTTTATTTTCCCAATAAATATTCATTTTATAATACTATTTACTTTCTAAATAAATATCCCTTTATTCTATTTATTTCCTAAATAAATATTCCTTTATTCTATTTCCTTTATAAAATCTTCTATTTCCTTTATAAAATCTTCTATTTCCTTTATAAATAAATTTCTCTTTTATAAAATCCTTTGATTTTATAAATAGATTATTTTCAATATTCACTTTGAAATTCCCTTTTCAACATTCCGGTATGCTATGGTATTTAACATATCAAATCATGTTGACCAATATCGTCCGAGCACACATAATCGACAACAGATTATATATCACATCATATATTGCAATATATGAACAGAACAGTATTATAAATATTGAGGAATCTAGTCGGATTCCTCCAACCTGTTTCCCTGCATCACAGATGTTAAACAATATAATTCACATCGATAATTTTTCACTATGAAATATTCTGCTAAAAAGAGTCGATATTTGATTAATGATTTATATATATACATTGTTATCTATATTTTCAACCAATACATAAGCAATTCAACCAAACAGTTAACACACAACAATCAACAGATGATTAACAATTCTAAAAATACGTTATAAAAATATAACTGTTCAGAGTTGGTGAGTTTTACTCACTTTGGCAGTTCATCGTTAAAGAACAATAAACTGTTTGTTTGATTTGAATCAGACAATTTATTTTGCCATAAATTCAAACGAGCTCCGATCCACTCCCAGTCAGTTCCATTTGTAGTGTTCGTCCATACGATCCCAACGGATCTTGTTTCGCTGAATTTGATATCTTATGGTAAAGTCATTACATTACGAAGTTAATATACATTTAAATTAAATTAAACTTAATTTATAATTAGTCAGGCTTTATCTGAATCCGACCCATCTTCATTTAAACCATTCTGATCCACGATTCAAGCTTCTTCCCCAAAACGCTGAAAAAAATCCGTTGCTCTAGTAATGCCATTACTGAAATTCCCATGGCCTCAACTCCCTTATTCCTCCATGATTTTCAACGCTACATCCTCCGAGCAACTCCTTTTCCAAAACCCTACTTCCCCATAGCAACATGATCGAACTCGATCAATCCTTCAGCCTCGCGTTTGAACATCCCACTCCTCACGATACAGCAGGTACCGAACAAAAATTTCCCCAGATACCACAATAACTTGCGACTAGCTACTACTTAGCCCCGCGAACTCAAATACACACTCGAATTCTCGAATAAATGCTTCGATTTTCCAATTTTTGGAACCCTAGTTCCACTGCAAACGAGAATCGCGGATTGAAATCACACCGAACCCATTAATAACCAAATAGGATTGAAGAGAAACTACCGAGGATTGTGAATACATACATATGAATATTTATAGTAATTTGTTTTGATTTTCTTTTTTTGATTTTCTTCTCTTGCGTTTTCTTCTGAGAAAAATGAGGGAGTGGCGGCCTTGTATTCGGTTTTGAAGTGGAGGTTGTGGCTGAGAAAGTAGATGGTTGTCCTTGTTTGGTTCACTAATTCTTAGATATTTTAGTTTTAATTTTCATTTTATTTTTATTTCAGCACTCTAAAAATCCCTACGAACACACACGATACCTAAAAATCATGAAAATTGACATGCAGCTAGAGTTCGACATTACGGTCCCAACGAAACTGGTTTCGTCGAATTCCGACTTCGTTTGCTCACACAACGTATTTTTAAACGTCAAAATACTGACTGTTTTTCACTCTAAAAATCCGTACGGCCACACAGTGACCCCAAAAATCACGGAACTTGGAATCTAACAATAATTTGATGTTGTGGATCCAACAAAATTAGTTTCGTTGAATTCCGACTTCGTTCGCAAAATTGACTATTTTTAAAGTCCTAAATAACCCTTTTAAATATATAAATATATTTAAAAACAATTAAATTTTATATTTAAAAATAAATATTATCGTATATATTCACAATGGAATACCATACAGCTCCCGTTGGATTTATAACTCGATACTTCAAATCCCGATTAAATCGATATTCGATTTAAAATGAATTTCCTTTTTAAAATATAAATAATTCCTTTATAAATTATAAAGGAATTCCACAACGACTTTTCTAAAATTTGATTTGTACATAAATCAAAATCTACAAGACGAAATCCCGATTTTTCTCTTCTAGTAGAAAAATATACTTCACCAGCTCCTAATGTTTCTTGTTTCACAGAAATCCGATTTAAAATGAACCCTGTATATTTAGTTGAAGTTCAAATCGCCAAATAGCGAACTACGGCGCCATTTCGAGCTCGATTTAAATTATAATATAATTATACGTCCAACGGTTGTTATTTAAATATATTCGTCAATATTACTCAACTCTAAACTGAATTATATATTTTAAATAATCCACTTCACACTATATTGTGAATTTCACTATTTTTGATTATTTCAGAAATTAAATATATTATTTAATCATTATATTAATTAAATATTCACTCTTATTTAATCCAACAACCATTAAATCCTCTTAACCACCTTTTAAATAATTAAATAAATTAATTATTATATCGCTGAAAATGCGGGTCATTAGATGGCCTTTTACCCAGTTATTCTTTTATGGGACTTCTCTTTCTCCCTTAGATGAAGCTCTTGACTAGACCAAACAATGTCTTTGCTTGTTCGGCCACCCTTTACTTTGACCTTGATTTTGGTCGTGTCTGTTGCCTGCCCCCACACTAGGGGCATGCCATTTGACCTCGCTGACGTCGGGGATACATTAGTTGGGGGCATGCTCGCATGAGCTCGACCTCCGCTTACTCCTATACTCAATTGAGGCATGAGAAATTAATATCGATGAAGGAACTCACTGGCAAGGCAATAATTGACACTTAACGAAGCTTTTGGAGCACTTTGCAACATGGTTAAACGATCCTGATAGGTTGACCCCTTGGGATTTTTTGGGGTCGGACCTAGAAATAAGAAGCAGAATTAGAAATTCTCCACGGGAAGCCAAGAAGGATGAATTGGATGTTGAAGCTTACTGTACTAGAGCCGTCTCTTGGAGCATCCCTCTTGATGACGAACATAAAACCGGCCTACTCTTATGTCACCTATGTTGTTGAACCCCTCGGTGATAACCTTCTTGTTAGGCGCAAATTCAAAACAGAGGGACGACAATGTCACTAGTTGGCGGTGTTTGAAGTTATAGTAGAAAACAACATCTTCAAAGGTGCGATCTTAGCCAAGGATCTCCATTCAAATTATGTACAAAGAATAGATGTAAGAATACGTTGTTACGTGGAGTTGCATTGACACTATATTCACCCGTCGAACGAAGTCGATGACAAAAAGATGAAATGGAGGAATGCTCCCAACTGAACACATTTGCCGACTGATGACCATAAATCCTTCTGGAGGGTTATGAGGTGTCTCTTAAATGGTAGGAATCTGGATATTAGCCCACAGAGTGCATCAGGACCACAGAGTGCATTAGGAGCCCTGTTGTCTCCTACTCCTCCTACCTCCTCATCCAAGGAGGTCCCTTCTTTGGAGGACTCTACTCTCTGTGAGCATCGATATTGAACAACAAATCATTGTTGTTAGAGTTAGATTCTGGAGTGCGAACTTTCGGGTTGGCTCTTGTCTCGGTAGCCTTGCCTTTTTCAGTTTTTGAGAGTCTGGTAGAATATCTTTTGGACATGCTTGTTGTACTATTCAAGAAATAAGTGATGGGTAAAGTAACATGCCCCCCGATGTGTGTACTGGTGCATGCAGTGTAAGTGTGTTAGAATAGTAACTAAAAGAAGCATCGAACATGTGCGACAACTCCCAACCATCTAAGAGAATCTCACTTGTCACTTAATATACACCATAATGTCGTGGGGAGTTATGTTCTGATGTCCAAAATAATCGAAATCATATGCTATGTAATGTTGAAGTGAGTCCTGATATGCTTTATCCTGACTATTCAAAAATATTTATCCAGTTTTGGTTCGTTCGCTTCTATCATGTCGTGCAGGATTACTTTGGTTATTATCTTGTATGGGAGAGTTAAATTCATTATTTAAACTGCCTACGATCTGGATCGATGGACACTAGATCGATGATTTTCGAGTCAAGATCCCTAGTTCAAAATTCTTGGATTGAATAGGCTTCCTTTGATTCCGACACATGTATCTTCTTCAGATGCCTGTGGCTCTTCCTTTAAATCCTTCAGACTGGATCCCTCTATGATTGACTAGTAATTATTCGAACCAGGTTCCCAGCTGCTACCAGCTAAGCCACTCAACTCCTTCACCTTCAAGGCACTGTGGTTGAATAAGCCATTTGATCTGAAACATCAGTGGAATTCCTTCAGAAAATTCCTTCATTCTCTCTCCGAGTTCGTGAACGTTCCTGAGACTGTCTCAATAGCCACGCGCCTCCTTCGCCAGCTTCCTCAACAACATAAGTTCTCCCATGGAAGAACAACTCAACAGATTCAAAGTACATCCCATATGCTATTCGATGTACTTTAGGGGAAAAGTGTTGATATACCTTTTTAACACGGTGATCAAAGAATCCGATGCTCATGGATAAGAGGCCCTGGTCCTTAAAGTCATACTAAGTTAGAAGACTGTGTCTCGATTCGATGGCTATGAATCGTAGAAGTAGCACACAACATGTGTAACACCCCACCTCCGTTAAGGTCACTCACAAAGGGAATGCCTTAACTTTGGTGGAGCATTTTAGTAAACAGAACAGAAACTTACAAGACAAATAAAACAGTACTTGAAAATTTTTAACTTTATTACAGCGGAAACAGAAATCAATATGGTTACATCCTTTCAAATCTCAGAATTCAAGTACAAAATATCAGTCTTTTACAAAAGCCTTCAAAATGCATGGTTTAAAATCATAATCCCCATAGAACGGAAGCTATACAGAGCCAAGCCATACTTTAAGCACTTCAAGCAAAGAGAAATCCGGATCAAGCTAAAGTATTCCCTCCTTGGATAACCTGGGGGGGAACGGAAGAAAGGAGGCGAAACAACAAGGGTCTGACAAAAAGTCTGGCAAGTCCAGTGACTTTCAGCATATGAACAGATAATAATAATATGACATGAACATAAAATTGGATGTGAGATAACTGTAACAGATGTAGTAGATATAACAGAAGAACAGAATGACATAAACTATTGCCTTGCACTTCTCTGTACTAATACTAGTATAACAGAATTAGGTGTCACCCTAATGTCTAAACTGAAGTAGGAACGGGTACAGAATAATTTAACAGAATCAGAATGCTAATAATGGGCCTTTACTACCCGATCAGAAACAGACAGAAGCAGAAACAGATTAATCCCTACGGAAACAGAATGTAGAATTAGGTGTACACCAGTAATGGGCCTTTACCACCCGATCAGACGGTACCACGCAGAAACAGACAGGTGTTACCACCCAACAGAAACAGACGGTACCAACGGAAACAGACAGAACTAAGTGTACCCTAAAACCCTACCCCAAGCGATCGGCTCCCTAATACATAAATATCCTGTGTCGGCCCCACAGTAGGGTGTATCACTCCCTAAAGTGACAACCAATTGGCACAGACCTATTTACAGATGTCACGGCGTCTTACATCCTCAGAGGCAGACCGGGATCCATGCACGCACATGACCCGGTTGGAACGCACCATCAACACCCCTCGCCATTATCAGAATGAACCACTTATAATTAGTTCAGTAAGCGTGCCCGGACCCTACCTACTGTTGGGTCAAAGTTTTGATACCAGAAAGGGTTACTGACTAATATGGGTCCCAAACAACAGATGACACAAGTAATTCCCCTCCTAACCTTGTGTCCCCAGACTAACAGATCTCAGATTAACTTGTTTACAAGTTCAGACATACAGAATTCAGATTTACTAGTTCACAGATTAAGTTAACAAGTTTTCAGACTAACATATCAGATGTACAGATTTTTCAGATTTGTCTAACTTTGTATTGGGCCTACAGATTCATGGACGGGTTTACTACACCTATTAATCCAGTTGGTTTAAACCTATTTCCCCCAATATGTTTTAGACGCCATTCTTATCTTAGATTTGCATTAATTAATTATTAATGCCCAGACCTCTCACATTAGGTCGCTAGCTTGTGGCCGCTGGATGGGCTGGGCGGTTCCGGGCAGACTTCTGCCACAAGCCAGACCTAACCTCGTGTCTTAAGCAGGTTATGACTAACTTCTCACATTAGAACCTATTGTTTGCGGCCACTGGATGTGCCGGGCGGTTCCGGGCAGAATTACGCCGCAAACTCATTCTAACCTCGAGTTAGTCATGTTTATCTTTGCGGCCAATTAATTAATAATTTACCGTTTATGCGCACGCCCAATATATATGCCAATTCAGATTATATCAATAACAGGATGATTATATCAACCCAGCAGATAACAGATTTTAGCAGATAACAGATTTTCCAGATTATACGACTTAACGGATTTAACAGATTTAGCAACTTAGCAGATTTTGGCATATAACAGGTTAGGCATTTAAACAAATAAATTTAACAGATTTAGGCATTTTCAACAGACTTAGCGGATGACAGATCTAGCAGATGAATAGATCTAGTAAACTAGGCAGTAGAGCAGAACTAGCAGATTAAGCAATATAACAGAACTAGCAGATTAGGCAATGTAACGCAACTAGCAAATTAGGCAAATATAACAAATTTACTCATTTCTTAAAGTTTCATACCTTGCCTAATTATAAATCTTGCCTAAGTTCACGTGCATAAATAATAGTCTTGATTCACAATATGAACATATACTCCATGTTTGCATAAATTTACATAGCGCAGAATATGGACATAATTTACCATATAACATATGTTCCAATTTTTTTGTTAAACTAGCATTTTACAGCAGATTCACATATAAATTATACCAAATATAACCGTTAATTACAATGCATGCCATATATCCAAAAATCCCTATTTAGGTGTAATCGCAATAATAGATATCATAATTAATGTAAATCTTTACACCTAAGTTTCCATATCTTCTTCTTTTTAAGTCATGAATCATTATGCAAACTATACCCAACAATCTAAATCTAAAAATCAGATCTTGACTTTTATATGCATTTTGTCCAAAGTCTCAAATCATATGTAATCTTACAATGGTTCCTCTCTTCTTTTATCACAGAATATGCATAGGTCTAAAACTAGTTTACAACATATGCTTATTTTTCTAATTAATTACAGATCTAAATAACATATGTTCATTTCTCTAATTAGTTACAGATCTAGATTACAACGTACACTATGCATACAACATATATAAATTACATGTTTACAGTCAAATTCATGCATCCAATCCCAAGTCATATGTCAATATATTTTATGCCTCAGATCTAAAGTCATACGTTCAATTCAGTCTTGTCAAATTTCGCATCATTCATTATTTGTCCCAAAATTTGCGTTCATACGTTAATCTCTTATGAGATTAGGCACAGGCTCGTGGTAGCCTGGCTATAGAAACAGAAAGGAAGCAGAAAGGGATACAGAACAGTCATAGAAAAATGGATCTGACAGATATACAATCTCAGATTCAGATTTAAAAGCATATCAGAATTATAATTAATGTTTATAGCAGAAAATAACTATACTTGCCTTGATTGGATTAAAGAATGAACTTTATTTGTTACAGAATTGTTGCAGAAGCTTTAATCTCTAATTGAATTTAGGTTGATGTTGATGGTCTTCTAGTTTTGATTTCAGCAGAGTAGCAACGCCATTTTTATTTTTGATTTAGAACAGAGGCAGAGTAGAAGCAGAATAGAATTGTGTGCAGAGAAGGCTGGGTTTGGGGCTGTTTAAATAGGTTTAGGCAGACGAATCTAGACAGAAAACGAGACCAGATACATCAGAATGCACCCAGGCAGAAAAGCAGATTCGGGAGGCAGGTCGACCCCCAGGTCGACACTAGGGTCGACCCCCTGGGGGCAGGTCGACACTAGGGTCGACACTAGGGTCGACCCCCTGGGGGCAGGTCGACTCTAGGGTCGACTCCCCAGTGGACCTGGTCTGTGCTGTTTAATTTTTTTCTGAACTTTGGAAGGCCATAACTTGGTCATATGGACTCCGATTTACGAAATTTCGGACTCTATTTCGCGTATTTTTCCGAGACGAACGCAACCGCGAAACTCGTTTCCCTTAATTCTCACATCTGAAATTAGTTATTCTTTAATTTGTGTCTATTAATATTAACAGAATTACGGGGTTTTACATTCTCCCCTCCTTAAAGGATTTCGTCCCCGAAATCTTCAAGTCAAGAAGAATGTATATCCTAATCATCCAAACAACCATCTACTCAACCATCAAACAAGGCATCCATTGTCCTTATAGACTTCTAATGCTTCCATGTTTAAATGCACAGTGTGTGTATATGTCCCTATCTAATGCAAAATCAGGCGGTCCACTGATTCAGTTGACCTCCTTTAATGCAAACCATGATAGTGCCATGCGTCCATTATGTATGCAATTTTCCTACTCGATACATATCACTTCTATATGAGTGCACGACCATTCAGTCATATGCAACATCCATGTGCTGAGTCAATCATTTTGCATCCACAAAAATTAAAAATGCTCACACATCCATATGCAGTATGAGAGTGTTTTCGAGCCGATCTAGTGCCTAGTGTGTGTATATGCATCCACGGGCAACCACTAGCAACCACTTGCATCCATTTGCAACCATCAAACATAACATGTCTCAAACACATGTTTACACCCATTAGTTTCTACCTAAAGTTCGAAGATTCGATCGATAGGATACAGTCGAATGATGGAAGCGAGTACAGATAGAACAAAAACTTGGTTCCCATTAGACATGGGTCCTAAGTATCGGCCCCGAAGACCGAAACCAACATCAAATTGACACTAAGAGGATTACCCTCTTTAGACAATGTCAAAACTGGAAATCTTAACCTTATCAGAAATATTCAGATATTTACAGATTACTGGTACAGATCAGATTACCGAATGATTCTTAGGAAACTAAGCATGATAAAACCCAGAATGTATGCGTCCCACTTGACGCCTAACACAGATATCTCTCAAACCCCAACCTATCACCAGCAGATGAGTCGTAACCCCTATAGGGTTTCAGACTATAACCAGATCAGAAACAAGACTAGTATTAAAGTGTAGAGACTCGACTACAGAATCAGAATGCCATAATCGGAAAGAGTTCTAACTCAATAATCAGATAAGGAAACTAAACCTTCTACAGAAATTTTTCCTATTTCTATCCTATCCACTAGCCTTGAGAGTGTTTGCCTGCCCTCCAGAAGTTGGTCCTGTCCTCTGTCCTTGCCTTCGTTTCTTCGGGCAGTCCCTAGTAAAGTGCCCCATCTCACCACAGTTGAAGCAAGCACCCTCCCCTTCCTCTTTCGGTAATCCTTATTCAGATGAGTCGAGCTTCCATAAGTAAAACACTTTCCTCCTCCTTATCTTCAAACTTTCCTTCCTTCTTTTGTGTTTCCCTTTTGCCTCCATTGTGAACTAAGTCTATATGAGTTTCTCACCTTTGGGTTGTGCTCCTTAGCCAAACCTCATCATTCTCATCTTTACTATCCTTGTGTAACATGTTGACCAATCCCTCGAAAGCTGCCTCCATCGCCCGGAAAAATCCTTCAAAGCTCTAAAGAAAACTAGCCGCAGGTGAAACTACTACAGCTATCGATGGAAGTCGGGCACTACTTTGCCCTTCGACGAGGTTACCTCCCAGAAAACCGGGAGCCCCAGAGACTCAAGAAAGAAGGAAACAAGGATTCAAGCAGAGGATCAAAAGATAGATATATGGCTTAGGGGACTATGTTTTTCAAAATAAGCTTTACTTTTGAAAATACTTCCTTTTCAAAACCTTTTTGAAAATAGTTTTCAAAAATTCTTTATCAAATCCGGTAACCTTCAACTCTGATACCAAGTGTAACACCCCACCTCCGTTAAGGTCACTCACAAAGGGAATGCCTTAACTTCGGTGGAGCATTTTAGTAAATAGAACAGAAACTTACAAGACAGATAAAACAGTACTTGAAATTTTTTAACTTTATTACAGCGGAAACAGAAATCAATATGGTTACATCCTTTCAAATCTCAGAATTCAAGTACAAAATATCAGTCTTGTACAAAAGCCTTCAAAATGCATGGTTTAAAATCATAATCCCCATAGAACGGAAGCTATACAGAGCCAAGCCATACTTTAAACACTTCAAGCAAAGAGAAATCCGGATCAAGCTAAAGTATTCCCTCCTTGGATAACCTGGGGGGGTGAACGGAAGAAAGGAGGCGAAACAACAAGGGTCAGACAAAAAGTCTGGCAAGTCCAGTGACTTTCAGCATATGAACAGATAATAATAATATGACACGAACATAAAACTGGATGTGAGATAACTGTAACAGATGTAGCAGATATAACAGAAGAACAGAATGACATAAACTATTGCCTTGCACTTCTCTGCACTAATACTAGTATAACAGAATTAGGTGTCACCCTAATGTCTAAACTGAAGTAGGAACGGGTACAGAATAATTTAACAGAAATAGAATGCTAATAATGGGCCTTTACTACTCGATCAGAAACAGACAGAAGCAGAAACAGATTAATCCCTACGGAAACAGAATGTAGAATTAGGTGTACACTAGTAATGGGCCTTTACCACCCGATCAGACGGTACCACGCAGAAACAGACAGGTGTTACCACCCAACAGAAACAGACGGTACCAACAGAAACAGACAGAACTAAGTGTACCCTAAAACCCTACCCCAAGCGATCGACTCCCTAATACATAAATATCCTGTGTCGGCCCCACAGTAGGGTGTATCACTCCCTAAAGTGACAACCAATTGGCACATACCTATTTACAGATGTCACGGTGTCTTACATCCTCAGAGGCAGACCGGGATCCATGCACGCACATGACCCGGTTGGAACGCACCATCAACACCCCTCGCCATTATCAGAATGAACCACTTATAATTAGTTCAGTAAGCGTGCCCGGACCCTACCTACTGTTGGGTCAAAATTTTGATACCAAAAAGGGTTACTGACTAATAAGGGTCCCAAACAACAGATGACACAAGTAATTCCCCTCCTAACCTTGTGTCCCCAGACTAACAGATCTCAGATTAACTTGTTTACAAGTTCAGACATACAGAATTCAGATTTACTAGTTCACAGATTAAGTTAACAAGTTTTCAGACTAACAGATCAGATGTACAGATTTTTCAGATTTGTCTAACTTTGTATTGGGCCTACAGATTCATGGACGGGTTTACTACACCTATTAATCCAGTTGGTTTAACCCTATTTCCCCCAATACGTTTTAGACGCCATTCTTATCTTAGATTTGCATTAATTAATTATTAATGCCCAGACCTCTCACATTAGGTCGCTAGCTTGTGGCCGCTGGATGGGCCGGGCGGTTCCGGGCAGACTTCTGCCACAAGCCAGACCTAACCTCGTGTCTTAAGCAGTTTATGACTAACTTCTCACATTAGAACCTATTGTTTGCGGCCACTGGATGTGCCGGGCGGTTCCGGGCAGAATTACGCCGCAAACTCATTCTAACCTCGAGTTAGTCATGTTTATCTTTGCGGCCAATTAATTAATAATTTACCGTTTATGTGCACGCCCAATATATATGCCAATTCAGATTATATCAATAACAGGATGATTATATCAACCCAGCAGATAACAGATTTTAGCAGATAACAGATTTTCCAGATTATATGACTTAACGGATTTAACAGATTTAGCAACTTAGCAGATTTTGGCATATAACAGGTTAGGCATTTAAACAAATAAATTTAACAGATTTAGGCATTTTCAACAGACTTAGCGGATGACAGATCTAGCAGATTAATAGATCTAGTAAACTAGGCAGTAGAGCAGAACTAGCAGATTAAGCAATATAACAGAACTAGCAGATTAGGCAATGTAACGCAACTAGCAAATTAGGCAAATATAACAATTTTACTCATTTCTTAAAGTTTCATACCTTGCCTAATTATAAATCTTGCCTAAGTTCACGTGCATAAATAATAGTCTTGATTCACAATATGAACATATACTCCATGTTTGCATAAATTTACATAGCGCAGAATATGGACATAATTTACCATATAACATATGTTCCAATTTTTTTGTTAAACTAGAATTTTACAGCAGATTCACATATAAATTATACCAAATATAACCGTTAATTAAAATGCATGCCATATATCCAAAAATCCCTATTTAGGTGTAATCGCAATAATAGATATCCTAATTAATGTAAATCTTTACACCTAAGTTTCCATATCTTCTTCTTTTTAAGTCATGAATCATTATGCAAACTATACCCAACAATCTAAATCTAAAAATCAGATCTTGACTTTTATATGCATTTTGTCCAAAGTCTCAAATCATATGTAATCTTACAATGGTTCCTCTCTTCTTTTATCACAGAATATGCATAGGTCTAAAACTAGTTTACAACATATGCTTATTTTTCTAATTAATTACAGATCTAAATAACATATGTTCATTTCTCTAATTAGTTACAGATCTAGATTACAACGTACACTATGCATACAACATATATAAATTACATGTTTACAGTCAAATTCATGCATCCAATCCCAAGTCATATGTCAATATATTTTATGCCTCAGATCTAAAGTCATACGTTCAATTCAGTCTTGTCAAATTTCGCATCATTCATTATTTGTCCCAAAATTTGCGTTCATACGTTAATCTCTTATGAGATTAGGCACATGCTCGTGGTAGCCTGGCTATAGAAACAGAAAGGAAGCAGAAAGGGATACAGAACAGTCACAGAAAAACGGATCTGACAGATATACAATCTCAGATTCAGATTTAAAAGCATATCAGAATTATAATTAATGTTTATAGCAGAAAATAACTGTACTTGCCTTGATTGGATTAAAGAAAGAACTTTAGTTGTTACAGAATTGTTGCAGAAGCTTTAATCTCTAATTGAATATAGGTTGATGTTGATGGTCTTCTAGTTTTGATTTCAGCAGAGTAGCAACGCCATTTTTATTTTTGATTTAGAACAGAGGCAGAGTAGAAGCAGAATAAAATTGTGTGCAGAGAAGGCTGGGTTTGGGGCTGTTTAAATAGGTTTAGGCAGACGAATCTAGACAGAAAACGAGACCAGATACATCAGAACGCACCCAGGCAGAAAAGCAGATTCGGGAGGCAGGTCGACCCCCAGGTCGACACTAGGGTCGACACTAGGGTCGACCCCCTGGGGGCAGGTCGACACTAGGGTCGACACTAGGGTCGACCCCCTGGGGGCAGGTCGACTCTAGGGTCGACTCCCCAGTCGACCTGGTCTGTGCTGTTTAATTTTTTTCTGAACTTTGGAAGGCCATAACTTGGTCATATGGACTCCGATTTACGAAATTTCGGACTCTATTTCGCGTATTTTTCCGAGACAAACGCAACCGCGAAACCCGTTTCCCTTAATTCTCACATCTGAAATTAGTTATTCTTTAATTTATGGCTATTAATATTAACAGAATTACGGGGTGTTACAACATGCACCATCTCGAAGAATGTTGTTGTGACACCCCACCTCCGTTAAGGTCACTCACAAAGGGAATGCCTTAATTTTGGTGGAGCATTTATTGTATATAGAACAGAAAAGTAAACAAGACAGATAAATATATTGGTACTTGAGAAAGAAAAACCACTTTTATTGCAGTGGAGAAATAGTTTGGTTACATCATATCAAAAACCAACTACAAAACCGAAAACACTTATTATCCATCTTGATAAATAAGTTTTGAGTACATAAAATAGAAGACATAACCCCAACATAAAATAGGCATAAGTAAGATAGGCTCAACTTTACTTCAGCGATCCAAGCAACTTCCAAAAAGAGAGAGATAAAGCTGTCCAAATCAAGCTCCACTAGTGCTAGTCCCACCCTGAGCATCTGAGGGGGGGGGGGAGAAAGGAAGAAAAGAGGTGGAAACAAAGGGGGTCAGACATAAAGTCTGGAGAGTGCAATAACTTTAACAATATAATCATTAAGTACCAAGGATAAGGCATAAGCTGGAAAATAAGGAAACGACAGTGAACCAATGGGCATGTCAGAGCAAACAAATAACAAGATGAACAAAGATAACGTTAAAGGCGCACCTAATCATTATAAGATAGTTACTACATTGCAGTACACCAAACACCCTAAAAGTTGATCCCGCCTACCAAACTTAATAATGATAATGGTAGTTTCGTGTACCCCTAGCTGCCTTCATAGGTGCCGCATTCCCCTATCTCCACTAGGTGTACCCACTACCCCCATTCGATCGGCTCCCTAACACGTAGATACCCGTGCTGGCCCACAGTGGGGTGTATCACTCCCAAAGTGGCAACCCGATACCACCAAAAATGCACGGCTTATATCTACACGATGCAACAACGTCTTACCTACCAGCCCGGGGCCACGCACGCACATGACCCCGTTGGACTTGCGTTGCCACCGCTAACCCGTTTTGACCTCTTACAATCAAACCTAGTACGCGTGTCCCGTTCTCGACTTGGGTCGAGCCCACAAAGATACTTAATGGGTTACTGGTTTGAAAAGGGCCCCCGTGCATGACACAAGCTTTCCACCTATGCTTGGTCCCCTCTAAGGTTTTCCCCACTTAACCCCATTCTTATTCATGTCTTCTTACATGTTTTAATCTTGGTTAAGTGCATCTAATCGTATTTCTCATGCCACCTAAGGCACCCTCTTAACTTCACATGCCACCCAAGGCACCCACATAACCCCCCATGTCCCACCACATGTTTATCTGGTTAAGTGTTTCTTAGTTCATTAACACCGTAACCTTGTAAAGACCTCCCACATTAGACTGGCATTTGTGGCTGCTGGATTTGCAGGGCGGGTCCGGGCAGTCTTACACCACAAATGAGCCTAACCTCATGTCTTTACAACTATTATGCATTTAATTCATGCCTTTGACCTCTAACATTAGACTGGCATTTGTAGCTGCTGGATTTGCCGGGCGGGTCCGGGCATTCTTACACCACAAAAGAGTCTAACCTCATGTCTTAGGCGGTTTATTATTACACATCTTTATTTAACCCCAAATTGGATTAATATCCCTATTCAAATTTATAAATAAATTCCAAATATACTTATTTCCATAATTGTCACCTTAATTATGTCCATAAATACCAATTTTTCCAACTAATGTCTTAAATTAATTATATGCTTTTTTTAAGGCCATTTATGCCAACTCTAAATATGTGAATATTCAATATTTCCCCCATCGTCCCCACGTTGTTCGTTCGCTTATCATGACATACATACATACATACATATATATATATATATATATATTAGACTAGCAATTAGTCTTTGTATAACACACAAATTGGATCTAACTTACAAATAGGGATTACAATATAAACTTGGTATTGTCATGAATCTGAACATAAGCCTAAAGGTGTGAACTTGCATATATGAATATAGATTTCACCCAAAATTTGCATATACGAAAATAGTTTTCACCAAAAACTTGCATAAGCCATAGTCACAAGCTTGCATAAAACTATGTATGTCATATATCTAAATCTATAGGGGAAACTTGCATATATGTGAATCCAATTTCTACCTAAACTTGCATATAGTCACTTTGTTTGATTCACATGTAAACTTGTATACAATTCATATAGAAACTTGCATATAATCTATACCCAAACTTGCATATACAATGATGTCAAACATGAATCAGGTTGAACATAGATGATTGGGTACATACAAAGGGATTCGCAACAAAAACTATCATTATGTACAACTAGCATACATTCAAAAAATATCGCATTTTTCCCAATGTTTTACAAACATAACCATATAACCGAAATTATAACTCAACCTAATTAACTTGTTAATTATCTTATTAAAGAAATCGAACTCACAACTCAAAGAAGGTCTTGAGTTCTGGGATCTGAGTTATGAAATTGATTTAGCTCGCCTTTGAAGTAGACAAATTTGTTGTTGTAGTTGTTATAGACTTGAGTTGAATTGAGTAGATTAGCTTTACTTTTCCTCTAATTGATGATGGCTATTCTAGGTTGCAAGGTGATAGCATGACGACCTTGATTCCAATTTTGATTAGGTTTTAAGGTTTGAGTCTACATGTGTTTATATAGAATTTAGGATTAATTTAGGCCATCCGATCAACCTAGAATCAATCAAGACCATCCAGTCAAGATAGGGTGACACCTCAGCCCTAATGACTGAGCACCGAGTCACAAAATCATCATCTTTCAGATCTTCCCGAAGGGGGGGGGGGCAGGTCGACCCCCAGGTGGACACTAAGGTCGACCTGTATAGGGGAGGTCGACACTAAGGTCGACCCCCTGGTCGACCTGACCTTGGGCGGGAAATTTCCCCCCGTGCCCAGTTCTGAGTCTGAATTCGTTTTTGAATTTAAATTCGAATTTCTGGAAACTTCCGACAGCCATAACTTCTTCATACGAAGTCCAATTTTCGCAAACTCGGACTCTATCTCAACCAGAATTCTGAGACGAACACAATGCCGTAACCCATTCCCCTTAATTCTTACATTTAACATTAATTATTCTTTAATTCGTTACTTTAATGTTAACAGAAAACACGGGGTGTTACATTCTCCCCTCCTTAAAAGGATTTCGACCCCGAAATCTCCAAGTTAAGGAGAATGCATATCCTAACATCCAATCACTCCATCTACTCAACCATCAACCACAGGCATCCATTGTCCTTAAAAGACTTCTAATGCTTTCTTGTTTATATGCACAGTGTGTGTACATGTCTATATTTAATGCAAAATCAGGCGGTCTATTGATTCAGTTGACCTCCTTAATGCAGATTATGATAGTTCCATGCGTCCATTATGTCTGCAAAAGATCCCTAATGATACATATTATTTCTACATGTGTGCGCACCCATTCATCCGAATGCAGCATCCATATGATGACACAACCATTATACATCCATTAATCTAAATAAACACACATTTATAGGCAGTACGAAAGTGGTTGAGCCGATCTAGTGCCTAATGTGTGTGTATATGAATCCACGAGCAACCACTAGCAAACACTTGCATCCACTAGCATCCATCAATCATAACATGTTTCAAATACATGTTTACATCCATTGGCCTCTACCTAAGGATAAAGAATATGACCGAGGAGATACACTAAAAAGGTAGATACAAGCTTGAATAAACTTAAGGAAAAAGAGATCAAAGATGTACCCTAAGAAAGAAAAGGGTAGGCTGCACGTATTTTGGCCTCAGTCTCCCAAGTCGCGTCTTCCTTGGCATTGCTCTATTGAACTTTGACAAGCTTAACTTCACGGTTGCGTAGGTTTTTGACTTCCATCCCTAAGATACGAGTTGGAACTCTCCTCACAGTCGATTCTCATTCCACTTCGACTTCCTCTAGTATACTTGGCTCCACAACTTCTGCCGACTCATGTAAGCACTTTCGTAGCTGAGAGACATGAAAAACATTATGAACTCCAGCCAGTCTTTCAGGTAGCTCTACTCTGTAGGCCATCGTCCCAATCCTTTCGATGATAGGAAATGGTCCTACGAATCGTGGTGCCAACTTTCCTACAGACCCTAAACCGGATGACATTCCTCAAGGGAGATACTTTAAGGAACACCTTATCCCCAACTTCAAACTCAAGGTCGGTCCTTCTCTTGTCTGCGTAGGATTTCTGTCTATCTTGGGCAGTCTTCATTCTCCTTCGTATCAACTCCACCTTCTCTGAAGTCTCTCTAATCATGTCTGGCGCAAGTATAAGTTTATCTGTGGACTCCCACCAACAAGTTGGGGATCGACATGGCCTTCCATATAAAGCTTCAAAGGGTGTCATGCCTATAGTGGCTTGGTAGCTATTGTTATAAGCAAACTCTACCAAAGGGAGATGATCCTCCCAAGATCCTCCAAAGTCAAGAATGCACAGTTTCAAAAGATCTTCCAGTACTCTGTTCACCCTTTCCATCTGACCATCGGTTTGAGGGTGATAGGCTGTGCTTAAACATATTTATGTGCCTACGGCCTCTTGCAAACTCCTCCAAAACTCGCTTGTAAAGATAGGGTCTCGGTCACTCACTATGCTGGAGGGTATCCCATGGAGTCGGACTATCTCCTTAAGATAAATGGAGGCTAAAGACGAAGCGGTCCTCCTACTCTTGATAGGTATAAAATGAGCGCTTTTCGTGAGCTTGTCCACTATTACCCAAATACCGGTATTGCCCCTTCTTGACCTAGGCAACCCATCAACAAAGTCCATCGAGATGCTTTCCCATTTCCATTGTGGAACTTCTGGAGGATGAAGGAAACTGCCAGGCTTCTTCTGCTCCGCCTTGACTTTCTGGCATATCGTGCATTTCGAAACAAATTCAGCTACATCCCTCTTCATGCCATTCCAAAAGAAAACTCTTTTGATATCATTATACATCTTGTCTCCATCGGGGTGTATGGTCATCTTGGAATGGTGTGCTTCTTCCAGATCAATCTTTACCAAATCTCTTGCTTGCGAGACGCATAGTCTTCCATCCCGTCTCAACCAACCCTTATCATCGATGGAGTATCTATTGAGGTGACTAGAAGTCTCTTCCCTAATCAGCTTATCTATCACATCAACTAGCTGAGGGTCTTCACGTTGCGCGATCCCTATTGAGTCCAACAAAGTAGGTCGCACCTCTAGCATTGCCATCAAGCTGGTCACATAATCAACAGAGGGTCTAAAATCAAAATTGGCTATGTAATCCAAAGTTTGCCTTTCTACAAAGAGAGGACTTAAGGCCAGCTTCTTTCTACTTAGGGCATTTGCTACTACATTGCCCTTGCCAGGAGTATAGGAGATCTCAAAGTCGTATGACGCGAGAAACTCCATCCATCTTTGCTGCCTTAGATTGAGGTCTTTCTGCGAGAAAAGGTACTTCAACGATTTATGGTCAGTATACAACTCAAATTTCTCACCGAAGAGATAGTGGCGCCAAGACTAGAGAGAAAAAACGATGGTTGCTAACTCTAGATCGTGGGTTGGGTAGTTTTTCTCATGCTCTTTTAATTGCCTTCCACCATAGGGTACAACCTTCCCCTCTTGCATCAAAACAACGCCTAGTCCCGTACCGCATGCATCTGTGTATACCGTAAACATCTTGCTCCCATCTGGTAATGTCAAAACGGGGGTTGTTATCAGAGCCCTCTTCAATCGTTGGAAAGCGACTTCACAATCCAAATCCCAAGTGAATGTCGGGTTCTTCTTCGTTAAACTTGTAAGTGGAGCTGAGATTTTCGCAAAGTCATTAATGAACTTGCGATAAAATCTTGCTAGACTAAGAAAACTTCGGACTTCGGTTGCATTCTTTGGAACCTTCCAATCCTGGACGACAACTACTTTTGCAGGGTCCACAGCTAACCCTTCTTTGGACACCACATGCCCAAGAAATCTTACTTCTTCCTTCTAGAAGTGGCACTTGGAGAATTTTACTTTTAACTGATGTGCACGGAGAGTATCCATGACTTCCCTCAAATGCAAAGCATGCTCTTTCTCATTCTTCGAGAAAATCAGAATATCATCTACGAAGACCACCACGAATTTATTGAGAAATTCCCGGAACACCCTATTCATCAAATCGACGAAATAAGCAGGTGCGTTTGTCAACCCGAAAGGCATGACGAGCCATTCGAATAAACCGTCCGAGGTTCTGAACGCGGTCTTATAAATGCTATCTTCAGCCATCTCAGCTAATGAAATTCGGTAGCCAGATCTAATTGGGAGAAAACTGTTGCACCTACAAGCTGATCGAACAAAACGTCTATTCTTGGCAGTGGGTGCCTATTCTTCTTGGTCAACTTGTTTAGCTCCCTATGATCAACGCATAGGCGAAGTAAACCGTCCGCTTTGGTTGCCAACACCACTGGAGCAACCCATTCAGAAATACTCCGCCTTATAAACCCTTTTTCTAGCAGCTCCTTAACTTTCTAAGCTCCTTTCTCTCCCTTGGAGCCATATGCCTAACGGGTAAAGCAACGGGTTTTGCGTTATCAACTAGATATATGCGGAAGTCTATCTCTAGCTTCGGGGGCAAGCCCTCAACTTCCTCAATGACATCCGAGTATTCACAGACCACTATAACAGGCTGCAAATTCTAAATAGACGCGTCAAGCGATTCTACATAACTTAGCATAACAGAATTCATGGGATTACAAGAGATTTCAAGAGTGTTGCCCAAGCGAGTCATAAGCCTAACCTCTCTCTTTTCACAATCTAGGACGGCTCCATTATTGGATAACCAATCCATGCCCAAAATTAACCCATAGTCCGTGAAGCCCAAAACATAAGCATCACATCTAAACCCAACGCTAAGTATAGAAATTTCCAAATCCAAACAAATCATTGACAAATATGCTGAGCCCCCAATTGGATTTGAAACAACTAAGGGATCCTCTACTATATTGGTGTTTGGTTGTAGTGACTCAACTAAAGCAGTAGATATAAAAGAGTGCGATGCGCCAGAATCAAAGAGTGTGTGAACAGGATGATCAAAAAGACAAACTAAACTTTCAATGGAAATCGTTCTACCTCATTCTTGCAGCGGTGGGGCCACGAGAGCCTGGACCTACCCCCTTGCCTGCCCCGGTGCCATGAGAGCCTGAATCTTCCCTCCAGAGGTAGTCCCTGCCCTCTGCCCTTTCTTTGGGCAGTCCCTAATCAGATGTCCTGCCTCGTCACAGTGGAAACAACCAGTTTTCTTCTTCTTCCTACAGTCTTTGCTCAGATGGCCTGGTGTCCCACAGTTAAAGCATCATTTCTTTCCCTTGCCATTGTTGTCTTTACCACTCTTCTTGTTCTGTTGTTGTTGTTGTGGTTTCTTTTGATCCCCTTTCTTTTCAGGTGCCTTATTAGCATTGGCACCTTTCTCCTCTTCATGCATAAGCGCCATGTCAACTAGTCTCTCAAAGGTGGCCCCCGTAGGGATGTGGGTCATAGCTAACCCATGTAGCGGCTTATTCAAACCCTTAACAAATCTCAGGGCCTTCTTTTCGGGTGTATTCACCAAGTCCAAGCCAAATCTCGCCAACTGATTGAACTTGTTGATGTACCCTTTCACTGATAGATTTCCTTGCCTCAATGCCAAAAACCTTTCCATGTATAAATTCTCTTCGGCCCGTGAGAGAAACTTTGCCTCAAACCTTCGCCTAAAATCCAGCCATGTATCAACTGGACGCTCTCCATTAGTGACCTCCCACCAAAACGAGGCCTCATTCTTCATTAACCAGGCAGTTAACTGGACCTTTCTTCCATCTTCTACCTCAAAGATTCCAAACAATTCTTCCACCCCTTTAGCCAATTTCGAGCTTCAACAAACGTCTCCGACCCGTGAAAAGTTTCTCCACCCATTGCCCGAAAGTCCTTGCATATCTTTGCGAAAGTATCAACATGGGGGGGGGGGGGGGGAGGAGGAGGAGGGGGAGGAGCATTTGTTGGGCCTGCGACATTGGCCCTAGCTTCCAGATACCTTCTAAACCATCCTGGTATCGGTATACCTCTAGATATCTCGGGAATTTCAGACATGCTGAAAAGAAAATGAAGAGATTCAAACGGAGAATTCGAAAGAAAGATATATGGCTCTTGGTGGTTATGTTTTTAAAATAAACTTTTCTCTTAAAAATACTTTCCTTAAAACATATTTTTGAAAGTATTTCTTTATAAAATGCTTTTTGAAAAATAGTTTTTCAAAATATCTTATCTGCTCTGATAACCTTCAGCTCTGATACCACGTGTGACACCCAACCTCCATTAAGGTCACTCACAAAGGGAATGCCTTAATTTTGGTGGAGCGTTTATTGTGTATAGAACAGAAAAGTAAACAAGACAGATAAATATATTGGTACTTGGAAAACAAAAACCACTTTTATTGCAGCGGAGAAATAGTTTGGTTACAACACATCAAAAACCAACTACAAAACCAAAAACACTTATTATCCATCTTGATAAATAAGTTCTGAGTACATAAAATAAAAGACATAACCCCAATATAAAATAGCCATAAATAAGATAGGCTGAACTTTACTTCAGCGATCCAAGCAACTTCCAAAAACAGAGAGATAATGCTGTCCAAATCAAGCTCCACTAGTGCTAGTCCCACCCTAAGCACCTTGGGGGGGGGGGGGAGAAAGGAAGAAAAGAGGTGGAAACAAAGGGGATCAAACATAAAGTCTGGTGAGTGCAATAACTTTAACAATATAATCATTAAGTAACTAGGATAAGGCATAAGCTGGAAAACAAGGAAATGACTGTGAACCAATGGGCATGTCAGAGAAAACAAAGGAATAAGATGAACAAAGATAACGTTAAAGGCGCACCTAATCATTATAAGATAATTACTACATTGCAGTACATCAAACACCCTAAAAGTTGATCCCGCCTACCAAACTTAATAATGATAATGGTAGTTTTGTGTACCCCTAGCTGCCTTCATAGGTGCCGCCTGCCGCTATCTCCACTAGGTGTACCCACTACCCCCATTCGATCGGATCCCTAACTCGTAGACACCTGTGCTAGCCCCATAATGGGGTGTATCACTCCCCAAAGTGGCAACCCGATACCCCCAAAAATGCATGACTTATATCTACACGATGCAACAACGTCTTACCTACCGGCCTGGGGCCATACACGCACATGACCCTGTTGGGGTTACGTTGCCACCGCTAACCCATTTTGACCTCTTACAATCAAACCCAGTACGCGTGTCCCGTCCTCGACTTGGGTCGAGCCCACAAAGATACTTAATGGGTTACTGGTTTGAAAAGGGCCCTCATGCATGACACAAGCTTTCCACCTATGCTTGGTCCCCTCTAAGGTATCCCCACTTAACCCTATTCTTATTCATGCCTTCTTACTTGTTTCAATCTTGGTTAAGTGCATCTAATCGTATTTCTCATGCCACCCAAGGCACCCTCTTAACTTCACATGCCACCCAAGGCACCCACTTAACCCCCCATGTCCCACTACATGTTTATCTGTTTAAGTGTTTCTTAGTTCATTAACACCGTAACCTTGTAAAGACCTCCCATATTAGACTGGCATTTGTGGCTGCTGGATTTGCCGGACGGGTCCGGGCAGTCTTACACCACAAATGAGCCTAACCTCGTGTCTTTACAACTATTACACATTTAATTCATGCCTTTGACCTCTCACATTAGACTGACATTTGTGGCTGCTGGATTTGCTGGGTGGGTCCGGGCAGTCTTACACCACAAAAGAGTCTAACCTCGTGTCTTAGGCGGTTTATTATTACACATCTTTATTTAACCCCAAATTGGATTAATATCCCTATTCAAATTTATAAATAAATTCCAAATATACTTATGTCCATAATTATCACCTAAATTATGTCCATAAATACCAATTTTTCCAATTAATGTCTTAAATTAATTATATGCTTTTTAGGGCCATTTATGCCAACTCTAAATATGTGAATATTCAATATTTCCCCCATCGTCCCCACGTTGTTCGTTCGTTTATCATGACATATATATATATATTAGATTAGCAATTAGTCTAATCACGTAAAAGGAAAGAAACATCGCAAATTTGTATAACACACAAATTGGATCTAACTTACAAATAAGGATTACAACATAAACTTGGTATTGTCATGAATCTAAACATAAGCCTAAAGGTGTGAACTTGCATATATGAATATAGTTTTCATCCAAAACTTGCTTATATGAATATAGTTTTCACCCAAAACTTGCATAAACCATGGTCACTAACTTGCATAAAACTATGTATGTCATAGATCTAAATCTAAAGGGGAAAACTTGCATATATCTGAATCCAATTTCTACCTAAACTTGCATATAGTCACTTTGTTTGATTCACATGTAAACTTGTATACAATTCATATAGAAACTAGCATATAATCTACACCCAAACTTGCATATACAATGATGTCAAACATGAATCAGGTTGAACATAGATGATTGGGTATATACAAAGGGATTCACAACAAAAACTATCATTATGTACAACTAGCATACATTCACAAAATATCGCATTTTTCCCAATGTTTTACAAACATAACCATATAACCCAAATTATAAATCAACCTAATTAACTTGTTAATTATCTTATTAAAGAAATCGAACTCACAACTCAAAGAAGGTCTTGAGTTCTGGGATCTGAGTTCTGAAATTGATTTAGCTCGCCTTTGAAGTAGACAAATTTGTTGTTGTAGTTGTTTTAGACTTGAGTTGAATTGAGTAGATTAGCTTTACTTTTCCTCTAGTTGATGATGGCTATTCTAGGTTGCAAGGTGATAGCATGATGTCCATGGTTCCAATTTTGATTAGGTTTTAGGGTTTGAGTCTACATGTGTTTATATAAAATTTAGGATTAATTTGGGCCATCCGATCAACCTAGAATCAATCAAGACCATCCAGTCAAGATAGGGTGACACCTCAGCGCTAATGACTCAGCACTGAGTCACAAAATCGTCATCTTTCAGATCTGCCGGTGGTGTGTGTGTGTGTGGGGGGGGGGGGGGGGGGCAGGTCGACCCCCAGGTCAACACTAAGGTCTATCTGTGTAGGGGAGGTCGACTAAGGTCTATCTGTGTAGGGGAGGTCGACACTAAGGTCGACCCCCTGGTCGACCTGGACTTGGGCGGGAAATTTCCCGCCCTGCCCAGTTCTGAGTCTGAATTCATTTTTGAATTTAAATTCGAATTTCTGGAAACTTCCGACAGCCCTAACTTCTTCATACGAAGTCCAATTTACGCAAACTCGGACTCTATCTCAACCAGAATTCCGAGAAGAACACAATGCCGTAACCCGATCCCCTTGATTCTCACATTTAAAATTAATTTTTCTTTAATTCGTTAGTTTAATGTTAATAGAAAACACGGGGTGTTACAGTTGTGCTCAAATTCATCTTTGGAACGAATGGAAACATAGGCTGTTATGGTCGAATGAAGTATGGAAGCACATCCCTGAAATTAACAATCCCCTAATCGAACAAAGCTCAGATCGGATATGTCGATCTGAATCCCACTCGATCCAGACCAGATATTATGTGAAGACTCGCTCTAAGTTCGAGCGGACCTCTTCCGCTATCTCCTATCTCTCCGGATCTCATGCTTCGTGTCTCTCTTCGATCCCAACTGCCTCGACTCGGACAAATTCTTTTTTAAAGCCCACTCTAGCAGCGTAAAGAATGTTCCCACTACTCTTATATCTTCCCGAGTCGAAGGCCACAAGCCCGTTCGATTCGAGCATGCGCCGAGCCTATAAATGTGCCATCAATTGTAGCGTAAAGGGGACTTTTGGCATTTAAATATTCCTGCAACATTTTTCCACATCAACAACTCAAGTCTATCTTCAATTTTATTATTATAGATCGAGGGAATTTCCATTGTAATTTGAGAGTTATAGAATGAAAAGCATTGTACTTTAAATTTGATATATAATCAAGTGATTATAAAGTGGACGTAGGCTCGTTAGCGCCAAACCACTATAAATTGTGTGATTGTTGTTTTTCCTCATTTTCATTTATATTTCTTAATTTATTTCTATGAAATTCTCTACTTTTTGTGTTTATGTTATTTTTTGGTCAAACACGTACGAATATTTAATTCACGTTATGTAAATTAAGTTATACCAGATAGCTATTATTATAGGTAATTTCGACAAGACGGAGATGGTCTTCCCAGGAACCATTGAAATTAAGAATACATTCCTAAAGAAGGTCTTCCAATATTTCGGTTTAGCCGTTCATTTATGGATGATAGACAATACTCAAATTCAGCTGCATACCCGACTAATTCTGGAGAGCTTTCCAAAAGTTACTAGAAAAGATAAGATCGCAATCACAAACAATGCGAGAAGGAATTCCATGAAGTCGGACATTTTAAATAGATATCAGCTAAGCTCAGGGAAGTTTGAGTGAACTTCACAGGGATAAAATGAGCAGACTTTGTCAATCAATCAACTATCACCCAAATACATTCATTACCTCTTCTCTTTCTTGGCATACCCTCCACAAAATTCATAGATAACCGATCTTATTTCCACTTTGGAATCTCAAGGGATTGTAACAAACCAGCCAACTTCTGATGGTCTGCTATTATCTGCCGACACGTACCACATCTACTAACTGTAACGACCCGTATTTTTAACGGTATAATAATTAATTTATTTAATTATTTAAATAATGGTTTTGTAATTTAATTGGCTTAAATTAAATAATTCTAATTTATATTTATTTAATATAAATAAAGGGATAATAAATTTAATTCCCGAAATGGTCGGAAATAGCTGAATTGGAAATATTGGGTAAATTGGATGATTTAAAGATTTAATTCAGTTTAGGATTGATTGATAATAACGAATATATTAATTTAACGACAGTTGGACATATTAATTATAATATAAATTATAATCGAGCCCATAACGTCGCGATAGTTCGTAATATTGAGTTTTGAACTTCAAACGACTATACAGGATTCATTATTAATCGGATTTCTTTGAAACAAGAAACGTTGGAATCTATTGGACTGTATTTTTCTAGTGAAAGAGAAAAAATGGAGATTTCGCTTTATATATTGTAAGTTATGGCTAAATCAAATTTTCAAATAGTCACTATGGAATCGTTTATAAACCATAACAATATATTTAATTATAATTAAATATTGGTTTCGAATTTAGACAAGATATTTGAGATGTGGTGATAATTTAATTTTTAGAATTATACTATAATTTTTATTTTGGAAAATAAGCACTTTTTATTTTTAAAGTATTTTACACCCTAAACCAGCATTTTGGGACTTCATGGAATAAGCTAACTTGTCTATTTTATTACATTTTTTGGATCGTGCCTCCCTTCTTGTCACAACCGTATTCTTATTTTTGTCTATAGCAGTCCTTAAATTTTATGTAGTAGGGCACCCCTATATTTTTCTAAGCTTTAAAACAAAACATACATACATATCAAAAGCAAACTTGTCCCATTTACCCTTCAGGCAAATACCAAACACCTGCATATATTGCTTTCTATTTATTTCCCTAAGTTTGAAAAGAAAATGACATTAACTTCAACGTTAATGGAAGATAATGAGAAGACTCGAACTTCCCCGTGAAGGAAAGCCCGGATTGATTTGAGAACACGACAAATCAGAACACAAACAGAAGAACATTTCATTTCTTATTACAACAATTTCATCAGAATACAAGATTATACAGAGTATGAATAAATATTACACATTTAATAAATATCAGAGATTTACAAGTTACAATGCAGCGGAAAAATAATACAAAACACAACTGAAAAGAATACATGGATACAGAGCTTTTCGAAAATCATTCCAGCTGTAAACCAGGATCCTGTGAATATAAATCTACAAAACCAAAACTACTAGCTGCACGTGTGGAAAATAGGGGCACCCAGAGTTTAGGTTAAAACAATAAACCCCAGGTCAGTCATGTGACTAGTGTGAGAACTAAAACAATTATTAACCTTTATTTTAAAGTTCGGTAAATCAAGGGACCACACCGTATAACACGGAACGGGTTTCCTCTCAAGAATACCAGTGCATAAAACAACAGGGCAATGCTAAATAAAGAACAATGAAGCTATTATAAGACTCAGGTCCCATCACACAATGCAATGCAAGCCGGAGGATAGAGTTTTTACCTTATAATAGCCAAAAATGCTTAGTACGTAAAATTTCATGTTTTATTATTACTATAAGTGTATAGTGTCAAAACAATTTCAATCATAAGTATTAATCATACACGGCATAAGTGCCTCATACCATTATGTCGCCATAAGGCTCTACAATCAAAACCGCAAAGTCACGTATCAGAAGTTGGATTTCCATCTGTGAACCAAGGCAAGGGATCGTCCTCACCGCTTCGAGACTCTCTAGCCCGAGCCTCAGGACCCAGACTCAGGTGGGCCCTTGGATCGTCAGGGCCGGTCCACTCGATATGGATTAAAATGCCCGAAAACTGCGTTTCCCCGCCCTATGGGGCGTAAACTGGTCATATCCCAACCAAACTATCGGCCCCGATATAACCGAGGCGCCTCGCTATCCATTATCCACATAAGTAAAATGTTAGGGCGTGCAAAATGCTAACACCACTCCTAGCTAGAAGGAAACGCATGTCCTCCCTGAAGTTCTCTCCAGTTTCTGGTTCACACTGGGATGTGAGGCTCGCTAATTAATGCTACACAAAGCTATGCTATATTAAAGTCGTGCTTTGATCATCAACCACAAGACCCTGCTTTTCAACAGAAGCCTTGATCATTTTTATCTCAGCATGCCACACAAGCAATTCACGCTATGTAACCGATGTCTATCAATCACACAGAATGAAATCTGATGTTAGACACACATCCATTTACAAGTTCGTTCTGGGTCTGAATGAAACCGGAGGCACCTTATTCCTCCCCCATATGTCCAATACATGGGAGATGCCCTCGCATATCCGTCAATCTCTAAGTACGTCTGGACGATCACCACTTATTACCTCGCCTTGGGTGTACACCTCAATGAAGACATCAGTAATCATCCAAACGATGTGAAGACCTCCGGTCTTCATCCACCGTCTTCATCCTTGACACATTGTTGAATCAGTTATTCAGAATGGGATAAACCCGGTCTTTCTGAATAACTCGCGTATATAATAAACAAGTGCTATAAAAACACAACATACGCCTCATTCCAATCCAGAATAATTCTTTATCCAAATATTCATATACTTTGGGAAAGGTTCCCATTAATTTTATCAAAGATAAATTCTTTAAATTTATTCTTTAATCTCCCTTTGGATATCAATTCAATCTAATTAAAGATGCATTAAAACTCCAGTTGGTTTTAATCTTCCAAAAAATCAATATTAACGATTGTTTAACTTGGGAAACCATATCATATCTTTAATTAGGTTAAAGAACCAATGTCATTTAAAACACGATTCACGATAAACCCAAAATCACATTCCATTCCATTAGCCTTTAATCGTAAATTTGCAAGTGAACAATTCCCTAAGTATTAACCCCGATGGCCGAAACCAACATCAGATCAATACCCAGGAAACCATTCAACTTAACTAATCTCCAGTTAGTTTCTGATTTTCTTAACACCATTGGGTCTAAGTACAATATTATTAAAGATACCATTCACTACAAGCCAAAATCACATTCCATTAACAATGGAATATTCATGGAAAACAAATCGATATAAACTTCCATATCCAACCGATAATATCAATGGAATAACAACAAGGACTTTTAAATTCCATATATATTAATTGTCTTCCTCTACAGAAGCGTACTTAGATTATTACCAAATTGAATTCCATTCAATTCCAATTTAATATGTTAAATTGGAAAACTTTACTTTGGAAAATCTCCTTTAAATCTTAACAAAAGATTTATAAATTCCAAATCTCATTTCACTGTAAATCGGGTTAAAGAACGAATGTCGCTAAAACACAGTTCACAACAAACCCAATTCACATTCCATCAGTCTCTAACCTTAAATTAGTAAGAGAACAATTCCCTAAGTGTTAACCTCGAAGGCCGAAACCAACATCAGATCAATACCCAGGAAACCATTCAACGTAACTAATCTACATTCAGTTTCTAATTTTCTTAAATCTATTTGATTTAAGAACAATATTATTAAAGGTACCATTCATGACAAACCCAAAATCCAATTTGATATTAAATACAAGGCTCTGGATAGAAAATATATCGGCTTATATTCAATATCAAATTCTGAAATCAACAAATATCGTATTGGAAATAACAATATATATACATCTTTCAAATATCCATAACAATATTTGTATAATCACGAAATCCAACATCGAAATATTTCGAAGACAATTTCGATTCAAATCCATTTCCAATTTATATATTGGAAGTTCTGGTTATTTTTAAAACCATTTCAAATCCGATTTATTTATTTTAAAAATATTTGGATTATAATTCTAGTTCATAACTAGTTCATTTCGATAAAAATCTATTTTTATCTTTTCAAATATGGGATTTTTCACCCCAATTCTTTCCAAATCATTTCTTATGATTTCACACTAATTATTGATATTTTTAATAATTTTATCAAGGCCTGTATAGTCGATTTCCATAATCGACCATTGAACTGCACTTACAGCGACCTTTTCCAAATTTGATTTGGACATAATTCCAAATCCGACCATTAGATTTCAAATCTCTCACATTCGTTAGAAAGCTCTTTTCGATACGAACTCAACGGTTCCGGTTTTCGGAGAATCCGGCGGTCGGATCTTCCATAATGTCTGTTCAAGTCAATGGTTGAAATTCGCGAACTACCGCGGTGCGTTCTATTCAGGTTATTATATTATATATATAATATATATTTCATCGATTTCCATTTAATACGTATTTTATAAATCATTTTAAATTTGGTTTCAAAACGATTTCAACTTCATATTAAATTTCTAATCAAAATTGAATATTCCATATCATCGATATATAAATGATAATATTTTCAAAACATTAGATTTTGAAATCAATTCCTTTTCGATATTCATTATAAAAATGAATAAAATCGATATAAATATCGTTCACGTCAAAATGGCGTCAATCTAATCAACATGGCTTTATATATTGAAATATATTCGTGTCCATCCCAAATCGGACATCAAAATCATATTTTGATATTTTACTGAATATTACTTTAGAATACTCGTTATTTTAAAATAATCGTTATTTTAAAATATTCATTCTTTCTGAACTGGAATCAGACACCGTCAATTACCATATAATTTGATTATATGGATTTCATACAACACATGTATACAACAACAATGATAAATAATCATTCATCATCCAGAGTGCATTCTACACTGTGTAAGCATTAAATATAAATATTCAATGCTTACACTGCTTGTCAATCAATCAATCGACATATAGCTAATTATTGGGACTAGTGTATGTCATATATCATCCCAGTACCCGTGTGGGGTTTTAATCAACAAATACAGAATTATTTGTGCAGTTGGGCGATGTGTAAAATTTATCATCTCAATCAATATCAATACAAATGGGTGTACATAAACAAATCGTTCGATTTGTAAATGAATATTTATTTTATTCATATACACGTTAAAAATTATATCTTTAACTATAAAATATTTTATTCCATTCCACATCACATAATCAATTTTCACAACACAACCAAACAAACAAAAAAGTCGTCAGTGGTCTGTGGACAACGGGTGTCGGGTGCTGCTAAGCACCGTCTACATCCTAGTATATATTTTAACTAGAAAATAAAATAAAAGTGAGAAGTTCTCACCTTGGGATCCACTCCGTCATTCTTTCTTTCTGAACTGTTTGGATTTGTTTGAAATTCCAACGCATCCTTTTCACGCTGCTCATAGTAAAAATTGCATTTTTAATATGATGTTTATTTTAAAAATTATATTTTTATAATGGCACTTCATATATATAAATCATATATTTTTACAATGCTTCTTTCTATATAAAAATTATATTTTTATATTTCTACTTCTTATATGAAGATCGAATTTTTATCGCTACTCCATATATAAAAATCGGATTTTTATATTGTGATTCATATAATAAAAATCATATTTCTATTATCTCCATAATATAAAAATCATATTTTTATTATCTCTATAATATAAAAATCATATTTTTTATTATTCCATTCAAACAATAAAGGTCATATTTTTATATTAAAATAAAACCATGACTTTTATATAAATAAAAATCATACCTTTTACATTTTAAAAATCATATCTTTATAATAAAAATAATATTTTTATTGTAAAAATCATCTCTTTATTCTATTTTTAAAACAATACTAATTATATAAACTGATTTTCATATTTTTCTAAACCTATTACCTTAAATAAAATAAAAATAAAAATAAAGCTCACCTTAAAAAACTCGGATTTTTCCTTTGGAGGAGGGGCCACGGCTGTCGGCGGCGGTTGGTGGAGGAGCTGACCGCGCATAGGGGGTCGGGGCGGAGGTCGCGGTGTCACCGGTGGTCAAGGTGGGGCCTGGTGGGGCTGCCTTGGGAAGCTGTTCGGTTTTAGTCGAAGAAGGAGGAGAGGAGGACGGAGGGGGGGGGAGGGAGATGGGATCAGAGGGGAGGGGGAGGAGCATGGTGGTGCAGCGCCACCTGAGGGTGGGAGGGCGTGAGGCCGAACTTCGATGGGGGCGCTTCCGCGATTTTGGTTTTTTTTCTTCTTCTGAATGATTTGAGGTCAACCTGCGAAAGGGAGAAGGGGATGGGGTATTTAATAATATATATTATTTTATTTTAAATTTTATCCCAAAAGGTTACTTTTAATTTCGACCTCGAAACGAGGCCCAACGACTGTCGTCTCTAGCTAATTACCCCCATTCCGAACACAATGGGATATGTTTCGTAAGCCAGTTTGGTTGTTTCGACCGGTTTTTGTTAAAATCAAAATATAAATCTATATATTGAATTTGAATGCACATTTCAATTTACTGAGGCCACATACGGACCCCGAAAATTCCTGAAAAATTATTTCTAGCTTCGTATTGACGATACGGTTCTAATAAAACAAATTTCATCAAATTTGGAGACCGTTTGAAAAATGGCCATTTTCTAGTCGATCCAAATTGACTAAACACGTTTTCTTGTGCCACGCTCACATGTTAATTCCAAAAATTATGAATTTTGGAATCTAGCAATAATTTGATATCCTGGATCCAACAAAAGTAGTTTCATCGAAAACGGAGGTCATTTGCTAAATTTCTATTTTTAAGTGCCAAAATTCCATAGCGACTATTCTGAATTTTCAACTGGGCATAACTTTTTATTCCCACTATGAAATTTTGATTTTTCGGATTCTTTGGAAAGATATTCTCAAATAGAATCTAATATTTTTCGTTTCACTAAAATCTGGTTTATTTTGAATCCTGTACATTCATTTGAAATTGAATTTTCAAACTACCGCGCCATATTCAATTTCTTTTGTAATTAAAATTAAATATTTATGTTCTAAAGACGATTAAAATAAATATATACGTTCTAATTCTATTCAAAATAAATTTATCATAGTAATTATTTAAAATAATTCATTTTAAATATTCAGACTTCATTAAAATTGCCAAAATAAAAAATTTAAATTGCTCGGATTTTCTAAGTTGTTACAATCTCCCCCACTAAAAATCTTTTCGTCCTCGAAAAGGAACGGAGCTGAAAGTTGTTTAACTAACCTACTCAACTTTCATTATTTTAATTATGGCTTAAGTTCTTCAACTTTTCAGTTTCTAAGAACTTTTCAAATTTTTCGAAAATTTGGCCAACACCCTAAATTTTCGAATTTTTTTGCCATAACCTCCCCTGTACGAGAGCACCGGGAAAATCCCGAAATCACCATACAGGCCTCTCCAATCCAAAAAGAAACAGCCAAGCGGCTAGCCAATCGGCTCATAAAATCATCAAAAACCCCAAGAAATACAATAAACATGTACCTATTTGTCGGGCAAACAATTTTATTCTTCTGCTCTGGCCTCTTTGCAATGACCTGTTCAATGTGTATACATGTATATGCATGCAATTTCTATCACTTTTCAATACAGTTCAATATTTGGTTCAATTTGGTCAAAATTTACCTTTCTTTCACATGATGGTTTAAATGAATAATCACATAACACAATCAACAATCAATTAGTTGATTATCTTTTCAAATTCATAACTTTTATATATAGTCAAAAATCACATTTTTGGTGCCAAATCACAACAATAAGCCCTATCTAGTTTTGGTTCTCACAGCAGTCAATTGGAAATATATAGATATCCCACTTTTGAAACTCGAACACAAATTCTGATGATGTAGCTACAATCATCAGAATCATCTCCGGGCGACTAGAGTATGATTCCATATCAATCCAGTATATTAAAACTTCAAATACACATGGATCAGTTGTATATGCAAAATCTTTATAAACTTGATTGTCCAAATCAATATAAAAATAATATTCAAATACGAATAATATAATTTAAATCTTCAAAACAAAGTTTATTTTCATTTTTATTTGAAAAACAACACTCTTCCGACTCACTCTAGGATACTACTGATCCCATCTCTAACGAGTCATTCTCATTGGATATTACTAATCCAATCTCTGATGAATTCTTTCGTTCGGTTCTAATGTGTCTTGTTCTCGAGCTCTGTAAACCAAAGCCCTGATACCAAAATGAGACGACCCAAATTTCCCCATGAAGGAAAGCCCAGATTGAACCGAGAACACGACAAATAAGAACACAAACAGAAGAATATTTCATTGCTTATTACAACAATTTCATCAGAATACAAGAATATATAGAGTATGAATAAATATTACACATTTACTAAATATCAGAGATTTACAAGTTACAATGCAACGGAAAAATAATACAAAACATAACTGAAAAGAATATACGGATACAGAGCTTTTCGAATATCATTCCAGCTGTAAACCAGGATCCTGTGAATATAAATCTGCAAAACCAAAACTACTAACTGCCCGTGTGGAAAATAGGGGCACCCAGAGTTTAGTTAAAAACAATAAACTCCAGGTCAGTCATGTGACTGGTGTGAGAACTAAAACAGTTATTAATCTTTATTTTAAAGTTCAGTAAATCAAGGGACCACGCCGTATAACACGGAACGGGTTTCCACCCAAGAATACTAGTGCATAAAACAACAACGCAATGCTAAATAAAGAATATTGAAGCTATTATAAGACTCAGGTCCAATCACACAATGCAACGCAAGCCGGAGGATAGAGTTTTTACCTTATAATAGCAAAAAATGCTTGGTATGTAAAATTTCATGTTTTATTATTACTATAAGTTTACAGTGTCAAAACAATTTCAATCATAAGTATTATCATAGACGACATAAGTGCCCCATACCACTATGTCACCATACTAGGCTCTACATTCAAAACCGCAAAGTCACGTATCGGAAGTTGGATTTCCATGTGTGAACCAAGGCAAGGGATCGTCCTCACCGCTTCGAGACTCTCTAGCCCGAGCCTCAGAACCCAAACTCAGGTGGGCCCTTGGATCGTCCAGGCCGGTCCACTCGATGTGGATTAAAATGCCTGAACACTGCGTTTCCCTGCCCTATGGGGCGTAAACTTGTCATATCCCAACCAAACTATCGGTACTGGAACGACCGAGATAACTGAGGCGCCTCACTATCCATCATCCACATAAGTAAAATGTCAGGGCATGCAAAACGCTGACAGCACTCCTAGCTAGAAGAAAACGCATGTCCTCCCTGAAGTCCTCTCTCGTTTCTGGTTCACACCGGGGTGTGAGGCTCGCGAATTAATGCTAGACAAAGCTACGTTATATTAAAGCCGTGCTTTGATCATCAACCACAAGACCCTGCTTTTCAACAGAATCCTTGATCATTTGCATCTCAGCATGCCACACAGGCAATTCACGCTATGCAACCGATGTGTATCAATCACACAGAATGAAATCCGATGTCAGACACGCATCCATTTACAAGTTCGTTCTGGGTCTGAACGAAACCGGAGGCACCTTATTCCTTCCCCATATGTCCAATACAGGGGAGAGGCCCTCACATATCCGTCGATCTCTAAGTACGTTTGGACGATCACTACTTATTACCTCGCCTTGGGTGTACAGCCCAATCAAGACATCAGTAATCATCCACACGATGTGAAGACCTCCGGTCTTCAACTACTATCTTCATCCTTAACACATCGTCGAATCAATTATTCAGAATAGGATAAACCCGGTCTTTCTGAATAACTCGCGTATATAATAAACAAATGCTATAAAAACACAACATACGCCTCATTCCAATCTAGAATATTTCTTTATCCAAATATTCATATACTTTGGGAATGGTTCCCATTAATTTTATCAAAGATAAATTCTTTAAATTTATTCTTTAATCTCCCTTCGGATATCAATTCAATCTAATTAAAGATGCATTAAAACTCCACTTGGTTTTAATCTTCCCAAAAATCAATATTAACGATTGTTTAACTTGGGAAACCATATCCTATCTTTAACTGGGTTAAAGAACCAATGTCATTTAAAACATGGTTCACGATAAACCCAAAATCACATTCCATTCCATCGGCCTTTAACCGTAAATTAGCAAGTGAACAATTCCCTAAGTATTAACCCCGAAGGCCGAAACCAACATCAGATCAATACCTAGGAAACCATTCAACTTAACTAATCCCCAGTTAGTTTCTGATTTTGTTAACTCCATTGGGTCTAAGAACAGTATTATTAAATACCATTCATGACAACCCAAAATCACATTCCATTAACAGTGGAATCTTCATGGAAAACAAATTGATATATATAATCGATATAAACTTCCATATCCAACCGATAATATCAATGGAATAACGACAAGGTCTTTTAAATTCCATATATATTAAACATCTTCCTTTACAGAAGCTTACTTTGATTATTACCAAATCGAATTCCATTCAATTCCAATTTAATATATTAAATTGGAAAACTTTACTTTGGAAAATCTCCTTTAAATCTTAACAAAATATTTATAAATTCCAAATCCCATTTCACTGTAAATCGGGTTAAAAACGAATGTCGCTAAAACACAGTTCACAACAAACCCAATTCAGCTTCCATTAGTCTCTAACTGTAAATTAGTAAGAGAACTATTCCCTAAGTGTTAACCCCGAAGGCCGAAACCAACATCAGATCAATACCAAGGAAACCATTCAACTTAACTAATCTCTAGTCAGTTTCTAATTTTTTTTAATTCCATTGGGTTTAAGAACAGTATTATTAAAGATACCATTCACGACAAACCCAAAATCCAATTTGATATTAAATACAAGGCTCTGAATAGAAAATATATCGGCTTATATTCAATATCAAATTCTGAAATCAACAAATATCGTATTGGAAATAACGATATATATATATATATATATATATATATATATATATCTTCCACATTTCCATAACAATATCTGTATAATCACGAAATCCAACATCGAAATATTCCGAAGACAATTTCGATTCAAATCCATTTCCAATTTATATATTGAAAATTCTGGTTATTTTTAAAACCATTTCAAATCCGATTTATTTATTTTAAAAATATTTGGATTATAATTCTAGTTCATGACTAGTTCATTTCGATAAAAATCTATTTTTATCTTTTCAAATATGGGATTTTTCACCCCAATTTTTTCCAAATCATTTCTTTTGATTTTACACTAATTATTGATTTTTTTAATAATTTTATCAAGGCACGTACAGTCGATTTCCATAAACGGCCATCGAACTACAAATACAACGACCTTTTCCAAATTTTATTTGGACATAATTCCAAATTCAACCATTAGATTTCAAATCTCTCATATTCGTTAGAAAGCTCTTTTCGATACGAACCCAACGGTTTTGGTTTTAGGAGAATCCGAAGGTCGGATCTCCCGTAATGACCGTTCGAAGTCAATGGTCGAAATTCACGAACTGCCGCAGCGCGGAGCATTCTATTCAGGCCATTATATTATATATAATATATATTTTGTCGATTTCTATTTAAAACGTATTTTATAAATTGTTTTAAATTTGGTTTCAGAACGATTTCAACTTCATATTCAATTTCTAATCAAAATTGAATATTCCATATTATCAATATATAAATGATAATATTTTCAAAACATTAGATTTTGAAATCTAATCCTTTTCGATATTCATTATAAAAATGAATAAAATCGATATAAGTATCGTTCACGTCAAAATGGCGTCAATCTAATCAACATGGCTTTATATATTGAAATATGTTCGTGTCCATCCCAAATCGAACAACAAAATCAAATTTTGGTCTTTTACTGAATATTACTTTAGAATATTCGTTATTTTAAAAAAATCATTATTTTAAAATATTCATTCTTTTTGAACTGGAATCAGACACAGTCAATTACCATATAATTTGATTATATGGATTTCATACAACACATGTATACAACAACAGTGACAAATAATCATTCATCATCCTGAGTGCATTCTACACCGTATAAGCATTAAATATAAATATTCAACGCTTACACAGCTTTTCAATCAATAGATCGACATACAACTAATTATTGGGACTAGTGTATGTCATATATCATCCCAATACCCGTGTGGGGTTTTAATCAACAAATACAGATTTATTTGTGCAGTTGGGCGATGTGTAAAATTTATCATCCCAATCAATATCAATACAAATGGGTGTACATAAACAAATCGTTCGATTTGTAAATGAATATTTATTTTATTCATGTACACGTTAAAAATTATATCTTTAACTATAAAATATTTTCAACTATAAAATATTTTATTCCATTCCACATCACAACTAAACAAACAAACAAGTCGTCCATGGTCTGTGGACAACGGGTGTCGGGTGCTGCTAAGCACTGTCTACGTCCTAGTATATATCTTAACTAGAAAATAAAATAAAAGTGAGAAGTTCTCACCTTGGGATCCGCTCCGTCATTCTTTCTTTCTGAACTGTTTGGATTTGTTTGAAATTCCAACGCATCCTTTTCACGTTGCTCATAGTAAAAATTGCATTTTTAATATGATGTTTATTTTAAAAATTATATTTTTATAATGGCACTTCATATATATAAAAATCATATATTTTTACAACGCTTCTTTCTATATAAAAATTTTATTTTTATATTTCTACTTCTCATATAAAGATCGAATTTTTATCGCTACTCCACATATAAAAATCAGATTTTTATATCGTGATTCATATACTAAAAATCATATTTTTATTATCTCCATAATATAAAAATCATATTTTTATTATCCTTATAATATAAAAATCATATTTTTATTATTTCGTTCAAATAATAAACGTCATGTTTTTATATTAAAATAAAAACCATGTCTTTCATATGAATAAAAATCATACCTTTTACATTTTAAAATCCATATCTTTATAATAAAAATCATATTTTTATTATAAAAATCATCTCTTTATTCTATTTTAAAAACACTTCTAATTATGTAAACTAATTTTCATATTTTTCTAACACCTATTACCTTAACTAAAAAAAAGCTCACCTTAAAAAAATTGGATTTTTCCTTTGGAGGAGTGGCCACGGCTGTCGGCGGCGGTCGGTGGAGGAGCTGAGGGCGCAGGGGGTCCGGGCGGAGGTCGCGGCGCCACCGGTGGCCGAGGTGGGGATGCCTTGGGGAGCGGTGCGGTTTTAGTTGAAGAAGGAGGAGAGGAGGACGGAGGGGGAGGAGGGAGATGGAGAGGGGATCAGAGGGGAAGGGGTGAGCACGGTGATGCGGCGCCACCTGGGGGGCCCGAGGTCGATCTTCGACCCGGGGAGTGGGGGCTTCCGCAATTTTCGTTTTTTCTTTTCTTTTGAATGATTTGAGGTCAACGGGGGAAAAGGAGAAGGGGATGGGGTATTTAATAATATATCTTATTTTATTTTAAATTTTATCCCAAAAAGTTACTTTTAATTTCGACCTCGAAACAAGGCCCAAGGACTATCGTTCCTAACTAATTACCCCAATTCCGAACACAATGGGATATATTTTGTAAACCAGTTTGGCTGTTTCAATCGATTTTCATCAAAATCAAAATATAAATCTATATACTGAATTTGAACGCACATTTCAATTTACCCGGGCCACATACAGACCCCGAAAATTCCAGAAAAATTATTTCTAACTTCGTATCGACGATATGGTTCTAACAAAACTAATATCGTCAAATTTGGAGACCATTGAAAAATGACCATTTTCTGGTTGATCCAAATTGACAAAACACGTTTTCTTGTGCCATACTCACATGTTAATTTCAAAAATTATGAATTTTGGAATCTAGCAATAATTTGACATCCCGGATCCATCAAAGTGGTTTCGTCAAAAACATAGGTCATTTGCTAAATTTCTATTTTTAAGGGCCAAAATTCCAAAGCGACTATTCTAAATTTTCAACTGGGCATAACTTTTTATTCCCGCTATGAAATTTTTATTTTTCGGATTCATTGGAAAGATATTCTCAAATAGATTCTAATATTTTTAGTTTTCCTTAAATCCGGTTTATTTTGAATCCTGTACATTCATTTGAAATTTGAAATCGAATTTTCAAACTACCGCGCCATATTCAATTCCTTTTGTAATTAAAATTAAATATTTGTATTCTAACGACGATTCAAATAAATATATACATTCTAAGTCTATTCAAAATAATTTTTTTGTCGTAATTATTTAAAATAATTCATTTTAAATATTCAGAATTCATTAAAATTTCCAAAATAAAAATTTTAAATTGGTTCGGATTTTCCGGGTTGTTACAGATAACTTCAACATGAAGGGAAGAAGGATAATCAATCAAATATTGTATGAGTACTCATCCTCTTTAATAAACCGAATTATACATATATGAACGGGTGCCTTCATCGCCAAGCTTCGTACAAATATAGAAAACATACCTACCCTAATTCAAAGACTTGCGCAGGCCTATGTCCTGTCCTCTATACTGAATGGACAACCTATTGCAGACCTAAGAACAGACACTTGCACAGACCTAGATTTACTTCAACCTTAAGTTTTCTTAGCTTATGTAAACGCAAGCTCATCAGTGATAACAATTCATACAACTTTAGCTTAAACTTTTAAAACTCAAGCATGCTTATATTCGAACTTCTCTTCTCCATTGCATAATCTTCAGTGGGATCGAACTATTTTGGTTCGGTGTTCCTTAAAACTGCAGTGAGTTCAAGTGTTTATATATCATAGGAAGTATGGGTATTGGTCAGCAATGGAGCGTGTAATATACTGGAGGAGCTCGCATTTTAAAGTAGAGAGGAGGAAGACGTGAAGAAAAGAAAGCGTGCCACAAAACCTTTGAAGGAGATTGGGAGGAAGCGCAGCTTGTTGTCAAAGGCTTGGAAATGGAGAAACCCGTCCAGAAGTTTTGGCATGAACTGAAGTTTGCAGTTCCAGAAGGACTATTAAAGAGTTAAACGAAGTGAAAGACCACTGGAGCGTGAACTAAAGTTTGCGTGAGTAATTGAGTTCATAAGGTACTGGAGCGTATTAGTTTCCAAGAAGATGAGTACAGAGGAGAGCGGACTGTATTTTTCTGGGGAAGAAGCTCATCTGAATCTGTGATGCGTAAGCAGGTTAATAGTTAGGGGAGAGTTGTCGCGCCTGTCTGTAGTCATGGAGAGTGGTTGACATGATCTGAAATGTGGGCATGAGTTGAAGACGTTTGGGACGTGAAGGTCCGTAAGTAGGTATATGGTTAAACATGTTGGGAGAGGGGACGTGTACAGAGTGTACACGCATGACGTGGAAACAGTGGCTTACAGGTGGGAGAAAAAGAAATGATAAAGGAGGACCCATAAAAATCGAAAAGAGACGTTGATGAGGTTATTGCTCAATTGAACTTGGCCAAGAAGAATATACGTTAGGAGTTAAAAATCATATGCAAATAGTGTGGCTGAATGGATCAGTAGTCAGCAAGTAGTGACGAAAGAAAGGTAATAAAGTCCACTCAGAAAGATAATATTAAATTGATGGATCCATCACAATACGGTAGCAAAATGGATAAAGGTAAAACTAGGGTCATTTCAATGGAGAAAGAGTTGTCTTCTCTAATGCAGCAACGGAGTGTTGGAGAACGCAATCGAAGGTGGAGCTACAGGTTCTTAGTTTCTAGGTGGCCCGAAGTCTAGAAAAGTAAGGCCCATTATTATTTAAAATAAATTAAAGTTTTAAATTTAATAACGTATTAAGTATAAAACCCATAACTTATTCATTCAGTATCGAAATTCAGTGAAAAAAGATCCGATGGGATCGTAGTGATGAGTGCTACACCGTGGAATTGTTTTTGCTGAGAACGGAGCTACTAATATTTCATAATAAAATCAAACACCTGTTTAATTTTAAATGAAATAAAAGCAGAATAGTCGACCGCGAACCAATATGAGTAAACTCACAAACTCTGATCAGTTCTATAATATGATAAACGTTATCTAATATTGCTAAATGATAATTGATTGTCGTGTGATGGTTTTTTTGATGAGTTGCTTGTTAGTTAGTTGAGATTTTAGATACAGTTATACATTTCAACTGTTAGTCGTTAAATATTCATCCTATCTATTATAGTAATTCATACTGATACGAAATCAGTGTTATTATGTTGATTAACGTCTGTGGATGCTGGGAAACAGGTTGGAGAAATCCAACTGGATTCCTCAATAATTATATTCCTGTTTTCCATATATTGCAATATATTATATGACAAATAATCTGGTGCTGATTATTGTGTGATTGAGGTGTCTAAATAACGTTGACCTGAAATAATTGGTATTTAAATACTATTAAATATATTCGAATATATTGGAAAGGAATTTGGGGTGTTAAAAAGTGAAAATCTATTTTTAAATAGAAAGTGAATTTCGAATAAACTAGAATAAAATAACTTGTTTAAATTATATAAAAAAAGTAAGTTTGATTTATAAACAATATTTATAAATGAGACGAAATTATTATTATTGTTAAATAATTTGGAATTATAAATTCAGAAATGAATTTAAAAGGGAAATGGGAAAATCATTTGTAAGAAACCGATGAAATGATTTCTATGTTCGAAATCAAAATAGGAATGAAATAAATCCGTAAGGATCTATAATTAGCATTCGACTATGTCAAATATATAAAGATAATTTATTCTTATAAATCATATATAAAATGAAATTCAGGATTTGACAAGATAATCAATATTTGGATTTGTTATCGAATAGGAAATCGAAATTTAAATTATAACTTAAAGTCGGTAGCCACCAATCACCTGTGTGCGAAGCACGGTTCTCATCCTAGTTATAACTTATAAAATGAGTTTATGAAATGAAATATGAAGTATGAGTTTATAAGGTAATAAGATAAGTGGGATGTTAAACTGTAATGATATTTGTTGTTTAAATCAAGATTTGATTTAATAAACTGAGTCCAGATTTATACAGAAGAATAATATTCACGTTATAAGGTGAATAATGATTTAAAAGCAAACACTTTGTAGATTAAAGGGGTTATAAAAGGAAATTGATGAATATTTGAAATGTTAAATTCAAATATGAATTTAGAAATAAAGTTAACTAGAAACAGTAAGTTTTATTCTGATGTTCGGAACGTTATTTGGATAGAGAATATTCAAAAGTGAGTTATTTGTTGGAATTCGATTCTATCCAATTTAGGAAAGTACAATTTACTTTCCGGTTATAATCAAGATTTATTTATTTATCTAATTGATTAATTATTAGTTAATTTATTTAAATAGAAGTTATATTTTGAAATTTAATATTTCAAAAGCGGAGAATTTCCATAAAGAAATGGATTCGTAAACTGAATAGAGAGTTATTTAAATAGTTTGTAAATAAGAAATTAAGAAATTGGGTTAGGAACATTAGAAACTGATTGGAAATTAGTTATGTTGAATAGTTGTCTGCGTATCAATCTGATGTTGGTTTTGACCTTCGGGGTTGATACTTGGAAATTTTTTATCTTACTAAATTTACGGTTAGGGACTAATGGACATGGAAGGATATTGATGCATAAATGAGATGTAAATGTTTTCCGATATTAATAAGAAATATTTTCTAAGATATAGAAATTAATTATTTTAACATGAATGGAAATGTTTTCCAAGGATCGGGAGAAGCCAAGTGAGTTAGAGAAATATTTAGGTAAAGATATTGAAGGGGAATTGGGAAATGAAATGATTATTTATAAATTTATTAAAAGGGGTCAGTGTTGATTGATGACTGATTCGTAAGATTTCCATTTGGAAATATGACCGTTGTTTGTACACATGTTTTTCTTTGATAGTTAAATCACCAACTATCAAAGTTTTGACCATTTTTGTTGTCAATATGGAGAGACCGGGATCAGATTTATTATCTGAAAAACACTCCGTATGGGCATTATCGTTTCGAATCAAATATATCGAATACAATTGAAGACGAAATTTATGCAAGGGTTCTTTTGGCGATCCTATGCAGAAATTTCCTAAGATGGATTTACATAATAATTCCTTCAGTTTATCTAGTCCCAGGACAACGTATATGGACGAATGTCTGATAGAGTATATCTAATAGACCGTGTAAGTTGATCGCTTCAAATGTATATACGTTGGTGGCGGAGGAATTCATTTCTCTTAGCTTATACCCATGGTATTTTTGGGGAAATCAATTTATGATTTGATGCGTATGATGATGTGGCATTCAAAGTAAATAAAGGAGTGATCTGTTAAAATATACGTTATGACATTAAGCCTCATCAACCGAGAAATGACAGAAATCGGGCAGGCAGCTTGGCTAAGTGGGTTGCACCCAATTAGGGTAAATTGTCACCATCTAGAGAATGTTCATATTTGTTACTTCTTTCAATTCTGTACCTCTCGAGAACAGTTATGTTGGTATACCAACCGTAAGGCGAAAATATATTTGGAACATTCAAGCGAAATGAATGGTCGGTCATGTATAACCGAGTTACAAGGTATTCTTGTTGAACTCCAATGTATGCTTCTAGAGTACACTGATCGGAAGGTGGTTCCATACCTTGTCAGAGTTGGAAATCCATTCCCCAAATAAGAGACCACGGTTTTGATTGTATATTATATATGTAGAATGTGAGATGAAAGCATTCTGCTAGATTAAGTACTTGTATTTGACACTATTATAATATCAGAATAGTATTGATTTTTGAAAATTGTTTTGGGTTATCGTACGGTAAAAACCATCCGTGTTTATGTGTGGATCAGTCTTACGATTATCCTTCCTTTGAAAAGGATTTTGAAAAGTTAAACCGAAATGATTTGAGTTTACTCTCACCAGCCACATGACTGACCCAAAGTTTATTTTGTTTTGTTTTCCCTAAACTCTTGGGTGTTCAATTTTGTAGGGCAGTCAAGTAGCCCAGATTTTACATATATACTTGGAGGAGCTTGGAGTAGGCGAATTCAACTTTACATATATGTAGAGTTTATCTCCGCTGTGATGTTATATGTGGTACAGTGATAATGGTATGTATTACAGTTATACTTCTATATTTCAAAAGTTGTTATGTAATATATTCGTTCATTCCGCTGTGATATTTGTGTTTACTCATATTCTGTTGTGATCTTCTTCCTCTATTCTAATTTTCTTTCTTTCTATTTCTCACCCTCTATCTTATTTCTATTTCTCACCCTCTAACTTCTTTCTATTAATGATCTGGTATTTCCGTTTCTTGAATAGTAAACATGGGTTTTGTGTTGATTTTCTGGGTCGAAAATCCTTGGGTCATTACAATGGTAACAGAGCTGAAGGTTAAGTGAATATCTTGGGCGTAAATTAACAGAGATAGGGTTAGTAATACCCTAGGTCGAGTTTGAGTGTATATATATGAGCACATATTTGTAAAATAATATAAAAAAATTGTATTGTGATGATTGGTTTGTCGAGTGATTTACGAATTTTGATCGGTACGGTAATGCAAACTGTGTCGATAAGAATTTTAAAAACTCTTGAATAGAGTAATTCGACATAATATTGTTTTAAAAGCTAGGTAAATGAAATAATTTTACCCAAAATATATTTTGATATATAAAGAAGTACTTATATTGGAATTATTATATTTGATGTCTTGTGTAACACCCCACGTCCATTAATGTCACTCACTAAGGGAATGTATTAACTTTGTTATAAGAGTATAGAACAGAATATCACAAGACCGATATATAAAATGGTGCTTAAGAAAATTCAAAATTTATTCACTACAGCGGAAAAGCAAAACATGTTTGGTTACAACAACAGAACCACATACTAGAGTCAAGTACACAAATATCCATTTTGTACAAAATTATTATCCGAGTACATAAAAGTAAAACCATAATGCCACTCCAAATAGCAATAATGAAAAAGAGATAAAGCAGAGCATTACTTTCAACACTTCCAAGCACTTCAAGAAGAAAGGAATCCAAGTCAAGCTTCGCTATTCCCATCCTGATAACCTTTGGGGGGGGGGGGGAGAAAGAAAAGAGGCGAAACAAAAAGGGGTCAAACATACGTCTTGTGAGTTTAGTGACTTTAACAATATAATCAGTAAAGTAACAGGATAAGAACGCAAACTGGATATAAGAGATGACTGTAACATAAGCAGATATGACAAGGCAATAAGATGAATAAGATATAACGTTGATTGCGCTTCTAATCACTATAAGAAAATTCCTACACCACACCAATGCTAATTACACCGCACCATTACTAGTCCTATGCTGAAAGTTGACCCCTCTTACTAATCAAAATAATAATAATGGTAGTTTCGTGTACTCCTAGCTGCTATCATGGGTGCCGCCTGCTCCTATCTCCACTAGTTGTACTCACTACCCTCCCCATTCGATCGACTCCCTAACTCGTAGAAACCCATGCTAGGGTGCATCACTCCCTAAAGTGGCAACCCGATACAACTAGAATGCATGGATTATACCTACACGATGCAACAACATCTTACCTAACAGCCCGGACCCACGCACACACATGATTCCGTTGGACTTGCACTTCCATCGCTAACTCTTTTGACCTCTTACAATCAAACCCAGTAAGCGTGTCCCGTCCTCGACCTAGTTCGAGCTCACATAGATACAGAATGGGTTACTGGTTGAAAAGGGTCCACACACTTGACACAAACTTCCCTCCTAAGCTTGGTCCCTACTAAGAATTCCCACTTAACCCATTCTTATTCCCATTTCTTCTTACATGTTTCACCATGGTTAAGTGCTTCAAATTATATTTCACATGTCGCCCATCTCACCCACTTAACCGCCATGTCTTACTACATGTCTTATCTTGGTTAAGTGTTTCTTAATTCATTATAACCGTAATCTTGCAAGACCTCCCACATTAGATTACCGTTTTGCGGTTGCTGGACATGCTGGGCGGTTCCGAGCAGTCTTATACTGCAATCCGAATCTAACCACGTGTCTTTGCATTATTATGTATCTAATTTCTGCCTTTGACCTCTCACATTAGATTACAAAATTGCGATTGCTGGATGTGCTGGGCGGTTCCGAGCAGTCTTATACCGCAATTCGAATCTAACCTCGTGTTTTAGGCGCTCATTATCACTTTCTCAATTCATGTCCCCAATTTTAAATCTTGGATTATAATATATACCCATAATTTCCAATCTAAATTGTGTTTATCGTTTTAATCCAAATTTATGTCCATAGTCTCATGTAAACAAATTATACCAATTCATGCCCCAAATCAATTACATGATTTCAGGTCTTTTTATGCCCAACTGCATATTATTCAATAATTTCCCCAAACTTTTCCCACAACATTCCCACGTCATTTCTATGTATAATAATATGTTAGGATTGCAGTTAGCCTAATCTCATAAAAAGGAAAAGAAGAGAAGAGGGGAAGAGAACCATGACATCAAAACTGGCATAAAAATAAGCATAAGAAGTATGAACTGGCATAGAACAATAAAATAGATCTAATTATGCATATGAACTGGCATAGAGCAATACAATAGATCTAATTAGCATATGGAACATAAACTGACATAGGACAATAAGATAGATCCAATTAGCATTTGGAACATAAACTGGCATAGAACAATAAGATATATCCAATAGGCATATGAACTTTTGGTATGAATCCAAAAGATAAGAATTCACCAAACATGCTATGATTCATCTTACAGCATGTTCATAATGTCCAATTCACAAACTTATCAAAATTACTTTTAATTAATTATATGTGAAAGTAACTTAGACTCATAGTGGTAGAAGAGAAAATACATCTGAATTCTGTATTCTGAATTTGATTAGCTAAACCGTTGTTGTAGAAATTGATTCTTATCTTCCAATTTGAATACTCTAATTTAGATTTGCTTTGGAGAAGAGAAGAGAGGCTAGTTTTGATTTAGGTTAGGGCAGCATGGAGGCGCCATGGATTAGTGTAATGAAATTAGGGTTAGGTCTAGGTGTGTTTTTATAGGTGTATTAGGTGAATTAAGGCCTTTAGATTAGATTAGAGATCATCAGAACCACACAGCTCAAAAGACACGTCACCCAGCTAATCCTAGCAAGACACGTCATCAATGAACTCTCCCGAATTCCGTGCAGATTAGGCCTCAGCATGGGCGCATTTACCAAGTGTGCCAGCGCATTTTTGTTCTGGCGCACTTCACAAGTGCCCTAATTGTTCAGGCCTATTTTCTGATTTTTCTGCCCAACTTCTTTCGTCCATAACTTCTTCATACGGTATCCATTTTACGCAAACTCGGACACTGTCTCAAGCAGTCCGAGACAAACGCAATGGCGTAACCCTTTTCACCTAAATTTTCTTTTAAAAATTATTTATTCTTTAATTATCTCTTATATCATGTTTTAAAATTACGGGATGTTACATTCTCCCCTCCTTAAAGGATTTCGTCCCCGAAATATTCACGTTAAGAAGAATGTATCCTACCATCCAATCATCCATATACTCATCCATCATCCGCAAGCATCCATTGTCCTTAAAAGATTTCTAATGCTATATGAAATATGCAAAAGTGTGTGTATATGTTCGTTATCTAATGCAAAGATCAGGCGGTCTGCTGATTCATTGACCTCCTTAATGCAAAACATGATAGTGCCATGCGTCAATTATGTATGTAAAAGAATTTTAATGATACATATCATTTCTATATGAGTGCCCAACCATTCATATTAATGCTGCATCCATATGATAACACATTCAATATACATCCATTTATTTAAATATGCACACTCATTCATATGCAATATGAAAGTGATTGAGCCGATCTAGTGCCTAATGTGTGTGTAAATGCATCCACGAGCAACCACTAGCAAACACTTACATCCACTTGCATCCACCAAACATAACATGTCTCAAACACATGTATACAACCATAGGATTTTCTACCTTAGGGTCGAAGATATAATCTAGAGGATACACTAAACGACAGAACAAGTATAAACAAAGCGGTAGAAAAAGGGGAAGTTAAGAGCATACCCTCAAAAAGGAAAGGGTATGATGCGCGCATATTTTCTTCAGTCTCCCAAGTCGCGACTCCTTGATCATCTCCCCGTTGGACTTTAACCAACTTGACCTCTCGGTTGCGTAACTTCTTGACCTCTGATCCAGGGATGCATGTAGGAACTCGTCTAACAGTGGCATCTCGCTCTACTTCCACTTCTCTAAGCATGCTCGACCCTACTACTTCCGTGGTATTATGTAAACATTTTTGCCAATGCGACACATGAAATACGTCAAGAACACCACTGTGCTTCTCGGGAAATTTCACTCTGTAAGCCATTTGTCCAATTTGCTCTATAATGGGGAATGGCCCTACGAACCTTGGTGCCAATTTCCCTACAGACCCAAAACGAACTACATTCCTCAACGGTGATACTTTAATGAAGACCATGTCTCCAACACTGAACTCAAGATCGGTCCTTCTCTTATCATCATATGACTTTTGCCGATCCTGTGCCATCTTCATGCGTCTTCGAATCAAGTCTATCTTCTCTGAAGTTTCCCTAATCATCTCGGGCCCAAGCAAAATCTTATCCGTAGACTCCCACCAACAAGTCGGTGATTGGCAAGGTCATCCATATAGAGCTTCAAAAGGTGCCATGCCAATGCTAGTCTAATAGCTGTTGTTGTAGGCGAACTCCACTAATGGAAGATGTTCCTCCCATGTCCCTCCAAAGTCCAAGATGCATAATCTCAAAAGATCTTCTAGAATCTGATTCACTCTTTCTATTTGGCCGTCCGTCTGAGGGTGATAAGCGGTACTCAAACATAATTGCGTTCCTACTGCCTCTTGCAAGCTCTTCCAAAACTCACTAGTGAAAATGGGATCTCGATCGCTCACAATACTAGAAGGTATGCCGTGTAGACGAACTATCTCTCAGAGATAAACAGATGCTAACCTTGCCGCTGTTCTTTTATTCTTAACGAGAATGAAATGTGCACTCTTGGTGAGTCTATCTACAACTACCCAAATTCGCGTATTACCCTTCCTTGACCTCGACAACCCGTCAACGAAATCCATGGAAACACTTTCCCATTTCCACTGTGGAACCTCTAAAGGGAGAAGCAAACCACCGGGCTTCTTTTGCTCATCCTTGACTTGCTGACACACTAAGCATCTAGAAACGAACTCAGCCACATCCTTCTTCATTCCGGCCCTAAGGAAAACTCGCTTCATGTCCCTATACATCTTGTCTCCACCTAGATGTATGGTCAACTTAGAGCAATGTGCTTCTTCAAGGATTGTCTTTCTCAAACTCTCGTCTCGTGATACGCAAAGTCTCACATCCCTACGCAACCAACCTTTTTCATCGATAGTATACCTAGTAAGATGGCTCGAAGACTCCCCTCTTATGAGCTTGTCTACTATCTCTATCAACTGTGGGTCATCTCATTGTGCCGCACCTATCTCTCCCAAAAGCGTAGGTCGCACCTCTAATGATGCCAACAAACCGGCTACATAATCAATAGAGGGTCTAAAGTCAAAGGTAGAGATATACTTTAAACTCTGCCGCTCGACAAACAAAGGACTCAAAGTCAACTTATTTCTACTCAAGGCGTCAGCTACAATGTTACCCTTGCCTGGGGTATATGCAATCTCAAAATCGTAGGATGCTAAGAACTCCATCCACCTTTGTTGCCTTAAGTTTAAATATTTTTGGGAGAACAAGTATTTCAGTGACTTATGGTCTGTATACAACTCAAACCTCTCTCCAAGCAAATAGTGACGCCAAGACTTAAGCGCAAAAACTATGGCAGCTAACTCTTAGTCGTGGGTAGGGTAATTCTTCTCATGGACCTTTAACTACCTTCCACCATAGCATATCACCCTTCCCTCTTGCATCAAAACTATGCCAAGCCATGTCTCGCAAGCATCGGTATACACTGTGAACGGTTTACTCCCGTCCTGCAGAACTAAAACTGGAGTTGTCGTCAATGCCCTCTTCAAACATTGGAAAGCATCGTCACAGTCAACATCCCAAGAAAAGGTAAAATTCTTTTTGTCAATCGTGTAAGTGGGGCTGATATCTTAGCAAAGTCCTTGATGAACTTTCTATAATAGCCCGCCAACAGAGAAAACTTCTTACTTCTGTTGCATTCTTAGGAACCTTCCAATCTTGGATTGCCACCACCTTCGCGGGATCCACTGCTATCCCTTCCATAGAGACCACGTGTCCTAAGAACCTCACTTCCTTGCTCCAAAAATGACATTTGGAGAACTTAGCTTTGAGTTGATGTGCTCGAAGGGTCTCTAAGACTTCCCTAAGATGTAGGGCATGCTCTTCCTCGCTTATAGAAGATATCAAAATATCATCCACAAAGACCACCACGAACTTGTTTAGAAACTCCCTAAACACCCTACTCATCAAGTCTAAGAAATATGCGGGTGCATTCGTCAAACCAAAAGGCATGACGAGCCGTTCAAAGAAACCGTCGGGAGACCTAAAAGCAGTCTTATCTATACTATCCTCAGCTACCCTTAACTGATGAAATCCTGTAGCTAAGTCCAACTGCGAGAAAACCGAAGCACCAACCAACTGATCGAACAAATCATCTATCCTCGGCAATGGGTGTCTGTTCTTCTTCGTGAGCTTTTTCAGCTCTCTATAGTCCACGCACAATCTGAGTGAACCATCAGCCTTTGTACCAAAAACAACTGGAGCACCCCACTCCAAGATACTTCTTTTATGAACCCTTTCTCAAGAAAATCTTTCACTTGTTTACTAAGCTCCCTCCTTTCTCTTGGAGCCATGTGGCGCACCGGCAATGCAACTGGCTTTTCATTGTCCACGAAATATATACGTAAATCTATCTTGCATTTTAGAGGTATGCCTCTAACCTCCTCAAAGACATCTGCATAATCACAGACTACTCGAACAGATTGCAATTCATCAATAGATGTGTCAAGAGATTCTAGGTAGATAAGCATAACAGAACCCTTAGGGTCACATGAGATATCGAGAGTATTCCCCAAACTAGTCAACGATCTAACTACCCTCCTTTCACAGTCGAGAATGGCACCATACTTGGTTAGCCAATCGATTCCTAGAATCAACCCATAGCCCGAGAATCCAAGCACATAAGCGTTGCATTCGAACTCAACGCCATACACATATATTCTCAAATCCCGACATAACATAGAAAGATGAGCCGTACCCCCAATAGGATTTGAGACAACTACGGGATCCATAACTAGACTAGTATTTAAGTGCAGTGTTTCAACCAAGGAAGCAGATATGAACGAATGTGAAGCGCCAGAATCAAAGTACGAACAGGATGATCAAAAAGGAAAATCAAGCTTTCAACAGAAATGTTTCTACCTCTCTCTTGCATAGGTGCCATGAGAGCAAGAACCTGCCCTCCAGAAGTAGATCCTGTCCTCTGTCCTTGCCCTTGTCCTTGCCTCCTTGGGCAGTCTTTAATCATATGTCCTGCCTCACCACATTGGAAGCAACTCATCTTCTTCTTCTTCCTACAGTCCTTGCTTAAGTGGCTCGGTGTTCCACAATTAAAACACCTTTTCTTCCCTTTGCCCTTGTTATCCTTACCACTTTTTTGTTGTTGTTGTGCTTTCTTTGGATCCACCTTCTTATCCTGTGCCTTATCTACATTAGCACCTTTCTCCTCTTCATGCATCAGCGCCATGTCAACAAGTTTCTCGAAAGTAGCCCCCATAGGAATGTGGGACATAGCCAACCCGTGTAATGGTTCATTCAGACCCTTGGCAAATCTCAAGGCCTTCTTATATGGTGTATTAACTAATTCCATACCAAACCTTGCTAACTGGTTAAACTTGTTAACGTACTCCTTCACAAATAAATTCTCTTCTTTCAAAGCCAAGAACCTTTCCATGTATAAACTCGCCTCTGCTTGCGAAAGAAATTTCAACTCGAACCTTCATCTAAAGTCTATCCACGTCTCCACTGGACGCCCTCCATTAGTTACTTCCCACCAAAAGGAAGCTTCGTCTTTCATCAACCAATCAGCTAGCTGAACCTTCCTTCCATTGTCTATCTCAAAGATAACAAGAAAGTCCTCCACCTCCTTGAGACAATTCCGAGCCTCAACAAATGTCTTAGTCCCATAAAACGGTTTTCCTCCCATCTCACGGAAGTCTTTGCATATCTTAGAAAAAGTGTCTACACGGAGGGAGGGGGAGGAGGAGCTGCAGCTGAGGGAGGAGGAACATTGGCTGGGCCTGCGTCAGTAGCCCTAGCCTTCAGATACCTTCTGAACCAGCCTGGTATCGGTACGCCCTCGGGCATATTGGGTTATCCATACATGCTGAAAGGAAAAAGGAAGAGATTCAAAGCAAAGAATCGAAAGATAGATATATGGCTTTTGGGATTATGTTTTTCATAATAAACTTCTCTGTTGAAAATATCCTCTTTAAAACATGTTTTTGAAAATACTTCTTTCTAAAAAAATGCTTTTGAAAACGGTTTTCAAAATCATTTATCTGTTCTGGTAACCTTCAGCTCTAATACCACTTGTAACACCCCACGTCCATTAATGTCACTCACTAAGGGAATGCATTAACTTTCATATTATAGGAGTATATAATAGAATATCACAAGACAGAAATATCAAATGGTACTTAAAAAAATTCAAAATTTATTCATTACAGTGGAAAAGAAAAACATGTTTGGTTACAACATCAAAACCACATACTAGATTCAAGTACACAAATATCCATCTTGTACAAAATTATTATCAGAGTACATAAAAGTAAAACCATAATCCTACTCCAAATAGCCATAATGAAAAAGAGATAAAGCTGAGCATTACTTTCAACACTTCCAAGCACTTCAAGAAGAAAGGAATCCAAGTCAAGCTTCACTATACCCACGCTGAGGACCTTGGGGGGGGGGGAGGGGGGAAGAAAGAAAAGAGGCGAAACAAAAAGGGGTCAGACATACGTCTAGCGAGTCTAGTGACTTTAACAATATAATCAGTAAAGTAACAAGATAAGAACATAAACTGGATATAAGAGATGACCGTAACATAAGCATATATGACAAGGCAACAAGATAAATAAGATATAACGTTGATTGCGCTTCTAATCACTATAAGAAAATTCCTACACCGCACCAATGCTAATTACACCGCACCATTGCTAGTCCCATGCTGAAAGTTGATCCCTCTTACTAATCATAATAATAATAATGGTAGTTTCGTGCACTCCTAGCTGGTGTCATAGGTGCCACCTACTCCTATCTCCACTAGTTGTACCCACTACCCTCCCCATTCGATCGGCTTCCTAACTCGTAAATACCCGTGCTGGTTCCACAGTAGGATGTATCACTCCCTAAAGTGGCAACCCGATACAACTAGAATGCATGGATTATACCTACACGATGCAACAACGTCTTACCTACCAGCCCGGAACCACGCACACACATGACTTCGTTGGACTTGCACTGCCATCGCTAACTCTTTTGACCTATTACAATCAAACCCAGTAAGCGTGTCCCGTCCTCGACCTAGTTCGAGCTCACATAGATACAGAATGGGTTACTGGTTGAAAAGGGTCCACACACTTGACACAAGCTTCCCTCCTAAGCTTGGTCCCCACTAGGAATTCCCACGTAACCCCTTCTTATTCCCATGTCTTCTTACATGTTTCACCATAGTTAAGTGCTTCAAATTATATTTCACATGTAATTCATGTCACCCACTTAACCCCCATGTCTTACTACATGTCTTATCTTAGTTAAGTGTTTCATTATAACTGTAATCTTGCAAGACCTCCCACATTAGATTGCCGTTTTGCGGTTGCTGGATATGCCGGGCAGTTTCGGGTAGTCTTATATCGCAATCCGAATCTAACCTCGTGTCTTTGCATTATTACGTATCTAATTTCCGCCTTTGACCTCTCACATTAGATTACAAAATTGCGGTTGCTGGATGTGTCGGGCGGTTCCGGGCAGTCTTATACCGCAATTTGAATCTAACCTCGTTTCTTAGGCATTCATTATCACTTTCTCAATTCATGTCCCCAATTTTAAATCTTGGATTATAATATATACCCATAATTTCCAATCTAAATTATGTTCATCATTTTAATCCAAATTTATGTCCATAACTTCATGTAAACAAATTGCACCAATTCATGCCCCAAATCAATTACATGATTTCAAGTGTTTTTGTGCCCAACTGCATATTATTCAATAATTTCCCCAAACTTTTCCCACAACGTTCCCATGTCATTCGTACGTATAATAATATGTTAGGCTCGCAGTTAGCCTAATCTCATAAAAAGGAAAAGAAGAGAAGAGGGGAAGAGAACCATGACATCAAAACTAGCATAAAAATAAGCATAAGAAGTATGAACTGACATAGAACAATAAAATAGATCTAATTATGCATATGAACTGGCATAGAGCAATACAATAGATCTAATTAGCATATGGAACATAAACTGACATAGGACAATAAGATAGATCCAATTAGCATTTGGAACATAAACTGGCGTAGAACAATAAGATAGATCCAATAAGCATATGAACTTTAAGTATGAAGGCAAAAGATAAGAATTCACCAAACATGATATGATTCATCTTACAGGCATGTTCATAATGTCCAATTCACAAACTTATCACACTTACTTTTAATTAATTATATGTGAAAGTAACTTAGACTTACAATGGTAGAAGAGAAAATAGATATGAATTTTGTATTCTGAATTTGATTAGCTAAACCATTGTTGTAGAATTTGACTCTTATCTTCCAATTTGAATACTCTAATTCAGATTTGCTTTGGAGAAGGGAAGAGAGGCTATTTTTGATTTAGGTTATGGCAGCATGGAGGCGCCACGGATTAGTGTAATGAAATTAGTGTTAGGTCTAAGTGTGTTTTTATAGGTGAATTAGGGCCTTTAGATTAGATTAGAGATCATCAGAACCACACAGCTCAAAAGACACGTTACCCAGCCAATCCTAGCAAGACACGTCATCAAAGAACTCTTCAAAATTCTGTGCAGATTCAGCCTTGACATGGGCACCCTTCCTAAGTGCACCAGTGCATTTTGTTCTGGCGCACTCCACAAGTGCGCCAGTTGTTCTGGCATGTTTTCTGATTTTTCTGCCCAACTTCTTTCATCCATAACTTCTTCATACGGTATCCGTTTTACGCAAACTCGGACACTATCTCAAGCATAATTCCGAGATGAATGCAATAGCGTAACTTGTTTCACCTAATTCTTCCTTTCAAAATTAATTATTCTTTAACTATATCTTATGTCATGTTTTAAAATTACGGGGTGTTACTTGTTGGTTGTTACTATAATCGAATAAGATTATAATTGAAATTGTTACAAATAACCAATCAGAATTAACATAAATGTAATATTTAGAATCAGATAAATTTAATTTGAATTTAAAACAGAATTGGAACTATAATTCTGGAACTTTGAAAGGTGTATGAAACAAATTTTGGATTATATAAGGAAATTTTAAGATCTTGGGTGATTTAAAAATATTTTTCAAATATTTTAAAGGATATTTTGAAAGTGATTTCAAAATGGGAGTGTTGAAAACATGTTTTGAAAGTGATATAGTATTGAACTCACTTCGATCGCTGGGAAATAATTCTGATGATGACGGCCGCATCATCTGGGTCATTTTCGAGTAGTTAAGTGACAGATTACTACCAAAGATTTTATTTTGAATTATTTTGAGGAAATAAGTTATTCAGAAATTCAATTATTTTGAATTATTATATTTGTAAATACATACGATTTCAAACTGATTGGAAATAAAACTGAGGGATTTAAATTCTGAGATTTAAAATTTACTTATGAAGTTAAATGGTAAAAGTGAATATATTGGAATTTAACTTAAGCTAAGGCAAATAAAATTGGATTGGATTAGTGATAATCCGGAATGGAATTGGATTGTTGAGTAAGAATATGGAATTTGAGATTGGAGTTGGAGTTTGAAATGGAATTTGGCTTGAGCATAAGAAAATTATTGGATTCAAATATAAAGTGATTGGAGATCAAAGTTAGGAATGCATGGATATATGTTGAATTGATAGCAGATGGAAGAGATAAAAGTTGAATGCATAACAAAAAGGTACAAGTTTATTTTATATGAGGTATGAGATTTTTATGAGCCTGTTTGGAAAGCCAACTAGCTGTTTGATTTTCTTTTGAGTTGGAGAAAGCCTGGAGAGGTGAGTTATAGTTGTACCGATTGAGCCGTGCAAAGGAGATGCTGGCGAAATTTTTCGGAAATTTAAAGTGTTTGGAAATTTTCCGAATTTTTGGAAATTTTCATTAGTAAGAATAAACTAATATTTTAACTAATATTAATTGGATCGATTGAAACTGAAGTTAAGAAATAAAATAAAATATTTTAAATCTAGTTAATAGGGTGACAGCATTTTTCCGGCTTAGTAATTTCGGGGACGAAACTCTTTTAAAGGGGGAAAGAATGTAATGACCCATATTTTTAATGATATAATAATTAATTAATTTAATTATTTAAGTAATGGTCTTGTAATTTAATTGGCTTAAATTAAATAATTCTAGTTTATATTTATTTAATATAAATAATGGGATAATAAATTTAATTTCCGAAATGGTCGGAAATAGTTGAATTGGCAATATTGGGTAAATTGGATGATTTAAAGTTTTAATTTAGTTCAAGATTGAATGATAATAACGAATATATTAATTTAACGATAGTTGAATGTATCAATTATAATATAAATTATAATCAAGCCCACAACGTCGAGGTAGTTCGTAATATTGAGTTTTGAACTTCAAACGACTATACAGGGTTCGTTATTAATCGGATTTCTTCGAAACAAGAAATGTTGGAATCTATTGGACTGTATTTTTCTAATCGAAGAGAAAAATGGAGTTTTCGCTTATAGATTGTAAGTTATGGCTAAATCAAATTTTCAAATAGTCGCTATGGGATCGCTTATAAACCATAATAATATATTTAATTATAATTAAATATTGGTTTCGAATTTAGACAAGATCTTTGAGGCTTAGGGATAATTAAATTTTTAAAATTTTACTGTAATATTTGTTTTGGAAAATAAGCACTATTTATTTTTGAAGTATTTTACACCCTAAACCAGCATTTTGGGACTTCACGGAATAAACTAACTTGTCTATTTTATTATATTTTTTAGATCGTGCCTCCATGCTTGTCACGACCGTATTCTTATTTTTGTCTATAGCAGTCCGTAAATTTTATATAGTAGGGTACCCCTATATTTTTCTAAGCTTTAAAACAAAACATACGAACATATCAAAAACAAACTTGTCCCATTTACCCTTCAGGAAAATACCAAACACGTGTTTATGCTGCTTTCTATTTATTTCCCTAAGTTTAAAAAGAAAATGACATGCGTGGATAACTTCAATGTTAAGAGAAGATAACTTAAACATGAAGGATGAAGGATAATCAATCAAATATTGTATGAGTACTCATCTTCTTTAACAAACCGAATTATACATATATGAACAGATGCCTTCATTGCTAAGCTTCGTACAAATATAGAAAACATACCTACCCTACTTCAAAGACTTGCGCAGGCCTATGTTCTGTCCTCTCAATGGACAACCCATTGCAGACCTAAGGATGGACACTAGCGCAGACCTAGATTTTCTTCAACCTTAATTTTTCTTAGCTTATATAAACACAAGCTTATCGGTGAGAACAATTCATACGACTTCAACTTAAACTTTTAAAACGCAAGCATGCTTATATTCGAACTTCTCTTCTCCGTTGCATGATCTTCAATGGGATCGAACTATTTTGGATCGGTGTTACTGAAAACTGCAGTGAGTTCAAGTTTTTATATATCATAGGAAGTATGGGTATTGGTCAGCAATGGAGTGTGTAATATACTGGAGGAGCTCGCATTTTAAAGTAGAGAAGAGGAAGATGTGAAGAAAAGAAAGTGTGCTGCAAAAACCTTTGAAGGGGAATGGGAGGAAGCGCAGCTTGTTGTCGAAGGCTTGGAAATGGAGAAACACGTCCAAAAGTTTTGGCGTGAACTGAAGTTTGCGGTTCCAGAAAGACTGTTAAAGAGTTAAATGAAGTGAAAGGCCACGGGAGCGTGAACTAAAGTTTGTGTGAGTAATTGTGTTCATAAGGTACTGGAGCGTATTAGTTTCCAGGAAGACGAGTACAGAGGAAAGCAGACAGTATTTTTCTGGGGAAGAAGCTCATCTGAATCTATGATGCATAAGAAGGTTAATAGTCAGGCGAGAGTTATTGCGCCTGTCTGTAGTTATGGAGAGTGGTTGATATGATCTAAAATGTGGGCGTGAGTTGAATGCATTGGGACATGAAGGTCTGTAAGTGGGTACATGGTTAAACATTTTGGGAGAGGGGACGTGTACAGAGTGTACACGCATGAAGTGGAAACAGTGGCTTACGAGTGGGAGAAAAAGAAATGATAAAGGAGGAACCAGAAAAATCGAAAAGAGACATTGATGAGGTTACTGCTCAATTGAACTTGTGTAACAACCCGGAAAATCATAACCAATTTAAAATTCTTACTTTGGGAATTTTAACGAATTTTGAATATTTAAAATGATTTATTTTAAATAATAACGACTAGAAATTTAATTTGAATAGAATTAGAATGTATAAATTTATTTGAATCGAAGTTAGAATATAAATATTTATTTTAATTATAAAAGGAATTGAAAATGGCGTGGTAGCTTGAAAATTCGATTTCAAATTTCAAATTTCAAATGAATGTACATGATTCAAAATAAACCGGATTTTGGAAAAACCAGAATATTTGAATCTATTTGAAAATATCTTTCCAATGAATGTGAAAAATCCTGATTTCATAACGGGAATAAAAAGTTATGTCTAGTTGAAAATTCGGAATAATCGCTACGAAATTTATATAATATATAGCCATTAAAAATACCTTCGTTTTCGAAAATACCTCCGTTTTCGATGAGACCTCTTTTGTTGGATTCGAAATGTCAAGTTATTGCTGGATTCCAATTTCCATAATTTTTGGAGTCAATATGTGAGCGTGGTAAATTTAAACGTGTTTGGTCAATTCAGTTTGAATTTAATTGACTGGAAAATGACCAGTTTTCAGATGGTCTCCAAATTCGATGAAATTAGTTTTGTTAAGACCATATCATCAAAACATAGTTAGATTTAATCTTCGGAAATTTTTGGAGTTAGTATGTGGCCCCAGTAAATTAAAATGTACGTTAAAATCAAATTTGAATGTTATATTAATTTATATTGTAATTTTGATGAAAATAGATCGTAACAGCCGAATTGGCTTACGAAACATATCCCATTGTGTTCGGAATGGGGGTATTTAGCTAGGGCAACAGTCGTTGGGTTTGGTTTTGAGTTCGAATCGATGAACTAATATTTTTGGAATTAAATAATTTTTATATAAATATAAATGCTCAAGCTAAGGGGTCAAACCCTGGTCAATGCCCAAATACAACGCGCCTTCCTCCAACAATTCACAGCGGAAATAGCTCGAATTTTCAAGCTACAAAATATCCCAATCCAAACTGAATTAATCCAAACTCCTCATACAAAATCCTAGCCCTCTCTATGATCTACAAATCCATATAGAAGTGATTAATTTTCGTAGCCTAACTAGCTCGAAATTGCCCCTCAAATCAGCCGACATCGAACACGATTTGGAAGCAGGCGGGGCCCTCAAATGGGTGGCGGTTCATAGAGGAGGGAGGTGGTGTTGCGGCGCATCATGGGGAGGGGGGAGGGGGTGTGCTCCGATCCACCTCCTGTTAACGGAGAAAGCGGCGGCGACAACTCTTGGCCTGGATTTTGAACGTGAAGAAAGGTCTTAAATTCTTTTTATTTTATTTTATAAGTATTTTTTTTAAATCTGATTTTCTTTTATAGGAAATAGAAGCTAATAAAAATGTAATTTTTATATTAACAACATTGATATAAAAATGTAATTTTTATATCAACAACATTGATATAAAAATATAGTTTTTAAAATATATATGGCATTGTTATAAAAATTCGATTTTTAATTATAAACATCATTTGTAAAAATATGATTTTTATATAGAAAACTGATTTGATAAAAATGTGATTTTTATATATGCATTAGCGTAGTAAAAATATGATTTGAATTTTAACGATATAAAGATTTGATTTTTAATGATATAAAGACATGTTTTTTCATTACATAAAGATATGATTTTTTGGAATATAAAAATATGATTTTTATGTATATGCAGCAAAATAAAAATATGATTTTCATATATGTATTAGCGTAATAAAAATATGATTTTTAGCGGTATAAAGTACGATTTTTAATACATATAGAAAGGTTTAAAGATGTGATTTTTAAATATATATAACAGTGTATTAAAAATGCGATTTTTAAATCTATAATCATCATAATTAAAATGTGACTTTTACCATGAACAGCGTGAAAACGGATTACGATGGAACCGACTGGAAACAAATCCAAATCCAAACCATTCAAAAATAAAGAATGGAGGAGTGGATCCCAAAGGTGAGAACTTATCATTTTAATTTGTTTTCTAGTTATATATATATATATATACTAGGATGCAAATGGTGCTTAGTAGCACCCGATACCTTGTTTCCCTGTTGATTGGTTGGTTTGTTTGAAGTTGGTTTGGGAAGCGAAATAATTAGATTATAATTGGTATGTGTATGGCGCGAGCCAATATTAGGCAAGGGATAAGGCTAGACCTTATTCAGGTTCTAGTATCGCGCCGTTATGTTGCGAAATTTTCTAAAATGTTAGAACAATAAAAATTTCATTTTTATTGTATAAATGAACTGTATAAAATATTCATGAGTTGAAATAAATATTTTATAGTTAACAGTAGAATTTCTAACGTGTATATGAATAAAATAAATATTCATTAACAAATCGGACGATTTGTTTATGTACACACATTTGACTGACATTGATTGGGACGATATATTTTGCATATCTCCCAATTGCACTAATCATAATCAGTGTTTGTTGTTTGAAAACCCCACAGGGGTATTGGGATGATATTGGGCATACACGAATCCCAATATTTAGTTGTATGTCAATTGATGGGTTGACAGACTGTTGTAAGCATTAATAATTTATATTTAACGCTTATGCAGTTGTGTAATGCACTCTGGATGATGGTTGACTGTGTTTGATTATTGTTGTGTACATGGGTGTACGAAATTCATATAAATAAAATTATATAGTAATTGACTGTGTCTGATTCAAATTCGGAAAGAACGAATATTTTAAATTAAAGAATATTTTAAAATAACGGAAAATGAATATTTTAAAATAAATAATATTTTAAAATAATATTCAATAATGGATCAAAATATGATTTTGATGTCCGATTTGGGATGGACACGAAAAATATTTAAATATATAAGGCCGTGTTGATTAGATTAACGCCAGTTTGACGTGAACGGTATTTATATTGATTTTATTCATTTTTATAATGAATATCGAAAAGGAAGTGATTTCAAAATCTAATGTTTTGAAAATATTATCATTTGTATATTAATGACATGGAATATTCAATTTTGATTTAAAATTGAATATGAAGTTGAAATCGTTTTGAAAACGAATTTAAAACGATTTATAAAATTACGTTTTAAATGGAAATCAATGAAATATATACAATATATATATTTAATGGATTGAATAGAACGCACCGCGCCGCGGCAGTTCGTGAATTTTGACCATTGACTTCGAATTGACATTTCGGGAGATCCGACCGTCTGATTATCCTAAAACTGGAACCGTTGGGTTCGTATCAAAAAGAACTTTCCAATGAATATAAAAGATTTGAAATCTAATGGTTGGATTTGGAATTATGTCCAAATCAAATTTGGAAAAGGTCGACGTAAGTGTAGTTCGATGACTGTTTATGGAAATCGACTGTATGAGCCTTGATAAAATTATTAAAAATATTGATAATTTGTGTAAAATCATAATAAATGATTGGGAAAGAATTTGGATGAAAAATTCCACATTTGTAAAGATAAAAATACTTTTTATCGAAATGAACTAGTTACGAACTAGAATTATAATCCAATATTTTTAAATAAATAAATTGGATTTGAAATGGTTTTAAAAATAACCAGAATTTTCAATATATGAATTGGAATGGATTTGAATCAAAATTATCTTCGGAATATTTCGATATTGGATTCCGTGATTATACGGATATTGTGGAGGAATTTGGAAGATATATATATCGTTATTTCCAATACGATATTTGTTGATTTCAGAATTTGATATTGAATATAAGCCAATATAATTTCTATTAAGAGCCTTGTATTTAATATTGAATTGGATTTTGGGTTTTTCGTGAATGTTGTCTTCATTAACACTGTTCTTAAACCCAGTTGAGAAAAGATTAAATCTTTTAATTAAGATTTAATAAAGTTTACCAATTAATTAATATTTAATTGGAATTGAATTGAAATTGGATTATTGGTTTGTCGTGAATGGTGTCTTCAGTAACTCTGTTCTTAAACCCCCTTTGAAAGGAATAAATCTTTTAATTAAGATTATTAGAGTTTTCAGTTACATTTGCTAATTGGAATAAAATGGAATGTGAATCGGGTTTATCGTGAACTGTTGTAACACCCCGCATTTTTAATATAATTAAAAATGTATATATATATATGCATAGATAGGTAAATAATAGTGTGTGTAACGGAAAAGATAATAAAATAAGGATAATTAATTTAAATATCAGGAATTATGTAAAACAAACATCACCATTGCGTTCGTCTCGGAATTTTGCTTGGAATAGAGTCCAAGTTTGCGTAAATTGGACTCTATATGAATGGGTTATGGCCTTTAGAAAATTCAACAAAAATTCAAAACAGTTCGAAATTTGACCCAGGCAGGTCGACCTGGGTGTCGACCTGGGAGTCAGGTCGATCAGGGGGTCGAACTAGGGGTCGACCTACCCCTAGGGAGGTCGAGCTACCCCCCAGATCTGGGCAGTTTCATGCCTATAACGTGTTTTAAAGTGCTGTACGAATCTGATGGCTTCTAGGTCAATCTAAGGGCTCTAAAACACTCTCTACACCTATAAATACATAGCGATACCTAACCCAAATTCATAACAATTCCTCAAGACGCCTCCGTGTTGCTGAACTCTCAATTCTCTTAGCCGTCGTCTCTAAAACCTAAATCAAATTAGAAATTCTTCATTAACAATTCAAGCTCTTCACCAATAATCAAAAAAAGAAGATTAATCAACGTTCTACATCAACAACAAATCGTTTATTTCTCCAATCCAGTCAATGTGAGTGGATTTGAACTATATTTGTTGTATAATATTGCTTCTATCGTTTACCATTCCCAATAATGAATATGATGATAATTTAATAAGATCAGCTATCTTATTTATGCCTACGTTTGAGTTCTCTCCTTTTTATTCTTTCCGCTTTTTATTTTTATAGCTAGGTTATCTCGAGCCTACATCTATCATGGATTCATGTGTTTTAATGGGAACGAGAAATCAAAAAAAGGGAAAAAGGGTTCGTTTGGGCATAATATAGGGATTGGGAGGTTTTGTATAGAATTATGGGCATAATTATACTATAATGTCGAATTTATGTAAGTTTGACATAATTGTAATTGGATATGGAATTGGTATAATTTAATATTAACAACATGTAATTGGATAACATGGATTGGTGAAATTTATTTGTGACTTGAAAAATAAGCCTAGAGGGTGTATTAGATTATATGTATGAACGTGGGAATGTTGGAGTATATATATTGGGAAAATATTGATTATATGAAATTGGGTATAATTGGATATTGGCATGTTTGGGTATGAATAACATGGAATTGGTGTATTTGGCTATAATTGGATAATTTGGGTAATATGAAATTTAGCTAACTATTATGTAATTGGTGTAGTTAATGACAAATTGGAAATAAGACTAAAAAAAATGAATTGTAATTAAGTTGAATTTGGAACACATGACATGAATTTGGGGTTTGGGTGAAAGACGATTGTTAATGAACGCCTATGACACGAGGTTAGGCGCATTTGTGGTGTAAGACTTCCCGGAACCTTTCGTCAAATCCAGCAACCACAAGCGTACATCTAATGTGAGAGGTCAACGGCAAGAACTAGAAGCGTAACGGTTTATGACACGAGGTTAGGTGCGTTGTGGTATAAGTCTGCCCGGAACCGCTCGGCAAATCAAGCAGCCACGAACGGATGTCTATTGTGAGAGGTCATACATCGTTACAGCATAATAAATAAATTAAGAAATACTAACCATAATTAGACATGTGGGAGACATGGGTACGGTTAGAGGGTTAAGTGGGTGATATAAATGACATGTAAAGCATGACTAATGTGGACTTAACCATTATAAGACATGTGATGTAAAACATGACTAAGGTAGACTTAACTGTTGTAAGACATGTGTAAGAAATGGAAACTATAATAAGGGGGTTAAGTGGGACACGGGTGACATGTGAAACAAAAATTTTGATATGCTTAACCAAATGGGACCCGTAACGGTATCATAAATTAATTGAATTGGGTAAAGTTTAAGTAACGGGTTAAGTAAATGGAAGGGTTAAGTTAAATCTAAAATTAATGACAAGAAATGGGGAATGATAAATAATTTATTATGAATAAACTTGAATAAGGCAAGAAAGGATAATAGGTGGAAATTATAACTTATGGGACAAGATAAGTTATAGGAAACGATAAGGAAGATGAGATAACTTATATGTAAGGATATACTTAAATTAAGTGGTTTGGGAGGGAGAAATGTGAAATTAAAAATGATATAAGTTATATGAATGGAAAAGAAGTAAATTAGAATCATATATGTTGGTGGGGTTGAGTAATTCTCTGGGTGCCAGTCTGATGTTGATTTCGGTCTTTGGGGCTGGTGTTTTGGGGGTTATTCTCCTAATCAGTATATATGTGGGATAAGGCATACTTAACTATGTATTAAGTATAACATGTTGTTGTAACCCTAAAAGGGAATAATTTATGAAATTGGAAAATAACATGTTGTGGACTTATTAATGGACTGAAGTGGGTTAAGTATAAATTGAGTTAATAAGCAAGGGTAACCTTGTAAATACGAAAAAGAAAGCTAATGTGAATAACCAAGTTAAATGAGAAAATTGATGAGGTGGCGCAAGCACATAATTAATGACTAGACGTAGGGTTTAATGACAGATAAAACTAAGGCGCTTGAAGCAGTCCGTACATTATAGGATGAATAGCCCAACGAGGTAGATCATCACGATGTCATAAGGCACGAGGGGAGCGCACGTTCATTATTCTGGCGGCTCCAACGGACTGGAAGGGGAGGCAGGTGGCTTCCTGAGACGTTAAAGGTGCTCCTGGTAGTCCTCTGTGGTGGTTTAGCTTTGATCTAGGATTACAGAGGTTGGGACTGCGCGGAACCACCAGGTGGGTGGGCCTTGACTGCATAAGTAGGGGGCAGTCAGAATGTTGTACGCGGTGGTATTAAGGGTGGTTCGGCAGTTGCCTCAGGTGGAGGTGGAGGGTCAAGACCAAACGATAGCAAGATCGTCGGACGCCTGTCACCAGCAGCCTAAGGAATGCGAAAAGACAAGAGCTAACCCCTAGAGGTCGTTAACCTTTGCTATCAAGGGACGGGTGCGGGGAGACCCCACATGGATGTTTAGATTGTTTGCTTGTTAGGGGTGGTCGCTTAGCTCGTGTGGTCTTTACTAGTTGAGGGAGGGTCTGAGGTGGGGCCATAGCCACCATAGAAAAACTAGACCCGAGGGATATCTGTACATTGGACACTCTTAGAGGTGGGCCCGTACCGATATAAAAAAGCTCCCGACCGAGTTCCTTGTTTCTGGTGTAGCCCTGCCACGGAACTCGGGTGCACAAGTAGAGGTTATGTGCAGTAGAAAATCGAGTACGATTGATGATACGTACGTGGGAAAGTCTAGGTACAACCGTGTTTGCTCTGGGTGGTGTATCGTGGACTAGAGGGTATTATTCGATGATGGAACCAAATTCGATCGAATAGTTCGGGGATCGCAGCCAGTACGCTTACATAGCACAGCGATAGTGGTTCTATGAGGATGTAGCGTTGTACGCTACTATTGCATAGAATGATGGACTGCACATATTACTATGGCAATACGGAGGAGACCGTGCGAGTGGGGTACCACGGGGTGTACCTCAGTTTGGGGGTAGCTACATATACATTATATTAGGTGAATCTACTAGGGGGTAGATGGGTGCGACGTGTGTTTGAAAGCCTTGAGTGGTAATAACATGGATAACCTAATAAATGAGAAAATGTAATTGAACGGTATATGTAGGATTATTCAAAAAGTCTAGTTTAAATTCATTCACACAGAACTTATGTTCTGACCCCCTCCTCATAACATTCGCAGGTTAGACAAAGACTTATGGCTTTGGAAATACTGATTTAGCAGTATTGTGATTAAGGTAAAGCTATGTTTTAAATATATTATATTTAACTCCTTCCGATATGAGGTGTTTTCCGAACTCCGACATATCTCTTTTCTCTGTCTTTTTCTGTCGGATACCAGAGCAACCAACTCGGGTTTTGGTGGATTGGATTTTTGAAAAAAAAAACGGTCCGTCGGAATCTGGGTTGTTACATTTGGTATCAGAGCATATGTTTTCGATTCCTATATAGATAATGAGTGAGCATATTTGTATTTTCAAAAATATAAATATATTATATAAACCTAGATCCATAAAGGAGCCCACTAAGTAGAAAGAGTAAAATATGGAAAGAGTTGGGATATCTCTTTTGTACAATAAAGATATGAACATAGAAATTTTGAGACCCTTAGGTGGTTTGGTTGGAAAGTGTACAATATATTTGGTATTAGAGAAAGATGTATCCCATATAATAGAAACTGAAATGTTAGTATTTCAGATTAGTGGTTTAGAAGTGAAACCTTATAAATTGGAAAAAAGTTAAAGAGTGGAAGATGGATTAGGAATATATATAGTTGAGAGAATTGGCTTTGGGAAAATGTTTAGGAAAGCCTAGTTAAGTTGGAGACTTACTTTGAGTTTAACCCAATGATTAACTTTTAAGAACTTGAAATTATACAAAAAAAGTTTTGGCAAAAGGGAATTTGTGGTGTTTTCAAGTTTTAATCTTAAAAGTATTTTGATGTTTGAAAGAGATACGATGGAATCATATTTAAAAAACTGCAATTTGTGTTTTAAATTAAAGTGGGGTATATTTTGTAAAGTAATGATTTCTTGTTTTAAAAGAATTCTCTCATGAAAAAGTGTACATTATAGAGCATGTATAGCTCATTAGTTTTCATACTATAATATATGAAAGGATTAAAAAGTAAAGCATACAAAATGTTGCATTTTGTAAAAGAAAGTTTTAAAAATCTCTATTCGGTTGGCAATAAAATTTTATTTATTGTTTTAGAAAAGAATTTTGTTGGGTAAACGAAATAATCTGTAGGAATTAAAAAAAGAGTAAATGTTTGCACCTTGTAGCAAGTAGTTAGATTAACATCGTAGGTATAAACAGTGTAACCCATTAGTTGTCCTTGTCTACTCCAGTTTTGTGATTTGAAAAAAAAATGTTTTGCATTTTTATTTAGTAACATGTTTTTATGGTTTGGCAAAGGCAAGTTTTTGAGAAAAAGAGAAAAGTTTTACCACTTTTAGTTTTTGGAAGAAATATGCAATGCAAATAAAGAGGCCAAACCATACTTTTAAAAGAATGGGGTAGGTAAGGATTAAGGCCTAGAGAGAACGAGATAAAGTTAAGGCTATGAATTAAAGAACCAGAACCTAACTGGAGATTGGTAGAGTTGAGTGATTCTCTGAGTATCAATCTGATGTTGATTTCGGTCTTCGAGGTTGATGCTTAGGGAGTTATTCTCTTACCAATTTCCAGTCAAAGATTAGCTAATATTAAACTAATAGAAAATCCATGTAGATTGCCTAAACATTGAGAAACCTAGGTTTGTTGCTTGAGAAAAAGAGATAAAGTATAGGCTAGTAATACACAGCAAGGACTAGTAGTGACTTCTAGGTAGTGGAAGGGCAAGTAAGTGTTGAGAGTTGGTGGTTGGACTTTTCTTTAGAGAAATAGCCTTATGATTCTTGGCCCTTGGTAGTAGCTGTGTAGCATGTTGTTTGAATTAAAAATAGAAAAGCTTATTTGGAGAATAAATTTAAGTAGTTGGAGTAAGTCAAAAAGATAAGAAAGAGAATAGCCTAATTTAGAAGAAAACAACAAATCCAATAAAGCATCAAAATGACGGGAAAAGAAAATGAAAATCTTAAGAAAAGTTAAATAAAAAATGAAATTTCTCCAAGATGAATTGAAAAAAGAAAAGAAATTTTCTTATGTGGGTTGTTCTTGGATAGGAAAATAGGAAATCTTTATAAAGTAGTTACATAAAATCCAAGTACAATTAGAAAAGATACATGAAAGAAAAAACGGAAGATGTGAATTTTTCCAGTTTATACCTTTTTATAACATAAGAAATCGAATTTAGAAATTAGATTTTTCTAAATTTTTGAAACTTAACAATGATTGGTAGGATTGTGGATGAAACAATTAGATGAACTATGCTCTTATTCTATAAGAGTGTGGGAAAATTTGGATGAAAAATGTTTTGATTTTCAAAAATATTGCATTCATATAGAACTGCAAGTATTTTTAGGATGTGAGCATCATGTTTTAAAAATCAGATTTTAAAAGTTTGCATACATATAGGTGGTACCAATTAGGCATACATGCTTTACAATGATGTATTTCACTTTGCACATGTGCACAATGTTTGCAACAATTGAATGCACACTTGATGGATGAATATTGCGAGGGATTATCTATTTTACTCTTATCGAATTTCGGGGACGAAATTCGATAAGGGTGGGAGAATGTAACACCCCGCATTTTTAATATAATTAAAAATGTGTGTGTGTATATATATATATATGCATAGATAGGTAAATAATAGTGTGTGTAAAAGAAAAGATAATAAAATAAGGATACTTAATTTAAATATCAGGAATTAAGTAAAACACACATCACCATTGCGTTCGTCTCGGAATTCTGCTTGGAATAGAGTCAAAGTTTGCGTATATTGGACTCCGTATGAATGAGTTATGGCCTTTAGAAGATTCAACAAAAATTCAAAACTGTTCGAAATTTGGCACAGGGAGCTGGGCGGGAAATTTCCCGCCATCAACCAGGCAGGTCGACCTGGGGGTCGACCTGGGAGTTAGGTCGACCAGGGGGTCGACCTACCCCCCAGATCTGGGTAGTTTTGTTCCTGTGACGTGTTTTAATGTGTTGTACGAATCTGATGGCTTCTAGGTCAATCTAAGGGCTCTAAAACACTCTCTACACCTATAAATACATAGCAAGACCTAACCCTAATTCATAACGATTCCTCAAGACGCCTCCATGCTACTGAACTCTCAATTCTCTTAGCCGCCGCCTTTAAAACCTAAATCAAATTAAAAAAAATTCATCAACAATTCAAGCTCTTCACCAATAATAAAAAAAGAAGATTAAATCAGCGTTCTACATCAACAACAAATTGTTCATTTCTCCAATCCAGTCAATGTGAGTGGATTTGAACTATATTTGTTGTATAATATTGCTTCCATCATTTACGATTCCCCATAATGAATATGATGATAACTGAATAAGATCAGTTATCTTATTTATGCCTACGTTTGAGTTCTCTCCTTTTTATTCTTTCCCCTTTTTATTTTTATAGCTAGGTTATCTCGAGCCTACATCTATCATGGATTTATTCGTTTTAATGGGAACGAGAAATCAAAAAAGGGAAAAAGGGTTAGTTTGGGCATAATATGGGGATTGGGAGGTTTTGTATAGAATTATGGACATAATTGTACTATAATGTTGAATTTATGTAAGTTTGACATAATTGTAATTGGATGTGGAATTGGTATAATTTAATATTAACAACATGTAATTGGATAACATGGATTGGTGAAATTTATTTGTGACTTGAAAAATAAGCCTAGAGGGTAAATTAGATTATATGTATGAACGTGGGAATGTTGGGGTATATGGGAAAATATTGATTATATGAAATTGGGTATAATTGGATATTGAAAATTGGCATGTTTGGGTATGAATGACATGGAATTGGTGAATTTGGCTATAATTGGATAATTTGGGTAATATGAAATTTGGCTAACTATTATGTAATTGGTGTAGTTAATGACAAATTGGAAACATGCATAAAAAAATAATTGTAATTAAGTTGAATTTGGAACACATGACATGAATTTGGGGTTTGGGTGAAAGACGATTGTTAATGAATGCCTATGACACGAGGTTAGGCACGTTTGTGGTGTAGCACTGCCCGGAACAGCCATGCAAATCCAGCAACCACAAGCGGACGTCTAATGTGAGAGGTCAACGGCAAGAACTAGAGGCGTAACGGTTTATGACACGAGGTTAGGCGCGTTGTGGTATAAGTCTGCCCGGAACCGCCCGTCAAATCCAGCAGCCACGAACGGACATCTAATGTGAGAGGTCATACATCGTTACAGCATAATAAATAAATTAAGAAATACTAACCATAATAAGATATGTGGGTGACATGGGTATGGTTAGAGGGTTATTGGGTGATATAAATGACATGTAAAGCATGACTAATGTGGACTTAACCGTTGTAAGACATGTGATGTAAAACATGACTAAGGTAGACTTAACCGTAATACGACATGTGTAAGACATGGAAACTATAATAAGGGGGGTAAGTGGGACACCGGTGACATGTGAAACATAAATTTAGATATGCTTAACCAAATGGGACCCGTAACGGTATCATAAAATAATTGAATTGGGTAAAGTTTAAGTAACGGGTTAAGTAAATGGAAGGGTTAAGTCAAATCTAAAATTAATGACAAGAAATGGGGAATGATAAATAACCTATTATGAATAAACTTGAATAAGGCATGAAAGGATAATAAGTGGAAATTATAACTTATGGGACAAGATAAGTTATAGGAAACGATAAGGAAGATGAGATAACTTATATGTAAGGATATACCTAAATTAAGTGGTTTGGGAAGGAGAAATGTGAAATTAAAAATGATATAAGTTATATGAATGGAAAAGAAGTAAATTAGAATCATATATGTTGGTGGGATTGAGTAATTCTCTAGGTTCCAGTCTGATGTTGATTTCGGTCTTCGGGGCGGGTGTTTAGGGGGTTATTCTCCTAATCAGTATATTTGTGGGATAAGGCATACTTAACTATGAATTAAGTATGTTGTTGTAACCCTAAAAGGGGATAATTTATGAAATTGGAAAATAATATGTTGTGGACTTATTAATGGACTTAAGTGGGTTAAGTATAAATTGAGTTAATAAGCAAGGGTAACTTGGTAAATACGAAAAAGGAAGCTAATGTGAATAACCAAGTTAAATGAGAAAATTGATGAGGTGGCGTAGGCGCGTAATTAATGATTAGACGTAGGGTCTAATGACAGATAAAACTAAGGCGCTTGAAGAAGTTCGTACGTTATAGGATGAATAACCCAACGAGGTAGATCATCACGATGTCATAAGGCACGAGGGGAGCACACGTTCATTATTCTGGCGGCTCCAACGGACTGGAAGGGGAGGCAGACGGCTTCCTGAGATATTAAAGGTGCTCCTGGTAGTCCTCTGTGGTGGTTTAGCTTCGGGCTAGGATTACAAAGGTTGGGTCTACGCGGAACTACCAAGTGGGTGGGCCTTGACTGCATAATTATGGGGCAGTCAGAATGTTGTACGCGGTGGCATTAAGGGTGGTTCGATGGTTGCCTCAGGCGGAGGTGGAGGGTCAAGACCAAACGATAGCAAGATCGTCGGACGCCTGTCAACAGCAGCCTAAGGAATGCGAAAAGACAAGAGCTAAACCCTAGAGATCGTTAACCTTTTCTATCAAGGGACGGGTGCGTCGAGACCCCACATGGATGTTTAGATTGTTTGCTTGTTAAGGGTGGTCGCTTAGCTCGTGTGGTCTTTACTAGTTGAGGGAGGGGCTGAGGTGGGGCCATAGCCACCATAGAAAAACTAGACCCGATGGATATCTGTATATTGGACACTCTTAGAGGCGGGCCCGTATAGGTATAGAAAAGCTCCCGACCGAGTTGCGTGTTTCTGGCGTAGCCCTGCCACAGAAATCGGGTGCACAAGTAGAGGTTATGTGTAGTAGAAACATAGAGTATGATTGATGATATATACGTGGGAAAGTTTAGGTACAACCATGTCTGCTCTGGGTTGTGTATCGTAGACTAGAGGGCATTATTCGATGATGGAACCAAATTCGATCGAATTCTTCGGGGACAGCAGCTAGTACGCTTACGTAGCACAACGATAGTGGTTCTATGCGGATGTAGCGTTGTACGTTACTATGGCGTAGGATGATGGAATGTGCGCATTACAGTAGCAATACGGAGGAGACCGTGCGAGTGGGGTACCACGGGGTGTACCTCAGTTTGGGGGTATCCACATATACATTATATTAGGTTAATCTACTAGGGGGTATGTGGGTGTGACGTGTGTGTGAAAGCCTTGAGTGGTAATAACACAAATAACGTAATAATGAGAAAATGTAGTTGAACGTTATATGTAGGATTATTCAAGAAGTGTAGTTTAAATTCATTCACACAGAACTTATGTTCTGACTCCCTCCTCATAACATTCGCAGGTTAGACAGAGACTTATAGCTTTGGGAATACTGATTTAGCAGTATTGTGATTAAGGTAAAGCTATGTTTTAAATATATTATATTTTACTCCTTCCGCTGTGAGGTGTTTTCCGAACTCTGACATATCTCTTTTCTCTGTCTTTTTCTGCAGAATACCAGAGTAACCAACTCGGGTTTCGGTGGATTGGATTTTTGGAAAAAAATCAGTCCGTCGGAATCTGGGTTGTTACAACTGTGTTTTTAGAGACATTTGTTCTTTAACCCGATTTACAGTGAAATGTGATTTGGAATTTATAAATCTTTTGTTAAGATTTAAAGGAAATTTTCCAAAGTAAAGTTTTCCAGTTTAATACAATAATCGAAGTGAGCTTCTGTGGAGGAAGATTGTTAATATGTATGGAATTTAAAAGGCTATGTCGTTACTCCATTTATATTATTAGTCGGATATGGAAATTAATATCGATTATATATTTTGTTCTGTTTTCCGTGAAGATTTCATAATTAATGGAATGAGATTTTGGGTTTATCATGAACTGTGTTTTAAATGACATTAGTTCTTTAACCCAGTTAAAGATAAGATTAATTTCTTAACTTTGAATAGTCATTGAGAAATGATTTTTGAGATTAAAACCGAATTAAAGTTTGAATGAATGTTTAATTAGATTGGAATGTGAATGGGATAATTAAATTTATCGAATTCATGAAATGATCGAGAATGGAGTATCACCAGTTTTGCTCCAAGCGATAGTTAAATCTTTAATTAGATTTGAACGTGAAATGGTAATTAATTTTTCCGATAACACCGTGTTGTTAAATATGTAGTATTACTAGTTTTGCTTCATGGGATGAATAGGTTGGGATTAGGAAATTAAACAAATGATTACTTCGGTAAGCTTCGCTAATCCCGACTAGTTTGGATAAACCTTAATTTGTTTTGAATTGATATCCAAAGGAAGATTAAAGAATAAATTTAAAAGAATTTATCTTTGATAAAATTAATGGGAACCTTTCCCTAAAGATAAGAATATTTGAATAAAGGAATATTCTGGATTGGAATGAGGCGTATGTTGCGTTTTTATAGCACTTGTTTATAAGATACGCGAGTTATTCAGAAAGACCGGGTTTATCCCATTCTGAATAACTGAATCACGATAAGTGTAACACCCCACGTCTATTAATGACACTCTCAAGGGGAATGCATTAACTTTCATAGAGTATTATTGGTGTATAGAACAGAATAGAACAAGACAGATACATATACTGGTACTTGAAAAATTTAAAATAACTTTAATTGCAGCGGAGAAATAGTTTGGTTATAACAACATCAAAAACCAAGTACACTTAATATCCATCTTGACGAATTGTTTTCTGAGTACATAAAGCAGAAAGCATAACCCTAACATCTTTCAGCAATCCAAGCACTTCCAAATGAGAGAGAAAGAGATCCAAATCAAGCTCCACTAGCACTAGTCCCTCCCTGAGAACCTGGGAGCGAGGGGGGGAGAGGAAGAAAAGAGGCAAAAACAAAGGGGGTCAAACATAAAGTCTGGCAAGTCCAATAACTTTAACCATACAATTATTAAAGTAATTAGGATAACGCATAAACTGGTAAAACAAGAAATGACTGTGAAGCAAATGGGCAAGACAAAGAAAACAAGAGGAATATGCTGGCGTTAATCGCGCTCCTAATCACTATAGGATAATTACTATACTGCACCACTACTAGTCACCCTAAAGGCTGGTCCCGCCTACTGAACATAATAATAATAATGGCAGTTTCATGTACCCCTAGCTGTCTTTATAGGTGCCGCCTGCCCCTATCTCCAATAGTTGTACCCACTACCCCCATGCGATCGACTCCCTAACTCATAGATACCCGTGCTGGTCCCACAGTGGGGTGTATCACTCCCCAAAGTGGCAACCCGATACCACTAAAGATGCACGGCTTATATCTACACGATGCAACAACGTCTTATCTACCAGCTCGGGCCCATGCACGCACATTACCCCGTTGGACTTGCATTGCCACCGCTAACCCATTTTGACCTCTTACAATCAAACCCAGTAAGAGTGTCCCGTCCTCGATCTAACTCGAGCTCACAAAGATACTTAATCCGTTACTGGTTTGAAAAAGGGTCCCCCATGCTTGACACAAGCTTTCCACCTATGTTTGGTCCCTATTTAGGATTTCCCACTTAACCCCCTCTTATTCATGTCTTCTTACATGTTTCAATTTGGTTAAGTGTTTCTAATCGTATTTCATATGTCACCCATGTCACCCACTTAACCCCCATGTCCCACAACATGTTTATCTTGGTTAACTGTTACTTAACTCATTATAACCGTAACCTTGTAAGACCTCCCACATTAGACTATCGTTTGCGGTTGCTCGATTTGCCGGGCGGGTCTGGGCAGTCATATACCGCAAACGTGCCTAACCTCGTGTCTTTACAATTGTTACGCATTTAATTTATGCCTTCGACCTCTCACATTAGACTACCGTTTGTGGTTGTTGGATTTGCCGGACGGGTCTGGGCAGTCTTATACCACAAACGAGTCTAACCTCGTGTCTTAAACGTTTATTATTACACATAATTATTTCACCCCAATATGAATTAATTATCCCTATTTAAATTGTCAATAATTTCCAAATTAATCTATGTCCATAATTGTCACCTAAATTATGTCTATACTTATCAAGATATAAATTATACCAATTAGTGTCTCAAATTAATTATATGCCTTTAAGCAATTTTATGCCAATTCACAATTTGCATAATTAATATTTTCCCATTATCCCCACACTATTTGTACGTTTTAATATGAAATATGTTGGATTCGCAAATAGTCTAACTCATAAAAAGAAAAGAAACATCACAACTTGCATAACTCATAAAATAGATCTAACTTGCAAATAAGAATTATAATATAAGTTTGCAATGCCAATAACTTGCATAGGCAATGGACATATAGAACATAAATTTGCATAAACTACCATGGATCTAACTATAGATCTAAACATGAAATTGTGAACTTGCATATATGAATATGGGTCTCACCTAAACTTGCATATATGGAATATGGTTTTCACCTAAACTTGCATACGTGAATATAGTTTTCACCTAAAAATGTGAATATAGTTTTCACCTAAACTTGCATATGGATTCCTACAAACTTGCATGTGAATTTAAACATGTAAACTAATATCACATGTTTTGCATATAAACTAGCATATGTATATACTTGATTCACATATAAACTTGTGTATAATTCGCATACAGACTTGCATAAGATTCACATACAAACTAGCATATGTAAAAACAGACTTGCAAAAGATCCACATATAAACAAGCATATGATTTACATCCCAAACTTGCATATAAACTGATGTCATAACATGAATCAAGTTAAACATATGTGATTGGACATATGAAATAGATCTACCAACATAAGTTAACAGAACTGTCATATGTTCACCAACAGACGATAAACAAGTTAAGTAACATCATATGATTCAACAGACATGTTCTCATAATCTAAATTATAACTCATCATAATTAATTTATTAATTATTTTGTGAAAGAAATTGTACTCACAAAGACGGATTAGAGAAGAGAATAATTCGTTCGTCGTTTGTATTAGAATTCTGACTTGCAATTCCTAAGCTTTAAGAAGAAGGACTATTCTAGCAGCAGCATGGAGGCTAAGAGACTAATTTAGTTTAGGTTTAGACCTTGAGTCTATGCGTGCTTATATAGAAGTTTAAATCAATATAAGCCGTTAGATTATCATAGGAGCAATCACAACCGTCCAGACTAGATAGAGTTATCAAGAATTGCCACTTATGCCCTAGTGACTTAGCAACAGGTCAGAAAAGACTCAGCAACAAGTCAGGATCATCACAGTTCAGATCTACCCGGGGGGTAGTCGACCCCCAGGTCGACTTGTATAGGGGAGGTCGATCCCTTGGTTGACCCCCTGGTCGACCTGGCCAGGGGCGGGAAAATCCAGCCCAGCCCGCTTCCATGTTTGAATTTGAATTTTGAATTCCATTCTGAAATATTTTTAATTTATTTAAAATTCTGAAACTTCTTAAGGCCATAACTTCCTCATACAAAGTCCGATTTACGAAAACTTGGACTCTATCCCAAGCAGAATTTCGAGACGAACACAATGGCGCAACCAGTTTCCCTTAATTCTCATTTAACAATTAAGTATTCTTTAATATTTAAAATTACGGGGTGTTACATTCTCCTCTCCTTAAAGGATTTCGCCCCCGAAATCTCCAAGTTAAGGAGAATGTGTATCCTAACATCCAATCATCCATCTACTCAACCATCAAACATAGGCATCCACTGTCATTACAAGATTTCTAATGCTGTATGAACATATGCAAAAAGTGTGTGTATATGTTCCTTATCCAATGCGAAATCAGGCGGTCTACTGATTCAGTTGACCTCCTTAATGCAAATCATGATAGTGCCATGCGTCCATTATGTATGCGAAAGAACCCTAACGATACATATTATTTCTACATGTGAGCACAACCATTCATCAACATGCAGCATCCATATGATAACACAATCATTATACATCCATTAATTTAAATGTGCGCACACATATATATGCAATATGAAAGTGACTGAGCCGATCTAGTGCCTAATGTGTGTGTACATGCATCCATGAGCAACCACTTGCAACCACTCGTAACCATCAATCATAACATGTTTCAAATACATGTTTACATCCATTGGTTTCTACCTAAGGATAAAGAATAGGACCGAGGAGATATACTTAAAAGATAGATATACGCATAAATAAACTTATGGAAAAAGATATCAAGGAGGTACCCTCAAATAGAAAAGGGTAGGCTGCGTGTATTTTTCTCTCAGTTTCCCAAGTCGCGTCTTCCTCAGCGTCACTCCATTGAACTTTAACAAGCTTGACTTCACGGTTGCGTAGCTTTTTGACTTCCGTACCCAAGATACGAGTTGGAATTCTTCTCACAGTCGTTTCTCGTTCTACTTCCTCTAGTATACTTGGCTCCATAACTTCCGCAGACTCATGTAAGCACTTTCGTAGTTGAGAAACATGAAAAACATTATGAACTCCAGCCAGTTTTTTGGGTAGCTCTACTCTGTAAGCCATCGTCTCAATCCTTTCAATGATAGGAAATGGTCCTACAAATCTTGATGCTAGCTTTCCTACGGACCCAAAGCGAATGACATTCCTCAAAGGATATACTTTAAGGAACACCCTATCTCCAACCTCAAACTCAACGTCGGTCCTTCTTTTGCCTGCATAGGACTTCTGTCTATCTTGTGCAGCCTTCGTCCGTCTTCTTATTAAGTCCACCTTTTCTGAGGTTTCTCTAATCATGTCTGGCCCAAGTACGAGCTTGTATGCAGACTCCCACCAATAAGTTGATGATCGGCATGGTCTTCCATATAAAGCTTCGAAGGGCGCCATGCCTATGGTAGCTTGGTAGCTATTGTTGTAAGCGAATTCCACCAAAGGAAGATGATCCTCCCATGTCCCTCCAAAGTCAAGAATGTACTATCTCAAGAGGTCTTCCAGTACTCTTTTCACCCTTTCTGTCTAACCATCGGTTTGGGGGTGATAGGCCGTGCTTTAAGCATAATTGTGTTCCTACAGCCTCTTGCAAACTCTTCCAAAACTCGCTCGTAAAGATAGGATCTCGATCACTCACTATGCTGGAGGGTATCCCATGGAGTCAAACTATCTCTTTAAGGTAAATGGATGCTAGGGACAAGGCTATCCTTCCACTCTTAACAGGTGTAAAGTGAGCGCTTTTAGTGAGCCTGTCCACTATTACCCAAATACTGGTATTGCCTCTTCTTGACCTAGGCAACCCATCAACAAAGTCCATCGAAATGCTATCCCACTTCCACTATGGGACCTCCAGAGGATGAAGCAGACCACCAGGATTCTTCTGCTCCGCTTTGACTTGCTGGCATATCAAGCACTTATCGACGAACTCAGTTACATCCCTCTTCATGCCATTCCAAAAGAAAACCCATTTTATATCTTTATACATCTTGTCTCCGCCTGGGTGTATGGTCAGCTTAGAATGGTGTGCTTCTTCGAGAACTGTCTTCACTAAATCCCTTGCTTGTGGGACGCATAACCTTCCATCCCGTCTCAACCAACCCTTATCATCGATGGAGTATCTATTGAGGTGACTAGAAGTCTCACCCCTAACTAGCTTATCCATCACATCGACTAGCTGAGGGTCTTCTCGTTGCACGGTTCCTATTGAGTCCAAAAGAGTAGGCCGCACCTCTAGCAATGCTAACAGACCAGGTACAATTTCAAAGGAGGGTCTAAAGTTAAAGTTTGCTATGTACTCCAAGCTTTGCCTTTCTACAAAGAGAGGACTCAGGGTCAGCTTCTTTCTACTTAAGGCATCTGCTACCACATTACCTTTGCCAGGGGTATAGGAAATCTGAAAATCATATGAGGCCAGGAATTCCATCCACCTTTGTTGTCTTAAGTTAAGATCTTTATGTGAGAAAAGATACATTAATGATTTGTGGTCAGTAAACAATTCAAACCTTTCTACTAGTAGGTAATGACGCCATGACTTTAGAGCGAAAACAATGGTAGCTAGCTCCAAATCACGAGTTGGGTAGTTCATCTCATGTACCTTCAATTTTCTTCCCCCATAACAAACTATCTTGCCTTTTTGCATCAAGACAGCACCCAACCCTGTACCGCATGCGTCTGTGTATACAGTAAACCTTTTTCTCCCATCAAGCAATGTAAGAACTAGGGCTTTTGTTAGAGCCCTTTTTAAACGTTGGAAAGCAATATCGCAATCCAAATCCCAAGCGAAAGTTAGGTTCTTCTTTGTCAATTTTGTGAGTGGGCTGTGATTTTTGCAAAGTCTTTAATGAACTTTTGGTAAAAGCCCGCTAGCCCGAGAAAGCTTCGGAGTTCGGTTGCATTCCGTGGAACCTTCCAATCTTGCACCGCAACTACTTTTGCGGGGTCCACAGCTATCCCCTCTTTGGACACCACATGTCCAATAAACCTCACTTCTTCTCTCTAGAAATGGCATTTGGAGAATTTGGCTTTCAGCTAATGTTCACGAAGAGTCCATGACTTCCCTTAAATGCAAGGCATGCTCTTCTTCATTCTTCGAGAAAATCAAAATGTCGTCTACGAAGACCACCACAAATTATTAAGGAACTCCCTGAACATCCTGCTCATCAAGTCAATGAAGTAAGCGGGTGCGTTTGTCAAGCCAAAAGGCATGACAAGCCATTCGAAGAAACCATCCGGGGTTCTGAACGCGGTCTTATCAATGCTGTCTTCAGCCACTCTTAGCCGATGAAACCCGGTAGCCAGATCTAGTTGGGAGAAAACCGACGCACCTACAAGCGGATCAAACAAGTCGTTTATTCTTGGAAGTGGGTTCCTATTTTTCTTGGTCAGCTTGTTTAGCTCCCTATAATCAACGCATAGGCAAAGTGAACTATCCACTTTGGTTGCGAATACTATTGGAGCACCCCATTCAGAAATACTCCGCCTTATAAACCCTTTTTCGAGCAACTCTTTGACTTGCTTGCTGAGCTCTTTTGTCTCCCTTGGATCCATGTGTCTAACGGGTAGAGCTGCGGGTTTTGCTTTATCAACAGGGTATATGCGGAAGTCTATCTCCCGCTTCGGAGGTAAGCCCTTCACCTCTTCAAATACATCTGAGTATTCACGGACAACTCTAACAGACTGCAAGTTTTCAACAGACGCATCAAGAGATTCTAGGTAGCTAAGCATAACAGAATGTATGGGATTACAAGAGATTTCGAGAATGTTACCGAGGCGAGTCATAATTCTAACCACTCTCTTTTCACAATCGAGGATGGCACCATTACTGGATAACCAATCCATACCTAGAATCAACCCATAGCCCGTGAAGCCAAGAATGAAGGCATTGCATTCAAACTCAACGCTCAAGATAGACACTCTCAAATCCCGACAATTCATTGAAAGATGAGCCAAACCACCAATAGGATTTGAGACTACTATGGGATCCATAACTAGACTAGTATTTAGGTGCAGTGTTTCAACTAACAAAGCAGACACAAACGAGTGTGAAGCGCCAGAATCAAACAAAGTACGAACAAGATGATCAAACAGAAAAACCAAACTTTCAACAGAAATGTTCCTACCTCTCTCCTGTCCTGGTGCTATGTGAGCATGAACCTTCCCTCTTGCCTGCCCTGGTGCCATGAGAGCCTGAACCTTCCCTCTAGAAGTAGACCCTATCCTCTACCCTTACCCTTGTCTTCTCGGGCAGTCTTTAATCAGATGTCCTGCCTCACCACAGTTGAAATAGCTAGTCTTCTTCTTCTTCTTCCTATATTCCTTGCTCAGATGCCCTGGTGTTCCACAATTAAAGCACCTTTTCTTTCCTTTCCTATTGTTATCCTTACCACCTTTCTTAGGTTGCTGTTGTGACTTCTTTTGATCCCCTTTCTTTTTCGGTGCCTTATTAGCATTAGCGCCTTTCTCCTCTTCATGCATAAGCGCCATGTCAACCAGTTTCTCAAAGGTAGCCCCCTTAGGAATGTGGGTCATAGTCAACCCATGTAGTGGCTCATTTAAACCTTTAACAAATCCCAGGGCCTTCTTTTCAGGTGTGTTCACCAAGTCTAGGCCAAATCTCGCCAACTGATTGAACTTGTTGACGTACTCCTTTACTGATAAATTCGCCTGCTTCAACGCCAAGAACCTCTCCATGTATAAATTCTCTTCTGCTCGTGAGAGAAATTTCATCTCGAACCTATGCCTGAAATCCATCCATGTCTCCACTGGATACTCTCCATTCGTGAACTCCCACCAAAACGAGGCTTCATCCTTCATCAACCAAGCAGCTAATTGGACCTTCCTTCCATCTTCTATCTCGAAGGTACCAAACAAATCTTTCACCTCCTTAAGCCAATTTCAAGCTTCAACAAAAGTCTCTGACCCATGAAAAGGTTTTCCACCCATTGCCCGAAAGTCTTTGCATATCTTCGAAAAAGTATCAACGCGGGAAGGGGGAGAAGGAGGAGCGGCTGCAGCTGGGGGAGGAGGAACGTCTGCTGGGCCTGCGGCGGTAGCCCTAGCCTCCAGATACCTTCTGAACCACGTTGGTATCGGTATGCCCTCGGGTATCTCGGGTATTCCAGACATGCTGAAAAGAAAAAGGAAGAGATTCAAAACGGAGAATCGAAGGAAAGATATATGGCTCTTGGGGGTTATGTTTTTAAAACAAAATTTTCTCTTGGAAATACTGTCCTCAAAACATATTTTTGAAAGTATTTCTTTATAAAATGCTTTTGAAAAACAGTTTTTCAAAATCTCTTATCTGTTCTGTTAACCTTCAGCTCTGATACCACATGTAACACCCCACATCCATTAATGTCACTCTCAAGGGGAATGCATTAACTTTCATGGAGTATTATTGGTGTATAGAATAGAATATAACAAGACAGATACATATATTGGTACCTGAAAAATTTAAAACAACTTTTATTGCAGCGGAGAAATAGTTTGGTTACAACAACATCAAAAACCAACAATAAAACCAAGTACACTTAATATCCATATTGACAAATTGTTTTCTGATTACATAAAGTAAAAATCATAACCCCAACATAAGTAGCCATAAAAGAGATAAGCTGAACTTTACTTCCAGCAATCCAAGCACTTCCAAAAGAGTGAGAAAGAGATCCAAATCAAGCTCCACTAGCACTAGTCCCTCCCTGAGAACCTGGGGGGGGGGGGGGAGGGGTGGAAGAAAAGAGTTGAAAACAAAGGGGGTCAAACATAAAGTCTGGCGAGTCCAATAACTTTAACAATATAATTATTAAAGTAATTAGGATAAGGCATAAACTGGTAAAATAAGAAATGACTGTAAAGAAAATGGGCAAGACAAAGCAAACAAGAGGAATGTGCTGGCGTTAATCGCGCTCCTAATCACTATAGGATAATTACTATACTGCACCACTACTAGTCACCCTAAAGGTTGGTCCCGCCTACTAAAAATAATAATCATAATGGTAGTTTCGTGTGCTCCTAGCTGTCTTTATTGGTGCCGCCTGCCCCTATATCCACTAGTTGTACCCACTACCCCCATGCGATCGACTCCGTAACTCATAGATACCCGTGCTGGTCCCACAGTGGGGTGTATCACTCCCCAAAGTGGCAACCCGATACCACTAAAAATGCACGGTTTATATCTACACGATGCAACAACGTCTTATCTACTAGCCCGGGCCCACGCACGCACATGACCCCGTTGGACTTGCGTTGCAACCGCTAACCCGTTTTGACCTCTTACAATCAACCCAGTAAGCGTGTCCCGTCCTCGATCTAACTCGAGCTCACAAAGATACTTAATGGGTTACTTGTTTGAAAAAAGGCCCCCCCATGCTTGACACAAGCTTTCCACCTATGCTTGGTCCTCACTTAGGATTTCCCACTTAACCCCCACTTATTCATGTCTTCTTACATGTTTCAATTTGGTTAAGTGTTTCTAATCGTATTTCATAAGTCACCCATGTCACCCACTTAACCCCCATGTCCCACCACATGTTTATCTTGGTTAAGTGTTACTTAATTCATTATAATCATAACCTTGTAAGACCTCCCACATTAGACTACCGTTTGCGGTTGCTGGATTTGCCGGGCGGGTCCGGGCAGTCTTTTACTGCAAACGAGCCTAACCTCGTGTCTTTACAATTGTTACACATTTAATTTATGCCTTCGACCTCTCACATTAAACTACCGTTTGTGGTTGTTTGATTTGACGGATGGGTCCGGACAGTCTTATACCACATACGAGTCTAACCTCTTGTCTTAGGCGTTTATTATTACACATAATTATTTCACCCCAATATGAATTAATTATACCTATTCAAATTGTCAATAATTTCCAAATTAATCTACGTCCATAATTGTCACCTAAATTATGTCCGTACTTTTCAGGTATATAAATTATACCAATTAGTGTCTCAAATAAATTACATGCCTTTAAATCCATTTTATGCCAATTCACAATTTGCATAATTAATATTTTCCCATTGTCCCCGCGCTATTCATACGTTTTAATATGAAATATGTTAGACTCCCAAATAGTCTAACTCATAAAAAGAAAAGAAACATCACAACTTGCATAACACAAAATAGATCTAACTTGCAAATAAGAATTAAAACATAAGTTTGCATAGCCAATAACTTACATAGGCAATGGACATACAGAACATAAATTTGCATAAACTATCATGGATCTAAATATAGATCTAAACATGAAATTGTGAACTTGCATATATGAATATGGGTTTCACCTAGACTTGCATATATGGAATATGGTTTTCACCAAAACTTGCATATGTGAATATAGTATTCACCTAAAAATGTGAATATAGTTTTTACCTAAACTAGCATATGGATTCCTACAAACTTGCATATGAATTTAAACATGTAAACTAATATCACATGTTTTACATATAAATTAGCATACGTATATACTTGATTCACATATAAACTTGTGTATAATTCACATACAGACTTGCATAAGATTCACATACAAACTAGCATATGATTTATATCCCAAACTTGCATATAAAGTGATGTTATAAAATGAATCAAGTTAAACATATGTGATTGGACATATGAAATAGATCTACCAACAGAAGTTAACAGAACTGTCATATGTTCACCAACAGACGATAATAAAGTTAAGTAACATCACATGATTCAATAGACATGTTCTCATAATCCAAATTATAACTCATCAAAATTAATTTATTAATTATTTTGTGAAATAAATTGTACTCGCAAAGACGAATTAGAGAAGAGAATAATTCGTTCGTCGTTTGTATTAGAATTCTGATTTGCAATTCCTAATCTTTAAGAAGAAGGACTATTCTAGTAGCAGCATGGAGGCTAAGAGACTAATTTAGTTTAGGTTTAGAGCTTGAGTCTATGTGTGCTTATATAGAAGTTTAAATCAATATAAGTCGTTAGATTATCATAGGAGCAATCACAACCGTCCAAACTAGATAGAGTTATCCAGAATTGTCGCCTATGCCATAGTGACTCAGCAACAGGTCAGAAAAGACTCAGCAACAAGTTAGGATCGTCACAGTTTAGATCCGCCCGGGGTGTAGGTTGACCTGTATAGGGGAGGTCGACCCCCTGGTCGACCTGGCCTGGGGCGGGAAAAATTCCGCCTAGCCCGCTTCCTTGTTTGAATTTGAATTTCATTCTGAACCGTTTTTAATTTATTTAAATTTCTGAAACTTCTGAGGGCCATAACTTCCTTATACGAAGTCCGATTTACGAAAATTTGGACTCTATTCCAAGTAGAATTTTGAGACCAATGCAATGGCATAACCCGTTTCCCTTAATTCATACTTTAACAATTAAGTATTCTTTAATATTTAAAATTACGGGGTGTTACATTAAGTCGATGATGAAGACTGTGGCTGAAGACCCGAGGTCTTTACATCGTTTGGATGATTAATGATGTCTTGATTGGGCTGTACACCCAAGACGAGGTAATAAGTGGTCATCGTCCAGACGTACTTGGATATCGACCGGATATGGGAGGACCTCTCTCCTGCATTGGACATATGGGATGAGGAATAAGGTACCTCGGGTTTTGTTCATACCCAGAACGAACTAGTAAACGGATGTGTGTCGGATATTGAATTTCTATCTGTGTGATGGATAGACATCAGTTGCATGGAGTGAATTTCCTGTGTGGCATGCTGAGATGCAAATGATTAAGGCTTCCGTTGAAAAGCAGAGTCTTGTGGTTGATGATCAAAGCACGACTTTAATATAGCATAGCTTTATGTATAGCGTTGATTCGCGAGCCTCACACCCCGGTGTGAACCAAAAATGGGAGAGGACTTCGGGGAGGACATGCGCTTCCTTCTAGCTAGGAGTGGTGTCATGGTATGGAGCCCATACATTTTTACTTATTTGGTTGATGGATAGCGAGGCACCTCAGTTATATCGGTCACTACGGGGTCGATGGATGGTTTGGTTGATATACTGACCAGATTACGCCCCATAGGGCAGGGAAACGTATTGTTCAGGCATTTTAATCCACTCTGTATTGACCGGTCCTGATGATCCAAGGGTCACTCGAGCTCTAATCCTGAGGCTCGGGCTAGAGAGCCTTGAAGCAGTAAGGATGATCTCTTGCCTTAGTTCACAGATGGAAATCCAACTTGTAACACCCAGAATTTTTGAATAATCAAATCAAATAAATTAAAGAATAAATAATCTTAGATGTGATAATTAAGGGAAACGGCTTGCGCCATTGTGTTCGCCTCGGAATTCTGGTTGAGATAGAGTCCGAGTTTGCGTAAATTGGACTCCGTATGAAAAGGTATCTTTAAATTAAATATTGCAGCAAAACATGAAAAAAAAAAGAATGAGAAAAGAATAAATGTTTAGCATTGTTCTAAGTTTTGTAAGCAAAAGACTTAGTAGCTCATTTGGTTGGAACACGTGACTTGCATACAAGGGGTACAGAGTTCGATCCCCGCCAGCGCCATATTTTTGTTTTAGGGGACTGGCTTAAAATGGCTTAGTGTGAACACAGTTCAAAAAGTGGTTTAGTGTGAAAATGGGTAATTGGGAAGATAGATAAAGAGAATACATATATAGAGTATATATATATACACACACATATATGTGTGTATATATATGACGTGTACGCATCATGTGGCGTACGTGGCGCATTTTTGGTTGTCAATGATTGTTTTTATGTGGCCTTCTTTGATTGGCTTTTATGACAAATTAAAGGTAAGAAAGATTTATGCATGTATAAATGGATATTTTTATATGGGTAATTAATGTATACGGTAAAAAGGAGAATATGTAATTAACAATAATAGATTTATAATTTACATATAAATATGAAGGATAAACACGGAAATTACATGGCATAGATTAGTTCATGAAATAGTATATTTAGTATACCATTAATTGTGAGCATAATTAAAAACATAGTTATGGCATAGTTAAAATGGGAATAATTTATATATGGAATTTGTCATAAATAAGAAATATGTAAATTATAGAAAAAATGAACATTTAATACACTGTGCTGAGTCATTGGGGCTGAGCTGTCACCCTATCTTGTTTGGATGGTTCAGGTTGCTTCTGGGTTGATCGGATGGCCTAAATTAATCCTAAACTCTATAAAAACACCTCTAGACTCAAACCCTAAAATCAAAACAAAATTGTATTCATGGCCTCCATGCCGTCACCTAGCAACTCAGCATAGCTGCCACCAATTAGAGAGGAAGAAAGCTAGTCTAGATCAATCCTTTTCAACTTTAACAACGAATTTTCTTCAGGGAAAGCTATTACAACTTCAGAATTCAGAATTCAAGACCTTCTCTGAATTGTGAGTTCGATAATTTTAATAAAATAATTAGCAAATTAATTGGATTGAGTTATGATGTGGACTATTTGGATATGATGTGAATTACTGACGGCATGATATTATTCATGTAGTAAAATTGTGATGTTTATGTTGTAAATTCTATGATGCTATCTTGCAAAGTTGTGATCATCTAAGTTGTAATTTTATGATTGGCTTATGTATAATCGAATCACCTTGTTGTTCACACGCTAGTTTGGGTATGTTGATTCATATGATAAATCATAAGTATGTATGCAAGTTTAGATTTTTATTAAGACATGAATCATATGCAAGTTGGGGAAAATTATATGTATAACCTCATATGCTTCATGGCATCTATTTTACATCTAAAGTTAGGCTATGACATGTGTGAGTTATATGCCAAATTCTACATGCTAGTTTACATGTTTAGATGTAAGTTTATACCATTGTTATGTTGCATAAATCACATATGCAAGTTTATATGAATACATGTGTTTGAAAATGAATCATGTTATGCAAGTTTTTAGTTACCGCCTATGCAAGTTTACACCTTTAGATGTAGATCTATGACATACATGATTTATGCAAGTTTGTGACCATTATCTAAACAAGTTCACACCTTTAGATTTGGATTTATGACATATGTAATTTTATGCAAGTTGTCACTTCGGCCTATGCAAGTTTTAGATGTAGAACATCATTCACACATGCAAGTTCACCCCTTATGTTTAGATCTAGTTTTAATTATATGTATGTTTTGATGTTTTCTCTTTATTCCACGAGTTAGACTATTCGAGTCTAACGTATATTTTACGTTAAACGAACGAACGTAGAACGTGGGGTAAAGGGGATAATATTAAAAGATTTAATTGGCATAAATGCCTTAAAAGACATAAAATAAATTTGTGATGAAAATTGGAATGATTTTACATACCATAAATAGATGGACATAATTGAGTCAATTATGGACATCGTTAAATTTGGAATTGATTGATAATTTGAATAGGGAAAGTAATTCAAATTGGGGAATGATTAATTAGGAGTAATTAATCGTCTAAGACACGAGGTTAGGCTCTTTTGTGGTGTAAGACTGCCCGGACCCGCCCGGCAAATCCAGCTGCCACAAATGCCAGTCTAATGTGGGAGGTCTTAGGCATAAATTAAATACGTAACAATTGTAAAGACAAGAGGTTAGGCTCTTTTGTGGTGTAAGACTACCCGGACCCGCCTGGCAAATCCAGCTGTCACAAATGCCAGTCTAATGTGAGAGGTCGTTATGAGGTTACGGTCTTAATGAATTAAGAAACACTTAACCAGATAAACATTTAGTAGGACATGAGGGGGTTAAGCGGGTGCCTTGGGTGGCATGTGGAATCTAGTGGGTGCCTTGGGTGGCATTTGAAATACGATTAGAAATACTTAACCAAAATTGAAACATGAATAAGAAGTTGGTTAAGTGGGAAATACTAGAGGGGACCAAGCTTAGGTGGATAGCTTGTGTCAAGTCATGGGGGCCAATTTCAACCAGTAACCCATACGTATCTTTGTGGGCTCGACCCAAGTCGAGGACGGGACACGCATACTGGGCTTGACTGTAAGAGGCCAAACCGGTTTAGCGGTGGCAACGCAAGTCCAACGGGTTCATATGCGTGTGTGGACCCGGGCTGGTAGGTAAGATGTTGTTGCATCGTGTAGGTATAAGCTGTGCATCTCTGGTAGTATTGGGTTGCCATTTTGGGGAGTGATACACCCCACTGTGGGACCAGCACGGGTATCTACGAGTTAGGGAGTCGATCGAATGGGGAAGGTAGTAGGTACGACTAGTGGAGATAGGAGCAGGCGGCACCTATGACAGCAGCTAGGAGTACAGCTACCATATTATGAATATTGTAATTAGAATGGGGAGGGTAGTGGGTATCATTAGTGGAGAGAGGAGCAGGCGACACCTATGACAGCAGCTAGGGGTGCACGAAACTACCATTATTATTATCACTTATGTTCAGTAGGCAGGATCAACCTTAGGGTGACTAGTGGTGGTGCAGTATAGCTATTATCTCATAGTGTTGGTGTAATTTAGTAATTATCTTACAGTGGGTTAGGTGCGCTTTAGCGATATCGTTGTTCATCCTGTTTCCTTGTTTACTCTGCCATACTCAATGGTTCATGGCCATTTCCTGATTTTCCAACTTATGCCTTAGCCTAGTTACTTGGTGATTATATTGTTAAAGTTATCACACTCACCAGACTTTATGTATGACCCCCTTTGTTTCCTCCTCTTTTCTTCCTTCCCCCCTGGTGCTCAGGTTGGAACTAGCACCAGTGGAGCTTGATTTTGGACAGCTGTGCTTCTTGCTTTTAGAAGATTGCTTGGATCGCTGAAGTAAAGGTCAGCCTCTCTTTTATTTATATTGGGGATTATGTCTTTCAAATTATGTACTTTGATTTAGTCAAGATGGATATTGTGTACATGGATCTGGTTTTGATGATGTAATCAAACATACGTATTTTCCACTGCAATGAAATAAAGTTTTTAATTTTTCAAGTACTGTTTATATCTGTCTTGTTGTTAAGTTTCTGTTCTATACTCACTTAAAACTCTCCATAGAAGTTAATGCATTCCCTTTGTGAGTGACATTAATGGACATGGGGTGTTACACGTGGTATCAGAGCTGAAGGTTACCAGAACAGATATGAATTTTGAAAAACTATTTTTCAAAAACACTTTTATAAAGAACTACTTTCAAAAGTATATTTTAAGGAAAGTATTTTCAAGAGAAAAGCTTATTTTAGAAAGCATAACCCCAAGGGCCATATATCTTTCCTTCGGTTCTTTTGTATTGAATCTTTCCTTTTTCGTTTCAGCATGTCTGAAGCATCTGAGATACCAGAGGGTGTTCATGTACCAGGTTGATTTCGGTCTTCGGGGTTGATACTTAGGGGGGTATACTCTTAAACTGATGTCTGATAGGAACAAAGCTTTTGTTTTAATTGTACTTGCCTCTGTCACTTAGTTGTATCATATCGATCGAGTCTTCGACCTTTAGGTAGAAACTATGGTTAAAACATGTGTTTGAGACATGTTATGTATGATGGATGCATGTGGATGCAAGTGTTTGCTAGTGGTTGCTCATGGATGCATATACACACTATTTAGGCACTAGATCGGCTCAGTCACTTCATATTGCATATTGCATATAAATGTGTGTGCATATTTAAGCTAATGGATGTATAGTGGTAGTGCTATCATATGGATGCGGCATTTTGGTGAATGGTTGTGCACGCATGTAGAGATAATATGTATCGATAGGATTCTTTCGCATACATAATGGACGCATGGCACTATCATGGTTTGCATTAAGGAGGTCAACTGAATCAGTAGACTGCCTGATTTTGCATTAGATAAGGAACATATACACACACTTCTTGCATATGTTCACACAACATTGGAAAATTTTAAGGACAATGGATGCCTGTGTTTGATGGTTGAGTAGATGGTTGTTTGGATGGTAGGATACGTTCTTCTTGACTTAGAGATTTCGAGGACGAAATCCTTTAAGTAGGGGAGAATGTAACACCTTGAATTTTTGAATAATCAAATCAACTAAATTAAAGAATAATTAATCTCAGATGTGAGAATTATGGGAAACGGGTTGCGCCATTGTGTTTGTCTCGGAATTCAGGTTGAGATAGAGTCCGAGTTTGCGTAAATTGGACTCCGTATGAAAAAGATATCTTTAAATTAAATATTGCAGCAAAACATGAAAAAAAAGAATGAGAAAAGAATAAATGTTTAGCATTGTTCTAAGGTTTGTAAGCAAAAGACTTAGTAGCTCATTTGGTTGGAACACGTGACTTGCATACAAGGGGTACGGAGTTCGATCCCCTCCAGCGCCATATTTTTGTTTTAGGGGAATGGCTTAAAATGGCTTAGTGTGAACACAGTTCAAAAAGTGGTTTAGTGTGAAAATGGGTAATTGGGAAGATAGATAAAAAGAATATATATATATATATATATATATATATGACGTGTACGCATCATGTGGCGTACGTGGCGCATTTTTGGTTGTCAATGATTGTTTTTTTATGTGGCCTTTTTTGATTGGCTTTTATGACAAATTAAAGGTAAGAAAGGTTTACGCATGTATAAATGGATATTTGTATATAGGTAACTAATGTATACGGTAAAAAGGAGAATATGTAATTAAAAATAATAGATTTATAATTTACATATAAATATGAAGGATAAACATGAAAATAACATGGCATAGATTAGTTCATGAAATGGTATATTTAGTATACCATTAATTGTGAGCATAATTAAAAATATAGTTATAGCATAATTAAAATGGGAATAATTTACATATGGAATTTGTCATAAATAAGAAATATGTAAATTATAGAAAAAATGAACATTTAATACACTGTGCTGAGTCATTAGGGCTGAGGTGTCACCCAATCTTGTTTGAATGGTTCAGGTTGCTTCTGGGTTGATCAGATGGCCTAAATTAATCCTAAACTCTATAAAAACACCTCTACACTAAAATCCTAAAATCAAAACAAAATTAGATTCATGGCCTCCATGCCGTCACCTAGCAACTCAGCATAGCCGCCACCAGTTAGAGAGGAAGAAAGCTAGTCTAAATCAATCCTTTTCAACTTTAACAACGAATCTTCTTCAAGGGAAATCTATTACAACTTTAGAACTCAGAATTCAGAATCCAAGACCTTCTCTGAATTGTGAGTTCGATAATTTTAATAAAATAATTAGCAAATTAATTGGATTGAGTTATGATGTAGACTATTTTGATATGATGTGAATTATTGACCGCATGATATTATTCAAGTAGTAAAATTGTGATGTTTATGTTGTAAATTCTATAATGCTATCTTGCAAAGTTGTGATCATCTATGTTGTAATATTATGATTGGCTTATGTATAATCGAATCACCATGTTGTTCATATGCTAGTTTGGTTATGTTGATTCATATGATAAATCATGAGTATGTATGAAAATTTAGATTTTTATCAGGACATGAATCATATGCAAGTTGGGAAAAATTATATGTATAACCTTATATGCTTCATGGCATCTATTTTAGATCTAAAGTTAGGCTATGACATGTGTGAGTTATATGCCAAATTCTACATGCTAGTTTACATGTTTAGATGTAAGTTTATACCATTGTTATGTTGCATAAAAAGCATATGCAAGTTTATATGAATACATGTGTTTGAAAATGAATCATGTTATGCAAGTTTGTGGTTACTGCCTATGCAAGTTAACACCTTTAGATATAGATCTATGACATACATGATTTATGCAAGTTTGTGACCATTATCTAAACAAGTTCACACCTTTAGATTTGGATTTATGATATATGTAATTTTATGCAAGTTGTAACTTTGGCCTATGCAAGTTTTAGATGTAGAACATCATTCACACATGCAAGTTCACCCCTTATGTTTAGATCTAGTTTTAATTATATGTATGTTGTGATGTTTTTCTCTTTATTCCATGAGTTAGACTATTCGAGTCTAACGTATATTTTACGTTAAACGAACGAACATACAACGTGGGGTAAAGGGGATAATATTAAAAGATTTAATTGGCATAAATGCCTTAAAAGACATAAAATAAATTTGTGATGAAAATTGGGATGAGTTTACATACCATAAATGGATGGACATAATTGAGTCAATTATGGACATCGTTATATTTGGAATTGATTGATAATTTGAATAGGGAAAGTAATTCAAATTGGGGAATGATTAATTAGGAGTAATTAATCGTCTAAGACACGAGGTTAGGCTCTTTTGTGGTGTAAGACTGCCTGGACCCTCCCGGCAAATCCAGCTGCCACAAATGCTAGTCTAATGTGGGAGGTCTTAGGCATAAATTAAATACGTAACAATTGTAAAGACACGAGGTTAGGCTCTTTTGTGGTGTAAGACCGCCCGGACCCGCCCGGCAAATCCAGCTGCCACAAATGCCAGTCTAATGTGAGAGGTCTTTATGAGGTTACGGTCTTAATGAATTAAGAAACACTTAACCAGATAAACATGTAGTGGGACATGAGGGGGTTAAGTGAGTGCCCTAGGTGGCATGTAGAATCTAGTGGGTGCCTTGGGTGGCATTTGAAATATGATTAGAAATACTTAACCAAAATTGAAACATGTAATTGAAACATGAATAAGAAGTGGGTTAAGTGGGAAATACTAGAGGGGACCAAGCTTAGGTGGATAACTTGTATCAAGTCATGGGGGCCCATTTCAACCAGTAACCCATACGTATCTTTGTGGGCTCGACCCAATTCGAGGACGGGACACGCATACTGGGCTTCACTGTAAGAGGCCAAACCGGGTTAGCGGTGGCAACGCAAGTCCAACGGGTTCATATGCGTGTGTGGACCCGGGCTGGTAAGTAAGACGTTGTTGCATCGTGTAGGCATAAGCCGTGCATCTCTGGTAGTATTGGGTTGCCACTTTGGGTAGTGATACACCCCACTGTGGGACCAGAACGGGCATCTACGAGTTAGGGAGCTGATCGAATGGGGAAGGTAGTAGGTACGACTAGTGGAGATAGGAGAAGGCGGCACCTATGACAGCAGCTAGGAGTACAGCTACCATATTATGAATATTGTAATTAGAATGGGGAGGGTAGTGGGTACTACTAGTGGTGATAGGAGCAGGCGGCACCTATGACAGCAGCTAGGGGTACACGAAACTACCATTATTATTATCACTTTTGTTCAGTAGGCAGGATCAACCTTAGGGTGACTAGTGGTGGTGCAGTAGAGAAATTATCTCATAGTGTTGGTGTAGTTTAGTAATTATCTTACAATGGGTTAGGTGTGCTTTAACGATATCGTTGTTCATCCTGTTTCCTTTTTTACTCTGCCATACTCAATGGTTCATGGTCATTTCCTGATTTTCTAACTTATGCCTTAGCCTAGTTACTTTGGTGATTATATTGTTAAAGTTATCGCACTCGCCAGACTTTATGTCTGACCCCCTTTATTTCCTCCTCTTTTCTTCCTTCCCCCCCAGGTGCTCAGGTTAGAACTAGCACCAGTGGAGCTTGATTTTGGATAGCTGTGCTTCTTGCTTTTAGAAGATTGCTTGGATCGCTGAAGTAAAGTTCAACCTCTCTTTTATTTATATTGGGGATTATGTCTTTCAATTTATGTAATTTGATTTAGTCAAGATGGATATTATGTACTTGCCTCTAGTTTTGATGATGTTATCAAACATACGTATTTTCCGCTGCAATGAAATAAAGTTTTTAATTTTTCAAGTACTTTTTATATCTGTCTTGTTGTTAAGTTTCTGTTCTATACTAACTTAAAATGCTCCATAGAAGTTAATGCATTCCCTTTGTGAGTGACATTAATGGACATGGGTTGTTACACAACTTCCAACATGTGACTTTGTGGTTTAATTATAGAGCCTAGTATGGCGACATGATAGATGGTACCCATGCCGCTTATGATTGAAACATTTATATTTGAAGTTGTTTTAAACCACTATGCACTTATAATAGTATCAAATGATTTGTTTTAAAGGTACCAAGCATGTTTGGATATTATAAGGGAAAAACCTATCCTCCAGCTTGCGTTGCATTGTGTGATGGGACTTGGGTCTTATGATAGCTTCATTTTTCCAAAAAGCATTGCGCTGTTTGTTTTATGCACTGGTATTCTTGTAAGGAAACCCGTTCCGTGTTATACGGCGTGGTCCCTTGATTTACTTTTAAAGTAAAAGATTTAATAACTATTTTTAGTTCTCACACCAGTCATGTAATAACTCGGAAATCCGAGCCAATTTTTTTTTAAAAAAAAATTGGCAATTTTAGTGAATTTTGAATATTTAAAATGAATTATTTTAAATAAAAACGACGGAGAAATTTATTTCGAATAGAAGTAGAACGTATATATTTATATAAATCGCCGTTAGAATATAAATATTATTTTAATTATATAACGAGCCTGAAATGGCCCGATAGTTTGAAATTTCGATTTCGAATTTCAATTGAATATACAGAATTCAATATAAGTCAGAATTGGACGAAACAAGAAATATTTGAATCTGTTTGATGATATATTTCTAACGAAGTTAAGAAACTGAGATTTCACTTCAGAAGTTGAAAGATATGTCCAGTTTAAAATTCAGAAAAGTTGTTGTGGAATTTACATATATTTTAATATATATATATATATGACCCTTAAAAATAGCCATTTTGCAAACGCCCTCTGTTTTCGACGAAACCACTTTTGTTGGATCCGTGATGTCAAATTATTGCTAGGTTTCAAAATTCATAATTTTCTGAATCAAGATGTGAGCATGGCGAAGTTAGACGTGTTTGAACAGTTTCAGTCAATTTCGATCGACCAGAAAATGGCCATTTTTCAAACGGTCTCAGAATTTGACGAAATCAGTTTTGTTAGGACCATATCATCAATACGAAGCTAGAAATAATTTTTTGGGAATTTTTAAAGTTAATATGTGGCCCCGGTAAATAGAAATGTACGTTCAAATTGAATATATGTAGATTTATATTTTGAATTGAATGAAAACTAATCGAAATAGTCGAATTGACTTGCGAAACATATCCCATTGTGTTCGAAATGGGGGTAATTAGCTAGGGGCGATAGTCGGTGGGTCTCATTTAGAGATCGAAAATTAAAGTTACTTTTTGGAGAATTAAATTAATTAAATAAAAACATATAGGCCAATCAGGTTTTTCGTTTAACCTAATTCACTATTTTTAGAAAATCAAAAACCGCCGCCGCTCCTTTACATTAAAGGCAATTATCATCCAATATTATTCCTCATTCGATCCTCCAATCCAAACCTCAATCAAAGAACCTCCTTCTCTAACATGATGGAGCTCGACGAGATCTCCCATTTCAACGACGCTGATCGTTTATGGGGGTGCGTCGTGGCCTCAGCGGCGCCGGGAAGTCGCGAACTTCGGGCTGGATTTTCTGGCCATGGGTGATTTCAAGTTCGACGTATGGGGGGGCGACCGGAAGCTGGTGCGACGGCGAAGGACGTGGGGCCTTCTGATCTAGTCAACGACGGTTGTGGAGGGCGCAAGGATCAACCCTAGCTTGGAGCATGGCTTCGACGTGGAGTCTAAAGCTTAACAGTGAGCTTATCTTCTTCTATGTAATTAGTTTAATTTAATTTAAAAGCATAGATTTAAACTCAGATTTTAATTATAAAAAGCATGAAAAAAATCAGTTTTTAAAAAGGTAATTAGCATTGATATAAATCAGGTTTTAAAATATAAAGTATAGTTTTATCTATATGTGTAACTTTGCTTTTAAAATATGGTTTTAAAGAAAAGAAAAATATAAACAGGCTTTGAAAATATAAATAAAAAATAAATAAATAAACCATTGTTTGAAAAGATAAAAAAACCATTGTTTGGAAATATAAAAAGACCATTGTTTGAAGAGATAAAAGGCCATTGTTTGAAAATATAAAAAGACCATTGTTTGAAAATATAAAAAAAGACCATTGTTTGAAAATATAAAAGACCATTGTTTGGAAAAAAAAACCATTGTTTGAAAATATAAAAAACCATTGTTTGAAAATATAAAAAAAACCATTGTTTGAAAATATAAAAGACCATTGTTTGAAAATATAAAAGACCATTGTCTGAAAATATAAAATACCATTGATTTGAAAATAAAAAATTCAATGTATAGAACATTATATTAAAAATGTGATTTTAATATGAATAGCGTGGACAAGACTGCGTTGGAAGTACGGCCAGATCCAGATGTTCTGAATTTCAGAAATAAACTGGTGGAGTAGAACCCAAAAGTGAGAACTCCTCACTTCTATTTTAATTTCTAGTTGAAATATATATTAGGATGCAGACAGTGATTAGCAGCACCCGACACCCGTCGTCCACAGACCATGGATGACTTGTTTGTTTGATTGCTGTGTTGTGAAATTTGATTGTGTGATGTGGGATGAGATAAAATATTTTATAGTGGAATATTTTATAGTTAAAAATATAATTTTTAATGTGTATATAAAATAAAGATTTATAAACAAATCGAACGATTTGTTTATATACACACGTTTGACTGATATTGATTGGGACGATAAATTTTACACATCGCCCAACTGCACAAATGAAATCTGTGTTTGCTGATTTGAAACCCCATACGGGTATTGGGATGATATTTGACGTACACTAATCCCGATTGTTTAGTTGTATGTCAATCGATGGGTTGACAAACTGTGTAAGCGTTAATTATTTATATTTAATGCTTATGCAGTTGTGTGGTGCACTCTGGATGATGGTTGATTATTTATCGCTGCTATTATATACATGTGTTGTAGAAAATCCATATAATTTACATTATGGTAATTGATTGGGCCTCATTCCAATGTATAAATAAATTCGTGTGTTGAATAGAAAATTAATTCACGTGTTGAATAGAAAATGAATTCACGTGTTGAATAGAAAATAAATTCATGTGTTGAATTGAAAATAAATTCATGTGTTGAATAGAAAATGAATTCATGTGTTGAATAGAAAATGAATTCACGTGTTGAATTGAAAATAAATTCATGTGTTGAATTGAAAATAAATTCATGTGTTGAATTGAAAAATATTCATGTGTTGAATAGAATAAACATTCATGTGTTGAGTAAAAGCCGTGTTGATTAGATTGACGCCATTTTGACGTGAACGATATTTATATCAATTTTATTGATTTTTCAATGAATATTGAAAGTGATTTCAAAATTCGAATTAAATTGAGATTCGAATTAAATTCGAATTAAATTGAAATAAATTGAAATTCGAATTAAATTGAAATGAATTGAAATTCAAATTAAATTGAAATGAATTGAAATGTGAATTAAATTGAAATGAATTGAAATGCGAATTAAATTGAAATGAATTGAAATTCGAATTAAATTGAAATTCGAATTAAATTGAAATTCGAATTAAATTGAAATGAATTGAAATTCAAATTAAATTGAAATGAATTGAAATTCGAATTAAATTGAAATGAATTGAAATTCGAATTATATTGAAATGAATTGAAATTCGAATTAAATTGAAATGAATTGAAATTCGAATTAAATTGAAATGTATTGAAATTCGAATTAAATTGAAATGAATTGAAATTCGAATTAAATTGAAATGAATTGGAATTCGAATTAAATTGAAATGAACTGAAATTCGAATCAAATTGAAATGAACTGAAATTCAAATTATATTGAATGAATTAATTGAAATTCGAATTAAACTGAAATGAATTGAAATTCGAATTAAATTGAAATGAATTGAAATTCGAATTAAATTGAAATGAATTGAAATTCGAATTATATTGAAATGAATTTAAATTTGAATTAAACTGAAATGAATTGAAATTCGAATTAAATTGAAATGAAATTCGAATTAAATTGAAATGAATTGAAATTCGAATTAAATTGAAATGAATTGAAATTTGATTTATATTGAAATGAATTGAAATTCGAATTAAATTGAAATGAATTGAAATTCAAATCAAATTGAAATTGAATTGAAATCGATTTGAAATGAAATCAAAACGAATTTATATTGAAAAATTCAATCTTGATTTGAATTTGAAAAGGAAGTTGAAATCGTTTTGAAAACGAATTTAAACGATTTATAAAATACGTTTTGAAAGGAAATCGATGAAATATATATAATATATATTACATATATATATATAATGGCCTGAATAGAACGCGTCGCGCCGCTGCAGTTCGCGAATTTCGACCATTGACTTCGAATGGATATTAAGGGAGATCCGACCATCGGATTCTCCTAAAACCGGAACCATTGGGTTCGTATCGAAAAGAGATTTCTAACGAATATTAGAGATTTGAAATCTAACGGTTGGATTTGGAATTATGTCCAAATCAAATTTGGAAATGGTCGTTGTAAGTGCAGTTGCCGTTGATGGAAATCGACTGTACGGGCCTTGATAAAATTATTAAAAATAGTAATAATTTGTGTAAAATCATAAGAAATGATTTGGGAAGAATTGGGATGAAAAACTCCATATTTGAAAAGATAAAAATAGATTTTTATTGAAATGAACTAGTTTGAACTATAATTAAAATTCTACTTATTTTTAAAATAAATAAAGTGGGTTCGAAATGGTTTTAAAAGTAACCAGAATTTCCAATAATTGAATTGGAATGGATTTGAATCGAAATTGTCTTTGGAATATTTCGATGTTGGATTTCATGATGAAAAAGATATTGTTATGGGAATTTGAAAGATATATTTATATCGTTATTTCCAATACGATATTTGTTGGTCGTAGAATTTGATATTGAATATAAGCCGATATATTTTCTATTCAGAGCCCTGTATTTAATATCAAATGTGATTTTGGGTTGTCATGAACAGTATCTTCAATAATACTGTTCTTAGACCCAACGGAGTTAAGAAAATCAGAAACTAACTGGAGATTAGTTAAGTTGAATGGCTTCTTGGGTATTGATCTGATGTTGGTTTCGGCCTTCGGGGTTAATATTTAGGGAACTGTTCTCTTACTAATTTACGGTTAGGGACTGATAGAATAGAATGTGATTTTGGATTTATCGTGAGCCGTGTTTTAAATGACATTGGTTCTTTAACCCAGTTAAAGACTAAAACTAAGTGGAGTTTTAATGAATCTTTAATTAGATTGAAAAGATCGAGAATGGAGTATCACCAGTTTTTCTCGAGGCGATAGTTAAATCTTTAATTAGATTTGAACGTGAAATGGTAATTGAATTTACCGATAACACCGAGGTGTTAGATATGAAGTATGACCAGTTTTACTTCATGGGATGAATAGGTTGGGATTGGGAAATAAAATAAATGATTACTTCGGTGTGGTTCGCTAATCCTGACTAGTTGAATTGATATTCAAAAGGAGATTAAAGAATAAATTTAAGGAATTTATCATTGATAAAATTAATGGGAACCTATCCCTAAAAATGTGAAATTTAGCGACTAACTGAAGGTTAGTTAAGATGAATGGTTTCCTAGGTATTGATCTGATGTTGGTTTCGGCCTTCGGGGTTAATATTTGGGGAATTATTCCCTTACTAATTTACAGTTAGTGACTGATGAATTGGAATGAGGCGTATGTTGTTTTTGTGTAACACTTGTTTATTATATACGCGAGTTATTCAGAAAGACCGGGTTTATCCCATTCTGAATAACTGATTCGACGTGGTGTCGAAGATGAAGACGGTGGTCGAGACCGGAGGTCTTCACGTCGTTTGGGTGATTACTGATGATCTTGATTGGGCCGTACACCCAAGAGGAGGGAATCAGTTAGTGGTTGTCCAGACATACTTGGAGATCGATGGATATGCGAGGTACAAGGTGCCTCCGGTTTCGTTCAGACCCAGAACGGACTTGTAAATGGACTGTGTGTCTGACATTGGATTTTATTCTGTGTGATTGATTTCTATTAAATATATATTTGTTTTGGCGGTGGAGAATTTAGTCTCTTGCTTAACTCCCTTCTCTGAGACGTACGAGCTTAGAGGTTATATATTGGTGGATATTAATCGCATGGAGTGAATTGCCTGTGTGGCATGCCTAAGTGGCAAATGATCAAGGCTTTTGTTGAAAAGCAAAGTCTTGTGGTTAATGATCAAAGCACGGCCTGTGTGGCATAGCTTTCTGTAGCGTTGATTCGCGAGCCTCACACCCCGGTTGTGAACCAGAAACGGGAGAGGACATCAAGGAGGGCATGCGTTTCCTTCTAGTTAGAAGTGGCGTCAGTGGTTTTACACGCCCTGACGAGTTTGACTTATGTGGTTGTTGCTGTTGCGAGGCACCTCGGATATATCGGTGACTATGTGAAGCCGATGGAGTCATGCGTTAGCTCATTTATGCCCCAAAGGGCGGGGAAACGCAGTGTTCAAGCATTTTAATCCACATCGGTGGACCGGCCCTGACGATCCAAAGGCTTGACTGAGTAATTGCCTGAGGGGCAGACTAGAGGCTCTCGAATTCGGTGAGGACTATCTTTTGCCTCGGTTCACAGATGGAAATCCAACTTCCAATACGTGACTTTGCAGTTTTGATTGTAGAGCCTAGTATTGGCGACATGATATATGGTACCCATGCCATCTATGATTGATACTTATGATTGAAATTGTTTTATACACTATGCACTTATAATAGTATCAAATGATTTGTTTTAACGTATCAAGCATTCTTTGGCTATTATAAGGTAAAACCCTATCCTCCGGCTTGCGTTGCATTGTGTGATGGGACCTGGGTCTTATAATAGCTTCATTTTTATTTATTTAGCATTGCGCTATTGTTTTATGCACTAGTGTTCTTGGGAGGAAATCCGTTCCGTGTTATACGGCATGGTCCCTTGATTTACCTAACTTTAAAATAAAGATTAATAACTGTTTAGTTCTCACACCAGTCACATGACTGACCTGGAGTTTATTGTTTTAACCTAAACTCTGGGTGCCCTTATTTTTACACGGGCAGCTAGTAGTTTTGATTTTGCAGATTTATATTCACAGGAACCTGGTTTACAGCTGGAATGATATCCGGAAAGCTCTGTATCCGTATATCTCTTTCAGTTGTGTTTTGTATTATTTTTCCGCTGCAATGTATTTAAATGTAATTTAAATCTCTGATATTTCGTGATGTATATTATTTGTTTATACTCTGTATATTCTTGTATTCTGATGGAATTGTTGTAAATAACAATGAAATGTTCTTCTGTTTGCATTCTGATCTGTCTTGTCCTCAAAGCAATCCGGGCTTTCCTTCACGACGAAGTTACGGGTATTTACAAGTCACATGGCTGACCTGTAGTTTATTGTTTTAACCTAAACTCTGGTTGCCCCTATTTTCCACACGGGCAGCTAGTAGTTTTTGGGTTTGCAGATTTATTCTTATAGGATCCTGGTTTACAACTGGAGATATATTCGGAAAGCTCTGTATCCGTGTATTTGTTTCAGTTGTGTTATGTATTATTTTTCCGTTGCATTTTAATTTAAATCTATGATATTTTTATGATGTATAATATTTATTTATACTCCGTTATATTCTTGTACTCTGATGTAAATTGCTGTAATAAGCGATGAAATGTTATTCTGTTTGTGTACTGATTAGTCGTGTTCTCAGACAATCCGTTCTTTCTTTTCTCCTCGGAGACCAGGGAAGTTTGGGTCGTCACAACTTGGCCAAGAAGAATTCCATAAGGAGGTGAACATCATATGCATATAGTGTGGCTGAAGGGATCAGCAGTCAGCAAGTAGTGCTGAAAGAAAGGTGATAAAGTCCACTTAGAAAGATGATGTAAAATTGATGGATCCATCGCAATCCGGTAGCAAAATGGATAACGGTAAAACTAGGGTCATTTCAATGGTGAAAGAGTTGTCTTCCCTAATGCAGCAATGGAGTGTTGGAGAACGTAATTGAAGGTAGAGCTACATGTTCTCAGTTTCTGGGTGGGCCGGAGTCTAGAAAAGTAAGGCCCCATTATTATTTAAAATAAATTAAAGTTTAAGTTTTAAATTTAATAACATATTATGTATAAAACCCATAACTTTTTCATTCAGTATCGGAATTAAGTGAAAAAAGATCAGATGGGATCGTAGTGATGAGAGCTACACCATGGAATGGTTTTCGCTGAGAATAGAGCTACTAATATATCATGATAAAATCAAACACCTGTTTGATTTTAAATGAAATAAATGCAGAATAGTCGACCGCGAACCAATGTGAGTAAACTCACTAACACTGATCAGTTCTATAATTTGATAAACATTATTTAATATTGATAAATGATAATTGATTGTTGTGTGATGGTTGTTTTGATGAATTGCTTATTGATTGGTTGAAATTTTAGATACGGTTATATATATCAACCGTTAGTCATTAAATATTTATCCCATCTATTATGTTGATTAACGTATGTGGACGCAGGGAAACAGGTCCTCAACAATTATATTCTTGTTTTTCATATAATACAATATATGATGTAACAATTAATCTGATGTTGATTATTGTGTGATTGGGGTGTTTGAGTAACATTGATCTAAAATAATTGGTATTTAAATACCGTTAAATATATTCGAATATATTGGAAAGGAATTTGGGCTTTCAAAAAGAGAAAATCTACTTTTAAACAGAAAGTGAATTCCGAATAAACTAGAATAAAATAACTTGTTTAAATTACAAAAAACGAGTAAGTTTGATTTATAAACGATATTTACAAATGAGATTAAATTATTATTATTAAATAATTTCCAATTACAAATTCAGAAATGAATTTAAAAAGGGAAATGGAAAAATCGTTTGAAAGGAAATTGATGAAATGATTTCAATGTTCGAAATGAAAATAGGATTGAAATAAATCTGTTAGGATCTATAATTAGCATTCGACTATGTCGAATATATAAAGATAATTTATTCTTAAATCAAATATAAAATGAAATTCAAGATTTGACAAGATAACTAATATTTGGATTTGTTATCGAATAGGAAATCAAAATTTAAATTATAACGTAAAGTCGGTAGCCACAACCAATCGCCCGTGTGTGAAGCACGGGTCTCGTCCTAGTTATAACTTATAAAACGAGTTTATGAAATGAAATATGAAGTATGGGTTTATAAAGTAACAAGATAAGTGGGATGTTAAACTGTAATGATTTTTGTTGTTTAAATCATGATTTGATTTAATAAACTAGGTCCAAATTTATATAGAAGAATAATACTCACGTTATTAGGTGAATAATGATTTAAAAGCAAACACTTTGCAGATTAAAGGGGTTATAGAAGGAAATTGATGAATATTTGAAATGATAAATTCAAACATGAATTTATAAATAAAGTTAACCTGAAACGGTGAGTTTTATTCCAACGTTCGGAACGTTATTTGGATAGAGAGTATTCAAAAATGAGTATGTTGGAATTCAATTTTATCCAATTTAGGAAAGTACCATTTACTTTCTTGTTATAATCAAGATTTATTTATTCATCTAATTGATTGATTATTTGTTTATTTATTTAAATATAAGTTATATTTTGAAATTAAATATTTCAAAAGCAGAGATTATAACGCTATCGTATAATCAAAGATTTCCGTAAAGAAATGGATTCGTAAACTAAATAGAGAGTTATGTAAACAGTGTGTAAAAAAGAAATTAAGAAATAGAGTTAAGAACATTAGAAACTGACTAGAAATTAGTTATGTTGAATAGTTGTCTGAGTATCGATCTGATGTTGGTTTCGGCCTTCGGGGTTGATACTTGGAAATTTGTTCTCATACTATATTTACGGTTAGGGACTGATTGACGTGAATGGATAGTGATGCACAAATGAGATGGAAATGTTTTCTGATATTAATAAGAAATATTTTCTAAAATATAGAAATTAAATAGTTTAAAATAAATGGAAATATTTTCCAAGGATCGGGACAAGCCAAACGAGTTAAAGAAATATTTGGGTAAAGATATTGAAGGGGAATTGGGAAATGAAATGATTGTTTATAAATCTATTAAAAGGGGTCAGTGTTGATTGATGATTGATCGGTAAGATTTCCATTTGGAAATAAGACCGTTGTTTGTACATACGTTTTTCTTTGATAGTTAAATCACCGACTATCAAAGTTTTTGACCATTTCCGTTGTCAATACGGAGAGACCGGGATCAGATTTATTATCTGAAAACCACTCCGTATGGGCATTATCGTTTCGAATCAAATATATCGAAGACAATTGAAGACGGAGTTTATGCAAGGGTTGTTCTGGAGATCCTAGGTAGAAATTTCCTAATATGGATTTACAGAATAATACCTTTGGTTTGTCCAGTCCCAGGCACTGTTTCAAATCTCGCAAATATCGATCGAGATCTCCTCCGAGATCTCATTTTGGGCTCCTTCCAAAACGAAACAGCAAATATCACTCTGAATCTCCTTTTGAATATATTGCCCGAGAAATTGCCATATCGAACGATATATCGACTGAGACGAAATACCGGAATATCGTCCGAGATCTTAATTTTTTGGGTTAAAATTTAAATTTGTGTCTGAACTAGAACTATAATTAAAAAAACTCAAATCTAGCCATATCAATCTTTTGTTATTTACATTTTGCATGTTAAATGACTATATTGTATGTTTGTATATGTTTTACAATGCTTACGATTTTCATATTCGTCTTTTTACATACATGTAACTTATGAAATTATGGTCTATTTATGCTGTTTTTTTTAATGTTTTGGATCCTTTTAATGTTTCCTGTCTAACAATATTCCTGTTTTAAGCATATTACGATTTAGAGTATGAATGATCTTTCGCAAAATAAAGAATAATAAAGTTATTTTTTATTTAAAGTTTAAGTTACTATGTTTTTGATAGCATTCATAAAAATTATTTTGTTAAAATATCATTTTTTAACATATCATGTACCCCCGAGATTGTTCTGACATGAACTTTCAGACCCGAGATGAAAATCCGAGACGAACTCCCAAGTTAGACACATCTTGTCCGAGATCTCCCCAGATACGAGACTAAGTCTATAAAATCCCCAAGATGAAACGCAACTGATATCCAAGATTTAAAACCTTGGTCCCAGGACAATGTATACGGACGAATGTCTGACAGAGTATATCTAATAATCCATGTAAGTTGATCGCTTCAAACGTATATACGTTGGTGACGGAGGAATTTGTTTCTCTTAGCTTATACCCATGGTATTTTTAGAGAAATCAATTTGTGATTTGACGAGTATGATGATGTGGCATTCAAAGTAAATAAAGGAGTAATCTATTAAAAGATACGTTATGACCTCAAGTCTCATCAACCAAAAAATGACAGAAATCGGGCAGGTAGCGTGGCTAAGTGGATCACACCCAATTAGGGTATATTGTCACCATCTAGAGAATGTGCATATTTGTTACTTCTTTCAATTCTGTATCTCCCGGGAATGGTTATGTTGGTATACCAACTGTAAGGTGACAATATATTCGGAACATTCAAGCGAAATGAATGGTCGGTCATGTGTGGCCGAGTTACAAGATGTTCTTGTTGAACTCCAATGTATCGCTTCTAGAGTACACTGATCGAAAGGTGGTTCCATACATTATCAGAGTTGGAAATCCATTCCCCAAATAAGAGCCCACGGTTTTGATTGTATATTATATATGTAGAACGTGAGATGAAAGCGTTCTGCTATTGTAACGACCCAGAAAATCTGAACCAATTTAAAATTTTTAAATTGGCTAAAATAATGGATTTTAAATATTTAAAATAAATATTTTAAGTAATTGAGATGAAAAGTGAGTTTGAATCGACAATTGAAAACGAATATAATTAATTATAATTATAAACAAGGCTTGAAAAGGCGCTGTAGTTTCAAAAATCGAATTCAAACTTTGTCGGACTGTACCGGGTGCAAAACAAAACGAATTTTAGTGAAACCAAAAATATTTAAAACTGTTAGTGAATACCTTTCTAACGAATTTGAAAAATCGAATTTTTATAGCGGAAAGCAAAAGTTATGGCCGAATGAATTTTCAGAAAGGTCGCTATGGAATTTATATAGCCCGTGAAATTGGCCATTTTGCATACGACCTCGGAATTCGACGAAACCACTTTTGTTGGATCCGGGATGTGAAGTTATTGCTAAGTTTCAAATTTCATAATTTTTGAAGCTAGTATGTGAGCGTGGAAAAGGAAAATGTGTTTTGGTCAATTACAGTTAAATTGGATCGACCAGAGATGGGCCTTTTTGCAAACGGTCTCAGAATTCGACGAAACTAGTTTTGTTGGAACCGTATCGTCAAAACATAGCTAGATTTATTTTTCTGGAATTTTTTGAATCAATTTGTGGCCCTGGAAAATTGAAATGCACGTTCAAATTAAATATTGAATGTTTTATATTTTAATTTGAAGAATAAATGACTGTAACAATCAAAATGGCTTACGAAACATATCCCATTGTGTTCGGAATGGGGGTAAAACACTAGGGGCGACAGTCGTTGGGTTCAATTCAGGGTTCTGATGCGAAGTACACCTTTTAGAGATAAATAGAATTAAATATTAATATTTATTTTCTATTAATAACCTAAACCCTAATTTCTTTTTGAAGCCGCCGTCTGCATCGATCTGAAGGGCCCAAATCTTTCAAAAATTGATCCATCAATTTCTCCTAATCTAACACGAATTTGATGCTCCTCCTAAAGTAAAAATCGGAGTGCTCTTCACGAGCTTTCTATTCATATAAAGATGATTGAAGTTGTTTAGGTATTTCGCTCGAGACCTGGGATTAAAACCCTAGCCGTCGCCGGCCGTTTCTAAGGAGGAGGAGGCGCCGAGTTGGCCAGAACCCCGGCGAGTGGTGGCGCGTCCCTAGGCGCTCCATGTGAGTTGTTCTGATCTGGCCCCGGCGCGCTGAAATTCGTGCATCGAAGAACCCTAGTAGTCGAGGGTTTCGGCCAGAAACTGGAAGTCGTGGAAGAAGATTGAAGGGGTGATAATTTTATATTTAATTAATTTAATTATCTCGTTAATTACCCAATTCATTAATCACCATAACTTATTCATATGTGGTCGAAATTCAATGAAACAAGAGACAGTGGACTCGTGTGGACGCCTTCTACATTTTAGAAGAGACCGCATATTTTTCTGAGCCTTCTGCTATTTTTGGTGGAGTGGAACCCAATGTGAGATTTCTAATTCATAAACAATATGGAAAACGACGATGTATAAATTATATAGTCGATGTATGAGTTATATAAGCGTTGTACACCTCATGTATAAGCGTTGTATAAGTTGTACGTTCGATGTATAAGTTATATATGCGTTGTAAAAATTATATATGTGTTGAAATAAAAGTGAATTGCTATATGTATGAATATATATATATATATATATATATACGCCCCTCGTCCACAAACCATGGACGATATTTATTGATTGTGATTGGTGTGAAAATTGATTGATAGCGAATGATTGTTTGGGATTGTTTGTGGTTGATATTGATTGATTGTGGTTGAAAAATACCCATTTGTGGTTGAGAAATATTCGGTTGAAACCACATAGGATTAGTTTGTGGAAATGAAATAAATATATACATGCCGCCTGCGTGCGAACTAGATGCATGATCCCCATTGTCAAAAACCGCGAGGTTTTAAGGTAGAGCGAGGAGCCGTACTAGGGACGGTCCCGGTTTTAACTACCCTGCCGTTATGCTGCCGAAATTTTGAATAATATTCATGTGTTTGAATTATTTTCATTTGCTGAAACTATATTTATTCATTGAATAGAAAACCTTCATGTGTTGAATCGATATTCATTCGTTGATTAGAAATTCATGTGTTGAATGGTATTCGTGTTTTAAATATAAAAATCACATTTTTATCTATATATAGAAACTATAGAAAACCTTCATGTGTTGAATCGATATTCATTCGTTGATTAGAAATTCATGTGTTGAATGGTATTCATATTTTGAAATAAATTGTTTCATAATAAAAATCACCTTTTTATCATCCATATGGACGATGTAAAATAATCTCGTTTTAAAAGAAATTGTTTTATAAGACAAATCCTATTTTTATCACCTCTATAAACTATATAGAATAATAGTGTTAAGAAATGAATTGTTTTACAATAAAAATCTCATTTTTATTATATACATGAATCGTTGAAATGTGAAGTGTTAAAAATAGCCACTCGTTCAAATAAACATATATGAGTTGAAATATTCATTAATTAGCTAATGATATGATTTTTGCCTATACATGCAACATTAGAATGAATGGTGTTTTAAAACCAAATGGAAATCAAATATGAAGTTGAATAGAAATGACAAGTGATAAGAACTATATATATGTACATGCATATTTATTGAACAGGTTATAGCAAAGGGGCTAGAGAAGAGGAATAAAATTTTGTGCCCGACAAATAGGTACACATTTACTGTTTTGTTTCGGTGATGATTTTATGAGCCTGTTGGCTAGCCGCTTGGCTTTTTCTTTTTCTTTTCGACAAGAGATGCCCGTGTGGCTATTTGGGAATTTTCCCAGCCCCTCCCGTACAAAGGAGGTTATGGCGAAATTTTCCAAAATTTTAAGGCGTTAGTGAAATATTTGAAGTGAAAACGATATTGAAATTGTTGAATGAACTATATTTATATAAATATATAAAAATAAATAAAATTAAAACAAAACGTGGCTGTGCAGTTCGCGTTTTGAAACCGTGATTTCAAACAACTAGTACGGGAGATCCGACCATTGGATTTTCCCGAAACCGCAACCGTCGGGTTCGCCTTGGAAATATCTTTCCAACGGCACCAACCTTGTAAAAATCCAACGGTTGGATTGTCTGGAATGTTTAATTCAAATCTGAAGAAAAACAGCGCCAGAAACGATTATATTTATATATATATATAAATATAATTATATTAAATCGAATAACGACGCTGCAGTTCGTATTTTGAAATCGAAACTTCAAACGATTGTACCGGGAGATCCGACCGTCGGATTTTCCCGAAACTGGAACCGTTGGATTCGTATTGAAAAGACCTTTCTAATGATGTAAATTTTGTGAAGATCCAACGGTTAGATTTTCAGATATGTGTAAATCAAATCTGAAGAAAAACAGCGCCACGGCCGCGTTATGGCCCGAAGCGTCGTTTTGAATAAATTAGCTATTTTAAAATAAATAAAAATAGCGATAAATCGTTATAAAATATCATAAACAATATGGAATGGAAATAAATTGAATTTGCTTGATTTATGTGGTATTTGATGGTTGAATATGTTTGGTGTGAAAATAATATTAAAGAACAAAATGGGTGTTGTCGAATGATTTAACCATTGAAATAAATTGATTTGAAATTCTAAATATACGTGAATTATTTGAAAAGGCCGAGTTAATTCTCATTTCAAATAATTGACCGACGATTGAAATTCGAAGATGAAGACCGTGGTCGAAGACCGGAGATTTTCACCTCGTTTGGATGGTAACCGAGGTCCTGATTAGGAGGCATCCCGAAATATGGATAATGAGTGGTGATCGTCTAGACGTACGTGGTAATCGATGGGTTTGCGAGGTATTTAGTGCCTCCGGTTTCGTTCAGACCCAGAACGGACTTGTAAATGGACTGTGTGTCTGACATTGGATTTTATTCTGTGTTGATTGATCTCTGTTAAATATACATCTGTTTGGCGGCGGAGAATTTATTCTTTTGCTTAACGCCCTTCTCTGAGACGCACGAGCTCAGAGGTTGTATATTGATGAACATCAGTCGCACGGCATGAATTGCCTGTGTGGCATGCTAAGATGCAGTGATAAGGGCTTCTGTTGAAAAGCAAAGTCTTGTGGTGATGATCAAAGCACCGCCTGTGTGGCGTAGCTTTGTGTATAACGTGAAATCGCGAGCCTCACACCCCGGTATGAACCAGAAACGGGAGAAAGGACCTCAGGGAGGGCCTGGGTTTCCTCCTAGCTAGGGTGGTGTCAGTGACCTACCAGCCCTGACATTTATATACTTTTCACCTATGTGGTTGTTGCTGTTGCGAGGCGCCTCGGTTTGATCGGACGATCCGGGTCCGATGGAGTCATTCGTTGGCTCGTTTACGCCCCAAAGGGCGGGGAAACGCATGGTTCAGGCATTTTAATCCACATCGGTGGACCGGCCCTGACGATTCTAAGGCTTGACAGAGTACTTGCCTGAGGCTCGGGCTAGGCAGTCTCGAATTCGGTAAGGACTATCTTTTGCCTTGGTTCATGACGGAAATCCAATTTCCAAATACGACATCGTGCGGTTTTGATTGTATATATATATGGCGACATGATATATGGTACCCATGCCGTCTATGATTGATAGTTATGATTTGAAATTGTTTTCAAAACATATAAACACTAGCAATAATATCAATTGCCTTATAACGGCCAAAATATGCTTGATACGAATAAAACAAAGGCAATTGATATTATTGCTAGTGTTTATATGTTTTGAAAACAATTTCAAATCATAACTATCAATCATAGACGACATGGGTACCATATATCATGTCGCCATATATATATACAATCAAAACCGCACGATGTCGTATTTGGAAATTGGATTTCCATCATGAACCAAGGCAAAAGATAGTCCTTACCGAATTCGAGACTGCCTAGCCCGAGCCTCAGGCAAGTACTCTGTCAAGCCTTAGAATCGTCAGGGCCGGTCCACCGATGTGGATTAAAATGCCTGAACCATGCGTTTCCCCGCCCTTTGGGGCATAAACGAGCCAACGAATGACTCCATCGGACCCGGATCGTCCGATCAAACCGAGGCGCCTCGCAACAGCAACAACCACATAGGTGAAAAGTATATAAATGTCAGGGCTGGTAGGTCACTGACACCACCCTAGCTAGGAGGAAACGCAGGCCCTCCCTGAGGTCCTTTCTCCCGTTTCTGGTTCATACCGGGGTGTGAGGCTCGCGATTTCACGTTATACACAAAGCTACGCCACACAGGCGGTGCTTTGATCATCACCACAAGACTTTGCTTTTCAACAGAATCCCTGATCACTGCGTCTTAGCATGCCACACTGGAAATTCATGCCATGCGACTGATGTCCATCGATATACAACCTCTGAGCTCGTGCGTCTCAGAGAAGGGCGTTAAGCAAAAGAATAAATTCTCCGCCGCCAAACAGATGTATATTTAACAGAGATCAATCAACACAGAATAAAATCCAATGTCAGACACACAGTCCATTTACAAGTCCGTTCTGGGTCTGAACGAAACCGGAGGCACTAAATACCTCGCAAACCCATTGATTACCACGTACGTCTGGACGATCACCACTCATTATCCATATTTCGGGATGCCTCCCAATCAGGACCTCGGTTACCATCCAAACGAGGTGAAAATCTCCGGTCTTCGACCACCGTCTTCATCTTCGAATTTCAATTGTCGGTCAATTATTTGAAATGAGAATTAACTCGGCCTTTTCAAATAATTCACGTATATTTAGAATTTCAAATCAATTTATTTCAATAGTTAAATCATTCGACAACACCCATTTTGTTCTTTAATATTATTTTCACACCAAACATATTCAACCATCAAATACCACATAAATTGAGCAAATTCAATTTATTTCCATTCCATATTGTTTATGATATTTTATAACGATTTATCGCTATTTTTATTTATTTTAAAATAGCTAATTTATTCAAAACGACGCTTCGGGCCATAACGCGGCCGTGGCGCTGTATTTCTTCAGATTTGACTTACACATATCTGAAAATCTAACCGTTGGATCTTCACAAAATTTACGTCATTAGAAAGGTCTTTTCAATACGAATCCAACGGTTCCAGTTTCGGGAAAATCCGACGGTCGGATCTCCCGGTACAATCGTTTGAAGTTTCGATTTCAAAATACGAACTGCAGCGTCGTTATTCGATTTAATATAATTATATATATATATATATAAATATAATCGTTTCTGGCGCTGTTTTTCTTCAGATTTGAATTAAACATTCCAGACAATCCAACCGTTGGATTTTTACAAGGTTGGTGCCGTTGGAAAGATATTTCCAAGGCGAACCCGACGGTTGCGGTTTCGGGAAAATCCAATGGTCGGATCTCCCGTACTAGTTGTTTGAAATCACGGTTTCAAAACGCGAACTGCACGGCCATGTTTCGTTTTAATTTTATTTATTTTTATATATTTATATAAATATAGTTCATTCAACAATTTCAATATCGTTTTCACTTCAAATATTTCACTAACGCCTTAAAATTTTGGAAAATTTCGCCATAACCTCCTTTGTACGGGAGGGGCTGGGAAAATTCCCAAATAGCCACACGGGCGTCTCATGTCGAAAAGAAAAAGAAAAAGCCAAGCGGCTAGCCAACAGGCTCATAAAATCATCACCCAAACAAAACAGTAAATGTGTACCTATTTGTCGGGCACAAAATTTTATTCCTCTTCTCTAGCCCCTTTGCTATAACCTGTTCAATAAATATGCATGTACATATATATAGTTCTTATCACTTATCATTTCTATTCAACTTCATATTTGATTTCCATTTGGTTTAAAAACACCATTCATTCTAATGTTGCATGTATAGGCAAAAATTATATCATTAGCTAATTAATGAATATTTCAACTCATATATGTTTATTTGAACGAGTGGCTATTTTTAACACTTCACATTTCAACGATTCATGTATATAATAAAAATGAGATTTTTATTGTAAAACAATTCATTTCTTAACACTATTATTCTATATAGTTTATAGAGGTGATAAAAATAGGATTTTTCTTATAAAACAATTTCTTTTAAAACGAGATTATTTTACATCGTCCATATGGATGATAAAAAGGTGATTTTTATTATGAAACAATTTATTTCAAAATATGAATACCATTCAACACATGAATTTCTAATCAACGAATGAATATCGATTCAACACATGAAGGTTTTCTATAGTTTCTATATATAGATAAAAATGTGATTTTTATATTTAAAACACGAATACCATTCAACACATGAATTTCTAATCAACGAATGAATATCGATTCAACACATGAAGGTTTTCTATTCAATGAATAAATATAGTTTCAGCAAATGAAAATAATTCAAACACATGAATATTATTCAAAATTTCGGCAGCATAACGGCAGGGTAGTTAAAACCGGGACCGTCCCTAGTACGGCTCCTCGCTCTACCTTAAAACCTCGCGGTTTTTGACAATGGGGATCATGCATCTAGTTCGCACGCAGGCGGCATGTATATATTTATTTCATTTCCACAAACTAATCCTATGTGGTTTCAACCGAATATTTCTCAACCACAAATGGGTATTTTTCAACCACAATCAATCAATATCAACCACAAACAATCCCAAACAATCATTCGCTATCAATCAATTTTCACACCAATCACAATCAATAAATATCGTCCATGGTTTGTGGACGAGGGGCGTATATATATATATATTCATACATATAGCAATTCACTTTTATTTCAACACATATATAATTTTTACAACGCATATATAACTTATACATCGAACGTACAACTTATACAACGCTTATACATGAGGTGTACAACGCTTATATAACTCATACATCGACTATATAATTTATACATCGTCGTTTTCCATATTGTTTATGAATTAGAAATCTCACATTGGGTTCCACTCCACCAAAAATAGCAGAAGGCTTAGAAAAATATGCGGTCTCTTCTAAAATGTAGAAGGCGTCCACACGAGTCCACTGTCTCTTGTTTCACTGAATTTCGACCACATATGAATAAGTTATGGTGATTAATGAATTGGGTAATTAACGAGATAATTAAATTAATTAAATATAAAATTATCACCCCTTCAATCTTCTTCCACGACTTCCAGTTTCTGGCCGAAACCCTCGACTACTAGGGTTCTTCGACGCACGAATTTAAGCGCGCCGGGGCCAGATCAGAACAGCTCACATGGAGCGCCTAGGGACGCGCCACCAATCGCCGGAGTTCTGGCCAACTCGGCGCCTCCTCCTCCTCAGAAACGGCAGGCGACGGCAAGGGTTTTAAGCCCAGGTCTCGAGCGAAATACCTAAACAACTTCAATCATCTTTATATGAATAGAAAGCTCGTGAAGAGCACTCCGATTTTTACTTTAGGAGGAGCATCAAATTCGTGTTAGATTAGGAGAAATTGATGGATCAATTTTCGAAAGATTTGGGCCCTTCAAATCGATGCAGACGGCGGCTTCAAAAAGAAATTAGGGTTTAGGTTATTAATAGAAAATAAATATTAATATTTAATTCTATTTATCTCTAAAAGGTGTACTTCGCATCAGAACCCCGAATCGAACCCAACGACTGTCGCCCCTAGTGTTTTACCCCCATTCCGAACACAATGGGATATGTTTCGTAAGCCATTTTGATTGTTACAGTCATTTATTCTTCAAATTAAAATATAAAACATTCAATATTTAATTTGAACGTGCATTTCAATTTGCCAGGGCCACAAATTGATTCGAAAAATTCCAGAAAAATAAATCTAGCTATGTTTTGACGATACGGTTCCAACAAAACTAGTTTCATCGAATTCTGAGACCGTTTGCAAAAAGGCCCATCTCTGGTCGATCCAATTTAACTGTAATTGACCAAAACACATTTTCCTTTGCCACGCTCACATACTAGCTTCAAAAATTATGAAATTTGAAACTTAGCAATAACTTCACATCCCAGATCCAACAAAAGTGGTTTCGTCGAATTCCGAGGTCGTATGCAAAATGGCCAATTTCACGGGCTATATAAATTCCATAGCGACCTTTCTGAAAATTCATTCGGCCATAACTTTTGCTTTCCGCTATGAAAATTCGATTTTTCAGATTCGTTAGAAAGGTATTCACTAACAGTTTTAAATATTTTTGGTTTCACTAAAATCCGTTTTGTTTTGCACCCGATACAGTCCGACAAAGTTTGAATTCGATTTTTGAAACTACAGCGCCTTTTCAAGCCTTGTTTATAATTATAATTAATTATATTCGTTTTCAATTGTCGATTCAAACTCACTTTTCATCTCAATTACTTAAAATATTTATTTTAAATATTTAAAATCCATTATTTTAGCCAATTTAAAAATTTTAAATTGGTTCAGATTTTCTGGGTCGTTACAGCTATATTGCTAAGTACTTGTATTAGACACTATTATAATATCAGAATAGTATTGATTTTTTTGAAAAATGTTTTAGGTTATCGTAAGGTAAAAACCATCCGTGTTTATGTGTGGATCGGTCTTACGAATATCCTTCCTTTGAAAAGGATTTTGAAAAGTTAAACCGAAATGATTTGAGTTTACTCACACTAGTCACATGATTGACCCAGAGTTTATTTTGTTTTGTTTTCCCTAAATTCTTGGGTGTCCGATTTTGTATGGGCAGTCAAGTATTCGGGATTTTACAGATATACTTGGATGAGCTTGGAGCAAGTGACTTCAACGTTAGATATATGTAGAGTTTATTTCCGCTGCGATGTTATATGTGGTACTGTGATAATGGTATGTATTACAATTATAATTTTGTATTTCAAAAGTTGTTATATAATATATTTGTTCATTCTGCTGTGAGATTCGTGTTTACTCTGATTCTGTTCTGATCTTCTTCTTCTATTCTAATTTTCTTCTTTCTATTTCTCACCCTCTAACTTCTTTCTATTAATGATCTGGTATTTCCGATGCTTGAATAGTCAACATGGGTTTTGTGTTGATTTTCTAGGTCGAAAATCCTTGGGTCGTTATATTAACATACATCGAGATATCATTCTTCATTCCTTCCTACCAATATAGCCTGTTCATTTCTTGGAATATCTTCGTTACTCCGAGATAAATAGAAAAATTGGATTTGTGGCTCTCTCTAAGTATTGCTCTCTACGTCCATCTACATTCGGTACACAAATCCTACCATTTATTCTCAGAATTCTACTTTTGCATCATGCCATCTACTAGAATCATCCACTCTCTTCAAAACTTCGTCTCGGATAGTCACTAAACTTGGGTCTTCATAGTGCTTAGAAGTGATACGTTCCAAAAGAGAAGATGTATCAACAAGCTAACAAAGCATAGCCTTATACCTACATAAGGCATCTGCTACTACATTGGCTTTGCCTGGGATATAGTTGATGTCGATGTCATATGCAGCTAAGAATTCAAGCCATCTCACTTTCCTTAGATTCGAATCCTTTTAATTGAAAGATACTTCAAGGACTTTTGATTGGTATAAAGGTCGAACTTCATTCCCAAAACATGATGTTGCCACAATGTCAAAGAAAACACTACTGCCAACAACTCCAAATCATGCGTTGCATAATTAACTTCATAAGGTTGCAACAGTCTACTATCTTATGCAATCACTCTACCATGCTCATCAATACAGCACCAAGCCTACTTCTACAAGCATCTGTATAGACAGTAAGGCCTTTATTACCATTCAGAATAGTAAGAACTAGAGAGGAGGTTAACTTTTGTTCCAATTAATTGAATGCTTCTTGACACTTCTCATTCCAATTGAACTTGGTGTTCTTCCGAGTTAAAGTTGTAAAGGGCAAAACAATGCGAGAGAAATGTTCGATAAAACTCTGGTAATAGCCGGCAACACCTAAGAAACTCCAAATACACATAGGCATCTTAGAAATTTTCCAATCCTTGAATTAAAGATAACCACGAATCAAACTAAAGATTTTGATAAGGACATGGAAAGAACAAATAGGAACTTACATTTATCACGGCGAACTTAGCGGGGTCCGTTGAGACACTGTCCTTCGAAACCACATAACCAACAAACCAAACTTTCTCCTGCCAGAAATGACATTTGTAAAATTTGGCCTTTAGTAAATGGTTTATCAAAGTTTGTAGCAAAAACTTCAATTGATGTTCATGCTCCACTTCGATCTTAGAAAATACCAAGATATAATCAATAAGCACAAGCACGAATTTGTTAGGGACATCCCAAAATACTATGTTCATGAGGTCTACAAAGTAAGCTGGTGCATTCATTAATACAAAAGGCATAACAAACCATTCATAGAACCCATTTTCATTACGGAAAGCAGTTGTATGAATATTATCCTTAGAAATCCTCAGCTAATGGAAATCAGAAGCAAGGCTAAGCTGAGAAAACAATTGTGCTCCATAAAGCTAATCGAATATCATTGATACGAGGCATAGAATATCAATTCTTATGTGTTAGCTTATTCAATTCTCTATCGTCTACACACGTTCGCAATGAACCATCTGACTTATGACAAAAACAACAACCGTGCCCCATTTAGAGAAACTTCTTCTAATCTAACCCCTTAACACAAGGTCATTGACTTGGATTTTTAACTCTGCTCTTTCTTTAGGTGACATCCTATGAGGGGGAAGTACAAAAGGTATGGCACTAGGGATAATATCAAATTTGGATTCAATTTCTCGATGAGGCGGCAAACAAGTAACCTCACCGAAAACAAAAGGAAATTTCTGAATAACTCGAATAGTGCCGAGATCACTAGAATGCGAATCAAGAGAGAAAACAAAGCTCTTAACAAGGTCCAATGGCATTTTTCATTCGCGAATAAGCGGAAAACCCTTGTCATCGACCAAAGAAAACGTTCAGTTACTATGAGATATGACTGCATCGAATTTAGATAGCCAATCCATGCCCAACAAAAAATCGAATCCTCAAAACACCAAAACATAGAAGTCACTAGTGAAAATATGCTCGTCTTTCAAAAGAAAAACATCCTTACAGATCATGCTTAAGTTAGTAGGGCCTCCAATGGGATTTAAGACATGCAAAGATTTACATGCAAATATGAGTTCTAAATCATGCTCGAATTTCTCACATAAACTAATAGATATAAAAATATGGGATGCTCCAGTATCGAATAACACACGAATAGATGTATAGTTAAAGTAAAGCGTACCTTGAAGTATAGGATTAGTCTCCTCAGCCGGTGAAGTGAAAGCGATGATAGCAAAAGTACCAGACGGTTTTCCTTTCTTCAGAGTTGGGAATTTTTTCTTGAAATGACGGTTTTATGTGATTTTTAGACCAGCTATCTATATAAGAATGACTTGACAGTAAAATAGTTTGAATCTACCAATCTTACATTTACAATGTTTATAAGTTTATCTTCTTCAAGTTGGTACAATCTATTTACTATCTATTGTTTATTCCTTTTTCGTTTGTTGCAAGCAATTCTTCTTCTTTATTCCCTTCTCTGCTATGATTTTATTTATAGTCTTGGAAATGCCTATTTTATTTGTTTTGTTCGTTTATGAGTCTAGGCCTTACGAGTAGCTTAGACTAATTTTTCCTTTTTATTTACTTTTGCGTTGAGCCTATGCCAACAAGAGCCTAGGCCTTTATCGATTAATTCGCGGAAAAATTGGGTTAATGTTGAAAGTATGTCAAAAAGGGGGTTTTGGGCATGTTGGAAATTAATGTATATTAAATTCAATTAATGGACTGTAAATTTGGATAAACCTTAACTGAAGAATATTCAAACTCAAGAATTGAAATAAATTGTATTTAATTGGACATTAAGTAACTTATAATTGGAAAACATGTAAAGTGGAATCGATTGTACTTAATTGGACATTAAGTAACGAAGGTAAGGGTTGTATAAAACGATTACGTTAATTAGAAATGTTAATTACAACCTAGGAATATAACATGTGGTTATATTGGGCTTGTTAATAAACTTAAATGTGTTAAGTTAAATTTGGAAGATTAACAAGCTGAGATAGATTAGGTCCATTCTGGCAGCATGAGGCTGATTGAGGAAGATAGAGGCCTTATAGTATAATGGAATCCTAGTTATAAATTGGGGGCTAAGCCCAGCCGTGCCTTGTGTCAATTGCATTTTTGGTTGGGAACCCATATCAGTTAGTATCCCTTTGTTATCACAGAGTCTCACACTATGTAAAGGCTAGGGCATGCTTTACTGAACTATATAGTAAGTGGTTCAAACTTGGCGGGTATGGGCGCGTTCCGGTGGAACGATGAGCGTGCGTCATTATGATTAGGGAAGATAAGATGTTGTAACACCTGTGACTAATGGCTATGTCCTTTTAATTGATGAGTTCAGGATTGATAACCCTGAATTCCATAGCTGGCACATGTTATTCACTAGCCGATTAATGGGTAGAAATTAGGTAAAGCCTAATTATGACATTTTAGTATTTGGTGCAGAAAATTTTGGTTATTGTGACGGCTCGCCCGCACCAGCCGGCATTTCCCCCAAAAGTGCATTGTACACATACCCGATTAGCACGGAACGGTCGCCAAAGAAAGGAAAGAAGAGAATGAAAAATCGAAAACCTGTAGAATGATTCACAGCGCATGGAACAAAATAATAATAATAATATACTTGACATAAAACAGGAGAGACAGTGCATAAGCTGATATCAAAACCAACATCAACATCATCACCACAGTAGCGGAAATCCAAATACAGCTTATTACAACTTTCCAAATTACTGTCTCTAAACAAAAGAAAGAAAGGTACACCACTAATGCCCAAAGTAGTGACCGCAGCAACACAGGGAGAATATATATATATATATATGTGTGTGTGTATCATACGTGGAAGCCTCCTGCTCGCCTCCGGTACATCTACTCTTGCATACCACCTAACTTGTCTCTAGTCTGCTCTTGAGAGCACCCAGAGTAATAAGAAGAGACATAAAACTCTGGGTCAGACAAAAAGTCTGGTATGAGTGATAAGCAGCTAAACAGAACAATAACAGGTATACTAAACCATACCTGAACCTGGACCTGCAACCAAAGAGTTAGCACTACATACCGTACAATACTCTAAGGTGCCACTAACATATGGTATAAAGAATACGTTGGTGGAGGTGTGCATGTCACAATGATGGCAAACAAATCGAGCATAGCAACCATCCTCACATCTCTCACTCAGTGCGTAAAGCATACGATGTCCACCACTGTCACTAGACCCATCGAAGTAGTGACGGAGTTCGACTTGTACAACTACTGCTACTACCAAGCTTACCCCATGGAGTCATGACCAAATCTTTACAAATGACCCCACCTCATTGGTCTATAGCTCTTTAGTCGTATCTAGGCCACTGTGGCCCTGAATCCGTTCATGTACCCCCTACACACAGTGATCCAAAGTTACAGACATCGACAACCCCTTAGCATACGTCCCGTAGCAAAATCCAACTCATGAAGTTGACTCGCTGGTTCCCAACTGGATCCTGAGTAATAACTTCCCATTTGGACTATTTTTGCATCTCGGGTTTTGGTCGTCACCTTCTTCTCCAGATCGGTCTTCATTTCTCCACTTCACTTTGCTTCAGGTCGTGGTCATCAGCTCCTCGGTTCGGATCGGAATACCCCATACGGGTCGGGTCGTGCTCCTCCAGCTCATGACTCATCATCAGGTCCTACTCGTGATGCAATGCCATTGGTTCGGAGTCCACTAAGCAGCTTGGATCGCGCCCCCTAGAGTGGTTCGGGTCGGGTTAGCTCATGCTCACGTGGGCGGATCGGGTCAGTGAACTCCCAGCGGATCGGGTCAGTGAACTCCCAGCGGATCGGGTCGGTGATAGGTTCCTGGATCACCAGCTTGTCGAGGCGCTTCGGTTCGGGTCATGCAACCATGCTAGGTCGGGTCGTGCTACCTCCATCGGGTCGGGTCGAGCTTCCCCCATCCGATCCGGTCCTGCACAGTTTCCTGTACTTTGTCCAGCAAGCTGTTTACGCCATTCGATGGCGTTTTCGACCAATCTAATACTTCTAGACAATCACATATCATACCATACAGTCATAACAACATGTACAATCAATCATAAACACCAAACAACAACCATAGCATGTAGAATGGATCAAACATAGCCAAAACCCCATATTTTCCCTTAAGCATATTTAGGCAAAACTAATCATAGGATTAACAAAACTTAACCAAATTAACCCAAACGTCTAACAGAGGTCTAAAACATCATTTCGAATTTTATAAATATTTTTCCAAAATTTTATCATGTCTAATTTCGTTAATCTTCACTAATTACCCTTAATTAACCGTAATTAGTGCAAAACTATGCAAATCACTCACCTTGGCCACAAATTAACTTTTAGATCTGAAATAAATCTCTGTTTGGCGTTGTTCCCAATGCAACACAGTAGCTCTAACTTTGCTTTGGTGCTATTCCTCCTTAATTTGATGTTGATTAGGCTAATCTTCAATTAGAAAGTGGTTTAGAGGTGTTTTCAAGAGATTTAGAGAGTGGAGGCCATGGCTAGGTTAAGAGGAATGAATAGTGACGGCCGAAAAATGAGAAAAAGGTATTCTCCAAACCCTAACAGCCCTTTTAAACTCCTGATCCTGAAATTCCCCTTTGGGCCTAGCTGTCAATCACCCAGTTAAGCCAAATTAAGCTGTTTTCACCATCTGAAAATTGTTTCGGCTATATCTCCCAAACGGTGAGTCCGTTTGGCTAATGTGACCACTCTACGGAATTGTAAACCATCATCCGGATCCAATGGAAGTGGTTTCAGGTCAAAACTCCTTTCCAATCAAAAGTTATGGCCAAAACAAGATCAGCTAGGGGGCAAAATTGTCATTTAAAAATCGGAAAAAATCATAAACATGGGAAACGACCCCAGTAGTCGCCTCCCAAAGTTACATGACCATACGACTCTCTATGGCGATGAAATAAATATTCTACGATCCTATGATGCATAGAATGCGTGTCGTTACACTCTCCCCCTTAAGAAATTTCGTCCCCGAAATTCCTTAACCCAAAACATACAAAGGATCCCGCATGCCTACCAGCCATATACAACAATCAATCATGCAAAACAAGCAAAACAAACCTATCCTAGCATGCAGAAAGACTAAACTGATACTATAATCTTACCAGGCGAAGAGTTCTGGATACGTTTTCCTAATGCTCTCCTCTGTAACCCAAGTACAGTCATTCTCATTCTCGTCCCACTGAACTTTGACTAGATTCACCGCTTTCCTCCGAAGTTGCTTCGTATCGTTCCCAACAATACGCATAGGCTTGCGGTTCCCAACCGCCTCGGGTTCAACTTCAATATCATCCAACTGATCAAGACAAATAGTCACATCTGGGTCATGTACGAACTTCCTTAACTGGGAAACATGAAATACGTTATGAACTCCTTCCATCTTCTCTGGTAATTCAACTTTATATGCTAAATTCCCAATTTGCTCAAGAACTGGGAATGGACCAACAAATCTTGGTGCTAACTTGCCTCTCCTGCTAAATCGTATCACGCTTTTCAACGGAGAAATATTGACAAACACCAAGTCGCCAATGGAGAACTTTAATTCTCTTCCCCTCTTATCAGCATAACTTTTCTGCCTATCTTGGGCAGCCTTCATTCGCTGTTGAATGATCTTGATCATGTCTGAAGTTTCTCTTATCACATCTGGTCCAAGCACAAACTTCTCACCAGTTTCTAACCAACATGATGGTGAGTTGCACGGTCTTCCGTACAAAGCTTCATATGGAGCCATACCAATACTGGATTGGTAACTATTATTACATGCAAACTCTACTAGATTCAAATGGTCATCCCATGATCCACCAAAATCCAATACACAGGCTCTCAAGAGGTCTTCTAATATACGATTCACCCTCTCTATTTGACCGTCGGTTTGAGGATGATACGCGGTACTGAGATGTAATTATGGTCCTAACGCCTCTTGTAAGCTCTTCCAAAATCCACTATTGAACAACGGATCTCGGTCATTCACAATGCCTTTGGGTATTCCATGAAATCTCACTACCCACTTTATATACAGTTCCGCTAACTTAGCTGCCGTCCTTTTTGACTTGATGGGTATAAATCTTGCACTTTTGGTCAATCGGTCCACAATCACCCAAATGCTATCATGGCCCGACCTAGTCCTTGGTAACCCATCAATAAAATTTATTGAGACTTGTTTCCATTTCCATTTTGGAATTTCTAATGGTTGCAACAAACCACTAGGCTTCTTTTGCTCAGCTTTAACCAGCTGGCAATTCATGCATTTGGATATAAACTTCCCAATGTCTCTTTTCATCCCTTCCCAGTAGTAGGTCTGCTTCATGTCTCGATACATCTTGTTACCACCGGGGTGTATAGTCAGTTTTGAGTGGTGACATTCTCTAAGCACTTCATCTCTCAATTCATTGACATTGGGTACAACTAATCTTCCATTCTTCCTAAGCCATACATCTCGATCAAGCCCATACTTGTTCATCTCCTCGTCGATACCCATCTCTAACTTGGAGATGATTTCCAATAGGTTAGGATCATTCCTCTGACTGGAACCAATCCGCTCAATCAAAGTGGGTCTGATCGTCAAACTTGCTAACATGTCTGGATCCAATCCGCACTTTGGTCTGAAATCATACCCAGCGATGTACTCCAGTTGCTTCAATTCAAGAAACATAGCCCCTAAACTGGCATGTCTTCTACTCAATGCATCAGTTACCACATTGCCCTTTCCTGGCGTGTATGCGATATTGAAATCATAGGAGGCTAAGAATTCTAACCGTCTTTGTTGTCGGAGATTTAAATCTTTTTGAGAGAAGAGATACTTTAACGATTTATGATCGGTAAAAAACTCGAATCTTTCTCCCAAGAGATAATGTCTCCACATCTACAATGCGAACACGATCGCTGCCAATTCCAAATCATGGGTAGGGTATCTTCTCTCGTGCGGTTTCAATTGCCGACTTGCATAAGCTACAATACCTCCTTACATCAATACAACACCTAGTCCGGTCCCATATGCATCTGTATATACTGTCATCTCTTTATTCCCCTTAGGAATGACTAATACAGGTGCACATGTCAACTTTTCCTTTAGACTCTTGAATGCATTCTCGCACTTTTCATCCCATACGAAAGCTTGATTCTTCTTGGACAACGGAGTCAACGGTGTTGTTATCTTGGAAAAGTCTTGGATAAACTTACGATAATATCCAGCTAATCCCAAGAAACTTCTTATGCCCATTGCATTCTTGGGCGTAGACCAATCTTGTACGTAGCCACCTTCACAGGTGTAACACCCCGTATGTTGAATAACTTGTTATAATATAAATCAGGGCAGAATTAAATTTTAAGGTCTGAATCAGGAGAAACGGGCTATGCCATTGCGTTCGTCTCGGAAAAATACGTGAAATAGAGTCCGAGTTTTCGAAAATCGGAGTCCGTATGACCCAGTTAAGGCCCGAAGAAGTTTTCAGAAAATTCAAATTTCAAAAACAGATTTCAAATGCAGAAATTGAGCTAGGCGGGAAAATTCCCGCCACACCCCAAGTCGACTGGGGAGTCGACTTGGGAGTCGACACCACAAGACCCAAGTCGACTGCCCAGTCGACTTGGGAGTCGACACAGGTGGCCGAGCCATTTTGGCCTGGGTGCACTGCTTTGGCTGTTGGGCTGTGTTTTGTGGCTTGTGACGAAATCTGACGGCTCTAACCTAATCTAGGGTTAATCTAAGGGCCTAAACTACATCCTAAATCTATAAATACACCCTAAGACTACCCTAATCCATACTAAAAATAGATACAACGTCGTCATGCCGTCAAAATGCAAGTAGAAGGAGCCTCCATCAAATTTTAGAAGAAGATAGCTTCTCAAATCAACTTCTAATCAACTCTAGCAACTTAATCTTCTTCATAGGAGTGCTAATCAACAAGTTGTGAATGCCTTTAGCAAGCAATTGCTAAACTAATTATGATAGGATGTAATGAGGTTATGGTTATGAATGTGGATCAATGCAAGTTATGTTATCATATGCTATGTGCTCATGATGTTAGTTATGCAAGTTTTATGCTATATGTCCATGATGCTAGTTATGCAAGTTTTATGCTATATGTTCATGATGCTAGTTATGCAAATCACTATGATAAACATTGATCCATTATGACACCATGTTATGCAAGTTTGGTGTTTGATTATATGCAAGTTCATATATGACATGTTATGCAAGTTTGGTGTTTGATTATATGCAAGTTCATATATGACATGTTATGCAAGTTTGGTGTTTGATTATATGCAAGTAACATGTGCAAGTTTACACCTTTGTATGATATGCATACATATGCAAGTTTACCCCTTTGTATGTCATGCATATATATGCATGTTTACCCCTTTTTATGATATGAGTAACATATGCAAGTTCATCCCTTTTTAGACCTATGACATGTATGCAAGTTTATCCCTTTATGATAGGTCTATGACATGAACATCTATGCAAGTTACCCTCTTTATGACATATGTGATTCATGCAAGTTTGGGTTGATTATTTATGCTAGTTGGGTTTGATGCTGTGGTCATATATGCAAGTTGACACCTTTAAAACCCACGTTGATGGTAATGTTATGCTAAGTTGAACCCATTGTATTTGTGATGAATCTTCCCTTTTAAGTATGTCATGTTAGCGTATTACGTGGGGAACGATGGGGTTAATATTCATGTTAACAAAATTGTGGTGAAATTGGTATGATGTTGCATACCATAAGTGGATGGACATAATTGAGTCAATTATGTACATCATTAAATCGGAATTAATTAGGGAAAATTAATTCAAAATATGGGGGTGATTAATTAGGTGTAATTAATCGACTAAGACACGAGGTTGGACCCTTTTGTAGCATAAGACTGCCCGGACCCGACCGGCAAATCCAGCGGCTACAAATGATTGGCCCAATGTGAGAGGTCTTAGGCATAAACTAAATACGTGACAAGTGTAAAGACACGAGGTTAGACTCTGTTATGACGTAAGGCTGCCCGGACCCGACCGGCAAATCCAGCTGCCATAAAAGACAGTCTAATGTGAGAGGTCTTTACAAAGGTTACGTTCTTAATCAATTAAGAAACACTTAACCAGATAAGCATGTAGTGGGGCATGAGGGGTTAAGTGGGTGCCTTGGGTGGCATGTGGAAATCAAGTAAGTGCCATGGGTGGCATATGGAAATCTAGTGGGTTGCCTTGGGTGGCAATAGAAAATACGATTAGAATACTTAACCAAGTGGAAACTTGTAATTAAACATGATTAAAGGGTTAAGTGGGATGCACTAGAAAAGGGACAAGCTTAGGTGGGTAGCTTATGGGGGCCCATTTCAACCAGTAACCCAAAACGTATCTTTGTGGGCTCGACCCAAGTCGAGGACGGGACACACATACTGGGTTTGACTATAAGAGGCCAAAACGGGTTAGCGGTGGCAACGCAAGTCCAACGGGTTTCATATGCGTGTGTGGACCCGGGCTGGTAGGTAAGACGTTGTTACATCGTGTAGGTATAAGCCATGCACCGTTGGTTGTATCGGGTTGCCACTTTGGGGAGTGATACACCCCACTGTGGGGCCAGCACGGGTATCTACGTTAGGGAGCCGATCGCTTGGGGAGTAGTGGGTACACCTAGTGGAGATAGGGGCAGACGGCACCTATGTGGTCAGCTAGGGGTACACGAAACTACTAGTTAAATTTTCTAAGTCCTTGGGTGGGATCAACCTTTAAGTAGGAATGACTGGTGTGGTGCAGTGTAGTAATTACCCTTGGGTGGGTAGATGCGTCTTTACCGATATCTTAGTTCATCCTATGTCTAGTTGGCTGCTTAGTGTAGTCATTTATCCCCATTCATTACCGTACCAAGTTTATATCATACCCTAATTACTTTAATGATTGTATTGTTAAAGTTATAGGACTCGCTCAGACTTATGTCTGACCCCGTTGTTTTTATCTTTTTCCCAACCCTCAGGTTCTCGGAGTGGGCCTAGCACTAGTGGGCTTTGATCAGATTGCTTTATCTATCTTTTGGAGCTTGGACCGTTGATGTAAAGCTCAGCTTATCTTTTCTATTATGGCTATTAGTTATGTAGTGGGATTATGTACTTATGTTTTTATCAGGATGGATATTTAGTACTTGACTCTTGTTTTAGTTGGTTTTGGTATTGTAACCAAACATGTTTATCTTCTGCGGCAATGAAATGATGTTTTAGATTTTCAAGTATTATTTATATCTGTCTTGTTGTAAATTTTCTGTTCTATATTCACTTAAAATACTCCACCGAAGTTAAGGCATTCCCTTAGTGAGTGACCTTAGCGGGTGTGGGGTGTTACACGTGGTATCAGAGCTGAAGGTTACCAGAACAGATAAAACTTTTAGAAAAACTATTTTTCTAAAAACATTTTTGGAAGAAGTATTTTCAAAAACATGTCTTTTAAGAGAAAAGTTTTTGAAAGAAAAGCATAATCCCCAATAGCCATATCTTTATCTTTCGAATTCTCCGTTTTGAATCTTTCCTTTTTCGTTTCAGCATGGCTGAAGATCTTAACTTTCCGGAGGGTGTAGCGATACCAGTATGGTATAGGAGATTGATGGAGGATAGGGCCGCCGCTGCGGGTCCGGCAAATGTTCCTCCACCACCAGTTGCACCCGATCTTCCTCCTCCTCCTCCTCGCACAGATACTTTTGCTAAGACTTGCAAGGAATTTAAGGCTATGGGAGGGAAACCTTTTCAAGGATCAGAAACTTTTGTGGAAGTTAGGGATTGGCTTAAGGAAACGGAAGAGTTGATAGACATCTTTGAGATGGAAGAAGGAAAGAAAGTCAAGTTAGCTGCTTGGTTAATGAAGGGAGAGGCCTCGTTCTGGTGGGAGGTCACTAATGGAGAGCGCCCTGTTGACTCTTGGGCGGATTTCAGACAAAGGTTTGTGGCAAAGTTTCTTCCAAGGGCGGAAGAAAATCTGTATATGGAAAGGTTCTTGACTCTAAGACAAGGAAACTTATCAGTGAAGGAATATGTCAACAAGTTTAATCAGTTGACAAGGTTTGGCATAGACATGGTGAATACACCGGAGAAGAAGGCTTTGAAGTTCGTTAAAGGCTTGAATGAACCGATGCATGGATTGGCTATGACTCGCATCCCTATGGGGGCCACCTTTGAGAAGCTAGTAGATATGGCACTTATGCATGAGGAAGAGAAGGGTCCCAATGCTAATAAGGCACCCGAGAAGAAAGGAGATCAGAAGAGACCTCAACAGCAACAACAAAACAAGGGTGGGAAAGGCAACGGTGGCAAGGGAAAGAAGAAGTGCTTCAATTGTGGGACACCAGGCCACCTAAGCAAAGATTGTCGGAAGAAGAAGAAGACTAGCTGCTTCCACTGTGGCGAAGCAGGGCATCTAGTGAAGGACTGCCCTAAGAAGGGGCAGAGGACGGGATCTACCTCAGGAGGACAGGTGCAAGCTCTTATGGCACCAGGTCAGGCAAGGGGGCAAGTTCAGGCTCTCGCGGTTCCACCGATTCAGGAAAGAGGTAGAATTGTTTCCATTGAAAGTCTAGTTTTTCTGTTTAATCATCCTGTCCGTACTTTGTTTGACTCTGGCGCATCGCATTCGTTTATCTCATCATCATTAGTTGAGTCACTGCACTTAGACACCAGTCTAGTAGATGATCCCTTGGTTGTTTCAAACCCAATTGGGGGCTCCACTTATTTGTCCATGATATGTTTGGGTTTGAAGATTTCCATACTTAGCGTTGAGTTTAAATGTGATGCTTTTGTTTTGGGCTTCACGGGCTATGGGTTGATTTTGGGCATGGACTGGTTATCCAGTAATGGTGCCGTTCTTGATTGTGAAAGGAGAGTTGTTAGGCTCATGACCCACTTGGGTAACACTCTCGAGATCTCTTGTAATCCCATGGATTCTGTTATGCTAAGTTATCTTGAATCGCTTGACGCTTCGGTCGAGAATTTACGATCTGTTAGAGTGGTCCGGGAATACTCGGATGTGTTTGAGGAGGTGAAGGGCTTACCTCCGAAGCGGGAGATAGACTTCCGAATATATCTGGTAGACAATGCTAAACCAGTATCTTTTCCAGTGCGCCACATGGCTCCTCTTGAGAGGAGGGAACTCCATAAGCAAGTAGGGGAGTTGCTTGAGAAGGGGTTCATAAGACAAAGTATATCGGAGTGGGTTGCTCCAGTGGTTTTTGCTACGAAGGCGGATGGGTCCCTCAAACTTTGTGTAGACTATAGAGAACTCAACAAGCTTACAAAGAAGAATAGACACCATTGCCGAGGATTGATGATCTCTTTGATCAGTTGGTTGGCGCCTCAGTGTTTTCGCAGTTGGACTTAGCCACGGGGTTTCATCAGTTGAGAGTGGCTGAGGATAGCATAGACAAGACTGCCTTTAGGACTCCGGATGGTTTCTATGAGTGGCTTGTGATGCCATTTGGTTTGACGAACGACCCCGCATACTTTGTTGATCTGATGAGTAGGGTGTTCAGGGAGTACCTTAATAAGTTCGTGGTGGTCTTTGTGGATGACATCTTAGTCTTTTCTAAGAGTGAAGAAGAGCATGCCCTACATCTTAGGGAAGTGTTGGAGACTCTTCGAGCGCATAGCCTTAAGGCTAAATTCTCTAAATGTCACTTTTGGAGGAAGGAAGTGCGGTTCTTAGGGCACGTGGTCTCTAAGGAAGGGATAGCTGTGGATCCCGCGAAGGTAGTGTCCATCCAAGATTGGAAGGTTCCGAAGAATGCTACCGAGGTAAGGAGTTTCTTGGGGTTGGCTGGCTACTATAGGAAGTTTATCAAGGACTTCGCGAAGATATCAGCCCCATTAACTCGCTTGACAAAGAAGAATCTAGTCTTCACATGGGACGTAGATTGTGATGATGCGTTCCAACGGTTAAAGAGAGCTTTAACCACAACTCCAGTCTTAGTGTTGCCAGATGGGAGTAAGCCATTTGTTGTTTATACCGATGCTTGTGGGACAGGACTAGGCGCAGTCTTAATGCAAGAGGGAAGGGTAATAGCCTATGGGGGAAGGCAGTTGAGTGCGCATGAGAAAAATTACCCTACACATGATCTAGAGTTGGCCGCTATTGTTTTTGCGCTTAAGACTTGGCGCCATTATCTTCTTGGCGAGAGGTTCGAATTGTTCACTGACCACAAATCATTGAAGTACTTGTTTTCTCAAAAGGATTTGAACTTAAGGCAACAAAGGTGGATGGAGTTCTTAGCATCCTGTGATTTTGAGATAGCATATACCCCTGGCAAGGGTAACGTGGTGGCGGACACCTTAAGCAGAAAAAGGTTGTCCTTGAGTCCATTGTTCGTGGAACGACGAAGCTTGGAATTTATCTCGATGTTTGACTTCAGACCTTCCGTTGACTTTGTACCCGGTTTGCTAGCATCCTTAGAGGTCAGACCTACTCTTTTGGGACGAATTGGCGAGGCACAGCGGGACGACCCACAGTTGGTTGAGTTGGTAGAGAGGCTCATAAGGGGGGAGTCGTCCAGCCATTTGAGTAGGTACACCCTAGATGATAAGGGGTGGTTGCGTAGAGACGGTAGACTTTGTGTACCGCAAAATGAGGGTTTGGGGAAGGCTATTCTTGATGATGCGCATCGTTCGAAGATGACCATTCATCCCGGTGGGGACAAGATGTACCAAGACATGAAGCGAGTTTTCTTTTGGGCCGGTATGAAGAAAGATGTGGCCGAGTATGTCGCTAGATGCTTGGTGTGCCAACAAGTGAAAGCGGAGCAAAAGAAACCCGGTGGGTTGCTTCACCCATTGGAAGTTCCGCAATGGAAGTGGGATAGCGTCTCGATGGATTTTATTGATGGGTTACCGAGATCGAGGAAGGGTAATTCTGGAATTTGGGTTGTGGTAGACAGACTTACTAAGTGCGCCCATTTTATACCCGTGAAGAGTAAGAAGACTGCTCCATGGCTAGCTTCAGTTTACCTTCGAGAGATAGTTCGATTGCATGGTGTACCTTCTAGCATAGTGAGTGATCGAGATCCTATCTTCACTAGCGAGTTTTGGAAGAGTTTGCAAGAGGCAGTAGGGACTCAGTTGTGTTTGAGCACCGCATATCATCCTCAGACGGACGGCCAGACCGAGAGGGTGAATCGTATTCTAGAAGACCTTTTGAGGCAATGTATCTTAGATTTTAGAGGTACATGGGAAGAGCATCTTCCATTGGTGGAGTTCGCGTATGATAATAGCTTTCAGTCTAGTATTGGTATGGCTCCTTTTGAAGCTCTTTATGGAAGGCCTTGTCGATCACCTACATGTTGGTGGGAATCTACGGATAAGATCTTGCTTGGGCCCGATATGGTTAGAGAGTCTTCGGAAAAGATTGATTTGATTCGAAGAAGGATGAAAGCAGCGCAAGATAGGCAGAAATCTTACGCGGATAAGAGGAGGACGGATCTTGAGTTTGATGTTGGGGACATGGTCTTTGTTAAAGTATCTCCATTACGGAATGTTGTTCGCTTTGGGTCCGTTGGGAAGTTAGCACCAAGGTTTGTAGGACCGTTTCCTATTAAGGAAAGGATCGGACATATGGCATATAGAGTGGATTTGCCCGAGAGACTTAGTGGTGTACATGACGTATTCCATGTGTCACATTTGAGGAAGTGCCTACATGAGACCGCAGAGGTGGTAGAGCCGAGCTTGCTTAGAGAAGTGGAGGTAGAGCGTAATGCGACGATTCGACGAGCTCCTACTCGCATCCTTGGGTCAGAGATTAGGAAGTTGAGAAACAGAGAGGTTCAACTAGTCAAAGTGCAATGGGGAGATGATGAGAGCAACACTACTTGGGAGACAGAAGCGAAGATGCGTTCACTGTACCCATTCCTTTTTGAGGGTATGTCTTTTAATTTCTCCTTTATCGTTTGTCTAGTACTTATCTTATCTTTAGTATGGTCTCTCATTAGTACCTTTGACCTTTAGATAGGGTAAACCTATGGTTGAAACATGTGTTTGAGACATGTTATGCTTGATGGATGCGTGTGGATGCAAGTGTTTGCTAGTGGTTGCTCGTGGATGCATATACACACACTTTAGCCAGGGAACATATACACACACTTTTTGCATATGTTCATACGTCATTAGAAATTTTAAGGACAATGGATGCCAGTGTTTGATGGTTTAGTAGATGGTTGTTTGGCTGGTAAGATACGTTCTTCTTGACTTAGAGATTTCGGGGACGAAATCCTTGAAGTAGGGGAGAATGTAACACCCCGTATGTTGAATAACTTGTTATGATATAAATCAGGGCAGAATTAAATTTTAAGATCTGAATCAGGGGAAACGGCAATGCCATTGCGTTCGTCTCGGAAAAATACGCGAAATAGAGTCCGAGTTTTCGAAAATCGGAGTCCGTATGACCCAGTTAAGGCCCGAAGAAGTTTTCAGAAAATTCAAATTTCAAAAACAGATTTCAAATGCAGAAATGGAGCTAGGCGGGAAAATTCCCGCCACACCCCAAGTCGACTGGGGAGTCGACTTGGGAGTCGACACCACAAGACCCAAGTCGACTGCCCAGTCGACTTGGGAGTCGACACAGGTGGCCGAGCCAGTTTGGCCTGGGTGCACTGCTTTGGCTGTTGGGCTGTGTTTTGGGGCTTGTGACGAAATCTGACGGCTCTAACCTAATCTAGGGTTAATCTAAGGGCCTAAACTACATCCTAAATCTATAAATACACCCTAAGACTACCCTAATCCATACTAAAAATAGATACAATGTCGTCATGCCGTCAAAATGCAAGTAGAAGGAGCCTCCATCAAATTTTAGAAGAAGATAGCTTCTCAAATCAACTTCTAATCAACTCTAGCAACTTAATCTTCTTCATAGGAGTGCTAATCAACAAGTTGTGAGTTTCTATGCCTTTAGCAAGCAATTGCTAAACTAATTATGATAGGATGTAATGAGGTTATGGTTATGAATGTGGATCAATGCAAGTTATGTTATCATATGCTATGTGCTCATGATGTTAGTTATGCAAGTTTTATGCTATATGTCCATGATGCTAGTTATGCAAGTTTTATGCTATATGTTCATGATGCTAGTTATGCAAATCACTATGATAAACATTGATCCATTATGACACCATGTTATGCAAGTTTGGTGTTTGATTATATGCAAGTTCATATATGACATGTTATGCAAGTTTGGTGTTTGATTATATGCAAGTTCATATATGACATGTTATGCAAGTTTGGTGTTTGATTATATGCAATTTCATATATGACATGTTATGCAAGTTTGGTGTTTGATTATATGCAAGTAACATGTGCAAGTTTACACCTTTGTATGATATGCATGCATATGCAAGTTTACCCCTTTGTATGTCATGCATATATATGCATGTTTACCCCTTTTTATGATATGAGTAACATATGCAAGTTCATACCTTTTTAGACCTATGACATGTATGCAAGTTTATCCCTTTATGATAGGTCTATGACATGAACATCTATGCAAGTTACCCTCTTTATGACATATGTGATTCATGCAAGTTTGGGTTGATTATTTATGCTAGTTGGGTTTGATGCTATGGTCATATATGCAAGTTGACACCTTTAAAACCCATGTTGATGCTAATGTTATGCTAAGTTGAACCCATTGTATTTGTGATGAATCTTCCCTTTTAAATATGTCATGTTAGCGTATTACGTGGGGAACGATAGGGTTAATATTCATGTTAACAAAATTGTGGTGAAATTGGTATGATGTTGCATACCATAAGTGGATGGACATAATTGAGTCAATTATGTACATCATTAAATTGGAATTAATTAGGGAAAATTAATTCAAAATATGGGGGTGATTAATTAGGTGTAATTAATCGACTAAGACACGAGGTTGGACCCTTTTGTAGCATAAGACTGCCCGGACCCGACCGGCAAATCCAGCGGCTACAAATGATTGGCCCAATGTGAGAGGTCTTAGGCATAAACTAATACGTGACAAGTGTAAAGACACGAGGTTAGACTCTGTTATGGCGTAAGGCTGCCCGGACCCGACCGGCAAATCCAGCTGCCATAAAAGACAGTCTAATGTGAGAGGTCTTTACAAAGGTTACGTTCTTAATCAATTAAGAAACACTTAACCAGATAAGCATGTAGTGGGGCATGAGGGGTTAAGTGGGTGCCTTGGGTGGCATGTGGAAATCAAGTAAGTGCCTTGGGTGGCATATGGAAATCTAGTGGGTTGCCTTGGGTGGCAATAGAAAATACGATTAGAATACTTAACCAAGTGGAAACATGTAATTAAACATGATTAAAGGGTTAAGTGGGATGCACTAGAAAAGGGACAAGCTTAGGTGGGTAGCTTGTGGGGGCCCATTTCAACCAGTAACCCAAAACGTATCTTTGTGGGCTCGACCCAAGTCGAGGACGGGACACGCATACTGGGTTTGACTATAAGAGGCCAAAACGGGTTAGCGGTGGCAACGCAAGTCCAACGGGTTTCATATGCGTGTGTGGACCCGGGCTGGTAGGTAAGACGTTGTTGCATCGTGTAGGTATAAGCCGTGCACCGTTGGTTGTATCGGGTTGCCACTTTGGGGAGTGATACACCCCACTGTGGGGCCAGCACGGGTATCTACGTTAGGGAGTCGATCGCTTGGGGAGTAGTGGGTACACCTAGTGGAGATAGGGGCAGACGGCACCTATGTGGTCAGCTAGGGGTACACGAAACTACTAGTTAAATTTTCTAAGTCCTTGGGTGGGATCAACCTTTAAGTAGGAATGACTGGTGTGGTGCAATGTAGTAATTACCTTTGGGTGGGTAGATGCGTCTTTACCGATATCTTAGTTCATCCTATGTCTAGTTGGCTGCTTAGTGTAGTCATTTATACCCAGTCATTACCGTACCAAGTTTATATCATACCCTAATTACTTTAATGATTGTATTGTTAAAGTTATAGGACTCGCTCAGACTTATGTCTGACCCCGTTGTTTTTATCTTTTTCCCAACCCTCAGGTTCTCAGAGTGGGCCTAGCACTAGTGGGCTTTGATCAGATTGCTTTATCTATCTTTTGGAGCTTGGACCGTTGATGTAAAGCTCAGCTTATCTTTTCTATTATGGCTATTAGTTATGTAGTGGGATTATGTACTTATGTTTTTATCAGGATGGATTTTTAGTACTTGACTCTTGTTTTAGTTGGTTTTGGTATTGTAACCAAACATTGTTACCTTCTGCTGCAATGAAATGATGTTTTAGATTTTCAAGTATTATTTATATCTGTCTTGTTGTAATTTTTCTGTTCTATATTCACTTAAAATACTCCACCGAAGTTAAGGCATTCCCTTAGTGAGTGACCTTAGCGGGTGTGGGGTGTTACAACAGGATCCACGACAATACCATTATCTGAAACAACATGGCCCAAGAATCTCACTTCCCTCCTCCAGAAGTGACACTTAGAAAACTTTGCTTTCAATTGGTGTTTTCTCAACACCTCCATCACTATTCTTAAATGTTCCTTGTGTTCTTCCTCTGTCCTCGAGTAGACCAAAATATCATCCACGAACACAAGGAAAAACTTATTCAACTGATCTCTGAATACCCTATTCATAAGATCCACAAAATATGTTGGGGCATTGGTCAACCCGAATGGCATGACCAACCACTCATAAAATCCATACGGCGTCCAAAATGCCGTTTTAGCTATACTCTCAGCTTCCACTCTAAGCTAATGAAAACCTATCACGAGATCCAACTGAGAGAATACTCTCGCGCCACTCAACTGATCAAACAAATCATCTATCCGTGGTAGAGGATACTTGTTCTTCCTCGTCACCTTATTCAACTCGTGGTAGTCTACACACAATCGAAGGGAACCATCGGCCTTGGTAGCAAACATAACTGGTGCTCCACATTCAGAAACACTCCTTCTGATAAATCCCTTCTTCAAAAGATCGTTGACTTGCACCCCAAGCTCTCGCTGCTCCCTTGGTGCCATACGACGAAGTGGCATCACTATAGATCTGGCATCTTTCACTAAATCAATACGGAACTCAATGTCTTGGTGTGGTGGAAGCCCGGTCACTTCTTCGAAGACGTCCGGACACTGGCCAACCACGGGCAAACCTGACAACTCACTTTACGGGATGTCGAGGGAATTTAGAAAACTAGCCATTACCCCATCACTAGGTAGACCACCAAACACTACCCTCTGCCCATCATCCGCTCTAGCTGTCACCAAAAAGCCCTCACAATCTACCACCACCCCGTATCTTCGGAGCCAATCAACTCCCGAAATAATGCCAAACCCAGTAAAGCCCAAAACAAAGCAATCACAAACAAACATGCATCCATGACTCGATAAGACCACATTACGATAAATCATGCTAAGGTTAGTCGAACCACCAATCGGGTTCGTCATTACTAAAGGTCTATTGACAATCTCGGGCTCCAATCCCAACCTATCTACCAGGTCACTAGATATGAAAGAACTGGAAGCTTCGGTATCAAACAAAACTCTAACAGGAACATCATAAACAGAAAGCATACCTTAGATAACGACATTCTTTCCCTTCTCCGCCGCAGTTGGGGCATTCAACGAAGAAGGAATAGCATTAAGGGCATATGCTTTCACTATCTGCTTTTCTTTAGTGGGTTGCGGACACTTGTCCTAGTGATGTCCACTTGGCCACAGTTGAAGCACTTCCTATCCGCTGGCTTGGCCCGACAATTACTAGCATAATGGCCCGTCTTACCACAACTGAAGCACTCAACATCCTTCTTATTCTTTTTCTTCTGGTCATCCTTGGTTTGATTCTGCTTTCTCTTATTCTGAGAACCATTCTTGCCTCCACTGCTTGCTTGCGGCTTTGGCTCCTCTGCAGATGCGACCTCAGTCTTCAACTTAGGGTAAAGACTCTCTGACCTCAATGCTTTCCTCACAATCGATTCAAACGTCTCATCGATGTGGTTAATAAGCCTTTCCCCCCAAGTACTAATCCAAGCCAGTTATGAACTTCTCGTTCTTCTTCTCGGCAGTATCTATTACGGATAACCCATATTTTGACAAAGTGTCGAATTCGGCAATATACTCCGTGACAGCTCTGCCATTCTGCTTGAGCTCCAAAAATTTCTTAAACAACACTGACTTCTGAGCAGCTGGAATGAACTTATCACTAAAGCGAGCTTTAAACCGATCCCAAGTAATCTGATCCTCAGGAGTAGCTGCCTTTATAGCATTCCACTAATTCATTGCCCGTCCTTGCAGCTGACAGGATGCTAGCCTTCTCTTCATCACATCCTCGATACCCAAGTCTTCGAATATACGCTCGCAGCTATCCAACCAATCCTGAATATCCGTGGCCAACTCCGTTCCATGGAACGGCTTCCCACCAAGACTAGTATAAACCTTGTTCAGCTTGGCGAAATCGCCCTAGGCGCCTGCACTAATGGACCACCACCATTACCAGCATTGGGAGCTGCCCTCCGCACATCCCTAAGCATCTCCCTCATGAGGTCAGTAAACATCGTCCTCATATCAGCAGAATTCCCATTATTGGCTCCTCTACCTGCACCTCTTGTGTATCGGCTCATCGTTCAATCTGTAAAGAGAAAACGATTAACCATCCCCATAGTGGTACCAGTGCAATGCGACTTCATCCTTAACTATACTAATAGTGTACATATATAGCTTTTAAAAACCAAAATAATCACAAATACGCGCTCTCATATACATATTATCTCTCCCTGGTGTCTTTCCCTAGGTTAACTACGCAACCTAGAGCTCTGATACCAAGTGTGACGGTCCACCCCGCACCAGCCGGCATTTTCCCTAAAAGTGCGCTATACACATACCCGACTAGCACAAAGCAGTCGCCAAAGAAAGGAAAGAAGAGGATGAACTAATCGAAAACCTGTAGAATGTCTTACAGCGCATGGAACAAAATATAATAATAATATACTTGACGTAAAACAGGCAAGACAGTGCATAAGCTGATATCAAAACCAACATCATCATCAAAGTAGCGGAAATCCAAATACAGCTTATTAAAACTTTCCAAATTACTGTCTCTAAACAAAAGTAAGAAAGGTACATCACTAATGCCTAAAGTAGTGACCGCAGCAACACAGGGAGAATACATATATATGTATCATACGTGGAAGCCTCACGCTCGCCTCCGGTATAACTACTCGTGCATACCACCTAACCTGTCTCTAGTCTGCTCGTGAGAGCACCCAGAGTAATAAGAAAAGACATAAAACTCTGGGTCAGACAAAAAGTATGGTATGAGCGATAAGCAGCTAAACAGAACAATAACAGGTATACTAAACCATACCTGAACCTGGACCTGCAACCAAAGAGTTAGCACTACATACCGTACTATACACTAAGGTGCCACTAACATATGATACAAAGAATACGGGGGTGGGGATATGCATGTCACAATGATGGCAAACAAATCGAGCATAGCAACCATCCTCACATCTCTCACTCAGTGTGTAAAGCATACGATGTTCACCACTATCAATCACTAGACCCATCGAAGTAGTGACGGAGTTCGACTTGTACAACTACTGCTACTACCAAGCTTACCCCATGGAGCCATGACCAAATCTTTACAAATGACCCCACCTCATTGGTCTATAGCTCTTTAGTCATACCTAGGACACTGTGGCCCTGAATCCATTCATGTACCCCCTGCACATAGTGATCCAAAGTTACAAACATCGACAACCCCTTAGCACACGTCCCGTAGCAAAATCCAACTCATGAAGTTGACTCGCTGGTTCCCAACTGGATCCTGAGTACAAACTTCCCATTTGAACTACCTTTGCATCTCTGGTTTTGGTCGTCACCTTCTTCTCCGGATCGGTCTTCATTTCTCCACTTCACTTTGCTTTAGGTCGTGGTCATCAGCTCCTCGGTTCGGATCGGAATACCCCATATGGGTCGGTTCGTGCTCCTCCAGCTCGTGACTCATCGTCAGGTCCTACTCGTGATGCAACGCCATTGGTTCGGAGTCCACTAAGCGGCTCATATCGCGCCCCCTAGAGTGGTTCGGGTCGGGGTAGCTCATGCTCACGTGGGCGGATCGGGTCGGAGAACGCCCAGCGGATCGGGTCAGTGAACTCCCAGCGGATCGGGTCAGTGAACTCCTAGCGGATCGGGACAGTGATAGGTTCCTCGATCACCAGCTTGTCGAGGCGCTTCGGTTCGGGTTGTGCAACCATGCCAGGTCGAGTCGTGCTCCCTCCATCGGGTTGGGTCGAGCTTCCCCCATCTGATCCGGTCCTGCACAGTTTCCTGTACTTTGTCCAGTAAGCTGTTTACGCCATTCGACGGCGTTTTCGACCAATCTAACACTTCTAGACAATCACAAATCATACCATACAGTCATAACAACATGTACAATCAATCATAAACCCCAAACAACAACCATATCATGTAGAATGGATCAAACACAGCCAAAACCCTATATTTTCCCTTAAGCATATTTAGGCAAAACTAATCATAGGATTAACAAAACTTAACCAAATTAACCCAAACTTCTAACTGAGGTCTAAAACATCATTTCGAATTTTATAAATATTTTTCCAAAATTTTATCATGTCTAATTTCGTTAATCTTCACTAATTACCCTTAATTAACCGTAATTAGTGCAAAACTATGCAAATCATTCACCTTGGCCACAAATTAACTTTTAGATCTAAAATAAATCTCTGTTTGGCACTGTTCCCAATGCAACACAGTAGCTCTAACCTTGCTTTTGTGCTATTCCTCCTTAATTTGATGTTGATTAGGCTAATCTTCAATTAGAAAGTGGTTTAGAGGTGTTTTGAAGAGATTCTGAGAGTGGAAGCTATGGCTAGGTTAAGAGGAATGAATAGTGACGGCTGAAAAATGAGAAAAAGGTATTCTCCAAACCCTAACAGCCCTTTTAAACTCCTGATCCCGAAATTCGCCTTTGGGCCTAGCTGTTAATCACCAGGTTAAGCCCAATTAAGTTGTTTTTCACCATCTGAAACTTGTTTCAGCCATATCTCCCAAACGTGAGTCCGTTTGGCTAATGTGACCACTCTACGGAATTATAAACCATCATCTAGATCCAATGGAAGTGGTTTCAGGTCAAACTCCTTTCCAATCAGAAGTTATGGCCAAAACAAGATCAGCTAGGGGCAAAATAGTCATTTAAAAATCAACAAAAATCATGAACATGGGAAATGACCCCAATAGTCGCCTCCCAAATTTACATGACCATACGTCTCACTATAGCGATGAAATAAATATTCTACGATCCTATGATGCGTAGAATGCGGGTCGTTATAGTTATGAATGAGAATCCTACCTTTATTAGTATTTATCTTTTCTTTTATTTCACTTTTGCTTTTATGTCTATTGCTCTTAGAACTATTCATCTGTCTAAATGTTTCCTTATCTTATGCTAAAAATTAGTAGAACCCACCAAACGTATGTCTGACCTAGTTTGTTTTCTCCTTCTCTCTTCCATTTCCCCTAGGTTCACAAGGTGAAGGATCTCAATAGTTATTCTTGACTATTTGGTTCAGCTCAGATTTAGACTCTTTACTTCTTCATGTATTAGTTTAGTTCTTGTCATTTGATCATTATACTGACTTATGAGAGGGATAACTTTCATATACTCTTTTATTTTCCACGAAATAGTAAGTTAGTTTTATGATGATTATTATCTTTATTTTGAAATGTAATAAGTGTTGTGCCTTAGTTTTCTTATCTTAATAAATGTTCTAAATTTTCCGTTGTGTTTCATATTTCTGTCTTGTGAATTTTAGTCTCCTTGTTGTTACTTTAAACCTAAGAGCTTCACAAAACTTAATGCATCCTCATATGTGTGACATTAAGGGATATTGGTTGTCACACTTGCTTTTAAATCCTAAGGTTATAAGATCAGAGAACTTTTTTGAAAAAGTATTTTTGATAATAAAGAATTTTCAGGTAAAACTTATTTTAGAAAAATATCTCCTCAAGTCAGTTACAATATTCCTTTGCATCCTTATCTCTTTTGTTTCCCGCATGTTTGGAGCACCCAATTTTCCAAAGGGCGTTCCCACTCTAACATGGTTCCGTAGATATGTTAAAGCTACGACACCTACCTAAGGATAAGGAAATGCCTAACCTCCAGGTGTAACCGCGGTAGTTCCACCTAATCTAGCGATTAATTTCTCTAAGCTCTATAAGGACTTTTTTGCTATGGGAAATAAGCCATTTCTTGGATCAGAGAGTTCTGTAGATGCTTGTACTTGGTTGAGAGAGACCGGAGTGTTTGGATTGTTAGAGCTTGATGACCGGAGGAGGATTCAATTGGTGGCCTAGCAACTGAAAGGAGAAGAGTTGTATTGATGGGAAGTGGCTGAGGCTAAACATGCACCCAAGACATGGGATGAGTTTAAGGATAATTTCGAGAAGAAGTATTTATTGTAAGCTGAAGAAGGGATGTATTTGGAAAAGTTCATGAGTCTGAAACAAGGAAGTATGTCAATGAAGGAGTATGTGAATAGTTTCAATGAGTTAGCAAGGTTTAGCTTAGATCTAGTTAATACTGCGCACAAGAAGGCTTTGAGATTTGCGAGGAGGTAGAACCAACTCCTCTAAGGATTGGCAATAACACATATCCCGATGGGTGTTGCTTTTGAGAGACTTGTGGAAATGGCTCTTATGCATGAGGATGGAAAGGTGAATAAGTAAGAGGAGAAGACTGAATAAGCTAAGCTAAATATTGGAAAAGAAGTGGTAGACCAAGAAGGGTGCAGTGAAGAAGGTAGAGAAACCTGATAAAGCACAAATTAAGAAGGAAGTAAAGTTTCATGGCTATGGCATGATGGGATACTTCATCAAAAAACGCAGGAGGAATAAGAAAGGTGCTTATATTTAGTGTGGGCATGTGAGATGTTATATTAAGCAATTCCCTCAGAAGTAGGGGCAGGTACATTTAAAGCACAACACCATGCACTTGAGGCGACTCGGTCTGGTGATTGCAGTTTGGTAAATGGTAGGAAGGTCACCATAGAAGGTTTGATTTCTATTTTCGACTTTCCCATTAGGACCTTGTTAGATTCTCGTGCTTCTCATTCTTTCATATCCAGTTCTGTTGTTGATAGTCTACACCTAGATATTTCTGATCGAGTATTTTTCTCAAACCACATAGGAGGTATGACTCACCCATCTATGATGTGCAGAGATTAAATTTCTATTCTTGACGTCGAGTTTGAGTGTGACGCATTTGTATTGGGTTTCATGGGTTACAAACTTATTCTAGGGATGGATTAGCTGGCCATATATGGTGCCATCCTTGACTGTGAGAGGAGAGTTTTAAGTCTTTTGACGTGCCATGGTAGGACTCCCGGGATTTCTTGCGATCAACGAGGGTCAGTCGTGTACAGTTTCTTAGATTCGCTAGATGCCTCTATTGACGATCTCAGCTTATTGCCCGTAGTTAGAGATTTTCCGGACGTATTGGTGGAGGTGACAGGACTACCTCTTAGGTGTGAAATAGATTTCTATATATACTTGGTGGAGAATGCTAAGCCTGGCGCTTTTCCAGTGCACCACATGGCTCCAAGAGAGAGGAAGGAGCTTATTAAGCAAGTGGGTGAGTTGTTCAAGAAAGAATTAATTAGACGGAGCATTTCTAAGTGAGGAGCACCAATCATCTTTGCAACCAAGGAGGACGGCTATCTCCATCTATGTGTGGATTACAGGGAGATGAATAAACTCACTAAGAAGAATAGACATCCACTATCATAGGTAGATGACTTGTTTGACCAGTTAGTGGGCGCTTAGGTTTTCTCGTAGTTGGATTTAGCTATAGGTTTTCATCAGCTTAAGGCAGTGGATGACAGCATAGACAAGACTGCTTTTAGGACTCCCAATGGATTCTGTGAGTGGCTGGTTATTCCTTTTGGGTTAACTAATGCACCGACATACTTTGTGGATTTGATGAGCCGCGTGTTTAGGGCATACCGAACAAGTTTGTAGTGGCGTTCATTGATAATATCCTAACTTTCTCGAGGACTGAGGAAGAGCACGACTGTGACGGCCTGCCCCGCACCAGCCGACATTTCCCATGAAAATGCGTTGTGCCGATGTCCAACCAGCACGGGACGGTCGCCAAAGAAAGGGAAAAGAAAAGGACTAACTGGTGAACTAACAAAGAACCTGTAGAATGTCTCACTGCGCAAGGAATAAAATATAATAATAACATACTTGACATAAAACAGGTGAGACAATGCATAAGCTGAAACTAAACATCATAGCAGCGGAACCAAATACAGCTTATGTCCCACATCATCATTATTACAACTTTAAAACTGTCTCTAAAGCAAAAGAAAGGAAAGGTACACTACTAATGCCCAAAGTAGTGACCAGCAGCGACACAGGGAGAATATATATATATATATCATACGTGGGAGCCTCCTACTCGTCTTCGGTACAACTACTCGTGCTTCACCAACTACCCTGTCTCTAGTCTACTCGTGAGAGCACCCAGAGTAATAAGAAGAGACATAAAACTATGGGTCATACAAAAGTCTGGTATGAGCAATAAGCAGCAAAACAGAACAATAACAGGTATACTAAACCATACCTGAACCTGGACCTGCAACCAAAGAGTTAGCACTACATACTGTACAATACTCCACGGTGCCACTAACATATGATGTAAAGAATACGAGGTGGGGGTGTGTATGTCATAGTGATGGCAAACAAATCAAGCATAGCAACCATCCTCACATCTCTCACTCAGTGCGTAAAGCATATGATATCCACCACTTTGATCACTAGACCCATCGAGGTAATGACGGAGTTCGACTTGTACAACTACTGTTACCACCAAGCTTATCCCATAGGATCATGACCAAACCTTTTCAAATGACCCCACTTCATTGGTCTATAGCCCACTAGTCGTACCTAGGCACTGTGGTCCTGAATCCATCCATGTACCTCCCATACATAGTGATCCAAAGTCATAGACATCGACAACCCCTTAGCACACGTCCCGCAGCAAAGCCCAATCATTAAGTTAACTCGTTGGTTCCCGACTGGATCCTGAGTACAAACTTCCTACTTGGACTACCTTTGCATCTTGGGTTTTCGGTCTCTTCCTCCCCAGATCGGTTCGGCTTCGCCTTTTTCCTTGCTTCAGATTGTACTCCCAATTCGGTTCGTGATCCATGCCTCAAGTCCAAGCTCTTCGGTTCGGTCCATGGCCTTCATCTCGTGGCGGTTCGGATCGATCTTGGTCCTCCCATCGGATCGTGGTCTCCATTCGTGGTGCAAGCAGCTTGAGTCTTCCTCTCTACTCCGGGTCGGGTCGGAGACGCATAAGTGGTTCGAGTCGGAGGTCTTCTGGCGGATCGGAGGTACAGTTCGGTTCAGGAGTTGCACCTCGGGTCGGTTCTTGCTCCAATCCGATCCGGTTCGGGTATTTTCCTGCACTTTCCCTACAACTTCCAACGACTGTTTATACGCCACTCGATTGCGATTTCTACCACTCTAACTATTTTAGACAATCACAAAGCATACCATACAGTCATAGCAACAAATAGAAGTGACCACAAACACCAAAACAACAACTTGATAGGTTAAAACGAATCAAACATGGCCAAAATCCTATATTTTCCCTTAAGCATGTTTAAGCAAAACTAAAGATAGGATTAGTAAAACTTAACCAAATTAGCCAAATTTTCTAACAGAGGCCTAAAATAATATTTCAAAATTTATCAATATTTTTCCAGATGTTTAACATGTATAAATTCGCTAATTATCACTAATTACCCTTAATTAACCATAATTAGTGAGGAACTATGCAAATCACTCACCTTTGCCACAAATAAACTTTAGATCTGAAATGATTCTCTGTTTGGGCCCGAATACCAAGGCAATAAAGCAGTCCAAATACTGATTTGGTGATGATCTTCCTTGATTTGATGTAGATTTGGCTTAATTAGCCTATTAGAAGGTGATTTGGGGTGTTTTAGCAAGTGGAGGCCATGGCTAAACTTGAAGAAACAAAAAGTGGTGGCTGGAAATGATAGAAACTGAATTTCTTAACCCTATCAGCCTTCCCATAACCCTAATCCCGAAATGGGTTATGGGCCCACTCACTAATCACCCAAATTAGGCCCGGTTAAGCTGTTTTTCACCTTTTGGCTGATGTGACCACTCTGCGGAATTGTAAACCATCATCTGAATCCAATGGAAGTAGTTTCAAGTCAAAATTCCTTTCCAGTCAAAAGTTATGGCCGAAACAAGACTAGCTAGGGGCAAAACGGTCATTTAAAAATCGAGAAAAATCATGAACATGGGAAATGACCCCAATAGTCGTCTCCCAGAGTTACATGACCATACGACTTCGTTTGTGAAAGAAATAAATATTCTATGATCCTCCAATGCGTAGAATGCGGGTCGTTACACTCTCCACCCCTTAAGAAATTTCGTCCCTGAAATTCCTTAACCCAAAACATACAAAGGATCTCGCATGCCTACCAATCGCATACAACAATCAAACATGCAAAACAAATAAACAAACCTATCCTAGCATGCCGAAAGACTAAATCGAAACTGAAATCTTACCAGGAAAAGAGTTCTGGATACATCTTCCTAATGCTCTCCTCTGTCTCCCAAGTACAGTCATTCTCATTCTCGCCCCCACTGAACTTTGACTAATTTCACCGGTTTCCTTCAAAGTTGCTTCGTATCATTCCCAACAATACGCATAAGCTTGTGGTTCCCAACCCCCTCGGGTTCAACCTCGATATCATCTAACTGATCAGGTGAAATAGCCACATCGGGGTCCTGCACGAACTTCCTTAACTGGGAAACATGAAATACATTGTGAACTCCTACCATCTTCTCTGGTAATTCAAATTTATAGGCCAAATTCCCAATTTGCTCAAGAACTGGGAATGGACCAACAAACCTTGGTGTCAACTTGCCTCTCCTACCAAATCGTATCACACTCTTCAACTGGGAAATCTTGACAAACACCAAGTCGCCAATGGAGAACTTTAATTCTCTTCTCCTCTTATCGGCATAACTCTTTTGCCTATCTTAGGCAGCCTTCATTCGCTGTTGGATAACCTTAATCTTAGCTGAAGTTTCTCTTATCACATCTGGTCCAAGCACAAACTACTCACCAGTATCTAACCAACATGACGGTGAGTTATACGGTCTTCCGTACAAAGCTTCAAATGGGGCCATACCAATACTGGATTGATAACTATTATTATAGGTAAACTCTACTAGATGCAAATGGTCATCCCATGATCCACCAAAATCCAATATGCAAGCTCTTAGGAGATCGTCTAATATACGATTCGCCCTCTCTGTCTAACCGTCGGTCCGAGGATGATATGCGGTACTGAGATGTAATTTTGATCCTAACGCCTCTTGTAAGCTCTTCCAAAATCCACTAGTGAACAATGGATCTTGGTCGCTCACAATACCTTTGGGTATTCCATGAAATCTCACTACCCATTTTACATAGAGTTCAGCTAACTTAGCTGCCGTTCTATTCGACTTGATAGGTATAAATCTTGCACTCTTGGTCAATCGGTCCACAATCACCCAAATGCTATCATGGCCCGATCTAGTCCTTGGTAATCCATCAATGAAATCCATTAAGACTTGTTCCCATTTCCATTCTGGAACTTCTAATGGTTGCAATAAACCACTAGGCTTCTTTTTCTCAGCTTTAAATAGCTGGTAATTCATGCATTTGGATATAAACTTCCCAACGTCTCTTTTCATCCCCTCCCAGGAGTAGGTCTGCTTCATGTCTCGATACATTTTATTGCCAACGGGGTGTATAGTCAGTTTTGAGTGATGACATTCTCTAAGCACTTCATCTCTCAATCGATTGACATTGGGCACAACTAGTCTTCCATTCTTTCTAGGCCATCTATCTCGATCAAGCCCATACTTGTTCATCTCCTCATCGATACCCATCTCTAACTTGGAGATGATTTCCAATAGGTTAGGATCGTCCCTCTGGCTGGAACCAATCCGCTCAATCAAAGTGGGTCTGATCATCAAACTTGCTAACATTTTTGGATACAATTCGCACTTTGGTCTGAAATCATACCCAGCGATGTACTCTAGTTGCTTCCATTCTAGAAATATAGCCCCTAAACTGGCATGTCTTCTACTCAATGCATCAGCCACCGCATTGCCCTTTCCTGGTGTATATGCGATGTCGAAATCATAGGAAGCCAAGAATTCTAACCATCTTTGTTGTCGGAGATTTACATCCTTTTGAGAGAAAAGATACTTTAATGACTTATGATTAGTAAACAACTCGAATCTTTCTCCCAAGAGATAATGTCTCCATATCTTCAATGCGAATACGATCGCTGCTAATTCCAAACCATGGGTAGGGTATCTTCTCTCGTGCGGTTTCAATTGCCGACTTGCATAAGCTACAACCCTACCTCCTTACATCAGTACAGCACCTAGTCCGGTACCACATGCATCTGTATATACTGTCATCTCTTCATTCCCCTTAGGAATGACTAACACTGGTGCACATGTCAACTTTTCCTTCAGACTCTTGAATGCATTCCCGCACTTTTCGTCCCAGATGAAAGCTTGATTTTTCTTAGTCAACTGAGTCAACGGTGCTGCTATCTTGGAGAAGTCTTGGATAAACTTGTGATAATATCCAGCTAATCCCAAGAAACTTCTTATGTCCGTTGCATTCTTGGGCGTAGACTAATCCTGTACAGTAGCCACCTTCGTAGGGTCCACGGCGATTGTAACACCCCACATCCGTTAGTGTCACTCACAAAGGGAATGCACTAAGTTCTGTGGAGCATTTAGGGTAAAAGATGCAGATAAATTACAAGACAGACAGAAATTAAACAGCGGAAAATAAGACTTTACTTTATTGACAAGATAGTTTGTACAACAATTGTTTTCCAATATCAGAGTATCATCTGTCTTACAAAATAAAGAAGCATAAAAATACATTTATATTCCCCAATGTAGCAAGAGTCAGCCATAGCATCTGAAAAGAGAATCCAAGCAAAACTTCGACAAACCTTCAAGCTGGGAAAGAGTGACAGTCCAACTTAACCTGAGCTATACTATTCCCTCCTTTACTACCTGGGGGGGGGGGAACGGAAGAAAAGAAGACGAAAGAAAAACAGAGTCAGACATAAAGCCTGAGTAAGTTCAGTTACTTGTAGCATGTGAACATGGAAAAACAAAACGACATGAATTAACTGAATACAAGATAACACCATGATGATAGGGTCAGCAAGATTAGACAAGATTAACACGAGATATGCTAAGATAAGATAAACTGGATATGCTCTAATACTTTTGCCGCTTCGCTGTTTCCTTGTTATACTGGTTTCTATATCTCTGCACCACCTAACTAGTGTCCCAACTAGTAACGATAACGTGATCCCAATCCCTGTGGTTTCCATTGCCTTCAGGCATACATTTATTATTTATTACCTAGATCTAATCTAGGGTTTTCTATCAAGTGCTTTCTAGATTCAACTAGAGTTTACGCTATCTGCTGAACGCTTCTCGGATTCAGGGTTTATGCCACCTAGTCCAACTAGGGATTATGCTACCTGTCGAACGATGCCCCCAAGTCTAGGACACACTACCTAGAGTGGTATACGTTCCTAGACTTCCCCACGCATGTATCGCGAATCGTTATCGCTTGTCTAGATGCACATGTCCTGTAATGTGCGGCCCGAGTCCTATGGCAGGGCAAATCAAGAAACACAGAACTCGGTCGGGAGCTTTCAGATATCTGACGATGCAGATGCTAAGGTCTGTTTTTATTCCAGTGGCTATGGTCCCACTCGACCCCTCCCTCAACTAATGAAAGGCACACCTTGAAAAATGATAACTATACGCAGGCCCCCTATGCCCCACTAACCTATGGCCATCCTCACCCATAACTAGATAGCAAGTATATGGTCTTTTGGAGTTCTCCGCCTTTCCGCTTCACGTATCTCGATTGACTCAAGATGGATGGTAGACGATGAGTTGCTATCACAGGGCTACCGGTTTCTCGCCGAATCACGCTGGTCCATCCTAGTCTTTAGGTTGCCATATTTTGCAACCAAGGCATACCCTTGGTTCTTATAACGCAGACCTTAACCTCTGTGAGCCCATGAGGATCATCTGCAGCCTCACAGAGGGATACCAAGAGTACCCTTACGTCCCCTCGAAGCATCGGGCTTCGTAACCCAATTCGTTGGAGCCTTCTTTAAAATTAGATGGACGTTCGCTCCTTCTCATGTTATACTAAGAATTACTACTTAGTTTTGTCAACTAAGGTTTACCACTTAGTTTCCAAAATCGTTGTTTTCTTAACTAAGGTTTACTACTTAGCTCCTTTTAACTAAGGTTTACTACTTAGTTCTCTTTCTCGTCAATTTGGATTGGTTAAGCGTCATTAGTCAATTCAAGCTAACTTAACCCTCTTCATTTATCCTGTTAAACTGGTTAAGTGTTATCAGTAATTCAGGTTGACTTAACCCTACCACAAACCAAGCTATATTGGTTAAGTATTCCTTATTACTTAACCCTACCCATTCATCCTGTATTGGTTAAGTGTTCCTTTTTAACTTAACCTTGCCCATCTATTTGTAACTAACATTTTATTAATGGTTAAGTATTATCCCTTCATGTTTTAGACTTAACCCTATTCCTTTATCACAGTCTGATGGTTAAGTGTTCAAGTTTACTTAACCCTACGGTCTAGTCCAGCTAACATGTCAAATTTGGCTAAGTGTATTAACTTTACTTAATCCCAACCTCTAGTCTAGTTAACATGTTAATTTGGCTAAGTGTATTAACTTTACTAAACCCCACCTTCTAGTCTAGTTAACATGTTAACTTGGATAAGTGTTCTCTTAGTTACTGAACCCCTACAAATCTTGTCTTGTTACGATGTTAAGTTTGGTTAAGTGTTCCTATGGACTTAACCCTCCCATTCTAGCTTAACTGTGTTAAGTGTCTGTATGAACCTAACCCCACCCATCGGTTTGGTTATCATGTTGAATTGGTTAAGTGTCTTAGTTAACTTAACCCTACCATTCTTGTTATAGCTTTAACTAAATAAATTAAAGCCGCGACCACTCACATTAGACAGATATTGTTGCGATTACTGGATGTGCCGGTTGGTTCCGGGCAGGTTTACATCGCAACTCAGTCTAACCTCGGGTTAGGCATATTCGTGTTTTCTAAGTTCAAAGGCTTTTGATTAATTTTCAAATCAGGTTTTGAAAGTAACCATCCTGTCCGTCGTATCAGTTAGGGATAGCCAGGGAGAGCAGGAAACTTGTATTTTCCAAACCCAAGCCTAGACACTATCCTCTCTGTCACCCTAGAACTTTCTGGTGTATTATTAAAAGAGATGTCGTTAATAAACCTTTAATTTGTCTAAATTTACATTTTCTCATTTAGGACAAATTCTATAAGTAAATTATTCCTAATTTACTTATTTCCTAATTACTCTTTTAATGTAAATTGTCAACATTTACTATTATGGCCCATTTTCCCCTCTATATCATATTTATGCTTTTTGGTATATAAACTATACCAAACTAAGTGTCACTAACCATGATTTTGCTAAACATGACAATTACTCACAATTATGGCCAATTTCAAATTTATGCCAATATACTTATTATGCCAAATTAGCTAATCCAATTCTGATTTAACATTCTAATTACAGTTCATGTCAAACTAGACTTATTATTCTAGTTCACAGTTCATGTAAATGCTAGATTTACAAGTCAATACTAGATTCGAATTACACATTCTATAATTCATGTCAAATTTATCCAATTTGCATTTTTATAAACATGCCATAATACATGTTCCCAATTTATGCCAATTTCCAGGTTTATAACTACGTTTTAGTAAATTTCATATTTTGCCCAAATCGTATTCCCATCGTTTGTATAATCGTGATTCAATCTAGATTATAGATAAATCTAGATTCGTAGAAAATAGGGAATGAACCAAAGATGCTATGAAAAAGATAGACATAATAACTGGCATAAAATGATAATTTACTAATTATAGACCTAACGAATTACACTGAAATAAATTGATCTAAAACATCGAAGGCCTATAGATCTGAAAATGTTATGACATAAAAAGGGTTGAACAACGATGTAGGTTCAAGAACATGGGTAGACCTAACTTAATAGGTAAATTCCCAAGATCAAAAACCAAGGAAAATCAAGAATAGACAGAATAGATAATCAGGTTTAGACCCAATTTCACAGTCACAAAACTTAAGCAACACTTTCCTAGTCATGAATCATAGGTGTTTAGTCACAGTTGTCCTTGTTATGTCATAGGCAATAGTTTATGTTTCCTAATCAAAGGCATAGGCTTGTGTTCATAGTCAAAGGAAATAATTCTCATAGTCATGAGTCACAGTCATAGGCAATGTTCATAGTCAAAGAGGCATATGGTTTTAAGGTCCATAGTTTCATAGTCACAGTCTTATTGGTCCTCGAATCATAACAGTTCTTAATTAGGTCCAAAGATATAAGCACTGATTCGAATAGAAAGATTTGGCATATTCTTTTATTCCTTTAATTTCATGTCACGAATAGAGAAAACGTTCAAATCTAAAAAGTAACCGACTTACAGGGATTATATTAGATTCGTAGAAAAACAGTCGTTGAAGTCGTTTGAATCTTGTTTTGAATCTCCTCTTGAAAGTCTTGAGCAGCATTTCCTCGTCTTGATTTATTTTACATATTATTTTATTTATTATTTAATTTAGAGGAGGAGAAGAAGCCATGTCTACCAAGAATCTTTGCAGCATAAGGGTAGAGAAGAATTGTGAATAGTGAAGGAGACTGGGGGCTGTTTATATAGGATTAGGTGTACGAATCTAGGCAGAAAACGAGACCAGGTACATCAGAATGCACCCAGGCCCAAAAGTGGGTTTCTGCACCCAGGTCGACTAGGCAGTCGACCTGGTCAGGGGGGTCGACTACCCAGTCGACTCCCCAGTCGACCTGGGTCCTGGGCGGGAATTTTCCCGCCCAGCCCGCTTCTGGGTTTGAATTCGAATTTCGAATTCGAATTTCGAGCTGTTTTCTGTTCTAAAAATTCCTGAAACTTCGGAGGGTCGTATCTCCCTCATACGGACTCCGATTCTCGCAAACTCGGACTCGTTTCCAAGCAGAATTCCGAGACGAACGCAATGGCGCAACCCGTTTCCCTTAATTATTCCATTTTAAATTAATTATACCTTGATTTGTGAATCTTAGTGTTACAGAATTACGGGGTGTTACATTCTCCCCCACTTAAAAGGATTTCGTCCCCGAAATCTTCAAGTTAGGAAGAATGTGTCCTACCATCCAATCACCCATCTACTCAACCATTCAATCACAGGCATTAATTTTCCTTAAAAGATTTCTAATGCTTTCATGTTCATATGCATAGTGTGTGTATATGTCTTTATCTAATGCAAGATCAGGCGGTCTACTGATTCAGTTGACCTCCTTAATGCGAATCATGTCAGTGCCATGTGTCCAGTCATGTATGCAAGCATCCCTAGTTATGTAAATACTACATGTGTGCACAGCCATTCGTCCATATGCAACATCCATATGATAACATATCAAGTTCAACTTACAAACAAATACATATTTGTAAATGCAATATGAAAGCGTCTGAACTGATCTAGTGCCTAATACGTATGTGTATGCATTCACGAGCAACCATTAGCAACCACTCGCAACCATCAACCATAACATGTTTCAAATACATGTTTACATCCAAAAGAGTTTCTACCCAAGGATCGAAGATACGACTTAGAGGATATACTTTGGAAAGAGAGAAACAATTATGCGTAAATCTCCTACAAAAAAGAAAAAGAAATCAAGGATGCACCCTTAAGGAAAAGGGTATGATGCTAGTATCTAGCCTTCTTGAGCTTTACTCCACTGTATCTTAACTAATTTAACTTCACGATTGTGAAGTTTCTGACCTCCATTTCCAAAATAAACAGATGTTAACTATGATACCAAGTGTACATACCAAGATGGTTTGAGGTCTCTCCTCTTAGCTTATCCATCACGCCATAACTATGAGGGTCAAAAGGTCACTACGTACTTTTTAGAGTGCCTGCCACAACTATTCATCTCTCACGCAAACCATCCTAGTCGAACTCGACATTTCTCAAGTACAAGCCCCAAAGGCCTAAACCAATATCAGACAAGCACCCAAGGAATATCTCCTCCGAATTTAGACGATCTACGTGAGATGATATAAGCAAACTCGATAGCTATTCTCAAATCCCTACTAACCAAAAATAAACTAGTCGGACCACCAATTGGATTTGAGACTCAAGTGGGATCTTTCTACTATACAAGTACTATGGTGCAGAGACTCAACTATGGAAGTGGATATGAACAAATGCGAAGCGCTAAAACCAAAGGAAAGAGTACAAACAGCAAAGCTAGACTCTTCCAACAGAACTTTACTACCTTTCTCCTAGGTACGCTTAGTGGCGAAAGTAGGTTCTTGCCCTTCTGAAAATCTTGTCCTTTGCCCTTAATTACATGCCCTATTACACCATAGTAAAGATACTTCCTCTTGTCTTAGGTTTTATAATTTCTTCCTCCTTTGTGAGCTAAATCTACATCCATGAATTCCTCATCCTCTTCCGTGTGTAGTCATGTTGACAAATCTCTCGAAAGCTACTTCCATCGTACAGAAAACCCTATAAGCTTGAAAGAAAACTGGCCGTAGGTGAAACAACTACGGCTATGGATGGAAGCCAGGCACGACTTTGCCCATCGATGAGGTTACCTCCTAGAAAGCTAGGAGCCCCAGAGACTCAAGAAAGAAGGAGACAAGAATTCAAATAGAGGAAGAGAAGATAGTGCGTATGGCTTTGGGGAACATGCCTTTAAAAAAATCTTTTCTCTTGAAAATGCTTCTTTTAAAACCGTTTTGAAAATAATTTTTCAAATCCTTTATCTGATCCGGTAACCTTCAGCTCTGATACCACGTGTAACACCCCACATCCGTTAGTGTCACTCACAAAGGGAATGCACTAAGTTTTGTGGAGCATTTAGGGTAAAAGATGCAGATAAATTACAAGACAGACAGAACTTAAACAGCGGAAAATAAGACTTTACTTTATTGACAAGATAGATTGTACAACAATTGTTTTCCAATATCAGAGTATCATCTGTCTTATAAAATAAAGAAGCATAAAAATACATTTATATTCCCCAATGTAGCAAGAGCCAGCCATAGCATCTGAAAAGAGAATCCAAGCAAAACTTCGACAAACCTTCAAGCTGGGAAAGAGTGACAGTCCAACTTAACCTGAGCTATACTATTCCCTCCTTTACTACCTAGGGGGGGGGACGGAAGAAAAGAAGACGAAAGAAAAATAGAGTCAGACATAAAGCCTAAGTAAGTTCAGTTACTTCTAGCATGTGAACATGGAAAAAAAACGACATGAATTAACTGAATACAAGATGACACCATGATGATAGGGTCAGCAAGATTAGACAAGATTAACACGAGATATGCTAAGATAAGATAAACTGGATATGCTCTAATACTTTCACCGCTTCGCTATTTCCTTGTTATACTGGTTTCTATATCTCTGCACCACCTAACTAGTGTCCCAATTAGTAACGATAACGTGATCCCAATCCCTGTGGTTTCCATTGCCTTCAGGCATACATTTATTATTTATTACCTAGATCTAATCTAGGGTTTTCTATCAAGTGCTTTCTAGATTCAACTAGAGTTTACGCTATCTGCTGAACGCTTCTCGGATTCAGGGTTTATGCCACCTATTCCAACTAGGGATTATGCTACCTGTCGAACGATGCCCCCAAGTCTAGGACACACTACCTAGAGTGGTATACGTTCCTAGACTTCCCCACGCATGTATCGCGAATCGTTATCGCTTGTCTAGATGCACATGTCCTGTAATGTGCGGCCCGAATCCTGTGGCAGGGCAAATCAAGAAACACAGAACTCGGTCGGGAGCTTTCAGATATCTGCCGATGTAGATGCTAAGGTCTGTTTTTATTCCAGTGGCTATGGTCCCACTCGACCCCTCCCTCAACTAATGAAAGGCACACCTTGAAAAATGAGAACTATACGCAGGCCCCCTATGCCCCCACTAACCTATGGCCATCCTCACCCATAACTAGACAGCAAGTATATGGTCTTTTGGAGTTCTACGCCTTTCCTCTTCACGTATCTCGACTGACTGAAGATGGATGGTAGACGACGAGTTGCTATCACAGGGCTACCGGTTTCTCGCCGAATCACGCTGGTCCATCCTAGTCTTTAGGTTGCCATATTTTGCAACCAAGGCATACCCCTGGTTCTTCTAACGCAGACCTTAACCTCTGTGAGCCCAGGAGGATCATCTGCAGCCTCACAGAGGGATACCAAGAGTACCCTTACGTCCCCTCGAAGCCTCGGGCTTCGTAACCCAATTCGTTGGAGCCTTCTTTAAAATTAGATGGACGTTCGCTCCTTCTCGTGTTATACTAAGAATTACTACTTAGTTTTGTCAACTAAGGCTTACCACTTAGTTTCCAGAATCGTTGTTTTCTTAACTAAGGTTTACTACTTAGCTCCTTTTAACTAAGGTTTACTACTTAGTTCTCTTTCTCGTCAATTTGGATTGGTTAAGCGTCATTAGTCAATTCAAGCTAACTTAACCCTCTTCATTTATCCTGTTAAACTGGTTAAGTGTTATCAGTAATTCAAGTTGACTTAACCCTACCACAAACCAAGCTATATTGGTTAAGTATTCCTTATTACTTAACCCTACCCATTCATCCTGTATTGGTTAAGTGTTCCTTTTTAACTTAACCTTGCCCATCTATTTGTAACTAACATTTTATTAATGGTTAAGTATTATCCCTTCATGTTTTAGACTTAACCCTATTCCTTTATCACAGTCTGATGGTTAAGTGTTCAAGTTTACTTAACCCTATGGTCTAGTCCAGCTAACATGTCAAATTTGGCTAAGTGTATTAACTTTACTTAACCCCAACCTCTAGTCTAGTTAACATGTTAATTTGGCTAAGTGTATTGACTTTACTTAACCCCAGCTTCTAGTCTAGTTAACATGTTAACTTGGATAAGTGTTCTCTTAGTTACTTAACCCCTACAAATCTTGTCTTGTTACGATGTTAAGTTTGGTTAAGTGTTCCTATGGACTTAACCCTCCCATTCTAGCTTAACTGTGTTAAGTGTCTGTATAAACCTAACCCCACCCATCGGTTTGGTTATCATGTTGAATTGGTTAAGTGTCTTAGTTAACTTAACCCTACCATTCTTGTTCTAGCTTTAACTAAATAAATTAAAGCCACGACCACTCACATTAGACAGATATTGTTGCGATTACTGGATGTGCCGGTTGGTTCCGGGCAGGTTTACATCGCAACTCAGTCTAACCTCGGGTTAGGCATATTCGTGTTTTCTAAGTTTAAAGGGTTTTGATTAATTTTCAAATCAGGTTTTGAAAGTAACCATCCTGTCCGTCGGATCAGTTAGGGATAGCCAGGGAGAGCAGGAATCTTGTATTTTCCAAACCCAAGCCTAGACACTATCCTCTCTGTCACCCTAGAACTTTCTGGTGTATTATTAAAAGAGATGTCGTTAATAAACCTTTAATTTGTCTAAATTTACATTTTCTCATTTAGGACAAATTCTATAAGTAAATTATTCCTAATTTACTTATTTCCTAATTACTCTTTTAATGTAAATTGTCAACATTTATTATTATGGCCCATTTTCCCCTCTATATCATATTTATGCTTTTTGTTATGTAAACTATACCAAACTAAGTGTCACTAACCATGATTTTGCTAAACATGACAATTACTCACAATTATGGCCAATTTCAAATTTATGCCAATATACTTATTATGCCAAATTAGCTAATCCAATTCTGATTTAACATTCTAATTACAGTTAATGTCAAACTAGACTTATTATTCTAGTTCACAGTTCATGTAAATGCTAGATTTACAAGTCAATACTGATTCAAATTACACATTTTATAATTCATGTCAAATTTATCCAATTTGCATTTTTATAAACATGCCATAATACATGTTCCCAATTTATGCCAATTTCCAGGTTTATAACTACGTTTTAGTAAATTTCATATTTTGCCCAAATTGTATTCCCATCGTTCGTATAATTGTGATTCAATCTAGATTATAGATAAATTTAGATTCGTAGAAAATAGGGAATGAACCAAAGATGCTATGAAAAAGATAGACATAATAACTGGCATAAAATGATAATTTACTAATTACAGACCTAACGAATTACACTGAAATAAATTGATCTAAAACATCGAAGGCCTATAGATCTGAAAATGTTATGACATAAAAAGGGTTGAACAACGATGTAGGTTCAAGAACATGGGTAGACCTAACTTAATAGGTAAATTCCCAAGATCAAAAACCAAAGAAAATCAAGAATAGACAGAATAGATAATCAGGTTTAGACCCAATTTCACAGTCAGAAAACTTAAGCAACACTTTCCTAGTCATGAATCATAGGTGTTTAGTCACAGTTGTCCTTGTTATGTCATAGGCAATAGTTTATGTTTCCTAATCAAAGGCATAGGCTTGTGTTCATAGTCAAAGGAAATAATTCTCATAGTCATGAGTCACAGTCATAGGCAATGTTCATAGTCAAAGAGGCATATGGTTTTAAGGTCCATAGTTTCATAGTCACAGTCTTATTGGTCCTCGAATCATAACAGTTCTTAATTAGGTCCAAAGATATAAGCACTGATTGGAATAGAAAGATTTGGCATATTCTTTTATTCCTTTAATTTCATGTCACGAATAGAGAAAACGTTCAAATCTAAAAAGTAACCGACTTACAGAGATTATATTAGATTCGTAGAAAAACAGTCGTTGAAGTCGTTTGAATCTTCAAAAAATCCTTGCTTGTTTTGAATCTCCTCTTGAAAGTCTTGAGCAGCATTTCCTCGTCTTGATTTATTTTACATATTATTTTATTTATTATTTAATTTAGAGGAGGAGAAGAAGCCATGTCTACCAAGAATCTTTGCAGCATAAGGGTAGAGAAGAATTGTGAATAGTGAAGGAGACTGGGGGCTGTCTATATAGGATTAGGAGGACGAATCCAGGCAGAAAACGAGACCAGGTACATCAGAATGCACCCAGGCCCAAAAGTGGGTTTCTGCACCCAGGTCGACACCCAGGTCGACTAGGCAGTCGACCTGGTCGGGGGGGGGGGGGGGTCGACTACCCAGTCGACCTGGGTCCTGGGCGGGAATTTTCCCGCCCAGCCCGCTTCTGGGTTTGAATTCGAAATTCGAGCTGTTTTCTGTTCTGAAAATTCCTGAAACTTCGGAGGGTCATATCTCCCTCATACGGACTCCGATTCTTGCAAACTCGGACTCGTTTCCAAGCAGAATTCCGAGACGAACGTAATGGGGCAGGTCGTTTCCCTTAATTCTTCCATTTTAAATTAATTAAACCTTGATTTGTGAATCTTAGTGTTACAGAATTACGGGGTGTTACAGCGATACCATTTTCTAAAACAACATGGTCCAAGAATCTCACTTCCCTCCTCCAGAAGTGACACTTAGAAAACTTTGCTTTCAATTGGTGTTTTCTTGACACCTCCATCACTATCCTTAAGTGTTCCTTGTATTCTCCCTCTATCCTTGAATAAACAAGTATATCGTCCACGAACACAAGAACAAACTTATTTAACTGATCTCTGAATACCCTATTCATAAGATCCACAAAATATGCTGGTGCATTGGTCAACCCGAATGGCATGACCAACCACTCATAAAATCCAGACGGCGTCCAAAAGGCCGTTTTACCTATACTCTCAGCTTCCACTCTAAGCTGATGAAAACCTGTCGCGAGATCCAACTGGGAGAATATTCTCTCGCCACTCAATTGATCAAAAAAAAATCATCTATCCGTGATAGAGGATACTTATTCTTCCTCGTCACTTTATTCAATTCGCGGTAGTCCACACACCATCGAATGGAACCATCTGCCTTGGTTGCAAACACAACTAGTGCTCCCCACTCAGAAACACTTCTTCTGATAAATCCCATCCTCAAAAGATCGCTTACTTGCACCCTGAGCTCTCGCTTCTCTCTTGGCGCCATACGACGAAGTGGCATCACTATAGATCTGGCATCTTTCACCAAATCAATACGGAACTCAATCTCTCGGTGTGGTGGAAGTCCGGTCACTTCCTCGAAGATGTCCGGATACTAGCCAACCATGGGCACATCTAATAATTCATCATGCGGGATGTCGACGGAATTTAGAAAACTAGCCATTACCCCATCATTAGGTAGACCACAAACACTACCCTCCGCCCATCATCTGCTCTAACTGTCACCAAAAAGCCCTCACAGTCTACCACCACCCCGTATCTTTGGAGCCAATCAACTCCCAAAATAATGCCAAACCCAGTAAAGCCCAAAACAAAGCAATCACAAACAAACATGCATCCATGACTCGATAAGACCACATTACGAAAAATCATGCTAAGGCTAGTCGAACCACTAATCGGGTTCGTCACTACTAAAGGTCTATCGACAATCTCGGGCTCCAATCCCAAACTATCTACCAGGTCACTAGATATGAAGGAACTGGAAGCTCGGTATCAAACAATACTCGAACAGGAACATCATAAACAGAAAGCATACCTTGGATAACAACATTCTTTCCTTTCTCCGCCGTAGTTGGGGTATTCGACGAAGAAGGAACAACATTGATAGCATATGCTTTCACAATCTGCTTTTCCTTAGGGGGTTGCAGACACTTGTCCTTGTGATGTTCCACTTGGCCACAGTTGAAGCACTTCCTATCCGCTGGCTTGGCCCGACATTCTTTGGCATAGTGGCCCTTCTTACCACAGCTGAAGCACTCAACATCTTTCTTATTCTTTTTTCTTCTGGCCATCCTTGGTCTTATTCTGCTTTCTCTTATTCTGAGAACCATTCTTACCTCCACCGTTTGCTTGCGGCTTTGGCACCTTTGCAGATGTAACCGCAATATTCGACTTAGGGTAAAGACTCTCTGACCTCAATGCTTTCCCCACAATCGATTCAAACGTCTCATCGATGTGGTTAATAAGCCTTTCCCCCAAGTACTGATCCAAACCTGTTATAGACTTCTCATTCTTCTTCTCGGGTGTGTCAATGAGGGATAATCCATACTTCGATAAAGTATCGAATTCTGCAATGTACTCCGAGACTGCCCTACCATTCTGCTTGAGCTCCAGGAATTTCCTAAACAACTCTGACTTCTGGGCAGCTAGGATAAATTTTTCACTAAATCAGGCCTTAAGCTGATCCCATGTAACTTAGTCCTCTGGAGTAGCTGCCTTAATAGCATTCCACCAATTCATCGCCCGTCCTTGCAGCTAACGGGACGCTAGCTTTCTCTTTATCGCATCCTCGATACCTAAGTCTTCGAAGATACGCTCGCAGCTATCCAACCAATCCTGAACATCCGTAGCCAATTCCGTTCCGTGGAACGGTTTTCCACCAAGACTAGTGTAATCCTTGCAAAGCTTGGCGAAATCAGCTCTAGGCGCCTGCACCGTTGGACCACCACCATTACCAGCATTAGGAGCTGCCCTCTAAACATCTCTGAGCATCTCCCTCATGAGGTCAGTAAACGTCGTCCTCATATCAACAACATTCCCATTATTTGCTCCTCTACCGGAACCCCTTGCTTATCGGCTCATCGTTCAATTTGTAAAGAGAAAACGATTAACCATCTCCATAGTGGTGCCAGTGCATTGTGACTTCATCCTTAGATTTACTAATAGCATATATACATATATAGCTTTTAAAAACCAAAATAATCACAAATACGCGCTCTCATATACATGTACTATCTCCCCTGATAACTTCCCTAGGTTAACTACGCAACCTAGAGCTTTGATACCAAGTGTGACAGCCCGCCCCGCACCAGCCGACATTTCCTATGAAAATGCGCTGTGTCGATGACCAACCGGCACGGGACGGTCGCCAAAGAAAGGGAATAGAAAAGGACTTACTGGTGAACTAACAAAGGATCTGTAGATTGTCTCACAGTGCAAGGAATAAAATATAATAATAATATACTTGACATAAAACAGGTGAGACAGTGCATAAGCTGAAACTAAACATCATAGCAGCGGAAAATCCAAATACAACTTACGTTCCACATCGTCATTATTACAACTTTAAAACTGTCTCTAAAGCAAAAGAAAGGAAAGGTACACTACTAATGCCCAAAGTAGCGACCAGCAGCGACACAGGGAGAATATATATATATATATATATATATATATATATATATCATACGTGGGAGCCTCCTGCTCGTCTCCGGTAACACTACTCGTGTTTCACCAGCTAACCTGTCTCTAGTCTGCTCGTGAGAGCACCTAGAGTAATAAGAAGAGACATAAAACTCTGGGTCAGACAAAAGTATGGTATGAGCGATAAGCAGCAAAACAGAACAATAACAGGTATACTAAACCATACCTGAACCTGGACTTGCAACCAAAGAGTTAGCACTACATACTGTACAATACTCTAAGGTGCCACTAACATATGGTGTAAAGAATAAGGGGTGGGGGTGTGCATGTCATAGTGATGGCAAGCAAATCAAGCATAGCAACCATCCTCACATCTCTCACTCAGTGCGTAAAGCATACAATATCCACCACTTTGATCGCTAGACCCATTGAGGTAATGACGGAGTTCGACTTGTACAACTGCAGCTACCACCAAGCTTATCCTATGGGATCATGACCAAACCTTTTCAAATGACCCCACTTCATTGGTCTATAGCCCACTCGTTGTACCTAGGCCACTGTGTCCTGAATCCAATCGGCGTACCTCCCATACATAGTGATCCAAAGTCATAGACATCGACAACCCCTTAGCACACGTCCCGCAGCAAAGCCCAATCATGAAATTAACTCGTTGGTTCCCAACTGGATCCTAAGTACAAACTTCCTACTTGGACTACCTTTGCATCTCGGGTTTTTGGTCTCTTCCTCCCCGGATCGGTTCGGCTTCCCCTTTTTCCTCGCTTCATATTGTACTCCCAATTCGGTTCGTGATCCATGCCTCAAGCCCAAGCTCTTCGGTTCGGTCCGTGGCGTTGATCTCGTGGCGGTTCGGATCGGTCTTGGTCCTCCAATCAGATCGTGGTCTCCATTCGTGGTGCAAGCAGCTCGAGTCTTCCTCTCTACCCTGGGTCGGGTCGGAGACGCATAAGTGGTTCGGGTCGGAGGTCTTCTGGCGGATCGGGTCGGAGGTACGGTTCGGTTCGGGAGTTGCACCTCGGGTCGGTCCTTGCTCCCATCCGTTCCGATCCGATTCGGGTATTTTCCTGCACTTTTCCTGCAACTTCCAGCGACTGTTTATATGCCACTCGACGGCGTTTTCGACCACTCTAACTATTTTGGACAATTACAAAGCATACCATACAGTCATAGCAACAAATAGAAGTGACCACAAACACCAAAACAACATCTTGATAGGTTAAAACGGATCAAACATATTCAAAATCCTATATTTTCCCTTAAGCATGTTTAAGAAAAACTAATGATAGGATTAGTAAAACTTAACCAAATTAACCAAATTTTATAACAGAGGCCTAAAACAATATTTCAAAATTTATCAATATTTTTCTAGATTTTTAACATGTATAAATTCGCTAACTATCACTAATTACCCTTAATTAACCATAATTAGTGAGGAACTATGCAAATCACTCACCTTTGCCACAAATAAAATTTAGATCTGAAATGATTCTCTATTTGGGCGCGAATACCAAGGCAACACAGCAGTCAAAATACTGATTTGGTGAGGATCTTCCTTGATTTGATGTAGATTTGGCTTAATTAGCGATTAGAAGGTGATTTGAGGTGTTTTAGCAAGTGGAGGCCATGGCTAAACTTGAAGAAACAAAAAGTGGCAGCTGGAAAATGATAGAAATTGAATTTCCTAACCCTATCAGCCTTCCTATAACCCTAATCCCGAAATGGGTTATGGGCCCACACACTAATCACCCAAATTATGCTTGGTTAAGCTGTTTTTCACCTTCTAAACCTTGTTTCAGCCATATCTCCCAAACGATGAGCCCGCTTGGCTAATGTGACCACTCTACGGAATTGTAAACCATCGTCCGAATCTAGTGGAAGTGGTTTCAGGTCAAAATTCCTTTCCAGTCAAAAGTTATGGCCGAAACAAGACCAGCTAAGGGTAAAACGGTCATTTAAAAATAGGGGAAAATCATGAACATGGGAAATGACCTCTGTAGTCGTCTCTCAAAGTTACATGACCATACGACTTCGTATGTGAAAGAAATAAATATTCTATGATCCTTCGATGCATAGAATGTGGGTCGTTACAATGACTTACAGTTAGGAGAGGTCCACCATACTCTCCATGCACATCAACTAAAGGCGAAGTTTTATAATACTATTTTTGGTGAAAGGACATAAGATTATCAGGGCATGTTGTCTCTACTGATGTTATAGTGGTGGGCCTTACTAACATTGTTGCAGTTCAAAACTGGAAAGTACCCAAGAATGCGACATAGGTAAGGAGTTTCTTGGGTTTGTCGGGATACTATTGGAAGTTCATTAAGGATTTTGTGCGATCTTTGCTCTGCTTACCCGCCTAACAAAGAAGAACGTAGTTTATGCTTGAGATGTAGATAGCGAGGATGCATTCTTGAGGTTAAAGAAGGCTCTTACATCAGCTTCAGTACTTGCTCTTCCTGACGGTACGAAGATTTTTACCATTTATACAGATGCATGTGGCATGAGTTTAGTTGCAATGTTGATGGAAGAAGGTACATTTTTCTGCTCTGGGAGCAGACAGTTAAGGGTACATGAGAAGAACTACCATACTCATGATATGGAGCTGGCGACGATAGTGTATGCGCTTAAGTCTTGGAGACACTATCTATTAGGTGAGAGGTTTGAGCTTTATACAGATTATAAATCGGTCAAATACTTGTTCTCGCAAAAAGATCTTAATTTATGACAACCACGTTTGATGGAGTTCCTTGCATCTTATGACTTCAAGATAGCGTATATCCTAGGGAAGAGGAATGTGGTAGAAGACTCATTGAGTTGACAGAGAATGATTTTGAGTCCATTATTCGTAGATTGGTAGAGTTTGGAGTTCATCTCATTGTTTGATTTTAGACCATTTACGTATTTTCCACCCAGATTATTGGCATCGTTGGGGGTGCAACCTTCTCTTTTAGAGTGCACTGGATCCAGTCAGCACAAGGATCAGCAGTTAGTGGTTAACACATACCGACTCAGTAGACGAGAGACCTCTAGTCACCTTGCTAGGTATTCTGTGAATGAGAAAAGGTGGCTATATCGTGATGGGAGATTGTGTGTTCCTAGAGTTGATGATTTGTTGTGATCAGTTTTGGAGGAGGCTCATCACTCTTGGATGACTATCTACACGGGAGGTGATAAGATGTATAAAGGCGTGAGGAGGATTTTTCATTGGATAAGGTTGAAGAATGATGTGGCAGAATATGTAGCTCGGTATATGACTTGTCAGCAAGTGAAGGCTGAGTAGAAGAACCCTGAAGGATTACTTCGGCCATTGGATGTGCTACAGTGGAAGTGGGGAAGCGTCTCTAAGGACTTTATAGATGGGTTCCCAGATCGACAAAGAGTAACACGAGTATTTGAGTTATAGTCGATATATTGACTAAGAACGCTCACTTTATCCTAGTTAAAAGTAAGACTTCATGGAGTACCCTTTATTGTTTTAGTGACCATGACCCCGTCTTCACAGGCGAGTTTTGGAGGAGCCCGTAGGAGGCATTAGGGACACAGCTACGACTTAGTACTGCCTATCACCCTCGAGCAGATGGATACACAGTTAATAGGATTCTTGAGGATTTATTATGACCGTGTATCCTAGACTTCGTGTAACACCCCACGTCCATTAATGTCACTCACAAAGGGAATGCATTAACTTTCATGGAGTATTATAAGTGTATAGAACAAAATATAACAAGACAGATACATATATTGGTACTTTAAAATTTTAAAACAATTTCATTGCAGCGGAAAAATAGTTTGATTACAACACCAAAAACAACAATAAAACCAAGCACACTTAATATCCATCATGATAAATTATTTTCTGAGTACATAAAACAAAAAGCATAACCCCAACATAAATAGCCATAAAAAGAGATAAGTTGAACTTTACTTTCAGCAATCCAAGCACTTCCAAAAGAGAGAGAAAGAGATCCAAATCAAGCTCCACTAGGCCCACCCTGAGAACCTTGGGGGGGGGGGGAACGGAAGGAAAAGGGGCGAAACAAATGAGGTCAGACATAAAGTCTGGCGAGTCCAATAATTTTAACAATATAATTATTAAAGTAATAGGATAAGAACATAAACTGGAAAGTAAGAAATGACTGTAACATAAGCATGCATGACAAGGTAGGCAAGATGAATAAGATAAACATTGATTGCGCTTCTAATCACGATAAGATAATTACTACACTGCACCAATGCTAAATACACCGCACCATTACTAGTCCCATACTGAAAGTTGATCCCTTTTACAAATCATAATGATAATAATAATAATGGTAGTTTCGTGTACCCCTAGCTGCTATCATTGGTGCTGCCTGCTCCTATTTCCAATAGTGGTACCCACTACCCTCCCCATGCGATCGGCTCCCTAACTCGTATGTATTTATTACTTGTGTCATTTGATCCCGCTTGTTTGTAGATACCTGTGTTGGTTCCATCATAGGGTGTATCAATCCCTATGATGGCAACCCGACACAATTCAAGATGCATAGTGTATAACCACTGATGCCCAGTGCCCGATTTTTCCACTTCGGAGCACGTGCATCCCCGTACTCCATCAGAACCTACACTGACGCACCACCCGCCGCTATTTTGACCGCTTATAATAAGCCCAGTAATCGTGCCCCATCCTGCCTAGTTCAGCGTACCATGATACATCCATGTGGGTTACTGTTGAAATAGGTCCCCGTTACTAGGATTTCCTAACCAACATGTTATAACGGTTAAGTGTTCTCAATTTAACCTAACCCCACCCATTTGTTTAATTAACATGTTGTATTGGGTAAGTGCTGCCTATTCATATGTTACTTAACCTTACCATTCTTAGCATATCTGTTCACTGGCATCAATTAATTTATTAATGCACCAACCTCTAACATTAGAACTATTGTTTGCGCTTGCTGGATGTGCCGGGCGGTTCTGGGCAGACTTTTACTGCAAACTCATTCTAACCTCAGGTTTTGGGCTTGATGCGCTAACCTCTCGCATTAGACCTGTAGTTGCGGTTGCTGGATGTGTCGGGTGGTTCCGGGCAGTCTCACACCGCAACTCAATCTAACCTCGGTTAGGCATGTTCATCTTTTAATCAATTTACATATTTACCATTGATGTCCAAGTTTATATGTCAATTATCCACAAGTGTAGTCAATTCAAGTTATGTTTATAATTATCATCTAAATTATGTCCATAATTTCCATGTATATAAACTATACCAATTCATGTCTCAAGTTAATTACATGGTTACTAACCATTTTATGCCAATTACATAATATCCAATATTAATGTTTTCCCAAACTATTCCCCAACATCCCCACGTTGTTCGTACGTATAATTCACATAATATGTTAGGCTCGCTGTTAGCCTAACTCATAAGAAAAAGGAAAGGAAAGAGACATATGACATTCAAACTGGCATAAAATAATATAGATCTAATTAAGCATGTGTAAAATAAACTTGGCATAGAAAACATAATTCTAATAAAACATATAAACGTGAACTAGCATATAAGATAGGTTCAATTAACATATGCAATGTAAACCGACATAGATCTAAACATATGAACTGGCATAGATCTAAACATATAAGCATAAACTTGCATATATGAACATAACTTGCAAATGAACTTGCAAAGATGAACATAACTTGCATATAAACTTGCATAACTTGCATAGATCAAAACATAACTTGCATATAAACTTACATAGATCAAAACATAGCGTGCATAGATCAAAACATAACTTGCATAACTTGCATAGATCAAAACATAACTTGCATATAAACTTGCATAGATCAAAACATAACTTGCATAGATCAAAACATAACTTGCATATAAACTTGCATAACTTGCATAGATCAAAACATAACTTGCATATAAACTTGCATAGATCAAAACATAACTTGTATATAAACTTGCATAACTTGCATAGATCAAAACATAACTTGCATATAAACTTGCATAACTTGCATAGATCAAAACATAACTTGCATAGAATGAATCTAATCAAGCATATGTAATTAGACATAGGAATTAACATCATAAAATGAATCCAATTACATATGATAACAAAACTGGCATATATTAATAGAATAGATGATAATAGAACTGGCTAATAGCATATGATTCAACAGGCATATTCATACAGTCCAGACCACAACTTATCATAATTATTTTAATTAATTATCTTGTGAAATTGACTATACTCACAGAGAACGGATTAAAGAAGAGAATTGGGAGTTTGTAGAGTTGTTCTCCTTTTCATAATTCTTAGGCTTTGATTTGTTCGTTGTTGCTCTAGAATCCCTTTTCGCAATTCCTTAACTTTAATTTGTTGGAGAAGAGACTAGCTTAGTTTAGGATGCATCAACATGACGGCTTATGAATGAATTTAGTTTAGGTTAGGATTTAGGCTTATGTGTGCTTATATAGATGTGTAGGATTAATTAGAACCCTTAGGTCTGACTAGGATTCATCTAAGCCGTCCAGAATGAAAATACACGTCATCAGATCAATCAGAAGAGGCCACGTCAGCCCTAAAACTCAAAAATCGTCATCAACAAATAAAAATGCGCCATGTGTGCAACATGATGCGCAGCAGGGGTGTTGAGACCCGCATGTCATATATATATTATATATATATATTTAATTTTCTTTTTAACTATCTTTCCAATTAACCCTTTTCACACTAAACCCTTTTTTAAAAAAAAAATGCGTTCACACTAAGCCACTTTTTAGCAATTCCCCTAAAACAAAAATATGGCGCTGGCGGGGATTGAACTCAGAATCTCTTGTATACAAGTCACGTGCTCTAACCAAATGAGCCACTAAGTCTTTTTTTTACAAACCTTAGAACAATGCTAAACATTATTCTTTCTCATTCCTCTTTTTCATGTTTTGTTGCAATATTTAATTTAAAGATATCTTTTACATCCTAAATCTGATTTCTGCAAACCATAGGTCTAAATTGAATAGAAAATCACCACGAACGCAATGACGCTAATTTCGTGACCAAATTCCTGAAGCTTCTCAAATTTTCCTTTTTATTTCTATTTAATTGTTCGCATGCATTTCTTCGCATTTCATGTATTGCATTTAATTTCTTTTATTAATCTTTTTCCTTCATTTCACTGCATAAACTTATTACATGCAATTTTATTGTCGTTATTTAATTTTTCTCTTGAATTATCTGTGCATAAAATATATATACATAATTCCACATTTTTAATTTCATTAAAAAAGTGGGGTGTTACATTCTCCCCTACTCAAAGGATTTCGTCCCCAAAATCTTCAGGTTAAGAAGAATATATCCTACCATCCATCATCCATCTATTCATCCATCATCCACAATCATCCATTGTCCTTAAAAGGTTTCTAATGCTATACGAACATATGCAAAGGTGTGTGTTTATGTTCCTTATCTAATGCAAAGATCAGGTGGTCTACTGATTCAGTTGACCTCCTCAATGCAAATTATGTCAGTGCCATGAGTCCAACATGTATGCAAAGGAATCCTAATAATACATATCATTTCTATATGAGTGCACAACCATTCATTCAAATGCAACATCCATAAACGCATTCAATATACATCCATTAATTTAAATATGCACACTCATTCATATACAATATGAAAGTGATTGAGCTGATCTAGTGCTTATTGTGTGTGTAAATGCATCCATGAGCGACCACTAGCAAACACTTGCATCCACTTGCATCCACCAAACATAACATGTCTCAAACGCATGTTTACAACCATTAGATTTTCCTACCTAAAGATCGAAGATGTAATCGAGAGGACATACTAAACGATAGAACAAGTGGAAACGAAGCGGTAGAAAAAGGAGAAGTTAAGAAAATACCCTAAAAAGGAAGGGGTACAACGCACATATCTTGTCTTCTGTTTCCCGGGTCACGTCTCCTTGATCATCTCCCCATTGGGCTTTAACCAACTTGACCTCTCGGTTGCGTATCTTCTTGACCTCCGATCCAAGGATGCATGTGGGAGATCGTCTAATCATGGCATCTTGCTCCACTTCCACTTCCCTAAGCATGCTCGGCTCCACTACTTCCGCGATATCATGTAAACACTTCCGCAAATGCGACACATGAAATTCATCATGAACACCACTAAGCTTCTCCGGCAACTTTACTCTATACGCCCTCTGTCCTTTCCCTTGCCTCCTCGGGTAATCCTAAATCATATGTCCTGCCTCACCACAATGGTAACAGCCAGTCTTCTTCTTTCTATAGTCTTTCTTTAAGTGGTCAGGTATTCCACAATTGTGGCACTTCCTTTTCTTTTGGCCCTTGTTATCCTTACCGCCTTTCTTTTGTTACGGGGTTAATTATTCTTTCCAATTTCTCCTTTACCTTCTTCATGGATTAAAGCCATATCAACAAATTCCTCATCCTTGGGTTGTGCTACTTAGCCTAAACTCCCTCATCAACCAAGCAGCTAGCTGAACCTTCCTTCCATCGTTTATCTCAAAGATACCAAACGAGTCCTCCACTTCCTTGAGCCAATTCTAGCTTCAAAAAATGTCTCCGTCCTATGAAACGGTTTTCCACCCATCGCACGAAAATCCTTACATATCTTAGAAAAAGCATCAACACGCGGGGAAAGAGACTCAAGAAGGAAAATGGAGAGATTTGAAACCAAGAATCGAAATAAAGATATATGGCTTTTAGGGATTATGTTTTTCATAATAAACCTTTCTCTTGAAAACTCCGTCTTTAAAACATGTTTTTTAAAATACTTCTTTATAAAAGTGCTTTTGAAAATGGTTTTCAAAATCTTTTATCTGTTCTAATAACCTTCAGCTCTGATACCACGTGTAACATCCAACGTCCATTAATGTCACTCACAAAGGGAATGTATTAACTTTCATGGAGTATTATAAGTGTATAGAACAGAATATAGCAAGACAGATACATGTATTGGTACTTTAAAATTTTAAAACAACTTCAATGCAGCGGAAAAATATTTTGATTACAACACCAAAACCAACAATAAAACTAAGTACACCTAATATCCATCTTGACAAATTATTTTCTGAGTACATAAAACAAAAAGCATAACCCCAACATAAATAGACATAAAAAGAGATAAGCTGAACTTTACTTTCAACAATCCTAACACTTCCAAAAGAGAGAGAAAGAGATCCAAATCAAGCTCCACTGGGACCACCCTGAGAACCTGGTGGGGGGGGGGGAGATGGAAAGAAAAGGGGCAAAACAAACGAGTAAGACATAAAGTCTGGCGAGTCCAGTAACTTTAACAATATAACTATTAAAGTAACAGGATAAACATAAACTGGAAAGTAAGAAATGACTGTAACATAAGCATGCATGATAAGGTAGGCAAGATGAATAAGATAAACGTTGATTGCGCTTCTAATTACTATAGGATAATTACTACGCTGCATCAATGCTAAATACACCGCACCGTTACTAGTCCCATACTGAAAGTTGATCCCTCTTACTAATCATAATGATAATAATAATGGTAGTTTCGTGTACCCCTAGCTGTAGTCATAGGTGTCGCCTGCTCCTATCTCTAATAGTTGTACCCACTATCCTCCCCATGCGATCAGCTCCCTAACTCGTATGTATTTATTACTTGTGTCATTCGGCCCCGCTTGTTTGTAGATACCTGTGTTGGTTCCACCATGGGGTGTATCAATCCCTTTGATGGCAACCCAACACAATTCAAGATGCACAGTGTATAACTACTAATGCCCAGTGCCTGATTTTTTCACTCCGGAGCACGTGCACGCCCGTACTCCGTCGGAACATACACTGGCGCACCACCTGCCGCTATTTTGACTGCTTATAATCAGCCCAGTAATCATGCCCCACCCTGCCTAGTTCAGGGTACTATGATACGTCTATGTGGGTTACTGCTGAAATGGGTCCCCGTTACTTGGGTTTCCTAAACAACATGTTATAGCAGTTAAGTGTTCTCAATTTAATCTAATCCCACCCATTTGTTTAATTAACATGTTGTATTGGTTAAGTGTCGCCTATTCATATGTTACTTAACTTGGCATTATTAGCATGTCTGTTCATTGGCATTAATTGATTTATTAATGCACCAACCTCTCACATTAGAACTGTTGCTTGCGGTTGCTAGATGTGCCGGGCGGTTCCGGGCAGAATTCTACCGCAAACTCATATTAACCTCAGGTTTTGGGCTTGATGCGCTAACCTCTCTCATTGGACCTGTTGTTGCGGTTGTCGGATGTGTCGGGTGGTTCCGGGCAGTCTTACATCGCAACTCAATCTAACCTCGGGTTAGGCATGTTCATCTTTTAATCAATTTACATATTTACCATTCATGTCCAAGTTTACATGTTAATTATCCACAAGTGTAGTCAATTCAAGTTATGTTCATAATTATCATCTAAATTATGTCCATAATTTCCATGTATATAAACTATACCAATTCATATCTCAAGTTAATTACATGGTTACTAACCATTTTATGCCAATTACATAATATCCAATATTAATGTTTTCCCAAACTATTCCCCAACATCCCCACTTTGTTCGTACGTATAATTCACATAATACGTTAGGCTCGTTGTTAGCCTAACTCATAAGAAAAAGGAAAGGAAAGAGATATATGACATTCAAACGGGCATAAAACAATATAGATCTAATTAAGAATGTGTAACATAAACTTGGCATAGAACAACATAATTCTAATTAAACATATAAACGTGAACTAGCATATAAGATAGGTCCAATTAACATATGCAATGTGAACTAACATAGATCTAAACATATGAACTGGCATAAATCTAAACATATAAGCATAAACTTGCATACATGAACATAACTTGCATATGAACTTGCATAGATGAACATAACTTGCAGATAAACTTGCATAAATTGCATAGATCAAAACATAACTTGCATATAAACTTGCACAGATCAGAACATAACTTGCATAGATCAAAACATAACTTACATATAAACTTGCATAGATCAAAACATAACTTGCATATAAACTTGCATAGATCAAAACATAACTTGCATATAAACTTGCATAACTTGCATAGATCAAAACATAACTTGCATATAAACTTGCATAGATCAAAACATAACTTGCATATAAACTTGCATAGATCAAAACATAACTTGCATAACTTGTATCGATAAAAACATAACTTGCACATAAACTTGCATAGATCAAAACATAACTTGCATATAAACTTGCATAGGTCAAAACATAACTTGCATAGAATGAATCTAAGCAAGCATATGTAATTAGACATAGGAATTAACATCATAAAATGAATCCAATTAAATATGATAACAAAACTGGCATATATTAATTGAATAGATGATAACAGAACTGGCTAATAGCATATGATTCGACAAGCATATTCATACAGTCTAGGCCACAACTTATCATAATTATTTTAATTAATTATCTTGTGAAAGCGACTGTACTCACAGCGAACAGATTAAAGAAGAGAATTGGGCGTTTGTAGAATCGTTCTCCTTTTCACAATTCTTAGGCTTTGATTCGTTCGTTGTTGTTCTAGAATCCCTTTTCGCAATACCTATGATTTAATTTGTTGGAAAAGAGACTAGCTTAGTTTAGGACGCATCAGCATGACAGCTTATGAATGAATTTAGTTTAGATTAGGGTTTAGGTTTATGTGAGCTTGTATAGATGTGTAGGATTAATTAGAACCCTTAGATCTGACTAGGATTCATCTAAGCCATCCAGAATGAAAAGACATGTCACCAGACCAATCAGAAGAGGCTACGTCAGCCTTAAAAATCAAAAATCATCATTAACAAATAAAAATGCGCCATGTGTGCAACATGATGCGCAGCAGCAGTGGTGTTGACACCCATATGTCATATATATATATATATATGTTATATATATTTATTTTTCTTTTTAACTATCTTTCCAATCAACCCTTTTCACACTAAACCGCTTTTTTTAATTGAACTGCGTTCACACTAAGCCACTTTTTAGCAATTCCCCTAAAACAAAAATATGGCGCTGGCGGGGATTGAACTCAGAACCTCATATATACGAGTCATGTGCTCTAACCAAATGAGCCACTAAGTCTTTTGTTTACAAACCTTAGAACAATGCTAAACATTATTCTTTTCTCATTCCTCTTTTTCATGTTTTGTTGCAATATTTAATTTAAAGATATCTTTTTCATCCTAAATCGGATTTCTGCAAACCATAGGTCTAAATTGACTAGAAAATCGCCACGAACGCAGTGACGCTAATTTCGTGACCAAATCCCTTAAGCTTCTCAAATTTTCCTTTTTGTTTCTATTTAATTGTTCGCATGCATTTCTTCGCATTTCATGTATTGCATTTAATTTCTTTTATTAATCTTTTTCCTTCATTTCACTGCATGAACTTGTTACATGCAATTTTATTGTCATTATTTAATTTTTATCTTAAATATATCTATGTGTAAAATATATATACATATTTCCACATTTTTAATTTCATTAAAAATGCGGGTTGTTATTCGGAGGGACTTGGAAAGAGCATCTTCCATTGGTGGAGTTCACATATAATAATAGCTATCAGACAATTATTGGTATGGCTCCTTTCGAGACACCATATGGACGTCCCTGCAGATCACATACATGTTGGTGGAAATCCACGACAGACTTCTACTTGGACCTAAGATGGTGAGAGAGACCTCAGAAAAGATAAATTTTACTCGGAGGCGAATGTAGGTAGCTCAGGATTGGCAGAAGTCGTAAGTAGATCGGCGAAGGGCAGACCTAACGTTCGATATATGAGATATGGTTTTTGTTAAGGTGTCACCTTTGAGTAATGATGTTCCGTTCGGCTCGGTAGGGAAGTTGGCGCCGAGGTTTGTAGGGCCATTCCCTATAGTAGAGAGGATTGGTCAAATTGCCTACAGAGTTAAACTACCAGAGAAATTGGTAGGATTTCGTGATATGTTCTATGTTTAACACTTACAGAAGTGTCTACATGATTCCACGATAGTAGTTAAGCTGAGTACTCTAGAGGATATCGAGGTAGAGTGGGAGGCATTAGTCTGGTGAGTTCCTCCTCGGGTATAAGAATCTGAGGTGAAAAAGCTACAGAATAAAGAGATCAAGCTAGTTAAGATTTAGTGGGGAGAAGATAGGGGCGACACGACTTGGGAAACAAAGGATAGGATTCACGCTTCTTTTCCATTTATCTTTAAGAGCACACTCTTGTTCCTTTCCAAAGCTTTGAAATTTGAATATACTTTTCCTATCATTTGAATCCTAATTCTTCGGTATAAGCGTATGAGTGGCAGTAAACGGTTTGAAACACGTTAATAGATCATCTTATGGTTGAATGGATTCACGTGAATGCAAGTGTTTGCTAGTGGATGTAGTGGAGGCATATACATACACTAGGCACTAGTTTGGAATCGGCTCAACTAGGACACTTGCATATTGCATATGGATGTGTCCGCATTTTAACTTATTTCAAATATAGATGAAAAATGGTCGAATCATTACTTGGATGTTGAATTTTAAATGGTTGTTGCACACATATATAATTTTATATGTATTATTAGGTTACCCTGCATATATATTGGATGCATGGCACAAACATGAATTGCATTAAGGAGGTCAACTGAATCAGTAGACCGCTTGATTTTAACATCAGCTTAGGGACATATGCACACCCTTGCATATGTTCATAAAAATCACTATAAAATCTAAGGACAATGGATGCTAGTGGTTGATGGTTGATTAGATGGATGTAGATACAAAATGAAAACACTCATAACATTTTTCTAGCCTTGGAGATTTCGGGGACGAAATCCTTTATGGAGGGGAGAATGTAACACCCCGAATTTTAATGAACATCAAATAGAAAATAATATTAAAACTGATATTAACTGAATTAATATTCAGAGTTAGAAAAAGAGAATTTCATCATTGGGTCCGTTACGAAATTCCAATTCGGATAGACTTTTAGTTTGCGGAAAATGGATTAAAAATGAACAAGATATGATCAGTTGAACTTTGAAATTTAAGCAAGAAATTAAATAAATAATTAGACAAAATCAACCGTGTAATTGGGTTATCCAACCCGTAACTAGTTCGACCCTTGTGTCGACCCAGGACCCATGTGGATCGGCCCCTATGTCGACCCAAGTAGGAGGTGGATCGACCCATATTGAGCCAGGCACGACTTCGTGCCTAGAACGATGTCGAACCTTATTCTAAAGAGTTATGCTGATGTGTTTTTAAGAGTTGAGATTGAAAACCTAAAATCCTAAAGCTAAGATTATCCCTCTACGCCTATAAATTGAGCTGTGCCCTTCACTTTTCCCTCACACTTCTCCTTCTTCATTTTCTTAGCCTCTACTCCAACTATGTTCTAAATTGAAATAAAATTGGGGAATAAGTCAGAATACTGTCAAATTGTAGATCTAAAGGATTCTTCTTCTTACAAAGCCTTTTCTGGATTTCCAATCTTTTCTCTTTGAGTTTTATGTTATTTATAGATCAGCCATCTATATAAGAAAGATTTGACATTAAAATAGATTGAATCTACCCTTCTTATGTTTACAGTGTTTATAAGTTTATCTTCTGCAAGTTGTTATAATCTATTTCTGTCTATTGTTTATTCCTTTTCAGTTGTTCATTTATTGCGGGCAATACTTCTTCTTTATCCCCTAATCTGCTATTATTTTATTTACAGTCTTGCAAATGCCTGTTTCATTATTTTGTTCATTTCTGAATCTAAGCCTTATGAGTAGCCTAGACCAATTTTCTCATTTTTTTTTGCGCTGATCCTAGGCCAATGAGATCCTAGGCCTTTACCGATTATTTTGCGTAAAAATTGGATTAATGTTGAAAGTATGTCAAAAAGGGGATTTTGGGCATACTGGAAATTAATGAATATTACATTCTAATAATGGATAGTAAATTTGATTAAACCTTAACAGGAGAATATTTGAACGTATGAATTGGAATAAATTGCACTTAATTGGACATTAGATAACATGTAATTGGAAAACATGTAAAGTGGAATGGATTGTACTAATTGGACATTAAGTAACGAACGGAAGGGTTGTATAAAAAGATTACATTAACTAGAAATGTTAATTAAAATCTAGGAATATTACATGTGGTTATATTATGCTTATTAATAAACTTAAATGCATTAAGTTAAACTTGGGAGATTAATACACTGATGTAGATTAGGTCCATTCCAGCAGCACCGGCTGATTGGGAAAGATAAGAGGCCTAATAGTATATTGAAATCCTAATTATAAATTGGGGGCTAAGTCTAGGGGTGAGTTTTGTCAATTGCATTTTTGGTTAGGAACCTGTATCAGTTAGTATCTCTTTGTTATCACAGAATCTCACACTTGGTAGAGGTTAGTGCATGATTTACTGAACTGGATAGTAAGTGGTTCCAACTAGGAGGGTACGGGCGCGTTTAGACGGAACGATGAGAATGCATCATTAAGATTGGGGAAGATAAGACGCTATAATTCCTGTGACTAACGGATGTGTCCTTTTAGTTGATGGGTTCAGGATTGATAACCCCGAATTCCATAGAAGGCACAGGTTATTCACATTTAGGTAAAGTAGCCAATCAACGGGTAGAAATTAGGTAAAGCCTAATTATGATATTTAAGTATTCGGTGCAGCAAATTTTGGTTATGAATGAGAAGCCTACCTTTATTAGTGTTTATCTTTTCTGCTATTTCACTTATGCTTTTATGTCCATTGCTCTTAGAACTATTCCTTTGTCTAAATGTTTCCTTATCTTATGCTCATGCTAAAAATGACTAGAACTCACTAGACATATGTTTGACCTAGTTTATTTTTCTTCTTTTCTCTTCCTTCCCCCTAGTTCACAGGGTGGAGGGTCTCAGTAGTGATTCTTGACTATTTGATTCAGCTCGGATTCAAATTCTTTACATCTTCATGTAATGGTTTAGTTCTTGTCTTTTGATCATTACATTGACTTAGGAGAAGGATATCTTTCGTACACTCTGATTTTTTTCCACAAGACAGTATGTAAGTTTTATGATGTCGATATCTTTATTTTGAAATGTAATAAGTGTTGTGACTTGGTTTGCCTTTTTAATAAATGTTTTATAAATTTTCTGCTATATTTTATATTTATGTCTTGTGAATTTTAGTCTCTATGTTGTTACTTTATACCTATGCCCTTCACAAAACTTAACGCATCCTCATATGGGTGACGTTAAGGGATATGGGGGTGTGACACTTGGTAGGAGCATCTGAATCCTATGGAATCCTCCACAACTTCATTCTCTCAAACCGTATCGCCAAATATAATATATCAGAGAATAGCCTATGAATATGGCCATTAAGTTGCTCCCTATATTCCTTTGCGCGTACTAATGATAAAATTTTCATTCTTCTTAAGAGTGATCTCAACCAGAGGTAGGCGAAACTTTGATAGCTCATTAAATTTCTCACGTACTCAGCAACTATCTTGCCTCCTTGTTTAAGCTCCTTAAACAAGTCGTACAAATCATTCCTCCCTGCCTTAGGCATCCACTTAGTAACAAAAGCTTCCCTGTAAATTGGATCATACACGGCTAAGCTCAGTTGCATTTAAAAAATCTTTAGAACGCCAAACTCTTATTTTAAATCCCACCTAAATTGGGTGCAAGTACTATTTTCCTTTGGGGATATAGGTGGTAAAAGAACCCATCGATCAAGAGCAACACACTGAAGCTGTCAAGCTGCCAATTGGCTCTTTTAAGCATCGGTGATACCTAGTCCGATGAAAATCCTCTCGACATTCTTAGGCTATTGTTGTGCCTTAACAATGATCTCAGCTCTAATAAAAAAAATTTCCTCCTAACAAAGTATACTCCTTACCCAGTGTAGTAAATCTCACCTCTGGCACGGAGGCTGGTACAACAGTTTCATTGGGGACATTTCCCCTACCTCTACCTCTAGCTCTGGTATCACGATTTCTCATCCTGTAAAGGGAAGGATGAGCAAGAACAAAAAGTTACAAGCTGAACCAAAAGAAGGATGTTAATCAAGAAAGACTATGAAATGTGCAAACCTAATCTATAACATAGTGTAAACCATTTAAGATTTTTAAACAATCTGTTATAATTTCTAAACGAGCTATCTCAGAAAGATCCTACTCATTTTAGGGTAATTTCTTACCTTATCTATAATAAGCTTGGCCTACAGGCTTAGTTGTTCGCTCAACCTGAGCTCTTATACTAACTGTAACAACCCACCATTTTTAACAATGAGAATGTTCAAAATGAAGGATAGTAATACGGGAAAAAAAATCAATCACAGAAATACGAACATAGAAATAAATACATCCCAGAATCGGGCAGCGAAAGAAAATAAATAGGTACATAAATAGGTCATGAACCTCTAAATAAGTTTAGATCTATTTTGCATAGATAAACTAGAAATGAAGCAACTAAAAAAATGAAATAAGTCCATGCTGATAGAATCAAACAACTAAAATGATGAAATGAAGGAAAAGAATGAAGTCTCCAGCAATGCCTTTGTGATGACCGCCCACAACTCATGCACTTAACAAGAGGAAACAATGCGCTGAAAGGCGAGCCAGCAGCTATAGACGAACATCGAGATATGAAACACAAACGGAAATTGTCGTATAACTCACAACGCAAGGATAAAATATAACAGAATATATACAACATACAATAATAGGGACGTATATTTGAGCAAAAATTTGAACTTTCGTAACATCTAGAAAGAATATCCATACACCTCTAAAGTACAACATAAGTGTCTGTACAAATTCGCCTCACTACAACACTCAGAGTCAAACATCAAACAAAAGTACAGCGGGACAACAACTATATAAGAATATAAGAAAACTGATGCGTAAGCCTCCTGCTCATCTTCGTACAACAACATCATCCTCACCAAGATATCCCCTGTCACCTGTACTTAGTCTGCCCATCCAAAACCGGATGAACAACCCAAGGAAATAAGAGGGGAACATAAAACCTTGACTCAAACAACAGTCATATTGAGCGATAAAACAACTAACTAACATTATCAACAAATTGTATGAGAATAGGTAAATCAACCAGCCAGTCTGCCAATTCACTAGAGAAGAACCCAATCTTCCTTCTTTATATCCGACAGTGATAGCCTTTACAAAACAAGCATTTGAAAACAACTATACATTCATGGCAATCAGAAGTAAACAGACAACAACAATCATAGCAACTAGTTATATCTCATGCAAACCACCCTAATCAAGATCAACATCCGCCGAGCACAAGCCCCGAAGGCCTAAACCAACATCAGACAAGCACACAAGAAACATCTCTTTCGATGTCGGGTAATTAATGTGAGACAGTACAAACAAAACAACCAACATTCACGACTCTGGCTATCACCGCCAATCCTGCTTCGAAACCATCGTTAATCGTACGACGGCCAACCTTGCCATACATCAAGGACTAATGGTAACCCCGGTTTTAGCAAGAAAACAATACATCTTTCCACGATATGTATCCAGGCCTTTCAATGATACCCAGGGTACTAGACCAACAACCATCTAGTCTTTTAGGTGCCCCTATTATACCCTTGCTTTGAGCCCGCTAGAACCTACGACAAGATAACCTTTTAGCCTCCAATATCTCTAGTCATCCAACCTGACGACTATTTGTAGCTCAAGCAACCTTCTTGAGCAACCATTATCCATCAACTCACCACTTTGAGTCATCTTCACATTCGTTGCATTTCAACGACCAACGAACGCCTCACAACACTTGGAATATTCCTTCTTAAATTTACTTTGAAGATACAATCATCATTGGCCTAAATATACACTGTTTGGTCAATATTCCTTCCACGGGATTTCTAGATTTCCTATTAGGAAAAACAAACCGCAAGATTTAATCTCCATTCCACAGTGTTTCATAACATTTCCTTTCTCCTTAGGTTTTTAACAACCTAACAACCACGAGCTGCCCAATGTAACCGACCCAACTCCATCTCAATAAGCAGGTTGACCCGACCTTGATACACTCAATGACCTGACCATGTCGTACTACTTCCAATGACCTGACTAGGTCATTCCTCTTTATCAACCCATCAGCACCAACATAGGACGATTCAAGCTCCTTTGAATGACTTGATCCTTCAAGCTTCAATGACCCAGCACCATGCTTGAAGGCAGCTACCTACGACCTAGGGCTCCCAGAACCTGGAACCAGCGATCCAACATCCAGAGATCTACCATTTGCAACACACCATGCTCCACATGACCCCATGCTTCCACGATCTTCAACCTCCCTTAGGTCATTTCAATGACCTGAACCTTTTCCCATGCCCTAAAGCTTCCCAACAACCTGATCCCTATTTCTTGGAGAACAAGCAACATGATCTGACCTATGCAAAAACGATCTGACTCCAGTTCTGACCAAAATAGCTCCAACCTTGACCAAATCATCACCAAACGACAACATCGATGAAATCAACTCATCCAGTTCAACCATAAACACTTCCCGAAATCATCAACAATACTTAAATGACAATTAACCATCTCCATTCGTATAAAATTTACTAAATCATGATAAATCAACGAATAAACTAAAATAATCGATCTAGCTTGCATAAACATATGAACTAACATAAGAAATTACCGGTTTTAAGTTGCTAGATCAGATCCTATGGTGATTCTAATGAAATTATACTTACCATGATATAGATCTTGGTGAAAACAACTTTAAATGATGAAAATAAGATCGAACAACCCATATACTTGATTGAATCCACGTGAGAGATGTCTATCACTCAACAATTCTTCGAATTAACCTGAAATCAACAAATTTCCAATCTAAACAGCGAAGAATATGCTTCAAACCTCTAGATTTTATGCGATCTCTCTTTTCCTGACGTAGATCTAGCTTCAAACGATGTAGATCTTCGATTCTCTTATGTATATCTCGAATTTTAATGGTGGAAAGGTGTACTTGATTGAGAAAGGAGGATCATGAGCTCAACCAAATGAGAGAATTAAGAAATTAAACTATTCTTCATGCCTCTAACCCCCTATTTATAGCCTCCACCAGCCCACTAATGGGCCACACTAAATCAACCCACTAATGGCTTATAAAAACCTGAACAGAAATTGTGAAACACTAAGACAACGATTCCTCCAACACCGCTAAACCAAATCTTTAATGTGACCACTCTACGGAATTTGCAACACCATTTCCTTTCCAATGAAATCGATCTCATCACCTGATTCGATTCCAGTCAAAAATTATTCCCTGTACAAAACTGACAAGGGAAAAATGGTCATAAATAAAATCAGTAAAAATTATGGACATGTCTTACATCCCCATAACCAACATACCAAAATATGAGAATGATTCAACCCTCAGGGAATTAAATAAAAATATATGATCCCCCAATACATAAAATGTGGGCTGTTGCATTCTTCCTCTATTTGAAATTTCGCCATCGAAATCCCAAGCGAACATAAGCAACCATAAAAATTCCGCATGCCTATCATCCACGAGCAACCGATTCTATCTTCTAAACTAGCACCAATCAAGTCGTGCATCCATAGCCTTATACTAGCACGCTAAACTCTAATAACAACAACAATAGTACAAGTTACAATGGGTTAATAATTCAATGGCACTTATGGGTTATACCAACGAAGAGTTCTGGATGGGTCGTCTTCATACTTTCTTCCATCTCTCACGTACAATTGTCATTCTCCTCACTCCATTGCACCTTAATGAAACACCCCACCTTTGTTAAGGTCACTCACAAAGGGAATGCATTAACTTTGGTGAAGCATTTTAGGTAAAAGACACAGATAATTTACAAGACAGACATATAAACAACGGAAAACTGAAATCATTTCATAAATAGCATGGTTCTGTCAAAACATTACAAGCATTATCTCAAAAACCAACTTCTAAATTATTACAATAAAACATTTGTCTTGATTTAAAACTCCAAGTACATAAAGAAGCATAAAACTGTAGTAAAGCAGCATAAATCCCCAATAAAAGTGTAACCATGGCCATAGCCCAAGAAAAGAGAATCCAAGCAATACATTTACTCTCTTCAAGCTAGAAAAGGTCTGCACTAAGCTGAAATATTCCCTCCTTGTGGACCAGGGAAGGGGCATGGGGAGGGGAACGGAAGAAAAGAAGGCGAAAGATAATGGGTCAGATATAAGCTTGGTAAGTCCAACGATTATTCAGCATGTAAACAGGTAAAAGGATCATGATATGAATAAACCGAATATAGGACAATACCATAGAAATAAGATAACATAAGATAAGGCAAGATAAAATGAATATACTATCGCACTCATTTCCAGTTCTCTGCACCTACTAATGAATGTTTCAACTACCATCATGTGTTCATAACAAGGTGATCCCTTTCTGATCGACTTCTACTCACATGCATTTATTTCTTGTGTCATTCGGCCCCGCTTGATTGTAGATACCTGTGCTGGTCCTGCCATAGGGTGTATCAATTCCTATGTTGGCAACCCTACACAAATTCTAGATGCACAGTGTATACTACTGATGCCCAGTGCCTACTTTATCCAATCTGGAGTACGTGCACGCCCGTACTCCACCGGAACCTACACTGCTGCACAACCCGCCGCTATTTTGACCGCTTATAATCAGCCCAGTAATCGTGCCCCACCCTGCCTAGTTCAGGGTACCGTGATACATTTATGTGGGTTACTGCTGAAATGGGTCCCCATTACTAGGGTTTCCTAATCAACATGTTATAACGGTTAAGTGTTCTCACATTTACCTAACCCCACCCATATGTTTAACTAACATGTTGTATTGGTTAAGTGTTGCCTTAATTAACTTAACCCTACCATTCTTAGCCATTCCGTTCCTTAGCGTTAATTCATTCATTAAAGCACCAACCTCTCACATTAGATCTATATTGTTGCGGTCGCTGGATGTGCCGGGCGGTTCCGGGCAGTCTTACATCGCAACTCAATCCAACCTCGGGTTTTCGGGCTTAATGCGCTAACCTCTCACATTAGATCTATATTGTTGTGGTCGTTGGATGTGCCGGGCGGTTCCGGGCAGTCTTACAACGCAACTCAATCTAACCTCGGGTTAGGCATGTTCATCTTTAGCCACTTTACATATTTGTCATATGTGTCCAAGTTTTATGTTAATATTTCCCAAGTGTAGTCAGTACAAGTTTTATGCCACATTCACGTGCTATGCCAAATTTTGCTCAATAAATTATAACCTATTTTCCTGCGTTATAATCGCATGTTCGACAAGATTCAATCTAATTTCCGAATGAACTTAGTATTCATAAAAGAAAATAAAAGGGGAAAAATAGAGAAGGAGCATAAGAATTGACATAAGGAAAAGTAGGCATGTAAAGGTATACCCAATTCAAGACTCATGTTTCAACAGACATGTTGTACATTAATAATAAGTATGGGAAAGCTAAGCAATTTACACCATAGGTATAAAGATTAGATAGGATTAGACTTAAGAGAATCACTAATTTTGATGTACAACATGATAAGTCTCATTATATCAATCACTATTGTAACACCCCGTGTTTTCGGTTAACATAAACTAACGAATTAAACAATACTTAATTTAAAATGTGAGAATTAAGGGAAACGGGTTACGCCATTGTGTTCATCTCGGAATTCTGGTTGAGGCAGAGTCCGAGTTTGCGTAAATTGGACTTCGTATGAAAAAGTTATGGCTGTCGGAAGTTTCCAGAAAACTCAAATAAATTCAAACAGCTCGAAAACAGATTCAAAATTCAAATTAGAAGTCAGAAGCGGGCTTGGTGGGAAAATTCCCGCCCAGGACCCAGGTCGACCAAGGGGTCGACCCTAGTGTCGACCTGCGGGTCGACCTGCCCCCCACCCCCTGGGCAGATTTGAAAGATGACTCAGTGCTGAGTCATTAGGGCTGAGGTGTCACCCTATCTTGACTGGATGGTCTTGATTGATTCTAGGTTGATCAGATGGCCTAAATTAATCCTAAATTCTATATAAACACATGTAGACTCAAACCCTAAAACCTAATCAAAATTAGAACTATGGTCGTCATGCTATCACCTTGCAACCAAGAATAGCCGTCATCAACTAGAGGAAAAGTAAAGCTAATCAACTCAATTCAACTCGAGTCCATAACAACTACAACAACAGATTTTTCTACTTCAAAGGCGAGCTAAATCAATTTCAGAACTCAGATCCTAGAACTCAAGACCTTCTTTGAGTTGTGAGTTCGATTTCTTTAATGAGATAACTAACCAGTTAATTAGGTTGAGTTATAACTTGGGTTATATGGTTATGTTTGTAAAACATTGGGGAAATGCAATATTTTGTGAATGTATGCTAGTTGTTCATAATGATAGTTTTTGTTGTGAATCCCTTTGTATATACCTAATCATATATGTTCAACCTGATTCATATTTGACATCGTTGTATATGCAAGTTTGGGTGCAGATTATATGCTAATTTCTATGTGAATTGTACATAGTTTACATGTTAACCAAATAAGATAACTCTATGCAACTTTAGGTAGAAATTGGATTCACATATATGCAAGTTTATACCTTTAGATTTATATCTATGATATACATAGTTTTATGCAAGTTTGTGACTATGGCCTATGCAAGTTTTGGGTGAAAACTATATTCATATATGCAAGTTCACACCTTTTAGCCTATGTTTAGATTCATGACAATACCAAGTTTATGCAAGATATGTTGTAATCCTTATTAGTAAGTTAGATCCATTTTTTTGTGTTATGCAAATTTGCGATGTTTCTTCCCTTTTATGTGATTTGACTAACTGCTAGTCTCTCTCTCTCTCTCTCTCTCTCTATATATATATATATATATATGTCCTGATAAGCGAACGAACAACGTGGGGACAATGGGGGTAATATTGAGTATACATATATTAAGAATTGGCATAAATGGCCTTAAAAAGGCATATAATTAATTTAAGACATTAATTGGAAAAATTGGTATTTATGGACATAATTTAGGTGACAATTATGGACATAAGTATATTTGGAATTTATTTAAAAATTTAAATAGGGATATTAATCCAATTTGGGGTTAAATAAAGATGTGTAAATAAACCTCCTAAGGCACGAGGTTAGACTCTTTTGTGGTGTAAGACTTCCCGGACCCGCCTGACAAATCCAGCAGCCACAAATGCCAGTCTAATGTGAGAGGTCAAAGCATGAATTAAATGCATAACAGTTGTAAAGAAACGAGGTTAGGCTCGTTTGTGGTGTAAGACTGCCGGGACCCGCCCGACAAATCCAGCAGCCACAAATGCCAGTCTAATATGGGAGGTCTTTACAAAGTTACGGTGTTAATGAACCAAGAAACACTTAACCAGATAAACATGTGGTGGGACATGGGAGGTTAAGTGGGTGCCATGCGTGGCATGTGAAATTAAGAGGGTGCCTTGGGTGGCATGTGAAATACGATTAGGTGCACTTAACCAAGATTGAAACATGTAAGAAGACATGAATAAGAATGGGGTTAAGTGGGGAAAACTTTAGAGGGGACCAAGCATAGGTGAAAGCATGTGTCATGCATGGGGGCCCTTTTCAAACCAGTAACCCATTAAGTATCTTTGTGGGCTCGACCCAAGTCGAGGACGGGACACGCGTACTGGGTTTGATTGTAAGAGGTCAAAACGGGTTAGCGGTAGCAACGCAAGTCCAATGGGGTCAGGTGCGTGTGTGGCCCCGGGCTGGTAGGTAAGACGTTGTTGCATCGTGTAGGTATAAGCCGTGCATTTTTGGTGGTTTCGGGTTGCCACTTTGGGGAGTGATACACCCCACTGTGGGGTCAGCACGGGTATCTACGAGTTAGGGAGCCGATCGAATGGGGGTAGTGGGTACACCTAGTGGAGATAGGGACAGACGCCACCTATGAAGGCAGCTAGGGGTACACGAAACTACAATTATCATTATTAAATTTGGTAGGCGGGATCAACTTTTAGGGTGTTTGGTGCAATGTAGTAATTATCTTATAATGATTAGGTGCGCCTTTAACGTTATCTTTGTTCATCTTATTCCTTTGTTTGCTCTGACATGCCTATTGGCTCACAGTCATTTCCTTATTTTCCAGCTTATGCCTTGTCCTAGTTACTTAATGATTACATTGTTAAAGTTATTGCACTCGCCAGACTTTATGTCTAACCCCCTTTGCTTCCACCTCTTTTCTTCTACCCCCCTAGGTGCTTAGGGTGGGACTAGCACTAGTGGAGCTTGATTTGGACAGCTTTATCTCTCTTTTTTGGAAGTTGCTTGGATCGCAGAAGTAAAGTTCAGCCTATCTTATTTATGGCTATTTTATGTTGGGGTTATGTCTGTTATTTTATGTACTCAGAACTTATTCGTCAAGATGGATAATAAGTGTATTTGGTTTTATAGTTGGTTTTTGATGCGATGTAACCAAAATATTTCTCCGCTATAATAAAAGTGGTTTTTTGTTTTCCAAGTACCAATATATTTATCTGTCTTGTTTACTTTTCTATTCTATACACAATAAACGCTCCGCCAAAATTAAGGCATTCCCTTTGTGAGTGACCTTAACAGAGGTGGGGTGTCACACATGGTATCAGAGCTGAAGGTTACCAGAATAGATAAGATATTTTGAAAAATTACTTTTCAAAAAGCATTTTATAAAGAAATACTTTCAAAAATATGTTTTAAGGAAAGTATTTTTAAGAGAAAAGTTTATTTTAAAAACATAACCCCTAAGAGCCATATATCTTTCTTTCGAATTCTCTGTTTGAATCTCTTCATTTTCTTTTCAGCATGTCTGGAGTTCCCGAGATACCCGAAGGGATACCGATACCAGGATGGTTTAGAAGGTATCTGGAAGCTAGGGCCAATGTCGCAGGCCCAACAAATACTCCTCGTCCTCCTCCTCCTCCTCCCCATGTTGATACTTTCGCAATGATATGCAAGGACTTTCGGGCAATGGGCGGAAAACCTTTTCATGGGTCGGAGACGTTTGTTGAAGCTCGAAATTGGCCAAAGGAGGTGGAAGAATTGTTTGGAATCTTTAAGGTAGAAGATGGAAGAAAGGTCCAGTTATCTGCCTGGTTAATGAAGGATGAGGCCTCGTTTTGATGGGAGGTCACTAATGGAGAGCGTCCAGTTGATACATGGTCGGATTTCAGGTGAAGGTTTGAGGCAAAGTTTCTCTTACGGGCCGAAGAGAATTTATACATGGAAAGGTTTTTAGCATTGAGGCAGGGAATTCTATCAATGAAAGAGTACGTCAACAAGTTCAATCAGTTGGCGAGATTTGGCTTGGACTTGGTGAATACACCCGAAAAGAAGGCCCTGAGATTTGTTAAGGGTTTGAATGAGCTGCAACATGGGTTAGCTATGACCCACATCCCTATGGGGGCCACCTTTGAGAGGCTAGTTGACATGGCGCTTATGCATGAAGAGGAGAAAGGCGCCAATGCTAATAAAGCACCTGAAAAGAAAGGGGATCAAAAGAAACCACAATAGCAACAGAAGAACAAGAAAGGTGGTAAAGACAACAATGGCAAGGGAAAGAAAAGATGCTTTAACTGTGGGACACCAGGCCATCTGAGCAAAGACTGTAGGAAGAAGAAGACTGGTTGTTTCCACTGTGGTGAGGCATGACATCTGATTAGGGACTTCCCAAAGAAAGGGCAGAGGGCAGGGACTACCTCTGGAGGGCAGATTCAGACTCTCATGGCACCGGGGCAGGCAAGGGGGCAGGTCCAGGCTCTCGTGGCCCCACCGCTGCAAGAACGAGGTAAAACAATTTCCGTTGAAAGTTTAGTTTATCTTTTTGATCATCCTGTTCGCACACTCTTTGATTCTGGCGCATCGCACTCTTTTATATCTACTGCTTTAGTTGAGTCACTACACCTAAACACTAGTATAGTAGAGGATCCCTTAGTTGTTTCAAATCCTATTAGGGGCTCAGCCTATTTGTCAATGATTTATTTGGATTTGGAAATTTCTATACTTAGTGTTGGGTTTAGATATGATGCTTTTGTTTTGGGCTTCACGGGCTATGGGTTAATTTTGGGCATGGATTGGTTATCCAGTAATGGAGCCGTCCTAGATTGTGAAAAGAGAGGTTAGGCTTATGACTCGCTTGGGCAACACTCTCGAAATCTCTTATAATCCCATGAATTCTGTTATGCTAAGTTATCTAGAATCACTTGACGCGTCTGTTGAGAATTTGCAGTCTGTTAGAGTGGTCTGTGAATACTCAGATGTCTTTGAGGAAGTAGAGGGCTTGCCTCCGAAGCGGGAGATAGACTTCCGCATATACCTAGTTGATAACGCAAAACCCGTTGCTTTACCCGTTAGGCATATGGCTCGAAGGGAGAGAAAGAAGCTTAGCAAGCAAGTTAAGGAGCTGCTAGAAAATGGGTTTATAAGGTGGAGTATTTCTGAATGGGGTGCTCCGGTGGTGTTCGCAACCTAAGCGGACGGTTCACTTTGCCTATGCGTTGATTATAGGGAGCTAAACAAGCTGACCAAGAAGAATAGGCACCCACTGCCAAGAATAGACGATTTGTTCGATCAGCTTGTAGGTGCAACAGTTTTCTCCCAATTTGATCTGGCTACCGGATTTCATCAGCTGAGAGTGGATGAAGATAGCATTGATAAGACCGCATTCAGAACCCCGGACGGTTTCTTCGAATGGCTCGTCATGCCTTTCGGCTTGACAAACGCACCCGCTTATTTCGTCGATTTGATGAATAGAGTGTTCCGGGATTTTCTCAATAATTTCGTGGTGGTCTTCGTAGATGATATTCTGATTTTCTCGAAGAATGAGGAAGAGCATGCTTTGCATTTAAGGGAAGTCATGGATAGTCTTCATGCACACCAGTTAAAAGCAAAATTCTCCAAATGCCACTTCTGGAGGGAAGAAGTAAGATTTCTTGGGCATGTGGTGTCCAAAGAAGGGTTAGTTGTGGACCCCGCAAAAGTAGTTGCGGTCCAGGATTGGAAGGTTCCAAAGAATGCAACCGAAGTCCGAAGTTTTCTTGGACTAGCAGGCTTTTATCGCAAGTTCATTAAATACTTTGCAAAAATCTCAGCTCCACTTACAAGGTTAACGAAGAAGAACCTGACTTTCACTTGGGATTTGGATTGCGAAGTCGCTTTCCAACGATTGAAGAGGTGTAACACCCCGTATGTTGAATAACTTATTGTAATATAAATCAGGGCAGAATTAAATTTTAAAATCTGAATCAGGGGAAATGGGCTATGCCATTGCGTTCGTCTCGGAAAAATACGCGAAATAGAGTCCGAGTTTTCGAAAATCGGAGTCCGTATGACCCAGTTAAGGCCCGAAGAAGTTTTCAGAAAATTCAAAACAGATTTAAAATATTCAGATTTCACATTTCAGAAGAGGCGGGAAAATTCCCGCCAGACAGAGGGTGTCGACCCTAGGGTCGACATGGGTGTCGACCCCCCCCTAGGGGTCGACCCAGGGGTCGACCCCCCCTGTCGGTCTGTGTGACTTGGGTGCACTGATTTGGGATTTGGGCTATGGTTGGTGGCTAGTGACGAGATCTGACGGCTCTAATCTGATTTAGGGTTAATCTAATGGCCTAAAACACTTAACTAATCTATAAATACACCCTAAGACTACCCTAATTCATACTAAAATTGGAGACAACGTCGTTATGCCATCAAAATGCAACTAGAAGGAGCCACCAACAAATTAAAGAGGAAGGTAGCTTCTCAAATCAACTTCTAATCAACTCTAGCAACTTAATCTTCTTCTTAGGAGTGCTAATCAACAAATTGTGAGTACTATAGCCTTAATGACCAATTGTTGAAATGATTATGATAGGATATAATGAGGTTATGGCTATGAATGTGGATCAATGCAAGTTATGTTATCATATGCTATGTGTTCATGATGTTAGTTATGCAAGTTTGATGTTATATGTTCATGATGTTATGCAAGTTATGCAAGTCATATGCTATGTGTTCATGATGATATGCAAGTTATGCAAGTTATATGCTATGTGTTCATGATGTTATGCAAGTTATTCAAGTCATATGCTATGTGTTCATGATGTTATGCAAGTTATGCAAGTCATATGCTATGAGTTCATGATTCTAGTTATGCAAATCACTATGATAAACATTGATCCACTATGACACCATGATTATGCAAGTTTGGTGTATGATTATATGCAAGTTCATATATGATATGTTATGCAAGTTTGGTGTTTGATTATATGCAAGTTCATATATGACATCTTATGCAAGTTTGGTGTTTGATTATATGCAAGTAAAATGTGCAAGTTACACCTTTGTATGATATGCATACATATGCAAGTTAACCCCTTTGTATGTCATACATACATATGCAAGTTTACCCTTTTGTATGACATAACTAGCTTATGCAAGTTATCCTCTTTATGACATATGTGATTCATGCAAGTTTGGGTTGATTATTTATGCTAGTTGGGTTTGATGCTAGATGCATGTTGACACCTTTAAAACCCATGTTGATGCTAATGTTATGCAAGTTGAACCCGTTGTATTTGTGATGAATCTTCCCTCTTAAGTATGTCATGTTAGCGAACTACGTGGGGAACGATGGGGTTAATACCCATGTTAATGAAATGGTGTGAAGTTGGTATGATTATGCATACCATAAAGTGGATGGACATAATTGAGTCAATTATGTACATCGTTAAATTTGTAATTAATTAGGGATAATTAATACAAATTATGGGGGTGATTAATTAGGTGTAATTAATCGACTAAGACACGAGGTTGGACCCTTTTGTAGCATAAGACTGCCCGGAACCGACCGACAAATCCAGCGGCTACAAATGATTGGCCCAATGTGAGAGGTCTTAGGCACAAACTAAATACGTGACAAGTGTAAAGACACGAGGTTAGACCCGGTTATGGCGTAAGGCTACCCGGACCCAACCGGCAAATCCAGCTGCCATAAAAGATAGTCTAATGTGAGAGGTCTTTGCAAAGGTTACGGTCTTAATCAATTAAGAAACACTTAACCAGATAAGCATGTAGTGGGGCATGAGGAGTTAAGTGGGTGCCTTGGGTGGCATGTGGAAATCAAGTAAGTGCCTTGGGTGGCATGTGGAAATCTAGTGGGTTGCCTTGGGTGGCAATAGAAAATACGATTAGAATACTTAACCAAGTGAAGACATGTAATTAAACATGATTAAAGGGTTAAGTGGGATGCACTAGAAAAGGGACAAGCTTAGGTGGGTAGCTTGTGGGGGCCCATTTCAACCAGTAAACCATATGTATCTTATTGGGCTCGACCCATGTCGAGGACGGGACACGCGTACTGGGCTTGACTATAAGAGGCCAAAACGGGTTAGCGGTGGCAACGCAAGTCCAACGGGTTTCATATGCGTGTGTGGACCCGGGCTGGTAGGTAAGACGTTGTTGCATCGTGTAGGTATAAGCCGTGCACCGTTGGTTGTATCGGGTTGCCACTTTGGGGAGTGATACACCCCACTGTGGGGCCAGCACGGGTATCTACGGTAGGGAGCTGATCGCTTGGGGAGTAGTGGGTACACCTAGTGGAGATAGGGGCAAACGGCACCTATGTGGTCAGCTAGGGGTACAAGAAACTACTAGTTATATTTTCTAAGTCCTTGGGTGGGATCAACCTTTAAGTAGGAATGACTGGTGTGGTGCAGTTAGTAATTACCCTTGGGTGGGTAGATGCGTCTTTACCGTTATCTTAGTTCATCCTATGTCTAGTTGGCTGCTTAGTGTAGTCATTTATCCCCAGTCATCACCGTACCAAGTTTATATCATACCCTAATTACTTTAATGATTGTATTGTTAAAGTTATAGGGCTCATTCAGACTTATGTCTGACCCCGTTGTTTTTATCTTTTTCCCAACCCTCAGGTTCTCAGAGTGGGCCTAACACTAGTGGGCTTTGATCAGATTGCTTTATCTATCTTTTGGAGCTTGGACCGTGATGTAAAGCCCAGCTTATCTTTTCTATTATGTCTATTAGTTATGTAGTGGGATTATGTACTTATGTTTTTATCAGGATGGATATTTAGTACTTAACTCTTTTATGGTGTTGTAACTAAACATGTTTACCTTCTGCTGCAATGAAATGATGTTTTAGATTTTCAAGTATTATTTATATCTGTCTTGTTGTAATTTTTCTGTTCTATATTCACTTAAAATACTCCACCGAAGTTAAGGCATTCCCTTAGTGAGTGACCTTAGCGGGTGTGGGGTGTTACACGTGGTATCAGAGCAAAGGTTACCGGAACAGATAATTTTTTTAGAAAACTATTTTTCTAAAAACATTTTTGGAAGAAGTATTTTCAAAAACATGTCTTTTGAGAGAAACGTTTTTGGAAGAAAAGCATAATCCCCAATAGCCATATCTTTATCTTTCGAATTCTCCGTTTTGAATCTTTCCTTTTTCGTTTCAGCATGGCTGAAGATCTTAACTTTCCGGAGGGTGTAGCGATACCAGTATGTATAGGAGGTTGATGGAGGCTAGGGCCGCCACTGCGGGTCCAGCAAATGTTCCTCCACCAACAGCAGCACCCGATCTTCCTCCCCCTCCTCCTCCTCGCACAGATACTTTTGCTAAGACTTGCAAGGAATTTAAGGCTATGGGAGGGAAACCTTTTCAAGGATCAGAAACTTTTGTGGAAGCTAGGGATTGGCTTAAGGAGGTGGAAGAGTTGATAGATATCTTTGAGATGGAAGAAGGAAAGAAAGTCAAGTTAGCGGCTTGGTTGATGAAGGGAGAGGCCTCATTCTGGTGGGAGGTCACTAATGGAGAGCGCCCTGTTGACTCTTGGGCGGATTTCAGACAAAGGTTTGTGGCAAAGTTTCTCTCAAGGGCGGAGGAAAACTTGTATATGGAAAGGTTCTTGACTCTAAAGCAAGGAAACCTATCAGTGAAGGAATATGTCAACAAGTTTAATCAATTGGCAAGGTTTGGCATAGACATGGTGAATACACCGGAGAAGAAGGCTTTGAGGTTCGTTAAGGGCTTGAATGAACCAATGCATGGATTGGCTATGACTCACATCCCTATGGGGGCCACCTTTGAGAAGCTAGTAGACATGGCACTCATGCATGAGGAAGAGAAGGGTCCCAATGCTAATAAGGCACCCGAGAAGAAAGGAGATCAGAAGAGACCTCAACAGCAACAGCAAAACAAGGGTGGGAAAGGCAACGGTGGCAAGGGAAAGAAGAAGTGCTTCAATTGCGGGACACTGGGCCACCTAAGCAAAGATTGTCGGAAGAAGAAGAAGACTGGCTGCTTCCACTGTGGCGAAGCAGGGCATCTAGTGAAGGACTGCCCTAAGAAGGGGCAAAGGACGGGATCTACCTCAGGAGGACAGGTGCAAGCTCTTATGGCACCAGGTCAGGCAAGGGGGCAAGTTCAGGCTCTCGCGGTTCCACCGATTCAGGAAAGAGGTAGAACTATTTCCGTTGAAAGACTGGTTTTTCTGTTTGATCATCCTGTCCGTACTTTGTTTGACTCTGGCGCATCGCATTCGTTTATCTCATCATCAGTAGTTGAGTCACTGCACTTAGACACCAGTCTAGTAGATGATCCCTTGGTTGTTTCAAACCCAATTGGGGGCTCCACTTATTTGTCTATGATATGTTTGGGTTTGAAGATTTCTATACTTAGCGTTGAGTTTAGATGTGATGCTTTTGTTTTGGGCTTCACGGGCTATGGGTTGATTTTGGGCATGGACTGGTTATCCAGTAATGGTGCCGTTCTTGATTGCGAAAGGAGAGTTGTTAGGCTCATGACCCGCTTGGGGAACACTCTCGAGATCTCTTGTAATCCCATGGATTCTGTTATGCTAAGTTATCTTGAATCGCTTGACGCTTCGGTCGAGAGTTTGCGATCTGTTAGATTGGTCCGGGAATACTCGGATGTGTTTGAGGAGGTGAAGGGCTTACCTCCGAGGCGGGAGATAGACTTCCGAATATATCTGGTGGACAATGCTAAACCAGTATCTTTACCAGTGCGCCACATGGCTCCTCGTGAGAGGAGGGAACTCCATAAGCAAGTAGGGGAGTTGCTTGAGAAGGGGTTCATAAGACGAAGTATATCGGAGTGGGGTGCTCCAGTAGTTTTTGCCACGAAGGCGGATGGGTCCCTCAGACTTTGTGTAGACTATAGAGAACTCAACAAGCTCACAAAGAAGAATAAACACCCATTGCCGAGGATTGATGATCTCTTTGATCAGTTGGTTGGCGCCTCAGTGTTTTCGCAGTTGGACTTGGCCACGGGGTTTCATCAGTTGAGAGTGGCTGAGGATAGCATAGACAAGACTGCCTTTAGGACTCTGGATGGTTTCTATGAGTGGCTTGTGATGCCATTTGGTTTGACGAATGCCCCTGCATACTTTGTTGATTTGATGAGTAGGGTGTTCAGGGAGTACCTTAATAAGTTCGTGGTGGTCTTTGTGGATGACATCTTAGTATTTTCTAAGAGTGAAGAAGAGCATGCCCTACATCTTAGGGAAGTGTTGGAGACTCTTCGAGCGCATAGCCTTAAGGCTAAATTCTCTAAATGTCACTTTTGGAGGAAGGAAGTGCGGTTTTTGGGGCACGTGGTCTCCAAAGAAGGGATAGCTGTGGATCCCGCGAAGGTAATATCCATCCAAGATTGGAAGGTTCCGAAGAATGCTACCGAGGTGAGGAGTTTCTTGGGGTTGGCTGGCTACTATAGGAAGTTTATCAAGGACTTCGCAAAAATATCAGCACCATTAACTCGCTTGGCGAAGAAAAATCTAGTCTTCGCATGGGACGTAGATTGTGATGACGCGTTCCAACGGTTAAAGAGAGCTTTAACCACAGCTCCAGTCTTAGTGTTGCCAGATGGGAGCAAGCCATTTGTTGTTTATACCGATGCTTGTGGGACATGACTGGGCGCAGTCTTAATGCAAGAGGGAAGGGTAATAGCCTACGGTGGAAGGCAATTGAGAAAGCATGAGAAAAATTACCCTACCCATGATTTAGAGTTGGCCGCTATTGTTTTTGCGCTTAAGACTTGGCAACATTATCTTCTTGGAGAGAGGTTCGAATTGTTCACTGACCACAAATCATTGAAGTACTTGTTTTCTCAGAAGGATTTGAACTTGAGACAACAAAGGTGGATGGAGTTCTTAGCATCCTATGATTTCGAGATAGCGTATACCCCTGGCAAGGGTAACGTGGTGGCGGACACCTTGAGTAGAAAAAGGTTGTCCTTGAGTCCATTGTTCGTGGAACGGCGAAGCTTGGAATTTATCTCGATGTTTGATTTCAGACCTTCCGTTGACTTTGTACCCGGTTTGCTAGCATCCTTAGAGGTCAGACCTACTCTTTTGGGACGGATTGGCGAGGCACAGCGGGATGACCCACAGTTGGTTGAGTTAGTAGAGAAGCTCATAAGGGGGGAGTCGTCTAGCCATTTGAGTAGGTACACCCTAGACGATAGGGGGTGCTTGCGTAGAGACGATAGACTTTGTGTACCGCAAGACGAGGGTCTGAGGAAGGCTATTCTTGATGATGCGCATCGTTCGAAGATGACCATTCATCCCGGTGGGGACAAGATGTACCAAGACATGAAGCGAGTTTTCTTTTGGGCCGGTATGAAGAAAGATGTGGCCGAGTATGTCGCTAGATGCTTGGTGTTCCAACAAGTGAAAGCGGAGCAAAAGAAACCTGGTGGGTTGCTTCACCCATTGGAAGTTCCGCAATGGAAGTGGGATAGCGTCCCGATGGATTTTATTGATGGGTTACCGAGATCGAGGAAGGGTAATACGGGAATTTGGGTTGTGGTAGACAGACTTATTAAGAGTGCCCATTTCATACCCGTGAAGAGTAAGAGGACTGCTCCAAGGCTAGCTTCAGTTTACCTTCGAGAGATAGTTCGGTTGCATGGTGTACCTTCGAGCATAGTGAGCGATCGAGATCCTATCTTCACTAGCGAGTTTAGGAAGAGTTTGCAAGAGGCGGTAGGGACTCAGTTGTGTTTGAGCACCGCATATCATCCTCAGACGGACGGCCAGACCGAGAGGGTGAATCGTGTTCTGGAAGACCTTTTGAGGCTATGTATCTTAGATTTTGGAGGTACATGGGAAGAGCATCTTCCATTGGTGGAGTTCGCGTATAATAACAGCTTTCAGTCTAGTATTGGTATGGCTCCTTTCGAAGCTCTTTATGGAAGGCCTTGTCGATCACCTACATGTTGGTGGGAATCTACGGATAAGATTTTGCTTGGGCCTGATATGGTTAGAGAGACTTCGGAAAAGATTGATTTGATTCGAAGAAGGATGAAAGCAGCGCAAGATAGGCAGAAATCGTACGCGGATAAGAGGAGGACGGATCTTGAGTTTGATGTTGGGGACATTGTCTTTGTTAAAGTATCTCCATTACGGAATGTTGTTCGCTTTGGGTCCGTTGGGAAGTTAGCACCAAGATTTGTAGGACCGTTTCCTATTAAGGAAAGGATTGGATGGATGGCATATAGAGTGGATTTACCCGAGAGACTTAGTGGGGTACATGACGTATTCCATGTGTCACATTTGAGGAAGTGCCTACATGAGACCGCAGAGGTGGTAGAGCCGAGCTTGCTTAGAGAAGTGGAGGTAGAGCGTGATGCGACTATTCGACGAGCTCCTACCCGCATCCTTGGGTCAGAGATTAGGAAGTTGAGAAACAGAGAGGTTCGACTAGTCAAAGTGCAATGGGCAGAGGATGAGAGCAATGCTACTTGGGAGACAGAAGCGAAGATGCGTTCACTGTAACCATTCTTTTTTGAGGGTATGCCTTTTAACTTCTCCTTTATCGTTTGTCTAGTACTTATCTTATCTTTAGTATGTCCTCTCATTAGTACCTTTGACCTTTAGATAGGATAAACCTATGGTTTAAACATGTGTTTGAGACATGTTATGATTGATGGATGCGTGTGGATGCAAATGTTTGCTAGTGGTTGCTCGTGGATGCATATACACACACTTTAGACACTAGATTGGCTCAGTCACCTCATATTGCATATTGCATATAATTGTGTGTAGGTAGCTATATTAATGGATGTATAATGGTTGTGTTATCATATGGATGATGCATTTTGGTGTATGGTTGTGCACACATGTAGAAATAGTATGTGTCGATAGGGTTCTTTCGCATACATTTTGGATGCATGGCACTATCATGGTTTGCATTAAGGAGGTCAACTGAATCAGTAGACCGCCTGATTTTGCATTAGACAGGAAACATATACACACACTTTTTGCATATGTTCATACAGCATTAGAAACTTTAAGGACAATGGATGCCAGTGTTTGATGGTTTGAGTAGATGGTTGTTTGGTTGGTAGGATACGTTCTTCTTGACTTAGAGATTTCGGGGACGAAATCCTTTAAGTAGGGGAGAATGTAACACCCTGTATGTTGAATAACTTGTTGTAATATAAATCAGGACAGAATTAAATTTTAAAATCTGAATCAGGGGAAACGGGCTATGCCATTGTGTTCGTCTCGGAAAAATACGCGAAATAGAGTCCGAGTTTTCGAAAATCGGAGTCCGTATGACCCAGTTAAGGCCCGAAGAAGTTTTCAGAAAATTCAAAACAGATTTAAAATATTCAGATTTCACATTTCAGAAGAGGCGGGAAAATTCCCGCCAGACAGAGGGTGTCGACCCTAGGGTCGACATGGGTGTCGACCCCCCTAGGGGTCGACCCATGGGTCGACCCAGGGGTCGACCCCCCCCCCCCCCCCCGTCGGTCTGTGTGACCTGTGTGCACTGATTTGGGATTTGGGCTATGGTTGGTGGCTAGTAACGAGATCTGACGGCTCTAATCTGATTTAGGGTTAATCTAATGGCCTAAAACACTTAACTAATCTATAAATACACCCTAAGACTACCCTAATTCATACTAAAATTGGAGACAACGTCGTTATGCCGTCAAAATGCAACTAGAAGGAGCCACCAACAAATTAAAGAGGAAGATAACTTCTCAAATCAACTTCTAATCAACTCTAGCAACTTAATTTTCTTCTTAGGAGTGCTAATCAACAAATTGTGAGTACTATAGCCTTAATGACCAATTGTTGAAATGATTATGATAGGATATAATGAGGTTATGGCTATGAATGTGGATCAATGCAAGTTATGTTATCATATGCTATGTGTTCATGATGTTAGTTATGCAAGTTTGATGTTATATGTTCATGATGTTATGCAAGTTATGCAAGTCATATGCTATGTGTTCATGATGATATGCAAGTTATGCAAGTTATATGCTATGTGTTCATGATGTTATGCAAGTTATGCAAGTCATATGCTATGTGTTCATAATGTTATGCAAGTTATGCAAGTCATATGCTATGAGTTCATGATGCTAGTTATGCAAATCACTATGATAAACATTGATCCACTATGACACCATGATTATGCAAGTTTGGTGTATGATTATATGCAAGTTCATATATGATATGTTATGCAAGTTTGGTGTTTGATTATATGCAAGTTCATATATGACATGTTATGCAAGTTTGGTGTTTGATTATATGCAAGTAACATGTGCAAGTTACACCTTTGTATGATACGCATACATATGCAAGTTAACCCCTTTGTATGTCATACATACATATGCAAGTTTACCCTTTTGTATGACATAAGTAGCTTATGCAAGTTATCCTCTTTATGACATATGTGATTCATGCAAGTTTGGGTTGATTATTTATGCTAGTTGGGTTTGATGCTAGATGCATGTTGACACCTTTAAAACCCATGTTGATGCTAATGTTATGCAAGTTGAACCCATTGTGTTTGTGATGAATCTTCCCTCTTAAGTATGTCATGTTAGCGAACTACGTGGGGAACGATGGGGTTAATATCCATGTTAATGAAATGGTGTGAAGTTGGTATGATTATGCATACCATAAAGTGGATGGACATAATTGAGTCAATTATGTACATCGTTAAATTTGTAATTAATTAGGGATAATTAATACAAATTATGGGGGTGATTAATTAGGTGTAATTAATCGACTAAGACACGAGGTTGGACCCTTTTGTAGCATAAGACTGCCCGGAACCGACCGACAAATCCAGCGGCTACAAATGATTGGCCCAATGTGAGAGGTCTTAGGCACAAACTAAATACGTGACAAGTGTAAAGACACGAGGTTAGACTCGGTTATGGCGTAAGGCTGCCCGGACCCAACCGGCAAATCCAGCTGCCATAAAAGATAGTCTAATGTGAGAGGTCTTTGCAAAGGATATGGTCTTAATCAATTAAGAAACACTTAACCAGATAAGCATGTAGTGGGGCATGAGGGGTTAAGTGGGTGCCTTGGGTGGCATGTGGAAATCAAGTAAGTGCCTTGGGTGGCATGTGGAAATCTAGTGGGTTGCCTTGGGTGGCAATAGAAAATACGATTAGAATACTTAACCAAGTGAAGACATGTAATTAAACATGATTAAAGGGTTAAGTGGGATGCACTAGAAAAGGGACAAGCTTAGGTGGGTAGCTTGTGGGGGCCCATTTCAACCAGTAACCCATATGTATCTTATTGGGCTCGACCCATGTCGAGGACGGGACACGCGTACTGGGCTTGACTATAAGAGGCCAAAACGGGTTAGCGGTGGCAACGCAAGTCCAACGGGTTTCATATGCGTGTGTGGACCCGGGCTGGTAGGTAAGACGTTGTTGCATCGTGTAGGTATAAGACGTGCACCGTTGGTTGTATCGGGTTGCCACTTTGGGGAGTGATACACCCCACTGTGGGGCCAGTACAGGTATCTACGGTAGGGAGTCGATCGCTTGGGGGGTAGTGGGTACACCTAGTGGAGATAGGGGCAGACGGCACCTATGTGGTCAGCTAGGGGTACAAGAAACTACTAGTTATATTTTCTAAGTCCTTGGGTGGGATCAACCTTTAAGTAGGAATGACTGGTGTGGTGCAGTTAGTAATTACCCTTGGGTGGGTAGATGCGTCTTTACCGTTATCTTAGTTCATCCTATGTCTAGTTGGCTGCTTAGTGTAGTCATTTATCCCCAGTCATCACCATACCAAGTTTATATCATACCCTAATTACTTTAATGATTGTATTGTTAAAGTTATAGGGCTCACTCAGACTTATGTCTGACCCCGTTGTTTTTATCTTTTTCCCAACCCTCAGGTTCTCAGAGTGGGCCTAGCACTAGTGGGCTTTGATCAGATTGCTTTATCTATCTTTTGGAGCTTGGACCGTGATGTAAAGCCCAGCTTATCTTTTCTATTATGGCTATTAGTTATGTAGTGGGATTATGTACTTATGTTTTTATCAGGATGGATATTTAGTACTTGACTCTTTTATGGTGTTGTAACTAAACATGTTTACCTTCTGCTGCAATGCAATGATGTTTTAGATTTTCAAGTATTATTTATATCTGTCTTGTTGTAATTTTTCTGTTCTATATTCACTTAAAATACTCCACCGAAGTTAAGGCATTCCCTTAGTGAGTGACCTTAGCGGGTGTGTGTTGTTACAAGAGGGCTTTGACAACAGCCCCAGTTTTGACATTACCAGATGGGAGCAAGATATTTACGGTATACACAGATGCATGCGGTACGGGACTAGGCGCTTTTTTGATGCAAGAGGGGAAGGTAGTAGCTTATGGTGGAAGGCAATTAAAAGTGCATGAGAAAAACTGCCCAACCCACGATCTAGAGTTAGCAGCCATCGTTTTTGCTCTCAAGTCTTGGCGCCACCATCTCTTAGGTGAGAAATTTGAGTTGTATACTGACCATAAATCGTTGAAGTACCTTTTCTCGTAGAAAGACCTCAATCTAAGGCAGCAAAGATGGATGGAGTTTCTCGCCTCATACGACTTTGAGATCTTCTATACTCCTGGCAAGGGCAATGTAGTACCAGACGCCCTAAGTAGAAAGAAGCTGACCTTAAGTCCTCTCTTTGTAGAAAGGCAAAGTTTGGAGTACTAGAAAATTTTGATTTTAGACCCTCTGTTGATTATGTAACGGGCTTGATGGCAATGCTAGAGGTGCGGCCTACTTTATTGAACTCATTAGGAACATCGCAACGTGAAGACCCTCAGCTAGTTGATGTGATAGATAAGCTGATAAGGGGAGAGACTTCTAGTCACCTCAATAGATACTCCATCGATGATATGGGTTGGTTGAGACGGGATGGTAGACTATGCGTCCCGCAAGCAAGAGATTTGGTAAAGATGGTTCTGGAAGAGGCACACCATTCCAAGATGACCATACACCCTGGTGGAGACAAGATGTATAAATGTATCAAAAGAGTTTTCTTTTGGAATGGCATGAAGAGGGATGTAGCTAAATTTGTTTCGAAATGCATGATATGCCAGCAAGTCAAGGCGGAGCAGAAGAAGCCTGGCGATTTGCTTCATCCTTCCGCAATGGAAATGGGAAAGCATCTCGGTGGACTTTGTTGATGGGTTGCCTAGGTCAAGAAGGGGCAATACCGGTATTTGGGTAATAGTGGACAGGCTCACGAAAAGCGCTCATTTTATACCTGTCAAGAGTAGGAGGACCGCCTCGTCTTTAGTCTCCATTTATCTTAAGGAGACAATTCGACTCCATGGGATACCCTCCAGCATAGTGAGTGACTGAGACCCTATCTTTACAAGCGAGTTTTGGAGGAGTTTGTAAGAGGCTGTAGGCACACAACTATCTTTTGAGACTGTGCATTCTTGACTTTGGAGGATCTTGGGAGGATCATCTCCCTTTGGTGGAATTCGCTTGTAATAATAGCTACCAAGCCACTATAGGCATGGCACCCTTCGAAGCTTTATATGGAAGACCATGTTGATCACCAACTTGTTGGTGGGAGTCCACTGATAAACTTATACTTGGGCCGGACATGATTAGAGAGACTTCAGAGAAAGTGGACTTGATATGAAGGAGAATGAAGACTGCCCAAGATAGACAGAAATCCTACGTAGACAAGAGAAGGACCGACCTTGAGTTTGAAGTTGGGGATAAGGTGTTCCTTAAGGTATCTCCTTTGAGGAATGTCATCCGCTTTAGGTCCGTAGGAAAGTTGGCACCACGATTCGTAGGACCATTTCCTATCATCGAAAGGATTGGGACGATGGCCTACAAAGTAGAGCTACCTGAAAGACTGGCTGGAGTTCATAATGTTTTTCATGTCTCTCAGCTACGAAAATGCTTACATGAGTCGGCAGAAGTTGTGGAGCCAAGTATACTGAAGGAAGTCGAAGTGGAACGAGAAGCGACTGTGAGGAGAGTTCCAACTCATATCTTGGGGATGGAAGTTAAAAAGCTATGCAACCGTGAAGTTAAGCTTGTCAAAGTTCAATGGAGCGACGCCGAGGAAGACGCGACTAGGGAGACTGAGGCCAAAATACGTGCAGCCTAACCTTTTCTTTTTGAGGTTACATCTTTGATCTCTTTTTCCTTAAGTTTATTCAAGCTTGTATCTACCTTTTTAGTGTATCTCCTAAGTCATATTCTTTATCCTTAGGCAGAGGCCAACGGATGTAAACGTGTATTTGAAACATGTTATGATCGATGGATGCTAGTGGATGTGAGACGACCCGATTTCCCGTTCTCACGGAAACAAGGTTATCTTTTGGAATATAACACAGAAACAGATAATAGCAGAACAGAATTAAATAAATACACCAGAATGAACAACAAAATATACTGGATAAAAGTAATCATCAGAGTTACACAGTATACAGGATCTTACTTAGTACAAATACAGTTCAGCTATACATAAATGTCTACAGCGGAAATAAACAAAATATGTACAATAGGAGCTGAACAGCATAAAAAGAAATAAATGATAGAATCCATCTTCAGCTCCAGCTATCCAGAAAGAACCAGCTAAACCTGAATACAAGGCTGCCCGTGTAGAAAAAGGGGCACCCGAGTTTGAGAGTGAAACAAACTACGAGTCAGTCATGGGACTGGTATGAGAAATCCACTCAACACATATATAATTTGGCTAATCACAGGACCACGCCACTTTCGTGGAACGGGTTTACTCCATTGGATTGCCAGTGCTTTAAAACAAATCTTTCTTTTTAACATCGCTATGCTTTTTACAAAAATGAAGCCGTTATAAGACTCAGTTCCCATCACACAATGCAACGCAAACCGGAGGATAGAGTTTTTACCTTATAACGGCCAAGATATGCTTGATACGAATAAAACAAAGGCATTTGATATTATTGCTAGTGTATATATGTTTTGAAAACAATTTCAAATCATAACTATCAATCATAGACGGCATTAATGCCCCATACCACTATGTCGTCATATATAGGTATACAATCAAAATCGCATCGTCACGTATTTGGAAATTGGATCTCCGTCATGAACCAAGGCAAAAGATAGTCCTTACCGAATTCGAGACAATCTAGCCCATGTCTCAGGATCAGAACGCATCGACCCTTGGAGCGACAGGGCCGGTCCACCGATGTGGATTAAGAATGCCTGAACACTACGTTTCCCCACCCTTTGGGGCGTAAACGAGCCAACGAATGACTCCATCGGACCCGGATCGTCCGATCAAACCGAGGCGCCTCGCAACAGCAACAACCACATAGGTGAAAAGTATATAAATGTCAGGGCTGGTAGGTCACTGACACCACCCTAGCTAGAAGAAAACGCATGTCCTCCCTGAGGTCCTTCCTCCCGTTTTAGGTTCATACCGGGGTGTGAGGCTCGCGAATTTACGTTATACACAAAGCTACGCCACACAGGCGGTGCTTTGATCATCACCACAAGACTTTGCTTTTCAACAGAAGCCCTGATCACTGCATCTTAGCATGCCACACAGAATAAATCCTATGTCAGACACACAGTCCATTTACAAGTCCGTTCTGGGTCTGAACGAAACCGGAGGCACTAAATACCTCGCAAACCCTTCGATCAACACGTACGTCTGAACGATCACCACTCATTATCCATATTTCGGGATGCCTCCCAATCAGGACCTCGGTTACCATCCAAACGAGGTGAAGATCTCCGGTCTTCGACCATCGTCTTCATCTTCGAATTTCAATCGTCGGTCGATTATTCGAAATGAGAATTAACTCGGCCTTTCCAAATAATTCACGTATATTTAGAATTTCAAATCGATTTATTTCAATGGTTAAATTATTCGACAACACCAATTGTGTTCTTTATATAGTTTTCACACCAAACACATTCAACCATCAAACATCACATAAATCAAGCAAATTCAGTTTATTTCCATTCCATATCGCTTACGATATTTTATAACTATTTATCGCTATTTTTATTTATTTTAAAATAGCCATTATATTCAAAACGACGTTTCGGGCCATAACGTGGCCGTGGCGCTGTTTTTCTTCAGATTTGATTTACACATATCTGAAAATCTAACCGTTGGATCTTCACAAAATTTACATCATTAGAAAGGTCTTTTCAAAACGAATCCAACGGTTCCAGTTTCGGGGAAATCCGACGGTCGGATCTCCCGGTACAATCGTTTGAAGTTTCGATTTCAAAATACGAACTGCAGCGTCGTTATTCGATTAAATATAATTATATTTATATATATAAATAAATATAATCGTTTCTGGCGCTGTTTTTCTTCAGAATTGAATTAAACATTCCAGACAATCCAACCGTTGGATTTTAACAAGGTTGGTGCCGTTGGAAAGATTATTCCAAGGCGAACCCGACGGTTGAGGTTTCGGGAAAATCCAATGGTCGGATTTCCCGTACTAGTCGTTTGAAATCACGGTTTCAAAATACGAACTGCACGGCTTCGTTTCGTTTTAATTTTATTTATATATTTATATAAATATAGTTCATTCAACGATTTCTATATCGTTTTCACTTCAAATATTTTTCTAACTCCTTAAATTTTGGAAAAATTTCGCCATAACCTCCCCTGCACCGGGAGCGTCGGGAAATCGCAAATAGCGTCCCGGTCCTTCTAATCTCAAAAAGAAAAAGAAAAAGCCAAGCGGCTAGCCAATCAGGCTCAAAATCATCACCCAAACAAATCAGTAAATGTGTACCTATTTGTCGGGCACAAAATTTTATTCCTCTTCTCTAGCCCCTTTGCTATAACCTGTTCAATGAATATGCATGTACATATATATACAGTTCATATCATTTTTCATTTTCTATTCAACTTCATATTTGATTTCTATTTGGTTTAAAAACTCCATTCATTCTAATGCTACATAAATAGGTGCAAATCATTTCATTAGCTAATTAATGAATATTTCAACTCATATATGTTTATTTTGAACAAGTGGCTATTTTCAACATTTCACATTTCAACGATTTATGCATACAATAAAAATGTGATTTTTATTGTAAAACAATTCATTTCAAAACACTATTTTTCTATATAGTTCAAGTTGGTGATAAAAATGGGATTTTTATCATAAAACAATTTATTTCAAAATATGAATACCATTCAACACATGAATTGCTAAACAACGAATGAATATCAATCCAACACATGAATGTTTTCTATAGTTTCTATATATAGATAAAAATGTGATTTTTGTTATCGAACAATTTATTTCAAAATATGAATACCATTCAACACATGAATTGCTAAACAACGAATGAATATCAATTCAACACATGAATGTTTCCTATAGTTTTTTATATATAGATAAAAATGTGATTTTTGTTATCGAACAATTTATTTCAAAATATGAATACCATTCAACACATGAATTTCTAAACAACGAATGAATATCAATTCAACACATGAATGTTTTCTATATAAGGAATAAATATAGTTTAAGCATATGAAAATAATTCAAACACAAAAAATATTATTCAAAATTTCGGCAGCATAACGGCAGGGTAGTTACACCGGCACCGTCCCTAGTACGGCTCCTCGCTCTACCTTAAAACCTCGCGGTTTTTGACAATGGGAATCATGCATCTAGTTCGCACGCAGGCGGCATGTATATATTTTTTTCATTTCCACAAACTAATCCTATGTGGTTTCAACCAAATATTTCACAACCACAAATGGGTATTTTTCAACCACAATCAACCAATATCAATCACAAACAATCCCAACCAATCATTCAATTTTCACCACAATTTCAACCAATAAATATCGTCCATGGTTTGTGGACGAGGGGCGTATATATATATATAAATATATATTTATATATAGCAATTCACTTTTACTTCACACATATATATATAAATTTTAAATCAGAAATCTCACCAATAGCTATCCAACTGCACGACTCTTCCTAATAGAAATCTTCGCCTTTTGTTGCTTTCGCCCGTATTCTCTACATATGTAAAAATAGAATTTTTACTATGCTATTCAATATATAAAAATCGAATTTTTCCTTTTGCTTTCAACATATAAGAATATGATTTTTCCTTTTGCTTTCGACATATAAAAATATGATTTTTCCTTTTGCTTTCGACATATAAGAATATGATTTTTCCTTTTGCTTTCGACATATAAAAATATGATTTTTCCTTTTGCTTTCGACATATAAGAATATGATTTTTCCTTTTGCTTTCGACATATAAAAATATGATTTTTCCTTTTGCTTTCGAATCAGTTTTAATTTCTTTTATAAAATTCAGTTCTAAAAATTCTTTTTCAAAACAGTTTTATACTTTCTTTTTTTTAAAAAAACCAGTTTTAAAAATTCTTTTTCAAAACAGTTTTAATTTCTTTTAAAAATTTCAGTTTTAAACCTTTAAAGATTTCAGTTTTTATTTTATTTACAAATCAGTTTTTATTTTGTTTTTTAAAAAAAACAGTTTTTAACTTTAAATAATTTCAGTTTTAATACTTTAACATAAAACAGTTTTTAAATTTAAATAATTTCAGTTTTAATACTTTAACATAAAACAGTTTTTAAATTTAAATAATTTCAGTTTTAATACTTTAACATAAAACAGTTTTTAAATTCGGTTATATAAAAAAAAACAGTTTTAAAATTATTTTATAAATCTCAATTCTTAAATGTTTTAAAATCAGAACTTAAAACAAAAATAAAATAAATAAATAAAATTAAAAAAAAACTTACAGTGCTTCGAAGAAGGGGGGATGAAGATGTCGGCGGCGGCAATTGGTTCAGGGGGGAGGAGGGAGTCTTCGCAGACGTCGAGACGGGGGGGCTTCTTCGTCGGAGTTCGCGCGAGGGGGGGGGCTGCTTCGTCGGAGTTCGCGCGAGGGGGGGGCTGCTTCGTCGTCGGCGTTCGAGGTTAGGGGGGGGAGGGCTGCGGATCGAATCGATTTAGGGTTTTTTACTTTCTTTTTTTTTTTTTTTTTCCTGTTCTGGTTGTAATCGAATGAACGGGGGGGGGGCCTTCGCAGGAGATAAGGAGGGAAGGGGGGGATATTTTATATTATTATATATTTTTTTTTTTTAATTATTTAATTTAGCAAAAGGGTTGACTTTCACGTACGACCTCGAAACGAGGCCCACCGCCTGTCGTCCATAGCGTTTCACCCCCATTCCGAACACAATGGGATATGTATCGCAAGCTGATTTGATCGTTACAATCAGTTTCCTTTTGAATTTTCATTTAAATCACTATATTGAATTTTAAACGCACGTTTCAAATTACCGGGGCCACATACTAACTAGAAAAATTTCAGAAAAATATTTTCTAGCTTCGTATTGACGATACGGTCCTAACAAAACTAGTTTCGTCGAATTCTGAGACCGTTTGCAAAATGGCCAATTTCCATTCGATTAAAATCAACAGAAACTGGTCAAACGCGTTTTCCTTTGCCACGCTCACATATTGATTCGAAAAATTATGAAATTTGAAACCTAGCAATAACTTGACACTGCGGACCCAACAAAAGTGGTTTCGTCGAAATCCGAGGTCATCTGCAAAATATCCATTTTTTTAAGGGCCTTATATATATATAAATATATATAAATTCCACAGCGACTATTTCTAATTTTAAACTGGACATATCTTATCATTTCTAAGATGAAATCTCAGTTTGTTAACTTCGTTATAAAGATATAGCTATACAGATTCAAATGTTTCTTGTTTCGTTCAATTCTGACTTATATTGAATTCTGTATATTCATTTGAAATTAGAAATCGAATTTTCGAACTACCGCGCTATTTTCAATTCTATATATAATTATATTTAATTATATTGGTTTTCAAATGTCGATTCAACTCAGTTTTCATCGCCATTACTTAAAATATTTATTTTAAATATTTAAAATCCATTATTTTAGCCAATTTAAAATTTTTTAAATTGGTTCAGATTTTCTGGGTCGTTACAATCTCCCCCACTTAAAACTTTTCGTCCCCGAAAAGGAATAAAGTCGAAAGTGGTTTGATAAATCTACAATCCCACAATACAACAACCAATTTGTTTTTAATATTCAGAGTATAGAATAAACAATGCACATCCATGGGAAGAAAATAGCAACAGAATAGAGAATTAAAAGGTAATGCAAGGTAGGGTAAATGTACCTTGCACCAGAGTCAATCAGAGATATCTACTCGGCATCTAGGATAAGCTTTCTGAATGCTCTCCTCAGTTTCCCAAGTACAATCTCGCGGATCTCCACTCCATTGCACTTTGACTAAGTGAACCTTCTTGTTTCTCAGCTCTTTGGTTTCTTTGCCGATAATCTTTAGCGGCTCACGCCTCACAGCTAGTTCGGGAGTAATTTCAATATCCTGCTGAGCTGCTTCTTCCACGATCAAGTCTGGATCATGAACGTGCTTTCGAAGTTGAGATATGTGAAATACATCATGCACTCCAGGCAACCAGTCAGGCAGTTTGACCCTATATGCGAGAGTTCCAATCCGTTCCAGAATAGGAAACGGACCAATAAATTTGGGCGCTAACTTTCCAGTTTTACCGAACCGGATAACTCCTCTCATCGGCGATACTTTCAGATATACGTAGTCGCCAACTTCAAAGGATAAATCTCTTCTTCTTTTATCGGCATAGCTCTTTTGTCGGCTTTGAGCGGCGAGTAATCGCTTTTTAATAAAATCGACTTTGTCGGCAGCTTCTCGAATCATATCAGGACCCAACACAAGTCTATTTCCAGGCTCGACCCAACAAGCAGGAGATCGGCACGGTCTACCATACAATGCTTCGAATGGCGACATTGTCAGACTCGCCTGGTAGCTGTTGTTATAAGAGAATTCAGCCAAATGCAGATGGTCTTCCCATGATCCACCGAAATCTATAACACAAGCCCGCAATAGATCTTCTAAAATGCGATTCACCCTCTCAGTCTGACCGTCTGTCTGAGGATGATAAGCGGTACTCAAGTTTAACTTCGTTCCCAGCTCGACTTGAAATGCTTCCCAGAATTTGCTAGTGAATATTGTATCTCTATCACTTACTATACTGAGTGGCACTCCATGTAGTCTAACTATTTCCCTGAAGTAAATCTGCGCCAGACTCTGAGCAGTTCTGTTTGATTTGACAGGTATAAAATGGGCGGTCTTCGTGAAACGATCTACGATCACCCAAATACTGTCATTCCCTTTTCTGGTTCTGGGCAGACCATCAATGAAATCCATAGAAATATGTTCCCACTTCCAGCCAGGAACTTCCAGTGGTTGCAATAGTCCAGCCAATTTCTGTTGGTCACTCTTGACTAGCTGGCAAGTAGGGCATCGGCTAACATATATTGAAACATCTCTTTTCATAGCCTTCCACCAGAATGTTCTTTTGAGATCGTTATACATTTTGGCCACGCCAGGATGGATACTCAGCTTGGACTTGTGACACTCGTCTAACACTTCCCTTTTTAACTCTGGGATGTCAGGAACACAAATCCTTCCTTTTAATCTCAAGGTCTCGTCGTTATCTATTTGAAAACACGAGGGTTCGCCTTTCTGAATCCTTTTGATCATATCTTTAATAAAGTTATCCTCCTTCTGAAGAATAGATATTTTGTCAATCAAGGAAGTCGTGATAATAAAGCTGGCGATCATTACATTCTTTCTGCTCAGCGCATCGGCCACGACATTGGCTTTCCCTGGAGTATATATAATTTCGAAGTCATATGCTGCAAGAAACTCCAGCCAACGTTGCTGTCTCAGATTTAAGTCCTTCTGAGTGAACAGATACCTTAACGACTGGTGATCTGTAAACAGTTCAAACCTCTCGCCCAGAAGATAGTGTCTCCAGATTTTCAAAGAGAATATGATAGCCAATAACTCAAGATCATGAGTTACATAGTTTTTCTCGTGCGGCTTCAGTTGACGGCTAGCATAAGCAATTACTTGGCCTCTTTGCATTAACACTGCTCCAAGGCCCTCTCTAGACGCATCAGTCCAGACTTTTAAATCTTGGTTGCCATCGATGATGGTTAACACTGGAGCTGTCGTTAATCTCAACTTTAGCTCTTCAAAAGCCTCCTCATTTTCTTGAGTCCATTTGAACTTAGAATGTTTCTTTGTAAGCTTCGTTAAGTGGCCAGATATCTTAGAAAAGTCTTTAACGAACTTCCGATAATAGCTAGCCAATCCGAGAAAGCTGCGGACTTCAGTGGGAGTACTGGGCTGTTTCCAATTCTGAATAGCTGTGATTTTGCTTGGATCCACAGCGATTCCATCTTTCGATACGACGTGGCCCAGAAATTTCACTTCATCTTGCCAGAATATACATTTGGAAAACTTGGCTTTTAATACATTCCTTCTGAGGATTTCTAGAACCTGTTCCAGATGCTTTTCATGTTCGGCCTTTGATTTAGAGAAGATTAGAATATCATCAATAAAAACCAGAACAAATTTATTCAATACTCCTCTGAATACTCTGTTCATCAGATCGACGAAGTAAGCTGGAGCGTTACATAAGCCGAACGGCATTACTAACCACTCGTAGAATAGGTCGGGGCCTCTGAACGCTGTCATTGGAACACACTCTTCGGCAATTCGAAGTTGATGGAAACCTGTAGCTAGGTCCATTCGTGAGAATACTTGTGCTCCATTTAATCGATCTAACAAATCATCAATCCGCGGCAATGGATACTTGTTCTTTATGGTCTGTTTGTTCAGATCTCGATAATCCACACATAGACGTAAAGTACCGTCAGATTTTGGGACAAATACCACGGCTGCACCCCAGTCAGAGAAACTAGGCCTGATCAGACCTTTCCATACTAGCTGTCGTGTTTGATTGTCTAATTCCTCCTTCTCTTTCAAGGACATTCTTCGAATAGCGTGAACTACCGGCCTTGCATTGGGAATCAAAGCAATCTTGAAATCTATCTCTCTCTGCGGAGGTAAGCGAACAACTTCTTCGAACACATCCGCATAGTTCTTAACGACAGGAATATCTTTAACGAGGTCAGGAATATTCTCCGTGACTTCAGGAACATTTTCAATTTGGGCTGGAGAAACATCGAGAGCTGACCAGAAATCCTTTCTATTTGATGTCGGGCCTTCGCATGGTATGGTTATATAATTCCCCGATTGGGCCTTTGCTTTAACCACTCGCTCGGCGCATTTAACTTCAGCTTCATATTTGGTTAGCCAATCCAATCCCAGAATAAGATCGAATTCATTAAAATTCATGATGATAGAGATAATAGGGAATTTATAGCAAGAAAAAGAGACAGGTACTGCACAAACCCAACTGAGATTGATGGAACCTCCAACTGGATTTCGGACAGTCATTGGCTCTTTGAGTTTCTTCAAATTCAAATCCAACTTCTTGACTGCACTCTTTGCAATAAAGCTTCTTGACGCGCCTGTGTCAAACAGTACTTTAACTGGAATGTTTTTGACATTGAGCGTGCCTTCTAAAACATCAGACCTTTCCTGAGCAGACGAAGATGCGGGCACTTCTACCACTTCATTTACTTGCGCTGCTTTGGACTTCTTAAATTGCCTGCAGTCCTTCTCAAGATGGCCAGTCCGACGGCATTGAACGCACTTTCTATTCTCTTGAAATCCCTCTTTGGATTTAGATCCACTCTTTGTTCGCTTTTTCGAGGGTTTGCAATTTCCTTGAAAATGCCCTGGCTTATGGCAGTTATTGCATATGGCGGTCGTTACGGGTTCTTTCTCAGCTCTGGCCCTTTTTCTCTTGGCACTGGGCTTCTTATTGACCTCTGACCTCGTACTGTTTTCAGGAATATCAGTTTCTGACTCTGTTTTGTCACTAGAACAGACTTCTTCTTCGTCACGTAACATTCCTTTCTTATGGAGATCTTCATACTGATAAGCCATATAAATCATTTCTGGAAAAGGAAGCTTCACATGCCCCAATACTTTATTCTGGAATTTCCTTTGAAGCCCATGAATAAATCTCATATTTTTCCTCTTCGGATTTTGAATTAGATGAGGAGCGAAGTGAGCAAGTTCATTGAATTTCTTATGATATTCGGGAATGGTCATATCACCTTGTATTAGATAGGAAAATTCATCACATAATCTCTCGGTTACTTCGGGAGGAGTAAATCTTTGTAGGAAAATCACTTTGAATCTGTCCCAGGTGATATCACCTTCTGGATTATCTTTGATGATGGTTTCCCACCAAATTAAAGCTTCTTCTTTAAGCGCCCAAGATGCTACTAACCGTTTCTGGTCATCTCTTAGCTGGATATGCTCAAAGATTCTCTCGACAGAACTCATCCAAGCTTGAGTTTGAATAATAGATTCATTGCCCGAGAATTGTGCTCCACCCAGATTTCGATATCTCTTGAATAGAGCCTCTAGGTCGGGTTCTGTATTCCTTCTGTTTCTGGCACTCATTTTTCTAGTACTTCTGCAATTAGCAGATCAAGTGTCAGGTCACAGAAAAGATAGTTTAACATATAGAAACACATACTTCAAATGTAAATGTGTCTATCAAGGTGTAATTTCATTTTGCTTTACTCATACTAGGATATTACTGATCCTATCTGTATAGAGTTACCCGTCCTAGAACACTACTGGTTCTATTTCTGACGAGTTCGTTCAAATGTTATATTCCAGAACTAAGCTTAACCAAAGCTCTGATACCACGTTGAGACGACCCGATTTCCCGTTCTCACGGAAACAAGGTTATCTTTTGGAATATAACACAGAAACAGATAATAGCAGAACAGAATTAAATAAATACACCAGAATGAACAACAAAATATACTGGATAAAAGTAATCATCAGAGTTACACAGTATACAGGATCTTACTTAGTACAAATACAGTTCAGCTATACATAAATGTCTACAGCGGAAATAAACAAAATATGTACAATAGGAGCTGAACAGCATAAAAAGAAATAAATGATAGAATCCATCTTCAGCTCCAGCTATCCAGAAAGAACCAGCTAAACCTGAATACAAGGCTGCCCGTGTAGAAAAAGGGGCACCCGAGTTTGAGAGTGAAACAAACTACGAGTCAGTCATGGGACTGGTATGAGAAATCCACTCAACACATATATAATTTGGCTAATCACAGGACCACGCCACTTTCGTGGAACGGGTTTACTCCATTGGATTGCCAGTGCTTTAAAACAAATCTTTCTTTTTAACATCGCTATGCTTTTTACAAAAATGAAGCCGTTATAAGACTCAGTTCCCATCACACAATGCAACGCAAACCGGAGGATAGAGTTTTTACCTTATAACGGCCAAGATATGCTTGATACGAATAAAACAAAGGCATTTGATATTATTGCTAGTGTATATATGTTTTGAAAACAATTTCAAATCATAACTATCAATCATAGACGGCATTAATGCCCCATACCACTATGTCGTCATATATAGGTATACAATCAAAATCGCATCGTCACGTATTTGGAAATTGGATCTCCGTCATGAACCAAGGCAAAAGATAGTCCTTACCGAATTCGAGACAATCTAGCCCATGTCTCAGGATCAGAACGCATCGACCCTTGGAGCGACAGGGCCGGTCCACCGATGTGGATTAAGAATGCCTGAACACTACGTTTCCCCACCCTTTGGGGCGTAAACGAGCCAACGAATGACTCCATCGGACCCGGATCGTCCGATCAAACCGAGGCGCCTCGCAACAGCAACAACCACATAGGTGAAAAGTATATAAATGTCAGGGCTGGTAGGTCACTGACACCACCCTAGCTAGAAGAAAACGCATGTCCTCCCTGAGGTCCTTCCTCCCGTTTTAGGTTCATACCGGGGTGTGAGGCTCGCGAATTTACGTTATACACAAAGCTACGCCACACAGGCGGTGCTTTGATCATCACCACAAGACTTTGCTTTTCAACAGAAGCCCTGATCACTGCATCTTAGCATGCCACACAGAATAAATCCTATGTCAGACACACAGTCCATTTACAAGTCCGTTCTGGGTCTGAACGAAACCGGAGGCACTAAATACCTCGCAAACCCTTCGATCAACACGTACGTCTGAACGATCACCACTCATTATCCATATTTCGGGATGCCTCCCAATCAGGACCTCGGTTACCATCCAAACGAGGTGAAGATCTCCGGTCTTCGACCATCGTCTTCATCTTCGAATTTCAATCGTCGGTCGATTATTCGAAATGAGAATTAACTCGGCCTTTCCAAATAATTCACGTATATTTAGAATTTCAAATCGATTTATTTCAATGGTTAAATTATTCGACAACACCAATTGTGTTCTTTATATAGTTTTCACACCAAACACATTCAACCATCAAACATCACATAAATCAAGCAAATTCAGTTTATTTCCATTCCATATCGCTTACGATATTTTATAACTATTTATCGCTATTTTTATTTATTTTAAAATAGCCATTATATTCAAAACGACGTTTCGGGCCATAACGTGGCCGTGGCGCTGTTTTTCTTCAGATTTGATTTACACATATCTGAAAATCTAACCGTTGGATCTTCACAAAATTTACATCATTAGAAAGGTCTTTTCAAAACGAATCCAACGGTTCCAGTTTCGGGGAAATCCGACGGTCGGATCTCCCGGTACAATCGTTTGAAGTTTCGATTTCAAAATACGAACTGCAGCGTCGTTATTCGATTAAATATAATTATATTTATATATATAAATAAATATAATCGTTTCTGGCGCTGTTTTTCTTCAGAATTGAATTAAACATTCCAGACAATCCAACCGTTGGATTTTAACAAGGTTGGTGCCGTTGGAAAGATTATTCCAAGGCGAACCCGACGGTTGAGGTTTCGGGAAAATCCAATGGTCGGATTTCCCGTACTAGTCGTTTGAAATCACGGTTTCAAAATACGAACTGCACGGCTTCGTTTCGTTTTAATTTTATTTATATATTTATATAAATATAGTTCATTCAACGATTTCTATATCGTTTTCACTTCAAATATTTTTCTAACTCCTTAAATTTTGGAAAAATTTCGCCATAACCTCCCCTGCACCGGGAGCGTCGGGAAATCGCAAATAGCGTCCCGGTCCTTCTAATCTCAAAAAGAAAAAGAAAAAGCCAAGCGGCTAGCCAATCAGGCTCAAAATCATCACCCAAACAAATCAGTAAATGTGTACCTATTTGTCGGGCACAAAATTTTATTCCTCTTCTCTAGCCCCTTTGCTATAACCTGTTCAATGAATATGCATGTACATATATATACAGTTCATATCATTTTTCATTTTCTATTCAACTTCATATTTGATTTCTATTTGGTTTAAAAACTCCATTCATTCTAATGCTACATAAATAGGTGCAAATCATTTCATTAGCTAATTAATGAATATTTCAACTCATATATGTTTATTTTGAACAAGTGGCTATTTTCAACATTTCACATTTCAACGATTTATGCATACAATAAAAATGTGATTTTTATTGTAAAACAATTCATTTCAAAACACTATTTTTCTATATAGTTCAAGTTGGTGATAAAAATGGGATTTTTATCATAAAACAATTTATTTCAAAATATGAATACCATTCAACACATGAATTGCTAAACAACGAATGAATATCAATCCAACACATGAATGTTTTCTATAGTTTCTATATATAGATAAAAATGTGATTTTTGTTATCGAACAATTTATTTCAAAATATGAATACCATTCAACACATGAATTGCTAAACAACGAATGAATATCAATTCAACACATGAATGTTTCCTATAGTTTTTTATATATAGATAAAAATGTGATTTTTGTTATCGAACAATTTATTTCAAAATATGAATACCATTCAACACATGAATTTCTAAACAACGAATGAATATCAATTCAACACATGAATGTTTTCTATATAAGGAATAAATATAGTTTAAGCATATGAAAATAATTCAAACACACAAATATTATTCAAAATTTCGGCAGCATAACGGCAGGGTAGTTACACCGGCACCGTCCCTAGTACGGCTCCTCGCTCTACCTTAAAACCTCGCGGTTTTTGACAATGGGAATCATGCATCTAGTTCGCACGCAGGCGGCATGTATATATTTTTTTCATTTCCACAAACTAATCCTATGTGGTTTCAACCAAATATTTCACAACCACAAATGGGTATTTTTCAACCACAATCAACCAATATCAATCACAAACAATCCCAACCAATCATTCAATTTTCACCACAATTTCAACCAATAAATATCGTCCATGGTTTGTGGACGAGGGGCGTATATATATATATAAATATATATTTATATATAGCAATTCACTTTTACTTCACACATATATATATAAATTTTAAATCAGAAATCTCACCAATAGCTATCCAACTGCACGACTCTTCCTAATAGAAATCTTCGCCTTTTGTTGCTTTCGCCCGTATTCTCTACATATGTAAAAATAGAATTTTTACTATGCTATTCAATATATAAAAATCGAATTTTTCCTTTTGCTTTCAACATATAAGAATATGATTTTTCCTTTTGCTTTCGACATATAAAAATATGATTTTTCCTTTTGCTTTCGACATATAAGAATATGATTTTTCCTTTTGCTTTCGACATATAAAAATATGATTTTTCCTTTTGCTTTCGACATATAAGAATATGATTTTTCCTTTTGCTTTCGACATATAAAAATATGATTTTTCCTTTTGCTTTCGAATCAGTTTTAATTTCTTTTATAAAATTCAGTTCTAAAAATTCTTTTTCAAAACAGTTTTATACTTTCTTTTTTTAAAAAAAACCAGTTTTAAAAATTCTTTTTCAAAACAGTTTTAATTTCTTTTAAAAATTTCAGTTTTAAACCTTTAAAGATTTCAGTTTTTATTTTATTTACAAATCAGTTTTTATTTTGTTTTTTAAAAAAAACAGTTTTTAACTTTAAATAATTTCAGTTTTAATACTTTAACATAAAACAGTTTTTAAATTTAAATAATTTCAGTTTTAATACTTTAACATAAAACAGTTTTTAAATTTAAATAATTTCAGTTTTAATACTTTAACATAAAACAGTTTTTAAATTCGGTTATATAAAAAAAAACAGTTTTAAAATTATTTTATAAATCTCAATTCTTAAATGTTTTAAAATCAGAACTTAAAACAAAAATAAAATAAATAAATAAAATTAAAAAAAAACTTACAGTGCTTCGAAGAAGGGGGGATGAAGATGTCGGCGGCGGCAATTGGTTCAGGGGGGAGGAGGGAGTCTTCGCAGACGTCGAGACGGGGGGGCTTCTTCGTCGGAGTTCGCGCGAGGGGGGGGGCTGCTTCGTCGGAGTTCGCGCGAGGGGGGGGCTGCTTCGTCGTCGGCGTTCGAGGTTAGGGGGGGGAGGGCTGCGGATCGAATCGATTTAGGGTTTTTTACTTTCTTTTTTTTTTTTTTTTCCTGTTCTGGTTGTAATCGAATGAACGGGGGGGGGCCTTCGCAGGAGATAAGGAGGGAAGGGGGGGGATATTTTATATTATTATATTTTTTTTTTTTTTAATTATTTAATTTAGCAAAAGGGTTGACTTTCACGTACGACCTCGAAACGAGGCCCACCGCCTGTCGTCCATAGCGTTTCACCCCCATTCCGAACACAATGGGATATGTATCGCAAGCTGATTTGATCGTTACAATCAGTTTCCTTTTGAATTTTCATTTAAATCACTATATTGAATTTTAAACGCACGTTTCAAATTACCGGGGCCACATACTAACTAGAAAAATTTCAGAAAAATATTTTCTAGCTTCGTATTGACGATACGGTCCTAACAAAACTAGTTTCGTCGAATTCTGAGACCGTTTGCAAAATGGCCAATTTCCATTCGATTAAAATCAACAGAAACTGGTCAAACGCGTTTTCCTTTGCCACGCTCACATATTGATTCGAAAAATTATGAAATTTGAAACCTAGCAATAACTTGACACTGCGGACCCAACAAAAGTGGTTTCGTCGAAATCCGAGGTCATCTGCAAAATATCCATTTTTTTAAGGGCCTTATATATATATAAATATATATAAATTCCACAGCGACTATTTCTAATTTTAAACTGGACATATCTTATCATTTCTAAGATGAAATCTCAGTTTGTTAACTTCGTTATAAAGATATAGCTATACAGATTCAAATGTTTCTTGTTTCGTTCAATTCTGACTTATATTGAATTCTGTATATTCATTTGAAATTAGAAATCGAATTTTCGAACTACCGCGCTATTTTCAATTCTATATATAATTATATTTAATTATATTGGTTTTCAAATGTCGATTCAACTCAGTTTTCATCGCCATTACTTAAAATATTTATTTTAAATATTTAAAATCCATTATTTTAGCCAATTTAAAATTTTTTAAATTGGTTCAGATTTTCTGGGTCGTTACAGGATGCTAGTGTTTGCTAGTGGTTGCTCGTGGATGCATATACACACACATTAGGCACTAGATCGGCTCAATCACTTTCATACTGCATATAAATGTGTGTTTATTTAGATTAATGGATGTATAATGGTTGTGTTATCGTATGGATGTTGCATTCGGATGAATGGATGCGCACACATGTAGAAATAATATGTATCATTAGGGATCATTTGCATACATAACGAACGCATGGCACTATCATAATCTGCATTAAGGAGGTCAACCGAATCAGTAGACTGCCTGATTTTGCATTAGATACGGACATTTACACACACTATGCATATAAACATGAAAGCATTAGAAGTCTTTTAAGGACAATGGATGCCTGTGTTTGATGGTTGAGTAGGTGGACGATTGGATGGTAGGATATGTATTCATCGTAACTTGAAGATTTCATGGTCGAAATCCTTTAAAGAGGGGAGAATGTAACACCCTGTGTTTTCTATTAACATAAACTAACGAATTAAACAACACTAAATTTAAAATGTGAGAACTATGGGAAACGGGTTAGACCATTGTGTTCGTCTCGGAATTCTGGTTGAGATAGAGTCCGAGTTTGCGTAAATTGGACTTCGTATGAAAAAGTTATGGCTGTCGGAAGTTTCCAGAAAATTCAAATAAATTCAAACAGCTCAAAAACAGATTCAAAATTAAAATCAGAAGTCAGAAGAGGGCTGTGCGGGAAAATTCCCGCCCAGGAGCCAGGTCGACCAGGGGTCGACCCTAGTGTCGACCTGGGGGTCGACCTAGGAGTCGACCTGGGGGTCGACCCTACTGTCGACCTGGGGGTCGACCTAGGAGTCGACCTGGGGGTCGACTTGCCCCCCAGGCAGATCTGAAAGATGACGATTTTGTGATTCAGTGCTGAGTCATTAGGGCTGAGGTGTCACCCTATCTTGACTGGATGGTCTTGATTGATTCTAGGTTGATCGGATGGCCTAAATTAATCCTAAATTCTATATAAACACATGTAGACTCAAACCCTAAAACCTAATCAAAATTAGAACTATGGTCGTCATGCTATCACCTTGCAACCTAGAATAGCCATCATCAACTAGAGGAAAAGTAAAGCTAATCAACTCAATTCAGCTCAAGTCTATAACAACTACAACAACAAATTTGTCTACTTCAAAGGCGAGCTAAATCAATTTCAGAACTCAGATCCCAGAACTCAAGACCTTCTTTGAGTTGTGAGTTCGATTTCTTTAATAAGATAATTAACAAGTTAATTAGGTTGAGTTATAAGTTGGGTTATATGGTTATGTTTGTAGAACATTGGGAAAAAATGTGATATTTTGTGAATGTATGCTAGTTGTTCATAATGATAGTTTTTGTTCTGAATCCCTTTGTATATACCCAATCATATATGTTCAACCTGATTCATGTTTGACAACATTGTATATGCAAGTTTGGGTGAAGATTATATGCTAGTTTCTATGTGAATTGTACATAGTTTACATGTGAACCAAATAAGATGACTCTATGCACATTTAGGTAGAAATTGGATTCACATATATGCAAGTTTACACCTTTAGATTTAGATCTATGATATACCTAGTTTTATGCAAGTTTGTGACTATGGCCTATGCAAGTTTTGGGTGAAAACTATATTCATATATGCAAGTTTTGGGTGAAAACTATATTCATATATGCAAGTTCACACCTTTTAGCCTATGTTTAGATTCATGGCAATACCAAGTTTATTCAGGATATGTTGTAATCCTTATTAGTAAGTTAGATCCATTTTGTGTGTTATGCAAATTTGCGATGTTTCTTCCCTTTTATGTCATTAGACTAATTGCTAGTCTAATATATATATATATATATATGTCATGATAAACGAACGAACAACGTGGGGGATGATGGGGGTAATATTGAATATACACAAATTGAGAATCGGCATAAATGGCCTTAAAAAGGCATATAATTAATTTAAGACATTAATTGGAAAAAATGGTATTTATGGACATAATTTAGGTGACAATTATGGACATAAGTATATTTGAAATTTATTTACAAATTTGAATAGGGATATTAATCCAATTTGGGGTTAAATAAAGATGTGTAAATAAACCGCCTAAGACACGAGGTTAGACTCTTTTGTGGTATAAGACTGCCCGGACCCACCCGGAAAATCCAGCAGCCACAAATGCCAGTCTAATGTGAGAGGTCAAACGCATGAATTAAATGCGTGACAGTTTTAATGACACGAGGTTAGGCTCGTTTATGGTGTAAGACTGCCCGGACCCGCCCGGCAAATCCAGCAGCCACAAATGCCAGTCTAATGTGGAAGGTCTTTACAAGTTTATGGTGTTAATGAACCAAGAAACACTTAACCAGATAAACATGTGGTGGGACATGGGGAGTTAAGTGGGTGCCATGGGTGGCATGTGAAATTAAGAGGGTGCCTTGGGTGGCATGTGAAATACGATTAGATACACTTAACCAAGATTGAAACATGTAAGAAGACATGAATAAGAATGGGGTTAAGTGGGGAAAACCTTAGAGGGGACCAAGCATATGTGAAACTTGTGTCATGCATGGGGGCCCTTTTCAAACCAGTAACCCATTAATTATCTTTGTGGGCTCGACCCAAGTCGAAGACGGGACACGCGTACTCGGTTTGATTGTAAGAGGTCAAAACGGGTTAGCGGTGGCAACGCAAGTCCAACGGGGTTAGGTGCGTGTGTGGCCCCGGGCTGGTAGGTAAGACGTTGCATCGTGTAGGTATAAGCCATGCATTTTTGGTGGTATCGGGTTGCCACTTTGGGGAGTGATACACCCCACTGTGAGGCCAGCACGGGTATCTACGGGTTAGGGAGCCGATCGAATGGGGGTAGTGGGTACACTTAGTGGAGATAGGGGCAGATGGTACCTATGAAGGCAGCTAGGGGTACACGAAACTACCATTATCATTATTAAGTTTGGTAGGCGGGATCAACTTTTAGGGTGTTTGGTGTGTTGCAATGTAGTAATTATCTTATAATGATTAGGTGTGCCTTTAACGTTATCTTTGTTCATCTTATTCCTTTGTTTGCTCCGACATGCCCATTGGCTGACAGTCATTTCCTTATTTTCCAGCTTATTCCATGTCCCAGTTACTTAATGATTATATTGTTAAAGTTATTGCACTCGCCAGAGTTTATGTCTGACCCCCTTTGCTTCCACCTCTTTTCTTCCTCCCCCCCCCCCCCAAGTGCTCAGGGTGGGACTAGCACTAGTGGAGCTTGATTTGGACAGCTTTATCTCTCTCTCTCTCTTTTTGGAAGTTGCTTGGATTGCTGAAGTAAAGTTCAGCCTATCTTATTTGTGGCTATTTTATGTTAGGGTTATGTCTGTTATTTTATGTACTCAGAACTTATTCGTCAAGATGGATAATAAGTGTATTTGGTTTTGTAGTTGGTTTTGATGTGATGTAACCAAACTATTTCTCCGCTGCAATAAAAGTGGTCTTTTGTTTTCCAAGTACCGATATATTTATCTATCTTGTTTACTTTTTTGTTCTATACACAATAAACGCTCCACCAAAATTAAGGCATTCCCTTTGTGAGTGACCTTAACGGAGGTGGGGTGTCACAATAATAGTCTCATAGGCATAAGATGTACAACATGATAAGTTCTGTCATATCAATCACAACAGTCACATTGGCATGATATGTTCCATTATGTCAATCGTAACAGTCTCATAGGCATGATCGGTTTCATTATCTTAGTCATAACAGTCCTGTAAGCATGATAAGTGTCATTATATAAATCACAATATTCTCATAGGCGTAGGCAATTCAGATTTGACAAAAGGATAAGCATGAATTAGAATTAGGCATAGTTCTAAATCCGATTATTACAATCATGATTTCTATTAGGTGTTTAAATTGGAATAATAACTGAACTTACTGAAAAAGGACAGATCTTGTATTCTGGGATCTGATTTTTGAATTTATTAAGCTAATCCTTTGATGTAGACTTTTGATTTGAAGTTCGTCTAATCGATTCCTAGTTTGGATTGATTTTATAGTTTGGAGAAGATGAAGGTGGCTAGGCTAGCATGTAGATGAATAGCATGGCGGCACCATAGGTTTAGGGTTATGAGGTTAGGGTTTAGGTTTAGCTACATATATATAGATGTCTAGGATTAATTCCAGCCTTTAGATTAGACTAGGAGAAATCAGAGCCATCCAAACCAAAGAGATGTGTCATCCAGCCAACCACAACATGACACATAAGCCCTAATACCTCAGAATTTGTCATCAGGCCAATCAGAGAAGGCCACATCAGCTAAGGGCTATAAAAATTCGTCACTGGATCTAGATCACAAAAGGGGTCGACTCCCTATAGGGGGGTCCACACCTATGTCGACACCCCTATAAGGGGGTCGACACCTATGTCGACTCCCCCAGGGGGTCCGACACCTCTGAGCGGGAAATTTCCCACTCAGCCCGCTCTGACCAAATTTCGAATTTTGAATAATTTTGACCTTTAATTATTATTTTAATTTAATTTCTGTTTAAACTTGAAATCTTCTGAACTCCATAAATTCTTCATATGGAGCCCGATTTACGCAAACTCGGGCTCTATCTCAAGCAGAATTCCGAGACGAATGCAATGGCGTAACCCGTTTCACCCAATTCTTCTTCTATAAATTAAGTGTTCTTAAATTTTTTAATTTTAACATTCATAGAAAATTTAGGGTGTTACATACTCCCCTCCTTAAAGGATTTCATCCTCAAAATCTCTAAGTTAAGAAGAATGTATCCTAACATCCAACATCCATCTACTCAACCATCAATCACAGGCATCCATTGTCCTTAAAAAGATTTCTAATTCTTTCATGATCATATGCATAGTGTATGTATATGTCCTTATCTAATGCAAAATCAGGCGGTCTACTGATTCAGTTGACCTCCTTAATGCGATTCATGTCAGTGCTATGAGTCCATCATGTATGAAATTATTCCTAATAGTATTTGGTAACTTCTACATGAGTGCACAATCATTCATACAAATGCAACGTCCACATGATAACACATCAAGTTTCAATCCATAAATACATTTATGCATATGCAATATGAAAGTGACTTAGCCGATCTAGTACCTAGTGCGTGTATATGCATCCACGAGCAACCACTTGCAACCATCAATCATAAAATGTTTCAAATACATGTTTACATTCATTGGTTTCTACCTAAGGATCAAGAATAGGACCGAGGAGATATACTTAAGAGATAGATACAAGCATGCATAAATTTATGGAAAAAGAGACCAAGAATGTACTCTTAAAAAGATAAGGGTAGGCTCCGCGTATCCTGTCTTCAGTCTCCCAAGTCGCGTCTCCTTCAGCATCGCTCCACTATACTTTAACTAGCTTGACCTCACGATTGCGTAGCTTTTTAACTTCTGTACCCAAAATGTGAGTTGGAACTCTTCTCACCATCGCTTCTCGTTCCACTTCTATTTCCTCTAATATGCTTGGCTCCATAACTTCCGCAGACTCATGTAAGCACTTTCGTAGATGAGAGACATGAAAGACATTATGTATTCCAGCCAATCTTTCGGGCAGCTCTACTTTATAAGTTATCTTCCCAATCCTCGCAATGATAGAAAATGGCCCTATAAATCTTGGTGCCAATTTTCCTACGTACCCAAAGCGAACGACATTTTTCAAAGGAGATAATTTAAGAAAAACTCTGTCTCCAACCTCAAACTCAAGGTCGGTCCTTCTTTTATCAGCGTAGGACTTCTGTCTATCTTGTGCGGTCTTCATTCATCTTCGAATCAAGTCCACCTTCCCTGAAGTTTCTTTGATCATGTCAGGCCCAAGTATGAGCTTGTCTGTAAACTCCCACCAACAAGTCGGTGATCGGCATGGTCTCCCATACAAGGCCTTAAAGGGTGTCATGCCTATGGTGGCTTGGTAGCTAGTGTTGTAGGCAAACTCCACCAAAAGAAGGTGATCCTCCCATGTTCCCCCAAAATCAAGAATGCACAATCTCAAGAGATATTCTAATACTCTGTTCACCCTTTTCATCTGACCATCGGTTTGAGGGTGATAGGCAGTGCTTAAGCATAGTTGTGCGCCTACAACATCTTGCAAACTCTTCCAAAACTCGCTCGTAAATATAGGATCTCGATCACTTACTATGCTAGAGGGTATTCCATGCAGTCAAACTACCTCTTTAAGATAAATGGATCCTAATGATGAGGCAGTCCTCCTACTCTTAACAGGTATAAAGTGAGCGCTTTTAGTGAGCCTGTCCACTATTACCCAAATACTGGTATTGAACCTTCTTGATCTAGGCAACCCATCAATAAAGTCCATCGAAATGCTATCCCATGTCCACTGTGGGACCTCTAGAGGATGAAGCAGACCACCAGGCTTCTTCTGCTCTGCCTTGACTTGCTGGCATATCAAGCATTTAGAGACAAACTCAGCTACATCCTTCTTCATGCCATTTCAAAAGAAAACCCTTTTTATGTCTTCATACATCTTGTCCCAACCTGTGTGTATGGTCAACTTAGAATAGTGTGTTTCTTCGAGAACGGTTTTCACCAAATCCCTTGCTTGTGGGACGCATAGTCTTCCATCCCGTCTCAACCAACCCTTGTCATCAATGGAGTATTTATTGAGATGACTAGAAGTCTCACCTCTAATTAGCTTATCCATTACATCAACTAGCTGAGGGTCTTCATGTTGCGCGGTTCTTGATAAGTCCAAAAGAGTAGGCCGCACCTCTAGCAAAGTTAACAAGCCAGGTACAAATTCAAAGGAGGGTCTAAAGTCAAAGTTTTCTATGTACTCCAAGTTTTGCCTTTCTACAAAGATAGGACTTAAGGTTAGCTTTTTCCTATTTAAGGCGCCTGCTACCACATTGCCCTTGCCAGGGGTATAAGAAATCTCAAAATCGTATGAGGCAAGAAATTCCATCCACCTTTGTTGTATTAAGTTAAGATCTTTCTATGAGAAAAGGTACTTTAACGATTTATGATCAGTAAACAATTCAAACCTTTCTCCTAGCAGGTAATGACACCATGACTTAAGAGCGAAAACAATGGCAGCTAGTTCTAAATCATGAGTTGGGTAGTTTTTCTCATGTACCTTCAACTGCCTTCCTCCATAACAAACTACTCTGCCCTCTTACATCAAGACAGCGCCCAATCTTGTACTGCATGCGTCTTGTGTATATAGTAAACATCTTACTCCCTTCTGGCAATGTTAGAACTGGGGCTGTTGTCAGATCCCTTTTCTGTAAAAGCCCGCTAGCCCGAGAAAACTCCGTACTTCGGTTGCATTCCGTGGAATCTTCCAATCTTGCACTGCAACAAATTTTGCGGGATCCACAGCTATTCCCTCTTTGGACACCACATGTCCAAGAAACCTTACTTCTTCTCTCCAAAAATGGAATTTGGAGAAGTTTGCTTTCAGTTGATGTGCACGAAGAGTATCCATGACTTCCCTTAAATGCAAAGCATGTTCTTCCTCACTTTTTGAGAAAATCAAAATGTCGTCCACGAAGACCGCTACAAATTTATTAAGGAACTCTCTGAACACCCTACTCATCAAGTCTACGAAGTAGGCGGGTGCGTTTGTCAAGTCGAAAGGCATGACAAGCCATTCGAAGATACCATCCTGGGTCTTGAACGCGGTCTTATCTATGCTGTCTTCAGCCACTCTTAGCTGATGAAATCCGGTGGCCAAATCTGGTTGGGAGAAAACCGAGGCACTTACGAGCTGGTCGAACAAGTCATCTATTCTAGGAAGTGGGTGCCTATTCTTCTTGGTCAGCTTGTTTAGCTCCATATAGTCCACGCACAGGCAAAGTGAACCATTCTCTTTGATTGCAAACACCACTGGAGCACCCCGTTCAGAAATTCTCCGCCTTATGAACCCCTTTTCAAGCAACTCTTCAACTTGCTTGCTGTGCTCTTTCCTTTCCCTTGGAGCCATGTGTCTAACAGGTAAAGCAACAGATTTTGCATTATCAACAAGGTAGATGCGGAAGTCTATCTCTCGCTTCAGAGGTAAACCCTTCACCTCTTCAAAGAGATACGAGTATTCACGGACTACTCTAACATATTGCAAGTTTTCGACAGACACATCAAGAGATTCTAGGTAGCTAAGCATAATAGAATTCATGGGATTACAAGAGATTTCGAGAGTGTTACTGAGGCGATTCATAAGTCTAACCACTCTCTTTTCACAATCAAGGATGGAACCATTACTGGATAACCAATCCATGCCTAGAATCAACCCATAGCCCGTGAAACCCAAAACATAAGCATTACATCTAAATCCAACGCTTAGTATAGAAATTTCCAAATCCAAACAAATCATTGATAAATAGGATGAACCCCCAATTTGATTTGAAATAACCATGTGATCCTCTACTATACTGGTATCTAGGTGCAGAGATTCAACTAAAGCAGTAGATATAAAAGAGTGCGATGCGCCAGAATCAAAAAGAGTATAAACTGGATGATCAGAGAGATAAACTAAACTCTCAACAGAAATATTTCTACCTCTTTCTTACGGAGGTGCAATGAGAGCGTGATCCAGTCCTCTTCCCTTGCCCTTGCCTTTTTGGGCAATCCTTAGCCATGTATCCTATCTCGCCGCATTGAAAGTAACCACCCATCTTCCTCTTCTTCTTCCTGCAGTCTTTAATTAGATGTCCTGGTATGCCACAAAATTTACACTTCCTCTTGTCACGGGTTTTGTTATTCTTCCCGCCTTTCTTGGAATCCATCTTCTTATTCTGCGATCCCTCCACTTTCTTGTCCAGAGGTCCTTCCACCTTTGCCTCTTTCTTGCAATCCTTGTCTTCCTCCTATAACAGTGCCATTTCCACCAGTCTCTCAAAAGTTACGCCATAGGTATATGGGACATAGCTAGGCTGTGCAGTGGCTCATTCAACCCTTTAACGAAATGGAGAGCCTTTTTATGTGGAGTGTTTACAAGCTCCAGTCTGAATCTAGCCAGCTGGTTAAATTAGTTGACGTATTCCTTAACCGATTTGCTTCCCTGTTTGAGTGCTAAGAACTTTTCCATCTGTAGACTTTGTTCAGCTTGCGAGAGGAACTTCATTTCAAATCTCATTTTGAAATCCTCCCAAGTTTCAACTGGTCTCTCAGCATTAGTAACTTCCCACCAGTAAGAGGCTTCGTCCTTAAGTAACCATACAGCCAATTGTATCTTCTGCCTATCGTCCACCTCAAAGATAACAAACAAATCTTCTGTTTCCTTGAGCCAATTTCTTGCTTCCACAAATGACTCAGTCCCATTAAAGTTCTTTCCCCCCACAGCTCGAAAGTCTCTACATATCTTCGAGAAAGAATTCACATGCAGAGAAGAAGGAGGAGGAGGAGGAACGACCGCAACTGGGGGAGGAGGAACGTCTGCTGGGACTGCGTCATTAGCCCTATCCTCCAGATACCTTTTGAAGCAGCCAGGTATCGGTACGCCCTCGAGAAAATTAAGATCCCTAAACATGCTGAAACGAAAAGAAAAGGTTCAAAACAGAGGATAGAAAGAAAGTGCATATGGCTTTGGGGATTATGCCTTTAAAATAAAACAACACTTTTTCTTGAAAATGCTTCTTTAAATTTCTTTTTGGAAAAAATTAGTTTTCAAAAACTTTTATCTGATCTGGTAAACCATCGCTCTGATACCAAGTGAAACACTCCACCTCCGTTAAGGTCACTCACAAAGGGAATGCGTTAACTTTGGTGAAGCATTTTAGGTAAAAGACACAGATAATTTACAAGACAGACATATAAATAGCGGAAAACTGAAATCATTTCATAAATAGCGTGGTTCAGTCAAAACATTACAAGCATTGTATCAAAAACCAACTTTTAAATTATTACAATAAAACATCTGTCTTGATTTAAAACTCCAAGTACATAAAGAAGCATAAAACAGTAGTAAAGCAGCATAAATCCCCGATAAAAGTGTAACAACAGCCATAGCCCAAGAAAAGAGAATCCAAGCAATACTTCTGCTCTCTTCAAGCTGGAAAAGGTCTGCACTAAGTTGAAGTATTCCCTCCCTACGTACCTGGGGGTTGGGGGGACAGAAGAAAAGAAGGCGAAAGAAAACGGGTCAGACATAAGCCTGGTATGTCCAGTGATTATTCCGCATGTAAACAGGTAAAAGGATTATGACATGAATAAACTGAATATAGGACAATACCATAGAAATAAGATAATATAAGATAAGGCAAGATAAACTGAATATTCTATCACACTCATTTCCATTTCTCTGCACCTATAACGAATGTTTCAACTACCATCATTTGTTCATAACAAGGTGATCCCTTTTCCGATCGACTTCTACTCACATGCATTTATTTCTTATGTAATATGGCCCCGCTTGATTGTAGATACCTGTGCTGGTCCCGCTATAGGGTGTATCAATTCCTATGGTGGCAACCTGACACAAATTCTAGATGCACAGTGTATATTACTGATGTCTTGTGCCTGCTTTATCCACTCCAGAGAACATGAACGCTGTAACAACCCGAATTTTTATAACATGTTAAAACCATAAATCAAGGCAGAATTAAATTTTAATATAAGAATCAAGGGAAACGTGTTACGCCATTGCGTTCGTCTCGGAATTCTGCATGAAATAGAGTCCGAGTTTTCGAAAATAGGAGTCCGGATGAAGAAGTTATTGCCTATAGAAGATTCAGCAAATTTCAGACCGGCATGTCGACCTGGGGGTCAGATCGACCATATGGTCGACCTTAGGGTAGACCTACCCCCCCTCCCCCCCCCCCAGGTCGACCATATGGTCGACCTCCCCCCCCTTACAGGTCGACCTGGTTGGCCTGTTTTGACCCAGAACCATTCTTACACTGCTATGCTGCTAATTTACCTCTTGAATCATGGCCGCCGCCACCAACTTAAGGCTTAAGCATTCAAACTGGATTCAAATCAAAGATCAACGCATCTACAACAATTCAAGAGAATAGATCAGCGACACCACAACATTCTACGACAAATTTCTAGGCTTGACTTCTGTATCTAAATTTCTTAGACCACGATCTGTAAGTTATAGTTACTTTTAGATAAAAACTATAAATCTAATATGGGCATGTTAAATTGGAATTGATTTATGTATGATTCATATCTATTCTTGTTTTCTTCTTGGATCTTGACTATTGGGAATATTGTCTACAATGTTGAAACTATTGTTAATGGCATAAGACTATGACTACGCCTATGACTGTGAACATAAGACTATGACTATGCCTATGACTGTGAACATAAGACTATGACTACGCCTATGACTGTGAACATAAGACCATGACTATGCCTATGACTGTAAACATAAGACTATGCCTATGCCTATGACGGTGAACATAAGACTACGCCTATGACTATGACGGTGAACATAAGACTATGCCTATGCCTATGACTGTGAATATAAGACTATTTCCTATAACTATGACAAGGACAATTGTGGCTAATCACCTATGAGGTTATTGCCTAGGATTATGACTATGAAATTGGATCTAAGCTTGATTTTCTATTCAGACCTATTTTCTTTATTTGTCTTGATTTTGGGGATTTTTCTATTTAAGTTAGATTTATCCGTGTTCTTGAATCTAGATTATTATTCAAACCTTTTTCATGTTCATAATGTTATGCCTGCGATGTTTTAATCAATTTATTCAGTTAGGTCATGCCTTGGAAATAAATTGATAATAGAGCAATGTTTATTACGTTGATCTATGCCTGTGGTTCTATTTTACCATCATGTTGAATTGGTAATTAATGAATAAGTCCACTCATATGTATATGAACTTGGAGTATAACTCGTGATGACAAGTTGTGTAGTTTATCATGTTATGCAAGTATTAGGTTGTGAAATCATATCACATATGTGACAAAATATTAGATCTACATGTTTATGTGTATATGTTAAACCTATGTCATATTTCAAGATCACACTTATTCATATGCTCGTGATTGATTTGCAAGTTCACATATATGTAAGTTGATTTAGTCTATGTTGCAAATTCACATATATGTATGTTGGTTTAGTCTACGTTGCAAGTTCACACCTATGATATTCATGTTGATTGTTTTGCAAGTACACACCTATGGTGTTCATATTGACTATGCCAAGAATGCCAAGTTTACACCTATGTCATGTTAATGGATTTCTTTATGTAAATTTTGTGTACGTTAAATTAGGCTAATTTTTAGCCTAATATTATATGACGAAAATCATGCGGACGGAAAATTAGGCTAAGATTGTTAGCCTAATATTTAGATGGGGTAACGTTGGGAAAAAAATGGTAATTATAGGAAACTTGGTATGAAACTCGCCATGAAACTTGACATGAACATTGTTATAACTTGAATCTGGATGTGGGCATGAAACCTATCCTTGAAACTTGACACGAACTTGACATGAGTCTTAAACACGGACATGACACTAGAATGAACATGAAAATGGTCAACTCGAGGTTGGGTTGAGTTTGCAGTGTAATTCTGCCCGGAACCGCCCGGCAAATCCAGTTACTGCAAACAATAGGATCCAATGTGGGTAGTTGGTCATATCGCACTTGAAAACCCGAGGTCAGACTGAGTTGTGGTGTAATTCTGCTCGGAACCACCAGGCATATCCAGTGACCACAACAACATGTCTGATGTGAGAGGTTGGGGTGCATTAATGAATTAATGCCACATGATAGGGTTAAGTCATGAACATGAAAGAAAACACTTAACCAACTTGATACATGATTCGTAAGCGGGTTAAGTCACGAACTTGAATGACAACACTTAACCAACGTGACATGCTAGACTGATAAGGGTTAAGTCACGAATTTAAATGACAACACTTAACCTATTGGATGGAAACCCTAGTTACGCGGTCCATTTCAGCAGTAACCCACTAGATGTATCATGGTACCCTGGAACTAGGTAGGGTGGGGCACGATTACTGGGCTGATTGTAAGCGACCAGAACGACGGCTGTGTTGGTGCACCAGTGTAGGTTCAGGCGGGCTATGGTCGTGCATGTGGTCCAGAGTCGAAAAAGCAGGCATTGGGCATCAATAGGTTTATCTGTGCATGCTTGGTTCGTGTCGGTGGTTGGCACCATAGGGCTTGATACTGGTGGACCTAGCACATGTGACTACATTCGTGATAGGGCCGTATGACATAGACACATGACGAGCTAGAACTTGTAGGGAGCCGATCGACTAGTGGATCGTTTCGTTGGACCTAGAAATGGGTTATTTAATGATATTGGGCCAAGGGATTATTTCATGATTTATATAAGACATGGGTTTGGGATTCTAGTACAGTTTATGCAGCGAACCTTGAATATATGATGCTATACTTGATTTATACTTGATTTATCATGTTATCTTAGTCTATCTTGCCCATCTTGACAGCATCCTTATGTTTACTTTCAGTTTATACATGTCATGTTACCTTTATCTGTTTTTATGCTGAAAGTCACTTGGACTTACCAGTCTTTATGACTGACTCATTTTCTTTCGCCTCTTTTTCTTCCGTTTCCCCCCTCCCCCCAGGTTCTCAGGGAGGAAACTCTAGCACTTAGCTTGGATTTCACTTGATTTCAGTTCATCTCATGTACGGTTTGATCTTGAGCTATGCTATGGCTGCATTTCTGCTACCTTTGGGGAATTAAACTCCTTTTGTTGTTTCAAGTTTATGCTTCTTTATTTATGTAAGACGTAATTTATTGTAATGGAAAATAACGACCTTGGCTATTTGATGTAAAAGGTTTTGACTCTTTTTGAAAGTAATGAAATTTAGCTTTTGAATCTTCCTTTGTTTTATTTATGTTCTGTCTTGTAATAATTCTGTGATTGTTTACCTCGATAACGCTCCTCCAAAACTAGTGCATTCCCTTTGTGAGTGACCCTAGCGGAGGTGGGGTGTTACAAACGCCCATACTCCGCCGGAACCTACACTACTGCACCACCCGCCGCTATTTTGACCACTTATAATCAGCCCAGTAATTGTGCCCTACCCTGCCTAGTTCAGGGTACCGTGATACATCTATGTGGGTTACTGCTGAAATGGGTCCCCGTTACTAGGGTTTCCTAATCAACATGTTATAACAGTTAAGTGTTCTCACATTTACCTAACCCCACCCATCTGTTTAACTAACATGTTGTATTGGTTAAGTCCTGCCTTAATTAATCTAACCCTACCATTCTTAGCCTGTCTGTTCCTTAGCTTTAATTCATTCATTAAAGCACCAACCTTTCACATTAGATCTATATTGTTGCGGTCGCTGGATGTGCCGGGCAGTTCCCGGAAGCCTTACACCGCAACTAAATCTAACCTCGAGTTTTTGGGCTTAATGCGCTAACCTCTCACATTAGGTCTATATTTTTGTGGTTGCTGGATGCGACGGGCGGTTCCGGGCAGTCTTACATCGCAACTCAATCTAACCTCGGGTTAGGCATGTTCATCTTTAGCCATTTTACATATTTGTCATATGTGTCCAAGATTTATGTCAATATTTCCCAAGTTGTCAGTACAAGTTTTATGCCACATTCACATGTTATGCAAAATTTTGCTCAATTAAATTATACCCCATTTTCCCGCGTTATAATCGCACGTTCGACGAGATTCAATCTAAGTTCTGAATGAACTTAGTATTCATAAAATAAAATTAAAAGGGGAAAAATAGAGAAGGTGCATAAGAATTGACATAAGGATAAATAGGCATGTAAAGGTATACCCAATTCAAGAATCATGTTTAAACAGACATGTTGTACATTAATAATAAGTATGGGCGCGCTAAGCAATTTACACCATAGGTATAAAGATTAGATAGGATTGGACTCGAGAGAATCACTAATTTTGATGTACAACATGATAAGTCTCATTATATCAATCACAACAGTCTCATAGGCATAGGATGTACAACATGATAAGTTCCATCATATCAATCAAGTCTCATAGGCATGATATGTTCCATTATGTCAATCATAACAGTCTCATGGGCATGATAGGTTTCATTATGTCAGTCACAATAGTCCCATAGGCATGATAGATGTCATTACATCAATCACAATAGTCATTGGCAATTTAGATTTGACAAAAGGATAAGCAAGAATTAGAATTAGGCGTAGTTCTAAATCCGATTATTACAGTCGTGATTTCTATTAGGTGTTTAAATCGGAATAATTACTGAAATTACTAAAAAAGGACGGATCTTGTATTCTGGGATCTGATTTCTAAATTTGTTAAGCTAATCCTTTGATGTAGACTTTTGATTTGAAGTTCTTCTAATCGATTCCTATTTTGGATTTGATTTTCTAGTTTGGAGAAGATGAAGGAGGCTAGGCTAGCTTGTAGATGAACAACATGACAACACCCTAGTTTTAGGGTTATGAGGTTAGGGTTTAGGTTTATCTACGTATATATAGATGTCTAGGATTAATTACAGCCTTTAGATTAGTCTAGGAGAAATCAGAGCCATCCAAACAAAAGAGATGTGTCATCCAGCCAACCACAACATGAAACATAAGCCCTAATACCTCAGAATTTGTCATCAGGCCAATCAGAGAAGGTCACATCAGCTCAGGGCTATAAAAATTCGTCACTGGATCTGGATCACAAAAGGGGTCGACTCCCTACAGGGGGGTCGACAGCTATGTCGACACCCCTATAGGGGGGTCGACACCTATGTCGACTCCCCCTGGGGGAGAAGGGGTCGACACCTTTAAGCGGGAAATTTCCCGCTCTGACCGCTTTGACCGAATTTCGAATTTTGAACAGTTTTGACCTTTAATTATTATTTTAATTTAATTTCTGTTTAAACTTGAAATCTTATGAACTCCATAACTTCTTCATACGGAGCCCGATTTATGCAAACTCGGACTCTATCTCAAGCAGAATCCCGAGACAAACGCAACGGCATAACCCTTTTTACCCAGTTTTCTTCTAAAAATTAAGTGTTATTAAATTTGTTAATTTTAACATTCACAGAAAATACGGGGTGTTACACTTAACTAGCTTAATCGTCTTCCTCATAAGTTGTTTCGTGTCATTTCCCGCTATACGAAGCGGCTTACGAGGTTTCCTAAGTACGATCTCAACTTCTAGGTCTTCGTACTGTTCTGGAGAAGCCACCACATTTGAATTATGCACAAACTTCCATAGGGACACATGGAAAACATTATGCGCACTAGACATCTTCTTGGGTAACTCAGACCTATATGCGAGCTTTCTAATTCGCTCGACTATCGAAAATGGTCCAACAAACCTAGGAGATAACTTTCCTTTACTTCTGAATCGAATAACATGCTTTAATGGCGAAATCTTCACGAAAACCATATTTTCAACGTTGAATTCCAAATCTTTTTTACACTTATCGGCATAATTCTTCTGTCGATTTTGGGTACCTTCATATGTTGTCAAACGATCTCGATACAATCCGACATTTCTCTATTCATTTCCGGCCCAAATATCAACTTATCTCCAGTCTCTAACCAACATGCTGGAGAATTACACGGTCTGCCATACAACGCCTCGTGTGGTGCCATCCCAATACTCGATTGGTATCTATTGTTATAAGCAAACTCAACTGGATGTAGATGGTCTTCCCATGATCCTCCGAAGTCCAATACACAAGCTCTTAGGAGATCTTCCAAAACTCGGTTAACTCTCTCGGTTATACCATCACTTTGGGGATGATAAGCTGTACTCCAAAACAGCTCGGTTCCCAAAGTCTCTTGCAAACTTTTCCAAAATCCACTTGTGAACAATGGATCTCGATCACTCGTTATGCTCTTCGGGATACCATGAAATCGAGCTATCCATTTTATATAAAGCTCAGCAAACTTCGATGTTGTCCTAGTCGATCTGACAGGAATTAACCTTGCACTTTTGATCAAGCGATCCATGATGACCCAAATTCCTTCGTTTCCTGCTCTTGTTCTAGGTATTCCATCCATAAAATAAATCGATATCTGCTCCCACTTCCATCTAGCAACTTCCAATGGCTGAAGCAATCCACTTGGCTTCTTCTGTTCAGCTTCCACCGACTGACAGTTCACGCACATGGAAATGAATTTTCCAACATCCCTTTTCATCCCTTCGCAGTAGTAGGCTCGCTTCATGTCCTGATACATCTTATTACCAACAGGATGAATCGTCATTTTAGAGTGATGACATTCCCTCTGAACCTCATTTCTCAATCCGTCGATATCAGGAACAACCAGTCCCCTTATTTCAAAGCCAACCTTCTCGATTGACCTCAAATTCTTTATCCTCTGGTTCCAACTTCTAGATAATCTCGACAAGCTTTGCATCACACTTTTGGCTTTTGCCAATCCTTTTGATGAGAGTAGGTCTTATCGATAAGCTTGCTAGCATTTTAGGTTCCAACTCACACCGTGGTCTGAAATCAAATCCTGCCAATAACTCGAGGTGCTTCCATTCCGAAAACATCGCTCCGAACTTGCTTGTCTTCAACTCAACGCATCCGCCACTGCATTACCTTTACCAGGAGTATAGGCTATATCAAAATCATATGATGCAAGAAACTCTAACCACCTTTGTTGTTGAAGATTCAAATCCTTTTGGGAGAAAAGATACTTTAACGACTTGTGATCCGTAAACAATTCGAATCGAACTCCCAACAGGTAATGTCTCCATATCTTGAGAGCAAACATGATCGCTGCCAACTCTAGGTCATGAGTTAGGCGATTATTTCATGTGGCTTCAGCTATCGACTTGCGTAGGCCATAACTCTATTCTTTTGCATCAGTATTGTTCCAAGTCTAGTACCACATGCATCAGTGTATACCACCATCTCTTCATTCCTACTTGGAATTGTCAAAACAGAAGCACTCGTCAGTCTCTCTTTTAGGATTCCAAAAGCTTGCTTGCACTTCGGATCCCATGTGAACACTTAGTTCTTCTTCGTCATTCCTATTAATGGTGCAGCCATCTTAGAGAAATCCTTTATAAAATGTCGATAATATCCCGCCAGCCCAAAGAAAATTCTCACATCCGTCACATTCTTAGGTCTATCCCAGTCCAGGATTGCTTCTACTTTAGCGGGGTCAACCGCTATCCTATCCCCGGAAACAACATGACCTAAGAACCTCACTTCACTCTTCCAGAAGTGACACTTCGAAAACATAGCCCTCAACTGATGTTTTCGCAAAATTTCCAAAACAATTCTCAAGTGCGTCTTATGCTCTTCCTCATTCTGGCAATAAACCAGAATATCATCAACAAACACAAGCACAAACTTGTTCAAATGATCCCTGAATATCCTATTCATAAGATCTACAAAATACGCTGGTGCGTTAGTCAATCCAAATGGCATCACCAACCATTCGAAGAAACCAGATGGTGTCCTAAAAGCAGTCTTCGGCACACTATCTATTGCTACACTCAATTGGTGGAATCTCATTGCCAAATCCATCTAAGAAAACACTTTGGCTTCGTGAAGCTGATCGAACAAGTCATCTATCCTCGGCAACAGATACTTGTTCTTTTTGGTCACCTTGTTCAGCTCACGATAATCCACACACAACCTCAAAGTTCTATTAACCTTGGTTGCAAACACAACTGGTGCATCACATTCAGATACACTTCTCCGAATGAATCCTTTTCCCAAAAGGTCATGAACTTGCACCTCTAACTCTCATTATTCCTTAGGCGCCATCTATCTAAGAGGCATAACGATAGGTCTAGTACCTGCGACCAAATGGATTCTGAACACAATACCGCGATGCGGCGACAACCCTTTGATTTCCTCAAAGAGATCCTCAAATCATTTGGATTAGCACAGATGACACATCTTTCTGTGGAATCCAAGCGAATATTAAAAGCTCACACGGACACCATATTTGGGCTTACATCGAATCAAAACCTTTCTCCCTTCCCTATCCCTGACTCTCACCTCAAGCTTCTCGAAATTCAATCTTTTTGCATATCTCTTGATCCAATCCATATGTAAGATAACCCCAAACCCAACGAAGTTCAAAAAAGGCAATCACACACAAAGGAGCAACCATGACTCGATAACACTAGACCCCGACAACACATACAAAGGTTGGACGCACCCCTAACTGGATTAGTCACAACCAAAGGTCTATCAAAAATCTTGGGTTCCAAATCCAAGCGGCACACAAGCTTATTACAAATGAATGAATGCGATACTCTAGTATTAAACAACACTCGAACTGAAACACACCGAAAAGCAAGAGTAACTTGGACGACGACACTCTTTCCTTTCTCCTCTGCAATAGGAGCACTTGAAGAAGATGGCATGACCTCGATCCTAAGCATAAGCCATCACTATCTGCTTCCCTTTCACTAGTTCCGGACAATCTTTCTTATCATGCCCAGGTTTTCCACACTTGAAGCACTTCTTTTCATCCTTTGGATTCTTGCATTAATTGGAGAAATGACCCTTCTGTTGGCAGTTAAAACAAACCACCTCACTCTTAGGTTTCTTCTTACTATCCTTTCCTTTCTGCTATTGTTGCTTCCTCTTCTTATTGTTAATACCACCCTGTTGTGGTTTCAAGGCCTCCTTGGATGCAACAACAACAACCTCTTCTTTAAGAAATAAGCTTTCATGTCTCATAGATTTTTCCACTACCTTCTCACATGGATCGTCAAGACGATCCAGCACTGGCCTCCTAATATAGGTACCCAGACCCGTAACAAACTTCTCGTTCTTCTGATAAAGATAGTCAATATACGAATGAGCATATCTAGACAATGACTCAAAATTAGAAACATAATCAAGCACTGATCGACCAATCTGTTTCAGCACAACAAACTTCTTGACTAGAACTGACTTCTAAGCAGTAGAGATAAACTTCGTTTTCAACTTGACTTGGAACCATTCCCATGTTATCTCATCTTCCGGAGTCTCAAGCATAACAGAGTTCCACCAACCCATGGCCCTGCCTTGCAATTGTCTCGATGCAGGCTTCCTCTTGGCTGCATCGTCTATACCCAATCTCCAAAAATCCGTACACAAGCATCTAACCATCTTTGAACCTCTACAGTCGGCTCTTTATAATGTTTTCCTCCTAGAGATGTGAAGTCTTTACACATCTTCGCGAAATCCACCACTCTAGGCACCTGAACCTCTACATCTACTGTGGCTGCCTCTGGAGCAAGTACCCTTCTCATGAATGCTTCCATTATGGCCTCAAACATAGCCCGGTAATCAAGTGTACCGCTATTTCCCCCTCCAGGAATTCTCCCTAGCAGCGTGTTTCGGTGGTCGACAACTCATTCTAAATCTGTAATATAGAATGAATAAGCACTTACAAGAAAATTGTTATAGAGTTCAAATGCCATTATACTATGCACTACTATATAGTATACATCCATAAGAAATCTATAAATATGTCACTCACACGTAATTACTTCTTCGAACTTTGGCTAAAACCGATAGCCAGAGCTCTGATACAAATGTGACGACCGCCCACAACTCCCGCATAAGTGTCTGTACAAATTCGCCTCACTACGTAAGGATAACTCACATCGTAAGGATAAAATATAATATAATATATACAACATGCAATAATAGTGAAGCATATTTGAGCACAAACTTGAACTTATAACAACTAGAAAGAATATCCATACATCTCTGGATTACAACATAAGTGTCTGTACAAATTCGCCTCACTACAACACGCACAGTCAAACATCAAAACAAAGTACAGCGGAACAAAAACTATATTAGAGTATAAGAAAACTGATACGTAAGCCTATGGCTCATCTTCATGTAGCAGCATTGTCCTTACCAAGATATCCCCTGTCACCTGCTACTTAGTCTGGCCATCCAAAACTGGATGAACAGCTCGAGGTAATAAGAGGGAAACATAAAATCTTGAGTCAGACAACAGTCTTAGTGAGCAATAAAACAGCTAACTAACATCATCAGTAAAGTATATTAGAATAGGTAGATTAGCCAACCAATCTACCAATTCGCCAGAAAAGAACCCAACCTGTCTTCCCCACATCCGATAGTGATATCCTATACAAAACAAGCATTTGAAAACAACTATACATTTATGGCAATCAAAAGTAACTAGACAATAGCAATCATAGCAACTGGTTATATCTCACACAAACCATCCTAATCGAGATCAGCATCCCCTAAGCACAGGCTCTGATGGCCTAAACCAACATCATACAAGTACCCAAGAAACATCTCCTTCGATGTTAGATAATCTACGTGAGATGGTACTAGAAAATCAACCAACATTCACGACTCTAGATATCACTGCCAATCATGCTTCGAAACCATTGTTAATCATATGACGGCCAACCTTGCCATACGTCAAGGGCTAATGGTAAACCCGGCTCTAGCAAAAAACCCTATACGCCTTTCCATGATACATATCTAGGCCTTCCAACGATACCTCGACTAGCAACCTTCCAGTCTTTTAGGTGCCCCTATTATACCCTTGCTTTGAGCCTGCTAGAACCTATGACAATGATAATCTCTCAGCTTTCAATATCTCTAGTCATCCAACTTGATGACTATTTGTAGCTCAAGCAACCTTCTTGAGCAACCGTTATACATCCACTCACCACTTTGAGTCATCTTCACATTCGTTGCATTTCAACACTCAAAGAACACCTCGCAACACTTCGAATATTCCTTCTTGAATTTACTTCGAAGTCACAATCATATTTACTCAAAATACACATCGTTCGGTCAATATTCCTTCCATAGCATTTCCAGATTTCCTGCTATGAAAAATAAAGTGCAATGTTTAATCACCATTTCACAACGTTTCATAACGTTGCCTTTCTCCTTAGGTCGTTAATTACTGCTCCATGTATCCAACCCAACTCCTTCTCAACATGCAGGCTGACTCGACCTTGGTACACTCAACGACCTGACTATGTCGTACTACTTCCAACGACCTAACTAGGACGTTACTCCTTATCAACCCATCAGCACCAACACAGGCCGACCCATGCTCCTCTGAACGACCTGATCCTTCAAGCTTCAACTACCCACCACCATGCTTGAAGCCAACTACCTGTGACCTAGGGCTCCCATGACCTGGAACCAATGATCCAACATCCATAAATCCGCCTTTTGCAACACACTGTGCTCCACACGACCCCATGTTTCCACAACCTTCAACCTCCATTAGGTCGTTCAACCGACCCGAAGCTTTTCACATGCCCTGAAGCTTCCCAACGACCTGATCCCCATTTCTTAGAGAACAAGCAACACGACCTATGCAGAATTGACCCGACTCTAGATCTGACCAAAATAGCTCCAATCTTGACCAAATCATCACCAAATGACAACATCAATGAAACCAGCTCATCTAATTCAACCATAAACACTTCATGATCAACAATACTTAAATGAAAATTATTCATCATCATTCATATATAATTTACTAAATCATGGAAAATCAATGAATAAAATGATGGATCTAACTTGCATAAACATATGAATTAACATAAGAAATTACCTGTTTTAAGTTGCTAGATCAGATCCTACGGTGATTCAAATGAAATTATACTTAACATGATATAGATCTTAGTGAAAACAACTTGGCTAAAGGAGAAACAGCCAAAGGTCTAAGGGTAATAAAAAACCTCCATAAGAAAGTCCTATGGGCTTGCTCCTAGCCGTCTATTACAAGCCTGGGAGGCCCGAAATCCTCAATATGAGGGATCCCTCAAAATAGAGAAGGGCAGCAGCCTCCCCCCTCTTCCCGGTCAATATAGACGGGAGGGGCCAACATAACCAGCCTCTTTATATGTACACCTTTGTTCCAGGGTGGGACCAAAATGACGAAAATATGATCAAACAACCCATATACTTGATTGAATCCGTGCGAGAGTTGCCTATCACTCATCAATTATTCGAATTAACCCGAAATAACTAAATTCCCAATTTGGACAGCGAAGAATATGCTTCAAATCTCTTGATTTGATGCGATCCTTCTTCACTTGACGTAGATCTAACTCCAGTCAATGTAGATCTTTTATTCTCTTATGTAGATCTAGAATTTGGATGGTGGAAAGGTGTATTTGATTGAGCAAGCAGGATCGCGAGCTCTACCAAATGAGATAATGAAGAAAGTAAACTATTCTCCATGCCTCTAACTCACCAACCCACTAATGGGCCACACCAAATCAGCCCACTAATGGCTTATAAAAACTTGAATAAAAATTGTGAAACACTAAAACAGCGATTCCTCCCAAACCGCTGAACCAAATCGTTAATATGACCACTCTAAGGAATTGACAACACCATTTCCTTTCTAATGAAATTAATCTTAGCACCTGATTCGATTCCATTCAAAAGTTATACCCTGTACAAAACTGACAGGGGCAAAATGGTCACAAATAAAATTGGTAAAAATTATGGACATGTTTCACATCCCCATAACCAATATACCAAAATATGAGAATGATCCAACCCTTAGGGAATTAAATAAAAATATTTTACAATCCCCGATACGTAAAATGTAGGTTATTACAGCCTTCGTCTCCGCCAAAGCTCTTCAAATCTGGAATACTCAGGATGACCCAAGAAAAAAGTAAAAACACATTACTCGAGTTAGGAATAACATCCTCATGCAATGAATAAATCAGAACTTTGTAACTTAATATCATGAGGTTTTATTTTCATCTCTTAAGGATCTGTTAAACAATTTACATAAGTAATGCAACGATATAATAGATAATTTCTAATAGTAAAGTAAATATCAAAATAGTGTTAAGGCTTTACATTGATTCACCTTAACACGTTTATTTTTCAATAAAAATTGTAATGAGCTCGCAAAGGGGTAAGTATGACAAGACACATGAGGCAATGCCCAAGGTAGGAATCTAACAGTTACCCTTTCTAGCTGGTCATAACCCATCCGTGGCCGACCGAAACTATTAATCCAATAAAAAGTGCACCCATCAAGTTCAAAATCACGATAGTAATACAAGTAATCAACATAGCTAGAGGTAGCTAACCTCATTAGCTAGACACAGACTCTTGTTTTAGTCATTTTAATTTTGACACAAGTGTAAGGTTATCCAACATTGTTCTCTTACTTCATTCCAGTAATCATTCGCCAGTTCAACCACTACATTTTGGATATCATCCACCGCTTACATGATTATCAAAGTGATTACGGGATTGATAGAGAGTATGCCAATATCCATCCCCGGTCTCTTAAACAACCCAACATTTGTTTTACATACAACTTGGTTATTATAGATTTCCCAAATCATGTTTCCTTATTTAAACATTTTCGAACTATCATTTACAAAAGGACATGTCATGCAAACGTATATTACTTGACAAATAGATTTCTTTTTATAAAAATAACTTTAGAACCCATTTCTTATAGTCAATTATATAGCCAAAATTTAGGCAACATTTAGTTAACCCCTGTATGAAACAATTATACACAACCCATCAACTTAAACTATTATATATATAAATAATATATATATACATAGTGTGTGTGTGTGTGTATGTGTGTATATCCTCATGTGCTGATCAAAACTACACAGCAACTAAGGAGTTTGAAAGTCCAACTTACTAATAATCATATACACAAAAATTATTCCATGCCTTAACAAATTCAGTAACTTAAACCCCTTATATATATATGCATTCAAAGTACCCTTTCTTTTCTTTCCTTTTTTCAGAAATAAAAATAATAGTATCGGTTTTAATCTTAATATTAGTAGCAAGCCCAAACGATACAAAACCAGTTGCTCCTTGGATGTCTTTTATAAAGAGTTGACAACGATGTAATTTTGCTGCAAACACTTTGGATAATTTGTAGTCTAAACGAAATATTTTCCATTCCCTTTCCTGGACGTTGTAGATTTTATAAAAGTGTACACCTTATTCTATAAACACAAATGTAGTGAACTAATATATATCTTTATGCCTAAATCTAAATCACAAAATATGCTCCGACTTCTCAGGACAAATCATAATGTGAGAGATGGTTTAAGTGATAAACAGACTAATATATATTTCTATGCTAATTATACCTGCCTATTGTATCTTTCCATGCAATATGTGTAACACCCGACACCCGCTAAGGTCACTCACTAAGGGAATGCCTTAACTTCGGTGGAGTATTTTAAGTGAATATAGAACAGAAAAATTACAACAAGACAGATATAAATAATACTTGAAAATCTAAAACTTCATTTCATTGCAGCAGAAGATAAACATGTTTGGTTACAATACCAAAACCAACTAAAACAAGAGTCAAGTACTAAATATCCATCCTGATAAAAACATAAGTACATAATCCCACTACATAACAAATAGCCATAATAGAAAAGATAAGCTGAGCTTTACATCAACGGTCCAAGCTCCAAAAGATAGATAAAGCAATCTGATCAAAGCCCACTAGTGCTAGGCCCACTCTGAGAACCTGAGGGTTGGGAAAAAGATAAAAACAACGGGGTTAGACATAAGTCTGAGCGAGTCCTATAACTTTAACAATACAATCATTAAAGTAATTAGGGTATGATATAAACTTGGTACGGTAATGACTGGGGATAAATGACTACACTAAGCAGCCAACTAGACATAGGATGAACTAAGATATCGGTAAAGACGCATCTACCCACCCAAGGGTAATTACTACACTGCACCACACCAGTCATTCCTACTTAAAGGTTGATCCCACCCAAGGACTTAGAAAATTTAACTAGTAGTTTCGTGTACCCCTAGCTGACCACATAGGTGCCGTCTGCCCCTATCTCCACTAGGTGTACCCACTACTCCCCAAGCGGTCGGCTCCCTAACGTAGATACCCGTGCTGGCCCCACAGTGGGGTGTATCACTCCCCAAAGTGGCAACCCGATACAACCAACGGTGCACGGCTTATACCTACACGATGCAACAACATCTTACCTACCAGCCCGGGTCCACACACGCATATTAAACCCGTTGGACTTGCGTTGCCACCGCTAACCCGTTTTGGCCTCTTATAGTCAAGCCCAGTATGCATGTCCCGTCCTCGACTTGGGTCGAGCCCACAAAGATACGTTTTGGGTTACTGGTTGAAATGGGCCCCCACAAGCTACCCACCTAAGCTTGTCCCTTTTCTAGTGCATCCCACTTAACCCTTTAATCATGTTTAATTACATGTTTCCACTTGGTTAAGTATTCTAATCGTATTTTCTATTGCCACCCAAGGCAACCCACTAGATTTCCACATGCCACCCAAGGCACCCACTTAACCCCTCATGCCCCACTACATGCTTATCTGGTTAAGTGTTTCTTAATTGATTAAGACCGTAACCTTTGTAAAGACCTCTCACATTAGACTGTCTTTTATGGCAGCTGGATTTGCCGGTCGGGTCCGGACAGCCTTACGTCATAACAGAGTCTAACCTCGTGTCTTTACACTTGTCACGTATTTAGTTTATGCCTAAGACCTCTCACATTGGGCCAATCATTTGTAGCCGCTGGATTTGCCGGTTGGGTCCGGGCAGTCTTATGCTACAAAAGGGTCCAACCTCGTGTCTTAGTCGATTAATTACACCTAATTAATCACCCCCATATTTTGAATTAATTTTCCCTAATTAAATCCAATTTAATGATGTACATAATTGACTCAATTATGTCCTTCCACTTATGGTATGCAACATCATACCAATTTCACCACAATTTTGTTAACATGAATATTAACCCCATCGTTCCCCACGTAATACGCTAACATGACATACTTAAAAGGGAAGATGCATCACAAATACAATGGGTTCAACTTTGCATAACATTAGCATCAACATGGGTTTTAAAGGTGTCAACTTGCATATATGACCATAGCATCAAACCCAACTAGCATAAATAATCAACCAAAACTTGCATGAATCCCATATGTCATAAAGAGGGTAACTTGCATAGATGTTCATGTCATAGACCTATCATAAAGGGATAGACTTGCATACATGTCATAGGTCTAAAAAGGGATGAACTTGCATATGTTACTCATATCATAAAAAGGGGTAAACATGCATATATATGCATGACATACAAAGGGGTAAACTTGCATATGTATGCATATCATACAAAGGTGTAAACTTGCACATGTTACTTGCATATAATCAAACACCAAACTTGCATAACGTGTCATATATGAACTTGCATATAATCAAACACCAAACTTGCATAACATGTCATATATGAACTTGCATATAATCAAACACCAAACTTGCATAACATGTCATATATGAACTTGCATATAATCAAACACCAAACTTGCTTAACATGGTGTCATAATGGATCAATGTTTATCATAGTGATTTGCATAACTAGCATCATGAACATATAGCATAAAACTTGCATAACTAGCATCATGAACATATAGCATAAAACTTGCATAACTAGCATCATGGACACATAGCATATGATAACATAACTTGCATTGTTCCACATACATAACCATAACCTCATTATATCCTATCATAATTAGTTTAGCAATTGCTTGCTAAAGGCATAGAAACTCACAACTTGTTGATTAGCACTCCTATGAAGAAGATTTAATTGCTAGAGTTGATTAGAAGTTGATTTGAGAAGCTATCTTCCTCTTTAATTTGTGGAGGCTCCTTCTAGTTGCAATTTGACGGCATGATGACGTTGTATCCAATTTTAGTATGAATTAGGGTAGTCTTAGGGTGTATTTATAGATTTAGGATGTATTTTAGGCCCTTAGATTAACCCTAGATTAGGTTAGAGCCGTCAGATTTCGTCACAAGCCCCAAAACACAGCCCAAACCCCTTCAGACTGCACCCAGGCCAAACTGGCTCGGCCACCTGTGTCGACTCCCAAGTCGACTGGGCAGTCGACTTTGGTCTTGTGGTGTCGACTCCCAAGTCGACTCCCCAGTCGACTTGGGGTGTGGCGGGAATTTTCCCGCCTAGCTCCATTTCTGCATTTGAAATCTGTTTTCGAAATTTGAATTTTCTGAAAACTTCTTCGGGCCTTAACTGGGTCATACGGACTCCGATTTTCGAAAACTCGGACTCTATTTCGCGTATTTTTCCAACACGAACGCAATGGCATAGCCCGTTTCCCCTGATTCAGAACTTAAAATTTAATTCTGCCCTGATTTATATTATAACAAGTTATTCAACATATGGGGTGTTACATTCTCCCCTACTTAAAGGATTTCGTCCCCGAAATATCTAAGTCAAGAAGAACGTATCCTACCAACCAAACAACCATCTACTAAACCATCAAACACTGGCATCCATTGTCCTTAAAGTTTCTAATGCTGTATGAACATATGCAAAAAGTGTGTGTACATGTTCCCTGTCTAATGCAAAATCAGGCGGTCTACTGATTCAGTTGACCTCCTTAATGCAAACCATGATAGTGCCATGCATCCAATATGTATGCGAAAGAACCCTATCGACACATACTATTTCTACATGTGTGCACAACCATACACCAAAATGCATCATCCATATGATGATCCAACCATTATACATCCATTAATATAGCTACCTACACACAGTTATATGCAATATGCAACATGAAGTGACTGAGCCGATCTAGTGTCTAAAGTGTGTGTATATGCATCCACGAGCAACCACTAGCAAACACTTGCATCCACATGCATCCATCAATCATAACATGTCTCAAACACATGTTTCAACCATAGGTTTACCCTATCTAAAGGTCAAAGGTACTAATGAGAGGACATACTAAAGATAAGAACAGAACTAGACAAACGATAAAGGAGAAATTAAAAGACATACCCTCAAAAAGGAATGGGTACAAAGAACGCATCTTCACTTCTGTCTCCCAAGTGGCGTTGCTCTCATCATATCCCCATTGCACTTTGACTAGTTGAACCTCTCTGTTTCTCAACTTCCTAATCTCTGACCCAAGGATGCGAGTAGGAGCTCGTCGAATCATCGCATCACGCTCTACCTCCACTTCTCTAAGCAAGCTCGGCTCTACCACCTCTGCGGTCTCATGTAGGCACTTCCTCAAATGTGACACATGGAATACGTCATGTACACCACTAAGTCTCTCGGGCAAATCCACTCTATATGCCATCTGTCCAACCCTTTCCTTAATAGGAAACGGCCCTACAAACCTTGGTGCTAACTTCCCAACGGACCCAAAGCGAACAACATTCTGTAATGGAGATACTTTAACAAAGACCATGTCCCCAATATCAAACTCAAGATCCGTCCTCCTCTTATCCGCGTAAGATTTCTACCTATCTTGCGCTGCTTTAATCCTTCTTCGAATCAAATCAATCTTTTCCGAAGTCTCTCTAACCATATCGGGCCCAAGCAAGATCTTATCCGTAGACTCCCACCAACATGTAGGTGATCGACAAGGCCTTCCATAAAGAGCTTCGAAAGGAGCCATTCCAATACTAGACTGAAAGCTGTTATTATACGCGAACTCCACCAATGGAAGATGCTCTTCCCATGTACCTCCAAAATCTAAGATACATAGCCTCAAAAGGTCTTCTAGAATACGATTCACCCTCTCGGTCTGGCCGTCCATCTGAGGATGATATGCGGTGCTCAAACACAACTGAGTCGCTACCGCCTCTTGCAAACTCTTCCAAAACTCGCTAGTGAAGATGGGATCTCGATCACTCACTATGCTAGAAGGTACACCATGCAACCGAACTATCTCTCGAAGGTAAACTGAAGCTAGCCATGGAGCAGTCCTCTTACTCTTCATGGGTATGAAATGGGCGCTCTTAGTAAGTCTGTCTACCACAACCCAAATTACCGTATTACCCTTCCTCGATCTCGGTAACCCATCAATAAAATCCATCGAGACGCTATCCCACTTCCATTGCGGAACTTCCAATGGGTGAAGCAACCCACCGGGTTTGTTTTGCTCCGCTTTCACTTGTTGGCACACCAAGCATCTAGCGACATACTCGGCCACATCTTTCTTCATACCGGCCCAAAAGAAAACTCGCTTCATGTCTTGGTAAATCTTGTCCCCACCGGGATGAATGGTCATCTTCGAACGATGTGCATCATCAAGTATAGCCTTCCTCAAACCCTCGTCTTGCGGTACACAAAGTCTACCGTCTCTACGCAACCACCCCCTATCGTCTAGGGTGTACCTACTCAAATGTCTGGACGACTCCCCCTTTATGAGCTTCTCCACTAACTCAAACAACTGTGGGTCGTCCCGCTATGCCTCACCAATCCATCCCAAAAGAGTAGGTCTGACCTCTAATGATGCTAGCAAACCGGGCATAAAGTCAACGGAAGGTCTGAAGTCAAACATCGAGATAAATTCCAAGCTTCATCGTTCAACGAACAATGGACTCAAAGACAACCTTTTTCTGCTTAAGGCGTCTGCCACCACGTTACCCTTGCCAGGGGTATATGCTATCTCAAAATCATAGGATGCTAAGAACTCCATCCACCTTTGTTGCCTTAAGTTCAAATCCTTTTGAGAAAACAAGTACTTCAATGATTTGTGGTCAGTGAACAATTCGAACCTCTCGCCAAGAAGATAATGGCGCCAAGACTTAAGCGCAAAAACAATAGCGGCCAACTCTAGATCATGTGTAGGGTAATTTTTCTCATGCACTCTCAACTGCCTTCCCCCATAGGCTATTACCCTTCCCTCTTGCATTAAGACTGCACCTAGTCCTGTCCCACAAGCATCGGTATAAACAACAAATGGCTTACTCCCATCTGGCAACACTAAGACTGGAGCTGTGGTTAAAGCTCTCTTTAACCGTTGGAACGCATCATCACAATTTACGTCCCATGTGAAGACTAGATTCTTCTTCGTCAAGCGAGTTAATGAGGCTGATACCTTCGCGAAGTCCTTGATAAACTTCCTATAGTAGCCAGCCAACCCCAAGAAACTCCTCACCTCGGTAGCATTCTTCGGAACCTTCCAATCTTGGATGGACACTACCTTCGCGGGATCCACAACTATCCCTTCCTTAGAGACCACGTGCCCTAAGAACCGCACTTCCTTCCTCCAAAAGTGACATTTAGAGAATTTAGCCTTAAGGCTATGCGCTCGAAGAGTCTCCAACACTTCCCTAAGATGTAGGGCATGCTCTTCTTCACTCTTAGAAAAGACTAAGATGTCATCCACAAAGACCACCACGAACTTATCAAGATACTCCCTGAACACCCTACTCATCAGATCAACAAAGTATGCGGGGGCGTTCGTCAAACCAAATGGCATCACAAGCCACTCATAGAAACCATACGGAGTCCTAAAGGCAGTCTTGTCTATGCTATCCTCAGCCACTCTCAACTGATGAAACCCCGTGGCTAAGTCCAATTGCGAAAACACTGAGGCGCCAACCAACTGATCAAAGAGATCATCAATCCTCGGCAATGGGTGTCTATTCTTCTTTGTAAGTTTGTTGAGTTCTATATAGTCTACACAAAGTCTGAGGGACCCATCCGCCTTCGTGGCAAAAACTACTAGAGCACCCCACTCCGATATACTTCGTCTTATGAACCCCTTCTCAAGCAACTCCCCTACTTGCTTATGGAGTTCCCTCCTCTCACGAGGAGCCATGTGGCGCACTGGCAAAGATACTGGCTTAGCATTGTCCACCAGATATATTCGGAAGTCTATCTCCCGCTTCGGAGGTAAGCCCTTCACCTCCTCAAACACATCCGAGTATTCCCGGACCACTCTAACAGATCGCAAACTCTCGACCGAAGCGTCAAGCGAGTCAAGATAACTTAGCATAACAGAATTCATGGGATTACAAGAGATCTCGAGAGTGTTCCCCAAGCGGGTCATGAGCCTAACAACTCTCCTTTCGCAATCAAGAACGACACCATTACTGGATAACCAGTCCATGCCCAAAATCAACCCATAGCCCGTGAAGCCCAAAACAAAAGCATCACATCTAAACTCAACGCTAAGTATGGAAATCTTCAAACCGAAACATATCATGGACAAATAAGTGGAGCCCCCAATTGGGTTTGAAACAACCAAGGGATCATCTACTAGACTGGTGTCTAAGTGCAGTGACTCAACTAATGATAATGAATAAACGAATGCGATGCGCCAGAGTCGAATAAAGTACGGACAGGATGATCAAACAGAAAAACCAGACTTTCAACTGAAATAGTTCTACCTCTTTCTTGAATCGGTGGAACCGCGAGAGCCTGAACTTGCCCCCTTGCCTGACTTGGTGCCATAAGAGCTTGCACCTGTCCTCCTGAGGTAGATCCCGTCCTCTGCCCCTTCTTAGGGCAGTCCTTCACTAGATGCCCTGCTTCGCCACAGTGGAAGCAGCCAGTCTTCTTCTTCTTCCGACAATCTTTGCTTAGGCGGCCTGGTGTCCCACAATTGAAGCACTTCTTCTTTCCCTTGCCACCATTGCCTTTCCCACCCTTGTTTTGCTGTTGCTGTTGAGGTCTCTTCTGATCTCCTTTCTTCTCGGGTGCCTTATTAGCATTGGGACCCTTCTCTTCCTCATGCATAAGTGCCATGTCTACTAGCTTCTCAAAGGTGGCCCCCATAGGGATGTGAGTCATAGCCAATCCATGCATCGGTTCATTCAAGCCTTTAACGAACCTCAAAGCCTTCTTCTCCGGTGTATTCCCCATGACTATGCCAAACCTTGCCAACTGATTAAACTTGTTGACATATTCCTTTACTGATAGGTTTCCTTGCTTTAGAGTCAAGAACCTTTCCATATACAGATTTTCTTCCGCCCTTGAGAGAAACTTTGCCACAAACCTTTGTCTGAAATCCGCCCAAGAGTCAACAGGGCGCTCTCCATTAGTGACCTCCCACCAGAACGAGGCCTCTCCCTTCATTAACCAAGCAGCTAACTTGACTTTCTTTCCTTCTTCCATCTCAAAGATGTCTATCAATTCTTCCGTCTCCTTAAGCCAATCCCTAGCTTCCACAAAAGTTTCTGATCCTTGAAAAGTTTTCCCTCTCATAGCCTTAAATTCCTTGCAAGTCTTAGCAAAAGTGTCCGCGCGAGGAGGAGGCGGAGGAAGATCGGGTGCAACTGGTGGTGGAGGAACATTTGCTGGACCCGCAGCGGCGACCCTAGCCTCCATCACCCTCCTATACCATACTGGTATCGCTACACCCTCCGGAAAGTTAAGATCTTCAGCCATGCTGAAACGAAAAAGGAAAGATTCAAAACGGAGAATTCGAAAGATAAAGATATGGCTATTGGGGATTATGCTTTTCTTTCAAAAACTTTTCTCTTAAAAGACATGTTTTTGAAAATACTCCTTCGAAAATGTTTTTAGAAAAATAGTTTTTCTAAAAAAATTATCTGTTCTGGTAACCTTCAGCTCTGATACCACGTGTAACACCCCACACCCGCTAAGGTCACTCACTAAGGGAATGCCTTAACTTCGGTGGAGTATTTTAAGTGAATATAGAACAGAAAATTTACAACAAGACAGATATAAATAATACTTGAAAATCTAAAACATCATTTCATTGCCGCAGAAGATAAACATGTTTGGTTACAATACCAAAACCAACTAAAACAAGAGTCAAGTACTAAATATCCATCCTGATAAAAACATAAGTACATAATCCCACTACATAACTAATAGCCATAATAGAAAAGATAAGCTGAGCTTTACATCAACGGTCCAAGCTCCAAAAGATAGATAAAGCAATCTGATCAAAGCCCACTAGTGCTAGGCCCACTCCGAGAACCTGAGGGTTGGGAAAAAGATAAAAACAACGGGGTCAGACATAAGTCTGAGCGAGTCCTATAACTTTAACAATACAATCATTAAAGTAATTAGGGTATGATATAAACTTGGTACGGTAATGAATGGGGATAAATGACTACACTAAGCAGCCAACTAGACATAGGATGAACTAAGATATCGGTAAAGACGCATCTACCCACCCAAGGGTAATTACTACACTGCACCACACCAGTCATTCCTACTTAAAGGTTGATCCCACCCAAGGACTTAGAAAATTTAACTAGTAGTTTCGTGTACCCCTAGCTGACCACATAGGTGCCGTCTGCCCCTATCTCCACTAGGTGTACCCACTACTCCCCAAGCGATCGGCTCCCTAACGTAGATACCCGTGCTAGCCCCATAGTGGGGTGTATCACTCCCCAAAGTGGCAACCCGATACAACCAACGGTGCACGGCTTATACCTACACGATGCAACAACGTCTTACCTACCAGCCCGGGTCCACACACGCATATGAAACCCGTTGGACTTGCGTTGCCACCGCTAACCCGTTTTGGCCTCTTATAGTCAAGCCCAGTATGCGTGTCCCGTCCTCGACTTGGGTCGAGCCCACAAAGATACGTTTTGGGTTACTGGTTGAAATGGGCTCCCACAAGCTACCCACCTAAGCTTGTCCCTTTTCTAGTGCATCCCACTTAACCCTTTAATCATGTTTAATTACATGTTTCCACTTGGTTAAGTATTCTAATCGTATTTTCTATTGCCACCCAAGGCAACCCACTAGATTTCCACATGCCACCCAAGGCACCCACTTAACCTCTCATGCCCCACTTCATGCTTATCTGATTAAGTTTTTCTTAATTGATTAAGACCGTAACCTTTGTAAAGACCTCTCACATTAGACTGTCTTTTATGGCAGCTGGATTTGCCGGTCGGGTCCGGGCAGCCTTACGCCATAACAGAGTCTAACCTCGTGTCTTTACACTTGTCACGTATTTAGTTTATGCCTAAGAACTCTCACATTGGGCCAATCATTTGTAGCCGCTGGATTTGCCGGTCGGGTCCGGGCAGTCTTATGCTACAAAAGGGTCCAACCTCGTGTCTTAGTCGATTAATTACACCTAATTAATCACCCCCATATTTTGAATTAATTTTCCCTAATTAAATCCAATTTAATGATGTACATAATTGACTCAATTATGTCCATCCACTTATGGTATGCAACATCATACCAATTTCACCGCAATTTTGTTAACATGAATATTAACCCCATCGTTCCCCACGTAATACGCTAACATGACATACTTAAAAGGGAAGATGCATCACAAATACAATGGGTTCAACTTTGCATAACATTAGCATCAACATGGGTTTTAAAGGTGTCAACTTGCATATATGACCATAGCATCAAACCCAACTAGCATAAATAATCAACCCAAACTTGCATGAATCCCATATGTCATAAAGAGGGTAACTTGCATAGATGTTCATGTCATAGACCTATCATAAAGGGATAGACTTGCATACATGTCATAGGTCTAAAAAGGATGAACTTGCATATGTTACTCATATCATAAAAAGGGGTAAACATGCATATATATGCATGACATACAAAGGGGTAAACTTGCATATGTATGCATATCATACAAAGGTGTAAACTTGCACATGTTACTTGCATATAATCAAACACCAAACTTGCATAACGTGTCATATATGAACTTGCATATAATCAAACACCAAACTTGCATAACATGTCATATATGAACTTGCATATAATCAAACACCAAACTTGCATAACATGTCATATATGAACTTGCATATAATCAAACACCAAACTTGCATAACATGGTGTCATAATGGATCAATGTTGATCATAGTGATTTGCAGAACTAGCATCATGAACATATAGCATAAAACTTGCATAACTAGCATCATGAACATATAGCATAAAACTTGCATAACTAGCATCATGAACATATAGCATAAAACTTGCATAACTAGCATCATGGACACATAGCATATGATAACATAACTTGCATTGATCCACATACATAACCATAACCTCATTATATCCTATCATAATTAGTTTAGAAATTGCTTGCTAAAGGCATAGAAACTCACAACTTGTTGATTAGCACTCCTATGAAGAAGATTTAATTGCTAGAGTTGATTAGAAGTTGATTTGAGAAGCTATCTTCCTCTTTAATTTGTGGAGGCTCCTTCTAGTTGCAATTTGATGACATGATGACGTTGTATCCAATTTTAGTATGAATTAGGGTAGTCTTAGGGTGTATTTATAGATTTAGGATGTAGTTTAGGCCCTTAGATTAACCCTAGATTAGGTTAGAGCCGTCAGATTTCGTCACAAGCCCCAAAACACAGCCCAAACCCCTTCAGACTGCACCCAGGCCAAACTGGCTCGGCCACCTGTGTCGACTCCCAAGTCGACTGGGCAGTCGACTTGGGTCTTGTGGTGTCGGCTCCCAAGTCGACTCCCCAGTCGACTTGGGGTGTGGCGGGAATTTTCCCGCCTAGCTCCATTTCTGCATTTGAAATCTGTTTTCGAAATTTGAATTTTCTGAAAACTTCTTCGGGCCTTAACTGGGTCATACGGACTCCGATTTTCGAAAACTCGGACTCTATTTCGCGTATTTTTCCGAGACAAACGCAATGGCATAGCCCGTTTCCCCTGATTCAGATATTAAAATTTAATTCTTCCCTGATTTATATTATAACAAGTTATTCAACATACGGGGTGTGTAACACTCCACCTCCGCCAGGGTGGCTCTTGCAAGCACTCTGACTTTGGAGGGGCGTTTGAATCAGGTAAACATGCATAATGATATATCAAGGAAGAACAAGAACATATGTATATATGTAAACAGAGTAAATAAGATAAGTAAAACAGCGGAAGATTTCAAACTATTTCAAAACAAGTCTGGTACAACATAATGTCAACTTTCCAAATACACAAGTCTAGATAAAAACAACATCACTGAAAGACTGAAAATACATAAGTACTATCCCCAAAATAAGTGATAACCATAGCTAGCTTCATGTCAAGACCGTACATGAGCTAAAATCCCACAAGCAAGCAATCAGAAATCCAAGCTAAGCTCCAATATTCCCACCCTGAGAACCTTGGGGGGGGGGAACGGAAGAAAAGAGGCGAAAGAAAAACATTCCAGTCAAAAAGACTGAGTAAGCCCTACTACAATCAATGTAAACTGATAAAGTTAACTGGCATGATGAAAGCTGGGATGAACATAAGGATAACAACATACTAGCATGATGATTAACTAACAAGGTAGATAAATGTGTCATCGCATAATCAGGATTAAGGTTTTGCACCACAGGTGTACTAGCAAACTAACATGACTTGAATAGACAAGTATTGATCTCTTGGCACAAGCTTTGGCCCAATAACATGAAGTGACCCTAATACGCGGTCCAACCAAACGGTCTAGTCGATCGGCTCCCTATAAGCCTAACTCGTCACGTGTTGGTGTCAATGCGGCCCAAACATAATTGTAGTCAGACTGTGCAGGGTCTCCCGTCGGGTGTATCAAGCCCTAGGGTGTCAACCCCTTGACACCATAAACATGAGTGCACAGTCTCGATCTACTGGTACCCGTGCATGTTTTCCCCGGCTTCGGACTGTGTGCACGACCATAGTCCGCCCGGAACTACACCGGCGTACCCTTCTGCCGTCATTTTTGGTCACTTACCTCTAGTCCAGTAATCGTGCTCCCTCCCTAGCCTAGACCCTAGGGCCTTAATGATACAAACTTGGGATTACTGCTGGAGTGGACCCCCATTGCTAGGATTTTTCTAGTGGGTTAAGTACGGTTTAACCCTCTTGCTAATCATGGATTAACTTGGCTAAGTGTAACGATGAGTTCACGACTTAACCCTGATTAATCTACCAAGCCCAAATTGGTTAAGTATTAAGTGGACCATGACTTAACCCTAATCACGAGGCATTAATTAATTTAATGCGCCTTAACCTCTCACATTAGACCTTGTTGTGGTTACTAGTTAAGCCGGGCGGGTCCGGGTAGCTTTACACCACAACTTGGTCTAACCTCGGGTTCAAGGTACAACATGACCAACTTCTCACATTGAGTCCTATTGTTTGTAGCAACTAGTTAAGCCGGTCGGTTCCGGGTAGGTTTACGCTACAAACTCAACCCAACCTCGAGTTGGTCACACTTATCTTTTCTAAGTGTCATGTCCATCATGTTTCCAAAACATATTACACTTTTCAAGCAATTGGGTAGACCTAACTTAATAGGTAAATTCCCAATGGGTAGACCTAACTTAATAGGTAAATTCCCAATCTTATGTTTTCATGTCTTTTAAGTTTACCCAACCCCAAACGCAATCCCATCGCTTACATATCGCAATTAGCGCATAAAGGATAGAAAGAGGGAACTTGGCATAATCATGACATAAAGGTGTTGAAGCCACAAGTTCAACATGGTGGCATATGAAATGTACACATGTTCATATACTTGCATATTACATTTTTAGGCCTCAAAAGCATGCATAAAACCAAACTTAGCATATTGGTGATACATGGTGATAAATGACATGTAAAAATGGCCATAAGCTCGCATTTAGCCTCACATGCAAGTTATCATAAGGGATATGATAACTTACATGTTGCCAATATGCAACCTTTAGCATAAAGCTTGAAGCTTTATGTTCATATACTCAAGATAAGCTTGCATAACATGATAACATGAACAAAATGATCACCCCAAACTTGCATAACCTAACATGGCAAACTTGCATATAAACTTGCATATTATAACATGATAAACTTGCATATCATAACATGGCAAACTTGCATATAAACTTGCATATCATAACATGATAAACTTGCATATCATAACATGGCAAACTTGCATATAAACTTGCATATTATAACATGATATACTTGCATATCATAACATGGCAAACTTGCATATAAACTTGCATATCATAACATGATAAACTTGCATATCATAACATGGAAAACTTGCATATAAACTTGCATATTATAACATGATAAACTTGCATATCATAACATGGCAAACTTGCATATAAACTTGCATATCATAACATGATAAACTTGCATATCATAGCATAGCAAACTTGCATATAAACTTGCATATCATATCATAATGATCAAACACCACTTGCATCATTCATTAACTTTAGAGTTTAAATATGAAAGTAGAATAGGGCTTACAATGCTTATGAAGGCACAAAAATATGACAAAGCCCTTATGCAATCAAATAGACCCAAAATGCAAGCTTTAATAGAAAAACCCTTGAGCCAAAATGATCAAAACTCTTTCTTTATGATGCAAATATAGAAACTTGACTTGAATGCAAGCTAATGATGCTCATACAAGCTTGAAAACACTTGTATGCATGGAAAATCTCTCATAGAAATAACTTAGGAATTTTATGAAGAGAGTGGAGGCCATGAGAGAAATGATTTTGCCATAGTTTAGTTACTTGAATGAATAATGATGATTTAGGGTTAGGTTAGGGGCTTATTTATAGAGATTAGGATTAGTTTCAACCTTAGGATTAAACCCTAGTTCCAATCTCAGCCCTCAAAACCGAATCTGGCCCCCAAACTCAACACAAACCCAAAATGGTGCATCAGGCAAAACTGCCCGGCTGGACCAAGTCGACAGCCAAGTCGACAGGGCTGTCGACTTGGGTCCAACCAAGTCGACTCCCAAGTCGACAGGGCTGTCGACTTAGGTGCTCTGGAGGGAATTTTCCCGCCTAGCCCAATCTGACCTAATTTCCAAATTCAAACTTGAATTTGAAATATGTTTTTACTTTGAAATTTTCTGAAAACTTCGTTGGGCCTTAATCGGGTCATACAGACTCCGATTTTCGAAAACTCGGACTCTATTTCGCGTATTTTTCCGAGACGAACGCAATGGCATAGCCCGTTTCCCTTGATTCAGATATATAAATTAAATTCTGCCTCGATTTACGTTATAACAGGTTATTGCAAATACGGGTTGTTACATTCTCCCCTCCTTAAAGGATTTCGTCCCCGAAATCTTCAAGTTGGGAAGAACGTATCCTACCATCCAATCATCCATCTACTCAAAACATCATCCACGAGCAATCATTGTCCTTACAAGATTCTAAATGTTGTATGAACATATGCAAAGGTGTGTGTATATGTACTTATCTAATGCAAATATCATCAATGCAAATTATGTTAGTGAAATGAATCCATATGTATGCAATTCCTAACATAATGTATAACATCTATATGCGTGCACATAACATACATCCATATGCAACATCCATGTGATAACACCAAAAATTTCCATCCATGAATAAGCGTAAACACTCATGCATATGCAATATGAGGAGTGTGTGAGCCGATCTAGTGCCTAATGTGTATAATACATCCACGAGTAATCACTTGCAAACACTTGCAACCACTTGCAACCACTTGCAACCATCAAGCATAACATGTTTCAAACACATGTTTCATCCAAAGGGTTTCTACCTAAGGTTCTCATGACAAGATTAACATGATAAACTAGATAATCAAGACAAACATGGATAGCAAAAGATATGCTACAAAGAGATCGGGAGGATAAGCAAGATATACTCCTTTTGGATGACAAGAAATCCCTTCCTAACCCAACCCAATCCTATAAAAGCCCAAAAGGTTTAGTCAACCTAACGGACCCCTTCAAACCCTGACTTGAATTACTAACCGATGAGTCATACCCCCTTATGGAGTTTACAGCAGAAATGGGATCGAGAGTGGGACCGAGAGGATATACGTAAAAAAGATAACATGCAAGTAAGTTCCACAGGAAAACAAGGATCAAGGATATGCTCTTAAAAAGAGACATGATGCGCGTATCTAGCCTTCAGTCTTCTAAGTCACGTTTCCTTGAGCTTAACTCCACTGTGCTTTGACCGTCTTTTATTTCATGATTCCTTGGCTTCTTAACTCTTATTTCCAAATATGAGTTGGAACCCATTTCATTGTCGCCTCTCGTCTTCCTTTTTCACTTACTCTTCTATCATTCTTGGCTTAAACATAACTATGACCTCATGGTTTCATGCAAGCTCTCCAAAATTCACTAGTGAATCCTGGATCTCGTTTACTTACTATAAAGTATTCCACGCAGCAGAACTTTTCTTGGAAATACCAATCCACGTTGCCAATTGCTCTTACTAACGTGATTTTCTATAACTCATGCTTGAACGAAATGAACTATCCGCCTGTGAATGATAGGCCGTACTTAGATTCAGTTGCTTGCCCACGACTTCCCGTAGACTATCCCGAAACTGGCTAGTGAAGATTGAGTCATGGTTACTAACTATACTTTAGGGAACCCCGTGCAACCGTCTTATTTCTTGAAAGTAAACTGTCGCTAGTTATGATGCAGTCTTTTCGCTCTTTACCGGAGTGAAATGAGCACTTTTCGTGAGTCTACTTACTATGACCCACATGCTCGTATCCCCTTTCCTTGATCTAGGCAGTCCATCCACGAAATCCTTCGTGACGCTTTACTACTTCCATTGCGGGGACCTCTAATGGATGTAATAGCCCACCGGGCTTTTTATGACTCGGCCTTAATCTGTTGGCACAACATGCACCTTGGGACAAACTCGGCCACCTCTTCGAGTGATGTGCACCTTCAAGAGCCTTCTTTCTCTCTCTGCGTCTTAGCCATCCCTTGTCATCTATAGCGAGGTGACTTAACATCTCGCCTTGAGTCAACTTGTCCATGATCTCGGCTAACTGCGGGTCTTCCTTCTGTGAAGTCCCTACTTGATCTAGAAGGGTAGGTCTAAACTCAAGGGACGCTAACTGACTAATTAAACTGAGAAAGCTTCTTACTTCACTTGTCCTCGTTGGAGCTTTCCGGTCTTGAACCGCGACCACTTTAGCAGGATCCACCACTAAGCCTTGCTTAGAAACTATGTGCCCAAGAAATCTAACTCCTTTTTCTCCAAAATGACATTTGGAGGGCTTGGCTTTCAACTGATGCGCTCTAAGCGTATCCATCACCTCCTTGAGATGTCTAGCACGTTCTTCCTCGTTCTTTAAGAAGATCGGGATATCGTCTACAAAGACTACCACAAACTCGTTCAGGAACTCCCTAGACACCCTACTCATCAAGTCCACGAAGTAGGCGGGTGCATTAGTCAAACCGAATGGCATGACCAGCCATTCTAAGAATCCATCTGGAGTTCTGAACGCAGTCTTGTCTATACTATCCTCAGCTACCCTAAGCTGATGGAATCCAGTAGCAAGATCAAGAGAGAACATATGTTCCTACAAGCTGAACAAATCATCGATCCTTGGTAATGGTTGTCTATCCTTCTTGTTCTACTCACGATAATCAACATAAAGTCGAAGAGAACCATCTGCCTTGGTAGTAAATACTACAGGCGCTCCCCATTCAGATATACTTCGTCAAATGAAGTTCTTCTCAAGCAACTCCTTGACTTGCTTTCTTAACTCTCATCTTGCGGGGCCACGTGCCTAACCGGCCACGAAACTATCTTGGCATTATCAACCAGATAAATGCGGAAATCTATCTCTCGTTTAGGGGTAACCCCCTTCACTTCACCCAAGATATCAGGATATTCTCGGACCACCCTCACCGATTGCAAACTATCGATAGACGAGTTGAGGGATTCAAGATAACATAACATGACGGGACCCATAGGGTTACTAGAAATTTTTAGGGTATTACCGAGGCGAGTCATGAGCCTCACAACCCTATGCTCAAAAATCAAGGATGGCTCCAAAGCTGGACAACCCATCCATGCCCAAAATCAACCCATACCCCATGAAACCGAGAATATAAGCATCACACGAGAACTCTACACTAAAGATAGAGATTTTCAAACCCACGTAGATAATAGACAAATGGGCGGAAACCCCAATTGGATTTGAAACACATACGGGATCATAAACTAGACTAGTACTTAGGTGCAAACTTTCAACGAGATCAGATGAGATAAAGCTATGCGATGCACCAGAATCAAACAAGGTACGAACGAGAAAATCAGAAATATATACAAGGCTCTCAACAGAAATACTACCTCGATCGGGAACTGGAGCGGCATTGAGAGCATGAACTTGCCCTCCCGAAGGTCCAGCACGTTGAGCCTGACCCTGGCCTTACCCTTGCTTCTTCGGGCAATTTTTGCTGAAATGTCCAAACTCACCACAATGATAGCATTCACCACTCTTCCTTTTCCTCTTCTTACAATCCTTAATAAGATGCCCAACTGAACCGCAATAATGGCACTTCCCCTTGTTGCTCTTGCCCTTGTTGTTGTTCCCCTTGTTGCCTTGACTCTTGTTCTTGTTCTTGTTGCCTTGACTGCTCTGACCGCTTGGATTACCCTGATTTCCTTTCCACTGGGAATCAGTCTTCTTGGCTTGAGTATCATTCATCTTGATCTCCTTCTTGTCACTCCTATTCTCTTCATTGAGTAGGGCCATATTCACCAAACTCTCGAAAGTTGCCCCCAAGGGTATATGAGTCATGGCTAAACCATGTAATGGCTCGTTTAATCCTAGAGCAAAGTATAGGGCCTTCTTCTGAGCTGTGTTAACCAAGTCCAAACCGACCCGAGCAAGTTGATTAAACTTATCCACGTATTCCCTAATGGTCATGTCCCCTTGCTTTAGTGATAGGAACCTTAGTCCAAACTTTCCCCGAAAGTCATCCCAAGTCTCAATTGGCCTAGTAGCGGTGGTGACCACCCACCAACGTGCAGCTTCTTCCTTTAGCAACCACACTGCTAATAAAACCCTCCTACGGTCATCTATATCAAAGAAGGCAAAAAGATCTTCGGTTTCCTTCAACCAATTCCTTGCCTCTACATAAGTCTCGGTTCCAAAGAAATTCTTGCAACCCATCGCCTTAAAGTCTTTGCAAATCTCTGCGAAGTCAGCTTGAGGATGCTGAGGGGGAGGAGAGACATCAGCTATGGGAGGAGGAGGAGAAACATTAACTACCGGAGGAGGAGGAGGAGGAACATCTGCGGGGCCGGCTTCGGTCGCCCTAGCCTCCAAAAGTCTCCTATACCAAACAGGTACGTATACTCCCTCCGGGATAGCAAAGTTATCGGCCATACTGAAAACGAAGAAAAAGACAGATTCAGAATGGAGAAAAAACGAAGGAATTTTGTTAATGGCTTTTTGGGGAATAGCCTTTAAAATAAACTAGACTTTTCTTTGGAAAATACTTTATACTTGGTTTTGAAAATAGTTTTCCAAAAGTTTTCTAAAAACCTTTTTGTTCCTTCTCGTAAACCAAATGCTCTGATACCAAATGTAACACCCCACCTCCGCCAGGGTGGCTCTTGCAAGCACTCTGACTTTGGAGGGGCGTTTGAATCAGGTAAACATGCATAATGATATATCAAGGCAGAATAAGAACATATGTATATATGTAAACAGAGTAAATAAGATAAGTAAAACAGCGGAAGATTTCAAACTATTTCAAAACAAGTCTGGTACAACATAATGTCAACTTTCCAAATACACAAGTCTAGATAAAAACAACATCACTGAAAGACTGAAAATACATAAGTACTATCCCCAAAATAAGTGATAACCATAGCTAGCTTCATGTCAAGACCGTACATGAGCTAAAATCCCACAAGCAAGCAATCAGAAATCCAAGCTAAGCTCCAATATTCCCACCCTGAGAACCTGGGGGGGGGAAACGGAAGAAAAGAGGCGAAAGAAAAACAGGTCAGTCAAAAAGACTGAGTAAGCCCTACTACAATCAATGTAAACTGATAAAGTTAACTGGCATGATGAAAGCTGGGATGAACATAAGGATAACAACATACTAGCATGATGATTAACTAACAAGATAGATAAAGGTGTCATCGCATAATCAGGATTAAGGTTTTGCACCACAGGTGTACTAGCAAACTAACATGACTTGAATAGACAAGTATTGATCCCTTGGCCCAAGCTTTGGCCCAATAACATGAAGTGACCCTAATACGCGGTCCAACCAAACGGTCTAGTCGATCGGCTCCCTATAAGCCTAACTCGTCACGTGTTGGTGTCAATGCGGCCCAAACATAATTGTAGTCAGACTGTGCAGGGTCTCCCGTCGGGTGTATCAAGCCCTAGGGTGTCAACCCCAGGACACCATAAACATGAGTGCACAGTCTCGATCTACTGGTACCCGTGCATGTTTTCCCCGGCTTCGGACTGTGTGCACGACCATAGTCCGCCCGGAACTACACCGGCGTACCCTTCTGCCGTCGTTTTTGGTCACTTACCTCCAGTCCAGTAATCGTGCTCCCACCCTAGCCTAGACCCTAGGGCCTTAATGATACAAACTTGGGATTACTGCTGGAGTGGACCCCCATTGCTAGGATTTTTCTAGTGGGTTAAGTACGGTTTAACCCTCTTGCTAATCATGGATTAACTTGGCTAAGTGTTACGATGAGTTCACGACTTAACCCTGATTAATCTACCAAGCCCAAATTGGTTAAGTATTAAGTGGACCATGACTTAACCCTAATCATGAGGCATTAATTAATTTAATGCGCCTTAACCTCTCACATTAGACCTTGTTGTGGTTACTAGTTAAGCCTGGCGGGTCCGGGTAGCTTTACACCACAACTTGGTCTAACCTCGGGTTCAAGGTACAACATGACCAACTTCTCACATTGGGTCCTATTGTTTGTAGCAACTAGTTAAGCCGGTCGGTTCCGGGTAGGTTTACGCTACAAACTCAACCCAACCTCGAGTTGGTCACACTTATCTTTTCTAAGTGTCATGTCCATCATGTTTCCAAAACATATTACACTTTTCAAGCAATTGGGTAGACCTAACTTAATAGGTAAATTCCCAATGGGTAGACCTAACTTAATAGGTAAATTCCCAATCTTATGTTTTCATGTCTTTTAAGTTTACCCAACCCCAAACGCAATCCCATCGCTTACATATCGCAATTAGCGCATAAAGGATAGAAAGAGGGAACTTGGCATAATCATGACATAAAGGTGTTGAAGCCACAAGTTCAACATGGTGGCATATGAAATGTACACATGTTCATATACTTGCATATTACATTTTTAGGCCTCAAAAGCATGCATAAAACCAAACTTAGCATATTGGTGATACATGGTGATAAATGACATGTAAAAATGGCCATAAGCTCGCATTTAGCCTCACATGCAAGTTATCATAAGGGATATGATAACTTACATGTTGCCAAAATTCAACCTTTAGCATAAAGCTTGAAGCTTTATGTTCATATACTCAAGATAAGCTTGCATAACATGATAACATGAACAAAATGATCACCTCAAACTTGCATAACCTAACATGGCAAACTTGCATATAAACTTGCATATTATAACATGATAAACTTGCATATCATAACATGGCAAACTTGCATATAAACTTGCATATCATAACATGATAAACTTGCATATCATAACATGGCAAACTTGCATATAAACTTGCATATTATAACATGATAAACTTGCATATCATAACATGGCAAACTTGCATATAAACTTGCATATCATAACATGATAAACTTGCATATCATAACATGGAAAACTTGCATATAAACTTGCATATTATAACATGATAAACTTGCATATCATAACATGGCAAACTTGCATATAAACTTGCATATCATAACATGATAAACTTGCATATCATAGCATAGCAAACTTGCATATAAACTTGCATATCATATCATAATGATCAAACACCACTTGCATCATTCATTAACTTTAGAGTTTAAATATGAAAGTAGAATAGGGCTTACAATGCTTATGAAGGCACAAAAATATGACAAAGCCCTTATGCAATCAAATAGACCCAAAATGCAAGCTTTAATAGAAAAACCCTTGAGCCAAAATGATCAAAACTCTTTCTTTATGATGCAAATATAGAAACTTGACTTGAATGCAAGCTAATGATGCTCATACAAGCTTGAAAACACTTGTATGCATGGAAAATCTCTCATAGAAATAACTTAGGAATTTTATGAAGAGAGTGGAGGCCATGAGAGAAATGATTTTGCCATAGTTTAGTTACTTGAATGAATAATGATGATTTAGGGTTAGGTTAGGGGCTTATTTATAGAGATTAGGATTAGTTTCAACCTTAGGATTAAACCCTAGTTCCAATCTCAGCCCTCAAAACCGAATCTGGCCCCCAAACTCAACACAAACCCAAAATGGTGCATCAGGCAAAACTGCCCGGCTGGACCAAGTCGACAGCCAAGTCGACAGGGCTGTCGACTTGGGTCCAACCAAGTCGACTCCCAAGTCGACAGGGCTGTCGACTTGGGTGCTCTGGCGGGAATTTTCCCGCCTAGCCCAATCTGACCTAATTTCCAAATTCAAACTTGAATTTGAAATCTGTTTTTACTTTGAAATTTTCTGAAAACTTCGTTGGGCCTTAATCGGGCCATACGGACTCCGATTTTCGAAAACTCGGACTCTATTTCGCGTATTTTTCCGAGACGAACGCAATGGCATAGCCCATTTCCCTTGATTCAGATTTATAAATTAAATTCTGCCTCGATTTACGTTATAACAGGTTATTGCAAATACGGGTTGTTACAGGGTGTTACAATATGCTTATACAACTATTTTATTTTTTCCATGCAAACCTATACCCAACACCTTTGGTTACAAAGATTTATATGTTTACTACCCAGCATGCTTTATATCTTAGTTTGACAATTATATCATACCACCGAACATTAAAACATACACAATAAAACAACATCTCAGTTTAACCAATATAGTATATTATGGCATAAATGTTGCATAAGTTACATGCAATATCAACACACAAAGTAACCTACCTATTAGTCTAACTTATAGCATCTATATATTACCCAACAATTGTTTAAACTATTTACCAGGCACGTTCATTCGCCAATATGAAAGCCAACAAAACCTATTATATGTACCCAATAAGTTCAATGTTTCATACAAATAATTCCTTTTTTGTTTAACATGCCATTATCAAGAAAAGATATCAAAGTGTGTGTGTGTGTGAGTTTACACCTTGCACAACACATATATATAGGTTTAACATTGTGGATTTATTAATAAAATTTGATAGATGTTAGGCATGAGTGACAAACACTCGCCTTGACTGCAAAGCGAAGATCCGACACTCGTGAATCTATCTTGGACTATCGCACATTGCTTTGGGAACAATAGCCTTGCTTCCTTTTCTTTTTTCTAAGCAAACTTTGTTTTTTTATAAATAGATGCAACTATGGGGAGGAGGTGGTGGTGGTTGTCTTGGTGGTGCGGAGCGGGTGGCGTTGGTGGTGAGCTGGTTGGTAGTTGTCAGGTGGAGCTAGAAGCGAAGGAGGGAAAGGTCATGCGGTTGGTGCAAGGTACAGATAGGAAGGAGATAGGGAGGGTTTGGCCGTTTCAATCTTTTCGTTCTTTTTTTTTGTATATACACATTGGGCATTTGAATGTGACTTGGATCCTTCTGCCTGAAAATAGCTCAACTTGCAATCACGATACTAGTTCAAAGATTTGCATGTTTATACTATTTTGATATTTCGGTTATGTATATATATACATTTTTTTTTTTGTTTTTTCTACAATATGGCATAATTATGCATATCATTCCAACCAATTTATATATCGCCTGACATGCGTGCATTGGCATGCAAATTATGTACATCATTTCCAACTTGTCTCATGTGTTAGTTTCCTTTAACTTATTCATGCCTTTACTTTTTTTATAAAAAAAACAACATGGCATATTTATGAACAAAATAAGTTTAAATGCCATTTGGGCATGTGCGTGGCTTGCATATTAGCACTCATTTTGTTCTAGGCATTCATTTTTTGTCCTGTCTTGGTTTCATGTATGCTTGTCTCCTATGCTTTAATTTGCCTTTTACATGTTTCATGTATTTTAGTTTTTTTTTTATATCATAAGTAGACCATATAAGCGCGTAATTTATATAACTTATATAGTTTAGATACGAAGAGTAAATATCATTCACAAATACCATAAACACCGTATATTTCAAAACCGAATATCCAGGCACATGAAACTAAATACCATTGTGTTAGGTATGCTGATACAAACGCGATAACACACTAAAATTTGGTCATTCGATGAACAAGTGAAAATTCGCTATTTATGCAATACCAGTTGTCTCTACCGTTAAATTGTCTATTTAAATCGATTTAAATGAACTATCTAATTCGGAATTTGACGAAACAAACAATGAAATTTTTATTACAAAAATGTATACAATACCTCTATGTTAAATAACTAGATTCCAGAAATCGGTATTTTAATTATTACACTTTACAAACTGATTCCTACCTTGAATTACAAATCGTATAAAGTTACCGTTTTTATCTACCCAATTAAGTTCTAATAATTTAAACCCAACGCACATACCATAAATTTGAATTCAAATTTTAAATTCTTATATTTGGTCAAGTTGGAAATTAATAGAATTTCATTACAAAAGGAACGGAAAATCACGGATCATTACATCCTAACCACAACATCACTCTCCTTGTCAGCTTCCTCAAGACGAAGCGCGATATCAACAAGTTCATCGAAAGGCTGGGCTAACTCAAAAAGTAAAGGCTTCTTCAGATCTTTATTAATCCCATAGACAAATTTTTGATTCTTCTTTTTAGCGGTATCAGCATACTCAAGCCCATATTTAGAGAGAGAAATGAAAGATGCGGTATGCTCTACCATAGAAGATTCACCTTAAACAAGGTCTATAAAACATCGGGCTAATGATAATTTCTTGCCCTCGGGCAAAAATTTTGCTTCGAACCTTTCTCGGAATTCCATCCAAATCAGGTTTGCTTCTTGAATTTCAGAAGTCATAAGCTCATCTTAATCAAGTGCTCTATCATGGAGCATAATAGAAGCCACCTGAACTCGATGCAAGTCCACAAGATTCATGCGAGTAAAGATGCGGTCCCATGATATAATCCAAGTTTGAACCTCCATAACGCCTTCAGAACCCCTGAAGGACTTTCCACCATGCTTTGTAAAGTCGCTAGACTCGCTACACAAACTAGCAAACCCAGATTTGGGATGGATAAGCATGGGAGGGGTTCCAGCCGCTCCGGCATTTGTCACCAAATCAAGAAGTTGCTAAGCTAAAATAAATACTCCTCTCATTGGAGGGGCACTAGATGGACCAGTAATGGTGTAGTCACATGTAGACATTTTTCTTTTATAGAACGAAAGAAAAATGTTATTCTCAAAATGAATTCGAAATAAATTTGATTCAATAGACAAGGAGCTAAAACTTAAGATAGGATATAATGGCATTTAAGACGCAGTCTAAATCATATGGCATGAATCCTAAGAAGAACTTAGGACATGGTCCTTGTCACAATATTCTATATTGTTCCAAAGATTGGCTCTGATACTAAGCTGTGATGTTCCACCTTTATACTTGCATTAGCCAAGGACATGACGAGGTAATGTTGTCAACTAACACAAAGAATAAGGCTTTTGAGGAGTGACCATCTATATAATATCTTTAAAAAAACTAGTACATAATGGCTAGTAATCTCTTCAGAAATAAATACAAAATATATAACATAATCAGTCACAGGTATTCACATCACAAAGGTGGAAATAGATATGAATATAACACATGAGTATGCACACAAAGATAATGGTCATACAAGATCCACTATACTACAAAAGAATAGGTACAAGTGCTAGCCAAAAGAATATGCCTACATAAGGAGCCTCTGTCTTATATACATAAAAGACCAAAAACTACAACACTAATATAGTTAACCAAAAGTTACTTCATAATTGTAACACCCCGTACTTTCTGTGAACGTATAAGTAACAAATCAGAGGATAATTAATTATTAAAGTAAGAATCAAGGGAAACGGGTTAGGCCATTGTGTTCGTCTCGGAATTTTGCTTGGAAAGGAGTCCGAGTTTACAAGAATCGGAGTCCGTATGAGGGAGATATGACCCTCCGAAGTTTCAGAAATATTCAGAGTTCAAAACAGCTCGAATTCGAATTCAAAATTCGAATTTCAAACCCAGAACAGACTGGGCAGGAAATTTCCCGCCCAGACCCAGGTCGACTGTGGAGTCGACTGGGCAGTCGACCCCCCCACACCCAGGTCGACTGGGCAGTCGACCCCCAGACTAGGTCGACTGGGCAGTCGACCTGGGGGTCGACCTCCCTGGTCGAACCTGGTGCGTGTGTGTGTGCGATTTTGGGGGCTGTGACGTGTTTGGACGGACCTGATGAGTTCTAGGGTTAATTTGAGGGCCTAAATGAGTTCCTACACCTATAAATACATCCTAAGACCGAACCTAATGGATAACAAAACATTCTTACATCAAAATGTTGCTGGACTTCCTCTTGATCATGGCCGCCGCTCTCTAAGCAATTCTCTTAGCCTCCAAACTCAATCAAACTAGAGATTAAAGCTCCTACAACGATTCTACAACAAATTAAAGTTCTTTCTTTAACCACGGAAGGCAAGTGCAGTTATTTTCCGATATAAACTTTAATCATAATTGTGACATGATTGTAAATCTGAATTTGAGATTGTGTATGTTCTGTTCTGATCTATTTTATTCTGTATCTATTCCACTTTCTGTTCTATAGCCAGGCTACTACGAGCCTGCTCCAATCTCCTAAGAGATTAACGCATGAACGCTAAAATGTTTGGGACAAATAATGAATGTGGCATAATTGGACATGGCTAATCTGTGACTGATTTAAGAAAAAGGACATAGGTTGTAAACTAGATTTAGATCTATGCATATTCAGTGAATTGGAAGAAGAGGAACCATGGTATGTTAACATGTGACTTGAGACATTAGACATAACGCATATTTTGAATTGAGATCTGTTACAACTAGATTGTTGGGCATATTGTTTATATAACAATTCATGATTTGAAAGAGAATATGACATAGGTGTGAAGATCTATATTAAGATTTGATAACTATCAAATGTGAATAACACCTAAGTAGGAGATTTTTTGAATATATGACATGCATTGAAATCGATGGCTATTTTTGGTATAATTTATATGTGAATCTTTTGTACTAGGCAAGTTGAATTAAATTGGGACATGTAAATTATGACCATAATCTGTGACATGTAAATTCAATGCAAACGTGGGGGATATGATCATAGTGTGAATTATGACAACTATTTAGGCATGCAAACTTAGGCCAAATTTATAATTAGGCAAGATATGTTTGTGAAATTTAAGGAATGATTAAATCTGTTATATTTTCCTAATTTGCTAGTTCTGCTATATTTGCCTAATCTGCTAGTTCTGTTATATTGCCTAATCTGCTAGTTCTGTTATATTGCTTAATCTGCTAGTTCTGCTCTACTGCCTAGTCTGCTAGATCTGTTCATCTGCCAAATCTGTCATCTGCTAAGTCTGCTGAAAATGCTAAATCTGTATATGCTAAATCTGCTAAATTACTTAATCTGCTGAATCCGCTAAGTCGCCTAATCTGCGAAAATCTGTTATCTGCTATATCTGTTAAGTTGATATATTCAGTCTGTTATTGACATAATCTGAATTAGCTATGAATAATTGACATGTATATTAGGCGTGGGCATAAATGGTAAATTATTAATTAATTGGCCGCAAAGATAAACATGGCTAACTCGAGGTTAGAATGAGTTTGCGGCGTAATTCTGCCCGGAACCGCCCGGCACATCCAGTGGCCGCAAACAATAGGTTCTAATGTGAGAAGTTAGTCATAACGTGCTTGAAACCCGAGGTTAGACTCAGTTTGTGGCAGAAATCTGCCCGGAACCAACCGGCCTAACCAGTAGCCGCAAACTGTCAGTCTAATGTGAGAGGTCTGGGCATTAATATTTAATTAATGAAAATCTAAGATAAATATGATGTCTAAAACGTGTTGGGCGGATATGATTAAACCCACTAGACTGATGAATTTAATAAATCTGTTCCGTGAATCTGTAGGCCCAATTACAAAGTTAGACAAATCTGTAAGTCTGTTAATCTGTAACTGGTTAATCGGTAAGTCTGTTAAATCTGTATATCTGATCCTTTAGTCTGAAAACTTGTCTGTGAACTAGTTGATCTGAATTCTGTATGTCTGAACTTGAAAACAAGTTAATCTGAAATCTGTTAGTCTGGGGACACAAGGATAGGAAGGGAATTACTTGTGTCATCTGTTGTTTGGGACCCATATTAGTCAGTAACCCTTTCTGGTATCAAAACTTTGACCCAACGGTAGGTAGGGTCCGGGCACGCTTACTGAACTAATTATAAGCGGTTCATTCTGATAACGGCGAGGGGTGTTGATGATGCGTTCCAACCGGGTCATGTGCGTGCATGGATCCCGGTCTGCCTCTGAGGATGTAAGACGCCGTGACATCTGTAAATAGGTCTGTGCCAATTGGTTGTCACTTTAGGGAGTGATACACCCTAATGTGGGGCCGACACAGGGTATTTATGTTTAGGGAGCCGATCGCTTGGGGTAGGGTTTTAGGGTACACTAAGTTCTGTCTGTTTCTGTTGGTACCGTCTGTTTCTGTTGGGTGGCAACACCCGTCTGTTTCTGCGTGGTACCATCTGTTCGGGTGGTAAAGGCCCAATTACTAGTGTACACCTAATTCTACATTCTGTTTCCATAGGGATAAATCTGACTGTTTCTGTTCGGGTGGTAAAGGCCCATTATTAATATTCTGTTTCTGTCTGTTTCTGTTCGGGTAGTAATGCCCATTATCAGCATTCTGCTTCTGATTGTTTCTGTTCGGGTGGTAAAGGCCCATTACTAGCACTATCTTCTGTGGAAATTATTCTGTACCCGTTTCTGTTTCAGTTTAGACATTAGGGTGACACCTAATTCTGTTATACTAGTATTAGTGCAGAGAAGTGTAAAGAAATAGCTTATGTCATTCTGTTCATCTGTAATATCCGTTGCACCTGTTACTGTTATCTCTCATCCAGTTTTATTTTCATGTCATGTTATTATTATCTGTTCATAACTGAAAATCACTGGACTTGCCAGACTTTTTGTCTGACCCTTGTTGTTTCGCCCCCTTTCTTCCGTTTCCCCCCCAGGTTTTGTAGAAGGGAATACACTAGCTTGATCCAGATTTCTTCTGCTTGAAGTGCTTAAAGTATGGCTTGTCTTCTTCTGTGGGGATTATGATTTTAAACTATGCATTCTGAATTAGGCTTTTGTACAAGACTGATATTTTGTACTTGAATTCTGATATTGTGATTTGAAAGGATGTAACCAAGCTTATTTCGGTTTCTGTTGTAATAAAGTTATAAATTTTTCAAGTACTGTTTTATCTGTCTTGTAAGTTTCTGTTCTGTTTACTAAACTTCTCCACCAAAGTTAAGGCATTCCCTTTGTGAGTGACCTTAACGAAGGTGGGGTGTTACACTTGGTATCAGAGCCAAAGGTTACCAGATTGGGTAAAGTTTTTGAAAACTATTTTCAAAAAGGTTTTGAAAGGAAGTATTTTCAAAAATAAAGCTTATTTTGAAAAACATAATCCCCAAGAGCCATATACCTTTCCTTCAGTCCTCTTTGTATTGAAACTTTCTTTTTTCGTTTCAGAATGTCTGAAGCATCTGAGATGTAACACCCCGTATGTTGAATAACTTACTATAATATAAAACAAGGCAGAATTAAATTTTAAAATCTGAATCAGGGGAAACGGGCTATGCCATTGCGTTCGTCTCGGAAAAATACACGAAATAGAGTCCGAGTTTTCGAAAATCGGAGTCCGTATGACCCAGATATGGCCCGAAGAAGTTTCAGAAAATTTAAAAACAGATTTAAAAAATAGAAATTTCAAATTTCAGAAGTGGCGGGAAAATTCCCACCAGACCCAGGGGGTCGACTGGGGAGTCGACCTGCCCACTAGGTCGACTGGGGAGTCGACCCTAGCGTCGACCTGGGGGTCGAGCCCAGGTGACCTGGGTGCATCAGTTTGGCTTTTGGGCTGTGTTTTGGTGGCTAGGACGTGATCTGACGGCTCTAATCTGATTTAGGGTTAATCTAAGGGCCTAAACACCTAACTAATCTATAAATACACCCTAAGATTACCCTAATTCATACTAAAAATAGCTACAACACCGTTATGCCGTCAAAATGCAACTTGAAGGAGACTCCATCAATCTAAAGAGGAAGATGGCTTCTCAAATCAATCTCTAATCAACTCTAGCAACTTAATCTTCTTCTTAGGAGTGCTAATCAACAAGTTGTGAGTTTTCTATAGCCTTAATAACCAATTGTTGAAATGATTATGATAGGGTATAATGAGGTTATGGCTATGAATGTGGATCAATGCAAGATTATGTTATCATATGCTATGTGTTTGTGATGTTATGCAAGTTATGCAAGTTATGTGCTATATGTTCATGAATTTATGCAAGTCATATGATACATGTTCATGATGTTATGCAAGTTATGCAAGTCATATGCTAGGTGATTATGATGTTATGCAAGTTATGCAAGTCATATGCTATGTGTTTGTGGTGTTATGCAAGTTATGCAAGTCATATGATATATGTTCATGAAGTTATGCAAGTTATGCAAGTCATATGCTATGTGATTATGATGTTATGCAAGTTATGCAAGTCATATGCTATGTGTTTGTGGTGTTATGCAAGTTATGCAAGTCATATGCTATGTGTTTATGATGTTATGCAAGATATGCAAGTCATATGAGAAACATTGATCCATTATGACACCATGATATGCAAGTTTGGTGTATGATTATATGCTAGTTCATACATGATATGTTATGCAAGTTTGGTGTTTGATTATATGCAAGTTCATATATGACATGTTATGCAAGTTTGGTGTTTGATTATATGCAAGTAACATGTGCAAGTTGACACCTTAGTATGATATGCATACATATGCAAGTTAACCCCTTTGTATGTCATACATACATATGCTAGTTTACCCCTTTGTATGACATAAATAACTTATGCAAGTTAACCTCCTTATGACATATGTGATTCATGCAAGTTTGGGTTGATTATTTATGCTAGTTGGGTTTGATGCTATATGCATGTTGACACCTTTAAACCCATGTTGATGCTAATGTTATGCAAGTTGAACCCATTGTATTTGTTATTAATCTTCCCTTTTATGTCATGTTCGCGAATTACGTGGGGAACGATGGGGCTAATATACATGTTAATGAAATGGTGTGAAGTTGGTATGATTATGCATACCATAAAGTGGATGGACATAATTGAGTCAATTATGTACATCGTTAAATTTGTAATTAATTAGGGATAATTAATACAAATTATGGGGGTGATTAATTAGGTGTAATTAATCGACTAAGACACGAGTTTGGACCCTTTTGTAGCATAAGACTGCCCGGAACCGACCGTCATATCCAGCGGCTACAAATGATTGGCCCAATGTGAGAGGTCTTAGGCACAAACTAAATACGTGACAAGTGTATAGACACGAGGTTAGACTCGGTTATGGCGTAAGGCTTCCTGGACCCAACCGGCAAATCCAGCTGCCATAAAAGATAGTCTAATGTGAGAGGTCTTTACAACGGTTACGTTCTTAATCATTTAAGAAACACTTAACCAGATAAGCATGTAGTGGGGCATGAAGGGTTAAGTGGGTGCCTTGGGTGGCATGTGGAGATTAAGTAAGTGCCTTGGGTGGCATGAGAAAATCTAGTGGTTGCCTTGGGTGGCAATAGAAAATACGATTAGAATACTTAACCAAAGTGGAACATGTAATTAAACATGATTAAAGGGTTAAGTGGGTGCCTTGGATGGCATGAGGAAATCTAGTGGTTGCCTTGGGTGGCAATAGAAGATAAGATTAAAATACTTAACCAAAGTGGGACATGTAATTAAACATGATTAAAGGGTTAAGTGGGTGCCTTGGGTGGCCTGTGGAAAAATCTAGTGGGTTGCCTTGGGTGGCAATAGAGAATACGACTAGAATACTTAACCAAAGTGGAACATGTAACTAAACATGATTAAAGGGTTAAGTGGGTGCCTTGGGTGGCATGTGGAAATCAAGTGGGTGCCTTGTGTGGCATGTAGAAATCTAGTGGGTGCCTTGAGTGGCAATTGAAATATGATTAGATGACTTAACCAAACCTTAACCTGTAAGTGGGCATGATTATGAAAAAGGGGTTAAGTGGGATGCACTAGATAAAATGACAAGCTTAAGTAGTAGCTTGTGGGGGTCCATTTCAACCAGTAACCCATATGTATCTTATTGGGCTCGAACCATGTCGAGGATGGGACACGCGTACTGGGCTTGACTATAAGAGGCCAAAACGGGGTAGCGGTGGCAACGTGAGTCCAACGGGTTTCATATGCGTGTGTGGACCCGGGCTGGTAGGTAAGACGTTGTTGCATCGTGTAGATATAAGCCGTGCACCATTGATATTATCGCGTTGCCACTTTGGGGAGTGATACACCCCACTGTGGGGCCAACACGGGTATCTACGTTAGGGAGCCGATCGCTTGGGGAGTAGTGGGTACACCTAGTGGAGATAGGGGCAGACGGCACCTATGTAGTCAGCTAGGGGTACACGAGACTACTAATAAAATTACTAAGTTGTGGGTACACCTAGTGGAGATAGGGGCAGACGGCACCTATGTAGTCAGCTAGGGGTACACGAAACTATTATTAAAAATTACTAAGTACACTTAGTGGGATCAACCTTTAAGTAGGAATTACCCTTGGGTGGGTAGATCTGGTGTGGTGCAGTGTAGGAATTATCCTTGGGTGGGTAGATCTGGTGTGGTGCAGAATAGTATTTATCCTTGGGTGGATAGGCGCGTCTTTACCGTTATCTTAGTTTATCCTAAGTCTAGTTGGCTGCTTAGTGTAGTCATTTATCCCCAGTCGTACCATACCAGGTTTATATCATACCCTAATTACTTCAATGATTGTATTGTTAAAGTTATAGGGCTCACTCAGACTTATGTCTGACCCCGTTGTTTTTATCTTTTTCCCCCAACCCTCAGGTTATCAGTGTGGGCCTAGCACTAGTGGGCTTTGATCGGATTGCTTTATCTATCTTTTGGAGCTTGGACTCTTGAAGAAAAGCTCGGTTATCTTTTCTATTATGGCTATTAGTATGTAGTGGGATTATGTACTTATGTTTTAACGAGATGGATATTTTGTACTTGACTCTTGTTGGTTTTGATATGTAACCAAACATGTTTACCTTCTGCTGCAATGAAATGATGTTTTAAATATCAAGTATTACTTATATCTGTCTTGTTGTAATTTTTCAGTTCTATATTCACTTAAATACTCCACCGAAGCTAAGGCATTCCCTTAGTGAGTGACCTTAGCGGGTGTGGGGTGTTACTCGTGGTATCCGAGCTCAAGATTACCAGAACAGATAAAAATTTTAGAAAACTATTTTTCTAAAAACATTTTCGGAAGAAGTATTTTCAAAAACATGTTTTTAACAGAAAAGTTTTTGGAAGAAAAGAACATAATCCCCAAGAGCCATATATCCTTCCTTCGATTCTCCGTTTTGAATCTCTTCCTCTTTCTCTTTTTGAACTTCCCCTCCGCGTGTAGATGTCTTTTTAAGATAAATAGGGACTTCCGTATGAAGGTCGGAAGAACCACTTCAAAGGACTAAGACATTTTCCAGGCCAAGAAGTTAGTCCAAGGAGGTGGAGGGCTTATGGGTACCTTTAAATGGACGAGAGAGGAAGGTTCAAATAGCTATTAGGTAAATAAAGGACGAAACCTCATCGTGGTAAGAAGGCCACGAAAGGAGAATGTGAAGGGGAAGGCTAGTTGTTTTGGAGAAATAGGACACCTTGGGGTTGTCCAAAGAGGTAAGGACGAAGTACAGGATCTTCTGGAGGGTAGATGTATTCCCTCACGACGGGTATACCTGATGGGGGTAGGACCGTCTAAGTTGAAATTTGGTTCTCTCGATCATCCTGTTCGAACTTTATTCGACTCTGGCGCACCACATTCGTTTATCTCATCATCATTAGTTGAGTCACAGCACCTAGACACCAGTTTAGTAGATGATCCCGTGGTTGTTTCAAACCCAATTGGGGGCTCCACTTATTTGTCCATGATATGTTTGGGTTTGAAGATCCTCATACTTAGCGTTGAGTTTAGGGGTGATGCTTTTGTTTGGGCTTCACGGGCTATGGGTTGATTTTGGGCATGGACTGGTTATCCAGTAATGGTGCCGTTCTTGATTGCGAAAGGAGAGTTGTTAGGCTCATGACCCGCTTGGGTAACACTCTCGAGATCTCTTGTAATCCCATAGATTCTGTTTTGCTAAGTTATTTTGAATCGCTTGACGCTTCGGTCGAGAGTTTGCGATCTGCTAGAGTGGTCCGGGAATACTCGGATGAGTTTGAGGAGGTGAAGGGCTTACCTCCGAAGCGGGAGATAGACTTCCGAATATATCTAGTGGGCAATGCTAAACCAGTATCTTTGCCAGTGCGCCACATGGCTCCTAGTGAAAGGAGGGAACTCCATAAGCAAGTAGGGGAGTTGCTTGAGAAGGGGTTCATAAGACGAAGTATATCGGAGTGGGGTGCTCCAGTAGTTTTTGCCACGAAGGCGGATGGGTCCCTCAGACTTTGAGTAGACTATAGAGAACTCAACAAGCTCACAAAGAAGAATAGATACCCATTGCCGAGGATTGATGATCTCTTTGATCAGTTGGTTGGCGCCTCAGTGTTTTCGCAGTAGGACTTGGCCACGGAGTTTCATCAGTTGGGAGTGACTGAGGATAGTGTAGAGAAGACCGCCTTTAGGACTCCGGATGGTTTCTATGAGTGGCTTGTGATGCCATTTGGTTTGACGAACGCCCCCGCATACTTGGTTGATTTGATGAGTAGAGTGTTCAGGGAGTACCTAAATAACTTCGTAGTGGTCTTTGTGGATGACATCTTGGTCTTCTCTAAAAGCAAAATAAGTTTTCGTGTGTGCTCAATAGGTTAAGCAAAGCCAGTTATTTGATCAACGGTGGTTTTGGGGCGAGATTTGCAAGGACATCCAGAGTTGGACAAGGGCTTAATTATTTAGCCGTTTTTACTAGTATCATCTCATGTAGGTCGTCTTAATTCGAAGGAGGTATCCCTTGGGTGTTTGTCTGATATTGGTTTAGGCCTTTGGGGCTTGCACTTGGGGGATGGCGAGTTCGACTAGGATGGTCTGCGAGAGAGATGGATAGTTGTGACGATTTTGTATGAGAGAATATCCTGGTTTTCTCCAGAAGTGGAGAAAAGCATGCCCTACATCTTAGGGAAGTGTGACGAGAAGGAATTTCGCTCGGTCCGAACCAGTCGCTAAACCGATCCAGGCCGTTCGAAACGCCCTATCGTTTGAGAACAAGCCACAACAGAACGCATATAAAAGAACATTTCATTGCTATATTACAACAATGCATCAGATTACAAGAATATACAGGGTATAAATGAATATTACACAGAAGTATCAGAGATTTAAATTACATTAAATACATAGCAGCGGAAAATAATACAATACACAACTAGAAGAAAATATACGGATACAAAGCTTTCCGGATATCGTTCCAGCTGTAAACCAGGATCCTGTGAATATAAATCTGCAAGACCAAAACTACTAGCTGCCCGTGTCAAAATAAGGGCACCCAGAGTTTAGGTTAAAACAATGAACTCCAGGTCAGTCATGGGACTGGTGTGAGAACTAAAACAGTTATTCTTTATTTTAAAATTAGGTAAATCAAGGGACCACGCCGTATAACACGGAACGGGTTTCCTCCCAAGAATACCAGTGCATAAAACAAACAGCGCAATGCTAAATAAAGAAAAATGAAGCTGTTATAAGACCCAGGTCCCATCACACAATGCAACGCAGCCGAGGATAGGGTTTTCCCTTATAACAGCCAAAGAATGCTTGATACGTTTAAAACAAATCATTTGATACTATTATAAGTGCATAGTGTATAAAACAACTTCAAATCATAAGTATCAATCATAGGCGGCATGAGCGCCCCATCCCACTATGTCACCATACTAGGTTCTACAATTAAAACCGCAAATATCACGTATTTGGAAATTGGATTTCCGTCTATGAACCGAGGCAAAAGATAGTCCTCAACCGATTCGAGACAATCTAGCCTACCATGTCTCAGGATCAGAGCTCGAGTGACCCTAGGAGCGACAGGGCCGGTCCACCGATGTGGATTAAAATGCCTGAACACTACGTTTCCCCGCCCTTTGGGGTGCAAACGAGCCAACGAATGACTCCATCGGACCCGGATCGTCCGATCTAACCGAGGCGCCTCGCAACAGCAACAACCACACAGGTGAAAAGTATATAAATGTCAGGGCTGGTAGGTCACTGACACCACCCTAGCTAGAAAGAAACGCATGTCCTCCCTGAGGTCCTTCCTCCCGTTTTTGGTTCACAACCGGGGTGCGAAACTCGCGAATTCACGTTACACAAAGCTGTGCCACACAGGCTGTGCTTTGATCATCACCACAAGACTTTGCTTTTCAACAGAAGCCTCGATCAATAGCCACTTAGGCATGCCACACAGGCAATTCACTCCATGCGTTTGATATCCATCAATATATAACCCCTGAGCTCGTACGTCTCAGAGAAGGGCGTTAAGCAAGAGAATAAATTCTCCGCCGCCAAACAGATATATATTTAATAGAGATCAATCACACGGACTAAAATCCAATGTCAGACACACAGTCCATTTACAAGTCCGTTCTGGGTCTGAACGAAACCGGAGGCACCTAGTACCTCGCATATCCATCGATCTCCAAGTACGTCTGGACGATCACAAACTGTTTCCATCTTCTTGGGTGTACAGCCCAATCAAGATCATCAGTAATCACCCAAACGACGTGAAGACTTCCGGTCTTCGACCACCGTCTTCATCTTCGATACCACGTCGAATCAGTTATTCAGAATGGGATAAACCCGGTCTTTCTGAATAACTCGCGTATAGATTATAAAAGTGTTACACAAACACAACATACGCCTCATTCCAATCCAGAATATTCTTTTATTCAAATATTCCTATACTTTGGGAAAAGTTCCCATTAATTTTATCCAAGATAAATTCTTTAAATTTATTCTTTAATCTCCTTTGAATATCAATTCAAACTAGTCGGGATTAGCGAACCACACCGAAGTAATCATTTATTTTATTTCTCAATCCCAACCTATTCATCCCATGAAGTAAAACTGGTTATACTTCATATCTAACACCACGGTGTTATCGGTAAATTCAATTACCATTTCACGTTCAAATCTAATTAAAGATTTAACTATCGCCTGGAGTAAAACTGGTGATACTCCATTCTCGATCTTTTCAATCTAATTAAAGATTCATTAAAACTCCACTTAGTTTTAATCTTTAACTGGGTTAAAGAATCAGTGTCATTTAAAAACACGATTCACGATAAACCCAAAATCACATTCCATTAATTATCGGGTTAAAGAACAAGTGTTATTTAAAACACTGTTCACGATAAACCCAAAAATCAATACCAATTCAATTCCAATTAAATATCATTTAATTGGTACACTTCATTAAATCTAAATAAAAAGATTTAATCTTTTCTCAACTGGGTTCAAGAACAGTGTTAGTGAAGACACCATTCACGACAAACCCAAATCACATTTGATATTCAATACAAGGCTCTGAATAGAAAATATACCGGCTTATATTCAATATCAAATTCTACGACTAACAAATGTCGTATTTGAAATAACGATATAAATATATATCTTTCAAATTTCCATAACAACATCTGTATAATCACGAATTCCAACATCGAAATATTCCGAAGACAATTTCGATTCAAATCCACTCCAATGCAATCATTGGAAATTCTGGTTATTTTCAAAACCCTTTTCAAATTCAATTTATTCATTTAAAAATAAATAGAATTATATTTCTAGTTCAAAACTAGTTCATTTCGATAAAAATCTATTTTTATCTTTTCAAACATGAAGTTTTTCATCCCAAATCTTCACAAATCATTTCTTATGATTTTACACAAATTATTACTATTTTTAATAATTTTATCAAGGCCCGTACAGTCGATTTCCATCAACGGTCATCGAACTGCACTTACAGCGACCTTTTTCGAATTTGATTTGGACGTATCTCCAAATCCAACCGTTAGATTTCTAATTTCTAATATTCGTTAGAAAGCTCTTTTCGATACGAACCCAACGGTTCCGGTTTTAGGAGAATCCGACGGTCGGATCTCCCGCAATATCCGTTCGAAGTTAATGGTCGAAATTCGCGAACTGCCGCGGCGCGACGCGTTCTATTCAGGCCATTATATTATATATATAATATATATAATATACACTTCGTCGATTTCTATTTAAAACGAATTATATAAATAGTTTTAAATTCGTTTCAAAAGCAATTTCAACTTCCTTTTCAATTCAAATCAAAATTGAATTCTTCTTTATAAATTCGTTTTAAAATTAATTTCTATTCAATTCAAATTTCAATTCAATTTGAATTCATTTCAATTCACTTTCAATCCAATTCGAATTCGTTTTCAATTCAATTCATTTCGAAATCGTTTTCGATTCAATTCAATTCATTTCGAAATCGTTTTCAATTCAATTCATTTCGAAATCGTTTTCAATTCCATTCATTTCGAAATCGTTTTCAATTCGATATAAATATCGTTCACGTCAAAATGGCGTCAATCTAATCATCACGGCTTCACATATTTCTATTTTCAAATATTCCCTTTCGAATATTTCTTTTTCAAATATTTCTATTTTAAAACTGGAATGAGGCCCAATCAATTACCATATAAAGTTAATTATATGGATTTTCATACAACACATGTATATAATAGCATGGAAAAATAATCAACCATCAACCAAAGTGCACTACACTGTATAAGCATCAAATATCGATATCCAACGCTTAAAACAACCTGTCAATCAACCGATCGACATATTCAATCAATCGGGATGAGTGAACTTCAAATTTCATCCCAACACCCGTGTGGGGTTTCAAACAATCAAACACATATTTTATTTGTGCTGTTGGGCGATGTGTAAAATTTATCGACCCAGTCAATGTCCTTCAAATAGGTGTACATAAACAAACCGTCTGGTTTGTAAATGAATATTTTATTTTATTCACTTTCACTATATTCATTCTCACGTTAAAAATTATATTCTTAACGATAAAACATTTTATTCCAACATATAAATTTCTATTATTCATTTACACAATAAAATGATATTTTTATTTTCTAACATATTTTAGAAAATTTCGGCGGCATAACGGCATGATACTAGAAACGGGACAAGGCCTAGCCTTATCCCCGGTCTAGTGAAGGCCCACGCCATTCACACATCAATCAAATCAATTTCATCTCACCAAACAATTCAATTCAAACAAATAATTCAACTAATCTATGCAACCAAACAAACAAGTCCATGGTCTGTGGACGATTGTGTCGGGTGCTACTAAGCACCGTCTGCATCCTAGTATATATATATAACTAGAAAAATTAAATTGAAAGGTGAGAAATTCTCACCTTATAGCTATCCTAGCTCCACGGCACTTCTTTTGCAGAAGTCTTCGTCGTTTCGCCTTTTTGTCACCTTCGTTGCCCGTAGCCACTACACGTAAAAATCGAATTTTACTTCGCTATTCAATATATAAAAATCATATTTTTATTTCGAAGTTCACTATATAAAAATCATATTTTTATTATCACTTCATATATTTCAAAATCGAATCTTTACTACTATGTTATATAGATAAAAATTATATTTTTATCACGCTATTTTCTATATAAAGATTTCACCTTTTTAAATATAAAGATTTCACCTTTTTAAATATAAAGATTTCACCTTTTTAAATATAAAGATTTCACCTTTTTAAATTTAAAGATTTCACCTTTTTAAATTTAAAGATTTCACCTTTTTAAATTTAAAGATTTCACCTTTTTAAATATAAAGATTTCACCTTTTTAAATATAAAGATTTCACCTTTTTAAATTTAACCACTTTATCTCAACGTAATAAAAATCAGATTTTTATTTCGCTACATATACAAAGATGATATTTTTATATTCTCTATCCTAAAAAGATTATATTTTTAATACTTTAAAAATATAAAAATCATATTTTTAATTCTTTAAAAATATAAAAATCATATTTTTACTTCCACAATATAAAAGATTACATTTTTATCACTTTACAACATAAATAAAAAAAACAGTTTTTAAGGTAAATAAAAATCAGTTTTTCAAGTAAATAAAATTCAGTTTTTCAAGTAAATAAAATTCAGTTTTTCAAGTAAATAAAATTCACAGATAAAAGAAAATAAATAACCAAAACTTACAGTCAGTGGTCTACAGAGGATAGGGAGAGGGAAACGAGCATCGGAGGTCGGCGGTTCCAGGTGGTCGCGGCTCACGGTGGCGCTGGGGGGGGGGGGGCTGTCCGTCGATTGAAGAGGGGGGGGGGGGTGTGCGCTTCGAGGTGGCGGAGGAGGAGCAGAAGGGGAGGGTTGCGGTGGGTTTTAGGGGGGGCTCGAGGTGGATTCGGCGAGGAGGAGAAGAAGAGGGTGGCGGCGCGGCAGATGAAGGGGAGGCGGCGTCGATCGCGAGGGAGGGAGGGCGGCTCCGTCCGTCCTCTTTTTTTTTTTTTTTTTTTAATTTCTTCTGAATGGTTGAAGAATATACGGGGGGGGGGGGGTTATATGCAAAAGAAAACTTTATATATTTAATTTAATTTTAATTTATTTTATCCCAAGGAGTTGACTTTTTATTCGACTTCGAAACGAGGCCCACCGACTGTCGCCCATAGCGTTTCACCCCCATTCCGAACACAATGGGATATGTTTCGTAGTTTGATTTGATCGTTTGAATCAGTTTCCGTTGAATTTACACTTAAATCATTATATTGAATTTTAAACGTACATTTCAAATTACCGGGGTCACATACTAACTCTAAAAATTCTCGAAAAATATTTTCTAGCTTCGTATTGACGATACGGTCCTAACAAAACTAGTTTCGTCGAATTCTGTGATCGTTTGAAAAATGGCCATTTTCCAGTCGATCAAAATCAACTGAAACTGGTCAAACGCGTTTTCTTTCGCCACGCTCACATATTGATTCGAAAAATTATGAAATTTGGAATCTAGCAATAACTTAACATCACGGACCCAACAAAACTGGTTTCGTCGAAATCCGAGGTCGTTTGCAAAATTGTTATTTTTAAGGGCCTTATATATATAAAAATATATATAAATTCCTCAGCGACTATTTCTAATTTTAAACTGGACATATCTTATCATTCCTAAGATGAAATCTCAGTTTGTTAACTTCGTTACAAAGATATAGTTATACAGATTCAAATATTTCTTGTTTCGTTCAATTCCGACTTATATTGAATTCTGTATATTCATTTGAAATTAGAAATCGAATTTTCGAACTACTGCGCCATTTTCAATTCCTTTTATAATTATTATATATTCTAACGACGACGTATATAATATATACGTTCTAATTATATTCAAAATAAGTTTCTCGTCGATATTATTTAAAATAATTCATTTTAAATAATCAAAATTCGCTATAATTGCCAAAATAAAATTTTTAAACTGGCCCAGATTTTACGGGTTGTTACAGGAAGTGTTGGAGACTCTTCGAGCGCATAGTCTTGAGACAGCAAAGGTGGATGGAGTTCTAAGCATCCTATGATTTCGAGATAGCGTATACCCCTGGCAAGGGTAACGTGGTGGCGGACGCCTTGAGCGGAAAAAGGTTGTCCTTGAGTCCATTGTTCGTGGAACGACGAAGCTTGGAATTTATCTCGATGTTTGATTTCAGACCTTCCGTTGACTTTGTACCCGGTTTGCTAGCATCTTTAGAGGTCAGACCTACTCTTTTGGGACGGATTTGTGAGGCACAGTGGGACGACCCACAGTTGGTTGAGTTGGTAGAGAAGCTCATAAGGGGGAAAGTCGTCCAGCCATTTGAGTAGGTACACCCTAGACGATAGGGGTGCTTGCGTAGAGACGGTAGACTTTGTATACCGCAAGACGAGGGGTTGAGGAAGGCTATACTTGATGATGCACATCGTTCGAAGATGACCATTCATCCCGGTGGGGACAAGATGTACCAAGACATGAAGCGAGTTTTCTTTTAGGCCGGTATGAAGAAAGATGTGGCCGAGTATGTCGCTAGATGCTTGGTGTGCCAACAAGTGAAAGCGGAGCAAAAGAAACCAGGTGGGTTGCTTCACCCATTGGAAGTTCCACAATGGAAGTGGGATAGCGTCTCGATGGATTTTATTGATGGGTTACCGAGATCGAGAAAGGGTAATACGGGAATTTGGGTTGTGGTAGACAGACTTACTAAGAGTGCCCATTTCATACCAGTGAAGAGCAAGAGGACTGCTCCATGGCATATAGAGTGGATTTACCCGAGAGACTTAGTGGAGTACATGACGTATTCCATGTGTCACATTTGAGGAAGTGCCTACATGAGACCGCAGAGGTGGTAGAGCCGAGTTTGCTTAGAGAAGTGGAGATAGAGCGTGATGCGACTATTCGACGAGCTCCTACCCGCATCCTTGGGTCAGAGATTAGGAAGTTGAGAAATAGAGAGGTTCGACTAGTCAAAGTGAAAAGGGGGGAAGAGGAGAGCAATGCTACTTGGGAAACAGAAGCGAAGATACGTTCATTGTACCCATTCCTTTTTGAGGATATATCTTTTAACTTCTCCTTTATCGTTTGTCTAGTGCTTATCTTATCTTTAGTATGTCCTCTCATTAGTACCTTTGACCTTTAGATAGGGTAAACCTATGGTTGAAACATGTGTTTGAGACATGTTATGATTGATGGATGCGTGTGGATGCAAGTGGTTGCTCGTGGATACATATACACACACTCTAGGCACTAGATCGGCTCAATCACTTCATATTGCATATTGCATGAAATTGTGTGTAGATAGCTATATTAATGGATGTATAATGGTTGCGTTATCATATGGATGATGCATTTTGGTGTATGGTTGTGCACACATATAGAAATAGTATGTGTCGATAGGGATCTTTTGCATACATATTGGATGCATGGCACTTTCATGGTTTGCATTAAGGAGGTCAACTAAATCAGTAGACCGCCTAATTTTGCATTAGACAGGGAACATATACACACACTTTTTGCATATGTTCATACAGCATTAGAAACTTTAAGGACAATGGATGCCAGTGTTTGATGGTTTGAGTAGATGGTTGTTTGGTTGGAAGGATACATTCTTCTTGACTTAGAGATTTCGGGGACGAAATCCTTTAAGTAGGGGAGAATGTAACACCCCGTATGTTGAATAACTTACTATAATATAAAACAAGGCAGAATTAAATTTTAAAATCTGAATCAGGGGAAACGGGCTATGCCATTGCGTTCGTCTCGGAAAAATACGCGAAATAGAGTCCGAGTTTTCGAAAATCGGAGTCTGTATGACCCAGATATGGCCCGAAGAAGTTTCAGAAAATTTAAAAACAGATTTAAAAAACAGAAATTTCAAATTTCAGAAGTGGCGGGAAAATTCCCGCCAGACCCAGGGGGTCGACCTGGGGGTCGACTGGGGAGTCGACCTGCCCACCAGGTCGACTGGGGAGTCGACCCTAGCGTCGACCTGGGGGTCGACCTCCCTGGTCGAGCCCAGGTGACCTGGGTGCATCAGTTTGGCTTTTGGGCTGTGTTTTGGTGGCTAGGACGTGATCTGACGGCTCTAATCTGATTTAGGGTTAATCTAAGGGCCTAAAACACCTAACTAATCTATAAATACACCCTAAGACTACCCTAATTCATACTAAAAATAGCTACAACACCGTTATGCCGTCAAAATGCAACTTGAAGGAGCCTCCATCAATCTAAAGAGGAAGATAGCTTCTCAAATCAATCTCTAATCAACTCTAGCAACTTAATCTTCTTCTTAGGAGTGCTAATCAACAAGTTGTGAGTTTTCTATAGCCTTAATAACCAATTGTTGAAATGATTATGATAGGATATAATGAGGTTATGGCTATGAATGTGGATCAATGCAAGATTATGTTATCATATGCTATGTGTTTGTGATGTTATGCAAGTTATGCAAGTTATGTGCTATATGTTCATGAAGTTATGCAAGTCATATGATACATGTTCATGATGTTATGCAAGTTATGCAAGTCATATGCTAGGTGATTATGATGTTATGCAAGTTATGCAAGTCATATGCTATGTGTTTGTGGTGTTATGCAAGTTATGCAAGTCATATGATATATGTTCATGAAGTTATGCAAGTTATGCAAGTCATATGCTATGTGATTATGATGTTATGCAAGTTATGCAAGTCATATGCTATGTGTTTGTGGTGTTATGCAAGTTATGCAAGTCATATGCTATGTGTTTATGATGTTATGCAAGATATGCAAGTCATATGAGAAACATTGATCCATTATGACACCATGATATGCAAGTTTGGTGTATGATTATATGCTAGTTCATACATGATATGTTATGCAAGTTTGGTGTTTGATTATATGCAAGTTCATATATGACATGTTATGCAAGTTTGGTGTTTGATTATATGCAAGTAACATGTGCAAGTTGACACCTTAGTATGATATGCATACATATGCAAGTTAACCCCTTTGTATGTCATACATACATATGCTAGTTTACCCCTTTGTATGACATAAATAACTTATGCAAGTTAACCTCCTTATGACATATGTGATTCATGCAAGTTTGGGTTGATTATTTATGCTAGTTGGGTTTGATGCTATATGCATGTTGACACCTTTAAACCCATGTTGATGCTAATGTTATGCAAGTTGAACCCATTGTATTTGTGATGAATCTTCCCTTTTATGTCATGTTCGCGAATTACGTGGGGAACGATGGGGCTAATATACATGTTAATGAAATGGTGTGAAGTTGGTATGATTATGCATACCATAAAGTGGATGGACATAATTGAGTCAATTATGTACATCGTTAAATTTGTAATTAATTAGGGATAATTAATACAAATTATGGGGGTGATTAATTAGGTGTAATTAATCGACTAAGACACGAGGTTGGACCCTTTTGTAGCATAAGACTGCCCGGAACCGACCGGCATATCCAGCGGCTACAAATGATTGGCCCAATGTGAGAGGTCTTAGGCACAAACTAAATACGTGACAAGTGTATAGACACGAGGTTAGACTCGGTTATGGCGTAAGGCTGCCCGGACCCAACCGGCAAATCCAGCTGCCATAAAAGATAGTCTAATGTGAGAGGTCTTTACAACGGTTACGTTCTTAATCAATTAAGAAACACTTAACCAGATAAGCATGTAGTAGGGCATGAAGGGTTAAGTGGGTGCCTTGGGTGGCATGTGGAGATTAAGTAAGTGCCTTGGGTGGCATGAGAAAATCTAGTGGTTGCCTTGGGTGGCAATAGAAAATATGATTAGAATACTTAACCAAAGTGGAACATGTAATTAAACATGATTAAAGGGTTAAGTGGGTGCCTTGGATGGCATGAGGAAATCTAGTGGTTGCCTTGGGTGGCAATAGAAGATAAGATTAAAATACTTAACCAAAGTGGGACATGTAATTAAACATGGTTAAAGGGTTAAGTGGGTGCCTTGGGTGGCATGTGGAAAAATCTAGTGGGTTGCCTTGGGTGGCAATAGAGAATACGACTAGAATACTTAACCAAAGTGGAACATGTAACTAAACATGATTAAAGGGTTAAGTGGGTGCCTTGGGTGGCATGTGGAAATCAAGTGGGTGCCTTGGGTGGCATGTAGAAATCTAGTGGGTGCCTTGAGTGGCAATTGAAATATGATTAGATGACTTAACCAAACATTAACATGTAAGTGGGCATGATTATGAAAAAGGGGTTAAGTGGGATGCACTAGATAAAATGACAAGCTTAAGTAGTAGCTTGTGGCGGTCCATTTCAACCAGTAACCCATATGTATCTTATTGGGCTCGACCCATGTCGAGGACGGGACACGCGTACTGGGCTTGACTATAAGAGGCCAAAACGGGGTAGCGGTGGCAACGCGAGTCCAACGGGTTTCATATGCGTGTGTGGACCCGGGCTGGTAGGTAAGACGTTGTTGCATCGTGTAGATATAAGCCGTGCACCATTGATATTATCGGGTTGCCACTTTGGGGAGTGATACACCCCACTGTGGGGCCAGCACGGGTATCTACATTAGGGAGCCGATCGCTTGGGGAGTAGTGGGTACACCTAGTGGAGATAGGGGCAGACGGCACCTATGTAGTCAGCTAGGGGTACACGAGACTACTAATAAAATTACTAAGTTGTGGGTACACCTAGTGGAGATAGGGGCAGACGGCACCTATGTAGTCAGCTAGGGGTACACGAAACTATTATTAAAAATTACTAAGTACACTTAGTGGGATCAACCTTTAAGTAGGAATTACCCTTGGGTGGGTAGATCTGGTGTGGTGCAGTGTAGGAATTATCCTTGGGTGGGTAGATCTGGTGTGGTGCAGAATAGTATTTATCCTTGGGTGGATAGGCGCGTCTTTACCGTTATCTTAGTTTATCCTAAGTCTAGTTGGCTGCTTAGTGTAGTCATTTATCCCCAGTCGTACCGTACCAGGTTTATATCATACCCTAATTACTTCAATGATTGTATTGTTAAAGTTATAGGGCTCACTCAGACTTATGTCTGACCCCGTTGTTTTTATCTTTTTCCCCCAACCCTCAGTTTATCAGTGTGGGCCTAGCACTAGTGGGCTTTGATCGGATTGCTTTATCTATCTTTTGGAGCTTGGACTCTTGAAGAAAAGCTCGGTTGTCTTTTCTATTATGGCTATTAGTATGTAGTGGGATTATGTACTTATGTTTTAACGAGATGGATATTTTGTACTTGACTCTTGTTGGTTTTGATATGTAACCAAACATGTTTACCTTCTGCTGCAATGAAATGATGTTTTAAATATCAAGTATTACTTATATCTGTCTTGTTGTAATTTTTCAGTTCTATATTCACTTAAATACTCCACCGAAGCTAAGGCATTCCCTTAGTGAGTGACCTTAGCGGGTGTGGGGTGTTTATGTACCCGGTTGGTTTCGTCAATATCTTGAGGCTAGGACCACCGCCGCAGGTCCAGCAAATGATCCCCCTCCTCCACCCCCTCCTCGTGCAATTTCTTTCTCAAAGATCTGTAGAGATTTTAGGGCCATGGGTGGGAAGGATTTCAAGGGAACTGAATCATTCGTAGAAGCGAGGAACTGGCTCAAAGAAACTGAGGATCTATTCGTTATCTTCGAGGTGGACGATAGGCAGAAGGTACAGTTGGCGGTATGGCTGCTCAAAGACAAAGCTTCCTATTGGTGGGAAGTCACTAACGCCGAGAGGCCAGTTGGAACATGGATGGATTTCAGAACAAGGTTTGAGACAAAATTCCTCTTGCAAGTTGAACGAAGTCTACAACTGGAAAAATTCTTATCTCTTAAGCAAGGAAGTATGACGGTCAAGGAATACGTCAACCAGTTCAACCAACTGGCTAGGTTCGGATTGGATTTAGTTAACACTCAGCATAAAAAAGGCTCTCCGCTTTGTTAAAGGATTGAACGAGCCACTGCACAGCCTAGCCATGACCCATGTACCCATGGGAGCGACTTACGAGAAATTGGTGGACATGGCACTACTACACGAGGAAGACAAGGGCCCGAAAGAGACAAAGAAGGAAGAACCACAGAATAAGAAAGCATGGCCCAAAAAGGAAACACAAAAGAAGGATGAGAAGTCTGAAGATAAGAAGGGGGAAAAAGTGCTTTACTTGTGGAAGCTCGACTCATCTGAACAAGGATTGCAGAAAAAGGAAGGGCACTTGCTTCAACTGTGGTGAGATGGGACACTTCACTAGGGACTGCCCGAAGAAACGAGGGCAAGGGCAGAGGGCATAACCCACTTCTGGAGGACAGGCGAATGCTCAAGGGACTGGTAGATAGGGTAGAAATAAGAAAATTTAAGTAGAAGGTTTAATTTGTTGAGTTAAAACTCTTTCTGATTCTGGCATTTTGATTCTGTAATCGATACTCTGCACTTTAATACTAGTATTGTTTCTGATTCCGCTGTAGACCCAAACCCATAAGGGTTATGACTAATCTGTTTGTGATAGATTGAGGTTTGAGAGATATCTATGTTAGGCGTCAAGTAGGACGCATACATTCTGGGTTTTATCATGCTTAGTTCGGTAACCTGATCTGTACCAGTAATCTGTAAATATCTGAATATTCCCGATAAGGTTAAGATTTCCAGTTTTGACATTATCTAAAGAGGGTAATCCTCTGGGTGTCAATTTGATGTTGGTTTCGGTCTTCGGGGCCGATACTTAGGACCCATGTCTAATGGGAACCAAGTTTTTGTTTTATCTGTACTCGCTTCCATCATTCAACTGTATCCTATCGATCGAATCTTCGAACTTTAGGTAGAAACTAATGGGTGTAAACATGTGTTTGAGACATGTTATGTTTGATGGTTGCAAGTGGATGCAAGTGGTTGCTAGTGGTTGCTCGTGGATGCATATACACACACTAGGCACTAGATCGGCTCGAAAGCACTCTCATACTGCATATGGATGTGTGAGCATTTTAAATTTTTGTGGATGCAAAATGATTGACTCAGCACATGGATGTTGCATATGACTGAATGGTTGTGCACTCATATAGAAATGATATGTATCGAGTAGGAAAATTGCATACATGTTGGACTCATGGCACTGGCATAATTCGCATTAAGGAGGTCAACTGAATCAGTGGACCGCCTGATCTTTGCATTAGATAAGGAACATATACACACACCTTTGCATATGTTCATACAACATTAGAAGTTTCTAAGGACAATGGACGCCAGTGATTGATGATTGAGTAGATGGATGTTGGATGGTAGGACACATTCTTCTTAACGATTCAAGAGCATCTTCATTCCTATAGAACTGGGCATAAAAACTCCATCAGACAGAAGAGCAAGCACATTCATTGAAGAAGCAAAGCGATTCGCGGGAGGGGAGAGTTCGTTTTCTCAAGGGGCGAAGACGATTGAAGATTTCGGGGACGAAATCCTTTAAGGAGGGGAGAATGTAACACCCCGTACTTTCTGTGAACGTATAAGTAACAAATCAGAGGATAATTAATTTTTAAAATAAGAATCAAGGGAAACGGGTTGCGCCATTGCGTTTGTCTCGGAATTCTTCTTGGAAACGAGTCCGAGTTTGCAAGAATCGGAGTCCGTATGAGGGAGATATGACCCTCCGAAGTTTCAGAAATATTCAGAGTTCAAAACAACTCGAATTCGAATTCAAAATTCGAATTTCAAACCCAGAACAGACTGGGCGGGAAATTTCCCGCCCAAACCCTGGTCGACTGGGTAGTCGACTGGGCAGTCGACCCCCCCAGACCCAGGTCGACTGGGGAGTCGACTGGGCAGTCGATCCCCCAGACCAGGTCGACTGGGCAGTCGACCTGGGGGTCGACCTCCCTGGTCGAACCTGGTGCGTGTGTGTGTGCGATTTTGGGGGCTGTGACGTGTTTGGACGGACCTGATGAGTTCTAGGGTTAATCTGAGGGCCTAAATGAGTTCCTACACCTATAAATACATCCTAAGACCTAACCTAATGGATAACAAAACATTCTTACATCAAAATGTTGCTGGACTTCCTCTTGATCATGGCCGCCGCTCTCTAAGCAATTCTCTTAGCCTCCAAACTCAATCAAACTAGAGATTAAACTCCTACAACGATTCTACAACAAATTAAAGTTCTTTCTTTAACCACGGAAGGCAAGTGCAGTTATTTTCCGATATAAACTTTAATCATAATTGTGACATGATTGTAAATCTGAATTTGAGATTGTGTATGTTCTGTTCTGATCTATTTTATTCTGTATCTCTTCCTCTTTCTGTTCTATAGCCAGGCTACTACGAGCCTGTGCCAATCTCCTAAGAGATTAACGCACGAACGCTAAAATGTTTGGGACAAACAATGAATGTGGCATAATTGGAAATGGCTAATCTGTGACTGATTTAAGAAAAAGGCCATAGATTGTAAACTAGATTTAGATCTATGCATATTCTGTGAATTGGAAGAACATGAACCATGGTATGTTAACATGTGACTTGAGACATTAGACATAACGCATATTTTGAATTGAGATCTGTTACAACTAGATTGTTGGGAATTTTGTTTATATAACAGTTCATGATTTGAAAGAGAATATGACATAGGTGTGAAGATCTATATTAAGATTTGATAACTATCAAATGTGAATAACACCTAAGTAGGAGATTTTTTGAATATATGACATGCATTGAAATCGATGGCTATATTTGGTATAATTTATATGTGAATCTTTTGTACTAGGCAAGTTGAATTAAATTGGGACATGTAAATTATGACCATAATATGTGACATGTAAATTCAATGCAAACGTGGGGGATATGATCATAGTGTGAATGATGACAACTATTTAGGCATGCAAACTTAGGCCAAATTTATAATTAGGCAAGATATGTTTGTGAAACTTTAAGGAATGATTAAATCTGTTATATTTTCCTAATTTGCTAGTTCTGCTATATATGCCTAATCTGCTAGTTCTGTTATATTGCCTAATCTGCTAGTTCTGTTATAATTGCTTAATCTGCTAGTTCTGCTCTACTGCCTAGTCTGCTAGATCTGTTCATCTGCCAAATCTATCATCTGCTAAGTCTGCTGAAAATGCCAAATCTGTATATGCTAAATCTGCTAAATTACTTAATCTGCTGAATCCGTTAAGTCGCTTAATCTGCGAAAATCTGTTATCTGCTATATCTGTTAAGTTGATATATTCAGTCTGTTATTGACATAATCTAAATTAGCTATGAATAATTGACATGTATATTAGGCGTGGGCATAAATGGTAAATTATTAATTAATTGGCCGCAAAGATAAACATGGCTAACTCGAGGTTAGAATGAGTTTGCGGCGTAATTCTGCCCGGAACCGCCCGGCACATCCAGTGGCCGCAAACAATAGGTTCTAATGTGAGAAGTTAGTCATAACGTGCTTGAAACCCGAGGTTAGACTCAGTTTGCGGCAGAAATCTGCCCGGAACCAACCGGCTTAACCAGTAGCCGCAAACTGTCAGTCTAATGTGAGAGGTCTGGGCATTAATATTTAATTAATGAAAATCTAAGATAAATATGATGTCTAAAACGTGTTGGGCGGATAGGATTAAACCCACTAGACTGATGAATTTAATAAATCTGTTCCGTGAATCTGTAGGCCCAATTACAAAGTTAGACAAATCTGTAAGTCTGTTAATCTGTAACTGGTTAATCGGTAAGTCTGTTAAATCTGTATATCTGATCCGTTAGTCTGAAAACTTGTCTGTGAACTAGTTGATCTGAATTCTGTATGTTTGAACTTGTAAACAAGTTAATCTGAAATCTGTTAGTCTGGGGACACAAGGATAGGGAGGGAATTACTTGTGTCATCTGTTGTTTGGGACCCATATTAGTCAGTAACCCTTTCTGGTATCAAAACTTTGACCCAACGGTAGGTAGGGTCCGGGCACGCTTACTGAACTAATTATAAGCGGTTCATTCTGATAATGGCGAGGGGTGTTGATGGTGCGTTCCAACCGGGTCATGTGCGTGCATGGATCCCGGTCTGCCTCTGAGGATGTAAGACGCCGTGACATCTGTAAATAGGTCTGTGCCAATTGGTTGTCACTTTAGGGAGTGATACACCCTACTGTGAGGCCGACACAGGGTATTTATGTTTAGGGAGCCGATCGCTTGGGGTAAGGTTTTAGGGTACACTAAGTTCTATCTGTTTCTGTTGGTACCATCTGTTTCTGTTGGGTGGCAACACCCGTCTGTTTCTGCGTGGTACCGTCTGTTCGGGTGGTAAAGGCCCAATTACTAGTGTACACCTAATTCTACATTCTGTTTCCGTAGGGATAAATCTGACTGTTTCTGTTCGGGTGGTAAAGGCCCGTTATTAATATTCTGTTTCTGTCTGTTTCTGTTCGGGTAGTAATGCCCATTATCAGCATTCTGCTTCTGACTGTTTCTGTTCGGGTGGTAAAGGCCCATTACTAGCACTCTCTTCTGTGGAAATTATTCTGTACCCGTTTCTGTTTCAGTTTAGACATTAGGGTGACATCTAATTCTGTTATACTAGTATTAGTGTAGAGAAGTGTAAAGAAATAGCTTATGTCATTCTATTCTTCTGTAATATCCGCTGCAACTGTTACTGTTATCTCTTATCCAGTTTTATTTTCATGTCATGTTATTATTATCTGTTCATAACTGAAAATCACTGGACTTGCCAGACTTTTTGTCTGACCCTTGTTGTTTCGCCCCCTTTCTTCCGTTCCCCCCCAGGTTTTGTAGAAGGGAATACTCTAGCTTGATCCAGATTTCATCTGCTTGAAGTGCTTAAAGTATGGCTTGTCTTCTTTTGTGGGGATTATGATTTTAAACTATGCATTCTGAAGGCTTTTGTACAAGACTGATATTTTGTACTTGAATTCTGATATTGTGATTTGAAAGGATGTAACCAAGCTTATTTCGGTTTCTATTGTAATAAAGTTATAAATTTTTCAAGTACTGTTTTATCTGTCTTGTAAGTTTCTGTTCTGTTTACTAAAATGCTCCACCAAAGTTAAGGCATTCCCTATGTGAGTGACCTTAACGGAGGTGGGGTGTTATAATAATTGTGGCTAAAAGTCATGTGGGAGCACCTACAGTACCTCGGTCTGACCCGAGTGTTATTTATAAGAAAATAAACAATAAACAAATCAGTTTAGCTGTGCTTATCATAATATACTGAGCTGGAATAAGAGATATAACAGATAATAACGTGTATGTAATAAAATAATGTTCACACAAGAATGTGAATCCCCAAAAATGTCCATATAATATCTCAAGGATATCTCGGTGCTAAAATAGAATACTCCATTCTAAATTATATAGCTCCTCAGAAAAAACGATATCACCTATCAAATCAACACGGAATTGATAATATATTACCAAAACAACTCAAATTGATATCTCATATCAAAACAAAAAAATGCCAAAAATCAACCAATAGAAATCCCGAATATCACAAAAATGGGAGGCCTATCTCAAGGTGGGGGCCTGTAAACTCCCATGCAGCCCGAAAGCTCGCCAACACATGTATCATGAATGTGACTCGATCTTTAGGTAGCTATCTATAGTTTTGAGCTTGTAAACTCAAGATGGGAGCATGTATACTCCCAGGCAGCTCGAGAGCTCGACTATACAAGTTGCGACCTCGTTGGATATGAAGATCGTAGAAAGCGTAAATCCACAAAAAAAAAATCACAATTGACCTAAAGTAGTGTAAATTAGTCCAAGCTAGACCATAACCACTCGCTCTACTCGAATATTACGAGCAAGTTGAATATTCCACTAAAAACACAAGAAGATTATTACCGCAGTGTTCAATCGAACGACTTCAAGAATTAACCATTGAAGCAAATGCAAGCGATTCATTCCACTCGTTCTACTAAGGCGTTTAATTGTATTTCTCATACGAGTGAGGAAAAATATGGAAAATAATTTAATAAACAACTTTGCATGATGGAAGTAGTATTAGAAACCATGTTGGTAAAAGATTTTGTATGTACTAATAATATAAAACCCTTTATTGTTTGAAGTGGAAAATCTCGTAAAATATCGATTATAATTACAATCGATCCCAAAATTCAGGTTTTAAATGACGTAAATTAAATCTCATATATATATATATATGTATGTATATATATACATATATCGATTATAAATTTATTCACCACTAATAAAATCAAAAGTATGTATAATCGAGCTGATGAAACTCACAAATTAGAGCAACTAAGAAAACATAAGAAAGGAGCAAACGAGCCTAAACTTGGCCAAGAAGAAGCCTGGATCAAACTAAACTGTTGACCTTGGTCTCCACTGGCCAACAGCAGAAAACATGTTTAGTCGAGCGAATGAGGACGTTTAGTCGACTGACCTGTACAAAATAATGTGAACAGTGCATGTACAACAATTCAGTCGACTAAATTACTTCATTCAGTTGACAGGTTGGTCATTCAGTCGACTGAATGGAGCATTTCAGGCGACTGAAAATAGTCCAAAATGAACCCGAGAGCAACCAATGATTTTGATCGACTGACCTTCCCCATTCAGTCCATCGAACCGCTTAATCTGGTTGATTTCATAGTTTTGAAGTAAAAGTCAATATCCGATGATTTCAGATGAGCATACATGAATGGTGAAGGCTTTAACATTATCCAAGCGACAATGAAGCTTCTAAGAGTCGCCAAAACAACTCAAGAATTCACAACTCAACTCTACATAAGGATCTGCACTTGAATTCGTCGAAATGAATTCCAACTCGAAAATTGTAGAGTTCACACATAAAGCAACCAATTCAACCAATGTACACACCACATAAAAGTGGGAAAGACAAACTAACCAAGCATACAAGCTTTAGTCATATATGTGAGTTCGCAAGAACTCACCTTTGATTGTTAGAAGTAGGGGTGAGCGTTTGGTTGGTTCGGTTTATCCGATGATAAAAATTGTCAAACCAATCTAAAACCAATAAAAATGAAAACCGAACCAAACCAACCAAATTAAGATTGGTTGGTTCGGTTGGTTATCCGATTTAACCGAACTAAAAATATTTTAGACTTTATGTTCATAATATTAACTATAAATTGAAATAAAATACAAATATATGATTAAAGTATTATTATTTATGATTCTTATGCTTTCCAAAAGTAATCCTGATACATATGTGATGATTAAAATTTACTTAGACAACTAAAATAACATAAAATATTTAGTACAATATCAATAATTTTGAAAATATAATAAAAGTTCGGTTAATTTGGTTAAACCGATAACCAAATTAAATATTTTTTCGGACCGATTACAAACCGATCTAATTTCAAAACCAAACCAAACCAACCAAAATAAATTGGTTCGGTTGGTTTATTTGGTTTAACCAAATAATGCTCACCCCTAGTTAGAAGTAAGGAGATGAGCCAAAACTTAACTAGAACAACCTCTCTTCCAGCATAACTCACTAATCTTCAATCTATACAAAAACATACAAATTTCCAAAGAGTTAGGTATTAGGAAGATCTAAAAAATTAAAGAGGTGTCAAGTTGAAGAAGATGAGTTGAACTTAACCAATCTTCTCCTTGAATTTGCAAAGCAAATAACTAAGATTTCCAAAGTTTGGAGCTTAGAAATATTAATTTCCTCTTCCTTAAGGGTTTGGAAATAGCTAGAAATTATGAAAATGATTAAATGAAATATTAAGTGGAGTAGGTGAGTGGAGTTATTAAGTAGGGGTTGTTTACTTACAACCAGGAGGAAGGGGAGGGCAAAACTAAGGTTAGAGGGTGGCACGTATCTCAGAGTGACAAAGGAAGAGGGACGAGAGGTCTGAGCTAGGATGGCGGCTTCAGTTCTTGATGGGTTCGAATTTTTTTTCATACTAAAGACGTGGAAGTTCAAATCTAAAAGGTAAGTGAAAGTAGTAGGAAGAGAAGATAATGAATTAGGGACGCTGCATGAAAAATCAATTAGGACAGTAACACATATAGAATTAAAATAAATGTTAATGCATAGGTAGCATCTGGGTACCCAAAAGTTCCTATTTACCAGGTAAACACGTCTATCGTCTCTTATGTGTGTATTCCGAATTCAAAAAGGGTACTTGTAGATGTATATATTTGGACCAACCCAATATATACATACCATAAAACCAAATTTTAAATCGACGTAAAAAAAAACAAATCGGATGTCCAAACACACGTAAAGAAAATACCGTTGTGTTTGGTGCATCAGTACGAAAGAAATAGTACACTGAAAACCTATAATTTATTATCCGTGCGAAATTTCATTATTGCGTTATATTCGTTACCAATAGTTGTTAACTATTTATACAAAACGATTTAAAAGGAGCCAAAGAAATCAAATTTCTCCTAAACAAACATCTACTTTTTATTTATAAAAAACATTTCCTAGAACAAGTTATTGTAAAATAATTATATTTCGAGAACCAATATTTTTACCATTCATAATTAACTGAGTTTACAATAATAAAGTAAATCAAATTAAATTTTCGTAATCAACAATCAATTTAGTTTCTTTAGATAAATTAAATGTATGCGACTCAAATCAAGTTAAAAATTTAAGTTTAATATCTAAATCATTTCCGTATCTTTTACGACACTTATTTTAACCATTGTAAAATATTATTTCAAAATTCAATTTTATCTTTTATAAAATTACCCTTCACTTCAAAATAAAAACATATAATTTATTCTTCTAAAAATATTTTCTTAACTCAATTAAAACATTAAGTGCAAAACATAAATATGATTGACTTTTGGTTTCTTTTTCAAAACATTATAATTAGTTAAATTTAAATTTTATTACCTATCATAACTTACTAATTTACACTACGTAGCCATAACTTTAAAATTTAAACAAGCTTTCATTAAAAATCCTATAAAATTCATTAATTTTAATTATCAAAAATATAGTTCATTACAATCTCCCCCACTCAAAACTTTTCATCCCCGAAAAAATGGAAATGATACAAGTAATTTGACTTCTTTCAAAACAGTTAATTTTGTAAATTATTTAAAACTTCTCTCTTATTTTATCATGTACAGGTTACGTAACATTAAATTTTCCATATAATCTATTTTGTTATTTTAAAGTTAAAGGTAATTTTATAACTTGATGTCTTAACAAGTATAATTTCATTCTTACAGAATTTTGCATACATTGGTCAGGTGTGTGTTTAAAATAATTAAAATATTTAGAAATAGATATGGAAAGCACACCCCTTCATGGATCGTAGTTACGCGGTGGTTACGACACTATCCTAGTGAAATCACTTGTAACTATAGGCATCAATGCCTCTCGACTTACGCCATTAAAATATCTCATAGACCGAAGCATGCAAGTGGTAACATCTACTATCCTAACATAAACCAATAGTATTGTAGGCAACCACTGCTCTTGATTTACGCTATGAAACAAAACCTAGTATATCACAATACATAAATGGTTATGTCTACTATCCCAGCAGAAAACAATAGTATTTTATACAATCGCTACCCCGGATTTACATTACCAATCAATATTAAATAAGTATAGTCGTTTCCAGTTGAGTCCATCGAGTGGACACCGGTGTGACCCCATCGAGTGCGATTCCGAAAGATCTTACTAAGTAAGATTCGGATGCGACCTCACTAGTGAGAATCCGATGTGATCCTACCAAGTAAGATATTGATTTCTGATAGAACTACCGAGTATAATTCCAACGTAATCATACCAAGTAGGATTGCGATTTTCGATGGAAGGCACTTCCCAGATCTTTGATTTTTAAACATATGACACTACACATAGTATTTTTTTATGTTTCGTACTTCGTATATATCAGGCGTATATAAAATTCTATTTATATAAGTTTTTCCTTTTTTCCAATTAAAATTATTTCAAATTAGTTATATCGAATTCACTAAATACTTATATAATTTTCAATTTATGTAAGAATCAAATTAATTCGATATTGAATCTTTGCCGAATTCAAAGATTTTGATAGTCAATAGATTCCAAAACTATTTCAGTTTCACGCTTATATAAATATAAGATCATTAATTTCTAAATTCTAACATTTTAGAATTAGCAGTTTGGATTCGTTTCATGTTCGAATAACATTTGCTCTTGATATTTTCAAATATCTCTCAGAGATCATTTTCAAACATATTAAATAGGGTAAATTCAACATAACTCATATGAATTTCATTTATATCAAGTCAATAATTTTCAAGTTCAATTTACTTACATAATTATCTGTAAGATTTTTCAGTTCTATAACGTAAATTCCAATTATAAATACTCTTTACATATCCATTTCAATATATATTTTACACATAAATTTTAGTGTTCATATTCAAATGACGTATATCTTTACTTTATTAACATTCAATTTGATTAATAACGTTATTCCATTTTCAATCAACATTATTATCAAATTAATGTTACTGTCCTTCTAATTATGACTTATCATTTACTTAGAATTGTTTTAAAGTGAATTTCAAAGTTAGTGAACAAGAGTTCCATAGAATAGTCTTGTATCTGTAACAAACAATTTCAGAAATTATCACACATTCATACTTAATCAAATTCATTATTATTAGCAATAAATGTTAACTAATTTGTTTAGGTTCAAAGATCTTCACATCGAACAAGGATATTAAATAAATTACCAAGTGTACCTTATGCTCAAAAACCTTAGGCATTAGTTTAGTCAATTATTCATACAACCTTGATTAATTTTGGAGTGTCATTTGCCTAACTTCCAAAAGACAACGACATATTATTCAATATTTATTAAGACTTTTACGGTGTGTATGTATTTACCATAAGCAAAATCTAATCTGAGCTTTCATTCGATCACATAAATTCTCTTTCGAGCTAGTATCGATAACCCAATTACTCTAGTATGAACTCCACTCTAGCTTCTTGATTAGAATTCTTGATTTTTCTTAGATAGCTATATACTACGAAGGAAGAACTTCAAATCATATCAAAAATTTTGTCAACCACTTGCCGTTAAGAATCAAGTGAAAAATCCTTATTTGGATTGCTTTGAATCACCCCGAAAGTACGTACTCGGGCATATGGGTCAAAATCGTCATGCAATAAATAATATATTGCAACAACCCGAAAATCTGGGCCAATTTAAAATTTTTATTTTGGCAATTTTAGTGAATTTTGATTATTTAAAATGAATTATTTTAAATAATATCGACGAGAAATTTATTTTGAATAGAATTCGAACGTATATATTATATAGATTGTCGTTAGAAATATAAATATTTATTTATAATTATAAAAGGAATTGAAAATGGCGCGGTAGTTCGATAATTCGATTTTAAACTTCAATTGAATGTACCAGGTGCAAAATAAACCGGATTTTAGTGAAACCAAAAATAATGGAATCTAATTGTGACTATCTTTCCAACGAATCCGAAAGATCGAAATTTCATAGCGGGAATCAAAAGATATGTCCAGTTGAAAATTCTGAATGGTCGCTATGGAATTCAGGCCCTAAGAAATAGCAATTTTGCAAACGACCTCGGATTTCAACGAAACCACTTTTGTTGGGTCCGTGATGTCAAATTATTGCTAGATTCCAAATTTCATAATTTTTTGAATCAATTTGTGAGCGTGGCAGAGGAAAACGCGTTTGACCAGTTTTAGTTGATTTTAATCGACTGGAAAATGGCCATTTTTCAAACGGTCTCAGAATTTGACGAAATTAGTTTTGTTAGGACCGTATCGTCAATACGAAGCTAGAAAATATTTTTCGAGAATTTTTAGAGTTCGTATGTGGCCCCGGTAAATTGAAATGCGCGTTCAAATTCAATATATAGAGTTATATGTTGATTTTGACGAAAACTGATCGAAACGATCGAATCAGCCTACGATACATATCCCATTGTGTTCGGAATGGGGGTAATACGCTATGGACGACAGGCGATAGGCCTCGTTTCGAGGTCGAAATAGAAAGTCAACTTTTTTTGTTTGAAATAAAAATATATATAAAAATAATGTATCCTTCTCTCTCCTCACCCTTATCTCTCTCAGCCCCCCCCCCCCAGGGTTAAAAATCAGAAATCGACAAAAAAAAAGAAGAAGAAAAGGGGAGGCGGGATCGAGCGCCGCCGCACCCCAGACGCTGGCCCCCTACTCCACGCGCCTCCCTCAGCCAAACCCTCCTCCCAGTCGCGCCTTCCTCAGCCAAACCCTCCTCCCAGTCGCACCCTCTCTCTCCCCCTCCTCCACCGTTAACTCCCAAAACCTAGACGACAGCAGACCGCCACCAGAAAGGGCGCCGACCCCCTCCGTCCCCGCGTCGGTCGCCTCAGTCCCTGTGCCGACCATTCCCACCCACCACTGACACACGCCGTGCGAAACAGTCCCCCTTCTTCGCTAACAAATGTGAGTATTTCTTTTATTTCACTTTGTTTTTATTTTGATTTAAAAACTTCGTTTTTGTTTTATTTTGTGGATCCTTTCTACGAAACGGTTTAATTTAAAAGATAAGTTTTTATATAAGTTAAAGGCGTGATTTTTATTAAGTTAGAATTATGATTTTTAATAATAGAGAGAGGACTTTTATATGATAAAATATAGGATCTTTAAAACTGAAAATAAACGATTTTTATTTCTTTGAAAAGGTTTGATTTTTTTTTATATATATTGAATAGCAAAGTAAAAAATTCGATTTTTATATATTGAATAGCGAAGTAAAAATTCGATTTTTATATATTGAATAGCGAAGTAAAAATTCGATTTTTATATATGTAGTGAATACGAAGGTGATGAAAGAAGAGACGATGAAGATTTCCTACATAAGAAGAGCCGTGGGATTGGATTAGCTATTCTGTGAGAACTTCTCACCTTTTAATTTTATTTTTCTAGTTGAAAAATATACTAGGATGCAGACGGTGTTTAGTAGCACCCGACACCCGTCGTCCACAGACCATGGACGGCTTGTATGCTTGTTTGTTTGATTTTGATGTGTAGTTGATTGTGTGATGTGATATGAAATGAAATAAAATATTTATATAGTTTTAAATATTTTATAGTTAAAAATATAATTTTTAACGTGTATATAAAATGAAATAAAAATAAACAAATCGGACGATTTGTTTATACACACACCTTTGACTGATATTGATTGGGACGATAAATTTTACACATCGCCCAACTGCACAAATAAAATTTGTGTTTGATTGTTTGAAACCCCACACGGGTATTGGGATGATATTTGACGTACACTAATCCCGATTGTTTAGTTGTATGTCGATCGATTGATTGACAGACTGTTATGAGCGTTAAATATTTATATTTGATGCTTATACAATGTAGAATGCACTTTGGATGATGGTTGATTTTTCATCGTTATTATTGTATACATGTGTTGTAGATAATCCATATAATTAAAATTATGTGGTAATTGATTGGGCTTCATTCAATATTTGAAATAGAAATATTTGAAATAGAAATATTTGAAAAAAAGAAATATTTGAAATAGAATATTAGAAAATAGAAATATATGAAGCCGTGTTGAATAGATTGACGCCATTTTGACGTGAACGATATTTATATCGATTTTATTCATTTTATAATGAATATCGAAAGTGATTTCAAAATCTGATATTTTGAAAAGAATTGAAATTCAAACCGAATTTGAATTGAATTGAATAGAAAACGAATTCAAATTGAACTGAATAGAAAACGAATTCAAATTGAATTGAATAGAAAACGAATTCAAATTGAACTGAATAGAAAACGAATTCAAATTGAATTGAATAGAAAACGAATTTGAATTGAATTGAATAGAAAATGAATTTGAATTGAATCGAATAGAAAACAAATCTTAATTGAATTCAATTCAATTGAAAACGAATTGAAATAGAATTGTAATCGATTCGAATTGAAATCAAATAGAAGTGAATGTAAAAAGAATTTATAAGGGAAAATTCAATTTTGATTTGAATTTGAAATAAAGTTTGAAATTGTATTGAAACAAATTTGAAATGATTTATAAAATTCGTTTTAAAAAAAAAGGAAATCGATGAAATATATATAATATATATATTATATATATAATGGCCTGAATAGAATGCGCCGCGCTGCGGCAGTTCGTGAATTTCGACCATCGACTTCGAACGGACATTGCGGGAGATCCGACCGTCGGATTCTCCTAAAACCAGAACCGTTGGGTTCGTATCGAAAAGAGCTTTCTAACGAATATTAGAAATTTGAAATCTAACGGTTGGATTTGGAATTATGTCCAAATCAAATTTGGAAAAGGTCGCTGTAAGTGCAGTTCAATGGCCGTTGATGGAAATCGACTGTACAGGCCTTGATAAAATTATTAAAAATATCAATAATTTGCGTAAAATCATAAGAAATGATTTGGGAAAAATTGGGATGAAAAACTCCATATTTGAAAAGATAAAAATAGATTTTTATCGAAATGAACTAGTTTTGAACTAGAATAATAATTTATTTATTTTTAAAATAAATAAAGTGGATTTGAAATGGTTTTGAAAATAACCAGGATTTCAATATATTGATTGGAAATGGATTTGAATCGAATTTGTCTTCGGAATATTTCGATGTGGGATTTTGTGATTATACAAGTATTGTTATGGGAAATTTGAAAGATATATTTATATCGTTATTTCCAATACGATATTTGTTGGTCGTAGAATTTGATATTGAATATAGGCCGATATATTTTCTATTCAGAGCCTTGTATTTAATATCAAATGTGATTTGGGTTTGTCGTGAATGGTGTCTTCATTAACACTGTTCTTGAACCCAGTTGAGAAAAGATTAAATCTTTTTATTTGGATTTAATGAAGTGTACCAATTAAATAATATTTGATTGGAATTGAATTGATATTGATTTTTGGGTTTATCGTGAACAGTGTTTTAAATAACACTTGTTCTTTAACCCGATAATTAATAGAATGTGATTTTGGGTTGTCGTGAACGGTATCTTCAATAATACTGTTCTTAGATCCAAAGGAGTTAAGAAAATCAGAAACTAACTGGAGATTAGTTGAGTTGAATGGTTTCTGGGGTATCGATCTGATGTTGGTTTCGGCCTTCGGGGTTAATACTTAGGGAATTGCTCACTTGCTAATTTATGGTTAGGGTCTGATTGAAATGTAATGTGATTTTGGGTTTATAGTGAACCGTGTTTTGAAATGACACTGATTCTTTAACTCAGTTAAAGATTAAAACTAAGTGGAGTTTTAATGAATCTTTAATTAGATTGAAAAGATCGAGAATGGAGTATCACCAGTTTTGCTCCAAAGCGATAGTTAAATCTTTAATTAGATTTGAACGTGAAATGGTAATTGAATTTACCGATAACACTGTGGTGTTAGATATGAAGTATTACCAGTTTTGCTTCATGGGATGAATAGATTGGGATTGGGAAATAAAATAAATAATTACTTCGGTGTGGTTCGCTAATCCCAACTAGTTTGGAAAACCATAATTTGGTTTGAAATGACATCCAAAGGAAGATCAAAGAATAAATTTCAAAGAATTTATCTTTGATAAAATTAATGGGAACCTTTCCCTAAGAACGTGAAATTTAGAAACTAACTATAGGTTAGCTAAGAAGGATGGTTTCCTGGGTATTGATCTGATGTTGGTTTCGGCCTTCGGGGTTAATATTTGGGGAATTGTTCTCTTGCTAATTTATGGTTAGTGACTGCTGAATTGGAATGAGGCGTATGTTGTGTTTGTGTAACAATTGTTTATAATATACGCGGGTTGTTCGGAAAGGCCGGGTTTATACCCATTCTGAATAACCGATTCGACGAAAAGTCGAAGATGATGACGGTGGTCGAAGACCGAAAGTCTTCACATTGTTTGGGTGATTACTGATGATCTTGATTGGGCTGTACACCCAAGATGAAGGAATCAGTTGGTGGTCGTCCAGACGTACTTGGAGATCGACGGATATGCGAGGAAAGTGCCTCCGGTTTCGTTCAGACCTAGAACGGACTTGTAAATGGATGGTGTGTCTGACATTGTATTCCTTTATATTGTATTCGTTGATCTCTGCTAAATATATATCTGTTTGGCGGCGGAGAATTTATTCTCTTGCTTAACGCCCTTCTCTGAGACATACGAACTCAGAGGTTATATATTGGCAGAAATCAGTGGTACGATATGGATTGATAGTGTGGCATGCTGAGATGCAGTGATCCATACTTTTGTTGAAAAGCAAAGTTTGGTGGATGATGATCAAAGCGCAGTTTTAATATAGCATGGCTTTGTGTATAGCGTTGATTCGCGAGCCTCACACCTCGGTATGGTGGCAAACTGAAGGTTTTATCAGTATGCTTTTAGTGGATGGGCACCTTAGTGGTGTCGTGGATTCGGTCGACCGAGATGAGCTTAGTGCTCAGGGATATATAGAGTAAGCGGTGTTTTCTCTCGCTGGGACGTAAGCCGCGGTGATACTCTGGTCCCAAAAGTGCGGATGTGCATACGGTGTTTTCTCTTGTTGGGACGTAAGCCGTGGGGAATTGCATTACGCGATCGATCTTTCGAATCAGGAGCCACCATGATGGAAATCCAATTTCCAATACGTGTATTTCGGTTTTATTTGTAGAGCCTAGTATGGCGACATAGTGGGATGGGGCGCTTATGCCGTCTATGATTGATACTTATGATTTGAAGATGTTTTATACAATATGCACTTATAATAGTATCAAATGATTTGTTTTAAACGTATCAAGCATTCTTGGTTATTATAAGGTAAAAACCCTATCCTCCGGCTTGCGTTGCATTGTGTGATGGGACCTGGGTCTTATAATAGCTTCATTTTTCTTTATTTAGCATTGCGCTGTTGTTTTATGCACTGGTGTTCTTGGGAGGAAACCCGTTCCGTGTTATACGGCGTGGTCCCTTGATTTACCTTACTTTGAAAATAAGGATAAATAACTATTCTAGTTCTCACACCAGTCCCATGACTGACCTGGAGTTTATTGTTTTAACCTAAACTCTGGGTGCCCTTATTTTCGACACGGGCAGCTAGTAGTTTTGGTTTTGCAGATTTATATTCACAGGATCCTGGTTTACAGCTGGAATGATATCCGGAAAGCTTTGTATCCGTATATCTTTTCTAGTTGTGTATTGTATTATTTTCCGCTGCGATGTATTTAAATGTAATTTAAATCTCTGATATTTCTGTGTAACAATTATTTATGCTCTGTATATTCTTGTATTCTGATGGAATTGTTGTAAGATACAATGAAATGTTCTTCCGTCTGCGTTATTCTGTGGCTTGTTCTCGAACTATCCGCGCTTTCCTCACCGGGGAAGTTACGGGTTTTCACAGTTGGTATCAGAGCTTTGGTTTACAAAGCTCAGAGAACAAGACACATTAGAACCATATGAAAGGATTCACCAGATATTGGATTAGTAATATCCAATGGGAATGACTCGTTAGAGATAGGATCAGTAGTATCCTAGAACGAGTGTGAAGAGCAAATTTTTAAAGTGAAAACAAGTTTTGTTTTGAAAATTTAAATCAATTATTCGTATTTGATTATATTTTATATTGATGTGGACGATCCAGTATATATAGATTTTGCATATACGTCTGATCCGCGTGTATTTGAAGTTTTAATATACTGGATAGATATAGATTCACACTCTAGTCACCCGGAGATGATTCTGATGATTGTAGCTTCATCACCAGAATTAGTGTTCGAGTGTCGAAGGTGTGATATTTATATATTTCCTATTGACTGGTGTGAGAACCAAAATTAGATAGGGCCTATTGTTGTGATTTAGCATCAAAAATGTGATTTTGACTATATAACAAAATTATGTGTTTGAAAAGCTAATCAACTAATTGATTGATGGTTGTGTTGTTGATTATTGGTTGATTAATTAAAATTTGTACCATATAGCCCAATTGAGCCAAATAGTGAATTTTATTGAAAATTTATCGCATTTGCTTGCATATACTTGTACTTACATTGAACAGGTCATAGCAAGGAGGCTAGAGCAGAGAATAAAATTTGTTTGCTCAACAAATAGGTACATGTTTACTATAATTTACTGTTTTGTTTGGGTGATGATGATTTTATGAGCCGCTTGGCTTTTTCTTTTTCTTTTTGAGATCAGAGGGCCTGTATGGCAATTTCGGGATTTTCCCGTGGCTCCCGGTGCGGGGGAGGTTATGGCGAAATTTTTCGAAAATTTAGGGTGTTAGCCAAATTTTTGAAGAATTTGAAAATTCTCAAAAACTGAAAGTTGGAGAATGGAAGCCAGATCGAACGTAGAGTTGATTGATCAAACCACTTTCGACTTTATTCCTTTTCGGGGACGAAAAGTTTTAAGTGGGGGAGATTGTAACAACCCGAAAATCTGGGCCAATTTAAAATTTTTATTTTGGCAATTTTAGCGAATTTTGATTATTTAAAATGAATTATTTTGAATAATATCGACGAGAAATTTATTTTAAATAGAATACGAACGTATATATTATATAGATCGTCGTTAGAAATATAAATATTTATTTATAATTATAAAAGGAATTGAAAATGGAGCGGTAGTTCGATAATTCGATTTCAAACTTCAATTGAATGTACCGGGTGCAAAATAAACCGGATTTTAGTGAAACCAAAAATAATGGAATCTAATTGTGACTATCTTTCCAACGAATTCAAAAGATCGAAATTTCATAGCGGGAATCAAAAGATATGTCCAGTTGAAAATTCTGAATGGTCGCTATGGAATTCAGGCCCTTAGAAATAGAAATTTTGCAAACGACCTCGGATTTCAACGAAACCACTTTTGTTGGGTCCGTAATCTCAAATTATTGCTAGATTCCAAATTTCATAATTTTTCGAATCAATATGTGAGCATGGCAGAGGAAAACGCGTTTGACCGGTTTTAGTTGATTTTAATCGACTGGAAAATGGCCATTTTCAAACGGTCTCAGAATTTGACGAAATTAGTTTTTTTAGGACCGTATCGTCAATACGAAGCTAGAAAATATTTTTCGAGAATTTTTAGAGTTCGTATGTGGCCCCGGTAAATTGAAATGCGCGTTCAAATTCAATATATAGAGTTATATGTTGATTTTGACGAAAACTGATCGAAACGATCGAATCAGCCTACGATACATATCCCATTGTGTTCGAAATGGGGGTAATACGCTATGGACGATAGGCGGTAGGCCTCGTTTCGAGGTCGAAATAGAAAGTCAACATTTTTTGTTTGAAAAAAAAATGTATCCTTCTCTCTCCTCTCCCTTATCTCTTTCAGCCCCCCCTCCCCCCGTTAAAAATCAGAAATCGACAAAAAAGAAAGAAGAAAAGGGGAGGCGGGATCGAGCGCCGCCGCCTCCTAGTGGAGCGCCGCCGCACCCCAGACGCTGGCCCCCTACTCCATGCGCCTCCCTCAGCCAAACCCTACTCCCAGTCGCACCCTCTCTCTCCCCCTCCTCCACCGTTAACTCCCAAACCCTAGACAGCAGCAGACCGCCACCAGAAAGGGCGCCGACCCCCTCCGTCCCCGCGTCGGTTACCTCAGTCCCTGTGCCGACCATTCCCACCCACCACTGACCCACGCCGTGCGAAACAGTCCCCCTTCTTCGCTAACAAAATGTGAGTATTTCTTTTATTTTACTTTGTTTTTATTTTGATTTAAAAACTTCGTTTTTGTTTTATTTTGTGGATCCTTTCTATGAAACGGTTTAATTTAAAAGATAAGTTTTTATATAAGTTAAAGGCGTGATTTTTATTAAGTTAGAGTTATGATTTTTAATAATAGAGAGAGGACTTTTATATGATAAAATATAGGATCTTTAAAACTGAAAATAAACGATTTTTATTTCTTTGAAAAGGTTTGATTTTTTTTATATATTGAATAGCGAAGTAAAAATTCAATTTTTATATATTGAATAGCGAAGTAAAAATTCGATTTTTATATATTGAATAGCGAAGTAAAAATTCGATTTTTATATATGTAGCGAATACGAAGGTGATGAAAGAAGAGACGATGAAGATTTCCTACATAAGAAGAGCCGTGGGATTGGATTAGCTATTCTGTGAGAACTTCTCACCTTTTAATTTTATTTTTCTAGTTGAAAAATATACTAGGATGCAGACGGTGTTTAGTAGCACCCGACACCCGTCGTCCACAGACCATGGACGGCTTGTATGCTTTATTGTTTGATTTTGATGTGTAGTTGACTATGTGATGTGATATGAAATGAAATAAAATATTTATATAGTTTTAAATATTTTATAGTTAAAAATATAATTTTTAACGTGTATATAAAATGAAATAAAAATAAACAAATCGGACGATTTGTTTATATACACACCTTTGACTGATATTGATTGGGAAGATAAATTTTACACATCGCCCAACTGCACAAATAAAATCTGTGTTTGATTGTTTGAAACCCCACACGGGTATTGGGATGATATTTGACGTACACTAATCCCGATTGTTTAGTTGTATGTCGATCGATTGATTGACAGACTGTTATGAGCGTTAAATATTTATATTCGATGCTTATACAGTGTAGAATGCACTTTGGATGATGGTTGATTTTTCATCGTTGTTATTGTATACATGTGTTGTAGAAAATCCATATAATTAACATTATATGGTAATTGATTGGGCTTCATTCAATATTTGAAATTGAAATATTTGAAATTGAAATATTTGAAAAAAAGAAATATTTGAAATAGAATATTTTAAAATAGAAATATATGAAGCCGTGTTGATTAGATTGACGCCATTTTGACGTGAACGATATTTATATCGATTTTATTCATTTTATAATGAATATCGAAAGTGATTTCAAAATCTGATATTTTGAAAAGAATTGAAATTCAAACCGAATTTGAATTGAATTGAATAGAAAACGAATTCAAATTGAACTGAATAGAAAACGAATTCAAATTGAATTGAATAGAAAACGAATTCAAATTGAATTGAATAGAAAACGAATTCATATTGAACTGAATAGAAAACGAATTCAAATTGAATTGAATAGAAAACGAATTTGAATTGAAATGAATAGAAAACGAATTTGAATTGAATCGAATAGAAAAAAAATCTGAATTGAATTGAAAACGAATTGAAATAGAATTGTAATCGATTCGAATTGAAATCAAATAGAAGTGAATGTAAAAAGAATTTATAAGGGAAAATTCAATTTTGATTTGAATTTGAAATAAAGGTTGAAATTGTTTTGAAACAAATTTGAAATGATTTATAAAATTCGTTTTTAAAAAAAGAAAATCGACGAAATATATAATATATATATATTATATATAATGGCCTGAATAGAACGCGCCGCGGTAGTTCGTGAATTTCGACCATCGACTTCGAACGGACATTGCGGGAGATCCGACCGTCGGATTCTCCTAAAACCGGAACCGTTGGGTTCGTATCGAAAAGAGCTTTCTAACGAATATTAGAAATTTGAAATCTAACGGTTGGATTTGGAATTATGTCCAAATCAATTTTGGAAAAGGTCGCTGTAAGTGCAGTTCGATGGCCGTTGATGGAAATCGACTGTACAGGCCTTGATAAAATTATTAAAAATATCAATAATTTGCGTAAAATCATAAGAAATGATTTGGGAAAAATTGGGATGAAAAACTCCATATTTGAAAAGATAAAAATAGATTTTTATCGAAATGAACTAGTTTTGAACTAGAATAATAATTTATTTATTTTTAAAATAAATAAAGTGGATTTGAAATGGTTTTGAAAATAACCAGGATTTCCAATATATTGATTGGAAATGGATTTGAATCGAAATTGTCTTTGGAATATTTCGATGTGGGATTTTGTGATTATACAAGTATTGTTATGGGAAATTTGAAAGATATATTTATATCGTTATTTCCAATACGATATTTGTTGGTCGTAGAATTTGATATTGAATATAGGCCGATATATTTTCTATTCAGAGCCTTGTATTTAATATCAAATGTGATTTGGGTTTGTCGTGAATGGTGTCTTCATTAACACTGTTCTTGAACCCAGTTGAGAAAAGATTAAATCTTTTTATTTGGATTTAATGAAGTGTACCAATTAAATAATATTTGATTGGAATTGAATTGATATTGATTTTTGGGTTTATCGTGAACAGTGTTTTAAATAACACTTGTTCTTTAACCCGATAATTAATAGAATGTGATTTTGGGTTGTCGTGAACGGTATCTTCAATAATACTGTTCTTAGATCCAAAGGAGTTAAGAAAATCAGAAACTAACTGGAGATTAGTTGAGTTGAATGGTTTCTGGGGTATTGATCTGATGTTTGTTTCGGCCTTCGGGGTTAATACTTAGGGAATTGCTCACTTGCTAATTTATGGTTAGGGTCTGATTGAAATGTAATGTGATTTTGGGTTTATAGTGAACCGTGTTTTGAAATGACACTGATTCTTTAACCCAGTTAAAGATTAAAACTAAGTGGATTTTTAATGAATCTTTAATTAGATTGAAAAGATCGAGAATGGAGTATCACCAATTTTGCTCTAAAGCGATAGTTAAATCTTAAATTAGATTTGAACGTGAAATGGTAATTGAATTTACTGATAACACCGTGGTGTTAGATATGAAGTATTACCAGTTTTGCTTCATGGGATGAATAGATTGGGATTGGGAAATAAAATAAATAATTACTTCGGTGTGGTTCGCTAATCCCGACTAGTTTGGAAAACCATAATTTGGTTTGAAATGACATCCAAAGGAAGATCAAAGAATAAATTTCAAAGAATTTATCTTTGATAAAATTAATGGGAACCTTTCCCTAAGAACGTGAAATTTAGAAACTAACAGTAGGTTAGCTAAGAAGGATGGTTTCCTGGGTATTGATCTGATGTTGGTTTCGGCCTTCGGGGTTAACATTTGGGGAATTGTTCTCTTGCTAATTTACGGTCAGTGACTGCTGAATTGGAATGAGGCGTATGTTGTGTTTGTGTAACAATTGTTTATAATATACGCGGGTTGTTCGGAAAGGCTGGGTTTATACCCATTCTGAATAACTGATTCGACGAAAAGTCGAAGATGATGACGGTGGTCGAAGACCGAAAGTCTTCACATCGTTTTGGTGATTACTGATGATCTTGATTGGGCTGTACACCCAAGATGAGGGAATTAGTTGGTGGTCGTCCAGACGTACTTGGAGATCGACGGATATGCGAGGAAAGTGCCTCCGGTTTCGTTCAGACCTAGAACGGACTTGTAAATGGATGGTGTGTCTGACGTTGTATTCCTTTATATTGTATTCGTTGATCTCTGCTAAATATATATCTGTTTGGCGGCGGAGAATTTATTCTCTTGCTTACCGCCCTTCTCTGAGACATACGAGCTCAGAGGTTATATATTGGCAGAAATCAGTGGTACGATATGGATTGATAGTGTGGCATGCTGAGATGCAGTGATCCAGACTTTTGTTGAAAAGCAAAGTTTGGTGGATGATGATCAAAGCGCAGCTTTAATATAGCATGGCTTTGTGTATAGCGTTGATTCGCGAGCCTCACACCTCGGTATGGTGGTAAACTGAAGGTTTTATCAGTATGCTTTTAGTGGATGGGCACCTTAGTGGTGTCGTGGATTCGGTCGACCGAGATGAGCTTAGTGCTCAGGGATATATAGAGTAAGCGGTGTTTTCTCTCGCTGGGACGTAAGCCGCGGTGATACTCTGGTCCCAAAAGTGCGGATGTGCAGACGGTGTTTTCTCTTGTTGGGACGTAAGCCGTGGGGAATTGCATTACGCGATCGATCTTTCGAATCAGGAGCCACCATGATGGAAATCCAATTTCCAATACGTGTATTTCGGTTTTATTTGTAGAGCCTAGTATGGCGACATAGTGGGATGGGGCGCTTATGCCGTCTATGATTGATACTTATGATTTGAAGATGTTTTATACAATATGCACTTATAATAGTATCAAATGATTTGTTTTAAACGTATCAAGCATTCTTGGCTATTATAAGGTAAAAACCCTATCCTCCGGCTTCTGTTGCATTGTGTGATGGGACCTGGGTCTTATAATAGATTCATTTTTCTTTATTTAGCATTGCGCTGTTGTTTTATGCACTGGTGTTCTTGGGAGGAAACCCGTTCCGTGTTATACGGCGTGGTCCCTTGATTTACCTTACTTTGAAAATAAGGATAAATAACTGTTCTAGTTCTCACACCAGTCCCATGACTGACCTGGAGTTTATTATTTTAACCTAAACTCTGGGTGCCCTTATTTTCGACACGGGCAGCTAGTAGTTTTGGTTTTGCAGATTTATATTCACAGGATCCTGGTTTACAGCTGGAATGATATAAGGAAAGCTTTGTATCCGTATATCTCTTCTAGTTGTGTATTGTATTATTTTCCGCTGCGATGTATTTAAATGTAATTTAAATCTCTGATATTTCTGTGTAACAATTATTTATGCTCTGTATATTCTTGTATTCTGATGGAATTGTTGTAAGATACAATGAAATGTTCTTCTGTCTGCGTTATTCTATGGCTTGTTCTCGAACTATCCGCGCTTTCCTCACCGGGGAAGTTACGGGTTTTCACATATATGTACACTTACATCTTATATTATATTGATTTTTTCAAAGCATACCAATTTCTTTTCGATATTTCCAATTTTTCATTTATAAGATCATTCATATTAATATATTAATAACATTTCCATTTAAATTTAATAATTATGGAATCGTTTCTCCAAATCATTACTAATATAGACACCTTTCCCTAAGTAATAAATTGAGAAATACATCATTTAAGTTTATACTTAAATCATATATATTTATATTTATTTACAAACACAATTTCAAAATGTTTGAATTTTAGGTTCATGCTTATTTTACTTAATGAGGTACTCAAAAGAATTCCATAGTATTTTACCACTTTTATATTTTCAAGAGTTTCAAGACTCATGTTTAAATTTCATTACCTATAATACTCTTAAAGTTCATACCTTTACATGTATTCTTATATAATCAGCCATATTTCATTCAATCATTCATAAATGAACATTTCTTTATAATTCACAATATTTACAGATCTTATGTATATAAAATCATTATATTTAAAACTATTTTATACAAAAATTTCAATTATGCTCTCATATATAATACCAACTCATTCTAGGATATTACTAACTCTATCTCTAATGATTTTAGCCCAATAGGCTTTGGTATTTGCTCAACCAAAGCTCTAATACCAACTATAACAGCCCATCTTCTTAGTATGAATCAAGTCGAAAACAAACCTCACATGTCAAACTCAAACCATCCAAAAGTAATGAATTATTAATGGAGTTTAACAAAAGAAAAGAAAATAAGAAGAGAAGTAACTAAATAATACGCCAAATCTCTGAGCGGAACGATAAAATATAATGATAACATAGGTAGTTCAATAAAACTATTAAACAATATACATTTGGCCTCATTTTAAAATATGTCAGAGTTATAAATTTACTTATACAAACTAATAAAGCAGCGAAATAATATAGTAGATACAATTTTTAACACCATCTTCGTCTTTAGAAACAAATGTCTTCGATAAAATGAAATACTCGGTCTAATTGAGCGTAATGAAAAAACAGAACACTCGGTCGGGACTATATATTCTTATATTAGCCAAATCAAATTAGGAATTGAAAGTGCATGTAATAACCCGGAAATTCTGAGCCAGTTTAAAATTTTTATTTTGGCAATTTTAACGAATTTTGAAGATTTAAAATAGATTATTTTAAATAATATCGATGAAAATTTATTTTGAATATATTTAGAAGGTATATATTATATACGCCGTCGTTAGAATATAAATATTTATATATAATTATAAATAGAATTGAAAATGGCGCGGTAGTTCGATAATTCGATTTCAAACTTCAATTGAATGTACCGGGTGCAAAACAATCCGGATTTTAGTGAAACCAAAAACATTAGGATCTAATTGGTAATATCTTTCCAACGAATCCGAAAAATCAAGATTTCATAGCGGGAATCAAAAGATATGTCCAGTTGAAAATTCTGAATAGTCGCTATGGAATTCAGGCCCTTAAAAATGAGAATTTTGCAAGCGACCTCGGATTTCGACGAAACCACTTTTGTTGGATCCGCAGTGTCAAATTATTGCTAGATTCCAAATTTTATAATTTTTCGATTCAATATGTGAGCGTGGCAAAGGAAAACGCGTTTGACCAGTTTCAGTTGATTTTAATCGACTGAAAAATGGCCATTTTTCTAACGGTCTCGGAATTCGACGAAACCAGTTTTGTTAGGACCGTATCGTTAATACGAAGCTAGGAAATATTTTTTTCGAGAATTTTTAGAGTTAGTATGTGACCCCGGTAATTTGAAATGTACGTTTAAAATCCAATATAGTGTTTTAAATGTAAATTTAACGGAAACTGATTCAAACGATCGAATCAACCTACGAAACATGTCCCATTGTGTTCGGAATGGGGGTAAAACGCTATGGACGACAGGCGGTGGGCCTCGTTTTGAGGTCGTATGTAAAAGTCAACTTTTTTAATAAATAAATAATTTAAAATTTAAAGTTCTCTCCCCTCCCCCTTATTTCATTCTGGCCCCCCCTATTTCTTCATTCGATTCAGAAATTAAAAGAAAAATAAATAAAAAAGAGGACGGAGCCCCAAATCAGGCGACGCGCGCCTCCATCGCCGGCCACCGAGGCACGGCCAACGCCGGTGGGCCACCGCGGCCACCTCCAGCACCCTCGCGTCGACCCCCCCACCACCCTCTTCAATATCGAACCCCAGCCCCAAAATCTCCTCACCAAAAAAAAACCTTCGCCCCGAGCCAATGCTCCGCCATCGCCGAGTGCAGCTGGACCCACCGCCGTGCAGGCGAGGACCGCGACCACCACCCGCCTACCGAGCTCCGTTGACCTCCAACGCCGCCCTCCACCGCTTGACCAACGCCATTCTTTGCCCCATAACCCCCTGTAAGTCTTCTTATTTATTTGTCTTTGGTTATTCAATGAGATTAGTTTATTAAAGATATGATTTTTAGTTTAAGAAATAATTTTTGATAGGTTAAAACATATGATTTTTAACTTATAAATGAGAGGAGTAAAATAGTCGTACGGTGAAATCATTTTTAGTTAAATAAAAATGGAATTTTTATCGTATATATAAAAATTCGATTTTTCTATATTGAATAGCAAAGTAAAAATTCGATTTTTCTATATTGAATAGCAAAGTAAAAATTCGATTTTTCTATATTGAATAGCAAAGTAAAAATTCGATTTTTCTATATTGAATAGCAAAGTAAAAATTCGATTTTTCTATATTGAATAGCAAAGTAAAAATTCGATTTTTATATATTGAATAGCAAAGTAAAAATTCGATTTTTCTATATTGAATAGCAAAGTAAAAATTCGATTTTTATATATTGAATAGCAAAGTAAAAATTCGATTTTTCTATATTGAATAGCAAAGTAAAAATTCGATTTTTATATATTGAATAGCGAAGTAAAAATTCGATTTTTACATATGTAGTGGCTACAGCAACGAAGATGACAAAAAGATGCGATGACGACGAAGATTTCTATAAAGGAAGTGTCGTGGTATTGGATAGCTATCGGTGAGAATTTCTCACCTTTCAATTTCTTTTTCTAGTTATATATATATATATATACTAGGATGCAGACGGTGCTTAGTAGCACCCGACACAATCGTCCACAGACCATGGACTTGTTTGTTTGGTTGCATAAATTAGTTAGATGATTTGATTTGAATTTGGTTGTTTGGTGAATTTGATTGATGTGTGAATGGCGTGGGCCTTCACTAGACCGGGGATAAGGCTAGGCCTCGTCCCGTTTCTAGTATCGTGTCGTTATGCCGCCGAAATTTTCTAAAATATGTTAGAAAAATAAGAATATAATTTTATTTAAAGAATGAACTGAATAGAAATTCACATGTTGAAATAAAATGTTTTATCGTTAAAAATATAATTTTTAACGTGAATATGAATATAGTGAATGTGAATAAATAAATATTCATTTACAAACCGGACGGTTTGTTTATGTACACTGATTTGACTGACATTGATTGGGACGATAAATTTTACACATCGCCCAACTGCACAAATAAAATATGCGTTTGATTGTTTGAAACCCCACACGGGTGTTGGGATGAAATTTGAAGTTCACTCATCCTGATTGATTAAATATGTCGATCGATTGATTGACAGGCTGTTATAAGCGTTAGATATCTATATTTGATGCTTATACAGTGTATTGCACTTTGGTTGATGGTTGATTATTTTTCAATGCTATTATATACATGCGTTGTATGGAATCCATATAATTAACTTTATATGGTAATTGATCGGGCTTCATTCCAATCGGGAAAATAAAGAATAATATGAAATAAAGGTTCATGTGTTGACTGTACTCATCCGTTGAGATTAGTCATGTGTTGAACGAAATATTTTAATAATAAAATTTACTTCTTTATCATTATAAAGTAAAGGTTCATGTGTTGACTGTACTCATCCGTTGAGATTAGTCATGTGTTGAACGAAATATTTTAATAATAAAATTTACTTCTTTATCATTATAAAGTAAAGGTTCATGTGTGGACGGTACTCATCCGTTGAGATTAGTCATGTGTTGAACGAAATATTTTAATAATAAAATTTACTTCTTTATCATTATAAAGTAAAGGTTCATGTGTTGACTGTACTCATCCGTTGAGATTAGTCATGTGTTGAACGAAATATTTTAATAATAAAATTTACTTCTTTATCATTATAAAGTAAAGGTTCATGTGTTGACTGTACTCATCCGTTGAGATTAGTCATGTGTTGAACGAAATATTTTAATAATAAAATTTACTTCTTTATCATTATAAAGTAAAGGTTCATGTGTTGACTGTACTCATCCGTTGAGATTAGTCATGTGTTGAACGAAATATTTTAACAATAAAATCTACATCTTTATCATATATAAAATTAGAAACTGACTGGAAAATAGATAAGATAAGTGGTCTCCTGGATATTAATCTGATGTTGGTTTCGGCCTTCGGGGTTAATATTCAGGGAATCGTTCTCTTACTAATTTACGGTTGGAGTCTGATTTAATATCAAACGATAGATACCTTAATTTTCATAAAATATATTAAATAACAAAATAGTCACACGTGGACGGTACTCATTCGTTGAGATTAGTCGTGTGTTGACAAAGAGATAGAGTCGTGTATTGAAATAGAAATATTTTGATAATAAGAAATATTTGAAATAGAATATTTGAAAATAGAAATACATTAAGCCGTGTTGATTAGATTGACGCCCTTTTGACGTGAACGATATTTATATCGATTTTATTCATTTCGAGATGAATTGAATATATAACGATTTCGAAATGAATTGAATATATAACGATTTCGAAATGAATTGAATATAAAACGATTTCGAAATGAATTAAATATAAAACGAATTCGAATTGAATTGAAAGCGATTTCGAAATGAATTGAATATAAAACGATTTCGAATTGAATTGAAAGCGATTTCGAAATGAATTGAATATAAAACGAATTCGAATTGAATTGAAAGCGATTTCGAAATGAATTGAATATAAAACGATTTTGATTTCAATTGAATATATAACGAATTTGATTTCAATTGAATATATAACGAATTTGATTTCAATTGAATATATAACGAATTTGATTTCAATTGAATATATAACGAATTTGATTTGATTTGAAAAGAAAACGAATTGAATTCGAATTGAATATAAAACGAATTCGAATTGAATTGAAGATGAATTCGAATTGATTTGAAAACGAATTGAAATGAATTCAAATTGAATTGAAATTTGAGTTAAATAGAAATGAATTTTAAAAACGAATTTATAGGGAAAAAATTCAATTTTGATTCGAATTGAAATGGAAGTTGAAAATGTTTTTGAAACGAATTCAAAACTATTTATATAATTCGCTTTAAATAGAAATCGACGAAATATATATTATATATATAATATAATGGCCTGAATAGAACGCGCCGCGCCGCGGCAGTTCGTAAAATTTCGACCGTTTATTTCAAACGGACATTACGGGAGATCCGACCGTCGGATTCTCCTAAAACCGGAACCGTTGGGTTCGTATCGAAAAGAGTTTTCTAACGAATATTTGAAATTCAAAATATAACGGTTGGATTTGGAGATACGTCCAAATCAAATTTGGAAAACGTCGCTATAAGTGCAGTTCGATGGCCGTTGTTGGAAATCGACTGTACGGGCTTGATAAAATTATTAAAAATAGTAATAATTTGGGTAAAATCATAAGAAATGATTTAAGAAAAATTGGGGTGAAAAACTCCATATTTGAAAAGATAAAAATGAATTTTTATCGAAATGAACTAGTTTGAACTCAATTTAAAACCCGATTTTTTGTTTTTAAATAAATAAATTAGATTTAAAAAGGGGTTTTAAATAATCGGAATTTCTAATATATTTGATTTGATTTGAAATGGGTTTATCGTGAACTGTGTTTTAAATAACACTAGTTCTTTAACCCGATAATAAATAGAATGTGATTTGGGTTTATCGTGAACTGTGTTTTAAATAACACCCAGTTCTTCAACCCAGTAAAAGGAGTTTTAACGAATCTGCAATTAGGTTGAAATGTGAATCTATAATCTAAATTATCAAATTTAGAAATGAGCGAGAATGGAGTATCGCCAGTTTTGCTCCAAAGCGATAGTTAAATCTTTAATTAGATTTGAACGTGAAATGGTAATTAATTTTACCGATAACACCATAGTATTAGATATGGAGTATTACCAGTTTTGCTTCATGGGATGAATAGTTTGGGATTGGGAAATAAAATAAATAATTACTTCGTTGTGGTTCGCTAATCTCGACTAGTTTGGAAAACCATAATTTGGTTTGAAATGACATCCAAAGGAAGATTAAAGGATAAATTTTAAAGAATTTATCTTGGATAAAATTAATGGGAACCTTTCCATGAGAATATGAATTGGAATGAGGCGTATGTTGTATTTGTGAAACCTTTGTTTTCAATATACGCGGGTTGTTCGGAAAGGCCGGGTTTATACCCATTCTGAATAACCGATTCGACGATATGTCGAAGATGAAGACGGTGGTTGAAGACCGGAAGTCTTCACATCGTTTGGGTAATTACTGACGATCCTGATTGGGCTGTACACCCAAGAGGATGGAAATAGTTGGTGGTCGTCCAGACGTACTTGGAGATGGATGGATATGCGAGGAAAGTGCCTCCGGTTTCGTTCAGACCCAGAACGGACTTGTAAATGGATTGTGTGTCTGACATTGGGTTTTATTCTGTGTTGATTGATTTCTGTTAAATATATATCTGTTTGGCGGCGGAGAATTTAATCTCTTGCTTAACGCCCTTCTCTGAGACGTACGAGCTTAGAGGTTATATATCGATAGATATCAATCGCATGGCATGAATTGCCTGTATGGCACGCTGAGTTGCATGGATCAAGGCTTCTGTTGAAAAGCAAAGTCTTGTGGTTGATGATCAAAGCACGGCTTACGTGGCAGCTTTGTGTATAACGTGAATTCGCGAGCCTCACACCTCGGTATGAGTTAAAAACGGGATACGGACTGCAGGGAGAGCACGACGTTTCTTTCTAGCTTTGGTGGTGTCAGTGACTTACCAGCCCTGACATATATATACTTTTCACCTTTGTGGTTGTTGGAATGAGGCGCCTCGATTATAGGTCTGTAAGGACCGGGAAACGTGTGTTCAGGAATTTCCAATCCTCTAACGTAAGTGAGGACCGGCCCTGAAGCATCCAGGGGTTGCCCAGAGTGCGTAGCCCTGGGACATTTGCTAGAGTGTCTCGAACGCGGAGAGGAGCTTGCCCCTTGCCTCGACTCATGACGGAAATCCAATTTCCAATACGTGTATTCGGTTTTATTTGTAGAGCCTAGTATGGCGACATGATAGATGGTACCCATGCCGCCTAGGATTGATATTTATGATTGAAATGTTTTGACACTATACACTTATTATAGTATCAAATGATTTGTTTTAAACGTACCAAGCATGTTTGGCTATTATAAGGGAAAACCCTATCCTCCGGCTTGCGTTGCATTGTGTGATGGGACCTGGGTCTTATAATAGCTTCATTTTTCGAAAAAGCATTGCGTTGTTTATTCTATGCACTGGTATTCTTGGGAGGAAACCCGTTCCGTGTCATACGGCGTGGTCCCTTGAATTACTCTCTTTCAAAATCAATATTAAAAACTGTTTTAGTTCTCACACCAGTCACATGACTGACCTGGAGTTTATTGTTTTAACCTAAACTCTGGGTGCCCCTATTTTCGACACGGGCAGCTAGTAGTTTCGGTTTTGCAGATTTATATTCACAGGATCCTGGTTTACAGCTGGAATGATATCCGGAAAGCTCTGTATCCGTATATCACCTTCAGTTGTGCTTTGTACTATTTTCCGCTGCTATGTAATTTATTGTAATCTCTGATATTTATCGAATGTAATTTATTCATTTATACTCTGTATATTCTTGTATCTGATGGAATTGTTGTAATAGCAATGAAATGTTCTTCCGTCTGCGTTCATTTGTGTTTTGTTCTCAAAGTGTCCGCTCTTTCCTTCACGGGGAAGTAACGGGTTCTTACAGTGCATTAATTTCAAGGTAAATTTAATTACTTTTCTTTCAACTTAATATTCCTTTCGATGATAATCCTTTTAAATTCCTGTTTATTTCAAAATCATTCGATAATAATACATGCAGTTTCATAATATATTTTTATATTCAAGATTTAACCAAAATATTTTTTCAAATATGGTTAATTTAAAATTTGAATATTACAAATAATCATGTACAAAGATATGAAACCAAATTTGTAGATTCCTCTCAATAACAGTGCCAGCTAGTCATGTTGAGGGAAAAGCACTAAGGCGCGACGCAAGCGAATCAGGTGAAGCTCTTATATGGATTACATTTGAAGGTCTTTTTATATATATATATATATATATATGTGTGTGTGTGTGTGTGTGTGTGTGTATGTATGTGTGTATATATATATATATATGGACGTGTTGATGCAGCAACCAGAAAGAAGATAAGGGCAAATTTTGGGTTGGAGGGTATCACAGATCTTGTAGCGGCTAGGGGAGAGGAAAGAGAGGTCGAGCTAGGGTGGCAACTTTGGTTCTCGATGGGCTTAAATTTTTTTACAGTAAAGGCATGGAAGTTTTTAGTGAAAGTAGCAGAAGGAGAAGATAATGAATTGGGGATGGTGCATGAAAAACCAATGAGGGCAGTAAACTATAGAAAATTTAAAAAATGTTAACGCATAGGTAGCATCTAGATACCCAAAAGTTCCTATTTACAAGGGAAACACGTCTATTGTCTCTTATGTGTGTATTTCAAATTCAAAAATAATATTTGTGGATGTATATATTTGGACCAGCCCAGTACATACATATCATAAAGCCAAATTTTAAATCGACACAAAAATCAAATTGGATGCCCGAACTTGTGTTTGGTGCGTCGATACGAATGAAATAGTACACAAAAAACCTGTAAATTATTGTCAATGTGAAATTACATTATTTCTTTACATTCGTTACCAATAATCATTAATTATTTCTATGAAATGGTTTAAACAGAGCCAACGAAATCAAATTTTGACTAAACGAACATTTACGTTTTATTTATAAATAAATTCCTAGAATAGGTTTAAAAGAAATGATTATATCGAGAACCAATATTTTTCCCATTTATAAGTAACTGATTTTACAACCAAAAATTAAATCATATTGAATTTTCGTAATCAATGATCAATTTAATTCCTTTAGATAAACTAAACATACATGATTAAAATTCAAATTAAAAATTTAAGACTGCCATCTAAGTCATTTCTGTATCATTTACATCTCTTATTTTAACCATCGTAAAATATTGTTACAAAATTTAATTTGTATCTTTTATAAAATTATCCTTCACTTCAAAATAAAAACATATAAATTATTCTTCTCAAGATATTATCTTAATTTAATTAAAATGTTAAATGCAAGACATAAGTTATGATTACTTTTGGTTCCTTTTTCTAAACGTTATAACCAGTGAAATTTCAATTTTGTTACTAATCATTACTTATAAATTAACATTGAGGAGCCATAAATTTAAAATTTAAACAAGCTTTTATTAAAAATCCTATAAAATTCATTAATTTTAATTTATCGAAATTATATGTTGTTACACTCTAGGTTAATCTAATTATAACATATGTTAGGTAATTTGTTAGATCTAAAATGTTTTATGTGGAAATTTTCATAAATTGTGATAGATCTATGATTGTTAATGTTTGATTCATGTTTGTATATGTTCATATGTTTGTCAACATCTGAAATTGCATGTAACTAATATTTGACTGCTTGAAATTATTGATTTTGTTTATTTAGAATTGTATGAATTAGGATTTAGTCTGGAGATCAGAATATATCACGAGTTCAGATATTTAGAATCAGATTAAACTGAAGAAATAGGATCTAGAGGACGCAAGGAGGTAACACAATTTTTTTGGAACTTTAGGTTGTTAAGTTCATGGATCAACACAGGTCCATGCCATTAAGTAAGGTGGGGCTGAGGCTTTGGTTGAATAATGATAGGGTATTGAGAAGGTTTTCGTGAAAGTACAACCGAGTTTGGATAAGCAAAGTACTTGCAGTTTGATGATGACTTGTTGAATCATAAGACTTCTGGGAAATAGATATTGTAATGACCCTGAATTCCATAACATCAGAGTTGACTATATACATCATACGTCCAACCCAAATATCACGAAAATACGAAACATTTTTTTCAGAAGAAAGAGGTAGAAGAAGAACAGAAATAACAACACAGAATCTCACATCGCAGCGGAACAAAATATAATATATCATAACTTTTGAAATACAAAATCTCAACTGTATAACATACACTTATCAGAGTACAACTCTTACAACACAACGGGACAAAACTCTATATAACTAACGCTGAAGCGTCCTGCTCCAAACTCCTTTAGATAAATCTGTAAAATCCTGAACTACTTGATTGCCCATACAAATTTAGGCACCCAAGAGTTTAGGTAGAACAAAACAAAATAAACTCCGGGTCAGTCATGGGACTGGTATGAGTAAACAGTTTAAAAACAGTTTCATAAAACTAAATGATATCTCATAAGACCACGCCGTATAACACGGAACGGGTTTTTCAATTATGAAAATCCAAACACTTGATTTAACTTTCAAAATCCCTTTGAAAGGAACGATAGCTTTATATCAAAACTCCTTTGATATTATAATAGTGTCTAAATCAAGTAAATACAATTTAGTGGAACGTTTGCATCTCACGTTCCACATAAATAATATACAATCAAAACCGCAAGCACGTATTGGGTAATGGACTTCCAACTATGACGAGGTATGGAACCACCTTCCGCTAGTATATCTCTAGAGGAGAATACAACGAGTTCAACAAGAACATCTTGCAACTCAGCCACACATGACCGACCACTCATTTGGCTTGAGTGTATCGAATGTATATCACCAACGGTTGGGATCAGCAACCGTTTCCCGAATGGGACAGCATCGACAATAGATTTTTAGAAGTAAATGAAACTCTAGATCAGGTGATTGTACACCCTAATAGGTGCAACCTACATAGCCATGCTGCCTGCCCGATTTCTATCATTTACCGGTTGATGAGGCCAGAGGCTACAATTTATCATCACATCAGATTCAGTTCGAATGCCACATTGTCAGATCCATCGAAAATCACTAATTGACGTCTACAACAGTACATTACGTGTTAGCTAAAGAAGTTTCCTTCTCCGCTTCCACTCTTGGTACGGTTGAAGAAATCAATGTACGTGACCTTTCTGGAAATACTCTGTCAAACATTCATCCATACAAGTCACCCAGGAACAGGATGAACCGAAGGCACAATTTTTATTAATAGAAAAAGTCCTTGCACTCTACTCCGTCTTCGATTATCTTTATATAATCTGATTCGCAATGCTACTTCCAATACAGAGTGGTTCTTTGGATAATAATCCAACCAGTCTCTCCATATTGACAACGATGGTCAAAACTTCGATAGTCTGTGATTTAACAATCGAATAAAGTAAGTGTTTCGATAGTCGATGATTTAACTATCGAAGAAAACAAGTGTTCATCCAAACATCCAACAATCACTAAGCCCTTAATTAGTATTCCATTAATTAAATCACTTCTGTACTTCTTTATCAATATTTGTTAACCAAATATTTTCAATAACCATATTGGCCTTTCACGTTATTTGGAAAACATTTCCATATATCGCCTTCCTTTATTTTCTAAACTTTAGAAAATATATGCTATTTATAATTGGAAAATATTCCAATTACTTATCTCTTTTCCGATCACGTTTATTTCTATACTTACACTTATTTGGGTCAAAACAGATGTTGTGTAAAACATCGTTACGACAACCCAAATACTATATTCAACTAACTCTTATCCAACATTGATCTTCGAGCCTGAATCTTACTATTTATTTGTTAATAATGAAATCAATCAAGTTGGGGTATAACTACCTCTCATACCTTGACTGAATAACATTTATAACGTCAAAACAGATATGACTACTTACTCGATTAATCAATACCATACAACTACTTATTCACTTTTAAACACGTACACGCTTCTCTTTCTATTCCTGCTAGATTTTATTCCTAGATTTCCTTTTTGATTATACTATTCTATTTTTAAGTTCGCTTCCTTATCGACTTCTATATATATTGATATATAAAATCCTAGTTATCAGATTTTCTTAAAAATATTCTAACTCCTTAAATTCCCGGAAAAATTCGCCATAACCTCCTTTGTACCGGGAGTATCGGGAAAATCCCCAAACTGCCACACAGGCCTTTTCCAATCAAAAAGAAAAAGAAAAGCCAAGCGGCTTGCCGATACGGCGCATAAAATCTCATATATGAATTAAATACGTACCTTTTTGTCGAGCATTCTATTTATATACCTTTTAACACTTTATTCCATACTTGTCTCCTGTATGTCTATACCTGTCCAAACTATTTTAACTATACCAATCGTTTTAACTCAGTTTGTTAATAAATTTGTTAATTTACTCCTTTAGTCTATTTCACTTTTATTTATCCAAATCTATTTCACTTCTATTTATCCAAATCTATTTCACTTCTATTTATCCAAATTCTATATTATAAATCCCATTTGAATTTCTATATTCAAATATTATATTATAAATCCCATTTGAATTTCTATATTCAAATATTATATTATAAATCCCATTTGAATTTCTATATTCAAATTTTATTTCAATTCTATGCCTTATTTATAAACAACGTTTATAACTTCACTTAAAATCCCCTATTATATATTTATAAACAAAGTTTATAAATTCAATTCAAATCCCACATTTTCATTTATAAACAAAGTTTATAAATTCAATTCAAATCCCACATTTTCATTTATAAACAAAGTTTATAAATTCAATTCAAATCCCACATTTGCATTTATAAACAAGTTTATAAATTCAATTCAAATCCCACATTTTCATTTATAAACAAAGTTTATAAATTCAATTCAAATCCCACATTTTCATTTATAAACAAAGTTTATAAATTCAATTACTTGTTTTATATATCTTCAAAACAAGTTTATATTTTCTATAGTTCATTAAAAATTCAAATTCTATTTATAAAAATAGAATTCCCTTTTAAATCTCAAATACCCTTTCAGGGTATTTTATAAATCAACATTCCAAGCCCCAGTGATAATTTAAACAATCAAATCAACCAATTTTCAATCATTTGATTTTTAACACATCATATATGAATATATATATATGAAATCAAACAAACAACAAACATATAATATATTTTTGAGGAATCCAGTTGGATTCCTCCAACCTGTTTTCCTGCATCCACAGACGTTAGTCAACATAATAATACCCATCCTGCTTCGAGGCAGGATATCGCGGTATGAAGGTCATCCACTATCATAGCGTGGGGCGTATAGGGTCATCCGCTAATGATACTGCGGGCATCCGCTAATGGTACTGCGGGAATCCAACCAATTATCAACCCAATATATATATAATAGTCAACCCTAAATAACTAATATATTTAAAGCAACCAGGCAACATTCAAACAAGCTCAACAATTATTTTTAACAACTAGAAATAATTCTAATTAAATGGTGAGTGAGGTTTACTCACCGAGATTTTCCTTTGCCGAATATCCTGTGAAATTCAAATCTTACTGCTTCGAATCGCCTCGAATGAATTTTATCGTGTACCTAAATCCATTCTCTTCACTTCATCAGCCCCTTTTTTCCTTTAAAAATTATCATCCTTTGCCCAACTACAGATGAAAAGAACAAACCGAACTCCATTCAAAAGCCAGCGCAACCAACACCTAAGCTAAATCCGTGTTTACCTCCTTTAACAAAAATCTCGATTCATACATTACAAACTCAGCTTCATTGAATCTTCCAACGACCTGAACCTTGTTGTGGCTGGAGCCTGCCACTACCTCCATCTTCCTCCTAATCATGATTGCCAAACATGGATCGGTGTAACACCCCGAATTTTCTATTAACACTAAAGTTGCTAAAATAATAATAAGTGTGTAGAAGAGGGGATGTATCTAATATGAATATAAAAATATTAATAAGTGTGTAAGAGAGGGGATGTATCTAATATGAATATAAAAATATTAATAAGTGTGTGAGAGAGGGGATGTATCTAATGTGTATATAAAAACAATAATAAGTAAAGGGGGATGTATCTAATATGTACATTGTAGAAAATATATATATATTTATGACATGAATAGAAGTTTATTAATATGCTTAGTGTTTGCTGAGTCACTTCTGACTCATTGCTGAGTCAACAAGATAAACCCCATCTTGTCTGGACGGCTGCGGTTATTTCTAGGTTAAATCTAATGGCCTAAACGCATTCTAAAATCTATAAATAAGTGGGTAGACCCTAGACCTAAATCACTTGTAAAATTAGAGAAGCTACCGTCATGCTGCTGCCATGGAGTTCAGCATAGCCGTCACAAACAAAGAAGAGGAAGCCTAATCTACTACAACTAAATTCTTCTCAACAAAACAAATCAAACCAAAGAACTCTCTCTCTAATTCTCTTCTTTTGTTGGTGAGTATGATGATTCTCACAAGACTATTACAAACTAATTTGACTCAGTTATGAATGGATCACAAGAAAGTGATGTGATTTGTAATTGTAAATTCTATATATTGTGGATCTCTTATTATGTTATTATGCTGTCGTATGATGTAAATTATATATGCTATGTCATGCTATGTTGTAAACTCTCTTATGCTATGTCGTGCTATGTTGAGAATCATGTCAAGCTATGTTATACTATCATACTATGCCATGTTATAAATCATGCTATATTATGTTGAAAAATCATGTTGTTGGATCATGCTTAAAGTATGTTTTTTTTCTTAATTTAAATGGATCTTGTTTATGGGAATTTGCCTATTAGGTTAGGTGTACCCATAAACTTGAAACTATAATTAAATAAAACTTGATTATGGGAATTTGCCTATTGAGTTAGGTGTACCCATATAAAACCATGTTGTTAAAAAATTAGATGATGTTGATTCACACATGTTCATATGTAAGTTTATGAAAATTGATTGAGATCATATTAGGTGAATTTTGAACAAGTTGACACCTTTAGATCCATGACATGTATAATCTATGCAAGTTGGACATATGCAAGTTTCACCCCTTATTATGATTCATTTGGTCACATATACATGTTGTTATTATGATAATCTCTTTTATGCTATGAGTTAGGCTATTCGAGTCTAACATATATTTTGCGAATAAACGTTCAAACGTGGGGTAGGGGTAATATTAGGAATTAATAAATTGGGTGCAATTTTGTAAGATGTTGCATACCATGAATGAATGTCCATAATTGAGTCAATTATGGACATTGTTAAAAATTGGAAGTAATTAATAATTCAAGTAGGGAATTATTAAAATTGGGGGAAAGTGGATTATTATTAATAATCAATGCTTAGGACACGAGGTTGGACCCGTTTGTGATGTAAACCTGCCCGGACCCGCCCGGCAAATCCAGTAGTCACAAATGTCGGCCCAATGTGAGAGGTCCTAGGCCCAAACTAAAGCATAACAGTTGTAAAGACACGAGGTTAGACTCTTTTATGGTGTAAGACTGCCCGGACCCGCCCGGCAAATCCAGCTGCCATAAATGCCAGTCTAATGTGAGAGGTCTTTATGAGGTTATGGCCTTAATGAACTAAGAAATACTTAACCAGATAATCATGTAAGGTGGGACATGGGGGTTAAGTAGGTGCCTTGGGTGGCATGAGGAATCTGGTGGTTGCCTTTAGAGGCATTTGAAATACGATTAGACTTAACCAAACACACATGTAAATGAACATGACTAAGTGGGTTAAGTGGGATGGACTAATGGGGACAAGCTTAGGTGGAATGCTTGTGGTAAATAGTGGGGGCCCATTTCAACCAGTATCCCAAAACGTATCTTTGTGGGCTCGACCCAAGTCGAGGACGGGACACGCATACTGGGTTTGACTATAAGAGGCCAAAACAGGGAGCGGTGGCAACGCAAGTCCAACGGGTTTCATATGCGTGTGTGGACCCGGACTGGTAGGTAAGACGTTGTTGCATCGTGTAGGTATAAGCCGTGCATGTCCGTTGTATCAGGTTGCCACTTTAGGGGAGTGATACACCCCACTGTGGGGCCAGCACGGGTATCTACGAGTTAGGGAGCCGATCGAATAATGGGAAGTAGGGTACACCTAGTGGAGATAGGGGCAGGCGGCACCTATGTAGTCAGCTAGGGGTACGTAAAGCCATTGGGAAAGTTTCTAAGTGAAGCTAAGTGGGATGAATCTTTAGGGTGACTGGTGTGGTGCAGTATAGTGTTTATCCTTTAGTATTTAGGAGCGCCTATAACGTTGCCTTTAGCGATTGTCTATGTCCTTAATCTGCTCTTCATAGACATTTTCTTGTTTTCCAGCTTATGCCTTAGTCCAGTTATTTTGGTAATAGTATTGTAGAATTATCATATTCACCAGACTTTATGTCTGACCCCCTCTTTTCCATCCTTTTTCTCCCTTCAGGTCCGTAGGTTGGGCCAAGTTCTAGTGGAGTCTAGTTGGATCGCTTATCTTCTGGAAAGCTTGGACTGCTGAAGTAAAGTCCAGCTTGTTATCTTTCTTTTTAATGGCTATTCATGTAATGGGATTATGTACTTGTTTTATCAAGATAGATATTGTACTTGACATTGAATATGGTGTTATGATGTAATCAAACATGTTTTGACTTCTGCTATAATGAAATAAAGTTTTTGAATTTCCAAGTACTATTTTATATCTGTCTTGTTGTAATTTTACTGTTCTATATTCACTTAAAACCTCCATGGAAGTTAATGCATTCCCTTTGTGAGTGACATTAATGGACGTGGGGTGTTACTCGTGGTATCAGAGCATAAGGTTACCAGAACAGATAAAAAAAAATTTAGAAAAATATTTTTTTTTCTAAAGTATTTTTGGAAGAAGTGCTTTCAAAAAAAAAAACATGTTATTTAAAGAGAGTTTTTATGAAAAACATAATCCCAAATAGCCACATCCTTATCTTTCGAATTCTCCATTTTGAATCTTTCCTTTTTCGTTTCAGCATGGCTGAAGATCTTAATCTCCCAGAAGGTGTGACGATTCTAGGGTGGTTTAGGAGATACTTGGAGGCTAGGGCCACCACTGCAGGCCCAGCGGATACTCCTCCACCCCTAGTTGCACCCATTCCTCCTCCTCCTCCTCCTCGTGTTGACACTTTTGCAAAGACGTGCAAGGAATTCAAGGCTATGGAAGGAAAAACTTTTCAAGGGACTGAGACGTTTGTGGAGGCCAGAGATTGGCTTAAGGAGACTGAGGAATTGTTGGATATCTTTGAAGTGGAAGATGGGAGGAAAGTCCGTTTAGCTGCTTGGTTAATGAAGGGAGAGGCCTCGTTTTGGTGGGAGGTCACTAACGGGGAACGTCCAGTTGATTCATGGGCGGATTTCAGACGAAGGTTTGAGGCAAAGTTTCTTTCAAGGGCAGAGGAGAACTTAAATATGGAAAAATTCCTGGCACTAAAGCAAGGGAGCTCATCAGTAAAGGAATATGTCAATAAATTTAATCAGTTAGCAAGGTTTGGCTTGGAGTTGGTGAACACGCCAGAGAAGAAAGCTTTGAGGTTCGTTAGAGGCTTGAATGAACCGTTGCAAGGGTTGGCTATGACCCACATCCCTATGGGAGCCACCTTTGAAAAGCTAGTAGAAATGGCACTTATGCATGAGGATAAGGCAGTTGAAAAGAAAGGGGATCAGAAGAAACCCCAACAGCAAAATAAGAAGGGTGGTAAAAACAATAATGGCAAAGGGAAGAAGAAATGCTTCAATTGTGGGACGCCTGACCATCTCAGCAAAGATTGTAGAAAGAAAAAGAAGACTGGTTGTTTTCATTGTGGAGATGCGGGACATTTAGTGAAGGACTGTCCAAAGAAGGGGCAGAGGGCAGGTTCTACCTCGGGAGGACAGGTGCAGGCTCTTATGGCACCAGGGCAGGCAAGGGGGCAAGTTCAGGCTATTGCGGCCCCACCGCTGCAAGAAAGAGGTAGAACAATTTCTGTTGAAAGCTTAGTTTTTCTGTTTGATCATCCTGTCCGTACCTTATTCGATTCTGGCGCATCTCATTCGTTTATCTCTGCATCATTAGTTGAATCACTGCACTTGAACACCAGTTTAGTAGAGGATCCCTTGGTCGTTTCAAATCCAATTGGGGGTTCGGCTCATTTGACCATGATATGTTTGGATTTGAAAATCTCTATACTTAGCGTTGAATTTAGATGTGATGCTTATGTATTGGGCTTCACGGGCTATGGGCTAATTTTAGGAATGGATTGGTTGTCTAGAAATAGGGCCATTCTTGATTGTGAAAGGAGAGTAGTTAGGCTTGTGACTCGCCTTGGTAATGCTCTCGACATCTTTTGTAATCCCATAAATTCCGTTATGCTAAGTTATCTTGAATCGCTTGACGCGTCTGTAGAGAACCTGCGATCGGTAGAAGTGGTCCGGGAATATCCGGATGTGTTTGAGGAGGTGAAGGGCTTACCTTCAAAGCGGGACATAGACTTTCGAATTTATCTTGTGGATAATGCTAAACCCGTATCTTTGCCAGTGCGCCACATGGCTCCTCGTGAAAGGAGGGAACTCAATAAGCAAGTAAAGGAGTTGCTTGAGAAGGGGTTCATAAGACGTAGTATATCGGAGTGGGGTGCTCTAGTAGTTTTTGCCACAAAGGCGGATGGGTCTCTTAGACTTTGTATGGACTATAGAGAACTAAACAAGCTTACTAAAAAGAACCGACACCCACTGCCGAGGATTGACGATCTCTTTGATCAGTTAGTTGGCGCCTCAGTGTTTTCGCAGTTGGACTTAGCCACTGGCTTTCATCAACTGAGAGTGGCTGAGGATAGTATAGATAAGACTGCTTTTAGGACTCCTGACGGATTCTATGAATGGCTAGTGATGCCCTTTGGTTTGACAAACGCCCCTGCATATTTTGTTGATTTGATGAGTAGGGTGTTTAGGGAATACCTTAACAAGTTCGTGGTAGTCTTTGTGGACGACATCTTAGTCTTTTCTAAGAATAAAGAAGAGCACTCCCTACATCTTAGGGAAGTGTTGGAAACCCTTCGAGCGCATAACCTTAAGGCAAAATTTTCTAAGTGTCACTTCTGGAGGAAGGAAGTACGGTTCTTAGGGCACGTGGTTTCCAAAGAAGGGATAGCAGTGGATCCCGCAAAGGTGGTGGCCATCCAAGATTGGAAGGTCCCTAAAAATGCAACCGAAGTAAGAAGTTTCTTGGGGTTGGCTGGCTATTATAGGAAGTTTATCAAAGACTTCGCAAAAATATCAGCTCCATTAACACGGTTAACGAAGAAGAACCTGGTTTTTACGTGGGACAAAGATTGCGATGATGCGTTCCAACGTTTAAAGAGAGCCTTAACTTCAGCCCCAGTCTTAGTGCTGCCAGACGGGAATAAACCGTTTACCATCTATACTGATGCTTGTGGGACGGGACTTGGCGCGGTCCTCATGCAAGAGGGAAGAGTAATAGCCTATGGTGGAAGGCAGTTGAGGGTTCATGAAAAGAATTACCCCACGCATGACTTAGAGCTAGCCGCAATTGTTTTTGCGCTTAAGTCTTGGCGTCACTATCTTCTTGGTGAGAAATTCGAACTGTTCACTGACCACAAATCATTAAAATACTTATTCTCTCAGAAGGATTTGAATTTAAGGCAGCAACGGTGGATGGAATTCTTAGCCTCCTACGATTTTGAAATAGCATATACCCCGGGCAAGGGTAACGTGGTGGCAGACGCCTTAGGTAGGAAAAGGTTGTCCTTGAGTCCGTTGTTTGTTGAACGACAAAGCTTAGAATTCATCTCTATGTTTGACTTTAGACCCTCCGTTGACTTAGTACCCGGTCTGTTAGCATCCTTGGAGGTTAGACCTACACTTCTAGGACGGGTTGGTGAGGCACAGCGAGACGACCCACAGTTGGTTGAGATAGTAGAAAAGCTCAAAGGGGGGGAGTCGTCAAGCCATCTTCGTAGGTATACCCTAGACGATAAGGGTTGGTTACGAAGGGATAATAGACTTTGTGTACCACAAGACGAAGACTTAAGGAAGGCCATTCTTGATGATGCTCATCGCTCAAAAATGACCATTCATCCCGGCGGGGATAAGATGTACAAAGATATGAAGCGGGTTTTCTTTTGGGCCGGTATGAAAAAGGAGGTGGCCGAGTACGTCACTAGATGCTTGGTGTGCCAACGAGTTAAAGCAGAACAAAAGAAACCCGGTGGGTTGCTTCACCCATTAGAAGTTCCACTATGGAAATGGGAAAGCATCTCAATGGATTTTGTGGATGGATTACCAAAATCAAGGAAGGGTAACACGGGGATTTGGGTTATAGTAGATAGACTTACTAAAAGCGCCCATTTTATTCCCGTGAAAAGTAAGAGGACTGCTCCGTGGTTGGCTTCAGTATACATTAAGGAGATAGTTCGTTTGCACGGTATTCCTTCTAGTATAGTAAGCGACCGTGACCCCATCTTTACTAGCGAATTTTGGAAGAGTTTACAAGAGGTGGTAGGGACTCAGCTATGTTTGAGCACCGCATATCATCCTCAGACAGACGGCCAGACCGAGAGGGTGAATCGCATTCTAGAGGATCTTTTAAGGCTTTGTATCCTAGACTTTGGGGGTACATGGGAAGAGCACCTTCCGTTAGTAGAATTCGCATATAATAATAGCTTTCAGTCTAGTATTGGCATGGCACCTTTCGAAGCTCTTTATGGAAGGCCTTGCCGTTCGCCTACATGTTGGTGGGAATCTACCGATAAAATCCTACTTGGGCCCGATATGGTTAGGGAAACCTCGGAGAAGATTGAGTTGATTCGAAGGAGGATGAAAGCAGCACAAGATAGGCAAAAATCGTATGCTGATAAGAGGAGGACAGATCTTGAGTTTGACATTGGGGACATGGTTTTTATCAAAGTATCTCCGTTACAGAATGTTGTTCGCTTTGGGTCCGTGGGGAAATTAGCACCAAGGTTTGTATGGCCGTTTCCTGTAAAAAACAGGATTGGGAAGATGGCATATAGGGTGGAGTTGCCTGAGAAACTTAGTGGAGTACACGACGTATTCCATGTATCACATTTGAGGAAGTGTTTGCACAAGACCGCGGAGGTGGTAGAGCCGAGCTTGCTTAAAGAGGTGGAAATAGAGCGTGATGCAACAATTAGACGAGCTCCTACATGCATTCTTGGGTCGGAGATCAAAAAGTTGAGGAATCGAGAGGTCAGACTGGTTAAAGTGCAATGGGGAGATGATGAGAGCAACGCAACTTGGGAGACAGAAGAGAAGATGCGTTCGTTGTACCCTTTTCTTTTTGAGGGTATGTCTTTTGATTTCTCCTTTATCGCTTAGCTTATCTTATCTTATCTTTAGTATGTCCTCTCATTAGTATCTTTGACCTTTAGTTAGGATAATCCTATGGTTGAAACATGTGACTGAGACATGTTATGTATGATGGATGCAAAATGGATGCAAGTGTTTGCTAGTGGTTGCTCGTGGATGCATATATACACACACTTTAGGCACTAGATCGGCTCAGTCACTACATATTGCATATTGCATATATATGGATGTATTTAGTAAAATGGATGAACGATGGTTGTATTATCATGTGGATGCTGCATTCAGATGATGGTTGTGCACGCATATAGAAGTATTATGTAGCATTAAGAATCTTTTGCATACATAATGGATGCATGGCACGATCATAGTTGCATTAAGGAGATCAACTGAATCAGTGGACCGCCTGATTTTGCATTAGATACGGACATATACACACACTGTGCATTTAAACATGAAAGCATTAGAAGTCTGTAAGGACAATGGATGCCTGTGTATGATGGATGAGTAGATGGACGTTTGGATGGTAGGATATACATTCTTCCAGACTTGAAGATTTCGGGGACGAAATCCTAAAAGGAGGGGAGAATGTAACACCCCGAATTTTCTATTAACACTAAAGTTGCTAAAATAATAATAAGTGTGTAGAAGAGGGGATGTATCTAATATGAATATAAAAATATTAATAAGTGTGTAAGAGAGGGGATGTATCTAATATGAATATAAAAATATTAATAAGTGTGTGAGAGAGGGGATGTATCTAATGTGTATATAAAAACAATAATAAGTAAAGGGGGATGTATCTAATATGTACATTGTAGAAAATATATATATTTATGACATGAATAGAAGTTTATTAATATGCTGAGTGTTTGCTGAGTCACTTCTGACTCATTGCTGAGTCAACAAGATAAACCCCATCTTGTCTGGACGGCTGCGGTTATTTCTAGGTTAAATCTAATGGCCTAAACGCATTCTAAAATCTATAAATAAGTGGGTAGACCCTAGACCTAAATCACTTGTAAAATTAGAGAAGCTACCGTCATGCTGCTGCCATGGAGTTCAGCATAGCCGTCACAAACAAAGAAGAGGAAGCCTAATCTACTACAACTAAATTCTTCTCAACAAAACAAATCAAACCAAAGAACTCTCTCTCTAATTCTCTTCTTTTGTTGGTGAGTATGATGATTCTCACAAGACTATTACAAACTAATTTGACTCAGTTATGAATGGATCACAAGAAAGTGATGTGATTTGTAATTGTAAATTCTATATATTGTGGATCTCTTATTATGTTATTATGCTGTCGTATGATGTAAATTATATATGCTATGTCATGCTATGTTGTAAACTCTCTTATGCTATGTCGTGCTATGTTGAGAATCATGTCAAGCTATGTTATACTATCATACTATGCCATGTTATAAATCATGCTATATTATGTTGAAAAATCATGTTGTTGGATCATGCTTAAAGTATGTTTTTTTTCTTAATTTAAATGGATCTTGTTTATGGGAATTTGCCTATTAGGTTAGGTGTACCCATAAACTTGAAACTATAATTAAATAAAACTTGATTATGGGAATTTGCCTATTGAGTTAGGTGTACCCATATAAAACCATGTTGTTAAAAAATTAGATGATGTTGATTCACACATGTTCATATGTAAGTTTATGAAAATTGATTGAGATCATATTAGGTGAATTTTGAACAAGTTGACACCTTTAGATCCATGACATGTATAATCTATGCAAGTTGGACATATGCAAGTTTCACCCCTTATTATGATTCATTTGGTCACATATACATGTTGTTATTATGATAATCTCTTTTATGCTATGAGTTAGGCTATTCGAGTCTAACATATATTTTGCGAATAAACGTTCAAACGTGGGGTAGGGGTAATATTAGGAATTAATAAATTGGGTGCAATTTTGTAAGATGTTGCATACCATGAATGAATGTCCATAATTGAGTCAATTATGGACATTGTTAAAAATTGGAAGTAATTAATAATTCAAGTAGGGAATTATTAAAATTGGGGGAAAGTGGATTATTATTAATAATCAATGCTTAGGACACGAGGTTGGACCCGTTTGTGATGTAAACCTGCCCGGACCCGCCCGGCAAATCCAGTAGTCACAAATGTCGGCCCAATGTGAGAGGTCCTAGGCCCAAACTAAAGCATAACAGTTGTAAAGACACGAGGTTAGACTCTTTTATGGTGTAAGACTGCCCGGACCCGCCCGGCAAATCCAGCTGCCATAAATGCCAGTCTAATGTGAGAGGTCTTTATGAGGTTATGGCCTTAATGAACTAAGAAATACTTAATCAGATAATCATGTAAGGTGGGACATGGGGGTTAAGTAGGTGCCTTGGGTGGCATGAGGAATCTGGTGGTTGCCTTTAGAGGCATTTGAAATACGATTAGACTTAACCAAACACACATGTAAATGAACATGACTAAGTGGGTTAAGTGGGATGGACTAATGGGGACAAGCTTAGGTGGAATGCTTGTGGTAAATAGTGGGGGCCCATTTCAACCAGTATCCCAAAACGTATCTTTGTGGGCTCGACCCAAGTCGAGGACGGGACACGCATACTGGGTTTGACTATAAGAGGCCAAAACAGGGAGCGGTGGCAACGCAAGTCCAACGGGTTTCATATGCGTGTGTGGACCCGGACTGGTAGGTAAGACGTTGTTGCATCGTGTAGGTATAAGCCGTGCATGTCCGTTGTATCAGGTTGCCACTTTAGGGGAGTGATACACCCCACTGTGGGGCCAGCACGGGTATCTACGAGTTAGGGAGCCGATCGAATAATGGGAAGTAGGGTACACCTAGTGGAGATAGGGGCAGGCGGCACCTATGTAGTCAGCTAGGGGTACGTAAAGCCATTGGGAAAGTTTCTAAGTGAAGCTAAGTGGGATGAATCTTTAGGGTGACTGGTGTGGTGCAGTATAGTGTTTATCCTTTAGTATTTAGGAGCGCCTATAACGTTGCCTTTAGCGATTGTCTATGTCCTTAATCTGCTCTTCATAGACATTTTCTTGTTTTCCAGCTTATGCCTTAGTCCAGTTATTTTGGTAATAGTATTGTAGAATTATCATATTCACCAGACTTTATGTCTGACCCCCTCTTTTCCATCCTTTTTCTCCCTTCAGGTCCGCAGGTTGGGCCAAGTTCTAGTGGAGTCTAGTTGGATCGCTTATCTTCTGGAAAGCTTGGACTGCTGAAGTAAAGTCCAGCTTGTTATCTTTCTTTTTAATGGCTATTCATGTAATGGGATTATGTACTTGTTTTATCAAGATAGATATTGTACTTGACATTGAATATGGTGTTATGATGTAATCAAACATGTTTTGACTTCTGCTATAATGAAATAAAGTTTTTGAATTTCCAAGTACTATTTTATATCTGTCTTGTTGTAATTTTACTGTTCTATATTCACTTAAAACCTCCATGGAAGTTAATGCATTCCCTTTGTGAGTGACATTAATGGACGTGGGGTGTTACAATCGGACCCACCTAAGTTCGCAACATATAAGTGCCTCTCCATCTACAGTTCAACGTTGGCCTCGAACAAGCAGCCCCTGACAATAGCGATCGATCCAGGCAAACCCTAGTTCGAATTTCATTGCGTCCTTCCAATTCTGCTATACCGCAAGTCCCAAACCCATTTTCAGCTCGCAACCTCCTCCAGAGCACTTCGCTTCGTCGACTGGCCCACAACGAACTACCCTAATTCATGAATTCCGGCATCGATCGCTCATCGCGACTTCCATTTCGCGGGTTTCTTCCATCTGGTCATCGAGCTCCGCCGATTGAATTGCAACTGTTGAAGTCTCAGATCATCCCCAGAATGTGTTCAGACCCTTCGATTTTGACTTGGGATTTCATTCGAATTGATTTGGGTTTTTAATTTGTAATGGGAGCGGCCATTTACATTTCTTTCTGAAGCCTGCGGTTTGATTTGTGAAGAAAGAAAAGGAGCGGTGTATTCTTTCTACAACATTCCTTTGTATATAAAGTGGTTGAGAGGAATGGTGATCACATATTTTAAAAGGTGGAAAGGAGGCCAACGTGCACAATGTATTAAAGGAGTGTTGGCTAAAGTTCTAACACTAATTTAATTTGAAACGATTATTGATTTGATCCCTAATTAATACAGTTCGATTTTGACCTTATCCTTTCAATTTTAAAAATAATATATTTAAGGGTTTTGAACCCCTATCGAAACACAACAACCACTATTCCCAACATTCCCCGTTATTCTACACTCAAAGGAACTGATTTATTTGATTCTACCATATATATATATATATACATATATATTAATCATATTTAAAATAACCCAAATTCAAACCAAATGAATTTATCAATAATAAATTATTATTATCGTTATAGTTCAAATAGAATTTATATTGACCATCTGAATTGTTTCGATTCAGTTTTTAATCTCGAATTGAATTAATTTTTGTATTACGATAATTTAATATAATCGATATTAAATCGAAATTGATTATTAAATTAAAAAATTTAATATAAATATTTATTTATATTATCCAATTCAATATTTAAATCAATATTAAATATTTAAAATTAACCCATAAGAATATGGGTCATTACAATCTTCCCTACTTAAAATAATTTCGTCCTCGAAATTGCTAAGGTAGAAAAAGTGCTACAAACCCTTTTTTTTTCAAAACTTCTTTATGTTGATACTCAACATTTCAAACTTTCTTACGTAACTCTCTTTCGAATAAATCCCTATTCGATAACTCCTCCCTTCGAATAACTATATTCGATAATCTCTATTCGATTTACTCTTATCAATTAACTCTATTGGATTTAACTCTTATCGATTAACTCCATCAAATAACTAAATTCGATAACTCCTTCGAATAACCAATATTCTATAACTCACTTCGATTAAACTAATCGATAACTCTTTTTGATTAAACTATAATCGATAACTCATTTCGATTAACAAATAATCGATAACTCCTTCGATTTACTAATAATCGATAACTCCTTCCGAATAACCAAATTCGATAATTCCTTTCGAATAAACTATATTCGATAACTCCTTTAATTCTATTCGAATAACTAATATTCGATAACTCCTTTAACTCCATTCGCTTGACTCTAGATCGCATCAATCACAATGGTTACGCCTGATTCCCTCAGGAAACATCTGACCGCCCTAGGCTATCTGCAGCCCTGTGAATTACGCTAGCAGTCGTACGAAATGGCAACGTATCCTGAGTAACTATGTTTGAATAACTCTATCTCAATAACTATATTCGATCAACTTTAATTGAATAACTAACATTCAATTAAATCCTAATTCGATTAACTATGTTCAATTAACTCTACGGATTAACCCTAATTGATTAACTCTAACTGGCTAATCCTTACTCAAATCGATTTATTCTAACTCTAATTGATTATTTCTAATTCTAATTGACTTCTCCTATTCAAATAATTCCTATTGGATAACGTTTATTCATTTCTAAAGATTTACTTTTAGTAACAGTTCTTCACTTTATAAATGTTCTCTTTAATAACGTTACTTCACTTATACAAGTGTGGTGTACCCCTTCTATTTAAAACTATCGGTGTAAAAAACCAATATCTCTTCTCTATATAAGTTCAGACTTATATATTCCATTTATCGAATGATAAATATTTAATTTAATTTATAAACTTTTATTTATAAATTAATCTTTTCTATTTATCTGTTAAAAACAGATTTCCATTTTCTATTCATCTTCTAAATATTCCTTTGATTAAATTCTATTTATTTAACAAATAAATATCTCATTTATAACATTCTATTTATTTTCTATAAATAAATATTTACATTTAATCTATTTGTAAATGTTTTACAAATATTTTATTTTAAATTCTATTTGTAAATGTTTTTACAAATATTTCTCCTTCTATTTGTTTGCACATAACTTCCTTTGTATTTGTGTTACAAATATATTTCCTTTATATTTGTTTTACAATATATTTTCTTTTATATTTGTTTTACAAATATATTTTCTTTTATATTTGTTTTACAATTATATTTCCTTTTATATTTGTTTTACAAATATATTTCTTTTTAACTCTTTTGGTTTTCCCTTTATTCACACCCAATTCATATTTCATTCACATTGATTTTACTCAATTTATTCATTTCGATCCATTTAACTTACTTAAGTTAAATTTAATTTCAATCATTCAAATTCCCATTAACTAGTTGCTAATTAACCGTTTTGCCTATTTCACCCTTTTTATTTGAATATAACTTGTTCAAATATATGTCAACTTAATTATAACTAATCTAATTATATTTTCAACTCGAGTTATATATTTGATTTCGAATATAAATTCTCAATCTCTTTCACTTATCCAAAAACCCAATTTCGATTCAAATTTCCTTTAACTAATTATTCTCCAATTTAGTTAATTCTATTTAACCATTTAAAATATGATTTTTATCTTAAAAATCATTTCACTTACTTCACTGGAGTTCATATTTATTTTATATCTCCAGTCTAGATTTTTCTAATGCCAATTCGGATTTTATTTCCTAAAAATCCATTTATTTATTTAATTAAACCGTTATGGTTTTATAATGGTTCTGGCGCTGCTTTTCTAAAAATTTGATTTTGATATAACTCAAAATCTATATGACGAAATCCAGATTTTTCTCTTTCATTAGAAAACTATTATTCAACCGGTCCCCAGGATTCTTGTTTCAAAGAATTCCGACTTCAATTGAGTTCTGTATATTAAATTGAAGTTCGAATCGCCAATTTACGAACTGCACTGCTACGGCGAGCTCGTTTTAATTATATTTATAAATATAAACGTTTTAACTTTGTTTATAATAAATTCAACTCCATTCTGATATATTTTTAATATATATCAAATCCATTTTTCCATTTCAACATAATATTTCCGATCTATTTCACTTCTATTTGAAATCTATATTCCAATTCCGATTCGCTTCTATTTGAAATCTATATTCCAATTCCGATTCACTTCTATTTGAAATCTATATTGCAATTCCCATTTCAAAATTCCTTTGAAGTAATATAAATATATACATATATTGATATCTATCTCAAATTCAAAACATTTGAATTTTCAAACAACGTGTTTCTTTTCAAACAAATTTCCATCAAAAACTTTTCTAAGGCAGCAATTCATCACTTAGAAACTCGAAAATGAACACTAATGATGTTGCGACCATCATCAGAATTATTTCCCAGCCACTGAAGTGAGTTCAGTGCTTTACCATATTCAAAATCCATTCAAATGATTTTTATTCAAAAATCCTTCCAAAATAAAGCCATATTATTTTAATAAAATTCGGAAACTATTTTTCCAACTTCCCAGGATTTTAAATTCTGGTTGGAATTCAATTTCAATTTATCACATTTGTATATTTGATTTCATATACAAATTCCATTGGTTATATATATAACTATTTCAGTTTTATAATCCCATTCGATTGTAATCCTAACAATCAACTCAACTATTTAAAACAATATCGTGTTCAATCTTCTGTTCAAATGTTTATAAACTCCTATCGACATCGTGGCGTCCGACGATTCGATCAGAATTCATAATTCACTCAACAGACTAGTCAACACAATATAAAATAGTTTTTTTATATCAAATAACAAATACGCTCTCTCGTATATATATACACTCAACTCATTCTAGGATACTACTGATCCTATCTCTAATGAGCTCAGTTCCCCAAAGCCTAGGTATTCACTCAACCTAAGCTCTGATACCAACTGTAATGACCCCGAATTCCATAACATCAGAGTTGACTATATACATCATACGTCCAACCCAAATATCACGAAAATACGAAACATTTTTTTTAGAAGAAATAGGTAGAAGAAGAACAGAAATAACAACACAGAATCTCACATCGCAGCGGAACAAAATATAATATATCATAACTTTTGAAATACAAAATTTCAACTGTATAACATACACTTATCAGAGTACAACACTTACAACACAACGGGACAAAACTCTATATAACTAACGCTGAAGCCTCCTGCTCCAAGCTCCTTTAGATAGATCTGTAAAATCCTGAACTACTTGATTGCCCGTACAAATTTAGGCACCCAAGAGTTTAGGTAGAACAAAACAAAATAAACTCTGGGTCAGTCATGGGACTGGTATGAGTAAACAGTTTAAAAACAGTTTCAGAAAACTAAATGATATCTCATAAGACCACGCCATATAACACGGAAAGGGTTTTTCAATTATGAAAATCCAAACACTTGATTTAACTTTCAAAATCCCTTTGAAAGGAACGATAGCTTTATAACAAAACTCCTTTGATATTATAATAGTGTCTAAATCAAGTAAATACAATCTAGTGGAACGTTTGCATCTCACGTTCCACATAAATAATATACAATCAAAACCGCAAGCAAGTATTGGGTAATGGACTTCCAACTATGACAAGGTATGGAACCACCTTCCGCTGGTATATCTCTAGAAGAGAATACACGAGTTCAACAAGAACATCTTGCAACTCAGCCACACATGACCAACCACTCATTTGGCTTGAGTGTATCGAATGTATATCACCAACGGTTGGGATCAGCAACCGTTTCCCGAATGGGACAGCATCGACAATAGATTTTTAGAAGTAAATGAAACTCTAGATCAGGTGATTATACACCCTAATAGGTGCTACCTACATAGCCATGCTGCCTGCCCAATTTCTGTTATTTACCGGTGGATGAGGCCAGAGGCTACGATTTATCATCACATCAGATTCAGTTCGAATGCCACATTGTCAGATCCATCGAAAATCACTAATTGATGTCTACAACAGTACATTACATGTTAGCTAAAGAAGTTTCCTTCTCCGCTTCCACTCTTGGTACGGTTGAAGAAATCAATGTACGTGACCTTTCTGGAAATACTCTGTCAAACATTCATCAATACAAGTCACCCAGGAACAGGATGAACCGAAGGCACAATTTTTATTAATAGAAAAAGTCCTTGCACTCTACTCCGTCTTTGATTATCTTTATATAATCTGATTCGCAACGCTACTTCCAATACAGAGTGGTTCTTTGGATAATAATCCAACCGGTCTCTCCATATTGACAACGATGGTCAAAACTTCAATAGTCTGTGATTTAACTATCGAATAAAATAAGTGTTTCGATAGTCGATGATTTAACTATCGAAGAAAACAAGTGTTCATCCAAACATCCAACAATCACTAAGCCCTTAATTAATATTCCATTAATTAAATCACTTCTCTATTTCTTTATCAATATTTGTTAACCAAATATTTTCAATAACCATATTGGCCTTTTACGTTATTTGGAAAACATTTCCATATATCGCCTTCCTTTATTTTCTAAACTTTAGAAAATATATGCTATTTATAATTGGAAAATATTCCAATTACTTATATCTTTTCCGATCTCGTTTATTTCTATACTTACACTTATTTGGGTCAAAACAGATGTTGTGTAAAACATCTTTACGACAACCCAAATACTATATTCAACTAACTCTTATCCAACATTGATCTTCGAGCCTGAATCTTACTATTTATTTGTTAATAATGAAATCAATCAAGTTGGGGTATAACTACCTCTCAGACCTTGACTGAATAACATTTATAACGTCAAAACAGATATGACTACTTACTCGATTAATCAATACCATACAACTACTTATTCACTTTTAAACACGTACACGCTTCTCTTTCTATTCTTACTAGATTTTATTCCTAGATTTCCTTTTTGATTATACTATTCTATTTTTAAGTTCGCTTCCTTATCGATTTCTATATACATTGATATATAAAATCCTAGTTATCAGATTTTCTTAAAAATATTCTAACTCCTTAAATTCTCGGAAAAATTCGCCATAACCTCCTTTGTACCGAGAGTATCGGGAAAATCCCCAAACTGCCACACAGGCCTTTTCCAATCAAAAAGAAAAAGAAAAGCCAAGCGGCTTGCCGATACGGTGCATAAAATCTCATATATGAATTAAATACGTACCTTTTTGTCGAGCATTCTATTTATATACCTTTTAACACTTTATTCCATACCTGTCTCCTGTATGTCTATACCTGTCCAAACTATTTTAACTATACCAATCGTTTTAACTCAATTAGTTAATAAATTTGTTAATTTACTCCTTTAGTCTATTTCACTTTTATTTATCCAAATCTATTTCACTTCTATTTATCCAAATCTATTTCACTTCTATTTATCCAAATTCTATATTATAAATCCCATTTGAATTTCTATATTCAAATATTATATTATAAATCCCATTTTAATTTCTATATTCAAATTTCATTTCAATTCTATGCCTTATTTATAAACAACGTTTATAACTTCACTTAAAATCCCCCATTATATATTTATAAACAAAGTTTACAAATTCAATTCAAATCCCACATTTTCATTTATAAACAAAGTTTATAAATTCAATTCAAATCCCACATTTTCATTTATAAACAAAGTTTATAAATTCAATTCAAATCCCACATTTTCATTTATAAACAAAGTTTATAAATTCAATTACTTGTTTTATATATCTTCAAAACAAGTTAATATTTTCTATAGTTCATTAAAAATTCAAATTCTATTTATAAAAATAGAATTCCCTTTTTAAATCTCAAATACCCTTTTAGGGTATTTTATAAATCAATATTCCAAGCCCAGTGATAATTTAAACAATCAAATCAACCAATTTTCAATCATTTGATTTTTAACACATCATATATGAATATATATGAAATGAAATAAACAACAAACATATAATATATTTTTGAGGAATCCAGTTGGATTCCTCCAACCTGTTTTCCTGCATCCACAGACGTTAGTCAACATAATAATACCCATCCTGCTTTGAGGCAGGATATCGCGGTATGAAGGCCATCCACTATCGTAGCGTGGGGCGTATAGGGTCATCCGCTAATGATACTGCGGGCATCCGCTAATGGTACTGCGGGAATCCAACCAATCATCAACCCAATATATATATAATAGTCAACCCTAAATAACTAATATATTTAAAGCAACCAGACAACATTCAAACAAGCACAACAATTATTTTTAACAACTAGAAATAATTCTAATTAAATGGTGAGTGAGGTTTAGTCACCGAGATTTTCCTTTGCTGAATATCCTGTGAAACTCAAATCTTACTGCTTCGAATCGCCTCGAATGAATTTTATCGTGTACCTAAATCCATTCTCTTCACTTCCTCAGCCCCTTTGTTTCCTTTAAAAATTATCGTCCTTTGCCCAACTACAGATGAAAAGAACAAACCGAACTCCATTCAAAAGCCAGCGCAACCAACACCTAAGCTAAATCCGTGTTTACCTCCTTTAACAAAAATCTCGATTCATACATTACAAACTCAGCTTCATTGAATCTTCCAATGACCTGAACCTTGTTGTCGCTGGAGCCTGCCGCTACCTCCATCTTCCTCCTAATCGTCATTTCCAAACATGGATCGGACCCACCTAAGTTCGCAACATATAAGTGTCTCTCCATCTACAGTTCAACGTTGGCCTCGTACAAGCAGCCCCTAACAATAGCGATCGATCTAGGCAAACCTTAGTTCGAATTTCATTGCGTCATTCCAATTCTGCTATACCGCAAGTCCCAAACCCATTTTCAGCTCGCAACCTCCTCCAGAGCACTTTGCTTCGTCGACTGCCCCACAACGAACTACCCTAATTCATGAATTCCGGCATCGATCGCTCATCGCGATTTCCAGTTCGCGGGTTTCTTCCATCTGGTCATCGAGCTCCGCCGATTGAATTGCAACTGTCGAAGTCACGGATCATCCCCAGAACATGTTCAGACCCTTCAATTTTGACTTGGGATTTCATTCGAATTGATTTGGGTTTTTAATTTATAAATGGAGCGGCCATTTACATTTCTTTCTGAAGCCTGCGGTTTGATTTGTGAAGAAAGAAAAGGAGCGGTGTATTCTTTCTACAGCATTCCTTTGTATATAAAGTGGTTGAGAGGAATGGTGATCACATATTTTTAAAGGTGGAAAGGAGGCCAACGTGCACAATGTATTAAAGGAGTGTTGGCTAAAGTTCTAACACTAATTTAATTTGAAACGATTATTGATTTGATCCCTAGTTAATACAGTTCGATTTTGACCTTATCCTTTCAATTTTAAAAATAATATATTTAAGGGTTTTGAACCCCTATCGAAACACAACAACCACTATTCCCAACATTCCCCGTTATTCTACACTCAAAGGAACTGATTTATTTGATTCTACCATATATATATATATTAACCATATTTAAAATAACCCAAATTCAAACCAAATGAATTTATCAATAATAAATTATTATTATCGTTATACCTCAAATAGAATTTATATTGACCATCTGAATTGTTTCGATTCAGTTTTTAATCTCGAATTGAATTAATTTTCGTATTACGATAATTTAATATAATCGATATTAAATCGAAATTGATTATTAAATTAAAAATTTAATATAAATATTTATTTATATTATCCAATTCAATATTTAAATCAATATTAAATATTTAAAATTAACCCATAAGAATCCGGGTCATTACAGATATTTATGTGAATTATTCAGGTGGCATATCAGAGAGAAAAGAGGGTAGAAGTGCGAACACTTATCCAAAATTGTCTAAGTAGGGACCTCCATGGGTTCATACGGGGATGAACCGGCACTGGTCCATCAAATTTGTTGGTGGGGTCGAGGGTCCATGGTGGATGGTTTGGAGGTCTTTGAAAGTGTGTTGGAGATCTCATTTTGTTGATAGCTTCTATAGGATGGAAGTAATCATCTGTGGAAGTTATTTCTCTTTGGTTGTGAACTCAGAGGGGGTGGTCGAAGGTGATTATGATAGGTAGCTGAGATGGAACGTGGCTACTATAATGGACTGACTTGAGTTGGACTCGACATAAAGATAGAGTGGATGATAGCTAGGAGTATTCTAGGGTCGTATTGGAAGAAGGGTGATAAATGATTTAAAAAATCTTAACAAACATCATTCATTGTCTCATTCACTCACTCAATGCGTTGGATATGTGTACATTTAGTTACACGATAGAAGTACCTTATTCGAGCTGAAACAATCTATGTCATATTGACAACCTCCGCTTGGCTGAGAATGAGTACAAGTTGAAAGGACGAGTAGGATCGAGTAATATGGAATTACGTGTAATAACCTAAGTGTGGAAGATATAGTAAGTAATATAAAAGGCTGTAAATAAGACTAAATGACACCATAGATTTTTATACTGGTTTGGAGCTCCGTCCTACGTCTAGTCCTAGACTCCTTCAGGAATTTCAACTTAACAACAACCCTCACTTAACCCCAAGGAATAGGTATTACTGGACTTGAGCAGTAGAACATAATTTCGCCTCCGCAGCCGAAGAGGACTTTAATGTGGCTGAGCAGCGGAACAAGACTTTAACTAATACCGAAGTTTTGTTGACTATTCGTGGTCTTAATAATATGGATATGTCACTTTATAGCCCATCCTTCCTATAATCTTCTCCTTGATAATATATAGTGTTTGGTATATGAAGAATTAAGGAAGAAAGTGATTATTTATAATCATAGAATATTAAAAATGAGAGCACAAGAGAATATTTATAAACCTTTATAGAATCAAAAGATATTAGAATCAAGTAAGTTTTGTTCGTTATTAAAGAACTGATTCTAAAATTAATTTGTATAGTATAAAAGGTTGCTTGAAAAGTTTTAATCAAAAGATATAGACATAACTCTTTAATTAAAGAGTTATGTCTCCTTAAAAGGTCAAAAACCTTCAGTTCAGCCTGTTGAAAATAAATTTCAACTAATCAAAAAATGGCTAGTTTTTAAAATTAGTTGTCCACATTACAAGGAACAATTTTCAACTCGCCGAATATATTCATGTCATTTTAAGAATATTCAGCAATCAGCTGACTGCATTTACAATTTGGCCGAGACTGCACGTGTGCCTTTGTGCATGTGCATAGCCTTAATGTTTGTAAATATAAACATCTTATATTGTTGTTAGTGTGCCTTGTAACTAGTCCATACAAAGCTTAGGAATTGAACGTTGGGTATACTCAAGGGTGGAAGACGAAGTTAATCGAGGAGAGAAATCCATCAGATCGGATGTGAGATGGCAGATCGGATCGGAGCAGCAGCTATCTTCACTTTCACTAAAAACCAGGAGATCGGGTCGGATCTAGTATACAGGTCAGCTTCAACTCACTCACATTCAAATGATTTGAACCCAGTTGGTGAACACCGGGTCGGTTTGGAGTTCCCTTTACCGATCCGATCTGATAACTGGTATCCTGAAGTAGTTACACATCATGTCGCTACAAACGCGGAGCGGTTGCTACCTACTAACCCACAAAGCTGATGCGCTGTCTTCATCATGGCACACCAAATTCCGAGATCTATGGGATGGGGACCACGTGGCATCCATCCCGCTTGTTTTATACACCTATAAATACACCTCAACTTGCCATTTTGAGGGATATTATTGGCTCTCCATGTAACACCCCGCATATTTTTATAAATATTTGATTGTGTGTATATGTAAATATATGCATGGTCATTGCTAATAATAAAAAAAAATCGGTCTGTCGAAATTGGGGTTGTCACATCTGGTATCAGAGCTTAGGTTTAGGATTCCTATATAAATAGTGAGTGAACATATTTGTATTTTTACAAATATAAATATATTATATATATCCATAGAGGAACCCACTAAATAGAAAGAGTATAATATGTAAGAATTGGGATACCTATTTTGTACACTAAAGGAATGAATACGGAAATATAAGACTTCTAGGTAATTTGGGTGGAAAGTGCACAATGTTTTTTGTATGGAAGGAAAGTGAATCCCATATGATTAGTATTTTGGGTTAGTGGGCTTGAAAACCTTATAAATTGGAAAAGGTTAAAAAGAGAAAAATGGATTAGGAATATATATATAATAGAGAGAATTGATATTGGGGGAATGTCAAGGAAATCCTAGAAAATTGGAAACCTGCTTTGAGTCTAACCCCATTGTTAACTTTTAAGAACTTGAAATTGTAAAAGTTTTGGGAAAAGGGTTTATGGTGTTTTTCAAGTTTTAATCTTAAAAGTTATTGTTCTAAAATATGTAAAGAAGTACATATTGATTTTTAAAGTAAAATTCCCTCATGAAAAGGTGCACATTATAAAGCATGTATAGCTCGCTAGTTTTCATATTATCATATATGTAAGGATTAAAAAGGTTTTGAAATCTCTATTCTTTTGACAATAAATTTTGATTATTGTTTTTTTTAAAAAGGGGCCAAACCATGTTTTTAAAAAAATGGAGTAGGTAAGGATTAGTGCCTAAGAGAGAACAAGAAAAGTTTGAGGTTATGAAGTAAATAGCAAGGATTATCTTGGAAATAATGGAAAATTCTCATAGAATGCATAAGCATCATAAATCCTAGAATTGTTGCTTGAGAAAAAAAGTATAGGCTAGTAATACACAGCAAGGACTAGTAGTGACTACTAGATAGAGAAGGGTAAGTAAGTGTTGAGAGTTTGTGATTGGACTTTTCTTTAGTGAAATAGTTTTAAGATTTTTGGCCCTTAGTAGTAACTGTGAAGGGTGTTGAAAGATGGAAAAGCTTATTTGAAAAATAAGCTAAGAAGGAAAAATAGCCTAATAAGAAGAAAACAATAAATCCAGAGAAGCAACAAACATGACGGGAAAAGAAAATGAGAATTTTAAGAAAAGATGAATAAAAATGAAATTTTTCCAAGATAAGTTGAAAAAGAAAAAGAAAGTTTCCTTATGTGGTTGTGCTTGGATAGGAAAATAGGAAATCTTTATAGAGTAGTTACATAAAATCCAAGTACAATTAGAAAAGGTGCATAAAAGAAAAACGGAAGATGTGAAATTTTCCATTTTATGCCTTTTTATAACAAAAGAAATCGAATTTAGAAAATTAGATTTTTCTAAATTTCAAAATCAATGATGCCCGATAGGGTTTTGGATGCAACAATTGGATAAACTATGCTCTTATTCTGTAAGAGTGTAGGAAAATTTGGATGAAAAGCTATTTTGATTTTCAAAATATTGCATTCATGTAGAACTGTCAGTATATTTAGGATGTGAGAATCATGTTTTAAAAGATTTTTTTTGAAAAGTTTGCATACATATATTAGGTACCTCTTAGGCATACATGTATTACTATGATGTATTGCACATTGCACATGTGCACAATGTTTGCAAAAGTTGGATGCACACATGATGGATGTATATTATGCGAGAGATTATTTGATTTTACCGTCATTGAATTTTGGGGATGAAATTCCCTAAGGGTGGAAGAAAGTAACACCCCTCATATTTTTATAAATATTTGATTGTGGGTATATGTAAATATAAGCATGGTCATTGATAACAATAAAAAAAATGTTATAAAAGAAATGCATGAATATATGTTATAAAAAAAGGGATTCATGCATTTGAAAAAGATTCATGCATTTGGAAACGATTCATGCATTTGAAAAAGATTAATGCATTAAACGTGCAAGTAAAAGAAGAAAGGAATTGAAAAAAAATGCATGTAGTAAAATTAGTAAATGATAGAAGATTTAATGCAATGCAATTAAGCGCATGTAGAAATAATAAAAAAGGATACATTAATATAATTGGTGCAATTAAAGGAAGGAAAGCATAGAAAAGGTATAGAAATAGAGAGTTAATGAATTAATTGAAATGTATGAAATGCATACATTGATTAGAAAATAAAATGCATTAATGAAGGTAAAACATGGTAAATTTCAATGAATTAAAGATAGAAGGTAGAATGTATGCAAATATATATATATATATATAGGGAAATAAGCAATGAATTAACGAAGTAAATTGAAACGCAACATTGAAAATAAAACTAGATGTATATTTTGGCGTTTGAAATTCAAAATTATTGAATTAATTGCATGCAATATGAAAAGGATTAAGGCATGCCATAAAACATGCAATTAATTAGGGAAAGGAAAAGTGGCATATTTAATTTAAAATAAAGGCAATTGAACGTTTAAAAAACTAAACGTTAAAAATAGATAACAATGCATTCTTAGTTGGCTTGATCGTATTAGTTTAATTCAAATTTTTGATGATGTGGCAATTTCTGATTGGCTATACGATGTGGAGAAAGTAGATTCCAACAAGGAAAATAGATGGTTAGCATCGATTTATACTTCTTATATAAGGAGACCTATAGCTAACCCAAAAACTCATAATTCTAAAGCTATGTTGAAACTCTGCCATTACTCTGTGTGTGTGTGCGTGTGTCTTCTCAAACCTATTCTGAAAATTTAGAATATTAGCCTAGGAAAATTATGAATCCAGATCTGGAAGAGAGAATCAATGTTAATAAAAGATTATTGAATCATGAAAGCAAGGTAAACTTCTAAGAACCAATCTATTTAAATTATTTCTCTTTCCCTTCTCTTTTCATGAAATAATAAATCCATGATCGATAGGTTGTAAATCCGATTAAGGAAAACCGTGGATGATAGAACGGATCGGATCCAAAATTCGGGGAAAGCATGAAAGGTGAGTGGGTTTAATATATACTTTTTGAATAATAGTACCTCTATCATTTGGCATTCCTTATAATGAACATATTGGAAGGTTTAATTTGATGAAATGCATTATTGCGCTAAAATGATATATTCAATTGGTTAATATGTTGGGATGAACATTTACTTGAATGTTAAGAAAAATGAATATCATTGTATAGATCCATTTTATGCACCTATGAATTGGGTAAATGATACACTATTGGAGAATTACATGTTATTTTAAATAAAGTTAATTACATGTAGGAAGACACGCGACATATATTGGGATTTGGGGCATAATTTGAAATAGGATTTTGGAACATAACATATATTATTTTTTGAGAATTTAATTTAGAGGCGAAATCTGATATGAACATAAATGGTTGAAAATTCATACATAAGATTAGTTGAAATACTAGAAATGTTTATATGTTATAGACTTGTTAAAAATATTGGCAGTAACTACCACTGTTCATATTACATATTGATTTGTCTCATTTATATACCAGAGTCCTTACCTGTGGGAATTAGAATGGTTGTATGATTATATACATAGAATTGAATAAATGAAGATGAATGCCTAGGATAACAATTAGAAATTGTAATTGCACTGATGACACGAGGTTAGGTTGCATTAGTGGTGGAAGTCTGCCCGGACCCGACCGACAAATCCAGCAGCCACTAATGTTGAACCTAATATGAGAGGTCTAAGTGCGCAAATACGAGACGGACTATGACACGAGGTTAGGCCCAACTTGTGGAAGAAGTCTACCCGGACCCGATTGGCATATCCAGCATCCACAAGTTGTAGGCCTAATGTGGGAGGTCTAGCCCATTATAAACCATAAATGGACATGGTAATGAATTGGACTACTTAACCTAATCTAATCCATAGGGATTGTATGAATATGAACTAAAGTTAGGGTTAAGTAAAATTGGTTGGACAGTGGGTGGGTAATATTTACATATAGGCCCACAAACTTAGCCCGATAAGGTTATGTATTAAAGACACCTAGTGGTATACATAACCGGTAGAAATAATAAAGTTTTGTAATTAAAGGCACCTTTTAGCTTAAGCATAACTTGCAGAAATGATAATCGCCTATTATAAATAAATAACATTAATGAAAATGTTGTATAATAGGTAGACTTGTCCTATGGACAAGTGAAGATTATAACTTAGGATATAATAAACTAATAAGGAAACGGGATAACTGGCGAAATGAGATAAGAGACACTTAATTGAAATTAAGTAATTAGTAAATGGGGAATGCCAGAAACCAGTTGAGAAAAGGGGGAAATATATGAAACATAGGAAGTTGTACTCAATTATAAATTAAGTAATCTGTAAGTTTGGAAGTCTGAAACCCCGTTGATAAGAATGTTTAGGCTTGTCCTAGGGACAAGAGGAAATTATAGCATAGGTTATAATAAATGGGTAGAGAAACTTATTAGTGGACCTTAGTTAATGGAACTAAGTTAATAAGTAAACAACGATAAGTTGAATTGACAATGTAAAATGGAATTATGATTAAATGAGAAAGAATGAGGAAAACTTACGAAATGAAATAAGTTATATTTAATCATAAATGTTAAGTGACATGTTAATTAGAAAACATGTGAATTGGATACACTTCATTACATATTATGTAAAACATGTTATTGTAATGATGAAATCAACAAGAAGATAAAAGGGGTTGTGGATTACAGACATTGGGCCACAATCTAGAGAATAACATGGGGTGGGCTTATTAATAAACTTAAATGGGTTAAGTTACATGACTGAAATTAATAAGCGAGAGAAACTTGGTAATTTGAATAAGAATCAAATATGACTGAGAATAATCAAGTTAAAAGGAAAACTAATAAGGTAAGGCAAGTGCGTAAAAGAATGTTCAGACATAGGGTCTAATAACATATTAAAGTGAGGCGCCTGAACCAGTCCGCACGTTTGAGGGTGAATAACCCAACGGGGTAGATCATTGTGATGTTATAAGGCATGAGGGGGAGCGCACATTCATCTGATTGTTCTGACGGCTCTGAAGGACTGGAAGGGGAAGCACGCGGCTTCCTGTGGTACGTAAGGTGCTCCTAGTAGTCCTCTGTGCCGCGACAGTTGCCTTAGGCTGTGTCCGCATAGGTTGGGTCTGCGTGTAACTACTAGGTGGGTGGGTGTGACAACAAGGAATTTCGCTCGATTATAATCAGTCGCTAAACCGATCTAGACCTTTCGAAACACCTGATTGTTTTGAGAACATGATAAAATAGAACGCAGACAGAAGAACATTTCATTGTATATTACAACAATTCCATCAGAATACAAGAATATACAGAGTATAATTGAATAAATTACATTCGACAAATATCAGAGATTACAATAAATTACAAAGCAGCGGAAAAAAAATAGAAAACACAACTGAAAGTAATACACGGATACATAGCTTTCCGAGCATCATTCCAGCTATAAATCAGGATCCTCTGAATATAAATCTGCAAAACCAAAACTACTAGCTGCCCGTGTCGAAAATAAGGGCACCCAGAGTTTAGGTTAAAACAATAAACTCCAGGTCAGTCATGTGACTGGTGTGAGAACTAAAACAGTTATTTAAAACTTTACTTTAAAAGAGAGTAATTCAAGGGACCACGCCGTATAACACGGAACGGGTTTCCTCCCAAGAATACCAATGCATAGAAAAGACAACGCAATGCTTTTTCGAAAAATGAAGCTATTATAAGACCCAGGTCCCATTACACAATGCAACGCAAGCCGGAGGATAGGGTTTTCCCTTATAATAGCCAAACATGCTTGGTACGTTTAAAACAAATCATTTGATACTATTATAAGTGTATAGTGTCAAAACAATTTCAATCATAAATATCAATCCTATGCGGCATGGGTACCATATATCATGTCGCCATACTAGGCTCTACAAATAAAACCGAGATACACGTATTGGAAATTGGATTTCCGTCATGAGTCGAGGCAAGGGGCAAGCTCCTCTCCGCTTCGAGACACTCTAGCAAATGCCTCGGGACTACACACTCTGGGTAACCCCTGGATGCTTCAGGGCCGGTCCTCTCTTACGTTTGAGGATTAATTATTCCTGAACACACGTTTCCTGATCCTAACAGACCTAAAATCGAGGCGCCTCATCCAACAACCACATAGGTGAAAAGTATATAAATGTCAGGGCTGGTAAGTCACTGAAACCACCAAAGCTAGAAAGAAACGTCGTGCTCTCCCTGTAGTCCTTATCCTGTTTTTAACTCATACTGAGGTGTGAGGCTCGCGAATTCACGTTATACACAAAGCTATGCCACAAAGGCCGTGCTTTGATCATCAACCACAAGACTTTGCTTTTCAATAGAAGCCTTGATCCATGCAACTCAGCGTGCCACACAGGCAATTCATGTCATGCGATTGATATCTATCGATATATAACCTCTAAGCTCGTACGTCTCAGAGAAGGGCGTTAAGCAAGAGAATAAATTCTCCGCCGCCAAACAGATATATATTTAACAGAAATCAATCAACACAGAATAAAATCCAATGTCAGACACACAATCCATTTACAAGTTCGTTCTGGGTCTGAACGAAACCGGAGGCACTTTCCTCGCATATCCATCGATCTCCAAGTACGTCTGGACGACCACCAACTGATTCCCTCATTTTGGGTGTACAGCCCAATCAAGATCATCAGCAATCACCCAAACGATGTGAAGACTTCCGGTCTTCAACCACCGTCTTCATCTTTGACATATCGTCGAATCAGTTATTCAGAATGGGTATAAACCCGGCCTTTCTGAACAAACCGCGAATAATATAAAAAAATGTTACATAACATACGCCTCATTCCAATTCATTAGTCACTAACCGTAAATCAGTAAGAGAGCAATTCCCCAAATATTAACCCCGAAGGCCGAAACTAACATCAGATCAATACCCAGGAAACCATTCTTCTTAACTAACCTACAGCGAGTTTCTAAATTTCACATTCTTAGGGAAAGGTTCCCATTAATTTTATCAAAGATAAATTCTTTAAAATTATTCTTTAATCTTCATTTGGATGTCATTTCAAACCAAATTATGGTTTTCCAAACTAGTCGGGATTAGTGAACCACACCGAATTAATTATTTATTTTATTTCCCAATCCCAACCTATTCATCCCATGAAGCAAAACTGGTAATACTCCATATCTAACACCACGGTGTTATCGGTAAAATTAATTACCATTTCACGTTCAAATCTAATTAAAGATTTAACTATCGCTTTGGAGCAAAACTGGTGATACTCCATTCTCGCTCACTTTCCAAATTTGATAATTTAAATCATCAATTCACTTTTCAATCTAATTACAGATTCATTAAAGCTCCTTTCACTGGGTTAAAGAACTAATGTCATTTAAAACACAGTTCACGGTAAACCCAAATCACATTCTATTTATTATCGGGTTAAAGAACAAGTGTTATTTAAACACCGTTCACAATAAACCCACAAATCACTTCTAATTCAATTTCAATCAAATATATTAGAAATTCCAATTATTTAAAACCCCTTTTCAAATCCAATTTATTTATTTAAAAGTAAATGGGTTTTAATTTTAAATCAAAACTAGTTCATTTCGATAAAAATCTATTTTTATCTTTACAAATGTGGGATTTTTCATCCCAGTTCTTCATAAATCATTTCTTATAATTTCACACAAATTATTACTATTTTTGATAATTTTATCAAAGCCCGTACAGTCGATTTCCATCAACGGCCATCGAACTGCACTTACAGCGACCTTTTCCAAATTTGATTTGGACGTATCTCCAAATCCAACCGTTAGATTTCAAATTTCTAATATTCGTTAGAAAGCTCTTTTCGATACGAACCCAACGGTTTCGGTTTTTGGAGAATCCGACGGTCGGATATCTCGTAATGTCCTTTCGAAATCAATGTTCGAAATTCACGAACTGCCGCGGCGCGGCGCATTCTATTCAGGCCACTATATTATATATATAGTATATATTTCGTCGATTTCTATTTAAAACATTTTATAAATAGTTTTAAATTCGTTTCAAAAACATTTCAACTTCCATTTCCAATTCAAATCAAAATTTAACTTTTCCTTATAAATTCGTTTTAAATTCATTTCAATTTAATTCAAATTTCGATTCAATTTGAATTCATTTCAAATCGATTTATATTCTATTTCAATTCGTTTTCAATTCAGTTCGAATTCGTTTTATATTCAATTCAATTCGAATTCATTTTATATTCAATTCAATTCGAATTCGTTTTATATTCAATTCAATTCAAATTCGTTTTCTATTCAAATCAAATCAAATTCGTTTTCTATTCAAATCAAATCAAATTCGTTTTCTATTCAAATCAAATCAAATTCGTTTTCTATTCAAATCAAATTTCATTTTCTAAATATTCGATTCAAATTTCATTTTCTATATATTCGATTCAAATTTCATTTTCTAAATATTCGATTTTTAAATCTCTTTTCAATATTCATTATAAAACAAATATAATCGATATAAATATCGATTCGCGACAAAATAGCGCATCTCTAATCAACACGGCTTTATATATTTCAATAATTCTGTTATTCTATTCAACAAATGAATATTTATTCTATTCAATACATGAATCTATATTTTTGTCAACACATGACTAATCTCAACGAATGAGTACTGTCCACGTGTGACTATTTTTGTTATTTAATATATTTTATAAAAATTATGGTATCTATCGTTTGATTTCAAATCAGACCCCAACCGTAAACTAGTAAGAGAACGATTCCCTGAATATTAACCCCGAAGGCCGAAACCAACATCAGATCAACATCCAGGAGACCACTCATCTTATCTATTTTCCAATTAGTTTCTAATTTTATATATGATAAAGATGTAAATTTTATTGTTAAAATATTTCGTTCAACACATGACTAATCTCAATGGATGAGCATGGTCAACACATGAACCTTTATTTTATAATATTCTTTATTTTCTAAATTGGAATGAGGCTCAATCAATCACCATATAGCGTTAACTATATGGATTCCATACAACACATGTATATAATAGCAACGATAAATAATCAACCATCATCCAAAGTGCACTACACTGTATAAGCATCAAATATAGATATCTAACGCTTATAACAGCCTGTCAATCAATCGATCGACATACAACTAATTATTGAGATTAGTGTATGCCGTATTTTATCCCAATACCCGTGTGGGGTTTCACATCAACAAACACAGATTTTATTTGTGCAGTTGGGCGATGTGTAAAATTTATCGTCCCAATCAATGTCCTTCAAATAGATGTACTTAAACAAACCGTCCGGTTTTGTAAATGAATATTTATTTATTCACGTTCACGTTAAAAATTATATTCTTAACGACCAAATTATTTTATTCAACCTATGAATATTCTATTCGGTTCATTTATTAAATAAAATGATATCTTTTTTTTTCTAACTTATTTTAGAAAATTTTGGCGGCATAACGGCACGATACTAGAAACGGGACAAGGCCTAGCCTTATCCCCGGTCTAATAATGGCCCACGCCATACACATATCAATCAAATCCATTCCATTTCACCAAACAATCAAATTCAAATCAAATAATCTAACCAACTACACAACCAAACAAACAAGTCCATGGTCTGTGGACGATGGTGTCGGGTGCTACAAAACACCGTCTGCATCCTAGTATATATATATATATATATATAACTAGAAAAAGAAATTTAGAGTGAGAAGTTCTCACCGACTAGCTAATCCAACCCCGCGACTCTTCCTATGTAGAAATCTTCACCGTGCTCGCCTTTTGTCAATTTCGTTGTCCGTAGCCACTACATATATAAAAATCATATTTTTATATTGTCGTTATGTATATAAAAATTCTATTTTTACATTGCCACTATATAAATAAAAATTCTATTTTTATATCGCTACTATATAGATAAAAATTCTATTTTTATATCGCTACTATATAGATAAAAATTCTATTTTTACATCGATGTTCATATAATAAAGATTATATTTTTATCACGCTATTCTCTATATGAAGATTTCACCTTTTCAAATGTAAAGATTATATTTTTATATTCTCTATTATATAGAAATTTTACTTTCCATACACTACTTATATAAAAATAGTATTTTTATATCTTCTACTATATAAAGGTCATATTTTTAATACTCTACACAAGTAAAAATCATATTTTTGATTCACTACATATATAAAGATCAAATCTTTAACACTTCTATAATGTAAAAATCATATTTTTAATCTTCACATCTAATAAAATTTATATTTTTAATACTCTACTATAATAAAAACTATATTTTTACTACATAAAATCATATATTTTTCAGTTTTAAAATTCATATGGGTTCAATGCAAAGAAATCATACTTTACTAAACAAATTAAAAGGGATTGGTGGAATTACATTGCTAGGTTTTTCGATCAAGGGCAAGGAAAAAGGGATCGGAGGTTGAGGGGTTGTTGTCGGCGCTCAGGCGCGGCGGGTTGGAGGTGGGGCCAGGCGACTGGTGGGCGGCAGGTGGTGGATGGGGTCTTGGGCTGACCGGCGGTGGTCAAATCGAGTGCTAGGGCGCGGGGTCAGTCAGAGAAAGGAGGGAAGGAGAAGGCGGCGTGGAGGAGGAGGAAGGAGAGGCTGAGCGCGAGGAGGAGGTCGGTTGGAGGAGCGTCGGTGGGCGGCTACGAGGGCTAGGGCTCCATCGCGGTTTTTTTTTCTTTTTTATTATTTCTGATTTGAATAAGAATGAACGGGGAAGGGAGATAAAGTAAGGGTAAGGGTTTTTATTTTATTTTATTTTTATATTATTTTAATTTCAAAAGTTGACTTTTAATCCGAACACCAAACGAGACCCAACGACTATCGTCCCTAGCTAATTACCCCCATTCCGAACACAACGGGATATGTATCGTAGGCTGATTCGATCATTTCGATCAGTTTTCGTTGAATTTACATTTAAATCATTATACTGAATTTTAAACGTACATTTCAAATTACCGGGGCCACATACAGCCTCTAAAAATTCCAAAAAAATATTTTCTATATTCGTGTTGACGATACGGTCCTAACAAAACTAGTTTCGTCGAATTCTGAGACCATTTGAAAAATGGCCAATTTCCAGTCGATTAAAATCAACTGAAAATGGTCAAACGCGTTTTCCTTTGCCACGCTCACATGTTGATTCGAAAAATTATGAAAATTGGAATCTAGCAATAACTTGACATCCCGGATCCAACAAAAGTGGTTTCATTGAAATCCGAGGTCGTTTGCAAAATTTCCATTTTTAAGCGCCTGAATTCCATAGCGACTATTCAGAATTTTCAACAGGACATATCTTTTGATTCCCGCTATGAAGTTTCAATTTTTCGGATTCGTTGGAAAGATATTATCAATTAGATTCCATTATTTTTGGTTTTACTGAAATCCGGTTTGTTTTGCACCCGGTACATTCAATTGAAATTTGAAATCGAATTATCGAACTACCGCGCCATTTTCAATTCCTTTTATAATTATAAATAATTATTTATATTCTAACGACGACGTATATAAATATATACGTTCGAATTCTATTCAAAATAAATTTCTCGTTGATATTATTTAAAATAATTCATTTTAAATGTTCAAACGTCGCTAAATTCGCCAAAATAAAAATTTTAAACTGGCTCGCATTTCCGGGTTATTACAATCTCCCCCACTTAAAACTTTTCGTCCCCGAAAAGGAACGAAGCCGAAAGTTGTTTAACTAATCAACTCAACTTCCAGTATTTTGATTACGGCTTAAGTTCTTCAACATTTCAGTTTCTAAGAACTTTTCAAAAAAATTCAAAATTTTGGCTAACACCCTAAATTTTCGAAAAATTTCGCCATAACCTCCCCTGCACCGGGAGCACCGAGAAAATCCCGAAATTGCCATACAGGCCTTCTGATCTCAAAAAGAAAAAGAAAAAGCCAAGCGGCTAGCCAATCGGCTCATAAAATCATCATCACCCAAACAAAACAGTAAATTATAGTAAACATGTACCTATTTGTCGGGCAAACAGATTTTATTCTCTGCTCTAGCCTCCTTGCTATGACCTGTTCAATGAAAGTACACGTATATGCATGCAATTGCGATCATTTTCAATACAATTCACTATTCAGTTCCATTAGGCTAAATGTTTCAAAATTATCAAACAAATAAACAAACAACACAACCATCAATCAATTAGTGGATTAACGTTTCAAATTCATAATTTTACTACATATACAGAAAATCATGTTTTTTTGATGCCAAATCACAACAGTAAACCTAATCTAGTTTTGGTTCTCACACCAGTCTAATGGAAATATATAGATATCACACCTTCGAAACACGAACATAAATACTGATGATGTGGCCACATCACCAGAATTATCCCCGAGTGTCTAGAATGTGATCCTATACCTATCCAGTATATTAAAACTTCGAATATACATTCATGACGCGTATATACCTTATATATTGGATTGTCCAAATTCAATATAAATAAATATCCAAATACGTTTAAAACGATTTAAAATTCAAAACAAATTTTGTTTTCATTTGGAAAATACACTCTTCACACTCGTTCTAGGATACTACTAATCCTATCTCTAACGAGTCATTCTAATTGGATATTACTAATCCAATATCTGATGAATTCTTTCATATGGTTCTAATGTGTCTTGTTCTCGAGCTCTGTAAACCAAAGCTCTGATACCAAATGTGACAACAAGGAATTTCGCTCGATCCTAATCAGTCGCTAAACCGATCTAGACCTTTCGAAACGCCTGATTGTTTTGAGAACACGACAAAATAGAACGCAGACAGAAGAACATTTCATTGCATATTACAACAATTCCATCAGAATACAAGAATATACAGAGTATAATTGAATAAATTACATTCGACAAATATCAGAGATTACAATAAATTACAAAGCAGCGAAAAAAATTAGAAAACACAACTGAAAGTAATACACGGATACAGAGCTTTCCGAGCATCGTTCTAGCTATAAATCAGGATCCTGTGAATATAAATCTGCAAAACCAAAACTAATATCTGCCCGTGTCGAAAATAAGGGCACCCAAAGTTTAGGTTAAAACAATAAACTCCAGGTCAGTCATGTGACTGGTGTGAGAACTAAAACAGTTATTTAAAACTTTACTTTAAAAGAGAGTAATTCAAGGGACCACGCCGTATAACACGGAACGGGTTTCCTCCCAAGAATACCAGTGCATAGAAAAGACAACGCAATGCTTTTTCGAAAAATGAAGCTATTATAAGACCCAGGACCCATTACACAATGCAATGCAAGCCGGAGGATAGGGTTTTCCCTTATAATAGCCAAACATGCTTGGTACGTTTAAAACAAATCATTTGATACTATTATAAGTGTATAGTGTCAAAACAATTTCAATCATAAATATCAATCCTAGGCGGCATGGGTACCATATATCATGTCGCCATACTAGGCTCTACAAATAAAACCGATATACACGTATTGGAAATTGGATTTCCGTCATGAGTCGAGGCAAGGGGCAAGCTCCTCTCCGCTTCGAGACACTCTAGCAAATGCCTCGGGACTACACACTCTGGGTAACCCCTGGATGCTTCAAGGCCGGTCCTCTCTTACGTTTGAGGATTAATTATTCTTGAACACACGTTTCCCGGTCCAAACAGACCTAAAATCGAGGCGCCTCATCCAACAACCACATAGGTGAAAAGTATATAAATGTCAGGGCTGGTAAGTCACTGACACCACCAAAGCTAGAAAGAAACGTCGTGCTCTCCCTGTAGTCCTTATCCTGTTTTTAACTCATACCGAGGTGTGAGGCTCGCGAATTCACATTATACACAAAGCTACGCCACAAAGGTCGTTCTTTGATCATCAACCATAAGACTTTGCTTTTCAACAGAAGCCTTGATCCATGCAACTCAGCGTGCCACACAGGCAATTCATGCCATGCGATTGATATCTATCGATATATAACCTCTAAGCTCGTACGTCTCAGAGAAGGGCGTTAAGCAAGAGAATAAATTCTCCGCCGCCAAACAGATATATATTTAACAGAAATCAATCAACACAGAATAAAATCTAATGTCAGACACACAATCCATTTACAAGTTCGTTCTGGGTTTGAACGAAACCGGAGGCACTTTCCTCGCATATCCATCGATCTCCAAGTACGTCTGGACGACCACCAACTGATTCCCTCATTTTGGGTGTACAGCCCAATCAAGATCATCAGCAATCACCCAAACGATGTGAAGACTTCCGGTCTTCAACCACCGTCTTCATCTTCGACATATCGTCGAATCGGTTATTCAGAATGGGTATAAACCCGGCCTTTCTGAACAACCCGCGTATATTATAAAAAAATGTTACACAACATACGCCTCATTCCAATTCATTAGTCACTAACCATAAATCAGTAAGAGAGCAATTCCCCAAATATTAACCCCGAAGGCCGAAACTAACATCAGATCAATACCCAGGAAACCATTCTTCTTAACTAACCTACAGCTAGTTTCTAAATTTCACATTCTTAGGGAAAGGTTCCCATTAATTTTATCAAAGATAAATTCTTTAAATTTATTCTTTAATCTTCCTTTGGATGTCATTTCAAACCAAATTATGGTTTTCCAAACTAGTCGGGATTAGTGAACCACACCGAAGTAATTATTTATTTTATTTCCCAATCCCAACCTATTCATCCCATGAAGCAAAACTGGTAATACTCCATATCTAACACCACAGTGTTATCGGTAAAATTAATTACCATTTCACGTTCAAATCTAATTAAAGATTTAACTATCGCTTTGGAGCAAAACTGGTGATATTCCATTCTCGCTCACTATCCAAACTTGATAATTTAAATCATCAATTCACTTTTCAATCTAATTACAGATTCATTAAAGCTCCTTTCACTGGGTTAAAGAACTAATGTCATTTAAAACACAGTTCACGATAAACCCAAATCACATTCTATTTATTATCGGGTTAAAGAACAAGTGTTATTTAAACACCGTTCACAATAAACCCACAAATCACTTCTAATTCAATTTCAATCAAATATATTAGAAATTCCAATTATTTAAAACCCCTTTTCAAATCCAATTTATTTATTTAAAAGTAAATGGGTTTTAATTTTAGTTCAAAACTAGTTCATTTCGATAAAAATCTATTTTTATCTTTACAAATGTGGGATTTTTCATCCCAGTTCTTCATAAATCATTTCTTATAATTTTACACAAATTATTACTATTTTTGATAATTTTATCAAAGCCCGTACAGTCGATTTCCATCAACGGCCATCGAACTGCACTTACAGCGACCTTTTCCAAATTTGATTTGGACGTATCTCCAAATCCAACCGTTAGATTTCAAATTTCTAATATTCGTTAGAAAGCTCTTTTCGATACGAACCCAACGGTTTTGATTTTAGGAGAATCCGACGGACGGATCTCTCGTAATGTCCTTTCGAAATCAATGGTCGAAATTCACGAACTGCCGCGGCGCAGCGCGTTCTATTCAGGCTATTATATTATATATATAATATATATTTCGTCGATTTCTATTTAAAACATTTTATAAATAGTTTTAAATTCATTTCAAAAACATTTCAACTTCCATTTCCAATTCAAATCAAAATTTAACTTTTCCTTATAAATTCGTTTTAAATTCATTTCAATTTAATTCAAATTTCGATTCAATTTGAATTCATTTCAAATCGATTTTTATTCTATTTCAATTCGTTTTCAATTCAGTTCGAATTCGTTTAATATTCAATTCAATTCGAATTCGTTTTATATTCAATTCAATTCGAATTCGTTTTATATTCAATTCAATTCAAATTCGTTTTCTATTCAAATCAAATTCGTTTTCTATTCAAATCAAATCAAATTCTTTTTCTATTCAAATCAAATCAAATTCGTTTTCTATTCAAATCAAATTTCATTTTCTAAATATTCGATTCAAATTTCATTTTCTAAATATTCGATTCAAATTTCATTTTCTAAATATTCGATTTTTAAATATCTTTTCAATATTCATTATAAAACGAATATAATCGATATAAATATCGATTCGCGACAAAATAGCGCATCTCTAATCAACACGGCTTTATATATTTCAATAATTCCGTTATTTTATTCAACAAATGAATATTTATTCTATTCAATACATGAATCTATATTTTTGTCAACACATGACTAATCTCAACGAATGAGTACTGTCCACGTGTGACTATTTTTGTTATTTAATATATTTTATAAAAATTATGGTATCTCTCGTTTGATTTCAAATCAGACCCCAACCGTAAACTAGTAAGAGAACGATTCCCTGAATATTAACCCCGAAGGCCGAAACCAACATCAGATCAACATCCAGGAGACCACTCATCTTATCTATTTTCCAATTAGTTTCTAATTTTATATATGATAAAGATGTAAATTTTATTGTTAAAATATTTCGTTCAACACATGACTAATCTCAACGGATGAGTACGGTCAACACATGAACCTTTATTTTATAATATTCTTTATTTTCTAAATTGGAATGAGGCTCAATCAATCACCATATAGCGTTAACTATATGGATTCCATACAACACATGTATATAATAGCAACGATAAATAATCAACCATCATCCAAAGTGCACTACACTGTATAAGCATCAAATATAGATATCTAACGCTTATAATAGCCTGTCAATCAATCGATCGACATACAACTAATTATTGGGATTAGTGTATGCCGTATTTTATCATAATACCCGTGTGGGGTTTCACATCAACAAACACAGATTTTATTTGTGCAGTTGGGCGATGTGTAAAATTTATCGTCCCAATCAATGTCCTTCAAATAGGTGTACTTAAACAAACCGTCTGGTTTTGTAAATGAATATTTATTTATTCACGTTCATGTTAAAAATTATATTTTTAACAACCAAATTATTTTATTCAACCTATGAATATTCTATTCGGTTCATTTATTAAATAAAATGATATCTTTATTTTTCTAACTTATTTTAGAAAATTTTGGCGGCATAACGGCACGATACTAGAAATGGGACAAGGCCTAGCCTTATCCCCGGTCTAATAATGGCCCACACCATACACATATCAATCAAATCCATTCCATTTCACCAAACAATCAAATTCAAATCAAATAATCTAACCAACTACACAACCAAACAAACAAGTCCATGGTCTGTGGACGATGGTGTCGGGTGCTACTAAACACCGTCTGCATCCTAGTATATATATATATATATATAACTAGAAAAAGAAATTTAGAGTGAGAAGTTCTCACCGACTAGCTAATCCAACCCCGCGACTCTTCCTATGTAGAAATCTTCACCGTGCTTGCCTTTTGTCAATTTCGTTGTCCGTAGCCACTACATATATAAAAATCATATTTTTATATTGTCGCTATGTATATAAAAATTCTATTTTTACATTGCCACTATATAGATAAAAATTCTATTTTTATATCGCTACTATATAGATAAAAATTCTATTTTTATATCGCTACTATATAGATAAAAATTCTATTTTTACATCGATGTTCATATAATAAAGATTATATTTTTATCACGCTACTCTCTATATAAAGATTTCACCTTTTCAAATATAAAGATTATATTTTTATATTCTCTATTATATAGAAATTTTACTTTCCATACACTACTTATATAAAAATAGTATTTTTATATCTTCTACTATATAAAGGTCATATTTTTAATACTCTACACAAGTAAAAATCATATTTTTGATTCACTACATATATAAAGATCAAATCTTTAACACTTCTATAATGTAAAAATCATATTTTTAATCTTCACATCTAATAAAAAATATATTTTTAATACTCTACTATAATAAAAACTATATTTTTACCACATAAAATCATATATTTTTCAGTTTTAAAATTCATATGGGTTCAATGCAAAGAAATCATACTTTACTAAACAAATTAAAAGGGATTGGAGGACTTACATTGCTAGGTTTTTCGATCAAGGGCAAGGAAAAAGGGATCGGAGGTTGAGGGGTTGTTGTCGGCGCTAAGGCGCGGCGGGTTGGAGGTGGGGCCAGGCGACTGGTGGGCGGCAGGTGGTGGATGGGGTCTTGGGCTGACTGGCGGTGGTCAAATCGAGGGCTAGGGCGCGGGGTCAGTCAGAGAAAGGAGGGAAGGAGAAGGCGGCGTGGAGGAGGAAGGAGAGGCTGAGCGCGAGGGGGAGGTCGGCTGGAGGAGCGTCGGTGGGCGGCTACGAGGGCTAGGGCTCCATTGCGTTTTTTTTTCTTTTTTATTATTTCTGATTTGAATAAGAATGAACGGGGAAGGGAGATAAAGTAATGGTGAGGGTTTTTATTTTAATTTCAAAAGTTGACTTTTAATTCGAACACCAAATGAGACCCAACGACTATCGTCCCTAGCTAATTACCCCCATTCCGAACACAACGGGATATGTATCGTAGGCTGATTCGATCATTTCGATCAGTTTTCGTTGAATTTACATTTAAATCATTATACTGAATTTTAAACGTACATTTCAAATTACCGGGGCCACATACAGCCTCTAAAAATTCCAGAAAAATATTTTCTATATTCGTATTGACGATACGGTCCTAACAAAACTAGTTTCGTCGAATTCTGAGACCGTTTGAAAAATGGCCAATTTCCAGTCGATTAAAATCATCTGAAAATGGTCAAACGCGTTTTCCTTTGCCACGCTCACATATTGATTCAAAAAATTATGAAAATTGGAATCTAGCAATAACTTGACATCCCGGATCCAACAAAAGTGGTTTCGTCAAAATCCGAGGTCGTTTGCAAAATTTCCATTTTTAAGGGCCTGAATTCCATAGCGACTATTCAGAATTTTCAACAGGACGTATCTTTTGATTCCCACTATGAAGTTTCAATTTTTCGGATTCGTTGGAAAGATATTATCAATTAGATTCCATTATTTTTGGTTTTACTAAAATCCGGTTTGTTTTGCACCCGGTACATTCAATTGAAATTTGAAATCGAATTATCGAACTACCGTGCCATTTTCAATTCCTTTTATAATTATAAGTAATTATTTATATTCTAGCGACGACGTATATAAATATATACGTTCGAATTCTATTCAAAATAAATTTCTCGTTGATATTATTTAAAATAATTCATTTTAAATGTTCAAACTTCGCTAAATTCGCCAAAATAAAATTTTTAAACTGGCTCGCATTTCCGGGTTATTACAGTGGGCCTTGGCTGCAGATGTTGCTATGCAGTCAGAATGCTATGACAAGGTGACACCTGGGTGGTTCGACGGTCGCCTCACGAGGAGGCAGAGGGTCAGGACCAACAAGGATAGTAGACCGTTGGGCACCCGTCATCAGCAGCCAGTGGGATGCAGAAAGACTCGAGCTAAACCTAAGATACCATTTCACCCTTCACTATCGGGGTAAGGGTTGAGGGGGGACGCCACGTGGATATTTAGATTGTTTGCGTAGCGGCGGTCGCATAGCTCTTCTAGTCTTTTCTAGTTGAGGGACGGGCCAAGGTGGGGTCATAGCCACCGTGAAAACAGACCCTAGGGTTATATGTATCTGGAGGCCTTTAAAGGCGGGTCTGTACAGGTATGAAAAAGCTCCCGAGCAAGTTCTGTGTTTCTTGTATCGCCCTGCCATGGAACTCGGTGCACATTAGAGGACGTGCGATTGAGGCATCGAGCTACAATTGAAGATACATATGGTGGACAGTCTAGATACATGCATGTCGGCTCTGGGTGGTGTTTCGTAGACTTGAGGCCATTACTTCGGTATGGAGTCTGATTCGAACAAAGGTGGCAGTCAGTACGTTTACGTAGCATAGTAATGATAGATACATGTGGAACGTAATATTGTTATCCGTACATCACTACGACGTAGGATGAGGGACTACGTATATTTCGATAATGTTACGGTGGAGACCGTGCGAGTGGGGTACCATGGGGTGTACCTTAATATTGGGAGTAGCTACATATATACTATATTAGGTTAATCCACTAGAAAGTAAATGGGTACGAGGTGTGTGTAAGCCTTGAGTGCTGATAACCCAAGTAACCTAATAAATAAGAAAATATGATTGAACGGTATATGTAGGATTATCCAAACTGTATAGTTTAAATCCATTCACCAGAACTTGTGTTTTGACTCCCTCCTCATAACATACTCGCAGTTTAGATTTGTGGCAGAGACATGAGACATTATAGCTTTGGATACTGGTTAGGCAGTATTATTAATACGGTAAGGCAATATTTTGATTACATTATGTTTTATCCATTCCGCTGTGAGATAATTTCTGAGCTCTGACATGTTTTATGTCTCTGTCTTTTCTGCAGGATACCAGAGCAAACCAATCCGACTTTCAATAGATTGGAATTTTGAAGAAAAAAAATCGGTCTGTCGAAATTAGGGTTGTCACACTCCATCTATACAACTTCACCATTAATATCGTTTCCCTGTTTTATTTAAATTATACTCCATATCCTCGAGTGTAGTTCTAAAGAGTTGGAGAATTTGTTGATTGTACTAGTTAAGTTGAGTGATTATATACAGTGTATTTGTAATCAAATCATCAATCAAAGAGCTATAAAGTGGATGTAGGCTCGTCGACACTGAACCACTATAAATCATGTGTGTTGATTGATTGGTATTCGTTTTTAGATCATAAGTATCTATAGTTTATAATCAGCTGGGTGTTAGAACAACTTTTTGGTCTAACATTTGGGTGTGTTCACTAAGAACATCGAATTCTTATCCTTTCGGGTTATCATTCTACTTTTTTTATTTTCGATCCCGAAGAAGATAGTCCGCATTTCCACTTTTTTGAAGTTTCCATTGATTTCAGAAGACTCATATTTCATGGCTCCTAAAAGAGGAAAGGAACCGCAAACTTCCCGGATGAATAACGCAAATGAAGAACAAAAAGATAATTTGATGGCAATCATAGCTACCAGGTCACGAGGCGAGGATTGGACCCGAACCGATCCGGAGTGGGAAATTTGACCGAACCCAGGGGAGATAGGGTAACTTGATCCGAAAGCTTAAATGTGGCCAGTGACGCTCCTCTAACCTGCACCGGTAATATTCCTCCGACCCGACCCACTGGCACTCCTACAATTCGATTTGATCCCCACACAGGTGGTGTTTCTACTCGAGCCAATGCAAATGCTACGACTCTAACAACAACAATTAGCAGTCAACTCCTTGCTTCTTCCCACGTCTCGTAGAAGGATTTCTCGCACTTACTTGATATGTTGGACAGAACTAATGATGCCTTACATGCCCAAAGGTGTGATAGTGATGCAATCCGGGAGAATATAAATGCAATGAATAGGTATATTGATGAGCTTCGTAGGCAGAGAACACCCTCTCCAGCCCATCACCTTGCAGAAAACTACTTATCTTCTTTAGAGGAAGACAAAAGGCACCCTCGTCAGAGAAGGCCGTATGAGGGACCCGAGAATCTCGAGCAAATGACTTTCGGCTCATTAGGATCCCGTGAAGACGCCGCCCATGTCTTAGGACCAAATGATCCCAGTTTGAGAGAGCCAATGCTGCTGCCAATGCAGGGATCTCATGTCCTTCCTAGGGATCCTAATATCACCAATCCTACTCAGCGGCAAATCCTTCAACCTATTAGTCCCGTGAATGACCGGGACTAAGAAGGTCAAGGAAATCCAGCTCCCACAAGGAGTCGGAGGACGCAACCTATTGTAGGAACTGGGACTTTAAGAAGAACAAGAAGTGCTGACCCTGAGCCTATATTAACAAATGCTGAAGTAGAAGCTATGGTATGCCAAATTATGGCAGATAGCAGGGGTTACTTCAACGAAGATTGGGGAATTGATCGCAGCCATACATCTTTCACTGATGATATTTTGTATTTTCAGTTCCCCTGATGTTTCAATCTACCCAATATGGATAGATATGGGGGAAGGGCCAATACGAGGCAGTGTCTGATTAGATACTCTTGGTACATGAATGCCATGGCTGATCCTTATGTTGTGAAGTGCAAGGCTTTTCTGATATACCTTGAGGATGTCGCATTAATGTGGTTCACCCATCTTCCGCCTCGATCGATCTCCAGTTTTAGAGAGAAGCGAAAACTTCATGAATCAGTTTTCACTCCATGCCCGGAAATCCAAGAGCGTGATCGAGCTATCTGCAATCAAACAAACTTCTGGAGAAACCCTAAAATCATATTTGGATTGTTTCAATATGGCAGTTATAGAAGTGAGTGACCCACATGAGCAAACCATCATGATGGAACTGATAGATGGAGTCGATAAAGACACTGAATTCGGAAGGTACTTGACCAGAAAACCACCGTTAACCAGAGGGTTGTTTTATGAGAATGCAAACATTCGTCTACGTTAAGGGGGGAAGAAATATTTAGAGCAACGTTGCCATCAAGCAGTCTGGTGACAGCACAAGAAAATTTGAAGTGAGTGTAGGCAAAAAAAGTGGAGGAAATGATTGTTAAGGCGGAAATGGAAGCAAGAGAGGTAGGAACCGGAGAAACGATTCCAAGGAGAGGCCCGATTTCAATCTTTTGAGAATTACATGCCGCTGAGTGATACTTCGAAAAACATTTTGGATACCTATAATGCTGTTTAATACAAGAAGCCTCCACCTAGGGATTCAACTGAAAAAGAGTTTGAAACCAGGAAGTTCTGTCTATTTCACGAGAATTACGGCCACTTTACGAATGAGTGTCACCTTTTGAGAGATGTTGTGGTGAAGTAGCTTCGGGCAGGGAAGTTAGACGAGTAGAAGGTCACCCCTAAGAACATTGGGCAAGGAAGATCTACTCCAAATCAAAACCAACATACCCCTAGGCCTACTGTCCAAGACCACATCCAGCTAGATTTAGCAATAGGACAACGGAGTAGTATGTTAATGCCGAAAAACACACGGAAGTGGAAGAGTGCAGCAGATGACGTTACCTTTTGAGATAGAGAGAGTGTAGGAGTTGAAATACTAAGTGTCGACCCATTGGTGATAACTACTACCATCAGACCTGCATTAGTACGGAAAGTCCTTATGGACTTTGGGAGTTCCATCAAAAAAATTAAAAAAAATCATTTGACCAAATGAAGTTAGAAATGAAGGATTTGAAGCCATGCGGAGGTTGGATACGTGGTTTTAATGGGCCATCAACTGCTCCGATTGGTATGGTGGATTTATCTGTAGATCTAAGGAAAGAAGATCGCCGAAGAATAAGGATCCTCACATCGTGGTTATGGACATTGATTCGCCCTACAATGCCTTTTTAGGCCGACCGACCTTTACAGAGTTTAGAGCCTACATCGCACCCTAGTGCCTATTGCTAAAGTTCCCGACCGAAGCTGGAGTAGGAATGGTTTGCGAGATTAGGTCATTGGAAGAGCTTGTTATATGGAAGAATTGAAAATGCTGCGCAATGGAAAAGACGTAGAACCCAAAAGTGCCTCCTCTCCTACAGAGTAAGGCTCGGCATAGCAAGTAAAGAGAATACCGTCGAGGGAGTTGCCTAACGACCTGCCCTGGGACATCAATCCCAGAGAGGATGAAGAACCGCATGTAGGAAGGCGACGCCTAATAAGGCAAATGTGGACCTTTCAATCGACGATAATGACCCAACAAAGGTCTTAAGGATCGGTTCTCACTTGGACCTCCTCCAGACGAGGGAATTAGCAGATTTTTTTCAAGAAAACTTGGACGTGTTTGCTTGGACACACACCGATATGTGTGGAATTTCTCCTTCAATTATTAGTCATTCACTAAGCATAAACCCAATGCATCCTCCTGTGAAACAATAAAGGCGTATGCTGGGCCCAGAAAGGTCAGCCGCATTGAAGTGGAGAAGTTAAGGGATAATAGAATCATCAGGGACTCGACATATCCTGATTAGATCTCAAATCACTCCTAGTTAAGAAAGCTAATGGGAAGTGACATTCGTGTATTGATTTTTCATATTTGAACAAAGCCTGCCAGAAGGATAGCTTTCCACTCCCTAGGATTGACCAACTGGTGGACACGACGGCGGGACATGAACTTCTCTCTTTCATGGATGCATATTCGGGTTACAACTAGATTCCCATGCACATACTATATCAGGAACATACTTGTTTTATCACAGACTCGGGATTGTATCGCTATGTGGTGATGCCCTTTGGGTTGAAAAATGCCAGAGCTACATACCAGTGCTTAGTGAACTATATGTTCTACAATCAAATAGGAAAATCCTTGGAAGTTTACGTAGATGACATGCTTGTGAAGTCCAAGCGATCTTCCAACTGTACGATGGATTTGTCAGAGATTTTTGGTATACTTCGACAGTATGGAATGAAGGTTAACCCATTGAAGTTCTCATTCTGAGCGGCCTCGGGAAAATTCCTTGGTTTCATCATCAGCTCGCGTGGAATTGAAATCATCCCCGATCACATTGAAGCAATTAGGAATATTAGCGAGCCATGAAAGATCAGGGATGTACAAAGCTTAGAAGGGAAGGTTGCAGCATTGAGCAGATTTATTTGGGCCACTGACAAGTGCGTTCCTTTCTTCAATTTGATAAAGCGAGGGAAACACAACTTCGAGTGGGCCCCAGAATGCGTAGAAGCCTTCAAGAACCTACTGGATCTTTTCAAGAAACCTCCGATATTGTCTAAGCCAGTGGACCATGAAGATTTATTCGTGTATTTGGCAGTGTCATCTCATGTGATTAGCTTGGCCCTAGTACATGAAGAGGACAAAATTCAAAGACAGATGTCTTACATGAGAGAAAAGTTGGCGGCAGTGGAGCACAACTACCCAAAGATTGAAAAACTCGCCTATAGCCTATTGATTGCCTCCAGAAAACTTCATCATATTTCCAAGCCCATCTAATTGTTGTATACACCAATCAAATACTTTGGAAGGTCCTACAGTAACCCAAAGCATTTGGATGATTGCTCAAGTGGAATATTGAACTGATCCAGTTCAACCTAAAATTTCAACCTAGAAAATCGATAAGGGACAAGCATTAGTCGATTTCATTGCTAAGTTCACCATCCGTGAAGAGGATGTGTTAGATGAAGAGGCTGGCCCCTCAGAACGAAAGTTGGAATCAAGCACCTGGAAGTTGTACACTGATTGTGCTAAAAATGATCGACGGTCCGACGCCGGGGTTATTTTGATAACTCCTGAAGGACGGTCTATTTACTATGCTCTACGATTAGAGTTTTCTGCTACTAACAACGACTCTGAATACGAGGCCCTGATTGTTGGGCTGAAACTCGCCGAGGAGTCGGGAGTGGCAAAGTTGAACATTTTCTGTCACTCTAAAATTGTTGTTTGTCGGGTTTGGAAGGATTTTCAAGCAAAGGGACCACGACTCACTATCTACCTAGAAAAAGTGGAAGAGTTACTGGACAATCTCGAGCATTATGGCATATACCACATCCCGCGAACAAAGAACCAAGAAGCAGGTAAGTTGGCTAAGTTAGCAAGCTCTAACAACCCAGAAGACAACGAGATGGTCCCAAACAAGGTACTAGAGTCTCCAAGCATTGATCAGATGGAAGTTGATTTGGTACTGGAAACCGAACTAGAAAATGAATCATGGATGACACCAATAAAGAGCTTCCTATAGAATCGAACACTCCCGACAAAAAAGAGTGAAAGACGAGCCGTCAATCGCAAAGCTTCAATATATATTATGTAGGGTGAAGTTCTCTACCGACAAGGATTCTCAACGTTCCTCCTCCAGTGTATAGCACACGACGACTTCAAACGAGTTATGAGAGAAGTACATGAAGGCAAGTGTGGAGATCACACTAGAGGTCAAACGTTGGCTAAGAAAATATTGCGGTATGACTACTTCTGGCCTACCCTAAATCGGCATGCAGTTGATTATTCACAACGCTGCTATAGGTGCTAGAAATTTGTGAAGATTCCCATAGCACCTCCCAGCCGATTCAATTCAATGGTGAGCCCGTGGTCGTAGACATTATTAGAAGCCTACCAATTACTAAAGGCGGAGAGAAGTACGCAATCGTGGTTGTAGATTACTATACCAAATGGTTAGAAGCTGAGCCATTGACTATAATCATGACATAGCATGTGATTAATTTTGTTGTTAGAAACATAATTTGCCAATATGGGATACCCAAAGCCATCATAACCGACAATGGAACCCAGTTCGACAATACAGAATGCAAAGATTTCTGTCAAAAATACAAAATTGAGAAGAGATACACCGCAGTGGATCACCCACAATCGAATGAATAAGTTAAAGCAATAAAAAAATCATTAAGTCCATTCTAAAGAAATGATTGAAACAAGCAAAAGCCATGTGGGTCAATGAACTACCCTTAGCACTATGGGCTTACAGAACGACCTACAAATTGGCAATTGGTCATGCTCCTTTCTCACTTTCATTCAGATCAGAAGTGATCATTCCAGTGGAATTGGAAGTCCTCTCTCATAAAACAACATATTATGATATGATGACGAACAAAGCGCTTCTCCTTGAGTCCCTAAAAATGATTAAGGAGAAAAGAGATGAGGCAGATTTATGGTCTCGAGGCACAGGCGCCAGGTTGCTCGGTATTACAACATAAAGATTCATCCCCGGACCTTTGAACTTGGATACATGGTTTTGAAACGCATCTTCCCGACACCTATCTTCCTAGGTCCTAAATGGGATGGACCTTATGTCATCCAATGGAAACTTGATAAAGGAGCCTTCAAGCTAACGACCGTAGATGGCAATGAAGTACCCAGAGCGTGGAATGCCCAGCACTTGTGGCATTACTTGACTTGAGATTGTACTGATTCTTTTGTTTTATATACTATTAAAAAACATGACTTGCCTAGAACAGTCTGGTTGATATAAACAAAAGATTATAAAGTGGACGTAGGCTATGATTTGGCCGAACCACTATAAAAATATCGCATGTCATTTACTTTTCATGCATTTGTATCTTTGCGTCCTGTGACTACTTTGATCTTGGTTTGAAACATAGGACTTGAATTAAAATCAAAATAGTGGCACTCGAACCGGTGAAATCTCACCCTTTGAAATATAGTGCAGAAGGAAAGCTAAACTGAATGGAACAATCGTTTGCATGATTCACTCTAGCTCTCATGATTCGAGAGATGGTATAAAGCACGGGAAGACGACGTCCACAGGGCGTGATGGTGCACCTCGATTAAAGACCGCCTTGACCACACTCTAACCTTGGCATAAGAGAAGAGAGTATAAAGGCACTAAGAAAATGTGCCGATGAAAGTGGGTTCCTACCCCACTAAAGGATGTTGGACAAGAATGAAAGCTGAGCCTGCATTCCCCACGGAGGATTGGTGGCAATCTAATGTCGATCCTAATCAACCCTGAACAAGCCCTGGCCAGGCACTTTATTCAATATTGATTAGGGGCATACACATACACATCACAACCCCCTATTGTTTGTAACTTATCTTAGTAATAATTTTTATTACAAATATTACAGTTTGCAGGGAGGTTGGTTTGAAACCCTTGTCAAATTTGTGATGTGATTTGTTGCATAATACTTAGATTAGTAGTGTTTCGATTATAACTGCATTCGATTAAAACAAACTACAGGCTTGCAAATATTTGGCATTGCACGAAAACTAATTTATTTACAAAAATGCAGATTTACACAAAGGAACTAATCAAAAGCGCGAGGGCCTCACACGCTACAATAACCTATGGCCAGTGGAAAACAAAATATAAAGACTGAAGCGTGTTTCTCTTTGGCTTTGGGGAAGACTTGGACTTCTTGGCGGCTTTGAGATTCTTCTTTTCCTCTCTCTCAATGTCAGTGAGAATACGCTTTTTCCTTTTCTTTTCTAGGGGAGGTGCACTTGGATCAGCAGAGGATTCCTGAGCTAGCTGTCCAGTGATTGATCGAGTGGAAAGCTTGACAATCAGCCTAGACCCAGGAGCAACCGCTTGGATTGGATCGATGTAGAGGGATTATTCAGATTATTTCTCGACTTTGACTTTTAAAAAGTCATCATTCTTTGCTTTTCTATCCGCTAAAGTCATGTTTTCGGTCTCGCCCGAATCCCCAGTTACAACAACATCTTCCTCGTCTTCGTTATCGTCAGTATCCTTTAAAGAATCTATCATATCTTCGTCCTTGGGAACTACAACACTGGACGACATGACAACTTTGTCTGCTACCTCTTCTTGCTTATTCTTAGTTTCCTCGGTAGGTTTTACACCTAAAGAACGGGAAGCAATAGTTAATAGCTCAGGAGAGAACATGGGCTTTTCAATTGAATGTGGAGGTACCTTCAAATGACTTTCCAGTAGGGGTGGCAGAAGTTTCAGAGCCGATTTGGTAATGGGAGATATGAGAGCTGCCTTTGAAATCTCAGGACGGTCAGGATCATTCCCCTCCGTTTTAGCAGCCTTAGTAACAACTGATAAGCTAAAGTCGCCTTCGAGAGTGTCCTTTCCCTTGGCTTGACGCCTCTCCTCCTCCATAACCGCATGGATCAGTATCCTCCCTTCGGCTAGACACTCCGACTCCTCTCCTCTCAAATATGTCCTCATGAGCTCTTCTTTATCGATGGGGTCAACCTTAAGCCGCCGATTTGCGTCTTCAACTTTCTGATCCCACACATTAACCAGAGTCATTAGATAATCATTGATCAAGGAAATATCCAGAGTTCGGATCACTTGAGTATAAAACTTAATCATAAGCTCTCCATATTCATCCAGTCCTTTTGGGCGTTGGCAAGCTGCACACTACAAATAATAATAAGATAAGTTAGTACATCAGCCACAACAGTTAAAATAAGAACGTCAGAGCCTGAAGCTTACTCGATTGAAGCCACTGCCTGGCACATCTAGCTTGATGCTTGATGTAAAACCATTCAGGTTTCACATCTCCTACCTTGTTGTATCCTGCTTTGATGATTTTCCTTTTTGGCACACACTCGAAGTATACGAAAGACGAAGTTTCCATTGTTTGATGTTTGAAGTGATAGAAGACGTTTATATCTTCGAAAGTAAGCTCTACTCCTAGAATATCCATGTATGCGACATATAGCATATACAAATAGGCATAGGCATTTGGGTGGAGTTGCATGAGGGCAATCCACATCCGTCTTAGGAAGTCGACGATGAATGGCGAAAATGGAGTGGCCCCTATGGTACACATCAATCGACTTATTGCCATGTATCCCTCCAGTGGAACATGGGATCTGTTTGTTTCAGTGCCTACTTTTATTTATCCACAAGGTATTCCATGTTTCAAGCATATGCGCCTGAGCCTGGGTTCATCGATTGTGGAAAGAACAGAATCATTGGGTGCCTTCAGGATGGTTACACTTCCGAATTCATCAGGATGGAATGAACAGAATCGCTCTACTATCCAAGAGATAGCAAACATTAGAGTATGGTTGTTGTGCCCTTCGTGCGTGTGTATGTGCCAGTATGTGAAATGCTGAAACTAGATAACATTAATTAAGCAGAAAAGTAAGCAACAAATCAATATGCTTTCGACAGTTGCTCAGTTATATATTTGTTAAGTCCAAGATGTTCAATTTAGAGGGCTCTATCCTAGCTATCCGTGAATCTATAAGTTATAGTTGAACTTGGTGGAGTTATATGCAAGTTATGTTACAAATCCACATCATCAGAGCTTTAGTTTCAACCAAGTCTAATAGCATTAAGTTGTGCATATATACCACATTGAAGGCATCAGATTGGTTCAGAAATTTTTGGATTAGCGTGTCGGATCAGATCGGAAATTTTTTGGACAAAGGTGATAGATTAAATTGGAGATTTGTGGGCAAGTACACCGGGTCAGATCGGAGTGATGCCGAAATCACCAAACGGATCGGAAGAACTCAGCCCAACCCGATCCGCTTGGATATGCTTTGTTCCATCCACTTAACATTTCCAATTTCACCTCATCCGATTCGCTAGTACCAGCTCTCCTTAACCTATCATCTCCTCTCCTCATCCACATCATTGAAAACCTTATCTCCGTTATTCCCTTTTCATTGAGCTCGAAGGCACGCTCATGAACAAATATTCTCTGTCCTGGGCTTTTACTATTAACATATCCACTTTGAGGTGACAATGATGTCACCAACGACAACAGCGGTGGACTAGAGGACTCCGGCATTAGTGCTGACATCGACATAGGCAAGGCTACACTAATCGACATGAGTTTCGAGTATTGCTTAATCAAAATTGAAAGAAGTAATATTTCACAATCACCTATAGATTTTAGTTCAAAAATTGAGTGAGTTTACCAAACTTGGGAAGCTAGGGTTTTTGATGAAAATTGGTGAAATCGTCAGTAGAGAAATCAGAAGAAGAAATAGGGGAGAGAAGTTTATATAATGGATCAAAAGAGCTATTCGTATTCCCTGAAATTATGGCCCAATCCGATCCATTAGCTCCAAAACAAAGGTAACCCGAAATACAGTCAGCTCGAACATATAAGCAGGTCGAATAATGTTTACCCGACCCATTGTTCAAACTTTGAGCCGATGATATGAAAGTGAACTTGAGCAAGGTTGGAAACAAGAAAAATTCAAAGAAATTACCCAAGCTTGCATAAATATATGAACACAGACAGATATGAAAATTTTATCGAATTGAATACTTATAACTTTTGAGATAACAAAAGTCATAGAATTTACCTGAAAACTCGTTTATATCCTAGTTGGAAACTCCAGTTTGATGAAAGCAACGGAAACAATGATGAATCATTCCTCCTATTCATACGTGACATAAGAATCAGGATACATGATTTCACCGAACATCGCGACTCTACAAACAGACACGATCATTGTTATCACCAGTTAAGGAACAAACAGGTTGATTGTTTCGAAGCACGTTCAATCTCCAATAAAATGTACTTCGAGGGGGAAAAATGTTAGTCTGGGCCATACAAAGCTTAGGAACCGAACGTTGGGTATACTTAAGGGTGAAAGATGTAGTCAATCGAGGAGAGAAATCCACCAGATCAGATGTGAGATGGCATATTGCATTGGAGCAGCCGCTATCTTCACTTTCACTAAAATCCGGGAGGTCGGGTCAGATCGTAATATACGGGTCGGCTTCAACTCACTCACATACAAAGGTTTTGAATCCAGTTAATGAACACCAGGTCGGCTCGGATTCCTCTTTACCGATCTGATTCGATAACTGCTATCCTGAAGCGGTTACACAACAAGTCGCAACAAACGCGGAGCAGTTGCTACCCACTAACCCACAAAGTAGATGTGTTGTCTTCATCGTGGCACACCAAATTCCGAGATCTATGGGATGGGGACCATGTGGCATCCGCCCCGCTTGTGTTCTACAATTATAAATACACCTTAACTTGCCATTTTGAGGGATCTTTTTGGCTCTCTATCTACACAACTTCACTGCTAATACTATTTCCCTATTTTATTCAGATTATACTCCATATCCTCGAGCATAGTTCTAAAAAGTTGGAGAATTTTTTGATTGTACTAGTGAGGTTGACTGATTATGTACAGTTATTTGTAACCAAATCATCAATCAAAGAGCTATAAAGTGGACGTAGGCTTGTTAACGCCGAACCACTGTAAATTCTGTGTGTTGATTGATTGATATTCGTTTTTAGATCATAATTCTCTGTAGTTTATAATCATCTGGGTGTTAGAACCACTTTTTGGTCTAACAATTGCTATATATATTTCATAAGAGATTTTATCTTGAATTCTAACGATAATACTGACTCGAATACAATATAAAATACAACCATTAACTATCTTTGAATCTTCTTGTATTTGAAGCATAATCTTTTAATATTTTCTCCTATAATAAATGTTATTATACGATATTATCGATATATAGTTGTCAAAATCAAAATATCATAAAATAGAGGTTCTAACAACCTCCCCCTTTTTGATGATGGCAGATATATATGACAAGCATATATATATATATATATATATATATATATATATATATGAAACTATATTACAATTTATATTTTACTCTACCTGTGCTCGCCCTGTTTATATGCCATATTTTCTCCCCTTTTGTCATCGACAAAAAGGAAGTAGAGCTTATGACATTATAGTAAGCATGATTGTATTAATGATATTATATTACCTATTAACTCTTCTAGTTTCATGGTCGAGAGATCATTTGCTTCTTCGCTAGCTAAGATCTTTCTTTCCCAATATTCCATTAAAAATATTCCAATTTTTTATTGTTGAGTCAGTGTGACGATGAATGAATTGTCTCTATGCACTGGATTGATAGTGGCCAACATATAAATAGAGAATTTGAAGCGCAGTAATCATAGCAGTAGTAAAATAATTGTAATAGAAGTAAAAAATATAAATACAATAAAGTAAAATGACATTATAAGTACGCACGCATTCGTCATGTATGAATGTATTTTCATATAGGCATGTATGACCCAATAATTATAAACAATATAACATTGAAACATATGGACTATTTAAACATATAGACATGAATATTGCGTAGGCATTTTAGATTAGGATATAGACCTTCTTCTCCCTAATTTATACTCTCCCTATTGATATGACCTCCCATTGTCGATATGATTGTACTTTCTCTACCATTTTCATCAACAAAAAGGGGATGAATATCAATAGGAGCAATATAAGGTTTTAACCTATGGAGAATAGAGTTGGATTTAAAATTGAGATAAAAAAATAAGTTTTACCAGATTCTCCTATTATTCCTTCATTTTAGCTTTGTTTCCAAAGGTAGCAGAGATACTAAAATAACTTCTCCTTATTTTGTGGAGTACCTATAAAAAATAAGATATATACTTTGGTATCCACTTCCTATGCTAGCGTCCAGGGGTTAATGGGTAAAAATATTATCCAAAAATAGGTGTGGTTGTACCCTCCAAAAAAGATTAAAATAATGAAAGCATTTAATCAAGTAAATGCTACCGTTACTTACAAACTAGGGTATCAATTTTTTTTAAAAGCATACGATGCCCAATGTTCTTATAATTTCCTAAGTTTTAGAAAATCATACCCATTTAGGTGTGGTTGAACCTTTATAAATATAGATTTCACTATTAATCGCATTATCAAATTAATCATTAATATATTTATCTCTATTTATCCATCTAGTAGGAACCCAAATACTTACATAATTCAAATTTCAGGTTAATGATTTAGTATTTCTAGATATATCATAAATATTTCAAGTCCTAGAACGAATTTATTTAAAAATTGGATCTAGAATTTACTAGAGATTTAGTACTAGCAGTAATATTTTTAGTATACCTTTTTTTTTACAGAAGACAAATATGTAGCATGATGATGCACAACCAATTAAATACAATAGAAATATAACATATCTGATCAACAAGCTTGATCGGTAGCCAAAATAATAAGTTTGGGATTAAGACACCATCCATAAGTTCAACTAGCATAATAATAACCTAAATATGTACATAAAAAGGAAAACAAAAATGCAAACCTACAACAGCAAACACATCAGTAGTTCCTTCCATCAAGCCAGCCGACATTTGTGCTTCCCTGAACTTCCTCTAGCTGAGCATCATCACGAATGGTGAGCCTAAACGATACAGAATGAGTCGCACCTGAGTACGTACAAAATGTATAAGTGATACGCCTGCAAAGTCCATCAAAGGAACACCTAGGTTTTCCAAAAATAGCAACATTGTGCTCTTTCCTGATGCACCAACAATACATAGATATAAAGTTGTCTAACAACGTATTAGAGGGTTGTACTACCAGTAATCGAAGAAAAAACCAATCTCGGGAATAAAGCCAAGAAGGTGAGAGCACGAAGAAGCAAGAATGGGATAGGAGAAATCACAATCTAGAAATATATGATGGGTTGATTCATTCTCCAGAGAACAAAGAGTACAAGTCACGAGGTAGGGACATGGAAGTGACACAATCTGTCTCTGGTGTTGATACAAGCTCTGATGAGACACCATTGAAAGAAGAGGATGCAATGAGGTAACTTACACTTCCAGAGTTTAGATAAGGAGAAGAGAAGACAACGATGATTCAGGAATTGGTAGCAAGAAGACACAAAGAAACACTTGTTTGGTGATAACACCCAGAAGTAGGTATCTGCAGCTTCATTAAGGTGGAGAGAAAGAATAATCCTACAGACTTTGAGAAAATCAGGGAGGATGTGGAGGCTAAAGAGAGAGCCAGGGTAGAAATGAGAAGGGCCAAGAGAGAAAGATTGGTGAACTGACAAATCATGGGAGGCTAAGAGAGGAAATAGGGAGGAGAGAGAGTGAGAGAGGGGAAGGACATCATGCCAGATGACAAGCCAGAAAAGGCAGCTTCTGACATTACCTAGCTTGACCTGAAAAAGGTTTTCAAGACGAGGAAGGGTGGATAGAACACCAGAACAAAAGGGAGAGGGATTGAAGTGAGGTACGAAGTGCAGGATCAGGTTGGGGTTAGAGTGGTAATGCAAGGATAGGATCTAGTCTTTCCACATGAAATATCCTGGGGTGAGAGTCATCCAAAGCCATTTTGAGGGAAGAACCGAATTGAGGGAGCTCAGGTCAAATATACCAAAGCCTCTACAACACATCGTAATTTTAACAACACTAAAGATGATAAACTAGAGGATAATTAAATAAATGTTCAGAATTAAGTGAAACGGACTATGCCATTGCGTTCGTCTCGGAATTCTGGTCAGAATAAACACCTGGATTACGTAAAAGGACATGGTATGAAGAAGTTATTAATGTTTGAAGTTTATATACACACAAGAGAATTATATATAAACATAACAATCCAAAATCAGATCAAAATAATTCAAATCAGCCCAAAACCATAGGTGAAAAAAATCCCGCTCTAGCTATCGACCAAGGGGTCGACCCCATAAGGGGGTGTCGACCCATGGGTCGACCCCATAAGGACAGGGTCAACCCCCATCAGATCCGAGGCAGAATTCATTTTTCTGAACGTGGACTCCTTTCTTGACCAAATTCGTTGATTCTAGGCTATAAATAAGACCATATACCCATTGTTTTATTCATTGTAAATCAACAGAGAACTAGATGCTGCCGCTACCCAAATTAAATCAAGTCTTTTCTTCTTCAATAATCAACTAGAGTTATTAAAGTTTAGAGATCTGTGATTCAACATCTGCAATCCCTCTTTTATTTCTTAGATCCAATTATAGTGAGTCTACGTTATTTTTAGATCTAAATACTTAAAAGTTAATCTTGACATGACTATAACTTGGATCTAAGCCTGTGACTATTTGAGTCATATCATATCTGCTATAAATTGTGTATTTAAGTTATTCTGACATGACTGTGAACTAGATCTAAGCCTATACCTATTTATCATATCAGATCTTCCATCGTTTGTTGATCTAATTCATTGCTCAGATCTCATCATGCCTGTTTATGATATCCCTATTATGTTAGAATCAGTTCTACTATCACATGTTCATCAGATCTGTTCCTTTATGCCTATCTTATCATTATGCCCAACTTTATCACTGTATGTTTATAGTTGCTATGCCTATTTTACCTTCATTTGTCAATCTTGTAATTGTACTTACTTTTGTTCTCTTCCCTTCTTCTTTTCACTTTTTATTTTATAGCCAAGCCACCTTCGAGCCTAGGCATACCGCTGAATTTTGCGAATGCGTTAAATTGGGAACAAGGGGGAGAACGTTAAAATTGAGGCATAACTTGTATTGGGAAATTTGGGCATAACTTGAACATAATACATGAATGTGGATTTGGGGCATAAACCAAAATTTTGACTAAATACCTTAATTTGGGGCATATGGTTCATTATGAATATGACTTGGGAAATGCGGCATGAAAACCTATAATGACATAGGAATAATTGGTTAACAATGGAAATACCTACAATTACAGTAATTAAAAACTGTAACCGCGCTTAGAAGTGAGGTCAGATTACACTTGTGGTGGAAATCTGCCCGGAACCGCCAGACATATCCAGCGACCACAAGTGGTGAACCTAATGTGAGAGGTCTAAATGCATAAACATGGAACGTGCTAAGACATAAGGTTAAGTCCGACTTGTGGAAGAAGTCTGTCTGAACCCGCCCGACATATCCAACATCCAGAAGTTGTGGGCTTAATGTGGGTGGTCCAGTACAACCATAAATGAATATGGTAATAAACTTGAGTACTTAACCTAGTTGAATCCATAGGGATTGTATCTGTTAACTTAACTAGGTGTTAAGTAAAATTGTATGAAACAATTGGAGGGTTAAGTGTAACACCCCGAATTTTTAACTTAAGATAATAAAATAAGAATAATTTAATTAAATACATAGAATTAAGTCAAACGGATTGTATCTTTGCGTTCATCTCAGAATTATGGTTTAGATAGACTCTAAGTTTATGTAAAATTGACATCGTATGAAGAAGTTATGGAAGGCTAAAGTTTGAAGAAGAAAACAGGAAGCAGGCCAGAACAACGGGCGCACTTGACAAGTGCACCAGGCCATTTTAGTACGGGAGCACCTGGGTAGTGTGCCCGGATCAATTTTCGACCTCTGGAGCAACTGGGGTCAACCCTTCAAAGGGTGTGGACCCCCGCCAAATCTGAGGCGGAATTCATTTTTCTGAACGTGGACACCTTTCTTAACCAAATTCGTTGATTCTAGGCTATAAAAAGGACCCTAAACCCATTGTTTTATTCATCTAATTCAATGGCGACGACGAAGTGCTGCCCCAACATAGTTTGTTCTAGATTTTTCTTCTTTAACAATCAAAAATTATGCTAATTCAGAGATATGTGATCCGGCCTCTGCAATTACTCTTCTATTCCTTAGATCTAATCGAAGCAAGGTATACTCCTAGATCCAATCCATTCAAATTCTTACTATTTCTTTCCCTTCTTTTTTAATGAAAATAAGCAATCCACAATTATTAGGTTTCAAATCAAATTAAAAGGGAAAAACCATGGATGCTAAAATTGGATCAGATCTAGAATTGGGGAAAGCATAGGAGGTGAGTGGATTTAAGCTATATAGTTTAGATAAGAATATGTTATCGTTTACCATTCCCCTGTATGTATAATTGAAATGCAAAATGTTGAGAAATGTAACATATGTTAATAATGCCTAAAGTGATGGGTACGAAGTAGGAATAATTAATATGCTAAATATTAATATGTTGGGATATGAACTTGTCAAATCTTGTATAGTAATTACCATTACTTAAATTTCATGTCAATTTGTGTAAATTGTGTACCCAGGCCATTAACTGTAAGAATTGAGCAAGGTACAGATTGGTTTATGTGATTTAAACAATTATCTAATTAATTAATTACATGTTAGGAAGGAATTGATTATATGTGAAGAATTATAATAGGCATGATACAATCACATGTGAATTATAAATTTTAATGGATAATTGGAAGAAATAGAAGTGCCTAGGCTGTATAGAAGGTTTACGATAAATAAGAAATTTAACCGCTCCTAGACATGAGGTTAGATTTCACTTGTGATAGAATTATGCCCGGAACCGCTCGGCATATCCAACATTCACAAGTGGTAAATCTAATGTAAGGGTTTAAGTGCAAAAAAAACACGTTATGATGCTAAGACATGAGGTTAAGTCAACTTGTGGTAGAAGTTTGCCCGGACCCACACGGCAAATCCAGCATCCACGAGTCTAGGCTTAATATGAGAGATCTAGTGCTTATATTATATATACATATATATATATATATATATGTGTGTGTGTGTGTGTGTGTGTGTGTGTGTGTTTGTGTACATAACAAGACAAGAATACACGACAATAATGGTAACTAAATGTCTAACTCAGAAACTAACTGAGGAAGCGATGTAATGAACTGAGTTAGTGTGATGTGAAGGAAAAGTGACGTATTTCCCTAAATGATCTATTTCTGAGAACGTTGTTGCAAGTAAGCCACAATAAATAAAGTAAGAAAAGTAAAGAAATTACTTGCTACCACGAATTTAGATGGGAATACGTTATGAAAATAAATCACCGATTCCTTCTATCAGACTGATAAGGTGCATGAAGTATTTTCCTTAAATATAATAAGGAATATATATTACAGTGAAGGAAGAATAATGTTTTACAATAGTAAATGGTTTAAAAGAGGAATAATGATCACCTATTATAAATAGTTAACATTAATGAAAATGTTGTATAATAGGTAGACTTGTTCTAGGGACAAGTGAAGATTATAACTTAGGTTATAATAAATTAATAAGGAAATTGGATAGCTGGTGAGATGAGGGACACTTAATTGTAAATTAACTAATCAATAAATGGGGAAAACCAGGAAACCAGTTGAGAAAAGGGGGAAAATATTTGGAATATAAGAAGTTGTACTTAATTATAAATTAAGTCATCTGTAAACTTGGAAGTCTGAGACTCACTGGTAAGAATAACATGTTTGGACTTGTCCTAGGGTTAAGAGGAAATTATAACATAGGTTATGATAAATAGGAAGCGAAACTTATAAATAAACCTTATGTAACAACCCGGAATTTTGGAACCAATTTAAAATTTTATTTTAAGAAAATTTGTTAGAAAATGCGTAAGAATTTAAAATTCCACTATTAAATTAAATTATTGAATATAATAAAGAATAAAGAAAAAAATAAATAGAATTATGATGTTATCTATGTATGATTTCAAATTTATTTATTCGTAAATAGTGATTTATTACAATTGAAATTAGTATTAAATTGAATGTATATTTGTAATAATTGACTTTGAACAATTGAAAATAAAAGTAAGCAGTGGTTGAATCATTGTTTTGTTAAAAACATTAATACAGGAGTTTTATGATAACTAATAATAAATCAACATTTAATTTCTTTGCTTATTCACATTTCATGCAAGTTTATTTAGCTTTCTTTTCTTTTTCCAATTTTATCAAATTCACTACCTCTTTTCTCACCACTCTCCATTAATTACGCATTCATTTCTATTCTTTGTCAAGTAGTTTATTACTCTTCATTCTATTAATTCACACATGTATTCTTATTTCTTAAACTTACATCTTTTTATTTTTCCTTGTTTTTTTCCTTTAATTATCTCTCCTCAAAAACAAATCAACTACATGTATGTATATTTATATATTTTATTTATTCTCGCATAAGCATTGAATATGTTGATTCAAAATAATAGGTAGATTTTAAATAAATTATGACATGTCATTATGCTAGATAAATATGTAGTGTCATTATGTTATTTAATGTTATGTATTTTGAAATTCAAAAGAATCACATAACCTTCTTGCAGTCATCATTAAACAATAAGATATGCATTCATTTCTTTCCGTTTCTTCTCTTTTCTTCATAAATTTTGTTTTGAAACATTTATGAGGAACAGATATGACACCTCATCCTTAGTCATCAATTCATTTTCTTTCTAACATAAGAAGAGGAAATCATAGTAATTATTAATTAGCAAATTTGGGGCTTTTCTGTAAATTAGTGAAATTAAAATTATTTTATTTTAAATATAAGATATAACAGATTTATATACCTTTTTATTACTTGGATGTCCATGCTGGATACTAACATACCGTTTTCTTTACAAAATTCTTTAATGGTAAGAATATTTCTTAAATATAATACTTTCCCTATCTATTCAAACTTTAACGTTCATTAATTTTGAAATGTGGAAAGTTTCAGTAGTTTTCAATGCGTTTTCCCTTCCTTATTTCAAGCGCATGCATCCATGCTATATATTTAGTGTCATTTAAAAAAAAAATATTGCAATTATATTTGAAATAATAAATTGTAATATGTGATTTTAACTATAGCAAATGTGAACGTGATTTGAACATAATAAATGTTTTCAATTTTAATGAAAAGGAAAATAAATGGAAGTAGCGGGCTTTTCTGAAATTTAAAGAATTAAGTCATTATAATATCATATATACTCCAGTTATCAGAACCCTAGGACAAAACATACACAGCCGCCACCAACGAAAAGAATGTCCAGCGTTCTTCGATTTATCTCCAATTAATCCTCAAAATTCGCGCAGTATCTTCATAAATTTATAATAGCCAAATTGTTAAGTGATGTGAGTTCTTCGATTCCAAAGGACGGTGACTCCAGAGGCGGGGCGCAAGGAGAGAGACGATCGATGATAGGTTCTGTAAATTGAACGAAGATGGAAGAAAGGATTATTGAATTAGTTAAAAGGTTAATTATTATTAGTGATTTATTAATGTAATTAAATATTCAAACTCTTATAACTTGTTCATTTCTAATCAGAAATTTGCAAAACAAAATGCGTTAGAACCGTTTTGACAAGATCTACACAACAGAATAGACTAGATCTAAAACGGAGCTAATCAGATTTTAGATGAATTTTAGATCTGGATTATTTGGTGAGAAATCCTAATTTCATAAATAATTTAATCTTACTTATATTTTCTCAATTTTAACCACTGTATGTATTTCGATGTTTTCTGATTTGCGATGTGATAAATTAGGCTTTATTTATTTATTTATTGCTGTGAATATTTGTCTGTTCATGCGTTAAAAATCTCATCTTTATTGAGATTTATATGTTCATTTTGTTCATACGATCAAAATCTCATCTTATTGAGATTCATAATATTTGTTGGGATTGTGCCATGTTCAAGATAGAAATTAGTTACAAATAAAATTTACACTTTTATTTGTCATGTTAATGTAGAATCTGTATACACATAAAATTCTCTTTTTATTTTGATATTAGAGAACAGAGAACATGTTATGTAGACAAAATATACTTTTTATTTTGTCATTAGAAAAGTAGAAAACAAGTCCTTAAGTAAAAAGGACATTTTGTTGTAAGAAAATGGTGAAACAAAAATATATCATTTTTGTTGAAACCAAATTATTGAAAACAAAATTATCAATTTTTGTTGAATAAAATAGTTGAGATAAAATTTACAATTTTGTCAAAAATAGAATAGTTGAAGAAATTTTTTATAATTTTTCAAAATAGGATAGTTGAAACAAAATGAACATTTGTGTTGAATGAATTTGCCACATAAAACATATCACTTTTACGTTGATTTAGATTTGTCACATAAAAATTATTTCATTTGAAAAATGATTAAATTAGCAAAAGGTTCGCATTAGCAAAATGTTTACATTAGAAAAATGATTTCATTTGAAAAATGATTAAATTAGAAAAAGGTTTACATTAGCAAAATGTTCACATTAGCAAAAGAAATGACATTTTTATTTTAAAAATTTTGCATTAGAGAAAAATAAACATTTTTATTATAAAATGTAGTATGAGAATTAAAGTAACATTTTAGTTATAAAATGTTAAGATTTATGAAAGTAACATTTTAGTTATAAATGTTAAGATATATGAAAATAACATTTTTAGCTAGAATAATTTTATGTTAAAGTATCATTTAAATTAGATAATGACATGTCATGTTAAAATATCATTTTGATTAGAAATTGCCATATTAGAATAAAATATCACATCTGTTAGAAAAGTCATGTTTGTTAGAAATATCACATTCGTTAGAAAAGTTAAGTTAGTATGAAAAGAACAAATTTACAGTGACATCTTTGTTTACATTTTAGGTAAATAAAATGAACACTTTTAGCGTTATTCTCTTTTGAGAATAAAATGAACACTTTTAGCATTATTCTCCTTTGAGAATAAAATGAACACTTTTAGCGTTATTCTCTTTTGAGAATAAAATGAACACTTTTAGCGTCACATTCTTTTTGTAATAAAAATAACATTTTTAGCGTCACATTCTTTTTATAATAAAAAGAACATTTTTAGCGTCACATTCTTTTTGTAATAAAAAGAACATTTTTAGCGTCACATTCTTTTTGTAATAAAAAGAACATTTTTAGCGTCATATTCTTTTTGTAATAAAAAGAACATTTTAGCGTCAACATTGTTCAAATAGAAAGAACATGTTTTAGCATCGAAATTGGTAAATTAAAACGATTAGATGTAAAATAAACATTTTTATTGTTAAATTAGTTGCAATAAAAATAATAGTATTAAAGAGGAATTTTTATTTAAATAATGAATAGAATTCAACATTATATTTATTTGTCACTTTAGGTACAAATAAAAGAATAAATTTGAACGTTATATTTATTTGTCACTTTAGGTACAAATAAAAGAATAAATTTGGATGTTACATTTTTATCATTATTTTAGGTGCGATAAAAAGAATAGAAATAAAGATTATATTTTTATCGTCATTTTAGGTGCGATAAAAAGAATAGAAATAAAGATTATATTTTTATCGTCATTTTAAATGCGATAAAAAGAGTAGAAATAAAAGCAACACTTTTACTGAAATTCCATATGAAATAAAAGGCATAGAAATAAAAAGTGTATTTTTATTTACATTGTAGATGTAAATAAAAACATAGAAATAAAAGTGACATTTTAAATTTACATTTTAGATGTAATCAGAAGATAGAATTTAATGTATATTTTTATTGTCAAAATAGAGACAATAAAAAGATCAGAATAAAAAAGTATATTTTTATTTACATTTTAGATGTAAATAAAAAGAATAGATTTAAAGTTACATTTTGATTTACACTTTAGATGTAAATGAATGGATAGATTAAAAACTTATATTTTAATTTACATTTTAGATGTAAATAAGAAATTAGATCTAAAAGCGACATTTTTATTGATATGTTATATTCAATAAAAAGATTAGATTTATAAGTTACATTTTTATTGTCATTTTGGGGACAATAAAAAGAGTAGATTTAAAAGTAACTTTTTATTGATGTTTTATACTCAATAAAAAGAATATATTTTAATGTTATGTTTTTATCGACACTTTAGATATGATTGATGGAAAGTAGTTGAAATCGCCAAATGATATATATATAGCGATAAATCGTTATCAAATACTATTAATGATATGAAATGGTTTTAAACTATATACATGCGAGGATCATTTGAAAAGTCCGAGTTCAATCACATTTCAAATGATTATACGACGATCTAAGTCGAAGAGTTAAAGACGGTGATTGAAGACCGGCGATCTTCACATCGAATGGATGTGTTGCTACTGAGACCCATGATGGGAGTAGCTACCTTGAAGGGGCTTCAGTGATAGCCATCCGGCCGTACTTGTTGACTGTCGGATATGCGAGCACCTCACCTCTGTATTGGACATATGGGGGGCGGAATAAGGTGACTCTAGTTTCGTTCAGACCCAGAACGGACTTGTAAATGGATCGTATGTCTGACGTTGTATTCCTTTATATTGTATTCATTGATCTCTGCTAAATATATATATCTGTTTGGTGGTTAACACCCTTCTTTGAGACGTACGAGCTTAGAGGATATATATTGGTAGCAATCAATGGTTTGGTATGGATTGACAATGTGGCATGCCAAGATGCATGGATCAAGGCTTTTGTTGAAAAGAAGAGCCTTGTGATTGATGATCAAAGCATAGCCTGTCTAGGCGTAGCTTTGTGTATAGCGTGACTTCACGAGCCTCACACCCCGGTATGAGTCAAAAACGGGATTAGGACTGCATGGAGTGCACACGTTTCTTTCTAGCTAGGAGTAGTGTCAGTGCTTAAACTGGCTGGCATTTTACTTATGTGGATGATGGATTGAGGTACCTCGGATTTATAGGTTGTTAGTGGCCATATTATAGGTTCAAAGGAACCGGGAAACATGTGTTCAGGCATAACCAATCCACTACCGTTAGGTGGGGACCGGCCCTGAAGATCCAAGGGTTCACTACGGGGGATCCTGAGGCATTTTCTAGAGTGTCTCGAATTGGAGAGGACGATCCCTTGCCTCGATTTCATGATGGAAACCCAATTTCCAATACGAACCATGCGGTTTTGATTTTAGAACTAGTATGGCGACATAGTAGGATGGGGTACTATGCCATCTATGATTGATACATTATGATTGAAATGTTTTTATTAAAACTTATACACACTAATATCAAATCCATTTTTATCATATCAAGCATATTTTGACCATTATAAGGTAAAACCTATCCTCCGGTTTGCGTTGCATTGTGTGATGAGATTTGGGTCTAATAATGGCTTCACTTTTCTAATAAAGCATTGCGTTGTTTAACGATTTACTTTATTTATGCATTGGCAATCCAATGGAGTAAACCTGTTCTGCGTTAGCGGCGTGGTCATGTGATTAGCCTTATTATTAGATAAGTTAAGTTAGATTTCTCATACCAGTCCCATGACTGACCTATAGTTTGTTTCACTGGCAAACTCGGGTGCCCATATTTTTCACACGAGCAGTCGAGTAGCTTTTTGCAGATATTTATCTCTTTAGCAAGATCCTGGATCGAAGCTTAAAGCTGTGTCCAGAGCATAGAAAGTCTTTCGTTGAGCATTGTATTTTATTTATTAAATCTTCCGCTATTTTATTTATTTATTCGAGGTACTCTGATATGTTCTGTACTCTGATGTAACATTACTGTAATGTTTGTAAAAGTCTGCATTTGTTGTTCTAATGTGTTGTATTCCCAAAGTTAAAGTATTTGAGGATTTCTTACCTTTGAATTAGACCTGTGTGGTTTATGGTCGATTCAAAGGGCGGGAATTTTCGGAGCCGTTACAGTTGGTATCAGAGCTCTGGTTAGCTCAAATCTTTGGGGTACAACTCGTTAGAACTGAATAAAAGACTCATCAGAGACTGGATTAGTAATATCCAATAAGAATACTCATTAGAGATAGGATCAGTAGTATCCTAGAATGAGAAAACTCATTAGGGTTAGTAATGCCCTAGAATGAGTTAAGGGTTACAAGATTATAGTTAACGTATTTGTGATTATATTTATAATCTAATCTTAGAAAGTATGATCTTTGAATATATAAAAGATATATATATTTATAAAACTAATCACCTAATTGATTGATGATTGTGTTGTGTGATTATTAATTTAATTAATGAAATTATTAAAGCTATATATAAAAAATGAAAATAGAATGGTTAGTTAAACAATTTTTAGCTTCGTTCCTTTTCGAGGACGAAAAGATTTTAAGTGGGGGAGATTGTAACAAGCCGGAATTTTGGAACCAATTTAAAATTTTATTTTAAGAAAATTTGTTAGAAAATGCGTAAGAATTTAAAATTCCACTATTAAATTAAATTATTGAATTTAATAAAGAATAAAGAAAAAAATAAATAGAATTATGATGTTATCTATGTATGATTTCAAATTTATTTATTCGTAAATAGTGATTTATTACAATTGAAATTAGTATTAAATTGAATGTATATTTGTAATAATTGACTTCGAACAGCTGAAAATAAAAGTAAACAGTGGTTGAGTCATTGTTTTGTTAAAAACTTTAATATAGGAGTTTTATGATAACTAATAATAAGTCAACATTTAATTTCTTTTCTTATTCACATTTCATGCAAGTTTATGTAGCTTTCTTTTCTTTTTCCAATTTTATCAAATTCACTACCTCTTTTCTCACCACTCTCCATTAATTACGCATTCATTTCTTTTCTTTGTCTAGTAATTTATTACTCTTCATTCTATTAATTCACACATGTATTCTTATTACTTAAACTTACATCTTTTTATTTTTCCTTGTTTTTTTTCCTTTAATTATCTCTCCTCAAAAACAAATCAACTCCATGTATGTATATTTATATATTTTATTTATTCTCGCATAAGCATTGAATATGTTGATTCAAAATAATAGGTAGATTTTAAATAAATCATGACATGTCATTATGCTAGATAAATATGTAGTGTCATTATGTTATTTAATGTTATGTATTTTGAAATTCAAAAGAATCACATAACCTTCTTGCAGTCATCATTAAACAATAAGATATGCATTCATTTTTTTTCCGTTTCTTCTCTTTTCTTCATAAATTTTGTTTTGAAACATTTATGAGGAACAGATATGACACCTCATCCTTAGTCATCAATTCATTTTCTTTCTAACATAAGAAGAGGAAATCATAGTAGTTATTAATTAGCAAATTTGGGGCTTTTCTATAAATTAGTGAAATTAAAATTATTTTATTTTAAATACAAGATATAACAGATTTATACACCTTTTATTGCTTGGATGTCCATGCTGGATACTAACATATTGTTTTCTTTACAAAATTCTTTAATGGTAAGAATATTTCTTAAATATAATACTTTCCCTATCTATTCAAACTTTAACATTCATTAATTTTGAAATGTGGAAAGTTGCAGTAGTTTTCAATGTGTTTTCCCTTCCTTATTTCAAGCGCATGCATCCATGCTATATATTTAGTGTCATTTAAAAAAGAAATTGCAATTATATTTAATATAATAAATTGTAATATGTGATTTTAACTATAGCAAATGTGAACGTGATTTGAAATTCAAAAGGTTACCGTTAATTTGAACATAATAAATGTTTTCAACTTTAATGAAAAGGAAAATAAATGGAAGTAGCGCGCTTTTCTGAAATTTAAAGAATTAAGTCATTATAATATCATATTTACTCCAGTTATCAGAACCCTAAGACAAAACATACACAGCCGCCACCAACGAAAAGAATGTCCAACGTTCTTCGATTTTATCTCCAATTAATCCTCAAATCCGCGCAGTATCTTCACAAATTTATAATAGCCAAATTGTTAAGTGATGTGAGTTCTTCGATTCCAAAGGACGGTGACTCCAGAGGCGGGGCGCAGGGAGAGAGACGATCGATGTTAGGTTCTGTAAATTGAACGAAGATGGAAGAAAGGATTATTGAAATAGTTAAAAGGTTAATTATTATTAGTGATTTATTAATGTAATTAAATATTCAAACTTTTATAACTTGTTCATTTCTAATCAGAAATTTGCAAAACAAAATGCGTTAGAACCGTTTTGACAAGATCTACACAACAGAATAAACTAGATCTGAAACGGAGCTAATCAGATTTTAGACGAATTTCAGATCTGGATTATTAGGTGAGAAATCCTAATTTTATAAATAATTTAATCTTACTTATATTTTCTCGCTTTTAATCACTGTATGTATTTCGATGTTTTCTGATTTGCGATGTGATAAATTAGGATTTATTTATTTATTTATTATTGTGAATATTTGTCTGTTCATGCGTTAAAAATCTCATCTTTATTGAGATTTATATATTCATTTTGTTCATACGATCAAAATCTCATCTTATTGAGATTCATAATATTTGTTGGGATTGTGTCATGTTCAAGATAGAGATTAGTTACAAGTAAAATTTACACTTTTATTTGTCATGTCAATGTAGAATCTGTATACACCTAAAATTCTCTTTTTATTTTGATATTAGAGAACAGAGAACATGTTATGTAGACAAAATATACTTTTTGTTTTGTCATTAGAAAAGTAGAAAACAAGTCCTTAAATAAAAAGGACATTTCGTTGTATGAAAATGGTGAAACAAAAATATATCATTTTTGTTGAAACCAAATTATTGAAAACAAAATTATCAATTTTTGTTGAATAAAATAGTTGAGATAAAATTTACAATTTTGTCAAAAATAGAATAGTTGAAGACAAATTTTACAATTTTGTCAAAATAGGATAGTTGAACAAAATGAACATTTGTGTTGAAATGAATTTGCCACATAAAACATATCACTTTTATGTTGATTTAGATTTGTCACATAAAAATGATTTCATTTGAAAAATGATTAAATTAGCAAAAGGTTCGCATTAGCAAAATGTTTACATTAGAAAAATGATTAAATTAGAAAAAGTTTTACATTAACAAAATGTTCACATTAGCAAAAGAAATGGCATTTTTATTTTTAAAATGTTGCATTAGAGAAAAATAAACATTTTTATTATAAAATGTAGTATGAGAATTAAAGTAACATTTTAGTTATAAAATGTTAAGATTTATGAAAGTAACATTTTAATTATAAATGTTAAGATTTATGAAAATAACATTTTTAGCTAGAATAATGTTATGTTAAAGTATCATTTAAATTAGATAATGACATGTCATGTTAAAATATCATTTTGATTGGCAATTGCCATATTAGAATAAAATATCACATTTGTTAGAAAAGTCATGTTTGTTAAAAATATCACATTTGTTAGAAAAGTTAAGTTAGTATGAAATGAACAAATTTATAGTGACCTCTTTGTTTACATTTTAGGTAAATAAAATGAACACTTTTAGCGTTATTCTCTTTTGAGAATAAAATGAACACTTTTAGCGTCACATTCTTTTTGTAATAAAAAGAACATTTTTAGCGTCACATTCTTTTTGTAATAAAAGAACATTTTTAGTGTCACATTCTTTTTGTAATAAAAAGAACATTTTTAGCGTCATATTATTTTTGTAATAAAAAGAACATTTTTAGCGTCAACATTGTTCAAATAGAAAGAACATGTTTTAGCATCGAAATTGGTAAATTAAAACGATTAGATGTAAAATAAACATTTTTATTGTTAAATTAGTTGCAATAAAAATAATAGTATTAAAGGGGACATTTTTATTTAAATAATGAATAGAATTGAACGTTATATTTATTTGTCACTTTAGGTACAAATAAAAGAATAAATTTGAACGTTATATTTATTTGTCACTTTAGGTACAAATAAAAGAATAAATTTGGTTACATTTTTATCGTTATTTTAGGTGCGATAAAAAGAATAGAAATAAAGATTATATTTTTATCGTCATTTTAGGTGCGATAAAAAGAATAGAAATAAAGATTATATTTTTATCGTCATTTTAAATGCGATAAAAAGAGTAGAAATAAAAGCTACACTTTTACTGACATTCCATATGAAATAAAAAGCATAGAAATAAAAAGTGTATTTTTATTTACATTTTAGATGTAAATAAAAACATAGAAATAAAAGTGACATTTTAAATTTACATTTTAGATGTAATCAGAAGATAGAATTTAATGTATATTTTTATTGTCAAAATAGAGACAATAAAAAGATTATAATAAAAAAGTATATTTTTATTTACATTTTAGATGTAAATAAAAAGAATAGATTTAAAGTTACATTTTGATTTACACTTTAGATGTAAATGAATGGATAGATTAAAAACTTATATTTTTATTTACATTTTAGATGTAAATAAGAAATTAGATCTAAAAGCGACATTTTTATTGATATGTTATATTCAATAAAAAGATTAGATTTATAAGTTACATTTTTATTGTCATTTTGGGGACAATAAAAAGAGTAGATTTAAAAGTGACTTTTTATTGATGTTTTATACTCAATAAAAAGAATATATTTTAATGTTATGTTTTTATCGACACTTTAGATATGATTGAGGGAAAGTAGTTGAAATCGCCAAACGATATATATATATATATAAATAGCGATAAATCGTTATCAAATACTATTAACGATATGAAATGGTTTTAAACTATATATATGCGAGGATCATTTGAAAAGTCCGAATTCAATCTCATTTCAAATGATTATACGACGATCTAAGTCGAAGAGTTGAAGACGGTGATTAAAGACCGGCGATCTTCACATCAAATTGATGTGTTGCTACTGAGACCCATGATGGAAGTAGCTACCTTGAAGGGGCTTCAGTGGTAGCCATTCGGCCGTATTTGTTGACTGTCGGATATGCAAGCACCTCACCTCTGTATTGGACATATGGGGGCGGAATAAGATGACTCCGGTTTCGTTCAGACCCAGAACGGACTTGTAAATGGATCGTATGTCTGACGTTGTATTCCTTTATACTGTATTCGTTGATCTCTGCTAAATATATATATGTTTGGTGGTTAACACCCTTCTCTGAGACGTACGAGCTTAGAGGTTATATATTGGTAGGAATCAATGGTATGGTATGGATTGACAATGTGGCATGCCAAGATGCATGGATCAAGGCTTTTGTTGAAAAGCAGAGCCTTGTGGTTGATGATCAAAGCATAGCTTGTCTAGGCGTAGCTTTGTGTATAGCGTGACTTCGCGAGCCTCACACCCCGGTATGAGTTAAAAATAGGATTAGGACTGCAGGGAGTGCACACGTTTCTTTCTAGCTAGGAGTAGTGTCAGTGCTTAAACTGGCTGGCATTTTACTTATGTGGATGATGGATTGAGGTACCTCGGATTTATAGGTTGTTAGTGGTCATATTATAGGTTCAAAGGAACCGGGAAACGTGTGTTCAGGCATAACCAATACACTACTGTTAGGTGGGGACCGGCCCTGAAGATCCAAGGGTTCACTGCGGGCGATCCTGAGGCATTTTCTAGAGTGTCTCGAATAGGAGAGGACGATCCCTAGCCTCGATTTCATGATGGAAACCCAATTTCCAATACGAACCATGCGGTTTTGATTGTAGAACTAGCATGGCAACATAGTAGGATGGGGTACTATGCCGTCTATGATTGATACATTATGATTGAAATGTTTTTATTAAAACTTATACACACTAATATCAAATCCATTTTTATCGTATCAAGCATCTTTTGACCATTATAAGGTAAAACCCTATCCTCCGGTTTGCGTTGCATTGTGTGATGGGATTTGGGTCTTATAATGGTTTCATTTTTCTAATAAAGCATTGTGTTGTTTAACGATTTACTTTATTTATGCATTGGCAATCCAATGGAGTAAACCCGTTCCGTGTTAGCGGCATGGTCCTGTGATTAGCCTTATTATTAGATAAGTTAAGTTAGATTTCTCATACCAGTCCCATGACTGACCTGTAGTTTGTTTCACTGGCAAACTCGGGTGCCCATATTTTTCACACGAGCAGTCGAGTAGCTTTTTGCAGATATTTATCTCTTTAGCAGGATCCTGGATCGAAGCTTAAAGCTGTGTCCAGAGCATAGAAAGTCTTCCGCTGAGCATTGTATTTTATTTATTAAATCTTCCGCTGTTTTTATTTATTTATTCGATGTACTCTGATATGTTCTGTACTCTGATGTAACATTACTGTAATGTTTATAAAAGTCTGCATTTGTTGTTCTAATGTGTTGTATTCCCAAAGTTAAAGTATTCGAGGATTTCTTACCTTTGAATCAGACCTGTGTGGTTTATGGTCGATTCAAAGGGCGGGAATTTTCGGAGCCGTTACACCTTAGTTAAGAGAACTAAGTTAATAAGTAAACAACGATAAGCTGTAGTGTCGATGTAAATTGAGTTTATGATTAAATGAGAAAGTATGAGGAAAACTTATGAAATAAGTTATATTTATCATAACTGGTAAGTGACATATTAATAAGAAAACATGTGAATTGAGGTATACTTAATAAGATATTAAGTAGAACATGTTCTTGTAATCTTGAAATCAAACAAGAATATAAAAGGGATTGTGGATTACAAACCTTGGGTCACAATCTAGATAATAACATGTTATGGGCTTATTAATAAACTTAAATGGATTAAGTTTTATGACTGAAATTAATAAACAAGAGAAACCTTGTAATTTGAATAAGAATTCAATGTAAATGGGAATAACCAGTTAAATGGAAACCTAGTGAGGTAGGGCAAGATCATAAAAGAATGTTTAGGCATAGGGTCTAACAACATATTAAAGTGAGGCGCTTGGACCAGTTCGAACGTTTGAGGGTGAATAACCCAACGGGGTAGATCGTCGTGGTGCTATAAGGCATGAGGGGAGCGCACATTCATCCGATTGTTCTGACGGCTCCGAAGAAGAGGAAGCTTGCGGCTTCCTGAGATACGTAAGGTTCCCCTAGTAGTACTCTTTGTGGTGGCAGATGCTTAGGCTGTGCTCGTAGGGGTTGGGTCTGCGCGTACCTAATAGGTGGGTGGGCCTTGACTGCAAAAGTAGCTATGCAGTCAGAATGCTGTGATGCGGTGACATTAGGATGATTCGGCGGTTGCCTCAACGGGGAGGCGAAGGGTCACGACCAACAAGGATAGTACCCGTCATCGGTAGCCAGTGGGATGCGAAAAGACTAGAGCTAAAACCAATAGACCATTCACCTTTCGTTATCGGGGTACGGTGGTTGAGGGAAGACGCCAAATAAATGTTTAGATTGTTTTCTTTAGGGGTAATCATTTAGCTCTTGTAGTCTTTACTAGTTAAAGGAGGGGCCGGGGTGGGGCCATAACCACCATGAAAACATACCCTAGGAATATCTGTATATAGAAACTCTTAAAGACGGGCTTGTACAGATATGGAAAAGCTCCCGACCGAGTTTCATGTTTCTTGTATCGCCCTGCCACGGAACTCGGTGCACATTAGAGGACGTGCGGTTATGGACTTGAGCTACAATTGACGATATGTATGTAGACAATCTAGATACATGCATGTCGGCTCTGGGTGGCGTATCGTAGACTTGAGGGCATTACTCTAGTATGGAATTTTATTTGATCGAAGGTGGCACTCCGTACGCTTACGTAGTATAATAATGATAGATATATGTGGAACGTAACATTGTTATACGGAGATCCGTACGTCACTATGGCGTAGGATGAGGGATTGCATATATTTCGATGATGTTACAGTGGAGACCGTGCGAGTGGGGTACCATGGGATGTACCTTAATATTGGGGGTAGCTAGATATATACTATATTAGGTTGATCTACCGGAAGTAAATGGGTACGACGTGTGTGTAAGCCTCGAGTGCTGATTAACCCAAGTAACCTAATAAATAAGAAAATATGATTAACGGTATATGTAGTGTTATCCAAAGTGTATAATTTAAATCCAGTCACCAGAACTTGTGTTCTGACCCCCTCCTCATAACATACTCGCAGGTTAGATTTGTGGCAGAGACATGATAGCTTTGGATACTGGTTAGGCAGTATTGTCAATATGGTCGAGCTAAGTTTTGAGTATATTATATTTTACCCATTCTGAATGGATATATTTTCTAGGCTCTGACATGTTTTATGTCTTTGTCTTTTCTGCAAGATATGAGAGCAAACCAATCCGAGTTTCAATAGATTGGAATTTAAAAAAAATCGGTTTGTCGGAATTCGGGTTTTTACATCTGGTACCAGAGCTTAGGTATAGGGTTTCTATATAAATAGTAAGTGAATGTATTTGTATTTTTTAAAAAACTAATATATTATATATATATACCTAGATCCATAGAGGAACCCACTAAATTGGAAGAGTATAATATAGTAAGAAATGGGATGTTTGTTTTGTACACTAAAGAAAGGAATATGGAAATTTGAGACCCTTAGGTAATTTGGGTGGAGAGTGTACAATGTACTTTGTATGGAAGGAAAGTGAATCCCATATGATTAGTATTTTGGGTTAGTGGGTTTGGTAGTATAACCTTATGGATTGGAAAAAGGTTAAAACGAGAAAATGGATTAGGAATATATATATATATATAGTTAAGAGAATTGACCTTGAAAAGTGTGTAGGAAAGCTTAGAAAAATTGGAAACCCTCTTTGAGTCTAACTCCATTGTTAACTTTTAAGTACTTAAAATTGTAGAAGTTTTGGGAAAATGGGTTGTGATTTTTTTTTTCAAGTTTTAATCTTAAAAGTTACAGTTTTAAAATATGTAAAGAAGTACATATTGGGTTTTGAAGTAAAATGGGGTATATTTTGTAAATGGTGATTTCTTGTGAAAACTTTGTGTAAAGTAAAATTCTCTCAGTAAAAGGTGCATATTATAGAGAATGTATAACTCGCTAGTTTTCTTGTTATATTCCATACAAGAATTTTTAATAAAGAAATATTTGATATCTCTATTCTTATGACAATCCTATTTGGGATAAATTATTTTGACAAGATAATTCTGTTGGGTGGACAAAATAAGTATAGAAATTAATAATAGAGTGGAAGTTTGCACCTTGTTGTAAGAGACTGAGATGACTTTATAGGTAAGAACAAGTTATAAACCAGATTGAGAAATAGTTGTCCTCATCTACTCCAGTTTTTGTGATTTGAAAAAATGATGATTTACATTTTTTTAAGATGACGTGTTTTTATGGTTTGGCAAGAGTAAGTTTTCATGAGAAAAATAAAGTTTTGACACTAGTAAATTTTTGGAAGAAAGTTTAAATGAAAAGGCCAACCATGTTTTAAAAGGATGGAGTAGGAAAGGATTAGAGCCTAGGAAAGACGGGAAAAGTTTTGAGGCTATAAAGTAAATAGCGAAAATTATCTTGGAAAAACGGTAAGTTCCCATAGAATGTGTAAGAATTGAAAAGCCTAGGTTGTTGCTTGAAATCGTTGTTGGTACACAACTAGAATTAGTAGTGACTACTAGATAGTGAAAAAGGGCAAGTAAGTGTTTAGATCCTGTCGCTAATTTTCATGTTAGGGGTGAAACCCGGTACAACATTTCTGTTGGGACCGTTCCATTATTTTGTTCTTGTTGGATAGTTAGGGTAACACCTAAACCTGTCGTAGGTCCCATGGTTTGGATTTTTCTGTCTGAGGGGGGGACGTAGTCCCGAGATTCTTGGCTCTTAGTAGTAGCTGTGTAAGTGTGTCTGTTCTCCTGTTTTTGTTGGAAGACTAAAGGCTTATTTAAATTTAAACTAAGATTAGATGATTAAATAAGCTAAGAAAAGAGAAATGTTACAACTGAAAAGGAAACAGAAAATCCAGTAAAGCAACAAAAATGGAAAATTATGAAAAAAGATGGATAAATATAATAATTTCCAAGATAGGATGAAAAAGAAAGGCAGTAACAAAAGAAAATTTTCTTATGTTGGATGTGCTTGGATAGGAAAATAGGAGAATCTATATAAATATTTTCATAAAATTCAAGTACAGTTAGAAAAAGGTTAAAAAAGAAAAATGGAAGATCTGAACTTTTCCATTTTCCACCTTTTTGTGACATAAGAAATCGAATTTAGAAAATTAGATTTTTCTGAAATTCAAAAAATAAAGTTGGTTGGTAGGATTTTGGATGCAAAAATTGGATAAGCTACGCTCCTACTCAGTAAGAGTGTGGGAAAATTTGGACGAAAAAGCATTTTGATTTTCAAAATATTGCATTCATGCAGAACTGCCAGTATATTTAGGATGTGAGCATCATATTCTAAAAATGATTATTGAGAAATTTGCATGCACATAAAAGGTACCGCTTAGGCATACATGCATTATTATGATGTATTTCACTCTGCACAAGTGCACGATGTTTGCAAAAATTGGATGCACACATGATGGATGTATATATGCGAGGGGTTAATTGATTTTACGCTTATCAAATTTCGAGAACGAAATTTCCTAAGGGTGGGAGAATGTAACAGCCCGCATTTTTAACTTAAGATAATAAAATAAGAATAACTTAATTAAATACTTAGAATTAAGTAAAACGGATTGTACCATTGCGTTCATCTCGGAATTCTGGTTCAGATAGACTCCCGAGTTTGCATAAAACGGACATCGTATGAAGTAGTTATGGACGGCGTAAGTTTGAAGAAGAAAGCAGGAAGCGGGCCAGAACAACGGGCGCACTTGGCAAGTGTGCCAGGCCATTTTTACACTAGCGCACCTGGGAAGAACGCCCAGATCAATTTTCGGTCTACGGACCCATGGGGGTCGACCCCTTCAAGGATGGGGTCGACCTACCTTAAGGGGGGTCGACCCCTCGCCAGAAGCGGGCCAGAACAACGGGCGCACTTGGCAAGTGTGCCAGGCCATTTTTGCACTAGCGCACCTGGGAAGTGCGCCCAGATCAATTTTCGGTCTACGGACCCATGGGGGTCGACCCCTTCAAGGAGGGGTCGACCCACCTTAAGGGGGGTCGACCCCCCACCAGATCTGAGGCAAAATTCATTTTCTGAACATGGACAACTTTCTTGAACAAATTCGTTGGTTCTAGGCTATAAGAAGGACCCTAGACCCATTGTTTTTTTCATCTAATTCAATGGAGACAACGAAGTGCTGCTCCCACGTAGTTTGTTCTAGACTTTTCTTCTTCAGCAATCAAAAGTTAGGCTGATTCAGATATCTGTGATTCAACCTCTGCAATTACTCTTCTATTTCTTAGATCTAATCGAAGCAAGGTATACTCCTAAATCTAATCCATTCAAATTCTTACTATTTCTTTCCCTTCTCTTCAATGGAAATAGGCAATCCACGGTTATTAGGTTTCAAATCAAATTAAAAGGGAAAAACCATGGATGCTAAAACTGGATAAGATCCAGAACTGGGGAAAGCATAAGAGGTGAGTGGATTTAAGCTATACAGTTTATATAAGAATATGTTATCGTTTACCATTCCCCTGTACATATAATTGAAATGCAATATGTTGAGAAATGTAACATATGTTAATAATGCCTAAAGTGATGGATACAAAGTAGGAATAATTAATATGCTAAATATTAATTTGTTGGGATATGAACTTGTCAAATCTTGTATAGTAACTACCGTTACTTAAATTTCATGTCAATTTGTGTAAATTGTATACCCAGGCCATTAACTATAAGAATTGAGAAAGGTACATATTGGTTTATGTGATTGAAAAAATTATCTGATTAATTGATTACAGTTAGGAAGGAATTGATTATATGTGAAGAATTATAATAGGCATGATACAATCACATGTGAATTGTAAATTATAATGGATAATTGGAAGAAATAAACATGCCTAGACTGTATAGAAGGTTTACGATAAATAAGAAATTTAACCTCTCTTAGACACGAGGTTAGATTTCACTTGTGATAGAAGTCTTCCCGGAACCACCCGACATATCCAGCATTCACAAGTGGTAAATCTAATGTGAGGGGTCAAAGTGCAAAAAATAAGAAATAAAATAAAAAACATGTAATGGTGCTAAGACACGAGGTTAAGTCAACATGTGGTAGAAGTTTGCCCGGAGCCGCCTGGCAAATCCAATGTCCACGAGTTTAGGCTTAGTGTGAGAGGTCTAGTGCTTATATATATGTACATAACAAGATATGAATAAATGGTAATAATGGTAATTAAATGTCTAACTCACAAAGCGTTGTAATGAACTGAGTTAGTGTGATGCGAAGGAAAAGTGATATGTTTCCCTAAATGACCTATTTCTGAGAACGTTGTTGCAAGTAAGCCACAATAAATAAAGTAAAGAAATTACTAGCTACCACAGATTTAGATAGGAATACGTTATGAAAATAAATCACTGATTCCTTCTATCAAACTGATAAGGTGCATGAAGTATTTTCCTTAAATATAATAAGGAATATATATATATTACAGCGAATGAAGAATAATGGTTTACAACGATAAATGGTTTAAAAGGGGAATGATGATCACCTAACATTAATGAAAATATTGTACAATAGGTAGACTTGTCCTAGGGACAAGTGAAGATTATAACTTAGGTAATAATAAATTAATAAGGAAATTGGATAACTTGTGAAATGAGATAAGGGACACTTAATTGTAAATTAAATAATTAGTAAATGGGGAAAACCAGGAAACTAGTTGAGAAAAGGGGGGAAATATTTGGAATATAAGAAGTTGTACTTAATTATAAATTAAGTAAACTGTAAACTTGGAAGTCTGAAACCCGCTGACAAGAATAACATGTTTGGACTTGTCCTAGGGATAAGAGGAAATTATAACATAGGTTATAATAAATGGGTAGAGAAACTTATTAATAAACCTTAGTTAAGAGAACTAAGTTAATAAGTAAACAACGATAAGTTGTAGTGACAGTGTAAATTGAATTTATGATTAAATGAGAAAGAATGAGGAAAACTTATGAAAAAAGTTATATTTAATCATAATTGGTAGTTTTATGTTAATAAGAAAACATGTGAATTGAGGTATACTTAATAACATATTAAGTAGAACATATTATTGTAACCTTGAAATCAAACAAGAATATAAAAGGGATTGTAGATTATGGACCTTGGGTCATATTCTCGAGAATAACATGTTATGAGCTTATTAATAAACTTAAATGGATTAAGTTATATGACTGAAATTAATAAGTAAAAGAAACTTGGTAATTTGAATAAGAATTCAATGTAAATAGGAATAACTAAGTTAAATGGAAACCTGGTGAGGTAAGGCAAGCGCGTAAAATAATATTTAGACATAGGGTCTAACAACATATTAAAGTGAGGCGCTTGGACCAGTCCGCACGTTTGAGGGTGAATAACCAAACGGGGTAGATCGTCGTGGTGTTATAAGGCATGAAGGGAGCGCACATTCATTTGATTGTTCTGACGGCTCCGAAGGACTGGAAGGGGAAGCATGCGGCTTCCTGTGATACGTAAGGTGCTCCTAGTAGTCCTCTGTGTGGTGGCAGATAGGCTGTGCTCGCAGGGGTTGGGTCTGCGCGTAACTACTGGGTGGGTGGGCCTTGACTGCAAAAGTAGTTATGTAGTCAGAATGTTGTCACGTGGTGACACTAGGGTTATTCAGCGGTTGCCTCAATGGAGAGGCGAAGGGTCACGACCAATAAGGATAGTAGGTCGTGAATACCCGTCATCGACAGCTAGTACGATGTGAAAAGACTAGAGGTAAAATCAGTAGATCATTCACCTTTCACTATCGGCATACAGTGGTTGAGGGAAGACTCCAAATGGATGTTTAGATTGTTTTCTTTAGGGTCAGTCATTTAGCTCTTGTAGTCTTTACTAGTTGAGGGAGGGGCCGGGGTGGGGCCATATCCACCGTGAAAACAGACCTTAGGAATATCCGTATATAGAGGCTCTTAAAGACAAGCCTGTACAGATATGGAAAAGCTCCCAACCAAGTTATGTGTTTCTCATATCGCTCTGCCATGGAACTCAGTCCACATTAGATGACGTGCGGTTATGGCATCGAGCTACAATTGATGATATGTATGTAGCTAGTCTAGATACATGCATGTCGGCTCTGGGTGGTGTATCGTAGACTTGAGAGCATTACTCTAGTATGGAATCTGATTTGATCGAAGGTAGCTGTCTGTATGCTTACGTAGCATAATAATGATAGATATATGCGGAACATAACATTGTTATATTGAGATCCGTACGTCATTACGGCATAGAATGAAGGACTGCGTATATTTCGATGATGCTACAGTGGAGACCGTGCGAGTGGGGTACCATGGGATGTACCTTAATATTGGGGGTAGCTACATATATACTATATTAGGTTGATCCACCGGAATTAAATGGGTATGACGTGTGTGTAAACTTGAGTGCTGATTAACCTAAGTAACCTAATAAATAAGAAAATATGATTGAACGGTATATGTGGTGTTATCCAAAGTGTATAATTTAAATCCAGCCACCAGAACTTATGTTCTGACCCCTCCTCATAACATACTTGCAGGTTAGATTTGTGGTAGAGACATGATAGTTTTGGATACTGGTTAGGCAATATTATTAGTATGGTAAGGCTATGTTTTGAGTATATTATATTTGTATCCATTCCGCTGTGAGATATTTTCCGAGTTCTAACATGTTTTATGTCTCTGTCGTTTCTGCAGGATACCAGAGCAAACCAATCCAAGTTTCGATAGATTGGAATTTTGAAAAAAATTCGGTCTGTTGGAATTCGGGTTGTTACATTAAGTATATCTTGGGTTGGTGGGTATTATTTATATAGAGGCCCACAAACTTAACCTGTGGGGTTATGCAATCTTTTACTCTGATATGACATAACCTATGGAAAACCTAGTAGGGATGCAAGCATAGGGGGAAGCTTGTATCATCTTGTGTGTGGGACCCGCTTCAGTCAGTAACCCATATATAGGTATCAAACAAGTACTCTGAACTAGGTCGGCATCGGGGCATGCTTACTGGGCTGATTGTAAGAGATCCAAACGAAGGGGTGATGTGGGTGGCGCGTTTCGACGGGGTCATGTTCGTGCATGGGTGCAGCAGAGGAGGTTTAGACGTCGTGACATCAGTAGATATGGTTGTGCACATCCTGAAAACGAAGGGTTGCCACTTTTGGAAGTGATACATCCTACCGTGGAGCCAACATAGGGTATCTCCGAAGTAGGGAGCCATCCGATTGGGGTAGTAATTAGGGTACGTCTAGACTCTGGTATGTTTAGAAGCCCGTTATTATCTTTAGGGGTAACTCCGTTATGTTGGGCTTCCTTTTGATAGTATGGGTTTAAACCTCTCACTAGAAGTACGCCTAAGTCTACCATCTTAAAGTTGCTGGGATCGTCTCATTCTAGTTATACTAGTATTGGTGTAGATAGATAGAGAGAGAGTACTAGAGAAGCGCAATATATTCTATCATGTTTATCATGTTTACCTTGTCATACCTGCCTTTTATGATGTTATCTCTCTTATCCACTTTATATGCATGTCATGGTACTTTTACTTATTTATATGCTAAAAGTAACTAGACTCGCCTGACTTTATGTCTGACCCATTTTGTTTCCACTTCTTTCTCTTCCGTTTCCCCCTAGGTTCTCAGGGTTGGAATACTCAATCTTGATCAGGATTCTGCTTTCATCTTGCTTGGAGCTGCTTAGATGTACTGCATGATTTCATATCTCTCTATTATAGCTATGTTTTGGGGATTATGCTTCTTTTATTATTGTACACTGATGTCTTAAGTACTGGATAGAAATTTAAATGATATACTGGGTTTTATGCATTTCAGACATATGATGTAACCATGTTTTGAACTATGATGTTTTCTGCTTAATAAAATTTTAAATTCCACCGCTATTTTATATCTATCTTGTAATTTTATGCTTCACGAAACTTAATGCATTCTCTTACTGAGTGACATTAACGGACATGGCGTGTCACACTTGGTATCAGAGCTGAAGGTTACCAGATCGGGTAAAAGATTTTGAAAATTGTTTTCAAAAAGGTTTTAAAAGACATCATTTTTAAGAGAAAAGTCTGTTTTGAAAAACATATTCCCTAAAGCCATATGTAATATCTTTCGACTCTCTATTTGAATCTGTTTTCCTTTTCTTTTCAGCATGTCTGGGGAACCTAATATTCCTGAGGGCGTTACGATACCAGGCTAGTTCCGTAGGTGTCTAGAGGCCTCGGCGCCTGCCGGTGGTCCAGAAAATGTTCCTCCCCTAGCGGCACCTGCTATTTCTCATCCTCCTCCTCCGCGAGCAGATAATTTCTCTAATATCTGCAAATATTTCTATGCTATGGGTGAAAAGCCATTCCGAGGAACCGAAACTTTCGTAAAGGCAAGGAATTGGCTTAAAAAGGCGGAGGATTTGTTTGGAATTTTCGAAGTTGATGGTCGTAGGAAGATTCAGTTACCTGCTTGGCCGTTGAAAGAAGAGGCTTCATTCTAGTGGGAAGTGACACAAGCAGGGCGTCCAGTGGAGACTTGGGATGATTTTCGGTAGAGGTTTGAAATGGAATTTCTTTCTCAAGATGAGAAAAGTATGCAAATGGAAAGGTTTCTAGCACTCAAGCAAGGAGGCATGACTGTTAAAGAGTATGTTAACAAACTCAACCAACTGGCGAGGTTTGGATTGGAGCTAGTGGAAACTCCGCATAAGAAAGCTCTGCAGTTTGCTAGAGGATTGAATGAACCCCTTTATGGGTTATCTGTGTCTCATATTCCAATGGGGGCAACTTTTGAGAGGGTAGTTGATATGGCATTGATGTATGAGGAAGATAAAGGCGACAAGAAAGAAGTTAGGGTAGAGGAAACACAAAACAAGAAAGTATGGCCCAAGAAGGGACAACAATAATAACAGCAAAAGAAGGGCGGAAAGAACGACAAGGCTAAGGATAAGAGGAAGTGCCATAATTGCGGACGCGAGGGTCACTTGGTAAAGGACTGCAAAAGAAGGAGGAATGTGTGCTTCAGTTATGGAGAGGTCAGACACTTTTCTAAGGAGTGCCCGAAAAATCAAGGACAAGGTCAAAGGGAAGGAGTTTCTAGAGGGCAGGTGTATGCTCTACTGACCAGTGATCCAGGTCGAGGTAGGAAAGTTTCGGTTGAAGGTTTGATTTCTCTTTCCAACTATCTAGTTAGAACTCTTTTTGATTCGGGCGCTTCACATTCTTTTATATCTGATTCTGTGGTTGAGTCTCTTCACCTTAGTACTAGTATGGTAGTGGATCCCGTTGTTGTCTCAAACCCCATTGGTGGTACAGCTCATTTGCCCATGATTTTTCAGGGTTTGAGAATATCTGTATTTAGGCGTCGAGTTTGAGTGCGACACATATGTGCATAGTTTCATGGGTTATGGATTATTCTAGGGATGGATTGGCAAGCCATGTATGGTGCCATTTTGGATTGTGAGAGGAGGTTCGTTATACTTTTGACTTGCCATGGGAGGACCCTCGAGATTTCTTATGACCCAAAGAGGACTGTTACGGTTAGTTTCCTAGAGTCACTTATGCATATATCGATGATCTACGATCTGTACCAGTAGTCCGTGAGTATCCTGATGTTTTTGATGAGGTTCGAGGATTACCTCCGAGGTGCGGGATCTATTTTCGTATATACTTGGTGGACAATGCAAAGCCAGTGGCATTGCATGTGCGCCATACGGATCCAAGGGGAAGGAGGGAGACTAGCAAGCAAGTAGAGGAGCTACTTGAGAAAGGGTTTATTAGGCGAAGCATATCTGAATGGGGTGCTCCGGTGGTATTTGCAACTAAGGCGGATGGTTCGCTTTGCTTATGTGTAGACTATAGAGAGTTGAATAAACTCACCAAGAAAAGCAGACACCCACTCTTGAGGAAAGATGATCTGTTTGACTAGCTCGTTGTTGCATCTGTTTTCTCTCAGTTAGACTTGGCCACCGGGTTTCATCAGTTGAGAGTGGCCGAGGACAGTATAGACAAAACCGCTTTTAGGACTCCAGATGGTTTCTTTGAATGGCTCATTATGCCTTTTGGGTTGACAAATGCACCCACCTATTATGTTATCTGATGAGTAGGGTGTTTTGAGACTTCCTAAATAAATTTGTTATGGTCATTATTGATGACATCTTAATTTTCTCGAAGAGCGAGGAAGAGCATGCCTTACATATAAGGGAGGTTTTGAAAACTCTGAGCTTAAGGCAAAATTCTCCAAATGCCATTTTTGGAGCAAAGAGGTGAGATTTCTAGGGCATGTTGTCTCTAAAGATGGGATATCTGTAGATTCCACAAAGGTAGTTACAGTTCAAGATTGGAAAATCCCAAAGAATGCAATGGAGGTGAGAAGTTTTCTTGGATTGGCAGGCAATTATAGGAAGTTCATTAAGTACTTCGCAAAAATATAAGCCCCAATCACCAGGCCGATGAAGAAGAATCTGACGTTTTCATGGGATATGGATTGTGATGTTGCTTTCCAACGATTGAAGAGGGCCCTGAAAATAGCCCCAATCTTGACCTTTCCCGACGGGAACAAAGTGTTTACGGTATACACTGATGCATGTGGTACAGGGCTTGGTGCGGTTCTGATGCAAGAGGGAATGGTAGTATGTTATGGAGGTAGGCAGTTAAGGGTTCAGAGAAGAACTACCCTACCCATTGCTTAGAAATAGCTGCCATTGTATTCACACTTAAGACTTGGCGCCATTATTTGCTTGAAGAGAAGTTCGAGTTGTACACCGATCATAAATCTCTCAAGTACTTGTTTTCGCAGAAGGATCTTAATTTAAGGCAACAAAGGTGGATGGAGTTCCTAGCATCTTATGACTTTGAGATTGCTTATACCCATGGCAAGAGTAATGTGGTGGCAGACGCACTAGGTAGGCAGAGTATGACCTTAAGTCCTCTGTTTGTGGAGAGGAAAGGCTTGGAGTTTATATCGACTTTTGACTTTAAACCCTCCATCAAGTTTTTTCCTGGCTTATTAGCATCACTGTAGGTGCGACCTACTCTTATGGATCAGATAAAAGCTTCGCAACGAGAGGATCCACAGATTTCAAACATCTTGGATAGGCTCAGCAAATGGGAGACTTCTAGTCACCTCATTAGATATTCCATGGACGATAGAGAGTGGTTGCGACGAGATGGAAGGCTTTGTGTTCCCCAAGTTAAGACAGTCCTAGAGGAAGCCCATCATTCTAGGATGACTATTCATCCAGGCAATGATAAGATGTATAGAGATAGGAAGAGGGTTTTCTTTTGGGCTGGGATGAAGAAAGATGTGGCGGAGTTTGTTTCTCAAGTTTGATTTGCCAGCAAGTCAAATCTGAGCAAAAGAAGCCTGGTGGTTTAATTTGGAGGTCCCACAGTGGAAGTGGGAGAACATCTCTATGGATTTCATCGATGGTTTGCCTAGATCAAGGAAGGGCAACACCAGTATTTGGGTTGTAGTAGACAGACTTACTAAGAGCGCTCATTTCATTCCAGTTAAGAGTAAGAGGACGACAACATGATTGGTAGCAATGTACGTTTGTGAGATAGTCTGTCTTCATGGAGTGCCTTCCAGTATAGTAAGTGATCGTGAACCCATTTTCACCAGTGAATTTTGGAGGATCTTGCAAGAATAATTAGGTACACTATTGCGTTTGAACACTGCTTATCACCCTTAGACCGTTTGACAGATGGAAAGGGTAAATAGAATTCTTGAGGATCTTTTAAGACTGTGTATCCTAGACTTTGGAGGGGCTTGGGAAGAGCACCTTCCTTTAGTAGATTTCGCCTACAACAACATTTATCAAGCTAGTATTGGCATGGCACCCTTTGAAGCATTATACGGACGACCCTATAGATCACCGACTTGTTGGTGGGATTCTACAGAAAGACTTCTACTTGGACCAGATATGGTCAGAGAAACTTCCAAAAAGATTGATCTTATTAGACGGCGAATGAAGACCGCTCAGGATAGGCAAAAGTCCTATGTGGATTGGAGAAGGACTGACATTGAGTTTAAGGTGGGAGACATGGTTTTCATTAAGGAATCATCTTAAGGAATGTAATTCGCTTTGGATCTATAGGGAAATTGGCACAAAGATTTGTAGTACCATTTCCCATAACAGAAAGGATTGGCCTAATGGCCCATAGAGTAAGGCTATCAGAGAGACTATCCAGTGTTCATGATCTTTTCCATGTTTCTCATTTACGGAAGTGCTTGCATGATACCGCAGAAGTAGTTGAGCCGAGTATGCTTAAGGAAGTAGTGGTGGAATGGGAGGCAACAGTTAGATGAGTTCCTACTCGTATTCTTGGATCGAAAGTCAAGAAGCTACGCAACAGAGAAGTCAAGTTGATGAAAGTTCAATGGGGAGACAACCAAGAGGATGAGACCGAAGATAAGATTCGCGCTTCGTACCCTTTTCTTTTCAAGGATATGTACTTAACTTCCTTTCCAAAGCTTTTATTCATGCTTGTTTCTATCATTTAATTATAACCTATCATTCAAATCTTTGACCTTTAGGTAGGAATCCTACGGATGTAAACATGTGTTTGATACAAGTTATGATTGACGGATGCAATTGTTTGCTAGTGGTTGCTCGTGGATGCATTTACACATACATTAAGCACTAGATCAGCTCAATCACTCTCATACTGCATATGGATGTGTGTGCATTTTTCTTCTTTTTATGAATGGAAATGGATGTATCATCATATGGGTATTGCATTTTGACGGAAGATTGTGCACACATATAGAACTTACATGTTATAATAGGATTATTTGCATACATGTTGGATTCATGGCACTAGCATACATTGCATTAAGGAGGTCGACTGAATCAGTAGACCGCCTGATCTTTGCATTAGTATTGGGACATATACACACACATTTGCATATGTTCATATAAGCATTAAAAATCTTTTAAGGACAATGGATGCCTGTGATTGGTGGATGAGTAGATGGACGATGAATGGTAGGATGTACATTTTTCTTAACTTAGAGATTACGGGGACGAAATCCTTTGAGTAGGGGAGAATGTAACACCCTGTAATTTTAACAACACTAAAGACGATAAATTAAAGGATAATTAAATAAATGTTCAGAATTAAGTGAAACAAACTACGCCATTGCGTTTGTTTCGGAATTCTGGTCAGAATAGAGACCTAGTTTCGTAAAATGGAGACTGTATGAAGAAGTTATTAAGGTTTGAAGTTTATATATGCACAAGAGAATTATATTTAAACATAACAATCCAAAATCAGTTCAAAATAATTCAAATCTGCCCAAAACCGTTGGAGGGAAAATTCCTGCTCTTGGTGTCGACCCAGGGGTCGACCCCATAAAGAGGGGGGCATCGACCCATGGGTCGACTCCATAAGGAGGGGTTAGCCCCCCTATCAAATCCGAGGCAGAATTCATTTTTCTGAATGTGGACTGCTTTCTTGACCAAATTCATTGATTCTAGGCTATAAATAAGACCCTATACCCATTGTTTTATTCATTCTAAATCAATGAAGAACTAGATACTGCCTCTTCCCGGATTAAATCAAGTCTTTTCTTCTTCAACAATCAACTAGAGTTATTCAAATTTAGAGATCTGTGATTCAACATATGCAATCCCTCTTATATTTATTAGATCCAATCACAGTGATTCTACGTTATTTTTATATCTAAATACTTAAAAGTTAATCCTGACATGATTATAACTTGGATCTAAGCTTGTAACTATTTGAATTATATCAGATCTGTTATAACCTGTGCATTTAAGTTATTCTAACATGACTATGAACTAGATCTAAGCCTATACCTATTTATCATCTCAAATCTGCTATTTTTTGTTGATCTAATTCATTGCTTAGATCTCATCATGCCTATTTATGATGTCCCTATTATGTTAGAATCAGTTCTACTATCACATGTTCATCAGATCTGTTCCTATGCCTATCTTATCATTATGCCTAACTTTCTCTGTATGTTTATTAGTTACTATGCCTGTTTTACCATCATATGCCAATCTTATTATTGTGATTACTTTTGTTCTTTTCCCTCCTTCTTTCCTCTTTTTATTTTATAGCCAGGCTACCTTCGAGCCTAGGCATACCGCTGAAATATGCGAATGCGCTAAATTGGGAACGAGGGGGAAAATGCTAAAATTGGGGCATAACTTGTACTGGGAAATTTGGACATAACTTGAATGTAATCCACGAATGTGGATTTGGGGTAGAAACAAAAATTTTGATTAAAGACCTTTAATTTAGGGCATATGGTTCATTATGAACATGACTTGGGAAAATGGGCATGAAAACCTATAATGGCATAGGAATAATTGGTTAATAGTGGAAATGCCTAGAATTACAGTAATTAGAAACTGTAACCACGCTTAGACACGAGGTTAAATTACACTTGTGGTGGAAGTCTGTCTGGAAGCGCCCGACATATTTAGCAACCACAAGTGGTGAATCTAATGTGAGAGGTCTGAATGCGTAAAAACGGAACGTGATAAGACATGAGGTTAAGTTCGACTTGTGGAAGAAGTCTACCCGGACTCGCCGGACATATCCAACATCAACAAGTTATGGGCTTAAGGTGGGAGGTCTAGTACAACCATAAATGGATATGGTAATAAACTTGAATACTTAACCTAGTTGAATCCATAGGGATTGTATATGTTAACTTGATTACGGGTTAAGTAAAATTGTATGAAACAGTGGGAGGGCTAAGTATATCTTGGGTTGGTGGGTAATATTTAAACATAGGCCCACAAACTTAACCTGTGGGGTTATGTAATCTTTTACACTGGTATGGCATAACCTATGGAAAACCTAGTGGGGATGCAAGCGTAGGGGGAAGCTTGTATCATCTTGTTTGTAGGACCCATTTCAGTCAGTAACCCATATATAGGTATCAAACGAGTACTCCGAACTAGGTCAGAGTCAGTGCACGCTTACTGGGCTGATTGTAAGAGATTCAAACGAAGGGATGGTGTGGCCGACGCGTTCCGATGGGGTTATGTGCGTGCATGGGTCCGGTAGAGGAGGTTTAGATGTCGTGACATCAGTGGATATGGTTGTGCACATCCTGAAAATGAAGGGTTGCCACTTTAGGAAGTGATACATCCTACTGTGGGCCAGCTAGGGAGCCGATCGATTGGGGTTGTAATTAGGGTACATCTAGACCCTGGTATGCTTAGGAGCCTGTTATTATCCTTAGGGGTAACTCTGGTATGTTGGGCTGCCTGTTGATTGCATGGGGTTAAACCTCTCACTAGAAGTACGCCTAAGTCTACCATCGTATAGTTGTTGGGTCATCTCATTCTGGTTATACTAGTATTGGTGCAGAGAGAGAGAAAGAGAAAATACTAAGGAAGCGCAATATATTCTATCATGTTTATCCCGTTTACCTTGTCATACCTGCCTTTTATGATGTTATCTCTCTTATCCACTTTATATGTCTGTCATGATACTTTTACTTATTTATATACTAAAAGCAACTGGACTCGCCAGACTTTACGTCTGGCCCATTTTATTTCCTCTTCATTCTCTTCCGTTCCCCCCAGATTCTCAGGGTAGGAATACTCAAGCTTGATCAGGATTCTACTTTCATCTTGCTTGGAGCTGCTTAGAAGTACTGCTTCATTCCATATCTCTCTCCTACGGCTATGTTTTAGGGATTATGCTTCTTTTATCATTGTACTATGATGTTTTAAGTACAAGACAAAAAATTTAATGATATACTAGGTTTTATACATTTCAGACATACGATGTAACCATGTTTTGAACTATGGTATTTTCTACTTAATAAAAATTTAAATTCCTCTACTATTTTATATCTGTCTTGTAATGTTTCTGTTTCTGTTTACCTATAACACTTCACGAAACTTAATGCATTCTCTTAATGAGTGACATTAACGGACATGGTTTGTCATAGCCTCCTTGATCTCGATGCAGACAAACTGATTGCAATTGAGAAGACGCTTAAGCTTGTTACCATTCCATAAGAAGAAACTTTGGATGGAATCAATTCGATTAGTAACCCAGCACGACATTTTGTGGAATGATGACCAGTAGGTGAGGATGGTAGAGACGACGGACTGGACCAGCACCAGGCAGCCAACAACTGAAAGGGAGTTGGCTTTCCAGGAGGAGAGTCCGGTTTCAATCTTATCAATGAGGGGTAGCCAATCTATTTTTTTGGGTTTGGTAGGACGGAGGGGGATACCAAAGTGATAGGGAAATGGGAGAGACTGCAGTTGAGGAAATTGTAAATGGAAGGGCCAAGATGGTCAGAGTCACCAAGCATGATGATGAAGCTATTATGGAAGTTAATAGATAAGTCGGTGACCAGTTCGAAGGTGTAGCGGAGTAGTTAAAGGCAATGTAGGTGAGAAGGATCAGGAGAGGAGAAGAGGATAGTATCATCAGCAAACTGTAGGTTGGAGATCAACTGGTTAGATATCGGATGCTTGATGCCTTCAAGTAGATGATTGTTGCCATCAAGTTTGATCATATGGTTAAAGACATTCGCAATGAGGAAAAATAAGAGAGGGGAGAGGGGGTCTCCTTTTCTGAGACCACGTGAAGATTTGAAGAGGTTCCTAATATCTCCATTGACACAAATGGAAGAACAACTGGTTTGTAGTATGCACCTAATACAATCACACCATTTTGGTGGGAAACCCGTATTGGCCACCGGCTGGAGGATAAAATTCCAATTTATAGAATAAAATGCTTTAGAAAAGTCAACTTTTAAGAGGACACTGGGAGTAGAGGTGGAGTGGCAATAAGAAATAACCTCCTGAGTAGTTGCAACACAATCTAAAATGCTTCGATCCACAATAAAGGCAAATTGTTCGGTACCGACCAACGATGAGATAACCGATTGTATCCTGTTTGCAAGGATCTTAGTGATAATTTTATATACGGTATCAAGGAGGCTAATAGGACGGAAGGAAGACAGGGAGGTAGAACCTACAGTCTTGGGGAGGAGTACAATATTTGTGTAATTCAGTCGTGAACTGGTCATTAGATCATCTTAGAATTCCTTACACATCGCAATAGTATAATATTTAACAATGGGCTAGAATCTTTTGAAGAAGACTGGGCCAAATCCATCCGGTCCAGGAGCTTTATCGTCTTCCATGTGTTTTAAGGCATTCCAAATTTCTTCCTCCGAGAATGGTTGATCTAGCTGGAGCTGAGGGGGATTAGGGTATAAGAGGTGCCAACCGATGTCGGGGAGGGGGCTGCTTACCAAGAAGAATACGGTAGTATTCTGAAAAGAGTTGGAGAATATCGCAATGATTTGAGTAAGAGATATCATTGTGGTGAATCTCGTAAATAAACAAGGAATGTCGTCTACCGTTAGCGAGACGGTGAAAGTATGTTGTATTTTTGTCTCCTTCTTTAATCCATTTTGCTTTGGAACGCTGCTTCTAACCAATTTCCTTCTGTTTGATAAGTCTGTCCAATTCCTCTTCAAGGTTTATGAGTTCTCTTATCTCCACGGTTGTTAGGCGGGATTCTTCCAAGATATTCAATTTCAAAATATCATCTTGAATTGCTTCCACCCTAGTTCTAAGAGAACCCCAAATGTTCTTAACCCATGGTCCGATCAATTTTCTCAAGGATCATTGTTTCATGACCACTCTTTCAGTAGCAGATTGACTTCCAGTTTTTTATGACTAGGCCAATTTAATAAAGTCTTTGAAATTAGATTCAAGTAGCCACAAGCGTTCAAATCTGAAGGGTCGTTTAGGAGTGGAGAGGGAGCCAGAGTCAAGGATGAAGGGGTTGTGATCGGAGATGATCATGGTCGTACCATTGACCAAGGAAAGTGGGTGAAGGTCTTCCCAAGCCTAATTAAAGAGGAAGTGGTCTAGCTTAGTCAGTGATGGGTTTGGCCTTCCACTCGACCATGTGAAAAGCCGATTGCATATCGGAGGATCAATGAGAGAGCATGCATTAACGAACGAGTTGAAGGAGAGGGTATCCTAGGAAAGATGGCCATGGTTTCTTTCTATCGTGGTCCTTGTAGTATTGAAATCACCCCCAATTATCCATAGACCATTCACTTGGGATGCAAAATCAATGCAACTTTGCCATAGAACCACTCTATCATTAATGTCTTGCGGGCCGTAGATATTAGTAATGTACTATATAGTATTAGAAGGGAGATGTTTGAGGGAGACGCAAAGGGCAGATGGAGTGTGAAAAGATTGTTGATGAGCCTAGGTGGATTCATTCCATGCAGTAATAATACCCCCTTTAGATCCATATGTGTTGACATATGCCTATCCTGATAGAAATGGCCCACCCACCTGTCTGATTAATCTAGATTCGGCATCACTAGTTTTAGTTTCTTGAAGAAGAAGGATGTCAATTCTGTGAGGAGATGGACAAGGTTAATTGAGTGACTTTTAGATGGATTACCCAGCCCATGTACATTCCATGTGATAATCTTCATTGGGGGGGTTTGAAAGACTGTTGGCTCAAAGAATGTACCTGAGGTTAATGGGAAGGAGTTGGCTTTTTTGTTTCTGGAGCTGCGTCTGACCATTGTCCTCATAAGTCTAGGCTCAGCTGATCTGGCTACTGGAGTGGCTGGTGAGTTTGGTTGTGACGGCGGCACATGCTCTTCCTGGAAATCATAGTTATGCAAAAGTTGTTGTGGGGAATCAGGCTAATCTCTCCAACCTCCATTTAGATCCATAACTTTAACAGAATTGTTCTGTATAGCTTCCCTCAGAAGTGAAGAATGAGATCTTGGCTCATATCCCATGACATCAAAACGGTCACTAGTATCTATGTCTTGCAAATCCTCACTGTATAATCTCTGATCAAGGATATTTAACTCATTCTCTTCTAATCCAAGTAGAATTGATTCCGATTTTCTAGAGTGATGAGATGATCCCAATGCTTCAAATTCAATAGATATTCAGATTATTGATATGAGCTACAAAAGCAGTCTGTGAATCCACTCCCGTATAAAAGTGCATTCTCAGAAATAAGTAAGATGATCAATATGAGAGTGCTCGCAACTGTCTAACTATGTTACTCTTCCCATGGTTTCACTCACAGCTTCGAAATTGTCTTTAAGAAATTTAGGGAAACCTTCTATCTTTGCCCATGAGACGAAATACATGTTTGGTTTTAGATCTTATTCATAGTCATCCCAAGGGCGGAGGATCACAGTTCCGCCAAAGCAACGTGCTGACTTAGACAGTGTACCCAGTTGCATGGCTTGTATGTAGATTTCATGAGTGGGAGCGCAAAATAGAAAGCACCTGTTAGTTAGAATCCATCCTGGCCAGTCATCTCTCTGAAAATGGCGCTCTAGTGAGGAACGTACTTGATCGAGCGTCCAGTGACCGGCGGCTATGCTGGCTGTGAAATAAAGCGATTTGCCAGCTATTTTGTATTTTTTTAGAGGGAAAAGGTTTAGATTTAGGTGAATGACGTGGGGAAGACGCAACACTTGTTTTAGCAGCAGGTTGAGGTGACGAGTAATTAATTGTGATTTGGTTGAGGGACTTTAGGACCTACAACACAGCGTTTTGCGAGGGAGAAGTTGTACGAACGCTGTTGATTTGGTTTTTTTCTTGGAACAATATGTACTTGCATGGCCCAAGAGATTACAATAATAGCATATTTTTAGGTTCCTGCATTTTCTCGCCACGTATCCGCTGTCGGCACATTTCAAGCAGTGACGATTCTTCTTTAAGTATTTAATGGTAATTTTGCATGATTTGAATTCTGGAAGGGCAAGACGAAGAGTTTTCGGTTTTGACGTTGTGGGAGGAGGCGGGGATGGCGAGGCAATGACTTGGGCATAGGAACGGAGGGGAACAGACGGTGGTTGGGTAAGAGATGGACGAGTATTTTGAGAGCGCAGGGAATGGTAAGCATGCATGATGGGTCTCGTCGACGGAGAAGGAGCACGCTCGTTAGAAGAGGAGGAATATGCATCGGTTTGGGTTGGCAGGGAAAATGAGTCCGGTATCGATTGGGAACGAAGGAGATTGGTGGCGGAGGAATGGGAGGTGTGGAAGGAGTGGGAAGTAAGGCCACCATGGCTGGAATGATACTATTGAATAAATTAATATTTTTATTATACATAAAAGTATATTTAGTACTATTTCTATAATCATTTTTTATATCCTAAACCAATTTTATTGTGTAAAGGTCTAGAGCTAGATAAAATCATATTTAAATCATTTCGACCTTTTTTAAATTTTGTGCATTTACTTGTAGATTTCTTAAATTTAGTGTTACAATTAAATTTTTTTAAAAGAAATTTTGTTAGTTTTCAAAATATCATTTTCCTTATTTAATTAAAAATTCTCCCTTCTTAAAGTACTATTCTCATTTTCGAGACGACATATTTGAGATTCTGAATTATCTGAAGATGATTGTAAATATTCAAGATTTTCTTTTGAGTCACAAAATTCTTTTTGCAAAATATTATTATTAACTCTTAAAATCTTATAATCCGTAGATAATTGTAAATACTTTACTGTTAAAAGCTTCATTCTCCCTTCCAAGAGACAAAATTAAAGAGCTAGAATTATTTAAATAATCTTCTAAAGATGTATTGTTATTTTGTAAAATGTCGATTTACTTTGAAAGACCACTGTTTTTAACTTCTAAGAGCTCATTTTCTTTTTGTAGGAACTCTTTTTGGAAAACAAACTCTTTTAAAGTATTTTCAAAACATTTAGTTCATTTAACATAATTTTTTTTTTTTAAATTGGAATTTTTTTCTCATAATTTTTTTACTTATCTAAAGTAATTGCATTAACTTTATTCAAAGTTTTGCATTCTTTCAATAATCTTCAAGGGTAACAAAAGATCTTTATATAACAATCTATACATACCGATTGTGATATGAATTTAGCTATAAAACAGTTGTTTGCTTGCTCTTTGGATTCTACTTTGTTTCTCTTCATCTCCCTACTTCCTTGACTAGATCTTTTTATAACCATTTATTATAGGATGTTGTTACGATCTCTAGAATCCCATGCTCCAATACCAAATGAAAGAACGAGTACGATTAAGTAATATGGAATTACGTGTAATAAACTAAGTGTGGAAGATATAATAAGTGACGTAAAAAGTAGTAAATAAGAATAGATGACACCAGTGATTTTTATTCTAGTTTGGAGCTCCAACCCACGTCCGACCCCAGGCACATTCTGGAATTTCGACTAAACAACAAGCCTCACTTAACTCGGAGGGATAGGTATTACAACACCTGCGCAGCAGAACATGACCTAAGTAGCATAATAGGATTTCGCATAAGCAGCTGCAACCATTCCGCTCAGCCGATTGATAATAAATTTCAGTTGGCTTAAAAAAGGCTAGTTTTTAAAATTAGTTGTGCACATGTACAAGGCATAATTGTGACCCCCACGTCCGTTAACGTCACTCATTAAGAGAATGCATTAAGTTTCGTGAAGCGTTATAGGTAAACAGAAACAGAAATATTACAAGATAGATATAAAATAGCAGCGGAATTAAAAACTTTTATTAATCATAAAGCATCATTGTTCAAAACATCATATGTTTGACTTACATAAAAACCAGTACATCATAAAAACTTCTATCTTGTACTTAAAACATTAGAGTACAATATAAAAGAAGCATAATCCCTAACTAAAAACATAGCCATAGTAGCAAAGATAGGAGCTTAAGCAATATATCTAAGCAGCTTTAGCAAAATGGTAGTAGAATCTTGGTCAAGCTTGAGTATTCCCTCCCTGAGAACTTGGGAGGAACGAAAGAAAGAAGAGGAAACAAAAAGGGTCAGACATAAAGTCTGGCGAGTCCAGTTACTTTAAGCAAATAAATAAGTAAAAGTATCATGAAAGGCATATAAAGTGGATAAGAAAAATAATATCACAAAAGGTAGGCATGACAAGGTAAACATGATAGAGTGTATACGCTTCTATAGTGATTACTCTGGTTCTTTGCAACGATACTAGTATAACCAGAATGAGATGATCCCAACAACTATAAGATGGCAGACTTAGGCGTAGGTTTTAACCCCATACAATCCACAGGCAACCGAATCCTAACAGGCTCCTAAACTTTACCAAAGTCTAGACGTACCTTAACTACTACCCTAATCGATCAACTTCCTACTCCGTAGATACCCTGTGTCGGCCCCACAGTAGGAGGTATCACTTCCTGAAGTGGCAATCCTTTGTTGATGTGCATAACCATATCTATTGGTGACACGGTCATCTTATCCCCCTCTGCCCGTACCATGCACGCACATGGCCTCGGTCGGTTTGCGCCGCCCACACAATCCTCCACATTTGGATCTCTTACAATCAGCCCAGTAAGCGTGTCCCAACTCCGACCTAGGGCAGAGTACTCGACTGATGTTGTTCTATGGGTTACTGACTGAAACGGGTCCCCCACACAAGATGATATAAGCTCTCCCCTTGTCTTGTATCCCTACTAGGATATGCATAGGTTATGCTTACCTAACAGTGTTTTTAATTATATAACCCCATCATTTCCACAGGTATGCTTACCTAACGGTGTCTTTAATTACATAAACACAACAGGTTAAGTTTGTAGGTCTATATATAAATATCACCCACCCCACCCAGATACACTTAACCTTCCCATTGTTTCAACCAAATTTACTTAACCCTTATTCAAGTTCTTGTTCATACAATCCCTATGGATTCAACTAGGTTAAGTATTCCAATTCATTAGCATGTCCATTTACGGTTATAATGTGCTAGACCCCTCACATTAAGCCTACCACTTGTGGATGTTGGTTATGCCAGTCGGTTTCGGGCAGACTTCTTCCACAAGTCGGGCTTAACCTTGTGTCTTAGCACGTCTCATATTTGTGCACCTAGACCCCTAACATTAGATTCACCACTTGTGGTCATTGGATATGCCGGGCGGTTCCGGGAAAACTTCCACCACAAGTGTAATCTGACCTCGTGTCTAGGCGCAGTTACAGTTTCTAATTACAGTAATCCTAGGCATTTCATTATTATCCAATTTTAACAATGTCGTTATAGGTTTTTGTGCCCCTTTTTCCCCAATTATGTTCATAATGAATTATATGCCTTAAATTCATATTCATAAACATTATTCAAGTTATGCCAAATTCCCCATTTATAAGTTATGCCCAATTTCAATGTTTTTCCCCTCGTTCCCCGTTTAACGCGTTCGCATATTTCAACGGCATGCCTAGGCTCGAAAATAGCCTGGCTATATAAAATAAAAGGGAAGGGATGAAGGGAAGATGATAGAAATGATTATGCTAACAAAATTGACATAAACACATAGTGGCATATTGATAAGATGGGCATATAAGAATTGATCTGGTGAACATGAGATAATAGAACTGATTTCAACATAATAGGGATGTCATAATAGGCATGATAAGGTCTAAACAATAATTTAGATGTCCAACTAATAACAGATCCAATTTAACCACAAACATGATAGGTACAAAGTGATCTAAATAGTGAAACAATGATAGATCTGACATGATAAATAGGTGAAAGTTTAGATATAAGTCATAATCATGTCACAACATCGAAGAAACACAGGTTATAGCAGATCTGATTTGATTCAAATGGCCATAGGAATAGATCCAAGTTAATGTCATATCAGGCTTTACTTTTAATTATTCAGATCTAAAAATAAATTAAACTCACAGTGTTTGGATCTAGAAAACAAAAGGAGAATAACAGATGTTGAATCATAGATCTACACTTGAATAACTCTAAACTTGATTGCAGAAGAAGAAAAAGGTTTGATTCAGCCCGGGCAGCGACAACATCTAGTCCTCCATTATTTTCAGTGTGAAGAAAGTAGAGAAACGAGGCCATATTTATAGCCAAAAAGACCCTGAAACCCTAATCTCTATGTCTGTCGCAGGGGGGTCGACCCCCTTGAGGGGTTCGACCATGGGTCGACACCCCCTTAAGGGGTGGGCACCCCTAGAGCGGGAATTTTTACGCCTACGGAAATTCGATTTTTGAACTATTTTCTGATTTTCTGATTTAACTATATATATATACATATATGTATATATATAATTCTCTTGCGCGTATACAAACTTCAAACCTTCATAACTTCTTCATACAGTGTCTATTTTATGCAAACCAAATGTCTATATTGACCAGAATTTCAAGATCGACGCAATGGCGTAGTCCATTTCCCTTAATTCTAAATATTAAATTAATTATTCTTCAATTTGTCCTATTTAGTGTTGTTAAAATTACGGGGTGTTACATTCTCCCCTATTCAAAGGATTTCGTCCCCGAAATCTCCAAGTTAAGAAGAATGTATATCCTACGATCAATCACCCATCTACTCATCCACCAATCACAGGCATCCATTATCCTTAAAAGATTTCTAATGCTTATTTGAACATATGCAAGGGTGTGTGTGTATATTTCCCAATAATAATGCGAAGATCAGGCGATCTACTAATTCAGTCAACCTCCTTAATGCAATGTATGTTAGTGCCATGAATCCAACATGTATGCAATAATCCTATTATAACACGTGTAAGTTCTATATGGGTGGACAATCATACGTCCAAATGCAACATCCATATGATGATACATCCATTTCCATCCATTAAAAGAAGAAAAATGCACATACATCCATATGCAGTATGAGAGTGATTGAGCCGATCCGGTGCCTGATATGTGTATACGCATCCACGAGCAACCACTAGCAAACGCTTGCATCCACTCGCATCCATCAAACAAAACATGTCTCAAACACATGTTTACATCCATGAGATTCCTACCTAAAGGTCGAATATTCGATTGATAGAACATACTTAAATGATAGAAACAAGCATAAATAAAAGCTTTGGAAAGGAAGTTAAAAACATACCCTCGAAAAGAAAAGGGTACGAAGCACGAATCTTGTCTTCGGTCTTCCCAGTCGCATCCTCTGGGTTATCTCCCTACTGAACCTTCATCAACTTGACTTCTCTATTGCGTAGTTTCTTAACTTCTGATCCAAGAATATGGGTAGGAACTCGCCTGACTGTCGCCTCCCGTTCAACCTCTACTTCCTCTAATATACTAAGCTCAACTACTTCTGCGGTATCATGCATGCACTTCCGCAAATGAGAAACATGGAAAACATCATGAACATCGGATAGTCTCTATGGTAACTTTACTCTATAGGCCATTTGGCCAATCCTTTCTGTTATGGGAAATGGCTCTACAAATCTTGGTGCCAACTTTCCTGCAGATCCAAAGCGAACCGCATTTCTCAAAGGTGGCACCTTAATGAAAACCATGTCTCCTACTTCAAATTCAATGTCAGTCCTTCTCTAGTCCGCATAGGATTTCTGCCTATCTTGAGCGGTCTTCATTCGTCGTCTAATAAGGTTAACCTTCTTGGATGTTTCTCTAACCATATCAGGTCCAAGTAATAGTGTTTCTGTAGATTCTCCCCAACAAGCTGGTGACCTACAAGGTCTTCCATATAATGCTTCAAAGGGTGCGATGGCAAATGCTAGCTCAATAACTGTTTTTGTAGGCGAACTCTACTAAAGGAAGATGCGCTTTCCATGTCCCTCTGAAGTCTAGGATACACAATCTTAAAAGATCCTCAAGAATTATGTTCATCCTTTCCGTCTGGCCATCAGTTTGTAGGTGATAAGTGGTGCTCAAACACAAATGTGTACCTAATGCCACTTGCAAGCTCCTCCAAAATTCATTAGTGAAAATAGGGTTACCATGGCTTACGATGCTGGAAGTTTCTCCATGAAGATGGACTATTTCATGAATGTAAATTGCTGCCAACTATGTTGCCATCATCTGCTTTTAACTGAAACGAAATGAGCGCTCTTAGTAAGTCTGTCCACCACAATCCAAATATTGGTATTTCCTTTCTTTGATCTAGTCAAATCATCTATGAAATCCATAGAGACGCTCTCCCACTTCCACTGTGGAACCTCCAAAGGATGAAGTAAACCACCGGGCTTCTTTTGTTCAGCTTTGACTTGCTGACAAAAACTCTGCCACATTTTTCTATATCTCAGCCCAAAAGAAAACTTTCTTCATATACTTATACATCTTATCACCGCCTGGATGAATAGTCATCTTAGAATGATGGGCATCTTCTGGGACTGTCTTTAATAAACTTCCAGTTTGGGGAACACAAAGCCTTCCATCTCGTCGCAACCACCCTTAATTGTCTATGGAATATCTATTTAGGTGACTAGAAGTCTCCCCTTTACTGAGCCTATCCACGATGCCTGAAATCTATAGATCATCTCGCTGCGAAGCTCCTATCTGATACATAAGAGTAGGTCGTATCACTAGCGATGCAAACAAACCAGGTAAAAATTCGGTGGAGGGTCTAAAATCAAAAGTCGATATAAACTCCAAGCATTTCCTTTCCACAAACAGAGGGCTTAAGGCTATCCTCAGCCTACTCAGTGCATCTTCCACCACATTACCCTTTCCAGGGATATAAGCAATCTCAAAATTATAAGAAGCTAGGAACTCCATCCACCTTTGTTGTCTTAAATTAAGATCCTTCTGTGAGAACAAGTACTTGAGAGATTTACGATCGGTGTACAACTCGAACTTCTCTCCAAGAAAACAATGACGCCACGTCTTAAGCGCGAATACTATGGCAGGTAGCTTTAAATCATGTGTAAGCTAGTTCTTCTTATGAACCCATAGTTGTCTACCCCCATAACACACTACCTTTCCTTCTTGCATCAGAACTGCACCAAGCCCTATACCACATGCATCGGTGTAAACTGTAAACATTTTATTCCTGTCAGGAAAGGTCAAGACTGGGCTATTGTCAAAGCCCTCTTCAATCGTTGGAAAGCAACATCACAATCTATATCCCATGAAGACGCCAAATTCTTCTTCGTCAGCCTGGTGAGTGGGGTTGATATCTTTGCGAAGTCCTTAACGAACTTCCTATAATAATCTACCAATCCAAGAAAGCTTCTCACCTCCGTTGCATTTTTCAGAATTTGCCAATCTCAAACTGCAACTACCTTTGTGGGATCTACTGCTATCCCATATTTGGAATCCACATGTCCTAGGAATCTCACCTCTTTTCTCCAAAAATGACACTTGGAGAACTTTGCCTTAAGCTGATGCGCACAGAGAGTTTTCTAAACTTCTCTCAAATGTTTGGCATGCTCTTCTTCGCTCTTTGAGAAGATCAAGATATCATCAACAAAAACCATGACAAATTTATTTAGAAACCCCCAAAACACCCTACTTATTAGATCAACAAAATAGGCAGGTGCATTCGACAACCCAAAAGGCATCACTAGCCATTCAAATAAACCATCAGGAGTCCAAAAAGTGGTCTTATCTATGTTGTCCTCAGCAACCCTCAATTGATGAAACCCCGTGGCCAAGTTTAACTAAGAGAATATTGATGCACCAACAAGCTGGTCAAACATATCATCTATCCTTGGGAGTGGGTGCCTGTTCTTCTTAGTGATTTTGTTCAACTCTCTATAGTTCACACATAAGCGAAGCGAACCATCCGCCTTATTTTCAAATACTACTGGAGCACCCCATTCAGATATGCTTCGCCTAATAAACCCTTTCTCAAGTAGTTCCCCTACTTGCTTGCTAAGCTCCGTCCTTTCCCTTGGAGCCATATGGTTCACACGCAATGCAACTGGCTTTTCATTGTCCACAAATATATACGAAAATCTGTCTCACGCCTCGGAGGTAAGCCTCGTACCTCAAAAAAACATCAGAATAATCATAGACTACTGGAATTGATTGCAGATCATCGATAGATGCATCTAAAGACTCTAGGAAACTAAGCATAACAGACCCTTGTGGGTCACAAGAAATCTCGAGGGTCCTCACATGGCAAGTCAAAAGTCTAACGACCCTCTTCTCATAATCTAGAATGGCACCATACATGGTTAGCCAATCCATACTTAGAATCAAACCATAGCCCATAAAACCGAGCACATATGCGTTGCACTCAAACTCGACGCCTAACACATATATTATCAAACCCCAACAAATAATGGACAAATGAGCCGAACCACCAATGGAATTTGAGACAACTATGGGATCCACCACCATACTATATTTAGGTGCAGAGATTAAACCACAGAAATAGATATAAATGAATGCGAACAGCCAAAATTAAAAAGAGTTATAATAGGATGACTGGGAAGAGAAACCAAACCTTTCACGAAAATTTTCCTACCTTTATCTGGAGCACTGGTCATGAGAGCATGCACCTTCCCTCTAGAAGCTCCTGCCCTTTGACCTTGTCCCTGTTTCTTCGGGAACTCTTTAGCAAAGTGTCCAACCTCTCCACAATTGAAGCAAGAATTCTTCCTTCTTTTGTATCCCTTCACCAAATGACCCTCTCATCCACAACTGTGACACTTCCTCTTATCCATACCCTTGTCATTCTTTCCATCCTTCTTCTTCTGTTGTTGTTGTTGTTGTCCATTCTTGGGCCATACTTTCTTGTTTGGTGTTGTTTCCTCAACCTTAACTTCCTTCTTTTCTCCTTTGTCTTCCCCATGCATCAAGGCCATATCAACAAGCCTTTCAAAAGTAGATCCCATTGGAATATGGGACCTATCTAACCCATGAAGGGGTTCATTCAGCCCTTTAGCAAACCGCAAAGCTTTCTTATGCAGAGTATCTACCAATTCCAATCCAAACCTTGCTAGCTGGTTGAATTTGTTCATGTATTCTTTAACAAGCAAGTTTCCTTGTTTGAGCACCAAGAACCTCTCCATTTGCATGCTTTTCTCATCTTGAGAAAGAAACTTCATTTCAAACCTCTGTCTAAAATCATCCCATGCCCTCACCAGACTCCCCGTTTGGGTTGCTTCCCACCAGAACGAAGCTTCATCTTTCAGTAGCTAGGCGGCTAGCTGAATCTTCCTACGACCGTCCACATCTAAAATTCCAAACAGTTCCTCTGTCTCCTTGAGCTTATTCCTTGCCTCAACGAATGTCTCGGTTCCATGGAATGGCTTTTCTCCTATAGCACGGAAATCTTTGCAGACTTTAGGGAAGTTGTCTACACGCGAAGGAGAAGGAGGAATGACGGGTGCACCTGGGGGAGGAATGTCAGCTTGACAACCATCAGGCATCGTGGCCTCAAGATACCTATGGAACTAGCGTGGTATTGTAAAGCCCCCCAGGAATATTAGGTTCCCCAGAGATGCTGAAAAGAAAGGGAAATAGATTCAGACAATGGATCGAAAGATAGTACATATGACTTTGAGGAATATGTCTTTCAAAACAGGCTTTTCTTTTGAAAATGCTTTCTTTTAAAACCTTTTTGAAAATAGTTTTCAAAAACTTTTATCTAATCTGGTTCAGCTCTGATACCAAGTGTAACACCCCACGTCCGTTAATGTCACTCATTAAGAGAATGCATTAAGTTTCGTGAAGCGTTATAGGTAAACAGAAACATTACAAGACTGATATAAAATAGCAGCAGAATTAAAAACTTTTATTAATCCTAAAGCATCCTGGTTCAAAACATCATATGTCTGACTTACATAAAAACCAGTACATTATAAAAACTTCTGTCTTGTACTTAAAACATCAGAGTACAATATCAAATAAGCATAATCCCCAAATAAAAACATAGCCATAATAGAAAAGATAGGAGCTTGAGCAATACATCTAAGCAGCTCCAGCAAAATGATAGCAGAATCTTGGTCAAGCTTGAGTATTCCCTCCCTGAGAACCTTGGGGGAACGGAAGAAAGAAGAGGAAACAAAAAGGGTCAGACATAAAGTCTGGTGAGTCTCGTTACTTTTAGCAAATAAATAAGTAAAAGTGTCATGACAGGCATATAAAGTGGATAAGAAAGAAAATATCACAAAAGGCAGATATGACAAGGTAAACATAATAGAGTATATACGTTTCTCTAATGATTACTCTGATTCTCTGCACCGATACTAGTATAACCAGAATGAGATGATCCCAACAACTATAAGATGGCAGACTTAGGCGTGCTTCTGTTGAGAGGTTTTAACCCTATACAATCCACAAGCAGCCCAATCCTAATAGGCTCCTAAACTTTACCAGAGTCTAGACATACCTTAACCACTACCCTAATCGATCGGCTTCCTACTCCGTAGATACCCTGTGTCGACCCCATAATAGGAGGTATCACTTCTTAAAGTGGCAATCCTTTGTTGATGTGCACAACCATATCTACTAGTGTCATGGTCGTTTTATTCCCCTCTGCCCGGACCATGCACGCACATGGCCCCGATCGGTTTGTGCCGCCCACACCTTCCTCCACTTTGGATCTCTTACAATCATCCTAGTAAGTGTGTCCCAACTCTGACCTAGGGCGGAGTACTCGTCTGATATTGTTCTATGGGTTACTGACTGAAACGGGTCCCCTACACAAGATGATACAAGCTCTCCCCCTTGTCTTGTATCCCCACTAGGATTTCCACAGGTTATACTTACCTAACGGTGTCTTTAATTACATAGCCCCATCATTTCCACGGGTTATGCTTACCAAACGGTGTCTTTAATTACATAAACCCAATAGGTTAAGTTTGTGGGCATATATATAAATATTACCCACCCCACCCAGATATACTTAACCTTCCCACTATTTCAACCAAATTTACTTAACCCCTATTCAAGTTCATGTTCATAAATCCCTATGGATTCAACTAGGTTAAGTATTACAATTCATTACCATGTCCATTTATGGTTGTAATGTGCTAGACCCCTCACATTAAGCCAACCACTTGTGGATGCTAGATATGTCGGTCGGTTCCAGGCAGACTTCTTCCACAAGTCGGGCTTAACCTCGTGTCTTAGCACGTCTCGTATTTGTGCGCCTAGACGCCTCACATTAAATTCACCACCTGTGGTCGCTGGATATGTTGGGCGGTTCCGGGCAGGCTTCCACCACAATGGTAATCTAACCTCATGTCTAGGCGCAGTTATAGTTTCTAATTACTGTAATCCTAGGCATTTCATTATTAGCCAATGTTACCTACGTCATTAGGTTTTCATGTCCCTTTTTCCCAATTATGTTTATAATGAATTATATGCCCTAAATTCATATTCATAAACATTATTCAAGTTATGCCAAATTCCCCATTTACAAGTTATGCCCAATTTCAATGTTTTCCCCTCGCTCCCCGTTTAACGTATTCACATATTTCAACGGCATGCCTATGCTCGAAAGTAGCCTGGGTATATAAAATAAAAGAGAAGGGATGAAGGGAAGATGATAGAAATGATTATACTAACAAAATTGACATAAACACATAGTGGCATGTTGATAAGATGGGCATATAAGAACAGATCTGGTGAACATGTGATGATAGAACTGATTCTAACATAATAGGGATGCCATAATAGGAATTACAAGGTCTAAAAAATAATTTAGATGTCCAATAATAATAGATCCAATTTAACCACAAACATGATAGGTACAAGGTGATCTAAATAGTGAAACAATGGCAGATCTGACATGATAAATAGGTGAAAGTTTATATCTAAGTCATAATCATGTCACAACATCATAGAAACACTGGTTATAGCAGATCTGATTTGATTCAAATGGTCATAGGCATAGATCCAAGCTAATGCCATATCAGGCTTTACTTTTAATTATTCAGATCTAAAAGTAACTTAAACTTACAGTGTTTGGATCTAGAAAACAAAAGGAGAATAACAGATGTTGAATCACAGATCCACACTTAAATAACTCTAAACTTGATTAACTTGATTGTAGAAGAAGAAAAAGGTTTGATTCAGTCTAAGCAGCGACAACATTTAGTTCTCCATTATTTTCAGTGTGTAGAAACTAGATAAATGAGGCCATATTTATAGCCAAAAGGATCCCAAAACCTAATCTGTCTGCCTGCCGCAGGGGTGTCGACCCATGGGTCAACACCCCCCTTGAGAGGTCGACCAAGGGGTCGACGCCCCCCCCCCTTAAGGGGTCGAAACCCCAAGGGAGGGAATTTTGCCACTTATGGAAATTTGATTTTTGAACTGTTTTCTGATTTTCTAGTTTAATTATATATATATATAATTCTCTTGCGCGTATACAAACTTCAAACCTTCATAACTTCTTCATACGATGTCCGTTTTACGCAAGCCAAATGTCTATCTTAGCCAGAATTTCGAGATGGACGCAATGGCGCAGTCCATTTCCCTTAATTCTGGATACTAAATTAATTATTCTTTAATTTGTCCTCTTTAGTGTTGTTAATATTATGGGGTATTACAATAATATTAAGCTAGCTGAATATTCATATCAATTTGTGAACATTCAGTAATCAACTTCAGTTCAGCCGGCTGTTTGCACATGTGCCTTTGTGCATGTGCACATTCTTAATATTTGTAAATATAAACATTGTTTATTGCTATATATATTTCAGAAGAGATTTTAACATGAATTATAACTATAATAATGGCTCAAATACAACATAAAATATAACCATTAATCCTATCTTCGAATCTTCTTGTATTTGAAGTATAATCTTTTAATATTTTCTCCTATAATAAACGTTAGTATACGGTATTATCGATATATAGTTGTCACCTATGCAGTTTAAGCACTCAGTGGATCTAATGCGGCGGAGGCACAAAAAGTTGTGGTGGGGATAAAGCGAGGAAATAGTCGGATATAGCAGATGAGTCTAAAATAGCATATACAACTTACATTTGATGCTTTTACAAATATACAAATGATAAATAAATGGAAAATTAATATTCAACTTAATTATAATTAGTAGTTTCTTAATTTTAAATAAAATCGTAAGCAAATATATGTAAATAAGATCAAAATTTTATTTAGCTTGACTAAATTTAATGGAATATTATAGTATTTTATTTTTTGAAAAATATATTTTCAAAAAATTATATTTAGAAAATAATTATATAATTCATAAATGTCATTTTAATTCATTTCTCTTATAAAAGATATAGCAGAAATAGCGAAATATAGCTGAAACAATGGGATATATCGGGAATATAAGAATATAGCGGGGCTTAAAGAAGAAAGGCTATTTCAGAAGCTATTTGAAAATAGCATAGCGTTAGAAACCCGCTACTTGATATAGTGGGGATATGATGGGGTAATAGCAGGGCATAATCTGCACAGGTTGTCACAATCAAAATGTTATAAAATAAAGGTTCTAATACAAGTGGTACTCCCGAGTCCCCCAAGATTAGCCACCTATCCAATGGGAAGATTCTGAACTGGCCTGCAACCAACATCAGGTCAAAGACTCGATAGATGCTCAAGCCTCAACTCTTCAAGTACGCACCCGAACTTATATACTAATGACCCTTTTACTTTCAATATCCACTGAGCTACTATGGAACTATTTTCCTACTTCATCTGTAATTCTCTTGTCGGGACCTACCTAGACAACTACATCTGCCTTCAAACCTTGATCCCTAACCTTCTCTTAGCAGCATTACCATCAAGACTTATGTTTACTGCTCTACTTTAGGAGTTTTACTGGTCGTTCGAGTCGTTCTTCAAGAAAAAAGAATCGTATGTGTCGATCCAAAGTGGCCCAAACTGAAGTTTTTCCTATCCAAAATTTCACTCTTTAAAGTGTAAAGCTCCCCACCACGAGTCAAAAGAAAAAAATGTCTGAAATGGAGATTGAATGCAAAAGTTATACCCAATTGAAGTTCTCCCGGAATGAAGGTTGTACACCAACCCAGAGTTTAAGGAAGAAACAACTTGGATTTTATAGAACCACCAAACCGAATTTTGAGGAAGTACAAAACTGAGTTTTAAGAAAGCATCGAACCAGATTTGGAGGAAGCCCCGACCTGGATTTTAAGGAAGCACCGAACTAAAATTTAAGTAAGCACCAACCTAGATTTTGATAAAGCACTGAACCAAATTTTAAGGAAGCACCGACCCGGACTTTAAGAAAGCATGCAACCAGATTTCAAGGAAGCACTGACTTGGATTCTAAGGAAGTACTAAGCTGGATTTTGGTGAAGCACCAAACCAGATTTTAAAGAAGGCCGGCACAGATTTAAAGAATGTCGATTCGAATTTATTTTCATGATATCTCCTTCATTTTTTATCCAGTCGACTTGAAATTTAGCCTCCTTAGAACATTCTTTAGATATTATAAAAATTGATTCTAATTCTGAACACTTCTAGATTTTGGTCGATTTGAACATATTTGGCCATAACTTCGCTATACAAACTCTAAATGACTCCAAATTTCTCACACTACCTCTGAAGATGTAACACCCCGTATTTCCTGTGAATATTAAAAGTAACGAATTAAAGAATACTTAATTTTTAGAAGAAGAATTAAGGGAAACGGGTTATGCCATTGCGTTCGTCTCAGAATTTTGCTTAAGATAGAGTCCGAGTTTGCGTGAATCAGGCTCCGTATGAAGAAGTTATGGTATCGGAAGATTTCAAGTTTAAACAGAAGTTAAATTAAAATAATAATTAAAGGTCAAAACTGTTCAAAATTCGAAATTCTGTCAAAGCGGGATGAGCGGGAAATTCCCCACTCAGAGGTGTCGACCCCCCTAGGGGTGTCGCCATAGGTGTCGACCCCCCTGCAGGGAGTTGACCCCTTTTGTGATCCAGATCCAGTGACGAATTTTTATAGCCCTGAGCTGATGTGGCCTTCTCTGATTGGCCTGATGATGCATTCTCTTGAACTGGATGGTTTGGATGGACCCTATGTTGATCTAAAGGCTCTTAATAATCCTAGACATCTATATATGCACTCATAACCCAACCCTAATTCTATTGCTCAAAGGCTATGGCGCCGTCATGCTGTTCATCCCCAAACTAGCTTAGCCGTCATTCTTCAACCTAAATTCAAGAAGAAAATTAGAGAGCCTCAAATCAAATTAGAAGACTAGTTTTGCTACAACAACAATGATTCAATTATCTTTTCTTAATCCCAGCAATGTAAGTCCACGATATTTTCAGATTTGAATACCTGGTTGTAATCTTGACATGTAATAAAATGAATCGAAGTCTATGCCTGATTGTAAGATAATCTTTTCAGATTTATCCCTATCCTTCAATTGAATATATGTCTTTACATGCCTTAGAGGTTATTTTTACTGATTAAATCAGACCTATTTTTGTTGTACAAGCTGTTTTGTTGTTTGGTGCTGGAAAACAATCTTTGTACAAGCTGTTTTACCAAGTTGTTGTTTTATCAATAAAGCAAAGTTTTATTTATTTTCCGTTGTTTAAATTTTGTCTGTTTTGTAAATTATCTGTTCTATACACTTATGACACTCCATTGAAGTTAATGCATTCCCTTTGTGAGTGACCTTAACGGAGGTGGGGTGTTACACGTGGTATCAGAGCTAAAGGTTACCAGAACAGATAAAAGATTTTTCAAAAGCATATTTTAAAAGGGGTGTTTTCTAAAACATGTTTTAAAGAAGCGTTTTTCAAGAGAAAAGTACTGTTTTTAAAGGCATATTCCCTAAAGCCATATGCATTATCTTTTGATTCTCTATTTGAATCTCTTCTTCCTTTCTTTTCGCCATAGTTTCGTAGCCATACGGCACATGTCGAGGGCGAAGTAGTGCCCAACCTCCATCTGTAGCCACAGTAGTTTCACCTGCGGCTAATTTTCTTTCAAGCCTTATAGGTTGCCGTGCGATGGAGGTAGTTTCGAGAAACTAGTCAATAAGCTACAAAAGGATAGCAAGGATGAGAATAAGGGTGTTTGGGCTAAGGAGCACAAGCCCAAGGATAAGAAGCTTGTTGATATGGCTTAATCCACGCAGAAGGAGAAAGGTGAAAAGAAAGAGGCCAAAGTGGAAGAATCACAAACAAGGAATTGGAATATAAGAAGGGTGGAAGAAATAATAGATCCCACGACAAGAGGAAGTGTCTTTTCTGTGGTATAACAGGTCATTTAATTGTAGGAAGAAGAAGACAGGTGGTTGTTTTCCGTATGGTGAAGCAGGGCATCTTATCAAGGATTGCTTGAAGGACAAGGACAAGAGCAAAGGACATAATCCTCTAGAGGGCAATTGCATGCTCACACTGCTAGTGTACCTAAGAGAGGTAGGAACGTTTCTGTTGAAAGTTTAGCTTTTCTTTTCAATAATCATGTTAGAAATTTGTTTGGTTCTGGCGCTTCACATTCTTTTCTATCTGCTTCCATAATTGAGTCTCTGCACCTTAGTACTTGTATAGCAGAAGATCCCATTATTATCTCAAATCCTATTGGGGGTTCGGCTCATTCATCTATGATTTGTTTGGATTTGGGAATATCTATACTAAGAGTTTAGTTTAGATGTAATTCTTATGTTTTTTTGGTTTCATGGGCGATGGGTTGATTCTAGGGATGGATTGGTTATCCAGTAATGGTGCCATTCTCAATTGTGAAAGGAGAGTGGTTAGACTTATGACTCGCCTCGGTAACACTCTTGAGATCTCTTATAATCCCATGAATTCTGTTCTGCTTAGCTACCTAGAATCTCATGATGCGTTTGTTGAAAACTTGCAGTCTATTAGAGTAGTCCGTGAATACTCGGATGTCTTTGAGGAGGTGAAGGGTTTGCCTCCAAAGCGAGAGATAGATTTCCGCATATACCTTGTTGATAATGCAAAACCTGTTGCTTTACCCGTTAGACACATGGCTCCAAGGGAAAGGAAAGAGCTCAGAAAGCAAGTTATAGAGTTGCTTGAAAAGGGGTTCATAAGGCGGAGTATTTCTGAATGGGGTGCTCCAGTGGTGTTTGCAACCAAAGCGGATGGTTCACTTCGCCTGTGCGTGGACTATAGGGAGCTAAACAAGCTAACCAAGAAGAATAGGCACCCACTTCCTAGAATAGATGACTCGTTCGACTAGCTCTTAGGTGCCTCGGTTTTCTCCCAACAAGATCTGGCCATCGGATTTCATCAGCTAAGAGTGGCTGAAGACAGCATAGATAAGACCGCGTTCAGGACCCCGTATGGTTTCTTCAAATGGCTTGTCATGCCTTTCGTCTTGACAAATGCACCCGCCTATTTCGTAGACTTGATGAGTAGGGTGTTCAGAGAGTTCCTTAATAAATTTGTAGTGGTCTTCGTGGACGACGTTTTGATTTTCTCAAAAAGTGAGGAAGAACATGCTTTGCATTTAAGGGAAGTCATGGATACTCTTCGTGCACATCAGCTGAAAGCAAAATTCTCCAAATGCCATTTTTGGAGAGATGAAGTAAGGATTCTTGGACAAGTGGTTCGACTACATGGAATACCCTCTAGCATAGTAAGTGATCGAGATCCTATCTTTACAAGCGAGTTTTGGAAGAGTTTGCAAGAGGCTGTAGGCACACAGCTATGCTTAAGCACTGCCTATCACCCTCAAACCGACGGTCAGACAGAGAGGGTGAACAGAGTATTAGAAGATCTCTTGATATTGTATTCTTGATTTTGGGGGAACATGGGAGGATCACCTTCCTTTGATGGAGTTCGCCTACAACAATAGCTACCAAGCCACCATAGGCATGGCACCCTTTGAGGACTTGTATGGGAGACCATGCCGATCACCAACTTATTGGTGGGAGTCTGCAGACAAGCTCATACTTGGGCCTGACATGATCAGAGAAACTTCAGAGAAGGTGGACTTGATACGAAGACGAATGAAGACCGCACAAGATAGACAGAAGTCCTACGCTGATAAAAGAAGGACCGACCTTGAGTTTGAGGTTCGAGGCAGAATTTTTCTTAAAGTATCTCCTTTGAAGAATGTCGTTCGCTTTCGGTCCGTAGGAAAATCGGCACCCAGATTTGTAGGGCCATTTCCTATCATTGAGAGGATTGGGAAGATGGCTTATAAAGTAGAGCTGCCCGAAAGATTGGTTGGAGTACATAATGTTTTTCATGTCTCTCATCTACGGAAATGCTTACATGAGTCTGTGGAAGTTGTGGAGCCAAGCATACTAGAGGAAGTAGAAGTGGAGCGAGAAGCAACAGTGAGAAAAGTTCCAACTCGTATCTTGGGTATAGAAGTTAAAAAGCTACGCAATCGTGAGGTTAAGCTAGTTAAAGTACAGTGAAGTGATGTTGAAGGAGACGCGGCTTGGGAGACTGAAGATAAGATACGCGCATCCTACCCTTTTCTTTTTGAGGGTACATCCTTGATCTCTTTTTCCATAAGTTTATGCATGCTTGTATCTGATCTATTAAGTATATCTCCTCGGTCCTATTTCTTAATCCTTAGGTAGAAACCAATGGATGTAAACATGTATTTGAAAACATGTTATGATTGATGGTTGCAAGTGGTTGCTAGTGGTTGCTCGTGGATGCATATACACACACACTAGGTACTAGATCGGCTCAGTCACTTTCATATTACATATGCATGTATGTATTTATATATGGATTGAAACCTGATATGTTATCATGTGGACGTTGCATTTGTATGAATGATTGTGCACTCATATAGAAGTTACAAAATACGATTAGGGATAATTGCATACATGATGGACTCATAGCACCGACATGATTCGCCTTAAGGAGGTCAACTGAATCAGTAGACCGCCTGATTTTGCATTAGATAAGGACATATACACACACTATGCATATGATCATGAAAACATTAGAAATCTTTTTAAGGACAATGGATGCCTGTGATTGATGGTTGAGTAAATGGATGTTGGATGTTAGGATACATTCTTCTTAACTTAGATATTTCGGGGACAAAATCCTTTAAGGAGAGGAGAATGTAACACCCCGCATTTTCTATGAATATTAAAAGTAACGAATTAAAGAATACTTAATTTTTTGGAGAGGAATTAAGGGAAACGGGTTACGCCATTGCATTCGTCTCAGAATTCTGTTTGAGATAGAGTCCGAGTTTGAGTGAATCGGGCTCCGTATGAAGAAGTTATGAAGTTCGGAAGATTTCAAGTTTAAACAGAAGTTAAATTAAAATAATAATTAAAGGTCAAAATTGTTCAAAATTCGAAATTCGATCAGAGTGGGCTGAGCGGGAAATTTCCCGCTCAGAGGTGTCGACCCCTCCAGGGGGAGTCGACATAGGTGTTGACCCCCCCTTAGGGGTGTCGACCCCCTCTCCCCTCCCCCCTCCTCCCGCGTAGGGAGTCGGCCCCTTTTGTGATCCAGATCCAGTGACGAATTTTTATAGCCCTAAGCAAATGTGGCCTTCTCTGATTGTCCTGATGACGCATTCTCCTGGACTGGATGGTTTGGATGGACCCTATGTTGATCTAAAGGCTCTTAATAATCCTAGACATCTATATATACACTCATAACCCAACCCTAATTCTATTGCTCAAAGGCTATGGCGCCTTCATGTTGTTCATCCCCAAATTAGCCTATTCTTCAACCTAAATTCAAGAAGAAAATTAGAGAGCCTCAAATCAAATTAGATGACTAGTTTTGCTACCACAACAACGATTCAATTATCTTTTCTTAATCCTAGCAATGTAAGTTCACGTTATTTTCAGATTTGAATACCTGATTGTAATCTTGACATGTAATAAAATGAATCGAAGTCTATGCCTGATTGTAAGATAATCTTTTCAGATTTATCCCTATCCTTCTATTGAATCTATGTCTCTACATGCCTTAGAGGTTATTTTTACTGATTAATCAGGCCTATCTTTGTTGTACATCAGGTTTATAATCCTCTTTGGTTCGTGATGTTATTCTTATGCCTGCGATAATGATTGTATCAGTTTATTCAAGAATCTATCTTTATTGGATCTAAATCTCTTGTATTAGGTCTGTTGTTACATTCCTATTTTTATGCCTATTCTTATTTTATGCTCCTTCTCTCTCTCTTCTCCTATTTCCTTTTTCTTTTATGAACCTGGGTCACCTTCGAACCTAGGCTGAAATTGCGAAATACGAACGATTGCAATATGGGGAATATTTTAGGTAAATATTGGGCACAATGTATTTGGTGAAATAATTGGGCATAACATATTCGGTGAAATTGTTGGACATAGTTTGTAACTTGTGATTTGTGGTATAAATGTTATTGTTGCTAACTTGTGGTAAATTGGAATATTAATCTAGATTGGGCGGAAACTATAAATTGGAATATTAAATCTAGATTGGGCATAACTATTGGTTGGGACGCCAAGCATAATATATATTGCGATTTTAGGGCATGACCATAATTGCAAATTTAGGAAGATTGGATGTAACCTATTTTGAGTAATAACTTGTAATTGAATTTGTCGGGCATAAATTGGGAATTGGAACATGACTAGTTTTGTGAATTTTGGATAACTAGCATATGAAATCTAGACTTGGACATGTATAGTAAATATGTAAATTAGCTAAAGATGAACGTGTCTAACCCGAGGTTAGATTGAGTTGCGGTGTAAGACTGCCAGGAACCACAAGGCACATCCAGCGACCGCAACAATATAGATCTAATGTGAGAGGTTAGCGCGTTAAGCCCAAAACCCGAGGTTAGAATGAGTTTGCGGTAGAAGTCTACCCAGAACCGCCTGGCACATCCAGCAACCGCAAACAACAGTTCTAATGTGAGAGGTTGAGGCATTAATGAATGAATTAATGCTAATGAATGGACATTCTAAGAATGGTAGAGTTAAGTTAACACAAGATGGTAACACTTAACTAATATAACATGATGTGTGATAGGGAAACTCTTAACCAATGTAACATGACAAGTGGTAGGGTTAAGTAACACAAGAGGGAAACACTTAACCAATGTAACATGACAAGTGGTATGGTTAAGTAACACAAGAGGGCAACACTTAACCAATGTAACATGATAACGGGTAGGGTTAAGTTAACACAAGAGGGCAACACTTAACCAATGTAACATGATGAACGAGTGGGGTTAAGTTAATGGGAAACACTTAACCAATATAACATGGTGAACGAATTGGGTTAAGCTAAGGGGAAACACTTAACCAATATAATATGATGAATGAACAGGGATAAGTTAATAGAAAACACTTAACCAATTACAATATGATGAATGAGAAGGGTTAAGTTAATAAGAAACACTTAACCAACATGACATAACGTGTGGATGGGTTAAGTTAACCTGAATGGATGGATAACACTTAGCCAATTTGGGGGGTATACGAATAGACACTAGGAAACCCTAGTAACGGGGACCCATTTCAGCAGTAACCCACATAGATGTATCACGGTACCCTGAACTAGGCAGGGTGGCGCACGATTACTGGGCTGATTATAAGTGGTCAAAATAGCGGCGGGGAGTACGTTAGTGTAGGTTCCGACGGATTACGGGCATGCAGGTACTCCGGAGTGGAAAAAGCAGGCACTGGGTACCAGTAGTTATACACTGTGCATCTTGAATCATGTCGGGTTGTTATCATAGGGATTGATACACCTTATGGTGGGACCAGCACAGGGTATCTACACGCAAGAGAGGGCCGATTGACACAGACACAAGGAAAATTAATAAAAGTAGGGAGCCGATCGATAAGGTAGTAAGGGTACATCTAACATCTTCATGGCAATTAGGCTGATTGAGGTAAGATCCGCATACTAGATGTACACTTGAGGGCTACCACAATTGCGGGGTTGGGATCACCTTATTATGTATCATAGGATACTAATTGGGACACTAGTAGGGGATAAAGATCCTTTTTCACAGGATACTAGTTGGGACAGTAGTAGGGAATACGAATCGTTCTATAAAAGACACTAGTTAGGATGCTAGTTGGGTGGTGCAAAGAAAATAGAAAATCAGAGAAAGAACCGAAGCGCATTCAGTGTATCTTACCTTGTCATATCTAACGATCATCATTTGTTGTCTTGTTATGCTTATTATCATGGTTATGACTGGTATCCAGTTTATTCATGTCATGATGCTTTTACCTATTTACATGTTGAAAGTCACTGGACTTACCAGGCTTTATGTCTGACTCTATTCTGTTTCGCTCTCTTTTCTTCCGTTCCCTCCTCCCCCAGGTTCACAGGGAGGGAACATTACCACTTTGCTCAGTTTTCTTTCCAAGCTCGAAGATAGACGATGTATTGCTTTGGACTCTCCTTTCCATAGTTATGGTTGGCTCATGCTTTATTGGGGAATATCATTGTCATTTCATGCTTCTTTATTTTGTTAAATAAGATAGATGCTTTGCTGTAATGGATATTGGTGTTTTGGTGCTGGAAAACAATCTTTGTACAAGCTGTTTTACCAAGTTGCTGTTTTATCAATAAAGTAAAGTTTTATTTATTTTCCGCTATTTAAATTTTGTCTATTTTGTATTTTATCTGTTCTATACACTTATGACGCTCCACTAAAGTTAATGCATTCCCTTTGTGAGTGACCTTAACGGAGGTGGGGTGTTACAGAAGACTTACATGCCCGTCTCCTCCAAATTTTGTCTGAATATGAGAAATCTAGATTTATGAACTTTTTCGCAAATCTTAGTTCTCAATCACCATTAGTAGACATTTTTACCTATTCAATCAACTACTAACTTGGCATAGAAATCATCAAATACATATAATAACATGCAATAACAATCAATTACTCCAACTATTGTATAGAGTCCAAATTAAAATAAAAATCGTAGACTAGCACAGATCATAAGTGGTTTCATCAGAAAATGTTTGTCACATATTCGTAACCTTTTAAATTCGTAGCTTTGATCAAAAATTATAATATTTCTAACATGTCTTACCATTTTAGAATTATTTTAAGATTAGGAAATCTAGAATTCTGTAAATAATATTAAATCACCTACATGTGCCTATGAAATATCAAATTTGAAAAGAGCTACTAAAACTAAATAGATCTTCCCTTGTAGTAGTCACAGATATGTTTTTCTAGTCTGGATCTATTCGCCTCTATACTTAGTTTTAACTTTTTATTTAGTTTTTAAGTTTTGGATGAAGAAAAGTTTGTTGTGATGGAGGTGGAAACTCTTGGGAAGGAGAGGGAAATGAAATGATAAAAATGAGTTGCAGTAACTCATTTCATCCCTTTATCTCCTTAATTCTAAATTCATATTGGGCCTACCTGAAAATGAGCCCAAATTGCCAAAAATGGGTTGTTTCTATCCTAAGAGTTTTTCAAACAACCATATCTCTAAATGGTTTATCCGTTTTCGATATATAACGACTATATGGAAAGGATACCTTCATCCCAAACCAACGGAAGTGGTTTCGATTCGAAATTCCACTTCAGTCAAAAGTTATGAACAAAATAAGATTTAGTCAAGGGGGAAAATGAACATAGAAAAATTCAAGAAAAATCCCAAAAATGAGAAATTCCATTAATAGCCATCTCTCTCAATTCCATATTTATACTACCTTGTATAAAAATAATATTTCATATTTACGTGTTAAAAAGGCACAAAACCACGGGTCGTTTCATTATTTTATTTGATCAAAAAAAGTTTTAGACTTGCTTGAGTTACAATTTCTCACCTGTGACATTAGAAGATAGAATAACAAGATATATGATCGTTCGATAAATTCTTTGGCTTTCCAAGTACATTCTCGGGATTATCGGACCATTGAATTTTCACAAGCAGCACTTTCTTGTTTCGTAGGTGTTTAACCTCTGAAAATAATACATACATAGGGTGTTGCATGAAAGAAACATCAAGTAAGACCTCAAGCTCCAATAATACATGGGTGTCAATTACAGAATCTGAATCCCATGGACACTTCCACAACTAATAGATGTGAAACAGGTCATAAACATCAGAAAACCAGGCAGGAAGTGCTACTCGATAAGCTATAGGACCGATACGCTCAGTAATAGGAAGTGGCCTTACGTACTAGGGAGACAACTTCCAAGTCTGGACGAAACATACCACTATTTTCAAAGAAGATGCATGGATGTAGATAGAATCACGAATAGAGAACTCAAGAGGCTTCCTATGTTGGTCCAAGTAGGATTTTTGATGACTCTTTGCCTCTTTCATCATCTCTCGAACCAAAATGATCTTCTTAGATGCTTCACGAATGGAGTCGGGGCCTAATATTTTCTTTTCCCCGGACTCTAACCAAAACGAAGGAGATCGACATAGCCTTCCATATAAGGATTCAAAAGGAGCCATGCCAATACTAGATTGATAGTTGTTGTTATATGTGAACTTAACAAGAGGAAGATGATCCTCCCAAGAACCCCAAAAGTCCAAAGCACAATCATGAACTAAGTCCTCTAAGATACGGTTCACCCACTCAGTCTATCCATCAGACTGTGGATGATATGCTGTATTTATATTTCTCTTTGGGCCCAAAGCTTGCTGAAGGATATTCCAGAAATGACTCCTAAAGAGTGGATCACGATCTCATACAATAGAGCTAGGAATACAATGCAATCACATGGCTTCCTTGACATATATCTTTGAAAAAGAAGATGCCTTCCTATTATATTTAATAAGAATGAAATGTGTAGACTTAGTAAGACGATTCACGATAACCAAAATTATGTTATGGTCTGACCTCAAACGAGGTAAGCCATAAATAAAATCCATTGAAATCTGATCCTACTTCCACTACGAGACCTCTAAAGGATGAAGGAGACAACCGGGTCGTTGATGCTCAGACTTCACGACCTGAGAAGTCATGCAGTTACTTACATAACTTTCCACATTTCGCTTCATGTTATTCCAGTAGTAAAAGCGACACATATCAGTATACGTCTTGTTGCTGCCAGGATGAATAATATACTTAGTACGGTGACATTCAACTAGAATATCCCGCCTATGATAAAAAACAGGAGGTATGACTAAATTGTTCTTCTTGCAAAGACAACTATGCATATTGATGCTGAAGTCCATCAACTCTTCGCCATGGGACACAAAATGACAATGCTAAATGAGAAATACAAGATCAAGATCTTGCCTTTATGCCTCGACAGTACGATCAATAGGCTGGGTCGTGCATCGATTCTAAATAATAAAACCGGAGAATCTGATGATGGTGCACGATCTTGAATATCACAATATGAAAGAGTCTCTAAGATGTTCCTTCTTGCAAGCATCATGGAAACTATAGCCACTTTCCAGGACTATACTGAATGTCAAAGATAAAGGAGGAGAGGAATCCGAGCTAAGACTATTGTCGTATGTCGAGCTTCTTTTGAATGAACAAGTACTTGAGAGACTTATGAACAGTATAGAGAATGAAATGCTCTACTAATAGACAATGACGCCATAAGGAAAGATGATGGTAGCATACCGAACCTTTTTCAAATGCATGTGCCTAGAAGAATAGGCTGTTACTTTAATTGCGATGCATAAGAACAACACCAAGGCAACAATCATCATCTAAACGATAAGATCTTAGTTCCATTAAGAAACCATTAGAATAGGTGTGTGAGTAAGAATCTCCTTCAATATCTGGAAAGAAACTTCGCATTTGTCCATTTAGATAAAACAAACACCTTTTCTAGTATGGCTAGTAAGAAGAAACACAATGCAGGAAAGTTCATTGGTGAATAGAGGTTATAACCTACCAATCCAAGGAAACTACCTATTTTAGATACGTTCCTAGGCCTTTCCTAATTTTGGGTAGGTTTGATCTTTGAAGGATCAAATGAAATGTCATCGGATGGTATAACGTGGTCGAGAAACTGGACCTTATTCTTTAGAATATGGCACTTGGAAAATTTGGCCTTAAGTTGATGTTGTCGAAGAATACACAACATAATTCTCAAGTTCCGAGCGTGATCGGCTTCTAATATAGAATACCTAAGAATGTCATCGTCGAATACTAGGATAAACTTATCAAGATATCCCTAGAATACTCAATTCATAAGATCAACGAAATAAGCTAGGGCATTTGGCTTGACGAGCTACTCATATGAAACATTTCAAGTGTCAAATGTCATGAGAGGAATGTTGTCCTCCACAATTCGCAACTGGTGAAAGCCCATGGCAAGGTGATGCTAAGAAAAGACCTTCACACCACTCAACTGATTGAACGTATTGTCAATCCTAGGCAATGGATATCGATTCTTGATGGTTACTTGTTAAGCTTGTGGTAATCGACGCAAAGCCTAAGAGTTCCATCGGACTTCTTCACAATCACAACCGTGAAACCCCGCAAGAAAGAGATAGACTAGATAAACGTTTTCGCTTAACATCTAATAGTTTCTTCTTGAGTTCCTCATTCTCTTTATTCGACATCCTAATAGGAGGCCAATTAACTAGTTGTGCACCTAGAATCAGGTCAATGTAGAATCCAATGGCCTCCTTTGGTGGCAAACCTGAAACAGGCTCGAAGATGTCAACGAAGTTGCAAATGACTTGTATCCAAGATATGTCATCCTCATCTCGGGACTCAAGAGAAAATAAGGATCCTTGAAATTGTAGTAAGCATCCCAAAATATAAGAGATAACTGGGCAGAAAAGTTGGGATGTCGAAAATATAGAACTTTTTCATAACAAAGGATTATGGCTTCGTATCGAACGAGCCAAGTCCATACTTTAAATCATATCAAAGCAAAGGAAATGAATCATGGGAAAATTCACGTAGAAGAAAATCCACAAATAAACATCTTAATTTCTTCACATAACATTCTAAGAGTTGTGGATCCTCATAAAGATTCACATTCCACAATGAAGTCATCAAATAAGTAGCATCCAAAGATATAGCATAAACTAGTTCCTCTGATACAAATGAACGCGGCGCACCCATATCAAATAAAACACGAATAGATCGGTCATAGAAGAGTAAAGAACCCATAAGGTTAGAAAGAGATATACCTAGAGGCTGTGAAGTTATACTAGAAGTGTCTACTGCGCAAAGCCTTCCCAAACGAGGACCCTTAGAAGAATTGAGGCACTTGGAAGACTAGTGTCTGTCTTGTTTTCACTTGCGGAAAACGATGGACTTAGGACACCCCCCGAATGAAATGATCACGAGAACCACAATTGAAACATGATTTATAAGTAAGAGGGGTTGTACTAGAATGAGAGGTGGATATAAGTGGCTTCTTCTTCTTACTTTATGGAAATGTCTTAGATTTATGAAAATAAAATTTCTTTCTGTTTATAATCTTATGAGTCTTAGCTTCATCGCTACTATCCTTTTCCTTTCCAGGTGCTTCAAGCTAAAGCGCTACATCAACCAATTCTTCAACTAATAGCTTAAATTACAACATAAGAGAATCCCTCAAATACTTCTTAAGGTCTAAAATGAACTTGAGGTTCTTCTTGTAAGAAGTGCTAATATGCTTAATACATATTTGGATAAGGCCTCAAAAGATGAAACATACTCGGCAATAGATGACTTTCTTTATTTCAACTAAAGGTAACGTCTAGCTAGGATTGCCTTCTCGGACTCAAGCATGAATTTGAGCTTAAATCACTCTCGAAACTATTTCTACTCTAAGGTAGAATCATCCATCTATGTCACAAGGAGCTTGTACCAATCTAGAGCACGTTCTAGCAACATGCTTAATGCAACAAGAACGTGGTGGTGGTTGGATAGCCCCATGCGAGTAGAGATATACTTTCATGTACGGAGCCATGACTAAACTTCTAACATTGACTTGGAGTGTGACACCCTACATCCATTAATGTCACCCAGATGCATTAAGTTCTGTGAAATGAAATAGGTATAAAGTAACAATAGAAACTAAAATTCACAAGCCAGAATAAAAAATGCAGCAGAAAACTTTTTAAACTTTTATTACTAAACAAAGTACATCATTACAGTTTCAAATATCATAAAGTCATAATTATAAACATCTACCTCGTCGAAAACGAGCCATCAGAGTATATGTACAAAACTATAAAAATCATATCCCTTATGATTCATAACAATAGTCATAAACCGAAATCAAAACAATACATGGAGTAAGAAATAGTCCAAGTCCAACTGAAATCAAAGAATCACGGCCACTGCTGCAATCCACCACCTTTAGAACATAGGGAGGGAAGGAAGAGATAAGGAAAAACAAAATAGGTTGGACATAAAATCTGGCGACTTGCAGTGATTTTTAGCATAAGCATAAGGTAAAGAAGTATCAAGACATATCAATAGTACTGGATATAAAAATACAGTAAAGTAAAAAGTACGGAATAAACGAGATAAGATAAGACACGATAATCTTCTCATTCATCTCCCAGAACATAATTTCTGCACCAACTATTAGGTTGTACCTAATTATTACTAGTGATCGACTCCAGTAACAAACATGAATAACCTGTGCCAGCCAAGGCATTCGGGGATATCAGTCCTGAATCCATCAACTTTAAAAGACAAAGCCCTATCCGTCGGTGTTACAACGTATTATCTTCCCCAATCAAACCCATGCACGCTTATGACTCCACCGAAACGCACCCTTACCCACCTCCAGAATTTGAACCTCTTACAATCATCCATCAGTAAAGCGTGGCATATCCTCTACCTTGTGTGAAACTCGTTTCATAACAGAAGGGTACTGATTTATACGGGTTCCAGATAGACAATAGATTGACACAAGACACCCCTTGGCTTGGCTCCCAAACTAGGATTTTAATAATCCCCTAAATATTTTAACAATAGACATGGACCTCTAAGCTTATTAAGCAGACAGGTTTAAGTTCATTAGTAAGCTTAGTATAACCTATGTTATATCCCAAGGTTGTAAATGACTATTCTTACTAAATGTTATTCTTTATACAACCCTCTCGCAAATCAGGTAGGCACCTGCTTAGATGTTACAGATTACGGTAACATGCTTTACTTAATATACATCTTATTCCCATAATTTCCCATTACATGTTTACTTAATATTAAATTAAGTCCAACATATTTAGATTTACAAGTTTGCATATTATTCCTTTATAATTATCCCAATAATATAGTCAATGGTTCTCAAATTCCAATATGCCTATATCTCCTTTTTATTGCTATATAGATTATTCCAATTTATCTCAGTTTTACGCAACTTAAATGGAAAAAGGCCTAATCTCTCATTGGCCTAGGCTCAGCGCAAAATAAATGAAAAGGAGAAGTAGACCCAAACTCAGAAACGAACAAACTGAATAAATAGACAATAACATAATGTAAATAAAACAATGATAGAATGGGGATAAGGAAGAAGAATGTACATATAAACAAATAATAACTAACAAAGGAATAGGTAATTAATAGTAATTAAAAGAACAATTACATATACAAATAAACTTATAAATACTGATACTTTCAGATCCAATATATTTACTGCCAATATCCTTTTTAAATTGCAGATCTAAAAATAACATAGAACTCAGAGAGATTTGTAATAGATCTAAAAAAGGCCTTTGAAATTGATGTAGAAGAAAAATTATCCTTTCAATCTATATTTTGACAGCAATCCCAGTGTTAGTACTTATAATGATCCCCTAACCACTAATAACAGTTTTGATGTATTGCAAAATGAAGTGGAACAACTTAGAGATAAAGATGAAATTCACAGTGCTAATATTATGATTGAAAATAATGTCAACATTGAAGGAAATATGAGTGAAGAGATTCAGAATAATAATAAGAGTAAGTTAACTCAAAATATTGAACCTAGTGTTTTCGAAGAAATCCAAAAGGCAAAGTCTCCAAAATCAAACTTGGCTAATGACACTAGTGGCTCTGGAAGTTTTGAATGCAGTCATGAAAGTTAAGTGGTAAATGTAGTTGAAAACAACTACGACCTTAATAAAACTGAATTTAAGCCTGCTCTTGCTAAGTCCCTACTTGTTTGTGTATTCTATATTCTGTTGAGACTACAGATGATGACAAAGAAAAATCTAATGACCAAACAATTGGGCTTTCATCTCAATTACATAAACAGTATCCTATTGAAAAGAATAGAACCACCAATAAAACTCCTGAAGCAAGTATTAATCATCCATACAGTGACATAACTTCTCCTCCTGGTTACAAGTCCATGACTAATTCTCACTTGTATGTTGCTGAAAAGGCTAGCAATGAGCTGCATAGTAACAAAAAGAATAAATCGGTAGCGACAGACTCAAACCAGATCCAAACGAGATCTAAGGAAAATGTCCTCAATAAACAATCTGAGTTATCCAATGTTACAAAATATTTGTGTCTGGAACATTAGAGGAGCTCACTCAAATATTAAACTTGATCAATGTAAGCTCTTAATTAGAAAATACAATCTTAGTGTACTGGAAATATTGGAAGCTAAACTTAATGAACAACTGACACTACGAGCTGCCAAGTACATTAATCCAAACTGGTATCATATTCACAACTTACTTGACTCTAATTATGGAGAGTTATGTTAATTTTTGACCCTTTTGTTCACAAATTTACATCTATCACTTCCTCTATTCAACATATTTACTATCATAACTTTCATGTACCAACTTCCAAGTCATACTATTTCACATTTATTTATGCTGTTAACTCATTTAACGCCAGGAATTCTCCCTTCTATAGTTGTTGCCTGATTTTAGACAACATAAACATCCTTGGATTATGTGTGGTGATTTCAACTCACCTCTAAAACTTTCTGACAGAGTGGGAGATTCTCCTGTTTCACTCTTTGAAATCATATTAATTAACATTTATATCATTGACATACCTTTTAGAAATCAATTCCTTTGGGGTAGCACACTCATGGAACAATAGTAAAAGAGAAGATCCGCATACATTTTCTAAAATAGACCATGCATTTTGTAATGAGGTATCACTCAACACTTGGCCCAATATGTCTAATGAACTGCCTCTTCCTTTACATTCTGATCATTCTCCTCAGTTGCATAGACTTGGTGAGAATGAGACTAGAAGATATCATAGGTTTAAATTCTTTAATGCTTGGATACTTGACCCTGAAATTTTAGAACTTGTTAACCAACAGTGGGCCTTACCTACTTTTGGTAACCCAATGTACATTCTTCATAAAAATATGAATTCACTTAAGTTTGCTTTAAAAACCTTGTCTAACTCTAAATATAGTAGTGGAACTCTTCAGTCTTAACACTGGTGTCAATAGTTAGAAACTGTGCAAACTCATATGTTTAATGATCCTAGCAATCCTAATCTTGCTAGTGTTGAAAACCTATTTTCAAATAACTACAAAAATGCACAACACTATGAATCATTGATGAGCCAACAAAAATCAAGGGCAAGATGGGTTAAAGAGGGTGATAGAAACACAGCATACTTTCATGCAGTCTTAAAAGCCAAGCATACTAGAGACCATCCACACAGTCGCTGATTTGAATGGACAAGCAAACTCTACCTTTCTTGATGTACAATCTACTTTTGTACATTATTTTTCTGACCTTTCTAGCAATACCGAAAATTTTGAACCCAACTTGGAAGACATTGACCCAATGATACTGCCTGAGCTAAACACATTACAGTACAGTATATTAAGTGCCACCATCACTAATGATGAAATTGAAAATGCAATGTTATACCTTAATAAAAACTCTTGTGGTAGCCCTAATGGCTTTAATGCCTTATTTTTTAAGCACTGCTGGATCATAATACAAAATGATGTATACAAAAATGTTCAACAATTTTTTAAAAGGGTTAAAATGATGGATTCTTATAACAGTATGGTTATTGATTTAATTCCTAAAGTTAAGAATGCAAGTACAATTAATGCATTTAGACCTATATCATGCTGCGACTCTATATAAAAATGCATCACTAAAATTTTAGCTAACAAATTCAAACAGGTTCTGCCTGAAATAATTTCCATGAATCCATCTGCATTCTTGCCTAGTAGAAGAATTCTAGATAATGTCTTGTTAGCTCATGAGTTACTTAAAGGCTACAGAGTTACACATAATTCCCTTAGAATTATGCTTAAACTTGATATCAGAGAAGCATTTGACACAATATAATGGACTGTTATCACTAGAATTATGAGCTATATGAACTTCCCTCCTTGTTTCATTGCTTGAATTTATTCTTGCGTTAGCTCAACTCACTTTCCAGTTAATGTGAATGGTACACCTGTTGTATTCTTTGAAAGTAAGCATGGGATAAGATAGAGGGCCTAATATATGCTTATATTCTAATCATAGTTATGGAGCTACTCGCAAAAATGCTTGATGAACTTGTAGATAAAAATCTTTTTATGCTAAATCCGAAATGCAGTAATCCTCGTATCACTTCTCCTATGTTTGCTAATGAGTTAATTATTTTTTGAAAACCTGAGACAAGAACAATTTTGAACATCGTGAATACTGTGAATAGATTTTATAGCATGACTTGCCTGAAAATCAATACTGAAAAATATGAATTTATAGCATCTAAGGTTTCTCTACAATAAATTAATCAAATTCACATTCTGACTTGGCTTAGATGCAATGTAGAAACAATCACATATATGGGATTTCCATAAGCAGCTTCCAGGATAACAACACAACTGTTTATGATTATATGATAAGATTACTGCTAGGCTTGACTGTTGGTCTGCTAAGATGCTTAGTCAACCTGGCAGAGTAACCTTAATAAAAGTAGTTGTGATATCAATGCATGTGTATTAGGCAAGAACATTTATCCTTTCACAAAAACTGATTCTTATGATTAGAACAGCCTTCATGAGGTTTTTGTGGAAGGGGAATATCCACACGAAGTATTAGAAAACCCTATCTACAAGGGTAGTCTGGGGGATTGTAAACATGTGTAAGTGGAACATGGTAGCTTTTGGCAAGCATTTGGATGATATACTTTGTAAAAAAAGATCCTTTGGATTCAATGGTTGTATTGTCGTGTACTTAAAGATAATAGCTTGTGGTCAGTGAATTTAAATCAAAATAATAGTTGGACTTGGAAGATTTTGATCAAACTCAAAACTTAATTTCTTCCATGCTTTAAATTCGGGCCAAAAGCTTTTGGTGGTGTCAACATTTGGCTTGATCCACGGCTGGATTATGGTTATATTATTGGGAACAAATTATCATTTCTTGATAAGCAACAATCTGGGATTGGTCAAGCTAGCTATGTTTCTGGTGTAATCACTAGCAATATGTTCATCTTACCCAACATTTCGAACAAAACGTAATGGCAATATGGAGCAGAATCAATTCCAACAATAATCTTACCAGCTTTGAAGACCATAACTTATGGAAGTGGCAAGGTGAGCAGTTCTCTATTAAGAATATGTACATTGAACTACAAGGTGTTTCATCCATGCTTCAATGAAGATGGCACAAGATCATTTGGAGGAAAGAGAGCTCTGCCAAAGAGAATTTCAACTTTTGGAAAATAATTCATCAAGCTATCTTAACTAAGGACAATCTACGAAGACGTGGAATGCAAGTTCATCCAATTTGTAGCTTCTGTAATGTGATACGTGAAACTGCTCTCCATATCTACTTTCAGTATTCTGATTTCTGCCTCTATTGAATGAACTATGGCTAAAACTGGATGCAACATGCTTGGCAGCCCTTTTAACTAGGAAGAAATGAGGAAAAGTTGTGAAGGAAAGAGTGCCAGTGCAACAGCTATGTTTTGAAGATGTATGTGCACAAGGTTTGGCCAAAGAGGAACACTCGGGCTTTTGGGCCTAATAAAGCAAAAAAATTAACCCAATTAAAGCAGTTGCTATGGCTAGACATTCGAAATGGGTTAAATTTCCTGAAATTTAATTTTGATCCTAGAATTATGATATTTTAATTTTTTTCTCTCATTCTTGTATTTTACATATTTTTTATGTGTTAGATTCTTGTAGCTCTTGATATGCCATGTGTTGTCTGTTTTCTTTTTTGTTTTATTCCACTTTGTCTCTGTGTAATCATCTTTGGTATATCAGTAAAGTGGTAGGGGACCACTCAACCCTATCGGCTTTACCAAAAAAAAGATGAAGAATAATATGGTGTAGGAAAATAGTGAGGGTGCTAGTCTATTTATAGGTGTGCTAGGGTAACATATGTCATAGGATCTTAGGGTTTAAATCTATACTATCAAAAATACATCATGCTGAGTCAGCAAAAGAACCTTGCACACAAACCCAACTAGGTGCAGACACATGCACGTTGCCTAGCCACGGGTGGGTCGACCCACCTCCTATATGGGTCGACACAAAGGTCAACCCATGTAGGGCTTGGTCGCCCTATTACTGTTACATCTCTTCTGAATTAATTATTTAATTATTTAACTTAGTTCAAACTTCTTTCAATCATAGCTTGTTCATACTTAGTCCGATTTAAGCAAACCAAAAGTCTAAATAACTTAGAATTTTGTAACGAACGCAATGGTAAAGTCCATTTTATCCAATTCTAAATATTTTATTAATTAATATTCAATTTGTTAGTCTTCTTCATATAATTATTGTATATTAAATTCTAGGGTGTTACATCTCCCCTCCTTAAATGATTTCATCCACAAAATCTCCAAGTTAAGAAGAATGTTATTAATGTTATCAACCATTATGTACACCCATCTACTCATCCATCAACCACTGGCATCCATTGTCCTTAAAATTTATAATGCTTTGTATGAAAATATGCTACGGTGTTGTGTATTTGTCCCTTAGCTAATGCAAAAATCAAGCAGTCTACTGATTCAGTTGACCTCCTTAATGCAATTTATGTCTGTGCCATGTATCCAATATGTATGCAAAAGATCCCTAATAATACAAATGAATTCTATATGTGCAACAACCATTGACCAAAATGCAACATCTAAGTGATGATTCAACCATTTCCATCCATGAAAATTAAAATAGAACACATCCATTTACAATATGTAAGTGTTCTTGTTAAGCTAATCCCTAATCTAGTGCCTAATGTGTGTACGTGTATTCACTATCAATTACTTGCATCCAGTTTCAACCATCAAACAAAACATGTCTTAAACACATGTTGTCAATCATTATTATCATCATAGGTTTCTACCTAAGAATCGAGATTCAAATGATTGGGAAAAACAAATTCAAATTCAAAAGTCTAGAAATGAATTAAGAATGTACTCTCAAAGAGAAAAGGGTAAGAATCCCGAATATTGTCTTTAAGTTCCCATGTCGCATCATCACGATCTTCTCCCCCATTGTTAATTCACCAACTTGATCTCCTTGTTGCATAGCTTCTCAACTTCCGATCCAAGTATATGGGTAGGAACTTTTCTAACTGATGCCTCCTTCTCTATCTCTACATTCCCAACTGTACTTACACCTACTACCTTTACGGAATCATGTAGACACTTCCTCAAGTGGGAAACATGGAGCACATCGTGAACTCCCGCCAGTCTCTCTGGTAGTCTAAATCTGTAGGTCATCCGACATGTCCTCTCAACTATGGAGAATGGACCTACAAATCTTGGTGCCAACTTCCCTACTGAGCCAAAGCGAACAACGTTCCTTAAAGGTGACGATAAAGACCATATCTCCTACCTTAAAATCTAAGTCAGTACTCCTCTGATCAACGTATGACTTCTGCATGTCCCGAGCTGCTTTCATCCATCTGCGAATCAGGTCTATCTTCTCAGAAGTTTCTCTAACCATCTCAGGCCCAAGTAGAAGTATGTCCGTAGACTCCCACCAACATGTAGGTGATCTGCAGGGTCGTCCATAAGGTACCTAAAAGGGAGCCATACCAATGCTCGTCCAATAACTATTATTGTAGACAAACTCTACCAATGGGAGATGCTCCTTCCAAGTCCCTCCGAAGTCTAGGATACACCACCTCAATAAATCCTTGAGAACCGTATTGACCCTTTTAGTCTGTCCATCCATCTGAGGGTGATAAATGGTGCTAAATCGTAACTGTGTTCCTAGTGCCTCCTGCAAACTCCTCCAAAACTCGTTCGTAACGATTAGGCGACGGTCACTAATAATACTGGAGGGTACCCCATGAAGTCGGACGTTCTCTCTAAGATATACCGATGTTAACCAACCTGTTGTCCACTTGCTCTTAACTGGGATAAAGTGAGCGCTCTTAGTCAACCTGTAACCTATAACCCATATACTGGTGTTTTCTTTCCTCAATCTGAGAAAACCATCAATAAAATCCATAGAGACGCTCTCCCACTTCCACTGTGGTATGTCTAGAGGCTGAAGCAATCCACCAGGTTTCATCTGTTCAATCTTTACTTTCTAGCAAGTCAAATATCGGGTCATATACTCTGCAACGTCCTTCTTCATACCAGCCTAACGAAAACTCTCTTCATGTCTCTACATATTTTCTCACTACCCGGATGAATAATCATCTGAGAGTGATGAGCCTCCTCAAGAACCGATCTCAACAAATCACCATCTCTGGGAACACACAACCTTCCATCTCGGCGTAGCCACTCCTTCTCGTCCACAGAATACCTAGCAAGGTGGCTGAGGTCTCCCCTCTACTGAGTCTGTATATGATGTCCACCAAGTATTGATCCTCGTGCTAAGTGGATCCAATGCGCTCCAAAAGAGTAGTACTCACCTCAAACGATGCGAACAAACCGGGTGCAAAATCCGTAGATGGTATGAAATCAAATGACAAGACCAACTCCAAGCTCTACCACTCTAGAAATAAAGGACTCAAGATTATCCTTTGATACATAATGCATATGAAACAACATTTCCCTTACCTGGGGTATATGCTAGCTCAAAATAATAGGACGTAAGGAAATCCATCCAACGTTGTTGTCATAAATTGAGATCTTTCTGCGAGAACAAATACATGAGCGACTTATGATCTTTGTAAAGCTCGAACCTCTCACAGCGTAAGTAGTGTCGCCAAGACTTGAGTGCAAACACTATCATTGCCAACTCCAATTTGTGGGTGGGGTAGGTTTCCTCATGAACCCTCAATTGCCTACTCCTATAGCAGATTAACTTACCTTCCTACATCAACACATCACCTAAACCCGTGCCGTAAGCATCCGTGTAGACGGTAAACATCCTGGTACCATCAGGAAGAGTCATAACTGGAGATGATGTAAGTGCCTTCTTTAATCTCAGGAATGTGTCCTCGCAATCTATATCCAAAGTAAAAACTAGATTCTTCTTCATCAGACGGGTGAGCGGAGCTCAAATCCGTGCAAAGTCCCTAATGAGCTTCCTGTAGTAACCCGCAATCCCAAGAAATTCCTAACCTCTCTTGCATTCTTAGGGGCTTTCAAATCTTGAACCGCAACAACCTTAGCGGGGTCCACCGCTGTTCCATCCTTGGAGACAACATGCCCAAGGAACCTTATTTCCTTGCGCCAGAAATGACACTTAGAAAACTTAGCTTTTAGCTGATGCAATCTGAGAGTACGGAGAACCTATCCTAAGTGTATGTCATGCCCTTCCTCGCTCCCCAAAAAAAGTCAGAAAATCATCCACAAAACTACTACAAACTTATTCAGGTACTCCCTAAATGGCCGACTCATCAAATCCACAAAGTACACGGGTGCATTGGATAGCCCCAAAGGCATGACCAACTAGTCAAAGAATCCGTCGGGAGTCTTGAAAGCAGTCTTTTCTATACTGTCATCTACTACCCTAAGCCGATGAAAACCTGTGGCTATATACAACTGTGACAAAAGCGAAGCGCCCACTAACTGGTCAAACAAGTCATCTATCCTCGGGAGTGGGTGTTTATTCTTTTTTGTGGGCTTATTCAACTCCTCATGGTCCACGCATAGACGGAGAGAGCCGTCTGCCTTAGTCGGAAAGACAACTGGTGCCCCACATTCAGAAATACTCCAATCCCTTCTCGAATAAACCACCCACTTGTATATTGAGCTCCCTCCTCTCTCTAGGAGCCATGTGGCGCAATGGTAAAGAAACAAGCTTTGCATTCTCTACCAGGTATATCCAAAAATCTATCTCTCATCTGGAAGGTAATTATTTAACCTCATCGAACACGTTCGAGAAGTCTATGACTATGGGTACTGAATTAAGATCGTCAACGGAAATATCAAGAGTATCTAGGAAGCTGAGCATTACTGACCCTCGTAGGTCATGAGAAATCTCGAGAGTTCTATCGTGGCACATCAGAAGCCTAACAACTCTCCTCTGACAATCAAGGATGGCACATACATGGCTACCCAATCCATTCCTAGAATAAGCCTGTAACCCATAAAGCCTAGAACATATGTGTCACACTCAAACTCAATTCCTGTAACAGAAATTCTCAAACCCTACATATCATAGACAAGTGAGTCGTTCCTCCTATGGGGTTTGAGAACACAAGTGGATCAGAAATTATAAAAGTATCTAAGTGTAGACTATTAACAACGGAAATGGATATGAATGAATGAGAAGCACCTGAATCGAACAAAGTCCTAATAAGAGAGTCAAAAAGGGAAATCAACCCTTTACGGTGACTTTTGTACCTCGGTCCTGACTACCATCCTCGAGTGCGTGAACTCAAGCTCTAGATGATCCTGCCGTCTAACCTTGCTTATTAGGGCACTACTTGGTGTAATGTCCAACTTGTCCGCAACTGAAACAAGCATTCTTAACCTTCCTATAGTCTCTGACAAAGTGTCCCATACTCCCACAACCATGACACTTAACTTCTGTCTTGATTTTTTGCCTTATCAGGTTTTCCTCCGTTCTTTGCCACACCCTTATTGGGCCACCACTTCTTCTTTTCAGCCTTAGTGTAACGACCCACATTCTACGCATCGGAGGATCGTAGAATATTTGTTTCACTTACATGTGAAGCCGTATGGTCGTGTAACTTTGGGAAACGATTATTGGGATCATTTCCCATGTTCATGATTTTTGCCGATTTTTAAATGACTGTTTTTCCCCTGGCGAATCTTGTTTCTTCTATAACTTTAGATTGGAAAGGAGTTTTGACCTGAAACCACTTCCATCGGATTTCGATGAAGGTTTACCTTTACGTGGAGTGGTCACATTAGCCAAACGGACTTACCATTTGGGAGATATGGCTGAAACAAGGTTTGGAAGGTGAAAAATAGCTTAACAGGCCCAAACTAGGGTGATTAGCAGCTAGGCCCATAACCCATTTTGGGATTAGGGTTATGGGAGGGCTGATGGAGTTAGGGAAAACATTTCATTTCAGATTTCCAGCCGCCATTTACATCCTTGAAACCCTAGCAATGGCCTCCACCTTCTAAATCACACCTAAATCACTCTCTAATTGCGTATTAGCTTAATCTACACCAAATCAAGGAAGATTAGTCTTAAATCAGAGTTGGAGCTGCTGTGTTGCATTGGAAACCGCGCTAAAATAGTAGAGTTTCATATCTAAGATTTTATTTGTGGCTAAGGTGAGTGATTTGCATTGTTTTTCACTGATTACGGCTAATTTGGGGTGATTAGTGTTAATTAACGAATTTATACATTATAAAAATCTGAAAAAATATGAAGAAATTCTTAAATATTATTTTGTGCCTCTATTAGAAATTTGGGTTAATTTGGAATTACTTTGCTAATCCTGATGTTAGATTTGATTAAAACATGATTAAGTGGAAAACATGGGTTCTGGGTATGTTTGATCCATATTGACATGTTAAATTGTTGTTCTGGTGTTAATTGTCGATTATAAATGTTGCTATGATTGTTTGGAATGTTTTTTGATTGCTTAGTGAAGTTAGATTGGTCGAAAACGTCGTCGTATGGCGTAAATTGCTCGTTGGAAAAGTTGCAGGAAATTGGTCAGTAACCCATTCGTGAAGCACCCTCCACCACAAGCCGATCGTGACACTACCCTACCCCACGAACGACCTCCACAAGTCGGACGGAGCGTCATGACTCGAAGTGGATTCACGTATTGGTGGACCTTGAACTAGATTGAAGACTCACGAACCAGAGCACAAGTCACGAACCGGGTCCATACGAAGACCACGAACTGGATGCTCACCACGAACCGGAGCTTGGACCACGAGCCGCTATCACGAACCACGAACCAAAGCCTTGGAGCACCATGATCTGACAAGGAGGATCACGAGCCAAGTTGAAGAGTCACGAACCAGGGTGAAGACCAAAACCCGAGATGCAAAGGTAGTCCAAATAGGAAGTTAGAACTCAGGATCCAGACGGGAACCAACGAGTTAACTTCATGAGTTGGACTTTGCTGCGGGACTTGTATTAAGGGGTTATCTATGTCTATAGCTTTGACTCACCACTGAGAGACGGATATTGTCAACGGATCAGTGCAGTGGAGTTGTCATGACTCCATGAGGCAAAGTGATCGTAGCAGGGCTATGAGCCAGTGCAGTGGAGTTGTCATGAATCCATGGGGCAGATGGGACATAGCAAAGGATATTGGCTATGGATTAGTGCATTGGAGCCGTCATGACTCCATGGGGCGTAGTGTCGTAGCAAAGAATTGGGTGATCAAAGTGGTAGATATCGTATACTTTACGCACTGAGTGAGAGATGTGAGGATGATTGCTATGTTTGATGGTTGCTATCACCTTGACATGCACACCCCCTCCCCATTATTTTCACACTATGTGTAAGTGTCACCTTAGAGTGTTGTACATCATATCGTGCTAACTCTTTGGTTGCCAGGTTCAGGTATGGTTATGTATAACTGTTATTGTTCTGTTTTTGCTGCATATCGCTCATACCAGACTTTTATCTGATCCATAGTTTTATGTCTCTTCTTATTACTCTGGGTGCTCCTAAACGAGCAGACTAGAGACAGGTTAGCTGGTTATGCACGAGTAGCTGTCCGGAGACGAGTAGGAGGCTTACACGTATCATTTCCATATATTCTCCCTGTGTCGTTGCTGGTCACTACTTTGGGCATTAGTAGTGTACCTTCCTATTTTGCTTTAGAGACAGTTTAAAAGTTGTAATAATGATGTTTTGGATCATAAGCTGTATTTGAATTTTCCGCTGCTATGATGGTTTATTTTTCAACTTACGCATTATCTCACCTGTTTTATATCAAGTTATGTTATTATTATATTTTGTTCCTTGCACTGCGAGATATACTACAGGTTCTTTGATGATTCATAATTTCAAACCCTTTTTCCTTTGACGACTGTCCCGTGCTGGTTGGACATCGGCACAACGCATTTCATTGGAAATGTCGGCTGGTGTGGGGTGGGCCGTCACATTTGGTATCAGAGCCAGGTTGCGTAGTTAACCTAGGGGAAGACATCAGAGAGAGATAGTATATGTAGATGAGAGCCCGTATTTGTGATATTTTGGTTTTCAAATGCTTTATATATACTATTAGTATATCTGTGGATGAAGTCGCACTGCACTAGCACCATTATGGAGATGGTTAATCATTTTCTCTTTACAGATTAGGCAATGAGCCGATATACGAGGGGTACGGATTCAGGGGCCAATAATAGGAATGCTCCTGATATGAGGACGATGTTTACTACCTTCATGAGATAGATGCTTAGGGATGTTCAGGGGGCAGTTCCTAATGCTGCTACCGGTGGTGGTGCAGAAGTGCAGGCGCCTAGAGCCGATTTTGCCAAGCTCTGCAAGGATTATACTAGTCTTGATGAAAAGTCGTTCCATGGAACGGAATCGGCTACGAATGTTCAAGATTGGCTCGATAGTTGTGAGCGCATCTTATAGTACTTAGGGATCGATGATGCAATTAATAGAAAGCTAGCATCGCGTCTGCAAGGACGGGCTATGAATTGGTGGAATGCCATTAAAGCAGTTACTCCTGAGGATCAAGTTACTTGGAATCAGTTTAAGACCCTCTTTAGTGATAAGTTTATCCCAGCTGCTCATAAATCAAAATTGTTTAGGAAATTTTTGGAGCTTAAGCAGAATGGTAGGGCAGTCTCGGAATATATTTTTGAATTCGATACTTTATCGAAATATGGATTATCTCTCATCGAAACTGCTGAGAAGAAGAACGAGAAGTTCATAACCGGCTTAGATAAGTACTTGAGGGAAAGAATTATAAACCACATCGATGAGACATTCGAGTCTACTGTGGGAAAGGCATTGAGATCTGAGAGCCTTTACCCTAAGTCGAAGACCGAGGTCGCTATTACATCTTCATGGGATCCAAAGCCGCAAGCAAGCGGTGGAGGCAAGAATAATTCCCAAAATATGAGGAAGCAGGACCAAGCTAAAGATGGTCAGAAAAAGAATAAGAAGATGTGCTTTTGTTGTGGCAAGAAGGGACATTATGCCAAAGAATGTCGAGCAATGCTAGCGGACATGAAGTGCTTCAACTACGGCCAAGTGGGACATCATAAGGATAAATGTCCACAACCTCCTAAAGAGAAGCAGATTGTGAAAGCATATGCTATCAATGTTGTTCCTTCTTCTTTGAGTGCCCCAACTGCGACGGAGAAAGGAAAGAATGTCGTCATTCAAGGTATGCTTTCTATTTATGATGTTCATGTTCGAGTATTGTTTGATATCGGGGCATCCCATTTCTTCATATCTAGTGACCTGGTAGATAGGTTGGGATTGGAACCCGAGATTGTCGATAGATTTTTAGTTGTGACGAACCCGATCGGTGGTTCGACTAGCCTCCATATGATTTTTCGTAATTTGGTCCTATCGAGTCATGGATGTATGTTTTCTCGTGATTGCTTTGTCTTGGGCTTTACTGGGTTTGGCATTATTTTGGGAGTCGACTGGCTCCTAAGGTATAGGGTGGTGGTAGACTGTGATAGATTTTTGGTGACTATTAGGGCGGATTATGGGCGGAGGGTAGTGTTTGGTGGCCTACCTAGTGATGAGGTGATGGCTAGTTTTCTAAATTCCCTCGATATCCCGCAAGACGAGTTATCAGGGGTTCCCATTGCTGGCCAGTATCCGGATATCTTCGAGAAGTCACCGGACTTCCACCACACCGAGAGATTGAGTCCGTATTGATTTAGTGAAAGATGCCAGACCTATAGTGATGCCACTTCGTCGTATGGTACCAAGCGAGCAGCGATAGCTCGGGGTGCAAGTAAGCGATCTTCTGAAGAAGGGATTTATCCGAAGGAGTGTTTCCGAGTGGGGAGCACAAGTTGTATTTGCCACTAAAGCAGAAGGTTCCCTTCGTTTATGTGTGGACTATCGCAAGTTGAATAAGGTGACTAGGAAGAATAAGTATCCTCTTCCACGGATAGATGATTTGTTTGACCAACTGGAAGGAGGAAGAGTGTTCTCCCAATTGGACCTCACGACAGGATTTCATAAGCTCCGAGTAGCAGCTGAGAATATTCCTAGAACAACATTTCGGACGCCGTCTAGATTCTATGAGTGGTTGGTCATGCCATTCGGGTTGACCAATGAAGCAGCATATTTTGTGGATCTTATGAATAGCGTATTTAGGGATCAATTGAATAAGTTTGTTCTTTTGTTCGTAGACGATATCTTGGTTTACTCGAGGAAAGAGGAAGAACACAATGAACATTTGAGGATAGTGATGAAGGTGTTGAGGAAACACCAATTGAAAGTGAATTTTTCTAAGTGTCGCTTCTGGAGGAGGGAAGTGAGGTTCTTGGGCCTGTTGTTTCAGAGAATGGCATTGCCTTGGATCCTTCGAAGGTGGCTACGGTACAAGATTGGTCTATACCCAAGAATGCAACGGATGTAAGAAGTTTCTTGGGGTTAGCTGGATAATATCATAAGTTTATCCAAGACTTCTCCAAGATAGAAGCACCGTTAACTTAGTTGACCAAGAAGAATCAAGCTTTTGTCTAGAACGAGAGGTGTGAAAATGCGTTCAAGAGCCTAAAGAAAAAGTTGACATGTGCAGCAGTGTTAGTTATTCGAAAAGGGAATGAAGAGTTGACAGTATACACAGATGTTTGTGGTACCGGACTAGGTGCTGTATTGATGCAAGGAGGTAGGGTTGTAGCTTATGCTAGTCGACAACTAAAACTGCATGAGAAAAGATATCCTACCCATGATTTGGAACTGGTCGTGATCGTGTTCGCATTGAAGATGTGGAGACATTATCTCTTGGGAGAAAGATTCGAGTTGTTTACTGATCATAAGTCGTTAAATTACCTTTTCTCCCAGAAAGATTTAAATCTCCCTCAGCAGAGATGGCTAGAGTTCTTGGCTTCATATGATTTTGATATCGCATATACACCTGGGAAGGGCAATGCGGTAGTCGATGCATTGAATAGGAGACATGCCAATTTGGGGGCTATGTTTCTGAACGGAAGCAACTAGAGTATATTGCAGGATATGATTTCAGACCTAAGTGCGAATTAGATCCAGCTATGTTAGCAAATTTAAAGATCAGACCGACTTTGATTGAGCAGATTGGTTCCAATCAGAGGGACGATCCTAACCTATTGGAAATCATCTCCAAGGTAGAGATGGGTATCGACGACGAGAGAATGAATAAGTACGGTCTTGATCGAGAAGGATGGCTTCAGAAGAATGGGAGACTAGTTGTACCCAATGTTAATAGATTGAGAGATGAAGTGCTTAGAGAGTGTCATCACTCGAAACTGACTATACACCCCGGTGGTAACAAAATGTATCGGGAAATGAGGCAGACCTACTACTGGGAGGGGATGAAGAGAGATGTTGGGAAGTTTATATCCAAGTGCATGAACTGCCAGCTAGTTAAAGCCGAGCAAAAGAAGCCCGGTGGTTTGTTACAACCGCTGAAAATTCCCAAATGGAAATGGGAACAAATCTCAATGGATTTCATTTATGGTTTACCAAGGACTAGGTTGGGCCATAATAGTATTTGGGTGATGTGGATCGATTGACCAAAAGTGCAAGGTTCATACCGGTCAAGTCGAATAGAACGACCGCTAAGTTAGCAGAACTGTATATGAAATGGGTAATGAGATTTCATGGATTACCTAAAGGTATTGTGAGTGACCGAGATCCATTATTCACTAGTGGGTTTTGGAAGAGGCTTTAGGATCAGAATTACATCTCAGTGCCGCATATCATCCTCAAACCGACGTTCAGACAGAGAGGGTGAATCGCATATTATAAGATCTCTTGAGAGCTTGTATGTCGGATTTCGGAAGGTCATGGGATGACCATTTGCCTTTGGTTGAGTTCGCATATAATAATAGTTACCAGTCCAGTATTAGTATGGCTCATTTTGAAGCTTTGTATGGAAGACCGTGCAACTCACCCTCATGTTGGTTGGAAACCGGTGAGAAGTTCGTGCTTGGACCGGATGTAATAAGAGAAACTTCAGATAAGATCAAGGTTATTCAACAGCGAATGAAGGATGCCCAAGATAGGCAGAAGAGTTATGCTGATAAGAGGTGAAGAGATTTGAAATTCTCCGTTGGCGACTTGGTATTCGTCAAGATTTCTCCGTTAAAGCATGTAATTCGTTTTGGCAGGAGAGGTAAATTGGCACCAAGGTTTGTTGGTCCATTTCCAGTCCTCGAGCAAGTGGGGACTTTGGCGTACAAAAGTTGGGTTACCTGACAAGATGGCAGGAGTTCACAATGATTTCATGTTTCCCAGTTAAGGAAGTTCGTACACGACCCCGATATAGCTTTTTCACCGGATCAGTTGGATGACATCGAAGTAGAACCCGAGGCGATTGGGAACCGCAGGCTGATTTGTATTGCCGAGAACGGAACGAAGCAACTTCGAAGGAAGAGGGTGAAACTGGTCAAAGTCCAGTGAGGTGATAACGAGGATGACTGTACCTGGAAACAGAGGAGAGCAAAAGGAAGTCGCATCCAGACCTCTTTGCCTAGTAAGATTTTAATAGCGATAGTTATTCCCTTGTTAGTAAACTGCATGCTAGGATAAGCTTGTAGTATTATTATGTATGTTTGATTGTTGTAAATGGTTGATAGGCATGCAGGACCCATTGTATGTTTAATTAAGGAATTCCGGGGGCGGAATTGCTTAAAGGGGGGGAGAATGTAACGACCCGCATTCTATGCACTGGGGGATCATAAAATATTTGTTTCACTTACATGCGAAGCCGTATGGTCGTGTAACTTTGGGAAATGACTATTGGGGTCATTTCCAATGTTCATGATTTTTGCCAATTTTTAAATGACCGTTTCGCCCCTGGCGAATCTTGTTTCGTCTATAACTATTGATTGGAAAGGAGTTTTGACATGAAACCAATTCTATTGGATTTTGATGATGGTTTACCTTTCCGTAGAGTGGTCACATTACCAAACGGACTTACCATTTGGGAGATATGGCTGAAACAAGGTTTGGAAGGTGAAAAATAGTTTAACCGAGCCAAATTAGGGTGATTAGCAGCTAGGCCCATAACCCATTTTGGGATTAGGGTTAGGGGAGGGCTGATGGGGTTAGGGAAAACATTTCATTTTAGATTTTCAACCGCCATTTACATCCTTGAAACCCTAGCAATGGCCTCCGCCTTCTAAATCACTCCTAAATAACTTTCTAATTGCGTATTAGCTTAATCTACACCAAATCAAGGAAGAATAGTATAAAATTAGAGTTGGAGCTGCTGTGTTGCATTGGAAACCACGCTAAAATAGTAGAGTTTCATATCTAAGATTTTATTTATGGCTAACGTGAGTGATTTGCATTGTTTTTCACTAATTACGGCTAATTAGGGGTGATTAGTGTTAATTAATGAATTTATGCATTATAAAAATCTGGAAAAAATATTAGAAATTCTTAAATATTATTTTATGCCTTTGTTAGAAATTTGGATTAATTTTGAATTAGTTTGCTAATCCTAATGTTAGATTTGATTAAAACATGATTAAGGGGAAAACATGGGTTTTGGGTATGTTTGATCCATATTGACATGTTAAATTGTTGTTTTGGTGTATATGGTTGATTATAAATGTTGCTATGATTGTTTGGAATGTTTTTTGATTGCTTAGTGAAGTTAGATTGGTCGAAAATGCCGTCGTATGGCGTAATTGCTCGCTGGAAAAGTTGCAAGAAATTGGTCGTTAACCCATTCGTGAAGCACCCTCTACCACGAGCCGATCGTGACACCACCCCTCCTCGCGAACCACCTCCACGAGCCGGAAGGAGCATCAAGACCCAAAGTGGATTCACGAATTGGTGGACCTTGAACCAGATTGAAGACTCACTAACCGGAGCACAAGTCACGAACCAGGTCCATGAGAAGACCACAAACCGGATGCTCACCACGAACCGAAGCTTGGACCACGAGTCGCCGTCACGAACCACGAACCAGAGCCTTGGAGCACCACGAGCCGACAAGGAGGATCACGAGTCGATTTGAAGAGTCACGAACCAGGGTGAAGACAAAAACCCGAGATGCAAAGGTAGTCCAAATAGGAAGTTAGAACTCAAGATCCAGACGGGAACCAATGAGTTAACTTCATGAGTTGGAATTTGCTGCGGGACGTGTGTTAATGGGTTATCAATGTCTATAGCTTTGACTCACCACTGAGAGATGGATATTGGCTATGGATCAGTGCAGTAGAGTTGTCATGACTCCATGGGGGCAAAGTGATCGTAGCAGGGCTATGAGCCAGTGCAGTGGAGTTGTCATGACTCCATGGGCAGAGTGGACATAGCAAAGGATATTGGCTATGGATCAGTGCAGTGGAGCCGTCATGACTCCATGGGGCAGAGTGATCGTAGCAAAGAATTAGGTGATCAAAGAGGTAGATATCGTATAATTTATCCACTGAGTGAGAGATGTGAGGATGATTGCTATGTTTGATGGTTGCTATCACCATGACATGCACACCCCCTCCCCATTATTTTCACACTATGTGTTAGTGTCACCTTAGAGTATTGTACATCCTTTTGTGCTAACTCTTTGGTTGCAGGTCCAGGTTCAGGTATGGTTATGTATACCTGTTATTGTTCTGTTTTTGCGGCATATCGCTCATACCAGACTTTTGTCTGATCCAGAGTTTTATATCTCTTCTTATTATTCTGGGTGCTCCTAAATGAGCAGACTAAAGACATGTTAGATGGTTATGCACGAGTAGTTGTCCGGAGACGAGCAGGAGGCTTGCACATATCATTTCCATATATTCTCCCTGTGTTGTTGTTGGTCACTGCTTTGGGCATTAGTAATGTACCTTCCTATTTTTCTTTAGAGACAGTTTTAAAAGTTGTAATAATGATGGTTTGGATCATAAGCTATATTTGAATTTTCCGCTGCTATGATGGTTCAGTTTTCAACTTACGCACTGTCTCACCTGTTTTATATCAAGTTATGTTATTATTATATTTTGTTCCATGCGCTGTGAGATATACTACCAGTTCTTTGATGATTCATCGTTTCAAACCCTTTTTCCTTTGATGACTGTCCCGTGCTAGTTGGACATCGGCACTACGCATTTCATTGGAAATGTCGGCTGGTGCGAGGCAGGCCGTCACACTTAGGCTTAGCCTCTTCAGTCTTAACTTCTTACTTGTCCTCTTCCCCATCCACATGCATCGAATCCATATCCACTAGCCACTCAATAGTAGCTCCCATAGGGATATGTTTCAAAGCCAGCCCTTGGAGAGGTTAACTCAACCCTCTCACGAATCTTAAAGCCTTCTTGTGAGGAGTGTTTATTTAATCCAAGCCAAATCTTCCCAATTGTTTAAAGCTATTGATATATTCATTCACCGTCATACTTCCTTGCTTCAGACTTAAGAACTTCTCCATTTGTGATAAGAACTTCTCTCGAATCTATTCTTAAACTTATCCCATATGGCCACCGTCTTTTCTTCCTGAGTCACCTCCCACTAATATGATGCCAAGAGGCCAACTGAATCTTCCTCCTATCGTCTAGCTCCAATAATCAAAACACATTCTCTGTCTCCCTAAGCCAATTGCGAGCCTCCATGTAACTCTCTGTTCCCTTAACTAGCTTGCCTCCCATTGCACAGAAATCCTTACAAATATTAGAAAAGTTAACTACCGGGTTGGGTGGACCTACCGCGACAATAGCTAAGGGTGAGGCATTTCCTTGCACTTCGGTAGGTGTCGTAGCCTCTCCATATCTACGGAACTATGTCAGAATGGGAATGCCCTTGGGGGAAATTAGGAGCCCTAGACATACTGAGAAGGAGAAGAGACAAGGATTTAAAAAGAGATCGAAGGAATATTATAAATGACTAGAGGGGATATGTTTTTCAAAAATAGGTTTTAGTTGAAAATCTTTTGCTTTGAAAACGCTTTTTCAAAAACTTATTCTCTGGTCTTGTAACCTTTGGCTCTGATACCAAACGTGACACCCCACATCCCTTAATGTCACCCATATAAGTATGCATTAAGTTTTGTAAAGTGCAATAGGTATAAAGTAACAACAGAGAATAAAATTCACAAGACATAATATAAAATGCAGCGGAAAACATTTCAAACTTTTATTGTTAAACGAAGTACAACATTACAGTTTCAAATATCATAGAGTCATAATCATAAACATCTACCACGTCGAAAATGAACCATCGGAGTACAAGTACAAAACCGTAAGAAATCATATCCCTCACGAGTCATAACAATAGTCATAGAACAGAAATCGAAACAATACATGGAGTAAGAAATAGTCCAAGCTGAATTAAAGAATCACGATCACTGCTGCAATCCACCACCTTGAAAAACTGGGAGGAAGGAAAAGAGATAAGAAAAGAAAAATTGGTTAGACATAAAATTTGGTGAGCTCCAGTGATTTTAGCATAAGCATAAGGTAAAGAAGTATCAAAACAGATCAATAGTACTGGATATGAAAATACAGTAAAGTATAAAAGTACGGAATAAATGAGATAAGTAAGATACGGTAATCTTCTAATTCATATCCCAGAACATAATTTTTGCACCAACTATCAGAATATCAGGATTAGGTTGTTCCTAATTACTACCCAGTGATCGGCTCCCCTAATAGACACGAATACCTGTGCCATCCATGGTATTCGGGGATATCAGTCCCAAATCCATCAACTTTAAAAGATATAGCCCTATCCGCCAGTGTTACAACGTCTTATCTTCCCCAACTAGACCCATTCACGCTCATGACTCCGGCAAAACGCACCCATAGCTACCTCCAGAATTTGAACCTCTTACAATCGTCCATCAGTAAAGCGTGCCCTAGCCTCTACCTAGTACGAGACTTGTTTGATAACAGAAGGGTACTGATTGATACGGGTTCCAAACAAACGTCAGACTGACACAAGCCACCCATAAGCTTGGCCCCCAAACTAGGATTTTAAGAGTCCCCCAAATATTTTAACAGCAAACATGGACCTATTAGCTTAATAATCCGATAAGTTTAACTTAGCAGGCTTAATTTCATTAATAAGCTTAATATAACCTATGTTATATCCCAAGGTTGTAAATGACATTTCTTACTAAATGTTATTCTTTACATAACCCTACCGCAAATAGGCAGACACCTGCTCATATGTTTACAGATTACAGTAACATGTTTTACTTAATATACATCTGATTCTCATAATTTCCCATGACATGTTTACTTAATATAAAATTATGTCCAACCTATTCAGATTTAAAAGTTTGCATATTCTTCCTTTATAATTATCCCAATTATACAGTCAATGGTTCTCAAATTCCAATATGCCTGAATATCCTTTTTATTGTTATTACAGATTATTCCAATTTATCTTAATTTTACACAATTCAAATGGAAAAAGTCCCAGGCTCTCGTTGGCTCAGGCTTAGTGTAAAAGAAAAGAAAAGGAGAAGTACATCCAAACTCAAAAAATGAACAAACTGAATAAATAGACAATAACAGACTATAAATAAAACAATGATATGGGGATAAGGAAGAAGAATGTACATATAAACAAATAATAACTGACAAATGAATAGGTAATTGACAGTAACTAAAAGAACAATAATATATAAGAATAAACTTCTAAACACTGATACTTTCAGATCCAATATATTTACTATCAAAATCCTCTTTAAATTGCAGATCTAAAAATAACGTAGAACTCATAGAGATTTGTAATAGATCCGAAAAAGGCATTTGAAATTGATGTACATAAAGAATTATCCTTTCAATCTATATTTTGACAGCACCCTGACCCTTTTCCCTAATTTTATTTTTCAGAACATAACTTGGAGGAGGAAGAAGATGATGAATAATGTGGTGTCGGAAAATAGTGAGGGTTGCTGGTTTATTTATAGGTGTGCTAGGATAACATAGGCCATAGAATCTTAGGGTTTAAATATATACCATTAAAAACACATCATGCTAAGTCAGCAAAAGAACCTTACACACAAACCCGACTAGGTGCAGGCATAGGCACATTGCCTGGCCACAGGTGGGACGACCCACCTCCTACGTGAGTCGACACGGGGGTCGACCCATGTAGGGTCTGGATTTCCCTACTTCCATTACATCTCTTCTGAATTAATTATTTATTTATTTAATTTAGTTCAAACTTCATTTGAACATAACATGTTCATACTTAGTCTGATTTTTGCAGACTAAAAGTCTATCTGACTCGGAGTTTTGTAACGAACGCAACGGTAAAGTCCATTTTATTTATTTCTGAATAATTGATTAATTGATATTCAATTTGTTAATCTTCTTCATATAATTATTGTTTATTAAATTCTAGGGTGTTGCATGGAGCCTTTGAACGGCAGCCTCTAAGATAAGTAAAGTCATTACGCATATGTTTAAATGCGGATTTGCATGGAGGAAAATAACTATCTAGAGCTGGAGGCTAATTGCTCCTAATAAGCTCCAAAATCTGACCAGTCAACTTATAAACTCCCTATGGGCATGGGCCGTTGGTCTGCCAAGCTCCATTGATGTCTCCACTATCCTTTTCAGTCATTAGATGAAAGATTAAAAGAAGAGAAGGATTATTCATAGAGGTAAGATATTATTAATTAATTTCAACATATAAAATAGAATTAAAAAATAAATTCCTCGATGTATTCCTACATATATTTAACCGTAAAGGACATGAGAACGTTAAGGATTCAATTAAGGACAACTTCAATTAAAGACAATGTCACCACTTATATTATACTTTAATGTATTGTATTATGTATACTACCATGTGTTTATCACATTTTTTATGAGCTCACCTCTGATACCAAGCTATGATGCCCAACCTCTGGACACATATTAACAAAGAGCATTAATGAGTAATGGTGCCTGCTAATACGAGGAATAAGGCATGTTAGGAGCGACTACCCATGATTCTTAAACAGATATCAAGTACATCGATTAAGTGCTCATTTTTTCTCAAGTGGATTAACATAATTAATTCTTGCTTAATACAATACTAAGGTGGCTAGTGGATCCATCCAAAACACAACAATAATTAATATCACAGGTCACAGAACAACAAACATAATGACATATACATAGACATATACATCAAGTACAATACATAAGTGGCTATATGAACCACATTATATATAACATCAAGTCCCGTAAAAGAATTTGTACAGTTACCATAGTATGCTATAAAATAACTAGGTGATGAGTCCAAAACTTGCCTAAGTGATCAAAAAGTGGTAGGTAGTACCTAAAGAAAGCTGGATAGACTAGTATCTACATTGGGTACTCACATCTAAAAACTCAGTCAGACCCGAGTATGAAATACACGGGTCAGTCTAGCTGAAACAATGTGATAAATGATATAATAAGTGAAGAGTAATATACAATAATTGTATAACATATCAAAGAGAAGTGACCACGTGAATAATCAATGTTGTAACTTATATGAACAAAGCTGAACTAATCAACATTAGGTATAAGGATTTCCATCAATAATGTATTGCTAAGAACAAAGGCTAAGCAAATGGAATGTAATTATATTGCACGTTAAAACAAGATGAAATTATCACTACAAACAACAATATGTGGAACAGTTTGAGAGTTCATGCCAACAAGAATGAGATCACCATAAATAAACAATATGATAGCACTCAGGCTATATAAATTTAAAAAACATTTATTACCCTGGAGAAAACATTCATAAATTAACAAAATTCTAGCAATCGATGTAAAGAAATTTAGAAAAGCAATAATGTAAAGAATAGGACCCAAAAATCCAAGGTAGCCCAATAGTTGTACATGTAGAAAGGACCCAACAGTTAAACAAGTGGCCCAACAGCCTGCAAAATACTATTTACAAGAGACCCCACAGTCACAAATAGGACCCAACAATCCATGATTTTCCTAACAGCTTTATATATATATATGACACAATAATCCAAGTATTGATAATAACAACAATAAGATATGTTGCAGACTCTGTAATAGCAATCCAGATAGTGAAAACAATACATCATATACTGTACATTTTCACTTATTAATTTACTATCAGTCAGCCTACTTTACACTGAAAAAACAGCTTCAACTGAACAAGTCCAAAAGTAACTGATATAACTAACCTACATGTTCCATACCACACGGTTTATTATATCATTTAGATCACTTCCTTGTTCTCTCAAATAGTTCTAAAATGTGTGATTTTATATAAAAATATATTTTGAGGCAATAGGGTTTCTTAAACAATTTTGAAAATCATTTGGAAATTATTCCTTTGTATTGGAAAATATCTGTTTGTTAAACAATCTTGAAATGGTTTATAATTTTACAAAATAAGTTAAAAAACGTATCCCAAACAATTGTTATTCATATATAAAAATTCCTTTTGGAAACAATTTGCAAAAGCATGCATGGTGTGAAAAATATCATGAAAAAGAAGCAGTAACCGAACAACAACAATGTACACTATAATATTGGCTTTTGAGAAAGCCTTCTGAAATCAATTCATCAGGCTACTAAAACTCCACGAAACCATAAAAAAAAAGGACTAAGAAAACGCTAAAATCACTTAAGATAATAGTTGGAATGGAAAAATGAAAGGCTCGACTATACCCGGGCATCACACAAATTAGGTCGACCCTAACTTATGATCGAACCCTTCTTGGCTAAATCGACCCACCTGGACGTGAATTCTAAGTGAAGTTTGTGTGCCCCGAACCCATTTTTTTATCAATTTTTGGCCATATTTCATGACAAATGAATCTATGAAATTTGGTAGATCATAAGTTCAACAATCAACCAACAAATTGAAAAAAGAATTATAAGATTCCAGCACAAAATGAAAGAGCTATATGCTCTCAAAGTAGGACTGAAACAATGCGCTGAATTGAAACTAACAAAACTTAGAATTTGAGTTTACAGTAACTCAAATATCATCTGAAACAACAATTTTCACAACATAGATTCTTGTTTAGCATGAAAGTGTGAGAATATTCACCTTTAGGATGAATTCAAAGTACTTACAGAGAAGATTTGAGGCAAGATTGCAATTTCTATGCTTGGGAAGTCTTGTGAACACATGTAGAATGGTTTGTTGTAGCTTGTAACTGAAAAATAAAAAACAGTGAACAAAATAAAGATATTGATGAAATAATTCCTAGGTACTTGTAGAGATTACTTGTAACTATTGAAGCTAACAATTTTTCATAATTTTGGTTGATTATTTGGAGTTATATTTAAAGTTGGAGAAGGACGGGAGTTTCTTTTACTGTTAAACGAAGAGGAAGTATTTTTCTTTTTTGTTTGAAAAACTAGTACAGGGAAATTCTAGTTTCTAAATTTTTCCCTTGGGTAAGTAATTAGGGAATAAGATTAATTAGGGGCCTAATTAAATTAATAACAATTAGTTCAGACCATTAGTATTAATTTGAACCTATTTTTACACTATATTAACATATTTTAAGCCTCTATAATTCATTTTTACATCAATTCTACACAACTCCATATTGTTTCATTCTTATAAGATTTGTACGAGAGTATTTTAAGCCTTATTTAATTATTTTAAACAAAATTTGTTATACAACTATGACTAAATTTATATTTTGGTATTGATGTCCATTTTATTCCTTTTACTAGTTAAAACTCATAGTTTTAACGTTAAAGTCTCGCAATTTTCATTCTATTATCAAAACAAATCCCAAATTTTATTTAAGAATACTTTCCACTTCCATACATTATTTTCTGACAAGTCTTTTTGTTTTATTTTATTAAAATGTTAAGCTTTTGACAATTGAATTTTACAAAACACTTTATTACACCCATAATAATAACATAACCATATTAAAAATATTTAAATTGTTTAAATATCAACTTTTAACCATTAGGTCCACATTTTATATTTCTAGCTGCAACAATAAATTTATAAAACACAGTTCTTCCCTAAAATTCACTATTTGATTAGAAATTGTCGTTGCTTGAAATCAAATACATTAGGACCTTTTAATAACATATTTGGTGATAAATTCTACAATAAAGTTTTCTAAAACTTTATTTCCCACATTTCCATTCTTATTTATCAACTCAACAATGAGTTGAATCATTTTTATTGACTTTTTCAATTCAATCTAACATCAAATCTATTTACTTATAGAGATTACACTGAGTTTATAATTATTTATATATTTATAACTCCCGTAATCTTTAGTTCACACAATTGTAAGGATTTCTACGAGTTAACCTTGCCAAATCAAGTTTATTTTTAATTAATCAACATTTAATTATCTTATACATATAATCACACAAAATTCAAGGTTGTTACAACTAGAACTAAGTCATCGAAATATTCCCAAAATAATCGATTCATAAGATAAACAAAATAAGATAAGGTTTTTTTTAACCAAATAACATGATGAGCCGCTCGGAAGAACCATATTGAGTTCGGAATGTTGCGAGAGGAATGTTGTCCTCCGCAATTCACAACTAATGAAAGCCCAAGGCAATGTTGAGTTGAGAAAATATCTTAGCGCCACTTAGCTGATTAAACATGTCTTCGACCATCACAATGGATAATGATTATTGGTGGTCAATATATTAAGCTTGTGAAAATCGACGCAAAGCCTAAGAGGGCCATCGTTCTTCTTTACAAATACCACTGCGGCATCCCATGGTGAAGGGTTAGACTGAATACATTGTTTTTCTTCAAGTTCTAACATTTGTTGGAAATTTATATGGATTGTGTGTATATCCAATATGAAAGTATAAATAAGTGATATATGCTAAGTTGCAAAATAAAGTAAGTAAAGAAAGAAACAACCACACAAAAGATTTTATACTAGTTCAGACCTCCTGTCCTACATCCTGTCCCGAAGGTCCCCTTCGGAATTTCACTAACCAGTAGCCCTCGCTTTGCCTGGAGGGATAGGCTTTAATACAAGAGAGTTTCTTTGCCAAGAGTGTGTTATAGATTACATAGATTGGACTAATCGTGCAACTTCATCCTATAATCCCCTTGAGTAATATACACATGTATGTGCTTGAGAATATACAAGAATGCATATCCTTTTGATTGTATATATAAATATATACATACACACAAACATATATATATATATATTTGAAAATTGGTTCACTTTATTACGTACCAATTTCAAAATGCCTCATTAAAACCTTGCGCCCCCCATCCTAGATGGGTGCGACAACAAGGAAAAAGAGTGCAAATCAAAAAATACAAACAGATAATGTTCTGAAAGACAAACCAAAAACAAAAGAACTATAACAGACAAACACCTCACAACCACTCACATACCACAAAACATCTCAAATTTTACCAAACCTCTACCCATTATCATGTAGCTCAACACCCTATCTGCGCAAAAATGATAAATTCACTGCATTACTCTCAGTTTTACTACCATTGTCTTTGACTAGAGATTGAACCTCACTTTCAATGCACTGCAATCTGACATCCATAGGCAAAGCACGATTGTTGAAGATCCTGGCATTACGCTCCATCCACAGTTGATACATAGAAGTTATAAGAGAAGCACATGCAATGTCTTTGATTTGATCCTTCTTCTTGAAAGATTGAGCTAACAGATCAGTCTCCTCTTCCAGAGAAGCCAGAATGGTTGCATTCAATCCAAGCTTGCATTTCAGAGAGCTCCATATAAACCTGTTATAGAAACAATCAAAAAACAAGTGTCTTGCATTTTCCTCACCCTGATTACACAGTACACAAGAGTTACCGTCTACAATACCAAATCTGTCCAACCTGTCTTTTGTGTTTAATCTATTCAACATTGCCAGATATGTAATAAAGGACATCCACTTGAAATTTTTTGTATGCCAAACAACTTTTGCCCGTTGCAAAACAGAAGTTCTTTCCCTTGCCTTAATCCAAGCCTTGTGAAATGAAAAGGATCCTCCATCAGACCATTTATAGAAGTCACATTGAGCTTCACAATCTAATTCAATACCATCAATCTGCTGATAAAGTTCTCTTGTAGCAGGGTGCATGCTACTGCATAATCTCCCATTATTTATAATAAAAGCCACTCTCTCGTTATAACAACCCAATGCTTGAAATCTTGACATCCCCAGCAAATCCACAAGACATTTCCCATTTATCTGTAACAACCCGAAAATCTGGGCCAGTTTAAAATTTTTATTTTTTATTTTTTGGCCATTTTAGCGAATTTTGATTATTTAAAATGAATTATTTTAAATAATATCGACGAGAAATTTATTTTGAATAGAATTCGAACGTATATATTATACGCGTCGTTGTTAGAATATAAATATTTATATATAATTATAAATAGAATTGAAAATGGCGCGGTAGTTCGATAATTCGATTTCAAACTTCAATTGAATGTACCGGGTGCAAAACAATCCGGATTTTAGTGAAACCAAAAATAATGGAATCTAATAGTGAATATCTTTCCAACGAATCCGAGAAATCAAAAGTTCGTAGCGGGAATCAAAAGATATGTCCAGTTGAAAATTCTGAATAGTCGCTATGGAATTCAGGCCCTTAAAAATGGGAATTTTGCAAATGACCTCGGATTTCGACGAAACCAGTTTTGTTGGGTCCGTGATGTCAAGTTATTGCTAGATTCCAAATTTCATAATTTTTCGAATCAATATGTGAGCGTGGCAAAGGAAAACGCGTTTGACCAGTTTCAGTTGATTTTAATCGACTAGAAATTGGCCATTTTTCTAACGGTCTCAGAATTTGACGAAACTAGTTTTGTTAGGACCGTATCGTCAATACGAAGCTAGAAAATATTTTTATAGAATTTTTAGAGTTAGTATGTGACCCCGGTAATTTGAAATGTACGTTTAAAATTCAATATAGTAATTTAAATGTAAATTCAACGGAAACTGATTGTAACTATCGAATCAGCTTGCGATACATATCCCATTGTGTTCGGAATGGGGGCAATACGCTATGGACGACAGGCGGTGGACCTCGTTTAGAGGTCGTATGTAAAAGTACCTTTTTAGAAATTAAATAATTAAATTAAATAAAATAAAAAAATCTCTTCCCCCTTTTACTCTGCCCCCCCCCCCGTTCACTTTTCTTCAGAATCAAAACAAAAAAAAACAAAAAAGGAGAAAACTCCAGTAGATCGATGATGGCGCGCGCCTCCCCACCCCTATCGACGCTCCGCCTCGTCCTCCGAGCCCACTGCCCCTCGCCATCGGCCTCGACGCCCACCCCGCTCGCGAACTCCCTCTCCTCGAATCGCGTGAGCCCAGACGCAGCCACCTCCCAAATCGTAAGACCCCAATCCGAACCCTAGCGCCGCGAGCAAACCCTAGGGTAGCCACCGTGAGCTCCTCCGCTCTGACCACCGTAGACCGCGAGCAGCGCCTCCCCTGAAGCCGCGACCACCTGGAACCGCCGACCTCCGATGCTCGCTTCCCTCTCCCTATCCTCTGTAGACCACTGACTGTAAGTTTTGTTTTGTTTTAGTTATTCATTTTCTTTTATCTGTGAATTTTATTAATGTTTAAAAACTGGCTTTTATTTAAGTTGTAAAGTTATAAAAATATAATCTTTTATATTGTCGAGAATAAAAATATAATCTTTATATTCAAAGTAGAGTCGAAAAAATATGATCTTTATAATATAAACATCGAAATAAAAATATGATTTTTATTTGTTTGAATAGCGATTAAAAATAAAAATTTTAATATGAAGTTGAAGTGGAAATGTACGATTTTCATATAGAAGTTAGAAAGGTAAAGATACGATTTTTATTTGAATGTCATTAGATTAAAAATGAGTTTTTATTTTATATATAACATAATAAAAATATAATTTTTATATGAAGTAAATATTAGATTTTTCCATATAAGAAGGTGAAGTAAAAATTAGATTTCCATTTTGAAGTAGCGATAAAAATATAATTTTTACATGTGGGTTAGCGATGTAAAAATATAGTCTTTTCTATATATATATGGCATTATAAAAATATAACCTTTTCTATATATGTAGTGGTATAAAAATAGAATTTTTATAGATATAGTAGCGGAAAATAAAAATATGATTTTTATATATTGAACTTCGAAATAAAAATGTGATTTTTATATATTGAACATCGAAGTAAAAATTAGATTTTTACATATGTAGTGGCTACGGGCGACGAAGCTGACGAAGATGCGATAGCGATGAAGATTTCTATCAATGAAGTGCCGTGGAGCTAGGATAGCTATATGTGAGAACTTCTCACCTTTCAATTTCATTTCTATTTATATATATACTAGGATGCAGACGGTGCTTAGTAGCACCCGACACAATCGTCCACAGACCATGGACTTGTTTGTTTGGTTGCATAGCTTAGTTATATGATTTGATTTGAATTTGGTTGTTTGGTGATTTTGATTGATGTGTGAATGGCGTGGGCCTTCACTAGACCGGGGATAAGGCTAGGCCTCGTCCCGTTTCTAGTATCGTGCCGTTATGCCGCCGAAATTTTCTAAAATAAGTTAGAATAAATAAATATCATTTTTATTGTGTAAATGAACTGAATAGAAATTCATGTGTTGAAATAAAATATTTTATCGTTAAAAATATAATTTTTAACGTGAATGTGAATAAATAAATATTCATTTACAAACCAGACGGTTTGTTTATGTACACCTATTTGAAGGACATTGATTGGGACGATAAATTTTACACATCGCCCAACTGCACAAATAAAATCTGTGTTTGATTGTTTGAAACCCTACACGGGTGTTGGGATGATATTTGACGTACACTAATCCCGATTGTTTAGTTGTGTGTCGATCGATTGATTGACAAACTGTTATAAGCGTTGAATATTTATATTTGATGCTTATACAGTGTAGAATGCACTTTGGATGATGGTTGATTATTCATCGTTGTTGATATATACATGTGTTGTAGAAAATCCATATAATTAACATTATATGGTAATTGATTGGGCCTCATTCCAGTTTCGAAAAAGAAATATTTGAAATGAAAATATTTGAAATAGAAATATTTGAAATGGAATATTTGAAAATAGAAATATGTGAAGCCGTGAGGATTAGATTGACGCCATTTTGACGTGAACGATATTTATATCGATTTTATTCATTTTATAATGAATATCGAAAGTGATTTCAAAATCTGATATTTTGAAAAGAATTGATTGTAAATGAATTCGAATTGGAATTGAAATTGAATAGATTTGAAATTGAATAGATTTGAAATTGAATAGATTTGAAATTCGAACTATTTCGAAATGAATTGAATTGAAAACGATTTCGAAATGAATTGAATTGAAAACGATTTCGAAATGAATTGAATTGAAAACGATTTCGAAATGAATTGAATTGAAAACAATTTCGAAATGAATTGAATTGAAAACGATTTCGAAATGAATTGAAAACGAATTCAAATTGAATTGAAAGTGAATTGAAATGAATTCAAATTGAATTGAAATTTGAATTGAATAGAAATGAATTTTAAAACGAATTTATAAAGAAGAATTCAATTTTGATTTGAATTGAAAAGGAAGTTGAAATTGCTTTTGAAACGAATTTAAAACTATTTATATAATTCGTTTTAAATAGAAATCGACGAAGTATATATTATATATATTATATATATAATATAATGGCCTGAATAGAACGTGCCGCGCCGCGGCAGTTCGTGAATTTCGACCATTTATTTCAAACGGACATTACGGGAGATCCGACCGTCGGATTCTCCTAAAACCGGAACCATTGGGTTCATATCGAAAAGAGCTTTGTAATGAATATTTGAAATTAGAAATCTAACGGTTGGATTTGGAATTATGTCCAAATCAAATTTGAAAAAGGTCGCTGTAAGTGCAGTTCGATGGCCATTTGTGGAAATCGACTGTACGGGCCTTGATAAAATTACTAAAAATAGTAATAATTTGTGTAAAATCATAAGAAATGATTTGTGAAGATTTGGGATGAAAAACTTCATGTTTGAAAAGATAAAAATAGATTTTTATCGAAATAAACTAGTTTTGAACTAGAATTATAATTCTATTTATTTTTAAGTAAATAAATTGAATTTGAAAAGGGTTTTAAAAATAACCAGAATTTCCAATGATTGCATTGGAGTGGATTTGAATCGAAATTGTCTTTGGAATATTTCGATGTTGGAATTCGTGATTATACAGGTGTTGTTATGGAAATTTGAAAGATATATATTTATATCGTTATTTCCAATACGACATTTGTTAGTCGTAGAATTTGATATTGAATATAAGCCGATATATTTTCTATTCAGAGCCTTGTATTGAATATCGAATGTGATTTGGGTTTGTCGTGAATGGTGTCTTCACTAACACTGTTCTTGAACCCAGTTGAGAAAAGATTAAATCTTTTTATTTAGATTTAATGAAGTGTACCAATTAAATGATATTTAATTGGAATTGAATTGGTATTGATTTTTGGGTTTATCGTGAACAGTGTTTTAAATAACACTTGTTCTTTAACCCGATAATTAATGGAAGGTGATTTTGGGTTTATCGTGAACCGTGTTTTAAATGACACTGATTCTTTAACCCAGTTAACGATTAAAACTAAGTGGAGTTTTAATGAATCTTTAATTAGATTGAAATGATCGAAAATGGAGTATCACCAGTTTTGCTCCAGGCGATAGTTAAATCTTTAATTAGATTTGAACGTGAAATGGTAATTGAATTTACCGATAACACTGTGGTGTTAGATATGAAGTATTACCAGTTTTACTTCATGGGATGAATAGGTTGGGATTGGGAAATAAAATAAATGATTACTTCGGTGTGGTTCGCTAATCCCGACTAGTTTGAATTGATATTCAAAGGAGATTTAAGAATAAATTTAAAGAATTTATCTTGGATAAAATTAATGGGAACTTTTCCCAAAGTATAGGAATATTCGAATAAAAGAATATTCTGAATTGGAATGAGGCGTATGTTGTGTTTGTGTAACACTTTTATAATATATACGCGAGTTATTCAGAAAGACCGGGTTTATCCCATTCTGAATAACTGATTCGACGTGGTGTCGAAGATGAAGACGGTGGTCGAAGACCGGAAGTCTTCACGTCGTTTGGGTGATTACTGATGATCTTGATTGGGCTGTACACCCAAGAAGATGGAAACAGTTAGTGATCGTCCAGACGTGCTTGGAGATCGATGGATATGCGGGGTACTAGGTGCCTCCGGTTTCGTTCAGCCCCAGAACGGACTTGTAAATGGACTGTGTGTCTGACATTGGATTTTAGTCTGTGTGATTGATTTCTATTAAATATATATCTGTTTGGCGGCGGAGAATTTATTCTCTTGCTTAACGCCCTTCTCTGAGACATACGAGCTCAGGGGTTATATATTGATGGATATCAAACGCATGGAGTGAATTGCCTGTGTGGCATGCCTAAGTGGCAATTGATCGAGGCTTCTGTTGAAAAGCAAAGTCTTGTGGTGATGATCAAAGCACGGCCTTTGTGGCGTAGCTTGGTGTAACGTTTGCTTCGCGTGTTTCACACCCGGTATGAACCAAAAACGGGAGATGGACCTCAGGGAGGGCATGCGTTTCTTTCTAGCTAGAAGTGGCGTCAGTGGTTTTACACGCCCTGACGAGTTTGACTTATGTGGTTGTTGCTGTTGCGAGGCGCCTCGGTTATATCGGTTTCGGCCGATGCATTCTGGTCGGCGGACGGACCAGACTTACACCCCATAGGGTGGGGAAACGTAGTGTTCAGGCATAATAATCCACATCGGTGGACCGGCCCTGACGATCTAAAGGCTTGCCTGCGCGCTTGCCTGTGGCTCGGGCTAGAGAGTCACGAATCGGTTGAGGACTATCTTTTGCCTCGGTTCATAGATGGAAATCCAATTTCCAAATACGTAACTTTGCGGTTTTATTTGTAAACCTATATATGGCGACATAGTGGCATGGGACGCTCATGTCGCCTATGATTGATACTTATGATTTGAAGTTGTTTTATACACTATGCACTTATAATAGTATCAAATGATTTGTTTTAAACGTATCAAGCATTCTTTGGCTGTTATAAGGGAAAACCCTATCCCCCGGCTTGCGTTGCATTGTGTGATAGGACCTGGGTCTTATAACAGCTTCATTTTTCTTTATTTAGCATTGCGCTGTTTGTTTTATGCACTGGTATTCTTGGGAGGAAACCCGTTCCGTGTTATACGGCGTGGTCCCTTGATTTACCAAACTTTAAAAATAAAAGATTAATAACTGTTTTAGTTCTCACACCAGTCACATGACTGACCTGGAGTTTATTGTTTTGACCTAAACTCTGGGTGCCCCTATTTTGACACGGGCAGCTAGTAGTTTTGGGTTTTGCAGATTTATATTCACAGGATCCTGGTTTACAGCTGGAACGATATCCGGAAAGCTTTGTATCCGTATACCTCATTCTAGTTGTGTATTGTATTATTTTTCTGCTGCATTGAAAATAAATGTTATTTAAATCTCTGATATTTCTGTGTAATATTTATTCTTTTTTTACTCTGTATATTCTTGTAATCTGATGCATTGTTGTAATATACAGTGAAATGTTCTTTTATATGCGTTCTGTTTTGTCCTGTTCTCAAACGATAGGGCGTTTCGAACGGTCTGGGTTGGTTTAGCGACTGGTTCGGACCGAGCGAAATTCTTTGTCGTTACAGTTGGTATCAGAGCTTTGGTTTACAAAGCTTAGAGAACAAGACACATTAGAACCGTACGAAAGAATTCATCAGATATTGGATTAGTAATATCCAATTAGAATGACTCGTTAGAGATGGGATCAGTAGTATCCTAGAACGAGTGTGAAGAGTATATTTTTGAAAATGAAAACAATTTTTGTTTTGAAATCAACTATTCGTATTTGATTATCTATTTATATTGAGTTGGACAGTCCAGTATATAAAGATTTTGCGTATACGTCTGATCCACGTGTATTTGAAATTTCAATATACTGGATAGATATAGAATCACACTCTAGTCGCCCGAAGATGATTCTGATGATAGTTCGAACATCATCAGAATTGGAATTCGTGTTTCGAAGGTGTGATATCTATATATTTCCTATTGACTGGTGTGAGAACCAAAATTAGATAGGGCTTATTGTTGTGATTTGGCATCAAAAATTTGATTTTTGTATATGTATCAAAATTATCAATTTGAAAAGCTAATCAACTAATTGATTGATGTTTGTGTTGTTTGTTTATTTGTTTGCTAATTTTGAACCATTTAGCCTAATTGTATCAAATATTGAACGATATTGAAAATTGGTCGCATTTGCTTGCATATACATATACTTACATTGAACAGGTCATAGCAAGGAGGCTAGAGCAGAGAATAAAATTTGTTTGCCCGACAAATAGGTACATGTTTACTACATAATTTCCTGTTTTGTTTGGGTGATGATGATTTTGTGAGCCTATTGGCTAGCCGCTTGGCTTTTTCTTTTTCTTTTTGAGATCTGAAGGACCGGGGAAGCTATTTGAAATTCCCCGATGCTCCCGGTGCAGGGGAGGTTATGGCGAAATTTTTCGAAAATTTAGGGTGTTAGCCAAATTTTTGAAATTTTGAAAATTCTCAGAAACTGAAAAGTTGGAGAATGGAAGCCAGATCGAACGTAGAGTTGATTAATCAAACCACTTTCGACTTTGTTCCTTTTCGGGGACGAAAAGTTTTAAGTGGGGGAGATTGTAACAACCCGAAAATCTGGGCCAGTTTAAATTTTTTTTTTTTAGCCATTTTAGCGAATTTTGATTATTTAAAATGAATTATTTTAAATAATATCGACGAGAAATTTATTTTGAATAGAATTCGAACGTATATATTATACGCGTCGTCGTTAGAATATAAATATTTATATATAATTATAAATAGAATTGAAAATGGCGCGGTAGTTCGATAATTCGATTTCAAACTTCAATTGAATGTACCGGGTGCAAAACAATCCGGATTTTAGTGAAACCAAAAATAATGGAATCTAATAGTGAATATCTTTCCAACGAATCCGAGAAATCAAAAGTTCGTGGCGGGAATCAAAAGATATGTCCAGTTGAAAATTCTGAATAGTCGCTATGGAATTCAGGCCCTTAAAAATGGGAATTTTGCAAATGACCTCGGATTTCGACGAAACCAGTTTTGTTGGGTCCGTGATGTCAAGTTATTGCTAGATTCCAAATTTCATAATTTTTCGAATCAATATGTGAGCGTGGCAAAGGAAAACGCGTTTGACCAGTTTCAGTTGATTTTAATCGACTGGAAATTGGCCATTTTTCTAACGGTCTCAGAATTTGACGAAACTAGTTTTGTTAGGACCGTATCGTCAATACGAAGCTAGAAAATATTTTTATAGAATTTTTAGAGTGAGTATGTGACCCCGGTAATTTGAAATGTACGTTTAAAATTCAATATAGTAATTTAAATGTAAATTCAACGGAAACTGATTGTAACTATCGAATCAGCTTGCGATACATATCCCATTGTGTTCGGAATGGGGGCAATACGCTATGGACGACAGGCGGTGGACCTCGTTTAGAGGTCGTATGTAAAAGTACCTTTTTAGAAATTAAATAATTAAATTAAATAAAAAAAAATCTCTTCCCCCTTTTACTCTGCCCCCCCGTTCACTTTTCTTCAGAATCAAAAAAAAAAAAAAAAAAAAGGAGAAAACTCCAGTAGATCGATGATGGCGCGCGCCTCCCCACCCCTATCGACGCTCCGCCTCGTCCTCCGAGCCCACTGCCCCTCGCCATCGGCCTCGACGCCCACCCCGCTCGCGAACTCCCTCTCCTCGAATCGCGTGAGCCCAGACGCAGCCACCTCCCAAATCGTAAGACCCCAATCTGAACCCTAGCGCCGCGAGCAAACCCTAGGGTAGCCACCGTGAGCTCCTCCGCTCTGACCACCGTAGACCACGAGCAGCGCCTCCCCTGAAGCCGCGACCACCTGGAACCGCCGACCTCCGATGCTCGCTTCCCTCTCCCTATCCTCTGTAGACCACTGACTGTAAGTTTTGTTTTGTTTTAGTTATTCATTTTCTTTTATCTGTGAATTTTATTAATGTTTAAAAACTGGCTTTTATTTAAGTTGTAAAGTTATAAAAATATAATCTTTTATATTGTCGAGAATAAAAATATAATCTTTATATTCAAAGTAGAGTCGAAAAAATATGATCTTTATAATATAAACATCGAAATAAAAATATGATTTTTATTTGTTTGAATAGCGATTAAAAATAAAAATTTTAATATGAAGTTGAAGTGGAAATGTACGATTTTCATATAGAAGTTAGAAAGGTAAAGATACGATTTTTATTTGAATGTCATTAGATTAAAAATGAGTTTTTATTTTATATATAACATAATAAAAATATAATTTTTATATGAAGTAAATATTAGATTTTTCCATATAAGAAGGTGAAGTAAAAATTAGATTTCCATTTTGAAGTAGCGATAAAAATATAATTTTTACATGTGGGTTAGCGATGTAAAAATATAGTCTTTTCTATATATATATGGCATTATAAAAATATAACCTTTTCTATATATGTAGTGGTATAAAAATAGAATTTTTATAGATATAGTAGCGGAAAATAAAAATATGATTTTTATATATTGAACTTCGAAATAAAAATGTGATTTTTATATATTGAACATCGAAGTAAAAATTAGATTTTTACATATGTAGTGGCTACGGGCGACGAAGCTGACGAAGATGCGATAGCGATGAAGATTTCTATCAATGAAGTGCCATGGAGCTAGGATAGCTATATGTGAGAACTTCTCACCTTTCAATTTCATTTCTATTTATATATATATACTAGGATGCAGACGGTGCTTAGTAGCACCCGACACAATCGTCCACAGACCATGGACTTGTTTGTTTGGTTGCATAGCTTAGTTATATGATTTGATTTGAATTTGGTTGTTTGGTGATTTTGATTGATGTGTGAATGGCGTGGGCCTTCACTAGACCGGGGATAAGGCTAGGCCTCGTCCCGTTTCTAGTATCGTGCCGTTATGCCGTCGAAATTTTCTAAAATAAGTTAGAATAAATAAATATCATTTTTATTGTGTAAATGAACTGAATAGAAATTCATGTGTTGAAATAAAATATTTTATCGTTAAAAATATAATTTTTAACGTGAATGTGAATAAATAAATATTCATTTACAAACCAGACGGTTTGTTTATGTACACCTATTTGAAGGACATTGATTGGGACGATAAATTTTACACATCGCCCAACTGCACAAATAAAATCTGTGTTTGATTGTTTGAAACCCTACACGGGTGTTGGGATGATATTTGACGTACACTAATCCCGATTGTTTAGTTGTGTGTCGATCGATTGATTGACAGACTGTTATAAGCGTTGAATATTTATATTTGATGCTTATACAGTGTAGAATGCACTTTGGATGATGGTTGATTATTCATCGTTGTTGATATATACATGTGTTGTAGAAAATCCATATAATTAACATTATATGGTAATTGATTGGGCCTCATTCCAGTTTCGAAAAAGAAATATTTGAAATGAAAATATTTGAAATAGAAATATTTGAAATAGAATATTTGAAAATAGAAATATGTGAAGCCGTGAGGATTAGATTGATGCCATTTTGACGTGAACGATATTTATATCGATTTTATTCATTTTATAATGAATATCGAAAGTGATTTCAAAATCTGATATTTTGAAAAGAATTGATTGTAAATGAATTCGAATTGGAATTGAAATTGAATAGATTTGAAATTGAATAGATTTGAAATTGAATAGATTTGAAATTCGAACTATTTCGAAATGAATTGAATTGAAAACGATTTCGAAATGAATTTAATTGAAAACGATTTCGAAATGAATTGAATTGAAAACGATTTCGAAATGAATTGAATTGAAAACGATTTCGAAATGAATTGAATTGAAAACGATTTCGAAATGAATTGAAAACGAATTCAAATTGAATTGAAAGTGAATTGAAATGAATTCAAATTGAATTGAAATTTGAATTGAATAGAAATGAATTTTAAAACGAATTTATAAAGAAGAATTCAATTTTGATTTGAATTGAAAAGGAAGTTGAAATTGCTTTTGAAACGAATTTAAAACTATTTATATAATTCGTTTTAAATAGAAATCGACGAAGTATATATTATATATATTATATATATAATATAATGGCCTGAATAGAACGTGCCGCGCCGCGGCAGTTCGTGAATTTCGACCATTTATTTCAAACGGACATTACGGGAGATCCGACCGTCGGATTCTCCTAAAACCGGAACCGTTGGGTTCGTATCGAAAAGAGCTTTCTAATGAATATTTGAAATTAGAAATCTAACGGTTGGATTTGGAATTATGTCCAAATCAAATTTGAAAAAGGTCGCTGTAAGTGCAGTTCGATGGCCATTTGTGGAAATCGACTGTACGGGCCTTGATAAAATTACTAAAAATAGTAATAATTTGTGTAAAATCATAAGAAATGATTTGTGAAGATTTGGGATGAAAAACTTCATGTTTGAAAAGATAAAAATAGATTTTTATCGAAATAAACTAGTTTTGAACTAGAATTATAATTCTATTTATTTTTAAGTAAATAAATTGAATTTGAAAAGGGTTTTAAAAATAACCAGAATTTCCAATGATTGCATTGGAGTGGATTTGAATCGAAATTGTCTTTGGAATATTTCGATGTTGGAATTCGTGATTATACAGGTGTTGTTATGGAAATTTGAAAGATATATATTTATATCGTTATTTCCAATACGACATTTGTTAGTCGTAGAATTTGATATTGAATATAAGCCGATATATTTTCTATTCAGAGCCTTGTATTGAATATCGAATGTGATTTGGGTTTGTCGTGAATGGTGTCTTCACTAACACTGTTCTTGAACCCAGTTGAGAAAAGATTAAATCTTTTTATTTAGATTTAATGAAGTGTACCAATTAAATGATATTTAATTGGAATTGAATTGGTATTGATTTTTGGGTTTATCGTGAACAGTGTTTTAAATAACACTTGTTCTTTAACCCGATAATTAATGGAAGGTGATTTTGGGTTTATCGTGAACCGTGTTTTAAATGACACTGATTCTTTAACCCAGTTAACGATTAAAACTAAGTGGAGTTTTAATGAATCTTTAATTAGATTGAAATGATCGAAAATGGAGTATCACCAGTTTTGCTCCAGGCGATAGTTAAATCTTTAATTAGATTTGAACGTGAAATGGTAATTGAATTTACCGATAACACTGTGGTGTTAGATATGAAGTATTACCAGTTTTACTTCATGGGATGAATAGGTTGGGATTGGGAAATAAAATAAATGATTACTTCGGTGTGGTTCGCTAATCCCGACTAGTTTGAATTGATATTCAAAGGAGATTTAAGAATAAATTTAAAGAATTTATCTTGGATAAAATTAATGGGAACTTTTCCCAAAGTATAGGAATATTCGAATAAAAGAATATTCTGAATTGGAATGAGGCGTATGTTGTGTTTGTGTAACACTTTTATAATATATACGCGAGTTATTCAGAAAGACCGGGTTTATCCCATTCTGAATAACTGATTCGACGTGGTGTCGAAGATGAAGACGGTGGTCGAAGACCGGAAGTCTTCACGTCGTTTGGGTGATTACTGATGATCTTGATTGGGCTGTACACCCAAGAAGATGGAAACAGTTAGTGATCGTCCAGACGTGCTTGGAGATCGATGGATATGCGGGGTACTAGGTGCCTCCGGTTTCGTTCAGCCCCAGAACGGACTTGTAAATGGACTGTGTGTCTGACATTGGATTTTAGTCTGTGTGATTGATTTCTATTAAATATATATCTGTTTGGCGGCGGAGAATTTATTCTCTTGCTTAACGCCCTTCTCTGAGACATACGAGCTCAGGGGTTATATATTGATGGATATCAAACGCATGGAGTGAATTGCCTGTGTGGCATGCCTAAGTGGCAATTGATCGAGGCTTCTGTTGAAAAGCAAAGTCTTGTGGTGATGATCAAAGCACGGCCTTTGTGGCGTAGCTTGGTGTAACGTTTGCTTCGCGTGTTTCACACCCGGTATGAACCAAAAACGGGAGACGGACCTCAGGGAGGGCATGCGTTTCTTTCTAGCTAGAAGTGGCGCCAGTGGTTTTACACGCCCTGACGAGTTTGACTTATGTGGTTGTTCCTGTTGCGAGGCGCCTCGGTTATATCGGTTTCGGCCGATGCATTCTGGTCGGCGGACGGACCAGACTTACACCCCATAGGGTGGGGAAACGTAGTGTTCAGGCATAATAATCCACATCGGTGGACCGGCCCTGACGATCTAAAGGCTTGCCTGCGCGCTTGCCTGTGGCTCGGGCTAGAGAGTCACGAATCGGTTGAGGACTATCTTTTGCCTCGGTTCATAGATGGAAATCCAATTTCCAAATACGTGACTTTGCGGTTTTATTTGTAAACCTATATATGGCGACATAGTGGCATGGGACGCTCATGTCGCCTATGATTGATACTTATGATTTGAAGTTGTTTTATACACTATGCACTTATAATAGTATCAAATGATTTGTTTTAAACGTATCAAGCATTCTTTGGCTGTTATAAGGGAAAACCCTATCCCCCGGCTTGCGTTGCATTGTGTGATAGGACCTGGGTCTTATAACAGCTTCATTTTTCTTTATTTAGCATTGCGCTGTTTGTTTTATGCACTGGAATTCTTGGGAGGAAACCCGTTCCGTGTTATACGGCGTGGTCCCTTGATTTACCAAACTTTAAAAATAAAAGATTAATAACTGTTTTAGTTCTCACACCAGTCACATGACTGACCTGGAGTTTATTGTTTTGACCTAAACTCTGGGTGCCCCTATTTTGACACGGGCAGCTAGTAGTTTTGGGTTTTGCAGATTTATATTCACAGGATCCTGGTTTATAGCTGGAACGATATCCGGAAAGCTTTGTATCCGTATACCTCATTCTAGTTGTGTATTGTATTATTTTTCCGCTGCATTGAAAATAAATGTTATTTAAATCTCTGATATTTCTGTGTAATATTTATTCTTTTTTTACTCTGTATATTCTTGTAATCTGATGCATTGTTGTAATATACAGTGAAATGTTCTTTTATATGCGTTCTGTTTTGTCCTGTTCTCAAACGATAGGGCGTTTCGAACGGTCTGGGTTGGTTTAGCGACTGGTTCGGACCGAGCGAAATTCTTTGCCGTTACAGTTTATCCAAGGCTCAAACCACAATGAAGTGTTTAAACCAGAGGAGATCACTTTACTAAAGTATTGTCTGCCACTTAATCTCAATCTTAGAATGTTCTTCCACGTGCACGATGAATTGTTATCCACTTCCATGCACCAAAACTCCTTATTCTTATAATATTTTGCTACTTCCATTTACTCCAGAGATATTCTCCTACTAAAAATTTCCACATAAGCTTTAAAATAGAAGCCTTCTTCAAATCTTTAAAAGATTTCAAACCAATACCACCTTCATGCTTAGGAGAACACAACTTTTTCCAAGGTACTTTGTGTTTCGAAGTTCCCCAAAAAAATCAGCACACAAAGTGTTTAATTTGTCAATAGTGTGTTCAGGCAATTGATATACTGAAAGCCAATACAAAACAGTGGGGTTTATAACAGATTGAATCAATTCTGCACGACCAGCAAAGCTAAGAAACTTGGAATCCCATGACTGAATCTTATTTTGTATTCTATACAACAAATGTTGACAGTCTTTGTAATGAATATAATTTGATGAAAGTGGTATTCCAAGGTATTTAATTGGTAAGTGCCCAACATTATAGCCCAAATTTTCACTATCTCATGTGTGTTAGTAGCAGCCAAACTGAAATAAACCTTGATTTTATTTAAACTAACTGTTAAACTACATGCTTGCTCTAATTTTCCAAAAACAGACTTTAAAGCAATAGTACTTGAAATAGAGCATCTACTAAAAACCATCAGGTCATCCGCATACAATAAATGTGTGATAATTGGAGAGAAACTATGCACTGGTAAAAATTCCTTTTGCAAAAGCACTTCATTCATACAAAAGGAAAAAAACTCCATGGCAATAGTGAAAAGGTAAACGGAGATAATGGGTCACCTTGCCTAATTCCCCTATTTGAAGTGATAAAACCAGTGGGCACACCTTGAATCATGATGGAAAATGTAAGGGAGGATATACATTCAGAAACCACATTTATAAAGTGTATTGGGAAACCCATGCATTTCATGATATAACAAATAAACTTGCGGTTTAACATGTCATAAGCTTTATGAAGATCTACTTTTACACAAAATTTCTTGCAACCAGGCTTTCCAAAATCTCTTATTAACTCATGGGCAAGAAAAATATTATCACCAATATTTCTAGATGGAATATAGGCACACTGATTATGGGAAATGAGATGAGGTAAATACCATTTCAATCTATTGCATAATAACTTGCTAAAAATCTTATAATATAGATTACAACAAGCTATAGGACGATAGTGGGAAATCTCTGATGGCCTATCTACTTTAGGAACTAAGGTAATAAGAGTATGATTCACACCTTTAGGGAGATTTCCAGACATTAAAATATCTTGCATAGCTGCTAGCAACTCGTATTTGATTTCTTCCCAATGCAGTTTGAAAATTTTCGAGTTAAAACCATTAGGACCAGGACTGGTATGTTCATGAATTGAAAAAATAGATTTCTTCAGTTCTTCCATTGAAAAAGCCTTTAACAAATCTTGTTGACCTTGATGGTTGATGGTATACGAGGATTGAAAGAAAGGAAATTCACTGTTGGAAGAGCCATTGAACATATCATTAAAATAATTGACAGCTTCATTGGAAATCTCCTCAGCCTTGTAAATCAATTCACTTGCATCATTAATTAAGATTTCAGGTTATTACAATGTTTACGAGTCGACATTTTTGAATAAAAGAACCTAGAGTTGGTGTCTCCCTCTTGAAGCCATGAAACTTTTGCTTTTTTGCTTATAATTCCAGAATTTAATCTGTTTTTGAATCATCAGTTGATGCTTATCTTCAAGAATTTCTTCATAAAGCTCTATATTCTCTGGTTCAAGATCAACAGCAGATTCGCAAATATTAAACTTATTTTCAGCTTCCTTTAAATTATCATCTTTGATTCTGACTCTATTCCATTGTTTTAACTCTCTTTTACATGCATGAAGTTTCTGTAAGAATTTATAACTTGCAAACCCCCAACCATTTTCATATAAACCCTTTGCAATGCATTCAGAATACTCTGATCTGAAACTCTAGTCGTTGCAATATTTAAAAGGAAGACCCTTCAAATTTGAAGTAGGAACTAAGTCAAGAAGTATTGGATTGTGATCACTGGACAACCGATTTAAGGACAGAGCTTTTAAATCATTAAATTTCTGCATACATGAATGATTTACGAAAATTTTATCAATATGGTTAGCAATTCCCCTCCTTCTCCAAGTTTAGTTAAAACCTATAGCCTTAATTTCCAATAAACCTGATTGAGATAAACAATTATTAAATGCTATTAATTGTTGAAAAGGAATAGGCAAACCTCCCTTTTTGTCAAGTGGAGAAGAAGCATTGTTGAAATCACCAATTAAGATCCAATCACCATCTAAAACCTATGATTCATGAATGATATGCTGCCACAAAACTTGTCTCTCTGAGAAACTGTTGCTTGCATAGACAATAGTTAGAAAGGCATGAAAACCACCAGTATTTGAAGCTTGAACAGTTAAATGCTTCCTGGATGAAGAAACAATAGTCATAGTCCAAATATCTGAATTCCAAATCAAAAGAATACGACCTGAAAAAATCTCTTGTTGATAAGGAAAATAACTCCAACTATTAGGAAGAAGCTTTTTAAAACACTTAACATTCTCAGAACTAAGCTTAGTCTCAACCAAGCCAACAATTGTTGGCTTGAACTTTGTCAGAAGAGATAGAATTTCTCTCATACGAAATGGAGAACTCATCCCTCTAACATTCCAGCTAATTATCATTTAATAGTGACAGAGCTCCTAGTGCTTCTTTTAGGAGGAGCTGTAGTGGTTGAGGGAACTTGTTTTTTTTTTCTTTTAAATGAGACATGTGTTCATCATTTTTGTTAACTCCATTTGATACATCCTGCCTCTCTTCTTCAGTTGAAGGTTCTTCCAAATGATCAGCAACGTGATGAAGATTGTCAGGTAAAATATCAGGTGGTAGATGAACATCCAGAAAGTCCAAACCCCCTGACTCATGAGGAACACCTGAGGTAGAAGCTTCATTTTGTATATTAGAAACATTATTATCATCATTTATCTTTTCCTTATCCTTATTCAACCATGCTGGCTCGTTTACTAAATCATGTACATGATTTAAATGCCCAAAAACATTACATAAATCAAATCGAGGAGGGATAAATTCATATTCTACCCTGATGTCCTTTTTGATTCCATTATGAAGTTGAACAGGATTTCTATCATGTAACTCATCTGCCATACTTATAGCTACTAGCATTCTAACATATCTAGTGATTTTTTTACTCGCCGAGTTGTCATCAATATCAACAGATCCACCAATATAGCTACAAATCATAGACAATGTTGAATTTGACCATAACTCCATATCAAGGTTAAAAAGCTTAATCCAGATCTGCACCTTTTCTATTGCAAAACTATCAAAATCATACCCTGGACGCCACTTTTTAATCATCAATAAATTACCGAAATAAGAGTGTGTAGATGATTTCATTACCACCTCATAATCCATTGTATCTTCAAATTTGACTGTGAAATGAAAACCATATACAATATGTACTACGAAAATACCTTTTGGTCTCCACACTTTACGAATGTAGTCTTTTAATTTCGCCACAGGCAGTCTAAATTCACTGGATGTAATGCAATTGTATTCTGCCATAACTCTTTAGATTCGTTGTAAATCTCCTCTGGAATGATTATAAGATTGGATGAGGGTTTCTGATATTTGAACGGCTTCGGATCTATCGATTGATTAATATTCTCAGTATATCCAGTTTAATTGATACCAGATATGGATTGAAAGTTGTTGCGAATTGGATTTGAGGAAGAGTTGGATTTAGGCGGGAGAGGATCCCACTTATCCGCCATTAAAATGTGAAAAACATGTGAAACACACACACACACACACACACACATATATATATATATATATATATATATATATATATATATATATGAAAGAAAGAAGGCAATAGCAAAATCTGTGATTTAGGGGAAAATCAAGTTGAGATAAGTTTTATATACTACTGATAAGCTTTTTGGAAAAGCCGTCACAACTCAATTCATCAAGACAAGCTCTTGAAATTGCAGAATTGGCACTCTAACTCCTGGTTCGACTTTTATTCGGGTCGATCAAGCTTGGTTTGACCCAAATCAGCTGTGTCTCAAGTAGAAGCACCTTTCTTGAAGCATGAATCAAGTTTCACGGATCGGGTCAGTCGATCGAATAGGTCGACCCTAGTTATATCGGCCAGGATCCTATGCTACACAACAAAGCCCGATTCTCGAGGTAAATTTATTGGTCAGCTCTGACCTATTCTACTTCTCCTTCTCCAAGTATTGAGATGCATGTGTGCCTCAGAAATTGAGAAGAACTACTCCCCAGTAGGAGACCAGGGTCCCGCCGCCTGCAACTGATTTTCTGGATCGAGCGACTCCGGACCGAACCATCATCAAGTAGCCACCACATAGCACATCAATCGGCCCATATTTTTGCCTATAAATACCTCATTCCAAAAATGGAAAAAGATAATTCTTCGGTTCAAAAAAGTTAATGGTTGGATTTCCAAAAATAGCTCACCGTACAAGCCGATCGAACGTATTGTAAAACAAGAATTTTGTGTATAAATCACTTCTTTCTCTACTTTCTTTCAATTCAAGCAACTATAACCTGCAATCAACAGTATAAACAAAAATTATAAAGTGGATGTAGGCTTGATTTAAGCCGAACGACTATAAAATTGTTGTGTGCTCCCTGTGTTTGTTTATTTTCTTGCATATGATACTGTGGGAATACTTTGTAAATTGTGTGTGGATTACGCACTTTGGGGGTTGATTGTCATAAGACCAACTTTTGTCGTTAGCACTTTGGTGCACCAGGAAGGGGCTGCAACAACCACCTTCAACAATTTAAAAGCTTAAAAGGATTCGAGCAGCTATTTATAGAAGAAATAATGGTAAAGCGAAATAAGGATGGAACGTCTTCTCACACTCAAGCCGCTGGCACCACAGGCACACTAGACCCATCAGCGGGGGAAAGCTTGGAAGCTTCTCACGTGAAGAACCATCCCTATATATGACTAGGGATGAGATATATGGAGTTCTAGCTGAGCTCCTAGCAAAAATGGCACACTGGGATGAACTCCTCAAAGAACAGTAGGAGATGATGGACAATTTGTTTGCTCGGATGGAAGGAAGACCGAGCAACCAAACATCACTCCCTGCAACAGGCGAATCTGGAGCAATGGCTATGTTTCAGATTGATGAAATCCAAGCCCCAGACTAGTCCAATGATGTGCCACTATCTAGATCAACTCAAACTCTAGGTCAACCAGATCCTGGATTGGTGCAACCTCCAGGTCGACCAAATCATGTTACGGTACAGCCTTCAGTTCGACCCGGCATCTTACCAAAAACTAGACTTATGCAGACTCCGACTCGACCTTGCCAGCACGTCGACCCGAGCTCAACTGCGGCAGCAACTTCCCATCTCTCCAAAACCTCAATACCACATCATCTTCCAATGCAACGGAGGGAAACACTATTGAAAACCACTCTCATGTCGCCCCGATTGGAGGCAATGCCGAACCAAGAACTAAAATGCTATTCTAGGATGGTTTGATCTTACGACGTGGATATAGTTCAACCCAACACACGTGTCGACCCAGAAGCCCCAGACAATCTGGAACCAACAGCCGAGGCTGGCGACCACCTTCTCTTATCACTCGTGGGCTACACCGGGTCGACCCTGAGTGTACAAGGCATGCTTCCACCATCGGCTGAGCTTTGCGTTGAAGCCACCGGTGAATAATTGGATTTATGGCAACGACTTCACGAGGATTAGAGTCAAATCACCAATATTAGTGCACGTTTCACCCGAGGCGCAACATCTCAACATGACGTGGATAACGTCCATTACAGACCTTTCATGCGGGAAATCAGGAACTCTCGGCTTCAAACTTCCATTTCTAAAGCTGTACAATGGAAGAAAGGATCCAATTATACATCTTATGCACTACATGCGCTATAAGGAAGTACTATCGGCATCACTTAATGTCATGGCTAAGTGTTTTCCCCTTCATTTGACCGATATCGCTGCCATGTGGTTTCGGCAGCTAACATCTGAATCGATCGACAAATGGAACTTGTTGGTCACCCGCTTCATCGAGCAATTCAGGGTCCATATATCTAGACCCAAGAGCATCATGCTTCTCACATCTATTAAGCAGCAGACTGGAGAAACCCTACGCTTTTTCCTGGAAAGATCCAATGTGGCAGTAGCATCATTAGATCAACCGGAACCAGCTATGGTGCTCATGGCCGCCATGGACTTTTTTTTGAATAAAACAGACTTCAAAATCTCCCTCCAAAGGAATCCTCCTAGAGACATTGGTGATTTCTACTCTGAGGCGGATAGGTTCCTCCAGCAAGTGGATGCTAATATCAAGATGGTTAGTCATGATGCACTTTCTATTGAGAATGAAGGACCATCCACTACTGACCAGAACAAGGGAAAAGGAAAGGCTGTGAAAAAAGTGACTGGAATGTGTGGTTCCGAAGAGAACCCAAATATGACAGATATACCGAGCTCTATTCCTCATTACTGGACATATACCTTGGTGTGCGAGGAACTCTTCCTTTTCCTAAGCCTCCGAGGAGGGAGTCAACCCAGAAAGAGCATCAATACAGAAAGCACAACATGTTTGATGATATCGTAGGTCATGGGACCAATGATTGTAGACACTTGCATGATCTCACCGAAGAACGGGTTAGACGTGGAGAGTTACCCAAGTATGTTAAAAAAATTGTAGCATCCGCACCTCCACTGCTACCTCCCCATGCTCCTCAGAATGGGAGGGATACCAAGCCGAGCAATCGCAGCATCATCATCAATGGATATGGATTAAATCATATACATTTCTTAGTATATAAGACGTGTATCATTAAAATTTCCGAATGGCAATGTCAACTCACATATGTACGGAGGTTAGGCTTCAATCCTCGGACATACACATTCTCGACAATACAACTGTCTTACTAATAAATGGCTAAATTGAAGTACATACGTACGGGATTAAGATGTAATCCCAAGGCATGCTCTGGATTTAATCGTAGACCAATCAGGATTTGTTTTTGTTCTGTAACAATTTCTGGAATTAATAAAACTTATTTTTCAAGAATGGATTATGTTTGACAAATGAAAGTGACTTGTAAGGAATTGGTAAGGTTTTCAATCAAAACCAGAGTATGGCTTATACTCATTTCCATACCTTAGGTATAGCTGATACCTAGGAATAAACTCTACTTGTCAGGATGTGACGACATAATTCTATTTCAATACGAGTATGGATTATACTCAAATCGAACTGCTAAGTATGGATTATGCTAAGGTAAATTAGACTACCTTGTCAGGATTTGGAAGGGAAATACTACCACAGCTCGAGTATGGTTTATACTAAATTCCCTGGAATGGATTATACCCTGAGTATGGTTTATACTCAATCTGGATTGTCAGGCATGACTTATGCCTGAAGGGTAGGGTTACCTTGTCAGGATTTGGCAAGCCAAATCAATCATAACTTGAGTATGGTTTATGCTCTAAATTGATGTCCTAGCAAGGTTTATGCTTGAAAATATTAAACGGCATCGTCCGGATTTGGCATGCCTGCTTCCTTAATCTCTTTGCAAGTATGGGATATACTCACAATCAAGTTGGCTTGTTGAGGCCTTGGTTCATCTGTTTTTCTTATAATATGGTCCACAGCGATCATGGCTTTCTGGATTTCCATATATTGGACTTCTATGCATTATTTGTCTCCTGATGATCTAGAACACATCCTTCTTTATAAAGAAAGATATGTTCAGGGGAAAGTGTAGACCGGCTTTTTGGCAAAAGCCATCACAACTCAATTCATCAACACAAGCTCTCGAAATTGCATAGTTGGTGTGACGACCCAAATTTCCGGTACCCTTTGAGTTGGTCAAACAACACCAATCCAACCCAAATTGTACTAGAAACCCAGATGCCAATAGAAAGAATTTAGGGGATGAGATAAGAAATAAAGAAATATTATAATAGAAGAAATAAGAAGAAAACACACAACAGAACCAGAGTCTCACATCGCAGCGGAACAAAATATAATATAGAAATAATCTTTATTGAGAGCTTGAAAAAAATACTTACAACATCAGAGTACATCAATACAGTTGGACAGTTATAACAACCTGTCCTCATATACATCACACAACGGAATATACTAGATAAAATCATACGTCTGAACTCCTCCAGCACGTCTTCTGAACTTCATATAATCCAATGACCTGAACCTGTACAACCCAGTCTAACTTGAGCATTACAAATACTAGGTCAGTTTGGAGAACCAGAGTGAGTAAAACTCGCTAAGTTTAAGGGGAATCATCCAACTTGATTTTAAAGTTCAAATTCTCTTCCAAACAAAAGGATAATCGTAAGACCAAATCCACACATAAATACAGACGTTTTTTACCTTACGATAACCCAAAACATTTTTGAAAACAATATTATTTTGATATTATAATAGTGTCTAAATACAAATAAATATTAATCTAGCGGAACGCTTGCATCTCACGCTCCACATATATAGTATACAATCAAAACCATGGGCGCTTATTGGAGACTGGATTCCAACTATGACATGGTATGGAACCACTTGCCGATAGTGTATCTCTAGAGGGGAATACACTGGGTTCAACAAGAACGTCTTGCAACCCGACCTACACATGACCGATCACTCATTTCGCTTGAGTGTATCGAATGTATATCACTAACGGTTGGGATCAACAACCGTTTCCCGAAAAGGGACAGTATCAAAATAGATTAAAGAATGAAATGGAATTTCTCTAGATAGGTGATTATACACCCTAATGGGTGCGACCCACATAGCCATGTTGCCTTCCCAATTTTTGTCATTTCCTGGTTGATAAGGCTTAAGGTTTTAAATCTTCTGGGACATCTGGCCACCATTCACTTTGAATGCAACATCGTCAGATCCATCGGAAATCACTAATTTATTCCCACAAAAATACTCAGATTGTTAAGCTAAAGAATCCCTTCTTTGCCACCAACTTCGTACGTTTGAAGAAATCAATGTACGTAATCCCTTTGGAAATACTTTGTCTGACACTCATCCATACAAGTTGTCTTGGGACTGGATAAACCGAAGGTACCCTCCTACCATATCATACGAATCACCCTATAGATCAGTATCAAATAGTCCTTGTAAATCCATCGATTTCAACCACGATAGAATCACAGTTTAAAACCTCTAGTAGCTAGCCAGAGAAATTCAACACCAATCCTTCCGCTTATGAAGATCCACGGTCTTCAATGCTCCATCTTGATCAGCATCTTCATCTTTAACGTTTTCGTATTTGCTAGTCGGAATGGTTTTTCGAATATAAATTCGATCCCGGTCTTTCCCTACCAACAATCGATTTGGCCAAATTTTGATAGTCGGTGATTTAATTATCAAAATAAACATCCATCATCCATAGAAAAATAAAGTGGATTCATTGGATCAATATACAACATCACTTGGCCCTTTTTAGATAAATAGTTGTTAACTAAATTTTCTAACATTAGAATATCGCTCTTTCACTTTTTAGTTCAAAATCACTTTATTCAACTTATAATACTTCGAATCATAGCTTATAATATCCTTTACAAAAATATTCATTTAATCCCCTGAATTGCCCTTGTTTCTAAACTAATATCATTCTTGGATAATCATGAAATCGTTCAAGTTGGGGTATTTTATTTACCTCTCAGACCTTGAGTCGACAACCTTCTTATCTTCGGAATGGATAGAAGTTTATTAACAAAATCTTAAATTCCAATAACTATTCCCACACTTCCATTTACTATATAATCCCTTTTTAAAACCACTGATCTTAATTTTGATTTAAAAAGCTCCATTTTACATTAAAATACTTGTCCTTAAATATTATCATTAGAGTTTTACGTTAATAATCAATTTCAATCCACTTAAACCCCCATTTGATTTCAACTCAGATTAAATGTTGTTTAAACTTTCCTTTTCATAAAATTCCTTCCAAGAAATAAATCAAAATTCCGACTCATATAAATATGAGTAAAGCTTATTAAAAACCCTTTTTATATAAACGAGTCTTACTCAACTAATTCCCTTTATCACCATTTCCATTTCTCCTTGGTTTCCTTCAACCTTATTCACTTTAAAAATTAAGATTATTCTTTTTATAGAAATCGCGATCCGTCATATCAAAACAACTTGGCTTTCATTCGAAACCACTATTATATATTCAAATCTTACCCATCGAGTCACCTTATGAATTCATATTCATACTATACTTTTAAAAATCTCATTTACAGATTAACTTCTCGTTAATCGTCTAACACCCTTTACATCAATTAGTTTATTATCAACTATAAATAAAATGATAATCCTTCTTAAAAGATATTTTTAAGAATGATACTTAACTTTAATAATAATTAACAATCCAATAATAGTTTTCAATAATCAATCCTCATGCAAGTAGGCGACTTGGTCATTTCAACACGGTTACTTTGTTAACCATTTTCACTTGGTTATTTCTTTTAAATTTATAAATAAAATTAATTTAAATACTTTCATTTTGATTTAATTAACAATCTAATTTAAATTAAATAATCCCATTTAACAATCAAATTCAATCTTAAACTATTTGGTTAATAGCTTCTCATTTGCCACAAAACTCATTAACATGTGAATCTTGCTTTATATAATTTTTTTGTAAGTTCCAGATAAAAATAATCAATTATTTCCTTTAATAACTTTATTTAGAAATAATCTATATAAAATAGATTTCAAAATTAACTTGAGTTATTAAAAAAAATTATAACTTCTTTCCTATTGATTTACTTGACGGTAAATCAATCTCTATAACACGATTTATTTATGGGTCATCTGCCGATAATTACTCAACCAATATCACCATTGGTTAATATCAAACAAGTGTTGAATTTGGTTTCAACAATCCAAACTCAATCAGATTAACAGTTCATATAACATGAAAGTAAACACCATATTTGAGGAATCCGGACGGATCCCTCCAACCTGTCCTTTCCTGTATCAAATGGATTACCTCAATTTTAACATAATAATACAGTTCAACCAATAATAGTCAATTTATACATTCAATCAAGTATTCAATTATTTATTTAATACGTTTATATTATTATAAACGTACCCAACAAGGTAAGTTACTCTGTTTGGAAAGTAAACGTTAAAATAACGATTTAATTTGATTAAATTAAACAAATGCTTAATTTAATCCATGAATATTAAAATACTCAGCACACATGCAAACAGTCATCAACCACTAGCAAACATTACACACAAAAATAAAAATCCAACTTATATAAAATATAAATGGGATAAACTGAGTGAGTTAAACTCGCCTTGATTTCCATTCGTCGTCAAAATGGTTTGTTTTACAGGCTTCCATCTGCGCTTAACTCCGTCTGTTCTAACGCTCCTTGTTGGATCCAATGCTGCGTACGTATAAACGAATTACACATATACAATCTAATTTAACCAATATGTTTATTCATTTATTTCTTTATAATTCTACAAACAGGTTCACTTAATTCTTAATTTAAAGCAAACTGATATACAAACCCATTAAACGCCCGCACTAATTTACATCAGTAAGTAAAGTACTTGATAGATATTAAGGCAAGTTAAACATGCCCAGGCATATTCAAACATCCTACGCGTTTATATATATTATAAATTAAAACTTGCCATGTCATATTATATTTACCAAATTTGGCACCTTAAAACTTTACTTGCGTTTTATATTATAATCTCTATTAGGCGAATTTTAAACAGGCTGGCATATTAATCAATAGAACTATTTATATGTAACATGATTGGGTAGGAATTAGGCAATTCAAATGAAAGTTGGACCCCTCATCCATGCGCAGGCGCATGTGTCAGGTAGGTTAGGCCTTCTTAAAACATCATTAGGCAAATAAATAAACTATCATGATACGTGTTTAAATTATAGATTAGGCATATAATAGTAATTGTATATACCATATACTTCTCACCTCTACTACTCATATCCCATACGGTTTCTTCATTTTTAAGCCAACTCTCTCCTTCTCTTTTCTTCTGAATCTCACTACAGGCTCCTCCATCATTCATGCATCCTCCCTTATACATGAAACTCCTCCCTGTATTCTTCACCAAACCTTTCGAACAGCACCAGTGTGCTTTTTCCCAACTTCCAAACACACACCGTGGTCGTTTCCATGCACGAGAATAACCTCTTTTACTTATTTCGGCATGCAACAACTACACATTCCCATCCACGCATGCCTCATCTCCATCTCCCACGTGATGAGCTCTGCATGACCTTCTTAGCACCATGCTTCTTTCTCCTCACGCAACCACTACAGGCATGCCCAAAACTTCACAAGCTCCACCACTTCACTGAATATCGACACCGCTAAGCTCGCCATTATACATTCAAATAGACAAACTATTTTCACCTCTTTCACTCTGCTTTTTCACGTCATTTGTTTTTTCCTTAAGTCCAACATTTTTGGGCCAAACAGCCTTGCTTCTTCTCACGTGTCTTTTACTACTGTTGTGTTCCCACTTTTTTCTACCCCTACCTCATGCTGTTCTTCTTCCACATTTATTTTCTTGTTTGACTGCCACTAGCAGTCCTCCCAGTGTTGTTTCCCACTCCTCCATCACGAAACGCACCAGCCACCATCCGCTGGTGCATCACACACTAAGTCACCGTCGACTACACCGAAGTTTCCAACTACTAGACCGTCATTCATAGATCCACGCAAGCTACGACTACTTATAAATAAAATGAGATGGCTTCTCTTTACAATAACAGTTTTATGACAGTGGCACGAGTTATACTCGTGTCGTTTACTTTGACTGATTTTATCCCGTGTACAATAGGGCCTGCATTATTTTTAGCCAAACAGTCTGTATATAAATAGTTTGTACATGTAAAACGTTTTCTATAAGTTCATAATACAACAAATATACTTCTGCAATTTTATCTCCTATTACATTTCTATACAAAATTCAACTTGGTATCAGAGCAGCACCTTTGCTTAACAGCAATTGAAATTCAGGATCTATATTTCTGATCAACATCTCTGATTTCATCATCAGAGAGTTCTTGTTTTTTGTTCCACTCCTCAGAGAAATTTCATCATCGGAGTGGGAAGTCAATCACCAGTGTGTCGTGCCTAACATAGATCTACACGGCTGCATATCGGTATATGCCTCGCCAGTGCAAATCCAATGGCTGCATCACTGCAGCGATCAACTGTTGATCGAAAATTTCTCAAGAAAGTCAGTCAAGAAAGCATTTTAACATTGCTGTACCCTACCAGTTACCTGAGTCAGAGTATTTTCATCATTCTCAGGTATCCGATTGCGCAGCGTGTCTAGTGATTTCTGCTACCCTTCTTGATAGTCAATTCTTTCTTTTGATTCTTTGATCTGAGGATTTTGAAGTCATCATCATGGCAAACGACGCCAATTCATCAACTTCAGATCCACTGCCAAGGCCTAACAATTCAGGGACAGCCGCAGATAATTTGATAAAGACAGTAGTTAGTCCACAATCTCAGCTTATCACCATTCAACTCGATGAAAACAACTATCTTTCATGGAAATTGCAGATAGAGACAACCATACAAGGATATGGGTTAAATGGTTTTCTTATGGGTACTGTCATCCCACCGCAAAAATTTATCACCAGCAAAGACAATAATATTGTTCCTAATGAAGAGTACAATAAATTTTATAGGCAAGATAGATTGATTTCAGCATGGTTACTGTCATCAATAGGTGAAAAATTATTACCACAAGTTATTGGATGCAAATCAACAGTGGAAATATGGCGATCTATATAAAATTCTTTCAATAATCAATCTTATGCCAAGGTTATGCAATATAAGAGACAACTTTACAAGATAAGGAAGTATAATCTATCAATGAGGGAATATCTAAGTAAAGTTAAATCTATATGTGACTTACTTGAAGCAGCGGGACACAAATTACCTGATTCAAAAAAAAATTGTGTATCTTGAGTGGATTAAGTGAAGAATACAAAGCAGTTGAAGCCATTATTGCTTCACAAAAGGAATTTTCATCCTTAGATGATGTTCACGCTATCCTCTTATCGCATGAAGCAAGGCTCGAGAGTAAAAGAACTCCAGGAAGTGAATTAAATGTCAACTATGCTGCTAGTAATACCAAAAACAAAAATCAGAGTTTTAAGAATGAACAAACCTTCCAAAGAGGTGGTCAACAATCCAGAGGAAGAGGCAGGTGGAACAACAATAGTAATAAGCCCAAGTATCAAATCTGTGAAAAGGTTGGTCATACAGCACCCATATGTTTCTTCAGATTCAACGCAAATTATCCAGTGAACCATAATCCAACCACACAAAGGAATACAAATCCAAGTGCCAACCTTGCACAGACCCAAGATGAAGCTGCTATTCAACCTGAATCATCCAGAAATCAAAGTGAAAGTGCAAGAATTGATCACATAAGCGATGACAGCTGGTATCCAGACTCTGGAGCTACTAACCACATCACAAATAATCCTGAAAATCTCAATCTTGGCAATAGAGAATACAAAGGTAATCAATCTATATCCATGGGGAATGGTAAGTGTATAAATATTTCACATATAGGTAAAGGCAGTATAAATGGTAGGAGAAAACTCTTCTTACATAATTTATTAAGGGTTCTTATAATCAAGAAATATTTAATCAGCATATCTCAATTCGCTAGAGATAACAACGTGTATTTTGAATTTTTTTCCTATACATTGTTTTGTTAGAGACATACTGACTAAAGACATTCTTTTGCAGGGTGATGCCGTTAGAGGTTTATACAAGTTTAATATAGTCAATAGAAATAACATCACTAGTGTAAAACCATGCTGTAATCTGAATGAAATTGATAACACTAGTGATATTGATTCTATTTTTAACGACTGACACTTTAACCTAGGTCACCCTAGCTCTAGAATTGTAAGAAAAATTCTTCTTGATAATAAGATACCCTTTGTTGATGTGAGTTTACGATATGTTTGCAAGTTTTGTCAAATGGGTAAAAACCACAAACTCCCCTTTACAAGTTCTTCTACTGTGTATACACAACCTTTAGATATGATTTCAACAGGTTTATGGGGACCTGCTCCTATAAACACTGACTTCGGTTATAGGTACTACATATCATTTATTGATGCTTATTCTAGATAAACATGGCTATACTTACTCAAGTCTAGGCCTGATACACAAAATGATGTTAAACGCTTTGTGAAACTTGTAGAGAATCAGTTTAATAACACTGTTAAAATTATTCAATCAAAAGGTGGTTCAGAATTTAAAACTCTTGCTAGTTATTTTTTTAGAAAATGGTATTTCACATCGAATAACATGTCCATATACTTCTGAACAGAATGGCTTAGCTGAGAGAATACACAGACATGTCGTTGAAACTGGATTAACACTGTTGGCTCAAGCCTCCTTACCATTAAAGTTTTGGCCTGAAGCCTTTAATTCAGCTGTATTTTTAATCAATAGAATGCCAACTAAAACTCTAGGTGATAAAGTCCTCTAGAAAAGTTGTTCAGTGTTAAACCAGACTACAAAAATTTGAAAGCATTTGGATGTCTGTGCTATCAATATACTAGACCTTATAATACCAATAAATTTGATTTTAGATCAAAAACGTGTACCTTTATTGGTTACTGTAATAATCAGAAGGGCTATAAGTGTATTGATTCTAATGGTAGAATATACATAAGCAGACATGTAGTGTTTTATGAAAAGATTTTTCCTTACAAACATTCAGACATGAAAACTACTAGCAAAGTTCATAATGCAAAAGTAGCTATATCTGAGCTTCCATCTATTGAAAATATGTGGGAAGATAGGACACATACTGAGGCTGCTGGCACTCACGACAACTATCAGAATGTTGGCGGTCAACAAGCTGACAGCACTGAGCAACTCAGCCCCGACATGCAGTTACATGATTCACCACAAAGCACAAATAGAGTATCGGAAAACATTCTTGAGAATCAACAGTCAACAAGCAATGAGGATAATGAATCTAACAGCAACAACAATAATGATCAGCCTGAAGTTGCCTTACCAGTCAATCCTCCTCACTCTCAAACTAGCCATCACATGATGACCAGAGCCAAAAGTGGCAGTTTCAAGCCAAAGTCATTCATTGCAAATATAAACAATGACGAACCAAACTATTTTGATCAGGCCTTCAAAAATGAGAACTGGAGAGTTGCAATGAGAGACGAATACAATGCTCTTATCAGGAACAATACATGGGAATTAGTCCATCCACCAAGTAACAAGAACATTATAGGATGTAGATGGACATATAAATTAAAGAAAAATCCTGATGGATCAATAAACAGTTATAAGGATAGACTGGTGGCTAAAGGTTTCACACAGGAATACGGTTTCGATTTCAATGAAACTTTCTCTCCTGTAGTGAAATCATCAACCATCAGATTAGTCTTTACTATTACTCTGAACAACAATTGGAAAATCAAACATTTAGATGTGAATAATGCATTTTTAAATGGTGTGTTATAGGAAGAAATCTATAGGATGCGTTTTTTACATGTCCCTATTAAGTTTCAAAATTAAGCTCACATCCAGTCATAAAAATAATATAGATTACATCCCTATTTTTGAAGCACGGCTGAAAAAATTCCAGCTTTACCCTTCCGTAATTCCAAAACCCTCAAGCCACAATTCGTCATTTGTTCAGCCGTCAAATATCTCTTTCAATATCTATCAAAAACCTAAATCAACGGTTCTTCAAAACCTAAATCGATAAATCGCGGTTTACAGTCAATAGCCGATCGTCATCAATTTAATCTCGATTGTATGATTTTTGTCAAAATCGTTGCCATCGTCTTCATCAAGTTAAAATAAATGGCAAGAACGAAGGTATAATTTTTAATTTTTTATTTCATCTCCGACTATCCATAATCTTTGCATATAATATACAGTAATAGAACAAAAAAAAATATTTTGTGTGCTTGTTTCCTATTATTGGGATTATTACATGCGCGATTGTATGATTATATTGACAATTGCTGCGTAAATCTATGATTATGTTGCGAAATGTTGCATTAGTACATGCAGTTATCAACTGATTGTCGTGTTTGTGTGTTTAGAATATTTTTGCATTTATCAATGGAATAAAAACATTTGTCAGTTAAATAAATAAATTTTATAAGAAATATTGCATGCAAGTATGCATTGAATCATAATAAATTCGTAGTTATATGCATATATTCAGTACATTTGAACACAGGCATTGCATATATTCACAACATTTGCATGCATGGATTCATTTAATTAATACAGTTGAATAAATCCAAGAATTTATGCAGAACATTTGAATACAACAATGAATTTAATGAGAATTTTTGCGCTATGGTATTCATTTTTTCACAATTGTTGCATTATTGTATGCATGTAAAAAGAATTGTTTCATTGCAAGTGTGCAACCAGCAGCTGGTTATTTCAGTATTCTATGCATTTAAAAAGATATGTTGCATGATTTAAGTGAGAATTTTTGAACTGATTGATACAATGTTATATGCATTTAATAGGAAATGTAGCATGGTTGTGTGAATTTATCAGCTGAATGTTGCAGTATTGTATGCATGTAATATTGTTGAATTTAATAGGACATACGTAAGTAAATAAATTAAGAATATTTGCATTCTCGTATGCATTTTTCAAAATTTGTTGCATGTTTGTATGCATATAGTATATACAATTTCGTACCAATACCAATTATGCAACCTAAAATTGTTGATTTTTTAAAATTATTTCAAGGTGGACTGTGAAATGTATGTTATGAACATAATGAAAGAACGAAGGAAATACAAAGAACTCAATAAAAACGATGATATCTGCACTACTGGGGAAGTTAATCTACAAAGGGTTGTGCTTGCATATGAACTTGTCAACTGCAAACCACAGATTTTGACTCCAGCAGAAAACATGACACAGAACTACCTTATATCAGATGCAAGCTTGACTGATTAATATTGGGAAAGATGATGTTCACAATTGTTGTAAATATTTTTATATGTTTTTTTTTTCAAACTACTAGTACATGATTACTTAGTTTCTAAAATGTTTACTGTAGAATTTTATGTTTGTAATTTAGAAATTTTGATTTTAAATGTTATGATGAAATATTGCGTACTTATGTTGAGTTATTCATAATAGTTGCATGTAATTCTGAAAATTTTATGAAATTTGATAGTTTGAATTGCCAAAATATTCAGAATAGTTTAAGACTTGTATGAAAGTATTGTTGGTAATAGCTTGTTTATATGCAAATGATATAATTTTTTTTTTGTGAATTAATTTTGAATACTTGCATACGTTAATACATTTATTTGGGTAAATTGCCTACACAACTACATTTATTTGCAAAATTCCAGAAAAATAAGCTGCCTTATTTTTACGAATACTTAATGCACGATCAGAACTACGAAAGATTTAAGTAGTAGATTGGAAAATCAAAACTGATGAATAGTCAGATTAAATAAAAGAATGCAACATTAAACAGGAAAAATTTATTCAAATTTAAAAGAATGAATGCAGACATATAGAACAGTTTAATATTTGCATGCAAATAATATGAATAGTTGCACCATTATGTGCAAAAATGAGCAATAGTTGTATGCTAATATGCATATTTACAGAATACTGGAGTACCTCTGTATGCAGGTAATATGAATTGTTTCATTGTTCTATACACCAATACCATAAACTTGAATACGTGAGGTATACAAATATGCAGAATAACCGAATACATTTTGCAACTATTATGAATTTTTTCATACATATAAGCTGAAATAAATAACTATAAGCTGCACAAAAATTCACATTAAAATTCTCAACTGTTTTTATTGCATTACAGAAATATTTCAAACAAACAATAAACACTAAAACCAATTGTCTTAAAAAAACATATCTAATATTCTTTTGAAGAACAAGTCCTCTTACTATGACCCAGCTTCTTGCACAAACCACATCTAGTAGTCTTTGTAAATTTACCTGCAGATTTCAACCTTTTAGAAGATGATAGAAGACCAGGCATATATCAATAATAGTTGCATACTTATATGAAACTATAAAGAATAATTGCATATACTAATATTCAGAAGAGATGCATACGAGTATGCATATATTATGAATGAATGCATATTTTTATGCAATTTTCATACAAAATATTCTGGATAGTTGCATATATGTATGCAATTATGAAGAATATTTGCATATATATACGCAACTATGCAGAATATATGGAAACCAGTATGAACGTATTTTAACAATAGTGGCATATTTGTACGTTTATATTCACATTATTTGCATAATTTTATGCATGTTTTCAAAGTCGAAGAACAATTATCATTGGAAAAAAATTTAAATACGGCTATATGATGTTGTAGTAACAATAAAAATTTATACAATAACTATATTTAACATGGAAAAACTCAAGAATAAGTTGAACATCAGAATAATCATTGAACAAAAAAAATGTAATAATAAATTGATAATGATATACAGATTTTTTTCAAAAACAAGCATAAATTACGGAATTTTTACAAATACTTACTGTCGTCGTCTTCATCAATTTAATCTCTGAACAAATTGCGAGTAAATTGAATACACGGCAGAAAAAATTCAAAGTGAAAAAATTAGATAGAGGCCTGCGCCGCCATGGATCTAATTAATTTACTGAAAGAATTCCGAGCGCCTGAATTTTAGATCGATGGAATGAAAAAATTGAAAATGATGGCGGCGCCGCCATGACACAGAACTATTTGATTATGGAAAAAATAAAACCATAATACGTGCTTCGTATTACATAAATTACGGCGTGAATTAAGTGAGAAAGGGCAGTTCTGTAAAAAAAAAAGAGTGACTATTTGAAAATAGGGATGAAATTTATATGTTTCTAAAGGGGAGGATGTGAGCCTAATTAAGTTTAGATTTAAGGATGTGAGCCTAATTTTCACCAATCTATATGCATTAGCCTCCAGGGTTCACAAAGAATTCAATACAAGTATGCAAATTGAAGAAAGCAATCTATGGGTTGAAACAAGCCCCTAGAGTTTGGTTTGAAAAAATCAAGTCAACACTGAAGGCATTAGGCTACTCTCCTACTAAATCAGATTCATCACTGTTTATTAAAATTAGTGATGCTTCTACTGTTCAAATCCTAATTTATGTTGATGATTTAATTGTTGTAGGCAATAATGATGCTGAGATTCTAAAGCTAACTAAATTCTTACATAAAATGTTCTCCATCAGATCTAGGAGACATAGCATACTTTCTGGGCATAGAAGTCAAGAGGCAATCAAATACAGCAATGCATCTATGTCAGAAAAAGTACATATCTGAATTACTGACAAGAGTCAACATGCATGAAGCTAAACCACAACCTACACCTATGGTGGTCAATCAACATTACTCTAAAAGCAAGGGAGAAGCCATAGGCAATATTAAACAATATAGAAGTGTTGTGGGTGCATTGCAATACGCAACCACAACACAACCTGATATTGCGTTTAGTGTTAACAAAGTGTCACAATTTATGCAGAATCCACTTGACGAGCATTGGAAAGCAGTCAAGCGAATACTCAGATACCTAAAGGCACAATGTAACGACCCGTATTCTACGCATCATAGGATCGTAGGATATTTATTTCTTTCACATACAAAGTCGTATGGTCATGTAACTTTGGGAGACGACTATTGTGGTCATTTCCCATGTTCATGATTTTTCCCGATTTTTATATGACCATTTTACCCCTAGTTGGCACTGTTTTGGCCATAACTTTTGACTGGAAATGAATTTTGACCTGAAACCACTTCCATTGGCTTCGGATGATGGTTTCTCTTTCCGTAGAGTGGTCACATTAGCCAAACGGACTCACCGTTTGGGAGATATGGCTGAAACAAGTTTTAGATGGTGAAAAACAGCTTAATTGGGCTTAACTGGGTGATTAACAGCTAGGCCCAAAGTGAGATTTCGGGATTAGGAGTTTAAAAGGGCTGTTAGGGTTTCGAGAATACCTTTTTCTCATTTTTCTGCCGTCGCTATTCATTCCTCTTAACCTAGCCATGACCTCCACCCTCTAAATCTCTTCAAAACACCTCTTAATCACTTTCTAATTGAAGATTAGGCTTAGCAAACATCAAATCAAGGAGTATTAGCACGAGAACCGAGGTAGAGCTGCTGTGTAAGATTGGGAACAGCGCCAAATCAGAGAATATTTCAGTTTTGGGGTTTTAGTTGTGGCAAAGGTGAGTGATAGCATTGTTTTGACACTAATTACGGTAATTAAGGGTAATTAGTGAAGATTAGCGAATTTATACACTAATAAATACTGGAAAAATGTTTAGAAATTCTTAAATAATATTTTATGCTTCTGTTAGAAATTTGGTTCGATTTGATTAAGTTTTGTTAACCCTATGATTAGTTCTACTTAAACATGCTATGGGAAAATATGAAGTTTTAGTCACTTTTGATCCATTTTGATTCATTTGGATTGTTGTTTGCTGTTTGTGATTGCTATTACATGTTGCTATGACTCTATGGTATGTTTTATGATTGATTAAAATAGTTAAATTGGTCGAAAACGTCGTCGAATGGCGTAGAAAGCTCGCTGGAAAGTTGCAAAAATGTGCAGGTCCCTAACCGGTTCGGATCGGATGAGGGCTCGGATCGGATATGTGAACTGGGCAAGAAAACCGACCCGAACTGGAGTTTGGCACATAGGAGGCTTGGCGAGAAGGAAGGCCATTTACTTTGAGTTGGAGTGGACGAGGGGATCGGATCGGAATTATAGAGAGCAGATCGGATCGGATAGGAGACGCAGGGCTCGGATAGGAAGTAAGCTCTTTGGAGGACTAGCAAGAGGGAAAGCCACGCGGATCAGACAGCAAGTGGGGATCGGATCGGAATACGTGAAGAAACGTGGGAGCGGATCGGAACACGAGAAGGAAGACAGCAACCCGAACCGACCCGGAGAAGGACACCGACCCGACCCGATGTGGAGTATCCGACCCGAATCGAATGAAAAGATGACCACCGAACCGAACCGTCGAGGGTGATGACCACCGAACCGAACCGTCGAGGGTGATGACCACCGAACCGAACCGTCGAGGGTGATGACTACCGAACCGAACCGAATTCTAGGACTGTTAATGCGCGACAACTCTTCTGAAGACCCACTCCAATTCGACCAAACCCGAGATGCAAAGGAAGTCCAAATGAGAAGTTAGTGCTCAAGATTCGGATGGGAATCGACGAGTTCGCTTCATGGTTGGGCTTTGCTGCGGGACGCGTGCTAAGGGGTTACCGATGTCTATAGCTTTGGACCACTATGGTAGGAGGTACGGAGGCGGATTCAGGGCCATTATGGCATTGGTAGGACCAAGGGCTACGACCAATGTGGTGGGTCATTGAAATGTTTGGTCATGACTCCATGTATTCAGCTTGGTCATAGCAGGGTTTCTACAAGTCGGGATTCGTCGTTACCTCAATTTGTCTAGTGTTCCAAGGTGGTAGATGTCGTATGCTTTACGCACTGAGTGAGAGATGTGAGGATGGTTGTTATGGTTGATTTGTTTGCTATCATTATGGCATGAACACCCCCACCCCCGTATTCTTTACACTACTTATTATGGCACCTTAGAGTACTGTACGGTATGTGGTACTAACTCTTTGGTTGCAGGTCCAGGTTCAGGTATGGTTTAGTATACCTGTTATTATTCTGTTTAGATGCTTATCGCTCATACCAGGCTTTATGTCTGACCCAGATTTTTATGTCTCCTCTTATTACTCTGGGTGCTCACACGAGCAGACTAGAGACAGGTTAGCTGGTGATGCACGGGTAGATGATCCGGAGACGAGCAGGAGGCTTCCACGTACTATATACATAATATTCTCCCTGTGTTGTTGAAGATCACTGCTTGGGCATTTGTGGTGTATCTTCTACTTTAGCTTTCTTTTGTTTAGAGACAGTAAATTTGGAAAATTGTAATAAGCTGTATTTGGATTTTCGCTGCTCTGATGATTGATGATTGATTTTAGTTATCAGCTTATGCACTGTCTCACCTGTTTTATGCCAAGTATGTTATTATTATATTTTATTCCATGCACTGTGAGACATCCTACAGGTTCCTTGATTAGTTCATTCCCTTCTTTCCTTTCTTTGGCGACCGTTCTGTGCTAGTCGGGCATGTGTACAGCGCACTTCCGGAGGAAATGCAGGCTGGTGCGGGGCGGGCCGTCACACTTGGTATCAGAGCTCTAGGTTGCGTAGTTAACCTAGGGAAGTTATCAGGGAGAGATAATATACGTATACGAGAGAGCGTATTTGTGATTACTTTGGTTTTAAAAAGCTTTATATATATATATACTATTAGTAGTATATGGATGAAGTCGTACTGCACTAGCACCACTATGGAGTCGTTAATCGTTTCCTTTTTCAGATTGACGATGAGCCGATATGTTAGAGGTACCGGTAGAGGGGCCAATAATGGGAATGCTGCTGACATGAGGACGATGTTTACTGACCTCATGAGAGAGATGCTTAGAGATATACAGAGAGCAGCTCCCAATGGTGGAAATGGTGGTGGTCCAATAGTGCAGGCACCAAGAGTCGACTTCGCCAAGCTGAATAAGGATTATACTAGTCTTGGTGGGAAGTCATTCCACGGAACGGAGTCGGCTACGGATGTTCATGATTGGTTGGATAGTTGCGAACGTATCTTCGAGGATTTGGGTATCGAGGATGCGATGAAAAGAAAGCTAGTGTCCCGTCAGCTGCAAGGGCGGGCAATGAATTGGTGGAATGCTATAAAGGCAGCTACTCCCGAAGATCAGATTACTTGGGAGCAGTTTAAGGCTCGCTTTAGTGAGAAGTTCATTCCAGCTGCTCAGAAGTCAGTGTTGTTTAAGAGGTTCTTGGAGCTCAAGCAGAATGGCAGAGCTGTCTCGGAGTATATTGCTGAATTTGACACTTTGTCAAAATATGGGTTATCTCTTATTGATACTGCGGAGAAAAAGAATGAAAAATTCATAACTGGTTTGGATCAGTACTTGGGGGAAAAGCTTATTAACCACATCGATGAGACGTTTGAATCGATTGTGGGGAAAGCATTAAGATCAGAAAGTCTCTACCCTAAGCCGAAGACTGAGGTTGCATCCGCAGATGAGCCAAAGCCACAAGCAAGTGGTGGAGGCAAGGGTGGTTCCCAGAATAAAAGAAAGCAGAGTCAGACTAAGGATGACCAGAAGAAAAAGAATAAGCAAGATGTGGAGTGCTTTAGCTGTGGTAAGAAGGGCCATTATGCTAGTAATTGTCGGGCCAAGCCAGCGGATAGGAAGTGCTTCAACTGTGGCCAAATGGGACATCACAAGGACAAGTGTCCACAACCCCCTACAGAAAAGCAAATAGTGAAAGCCTACGCCCTTAATGCTATTCCTTCTTCGTCGAATGCCCCAACAGCGGCGGAGAAGGGAAAGAATGTCGTCATTCAAGGTATGCTTTCTGTTTACGATGTTCCTGTTAGAGTTTTGTTTGATACCGGAGCTTCCAGGTCTTTCATATCTAGTGACCTGGTAGATAGGTTGGGATTGGAGCCCGAGATTGTCGATAGACCTTTAGTAGTGACGAACCCGATTGGTGGTTCGACTAGCCTTAGCATGATTTGTCGTAATGTGGTCTTATCGAGTCATGGATGCATGTTTATTTGTGATTGCTTTGTTTTGGGCTTTATTGGGTTTGGCATTATTTTGGGAGTAGATTGGCTCCGAAGGTATGGGGTGGTGGTAGACTGTGAGGGCTTTTTGGTGACAGCTAGAGCGGATGATGGGCGGAGGATAGTGTTTGGTGGTCTACCCAGTAAGGGGGTATTGGCTAGTTTTCTAAACTCCCTCGATATTCCGCATAGTGAGTTGTCAGGTTTGCCCGTGGTTGGCCAGTATCCGGATGTTTTCGAAGAAGTGACCGGACTTCCACCACACCGAGAGATTGAGTTTCGTATTGATTTGGTAAAGGATGCCAGGCCTATAGTGATGCCACTTCGTCGTATGGCACCAAGGGAGCAGCGAGAGCTCGAGGTGCAAGTCAGTGATCTTTTGAGGAAGGGATTTATCAGAAGGAGTGTTTCTGAATGGGGAGCACCAGTTGTGTTTGCTACCAAGGCGGATGGTTCCCTTCGGTTGTGTGTAGACTACCGCGAGTTGAATAAAGTGACGAGGAAGAACAAGTATCCTCTACCGCGGATAGATGATTTGTTCGATCAGTTGAGTGGCGCGAGAATATTTTCTCAGTTGGATCTCACGACAGGTTTTCATCAGCTTAGAGTGGAAGCTGAGAGTATAGCTAAAACGGCATTTCGAACGCCGTCTGGATTTTATGAATGGTTGGTCATGCCATTTGGGCTGACTAATGCCCCGGCATATTTTGTGGATCTTATGAATAGGGTATTCAGAGATCAGTTGAATAAGTCTGTCCTTGTGTTCGTTGATGATATTTTGGTTTATTCGAGGACAGAGGAAGAACACAAGGAACATTTAAGAGTAGCGATGGAGGTGTTGAGAAAACACCAATTGAAAGACAAGTTTTCTAAGTGCCACTTCTGGAAGAGGGAAGTGAGGTTCTTGGGCCATGTTGTATCAGAGAATGGTATTGCCGTGGACCCAGCAAAGGTGGCTACGGTACAAGATTGGCCTACGCCCAAGAATGCAACAGATGTAAGAAGTTTCTTGGGATTAGCTGGATATTATCGTAAGTTTATCCAAGGTTTCTCCAAGATAGCAGCACTTTTGACCCAGTTGACCAAGAAGAATCAAGCTTTTGTCTGGGATGAAAGGTGCGAGAATGCATTTAAAAGTCTAAAGGACAAGTTGACAAGCGCACCAGTGTTAGTCATTCCTAAGGGAGATGAAGAGATGACGGTATACACGGATGCCTGTGGTACCGGATTGGGTGCTGTATTGATGCAAGGAGGTAGGGTTGTAGCTTATGCAAGTCGGCAATTGAAACCGCACGAGAGAAGATACCCTACCCATGATTTAGAATTGGCAGCGATCGTGTTCGCGTTAAAGATGTGGAGACACTATCTCTTGGGAGAAAGATTTGAGTTGTTTATAGATCATAAGTCGTTAAAGTATCTCTTCTCTCAGAAAGATCTGAATCTCCGTCAGCAGAGATGGTTAGAGTTCTTAGCTTCCTATGATTTTGACATCGCATACACACCGGGAAAGGGCAATGCGGTGGCTGATGCATTAAGTAGAAGACATGCCAGCTTAGGGGCTATGTTCCTTGAATGGAAGCAACTGGAGTATATCGCGGGTTTTGATTTCAGACCAAAGTGCGAATTGGATCCAGAAATGTTAGCAAGTTTGACGATCAGACCCACTTTAATTGAACGGATCGGCTCTAGTCAGAGGGACGATCCTAACCTATTGGAAATCATCTCCAAGTTAAAGATGGATATCAATGAGGAGATGAACAAGTATGGGCTTGATCGAGATGGATGGCTTAGAAAGAATGGAAAGCTTGTTGTACCCAATGTCAATGGATTGAGAGATGAAGTGCTTAGAGAATGTCATCACTCAAAGCTGACTATACACCCCGGTGGTAATAAGATGTATCGAGATATGAAGCAGACCTACTACTGGGAAGGGATGAAAAGAGACGTTGGGAAGTTTATATCCAAATGCATGAATTGCCAGCTAGTTAAAGCAGAGCAAAAGAAGCCTAGTGGGTTGTTACAACCATTAGAAATTCCCGAATGGAAATGGGAGCAAGTCTCGATGGATTTCATCGATGGTTTACCAAGGACTAGATCGGGACATGAGAGCATTTGGGTGATTGTGGACCGATTGACTAAAAGTGCAAGATTTATACCAGTTAAATCGACCAGAACGGCAGCTAAATTAGCAGAATTGTATATGAAGTGGGTAGTGAGATTTCATGGAGTACCTAAAAGCATTGTGAGTGACCGAGACCCGTTGTTCACTAGTGGGTTTTGGAGGAGCTTACAAGGGGCTCTAGGGTCAGAGTTACATCTCAGTACCGCATATCATCCTCAGACCGACGGTCAGACGGAGAGGGTGAACCGTATTTTGGAAGACCTCTTGAGAGCATGTATATTGGATTTTGGTGGATCATGGGATGACCATTTGCATCTAGTAGAGTTTGCATATAATAATAGCTACCAATCCAGTATCAGTATGGCTCCGTTTGAAGCTTTGTACGGAAGACCGTGTAACTCACCATCATGTTGGATAGAGACTGGCGAGAAGTTTATGCTTGGACCAGATGTGGTGAGGGAAACTTCAGATAAAATCAAGACCATTCAACAACGAATGAAGGCAGCCCAAGATAGGCAGAAAAGTTATGCTGATAAGAGAATAAGAGACTTAAAATTCTCCGTTGGTGACTTGGTGTTTGTCAAGATCTCTCCGTTGAAGAGCGTAATACGATTTGGCAGGAGAGGCAAGTTGGCACCAAGATTCGTTGGCCCATTCCCTGTTCTTGAACTAGTCGGGAATTTGGCATATAGAATTGACTTACCAGAGAAGATGGCGGGAGTTCATAACGTATTTCATGTTTCCCAACTAAGGAAGTTCGTTCACGACTCAGATATGACTATTTCACCTGATCAGTTAGAGGACTTCGAAGTAGAACCCGAGGCGGTTGGGAACCGCAAGCCGGCCCGTATTGTCGAGCACGACATGAAGCAACTTCGAAGAAAGGCGGTGAAGCTAGTCAAGGTTCAGTGGGGCGAGGACGAGAATGATTGTACTTGGGAGACAGAGGAGAACATTAGGAAGACGCACCCGGAACTCTTTGCCTGGTAAGATTTTGACTTCGATTTAGTTTTCCGCATGCTAGGATAGGTTTGTTTTGCTTGTTTTGCATGTTTGATGGATGTATGTGGTTGTTAGGCATGCGGGATCCTTCGTATGTTTTGGGTTGAGGAATTTCGGGGACGAAATTTCTTAAGGGGGGGAGAATGTAACGACCCGTATTCTACGCATCATAGGATCGTAGGATATTTATTTCTTTCACATACAAAGTCGTATGGTCATGTAACTTTGGGAGACGACTATTGTGGTCATTTCCCATGTTCATGATTTTTCCCGATTTTTAAATGACCATTTTACCCCTAGTTGGCACTGTTTTGGCCATAACTTTTGACTGGAAATGAATTTTGACCTGAAACCACTTCCATTGGCTTCGGATGATGGTTTCTCTTTCCGTAGAGTGGTCACATTAGCCAAACGGACTCACCGTTTGGGAGATATGGCTGAAACAAGTTTTAGATGGTGAAAAACAGCTTAATTGGGCTTAACTGGGTGATTAACAGCTAGGCCCAAAGTGAGATTTCGGGATTAGGAGTTTAAAAGGGCTGTTAGGGTTTCGAGAATACCTTTTTCTCATTTTTCTGCCGTCACTATTCATTCCTCTTAACCTAGCCATGACCTCCACCCTCTAAATCTCTTCAAAACACCTCTTAATCACTTTCTAATTGAAGATTAGGCTTAGCAAACATCAAATCAAGGAGTATTAGCACGAGAACCGAGGTAGAGCTGCTGTGTAAGATTGGGAACAGCGCCAAATCAGAGAATATTTCAGTTTTGGGGTTTTAGTTGTGGCAAAGGTGAGTGATAGCATTGTTTTGACACTAATTACGGTAATTAAGGGTAATTAGTGAAGATTAGCGAATTTATACACTAATAAATACTGGAAAAATGTTTAGAAATTCTTAAATAATATTTTATGCTTCTGTTAGAAATTTGGTTCGATTTGATTAAGTTTTGTTAACCCTATGATTAGTTCTACTTAAACATGCTATGGGAAAATATGAAGTTTTAGTCACTTTTGATCCATTTTGATTCATTTGGATTGTTGTTTGCTGTTTGTGATTGCTATTACATGTTGCTATGACTCTATGGTATGTTTTATGATTGATTAAAATAGTTAAATTGGTCGAAAACGTCGTCGAATGGCGTAGAAAGCTCGCTGGAAAGTTGCAAAAATGTGCAGGTCCCTAACCGGTTCGGATCGGATGAGGGCTCGGATCGGATATGTGAACTGGGCAAGAAAACCGACCCGAACTGGAGTTTGGCACATAGGAGGCTTGGCGAGAAGGAAGGCCATTTACTTTGAGTTGGAGTGGACGAGGGGATCGGATCGGAATTATAGAGAGCAGATCGGATCGGATAGGAGACGCAGGGCTCGGATAGGAAGTAAGCTCTTTGGAGGACTAGCAAGAGGGAAAGCCACGCGGATCAGACAGCAAGTGGGGATCGGATCGGAATACGTGAAGAAACGTGGGAGCGGATCGGAACACGAGAAGGAAGACAGCAACCCGAACCGACCCGGAGAAGGACACCGACCCGACCCGATGTGGAGTATCCGACCCGAATCGAATGAAAAGATGACCACCGAACCGTCGAGGGTGATGACCACCGAACCGAACCGTCGAGGGTGATGACCACCGAACCGAACCGTCGAGGGTGATGACTACCGAACCGAACCGAATTCTAGGACTGTTAATGCGCGACAACTCTTCTGAAGACCCACTCCAATTCGACCAAACCCGAGATGCAAAGGAAGTCCAAATGAGAAGTTAGTGCTCAAGATTCGGATGGGAATCGACGAGTTCGCTTCATGGTTGGGCTTTGCTGCGGGACGCGTGCTAAGGGGTTACCGATGTCTATAGCTTTGGACCACTATGGTAGGAGGTACGGAGGCGGATTCAGGGCCATTATGGCATTGGTAGGACCAAGGGCTACGACCAATGTGGTGGGTCATTGAAATGTTTGGTCATGACTCCATGTATTCAGCTTGGTCATAGCAGGGTTTCTACAAGTCGGGATTCGTCGTTACCTCAATTTGTCTAGTGTTCCAAGGTGGTAGATGTCGTATGCTTTACGCACTGAGTGAGAGATGTGAGGATGGTTGTTATGGTTGATTTGTTTGCTATCATTATGGCATGAACACCCCCACCCCCGTATTCTTTACACTACTTATTATGGCACCTTAGAGTACTGTACGGTATGTGGTACTAACTCTTTGGTTGCAGGTCCAGGTTCAGGTATGGTTTAGTATACCTGTTATTATTCTGTTTAGATGCTTATCGCTCATACCAGGCTTTATGTCTGACCCAGAGTTTTATGTCTCCTCTTATTACTCTGGGTGCTCACACGAGCAGACTAGAGACAGGTTAGCTGGTGATGCACGGGTAGATGATCCGGAGACGAGCAGGAGGCTTCCACGTACTATATACATAATATTCTCCCTGTGTTGTTGAAGATCACTGCTTGGGCATTTGTGGTGTATCTTCTACTTTAGCTTTCTTTTGTTTAGAGACAGTAAATTTGGAAAATTGTAATAAGCTGTATTTGGATTTTCGCTGCTCTGATGATTGATGATTGATTTTAGTTATCAGCTTATGCACTGTCTCACCTGTTTTATGCCAAGTATGTTATTATTATATTTTATTCCATGCACTGTGAGACATCCTACAGGTTCCTTGATTAGTTCATTCCCTTCTTTCCTTTCTTTGGCGACCGTTCTGTGCTAGTCGGGCATGTGTACAGCGCACTTCCGGAGGAAATGCAGGCTGGTGCGGGGCGGGCCGTCACACACAATCAACTATGGACTAACATTCAAAGTTGGCAAGGACCTAAACATTATTGCATATAGTGATTCAGACTGGGCAGCAGACCATGATGATAGAAAATCAGTGACTGGATAATGTGTCTACATAGGCAACAATCTAATTTCATGGTGTTCAAAGAAACAAATTACAATCTCCAGATCCAGCACAGAGGCTGAATACAGGAACATGGCAAGTACTACAGCTGAGATTCTATGGTTACAATCACTATTGAAGGAACTAAAGCTGCAGTCAAACATCAAACCTATAATTTGTTGTGATAATCAAAGTACAATTTATCTAGCAGTAGATCCGGTTCAACAGGCACGTACAAAACACATAGAGATAGACATATATTTCATGTGTGAACAGGTGCAAAAACAGAACTTGCAAGTGAATTACATCCCTACTTACAATCAAAAAGCAGACATATTCACCAAATCACTTGCACCAAAGAATTTTGTACGATTAAGAGAGGAATTAAAGGTTATGGAACCATACAACCTAATTACCGGTTTTAGATGAAGCTCCAACTTCTGTAAACTCAGATTTGAAGTTCTTCGTCCAGATCCATACTGATGGCGTCAAATTTTTGTTGATTATCTCCATTCAGAAAACCCTCAAGAGATCATCCATGTTGCTTCCGGTTTCGTTGATTCCCGGCTTCAGATGAGCCTCGATGTTCATCCATGTTGCTTCCGCTTGCTGATTGTTTCAAATTTTAAGCTGTGTTGGTTATCGCCCTCAAGAGTTATTAAAGATATCACGAATTAGGGCTTCGCATCACTGAAGAAAACCCTAATTTTTGAGAGGGGAAAATAAAATGAGATGGCTTCTCTTTACAACAACAGTTTTATGATAGGGGCACGAGTTGTACTCGTGCCGTTTACTTTGACTGATTTTATCCCATGTACAATAGGGCCTGCATTATTTTTAGCCAAACAGTCTGTATATAAATAGTTTGTACCTGTACAATGTTTTCTATCAGTTCATAATACAACAAAACTACTTCTTCAATTTTATCTCCTATTACATTTCTATACGAAATTCAACTCTTCCTCACCGTCACACAGCATGCACTTACCGTACCCCAACTCTTCAGTGTATGCCCACCTTATGCTTCCCGCAATTCCCCATAGACCCATGCTATTGTTAAAACAAATTTCCACACAACAGCTTATCCTTCCCATTTTTTTATCCTTACACAGTTTTGCTGTCAACCAAAGCCGCAACTCTCCTCTTCCAACTCATGCTCACAGACTTCAAGAGCCACCTTACTCACGTCCGTCGCCCAAAACCATGCCAATGTCCTGCCTTCTCTTTTCCAACGTTCCGTTATCCTTCTTGACAAACCCATGCAGCCTCGAGTTTTTACAAAAAATATGGAAGTGGGGCTTCTGATTTAGTTGAAGGAAGTTTGTTTCGTGGGGAGGTTATGGTTAAAAATAGAGAAGGAAGGGAGGTTTTATTTGTTAGAAGTGGAGAATGAAGTAGAGAAATGAGCACAGAAATGAGTTATATATATTTGGCAATGGGTTCGGTTTCAATTTGTGTATAAAAATGGTTTTGTTTTCGATTAGTCTCCTGAACACCACGGATGAGGGCAAGTATATATATAGGAATGGAAACACAGTAGATTAGGATGACGTCGCTTCACTACAGTTTTCCTTGGTCGGCACTGTTTCATGGAGGTCGTTTTCAATTGTATAACTTGGTCGGCAAGGGTTTACATATCTGAAATGAAATTACATAAAATGGTACAGATAGGCATGTGTTGTGTTTTAGGTTTGCAGAAATTTAGTTGTACTTCAAAGAAAATGGTTGTCTTTTATAGTTCTATCCCCTCCAGGTTGTCTTCGAGGCTGAGTTTGTTCACCTCTTTTAAGGTAGTTGAACAAAACAATGGAGCCTGATTGGTGGAAATCAGGGAGGTCCCATGGGACCCACTGACTGCCACCAATCAGCTCAAAGTGTTTTGTTCACCTACCTTAAAAGGAGATGAACAAACTACTACACATTGTCTTCAGGGTGCAACCACATCACTTCAGGCAGTTATGAAAAGAAAATACAGGCGGTTGAAGATAAAAGCATGTGGAATGGTTTTAGATATGTACTTAAACACTATAGACACGAGGGAATAGAGGATAGCTAGTTTGTTGACACTATTTAACATGTGTCACCATGACACTACTAACGGTGTTAGTGGTGTGTGGCTGAGATTTAACAGAAGAAATTCAGGAGGCAATCTCAGCCGTGGTGTCATGGTGACACACGTTAAAATGGTGTCAACAAACTTCTATTCGGAATAGGGTGGCTATGGAAAGATGTTTGCCTAGGCGAATTCAAGTTGAAAAGAAATGTTAGTGTGCTAAGAAATTTAGGTCCGCTACATTCCCTCATTAAATTTTGATTGTGACAAGTGCAAAATAAAATAGGTAGGTCTGCGCTAAGGTGAAACATCATAGCAGTATTACTTGGGGAAAGAAAGAAATAGGATATGCCAAACATGGGTTTATAATTAATATGGTACCGCAGTTTCTACGTTGAACGTTAAGTTCACACCGTGACATACAAACTTTCAAAAATTAAGAAACTGGACGTCATAGTATAATTTGACATTACGGTCCTAAAGAAATTAATTTCGTTGAAAACGGGCTCCGTTTGTAAAAACGGTGCTATTTAAATCTCAAATTACCTATCGGTTCACTTTTACATTTCGTCTACCAATAGAATAACTCTGTTGGGCTCCAAACTGGAAATGTAACAATAACTGACCATACGTATTCTAATAAACATCGTTTCATCCGAAATGGAGGTCGTTTGAAAAATAAAACGATTTCTGTGGCCTATACAACAACAATTAAATCCAAAACAATGAAATTTAAATAATAATAAATTCTTATTATCGCATATCTCCAACTAAAATATTTTACAGCTCCTGAATAAACCAATGTATATACATATTTTAAATTCAATATTATATAGATTTCAGGTTAAACTATATAGAAATGCCTTATATTTATTAAATAAATCGTTTTAATTTATAAACAATTTCCATAGCGACTATTTGAAAATTTGAATTGGACATAACATGAAATCTATAATATGAAATCTCCATTTATCTCTTTAATTAGAAAAATATAATCAAATCGATCCAGACGATTTTTGTTTCACAGAATTCTGACTTAAATCGGACCCTGTATATTCAATTAAAGTTCAAATCGTAAATTACGAATTACCGCGTCGTTACAAGCTCGTTTTAATTATAAATTATATATATGTTTGAATTCCATTTTTTTTAAAATAAATTTGATATAAAATTCATTAATATTACCAAATCGATATTTAAAACCAATTCAAATATTCCTAATTAACGTTCAAAAATCTGGGATGTTATAGTTGGCACTCCAACTTCTGGTTTGACCTTTATTCGAGTCGATCAAGCTTGGTTTGACGCGAATCAGCTGTGTCTGAAGTAGAAGCTCCTTCCTTGAAGCATGAATCAAGTTTCATGGATCGGGTCGGTCGATCAAACAGGTCGACCCCGGTTATATTGGCCTGGATCCTGCGCTACGCAACAAAGCCCGATTCTCGAGGTAACTTTAATGGTCAGCTCTGACCTATTGTACATCCCATGCTCCAAGTTTCGAGATACACGTGTGCCTCAAAAATTGAGAAGAACTGTTCCCCAAAAGAAGACTAGGTCTCGCAGCCTGCAACCAATTTTCTAGATCAAGCGACACGAGGTCGAACTATCATCGGATAGCCGCCACTTGGCACATCGACACTACCAACATTGTCAATATTAGAGACGCTTTTTTAGAGGCAAAATAACACAAAAGCCTCTAATTATTGCCAACTAGGGGCAAATATAAAGATCGCATCTATTTGGGTTAGTAAAGACAAAATTAAACGCCCTTAAAACAAATTTCAACACTAAATCGTTTATTCTGGCAATTAGGGGTATATTTGTGAATTTATCTATTAATATCTCGTCCTATTCCCTTTCCCCAATCCGACCGACTTTCCTCTTTTAAAACCTAACCAAAATCAAGGAAAAATTCACTTGATTCTTGTACGAATCCACTGTCTCTATTAACATCCTTGAATCCACTATCTCTGTTGACATCGCATCTAAGCAGGAAAGAAAGTGAAAAGTCTATGATGACTGCTAATGATTTGGATCCATGTGAATGGCAACAATTCAGGTTTTGAAAATTTCCAAAATCCTTGTTTTCGTTATTATTTTTGTTCGTTGCGTTTTCATCAATTCAAGATTACATTTCGGCTAAATTGGTTTTTTTGCTGTTTATATTTTCCTTTTTCCCTTCAAAATTTGGTTATTGCAAAATTTTGGTAGTTTAGTCTTATTGAAACCAAAGAACGTGCTTATGAGGAAGAAAAGGAGCAATCTTGTAGTGTCCCGAAATTCCGGTGCCATTTGAGCTGACCAAATAACACAAGTCTAACCCAAATTGCACTGGAAACCAGAAAACTAATAGAAAGAAAACAGAGGGTGAGAATAGATAAGATAGAAACTTAGAATAGAAGAAGAAGAAGAACATACAACTTCAGAGTAACACGAATCTCATAGCGGAACGAACAACATATAATAGATAACATATCTTTGAAATAAAATCAGTATATGTATACAATAACATTATCAGAGTACAACACTTACAACATAGCGGAAATAAACAATAGTTATATAATCCTGAAGCCTCCTGCTCCAAGCTCTCCAAGTATATCCGTAAAATCCTGACTACTTGACTGCTCATACAAAATTGAGCACCCAAGAGTTTAGGGAAAACAAAACAAAATAAACTATGGGTCAGTCATGGGACTGGTGTGAGTAAAACAGTTTAAAATAGTTTGAGCAATTAAACGAAATCTCATAAGACCGCGCTGTATAACGGAACTGGTTTTTTCCTTATGAGAATCTAAAACATTTGATTTAACTTTCAAAATCCTTTTGGAAGAAACGATAAACTTTATATCAAAACTCTTTTGATATTATAATAATGCCTATCAACCACAACTAAATAATCATCTAGCAAAAACGCTTTCATCTCACGTTCTACATATATAGTTACAATCAAAACTGCGAACACTTATTGGATAATGGATTAACAACTATGACAAGGTATGGAACCACCTTCCGATAGTGTACCTCTAGAGAGGAATATGCTGGGTTCAACAAGAACATCTTGCAACCCGGCCACACATGATCGACCACTCATTTCACTTGAGTGTATTGAATGTATATCACCAACGGTTGGGATCAGCAACCGTTTCCGGAATGGGACAGCATCGAATAGATCAAAGAATGAAATGAATATCTCTAGATAGGTGATAATACACCCTAATTGGCAGCCAACCACTTAGCCATGCTGCCCGCCCGATTTTTGTCATTTCCCGGTTGTGAGGCTAGATGCCATGCTTATCTCTGACAGTTCACACATTTATTCACTTTGAATGTCACATCATCATACCCGCAAAATCACAAATTGATTTCCCCAAAAATACCACGGGTATACAGCTAAGAGAAACAAATTCCTCCGCCTCCAAACGTAAATACGTTTGAAGAGATCAACTTGCGCAATCTATTAAATATACTCCGTCAGTCATTCTTCCATACAGGTCGTCCTGGGACTGGATAAACCGAAGGCGCTATTCTAAAAATAGGATAGCTCTTGTGTAACTCCGTCTTCAATTATCTTCATTATATTTGATTCGCAACGCTAACGCCCATACAGAGTGGTTTTCAGATGATATATCTGATCCTGGTCTCTCCGTATGGACAACGGAAAAATGGTCAAAAACTTCGATGGTCGGTGAGTTAACTATCAAAGAAAAACACATGTGCAAACAATGATATTATTTTCCATATGGAAATTCTATCGGTCAATCATCATTTAACGTTTATCTCTTTAGTTCATTAATTTATTTATTTCCTGTTTCCATATATTCAACATTCCTTATTTTCTATATTTAGAAAATATGCGTTATTAACATTGGAAAACATTTCCATTTCTTATTTTCTATATTAGAAAACATTTCCGATTCTTATTTGGAAAACATTTCCAAAACTCCTACATTTGGATTTAAACAGATGTTTAAATAAAACATCGCTATGCCAACTTAAAACATTACACTCATTAACTAAATTCACTTAACCAACCTTCACTATCGAACCTTAACCATCCCTTAGTTAAAAACGAAGTCAATCAAGTTGGGGTATAACTACCTCTCAGACCTTAACTGAACAAATTTCTAACTTCGAAATAAATAAAATTCACCTTCTAAATCTTTAACAATTTCCTTACGTAACTCTCGGGTTCTATTTACGAACCCACTTCTTTTACAGAAATCATTTGATTTTAACAATAGTGTTAAAATCCCATGCTTTTGAAATATAATAACTTCAATATAACTTTTATTTATTCATTTGGATAAATAAACAAATAACTAATTTATTAATAAATAAATAAATCTTGATTAAAACGGAAAGTGAATAGTACTTTCCCGAATTCAATATATTCGAATTCAACATATAATTCTCTTTCGAATAATCTCTATTCGATAACTCCTTTTCGAATAAACTATATTAGATTATCTCTCTTCGAATAAACTATATTCGATTAACTCCTTTCGAATAAACTATATTCGATAATCTTTCTTCGGATAACTATTTGATTAACTCTGTTCGATTAAGTCCTATTCGACTAACTCTAATTTGAATAACCCTATTCAATTAACTCTAACTCTAATCAATTAACTCTAATCGATTAACTCTAATTCGATTAACTCTACTCTAATCAATTAACTCTAACTCTAAACGATTAACTCTAACTCTAATCGATTAACTCTAATTCGATTAACTCTACTTGATTAACTCTATTCAATTAACTCTAATTGATTAACTCTTATCACTTAACTCCTTTCGAATAAACTATATTCCATTAACTTCTTTCGAAAAACTCTATTCGATTAACTCCTTTCGAATAACTCTATTCGATTAACTCCTTTCGAATAAATCTATTCGATTAACTCCTTTTCTAATAACTCTATTCGATTAACTCCTTTTCTTCGAATAAGCTATATTCGATTAACTCCTTTCGAACAAACTATATTCGATAACTCTACTTCAAATAACTCTATTCGATGACTCTACTTCGAATAACTCTATTCGATAACTCTACTTCGAATAACTCTACTTCGAATAACTCTATTCGATAACTCTACTTTGAATAAGCGATATTTGATAACTCCTTTCGAATAAACTATAATCGATAAATCCTTTCTTCGATTAACCAATAAACGATTAACTTTGTTCGATTAACTCTTATTCGATTAACTCTATTTGAATAACTCTAATTCGACTAAGCGATATTTGGTAACTCCTTTCGAATAAACTATAATCGATAACTCCTTTCTTCGATTAACCAATACTCGACTTACTTTATTCGATTAACTCTATTTGAGTAATTCTAATTCAAATAACTAATATTCGATTAACTCTTACTCGATTAACTTTGTTTGAATAACTCTAATTGATTAACTCTTTTGATTAACTCTAATCGATTAACTCTTGTCAATTTACCCTATTTGATTAACTCTATTCAATTACTCTATTTGATTAACTCAAATTCGATTAACTCTATTTGATTAACTCTAAGCGATTAACTCTTATCAATTTACCTTGTTTGATTAACTCTAATCAATTTCTCTATTTGAATAACTCTAATTCGATTTACTCTATCGAATAACTATATTCGATTAACTCATTTTGATTAACTCTAATTGATTAACTCTATTTATTTTCCAAATATCCCTTTTATAAAACCCTATTTGTTTTATAAATATTTCTATTCATTTTCCAAATAAATCCTTTTATAAAATCCGTTGATTTTATAAAATACTTGAATTGTATATCGACTTAATTATTTCATTTTATAATTCTATTCATTTTCCGAATATTCCTTTTATAAAATCTTTTTTATTTTATAAATAATTACTTTTATTACTCTATTTATTTCATAAATAAATATTTCCATTTATAATCTATTTGTAAATGTTTTACAAATATTACCTTTTTAATTTATTCTACTTATTTCATAAATATTTCTTTTTATAAAATCTTTTGATTTTATAAATATTTCTTTTTCAATGTAACATTGAAAATTTCCTTTTTTAACATTCCAGTATTCCTCATGGTATTTAACGTACCATATAACAATGATCGGTATCATTCGAATATAAAAAATCAGCAACAAATTTCATATCATATAACACAATATAGGAAAAACAATAAAATTGTTGTTTAGGAATCCAGTTGGATTCCTCCGACCTGTTTCCCTGCATCCACAGATGTTACACAATATAATTCACATCAATTTCATTTCAATATGAAATATTTTGCTAAACAGAATCAATATTTGATTAACGATATATATATAACTATATTGATATTTTCAACCAATCAATTAGCAGTTCAACCAAACAGTCAATGTAACAACCCGTATTTTGAATAACCTGTTATAGCATAAATCGAGGCAGAATTTAATTCTAAAATCTGAATCAAGGGAAACGGGCTATGCCATTGCGTTCGTCTCGGAAAAATACGCGAAATATAGTCCGAGTTTTCGAAAATCGGAGTCCGTATGACCCAGTTAAGGCCCATTGAAGTTTTCAGAAATTTCTTAAGTAAAAACAGATTTAAATTTAATTTAAAAACAAGGGTTAGGACAAACTGGCGCAGGCGGGAAAAATTCCCGCCAGGACCCGCATGTCGACAGCCCTGTCGACAGGGCCCCCAGGGTGTCGACAGCCCTGTCGACAGGGGGTGCCCGGGCAGTTTAGCCTGGTGCACCATTTCTGATTTGGGTTGGGTCTTGTGGCTTGGTTCTAGAGAGTTCCGAGATCTGACGGGCCTAAACTAACCTAGGGTTAATCCTAGGGCTAAAAACACTCTAATCTTCTATAAATATACCCCTAATCCTACCCTAAAGCCTCATTAATCAATCTAGCAACTAAACTATGTCAAATTGAATCCTCAAATGGCCTCCACCTAAAAACCCTAGCCTCCACCTTCCTCAAAGTTTAATCCTATGAAGATATGATGATCATACAACCTTTTCTATGTTGTATGAATGCTTAATAACTTGCATACTTCATTAAGTTGCAAGTTTGATTTGCTAAGTTTGTGTTTTTGGGATTTTGCAAAAGGGTTTTCTTATTTGAAGCTTTGTTTTGGGTTTTCAAAGGGCTTCCTCATCTTATTTGGTGGATTTGTGACTTGTTTATATTTGTAAGCCCTCTTACCTTCACTTTACAAACTCTAAAGTTATCATGTGGTGAAAGTTGAGATTTGTATATGTTTAATGGATTATGTATGCTTATGCGAATTCACTATGCCATGTTTTACATGTTTCATAAGTTATGCATGTTTATGCAAGTTCACATTACCATGTTGTACATGTTTTATGGGTTATGCATGTTTATGCAAGTTCACCTTACCATGTTGTACATGTTTTATGGGTTATGCATGTTTATGCAAGTTCACCTTACCATGTTATGCATGTTTTATGGGTTATGCATGCTTATGCGAGTTCACCTTACCATGTTATGCAAGTTTTATGGGTTATCATGTTTATGCAAGTTCACCTTACCATGTTATGCATGTTTTATGGGTTATGCATGCTTATGCGAGTTCACCTTACCATGTTATGCAAGTTTTATGGGTTATGCATGTTTATGCAAGTTCACCTTACCATGTTATGCAAGTTTTATGGGTTATGCATGCTTATGCGAGTTCACCTTACCATGTTATGCAAGTTTTATGGGTTATGCATGTTTATGCAAGTTCACCTTACCATGTTATGCAAGTTTTATGGGTTATGCATGTTTATGCGAGTTCACTATGACATGATTTGCAAGTCTAACATGTATGCATGTTTATTATGATATGTGAAGTTCATCATGTATGTTATGCCAAGTTACCTTTTATACCCTTATGCGTTATGACGAATATGTAAGCGAGATAATGACGTTGGGAGGGTTTGGGTAAACTTAAAAATACATGAAACTAAAAGATTGGGAATTTACCTATTAAGTTAGGTCTACCCCTTGGGAATTTACCTATTAAGTTAGGTCTACCCAAGTATATGTTAACTTGTAAATATGTTTTAAAGTGGACATGACATTAGATAACATGTAATGGCCAACTCGAGGTTAGACCTAGTTGTGGTGTAAATCTTCCCAGGTAACCACAACGAGGGGTCTAATGTGGGTAGTTGGTCATGTTGCACCGTAAGACCCGAGGTTAGACCTAGACGTGGTGTAAATCTTCCCAGGTAACCACGGATGTCTAATGTGAGAGGTTGGGTGCGTTAATAAATTAATGCCTCATGATTAGGGTTAAGTCATGGCCCACTAATACTTAACCAATAATGGGGATGCGAGGATTAGATGGGGTTAAGTGGTTACGCTTAACTAATTTAATCCATGATTAGTGAGGGGTTAAACCACACTTAACCCTCTTAGAAACCCTAGCAACGTGGTATGTTCCAGCAGTAATCCCAGTTTGGTATCACCACAACCCTACAGCTAGGTTAGGGCGGGGCACGATTACTGGACGGATGTAAGCGACCAAAGCGACGGCTGAGTGGTACAGCGGTGCGGGTCCGGCGGGCTACGGACGTGCACGTAGTCCGATATTGGACAAACTCGAGGCACGGGTACCAGTAGATTTAGACTGTGCATTATTGCTTAGGTGTCTGGGGTTGACACCCGAGGGCTTGATACACCCAAAGGTGGACCCAGCGCAGTCTGACTACATCCATGTGGGCCGTATGGACACCAACACTTGACGTGTTAGGTTTATAGGGAGCCGATCGACTAGACCGTTGGGCTGGACCTTATACTAAGGTCACTTCATGTTATTGGGCCAAAGTTTGGGCTAAGGGATCAAGATCTGTTTTGTGGGTTTGCTAGTACACTGTGGTGCAAAGTTTAATCTCATCTATGTGATGTCACCTTTATCTATTGCCACTATGTTCATCTCAGTTTCCATCATGCTGTTAACTTTATTAGTTTATAGATTGATCGTAGTAGGGCTTACCAGTCTTTTTGACTGACCTGTTTCCTTTCGCTTCTTTTCTTCCGTTCCCCCCCCCCCATAGGTTCTCAGGGAGGGGCTACATCTACTTAGTGGATCTTTGGCTTGCTTGTTGGGTAGCTCATGTATGGATCTGAGCTAGCTGTGGCTTATCTTTTATTTCTGGGGATTAGTACTGATGTTTTACCATGTATTTTGTTTCTACGTATCTAGACTTATGTTGTATTTTGGATCATGACATTTTGATACTATGTACTTGACTATGTTGGTTTTGTGAGATGATGATGATGGGTTTTTATCTGCTACCGCTGCTTTACTTATATTTATTTTTATATATTATGTCTTGCGATATCTCTGTGCATGCTTACCTTCACAATAACGCCCCTCCAAAGCTAGTACATTCTAAGGAGTGATCCTAGTGGAGGTGGGGTGTTACATTTGGTATCAGAGCACAAGGTTAACAAGATTGAACAAAATTTTTGAAAAAAAAAACCTTTTTGAAAAACTATTTTCAAAAACCTACTAAGTATTTTCCAAAATAAAGTCTAGATTATTTTAAGGCTAATCCCCAAAAGCCATTAGCGTTATCCTTCGTTCCCTTGACCTAATCTTATCTTATCTTTCGTTTCAGTATGGCTGAGAATCTTGTCATCCCAGATGGAGTGAACGTACCACTCTGGTATAGGAGGCTTCTAGAAGCTAGGGCGGCAGCCGGCCCCGCAAACCCTACTCCCACTCCTCCTCCTGTAGTTGAGAATCCTCTCCCTAATATCCCTCCTCCGGTGGTTCCTGCTCCCCCTCCTCCAGCAGTTAATATTCCTCCTCCCGTTGCTGAGGCTCCTCTTCCTCCCCCTCCCCCTCAGCATCCTCAAGTTGAGTTCACAAAGGTTTGTAAAGACTTCAAGGCAATGGGAGGAAAGAATTTCCTAGGTACGGAATCTTTTGTTGAAGCTAGGAATTGGCTGAAAGACACTGAGGACTTGTTTGCTATCTTTGGGATTGATGACGAGAGGAAGATCTTATTGACAGTATGGCTTTTGAAGGATGAAGCGGCCTATTGGTGGGAGGTCACCAATGGGACGAGGCCCGTTGAGACTTGGGCCGATTTGAGGGCTAGATTTGTGACCAAGTTTCTATCTTCTGCTGAGGCGAATTTACAAATGGAGAAGTTCATTGCATTAAAGCAAGGTGATATGTCTGTCAAGGAGTATGTGAACAAGTTTAATCAGCTGGCCCGTTTTGGTTTGGATATGGTGAACACTCCTGAGAAAAAGGCTCTTCGATTTGCTAGAGGGTTGAATGAGCCACTGCAGGGCTTGGCAATGTCGCATATTCCGCATGGAGCTACTTTTGAGAGTTTGGTTAATATGGCTCTGCTTCAGGGAGATGGAAAGAAAGAGGTCAAGTCGAGTGATACTCAAGCAAAGAAGACTGATTCTCAAGGCAAAGGCAATCAAGGTGGTCAAAGCAGCCAGGGGAATCAGGGCAAGAACAAGAAGGGGAACAACAACAACAAAGGCAAGGGAAAGTGCAATTACTGTGGCATAGCTGGGCACTTTGCTAAGGATTGCAGGAAGAAGAAAAGGAAGCTTAGTGGTGGATGCTTTTCTTGTGGAGAGACTGGGCACTTTAGCAAGGAATGCCCGAAGAAGAAAGGGCAGGGTCAGACTCAGCGTGCTGGACCTTCAGGAGGGCAAGTTCATGCTCTCAATGCCGCTTCAGTTCCCGAGCGAGGTAGTGTTTCTGTTGAGAACCTTGTTTATGTTTCCGATCTTCCAGTTCGTACCTTGTTTGATTCTGGTGCATCACATAGCTTTATTTCATCTAATCTGGTTGATAGCTTGCACCTTAGTACTAGCTTAGTGGATGACCCCGTTTGTGTTTCGAATCCCATTGGGGGTTCTGCTCATCTATCTATGATATGTGAGGATCTGAGGATCTCTATACTTAGTGTAGAGTTCTTGTGTAGTGCGTATGTTCTTGGTTTCAGGGGATACGGATTGATCTTGGGCATGGATTGGCTGTCTAGATATGGAGCCATTCTGGATTGTGAGCATAGGGTTGTAAGGCTTGTGACTCGCCTGGGCAACACCTTAGAAATTTCATGCAATCCGAAGGATCCCGTCATGTTGTGCTATCTTGAATCTCTCGACTCGCCAGAGGAAACTCTTCAGTCTGTAAGAGTGGTCCGAGATTATCCAGATGTTTTTGAAGAAGTTAAGGGGTTGCCCCCTAAACGAGAGATTGATTTTCGCATTTATCTGGTGGATAATGCTAAGCCTGTTTCTTTGCCCGTTCGGCACATGGCTCCGCGTGAGAGACGGGAGCTCAGCAAGCAAGTGAAGGAATTGCTTGAGAAGAACTTCATCAGACGAAGTATATCCGAATGGGGAGCGCCTGTGGTTTTTGCTACTAAGGCAGATGGTTCTCTTCGGCTCTGTGTGGACTATAGAGAGTTGAATAAGCTGACTAAGAAGAACAGACACCCATTACCGAGGATTGATGATCTTTTTGACCAGCTGGTTGGTGCTTCTGTTTTCTCTCAACTTGATCTTGCTACTGGATTTCATCAGCTCAGAGTGGCTGAAGATAGTATAGACAAGACTGCATTCAGAACTCCAGATGGATTCTTCGAATGGCTTGTGATGCCGTTTGGTTTGACGAATGCACCCGCATATTTTGTGGACTTGATGAGTAGGGTGTTTCGGGAGTTCTTGAACAAGTTTGTCGTGGTCTTTGTGGATGATATTCTGGTTTTCTCCAAGGATGAAGAAGAGCACGCGAGGCATCTTGTAGAGGTGATGGATACGCTCAGAGCACACCAGTTAAAGGCCAAGTTCTCCAAGTGCCACTTTTGGAGAAGGGAAGTTAGATTCCTTGGGCATATCGTATCCAAGCAAGGCTTAGCGGTGGACCCCGCTAAGGTGGTTGCAGTTCAGGATTGGAAGACTCCAAGGAATGCAACCGAGGTGAGGAGTTTCCTAGGTCTTGCGGGTTTTTACCGGAAGTTCATCAAGGACTTCGCGAAGATATCCGCTCCTCTTACTAAGTTGACGAAGAAGAACTTAGTTTTTGCTTGGGATATGGATTGTGAGCTTGCTTTTCAGAGACTCAAGAGAGCCCTTACCTCTGCACCCGTTCTAGCTTTACCCGATGGTGGTAAGATATTTACCGTGTACACTGATGCTTGTGGCACGGGGTTGGGCGCCGTTCTGATGCAAGAAGGCAGAGTTATATGCTTTGGTGGTAGACAACTCAAGGTGCATGAGAAGAATTATCCTGTTCACGATCTAGAGCTGGCAGCGATTGTGTATGCGCTCAAAGCATGGCGCCATTATCTTCTGGGAGAGAGATTTGAGCTGTATACTGATCATAAGTCTTTGAAGTATCTCTTTTCGCAGAAGGATCTGAACTTGAGGCAGCAGAGATGGATGGAGTTTTTGGCGTCTTATGATTTTGAGATATCCTATACCCCTGTCAAGGGGAATGTTGTAGCAGATGCGTTGAGTAGAAAAAGGTTGACACTAAGTCCTCTATTTGTTGAGATGAAGAATTTAGAGTTCTTGGCAACCTTTGATTTCTCTTGGGCAGATGAGTCGATGACCGGTTCTTTAGCATCTCTTGAGCTCAGGCCTACCCTTCTGGATCAAGTTGGGGCTTCGCAGAAGGAAGACCCTCAGATAGTTGAGATTGTGGATAAGCTGATTCGAGGAGAGACATCTAGTCACCTTTCTCGATATTCTATAGATGACAAGGGTTGGCTGAGGAAAGACGGAAGGCTTTGTGTTCCGATGGTGGAAGACTTGGTGGAAAAAGTTCTTGAGGAAGCACATCGCTCCAAGATGACTATACATCCGGGTGGAGATAAGATGTATAAGGATATGAAGCGCATTTTCTTCTGGCCTGGAATGAAGAAAGATGTGGCAGAGTTTGTCTCCAGATGTGTTGTTTGTCAGAGAGTAAAAGCTGAGTCGAAGAAGCCCGGTGGGCTATTGCATCCTCTAGAGATCCCGCTATGGAAGTGGGAGAGTATTTCTATGGACTTTATTGATGGGCTTCCAAGGTCAAGGAAGGGGAATACAAGCATTTGGGTCATTGTAGATAGACTTACGAAGAGTGCTCATTTTATCCCAGTAAAGAGCAAAAGGACCGCATCTGGACTAGCATCAGTATATCTTCGTGAAATAGTACGACTACATGGAGTCCCTTCCAGCATAGTCAGTGACCGAGACCCCATCTTTACTAGTCAATTCTGGAACAGTTTGCAAGAGGCTATGGGCACAAGGTTGAACCTGAGTACGGCCTATCACCCACAAACAGACGGTCAAACAGAAAGGGTGAATAGGGTACTTGAGGACTTGTTGAGGCTTTGCATTCTGGATTTTGGTGGTGCTTGGGAAGACCATCTTCCTCTTGTCGAGTTTGCATATAATAACAGTTATCAGGCGAGCATAGGGATGGCACCATTTGAAGCTTTATATGGGAGGCCGTGCAAGTCGCCTACATGTTGGTGGGAGACTACAGACAAGCTTATACTTGGACCTGACATGATTAGAGATACATCCGAGAAGGTCGAGTTGATCAGAAGACGAATGAAGGCAGCCCAAGACAGACAGAAATCTTATGCTGATAAGCGAAGATCCGATTTGGAGTTTGATGTTGGGGACATGGTTTTCGTAAAGGTTTCTCCTTTGCGGAATGTGGTCCGATTTGGAGCTGTTGGGAAGTTAGCACCGAGATTTGTTGGACCCTTCCCTATCATAGAGAGAATTGGGAAGATGGCTTATAAAGTGCAATTGCCCGAGAAGCTGTCCGGAGTGCATAATGTTTTTCATGTCTCGCATCTCCGAAAGTGTTTGCATAAATCAGCAGAGATTGTGGAGCCAAGTGTTTTGGAAGACGTGGAAGTAGAGAAAGAAGCAACTTTGAGGAGAGCTCTGATTCGTATCTTGGGGACAGAGACCAAGAAGCTTAGGAATCGTGAGGTCAGGTTGGTGAAGGTTCAATGGGGTGAAGCCGAAGAAGACGCAACTTGGGAAACCGAGGAGAAGATGCGTGGGCTTTATCCATTCCTTTTTGAGGGTACACTCTCAATCTCTTTCCTTTGTCAGCATATCTTTCCCTTTGCTATCCATGTTTATCTAGTTATCGTGCTAATCTTGTCATGAGAACCTTAGGTAGAAACCCTTTGGATGAAACATGTGTTTGGGACATGTTATGTTTGATGGTTGCAAGTGGTTGCAAGTGTTTGCAAGTGGTTGCTCGTGGATGCATGATACACATTAGGCACTAGATCGGCTCACACACTCCTCATATTGCATGTGCATGAGTGTTTATGCTTATTCATGGATGAAAATTGTGTGTTATCACATGGATGTTGCATATGGGTGTATGTTATGTGCACACATATAGATGATATACATTATGTTAGGAATTGCATACATATGGATTCATTTCACTAACATGATTTGCATTGATGATATTTGCATTAGATAAGTACATATACACACACCTCTGCATATGTTCATCCAGCATTTAGAATCTTGTAAGGACAATGATTGCTCGTGGATGATGCTTTGAGTAGATGGATGATTGGATGGTAGGACCCATTCTTCCTAACTTGAAGATTTCGGGGACGAAATCCTTTAAGGAGGGGAGAATGTAACAACCCGTATTTTGAATAACCTGTTATAGCATAAATCGAGGCAGAATTTAATTCTAAAATCTGAATCAAGGGAAACGGGCTATGCCATTGCGTTCGTCTCGGAAAAATACGCGAAATAGAGTCCGAGTTTTCGAAAATCGGAGTCCGTATGACCCAGTTAAGGCCCATTGAAGTTTTCAGAAATTTCTTAAGTAAAAACAGATTTAAATTTAATTTAAAAACAAGGGTTAGGACAAACTGGCGCAGGCGGGAAAAATTCCCGCCAGGACCCGCATGTCGACAGCCCTATCGACAGGGCCCCCAGGGTGTCGACAGCCCTGTCGACAGGGGGTGCCCGGGCAGTTTAGCCTGGTGCACCATTTCTGATTTGGGTTGGGTCTTGTGGCTTGGTTCTAGAGAGTTCCGAGATCTGACGGGCCTAAACTAACCTAGGGTTAATCCTAGGGCTAAAAACACTCTAATCTTCTATAAATATACCCCTAATCCTACCCTAAAGCCTCATTAATCAATCTAGCAACTAAACTATGTCAAATTGAATCCTCAAATGGCCTCCACCTAAAAACCCTAGCCTCCACCTTCCTCAAAGTTTAATCCTATGAAGATATGATGATCATACAACCTTTTCTATGTTGTATGAATGCTTAATAACTTGCATACTTCATTAAGTTGCAAGTTTGATTTGCTAAGTTTGTGTTTTTGGGATTTTGCAAAAGGGTTTTCTTATTTGAAGCTTTGTTTTGGGTTTTCAAAGGGCTTCCTCATCTTATTTGGTGGATTTGTGACTTGTTTATATTTGTAAGCCCTCTTACCTTCACTTTACAAACTCTAAAGTTATCATGTGGTGAAAGTTGAGATTTGTATATGTTTAATGGATTATGTATGCTTATGCGAATTCACTATGCCATGTTTTACATGTTTCATAAGTTATGCATGTTTATGCAAGTTCACCTTACCATGTTGTACATGTTTTATGGGTTATGCATGTTTATGCAAGTTCACCTTACCATGTTATGCATGTTTTATGGGTTATGCATGCTTATGCGAGTTCACCTTACCATGTTATGCAAGTTTTATGGGTTATGCATGTTTATGCAAGTTCACCTTACCATGTTATGCATGTTTTATGGGTTATGCATGCTTATGCGAGTTCACCTTACCATGTTATGCAAGTTTTATGGGTTATGCATGTTTATGCAAGTTCACCTTACCATGTTATGCAAGTTTTATAGGTTATGCATGCTTATGCGAGTTCACCTTACCATGTTATGCAAGTTTTATGGGTTATGCATGTTTATGCGAGTTCACTATGACATGATTTGCAAGTCTAACATGTATGCATGTTTATTATGATATGTGAAGTTCATCATGTATGTTATGCCAAGTTACCTTTTATACCCTTATGCGTTATGACGAATATGTAAGCGAGATAATGACGTTGGGAGGGTTTGGGTAAACTTAAAAATACATGAAACTAAAAGATTGGGAATTTACCTATTAAGTTAGGTCTACCCCTTGGGAATTTACCTATTAAGTTAGGTCTACCCAAGTATATGTTAACTTGTAAATATGTTTTAAAGTGGACATGACATTAGATAACATGTAATGGCCAACTCGAGGTTAGACCTAGTTGTGGTGTAAATCTTCCCAGGTAACCACAACGAGGGGTCTAATGTGGGTAGTTGGTCATGTTGCACCGTAAGACCCGAGGTTAGACCTAGACGTGGTGTAAATCTTCCCAGGTAACCACGGATGTCTAATGTGAGAGGTTGGGTGCGTTAATAAATTAATGCCTCATGATTAGGGTTAAGTCATGGCCCACTAATACTTAACCAATAATGGGGATGCGAGGATTAGATGGGGTTAAGTGGTTACGCTTAACTAATTTAATCCATGATTAGTGAGGGGTTAAACCACACTTAACCCTCTTAGAAACCCTAGCAACGTGGTATGTTCCAGCAGTAATCCCAGTTTGGTATCACCACAACCCTACAGCTAGGTTAGGGCGGGGCACGATTACTGGACGGATGTAAGCGACCAAAGCGACGGCTGAGTGGTACAGCGGTGCGGGTCCGGCGGGCTACGGACGTGCACGTAGTCCGATATTGGACAAACTCGAGGCACGGGTACCAGTAGATTTAGACTGTGCATTATTGCTTAGGTGTCTGGGGTTGACACCCGAGGGCTTGATACACCCAAAGGTGGACCCAGCGCAGTCTGACTACATCTATGTGGGCCGTATGGACACCAACACTTGACGTGTTAGGTTTATAGGGAGCCGATCGACTAGACCGTTGGGCTGGACCTTATACTAAGGTCACTTCATGTTATTGGGCCAAAGTTTGGGCTAAGGGATCAAGATCTGTTTTGTGGGTTTGCTAGTACACTGTGGTGCAAAGTTTAATCTCATCTATGTGATGTCACCTTTATCTATTGCCACTATGTTCATCTCAGTTTCCATCATGCTGTTAACTTTATTAGTTTATAGATTGATCGTAGTAGGGCTTACCAGTCTTTTTGACTGACCTGTTTCCTTTCGCTTCTTTTCTTCCGTTTCCCCCCCCCCCCCACAGGTTCTCAGGGAGGGGCTACATCTGCTTAGTGGATCTTTGGCTTGCTTGTTGGGTAGCTCATGTATGGATCTGAGCTAGCTGTGGCTTATCTTTTATTTCTGGGGATTAGTACTGATGTTTTACCATGTATTTTGTTTCTACGTATCTAGACTTATGTTGTATTTTGGATCATGACATTTTGATACTATGTACTTGACTATGTTGGTTTTGTGAGATGATGATGATGGGTTTTTATCTGCTACCGCTGCTTTACTTATATTTATTTTTATATATTCTGTCTTGCGATATCTCTGTGCATGCTTACCTTCACAATAACGCCCCTCCAAAGCTAGTACATTCTAAGGAGTGATCCTAGTGGAGGTGGGGTGTTACAGTCAACACACAGAATCAATCATCATCTATCAGTTCTAGAAATACGTTATAAAAATATGAACTAATCAGAGTAGTGAGATTGACAGTTATCGTTAAATAACGATTAACTATCTTTGATTCAGACGGATAATTTATTTTGCAATAAATTGTAATGAGCTCCAATTCACTCCTAGTCAGTTCCATTGTGTAACCCTCGTCCCTACGATCCCAACGGATCTTGTTTCACTCAATTCTGATAACATATGAATAAGCTACGATAAATTATAATTAATACATTATTTTAAATTGAATTTAAAATTAATTCAGTCCCTAGTTGGGCTTTTACCCCTTTATATCGGCCCATCACTGTTTCCAACCCAGGGCTGCAGTCAAGTCTTCTTCCCCGAATCAACCAAACACGCACCAGAACTTCCACGCACCATTATTCCAGACTTCGATCCCTCCTTCATCACTCGTTCTGCCACTGAACCCAAAATCGAAACCACCTTCATTCATCTCTTCAAAAGTCGCTCCTCTTCATACCAAATTCATACAACTCGCATCTCATTCCCGTTCAGGGTTCTCAAGTCCTCGCGCAACCCCAGTGAAACCCACGCCTTTCCAGTGATCGAGTTCCACACAAATACCCCAATTGAGTGCAATACACCTCGTTAACCCCAAATACACATTCCATTTCTCTAATTGATCACTGCAATTCATGGAATCAATAACTCTAGCGTGCTGCTATACTTCGGGGTGACCCAGAAAAACGTCGAACCACATAAAAACGATATCAGCTCGGAGAGAAAACAAGCAGGAATATGAATACAAAGCTCTTGTGATTTTTAAGAATTTATTTGATTTTTATTTGATTTCCCTTTTTGATTTTCAAGTGGTACTTCACGGTTTGTGGCGGTGGATAGTTTTGACCAAGGAAATGAAAAATTTTAGGTTAGAAAGATAGTAGGGTATTTATAGGATAAATATAATATTTTAATATTTGATTATTCTCAATATAATAAGAAAACGCTATTTTTATTTATCGTTTAAAATTCCTATGGTCACACAAAATATTCAAAAATCATGAAAGTAAACATGCAACTAGAGTTTGACATTACGGACCCAACGAAACTGGTTTCGTCGAATTCCGACTCCGTTTGCTCACACAACGTATTTTTAACCGTCAAAATACTGATTGTTTTTTACCTTAAAAATCCGTACGGCTACACACTGACTCCAAAAATCATGAAACTTGAAATCTAACAATAATTTAATATTACAGATCCAACAAAATTAGTTTCGTCGAAAACGGAGGTCGTTTGCAAAACTGACTATTTTTATAGCTCTAAATAACCTATTTAAATATGTACATATATTTAAAAACAATTAAATTAAATATAAATAAATATATATTACAATATATATATTCATACAGAATATCGTATAGCTCCAATTGGATTTATAACTCGATATTCAAATCCCGGTTGAATCAATATTTAATTTATATTGAAAAATCCTTTTATAATATAAATAAATCGCTATGATTTATAAAGGAATTCCGTAGCGACTTTTCGAAAATTTGATTTTGACATAAATCAAAATCTACACGATGAAATCCCGATTTTTCTCTTCCATTAGAAAAATATGCTTCACCAGCTTCGAACGTTTCTTGTTTCACAGAAATCCGGCTTAAAACGGATTCTGTATATTCGTTTTAAAGTTCGAATCGCCAAATTACGAACTGTCGCGCCATTTAGATCTCGATTTTAATTATAATATAATTATACGTTCAAACTTCGTTTAAATAATATATTCGTTATTCAAAATCAAATTCCAAACTGAATTATAGCTTATATATGATCCAATTCACATCGTATTGTGAATTCTACTATTTTCGAATATTTTGGAATTTAAATATATTATTTAATTATTATATTAATTAAATATTCCTTATTATTTAATTCTAGTCATTTTAAATTACCAAACCTTTATTTAAATAATTAAATAAATTATTTATTATCCGTAAAAGTACGGGTCGTTACATTCTTTCCCCCTTAAAATGATTTTGTCCTCGAAATTGCTAAGGTAGAAAAAACAAACCCTATTAACTGGTTAAAAATTATTTTTACTTCTTTAACTTCAGTTTCACTGTACCAATTAATTTCGACTAAATTATTAATTTATTCCTACTAACGAAAATTTCCATAAACTTTGAAAATTTTCTAACACCCGAAATTTTTGAAAAATTTCTCCAACACTTCCTTTGTACTGGTCAATCGGTACAACTACAACTCACCTCTCTATGCCTTCTCCAACCCAAAAGAAAATCAAACAGCCAAGCGGCTTGCTAATTCAGCTCATAAATCTCATTTCCAATAGAAATATAAACTTGTACCTTTTTGTCGGGTATATCATTATATCATTTACATCTGCTACCCATTTAGCATATACCAATGTCATCCCAATCAAACTCCAATAATTTTTATCTCCAACACAACCATTCATTTATCCAAGCCAAATTCCATTATCAATCTCAAGTACCATTCTTGATTTTCAACTTAGTTTCACCAATTTCTATCTAATTTGTTTTAATTCAAACAATCTGTTCCTGGGAATTTTAAAAAATTTAGCTTTTCAAAATCAAATATTCCTTTTTGGAATTCAAAACAACTTACTTTTCTCAAAACAACTCAAAAAAAAATTCTTTGGTTGTAATCCGTCACTTACCACTCGAAAATGAACACCGATGATGTCGTGATCATCATCGAAATCTATTTCCAGTTATCGAAGTGAGTTCAATACTATATCACTTTCAAAACCATATCTAAACACCTCCATTTTGAAATTCATTTCAAAATACCATTTACAATGCTTTAAAACAATTTAAAATCTCCCAGGATTTTAAAATTCACATATATTTAACCCAGATTCATTTACAAACACTTTTATAACCTTCCAGGGTTTAAATTCAGATTTTGATTTAAATTCAGATTTAATTCATCTGATTTCACGTATTTTGCTTATATGAATTCTGATTGGCTATTTACATAACCATTTCACATTTAATAATCTTATTCGATTATAATCACAAGAAACACATCCAATATACTATAATACTTCAAATATCTATACTTTGTTTATATCAAAATATAATTTAGGTGAAATTATTCCATTTCCCCTATTTTCAAAACATACTGTGTCGGTTCATCGTATTCGAGTGTTTATAAACCCCTACCGATATAGTGGATCAAACTGATCGACCAGAACCCATAAACAACTCAACCAATAAATCCCCACAATATAAAACCATTTTTTATATCAACTAACAAATACGCGCTCATATATATACACTCAAACTCAATCTAGGGTATTGCTAACTGTTAGATCCAAAATTGGTTCCAACACCCAAATTGTTCAATTATGCGAAGATTAATATCAGAAAAAATGCAAGAAAAACAGGAAAGACACGAGATTTATAGTGGTTCAGTGTTAACAAGCCTACATCCACTTTATATCTATGATTATACTTAAGATTCGAGTACAATCAATGATTTATCTCTCAACCTCACTTTTACAATGTTGGTTCACTCAGTGAATTCAAAACAACTCTGAACAGGAATAATAGAGATTGATAATGGTGGAATCAGAGCTCAGAATTGCACAAAAGATCCTGAAAAAAGCCAAGCCTGGGGCTATTTATAGGTGATATCTGCAGACAGATCGTTGTCACACGTGGCGCAAATCCCGAAGATCTCGGACTAGTTCATGGCTTGATGGAGAAACAGTCAATATAGCCGTTGTGGATAGGTGTCGTGAGATCCTATATACTCGGATCGTGAATGACTTGGTCATGGCCCTCATCTCTCAGCTTCAGGGATCAGATCGAACTGGCGTGGACGGATCGGATCGAAGTGAGCTGGTGTGAACGGATCGTGGAGCGTTGGCACGACCGAGTCGTGAAGCATTGGCACGAATGGGTCGTGGCAGCATATCGCGAGTGGGAGAAGGAAGTTGGTCACGAGCGCGGTGAGAAGGATAATCACGAGCAGGGTCTTGGGCTTCTCGAGTCATGGTGCACTCATTTCTGGACTTGAATATGAATCCTGGTGGCTTGGTCAAAAAGCGAGCCAACAGTAACCCTATTTTTACTGAGTCACGCCACAAAACCAAGGTAATTACTTAACCTTAACATCTGATACCAACTGTAGTGTCCCGAAATTCCGGTACCATTTGACCTGACCAAATAACACAAGTCCAACCCAAATTGCACTGGAAACCAAAAAACTAATAGAAAGAAAACAGAGGGTGAGAATATATAAGATAGAAACTTTGAATAGAAGAAGAAGAAGAACATACAACATCAGAGTAACACGAATCTCACAGCGGAACGAACAACATATAATAGATAACATATCTTTGAAATAAAATCAGTATATGTATAAAGTAACATTATCAGAGTACAACACTTACAACACAGCAGAAATAAACAATAGTTATATAATCCTGAAGCCTACGGCTCCAAGCTCTCCAAGTATATCTGTAAAATCCTGACTACTTGACTGTCCGTACAAAATTGGGCACCCAAGAGTTTAGGAAAACAAAACAAAATAAACTCTGGGTCAGTCACGGGACTGGTGTGAGTAAAACGGTTTAAAACAGTTTGAGCAATTAACCGATATCTCCTAAGACCACGCCGTATAACGGAACGAGTTTTTCCCTTATGAGAACCCAAAACATTTGATTTAACCTTCAAAATCCTTTTGAAAGAAACGATAAACTTTATATCAAAACTCTTTTGATATTATAGTAATGTCTATTAATCACAACTAAATAATCATCTAGCAGAAACGCTTTCATCTCATGTTCTACATATATAGTTACAATCAAAACCGCGAGCACTTATTGGATAATGGATTACCAACTATGACAAGGTATTGAACCACCTTCCGTTAGTGTACCTTTAGAGAGGAATACACTGGGTTCAACAAGAACATCTTGCAACCCGGCCACACATGACCGACCACTCATTTCGCTTGAGTGTATCGAATGTATATTGTAACACCCCACGTTCATTAATGTCACTCACAAAGGGAATGCATTAACTTTCATGGAGCATTTTAAGTGTGTATAGAACAGAAACTTAACAACAAGACAAATATAAACAGTACTAAAACTTTAAAACTTTATTTCATTGCAGCGGAAAACACGTAAGTTTGATTACATCATCAAAACCGGAGTCAAAGTACACGATATCCATCTTGACTAAATCAAAGTACATAAATTGAAAGACATAATCCCCAATACAAAATAGCCATAAATAAGAGAGGCTGAACTTTACTTCAGCGATCCAAGCAATCTTCTAAAAGCAAGAAATACAGCTGTCCAAAATCAAGCTCCACTGGTGCTAGTTCCAACCTGAGCACCTGGGGGGAAAGGAAGAAAAGAGGAGGAAACAAAGGGGGTCAGACATAAAGTTTGGCGAGCGCGATAACTTTAACAATAAAATTACCAAAATAACTAGGCTAAGGCATAAGTTGGAAAGTAAGGAAATGACTGTGAACAATTGAGTAAGACAGAGTAAATAAGGAAACAAGATTGAACTAAGATAACATTGAAGCACACCTAAACCACTATAGGATAATTACTATACTGCACCACCACTAGTTACCCTAAGGTTGATCCCGCCTACAAGACTTTAACAATGATAATGGTAGTTTCGTGCACCCCTAGTTGCTTTCATAGGTGTCGCCTGCCCCTACCTCCACTAGGTGTACCGATCGACTCCCTAACTCGTAGATACCCGTGCTGGTCCCATAGTGGGGTGTATCACTCCCCAAAGTGATAATCTGATACCACCAAGAATGCATGGCTTATACCTACACGATGCAACGTCTTACCTACCAGCCCGGGTCCACACACGCATATGAACCCGTTGGACTTGCGTTGCCACCGCTAACCCGTTTTGGCCTCTTACAGTCAAGCCCAGTATGTGTGCCCCGTCCTCGACTTGGGTCGAGCCCACAAAGATACGTATGGGTTTCTGGTTGAAACAGGCCCCCATTACTTGACACAAGCTATCCACCTAAGCTTGTTCCCCTCTAGTACATCCCACTTAACCCACTTCTTATTCATGTTCACTTACATGTTTCAATTTTGGTTTAAGTATTTCTATTCGTATTTCAAATGCCACCCAATGCACCCACTAGATTCCACATGCCACCCAAGGCACCCACTTAACCCCCTCATGTCCCACTACATGTTTATCTGGTTAAGTGTTTCTTAATTCATTAAGACCGTAACCTCATAAAGACCTCCCACATTAGACTGGCATTTGTGGCAGCTGGATTTGCCGGGCGGTTCCGGGCAGTCTTACACCACAAACGAGCCTAACCTCGTGTCTTTACAATTGTTACATATTTAATTTATGCCTAAGACCTCTCACATTAGACTAGCATTTGTGGCAGCTGGATTTGCCGGGCGGGTCCGGGCAGTCTTACACCACAAACGAGCCTAACCTCGTGTCTTAGACGATTAATTTCTCCTAATTAATCATTCCCCAATTTGAATTACTTTCCCTATTCAAATTATCAATCAATTACAATTTTAACTATGGCCATAATTGACTCAATTATGTCCATCCATTTATGGTACGCAAAATCATACCAATTTTCATCACAAATTTATTTTATGCCATTTAAGGCATTTATGCCAATTCTTAATATTAAATCTTTTTAATATAATCCCATTACCTCACGTTGTACGTTCGTTCATTTAACGTAAAATATACGTTAGACTCGAATAGTCTAACTCATGGAATAAAGAGAAAACATCACAACATACATATAATTAAAAATAGATCTAAACATAATGGGTGAACTTGCATGTGTGAATGATGTTCTACATCTAAAACTTGCATAGGCCAAAGTTACAACTTGTATAAAACTATATATATCATAAATCCAAATCTAAAGGTGTGAACTTGTTTGGGTGATAGTCACAAACTTGCATAAATCATGTATGTCATAGATCTACATCTAAGGGTGTAAACTTGCATAGGCAATAACCACAAACTTGCATAACATGATTCATATTCCAAACTCATATATTTATATAAACTTGCATATGTGATTTATGCAACATAACAATGGTGTAAACTTACATCTAAACATGTAATCTAGCATGTAGAATTTATCATAAAACTCACACATATCATATCCTAACTTTAGATCTAAAATAGATGTCATGAAACATGTAAGGTTATACATATAATTTTCCCCAACTTGCACATGATTCATGTCTTAATCAAAATCTAAACTTGCATACATACTTATGATTTATCATATGAATCAACATAACCAAACTGGCATATGAACAACATGATGATTTGATTATGGATAAGCCAATCATAGAATTACAACATAGATGGTAGCATCATAAATTTACCACATATATGATAACATCACAACATAATATCATAAAATTTACAACATGTATGATAACATCACAATTTTACAACATAATTATAACATGCAGTCAATAATTCACATCATATCCAAATAATCCACATCATAACTTAATCCAATTAAATTACTAATTATTTTATTAAAGAAATCGAACTCACAACTCAAAGAAGGTCTTGAGTTCTGAATTCTGAGTTCTGAAGTTGTATTAGCTTTCCTTTGATGAAGATTCGTTGTTAGAGTTGAAAAGGATTGAATTTGATTTGCTTTCTTCCTCTCTAATTGGTGGCGGCTATTCTGAGTTGCTAGGTGACGGCATGGAGGCCATGAATCTAATTTTATTTTGATTTTAGGGTTTGAGTCTATAGGTGTTTTTAGAGTTTAGGATTAGTTTAGGCCATCCGATCAACCCAGAATTAATCCCAGCCAATCAGAGCAGATCAGAAACCCTAATGAGTCAGCATCTAGTCACAAACAGGTCATCAATCAAATCTGCCCGATGGGGGGTAGGTCGACCCCCAGGTCGACCTTATGGTCGACCTGGTCAGGGTAGGTCGACCCTATGGTCAACCTGGCCCTGGCGGGAATTTTCCTGCCTAGCCTGTTTGACTCTGAAATTTGAATTTTCTGAAATCTGTTTTGAATTTTCTGAAATTTCCGATGGCCATAACTTCTTCATACGAAGTCCAATTCACGCAAACTCGGACTCTATCTCAACTAGAATTCCGAGACGAACACAATGGCGCAACCCGTTTCCCTTAATTCTCATATCTGAGATTGGTTATTCTTTAATTTGTTATTATAGAGTTAACAGAAATACGGGGTGTTACATCCTCCCCTCCTTAAAGGATTTTTCCCCCGAAATCTCCAAGTTAAGGAGAATGCATATCCTAACATCCAAACAACCATCTACTCAACCATCAAACACAAGCATCCATTGTCCTTATAAGATTTCTAATGTTGTATGAACATATGCAAGAAGTGTGTGTATATGTTCTCTATCTAATGCAAAATCAGGCGGTCTACTGATTCAGTTGACCTCCTTAATGCAAACCATGCTAATGCCATGCGTCCATTATGTATGCGAAAGAATCCTATCGATACATATTCCCTCTATATTTGTGCACAACCGTTCACCAAAATGCAACATCCATATGATAGCACAACCATTATACATCCATTAACTTAAATATGTACACACACTTATATGCAATATGCAATATGAAGTGACTGAGCCGATCTAGTGCCTAAAGTGTGTGTATATGCATCCACGAGCAACCACTAGCAAACACTTGCATCCACATGCATCCATCATACATAACATGTCTCAAACACATGTTTCAACCATAAGATTACCCTATCTAAAGGTCAAAGATACTAGCGAGAGACATACTAAAGATAAAACAAGTACGAGCTAAGCGATAAAGGAGAAATTAAAAGACATACCCTCGAAAAGAAAAGGGTACAGTGAACGCATCTTCTCTTCTGTCTCCCAAGTAGCGTTGCTCTCGTCATCTCCCCATTGCAATTTGGCTAGCTTGACCTCTCGATTTCTCAACTTTTTAATCTCCGACCCAAGAATGCACGTAGGAGCTCGTCGAATCAACGCATCACACTCTGTCTCCACCTCTCTAAGCAAGCTCGGCTCTACCACTTCCGCAGTCTCATGCAAGCACTTCCTCAAATGTGATACATGGAATACATCGTGTACACCACTAAGTCTCTCGACCAACTCCACTCTATACGCCATATACCCAATCCTCTCCTTAATAGGAAACGGCCCTACGAACCTTGGTGCTAACTTCCCAATGGACCCAAAGCGAACCACATTCCGTAATGGAGACACCTTGACAAAGACCATGTCCCCAATATCAAACTCAAGATCTGAGCTCCTCTTGTCCGCATAAGATTTCTGCCTATCTTGCACCGTCTTCATCCTCCTTCGAATCAAATCGATCTTTTCCAAAGTCTCTCTAATCATATCGGGCCCAAGTAAGATCTTATCTGTAGACTCCCACCAACATGAAGGCGAACGACACGGCCGTCCATAAAGAGCCTCGAACGGTGCCATGCCAATGCTAGACTGAAAGCTATTATTATATGTGAATTCTACCAACGGAAGATGTTCCTCCCATGTACCTCCGAAGTCTAAGACACACAACCTCAATAAGTCCTATAGAATACGATTCACCATCTCGGTCTGGCCGTCCATCTGAGGATGATATGCGGTGCTCAAACATAACTGAGTCCTTACCGCCTCTTCCAAGCTCTTCCAAAATTCACTGGTGAAGATAGGATCGTGGTCGCTCACTATGCTAGAAGGAACACCGTGCAAATGAACTATTTCTCGAATGTATACAGAGGCTAACCATGGAGCAGTCCTCTTACTCTTCACGGGAATGAAATGGGCGCTCTTAGTAAGTCTGTCTACCATGACCCAAATCCCTGTATTACCCTTTCTCGATCTCGGTAACCCATCAACAAAATCCATCGAGACACTTTCCCACTTCCATTGTGGGACCTCCAATGGGTGAAGCAACCCACCGGGCTTCTTTTGCTCTGCTTTTACTTGTTGGCACATCAAGCATCTAGCGACAAACTCGGCCACATCCCTCTTCATGCCAGCCCAAAAGTAAACTCGTCTCATGTCCATGTACATCTTGTCCCCGCCGGGATGGATGGTCATCTTCGAACGATGTGCATCATCAAGAATGGTCTTCCTCAAATCCTCGTCCCATGGTACACAAAGTCTACCGTCCCTACGCATCCAACCCTTATCATCTAGGGTATACCTACTGAGATGGCTCGATGACTCCCCTCTTTTGAGCTTCTCTACTAACTCAACCAACTGTGGGTCATCTCGATGTGCCTCACCAATCCATCCCAAAAGCGTACGTCTGACCTCCAAGGATGCTAGCAAACTGGGTACAAAGTCAACGGAAGGTCTAAAGTCAAACGTAGAGATGAACTCTAAGCTTCGCCGCTCAACAAACAACGGACTCAAGGATAACCTTTTCCTACTTAAGGCGTCTGCCACCACGTTACCCTTGCCAGGGGTATATTCTATCTCGAAGTCGTAGGACTCTAAGAATTACATCCACCTTTGCTGCCTTAAGTACAAGTCCTTCTGAGAGAACAAGTATTTTAGTGATTTGTGGTCAGTGAACAATTCGAATTTCTTGCCAAGAAGATAATGGCGCCAAGACTTAAGCGCGAAGACAATAGCGGCCAACTCTAGGTCATGTGTAGGGTAATTTATCTCATGCACTCTCAACTGCCTTCCACCATAGGCTATTACCCTTCCCTCTTGCATTAAAACTGCGCCTAGTCCTGTCCCACAAGCATCGGTATAAACAGTAAATGGCTTACTCCCATCCGGCAACACTAAGACTGGGGCTGTGGTCAAAGCTCTCTTTAAACGTTGGAACGCATCACCACAATCTACGTCCCATGTGAAAACTAGGTTCTTCTTTGTCAAGCGTGTTAATGGGGCTGATATCTTTGCGAAGTCTTTGATAAACTTCCTATAGTAGCCATCCAACCCTAAGAAACTCCTCACCTCGGTAGCATTTTTAGGGACCTTCCAATCTTGGATGGCCACACCTTCGTGGGATCCACATCTATCCCTTCTTTGGAAACCACGTGCCCTAAGAATCGCAATTCCTTCCTCCAAAAGTGACATTTAGAAAATTTAGCTTTAAGGTTATGCGCTCGAAGAGTCTCCAACACTTCACTAAGATGTAGGGCATGCTCTTCCTCTCTCTTAGAAAAGATCAAGATGTCATCCACAAAGACTACCACGAATTTATTAAGGTACTCCCTTAACACCCTACTCATCAAGTGAACAAAGTATGCGGGGGAGTTTGTCAAACCGAAGGGCATCACAAGCCACTCAAAGAAGCCGTCTGAAGTCCTAAAAGGCAGTCTTGTCTATGCTATCCTCAGCCACTCTCAACTAATGGAAACCCATGGCTAAGTCTAACTGCGAAAACACTGAGGCGCCAACTAACTGATCGAAGAGATCGTCAATCCTCGGCAGTGCGTGTCTATTCTTCTTAGTAAGCTTATTAAGTTCTCAATAGTCCACACAAAGTCCAAGGGACCCATCTGCCTTTGTGGAAAATACTACTGGAGCACCCCACTCCGATATACTACGTCTGATGAACCCCTTCTCAAGCAACTCCTTCACTTGCTTACTGAGTTCTCTTCTCTCTCTTGGAGCCATGTGGCGCACTGGCAATGCAACTGGCTTTGCATTATCTACTAGATATATTCGAAAGTCTATCTTACGTTTTGGGGGTAAACCCCTCACCTCATTGAAGATATCAACATATTCACGGACTATACGAACAGAATGCAAATCATCATCGGATGCGTCAAGGGATTCTAGGTAGCTAAGCATTACTGGACCTCTAGGGTCACAAGAAATATCAAGGGTCTTTCCACAACGAGTCAACAATCTAACTACCCTTCTTTCACAATCTAGGATGGCCCCATATCTAGTTAGCCAATCCATACCTAGAATCAAGCCGTAGCCCATGAAGCCAAGAACAAAGGCGTTGCATTCAAACTCAACGCCCAAGATAAACACTCTCAAATCCCGACAAATCATAGAAAGATGAGACGAACCACCAATAGAATTTGAGACTACTAAGGGATCCGTAACTAGATTAGTATCTGGGTGCAGTGTTTCAACTAATGATGTAGAGATAAACGAATGTGATGCACCAGAATCGAATAAAGTACGGACAGGATGATCAAACAGAAAAACTAAACTTTCAGTGGAAATTGCTCTACCTCTTTCTTGCAGCGGTGGGACCACGAGAGCCTGAACTTGTCCTCTTGCCTGCCCTGGTGCCATAAGAGCCTGCACCTGTCCTCCCGAGGTAGACCCTGCCCTCTGCCCTTTCTTTGGGCAGTCCTTAATCAGATGTCCCACTTCGCTATAGTGGAAACAACCAGCCTTCTTTTTCTTTCTACAATTTTTGCTTAGATGGCCGGGTGTCCCACAGTTAAAGCATCTTTTCTTTCTCTTAGCATTGTTGCCTTTACCACCTTTCTTGTTCTGTTGTTGCTGTTGCGGCTTATTTTGATCCCCTTTCTTCTCGGGTGCCTTATTAGCATTGGCGCCCTTCTCCTCTTCATGCATAAGCGCCATGTCAACTAGTCTCTCAAAGGTAGCCCCATGGGCATGTGGGTAATAGCTAACCCATGAAACGGCTCGTTCAAACCCTTAACAAATCTCAAGGCCTTCTTTTCTAGTGTATTCACCAAGTCCAAGCCAAATCTTGCCAAATGATTGAATTTGTTGATGTATTCTTTTACTGATAGATTCCCTGGCTTCAACGCCAAAAATCTTTCCATATATAAATTCTCTTCAGCCCGTGAGAGAAACTTTGCTTCAAACCTCCGCCTGAAGTCTGGCCATGTATCAACTGGACGCTCTCCGTTAGTGACCTCCCACCAAAACGAGGCATCATCCTTCATCAACCAAGTAGCCAATTGGACCTTATTACAGTCGTCCAAATCGAAAATGCCAAACAGGTCCTCCACTTCTTTCAAAGAATTTCTAGCTTCAATGAACGTTTCAGTCCCACTAAAAGATTTTCCACCCATCAAACGAAAGTCTTTACATATCTTGGAGAAAGTATCTCCATGCGGAGGAATGACTGGAGTTGGTGGAGGAGGAGGAACATTGGCCAGACCCGCGGTAGCGGCCCTAGCCTCGAGATATTGACGAAACCAACCGGGTACATGAACACCCTCTGGTATCTCAGATGCTCCAGATATGCTGAAACGAAAAAGGGAAGATTCAATACAAAAGAACCGAAGGAAAGATATATGGCTCTTGGGGTTATGCTTTCTAAAAATAAGCTTTTTCTCTTGAAAATACTTTCCTTAAAACATACTTTTGAAGGTACTTCTTTATAAAAGTTGTTTTTCAAAAACACTTTTCAAAATTCATATCTGTTCTGGTAACCTTCAGCTCTGGTACCACGTGTAACACCCAACGTCCATTAATATCACTCAAAAAGGGAATGCATTAACTTTCATGGAGCATTTTAAGTGTGTATAGAACAAAAACTTAACAACAAGACAGATATAAACAGTACTGAAACTTTAAAACTTTATTTCATTGCAGCGGAAAACACGTAAGTTTGATTACATCATCAAAACAGGAGTCAAAGTACACAATATCCATCTTGACTAAATCAAAGTACATAAATTGAAAGACATAATCCCCAATACAAAATAGCCATAAATAAGAGAGGTTGAACTTTACTTCAGCGATCCAAGCAATCTTCTAAAAGCAAGAAATACAGCTGTCCAAAATCAAGCTCCAATGGTGCTAGTTCCAACCTGAGCACTGGGGGGAAGGAAGAAAAGAGGAGGAAACAAAGGGGGTCAGACATAAAGTCTGGCGAGTGTGATAACTTTAACAATATAATTACCAAAATAACAAGGCTAAGGCATAAGTTGGAAAATAAGGAAATGACTGTGAACAATTGAGTAAGACAGAGTAAATAAGGAAACAAGATTGAACTAAGATAACATTGAAGCACACCTAAACCACTATAGGATAATTACTATACTGCACCACCACTAGTTACCCTAAGGTTGATCCCGCCTACAAGATTTTAACAATGATAATGGTAGTTTCGTGCACCCCTAGTTGCCTTCATAGGTGCCGCCTGCCCCTATCTCCACTAGGTGTACCCACTACCCACATGCGATCGACTCCCTAACTCATAGATACCCGTGCTGGCCCACAGTGGGGTGTATCACTCCCCAAAGTGGCAACCCGATACCACCAAGAATGCACTTCATATTCCAAACTCATATATTTATATAAACTTGCATATGTGATTTATGCAACATAACAACGGTGTAAACTTACATCTAAACATGTAATCTAGCATGTAGAATTTATCATTAAACTCACACATGTCATAGCCTAACTTTAGATCTAAAATAGATGTCATGAAACATGTAAGGTTATACATATAATTTTCCCCAACTTGCATATGATTCTTGTCTTAATCAAAAATCTAAACTTTCATACATACTTATGATTTATCATATGAATCAACATAACCAAACTAGCATATGAACAACATGATGATTTGATTATACATAAGCCAATCATAGAATTACAACATAGATGGTAGCATCATAAATTTACCACATATATGATAACATCACAACATAATATCATAGAATTTATAACATGTATGATAACATCACAATTTTACAACATAATTATAATATGCGGTCAATAATTCACATCGTATCCAAATAATCCACATCATAACTTAATCCAATTAAATTCTAATTATTTTATTAGGGAAATCGAACTCACAACTCAAAGAAGGTCTGGAGTTCTGAATTCTGAGTTCTGAAGTTGTATTAGCTTTCCTTTGATGAAGATTCGTTGTTAGAGTTGAAAATGATTGAATTTGATTTGCTTTCTTCCTCTCTAATTGGTGGCGGCTATTCTGAGTTGCTAGGTGACGGCATGGAGGCCATGAATCTAATTTTATTTTGATTATAGGGTTTGAGTCTATAGGTGTTTTTATAGAGTTTAGGATTAGCTTAGGCCGTCCGATCAACCCAGAATTAATCCCAGCCAATCAGAGCAGATCAGAAACCCCAATGAGTCAACATCTAGTCACAAACAGGTCATCAATCAAATCTGCCCGGGGGGGCAAGTCGACCCCCAGGTCGACCCCCAAGTCGACCCTATGGTCGATCTGGTCAGGGTAGGTCGACCCCCAGGTCGACCCTATGGTCGACTTGGCCCTGGCGGGAATTTTCCCGCCTAGCCTGTTTGACTCTGAAATTTGAATTTTCTGAAATCTGTTTTGAATTTTCTGAAACTTCCGATGGCCATAACTTCTTTATACGAAGTCCAATTCACGCAAACTCGGACTCTATCTCAACCAGAATTCCGAGACGAACACAATGGCGCAACCCTTTTCCCTTAATTCTCACATCTGAGATTAGTTATTCTTTAATTTGTTATTATAGTGTTAACAGAAATACGGGGTGTTACATGTATCACCAACGGTCGGGATCAGCAACCGTTTCCCGAATGGGACAGCATCGAATAGATTAAAGAATGAAATGAATATCTCTAGATAGGTGATAATACACCCTAATTGGCAGCCAACCACTTAGCCATGCTACCCACCCGATTTTTTTTCATTTTCCGGTTGTGAGGCTAGAGGCCACGCTTATCTCTGACAGATCACACATTTATTCACGTTGAATGTCACATCGTCATACCCGCAAACTCACAAATTGATTTCCCTAAAAATACCACGGGTATACAGCTAAGAGAAACGAATTCCTCCGCCACCAAACGTAAATACATTTGAAGAGATTAACTTACGCGATCTATTAAATATACTCCGTCAGACATTCTTCCATACAAGTCGTCCTGGGACTGGACAAACCGAAGGCACTATTCTGAAAACAGGATAGCCCTTGCATAACTCCGTCTTCAATTATCTTCATCATATTTGATTCGCAAGCCTAACGCCCATACAAAGTGGTTTTCAGATGATATATCTGATCCCGGTCTCTCCGTATTGACAACGGAAAAATGGTCAAAAACTTTGATAGTCGGTGAGTTAACTATCAAAGAAAAACACATGTGCAAACAACGATATTATTTCCAGATGGAAATTCTATCGACCAATCACCATTTAACATTTATCTCTTTAATTGATTAATTTATTTATTTCTTGTTTCCATATATTCCACATTCCTTATTTTCTATATTTAGAAAATATACATTATTAACATTGGAAAACATTTCCATTTCTTATTTTCTATATTAGAAAACATTTCTGATTCTTATTTGGAAAACATTTCCAAAACTCCTACATTTGCATTTAAACAGATGTTTAAATAAAACATCGCTATGCCAACTCAAAACATTACACTCATTAACTAAATTCACTTAACCAACCTTCACTATCGAACCTTAACCATCCCTTAGTTAAAAACGAAGTCAATCAAGTTGGGGTATAACTACCTCTCAGACCTTAACTGAACAAAATTTCTAACTTCGAAATAAATAAAGTTCACCTTCTAAATCTTTAACAATTTCCTTACGTAACTCTCGGATTCTATTTACGAACCCACTTCTTTTACAGAAATCATTTGATTTTAACAATAGTGTTAAAATCCCATGCTTCTGAAATATAATAACTTCAATATAACTTTTATTTATTCATTTGGATAAATAAACAAATAACTAATTTATTAATAAATAAATAAATCTTGATTAAAACGGAAAGTGAATAGTACTTTCCTGAATTTGATATAATTGAATTCAACATATAATTCTCTTTCGAATAATCTCTATTCGATAACTCCTTTCCGAATAAACTATATTCGATTATCTCTCTCCGAATAAACTATATTCGATTAACTCTTTTCGAATAAACTATATTCGATAATCATTCTTCGGATAACTATTCGATTAACTTTTATTCGACTAACTCTAATTCGAATAACCCTATTCAATTAACTCTAACTCTAATTGATTAACTCTAACTCTAATCGAATAACTCTAATCCGATTAACTCTACTCTAATCAATTAACTCTAACTCTAAACGATTAACTCTAACTCTAATTGATTAACTCTAATTTGATTAATTTTTCTTGATTAACTCTATTCAATTAACTCTAATTGATTAACTCTTATAACGTAACTCCTTTCAAATAAACTATATTCGATTAACTCCTTTCGAATAACTCTATTCGATTAACTCCTTTTCGAATAACTCTATTCGATTAACTCCTTTTCTTCGAATAAACTATATTCGATAACTCTACTTCGAATAACTATATTCGATAACTTTACTTCGAATAACTCTATTCGATAACTCTACTTCGAATAACTTTATTCGATAATTCTACTTCGAATAAGCGATATTTGATAACTCCTTTCGAATAAACTATAATCGATAACTCCTTTCTTCGATTAACCAATACTCGACTAACTCTATTCGATTAACTCCTATTCGATTAACACTATTTGAATAACTCTAATTCGAATAAGCAATATTTGATAACTCCTTTCGAATAAACTATAATATATAACTAATTTCTTCGATTAACCAATACTCGACTAACTCTATTCGATTAACTCTTATTCGATTAACTCTATTTGAATAACTCTAATTCGAATTATTCGATTAACTCTTATTCGATTAACTTTATTTAAATAACTCTAATAGATTAACTCTTTCGATTAACTCTTGTCAATTTACCTTACTTGATTAACTCTAATCAATTACTCTATTTGATTAACTCAAATTCAATTTACTCTATTTGATTAACTCTAAGCGATTAACTCTTATCAATTTACCTTATTTGATTAACTCTAATCAATTTCTCTATTCGAATAACTCTAATTCGATTTACTCTATCGAATAACTATATTCGATTAATTCATTTTGATTAACTCTAATTGATTAACTCTATTTATTTTCCAAATATACCTTTTACAAAACCCTATTTGTTTTATAAATATTTCTATTTATTTTCCAAATAATTCCTTTTATAAAATCCGTTGATTTGATAAAATACTTAAATTGAATATCGACTTAATTATGTCCTTTTATAGTTCTATTCATTTTTCGAATATTCCTTTTATAAAATCTTATTTATTTTATAAATAATTACTTTTATTACTCTATTTATTTCATATATAAATATTTCCATTTATAATCTTTTTTGTAAATGTTTTACAATTATTTCCTTTTCAATTTTTCTATTTATTTCATAAATATTTCTTTTTATAAAATCTTTTGATTTTATAAATATTTCTTTTTCAAAATAACATTGAAAATTTCCTTTTTTTTAACATTCCAGTATTCCTTACGGTATTTAACGTACCATATAACAATGATCGGTATCATTCAAATATACAAAATCAGCAACAGATTTCATATCACATCATATAACCCAATATAGGAAAAATAGTAAAATAATTGTTGAGGAATCCAGTTGGATTCCTCCGACCTATTTCCCTGCATCCACAGATGTTACATAGTATAATTCACATCAATTTCATTTCAATATGAAATATTTTGCTAAATAGAATCAATATTTGATTAACGATATATATATATATATATATATATATATATCGATATTTTCAACCAATTAATTAGTAGTTCAACCAAACAGTCAACACACAAAATCAACCATCATCTATCAGTTCTAGAAATACGTTATAAAAATATGAACTGATCAGAGTGGTGAGATTTACTCACATTGGACAGGTATCGTTAAATAACGATTAACTATCTTTGATTCAAACGGATAATTTATTTTGCAATAAATTGTAATGAGCTCTGATTCACTCCCAGTCAATTCCATTTTGCAGCCCTTGTCCCTGCGATCCCAAGGATCTTGTTTCGCTCAATTCTAATAAAGTATGAATAAGATATGATAAATTATAATTAATACATTATTTTAAATTGAATTTAAACTTAATTCAATCCCTAGTTGGGCTTTTACCCCTTTATATCGGCTCATCACTGTTTCCAACCCAAGGCCGCAGTCAAGTCTTCTTCCCTGAATCAACCAAACACGCTCCAAAACTTCCACGCACCATTCTTCCAGACTTCGATCCCTCCTTCATCACTCGTTCTGCCACTAAACCCAAAATTGAAACCACTTTCATTCATCTCTTCAAAAGCCGCTCCTCTTCATACCAAATTCATACAACTCGCATCTCCTTCCCCGTTCAGGGTTCTCAATACCTAGCACAACCCCAGTGAAACCCACGCCTTTCCAGTAATCGAGTTCTACACAAATACCCCCACCGAGTGTTATACACCTCGCTAACCCCACATACACATTCCATTTCTCCAATTGATCACTGCAATTCACGGAATTAATAACCCAAGCATGCTGCTATACTTCGGGGTGACCCAGAAAAACGTCAAACCACATAAAAACGATATCTACTCGCAGAGAAAACAAGCAGGAATCCGAATACACAACTCTTGTGATTTTTAAGAATTTATTTAATTTCCCTTTTTGATTTCAAGTGGATACTTCACGGTTTGTGGCGGCGGATAGTTTTGACTGAGGAAATGAAAAGTTTTAGGTTAGGAAGATAGTAGTGGTATTTATAGGATAAATAAAATATTTTAATATTTGATTATTCTCAATGTAATAAGCAAACGCTATTTTTATTTATCGTTTAAAATTCCTATGGTCACACAAAATATCCGAAAATCATGAAAGTGAACATACAACTAGAGTTTGACATTACGGACCCAACGAAACTGGTTTCGTCGAATTCCGACTCCGTTTGCTCACACAGCATATTTTTAACCGTCAAAATACTAACTGTTTTCCACATTAAAAATCCGTATGGCCACACACTGACTCCAAAAATCATGAAACTTGAAATCTAACAATAATTTAATATTAGGAACCAACAAAATTAGTTTCATCGAAAACGGAGGTCGTTTGCAAAACTGACTATTTTTAAAGCTCTAAATAACTCATTTAAATATATACATATATTTAAAAACAATTAAATTAAATATAAGTAAATATATATTATCGTATATATATTCACACAGAATATCGTATAGCTCCAATTGGATTTATAACTCGATATTCAAATCCCAGTTGAATCGATATTTAATTTATACTGAAAAATCCTTTTATAATATAAATGAATCGCTATAATTTATAAAGGAATTCCATAGCGACTTTCCGAAAATTTGATTTGGACATAAATCAAAATCTACACAATGAAATCCCGATTTTTCTCTTCCATTAGAAAAATATACTTCACCAGCTCCAAACGTTTCTTGTTTCAAAGAAATTCGGCTTAAAACGGATTCTGTATATTCGTTTAAAGTTCGAATCGCCAAATTACGAACTGCGCACCATTTGGAGCTCGATTTTAATTATAATATAATTATATGTTCAAACGTCATTTAAATAATATATTCGTTATTCTAAATCAAATTCCAAACTGAATTATAGCTTATATATGATCCAATTTACATCGTATTGTGAATTCTACTATTTCCGACTATTTTGGAATTTAAATATATTATTTAATTATTATATTAATTAAATATTCCATATTATTCAATTTGGTCATTTTAAATTACTAAACCTTTATTTAAATAATTAAATAAATTATTTATTATCCGTAAAAGTACGAGTCGTTACACATCTACTTCACATCAAAACAAAAAATAGAGATAAAAATGCTTTAAAGTTCATTTCTAAAAAATTTGCACTGTGCTAAAATGATTTGATTTAACTATGAAAAAAATTAGGATAAATTTATTTATTGCTGCTATACTTGAGTTTTTATTGAATGTATTTTTTGATGTTACATTACATGCGAAGTTGCACTTATCAAAAGTGTTAAAAAGAGGTTTGGTAAATATTTTATGATTAATGTTTAATTGTAGATTTTCATAAGTTAAGTATTCCATACAAGTCACTAAATACTTTTTCGTTCTTTAAGTTTAATTTTCACATGAATCAAAGCTGTTGTTCAAATTGCAAAAAGCGTCAATTTTATTACGATGTATTGAACAAAAATATAGTTCTTGTACCATTGTGTACATTTGTAGGCTTTCTGTGAAGTAGAATATTAAGTGGCACAATAACAATGACTAAATATAATTATGACTAGCAGAAATCTTATGTAAATCATTTTCTCATGTGTATATGTATATGTATATGTATGTGTGTGCGTGTGTGTATGTATGTATGTATGTATATATGAGAATGGAAGGCATTGAGCTGGGAATAAGTGAAACAATGATGGAATGAAGCTGGAATTTGGAATTATTATTCAAGTAGAAAGCTAAAGTTGTTCGATACTGTAAGCCAATAATGAGTCCTTCATATAAATTCACAAATGTAAAAAGAAAAAAGAAGGGGAAAAAATTCTTATTGCTTCCCTTTCCATCTATGTGTCTAAAATCAGTAGCTTTTATCCAAATTTGATTGAGGTTACTCTGAAAATAAATAGCTCCTAAAGAGTAGTATATGAATATTCCTTTTGAATGCGTGAAGTAACTTTCGAAACTTGAACCAACCACACTTGCAAATATAATGGGAAAAAAATATATTATCTGTTATATTTTTGTTTAACGTATAATCAGTTGAGTATAATAATATAATAGAAGTTAGGAATGTTAAAATTTTCTTATATATTTTTAGATTAGATATTGAGACAACAATCTAAAAGATGTATCACTGTTCTAAGGTGAGTAATATGCATGAAGATTTAATCAACAAATCTTGATGCAATGAATTGTTACTTTTACACAAGATCACTTAATAAAATTTTATTAAAAGTTCCTGAGTATATTGTGATGGCCTGGGTAATTTATATGAGTAGTTTGTGAACATATGGACATTATGCACAAATAATATAATTTCCCTTATTATGCTTTTTTGGCAATAATATAATTTCGCTTAGTATGCTCTCAAAGCAATATCCGTTGAAATGTTCCAAATAGTTTCGCTTAATATGCCTTCTTCAACGGTTTTTTCTCTCTCTACATCTCTCTTAAAATTAATTTAATAAATATTGTACATTTTACATCTTGATACATTATCAGTCTACTAGTATTTTTTGCCCGCTTTGTTGGGCATTAAAATTTATTTTATTAAAAAAAATACTGTATTGGTTAAATATCAAAAATAAAAGAAAACTAAAGTAACGTAATTAATATTAAATAGTTACATATATATTTTTAAATATTATAATTTATGCGGCAACAATAATAAATTGTTCTGTTGTTCATCCAAAAATAATTTTACTATGGATGATTATTTTGATTAATTGTTCTGTTATCCATCTAATAATTATCTATGCAGTAACAATAATTAATTGTCATGTTGTTCACCCAACAATAATTTTGATGTGGATGATTATTTGATTAATTATTATGTTGTCCATCTAAATTTTTTGTTATAAATGGTTATTTTTTGGCATAGATATAAAAAAATGATTATTTATGATTTTATTCTGAAAACATGTTCTTAATTCATTACAATTTAAACTTATTTTGTGATCTTTAGTTGTGAAAAATTGAACAAATAATCATTAAAATTATATAAGTGATACAATTCAAATAATATTATATAAATTATATACAAGCTACAGTATGATTTTATTCTGAAAACATGTTAACTTTAGCGTAGCTTTGGGATTGTGAATTTTAGGGTTGGGTTTAGAGTTTTATTTATAGGTAGTTTAGAACAACTAGGGCCTTAGGATTAAAATAGAATTCATCTAAACCTTACACCTCGCTAAAGAAAAGAATGTTCTAGAGTAGGCTAGACCAACCCAGGTATGCTGCACCATAAACGCACGCATGCACCCAGAAACAAGTTGGGTCCAAACGCACTTATTTAGCTGCATTGTTTTCTATTTTAACGTTCAATTGCCTTTATTTTAAATTAAATGTGCATCTTTTTCTTCCCTTAATTAATTGCATACTTTATGGCATGCCTTAATCTTTTCATATTGCATGCAATTAATTCACTACTTTTGAATTTTAAACGCCAAAATTTACATCTACTTTTATTTTCAATGTTGCATTGCAATTTACTTCGTTAATTCATCACTTGTTTCCCTATATATATATCTATATATATATATATATATATATATATATATATACATACATACATTTTATTCTCTCCTCAACGTATGCATTTCATACATTCCAATTAATTCCTCAACTCACTCTTTCTAAATCTTCCTTTAATTGCATCAATTATATTAATGTTTCTTTTTGTTATTATCTTTCCTTTTTTTTCATGCGGTTTCTTTTCTTGGATTACACTAATTGCTATACTTTTTTTTTTGTGCGCAATCTTTATTTTGAAATTGGTATTCTTTTATCTTGTGCAATTGAATATATTTACATGCTGCAATTAATGCATTCTTCTTTTATACGCTCAATTGTTTTTTCTTCAATGCATTATATATTTATGTTTTAATTATTCTATGCATTTTCTCTCATATAATTAATTGCATTTAGCATATGCATTTATTATTTTCATTGCATGCATTAACACATCAGTTCTTTCTTTATCGCTTGCATATTAAGTTATGCACTCTTTTCTCTTTTATTTTAATTTATGTTCATGCATATGTATGTTTTAATTATTGTATGCATAAACAATACAATATTAGTTTCATAATTTATTCTTAATTATGCATACATTCATATGCACATAATTAATTGCATGTGTTAATTCACCTCTTTCTTTTGTTTGCCTATTAGTATGTACTGATTATGATACCCTTTAACGCAATACATTCATTGCATGCAACCTAATACCTTTGCATGAAATTAATTTCATTTTTATCGCATGCATTGCACTGATACATTACCCATTTTTAACGTACTGTATTTACTCTTATGCACAGATCTGTTTTTATTTCAATTGTAAATTCATTTGCACACTAATTTTTAACATAAATGCATTTTCTAAAAAAACACATTCTTAATTATGTTTATGCACATATTTATATGCACATTTTTAATTGTATTAAAAAAAATGCGAGGTGTTACAGTAAGACTTGCGTTTGATAAGATGAAGCCACATTAGGAGGTGTGATGGAATGGAGGTACCAATTTGAATGACTGAAGGGGTAGCGGATCTAAGTGGGAAAGATGTAGGATAAGAGAAATGCATCTTAAGGGGGGTGGTGGATCGGACAGGGTTATGGATAGGACATGTGGTCGTTGTGCTACCGGAGGGGTGGCGAATTTGGAGAGGAAAGTGAAAGACATGAAGTCAATTTCTAGGGGTAGTAGAAGAAGAAGGAAAGCCTAAGGTGAAGAAAAAAGAATGGAAAATGGATTAAGGGGAGGAGGCCATGACTTAGGTTTCATGTTTTTTGGAGATTTTTTTAAATAATATAGTTAAATAAATTTATATTACTTATAAATTGTAAAATACAAGGAAAAGGACAATATCCATTACATGCTAGGAGCTCATAATAAAAGAACGGTACAGCATATCTCGTCTAAATTTTCGTATTAGATAAATCACAAGTCGCCTGAGCTCCTTGGCTTGTCCATTAGTAAATGGATGGTTATATAGCCAACCTCCATATTAGCTAAAATATTTTCATATGTCTACCGATGGTCTATGTTAACTTTGTGTCATGCAAAGAAGCTCCAACTGGCCAACATTTACGAGGAGCGGAATTGTAGTAGAACCATGCAAATACGCATAAGTTTTGAGAGAGTAAGCGATGCTCAGGGTATGACTTTTATGACATACACTGGAGTGTTGACATTGGTAGGTGAAGTCATCAAAATCATGAACTTGCAGAAGGAAGCTCCCCGATGCGCCTCCAAATATCACATTCGACTTCTCGAATTTTGAAGGCAAACAAGCTTTCTAGCACTTGTTAGTGGCCATGTCCCCACCATTCATCATCCATTCTGACGATTGCATCTTCGCATTGCAAAGCTCACCTTCGATCTGCAACAACGAATTCTTGGGAGTCCTGTTGGGCTTGACGTCATCCAACTTTAATTCCGTATGATTATGTATTGAACTTTGTAAATTTCATCATACCAACAGCCAACCTGACTTCTGCAAGATCCAATGTTGCCGAATGAAATGTCGACGAAGGCCTACGTCGATTCCTCGGCCAACTCTACAATATCTCAAGTAGAAAAAAAGGGAAGATTCATGGATCGGCATTTAGAAAACAAAACAAAAGTAATTGAGAAAATGTAGAAAGTAGATATTGGTACGTAACATAGAAGTTATAAAATATGATCGAATTTTCTGATTGTGAAAAGAAGTGTGGTTGGATGATGAGAAATGAAGGAAAAGGAACATATAATGAAAGAAAAGAGATGACCGATAAGAAAACGGTGCTGCTTCGCACATCCAATGTCAGCTATTCGATTCAAACAATTCATAAACCAGAGCAATTATGTGGGCATCATTCTTGACGTATCTAATGCTGATGAAAGGTCCACACTACTGCATACCATTAAAACACGTTAACTGTGCAACCCAGTATACTTACATCAAGCGAAACCAATCTCAATTTCAAAATATCGAGGACAAAACCAGTCGGTCGCAACTTTCTCTATATCACAAAAGATTGAGAATTAGGCAAATCAATCCATTGTTCTTAAAGTTGTGGGCAGTTCTGCAAAACTATGATTATGTAGCAAGATGTTTTAGGCTGAGCCCACTGATACGAAGATATTTCGAACCTGCAAGTCTTACCTTAGTTACAGACTTTCAACAATAGAAAAGTGTCAACTACTTTTTACTCTGCTTAGATACAACATTCATGACAATAGACCGGGGATCCGAATAAAACAACATAAATAGATCATATCAGAATTAAGTCCGTCTATAGAGCCATTTCCCTCCTAGCATATTAAAACCCAAACCTAGTTGCAATAATCAAAATTTGAATTAATTAGGTCTTTCATGCACGGTACTCAAACTCGAACCCGATTATAATACCCAAATCAGATCCCATTGGATATTTCCAACATAACCTGCTGAGCTTGCTGGATAATATCCACATATCAACACCCAACATTTATGCCACAACCATAATCTGAATTCGAGTTTATTTTATAAAATTCATACGCGAGGTTATGTTACCGTACCATCCACGAAAGTCGGGTTCCAAATAAAGTAATTCTACTCATATTTTCATACCATAGAAAACTAATTCTACTCCAAACCGAAAGGGACTATAATGAAGCAATATTCGAACTTAATAGTAACCCGATCAAACCTAGATGGTTAAAACTGAACACATACATGTGTCCACATGGAGGATTCAAACAGCACTAGAGCTCAGACATACCACTGAGAGGCCAAAACCAAAATCAAACAAATCGAAGGGGAAAAAAGAATCATTAAACCCGATTAAAATCAACTTAGATAAGACATTTTCCCACTTTTTGAAATTCAAACCAGATTCATTTAAGCTTTCAAAAAAAAAAAAAAAAAAAAAAAAAAAAAAGTTATTCAAATCGACTCAAACGAAGCCTAAACAAGATGGTAGTGAAAGCAAACCACTAGAACTCCGTACTCTTAAATAAATTTTGCAAAACTTCCAACAATCAACATAAAGATGTTTGCTACAGTACCCATCATCCATGGAAAGATGTCATGTAGGATAACATACGAGTCACCAGAAATTTAAAGTTGATTCCATAAAACCAAGCCAACCCAACACTGCAGGACAAAAGGAAGGAATATCCAACTAATATTCCAAGTGCAGCAAAAGACGAAGCAGAAAGGGTATCCATGCTCATATTAATCATGCCAGTAAGAAGATTTGCCTGTTCAAGAGTATAAATTCAACAATTAATCTACGAAGCTTCAATATACATTCGTACATGAAAACAGTCTAGCCTTACCATTAGAAAGGAGCCTAGCAGGTTCTGATTACATGCTTCTTCAAGAACCAAAGGTCTATGTCCACCCACAAATTCTGAGAGCATAATAATTGATAATACCTGCAAAGCAAAATACGATGAAACTAATCAATAACAACCACTGAATCATACAGACAAAGGAACCGGCATATGAACATACTAACTACGACTAGCAGCTCGATTTTAGGTGTAGAAGTTCACTGATACTCCAACTTGTAAATTTCAGAAGATGGCCAAAATAAAAGCAATTAGACTGGTCAAGAAAAGCATTATTTGTACCAAATATTGGTTGCTTTGGAGAAGGTATGTAGGAAATCTCAATAATCAGGATACTTGATCTTGTTGGTCTCATTGTCGCACCTTCATGTTCATTATCATTTGATCTTGTTCCATGTGCAGGTACATAATGTGTATGTGCTAACATTTGATCTATGCTTTGATTCAGATTACGTTCTGATGTTAAGCAAGAACGATGCCTTGAATCAAAAGTAAATTATGAATGCATTAACTGTTGCGATGTAAATGTAACGACTTAAAAAATTCAATAACTTTAAATAATGTTTTAATTGAAATTAAACATTAAATTATTTAATTTGATAACAAAATTTAAATATTTGGAATATGTTTAATTAGATATGGAAAAGGAAAATTTTCATAGTAAAATCAACTGTTTGCGATAATTTTTCTGTTAAATTTGGAAATCATTGAAAATAAAAAGGTTTTAAAATTTGAAATTTTCTCCTTTTTTTTCAAAAAACCTTTTACTTAGCAAGATATCATTTTTCATTTCGTCAAATTCGGATATTTGTAGCTGCGAATATGTGATTTTAACTAGATATCTCTGATCTCTTTGTCTGTCTATTCATAAATTGTTTCCTTGAATTTTGAAAAGGAATAAATGCTTTATGGAATGAACGCACCAATTTCCTAATTCTTACCTTATTTTCTGCGTAATCAACTGAAGAGACTTTTCAAAAAGGAAAAACATATGGTTATGTATAATACGAAAAGAAACATTAAAAAACAAAATAATGAGCATAAACTTGTATATATTAATTAAGGATATTAACCGGTCCCTCGTTTGTTTGATTTATATTTGCCTATTGAATCTCATTTTCGTTTCTTTTGTTTTCTCATTTCTTGTATCTTTCTTTTTAAACTTCTGCTTTCAATTACTTTCTGGTTAATAACCTACCACTTCATTTTGTTGTTTCCATTTCCCTTTTTGTTTGCCATTAGTATTATCATCATCATCATCCTTTTTTCCCCTTCACTTTATTTTCCCCTATCCGTCTTTCTTATTTTTCATCCCCACTCCTTTTTTTTTCTTTTTCTTCTTTCATTCTTCCCTTTTACTTTCTTTCTTTATAGCCATTTTAAACGTGAGATTCGCTGTTATGTTCTTTTACAACATCAACGTCCCATCTAAATTCTGTTTTTTCTTTTTCTCTTCTTCACCTCCCTTTGTTTCTTCATTCTTCTTCAGTTCTCTTCTCCAAAAACAACTCCAAATTCAATTGTTTTATTTCTTTTCATTAAATTGATTTTGTTTAAAATTTAATATGGAAATTATGTTTCAGCTAAATGTATTGAAATTTTCCATATAAAAGGAAAGCAGGCGTCAAATGTAATTAATGAGGATAAATTTTATTTGTAGTGTGTTAATGAAATTTATTAATGGGTTTATGCATTTAATTTATTCAAGTTTCAAATCTATTAACGTTATCAGACCTGGCTTCTCATTCTTTCTAAACGTACTCATTCATCCTTAAATTTATATTGCTCAATTTTTTTTTCTCTTCTCTTCCATTCCTTCATATTTCATTCATTACCTGAAGCTGGCATTCCTTTCCTCCTTCGCTTTTTTCTCCTCCCCTTAACCTACCTCTCTTTTCCTTCTTTTTTTCCTTTAAATCTTTTTCTTCATATCTTAATCGTTTCTTTTTCAGATTTTTTTTCCCTTCTTTCAAATCTTTTTCTTCTTCCTTTCTTTTAATTTTTTCCCTTCAAATCTAGATATTTACAGACTGTTTTATCCCTTCCAAAACCATCGCGTATGTGTGTGTGTGTGTATATAAAAGAATATAGAAAATGAAAGTGAAAAAAATAAGTAGAGGATCCGTACCTGATTAGAAAGGAAAAGCTAAAAGGTGAGCGTTATAACTAACGATTTATGGTTTTATATGGAATTAAATTGATTATATATATTTATATAAAAGAATATAAAGAATCAAAGTGAAAAAAATAAGAAGTAGAGGATCCGTACCTGATTAGAAAGGAAAAACTAAAAGGTGAGTGTTATAACTCACGATATATGGTTTTATATGAATTAAATTGATTGAATTCACGTTATATTTTTATTCTAGTCAATTTATTAAACTGTCATTAAATGATTTAAAATTTACATTGACTTTTGATGCCATCGTTAATGATAAAAATTAAAATTGAATCGAAAATTTATCCTACTGGATTTACAATAAACTAAAATGAAAATTTTGTCATTTTAGTTGAAATCGGAAATTCAAATTGAATTGAATTTATCGACATTCAACGTTGAATTGGAATAGCTTAAATTCTACGAATTTGAGATTTCATCGATTGCATTTTTATTTGATATTAATTCGAATGTTATTAATAGTCGAACCCATTGATATATGATTTTTGTATCGTATATCGACATGTACCTTGATTATATACGCGAATTTATTGATTGTTATGATGGATGATATGTTGTTTGTTGTAATGTATCATTATCACCATACTATTGATTAATGATGTCATTTAATGGTTTATACCATAACTGGACTAGAAAACCCGAAATAAGTTAAAATGATAAACATATGGTAATTATTATGAGTTAAAATGATATATACTTATTCACGTAGAGTATTTAAAATCGAATTTTCATAAATAAATTTGAATTTAAAGACCTGAATTTGTTAATTAAATTCATTGAAATTTAATCTAAAATTTAAAGTCAATTTAATGAAATTTGGCATTTAAACTTGTTTTAAATTGAATTGAATCAAGTTAAATTTGAACTGATTTGAATTTATTCACATAAGAATATATAATCCTGACTCGAGTGTTTTGTTTTTCCATTACGCTCGGATCAACCTGAGTTGTTTTCAGTTATCGGAGACCTTAGTTACTAAAAGACAAAGATTGAGTTTGAAGACCGTATATACTACTATTTTATTTCCACTGCATTATTGGTACGTCCTGTTAAATGTATAACTACAATTTCATGAACTGTAAATGTTATTATTATATGTTGTCGTTATGAGATTATGTGTATTATTTAGTTCCTTCTCATCTTATTTTCTTTTCTTGTATTAAACTCATTAATAATTCGTCATTTTGGAATGATATGAGTTAGACAAGTGCGGTTTTCTGTCAACTTGAATCATCCCAAAAGGGCGGGTTGTTACAGTAAATCATGGTTCAAACTTTAAATCATAGATTCAGAAGATCCACATTTTTAAGGTTTTGAACAGTATAAAAGTGATTTTGATGTTTGAATTTACATGTCTAAACCTAAAACTCATTCTCTCTTTTCATTTGTACTTTGTCCAAAAAACATTAGAATTGGAGGTATTAATCCAAATAAGTATATTGAATATATCAATGTGCATTGAACAATTTTTCTCAATTGCGGTTCTAACTTAGTTTGGGAATGTAATTTGAATCATCAAATGAAATGTTCAATTTGAAACGAAATTTAAATCCGGTAACAATGTAAATCAAGTTAAACGCTAAGATTTTGCGAATTTCAATAACGATCATATACATAATTACGACACAATCTCACTAAATATGATAACTTAGTTTACTTGAAAACCTATCAACATTCAAAATGTTGAAACGCTAAGGTACCATTTGACTAGAAAATGCATTTTATGTTTTGTGTTATGTGAAATGACAGGGAGAAAAGGAATTGGAGAGTCCTAGTCATTCTAACGAAGGAAGAAATAAAAAGAGGAAAGATAATAGCTGGTATTTCCTAAAATGCAGAAAAGGAAAAACAATTTCAGTCTTACATGTTGAAACCATTTTCCGAATCGATCATTTTCTACCCCTTACATTTTCCATGCATTTTAATGTAGACGTTACGCAAAACACAATTTCAAATAAACGGTAGCTAAGGTAGCAGTTGGTTTACCATTTTGAGTTTTCTCTTATACAATAATACGCGACGCACGTATATTGTAGAAATGACCAATTTTTAAAACAAAGTTAATATTGAAAATAGAAAACTACTTTTTTGTATTTCGTATTTTGAAAAATAACACAAGCAAGATGAACGATCAACCCCTCCATTGCCAATCCACCTCCTTTGTAGTCCTCTCCGTCTTCCTTCTATCCTCTCTTTCATCGCTCCTTCTCATATTTTATAATTAATTCTGAAAACTCTAAACACAAAATTCAAAATAAACCAAACGAGCCCTAAATTTCTTATTGATATTTATTTCGTAGAAAATAAGACCGAGTGACAATTATGCAATCTTCCTCCAATAGAATGAGATTAAGTTCCGCAACCGTCTAAAACCAAATGTGAAAGCTTCCTATCAACGCTCTGATGTTAAAATAAAAAACTCAAAATAAAGATCTGTGAACCATATATGTGGTCAAATGAATAATGCACACCAGAATTGATCAGATATTTATATACGCCATATACATGTTACAAGCTAAGTTTATATTCCTACAAATCAATAAATGTAAATAATACTTAACAAACAACATTGAATATTTTTATCTAATACTTAGTGGATGTACACTGACGAACCTAGAATTTTTAGGTGCATCAAGAGGAAGAGATAAAAATAATAAAGTAGAATTTGGTTTGAAAACGAGTTTTGTTGTTTTGCATTTTCAACGCGTACTTTAAAATGAGGATAAGGGTTATAAAACTATCGGTTTGGAAAATAATTGAAAAATAGTGAAAATTATTGTAGCATCCTTAAAATCAAGTTTAATGTAAAGTGGATCCTTACACGAAATTTATTGTAAAGTGGGTCATTATTTTCAGTTTACTATAGCAACCATGTTTTCGTGTTTTTTTTTTTTTTTTTTTTTTTTTTTTTTTTTTTGCTCCAGTGCTTAAAAAAATTCATAAAATTGTACATATTAAAACAAGATTACTGAAAAAAAATCTGCATTTATTGTGAAAAAGCGCAGACATGTCTGCAACTATTCAATAAAATTATTATTTTTTGCCTGCAATTTTTCTGAAAATGAGCTACTTTTTATTTGTGTTCGATTTACATTAACTTTTTGATGATAGATTTTTTTTTTTTTTTTTTTACAATAAATGTGATGTTGAATAAAATTTGAAATTTTGAAGCATTCATCAAAAATTACATTAAAGTAGGCAATTATTGGCTATAATTGCATGTATATCAGCATTTTTTTCCTTTTTTTTGAAAAATTGTGTATTTTTGCAAGCTTTGCTGAAAGCCTAAAACATTATGTTTTCCGTTTTTGTCAAGTTTTGATGCATTTGTTTTACTTTTTTTTACATAAATACGAAGATAAACTAAAATTAAAATAAGTTTTGAAGGTTGGAAGTGTTTTACATTGTTTTTGATGTTTTTTTGATAATTTTCGAAAAAGATAGACCTAATTTACATATATTTTTTGACAATGATGTTTTGTGTAGTTTGAAACTTAATAGGAACCTTAGCCAAACTGTCTTTTAAAACTAATATAATTGAAAATGACTTTTTCTTATTTTTCTTCCTTTTGGAAAATACAACAAACTACCTTCTAACCTTCCCCTCCTCTCTTTATTGGAGTGAATACAATTTTCCAACTCTGCCATATCCTAGGCCATTTTGCATGCACACTAAAAACACAAATCAGTTTTCACGCCAAACATTACCTAAATATTTCACTCTAGTTTTATTCATTATGACCTCCTAAAGTCAAAAGCAAAGAACGGAAGGGCAGAATACAAGAAAAATATTCACCAAATTTTGCAGTATTGCTTAAGTGCACTTTTTTTTAAACAAAATATCCATTAGACAAAACCAGGATTAGTTAATAGTATTAACTTAATTATGCATAAACAATATAATGTTCATTAAAAACCCAAAAAGTAAACGTAATCAAAGAGGTCATTAAAAAAAATATTGAGATCAAGATGCTTGTCAAAACCATTTCCAGGTTATCTCACTTCTTCATACATAGCAACTATACCCATGTAAATTAAAGTACTTGCTCATTTAAAATTTACTTTATAAATGCTATGTAAATCAAGTTCGTCTGATAAAAGCATATGACGTAGAAAGAAGTTAGTGCTAGTACTTTTTCTACAATTTTGGAAGGAGTGGTCACCTATCTGGCATTTCATGTAGTTTCCTCAAAGATTGCACATCAGGAATTTAAAAGCAAATTGCCATGTACAGTGAAAGGTTAAAAAAGGTTTGCTAAATAACTTGGATTACCATTTATATGAAAAACTATTGTATTTGTAACACTTAAACTTGGACAAAGTTCCTTATAATATTCAAAATAACTGCATACTTACTTGTCATAACTATGGAAAGATTATTACAATACCTGGAAATTCTGAGCAATAACAAGGCAAACATATGCAAGGTTGCACTGAAGAAAAATGAAGAAATCTGTAAGTCAAAATTATGATATTCAATAGAACTTTATTAAACCACATCATAGCTAACAGTTGTTACCATTCGCCTAGAGACTCTTTCCACATGACTGTCAAGGATTACTGCCAACAACCTATTTAACATGAAACATAGATTAACGAACAATAACGACGAAAGAATACATTAACTTCAAAATAAATATATATGTATTGCTTAATAAGTTTAAAATATTTACCAAAACAGAAAACAAATGGCCCAGATTTTCATTCTTGCCCGCAAAACATTACTTTTAGCGGCGGTGGATGATTCATGTCCAAAGAACACAAAATTTCCTAAATACACACCCACCATATACATACCCCAATATCCTGGAAAATCAGGATCACAGGTCAATAAATCTAATGGTGAAATGTATACACAATTATTGTTATGAAATCTCATCAAGCTCCTCTTGTACCAAGCAGCAAGTCAACCTCTATTATTACACAGTACACAAGATAGAAAACACAAATTTGATAAAGGTAAAGCATGCCCTACCAAATATGCTGAATATTCCTTCCTTGTTTTGACTAATTATATTTAGCGACCTTTCATTAGAGACCAGATACTCATTTAATCCCCATGATAGGCATATTTGATAACCTGAAATAGAGAAGAATATTAGGTCAAGCCTACATTTTCAAGCCTTAGTGAATATGGAAAAGGACGCACACAACAAGAGCAAAACCTATAAGAATGATTAAACCAAATACACCACAGTACTTAGGATGTACGTTCACAACAGATGTCACAACAGATACAGAAGCAAGGGTAAAAAAGAAGTTCCAATGAACACCATATTCCCCAACATGGACCTGGAATATATCACAATAAGTTGAGATATAATAATACAAGTAAACCACTAATGATGCAGATAGAGGTAGCGAAGCTTCAGAACAAAACAGAAGCATGTGATGCAAAAAGCTAAAACAAAATCAGAAACCAACAGAGGTTTTTTTTTTGTGGGGGAGGGGGGGATTGGGAATGGGAAGGGGGGTGTTGGTTTTGGGGGTGAAGGTGAGGAGGAACATCACCTACATAAAACCTCATATCCATAATCCACATTTTAACAGCTAGCTTGAGTTGAAAGTATACACAATTTCTGGCCCCAATAAGCTACCCTGTTATATTCCAGGGTTCACTTGATATGTGATCTGTGGTTAAAGGAAAGACAACAAATGCCCTAGCCTTGGACAACTTCCAAGGGAAAGTCCAACACAAACCATACATAGCATGCTTTCATATGCAAGTTCAACCTATTTATCTATTTATATTATAATTCCCACTAATGTTTAATGATTACTAATTGGTCCGACCATAAAATACCCAAATTGCCCATATTTATCAAGGTCATTTAATTATTCTAACCTCAGGTCCGACCTTGAATTATTCCTACTAATCTTTAATTATTCCAACTTTGTAATGCTATAAAATAGATAAAAATATTATTTTATTGTAGTTTTTAAAATTATTTGAAACTACATACGAATGACAATATATTTAAAAAATTACATGTATTGTTACAAATTAGGAATAATTATTCTAACTAATCAAGCACATGCAATATTAAATACATAAATAAATATTCAACAAAAAAATCTAAAAGGTTTGATATAATGATTCAAATTATTTAACCGTTAATCTATTTATTTAATTAAATCATATTAGTTTCAAATTTTATCTTATATACATTACTTACGTTATCCTAAACAAATTAAAATAACATAACATATATCGATATAATTATTAATTAATCAAGATTCATTTAGAATTTTTCTAAGTTTCGTTTAAATAAAAGCAATATTTTATTTAGTTTCACAAATAAATTTTTATTATAGTTTAATGTGTATATAAATTAGATTGTATCAAATATACTCTTATATATATATATATTTGTGCAAGGTGATTACTTATTAAATTTATTCAGATAAGGAAACCTTTCATTTTCTTTCTCTTAACTTATTTAACTAATAAAGGAGCACAATTTTATTTAAGAAATGAAAATTTTCGTTTTCTTCACTTAACTTATTTCAAACTGACAAGGATGGCAAATGATATAAATTGGAGATAGAAAACTTTACATTTCCTTCCCTAATCTTTTTTACAAATGAAAATTTTCGTTTTCTTCACTAATCTTTTTTACAAATGTATATTATTTGTAAAAATAACATACATAATAGTGTTTTCAATAATATTTCTGGAAATGCTTTACATAATATGACGAAAAACTTTATTAGTATATGGAAATGCTTTACATAATATACGTAAATTTAAGATTTCTTACTAAATATGATGATGTTATTTAATACATAATATTTCTGGAAACGCTGATATAACGGAAAATTTTCTCATCACATACATAATATTTCTGGAAATAGCTGTGAATATTTAAAATCTTAGATATTAACGTTTTCAATACTCTTTCATCTATATATGGCATGTATTATTTATTGAAATAACATACATAATAACATAATATACGTAAATTTACTAAACTTTTTTAGTTCTGGAAATAACATACATAATATACGTAAATTTACTAATCTTAAATTCACTAATCTTTTTTACAAATGTATATTATTTGTAAAAATAACATGCATAATAACGTTTTCAATAATATTTCTGAAAATACTTTACATAATATGACGAAAAACTTTATTAGTATATGGAAATGCTTTACATAATATACGTAAATTTAAGATTTCTTACTAAATATAATGATTTTATTTAATACATAATATTTCTGGAAACGTTGATATGATGGAAAACTTTCTTATCACAAACATAATATTTCTGCAAATAGCTGTGAATATTTAAAATCTTAGATATTAACGTTTTCAATACTCTTTCATCTATATATGGCATGTATTATTTATTGAAATAACATACATAATAACATAATATACGTAAATTTACTAATCTTTTTTAGTTTTGGAAATAACATACATAATATACGTAAATTTACTAATCTTAAATTCACTAATCTTTTTTACAAATGTATATTATTTGTAAAAATAACATACATAATAACGTTTTCAATAATATTTTCTGGAAATGCTTTACATAATATGACGAAAAACTTTATTAGTATATGGAAATGTTTTACATAATATACGTAAATTTCCTTTCTACGTTTCTAAATTGTCAATTAGCCTTTCCTAATTCTCACTATTAAATTGTCAATTAACCTTTCTAAATTGTCAATTAAATTGTCAATTAACCTATCCTTTCTACGTTTCCAAATTGTCAATTAGTCTTTCCTAATTATCTCTCTATTAAATTGTCAATTAACCTTTCTAAATTGTCAATTAACCTATCCTTTCTACGTTTCTAAATTGTCAATTAGCCTTTCCTAATTCTCTCTCTATTAAATTGTCAATTAACCTTTCTAAATTGTCAATTAAATTTTATGTATGATAAATGTATTATTCATGTTATATTAGCGGACCAACATGTAGATGTTCATATTAAATTGTCAATTAAATCAACCAGATTTAATGCTATATTAGTAGACCAACATGTAGATGTTCATATTGTGTACTATCATTGTATTACACACACACACGCACACATATAAATAAATAAATATATATATACATAAATATATCATTGTATTACACACACGCATAAATATATATACACATAGAAACATTTTCGTTAAATTCACGTCTAGATTCATAACACTGAGTATATAAAATAGGCTTAATTTTGAATACTAATTTGGTATTAGACCTAAGTAGGTGGGGCCAGACTTTAATTGTTTTCAAATTGAGATAATGTTCAATGTTTGGAATGTTTTAACTCCCCTTCACTTTTGGATTTATTCACAGAATAATATATTAAATTTAATCTTTTAGCAAATTTTCATGAATAATTTCCTTAAAACTTTGCATGCTAACTTTTCATAAATTCTCTCTTTCTTCTCTCTCAATTCCCCGTTGCCACGATTTTTACATCTGCACACCGTTGCCTTTCAGATTTTTGTCACTTATGAGGGATTTGTGTGCTAATCTCTCGCCTATCCAGGTTTTTGTCACTTATGAGTTTCCTTTCAGTTTTGAATTCCCATATTATTTTTTGTTCGCAGTTTTTTATTAATAATTCACACACACAAATATTTTGATGTCGTTACAGCTGCGCCTATCCAATTTCTTGAGATTTCATTTTCTTCTTAACTACCTATTTTCTTCTTTGTACTTCCAATTTTAATTCTAATCTCTACCTATGAAATGAAAAATATGAAACAATACTGTTGGTGCGGGTTAAGAGGACTGATGCAGGATTTGAAATCCATTACTTCACAATCCATTATGTTTCATGTTCTATTTTCGCTTAATTATTGTAGCTTTTTATCTTGCTTATGTATTCTTAGATTCATACAACGTATTGTGATGTAAAGTTAATTTTTTCATTTTACAGTGAAAGAAAAAAACCTTCACTCCATTATGGGAAAGATTGAAGTGGCATGTTGAGAATGGAATGCACTTCACATAAAAATGCATGTTTTTGGTAAGTTAGATATCTTTGTGTCTTCTTTTCAAAATTTCTTGTATATTCTTGATAGATTTTTCTGTATATGTTATTTGGATTGCCCCCCTCCCCCCTCGATTTTTATCAAGATTTGCCTAATTTCTATACATGAGTCCATGGTAAATGAGGTAAAACCATGACATATATCCATGGCAAACATTCCATTATTGACATCAAATGCACATGCTGTTTAACTATATATTTGTTGGTCTTTTATTTGAATATCATTTAGGCAATAATAGGAAAATTTTGATTTTATTACCATACTATTGGCTTGGGTTTGTCTCTTAGTACTTTTATATCAAAGCAGACTAAATTGAGTACCATTTGGTTCATATTTCATAAATGAAATTTATAAACATCAGAGTATCTTTTTCTCAATGGGGTTATAATGATTATCAAAATTTTATATTTTCTTAATTATGATAGTTTACGTTTTGTTTTTTATGGTGTATCTCTAGCTTTAGGATGTTTTTTTCCTTTTGCAATTACATCACTCCTATTTTCTATTGTAAAGTAATATCTTCATTAGAAAAAAAATCCAAATTTGCGATTCTGATGACTGTCATTTTTTTTTTCAATGAAATCACATATATGGGAAAATTTGAGCCTATGGCTATCTACTTTTGGGTTGAATTTGTGTGCATCACAAATCTGTGCTTCCCTTCATGTAACAACCATATGTATGTGAGTAGTTTTCAATTTTAGCTCTTTGGATAGTCGTTCGCTGTTTACCTTAGATTTAAGTTGATAAAATTATTGATTTGCACATTCTGTATGAGGTTAATCGAAGGATGTGCAACTTGCTCATTGTTGATGTCCTCTTCCAACTAATGCATTTTAGATTCTACCAAGGAATCTAATTGTGTGAATCTCTTTTGGTATTAAAGGTATACTTGGCTATCTGTACATATTACTCTGCACATGTAAAACACCAGTTATTCCTACTATTTGCACGGATTATCGTGCTGTCTTTATTTTCATTTGTTGGAGTTCCTTGCATGTAAACCAGCTCCATGCATGTAGACCTTAATTGCAATTTCAGGTTTATTGTGTCATGCCTTATACATTTTATTGCTTCAACCTTTTGATTTTGCAACAATTCGATAGTAACCAGTTATGATAAACTGTTCATTAAATGTTACACATATATTAAATGCAATGTACAGACATTAAGGTATCTCTCTAAGCTATAAAAATCTTAGTGTTATTTCCTATGTCATAATTTAACGTCTTACAGGAGAATCCAAGCTGTTCGTTTCAATTGTCTTGCTTATAATGCTATTTGCTTTGAGTACGCAATAAACACAAAATTGTAGAAAATCCACTTTAAGCTAAATTGTGTTTCACCTCACTCAGTGGAACGGCTTTTCCTCACATGATGTTTATTTGAAACCATTCTTAATTTTAAAAGGTATTCTAATATAAATTGAATTTGTATTATTTTCTAATAAACACATCATCTTCAGTTCTGCAGAACAGAATAAGGAAACACAGTTTAAAGTTGCGGTAGATGTAGCATGGAAGAGTATTTAAGGTATTAAGTGCATCTTCACTCTAAAGTATTCATTCTCCTATATACAAGTGATTACAAGTTTGCATGATCGTATTCCAATGGTATCTTCAACTAATGAATACAAAAATAAAGATGCTTAACTAAAGAATTTTGTGCAGACTATTTGTAATGTTGAGCTCATTAAGCAAGATCTTTTGAATGTAAGAACAATTCATTTTTATTTGCTGCAAAAATAATTATTTCCCTTGGATGTTTAAATACTAAAATGTGCATGCAATTTCTCTTCCCATCGCGACTATTTATGGTTGCCTTATTTTGCTTATACAATATTTTAATTATCATTTGCAACAAATAGAAGCATTAAATGGTCATGATACTTGCATAAATTTGGGCAAAATTAATGTTATAAAGATCATGACAAAGATATCTATGTTAGCCATATTACAAATTTTAATTTTCCTTCTCCTGATTTTAAAAGTTTGACAAATTTTCTTTTGCATTCCTCATTAAATTGGGACATTTCCGTTAAATTCACGTCTAAATTCATTGCATTAAGTATATAAAATAGGCTTAGTTTTGAATACTTATTTGGTATTAGACCTAAGTAGGTGGGGCCAGATATTAATTGTTCTCAAATTGAGATAATGTTCAATGTTTGGAATGTTTTAATTCCCCTTCACTTTTGGATTTATTCACAAAATAATATATTAAATTTAATCTTTTAGCAAAATTTTCATCCATATTGACAACTTTAAAGGATAGGAGAAAATTTAAGGATGAAAGTTGTTTAGTTAGGACTTACAAACACAACAAATGATTTTTTTTTTTTTGAATTAATTTCACATATACCTAAATGTAGACTTAGTCTTGGGATATTTTAAAATTGTTTATAATTACTTTCTGTATGCCATCTAATTCAATTTCTTAGCCTTTGTATAGGTTATATTTCGTTTATTTACTTATTGGATATATTTTGACCTAACTTTGGTATTTGATTATTTGTTAAGTAAACACAATGTTGCAAGTGTATTAAATTTTCCATCGAATGCACTTATATCTCAAATATGGAAGTTGGGTTATTGCTTAACATATTAAAGTAAGCACATGCAACCATCTTCAATAAAAATCCCAATTTTTCGCTAATCTGTATGCTATTTTCTATTTCAAAGCTGACATGAAAATTTCCACATTGTTACTTCTTCACTTAATTTACTGCAAATAAGACTGTTATAAAGTATAATGTCTACATAAGTAATATAAAACTACATCGATAGGGGAAAAGGTATTTGTTCATTAAAACTAGAATGAAATGGTTGACAATCTGAAATGAATTGTAATCGCTTTCCTGAAAGGGGAGTATATGATTGCAACGATAATGGGCATTGTGATAAGGATCTTGAATCACGCCACTTGGTAAAAACCCCTTAGATAGATGTTCTGCTGAAACCTGAAAATGTAGTTCTGGAAGTTGGTGGATCTACGCTGATGGTTATTTTTTATATAGTGTACATATTATTTTTTGGTAAGGAACGACTAATTAATATTGTGCATCTATTCAAATTTTTGTTGCACTGCAGGAATGAAGAATATTCAAAAAAGTGGAAGTCATGAAGTTATGTTGGGAACAGGATTGGACTTGAACATAATTTTCATGTTTATTTTGTTTGGAATGGAAACTACTCATGATCTTATATTTATTTAGCTCTGATTTTCATATTTATTTTGTTTGGAATTAAAACTACTCATGATCTTATATTTATTTTGCTCTGAAAACTACTATTGATTAATGTATTTTTCTATTGTGGATGTTTATTTTTATGTTGTAATTTGAAATTTCAGTTAGAATGCCGCTTGCACATATGAAAATATATTTAAAACTTAATAACAAAGCATACATTGCATTATATATATATATATATGATGACATCATATACACATTTTAGCTTCATCAAAAAATGTTAACATACTGTAGTCTGTATATAATTTATATAATATTACTTGAATTGTATCATTTGTATAATTTCAACGATTATTTGTTCAACTTTTCACATTTAAAGATCACAAAATAAGTTTAAATTGTAATGAATTAAGAACATGTTTTCAGAATAACATCATAAATAATCATTTTTTATATCTATGCCAAAAAATAACCATTTATAACAAAAAAATTAGATGGATAATAGAATAATTAATCAAATAATCATCCATAGCAAAATTATTGTTGGGTGAACAACATGACAATTAATTATTGTTACTGCATAGATAATTATTAGATGGATAACAGAACAATTAATCAAAATAATCAACCATAATAAAATTATTTTTGGATGAACAACAGAACAATTTATTATTGTTGCCGCATAAATTATAATATTTAAAAATATATATGTAACTATTTAATATTAATTACGTTACTTTAGTTTTCTTTTATTTTTGATATTTAATCAATACAGTATTTTTTTTTAATAAAGTAAATTTTAATGTCCAGCAAAGCGGGCAAAAAATACTAGTTGCTTAGAATTACCACATCCTGCTTACAAATAAAATAATTTATATCTTACCAATTGTCATCTTTCTTTTCTCAATGAAATATAAACCATGGTTGCAGTCTATCGTATTGTATGCTTAATATCACAGATATGAAAAATCAAAGAGATGATTAGTTGGGAGATCCAAGCATGGGAGGTATTGGACCACACCCATGATACATAACGTATCCTTCCCCCGCTACCAGATCCCTCTTGAATCCCTCGATCTGTTAACGTCAATACAGTTTGAAATAAGGGAGATCTTACAGAAAAGATCAGCCAATCTCAGAAGTCAGAACTTCCAAATCTATAAAAGCATGAGACGATATAAATTGTTAAAAAAAAAAAAAAAAAAAAAAAAAACTTATTTCAAATGACGTTTATAAAAAGTTTTGAATGAATAAAAAGTTTTGTAACGATTCAAATTTATGTGAAGAAGATCTTGATATCGAACAAACTTACCTTCAAAACATCAATTAATGTTTAAATAGAAAATTAGTAGATAGAGGTTAAGGAGCATTCACTATAATATGAAGAACTTGATGCTCATCCTACATAAATATGCCGATTTTGCATATATATATAATATTAGATTTAAGAATTCAGGAAGGGAACCCATTTGTTATGACTATCAATAAACGTACATAGCATGCTAGGATAGGTTGAACTAGCATTCGATACTTAGGAATCAAATATATTTCAAATATAATTCCTCCACCTTTCAATATATCACGAATGAATAATATTTTGGTGATTACCTAAAGATTGCTATATGTTTTCAAAACATAGGTAAGAAAGTCAACATAGGTATATTTCCCTTTTATCTATTTATATTCATGCATGTACAAAAGGTGGATTTGTTACTTGTTAGAATAAAAGAACTGGCGATTTGAATGAAACTGTAAAGAAGTTCAATTAATGGTAGTAGACCAATAAGATCCATTGATAGAATGCTGGTGGTGGAGACCGTGGGATCAAAAAACTGTCTGATTGTCTTTATCTCTCATGCCTGGGTTATTTGCCCAGTATACTCCTAATTCCTAAACATGGAACTTTATCTATGCCAAGCCATCTAACAGCCAAACAAAGGATTTAATTCAGAAGTTCAAATAAGTGAATAAAGTCTGTTGACCTATAAAGAAGAAAAACACTATATTGAATAATTACGACAGACAAAAAAAAAAGGAAAGTACTTAATAAAACCTCTGCATCTGAGATCTTAATTAAACATGTATATCTAAATTCTGCATCAAAAAGAAGATTTTTTTTTTTTTTTCATATAAAGAATAAATAAACCAGATGCATACCTGATAATCTACACCTCTAACAGAAACGAGACGAGCAAAACCAAGAAATATTAGAGGACATATAGATTGAATTGCAGATTTCCATCCCCTAAGCAGAGAAAAACATTCTTCCATATAACATTTGTATTTCAACGCAAAGTAACGTCAAAATTTCAAATTATAACAGAAAGATACACCAACTGTCAGATTTTTCAAATTATGACTGTAGGAAATAAGAAAATGAACTGTAAGTCCTTACTCTAAAGCTCAATGAAAGACACATAAAATTAACATATAGATTCAGAAACTTCAAGCTATAAATCACAAAAGAAAAGACATAATAAATTACTCACATAGATGTGCAACCACGTGCTTGTCTTGATACTAGTGAATTTGCAACAACAAACGAACCAACTCCAAGATCCATCTGTCAGATCAATGTGCAAACCATTAGGTAAAACTGCCGTTCTTTAAGAGTGAACGTAAACAGAAAGGAATCATTAATATTTTAGGGATTACCAAACCAGTTCCATATGTCTCGGTTTTGGCATAGCGTCTTGGATAGATTTTGAAGTCCACAGCAAGTATGCATACGCATGTTATCAACACCTAATATATGTCACAACCTTTGATACATAGTCACATAGATATAAAGATAAATCAAACCCATATGAGTTTCCAATGTTCGCAGCAGCAATTGATTTACTTCTGCTTTTGCGTTCACTTGGTAGTGTTTAAAATCACATTACAATAAGCAAGGAAATAATTAAAAGTAAAGTAAACTGACGTGTTTGGACGGACAATGGTTCAAAATTAGATTTGAAAAGTCGTCAATGAATAAGTCATACGTAGAAAAAGAATTAGTTATTTTTTAAAACTTTGATAGCCACATCTTATCATAGTTAACTCAAACTATCCAAACATTTCGATTATTACTATTCACATAAACAAACTTAAAAGTTGCAATCTGACACTTGTTCAGAGTAAAATTTTTTTTTAAAAAAAAAAAAGGTTGTTGGTATATGAGAAAGGCAAATTCTGAGTTCCATGATAACCTTTTTGAATGTCAGCATTCAGTGTACTTCCAATTTAAGGGATATGGTGTGTTCTTCATGGCTGTAATGTGAGCATTGTTTTAAAAAACCCGCCTTGATACTCGCCTCAAGGCTCGCCTCGAAGAAATAAGAGATAAAACGCCTTGAGGCTTATTCCAAAAGGCTTTTTACCTCTGAAACTTACGCCTCAAAAAGTTGAGGCATACAAAGCGCGTAAAGCTTACGATTCGCACGCCTCAAGCAGTTGAGACATATGACTTAAAAACCTGTTTATCTTTAGTTACAGATATTGACACAGATAAATGTCATTAAACTTTAATTATTTAATGAAAATAAAAAAGATTGTATAATATGTGTAGACAAACATTTTGAATTAATGTAGGCTTACCCGAAGAGCCCTTGTTTAGTTGTTTCCTAATTTCTGTTGCTGGCTAGGTTAATTTAAAATGAACAAACGGAATGTTGCATGAAAGTGGTTAAAAATTAAGTATATGTATTGCGTTTTTTCTATACCCGAAAGGCTTACGCCTCAACGCTTCGAGGCTTACGCCTCGCCTCACGGACCCAAAAACGCCTCTCGTACGCCTTTTGCGTTTTAAAACATTGAATGTGAGCAGTGAGCCAAATTGACATCTTGCGATATTGACCAAGTCATCCCCCCACAATGTACATGGGCATTTGATAATTGATATTACCCCCATACAAAATGCATATCTAACTCAAGACATCATGTTTGTAATCACATGCAGTTAAAGAAGTAGATAGTGCAGTTAAAGGAGTTAATAGTCCAGTACTTTAAAATAATATAAATATTAGATTACACTTCATTAACAAGTTCAAATATTTCCGAACTTTGAAAAAACGCTATGAATATATGACTAGTCCAAAATACATCATATATTTTAATGATTGTATAATTATACTGAACCTTAAACCACAAATAATAATAAAAATGTAGGTTTGCACAAACACGTGAGTAAGCTACAAATGTTGAGACAGAGAAGGATAGATATATTGAATTTTCACCAAGATTTTGGCCACAAGGTTCTATCCTGTAAACTATGAATCAATAGATCACTCTGATGTGTCACCAATCTTTAATAGTATCACTCAAGGTCCAATGCCATATGATATTATACAATGTTGAATACTCAACATGTAGAATGCTAGTGTGGTAGCTTGTCAGTTACTGTGTCCTCTAGATACACTCTATGTTACATGTTACAAGTTACAATCACAATACCAGATTTCCATAAAATGACACCAAATGTGTTTGTATATTTGAATTTTGGAACAGTATAAAGCCACTTCATTCAAAACCTTACCACATGTCTACGCACACTCATATATGTATGTGTTTGTGTGCATGCATGTGCATACGGTAGGCATTCGCGACTACAATGTATCACAAACCAACACACAACATGTTACTATTTACCGTCACAATTCAAATTCCCCAACTATGAACGAGTAACGATCTTCGTTACCAATTGCGATGACAACATATATACATAAACAATTTGGACCTTATGAAAACTGTGGTTAAGCCAACGGAGAACATTAAGGAACAGATAAGGGAGTTTTGAATTTATACAATGTTGAATACTCAACATGTAGAATGCTAGTGTGGTAGCTTGTCAGTTACTGTGTCCTCTAGATACACTCTATGTTACATGTTACAAGTTACAATCACAATACCAGATTTCCATAAAATGACACCAAATGTGTTTGTATATTTGAATTTTGGAACGGTATAAAGCCACTTCATTCAAAACCTTACCACATGTCTACGCACACTCATATATGTATGTGTTTGTGTGCATGCATGTGCATACAGTAGGCATTCGCGATTACAATGTATCACAAACCAACACACAACATGTTACTATTTACCGTCACAATTCAAATTCCCCAACTATGAACGAGTAACGATCTTCGTTACCAATTGCGATGACAACATATATACATAAACAATTTGGACCTTATGAAAACTGTGGTTAAGCCAACGGAGAACATTAAGGAACAGATAAGGGAGTTTTGGGTGATGCGATTCTTACCACTGAAACTCTGTATGACAATAAGGTGTTTTTCAAAGAGCATATATGCCTGGCTTCTTGCTTGGAACTGATCCTGGGTATGATCCATTAAACTTTAGATCTATGTGCAAGAACTGTTTCTGCAAAAGTGCTAGAAATAGCAGCATGCAATCAAAATGCGTGAACTGAAATACAACTAATAATGTACTATCTAATACAATGAAAAGCAGAACATTCACAGATATGAATCTGAAAGAGAAAAAGAAAACCTACCATTTAATTGAAATAACCAGAAGCAGAATAAATATCAGGCATGCCATGCACAGAAAAACCCATTCATCAAAAACCTAACCAGATCAGAAGAATCAGATGTAGCTAGTCGATCGTAGATAATCTGATAGTCAGTGTTATTCTTGAAGGCTTTTGTGTGTGTGTGTGTGTGTGTGTGTGTGTGTGTGTGTGTGTGTGTATTCATTAATATTTCAAACTTGTAAAAGAATATTTGTTATCACAGTTGTCAACGGCAGCAACTGAACATTGGTATTATACAAGTAACACTAGGAAAAATATGCTTTATCAATTTGAACATGTTTTTTAATAAAATGTCTTGGCAAGGTGGCTTTTGTGTTGACGTCAACGACTGAAGTTTGCATTATACAGTATTCCCCAACTGGGATTTCAGACTTCAAGATATTACACAGCATGTTATAGATTAACTAACAGATTTAGGACTTGTAGTTGTAACAAAATATAGCTCGTATTTGTCTTGTCACGCAAACTGGAGTTCGAAGGAATATTTGTAACTTCCTATGCATTTTTACCGGATGACCTCTAAAACAAGAAGCCAAATTATCCGTGACATGTAAAACTTCCACAAGATAGAAATATAGACATGTATCGCTCACTCTCACAAGTCTTAATTGCCAACTAATACTTAATAATTTGTTACAAGATATTTCTTTGTTTTATACTAGGAACTTCAAACTAAAGACATTATTGAAAACAACTCGTGTCAATGGAATATGTTCTAATGTTCAATGTTATACCACACATAATAAGGAAACTACCTAATAATAAACATGATATTGACACATGACAGTGTCATCTTTATCATATCACACGTAGCAAAATCAAGTCAATTAAATTAAACAGAGATGTTTCTTAATACGATGTCACATTATAGCAAGCAAGTCAATAAACTAGAAGGAGATGCTTATTAATACGTTATCTTTTATTCTGTATGGAAATGCAGACAAGTTACACGTACTGTGAAGAAGAATATGACAGGGACGATAACTGTTAAAAAATCTGTAAACAATGCAATACTGCAACTCCATCCATCTTTATGAGATAAAACAACGCCATCATTCTTCTCAGCCTTCTTGGAAGAAATGGTGCCTACAACAGGAGCAATTAGAACTATACCGAAAAATCATTCATCTACAGCAAAATTTAGCATGACAGATTCAGGCTGAAAACCTACACTAGTATTAAAACTACAAATTTTGCCCTACATATAGTTTTCTACAGCATTGAAATTGAATTTTAGTCTGCTGTATAAAACTAGCAATTTACATTGCCTATTCTCAATGTTCTAAGAAATTTTTGATCCTTAATGTTAATTTCATTATCCTCTAATGTCACCTTATGAAGCATGGAATTACAGTGTATTTTCAAACTCTCCAAGGTTAAAATTAAAGAGAGTTGATAGCATAAAAAGCAACTCACAACATTAATGCACGAAGCATCTTATCATACTCATATAGCAACATCGTGGCTAAGTTCCTACGCTCGAGTATTTTGTCCCCTGTGAACATTTTGTAAATTGGGATCCAGAGCATTCTGCTTTAACTTATTTCTTTCTTTCCTTTTAACCAGCAACATGAATAACAATTTGCATGTGAACAAAAATTGGTATGTCACTATTATAGGAAAAAAGTGCGAAGGACGAAATTTATCAATTTTTTAGCTTTAAGGACATTATGCTCTTAATTTTTCAATGAGGATGGCAAATGTTTCAATTGAATATAACGAAAGAATAAAAATTTGGTGAGAATGAGCACTGTGTAGTATCAGTTTTGCATAATTATAGCAGTATCATTTTTACATGATATGTCTTTATGACTAAATTTTGAAGAGTTGTCACTGAGGCTTAAAAACTTTGGAATTCCCCTTGCTATAAACACACTTCTCGTTCACAACATATGAGCATATGTAGATAACTAGTACCATCCAAATAAAGCATTTAAGAGGACAGTGTTCTCTAAAATGGCGTAGCATCACTCCACAAAAGTAGCTGCCTACTTATCAACCATATATAAGCATGCTTCCTCCTTCCAAGGTAGTTGGGATCCTAAATCGCCTCTTGATCCACACGTTCCAGCACATATGTCCGATAAAAGAGCACGACGTAAATGGGTGCATAAGAGAGTACTATACACACTCCAAAATATCAAACAAAAGAAATGCTACCACAAGAAAATGAGGTAACAAGGTGTGCACGGAGAAAAAAAAGAACCACCGAAACTCTAGCGTGTTGGACGAAATTTACAACCATAGTTCATAAACTTAAGGTTTTAAATCTGCTATATCTCATCTGAAATCTCCGATATCTCTTTTTCACACTTGGACGAAAGGAGTAATCAAATTTCCTCCATCTCTCTCTCAGCAACCACCCAGTCCGAATTCAGATCTGACTCATAATATGGATTTAAATCTCAATCCAAGATCTCACCCGAAACTACATATTTTCTTCATTTGCATATTATGTTCTCATTTTTCATATAGATCCAAAAGAAACTACTCAATCCAATTAGTATCCACCAACTCGTTGAACATGTTTTTTGTTTTTTATCAAGATGTGTTACTACACAAAAAAAAAAAAAAAAAAAGGAAAAAAAAAACACAACTTTTTCTTAATAAACTCCCCAATATAGGAGACCTCCAAGAGTAGGTGGACCGACCAACTCCAATGGGGATTAAGTTATGTCTGTCCGCTTCAACTCATAATATCTATAATCACCGAGTACCCTTTTTTGCAAAAAATGTCCGCTTCAACTTTATTTCTTTCTTTTTTTGTTCTAATAAGAAAACATTATTTCATCTTTACCAAATAAATAAGCTAACAAAACTGTCGCTCTTCTTCATTAGTTTTGATTCTTTTTCAATGCAAATTAAGCATGTCACAATTATTATTTTTACTCTAGAAATTAGAGTTAAATTGTTAAAAGATAAAAAAAAAATAACACATAAGTTATGTCGAGATATTTCCGAGATGCCCTTTAAGATCTTGGATGTCAATCTAAAATGTACATCCAAGATACATTCATCTCGTTCAAAATCTCCTCAGATACGAGATAGCCTGTGTGAAAATTCTGAGATAAAGTGTGATCGAAGTCTGAGATTTAGAACCTTGCATGAGCATTCAACAATCAAAGAGTCAAATAATATTAAATGAATAAAGACAAACCAAACCCAGCATCAACGGAAGTGTTCATTAAGTTACTACCCAATTTTTAATCATACATTCCTGCATGTTAAAGGAAAATAAATAAATAATAATAATAATAGTAATATTATTAGAATAAATATCACTTCCATGAAGCTAAATAATTGTATCTAAAAAAATAGTATTTAAATCCATGTATGTCATTACTAAAGGCACATTCTTACATCCTCCTTCATGAAAGAATCTCAACTCCGAAGTTACACAAAACACACCATCGTTATCATTCATCATCATTTAATCAAACATCGATAGTCTTTATCCTTTTGTTTCAAAATTGTTTCAGAGCGATGTCAATGATCCTCCTTAAGGGCACGTGTAAGTCTCCACTCAGCTCGATATTCATTGGTTATTCTATTGATGTTGGATAAATGGATCGTGCATGCGATTACTTGTATAATAGAAATAGAAAAGACAAGGTATGCACCAAGAAATACACTTGATGGACCACCCACATTGCAAATGATCCTATAAAATGAGGTGTTGATTTTTCAAACTTTTAAATCTCATTTCATGTCGAATGTCAATCTCTAACAACATCGATCTTATTTAAACATGTCCAATCTTCTTGATATGTTGGGAAGAACATCAAATCGCTAGCTGAATATTGAGTCTCTTGCATCATCAATCTATTTTACTCTTTTGTTGACTTGGAGCCATCTCCAACTGGCCATGAATAAAATCAACTTTGTACCATGTCTAAGATAACCACCACTCAGTCATCAACTTTGTGCACGCATACCTAGGATCGACATGGTCTGTTGTGTGGGACATCAGACAAAATTATTTTAATGCTTATTTGGAAACCACTGTTATGAACAAACTCCACACAAGGAAGGTGCTATTCACATGAGTCTTTATGATTTATCATGCATGCATATAACAAGTCAATAAGCACTTGATTAAACCATGTCCATATGATCTACATTTACAAATGATGCGTCATAGTTGTGTTCAACCTCATCCCAATATCTCATGCATAATCATTCAAAATTTTGAAATAAACAATAATGTCTGAACTAATACAGTTGGTATTGTGATTATGTACAATTACATATTTTGAACTTGAATTGTATGTTAATAGAAATAAAATGTGCTGACTTAGTCAAACTCATCCACTATAGTTCAAATAAACTTGCTTCCTCTCAAACTTAAAACAATTTATCGGTAAAATCCACAGTAGTTAAGGCGCTAAGGCGCAAAAAGCACAAGCATTGAGCCTGGAGCTTTTTTGAGCCTTGGGCTTTTTTGCATGCCTTTTACATGAGTTTGATCTGCTATTTTACTAACTACAAATTAATTTTTAAACCATATTTTATGATTCATTCAATTATTTACATGTTTTATTAATAAGATTTAAATTTAAACCATATTTTATAATTTATTGAACAATTAAATTTTTTATTTAACTATTTATAAACAAACTTTTGAATTTAGCAAAAAAAAACGCCTCAAATTGCAAAAAGGCGCACTCAAACTGCAAAAAGGTGCACGTCTTGAGCCTTGGTCTTTTCTACGCTTAGGCGCGTCTAAACGCGCACCTTGATAACTACTAAAATCCACCAAGATTAACTCTCATTTTCAAAATGGAATATCCAATGTTGCGCGATCCTAAACGTTTTTTATGCTCAACCTTTATTTGTTGACAATTGATGCACCTACTCACATTCAACACAAAATATGTTGTATTCACACCAAAACGACTTTTCATAGTGGTGAAATTTTGTTCAACTTGAATATATGGTGAAACGAGAACAACAAACTTATCCATAACTTTCCTCTTTAATGTAGCACCACCTAGCACATGCAATATCTTCCTCACTCCCAATCATCCATTCGCCACATGATGGAAATTTTCATACGCCATAGGTAACTTAGCTTTTCCCTTGAATAAGGGGAAAAAAATCTTATCTTGCACCAACTTAGTTAAACAAGGTTTGTTGCACACGCTCGTGTTCACGAATAAAAGATATTCTGCTCCAACGGTCATTCGGATCACACGTGAAGCTAACTAGTAAGTTCTTCTAATCATCATTTGTCATTATTGTACAAAGCACCATGCTATATTTCCTACAAAGCACCAATTAGTGATCCAATTTTTATGTTAATTTTAGATGGTTGCATCTTCCATCTCGGTACTGTTTTCTTTGATTCTCAAACCTACAAATAGCATTTGAACTCCTCTTCGCATCAACGCCAATTTCAACTAAATGCATATGCAAATTGTTGACACACTTTTTGGTAAAAGCTGTCACACTGAATATCTAGATAGCATCACGCTCGGATATGGAGAACAACATCAGAAGAAAGGCAGCGATTTGGTCAAAGTCGCATCACGAACAAAGAAAGGCCCGAAACTCCTATCAGACGACCTTTTTTGGACCCGAAAACAGCAATTACGGAGCTGAGCTTGTAACTCTTGTAGATCTCTGAATTAGCTTCAGTTTGAGCTTTGGTTTGGCTCAATCGGACTTACGGTTTGAAAGTTACGCTTGTTTCCGTGAATGGGTGTAATCTGGCAATTTCCTGGATAAAGCGACGAAGCGTCACACGATCGGAGTACGGTTCGTGCATCCTCTTTGACTCGTGGTGCACCTTCGGTTCGCCCTTCATCGGATCGCCCCCCTTCGGATCGTGGCGCACCCTCAGACCACGACCCGTTCGTGGTACACCTCCTGATCACGACCCGCTCGTGACACACCAGCTTCACCATACAACTCACGATCAGACCTCGGTTCGTGGAGCCCATATCACGATCTGATCCCATGACCACGAACCGACCCCTGCACCTGCTGATACACGCACTGTTTTGACATGTTCTCATGCCACATCTTGCTCCTACTTTTTCGGATCGAATGTCACGTACCCCATCACGAATCGGTCTTCTCAGAAGCTCTCCTACAGCTATAAATACACCATTTGAAGGCATTTTCAAGGACTTTTTTGGGCTGAGACTTTCTCCTATATCTAGACAACCTCTGCCATTACCGATTGCAAGGACTTTGCACCTTTCTACACATAAATTCTCCTCTTGTAATCTCAATTAACACACGGATTGTGTGTCTGCATATAACTGATTCTTGTAATCTGTCAGTATAACAATAAGATTATAAAGTGAACGTAGGCTACATCTACAGCCGAACCACTATAAAAACCTTGTGTGTCTCCTCTTTATTTACTTTTTTCTGCATTCTGTGATTTGTGATCTGCATTTGGGTTTTAGGCCCACGTTTTGGTCTAACATTTTGGCGCGCCAGGTAGGGGTCGAACCTTCGACTTCTGCTTGGATAATTTGGCTATTGGATCAATGGCAATCAAAAGGAAGAAGACTGGAACTTCCACTCATGCTGATGATGCTGACGCTGAAGACACAAGGAACGAGGCAAGCCAGGAAGCTTCCTCTCATGGAGATCCTTCTGCATACTTGACCAGAGACGAGATGGACGGAGTTCTCACTGAACTGAGAGATCAGATGGCACGGCAAGATGATCTCCTCCAGAAACAACAGGAAATGATCAACCAATTCTTCGCTCGGATGGATGGAAGGCAGAGTAACGCTCAAGTCATTGGAAACGAGGCCACAGAAGCGGCTCATGCATCACTAGGACTCGGGGGCAACCCACTCGCTTTTGGAAATGCACTGCGATCTACTTCAGCTCCAGATCAGATGAACACCGGATTGCAAGCCCATGTTCAACAGCATCAACCATCTCGTGATACACCTCTAGATCGCAATCCGGATCGTGGTGCACCACCAGGCTCACGAGCCGATCCCAGCAACTCGCTCCCGTTTGCTCAACAACAACCGGTTCATGACCTACCTCCAGGACCCAGTCGGATCGCCCCCCTGCTTCATGAACCTGGCCCATGAACCGACCCCCTCGAACCGGGTCGGGTCGCCACCCTCGATCTGCGAGCCGCGATCCCAGGCAACAACTCACCAACAACTTCCATCCTCCCTTGCATTCAACGCTGGGGTCACCAGCTCTGATCTTGGCAACTTGCAACAACTTTTTGAAGAAAATCGGTTAGCAAATCTGATTGAACGCCTATCAAGAGGCCGCACTTATCAGAATGATGTGGATGACGTCAACCACACTCCTTTCACTTAGGAAATCAGGAAATCCCGCAATCCCCCGGATTTCAAACTTCCACAGCTGGAGCCCTACAACGGTAGGACCGATCCAACCGTGCATCTAATGCGCTACAAACGGCATATGGAAGTTCAATCGGCATCGGAAAACGTCATGGCAAAGTGTTTTCCCCTTTTTTGACTGACATAGCCGCTATGTGGATTCGACAGCTAGAAACAGAATCGATTAGAAGTTGGAACGTGTTGGTCGCACGCTTTATTGAACAATTTCGGGTTCACATTGCACGACCCAAGAACGTCATGTCACTTACTACAATCAAGTAGAGGCCCAGAGAAACTCTGCGTTCATTCCTGAAAAGATTCAACGTTGCAGCAGCATCAGTTGATCGCCCTGAACCATCCATGGTACTGATGGCAGCAGTATCCGGCGTTCTAGATAACTTGGAGTTCAAAAAATCTTTGTACCGAGATCCACCACGAAATCTCGGCGAATTCTATCTTGAGCATAGTAGTTAAGGCGCGCGCCTAGGCGCGCCTAAGGCGCAGGCGCAAGGCCTGCGCCTCGCCGATGTTCGAGGCGCCTCCGCTACGGGAGGCGCAGGAAAAGCGCGGAAAAGCGCGCCTTTGTGCGCCTTTCTTCGAGGCGCCAAGGCTTAAAAAGCGCGCCTCGAGAAAATCGAACTAGGTTTGTTCAATTTTAGGGTTTGCAGCTCAACAGTTGGACTTCGATGCTTTTAAAGAAACCGCTATAGCCTCTGTCGCCACCATTACAGCCTCGCCGACGCCGCCGCCGCCTTTTCTGCCGTCGTGCCTGTCCTCTGCTGCAGGATTTTTTTTATTTTTTTTAATATATTCAGTGCGCCTTTTTTAAAAGTCGCACCAAAAAGCCCAAGGCGCAAAAAAGCCCAAGGCTCAAGTCGTGCGCCTTAACTACTATGACCTTGAGGCAGATAGATTTTTGCGGGAAGAAGATGCAACTTCCGAGAAACGCATTCTCGATGTCAATATGCTTAAAAACGGAGAACCGTCTGATTCTGGAAAAGACAAAGGAAAAGCTGATGCCAAGAATGATCGCAACAATCAGCCCCAAAGAGGGCCCAAATATGAAAGATACACTGAACTGAATGACAATCTGAGCAACATCTACATGGATACAAGAGGCGTTACCTCATATCCAAGGTCTCCCAAGAGGGAGCCAACGCTAGCACATCGCAACTCCGGAAGGCATTTCATATTTCATGACATGGACAGTCACAACACTGATGACTGCAGACATTTGCGTGACCTTATTGAGGCTCGGGTCAGGCGAGGAGAACTACCCGAGTACGTCACTCAACCAACAACGCCCACACCTGCGCTGCCATCACCGAATTCCCGGAGAGGGAACGACCCTGGATCAAGCAATCATGGGTTTATCATTAACTGATCACACTCAGCGGATCTCTTCAATTTGGCGAACTCCGGTTCATAGTTCATGTTTTTAGGCTTTTAGGCGACTTCTCGCCCTTCTTTGTTTTCCCTGCATGTAATAAGAGCGGTCACATCGGCCTACACGCCGGCTTGTGGTCTCCAGTCGTTTCCGGCAAACGACCGCTGCATTTTCATGAATTAGTAATAAGCATTGAGCTCCGGCTCCCAACCATAGTTATTAATGGCGCACGACACAAAAAGGCGCAACATCAATCTAGAGTCTTGGCGCACGGTGCGGCAAATGGCGCGCGCCTTTCTGATTTACTGCGCATGTTTATTTTTTAATTTAACATATAACAACAAATTTAAAAGTTTAGTATTTTTTGCTAAAACATATGTAATCAAAGTTTTTACAGTTTTGCAAAAAGAAACATCATCATATTTGACATCATTAATATAGAATTTCAAGCATAATAGTTTTCAAAATTCAAAATAACAATATATATTACTAATAAACTAGAAATCCGAATCCGATTCAACAATCATATTTTCCGAAAGTTCTGGTCTAAAACATTAGTTGATGCACTACTTTTGTAGCATGCAGCAATTTGTATGTAGACTTACTGTATGCAGCAGGGAGCATAGGAATGCATACTCACTGTATGCTAAATATTTGTATGCAGCATTTACAAAGTCAACATACTACTGTGTACGCATGCAGCAATTTGTAGAATTGTTTGTATATAACTACATATGATACATATTTGATTTACCTGCTAATAGATATGTTTGTATACAAAAAAAACAAGCAAAAAACAAAATAAAAAACTAAAGGCGGGCCATTTTGAGCCGTGCGCCTTTTTGCGCCGCGCGCCTTTTGCGCTATTTGCTGCGCCTTCTCATATGCGTCGCGCCGCAAGCAGAATTGGCGCAGATGCCGCGCCGCGCCGCGCTGTGCGCCATAGCGCGCCATTCATAACTATGCTCCCAACTGGATCCGTCCAGTACAAACATGAGCTTCGGCTCCCAACTGGATCTGTCCAGTATAAACAAATTCTCATGTGTTTTTCCTTGGTCGCCTTACTCTGGTAAGGCCGTCTTGGAACCTCATGTGCTTTTCCTTGGTCGTCTTACTCCGGTAAGGCCGTCTTGGAACTTTCATGACATTTCCTTGGTCGTCTTACTCCGGTAAGGTCGTCTTGGAACCCCTCTAACATCTCCTCGGATGGTTTACTCCGGTAAGGCCATCTAGGAAATATTCTTGCATTACTTGTTTTATCTTCTTGCAGGTACAAACTCCTGGTCTTCTTGGATTTCTCTGGCCTTAATACGATCCCGTGTGATCGTCGGTTTTCTGGCCTTAATACGATTCGGCGTGAACGTCGCATTCTGGGTTTGAATTTCTCAGATTATCCAGAACACATCTTCCTTCAACCAGCAAGATATGTTCTGGGGGGCAAACATGTTGACACACTTTTTGTAAAACCTGTCACACTGAATATCTGGATAGCATCACGCTCGGATATGGAGAACAACATCAGAAGAAAGGTAGCGATTTGGTCAAAGTCGCATCACGAACAAAGAAAGGCTCGAAACTCCTATCAGACGACCTTTTTTGGACCCGAAAACAACAATTACGGAGCTGAGCTCTGTAACCCTTGTAGATCTCTGAATTAGCTTCAGTTTGAGCTTTGGTTTGGCTCAATCGGACTTACGGTTTGAAAGTTACGCTCGTTTCCGTGAATGGGTGTAATCTGGCAATTTCCTGGATAAAGCGACGAAGCGTCACACGATCGGAGTACGGCTCGTGCATCCTCTCTGGCTCGTGGTGCACCCTCGGTTCGCCCTTCATCGGATCTCCCCCCCCCCCCCCCCCGGATCGTGGCGCACCCTCAGACCACGACCCGTTCGTGGTACATCTCCTGATCACGACCCGCTCGTGACACACCAGCTTCACCATACAACTCACGATCAGACCTCAGTTCGTGGAGCCCATATCACGATCCGATCCCATGACCACGAACCGACCCCTGCACCTGCTGATACACGCACTGTTTTGACATGTTCTCATGCCACATCTTGCTCCTACTTTTCCGAATCGGGTGTCACGTACCCCATCACGAACCGGTCTTCCCAGAAGCTCTCCTACAGCTACAAATACACCATTTGAAGGCATTTTCAAGGACTTTTTTGGGCTGAGACTTTCTCCTACATCTAGACAGCCTCTGTCATTACCGATTGCAAGGGCTTTGCATCTTTCTACACATAAATTCTCCTCTTGTAATCTCAATTAACATACGGATTGTGTGTCTGCATATAACTGATTCTTGTAATATGTCAGTATAACAATAAGATTATAAAGTGGACGTAGGCTACATCTACAGCCGAACCACTATAAAAACCTCGTGCGTCTCCTCTTTATTTACTTTTTTCTGCATTCTGTGATTTGTGATCTGCATTTGGGTGTTAGGCCCAATTTTTGGTCTAACACAAATCATTTAAGAATACTTATCAAATAAACCGTCCTCCAAATGACGTTTTCAAAAAATTTGCAAACTTCCATATCGAGTGACTCAAGTTTTGCTCATTCTACCTTTGAACAAATCCTATAGGACATTGGACGGTCTTCTCTCTATCACATATGTTTTTCCCCAAAATATGAATACAAAAATTAAGTCTGTACATATGACAAGGTGCCACACTTGTAAACCCATGTCACTAGAGTACTATCATTGGAATGGGTTCAATACGATTAACTCCATAGGTAGAAATCCAAAAACCTTGATGAAAACAGCTCAAAATTCGAGCTTTATCACTGGAATGGATTCAGATAAAGTAAATTATCATTTCTAAAGGATTACCTCCAACTCAAGAGAACAAAAATCCAAACAGACTCAACTCTCTCCAAACTTCTTCTCACATTGCATTACTTTTATAATGAGCTTTATTCTATGTTATGTTGCCTTTTTTTATTGCACTTACAATCAAAGGTCCGCTTAAAGCCTCTATATTTTTGCATTAGTGATGGATTTATGAATGGTATACAAGGAGAAATTCTTTGGTGTATGCTCTTTGTTGATAATGTTCTGCTGATTGTAGAAAGTAAAATAGGGGTTAATAGAAAACTGAAATTGTGGATGAAAACTTTAAAATCAAAGGATTTCGGATTTTAGCAAAAATAAAACAGAGTATATAAAGTGTGAGTCCAGCGGTGTCAGGTCAAATGTTGGAGATGTCGCTCTAAATGGACAAGTAGTGCCCAAGAAAGAATCTTTTCGATATTTAGGATCTTGTTGCAGTTTGATGGTGAGACTGACGAAGATGTTAGTTTTAGAATTCGAGCGGGATGTGTGAAATGACAACTAGCATATGACATTCTCCATGATAAGAAAATCCCACCAAAGCTTAAATGAAAGTTCTACATAACAGCAATTAGGTATGCAATGTTATATGGTGCAAAATGTTTGCCTACTAAAAGACAACACGTCCAAAAGATAAGTGTAGCAGAGATGCGTACGGTGAGATGAATCTATAGGTACCAGACGAAACCGAAATAAAATGATGATATTCAGGACAAAATTGAAGTTGCACCAATTGAGGAGAAGCTGGTCCAACATCGCTTAAGATAGTTTGGACATCTCCAACGGAGACCTCAGGATACACCTGTGCATGTTGGAATTATAGGCACTGATGATCAAAAAAATGTAGAGATCGACAAAGGATGACATGGAAGGAAGTAGTAAAAAAGAGACTTGAGAAAGTGAAATATATTTGAAGAGCTGGTGTAAAACAGAACGCATGAAAATTAGTGATTCACGTACCAGAACCTTAAACTTAGGGTTAGTTTAGGGAGTATTATAAGTTTTAGATTATAAGGCTAGTGAATATGGGCATAAGACAAAGCGTTGGTCTTCGGTATTTATTACTACCATTACCACTATTATCACTATTATTATTATCATCATCATCATCATGGTTTTTTATTTATTTATTCACAATTATTACTATTATTATTTGTTTAATTATTTCATTTTATCTTTATTTATGTTTTCACCTTTAAATCTCTTATTATTACTAGTACCTTTAAATTGACTTTGTCATTTGGTTTTGGATTTTATCTCTAGTCAACTTCAACTTGTTTGGGATTAATGGCTCGGTTGTTATTACGCTGAATAGTTAAAAGCGACAACTATGAAATGGGTGTTTTCATAAAATGAGGAGTACCACACGAAAATTAACATGAAACGTTAAGGAAATTAGATTGGTCGATGAATTCTTTTAGATAGAAGTAGTGTCATATTAGCATCCACAACCGAAATCATTTTCAAATATTGATATCAGCATCTATGAATATGGCCGAATATCGGATAAATATTATATCAGCTACCAATTGATAAATTAAAAAATGGTTTAGTTCATCAATTTCATTGACTATATAAGGATGCAAAATCAATAAATATGATGATAATAAATCGTTCTAAATGGCTGATATGCATTAAATGCGTACGATAATAGCTATTAACTTAATTAAAAAAAGGCATATCTTTCATTGTATCAAATACATACAACATAAACTATAATCCTGACAAAATTGAACAAATAATTTTCGAATGCAAATGTTTTCGTATCTACATCCATATCCATTTTAGAATATAGAATATTTATACATTTTTCAAATGTAAATGCAAACGAAATTCAAATTTTAAGAATATCCATTAATAGCTTTAAATGAAATTAATTTATACGACAATATTTATCAAGTTTACATATTTCAATGGTCAATGTTCATCATTTTCCAATACAATACGTGCATAACCGAGGGCAAGGTGTAAGTTATTTGCATAAGCTAGAAATAAACAAAGCCATTTTTCTGTAGAGATGTTCAAATAACATTAGGGATGGAGAGGATTAAACCAGGACAACGGCTGACATGAGCTATGGTAAAGTATCTTGTGGATGTCGTTCTCGTAGGCAAGCTCCCCAACACTACAATGAAAGTGGCCATGACTTAAGGTAAAAAAAAATGCAAGGACAAAGTTGGTAAAATATAACGATGGAAATAAAAGAATATCATTTTGTAGTATAAGACAACTAATTTATACTTAGTCCTTCCATCACACGGATCATATATTTTACAATGTGCAGTTTTGATGATAACTTTTGTATGACAAGGTGCAAAGTTATTTAACAACCCTGAGTGAGTGCACACCATACTTATGGAGACTACTCATGGTGCACGGCTTGGCATGTCCTTTGGTTCCATAATGCTAAAGCGACACATACGAGAAGATTGATTAAATGATGCAAATGATGTACAAAATGCACATGGATCAAAAATACACAAAAGGCTTCTTTTTTATTTTTATTTTTATTTTTTAGTTTTATTATCACAATCCAAAATGTACAAAGATTAATATTCATCATATGAGTGTGCTTAAAAATCAACCTTATCTACACATTCTAAAGATAATATTTTTCCTAATTTCTCTTTGCTTAAATTCACATGCACTAGCTGATGTGAAAAAAAAAATCAAATTTTTATGTAAAATTCTCAAATTAAGTTATAATATGACATTGATCAAGCACACATAAGTTAGTGTACGATGTAGTTTCACATAAAAAGTTTTCATACTTTCACCAGTTATAAATGAAGTGAGGAATTACTTGCTAGTAGAAAATTTAGAGAAACGTGTCATAAATACACCATGCTTTATGGTACCGTAGTTGCTTCAAACAATTTATAGGAACCAAAACACTAGAGAATAAATTTTTTATTAACTAATTCAAGAGATGAAACCAAAATAATATACTACGGTTGCTCTATGTTTAAAATTAGGTTCAAAGGTGACCATTCGTTTTATCTAGGAAACTTCCCATGCTATAAACCCTCTGATAAACATCACTCTAGAACTGCAATTGCATAACGAAATTAAAAATTAAACAATAAATTATATTTGAAGATAAAAGGTTATCACATACTTTCTTTGTTTAAAAAGTTTATAACTAAGTTTCACTTCCTCCCAATCATGCTACGAGCCTTTCTTCTCAAAATTCATTGAAATGAAGCCTCAAAATTTGAACAAGGTTAATCAATTGCTACATTTCGATGAGATGTTGAACCAATTTTCTCATGAAGAAACCCCAAAATTAACTTTCATGCTACACTTTTTGATTTGTAAAAATCAAATTTTGATTTTGTTGGATATATATATATATATGATGTAATTAAATAAAGATATTAAGATATGACATTTTCAATGAATTCTAACTGATTCTCGCCACAATTGATGGGTTTATAGCCACTGTTTCAAATCTCGCAAATATCCGAGATCTCGTTTTGGGCTCCTTCCGAAACGAAACAGCAAATATCACTCTAAATCTCCTTTCGAATATACCGCCTGAGATATTGCAATATCGAAGATATATCGAACGAGACGAAATACTAGAATATCGTCTGAGATCTTAGTTTTTTTAAATTTAAATTTAAATTTGTACCTGAACTAGAACAATAATTAAAAAAACTCAAATCTAGCCATGATAATCTTTTGTTATTTTACATTTTGCATGTTAAATGATCATACTGTATGTTCATATATGTTCTACAATGCTTATGATTTTCATATCCGTATTTTTTACATACATGTTACCTACGAAATTATGTATTTTATGGTCTATTTATGTTGAATTTTTTAATATTTTATGTCTAACAATATTTATGTTTTAAGCATACTACGATTTAGAGTATGAACGATCTATCGCAAAATAAAGAATAATAAAATTATTTTGCAATTCAAGTTTAGGTTATTATATTTTTAATAACATTCATAGAAATCATTTTGTAAAAATGTTATTTTCTAACATATCATGTACCTCGAGATTGTTCCGATATGAACTTTCAGACCCGAGATGGAAATTCGAGATGAACTCTCGAGCTAGACTCATCTCGTCAGAGATCTCCCTCGATACGAGATCAAGTCTATAAAATCCCCGAGACGAAACGCGACCGATATCCGAGATTTAAAACCTTGTTTATAGCACACTAGTTTCTACAATCTTTTAATCAGAAATGATGTGAGTATTATTTGTTTGAGCAATAAGCACTAGTTGAACGATGAAGTTCTACTTGAAAATGTTGACTCGACTTGGCATATGTTTAAGTGTTTGGTTGAAGGTTTCATTCAGCAAAAAAGTATCCAACGCGTTACCAGTGCCTTTTGAAATGTTGAATCAATACACTGCTTTTTGAAATGTTGAATCAATACACTGCTTTTTTCCAACACTTGGTATATTACAAATAGCGCAACTATTTCTTCTTTTGTACAAGGCGAAAATTCCAACCCAACAATTTCAAGGCAAAGTTGTACACATTGACAAACTCTTATTTTTATCCTTCTTCTTGGTTGATACAAACTAAGTACAGATTATGTAGAGTTTGCATTTTAGTAACATTGTGATGAAGTACAAGTTAGTAAAAGTGTGTAACTTCCATGCTAAGAATGCTTTAATTAGTGGGATGTTGGTTAAGGAATGAAGAAAAGTTTACATGGAGGGTAAAAGTGGTTTTATGTGACATTAATACATTATAGGTTGAGCTGTAAAATTTAACGGTTACACATGCTTTGTAAATATTATAAGCAAAAACGGAATCTATATCCTAACAAAGAGATGGCCTAAGATTGCACGATTTGGAACATAATTGCACAATTTTATTATTCATAAGCCCTTTTAATATGTTGTCATCCTTCCATAATTAAGTTTCGAAGATGAACAGATCCAAATAAACTTACATGCTTTTGTTGGCAATTGGCATAAAGTTAGTTTTGTGAGGTATATTAGTTATGTGTTTTAAGACTATGATTGAAGTGCGTTTTTATGTTGTTGAATGTGTTAGATTTGTGAAAAGTGGTAACCATCTAAGTTAGTCTATATTTTTTAAGGTCGTTTAATTTTCTTAATGTAAGTAAATACATATGATCAAATTAACATAGAGGTTGAGGAAGATCGTTCATCTACTTACATGAAAGATAAAATTTTCTAATGGAATTACAAATCACTGAAGAGCATAATAGGTCATGTGTTGGGGAGCTTGGTGGCGATGATCGTACTAAGTTAAAACCTTGTTCCTCAACCAAAAGAAAGTTTAGAAAGTTCAAATGGTGAATCTGTATAGAAACAAATTGCAAGTTGGAGTATTAAAGACCAAATTGACAAAAAAAAGGCTAGCATGAGACCTTGTTTAAATGAAGTGATTCTTGTTTTAAAAGATTTTAATAAATTAGCGCTATATTCCAACATGATTACATCAAAGCTAAAGTGGTATCTTGCCTCCCCCCCCCCCCCCCCCCAAAAAAAAAAAAAACAACCAAGAAGGAAAAAAAACAGAGTCAAGGATAGCATTCATGATTGTATAGAGTATAGTTAACAAAACTATATTCTTAAACCATGTAATAGGCATTATGCTTACTATCAAGATGGATTTATTAGGTTATGTTTAAAAATGATGGACTGTCACGAGCTATGATAAATATGTATGTTCAATTGCCTCTTTTTTTTCATTTTAGTGAATAAAATAAATATTCATCTTTTTTCATTTTATCCTTATTTCATGTTAGATAGTAGAATTATATGCTAGAACATACTGGGAGTATTCTGAATATTTTGCGATTATGTGTATTTTAGTAACGCTTTAAAATTCTCCCACTGAACTTGCTAACAGTGAATAATATGTGTAGTTTGATCATAAATCGCATTTTTTAATCAACATAAGAACATTAGGTAATGCATCTAGTTTTTATTCTTGATATAGTAGAATGATAACCAAAAAAAAAATGATTGTGGATAAATTTGGTACCACTTTTAATATTGATGAAGTATTGTACAAGTGTTAAGACAAAGGTTCTAACTTCTTTCATTTCTAAAAATAAAATACATGCAAGAGCTCATGAACTATCCTTCTATTGTGACTTATGATAAACTTAGACTATATAATTCATCCTTTATGAAATTGTGTTGCTATTCTTCAGAAAAGATTTGACTTTGGGACGATAAACATATAATGTTGAAGAGAAAGTGGCAATGTTTTATCCACCATAAGTCACAACTGTTGACAGGTCAAACACAACAAATATTTTCATAAATTTTTGACAGCCATGAGAAAAGAAACGATAGTTTGGCCAAATTTTAACGATCATATTGGAAATATACATTCTCATTTACAACTAAGATTACCTTTTTTTAGATGCAATAGGGGCATTTGATGACGCAAATATCCCAACACGTAACCAAATTTCATTCAAATGCAGGAGTCATGGTAATTGTTATCAAAATGAAGTGGTAGTATGTGATTTCGATTTAAAAAAATGTCATTGTGGGGTGGAAGGGAGTAGCTCATAATTCAAGGATGCTTTAAGAAATAATTTGCAGTCCTGCTAATAACTTTCAAGTCCCTCTTTTATGTAAGTAAAATCAATAAATTTATTTACATAAATCACGCTAATGTGATGACTTAACTTTTTATCTTATTATAGATATGCATTGCCTTTCTGACGTGGTGACGTAGCTTATACAAATGCTAAAGGCTTTCTATCTCCTTATCACAGTAATTTTATTGGTTGAAAAGCTACAGAAAAACACTATGATAAATAAGAAAGAAAGATTCAACCATGCACATGCACATGCACAATTAATAAATGTGATTGAACAAAGTTTTGACATACTGCAAAAGGTTATCATTTTAGTTACAATGCTTCCATGTATATTTCCCTGTTAATGAGTTATTATTGTTGCATGTATGGTTATAGATAATTTTCTATGCTATGTTCTGTTTGGTGACGAGTTATTTTTAAAAGCTAGGTAAGTAGAAGATATTGCAAATGTTTATGAGAAAACAAACAACGAAATTCATAATTAATAACTACCACAGGCTTCATCATCATAATAAAGCATTTACATCTGAATTGCAAGCTTTTATGGAAAATCTACGTTATCAAATTGTCGATTTCTCTAATTTGTGGCAAATTTAATAATATTAATAATAAACAAGTGAAATTTTATTTTAAATTTCCTTTTAAAGACCATTGAATAAGTTTTTCATTGTTATTTTGTAATAACTCATTCCATATATATTCAATGTATTTTGAAATGGTAAATAATATCAACACTGTAGGGCAAAGTTGTCAACCAACAGGTCATTGCAATGAAACATACTTATAATCAGCAAGCAATCAGACAAAGTTTTAATCGTTCAGCATTAAGCATTTACTATTCAGCATAAATATTAGTCGTTTTAGCAAACGAAGCTATAATCAAAGTATATCATAATTTAACATAGTAACTCAAAAAACATGTTTTTTTCTGAACGTGTATAAAATGAAGAAGCTTACCACCACCCATAGACTTGGAGCTGCTCCACTGCCGAAGCACAACCAAAGCCTAAAATTCCAAATATAATCGTTAAAAAATAAAAATAAAAAATTAGAGATTATTGGAACTTACAGGAACAATCGTTGACAGAGCAGCGATCTCGAACATGGAAGACCCAGTAAGGTTGCTAACAAATCTGCAGGTGATTAATAAAGTTTAACGCAACTAAAATAAATGAGATAAAGGAATTGAATAGGTTTAATTACTCTTCTTTGAGGCGTTTATTAGGGTTTAGTGAGAGTTTAGCGAGATCCATCGAAGAGAAGATGGGAAATAGCAAATTCAAAATTGCTAATTCAACCGGCACGGTACGAGGAGATGGAGCTCTCTAAATTACGTCTTTGACGACCTAAAATTTGTTGGCTTGCTGTTCTGTGAACCGTGAGGAGTCGTCATGTACGGTCCTATGCACGAGCATCAGGCATAATTTGACCCAGGTCATTTATTTTGATCTATTTAGAGCATCCCAACACAGCGTGTTGGGGGACATCCCATCACGCTGGTTGGGGAAGCAACTCACCCCAACGGGGTGAGTTGCTTTTAGGGGTTATCCGGCTTTTAAAAAGCCGGATAAAAAATTTGTTTTTATCCGGCTTTATAAAAGCCGGATAACACTGATATAAAAAATAAAAAAAATTCCAATCCTTCGCCGCCGCCACTCTTCTTCACCGTCCTCCTCCTTCTCCTTTCCTCCTTTCTTTTCCTGTTTCCAGCCTAGGTTTCCTTTAAAAAAAAAAGAATATGAAACGGGTTATGAGGGCTGTTCGAGGCAGCGGTAGCCGAAGCCGGAATGTAGATCCAATTGAAGAGCACGAAGCGGTAGAACAAAACGTTTCGAGTGAGGGTACGGAAGACCGTGAATCACCGTCCGTTATAAGAAGACGAGTTGCTAGGAGAACCGACGTTTTGGAGTCGCACCGGGATCCAAATTTAAGACCTGATAAGCAATTGGCCGATTTTCGTAAGTTGGCGGATAGAGAGGAGCACGTCAGCACGTTAGTCGACATATCGGTACGTTTTACTTATTAAATATTACTGTCGTAATGTCGGACATAAAATAAGTAAGTCTCATTTGTAATATTAGGCTCGAAGCGAGCGAACGCGTGGGTCTTGGGCTGGTGTTGTTCGTATGTATAGTCAGATTCGTGAGTATGATACAGATGCTACTATTCATACATTTCTCAGTAGTATTGGTTTGGGCGACTTTCTGAGTACGTATTCTCGTCGTATGTACTTACTATTACCGTTTTCTTACATTCGTTGTAACTTCATAATTATTCGTTAAATAGGTATCGAACGTCTTTTAAATAATGATGTTCAATTATGTGGTGCATTTGCTGCTTGTTGGTGGAAAACTACTCATACATTCCACTTTGGTTTTGGGGAGATGGGAATCACACCACTAGACTTTTCTATGATTACTGGTCTTGCCATAGGCCAAGGGGCTCCTTTGCCGTATGATGAGGTGTACCAGAACTACGTTACTCTCCGTACGTTATTTCCACATCTTAATCCAAATGACTCCATCACCAGTAATTTCCAAATTAAATGCTCTGGTATAAAACTAGCAATACAGAAATTATTGACAAAGCAACCTAAAGTTCATCATTTGGAGATTGCACGCTTATTTGTTTTGTATATGATGGGAAATTTATTTTTCACAAATTCTTCGAGCTCATTGTCGTGTGGTTATGTGGCGGTAGTTGAACCGTTTTCATTTGATGGCAGTCCGACTGTGTATGATTGGGGAACACCTATTTTAGCATATCTGTATAGGTCATTGGATCTTCAGTGTGTCGTTCGGACTAGGGTGGGTTCGATTACTGGTTTTTGGGAGATTTTACAGTACTGGTACTTTGAGTACTTCCACAATTTGTCTTTTCCCACCGTGGATCCATCACTATCCACTTTCTATCCTAGAGTAAGAGCGTGGAGTGTCGGTAACCGTAGACTGGTGCCTGGAGGACAGGCACGACATGTATTTGCTATAGCTCGCAATCAGATTGAGTTGCGGAGGACGCGTGATGCAGTTATCTGGCATCCCTTTGATGAGTCACGGGGTCTTGCTGGCCCTCCGTCGGTGCATGCTCTATATCTATCTTCGAGGCGGTTTCCACTGGTATCATGCCCCCCTAGTTTAGGTTGCTTCTGGTACTTAGGGGAACGTTGTTGGAGACAGATATATGATGGGGATGATGTTCCTGATGATCCACACCCACATACAGCTATTCCCAGGGTTTATAGTACTAGTGCTTTACAGGAGCACGCAGACGTGTGGTGGTCTGCCAGTGATTTCATTCTTACTGGTAGGGATTATATTTCTTTCTAGCGTCAGTATTACTCCCCACCTCAGACCGGGAGTTTTGTGCATGCTGCATCCGTTGACTTGGTTGGCCCTTCTGCACTCCGTACTGGCGTTGAGCCCCCTTTTGTACTTGATGTTTCACAGTCCACGCAGGTTTACCATGCCCCCACAGGATCCACCTCCTCCACGCTCATCCGAGGTGCCAGACTACGGTTGGACTGTTGCAGTACCAACTACATACGGATCTGATAGGTATATTGATATACCACGGCCAGAAGTAACGGAGTATCCAGATCCAGCTGTTTTTTCTTATCAGGATCTTTATCAGATGACGTTAGGTCTGCGTCAGGCAATGTATCGCGAGCATCAAAGGAGCATAGAAGAGTTGACTGCTCGTATGAACGAGCTGAGGAGCGCTGATGAGGAGCGATACGGATATAGACCGACATTCGTCCTAGGCAACGACGATATTGAGGATGTGGAGATGGAGCCTGCGGATCTAGATGATGATTAGTTGTATCTTATTTAGTAGACGTGCATGTTGTATTTGCCTGTATCTTTGTTTTACTGTGTTGTCCATTTGTAGTAGGTTATTGAACCGTATGTTTTGTATTTGTATTACCCTGTAAAGTGTACTCTGCTTGTACGTCCTTATGTGTAACCGTTGTGTTTTTTTATGTTATATGCTTGTTGTGCATTATATGTAATCTGCGTGATCATGCGTACGAGGTTTTTTATAATCGCTGGATTTTATTGTGGGGTGTATTTTAAATTACTGTTTGAAATATTTAAGGAATCTTAATATTGCTTACCAGAGATAACAATGAAATAAGTACTAAAATGACGATGCACATACAAGCAATATACAAATTCATTAGCCTAGTCAACTCCGTCTTCGGGTTATCCAAGTATAACGTAGTTTGTAGGCTTCGTACCCAACAAAATCAGTCCCGTACTCTGCAAGGTAACGAGAATCATAAGTAGCCCGATTCGTTTTAAATATGTTTTCATTTTCAACCGTCTGTATAATCATCTGGTATCTTTCACAAGTATTAACGAAACGCCGATGAGCCATAAGAATTTCAGCAGAAGTTCGTGTAGTGGTACATTTATGATGATTGTTATTTAATCTTGTTACCATGGACCAAAATTCTTCATGGGTGAACCCACCTCCATTTTGCAACAGCAGTAATTCTCTTTTATCAACTTCTATATAGCATTTCATGAGTATAAGTAAGTCATGAGAAGAGAGTTCTGTAGTAGTACCACTGGAGCTAGCATCACTTTGGTTGGGACGATTACGGTTAACCACTAGACTTGCTATGTTTTTGCGTGGACGTCCTTTTGGTTTGTGAACTTGTACTATTTTTTGAGTACCACGAACAACTTCAGTATGAACTGCTTCATCTGCCTCTTTCACTCGTGTATCTTGAACTAAACCACCATCCTTTTCCTCCTTCTTGTTCCGTTCATACTCATCAAACATTCTATCTACGAGTTCATCACTTATTACCCAATCGTCCATTTAAGCTACACAGAAACATATTATGTATACACGTAATTAGGCAACCATTTAGAAGGAAAGGAGGGTACAAGTATCTCACCTTATCGTCGTGGTTGTTGTAGAACTGACAAAGTTGTAGGTATGATTGTGGGGAAGAAGTGTAAACTATTTAAACACGGGGGTTGGTTAATGGTAAAGATCTATCATCAGTAATTGAGTTGTATGATACAAACATATGACAAGACAACACTCTTCACCACTAGGGTAACGTGCTATAGATTCTCCAGCGCATAGAAACAGCCTGTCGTGACAACTCGTAACGATTATCGATGAGCCGACGACTGCTTTCATAAAACAAAGCCGAAATCAAGGGGACTTGTCGACCTTTATTGAAGAAAAGTCAAAAACTAGGGCCATCCCGCGGGCACTGACATGTCATAGCACATTAGTTGAAATGGTCCTTAGGTGTACACTGCTTTAACCCCAAAGGTTGCAACCATAAAGGTACGATAGAACCTAATATTTTATAAATCTTCAGTACAACCATGAAGGTACAACACTTTATGATACGATAAAACATACAATACGAATATTAAAAATCAACACTACAACCATATAGGTACAACACGTTATAATAATACATTCAAACTAAAACATAAATCCAGACTTAGGAAACATCAAATACATATTACATAAATCAAGACACCTACCACGACCTTGGGAAAGGTCCAACTATAGTTTTATCCCCAACAACCTTCTTCAAACGTTTTATTTCGTCTTGCGATTCCAGTGCATACTGACGTCCACGTTCGCACATTGGCGGGTCAATCCACTGCTTAAAATAACAACATTCAATTTCATCCGGAAAAACCTTGTGGCCCTCGTATGCGTCACAACAAAAAAACCGACGACCGGCATCTTTTTCAGTCTCAGCGACAGCCACGACCGATTCTTGACCACATAGGCAGATAGGGTTGGCTACAACAGTCCGCAGTGGTTCGGAAACCTTCCCTTCAAGTACTATTTCTTTTCCAGTTCGATGATTAGCGTAACCCCCATAGTTATTTTCACAATTTTCCATATCTCAATTTGTAAACGTGGAGTTAATGTTTTCTGAGCGGAAAGAGCAAAATACTTGGGGATATAAATACATAGAAAGAAGGGAAGCTACCGACATATACTTTATTTCAAAAGCAGCAGATTCCCTCAGCTATGTTACTGTGCAACTGTACACCTTTATGTGAGATTTGACTACTCAGCCACATGAGTGTTTCCCGTGATATGACTTACGCATCACGCGTGAACAGCGCCCGAGGGTCATCCACTTGAGCATTATTTGTTTTACCAATTCGTGAAAACTATCCGCCTATAAATATATGTCTAAGTAACTACCAACTTGCCTCACTCAAATATCTTTCATCCCATTAATACATTAACCACGTCGCTTAGCACTCATTGCAGATGTCTTCTTGGTCATCAGCTACAAACTCAGATGACCAGGCGTATGAAGAGATAAGGCTAAAGGAGCTTGCAGATGAATTAGAGTTTCTCACCGAAATAAGACCCCATAGTGGACCAACACATCTACAGGGGAACATTCAACTTCCACATCAAGCTCTTGTACCACCTGCCGGAGTGTCATATGAACAGCCAATCGCTCAACCAACGCAAGAATTAGAGTTTTATCGAGTACCACCAAATGAGCATGAAGTTAATTCATATCCAGTTCGTTGCAACTGCGGTTATGCGGTTGAGGTTGTAGTTCGAGCAGAGGGCAACAATATTGGTCGGCGCATGCAGCAATGTCCAGCATATCCAAATGGTTGCAGTTACACGGAATGGATAGACCCACCTTTGTGTTCACGGGGAATAACATATGCGAATGAACTAGAACAGGAGAGTAGACATCTCCAAAAGGATGTCGACCAACTGCGATTGAGCATTATGAGACTCCCTTGAGACTGAATGAAAAAAGTGGTGAACTACAGTAAATGTTACCTACTGTATCTTTATGTTTATCGTTTTGGATTAGACGTCTCCAAAACGTTGTATCTTTATAAACTCCTGTATCTGTATGTTTATCGTTGGATGTATCTTTATGCGTAATATTGTTTGTGTCAGTAAAATATTGAACCATGCACGTTGTTTGTCATCAAACGCGGAATCTTCACCAACCGACATCAATGTGATTGGTCAAAACCCGCGATTGGTTTCAAGATAATGGGTTCGGTATAGGCGACGATCCATGGTTTCAACTAAAGTGGTTTCAGTATCACAATTATTGAGTTGTCGCGTCCGGTAAACTGTACACACTTAATATCACAATTCAAGCTACTGTACAAATGTGATACCCCTTATTTAAATAAGTAGTGGCAAACAAGCTCGTATCTCAAGGTACGTAGGTCATAAACCAATTTTAAAGTACTTCATTCATCCGAAAGAGAAAAACTTAAACAACATAGAACTGGAACCTGGTACATAAGCAAATGCGAAAACAAAGAACCAACATTCACAAAGTGCAACAACAATAAACAGGAACTTAGTTTGTAACCAACGATACTACGCATTTCTGACAAACCCAAGTCTAGTTGCCTCAGCAACTATCTTCTGCAAGCGCCTTATTTCCGCCTGCGCTTCTAAGGCGTACTGCAGTCCTCGTTCGCACATTGGCGGGTCAAGCCACTGCATAAAATTACAACATTGGACTTCGTTCGGGTAATACCGGTGGTCCTCAAACGAAGCGCAACCAAAAAAACGACGACCAGCATTTTGTTCCGTTTTAGCTACAACCACGACCGATTCGTCCCCGCAACGACAAATTGGGTACTCCCCACCCGGTACTGTGGGCCCAATGGGGTGTAGCGGCTCGACAACACGTCCTTCGTATAATATCTGTTTGCCAGGCGTTCGATTTGCAACAACTGCGCGTAAACGAGCAGTGAGCGAAACTTTTTTCGTCTTCGGCGGAACGGAAGGTTCCTCGTTATCTTGAACAACTTGTTCCTTGCCCTTCTTATTACGTAGGACTTGACGTGAGAGTTCAAACGCGTCGTAGCATTTGTTCATCTCTTCATCATCAATATCCCGGTTTGCCATTGCTGAAGCAGAAACGAGTTGAGGGTACAATGATATAGTTTAATACGGTATGAAGTGTTGGTTGTTTATAGGATGAAAATAGGGCATATTTATATACGTATACGCGAGCAAGATGGAGAAATTATTGGCATACAACAGGACTTTTAATTGAATGACTAGTAGAGCAGAACAATAATTGGATACCCGTGATACAATTACTTGGTTGCATCCTTTAATTGAATACCCGTGATAAAATTATTTGGTTGCATCTATGACAATAATTGGATACCCGTGATACAATTATTTGGTTGCATCCTTTAATTGAATACCCGTGATACCATCATTTGGTTGCATCTATGACAATATTTGGATACTAGTGAGACAATTATGTGGTTGCATCTTTTTATTGAAAGTGTCGTGTAATGAAAGTGTCACTTCCGCTACAAGACAAGCAATGTGTTTGTCGCTATGTCCAAGGTGCATATACCATTATATTTAAAGTGTTGTCATCTGCTCATATTTCATACAATCAAAACATATTCGAATTCAACCAAAACATATTGGCTAACCAATGAGTGCCTTAAAAAATTTATGGTGCTGTGCTTCTAGCTCTTCGTCCTCCTCAACGTCGGATGAATATTTTGCGCATCGTAAAAGAGAACTACACTCTTTTCATGAAGAAACAAGATATGCGATAGAACGAGATACTGCTGAAAGCTCAATGTCAACCCAAGGTGGAAGCACTGATGGTAGAAAGGATTTGCGATACGGACGGGACTATCCCGCTGGACACAATCAACTGGTCAGGGATTACTTCGTGGCAAAACCCGTATACGGAGATGTATATTTCCGCCGAAGATTTCGTATGTCGAAAACTATATTTACTCGAGTACTTACCAAAGTTTCCGCAACCAACGTATATTTCACACACAGAAGAAATGCCATCAAAGAACTGGGCATTTCACCACTGCAAAAAGTTACTGCCGCACTACGTATGCTTTGCTATGCAAGTTCCGCTGATTCGTTGGTCGACAAAATCAGAATTGGTGAGTCAACGACCGTAGAATGCTTGAAGCAATTTTGCAAAACCGTTGTACGTGAGTTCGGTGAAGAATATCTTAGATCCCCAACAGCTCATGACACTGCTAGATTATTACTTATGGGGGATCAACGTGGATTTCCAGGTATGTTGGGTAGCTTGGATTGTATGCACTGGACATGGAAAAATTGTCCAGTGGCACTGCAAGGACAATACAAAGGTCATATGAAAAAGGCTACGATGATTTTAGAAGCTGTTGCATCGTTTGACCTTTATATATGGCATGCTTTTTTTGGTGTTCCTGGATCGCTTAACGATATTAATGTATTACGACAATCCTATGTGTTTAACGATTTGTACAATGACCTCTCACCACCTTGCAACTACAAAATTGGTGAATCAGAACATTCCGTTGGTTATTATCTTGTAGATGGAATATATCCGAAATGGAAGACACTAGTGCAAGCATACAAAAAACCAAACAATGCAAAAGAAGCCTTATTCACGAAACAACAAGAGAGCTTGAGGAAAGATATAGAAAGGGCATTTGGAGTACTTCAAGGTAGGTTCCACATACTGCGAAACGAAGTACACTTCCACGATAAATCTGTTATAGCTGACATCATGTACTGTTGCATTATTTTACATAATATGATTGTTGAAGAAGAACGAGGAGGATATGAACTCCAACTTCGAAACTACCCGGACATCGCGGTGGAATTTAGGAAAAAACCATATAAGGACCCAAATACATTTGCAGAATACTTGCAGCGAATGGAAGAGGTGCAAGATCCACAAGCTAATCTAGAATTACGAGAAGAGCTTGTTGAACACTATTGGGAGCATGCGGGAAACCAATAGAAAATTACTGTCTTAATGATTGTAGTGAAGCCGTTAGTATCTACGATTTAGTGTGCTTACGTACTTATTATTTATATTTTATTTTAAATTAATGCTTCTATGCTTTCCTTCCCTGCCAACTGTACTCCGTAATCTCGTTCTGTTATGACATTTTATAATATTGCTGCAACTAATACCTCATTCACCGAGTAACATTTCAAAGGGCAATACAACTTAATTATAAACTTAAAGTACAAGACCTGAATTAAAATACTAAAATAACAACATTCACTTAAACACAACTACACTTAAATTAGAACATTTCACTGAAACTGCCTAAAGTGCGTTACGTTTCTCGAACTCTTCAAGTCGTTTTTCCATGTACCTCCTTTGAATTGGATTTAGATCGTCCAGTTTGACACTCATAAGTGCAAAATCATCTACACTTTGTTGTCGAGCTAACTCTTCTCTTCGTAACTCCAATTCGTTGATTCTCATTTGTTGAAGCTCTTCATGTCGTCGTTGTTTTTCCGCTGCTCTCTCTCTTCTCTCTATTCTGGATGCTTCCTTTGTTTCCAAGTACTGCTGGTTTGATTCCTCCGCGGCTGCCATACGTCCATCGAGTTGCTCGTAATACTGGCTGTAATCTTTCGAAGCCTTTTTATTCGCTTTGTACTTCCCAGGTGGACGTCCTCCTGAACCGCTTGTAAAAGGGGTTTCTTCGTTTGCACCAAAGCTCCCGGGACTAACATCTTCGCTCGGCCATAGTGGCATGAACCGCTGTGTTGTATGCTCCTGTCGCACATTGCTCCATTTATCTTCTCGCGCAAGTATATCATAGCAATTGTGCATAGTGAACGGTTGGTTCTTTGATTTGGCCATATACACTTCATTTGCTCTGCTAAGCTGCATTCCAGTAATTAACATAAACGAAAATAGGATAAAAAATGAGAAATGAAAACGGTGTATTCAAAGTTAGTACCAAGTCCATGTCGTTTGCTCCGCTTTGCTGTCTGCTAGCCAACCCACTCATTATTCCTTTCCAAAGTTGACAACAAGCATTGATTCTCTTCCACGACTGCTTCAAAGAGTCAATCGATCTCGGAGGCTTATACGGACTTCGACTGTTGAATAATTTACAAACCGAACTCCAAAAAGAATTTTCAGTTTGATTAGTTCCTTTCACGTTATCTTTCGAACACTGAACCCAACAAAGCGCTAGTTCACCTTGTTCATCAGGTGTCCATTTGACCATTTTCGCAACCTTCGCAGGCGGACGATTCATAACTGAATCGGGAATCTCATTGATATCAATTCCCATTTCGTTGTTTTCTACACTATCATCACCGTACAACATGTTCAAGTTTCTACATAGTTGGGGAGAATTATTTGGAAATGTCGCTTCATGTTGGCTACTAGGAGATGAATATGGTTGACTGCTAAATGATTGTTGAAACGAGGAGTTATGCCCATAGGCGGATACTTGAGTGTTTTGAAAATGATTAGAATTTTGTTGTGACGGGTAGAAATTCTGATTTTGCTGCGGTGGATAACAAGTAGAAGTGTTGTGCATTGTACCTGAGTTAAAATGTTCGTTGCGTTGATAAGAAGTTTGCGTTGGAAAATCTTGCTGCTCTGGATGAAAGTTGTATGGCCTTGGATTGCTTTGTGACGCCATCTTCGATTTTCCTTTGTTATTCTTGCTGCTTGGTTTATTCGACATCACAATTGGATGATCAAGATACTTGTATGTGATATATTTGGTAAGATAGAAGAGAAAGAAGTGTGGTTGAAAGTGAAAATTTGATGTGTATATAGAGGAGGTAAGGGGTACGGATAAGGGAGCAGATGAGGAGCAACGACTACAAAAATAGCCGTTGCCCTTATACGGCATTATTAAAGCCGTATAAGGGGGTGGACAGAATTAACTGTCCACCCCCTTATACGGCTTATTTAAAGCCGTATAAGGGGGAAATGAATTTCCCCCTTATACGGCTTTAAGTAAGCCGTATAAGCCATATCCGGCTTTTAATAAGCCGGATATGGCTTATGTTTAAAGCAACCCGCTGGGTTGCCTTGGCAACCTTCGGGGTTGCCAAGGGAACCCAGATGGGACTTACCGACCCCCCGTTGGGGGTCGGTTGCTCCCCAACCAACCCCGCGTTGGGGTTGGTCTTAACATAAGGATTTACCTGACCCAACTCACGTACTAGTATTACCGCACAATGATGCGAAAACCGACCGTTAAGGTGTTCAATATAAAATAAAAATTATTTATTAAAACATATTTCAAATTGGATTTTATTTAAAAAATTATAAGTTACTTTAAGAGAAAATGAAAGTATTAATAAAGTAGAAATTTAATTAAATTGGATTTTACATGTAAATCAACTTAAGACTAAAAATATACTATTAATGTATTAATTCGAATCATTCACAAACACATACATACATTTTTATTATATATCAAATAAGATCAATGTAATCTTAATGTTTAGTTATTTTGCAACTGTAAACCATTAACGGATCGAAGAAATAAAAAGAGAAACAAAACAAATATAAGCTCAAAACATATCATATAGTGAATATTTAATTAAAATAAAAAAAATGCAAGAGTAAGATTTAATACTTAAATCCGAAATTATTAAACTAGTTTGTTTAAATTAATTACCTAAAACAATCAGTGTCATTTGAAAAACTGAAACTGTTAAAATAAAAATACTGAAAATAAAACCAAATGTCGGACTCCGCCATTTAAAATATTTTTTCAATAAGAAGTTTGATTTGAATGAATAATCAATAGCTGCTTGTGATATAGTATCAATAAAAAAAATAAAAAAAATCTCTTTTGCTAGGAACACGAGCTTTTCTTTGAAGATAAAAGGACTCATGCCTGAACTTATTATTGAATTGTAAGATCATATCCAAGCATTTACCATTTAACATATTACGAAGAAAAGTCAAGCAATTCAACATAATATTAAAAAAAAAAAAAAATCAGTGGCCACTGCTTTTTGTACTTAATAGTAAAGAACAATTTGGTGGATGTAAACGTAAAGGAAACATATTTTACTCTTTGGAAGAACTAACCGTATACAAGTGTTTTTGACATATGTCGACGTAGCCAAGAATAATTTGGTTGACGTAAACGCTAGTATCACATAATACTAGCGTTTAGTCCTGGAGTTCATCACATTCATGAAGCATCATAATACTAGTATTTTTGGCAGAATCTAGATTTCTTATTCTCGTTTTTATCATGTGTGTTTGAATAAAATTTCCACATATTTGATTGATGGCTTTTGTCCATGTTTGATATTAAGTTGATGGTTACTGGTTAATGTTGACATCTAGCGAGTAGTGATTAACACTGAAACGTTGATGATTACTGGTTAATGTCTGATATTTAGACATAGAAGTTTGACACAAAGCAGAAGACATAAAATCTCAATAATCAGATTGCCCTATGCTTTCCACCCGCTCATATTTTATGTTCCCTAACTTGTATCATATTTTTATGTCTAAGTAGCCGCATCCATTAACTTATTTATATATTAGTAAACTAAAATGTTTATTTCTATTTGTATAAATATATTTGTAACATATAAATATTTATATTAATTGATTCATCATTAGTAAAAAAAAAATTACAAAATTCCAAATCTTGTGCACAGCTCAAAAAATATATTAATTTATTACTTTATAATATATTTTCGTTGAACATTCATTTGAAATTGTATTAAATACTGATAAAAAATTGTTTTCTGTTTTTTTTTCAAAATTTTTAATTTTCGGTAAATCATAATAGATATTTTGAAGATCAAACTCTTTTTCACATTTTTCATGGCTAAATTTATTTTCATGATACCATTGTACTATCTAAAACTTACTACTACACAATCTATGTAAAAAAATGTTTGGATACAATATTTTCCAACGTACAACCTTGTGCACTTTGTTCTCGCATGTCAATATCGTATGCACCTTCGGATATCCAATACGAAAAAACTCCAAGAATTCCTATTATTCTGGAATATTTGCTGGTTTTTCCTTCATTTTTGTTGTATATATTCCAGTTTCAAGCAGCTTATGTCTTTTTACATTGTTAATAGTTCTATGGCAATACATGATTAGAATTCCAGCCTATGTATATACACAAGTGCGTCTAAATATATACATGCAGATTGCTACATTAGTTTGTCATGATATGCAGAACACGTGCAACACACTTTATTGAAGGACAAAAACGACATAAAAAAAGAATAAAAGTGGCAGATGTTAAATACAATACTGGTCAAAAAATAAAAATCACGGCATGTCATAGAAACTGTATATGAACCTTAACATAGCAGAGCAGCTCTGCTTCAGCATTGCGTTAGATATCAACCACTTCTTGTACTTTTGAAGTGTTATTCATGGGTTGTTGCTTAAAGCTTGTAATACTAAACAGAGGCGCAAAGGCCATTGTTGCTTCATTTAAACTCCAAAAAAAAAAAAAAAAAAAAAAAAAAAAGAAGGAAGAAAGTGGAAGAAGAAGAAGAAAAGCTGGCAAAAATGTCTTTCCCAGGTAAATACTATAATCAGCAGACAACATCACAGTAGATTATGACCATTATGCTAACTTCCATGTTGCAAACAAAGCATGCTTCATCGTATCATGATACCTTTTACTCAACAAAATGAACATACTGTATAATTCAATATAATGGACAAAACAATACAAAAGAAAACATTTAATTTATATAAATATCATCGAAAAAAATGTTAATTGTCATCCAGAAAAGCATCATAATAGAAGACTAACATTTTATTATTACATGACATAAAACTGGAATCACACCAGAGTTTTCTCCTTATAGGAATCTGCTTCTGCATCAATAGATCAAATATCTTTCAACAAGACCAAAATGATATATCGCATTTGATGCAGCTCGTTACTTGCCGATGTAGATACACACATTGTTGACGAACATCAATAAAATTGGAATTTGATGAAATATTTTACATAAGATAGGATTCGGCCCAGCCTTCGGAATTTTATTACCTGAAGCCAATTAACCATTATCTATTGCATTAGCCAAAAATAACATTTAAACTAACGAATTATCCATTGCATTAGCTAAATACTGGTTGTTTTGTGTCATGTAGCACTACAGTTTGTTCACGCATTCTTCTTTTTTTAGCTCCAAATAGAAAATGCGATAATAGTATTATTTCACATGCTCTTTAGAAACCCAAAATGATCCTTCCAAAGCCTTTTTATCCATCTTATTTTGCAAACTTTAGAGTATATATAAGAAACATGTGTCACCGAAGCGAAGAAATAATCAATGAGTGTTTATACAAAACCTTCTTATAATTCTGCAATAAACGCCTTTAGTAACATGTATGACAGCATATCAAGAAAACCATACATACAATCATTGTACCATGAAATTAATAAAAAGCGCATACGAACTACATAGCAAAAATAAACAAGTCAGCAGCAGTAAGTACAAACGTTGCGTAGTTTACACATGCTTTTTCTATATACTATGAGAGGACCACAAAGATGATACATACGAATGACATATGATAAAAATCCAAGCATTAATACATGAACACAAAACAACTTACGGTGTCTGCACAGTGTAGATAAAATAAACACAGATTTTATCATGTGTAAGTAATCTATAAAGATAATGTGTAAATATACACAGTGTAAATCTATAAATAAACACATATGGATGTAATTGTAAACATGAAATATAACTACTTCAAATCCACTTCTAAATTTTCAATGTTCTCAAATGAACAAAAAAAAAAAAACTTTGTGATATACTTTTTCATAACAAACATCATCCATAACTTTGTAATATACTTTTCCATAACAAGCGTCACGAACAAATAGAACAATCCCATTCAAGGTTATTACTATCAGTATTCCATTCCTGGACAAATAGAACAATCCCATTCACGAACAAATAAAACAATCCCATTCAAATTTGTTATATGGGTAGTATTTGTAATATAATTTCTGTTCTAGGCTTCTAGCATGTACTGAGAGCACTTACTTCATTTGAAAATCATATAATTTTGCAAAAGTTTACTTAAATATATGTCATAAATCATAATCAATTTCTTGGAAAAAAAGATAGCATTTCCTGTATTATTTCTACCTTAAGATAAAATAAAATAAACTATTCATTACTCATTTTTTTGAATGATAAGTTACTTCAGAAAGTAAGAAGGGAAAAAAATTGCTGCCAATAACAATTTTCCTACAATCTTACTAGTTTGAGTACTATTTTGATCTCAATCTTAGAATAGTTACATCGTTACTATTCTATATATCTTAGATGACTATCAATTCAAACGTTTTATGCAAGACATGCTCAGTATATGTCTTCACCTAGATGTGAAACAAAAACTCTTGCGCATTTCCTTGACTGATAATAACCATAAAACTTTGAGATAAAAAACCAGATACAACAAAACGAACCATGAATAAACACCATTATCAGATATTAGGTAAGATTAATTAAAAATAAAATCAACAGGAGAATCAAAATGACCAAAACAATTAACATCTAAATTAGAAAAAAAAAACAAGAATGGAGAATCAATATGACCAAAACAATTAACATTTAATTAGAAAAAAAGTACCAGAATTATGCCAAGAAGGAACAACAAATCAAGGGTAGGAGCCGTTAAATTTTACTGATTTGTTTGGTTGCGGTTAGATCTCCGAGTTGCAGTAGAAGAAAATTTCCAGAAATAAAGGATAGAAGAAATTGGAGTTCTGATTTTATTTTAAATACGAGTTCGAAAGAGACGAATTGGAGATGCCGAAGGAGAAAGACACAGAGACGAAGAAAATTTCCATTTTAATTAGAGTTTGAAAGAGACGGATTGGAGATATTTGAATTAAAAATTTTCAAGTTTTAAAATTTCAAATTTCAAATTCCGAATTTTCAAATTTTGAAATTACGAAATTTGAATTTTAAATTTATAATTTGAAATTTGAAAATTTAGAATTTTGTAATTTAAATTTGGGATATTAAAAATATGAAATTTTGAAAACTTAAAATTTTGAAATTTGAAACTTTTAACAAGTGAAATTTTGAAAATGTGAAATTTGAAACTTGTGATCTGAGATTTTGAAATTTGAAATTTTGAAACTTTGGTATTTTGAAATTTAAATTTTGAATACAATTTGAAATCTGAAATTTTAAAAATTTGAAACTTTGAAATTTGAACTTTTGAAAATTTAAGTTGGAGTTCAACAGTCGAAACTCCATCCGGTTTTGAGACGGTATGAAGTAGTTAGTACAGTTTAAACAAAAAAATTAGCGGCTTCATATGTAAGGAGTTAAATGGGTAAATAGTTTACTCTCTTATAACCCTTTTAACCATTTAATAAAAATTCATAGATGGTTGACCCAACAGGGTTGTAAAAAGGGTGTTAACCGACATTTTGGTCAAGTTACCAGAGGTAGTCCAGGCCCACACGACTCGGCCCATCGCGTGGTTCAACAACCCAGAAGTATTGCCAAACATCCTTAAGAATCAAACTAAGATAGGGTCGCGCGAGAACGTTCGTCACAGCTCGTCAAAACTGCTCTCAAATAATACAAGTCCCGGATCAAGTGCATGCACGCAAAACTCTGTGATCGGGTCGAGAAAATCAGGGTTTTGGCACTGGACGACTTGAATCAGATCACTGGCCGAATTTCATATCCCTCGGATAGAAAATTCACCAACGCGAAGATTGCTTGCCCAACGCGTGTCGATCATCTAAAAACACGTGATTGTGTCATGCTGATCACTTAGAAAAACAAGCTGGCTTCGTTTCGGATCAGCCTTCTAAAGTTTATGCACCTTGCGTTGATCACCTCCATAAATAAGACCTGGCCACCATAAACTTTGCATTCCAGCTCCGGGATGTGAATTCATATCCCTGTAGCTTTGGGATGCGAATTTGTATCCCACCATCTCCAGGATGCAAATTCGTGTCCTCACTGCTTCGGGATGTATCCTCATAGATCTGGGATGCGGACTGTTATCCCATCAGCTCCAGGATGCGAATTTGTGCCCCACTACTCCGGAATGTGAATTCGTATCCCCTCAGCTCCCGGATACGAATTCGTATCCCATCAGCTTTGGGATGTGAATTCGTATTTCCACTTCTTCGGGATGCGAATTCGTATATCCATTGCTCCGGGATGCGAGTTCGAATCCCCACGGCTTCGGGATTCGAATTCATATCTCATTGGCTCCAAGATGCGAATTGGTATCCCCACTGCTCTAGGATTTGAATTAGTATCCCCACGGTCTCGGATATGAATTTGTAGCCCCACGGCTCTGGGATGCGAATTTGTATCCCATCAGCCCCGGGATGCGAATTCGTATCCCCACAGCTCCGAGATGCAAATTCGTATCCCTACGGCTTTGGGATGCGAATTCGTATCCCATCATCTCCAGAAATATGACTCCCGGAATTCGCGATGACTCCCGAATTTTTCAGTGACTCCCAGACTTTGCGATGACCCCCAGAATTCGCGATGACTTCTGAAATTCGCAATGAGTCCCGAATTTTGGCCTATGGTCCCTACTCCCTCTTACCCCAATTCCTATAAATACCCCTACCTCATACTTGAAGGGGATTGGCATTTGCCTATGGTTCCTTACTCCCACCTACCCCAATTTCTATAAATACCCCCTACCTCATACTTGAAGGGGATTAGCATTTGCTTGACTTGAGACCTAGAGAGGACCTTGGACACCATTAATGGCTTCTTGGGCTTTGGGGAAGAAGAACTAACTTTTTCTCAAGACCATGGAACATCCCGACACCGCCCAGACCTGAGAACCTCCTGACACTGCCCGGAACTTAGAACCTCCTGACACTGCCCGGACCTCGGAGCTTCCCGACACTTCCTGGACCTCGAAAATTCCTGACACCTTCCAGACCTCGGAACTTCCCAAGACCGCATGGACCTTGGAACCTCCCGACACCGCTTGGGCCTCGGAACCTCCCGACACAGCCGGACCTCGAGACCTCCTAACACCTCGCGGACCTTGGAAACTCTCGACCACTCCCGGACAATAAGGAATCTCGACAACAAGGATTAATATAACTTGATTAATCATTGTAACTACTTGTAATGATGTCTACCATTGTACTATCTTGATAATGAATAAAATTAGCGAAGCCTTCAAGGTGGACGTAGGTTCAATCTGGACCAAACCATTATAAAATATTGTGTTCTTTACTTCCGGCATATTACACCGCATCTTGCATACTTTTCCACTCTGGACAATTAGTTTCAAAATTTTGGAACTCTTCGAGCGTTGACGACCACTTTAGGGCGTCAACATTTTGGTGCGTCAGGTAGGCAAGAGACTTGCACCTATAGTCGACTCTCTATCACTTTTACTAAGGAATCGAAATCTCTCTTTTCCTTTTACTTGAGCATCAAAACTTAGAATGCTACTTAAGTTTTTTGGAACTTACCGACCAAGCCCATCGACAATGGTGAACAAGGGAAAAAACTCCATGGTCGGACCTTCCACTGTCGGTCTTGATTCAAAAAATCCTTCTCAGCCTCGACTCACCGAAGCTCCGACCAACTTGAATACCGCTAATGCTTCCACCCTCGATGCACTCGTCGATCGAGCTCAATTCAATGAAACCTCGAGAAAATTAGGCAAAACCCAAAGAAGCCTTGTCGAGCAAATCCACCAAAACATTGGATTGACGCAACGACTTCAACAGTACGCCCAATAAGACATCCTTCACCTTCAAGCAGACTTCGGCATTTAGCCCCTATCGAACTATGTCTCATCGAGTTCCGCCCCTGCTCCTTTCCTTGATAACCGTCTCTTCGAGCTTTCTCACCTTGAGCCTAACCCTGACCAATGAGTTGGCATTCGACCTATCTCCATGCAAGATCGACTAGCCTCGACTCAGAACTTGTCGCCTACGCTATGCATTGCAAACCAGGCCCAAGTTCCCACTCATCGGTATCGACAATGTCAGAAAACCTAGGCCGAAGACTCTTTTGATCAAGACGATGTTCATCTTAGAAGACGTCTAAGGCTGCTCACTCCTGGGTCGGATCACGACCTCCACAATCCGGTGGAGATTCGAACTCTTGTCCTGGCAAACCTCCTTCGCAACGCCATGAAAGAATCTAGGGATCACGTCAGCAACGACTAGGAAACCAGTTTGAGATGTAATCCTTTCACCGAAGACGTGCTTAGCGCCGAATGGCCCCATTTTTCAATATGCCACAGATAGAAGCTTATTCAAGGGATTCAGACCCTTGGAAATTCATACACCGCTACAAGTCTTGTAACAACCCGGAATTTTGACAATAAATATTTATTTAATTAGAAGATCAAAAATAGGAATATCTGCAAATAATGGAATTTGACCATGAAACTTTAACCATTGCGTTTGTCTCGTAATTTTGGTCAACTTTCATGTTTGGAGTTTTGCAAAGGGAGTCCGTATAAAAAATTTACAGACGAAAATCGAAAAATGGACGGAATTAGATAAACAGGATCATTAATATATATTATACCTTATTTGACCAAGCCGACCTAGGCAACTGAGGCCCAGGCGGTCGACCACAGCGGATGACCGCCCCGGTCGACCAGCTGGGCGTTAGCTTGCCTAGTGACGGCTAGGTTTTGAGGGGTATTCTTGTTATATTTTATAAAATGAATGGACGTATGTTATTTAAAATGAATCCAATTGTGCAAGGTGTAATGACCTGGATTTTCCAATTATTTAAATTCAGATATTTAAATTTGTTTGAATATTATATTTGGAATATAAATGGATTTTTAATATTTAATTCGTTAATAAAACGAATATTGAACATTTATATTTATATTTATATTAAAACGAGCTCGTAATGGCACAGTAGTTCGTAATATTGAGTTTTGAACTTTAATTGAATATACAGAATCCGTTTTAAGTCGGAATTTTGTAAAACAAGAAACATTAGGATCGTATTAATTATAATTTTTAATGGAAGAGAAAAATTGGGATTTCAGCTTATATGTTGAAAGTTATGTCCAAATCAAATTTTAAAATAGTCGCTATGGAAATCGTTTATAAATTATAACGTTTATTTAATTTATTTAAAGCGAATTTTTATATATTTGGACATCGTTTTACTCGAAAATATTAATATCGAGTTGTAAATCTATATTGGTTGGATTTGAAGCTGTATATAATTTTATCTGGATATACTCGATGATAATAATAATTTATTATTATTTTATTTAATTATTTTGGATTTAATTTATAATTTATCGATATTATACAAGCTGTAGAAATATCTGTTTTCCAAATAACCTCCGTTTTTTATGAAATGAATTTCATTGGGGTACATATATTTAGTTATTGCTATATTCCCAGTTTGGAGCCAATTAGAGCTATTTTGTAAGTACGTCAATTTTAATTGTGAACTGATAAATAAATTAACACTAAAATAAATCTATTTTTTTAAATGGAGTCGGAATTTGACCAAACAAGTTTCATTGAGACCGTATCGACGTAGCAGCACGTCCATTTTCACTGTGTTTGGAGATCGTATGTGGAGGTGTGATTATTAAACGTGAACATTGTATAGTAATAATTCAACAAATTAAACAGTAATAAATAAAAGAATATAAATAAGGTAAACTTCTTGGTTAAGAAATGCGTACACATTTTTTTCAGCTAGTCTACCGTTCACTATCCAGCCTGCATATTAAATCAAATGCAATGTCGGCAGCTGTACTAGATGAGGAGAAAGAGGTAGCAACGTGTAGCCTAAAAATTAGAATAGTACATATCCTACATATCCTATGTATTCTCTTTTCAGCATGTATGAAAACGTGTCTACCAGGACTGAAGCTCCTACCTAGGCCTTACCGTGTTATGTGTACCCTATATTGCGTGATGCCCAAACCATCTCCATCTATAAATAAACTGCCTCCATCTGCTCTTCATTTTTCTTTCCCACCGAGCATGACAAAAGAGAACCTAAAAGCTCCCTGCAACAGACGAAACTGCAAACTCCATTCTAATTCTGCGAGCAAGCAAATTCAATCAAAAACTCTCAATTCACAAACAAAATAAAAGTTGCCATGCAGCAGAGCTTTTCTTTCCATTTCGAAATAGCCGACGTCCCTACAATCATCGTGGAGTTGCTTGGGTGGTCAGGCTAGATGGACGGGTCGATGGAGCAACAGCGGTGGCATGCCGGAGTTAAGGAGGTGTACGGTGTTGAGGTGATGCGTGGATCGGTTACCTTGAAAACATGGGGACTGGTTCGAGTTTCCAGGAGCATCGGGCACAAGGGGATTGGCGCAAGTACAAGGCGAAGGCGTCAGTTGTGGATGGGGTAGTGACGGGAAGAGTGCGGCATTGGGAAGGGTTGCATGGTAGAAAAGTAAGTATGGGGGACATGAAGGAAATGGGACGGTGGAGTGAAGTGAAAAAAAAAGTGAACGATGGGTTTAGGAATGTGGAGTAACCAGGTCTGAGGGTGTAATGTGGTTTGCATATGGGGAGGAGATTATACGGTAATGGAAGGTGGCATGGGCTGTTGATGTAGAGTTGCGTGAAAACGAAACTGAGTAGAAGGAGGGATTGTTTCTTGCGAAATGAAAATAGCAATTAATGTGTGGAGAAGAAGATATGTGACGCGGTGATGGGAGAATATTAGGTCCAATATTTTATTTTGGAGTGGGGAACCGTGTGGTGTACGGGAGCATTCTGTGTATAGAATTTGAAACTCACGAAGCATCAAACTGCAGTGGAGAGAAGAAAAGAGAAACCGGTTGGGGAAGAAGGAAGTGCCGTGGGCTTTAGGCCTGAAAGAAATAAAAAGGGGATCAGGTTATATTATTTGGCTTTGCAACTGATGTGGATCAGACGTGAATGGGTTTGTCCGAGAATTTGGATAGGTAATACGGCTTAGCATATTAGTTTATAATAAAGAAATTAAAGGTTAATCTATTTAATTGGTTTGTATAGTTTAAATGTTGGTAACTTTGTATTGTATCTTCAGAATCGAACAAAATGAGGTATGCTGGAAATGTAGCGAGCGACACGACATTATGGAACAGATTTGATCAACAATGGCAGCTACCGAAGTTTTTGATAAAATTAAACATCTGTTTAATTTTATTTAAAACGAACTGTTTTAATCAACGAATAAATCCCAAGTTGAGTTTAACTAACTCAGTTATCCCATTTATATTTTATATAAATCGGGTTTTAATATTTGTGTATCATGTTGCTATTAATTGACTGATGGATGATTGTTTGCTGAATATTTTTATATTTTTTTTAAAACTAAACAGTTGTTTAATTTAAATGAAATGAAATCGTTATTTTTAACGATTAGTTCCAATAGAGGTAACTTACCTTGTTGTTTATGTTTATAACAATATAAACGTTTAAAATTGAATTAGGTGCTTGAATTGTTGTTATTTATTGACCATTCCCAGTTGAATTGATTATTTATGTTTATTTTATGTCATCATTATATAAATTGTTTACTGGATATGATTGGATGATTTATTGTTGAATCCAAATTCAACAGTTATTTTAATATAAACCAAAGTACAATATTGGTTGAGAAATTGGCAGTTGATAGCCTAAATTGTAATAACCCAAAAATCCGAGCCAATTTAAAATTTTTATTTTGGCAATTTTAGCGAATTTTGATTATTTAAAATGAATTATTTTAAATAATAACGACGAGAAATTTATTTTGAATAGAATTCGAACGTATATATTTATTCGAATCGTCGTTAGAATATAAAAATTTATTTATATATATAAAAGGAATTGAAAATGGCGCGGTAGTTCGATAATTCGATTTCAAAATTCAAATGAATGCACAGGATTCAAAATAAACCGGATTTTAGTGAAACCAAAAATATTTGAATCTATTTGAAAATATCTTTCCAACGAATCCGAAAAATCAAAATTTCATAGCGGGGATAAAAAGTTATGTCCAGTTGAAATTTCAGAATAGTCGCTATGGAATTCTGGCCCTTAAAAATGGGAATTTTGCAAACGACCTCGGATTTCGACGAAACCAATTTTGTTGGATCTGGGATGTAAAGTTATTGCTAGATTCCAAAATTCGTAATTTTTTGAATCAATATGTGAGCGTGGCATAGGAAAACGCGTTTGACCAGTTTCAGTTGATTTTAATCGACTGGAAAATGGCCATTTTTCAAACGGTCTCAGAATTCGATGAAATTTGTTTTGTTAGGACCGTATCGTCAATACGAAGCTAGAAAATTTTTTTCTGGAATTTTTCGAGTTCGTATGTGACCCCAGTAAATTGAAATGCACGTTCAAATTCAATATATAGAGTTATATGTTGATTTTGACGAAAACTGATCGAAACGATCAAATCAGCCTACGATACATATCCCATTGTGTTCGGAATGGGGGTAATTAGCTATGGACGATAGGCGGTGGGTTCGATTTCGAGGTCGAAATAAAAAGTTACTTTTGGGAGTTAAATAAAGAATTAAATAAATACATAAATATATGGCCCCCTTTATATCTCTCCATCGTTTAGTTGTAAAAATAAAAGAGAAACCCGAAAACCCGTTGACCCTCAGGCCCCCTCCAAATCGATCGCTGCCCTCCGATCAGGCAGCGCCGCCCACCCCTTCGCCAGGCGCGCCACCGCTCCATCCACCTCGCCTCGAAACTCCGACCATCTCCTCTCCTCCGATGCCCCCTTCGAATCCCCAAACCCGCGATTCCCCCAAGCCCTAACCCCCTGAGCAGCCGTCGTCGTCCACCCCGCCTTCAATCGCCGCACCCCCTCCCTATACCGCCGCCTGCGCCGGTTCCCGCCTCCACGGCCTCCACTCTGGCCCCCTCCGGTGATGGTGCAACAACCCTCCAGCGAAGGTGATTTTTCTTTATTTTATTTTATTTTTAAAATTAGGTTTTAATCTCAGTTCCTTTTATTTATTTTATTTTTAGTTTATAATATGATTTTTATACAAACAAAGAGCTGATTTTTTATATATAATCAAAGATTAGATTTTTTACTTTGTAAAATATGAGACTTTAATTGAAATAAAGTTAAGATTTTTAGATGTAGAAAGATGAGATTTTTAATTTGAAAAAGACGATATTTATAATTTGAAGAGGCGGGATTTTTATATAATCAAAGGCGAAATCTTTATATAGAAAAAGGCGAAATTTTTATATAAGGTAGAAGTTAAAAATATAATTTTCATATGATGTAGAGGAAAAAAATATGATTTTTATACTATGGAAAGAATAAAAATATAATTTTTATAAAGTAGAAGTATTAAAAATATGCTCTTTATAGATGTAACGATATAAAAGTACGATTTTTATAAAGTAGAAGTAGTAAAAATGTGATTTTTATCCATATAGGGTTGAAATAAAAATGTGATTTTTATAGCGATGAAATAAAAATTCGATCTTTATGTATGAAGTAGGAATAAAAATATGATTTTTATTTATTGAAAAGAAGTGATAAAAATATAATTTTTATTATAAACAGCGTGAGAAGGAATGCAGTAGAATTTCAGGCAGATCTAGACGGTTCAGCAGTTCAACAGTAAAGCACGGCGGAGTGGAACCCTCTGTGAGAACTTCTCACTTTTAATTTAATTTTTCTAGTTAAAATATATACTAGGATGCAGACGGTGTTTAGTAGCACCCGACACCCGTCGTCCACAGACCATGGACGGCTTGTATGCTTGTTTGATTGATTTTGATGTGTAGTTGATCGTGTAATGTGATGTGAAATGAAATAAAATATTTATATAGTTAAAAATATTTTATAGTTAAAAATAGAATTTTTAACGTATATATGAAATGAAATAGATTTATATAAAAAATCGAACGATTTGTTTATATACACACGTTTGACTGATATTGATTGGGACGATAAATTTTACACATCGCCCAACTGCACAAATAAAATCTGTGTTTGATTGTTTGAAAACCCCACACGGGTATTGGGATGATATATGACATACACTAGTCCCAATAATTAGCTGTATGTCGATCGATTGATTGACATGCTGCTATAAGCATTAAATATTTATATTTGATGCTTATACAGTGTAGAACGCACTCTGGATGATGGTTGATTATTTATCGTTGTTATTTTATACATGTGATGTAGAAAATCCATATAATTAAAATTTTATGGTAATTGATTGGGCCTCATTCCAGTTTTGAAAAAGAAATATTTGAAATAGAATATTTGAAAATAGAAATATATGAAGCCGTGTTGATTAGATTTATGCCATTTTGACGTGAATGATATTTATATCGATTTTATTCATTTTATAATGAACATCGAAAGTGATTTCAAAATATGATATTTTGAATAGAAATGAATTCGAATTTAATTTGAATAGAAATGAATTCGAATTAAAATTGATTAGAAATGAATTCGAATTGAAATTGAACAGAATTGAATTCGAATTGAAATTGAATAGAATTCAAAACGAACTGAAATTGAATTAAAAATCGATTTGAATTGAAATCGATTTGAAATAAATTTAAAACGAATTTATATTGGAAAGATTCAATTTTGATTTGAATTTGAGACGGAAGTTGAAATCGTTTTGAAAACGAACTTAAAACGATTTATAAAATTCGTTTTAAAAGGAAATCGATGAAATGTATATAATATATATATATTATATATAATGGCCTGAATAGAACGCGCCGCGGTAGTTCGTGAATTTCGACCATTGACTTCGAATGGATATTACGGGAGATCCGACCGTCGGATTCTCCTAAAACCGGAACCGTTGGGTTCATATCGAAAAGAGCTTTCTAATGAATATTAGAGATTTGAAATCTAACGGTTGGATTTGGAATTATGTCCAAATCAAATTTGGAAAAGGTCGTTGTAAGTGCAGTTCGATGGCCGTTGATGGAAATCGACTGTACGGGCCTTGATAAAATTATTAAAAATATTAACAATTAGTGTAAAATCATAAGAAAGGATTTGGGAAGAATTGGGATGAAAAACTCCATATTTGAAAAGATAAAAGTACATTTTTATCGAAATGAACTAGTTTTGAACTAGAATTATAATTCATTTATTTTTGAAATAAATAAAGTGAATTTGAAATGGTTTTGAAATATAACCAGAATTTCCAATAATTGAATTGGAAGGGATTTGTATCGAAATTGTCTTCGGAATATTTCGATGTTGGATTTCGTGATGATACAGATATTGTTATGGAAATTTGAAAGATATATAGATATCGTTATTTCCAATACGATATTTGTTGGTCGTAGAATTTGATATTGAATATAAGCCGATATATTTTCTATTCAGAGCCTTGTATTTAATATCAAATGTGATTTGGGTTTGTCGTGAATGGCGTCTTCATTAACACTGTTCTTAAGCCCAGTTGAGAAAAAGATTAAATCTTTTTATTTAGATTTAATGAAGTGTACCAATTAAATAATATTTAATTGGAATTGAATTGGTATTGATTTTTGGGTTTATCGTGAAGTGTTTTAAATAACACTTGTTCTTTAGCCTGATAATTCATGGAATGGGATTTTGGGTTGTCCTGAACGGTATCTTCAATAATACTGTTCTTAGACCCAAAGGAGTTAAGAAAATCAGAAACTAACTGGAGATTAGTTAAGTTGAATGGTTTCTGGGGTATTGATCTGATGTTGGTTTCGTCCTTCGGTGTTAATATTTTGGGAATTGCTCACTTGCTAATTTACGGTTAGGGACTGATTGAAATGTGATGTGATTTTGGGGTTTATCGTGAACCGTGTTTTAAATGACACTGATTCTTTAACCCAGTCAAAAATTAAAACTAAGTGGAGTTTTAATGAATCTTTAATTAGATTGAAAAGATCGGGGATGGAATATCACCAGTTTTGCTCCAGGCAATAGTTAAATCTTTAATTAGATTTGAACGTGAAATGGTAATTGAATTTACCAATAACACCGTGGTGTTAGATATGAAGTATTACCAGTTTTACTTCATGGGATGAATAGGTTGGGATTGGGAAATTAAAACAAATGATTACTTCGATAAGGTTCGTTAATCTCGGCTAGTTTGGATAAACCATAATTTGGTTTGAATTGATATTCAAAAGAATATTAAAGAGTAAATTTAAAAGAATTTATCTTTGATAAAATTAATGGGAACCTATCCCTAAGAATGTGAAATTTAGAAACTAACTGTAGGTTGGCTAAGCAGAATGGTTTCCTGAGTATTGATCTGATCTTGGTTTCGGCCTTCGGGGTTAATATTTGGGGAATTATTCTCTTGTTAATTTACGGTTAGTGACTGACGAATTGGAATGAGGCGTAAGTTGTATTTGTGTAACACTTGTTTATAATACACGCAAGTTATTCGGAAAGACCGGGTTTATCCCATTCTGAATAACTGATACGACGATAAGTCGAAGATGAAGACGATGGTTGAAGACCGGAGGTCTTCACGTCGTTTGGATGGTTACTGATGATCTTGATTGGGCCGTACACCTAAGAGGAGGGAATCAGTTAGTGGTCTACCAGACGTACTTGGAGATCGATGGATATGCGGGATACTAGGTGCCTACGGTTTCGTTCAGACCCAGAACGAACTTGTTAATGGACTGTGTGTCTGACATTGGATTTTAGTCTGTGTGGTTGATTTCTATTAAATATATATATCTGTTTGGCGGCGGAGAATTTATTCTCTTGCTTAACGCCCTTCTCTGAGACGTACGAGCTCAGGGGTTATATATTGATGGATATCAAACGCATGGAGTGAATTGCCTGTGTGGCATGCCTAAGTGGCAAATGATCAAGGCTTCTGTTGAAAAGCAAAGTCTTGTGGTTGATGATCAAAGCACCGCCTGTGTGGCATAGCTTTGTGTAGCGTTAATTCGCGAGCCTCACACCCCGGTGGTGAACCAGAAACGGGAGAGGACTTCAGGGAGGGCATGCGTTTCCTTCTAGCTAGAAGTGGCGTCAGTGGTTTTACACACCCTGACGAGTTTGACTTATGTGGTTGTTGCTGTTGCGAGACGCCTTGGATATATCGGTCGTTCTCGAACGATGGAGTCATTCGTTGGCTCATTGACACCCCATAGGGTGGGGAAACGCAGTGTTCAGGCATTTTAATCCACATCGGTGGACCGGCCCTGACGATCCAAGGGGCAGTTGCGGCTGTTCCTAAGGGGCGGGTTAGAGCGTCTCGAATCGGTAGAGGACTATCTTTTGCCTCGGTTCACAGATGGAAATCCAACTTCCAATACGTGACGTTTCGATTCTAGTTGTAATCCTATATATGGAGACATAGTGGGATGGGGCGCTTATGCCGTCTATGATTGATACTTATGATTTGAAGTTGTTTTATACACTATACACTTATTATAGTATCAAATTATTTGTTTTAAACGTATCAAGCATTCTTGGCTATTATAAGATAAAAACCCTATCCTCCGGCTTGCGTTGCATTGTGTGATGGGACCTGGGTCTTATAATAGCTTCATTATTCTTTATTTAGCGTTGCGTTGTTGTTTTATGCACTGGTATTCTTGGGAGGAAGCCCGTTCCGTGTTATACGGCATGGTCCCTTGATTTACCTAACTTTAAAATAAAGATTAATAACTGTTTTAGTTCTCACACCAGTCCCATGACTGACCTGGAGTTTATTGTTTTAACTTAAACTCTGGGTGCCCTTATTTTGACACGGGCAGCTAGTAGTTTTGGTTTTGCAGATTTTTATTCACAGGATCCTGATTTACAGCTGGAACGATACTCGGAAAGCTCTGTATCCGTGTATTACTTCTAGTTGTGTATTGTATTATTTTTCCGCTGCGATGTATTTAAATGTATTGTAATCTCTGATATTTTATAATGTGTAATATTTATTCATTACTCTGTATATTCTTGGAATCTGATGAAGTTGTTGTAATATACAATGAAATGTTCTTCTGTCTGCGTTCTCTTGTGGCTTGTTCTCAACTCAATCCGTGATTTCCCGTAAGGGGGATTTCAGGTCGTTTCATCGTGGTATCAGAGCTTTGGTTTACAGAGTTCAGAGAACAAGACACATTAGAACCATACGAAAGAATTCATCAGAGATTGGATTAGTAATATCCAATGGGAATGACTTGTTAGAGATGGGATCAGTAGTATCCTAGAACGAGTGTGAAGAGTATGTTTTTAAAATGAAAACAATTTTTGTTTTGAAAGTTAAATCATTGTATACGTATTTGGATATTTATTTTAAATTAATTTGGACAATCCGATATATAAAGATTTTGCATATATGTCTTGCAAACGTGTATTCGAAGTTTTAATGTATTGGATAGTTATAGAATCACACTCTAGTTGCCCGGGGATAATTCTGGTGACGGGGCACCATCGCCAGTATTTATATTCGAGCGACGAAAGTGAGATTTCTATATATTTCCAATTGACTGGTGTGAGAACCGAAACTAGATAGGGCTTATTGTTGTGATTTGGCATCAAAAACGTGATTTTTGACTAAATATCAAAGTTATGAATTTGAAAAGCTAATCAACTAATTGATTGCTGGTTGTGTTGTTTGATTATTGTTTGATTAATTAAAATGTTGAACCTATAACCAAATTGAATCAAATAGTGAATTGCATTGAAAATTTGTCGCATTTGCGTGCATATACGTGTACTTACACTGAACAGGTCATAGCAAGGAGGCTAGAGCAGAAGAATAAAATTGTTTGCCCGACAAATAGGTACATGTTTACCATAATTTACTGTTTTGTTTGGGTGATGATGATTTTATGAGCCGATTGGCTAGCTGCTTGGCTTTTTCTTTTTCTTTTGGATTGAAGAAGGCCATGGGAGGCTATATGAAATATCCCGAAGTCCCCGGTGCAGGGGAGGTTATGGCGAAATTTTTCGAAAATTTTGGGTATTAGCCAAATTTTTGAAAAATTTGAAAAGTTCTTAGAAACTGAAAAGTTGAAGAACTTAAGCCGTAGTGAAAATACTGGAAGTTGAGTTGATTTGTGAAACCACTTTCGGCTTTGTTCCTTTTCGGGGACGAAAAGATTTAAGTGGGGGAGATTGTAATAACCCGGAAATCCGAGCTAATTTAAAATTTTTATTTTGGCAATTTTAGCGAATTTTGATTATTTAAAATGAATTATTTTAAATAATAACGACGAGAAATTTATTTTGAATAGAATTCGAACGTATATATTTATTCGAATCGTCATTAGAATATAAAAATTTATTTATATATATAAAAGGAATTGAAAATGGCGCGGTAGTTCGATAATTCGATTTCAAAATTCAAATGAATGCACATGATTCAAAATAAACCGGATTTTAGTGAAACCAAAAATATTTGAATCTATTTGAAAATATATTTCCAACGAAACCGAAAAAAAAATCATAGCGGGGATAAAAAGTTATGTCCAGTTGAAATTTCAGAATAGTCGCTATGGAATTTAGCCCTAAAAATGGGAATTTTGCAAACGACCTCGGATTTCGACGAAACACTTTTGTTGGATCTGGGATGTAAAGTTATTGCTAGATTCCAAAATTCGTAATTTTTCGAATCAATATGTGAGCGTGGCATAGGAAAACGCGTTTGACCAGTTTCAGTAGATTTTAATCGACTGGAAAATGACCATTTTTCAAACGGTCTCAGAATTCGACGAAACTAGTTTTGTTAGGACCGTATCGTCAATACGAAGCTAGAAAATATTTTTCTGGAATTTTCCGAGTTCGTATGTGACCCCAGTAAATTGAAATGCACGTTCAAATTCAGTATATAGAGTTATATGTTGATTTTGATGAAAACTGATCAAAACGATCAAATCAGCCTATGATACATATCCCATTATGTTCGGAATGGGGGTAATTAGCTATGGACGACAGGCGGTGGGTTCGATTTCGAGGTCGAAATAAAAAGTTACTTTTTGGGAGTTAAATAAAGAATTAAATAAATATATAAATATATGGCCCCCTTTATATCTCTCCATCGTTCAGTTATAAAAAAAAAGAGAAATCCAAAAACCCATTGACCCTCAGCCCCCCCCCCCAAATCGATCGTTGCCCTCCGATCAGGCAGCGCCGCCCACCCCTTCGCCAGGCGCGCCACCGCTCCATCCACCTCGCCTCGAAACTCCGACCATCTCCTCTCCTCTGATGCCCCCTTCGAAACCCCAAACCCGCGATTCCCCCAAGCCCTAACCCCTTGAGCAGCCGTCGCCCTCCACCCCGCCTTCAATCGCCGCACCCCCTCCCTATACCGCCGCCTGCGCCGGTTCCCGCCTCCACGACCTCCACTCTGGCCCCCTCCGGCGATGGTGTAACAACCCTCCAGCGAAGGTGATTTTTCTTTATTTTATTTTATTTTTTAAATTAGGTTTTAATCTCAGTTCCTTTTATTTATTTTATTTTTAGTTTATAATATGATTTTTATATAAACAAAGAGCTGATTTTTTATATATAATCAAAGATTAGATTTTTTACTTTGTAAAATATGAGATTTTAATTGAAATAAAGTTAAGATTTTTAGATGTAGAAAGATGAGATTTTTAATTTGAAAAAGACGATATTTTTAATTTGAAGAGGCGGGATTTTTATATAATCAAAGGCGAAATCTTTATATAGAAAAGGCGAAATCTTTATATAAGGTAGAAGTTAAAAATATAATTTTCATATGATGTAGAGGAAAAAAATATGATTTTTATACTATGGAAAGAATAAAAATATAATTTTTATAAAGTAGAAGTATTAAAAATATGATCTTTATAGATGTAACGATATAAGAATACGATTTTTATAAAGTAGAAGTAGTAAAAATGTGATTTTTATCCATATAGGGTTGAAATAAAAATGTGATTTTTATAGCGATGAAATAAAAATTCGATCTTTATGTATGAAGTAGGAATAAAAATATGATTTTTATTTATTGAAAAGAAGTGATAAAAATATAATTTTTATTGTAAACAGTGTGAAAAGGACTGCAGTAGAATTTTAGGCAGATCCAGACGGTTTAGTAGTTCAACAGTAAAGCACGGCGGAGTGGAACCCTCTGTGAGAACTGCTCACTTTTAATTTAATTTTTCTAGTTAAAATATATACTAGGATGCAGACGGTGTTTAGTAGCACCCGATATCTGTCGTCCACAGACCATGGACGGCTTGTATGCTTGTTTGTTTGATTTTGATGTGTAGTTGATTGTGTAATGTGATGTGAAATGAAATAAAATATTTATATAGTTAAAAATATTTTATAGTTAAAAATAGAATTTTTAACGTATATATAAAATGAAATAGATTAATATAAACAAAGCGAACGATTTGTTTATATACACACATTTGACTGATATTGATTGGGACGACAAATTTTACACATCGCCCAATTGCACAAATAAAATCTGTGTTTGATTGTTTGAAAACCCCACACGGGTATTGGGATGATATATGACATATACTAGTCCCAACAATTAGCTGTATGTCGATCGATTGATTGACAGGCTGTTATAAGCGTTAAATATTTATATTTGATGCTTATAAAGTGTAGAATGCACTCTGGATGATGGTTGATTATTTATCGTTGTTATTTTATACATGTGATGTAGAAAATCCATATAATTAACATTATATGGTAATTGATTGGGCCTCATTCCAATTTTGAAAAAGAAAAATTTGAAATAGAATATTTGAAAATAGAAATATATGAAGCCGTGTTGATTAAATTTACGCCATTTTGACGTGAATGATATTTATATCGATTTTATTCATTTTATAATGAACATCGAAAGTGATTTCAATATCTGATATTTTGAATAGAAATGAATTCGAATTTAATTTGAATAGAAATGAATTCGAATTGAAATTGATTAGAAATGAATTCGAATTGAAATTGAACAGAATTGAATTCGAATTGAAATTGAATAGAATTCAAAACGAACTGAAATTGAATTAAAAATCGATTTGAATTGAAATCAATTTGAAATGAATTTAAAATGAATTTATATTGGAAAGATTCAATTTTGATTTGAATTTGAGACAGAAGTTGAAATCGTTTTGAAAACGAATTTAAAACGATTTATAAAATTCGTTTTAAAAGGAAATCGATGAAATGTATAATATATATATATATATATATATATATATATATATATAATGGCCTGAATAGAACGCGCCGCGCCGCGGCAGTTCGCGAATTTCGACCATTGACTTCGAATGGATATTACGGAAGATCCGACCGTCGGATTCTCCTAAAACCAGAACCGTTGGGTTCATATCGAAAAGAGCTTTCTAACGAATATTAGAGATTTGAAATCTAACGGTTGGATTTGGAATTATGTCCAAATCAAATTTGGAAAAGGTCGTTGTAAGTGCAGTTCGATGGCCGTTGATGGAAATCGACTGTATGGGCCTTGATAAAATTATTAAAAATATTAACAATTAGTGTAAAATCATAAGAAAGGATTTGGGAAGAATTGGGATGAAAAACTCCATATTTGAAAAGATAAAAATAGATTTTTATCGAAATGAACTAGTTTTGAACTAGAATTATAATTCATTTATTTTTGAAATAAATAAAGTGAATTTGAAATGGTTTTGAAATATAACCAGAATTTCCAATAATTGAATTGGAAGGGATTTGAATCGTAATTGTTTTCGGAATATTTCGATGTTGGATTTCGTGATGATACAGATATTGTTATGGAAATTTGAAAGATATATAGATATCGTTATTTCCAATACGATATTTGTTGGTCGTAGAATTTGATATTGAATATAAGCCGATATATTTTCTATTCAGAGCCTTGTATTTAATATCAAATGTGATTTTGGTTTGTCGTGAATGGCGTCTTCATTAACACTGTTCTTAAGCCCAGTTGAGAAAAAGATTAAATCTTTTTATTTAGATTTAATGAAGTGTACCAATTAAATAATATTTAATTGGAATTAATTTGGTATTGATTTCTGGGTTTATCATGAACAGTGTTTTAAATAACACTTGTTCTTTAACCCGATAACTAATGGAATGGGATTTTGGGTTGTCGTGAACGGTATCTTCAATAATACTGTTCTTAGACCCAAAGGAGTTAAGAAAATCAGAAACTAACTGGATATTAGTTAAGTTGAATGGTTTCTGGGGTATTGATCTGATGTTGGTTTTGGCCTTCGGGGTTAATATTTTGGGAATTGCTCACTTGCTAATTTACGGTTAGTGACTGATTGAAATGTGATGCGATTTTGGGGTTTATCGTGAACCGTGTTTTAAATGACACTGATTCTTTAACCTTGTCAAAGATTAAAACTAAGTGGAGTTTTAATGAATCTTTAATTAGATTGAAAAGATCGGGGATGGAGTATCACCAGTTTTGCTCCAGGCGATAGTTAAATCTTTAATTAGATTTGAACGTGAAATGGTAATTGAATTTACCGATAACACCGTGGTGTTAGATATGAAGTATTACCAGTTTTACTTCATGGGATGAATGGGTTGGGATTGGGAAATTAAAACAAATGATTACTTCGGTAAGGTTCGTTAATCCCGGCTAGTTTGGATAAACCATAATTTGGTCTGAATTGATATTCAAAAGAAGATTAAAGAGTAAATTTAAAAGAATTTATCTTTGATAAAATTAATGGGAACCTATCCCTAAGAATGTGAAATTTAGAAACTAACTGTAGGTTGGCTAAGCAGAATGGTTTCCTGGGTATTGATCTGATGTTGGTTTCGGCCTTCGGGGTTAATATTTGGGGAATTATTCTCTTGTTAATTTACGGTTAGTGACTGACGAATTGGAATGAGGCGTATGTTGTGTTTGTGTAACACTTGTTTATAATACACGCAAGTTATTCGGAAAGACCGGGTTTATCCCATTCTGAATAACTGATACGACGATAAGTCAAAGATGAAGACGGTGGTTGAAGACCGGAGGTCTTCACGTCGTTTGGGTGGTTACTGATGATCTTGATTGGGCCGTACACCCAAGAGGAGGGAATCAGTTAGTGGTCGTCCAGACGTACTTGGAGATCGATGGATATGCGGGGTACTAGGTGCCTCCGGTTTCGTTCAGACCCAGAACGAACTTGTAAATGGACTGTGTGTCTGACATTGGATTTTAGTCTGTGTGATTGATTTCTATTAAATATATATCTGTTTGGCGACGGAGAATTTATTCTCTTGCTTAACGCCCTTGTCTGAGACGTACGAGCTCAGGGGTTATATATTGATGGATATCAAACGCATGGAGTGAATTGCCTGTGTGGCATGCCTAAGTGGAAAATGATCAAGGCTTCTGTTGAAAAGCAAAGTCTTGTGGTTGATGATCAAAGCACCGCCTGTGTGGCATAGCTTTGTGTAGCGTTAATTCGCGAGTCTCACACCCCGGTGGTGAACCAGAAACGGGAGAGGACTTCAGGGAGGGCATGCATTTCCTTCTAGCTAGAAGTGGCGTCAGTGGTTTTACACGCCCTGACGAGTTTGACTTATGTGGTTGTTGCTGTTGCGAGGCGCCTCGGATATATCGGTCGTTCTCGAACCGATGGAGTCATTCGTTGGCTCATTGACACCCCATAGGGTGGGGAAACGCAGCGTTCAGGCATTTTAATCCACATCGGTGGACCGACCCTGACGATCCAAGGGGCAGTTGCGGCTATTCCTGAGGGGCGGGCTAGAGCGTCTCGAATCGGTAGAGGACTATCTTTTGCCTCGGTTCACAGATGGAAATCCAACTTCCAATACGTGACGTTTCGATTTTAGTTGTAATCCTATATATGACGACATAGTGGGATGGGGCGCTTATGCCGTCTATGATTGATACTTATGATTTGAAGTTGTTTTATACACTATACACTTATTATAGTATCAAATTATTTGTTTTAAACGTATCAAGCATTCTTGGCTATTATAAGATAAAAACCCTATCCTCTGGCTTGTGTTGCATTGTGTGATGGGACTTGGGTCTTATAATAGCTTCATTATTCTTTATTTAGCATTGCGTTGTTGTTTTATGCACTGGTATTCTTGGGAGGAAACTCGTTCCGTGTTATACGGCGTGATCCCTTAATTTACCTAACTTTAAAATAAAGATTAATAATTGTTTTAGTTCTCACACCAGTCCCATGACTGACCTGGAGTTTATTGTTTTAACCTAAACTCTGGGTGCCCTTATTTTGATACGGGCAGCTAGTAGTTTTGGTTTTGCAGATTTTTATTCACAAGATCCTGATTTACAGCTGGAACGATACTCGGAAAGCTCTGTATCCGTGTATTACTTCTAGTTGTGTATTGTATTATTTTTCCGCTACGATGTATTTAAATGTATTGTAATCTCTGATATTTTATAATGTGTAATGTTTATTCATTACTCTGTATATTCTTGTAATCTGATGAAGTTTTTGTAATATACAATGAAATGTTTTTCTGTCTGCGTTCTCTTGTGGCTTGTTCTCAACTCAATCCGTGATTTCCCGTAAGGGGGATTTCGGGTCGTTTCATAAATATTAACTGTTTTACAAAAGACAGATTTACCGTTAGGTGAATCGATAAAAATGAAGTTATAAAATTTATTTTATAACTGAATATAGAATTTTAAATATATTATTTAAATTGAAGTTGATAATAAGAAAAATATACCGTGTGCGAAGCACACACATATAATGATTGTTTTAACAACAGATACCATTTTTGTATCAAAAATATACCGTGTGCGAAGCACACACATATATTGATTGTTTTAACAACAAATATCATTTTTGTACACAAAATATACCATGTACGAAGCAAGTAAGCAAGGATTTATGTAACGATTAATAACTGAATTAATTGTTTTAAATAACAATTAAAATGGATTATATTGAATCAATTATTATTTATTTATTAATAATCGATAAAATGTGATTATTTAAATTAACTATATTATTAATTAATTTAAATGAAAAAGATGAGTTAGAGTTGATCAACGAGTTAATCATGTTTTGAAGTTGACTAAGTCAAATATTTTAATGGAAACTGAGTATTAAATTAAATGAGTTTATGCTTAATTCAATGAAATCATTTAACGAACAGTTTAACTTTATAAGAAATTAAAAAAAATTGAATATTTATTTTGGTTAGTGATAAAGTAAACTAATAATAATTTAAAGAAATTATTTCTTAAATGAAGTTCATTTAAGTATGTGATCGAAGTTAGTAATGAAATATAATTGGATTTCAAAGTGGGTTTATAAACGGGTTTATATTTAAACCGAATTTGGTAAATGAAGTTATAAAGTGATTTTAAGCGAATACGATAAGCTTAAATTGAATGTCACGTAATATTGGAATTAAGTAAAGGAAATCAAGATGGAAAAAGGTTTTTTTTATTAAACCAGAATTGTATAAATGAGTTGGTATAGGAGACGGAGAGTTAAAGCGTTAATTTAAATTAATGTTATTTAATAATCACATTAAGTGAAATAGATGAGTTTTAAAATGAGATTTCCAAAGAGGAAATGATTAAAAGGTTTAGAAACAAAGATTTTGTACTTGAATTTGGTAAAAGATCGAGTAATAAGATTGTAAGAAAATCCGGATAATGAAACAAACAGTTTGAGAAGCTGAGGTTTAGAAGTTGATATTTTATTTATCATTTACTAAATCAACGAATTTAGTAATAATTATATATTAAAAGAAGATTTCAAAAATAAGAAGATTTTATAAAACTGTATTTTAAATAAACTAGTGAAGTGGTATTTGTTGGTATTAGAATGAATATGGGTTTTTGAATTACAACTCTTATTTATCTTAAGATAAGAATGTTGTTGATCAAGGTCTGAGAGGTAATTAAAATACCCCAACTTGAACGATATCAGAATTATCGAAGGATAATATTAGTTACAATAATAAAGAAGTTAGAAGTGATTTATTATGAAAAATAATAATACAATGTTATTCGAAGAATTTGTTATAGATATGATGAGATTTCATTATAAAAGAAAAAAAAAGATTGGAGGAAATATGTATTTATATCTCCAAAGTAACGGTAATAAAATAGGCTAGAAAATATAGAATGATATTTTCATAATCAAGGTAATAAAAGGAGTTGCGAAAATATAATGATAATTTCGAAGTAAAGAGATGAGATTAGAATGAGTTATTTTAAAGGAATAAGGGACGATTACTGTTTCAAATAACAAAACAAAAAGGAGATATCGTAACGATTATTTCACGAATGATAAGAGTCGAATCGATTTTCCGATTTTGGATAATAAGAAATGCCGTAGCGAATGATTTGGAATGATAATTAAATGAAAATTTTGATATGATATCAGGTATTTTTCTAAGTATTAAAAAGCAATGGTTTGAGAATATTTGTATATAAAATTAGAAGTGAATACTGTGTTGAAAGATTTTGAAGTTTTAAATAAACCATACTTTAATTATTTTTAATTAAAAAGGCCAAGTAACGTTGTGTACTCAACCAGTAGATCCATTTCATTTTTGTTTATTTGATAGTTAAATAACCGACTATCAAATTTTGCCCATACGATTATTGGTACGGAAAGACCAGGATCAAATTTATATTCCAAAACCATTCTGTCTAATAAATACGAATACGTGAAGGATATTAATCAAGCTGGAGCAATTGAAGACCGTGGATCTTCATAAAACAGAAGAATCACTTACAATCTCAGACTGATCCCTGGAGATATATGTGGTTCTATCGTGGTTGAAATCTTCGGATTACAAGGACTACTTCCTACTGATCCTTGGGGTTATACGCATATAGGATGTGGTAGGAGGGTGCCTTCGGTTCATCCTGTTCCTGGATGACTTGTATGGACGAGTATCTGACAGAGTATTTCCAAAGGGGTCACGTATATTGATTTCTTCAAACATACCAAGTTGATGGCGCAGAATGGTCGTTCTCTTAGTTTCACACCCAAGGTATTTTTGTGGACGTTAATTAGTGATATTTGATGGATCTTACAATGTGGAATTCAAAGTGAATGGAGACATGCTATGCTGAAGAATACGCTTAACTTCTATCCTCATCAACCGGGAAATGGTATAAAATCGGGTAGGTCGCATGGCTATGTGGGTCGCACCCATCAAAAGGGTATATCATTACATGCTCTGGAGAAATCAAATGCCTTCGGTTGTCCCCTTTTATTTTTCTATGTATGCCATCAGTTGGTTGGCTGGCCCCCAACCGTGGTGATGATATATTCGGTACTCTCAAGAGAAAGTGAGGGGCCAGTCATGTTTAGCCTGGGTTGCAAGATGTTCTTGTTGAACCCCAATGTATTCATCTCCGGAGGTACATTGTCGGGAAGGTGGTCCCGTACCTTGCCAGGAAATCCATTCTCCAATAAGCGACCATAGTTTTGATTGTATAATATATATGTGGAGCGTGAGATGCAAGCGTTCTACTAGATTGATATTTACTTGTATTTAGACACTATCATAATATCATAGTAATATTGTTTTCAAAAATGTTTTGGGTTATCGTAAGGTAAAAACCATCCGTATTTATATGTGGATTCGGTCTTACATTATCCTTTTCTTTCGAAAAGATTTTGACGTTAAAATCAAGTTGTGTGGTTCCTTTAAACTTAGTGTTTTTTTCACTCTGGTTCACCAAACTGACCCGGTGTTTGTAATGATCGGGTTAGACCGAGCTGTACAGGTTCAGGTTATCGGTTGTTATGAAGAGGCAAGATGGAGGAGTTCATACGTATGATATATATATACTATCCTGCTGTGTGTTGTATAAGAGGACAGGTTATTATAACTGTCCAGATGTGTGATGTACTCTGAAAATTGTAAGTTTTATTTCAGGCTCTCAATAAAGATTTATTTCTATATTATATTTTGTTTCGCTGTGATGTGAGACTCTATGTTGTGTTGATTCTACTCCTTCTATTCTAATATTTCTTTCTATCTTATCTCACCCACAATTTCTTTCTAATAACTATCTGCTTTTCTTTGCAATTTGGGTTGGACGTGACTTGTGATTGTCAACTCAAAGGGTACACGAAAGTCAATTTAGGTGATTAACTTCAAAAATATATATAACTTTTATATATAGACAAAAATCATATTTTTAATGCAAATCACAACAATGTGTTCTAACTAAGTTTTGGTTCTCATATCAGTCAATGGAAATATATAGATATACCACTTCCGAGACTCGAACATAAATACTGATGATGCGGCCGCATCACGAGAATCATCTCCGGGTGACTAGAGTGTGATTCTATATCTATCCAGTATATTAAAACTTCGAATATCCGTTAATTACTCGTATATTCGAAACCTTTATATACTCGATTGTCCACATTAAAATATAATATAATCAAATACATATTTTAAGATAAAATTTCAAAACTAAATTTGTTTTTATTTTAAAGAAAATAATACTCTTTACACTCGTTCTAGGATACTACTGATCCCATCTCTAACGAGTTATTCTCATTGGATATTACTAATCCAATCTCTGATCAATTCTTTCGTTCGGTTCTAATGTGCCTTGTTCTCGAGCTCTGTAAACCAAGGCTCTGATACCATATGTGACGACCCAAACTTCCCAGTAAAGGAAAGCATGGATTGCTTTGAGAACAATACACAACAGAACACAAACTGAAGAACATTTTATTGCTGATTACAACAATTACATCAGAGTACAAGAATGTAACAGAGTATAAATACTTATTTCAGAAATAGAAATACAATAATATCAGAGTTTTAAATTACATTTAACTAGCAGCGGAAAATAATATAAATATACAACTGAGAGGAATACACGGATACAGAGCTTTCCGAATACCGCTTCAGCTGTAACCAGGATCCTGTAAATATATCTGCAAAACAAGCTATTCGACTGCTCGTGTGGAAAAATATGGGCACCCGAGTTTGCCAGTGAAACAAACTTCAGGTCAGTCATGGGACTGGTCTAAACTAGACTTATCTAATAAAAAGGCTAATCACAGGACCACGCCGCTAACGCGGAACGGGTTTACTCCATCGGATTGCCAGTGCATAAAATAAGGTAAATCGTTAAACAACGCAATGCGTTTTAGAAAAATGAAACCATTATAAGACCCAAGTCCCATCACACAATGCAACGCAAACCGGAGGATAGGGTTTTACCTTATAATGGTCAAAAGATGCTTGATACGATAAAACAGATTTAATATTAGTGTGTATATATATATTTCAAAAACAATTTCAATCATAAATATCAATCATAGACGGCATAGTACCCCATCCTACTATGTCGCCATACTAGTTCTACAATCAAAACCGCAAGGTCGTATTGGAAGTTGGATTTCCATCATGAGTCGAGGCTAGGGGCAAGTTCCTCTCCGATTCGAGACACTCTAGCAAATGCCTCAGGATTCCCCGCAGTGAACCCTTGGATGCGGTAGGGCCGGTCCCCGCCTATCGGCAGTGGATTGGTTATGCCTGAACACACGTTTCCCGGTTCCTTTGAACCTATAGTATGACTACTAACGGCCTATAAAAATTCGAGGCGCCTCAAAATCCATCATCCACATAAGTAAAATGCCAGCCAGTTTAAGCACTGACACTACCAATAGCTAGAAAGAAACGTGTGCACTCCCTACGGTCCATATCCCCTTTTTGACTCATACCGGGGTGTGAGGCTCGCGAAGTCACGATATACACAAAGCTATGCCGTAATAGGCTATGCTTTGATCATCCCACAAGGCCCTGCTTTTCAACAAAAGCCTTGATCAGTTGCATCTTGGCGTGCCACACTGACAATTCACGCCATGCGATCAATCACTATTAACATATACCAGGGTGTTAAGTAGAGAATAAATCCTCCACCACCAAACAGACATACATTAACAGAAATCGATTTAATTCACATGGAACAAAATCCAATGTCAGACACGCATCCATTTACTAGCTTATGCTCTAGGTCTGAGCGAAAACCAAATCCGAGCAATCAACAATAGTCCGGACAGCCACCACTGAAGCCCCTTCAAGGTAGCTACTCCCATCAAGGGTCTCTGTAGCAACACATCCATTCGATGTGAAGATCGTCGGTCTTCAACCACCGTCTTCATCTTCGACTCTTCATCGTCGTAGTAATTATTCGGAATGGGTTAAACCCGGTCTTTCCGAATAACTCACGTATTTTATAATTAAAAATCAAGTACTATAAGAACACATCCAACGCCTCATTCCAACTCAGAATATTCTTCTAATAGATATTCACATTATTATACCCAAGATAAATTCTTTAAATTTTCCTTAATTTTTTTTTTTTAAGATTTACCAAAACTTCAATTGCGTTTAAATACCAAAAATCATTATTCAATGATTATTTGAGTTTATGAAATTAATCTTAACTTTAACTGGGTTAAAGAACTAATGTCATTTAAAACATAGTTCACGGTAAACCCAAAATCATCTTCCATAAAATATGGAATCTTCACAGAAATCAAATCAATATATAATCGTTATAAATTTCTGTATCCGATCAATAATATAAATGGAATAACGGCAAAGGCTTTTAAATACCACATGTAGTATCGATCTTCCTTTACAGAAGCTTATCTCGGTTATTATTAATTCAAATCTCATTCGACTCCAATTTAATATATTAAATTGGAAAAACTTTACTTTTGGGAAAATCCCCATTTAAATCTTAATAAAAGATTTATAAATTCCAAATCATATTTTCACTGTCAGTTGGATTAAAGAACAAGTGTCGCTTAAAAAACACAGTTCACAATAAACCCAACTCACATTTCGTCTTATTCCAATTACTAAATATAATTGAAAACTTTAAAAATCTAAATTAAGAATTATCTTTTCATACTGGGTTTAAGAACAGCGTTATTTAAGACACTATTCACGACAAACCCAAAAATCCAATTTATTTGATTAAATTTTCAATTAAATATTGACAAATTGGAAAACTTCATTAAATCTAAATTTAATGATTTATCCTAGTTAATTACTAGTTCGTTTTAATAAAAATATATTTTTCCAAAATATATTCTTTTCTAAACCATATTCTTTTTCTAGGATATATTTTCTAAAATATTCTTTTCTGGAATATTCTTTATTGGAATGTGACTCAATCAACATCCATATACTGCATGTAATCAATGATAAATATTTATCAAACATCCAAATACAACCAGAGTGGATTCTAAACTAAATATTGGGACTAGTGTAGGTCAAATATCATCCCAACACCCGTGTGGGGTTTCATCCAACAAACAAATAACAAGTTATTTGTGCACTTGGGCGATGTGTAAAAATAATCGTCCCAATCACATAAACAAGTCGGACAACTTGTAAATGGGAGTGTAATATTCAGTTTTGAATACAATAACATTATATTAAATAAATCAACACTTCATCAACACATACATATATTCCAAGCCGTCATATTTTAACACATGATCTTTTTATTGTGACTAATTGTCAAATAAAAATATTAACTTTCCTATCTTGTGTAATTCCTTTTTTTTAATGACCAAAAGTAAAAATGTATATTTTGGTGAAATCCTTTTAAATGACTAAAAGTGAATATTTTGGTGTAACTCTTTTAAATGTCCAAAAATGTTATATTTTGGTTTAACTCTTTTAAATGACCAAAATGTTATATTTTGGTTTAACTCTTTTAAATGTACAAAAAAATGTTAATTTTTGTCCCTTACTTTTAATGTAAACAAATATGACAATTGTGTCTAATTCTTTTAATGTAAACAAAAATGTAAACTTTGGTCTAATCCTTTTAAGTAAACAAAATATGAGTTTTGTTTAATCCTCTTTAATGTAAACAAAATATGAGTTTTGTTTAATCCTCTTTAATGTAAACAAAATATGATCATTTTATCTAATCTTTTCAATGTAACAAAATATGATGATTTTGTCCAATCCTTTAAAGTAAACAAAAATGTTATTTTTGTCTTCCTTTTAAAGTAAACAAAAATGCTAACCTTTCTTTTTAATCATCAAAAATATAATCTTTCTTCTTAACTCATTCTTTTAAATCTGACAAAAATGCCTCTTTTATTTCATTCTTTACATTTGACAAAAATGAATATTTTTGTCATCCTTTTACCTTTGACCCAAAAATGCATAATTTTATATCAAATAAAAATGACATTTTTGTTTGCCAACTCTAATGCGACAAAAAATGATGGTTTCAACAATGTATAATTTTATATCAAATAAGAATGACATTTTTGTCCGTCAATTCTAATGCGACAAAAATGATGTTTCAACGATGTATATTTCATATTCAATAAAAATGACATTTTTGTCCGCCAATTCTAATGCGACAAAAATGATGTTTCAACGATGTATATTTTCTTTAATTATAGAAATGTGCTTTTATCCTATTTGCTTTTAAAGACATAAAAATGAACCTTTTTATTCTATTTCATTTTTATAACATAAAAATGAACATTAAACCTACTTCACCTTTAAAAAAAAATGAACTTTAATGTTTATCATAAAATTTTATTTCCTTTTCTTTTACAATGAAACATGAACTCTAATGCGACAAAAAATGATGGTTTCAACAATGTATAATTTTATATCAAATAAGAATGACATTTTTGTCCGCCAATTCTAATGCGACAAAAATGATGTTTCAACGATGTATATTTGATATTCAATAAAAATGACATTTTTGTCCGCCAATTCTAATGCGAAAAAAATGATGTTTCAACGATGTATATTTTCTTTAATTATAGAAATGTGCTTTTATCCTATTTGCTTTTAAAGACATAAAAATGAACCTTTTTTATTCTATTTCATTTTTATAACATAAAAATGAACTTTAATCCTACTTCACCTTAAAAAAAAATGAACTTTAATGTTTATCATAAAATTTTATTTCCTTTTCTTTTACAATGAAACATGTAAATTCTTTATCTTTACATTGGGAAAAATGTAAACTTTTCATAGTTACAAAGAAAAATGCAAATCTTATACCTTCACAAGGAAAATGTAAATCTTATAATTTAAAATGCAAATTTCCCATCTTTACATAGAAAAATGTAAATGTTATATAGAAAAAAAAAGTAAATTTTCTATTTCTCTTTATTACAATAGAAAAAATGTAAATTTCCTATTACTCTATATTACAGTAGAAAAAAATGTAAATTCTCTATTTATTATTTTTATTTTCATAAGTAAATTCTCTTTTTATTGTTCTCTTTTACATTGAAAAATGTTAATATTTTCCCTTCTTTCCTTTTTCATTGAAAAAGTAAATATTTTCTTTTCTTTTCTTTTACATTGAAAATATAAATACTTTCTTTTCTTTTACATTGAAAATGTAAATACTTTCTTTTCTTAGAAAAATGTAAATGTTCTATTATTCCTAAGTTTCAATTTTTAACCCAACCCCAAAGTATGATCATTTCAACTAAATAGACATAACGATGAAATTTTGATACATTTTCAACTAAATTAACATAGCGATGATTTTTATGTCATTACAACTAAATTAACATTGCGATGAATTTTATGTCATTACAACTATGACAACATATGATCGAGTGTATAATTTCCATGAATCAAAATAAAAAGGTCCCACCTTTATTTTGTGAAATCAAACAAAATATATGAACTTTATTTATTTTATAAATTAGAATAAAAGATCAAATCTTTATTTATTATACAAATCCAACTTTCTTTTATTTAATTTTTTTTTATAAAAGATCAAATCTTTATTTATCATATCTCAAAATAAAAGATCAAATCTTCTTTTATTATATAAAACAAAATAAAAGGCTCGACTTTGTATTAATTTGATTCAAGGACAAAAGATCAAAACTTTATTTTATTTTGTTTTCAAAAATAAAAGATCAAAACTTTATTTTATTTTGTTTTCAAAAACAAAAGATCAAACTTTATTTTGTTTTGTTTTCAAAAACAAAAGATCAGACTTTATTTTGTTTTGTTTTCAAAAAAACAAAAGATCAATTTTAAGAGAAAGGAATAAAAATAAAAATAAAAATATGGATAAAAATAAAGGTGAGAACTTTATTATGATTGCATTTGAATTTTACAGATCCAAACTGTCATACTATAACATGATAACACAATGAATATAATTCAACTATACAACAATCACCACATAACAGATCAGAAATAACATACAATGATTCAACTAATCGAATAAAATTAAATTGTTTAATTTTTCAAATTCAGAACTAAATTCCTATTCGCGTTCAAATTTGGCTGAATTTCCAAAGTGCTTGTTTTCAGATCCGGTCAGTTTCATTGTTAGATCTGATCAATACGAGTCCAACGCAACGAAAATCGTTCAATTCTGATAATCCAGTAAAAAGTTATGATGTTGTAAAGGTTAATTACATTTATAATTTAATTAAATATATATTAAATCTTTTCCTTAACCTTAATCTCTCATCTTCCACGTTCCACTTACTGTAAAACCGAACCCACCAAGCTCGATGTCACCAAGCCGACGCCGCACCACCCACGGACCACCGTACCCCGATCTGAGTTGCTCCCTCCGACTGCCGACGTCCCCTCCGCTTGCGCCCGAAGCCACGGCCAACTCGGCCCTCCCCTCCGCCTGCAATTCCACCCCGAACGACGCCACTTTGTCATCCAATCCTGGCCAAACCGAAGCACGAAACCCCATCTCAACCGTTGAATCGCAAGGCCTCACCAAGGTCTTCCATTTGCTTTTGGTAGATCCGAAATCCATTAAGGGAATTAGAAGAAATCGATTGAGGAAGTTGGGAGCGTGAGGGCCATTGAAATAAGGTTGGTGGCGGCTATATGTTCCTAGGGTTTAGGAGTATTGTACAGTGTATTGGGATAGTATATATATAGTATTTTCTCATTTATTTATTATTTAATTCTAGAAAATGTTTTGTTCGCTGATATTATCTCCAAAACGAACCCAACGAAAGTCGCCCCTAGGCAAATACCCCCGTCCCGGACCCAATGGAATATGTTTCGTAACCCAGTTCGGCTGTTACGATATGTTTTTCTTTAAATTTAATTATAAATCAGTTAATTATTAAATTCAAACGTACATTTTAAATTACCGGGGCCAACTACTGACTCTAAAATTTTAGAAAAATTATTTCTAGTTATGTTTCGATGATACGGTTCTAACAAGACTAATTTCGTCGAATCCTGAGACTGTTTGAAAAATGGCTATTTTCAAGTCGATTAAATTTGACTGAAATGGTAAAAACACATTTTCCTTTGCCACGCTCACATATTTATTTGAAAAATTATGAAAATTGAAACTTAGCAATAATTTGACATTCCGGTTCCAACAAAAGTGGTTTCGTCGAAATCCGAGGTCGTTTGAAAAATGACTATTTTCAAGGCCAATATATTATATTAAAATATATATAAATTCTACAGCGACTTTTCTAAATTTTAAACTGAGCATAACTTTTGATTTCTAAAGTGAAATTTCAGTTTTTCAAATTCGTTAGAAAGATTTTATTAAGCAGATTCAAATATTTCTTGTTTCGTTCAATTCTGATTTATTTTGAATCCTGTACAGTCCGTCAAAGTTCAAATTCAAATTTTCAAACTGCAGCGCTGTTTTAAACTCCTTTTATAATTAAATTGAATTTATTCGCTTTAAAATAAATTTTTAGTCGTTATTATTTAATATAATTTATTTTAAATATTAAAAATCCATTAAAATTTTTAAAATAAAAAATTTAAATTGGCCCCAAAATTCCGGGTCGTTACAATCGCCCCCACTTAAAATCTTTTCGTCCTCGAAAAGGAACGAAGCTAAAAGTTGTCTAATTTAACCAACTCAACTTTATTGGTTTCAATAATTTTATTTAGTTAAATTAACTATCATTCTAATATTTTAATTAGTGAAACTAATTATCAAACATCACAACCAGAAATCAATTTAGGTGATTAACTTCAAAAATATATATAACTTTTATATATAGACAAAAATCATATTTTTAGTGCAAATCACAACAATGTGTTCTAACTAAGTTTTGGTTCTCATACCAGTTGTAACACCCCACATCCGTTAGTGTCACTCACAAAGGGAATGCACTAAGTTCTGTGGAGCATTTTAAGGTAAAAGATGCAGATAAATTACAAGACAGACAAAAATTAAACAGCGGAAAATAAAACTTTGCTTTATTGATAAAATGATTTGTACAATGGTTTCTTTATAATATCAGAGTATCTTCTGTCTTACAAAATAAAGAAGCATAAAAACAACATTTATATTCCCCGATTCTTAGCAAAAGCCAGCCATAGCATCTGAAAAGAGAATCCAAGCAAACTTCGACAATTCTTCAAGCTGGAAAGAGTGGCAGTCCAATTTAACCTGAGCTAAACTATTCCCTCCTTTACTACCTTGGGGGGGGGGGGGGAACGGAAGAAAAGAAGACGAAAGAAAAACAGAGTCAGACATAAAGCCTGAGTAAGTTCAGTAACTTCTAGCATGTGAACATGGAAACACAAAACGACATGAACTAACTGAATACAAGATAACACCGTGATGATAGGGTTGGCAAGATTAGATAGGATAATCACAAGATATGCTAAGATAAGATAAACTGGATATGTTCTAATACTTTCGCCGCTTCGCTATTTCCTTGTTATACTGGTTTCTATATCTCTGCACCGCCTAACTAGTGTCCAACTAGTAACGATAACGTGATCCCAATCCCTGTATTTTTCATCGCCTTCAGGCATCCATTTATTTATTTGTTACCTAGATTTAATCTAGGGTTTTCTACCTAATGCTTTCCAGATTCAACTAGAGTTTACGCTGTCCGCTGAACGCTTCCCGGATTCAGGATTTATGCCACCTAGTTTAACTAGGAATTATGCTACCTGTCGAACGATGCCCCAAGTCTAGGACACACTATCTAGAGTGGTATATGTTCCTATACTTCCCCACGCATGTACCGCGAATCGTTATCGCTTGTCTAGATGCACATGTCCTGTAATGTGCGACCCGAGTCCTGTGTCAGGGAAAATCAAGGAATACAGAACTCGGTCGGGAGCTTTCAGATATCTGCCGATGCAGATGCTAAGGTCTGTTTTTATTTCAGTGGCTATGGTCTCACTTGACCCCTCCCTCAACTAGTGTTCCTTTTAACTTAACCTTGCCCGTCTGTTTTAAATAACATGTTATTAACGGTTAAGTATTATCCCTTCATGTTTTAGACTTAACCCTATTCCTTTATCACAATCTGATGGTTAAGTGTTCAGGTTTACTTAACCCTACGGTCTAGCCCAACTAACATATCAAAATTGGCTAAGTGTATTATATTTTACTTAACCCCAACCTCTAGTCTAGTTAACATATTAATTTGGCTAAGTGTATTAACTTTACTTAACCCCTACAAGTCTCGTTTTGCCACCTTGAGTTTGGTTAAGTGTCTCTATGGACTTAGCCCTCCCATTCTAGCTTAACTGTGTTAAGTTGGTTAAGTGTTCCTATGGACTTAACCATCCCATTCTAGCTTAACTGTTTTAAGTTGGTTAAGTGTTCCTATGGACTTAACCCTCCCATTCTAGCTTAACTGTGTTAAGTGTCAGTCTGAACCTAACCCCACCCATCAGTCTAGTTATCATGTTGAACTGGTTAAGTGTCTTAGTTAACTTAACCCTACCATTCTTGTTCTAGCTTTAACTAAATAAATTAAAGCCGCTACCACTCACATTAGACAGGTATTGTTGCGACTACTGGATGTGCCGGTTGGTTCCGGGAAGGTTTACATCGCAACTCAGTCTAACCTCGGGCTAGGCATATTCGTGTTTTCTAAGTTCAAAGGGTTTCAATTTATTTTCAAATAAAGTTTTGAAAGTAACCATCCCGTTCGTCGGATCAGTTAGGGATAGCCAGGGAGAGCAGGAAACTTGTATTTTCCAAACCCAAGCCTAGACACTATCCTCTCTGCCACCCTAGAACTTTCTGGTGTGTCATTAAAAGAGATGTCGTTAATAAACCTTTAATTTGTCTAAATTTATATTTCCTCATTCAGGCCAAATTCTATAAGTAAATTATTTCTAATTTACTTATTTCCTAATTACTCTTTTAATGTAAATTGTCTACATTCATTCTTATGGCCCCTTTCCCCTTCTAAATCATATTTATGCTTTTTGGTATGTGGACTATACCAAATTATGTGTCACTAACCATGATTTTGCTAAACCTGCCAATTATTCCCAATTATGGCCAATTTCACATTTACGCCAATATACTTACCGTGCCAATTTACCTAATCCAATTCCGATTCAACATTCTAATTCTAGACTTATTACTCTAGTTCACTATTCATGTAAATGCTAGATTTACACGTCAATACTAGATTCAAATTACACATCTTATAATTCATGTCAAATTTATCCAATTTGCATTTCTATGAACATGCCATAATACATGTTCCCAATTTATGCCAATTTCCAAGTTAAACTACGTTTTTAGTAAATTTCATATTTTGCCCAAACCGCATTCCCACCATTCGTATAATCGTGATTCAATCTAGATTATAGATAAATCTAGATTCATAGAAAATAGGGAATGAACCAAAGATGCTATGAAAAAGGATGGACATAATAACTGGCATAAAAAGTTTTGAATAACGATGTAGGCTCAAGAACATGGGTAGACCTAACTTAATAGGTAAATTGCCAAGGTCTAAAACCAAGAATAGACAGAGTAGGTTCAAGAACATGGGTAGACCTAACTTAATAGGTAAATTCCCAAGGTCTAAAACCAAAGATAACCAAGAATAGACAGAATAGATGATCGGGTTTAGACCCAATTTCATAGTCACAAAACTTAAGCAGCACTTTCCTAGTCATGAATCACAGGTGTTTAATCACAGATGTCCTTGTTATGTCAAAGGCAATAGTTTATATTTCCTAATAAAGGCATAGGCTTAGTCAAGGAAATAATCCTCATAGTCACAGTCATAGTCATAGGCAATGTTCATAGTCATAGTCATAGGAAAATGTTCATAGTCATAGGCCCACAGTTTCATTGTCATGGTATTATTTGTCCTTGAATCATAACAGATCTTAATTAGGTTCAAGAGTATAGGCACTGATTCGAATAGAGAGAGAGATTTGGCATATTCTTGGTTTCCTTTAATTTCATGTCACGAACAGAGAAAGACGTTCAAATCTAAAAAGTAACTGACTTACAAAGATTAGATTGGAATAGAAAGGAGGCGTTGCTATGATTCGTGCGACGTTTAGCCTTTAATCCTTATCTTGAAGCTTTGAATCTCTTCTAGACAACTTGAGCAGCATAACCTTGTCTTGGATTTTCGTATTATCTTCTTATTTTTATTTATTTATATATTTTCTCAGAGGCAGCATAAGGATAGAAAAGAACTGTGAATAGAGAAGAAGACCAGGGCTGTTTATATAGTGTTAGGCGGACGAATCTGTTCGGAATGGCGTCCGGATATATCAAAATGAACCCAGGTTGAAAACCTGGATTTTCGGGAGCAGGTCGACCCCCAGGTCGACTGGGTAGTCGACCTGGTCAGGGGGGGTCGACCCCCAGGTCGACACCCTAGTCGACCTGGTTACCCAGGTCGACCCCTTGGTCGACCTGGTTACCCAGGTCGACCCCTTGGTCGACCTGGGTCCTGGGCAGGAAATTTCCCGCCCAGCCCGCTTCTGGGTCTGTTTTGAATTTCGAACTCGTTTTTCTGAACTGCTTTGAAATTTGAACTTTGCTGAATCTTCCGGAGGCCATATCTTCCTCATACGGACTCCGATTTACGCAAACTCGGACTCGTTCTCATGCAGAATTCCGAGACGAACGCAATGGCGCAGCCCGTTTCCCTTGATTTTGATTTTAACTTTTAATTCTGCCTTGATTTGTGAATCTTAACGTTACAGAATTACGGGGTGTTACATTCTCCCCCAGTTAAAAGGATTTCGTCCCCGAAATCTTCAAGTTAGGAAGAATGTGTCCTACCATCCAATCACCCATCTATTCAATCATTCAATCACAGGCATTCACTATCCTTAAAAGATTTCTAATGCTTTCATGTTCATATGCATAGTGTGTGTATATGTCTTTATCTAATGCAAAATCAGGCGGTCTACTGATTCAGTTGACCTCCTTAATGAGAATCATGTCAGTGCCATGCATCCAATCATGTATGCAAGCATCCCTAGTTATGTAAATACTACATGCGTGCACAACCATTCATCCATATGCAGCATCCATATGATACCATATCAAGTTCAACTTACAAACAAATACATATATGTAAATGCAAGATGAAAGCGTCCGAACTAGACCTAGTGCCTAATACATATGCATATACGTCCACGAGCAACCATTAGCAACCACTTGCAACCACCAACCATAACATGTTTCAAACACATGTTTACATCCATTGGCTTCTACCTAAGGATCGAAGATACGACCTAGGTGATATACTTTGGAAAGAGAGAAACAATTATGCGTAAAGCTCCTACCAAAGAGATCAAGGATATACCCTTAAGGAAAAGGGTATGATGCTAGTATCTAGCCTTCTTGAGCTTTACTCCGCTGTATCTTAACTAATTTTACTTCACGATTGTGAAGTTTCTAACCTCCATTTCCAAAATAAACAGATGTCAATCACGGTACCAAGTATATGTACTAAGATGATTAGAGGTCTCCCCCTTATCCGCCATGCCATAACTATAAGGGTCGAAAGGTCACTACGTACTTTTTAGAGTGCCTGCCACAACTACTCATCTCTCACGCAAACCAACCTAGTCGAACTTGACATTCCTCAAGTACAAGCCCCAAAGGCCTAAACCAATATCAGACAAGCACCCAAGGAATATCTCCTCCGATTTTAGACGATCCACGTGAGATGATATAAGCAAACTCGATAGCTATTCTCAAATCCCTACTAACCAAAAATAAACTGGTCGGACCACCAATTGGATTTGAGACTCTAGTGGGATCCTTTTACTATACAAGTGCTATGGTGCAGAGACTCAGCTATGGAAGTGGGTATGAACAAATGCGAAGTGCTAAAACCGAAAGAGTATGGACAGAAAACTAAACTCTTCCAACAGAACTTTACTTCCTTTCTCCTAGGTGTGCTTGGTGGTGGAAGTATGTACTTGCCCTTCTGAAAATCTTGTTCCTCATTCTTGCCCTTGTCCTTAATTATATGCCCTATTATACCCTAGTAAAGATACTTCCTCTTGTCTTAGGTTTTATAATTTCTTCCTCCTTCGTGAGCTAAATCTACATCCATGAATTCCTCATCCTAGGGTTGTGCTCCCTAGCCAAACTCCTCATCTCCTTCCGTGTGTAGTCATGTTGACAAATCTCTCGAAAGCTACTTCCATCGTACAGAAAACCCTACTAAGCTTGAAAGAAAACTAACCGCAGGTGGAACTACTACGGTTATAGATGGAAGTCGGGCACTACTTCGCCCCTTGATGAGGTTACCTCCCAGAAAGCCAAGAGCCCCAGAGACTCAAGAAAGAAGGAGACAAGAATTCAAACATAGGAAGAGAAGATAATGCGTATGGCTTTGGGGAATATGCCTTTAAAACAAATCTTTTCTCCTGAAAATGCTTCTTTAAAAACCGTTTTGAAAATAATTTTTCAAATCCTTTATCTTATCTGGTAACCTTCAGCTCTGATACCACGTGTAACACCCCACATCCGTTAGTGTCACTCACAAAGGGAATGCACTAAGTTCTGTGGAGCATTTTAAGGTAAAAGATGCAGATAAATTACAAGACAGACAAAAATTAAACAGCGGAAAATAAAACTTTGCTTTATTGATAAAATGATTTGTACAATGGTTTCTTTATAATATCAGAGTATCTTCTGTCTTACAAAATAAAGAAGCATAAAAACAACATTTATATTCCCCGATTCTTAGCAAAAGCCAGCCATAGCATCTGAAAAGAGAATCCAAGCAAACTTCGACAATTCTTCAAGCTGGAAAGAGTGGCAGTCCAATTTAACCTGAGGTAAACTATTCCCTCCTTTACTACCTGGGGGGGGGGGGACAGAAGAAAAGAAGACGAAAGAAAAACAGAGTTAGACATAAAGCCTGAGTAAGTTCAGTAACTTCTAGCATGTGAACATGGAAACACAAAACGACATGAATTAACTGAATACAAGATAACACCGTGATGATAGGGTTGGCAAGATTAGACAGGATAATCATAAGATATGCTAAGATAAGATAAACTGGATATGTTCTAATACTTTCGCTGCTTCGCTATTTCCTTGTTATACTGGTTTCTATATCTCTGCACCGCCTAACTAGTGTCCAACTAGTAACGATAACGTGATCCCAATCCCTGTATTTTTCATCGCCTTCAGGCATCCATTTATTTATTTGTTACCTAGATTTAATCTAGGGTTTTCTACCTAATGCTTACCAGATTCAACTAGAGTTTACGCTGTCTGCTGAACGCTTCTTGGATTCAGGATTTATGCCACCTAGTTTAACTAGGAATTATGCTACCTGTCGAACGATGCCCCAAGTCTAGGACACACTACCTAGAGTGGTATATGTTCCTGTAACACCCCGTAATTTTATAACATTAAAATTCACAAATTAAAGTATACTTAATTTTTAGAAAAGAATTAAGTGAAATGGGTTGCGCAGAGAAATATATATATATTGATATATATATATATATATATATAAATTAAAAATTAAATAAATAAATATGCGAAAAAGTTCAAAACAGCGAATTGGGAGGGGGGAATGACCGAACCGGCCCATTTTTGAGGTCGACCCAAGCCCTGCTGGGTCGACTAGGGGTTAATCCAGGGTGTTTGGCTGTCAACCCGTGGGCCGATTCGCTCAAATGCAGATTTTGCATTTGGTTGGTTCTCATGGTTCAGGGTTAATCTAATGGTCCTAAATAACTTCCTACACCTATAAATACATCCTAATGCTAACCCTAAACCTAATTAAAATTGAAACTAAAGCCGTTATGCCGTCGCCATGGAACTCAGTGTAGCCGCCGCCAACTAAAGAGGAAGATAGCTAATCAATTCAACCTAATTCAAGCATAGAGCTTCAAAAACGAATCAACTAACGTCGCTACAACAATTCTGCATCGAGTTTGATCAGTTGTTCATAATTCTTTAACCACGAAAGGCAAGTTCGATTTCTCTAATCAAGATAATTATTAAATTAAGTAAGATTAGATATAATTGTGGATTATATGGATATGATGTGAATTATTGACCGTATGATATGATTATGTCGTTAAATTGTGATGTTATCATACATGTTGTAAAGTTATGATCTATGTTATAATTCTATGATTGGCTTATGTATAATCAAATCATCATGTTGTTTAAATGCTAGTTTGGTTATGTTGATTAATATGATAGATCATATGTATGTATGCAAGTTTAGATGTTGATTTAGACATAAATCACATGCAAGTTAGTAAAGATTATGACATCTATTTTAGATCAAAAGTTAGGCTATGACATGTATGAGTTATATGCTAAATCTTTACATGCTAGTTTATATGTTTAGAGGTAAATTTACACCATTGTTATGTTGCATAAATCACATATGCAAGTTTATATAAAAATATGAGTTTGGAATATGAATCATGTTATGCAAGTTTGTGGTTATTGCCTATGTAAATTTTGTGATGAAAATCTTATTCATAACATGCAGGTTCATACCTTTTAGGCCAATGTTTAGATATATGATTTTATACAAGTTATGCGGTAAATTCTCATATGCAAGTTAGGCCTATTTTGTATGTTATGTGAATATGTGGTGTTTTCCCCTTTTTCATGTGTTAGACTATTTCTTAGTCTATCATATATTCTATGCGAACGGACGCCGCGGGGGTTATGGGAAAAATATTGATTATGTTAATAAATGTGAATTGGCATGTAATAGCCTTAAAAGAGGCATATATGTAAATTGAGATATTAATTGGCAAAGTGATATATGGACATAATTAATGTGAATTATGGTCATAAAGATAATTGGAATTTTATTAACATATTTGATTAGGAATAATTAATCCAAATATGGGATGAAAATATTGATTATGTTAATAAATGTGAATTGACATGTAAATGAGGCATATAACGAATTTGAGATATTAATTAAGGTGAATTGCCTTAAAAGGCGAAAAATTTAATGAAGGCATTAATTGGAAAATTAATGTGTAGTAATGGACATAGTTTAATTATGGACATAGATTAATTTGAATTTGAATAGGGATATTAAATATTGGGAATTGGCACAAATGCCTAAAAAGGCATGAAATTAATTTGATATGTAAATTGGTACAATTTATGTACCATAAATAGTGGACATAATTAAGGTGACATATTTATACATAAATAAATATGGAAATGATTTGTAATTTGAATAGGGAAAGTAATTCAAATATTAGGGGAAATTAATTATGTATAATTAATTGCCTAAGACACGAGGTTGGACTCATTTATGGTGTAAGACTGCCCGGACCCGCCCGGCAAATCCAGCAGCCATAAATGGTAGCCCAATGTGAGAGGTCAAAGGCCCAAACTAAATGCGTAACAATTGTATGGACACGAGGTTAGGCTCGTTTGTGGTGTAAGACTGCCCGGACCCGTCCGACAAATCCAGCAACCACAAATGTCAGTCTAATGTGAGAGGTCCTACAGGGGTTACGATAGTAATGAATTAAGAAACACTTAACCAAAGTAAATATGTAGTGGGACATGAGGGGGTTAAGTGGGTGCCTTAGGTGGCATGAGGAATCTAGTGGGTGACATGTGGGTGACATGAGGATGTCATGAGAAATACGATTAGAAAAATGGAGTAATTTGAATATAAACAATTATGACATGTAATTCAAATTATTGGATAAAATAGGTATTGACACCTATGAAGGGAAAGGTTTTAATTAATTGATTAATTAATTAAAAATGGACATGGTAAATGAAATGGACTACTTAACCAAATCTGATCCCTAGGGATTGTAAGAACTTAAGTTTAAGTTGGGGGTTAAGTAAACTGGGTTATACGGAATGAGTGGGTTAAGTAAATCTTGGGTAGGTGGGTAATATTAGTACATATAGGCCCACAAACTTAACCATAAATTAATATGTCTGAACCAGTGAGAGGGTTAAGTAAATCTTGGGTAGGTGGGTAATATTTGTGTATATAGGCCCACAGACTTAACCAATACAACCTGTTAATTAAACAAAAGGGTGAGACTAGGTTAAATTAGAAAACACTTAACCAAATTTATGCATGTAAGTGGACATGGGGTTAAGTGGGATGTATAAGAGGGGACCAAGCCTAGGTGGGAAGCTTGGTGGGGGCCCTTTTCAGTCCAGTATCCCATTAAGTATCTTTGTGAGCTCGACCCAAGTCGAGGATGGGACACGCCTACTGGGCCTGATTGTTAGAGGCCAAAATGGGTTAGCGGTGGCAACGCAAGTCCAACGGGGTCATGTGCGTGCGTGGGCCCGGGCTGGTAGGTAAGACGTTGTTGCATCGTGTAGGTATAAGCCGTGCATCCTTAAGTTGTATTGGGTTGCCACTTTAGGGGAGTGATACACCCCACTGTGGGACCAACACGGGTATCTACGAGTTAGGGAGCCGATCGAATGGGGCAGGGTAGTGGGTACATCTAGTGGAGATAGGAGCAGATGGCACCTATGTAGTCAGCTAGGGGTACACGAAGCTACCATTATTAATTAATCATTAAAGGGGTACACCTAGTGGAGATAGGAGCAGGCAGCACCTATGACGTCAGCTAGGAGTACATGGAATCACCATTGAAGGGGTACATCTAGTGGGGATAGTGGGTACAGCTAGTAGTACACGAAGCTATCATCATTCTATTTAGTCAAGAGGGATCAAGTTTCTAGAGTGACTAGTATGGGTGCAGTTAGTGTTAGTACAGTACGGTACAGTACGGTAGAGTATAGTAATTACCCTATATTGATTAGGAAGCGCCTTTAACGTTATCTTTGCTCATCCTATTATTTTTGGTTGCTTGGTCTTGCCATTAATTCACAGTCATTTCCTTATTTACCAAGCTTATGTCTTATCCTAGTTACTTTGATAATTATATTGTTGGAGTTATCGGACTTGCCAGACTTTATGTCTGACCCCCTTTGTTTCCACCTCTTTTCTTCCTTTTCCCCCCCTCAGGTTCTTAGGGTGGGAAGCATGATTTGGATCTCTTTGGGAGCACTTGGATTTGGATTGCTGAAGTAAAGCTCAACCTATCTCTTTTATGGCTATTTATGGGATTATGCTTTTTATATTATGTACTCTGATTTTGTCAAGATGGATATTATGTACTTGACTTTAGTCTTTGGGTTTTGGTGATGTAACCAAACATATTTACCTTCCGTTGCAATAAATAAAGTTTTAAATTTTCAAGTACTATTTCATATCTGTCTTGTTGTGATTTTCTGTTCTATATTCACTTAAAATGCTCCATAAAAGTTAATGCATTCCCTTTTGTGAGTGACATTAGTGGACATGGGGTGTTACACGTGGTATCAGAGCTAAAGGTTACCAGAACAGATAAGATATTTTGAGAAACTATTTTTCAAAAGCATTTTTATAAAGAATACTTTCAAAAATATGTTTGTAGAAGAGTATTTTTGAAAGAAAGGTTTGTTTTAAAAAACTTAATCCCCAAGAGTCATATATCCTTCCTTCGACTCTCCGTTTTGAATCTCTTCCTCTTTCTCTTTTTTGGATTTCCCCTCCGCGTATAGATGCTTTTTCTAAGATAAATAGGGACTTCCATACGAAGGACGAAAAACCACTTCAAGGAACTTAGACGTTTGACGGGCTAGAAGTTAGTTCAAGGAAGTGGAGGGCTTGTTGATACCTTTAAGGTAGACGATGGGAGGAAGGTTCAAATAGCTGTTGGTTAATGAAGGACGAAACCTCATCTTGGTGGAAGGTCACGAATGGGGAATGTGAACAAGAAGGCTATTAGTTATCCCTTTGGAGAAATAGGACACCTTATTAGGATTGTCCAAAGAGTCAAGGGCAAAGTACAGGATCTTCTGGAGGGTAGTTATATTCCCTCACGGCTGGTATACCTGATAGGGGTAGGACCGTCCAGGTAGAAATTTGGTTTCCTTTATCATCATGTTCGAACTTTGTTTGATTCTGGCGCTTCATACTCGTTAGTATCTGCTTCGTTAGTTGAAAACACTGCACCTAAATACTAGTCTAGTTAAGGATCCCATCCTAGTCTCAAATCTTTTTGGTAGTTCGGCTCATCCTTCAATGGTTTGTCGGGATTTGAGAGTGTCTATCTTGGACGTTGGATTTGAATGCAACGCCTTCGTCCTTGGTTTCACGGGCTATAGTTTGATTCTAGGGGTGGATTGGCTACCCAGGCGGGGTGCCATCCTAGATAGTGAAAGGAGGGTAGTTAGACTATTGATTCATTATGGAAAGACCCTCATATATCTTGTGACCCTAGGGGTTCAGTGACGTTTAGCTGTCTCGAATCTCTTGACGTATCCAACGGTGATTTGGAATCTTTTCGTGTGGTCCGTGAGTATATTGACGTCTTCGATGAAGTGCGGAGTTTACCTAGAGGCACGAGGTATTCGTGTGTGCCTAGGGGATAATGCAAAGTCAGTTAGGTGATTAGTGATGGTTTTGAAGCAAGACTGGCGAGGACAGCCAGAGTCGATTAAGTGCCCAATTATTTGTTTTGCTAATATCATCTCACGTAGACTGTCTGAAATCGGAGGAGGTATTCCTTGGATGCTTGTCTGATATTGGTTTAGGCCTTTGGGGCTTGTGCTTGGGGGATATCGAGTTCGAATAGGACGGCTTGCGTGGGAGATGGATAGTTGCGATGAGTTCACATGGATAGTATCTCGATAGATTTTGTTGATGGATTACCAAGATCGAGGAAGGGTAATACGGGGATTTGGGTTATAGTAGATAGACTTACTAAGAGCGCCCATTTTATTCCCGTGAAGAGTAAGAGGACTGCTCCATGGTTAGCTTCTATATACGTCCGAGAGATAGTTCGTTTTCATGGTGTTCCTTCTAGCATAGTAAGCGACCGCGATCCTATCTTCACTAGCGAATTTTGGAGCAGCTTACAAGAAGCGGTAGGGACTCAGTTATGTTTGAGCACCGCATATCATCCTCAGACGGATGACCAAACCGAGAGGGCGAATCGTATTCTAGAGGACCTTTTGAGGCTATGTATCCTAGACTTTGGGGGTACATGGGAAGAGCATCTTCCATTGGTGGAGTTCGCATATAATAATAACTTTCAGTCTAGCATTGGCATGGCACCTTTCGAAGCTCTTTATGGACGACCTTGTCGTTCACCTACACGTTGGTGGGAATCTACGGATAAGATCTTACTTGGGCCCGATATGATTAGAGAGATTTCGGAGAAGATTGATTTGATTCGAAGAAGGATGAAGGCAGCGCAAGATAGGCAGAAATCTTATGCGGATAAGAGGAGTTGCCTGAGAGACTTAGTGGTGTACACGACGTATTCCATGTATCACATTTGAGGAAGTGCTTACACGAGACCGCAGAGGTAGTGGAGCCGAGCTTGCTTAGAGAGGTGGAAATAGAGCGTGATGCGACGATTCGACGAGCTCCTACATGCATTCTTGGGTCGGAGATCAAGAAGTTGAGAAATCGAGAGGTCAGACTAGTCAAAGTACAATAGGGAGACGATGAGAGTAACGCTACTTGGGAGATGGAAGAGAAGATGCGTTCATTGTACCCTTTTCTTTTCGAGGGTATGTCTTTTAATGTCTCCTTTATTGCCTAGCTTGTGCTTATCTTATCTTTAGTATGTCCTCTCGCTAGTATCTTTGACCTTCAGTTAGGGAAATCCTATGGTTGAAACATGTGTTTGAGACATGTTATGTATGATGGATGTAAAGTGGATGCAAGTGTTCGCTAGTGGTTGCTCGTGGATGCATATACACACACTATTAGGCACCAGATCGGCTCAGTCACTTCATATTGCATATTGCATATATATGGATGTATTTAGTAAAATGGATGTATAATGGTTGTATTATCATATGGTTGTTGCATTCGGGTGGATGGTTGTGCACACATATAGAGTTAATATGTATCATTAGGAATCTTTTGCATACATATTGGACGCATGGCACTATCATGAATTGCACTAAGGAGGTCGACTGAATCAGTAGACCGCCTAATTTTGCATTAGATATGGACATATACACACACTGTGCATGTAAACATTAAAGCATTAGAAGTCTTTTAAGGATAATGGATGCTGGTGTTTGATGGTTGAGTAGATGGACGATTAGATGGTAGGATATACATTCTTCTTGACTTGGAGATTTCGGGGACGAAATCCTATAAGGGGGGGGGGGGGGGGGAGAATGTAACACCCCGTAATTTTATAACATTAAAATTCACAAATTAAAGTATACTTAATTTTTAGAAAAGAATTAAGTGAAATGGGTTGCACAGAGAAATATATATATATATATATATAAATTAAAAATTAAATAAATAAATATGTGAAAAAGTTTAAAACAGCGAATTGGAAGGGGGGAATGACCGAACCGGCCCATTTTTGAGGTCGACCCAAGCTCCGCTGGGTCGACTAGGGGTTAATCTAGGGTGTTTGGCTGTCAACCCGTGGGCCGATTCGCTCAAATGCAGATTTTGCATTTGGTTGGTTCTCATGGTTCAGGGTTAATCTAATGGTCCTAAATAACTTCCTACACCTATAAATACATCCTAATGCTAACCCTAAACCTAATTAAAATTGAAACTAAAGCCGTTATGCTGTCGCCATGGAACTCAGTGTAGCCGCCGCCAACTAAAGAGGAAGATAGCTAATCAATTCAACCTAATTCAAGCTTAGAGCTTCAACAACGAATCAACTAATGTCGCTACAACAATTCTGCATCAAGTTTGATCAATTGTTCATAATTCTTTAACCACGAAAGGCAAGTTCGATTTCTCTAATCAAGATAATTATTAAATTAAGTAAGATTAGATATAATTGTGGATTATATGGATATGATGTGAATTATTGACCGTATGATATGATTATGTTGTTAAATTGTGATGTTATCATACATGTTGTAAAGTTATGATCTATGTTGTAATTCTATGATTGGCTTATGTATAATCAAATCATCTTGTTGTTTAAATGCTAGTTTGGTTATGATGATTCATATGATAGATCATATGTATGTATGCAAGTTTAAATGTTGATTTAGACATAAATCACATGCAAGTTAGTAAAGATTATGACATCTATTTTAGATCAAAAGTTAGGCTATGACATGTATGAGTTATATGCTAAATCTTTACATGCTAGTTTATATGTTTAGAGGTAAATTTACACCATTGTTATGTTGCATAAATCACATATGCAAGTTTATATAAAAATATGAGTTTGGAATATGAATCATGTTATGCAAGTTTGTGGTTATTGCCTATGTAAATTTTGTGATGAAAATCTTATTCATAACATGCAGGTTCATACCTTTTAGGCCAATGTTTAGATATATGATTTTATGCAAGTTATGTGGTAAATTCTCATATGCAAGTTAGGCCTATTTTGTATGTTATGTGAATATGTGGTGTTTTTCCCTTTTTCACGTGTTAGACTATTTCTTAGTCTATCATATATTCTTTGCGAATGGACGCCGCGGGGGTTATGGGAAAAATGTTGATTATGTTAATAAATGTGAATTGGCATGTAATAGCCTTAAAAGAGGCATATATGTAAATTGAGATATTAGTTGGCAAAGTGATATATGGACATAATTAATGTGAATTATGGTCATAAAGATAATTGGAATTTTATTAACATATTTGATTAGGAATAATTAATCCAAATATGGGATGAAAATACTGATTATGTTAATAAATGTGAATTGGTATGTAAATGAGGCATATAACGAATTTGAGATATTAATTAAGGTGAATTGCCTTAAAAGGCGAAAAATTTAATGAAGGCATTAATTGGAAAATTAATGTGTAGTAATGGACATAGTTTAATTATGGACATAGATTAATTTGAATTTGAATTTGAATAGGGATATTAAATATTGGGAATTGGCACAAATGCCTAAAAAGGCATGAAATTAATTTGAGATGTAAATTGGTACAATTTATGTACCATAAATAGTGGACATAATTAAGGTGACATATTTATACATAAATAAATATGGAAATGATTTGTAATTTGAATAGGGAAAGTAATTCAAATATTGGAGGAAATTAATTATGTATAATTAATTGCCTAAGACACGAGGTTGGACTCATTTGTGGTGTAAGACTGCCCGGACCCGCCCAGCAAATCCAGCAGCCACAAATGGTAGCCCAATGTGAGAGGTCAAAGGCCCAAACTAAATGCGTAACAATTGTATGGACACGAGGTTAGGCTCGTTTGTGGTGTAAGACTGCCCGGACCCGCCCGGCAAATCCAGCAGCCACAAATGTCAGTCTAATGTGAGAGGTCCTACAGGGGTTACGATAGTAATAAATTAAGAAACACTTAACCAAAGTAAATATGTAGTGGGACATGAGGGGGTTAAGTGGGTGCCTTGGGTTGCATGAGGAATCTAGTGGGTGACATGTGGGTGACATGAGGATGTCATGAGAAATACGATTAGAAATATGGAGTAATTTGAATATAAACAATTATGTCATGTAATTCAAATTATTGGATAAAATAGGTATTGACACCTATGAAGGGAAAGGTTTTAATTAATTGATTAATTAATTAAAAATGGACATGGTAAATGAAATGGACTACTTAACCAAATCTGATCCTTAGGGATTGTAAGAACTTAAGTTTAAGTTGGGGGTTAAGTAAACTGGGTTATACGGAATGAGTGGGTTAAGTAAATCTTGGGTAGGTGGGTAATATTAGTACATATAGGCCCACAAACTTAACCGTAAATTAATATGTCTGAACCAGTGAGAGGGTTAAGTAAATCTTGGGTAGGTAGGTAATATTTGTGTATATAGGCCCACAGACTTAACCAATACAACCTGTTAATTAAACAAAAGGGTGAGACTAGGTTAAATTAGAAAACACTTAACCAAATTTATACACGTAAGTGGACATGGGGTTAAGTGGGATGTATTAGAGGGGACCAAGCCTAGGTGGGAAGCTTGGTGGGGGCCCTTTTCAGTCCAGTAGCCCATTAAGTATCTTTGTGAGCTCGACCCAAGTCGAGGACGGGACACGCCTACTGGGCCTGATTGTTAGAGGCCAAAATGGGTTAGCGGTGGCAACACAAGTCCAACGGGGCCATGTGCGTGCGTGGGCCCGGGCTGGTAGGTAAGACGTTGTTGCATCGTGTAGGTATAAGTCGTGCATCCTTAAGTTGTATTGGGTTGCCACTTTAAGTGAGTGATACACCCCACTGTGGGACCAGCACGGGTATCTACGAGTTAGGGAGCCGATCGAATGGGGCAGGGTAGTGGGTACATCTAGTGGAGATAGGAGCAGACGGCACCTATGTAGTCAGCTAGGGGTACACGAAGCTACCATTATTAATTAATCATTAAAGGGGTACACCTAGTGGAGATAGGAGCAGGCGGCACCTATGACGTCAGTTAGGAGTACATGGAATTACCATTGAAGGGGTACATGTAGTGGGGATAGTGGGTACATCTAGTAGTACACGAAGCTATCATCATTCTATTTAGTCAAGAGGGATCAAGTTTCTAGAGTGACTGGTATGGGTACAGTTAGTGTTAGTACAGTACAGTACGGTACAGTACGGTAGAGTATAGTAATTACCCTATATTGATTAGGAAGCGCCTTTAACGTTATCTTTGCTCATCCTATTATTTTTGGTTGCTTGGTCTTGCCATTAATTCACAGTCATTTCCTTATTTACCAAGCTTATGTCTTATCCTAGTTACTTTGATAATTATATTGTTGGAGTTATCGGACTTGCCAGACTTTATGTCTGACCCCCTTTGTTTCCACCTCTTTTCTTCCTTCCCCCCCAGGTTCTTAGGGTGGGAAGCTTGATTTGGATCTCTTTGGGAGCACTTGGATTTGGATTGCTGAAGTAAAGCTCAACCTATCTCTTTTATGGCTATTTATGAGATTATGCTTTTTATATTATGTACTCTGATTTTGTCAAGATGGATATTATGTACTTGACTTTAGTCTTTGGGTTTTGGTGATGTAACCAAACATATTTACCTTCCGTTGCAATAAATAAAGTTTTAAATTTTCAAGTACTATTTCATATCTGTCTTGTAGTGATTTTCTGTTCTATATTCACTTAAAACGCTCCATAGAAGTTAATGCATTCCCTTTTGTGAGTGACATTAATGGACATGGGGTGTTACAGTTCCTATACTTCCCCACGCATGTATCGCGAATCGTTATCGCTTGTCTAGACGCACATGTCCTGTAATGTGCGACCCGAGTCCTGTGTCAGGGAAAATCAAGGAATACAGAACTCGGTCATGAGCTTTCAGATATCTGCCGATGCAGATGCTAAGGTCTGTTTTTATTTCAGTGGCTATGGTCCCACTTGACCCCTCCCTCAACTAATGAAAGGCACACCTTGAAAAATGAGAACTATACGCCGGCCCCCGGTGCCCCACTATCCTATGGCCATCCTCACCCATAACTAAATAGCAAGTATATGGTCTTTTGGAGTTCTCCGCCTTTTCGCTTCACGTATCTCGATTGACTGAAGATGGATGGTAAACGACGAGTCGCTATCACAGGGCTACCGTTTGCTCGCCGAATCACGCCGGTCCATCCTAGTCTTTAGGTTGCCATGTATTGCAACCAAGGCATACCCCTGGTTCTTCTACGCAGATCTTAACCTCTGTGGGCCCAGGCGGATCATCTGCAGCCTCACAGAGGGATACCAAGAGTACCCTCACGTCCCCTCGAAGCCTCGGGCTTCGTAACCCAATTCGTTGGAGCCTCATTTTTACTCAGACGGACATTCGATCCTTCCCGTGTTATACTAAGAATTACTACTTAGTTTTACTAACTAAGATTATCACTTAGTTTCCAGAATCGTTGTTTTCTTAACTAAGGTTTACTACTTAGTTCCGTCAATTTGGATTGGTTAAGTGTTATTAGTCAATTCAAGCCAACTTAACCCTCTTCATTCATCCTGTTAAACTGGTTAAGTGTTATCAGTAATTCATGATGACTTAACCCTACCACAAACCAAGTTATATTGGTTAAGTATTTCTTATTACTTAACCCTACCCATTCACCCTGTATTGGTTAAGTGTTCCTTTTAACTTAACCTTGCCCGTCTGTTTTAACTAACATGTTATTAACGGTTAAGTATTATCCCTTCATGTTTTAGACTTAACCCTATTCCTTTATCACAATCTGATGGTTAAGTGTTCAGGTTTACTTAACCCTACGGTCTAGCCCAGCTAACATATCAAAATTGGCTAAGTGTATTAGATTTTACTTAACCCCAACCTCTAGTCTAGTTAACATATTAATTTGGCTAAGTGTATTAACTTTACTTAACCCCTACAAGTCTCGTTTTGCCACCTTGAGTTTGGTTAAGTGTCTCTATGGACTTAGCCCTCCCATTCTAACTTAACTGTGTTAAGTTGGTTAAGTGTTCCTATGGACTTGACCCTCCCATTCTAGCTTAACTGTGTTAAGTTGGTTAAGTGTTCCTATGGACTTAACCCTCCCATTCTAGCTTAATTGTGTTAAGTGTCAGTCTGAACCTAACCCCACCCATCAGTCTAGTTATCATGTTGAACTGGTTAAGTGTCTTATTTAACTTAACCCTACCATTCTTGTTCTAGCTTTAACTAAATAAATTAAAGCCGCTACCACTCACATTAGACAGGTATTGTTGCGACTACTGGATGTGCCGGTTGGTTCCGGGCAGGTTTACATCGCAACTCAGTCTAACCTCGGGCTAGGCATATTCGTGTTTTCTAAGTTCAAAGGGTTTCAATTTATTTTCAAATCAAGTTTTAAAAGTAACCATCCCGTTCGTCGGATCAGTTAGGGATAGCCAGAGAGAGCAGGAAACTTGTATTTTCCAAACCCAAGCCTAGACACTATCCTCTCTGTCACCCTAGAACTTTCTGGTGTGTCATTAAAAGAGATGTCGTTAATAAACCTTTAATTTGTCTAAATTTATATTTCCTTATTCAGGCCAAATTCTATAAGTAAATTATTTCTAATTTACTTATTTCCTAATTACTCTTTTAATGTAAATTGTCTACATTCATTCTTATGGCCCTTTTCCCCTTCTAAATCATATTTATGCTTTTTGGTATGTGGACTATACCAAATTAAGTGTCACTAACCATGATTTTGCTAAACCTGCCAATTACTCCCAATTATGGCCAATTTCACATTTACGCCAATATACTTACCGTGCCAATTTAGCTAATCCAATTCCGATTCAACATTCTAATTCTAGACTTATTACTCTAGTTCACTATTCATGTAAATGCTAGATTTACACGTCAATACTAGATTCAAATTACACATCTTATAATTCATGTCAAATTTATCCAATTTGCATTTATATGAACATGCCATAATACATGTTCCCAATTTATGCCAATTTCCAAGTTAAACTACGTTTTTAGTAAATTTCATATTCTGCTCAAACCGCATTCCCACCGTTCGTATAATCGTGATTCAATATAGATTATAGATAAATCTAGATTCGTAGAAAATAGGGAATGAACCAAAGATGCTATGAAAAAGGATGGACATAATAACTGGCATAAAAAGTTTTGAATAACGACGTAGGCTCAAGAACATGGGTAGACCTAACTTAATAGGTAAATTCCCAAGGTCTAAAACCAAGAATAGACAGAGTAGGTTCAAGAACATGGGTAGACCTAACTTAATAGGTAAATTCCCAAGGTCTAAAACCAAAGATAACCAAGAATAGACAGAATAGATGATCGGGTTTAGACCCAATTTCATAGTCACAAAACTTAAGCAACACTTTCCTAGTCATGAATCACAGGTGTTTAATCACAGATGTCCTTGTTATGTCATAGGCAATAGTTTATATTTCCTAATCAAAGGCATAGGCTTAGTCAAGGAAATAATCCTCATAGTTACAGTCACAGTCATAGGCAATGTTCATAGTCATAGGAAATGTCCATAGTCATAGGCAATGTTCATAGTCATAGGCAAATGTTCATAGTCATAGGCATATGGTTTTAAGGTCCATAGTTTCATTGTCATGGTCTTATTTGTCCTTGAATCATAACAGTTCTTAATTAGGTTCAAGAGTATAGGCACTGATTCGAATAGAGAGAGAGATTTGGCATATTCTTGGTTTCCTTTAATTTCATGTCACGAACAGAGAAAGACGTTCAAATCTAAAAAGTAACTGACTTACATAGATTAGATTAGAATAGAAAGGAGGCGTTGCTATGATTCGTGAGACGTTTAGCCTTTAATCCTTATCTTTAAGCTTTGAATCTCTTCTAGACAACTTGAGCAGCATAACCTTGTCTTGGATTTTCATATTATCTTCTTATTTTTATTTATTTATATATTTTCTCAGAGGCAACATAAGGATAGAAAAGAATTGTGAATAGAGAAGAAGACCAGGGCTGTTTATATAGTGTTAGGCGGACGAATCTGGTCGGAATGGCGTCCGGATACATCAAAATGAACCCAGGTTGAAAACCTTGATTTTCAGGAGCAGGTCGACCCCCAGGTCGACTGGGTAGTCGACCCCCAGGTCGACACCCTAGTTGACCTGGTTACCCAGGTCGACTCCCAGGTCGACCCCCTGGTCGACCTGGGTCCTGGCGGGAAATTTCCCGCCTAGCCCGCTTCTGGGTCTGTTTTGAATTTCGAACTCGTTTTTCTGAACTGTTTTGAAATTTGAACTTTGCTGAATCTTCCGGAGGCCATATCTTCCTCATACGGACTCCGATTTACGCAAACTCGGACTCGTTCTCATGTAGAATTCTGAGACAAACGCAATGGCATAGCCCGTTTCCCTTGATTTTGAATTTAACTTTTAATTCTGCTTTGATTTGTGAATCTTAGCGTTACAGAATTACGGGGTGTTACACCAGTCAATGGAAATATATAGATATACCACTTCCGAGACTTGAACATAAATACTGATGATGCGGCCGCATCACCAGAATCATCTCCGGGTGACTAGAGTGTGATTCTATATCTATCCAGTATATTAAAACTTCGAATATCCGTTAATTACTCGTATATTCGAAACCTTTATATACTCGATTGTCCACATTAAAATATAATATAATCAAATACGTATTTTAAGATAAAATTTCAAAACTAAATTTGTTTTTATTTTAAAGAAAATAATACTCTTTACACTCGTTCTAGGATACTACTGATCCCATCTCTAACAAGTTATTCTCATTGGATATTACTAATCCAATCTCTGATGAATTCTTTCGTTCGGTTCTAATGTGCCTTGTTCTCGAGCTCTGTAAACCAAGGCTCTGATACCACATGTGACGACCCAAACTTCCCAGTAAAGGAAAGCATGGATTGCTTTGAGAACAATACACAACAGAACACAAACTGAAGAACATTTTATTGCTGATTACAACAATTACATCAGAGTACAAGAATGTAACAGAGTATAAATACTTATTTCAGAAATAGAAATACAATAATATCAGAGTTTTAAATTACATTTAACTAGCAGCGGAAAATAATATAAATATACAACTGAGAGGAATACACGGATACAGAGCTTTCCGAATACCGCTTCAGCTGTAACCAGGATCCTGTAAATATATCTGCAAAACAAGCTACTCGACTGCCCGTGTGGAAAAATATGGGCACCCGAGTTTGCCAGTGAAACAAACTTCAGGTCAGTCATGGGACTGGTATGAGAAATCTAAACTAGACTTATCTAATAAAAAGGCTAATCACAGGACCACGCCGCTAACGTGGAACGGGTTTACTCCATCGGATTGCCAGTGCATAAAATAAGGTAAATCGTTAAACAACGCAATGCGTTTTAGAAAAATGAAACCATTATAAGACCCAAGTCCCATCACATAATGCAACGCAAACCGGAGGATAGGGTTTTACCTTATAATGGTCAAAAGATGCTTGATACGATAAAACGGATTTAATATAAGTGTGTATATATATATATTTCAAAAACAATTTCAATCATAAATATCAATCATAGACGGCATAGTACCCCATCCTACTATGTCGCCATACTAGTTCTACAATCAAAACCGCAAGGTCGTATTAGAAGTTGGATTTCCATCATGAGTCGAGGCTAGGGGCAAGCTCCTCTCTAATTCGAGACACTCTAGCAAATGCCTCAGGATCCCCCGCGGTGAACCCTTGGATGCGGTAGGGCCTGTCCCCGCCTATCGGCAGTGGATTGGTTATGCCTGAACACACGTTTCCCGGTTCCTTTGAACCTATAGTATGACCACTAACGGCCTATAAAAATCCGAGGCGCCTCAAAATCCATCATCCACATAAGTAAAATGCCAGCCAGTTTAAGCACTGACACTACCAATAGCTAGAAAGAAACGTGTGCACTCCTTACGGTCCTTATCCCGTTTTTGACTCATACCGGGGTGTGAGGCTCGCGAAGTCACGATATACACAAAGCTATGTCGTAATAGGCTATGCTTTGATCATCCCACAAGGCCCTGCTTTTCAACAAAAGCCTTGATCAGTTGCATCTTGGCGTGCCACACTGACAATTCACGCCATGCGATCAATCACTATTAACATATACCAGGGTGTTAAGTAGAGAATAAATCCTCCACCACCAAACAGACATACATTAACAGAAATCGATTTAATTCACATGGAACGAAATCCAATGTCAGACACGCATCCATTTACTAGCTTATGCTCTGGGTCTGAGCGAAAACCAAATCCAAACAATCAACAATAGTCCGGACAGCCACCACTGAAGCCCCTTCAAGGTAGCTACTCCCATCAAGGGTCTCTGTAGCAACACATCCATTCGATGTGAAGATCGTCGGTCTTCAACCACCGTCTTCATCTTCGACTCTTCATCGTCGTAGTAATTATTTGGAATGGGTTAAACCCTGTCTTTACGAATAACTCACGTATTTTATAATTAAAAATCAAGTACTATAAGAACACATCCAACGCCTCATTCCAACTCAGAATATTCTTCTAATAGATATTCGCATTATTATACCTAAGATAAATTCTTTAATTTTTTTTTAAGATTTACCAAAACTTCAATTGGGTTTAAATACCAAAAATCATTATTCAATGATTATTTGAGTTTAAGAAATTAATTTTAACTTTAACTGGGTTAAAGAACATATGTCATTTAAAACATAGTTCACGGTAAACCCAAATTCATCTTCCATGAAATATGGAATCTTCACAGAAATCGAATCAATATATAATCGTTATAAATTTCTGTATCCGATCAATAATATAAATGGAATAACGGCAAAGCCTTTTAAATACCACATGTAGTATCGATCTTCCTTTACAGAAGCTTATCTCGGTTATTATTAATTCAAATCCCATTCGACTCCAATTTAATATATTAAATTGGAAAAACTTTACTTTTGGGAAAATCCCCATTTAAATCTTAATAAAAGATTTATAAATTCCAAATCATATTTTCACTGTCAGTTGGGTTAAAGAACAAGTGTCGCTTAAAAAACACAGTTCACAATAAACCCAACTCACATTTCGTCTTATTCCAATTACTAAATATAATTGAGAACTCTAAAAATCTAAATTAAGAATTATCTTTTCATACTAGGTTTAAGAACAGTGTTATTTAAGACACTATTCACGACAAACCCAAAAATCCAATTTATTTGATTAAATTTTCAATTAAATATTGACAAATTGGAAAACTTCATTAAATCTAAATTTAATGATTTATCCTAGTTAATAACTAGTTCGTTTTAATAAAAATATATTTTTCCAAAATATATTCTTTTCTAAACCATATTCTTTTTCTAGGATATATTTTCTAAAATATTCTTTTCTAGAATATTCTTTATTGGAATGTGACTCAATCAACATCCATATACTGCATGTAATCAATGATAAATATTTATCAAACATCCAAATACAACCAGAGTGGATTCTACACTAAATATTGGGACTAGTGTAGGTCAAATATCATCCCAACACCCGTGTGGGGTTTCATCCAACAAACAAATAACAAGTTATTTGTGCACTTGGGCGATGTGTAAAAATAATCGTCCCAATCACATAAACAAGTCGGACAACTTGTAAATGGGAGTGTAATATTCAATTTTGAATACAATAACATTATATTAAATAAATCAACACTTCATCAACACATACATATATTCCAAGCCATCATATTGTAACACATGATCTTTTTATTGTGACTAATCGTCAAATAAAAATATTAACTTTCCTATCTTGTGTAATTCCTTTTTTTTTAATGACCAAAAGTATAAATGTATATTTTGGTGAAATCCTTTTAAATGACTAAAAGTGAATATTTTGGTGTAACTCTTTTAAATGTCCAAAAATGTTATATTTTGGTTTAACTCTTTTAAATGACCAAAATGTTATATTTTGGTTTAACTCTTTTAAATGTACAAAAAAAATGTTAATTTTTGTCCCTTACTTTTAATGTAAACAAATATGACAATTGTGTCTAATTCTTTTAATGTAAACAAAAATGTAAACTTTGGTCTAATCCTTTTAAGTAAACAAAATATGAGTTTTGTTTAATCCTCTTTAATGTAAACAAAATATGAGTTTTGTTTAATCCTCTTTAATGTAAACAAAATATGATCATTTTATCTAATCTTTTCAATGTAACAAAATATGATGATTTTGTCCAATCCTTTAAAGTAATCAAGAATGTTATTTTTGTCTTCCTTTTAAAGTAAACAAAAATGCTAACCTTTCTTTTTAATCATCAAAAATGTAATCTTTCTTCTTAACTCATTCTTTTAAATCTGACAAAAATGCCTCTTTTATTTCATTCTTTACATTTGACAAAAATGAATATTTTTGTCATCCTTTTACCTTTGACCCAAAAATGCATAATTTTATATCAAATAAAAATGACATTTTTGTTCGCCAACTCTAATGCGACAAAAAATGATGGTTTCAACAATATATAATTTTATATCAAATAAGAATGACATTTTTGTCCGCCAATTCTAATGCGACAAAAATGATGTTTCAACGATGTATATTTCATATTCAATAAAAATGACATTTTTGTCCGCCAATTCTAATGCGACAAAAATGATGTTTCAACGATGTATATTTTCTTTAATTATAGAAATGTGCTTTTATCCTATTTGCTTTTAAAGACATAAAATTGAACCTTTTTATTCTATTTCATTTTTATAACATAAAAATGAACATTAATCCTACTTCACCTTAAAAAAAAAACTTTAATGTTTATCATAAAATTTTATTTCCTTTTCTTTTACAATGAAACATGAACTCTAATGCGACAAAAAATGATGGTTTCAACAATGTATAATTTTATATCAAATAAGAATGACATTTTTGTCCGCCAATTCTAATGCGACAAAAATGATGTTTCAACGATGTATATTTGATATTCAATAAAAATGACATTTTTGTCCGCCAATTCTAATGCGACAAAAATGATGTTTCAAAGATGTATATTTTCTTTAATTATAGAAATGTGCTTTTATCCTATTTGCTTTTAAAGACATAAAAATGAACCTTTTTATTCTATTTCATTTTTATAACATAAAAATGAACTTTAATCCTACTTCACCTTAAAAAAAAAATGAACTTTAATGTTTATCATAAAATTTTATTTCCTTTTCTTTTACAATGAAACATGTAAATTCTTTATCTTTACATTGGGAAAAATGTAAACTTTTCATAGTTACAAAGAAAAATGCAAATCTTATACCTTCACAAGGAAAATGTAAATCGTATAATTTAAAATGCAAATTTCCCATCTTTACGTAGAAAAATGTAAATGTTATATAGAAAAAAAAAGTAAAATTTCTATTTCTCTTTATTACAATAGAAAAAATGTAAATTTCCTATTACTCTATATTACAGTAGAAAAAAATGTAAATTCTCTATTTATTATTTTTATTTTCATAAGTAAATTCTCTTTTTATTGTTCTCTTTTACATTGAAAAATGTTAATATTTTCCCTTCTTTCCTTTTTCATTGAAAAAGTAAATATTTTCTTTTCTTTTCTTTTACATTGAAAATATAAATACTTTCTTTTCTTTTACATTGAAAATGTAAATACTTTCTTTTCTTAGAAAAATGTAAATGTTCTATTATTCCTAAGTTTCAATTTTTAACCCAACCCCAAAGTATGATCATTTCAACTAAATAGACATAACGATGAAATTTTGATACATTTTCAACTAAATTAACATAGTGATGAATTTTATGTCATTACAACTAAATTAACATAGCGATGAATTTTATGTCATTACAACTATGACAACATATGATCGAGTGTATAATTTCCATGAATCAAAATAAAAAGGTCCCACCTTTATTTTGTGAAATCAAACAAAATATATGAACTTTATTTATTTTATAAATTAGAATAAAAGATCAAATCTTTATTTATTATACAAATCCAACTTTCTTTTATTTAAAATAAAATTTATAAAAGATCAAATCTTTATTTATCATATCTCAAAATAAAATATCAAATCTTCTTTTATTATATATAACAAAATAAAGGCTCATCTTTGTATTGATTTGATTCAAGGACAAAAGATCAAAACTTTATTTTATTTTGTTTTCAAAAATAAAAGATCAAAACTTTATTTTATTTTGTTTTCAAAAACAAAAGATCAAACTTTATTTTATTTTGTTTTCAAAAACAAAAGATCAGACTTTATTTTATTTTGTTTTCAAAAAACAAAAGATCAATTTTAAGAGAAAGGAATAAATATAAAAATAAGGATAAAAATAAAGGTGAGAACTTTATTATGATTGCATTTGAATTTTACAGATCCAAACTATCATACTATAACATGATAACACAACGAATATAATTCAACTATACAACAATCACCACATAACAGATCAGAAATAACATACAATGATTCAACTAATCGAACAAAATTAAATTGTTTAATTTTTCAAATTCAGAAATCTCACCTCGCTTTAACTAAATTCCTGTTCGCGTTCAAATTTGGATGAATTTCCAAAGTGCTTGTTTTTAGATTCGGTCAGTTTCATTGTGTAGATCTGATCAAAACGAGTACAACGCAATGAAAATCGTCCAATTCTGATAATCCAATAAAAAGTTATGATGTTGTAAAGGTTAATTACATTTATAATTTAATTTAATATATATTAAATCTTTTCCTTAACCTTAATCTCTCATCTTCCACATTCCACTTACTGTAAAACCGAACCCACCAAGCTCGATGTCACCAAGCCGACGCCGCACCACCCACGGACCACCGTACCCCGATCTGAGTTGCTCCCACCGACCGCCGACGTCCCCTCTGCTTGCGCCCGAAGCCACGGCCAACTCGGCCCTCCCCTCCGCCTGCAATTCCACCCCGAACGGCGCCACTTTTTCATTCAATCCTGTCCAAACCGAAGCACGAAACCCCATCTCAACCGTTGAATCGCAAGGCCTCACCAAGGTCTTCCATTTGCTTTTCGTAGATACGAAATCCATTAAGGGAATTAGGAGAAATCGATTGAGGATGTTGGGAGCGTGAGGGCCATTGAAATAAGGTTGGTGGTGGTTGTATGTTCCTAGGGTTTAGGAGTATTGTACAGTGTATTAGGATAGTATATATATAGTATTTTCTCATTTATTTATTATTTAATTCTAGAAAATGTTTTGTTCGCTGATATTATCCCTAAAACGAACCCAACGAAAGTCGCTCCTAGGCAAATACCCCCGTCCCAGACCCAATGGAATATGTTTCGTAACCCAGTTCGGCTGTTACGATATGTTTTTCTTTAAATTTAATTATAAATCAGTTAATTATTAAATTCAAACGTACATTTTAAATTACCAGGGCCAACTACTGACTCTAAAAATTTTAGAAAAATTATTTCTAGTTAGGTTTCGACGATACGGTTCTAACAAGACTAATTTCGTTGAATTCTGAGACTGTTTGAAAAATGGCTATTTTCAAGTCGATTAAATTTGACTGAAATGGTCAAAACACATTTTCCTTTGTCACGCTCACATATTAATTCAAAAAATTATGAAAATTGAAACTTAGCAATAATTTGACATTCCGGTTCCAACAAAAGTGGTTTCGTCGAAATCCGAGGTCGTTTGAAAAATGACTATTTTCAAGGCCAATATATTATATTAAAATATATATAAATTCTACAACGACTTTTCTAAATTTTAAACTGAGCATAACTTTTGATTTCTAAAGTGAAATTTCAATTTTTCAGATTCGTTAGAAAGATATTATTAAGCAGATTCAAATATTTCTTGTTTCGTTCAATTCTGATTTATTTTGAATCTAGTACAGTCCGTCAAAGTTCAAATTCAAATTTTCAAACTGTAGCGCTGTTTTAAACTCCTTTTATAATTAAATTGAATTTATTCACTTTAAAATAAATTTTTAGTCGTTATTATTTAATATAATTTATTTTAAATATTAAAAATCCATTAAAATTTCTAAAATAAATTTTTTTAAATTGGCCCCAAAATTCCGGGTCGTTACATTTTATATATACAAAAGTTTTGTATTGTGTTGTTGATCGGTTTAAATTGAACTGGCAATTGATACAATATTGTTTTGTAAAGCAGGTAAATGAAATAATTTTATCCAAACTTTATTTCATATAGAAAAGAAATAATTTTCTCATAATTATTAATATTGACTTATTAATTGATTTGAATGGGAATTCAAATGAGATTGTGAGTGGTTTAATAAAACCAGAAGAGAATGTTGAATATTAAATTCGTGAATAAGGGTTTAAATATATGATTAATTAATCAGAATTTAACTTTAACTAAGTTAAATAAATTTGGCAGGAAAATGGAATAACTTGGATATGTTGAATGTTTGTTTATTGAATAATAGACTGCTTGGATATTATAATTCATCAATAGGAATGAACTGAAAACAAAAAAATTAATTTCAATACAATGAATTTGAATAAAATCAATATGAAATTAGACTGAAATGATTTAATTATGTATTTGTTACAAGCATTGTATAATGAGTTAGTTCAGGTTGGAAGAAGAGAAAAAGATGTTAGTTGCTTGGCTTGGTTATTAGAGTTTGGTTGTCCGACTAATAGGTAAACCTAAATTATACTGATTTGGACGACTGATTTTATACCCCTGAGTTGGATCGCCATTTGGCTTTGTTTTCTTTGGATCAATATGAGAGGCCCGAAGTGGTAGTTGTAGTCGTTACAATCGAACAGTACAGAGGAGATGCTGGCGAATTTTTCGTAAAATTCTAAGACTTAGAATATATTTTGATAATATTATTTTGAAAATAATTGGGTTTGGACCATTACTTTTACTTAGTAATTTTGGGGACGAAATTCTATTAAGGGGGAAGATTTTAACGACCCTAATTTTCCAGTTATTTGAATTCGAATATTTAAATTTGTTTGAATATTATATTTTGAATATAAATGGATTTTTAATATTGAATTCGTTAATAAAATGAAGAATGAACGTTTATATTTATATTTATATTAAAACGAGCTCGTAATGGCGCGGTAGTTCGTAATATTGAGTTTTGAACTTTAATTGAATATACAGAATCTGTTTTAAGTCGGAATTCTGTAAAATAAGAAACGTTAGGATCATATTAATTATAATTTTCTAATGGAAGAAAAAAATTGGGATTTCAGCTTATATGTTGAAAGTTATGTCCAAATCAAATTTTAAAATAGTCACTATGGAAATCGTTTATAAATTATAACGTTTATTTAATTTATTTAAAGGGAATTTTTATATATTTGGACATCGTTTTACTCGGAAATATTAATATTGAGTTGTAAATCTATATTGGTTGGATTTTAAGCTGTATATAATTTTATCTGGATATATTCGATGATAATAATTTATTATTATTTTTATTTAATTATTTTGGATTTAATTTATAATTTATCGATATTATATAAGCTGTAGAAATATCTGTTTTCCAAACAACCTCTGTTTTTGATGAAATCAATTTTATTGGGGTACGTATAATTAGTTATTGCTATATTCCTAGTTTATAGCCAATCAGAGCTATTTTGTCAGTACGTCAATTTTAATTGTGAATCGATAAATAAATTAACACTAAAATAAAGCTATTTTTTTAAACGGAGTCGGAATTTGACCAAACAAGTTTCATTGAGACCGTATCGTCAAGACGTAGCAGCATGTCCATTTTCACTGCGTTTGGAGATCGTTTGTGGAAGTGTGATTATTAAACGTGAACATTGTATAGTAATAATTCAACATATTAAACAGTAATAAATAAAAGAATATAAATAAGGTAAACTTCTTGGTTAAGAAATGCGTACACATTTTTTCCAGCTAGTCTACCGTTCACTATCTAGCCTACATATTAAATCAAATGCAATGTTGGTAGCTGTACTAGATGGGGAGAAAGAGGTAGCAACGTGTAGCCTAAAAATTAGAATAGTACATATCCTATGTATTCTCTTTTCAGCATGTATGAAAATGTGTCTACAAGGACTGAATCTCCTACCTAGGCCCTACCGTGTTATTTGTACCTTATATTGCATGATGCCCAAACCATCTCCATCTATAAATAAACTGCCTCCATCTGCTCTTCATTTTTCTTTCCCACCGAGCATGACAAAAGAGAACCCAAAAGCTCCCTGCAACAGACTAAACTGCGAACTCCATTCTAATTCTTCGAGCAAGCAAATACAACAAATAACTTTCAATTCACAAACAAAATAAAAGTTGCCATGCAGCAGAGCTTTTCTTTCCATTTCGAAATAGCCGACGTCCCCACAATCATCGTGGAGTTGCTTGGGAGGTCAGGCTAGATGGGCGAGTCGATGGAGCAACAGCGGTGGCAGGATGGAGTTAAGGAGGTGTACGGTGTTGAGGTGATGCGTGGATCAGTTACCATGAAAACGTGGGGACTGGTTCGAGTTTCCAGGAGCATCGGGCACAAGGGGATCGGCGCAAGTACAAGGAGAAGGCGTCAGTAGTGGATGGGGTAGCGACGGGAAAAGTGTGGCATTGAGAAAGGCTGCATGGTAGAAAAGCAAGTATGGGGGGGATGTGAAGGAAATGGGATGGTGGAGTGAAGTGAAAAAAGAAAGAAAGAAGAGAACGATGGTTTCAGGAATGTGGAGTAACCAGGTCTGAGGGTGTAGTGTGGTTTGTGTATGGGGAGGAGATTATATGGTAATGGAAGGAGGCATGGGTTGTTGATGGAGAGTTGCATGAAAACGAAACTGAGTGGAAGGAGGGATTGTTTCTTGCAAAATGAAAATAGCAGTTAATGTGTGGAGAAGAGGATACGTGACGCGATGATGGGAGAATATTAGGTCCAATATTTTATCTTGGAGTGGGGAGTCGTGTGTTGTCTGGAATATGGTGGTGCATGGGAGCATTCTGTGTACAGAATTTGAAACTCACGAAGCATCAAACTGCAATGGAGAGAAGAAAAGAGAAACCGGTTGGGGAAGAAGGAAGTTCCGTGGGCTTTAGGCCTGAAAGAAATAAAAAGGGGATCAGATTATATTATTTGGCTTTGCAACTGATGTGGATCATACATGAATGGGTTTGTCCGAGAAGTTGGACAGGTAATACAGCTTAGCATATTAATTTATAATAAAAAAAATTAAAGGTTAATCTATTTAATTGGTTTGTATAGTTTAAATGTTGGTAACTTTGTGTTGTATCTTCAGAATCGAACAAAATGAGGTATGCTGGAAATGTAGCGAGCGACACAACATTATGGAACAGATTTGATCAGCAATGGCAACTACCGAAGTTTTTGATAAAATTAAACATTTGTTTAATTTTATTTAAAACGAACCGTTTAATCGACGAATAAATCTCAAGGTGAGTTAACTCACTCAGTTATCCCATTTATATTTTATATAAATCGGGTTTTAATATTTGTGTATCATGTTGCTATTAATTGATTAATGGATGATTGTTTGGTTGTTTGTTGAATATTTATATTTTTTTTTCAAATTAAACGGTTGTTTAATTTAAATGAAATGAAATCGTTATTTTTAACGATTAGTTCCAATAGAGGTAACTTACCTTGTTGTTTATGTTTATAACAGTATAAACATTTAAAAATTGAATTGGGTGCTTGAACTGTTGTTATTTATTGACCATTCCCAGTTGGATTGATTATTCATGTTTATTTTATATCATCATTATATGAATTGTTTACTGGATATGATTGGATGATTTATTGTTGAATCCAAATTCTACAGTTATTTTGATATCGACCAATGGACAATATTGGTTGAGAAATTGGCAGTTGATGGCCTAATATTAACTGTTTTACAAAAGACAAATTTACAGTTGGGTAAATCGATAAAAATGACGTTATAAAATTTATTTTACAACTGAATATAGAATTTTAAATATATTATTTAAATTGAAGTTTATAATAAGAAAAATATATCGTGTGCGAAGCACACGCATGTAATGATTGTTTTAACAACAAATACATTTTTGTATCAAAAATATACCGTGTGCGAAGCACACTTATATATTAATTGTTTTAACAACAAATACCATTTTTGTACCAAAAATATACCGTGTGCGAAGCACATGCCGTGTGCGAAGCAAGTAAGCAAGGATTTATGTAACGATTAATAACTAAATTAATTGTTTTAAATAACAATTAAAATGGATTATATTGAATCAATTATTATTTATTTGTTAATAATCAAAAAAATGTGATTATTTAAATTAACTATATTAATAATTAATTTAAACGAAAAAGACGAGTTAGAGTTGATCAACGAGTTAATCATGTTTTGAAGTTGACTAAGTCAACCATTTTAATGGAAACTGATTATTAAATTAAATGAGTTTGTGTGAAACGACCCGCAAATCCGTGCTATCTGAGTTGACTAAATACAACACACGTCCAACCCAAATAACACAGAAATACGAACCATTAATAGAAAGAAGATAGAGGGTGAGAATAGATAAGATAGAAAACTTAGAATAGAAGAAAACGAAGATCACAAACTCACAGCGGAACGAATAAAATATATTATATAACATAACTTTTGAAATACAAATCTGTTTTGTACATATATACATACCATCATCAGAGTACAAATAACATTTGATTCAGCGGAAGTAACTCTAAATAACTAACGTTGAAGCCTCCAGCTTCAAGCTCCTCCAAGTGTATCTGTAAAAGCCTGAAACACTTGACTGCCCGTACAAATTTGGGCACCCAAGAGTTTAGGAAAAACAAAACAAAACAAACTCTGGGTCAGTCATGGGACTGGTGTGAGTAAACTCCAACCACTTGTTTAACTTTCAAAATCCTTTCGAAAGAAAAATAATAGTAAGACCAGCCCACACATAAACATGGACGGTTTTTACCTTACTATAACCCAAAACACTTTGATATCAAATCCAGTGATATTACAGTAATGTCTACATCAAATTAAATAACCAAATAGCAGAACGCTTGCATCTCACGCTCCACATATATAGTATAAAATCAAAAACCGCATGGCGCTTATTGGAGATTTGATTTCCAACATGACAAGGTATGGAACCACCTTCCGCTAGTGTATCTCTAGAGAGGAATACACTGGGTTCAACAAGAACATCTTGCAACCCGGCCCACACATGACCGACCACTCATTTCGCTTGAGTGTATCGAATGTATATCACCAACGGTTGGACTCAAACCACCGTTTCCCGAATGGGCAGAATCGATAGATTTAGAAACAAAAGGAATTTCTCTAGATAGGTGATTATACACCCTAATGGGTGCGACCCACATAGCCATGCTGCCTGCCCGATTTTTGTCCTTTCCCGGTTGTTGAGGCCTGAGGCTATGATTACTTACCATTCATTGATAACACAATCACTTTGAATGCCACATTGTCAGATCCGTTAATCACTAGTTGAGTTTGCACAAATATTCTGGATATTATGCTAAGGGATAAATCCGTTGCAACCATATATATCCGTACAGACCAACCCATTTGATCATTGGAAATACTTTGTCAGACATTCGTCCATTTACGTTCGTTCTGGGATTGAACGAAACCGAAGGCACTATTTCTATTACTAGAAAGAGTCCTTGCACTTTACTCCGTCTTCAATATATTCAGCATACTTGGTTCGAAACGCTTATGCCGATACGGAGTGGTTCTTCGGATAATAATCCAACCGGTCTCTCCATATTGACAACGACGGTCAAAAACTTTGGTTGATAATAATCCAACCGGTCTCTCCATATTCAAATCAAACAAACAGTTTATCGTTCTTTAACGATGAACTGCCAAAGTGAGTAAAACTCACCAACTCTGAACAGTTCTATTTTTATAACGTATATTTAGAACTGATAATTATCTGTTGATTGCTATGTGTTAACTGTTTGGTTGAATTGTCTGTGTATTGATTGAAATTATAGATTAACGATATATATATAAATCGTTAATCGAATATTGATTCTGTTTATCAGAATATTTTATATTCGTATTGTTTAACATCTGTGATGCAGGGAAACAGGTTGGAGGAATCCAACTGGATTCCTCAACACTTATTTTACTGTTTTTCATATATTGTGATATATGATGTGTTATATAATCTGTTATGGATTATGTGTGTTAGAACGATATTGATCCTTGTTATTCGATATTTTAAATATCATAAAAAGACCCTGGGATGTAAAAAGAATTATTTCAATGTATATTGAAATAAAAGGATTCTATAAAATCAACAGATTTTATAAAAGGAAAATTTCGAAAGTAAATAAAAGGAAAATGTTTATAAAACGAATAGAGTTTTATGAAAGGGAAAAATGTTGATAAAACGAATAGAATAGAATAAAGGAATATCTATTTAGAAAATAAATAGAATAAAGGAATATTTATTTAGTAAATAAATAGAATTTATAAAAGGAATATTTAGTTGGAAACTAAATAGGATTATAAAAGGAAATTGATGAGATAAAAAGGAGTAAATCAAACGTAGTTTATCAAAAGGAGTTAATCAAACGTAGTTTATCAAAAGGAGTTAATCAAACGTAGTTTGTCAAATAGAGTTAGTCAAACATAGTTATTCAGGATAAGTTACCAGTTAGCACGACTGCTAGCGTAATTCGCAGGGCTGTAGATAGCCTACGACGGTCGGATGTTTCCTGAGGGAATCAGGGGTAACCATTGTGATCGCTGCGATCTAGAGTTAAGCGAATGAAGTTAAATCGAATATAGTTATTCGAAAGGATTCAATTGAATATAGTTATTCGAAAGGAGTCAATTGAACATAGTTATTCAGAAGGAGTCAATTGAACATAGTTATTCAAAGGAGTTAATAGAACATAGTTAATCAAAATGGAGTTAAACAGAAATTGGAAATTGACTAGAGATTAATAAGTTGAATGGTTTCCTGAGTATCAATCTGATGTTGGTTTCGGCCTTCGGGGTTTATACTTAGGAAGCTGTTCTCTTGTTAGTTTATAGTTAGAGTCTGATAGATGTGGAAGAATAATGATACGTAATTAAGCCATGGAAATGTTTTCCAGCATTAATAACATATATTTTCTAATTATAGAAAGCAAGTAAATATGAATATATATATATATATATATGGTTGATGTTTGATCGATATAACTTCCCTTTGGAAATGATATCGTTGTTTGCACACGTGTTTTTCTTTGATAGTTAACTCACCGACTATCGAAGTTTTTGACCATTTTAATGTTGTTAATATGAAGAGACCGGTTGGATTATTATCCAAAGAACCACTCTTTATTGGCATAAGCGTTGCGAATCATATATGCCAAAGATAATTGAAGACGGAGTAAAGTGCAAGGGCTGTTGTATAAATCTTAGATAACAGTGCCTAAGATGGATATACTGAATAGTGCCTTCGGTTTGTCCAATCTCAGGACGACCTGTATGGACGAAGGTCTGACAGAGTATATCTGATAGATCGCGTAAGTTGATCTCTTTAAATTTAATCACGTTTGGTGGCGGAGGAATTCATTTCTCTTAGCTGTATACCCGTGTTATTTTTGGATAAATCAATTTGTGATTTGGTGGGTATGACGATGTGACATTCTAAGTGAATGAAGATGTGGCATTTAAAAGATAAGTGTAGCTTCTAGCCTCACATCCGGTAAATGACAAAAATCGGGCAGGCAGCATGGCTATGTAGGTCGCATGTAACAACCCGAAAATCTGGGCCAGTTTAAAATTTTTATTTTGGCAATTTTAGCGAATTTTGATTATTTAAAATGAATTATTTTAAATAATATCGACGAGAAATTTATTTTGAATATAATTCGAACATATATAGTTATACACGTCGTCGTTAGAATTTAAATAATTATATATAATTATAAAAGGAATTGAAAATGGCGCGGTAGTTCGAAAATTCGATTTCTAATTTCAAATGAATATACAGAATTCAATATTAGTCAGAATTGAACGAAACAAGAAATATTTGAATCTGTATAACTATATCTTTGTAACGAAGTTAACAAACTGGGATTTCATCTTAGAAATGATAAGATATGTCCAGTTTAAAATTAGAAATAGTCGCTGTGGAATTTATATATATTTTTATATATATAAGGCCCTTAAAAATAGCCGTTTTGCAAACGACCTCGGATTTCGACGAAACCAGTTTTGTTGGGTCCGTGAGGTTAAGTTATTGCTAGGTTTCAAATTTCATAATTTTTCGAATCAATATGTGAGCGTGGCAAAGGAAAACGCGTTTGACCAGTTTCAGTTGATTTTAAATCGACTGGAAATTGGCCATTTTTCCAACGGTCTCAGAATTCGACGAAACTAGTTTTGTTAGGACCGTATCGTCAATACGAAGCTAGAAAATATTTTTCTGGAATTTTTCTAGTTAGTATGTGACCCCGGTAATTTGAAATGCACGTTTAAAATTCAATATAGTGATTTAAATGTAAATTTAACGGAAGCTAATTGAAAAGATCGAATCAGCTTGTGATACATATCCCATTGTGTTCGGAATAGGGGTAATTAGCTAGGGATGATAGTCGGTGGGTTTCGTTTGGAGTTTAAAATAAAAAGTTGCTTTTTTGAAAATAAATGAAATTAAATATTGTAATTTATATATAGCCCCCCCCTTATTTCTTTCCCTCTTCTCTCTCTTACTTTTCCCATCTGTAATTAAAAAAAAAGGGGATCGATCTCTCAAATCGATGGCAGATCGCCATCGCTCCTCCACCGAAGACCACCGCGCCCTTCCTGGAGTTCGCCATCGCTGGAGTTCAGTCCATCCGCTCCCTCCTCTTCTCCTTCCCCATTCAGCAATCCACGCACCTCAGTCCCAAACCCATTTAAATCCCAAGCCCGACGCCCTGAGCAGCACCGCCGATCGTTGATGGCCAGCGCGCCACAAACCCCTCCCCCCCCACACTCGAAAAAGGTCAGTTTTTAATGATTTTTATTTAGAGTATAAAAACTGATATTTTATATATTTACAAAACTGTTTTTTTTATATTTACAAAGCATAGATTTTTATATGAGGAAAAACATAGAGTTTTATATAGGAAAAACATAGAGTTTTATATAGGAGAAACATAGATTTTTATATAGAAAAGCATAGATGTTTATAAGTGGAAAGATTCGATTTTTATTACCAAATAAAGATTAGATTTTCTTTTTTTCTTTTATATGCAATCACTTCAAATAAAGACAAGATTTTATTTGAAATAAAGATAAGGTTTTTATTTAAAATAAAAATATAATTTTTATTATGGAGAAGATATAAAAATATGATCTTTATTGTGAAGTGAACAATTAAAAATATGATTTTTATATATTGAATAGCGAAGTCAAAATTCGATTTTTATATATTGAATAGCGAAGTCAAAATTCGATTTTTATATATTGAACTTCGATAGAAAAATAGAATTTTTATATATTGAACTTCGATAGAAAAATAGAATTTTTATATATTGAACTTCGATAGAAAAATGGATTTTTATATATTGAATAGCGAAGTAAAAATTCGATTTTTACATATGTAGTGAAAGCAGCAACGAAGATGACAAAGATGCGAAGCGACGAAAATTTCTATCAATGAAGTGCCAAGGAGCTAGGATAGCTATCGGTGAGAATTTCTCACTCTTCAATTTCTTTTCTAGTTATATATATATATACTAGGATGCAGACGGTGCTTAGTAGCACCCGACACAATCGTCCACAGACCATGGACTTGTTTGTTTGGCTGTTTGGTTATTGATTGTGATATTGGTTTGAATGTGGTTTGTGGTGTGAAAAATCGAATCGATAAATTGGTTAGGATTAGACGTGCGCCGTTATAAGGCGAAGGAGTAAGGCTAGGTTAGACTCTTACTCCAAATTTTGTGGTTTGCATAATGAAATTGATTTGATTGATGTGTGAATGGCGTGGGCCTTCACTAGACCGGGGATAAGGCTAGGCCTTGTCCCGTTTCTAGTATCGTGCCGTTATGCCGCCGAAATTTTCTAAAATATGTTAGAAAAATAAAAATATCATTTTATAGAATAAATGAATTGAATAGAAATTCATAGATTGAAATAAAATGTTTTATTGTTAAAAATATAATTTTTAACGTGAAGTGAATAAAATAAAATATTCATTTATAAACCGGACGGTTTGTTTATGTACACCTATTTGAATGACATTGATTGGGACGATAAATTTTACACATCGCCCAACAGCACAAATAAAATAGGTGTTTGATTGTTTGAAACCCCACACGGGTGTTGGGATGAAATTTGAAGTTCACTCATCCTGATTGATTAAATATGTCGATCGATTGATTGACATGCTGTTGTAAGCGTTAGATATCTATATTTGATGCTTATACAGTGTAGTGCACTTTGGTTGATGGTTGATTATTTTCAATGTTATTATATACATGTGTTGTATGAAAATCCATATAATTAACTTTATATGGTAATTGATTGGGCCTCATTCCAATTTGAAAAATAAAGAATATTATAAAATAAAAGTTCATTTGTTGACAGTACTCATCCATTGAGATTGGTCATGTGTTGAACGAAATATTTTGATAATAACAACTATTTTGAAAAAGAAATATTTGAAATAGAATGTTTGAAAATAGAAATTTATGAAGCCGTGTTGATTAGATTGACGCCATTTTGACGTGAACGATATTTATATCGATTTTAAAACGATTTCGAAATGAATTGAATTGAAAACGATTTCGAAATGAATTGAATTTAAAACGATTTCGAAATGAATTGAATTGAAAACGATTTCGAAATGAATTGAATTGAAAACGATTTCGAAATGAATTGAATTGAAAACGATTTCGAAATGAATTGAATTTAAAACGATTTCGAAATGAATTGAATTGAAAACGATTTCGAAATGAATTGAATTGAAAACGATTTCGAAATGAATTGAATTGAAAACGATTTCGAAATGAATTGAATTGAAAACGATTTCGAAATGAATTGAATTGAAAACGAATTCAAATTGAATTGAAAGCGAATTGAAATGAATTCAAATTGAATTGAAATTTGAATTGAATAGAGATGAATTTTAAAACGAATTTATAAAGAAGAATTCGATTTTGATTTGAATTGAAAAGAAGGTTGAAATAGCTTTTGAAACGATTTTAAAACTATTTATATAATTCATTTTAAATAGAAATCGACGAAATATATATTATATATATTATATATATAATATAATGGCCTGAATAGAACGCGCCGCGCCGCGGCAGTTCGCGAATTTCGACCATTTATTTCAAACGGACATTACGGGAGATCCGACCGTCGGATTCTCCTAAAACCGGAACCGTTGGGTTCGTATCGACAAGAGCTTTCTAAGGAATGTTAGAAATTTGAAATCTAACGGTTGGATTTGGAGATACGTCCAAATCAAATTCGAAAAAGGTCGCTGTAAGTGCAGTTCGATGGCCATTGATGGAAATCGACTGTACGGACCTTGATAAAATTATTAAAAATAGTAATAATTTGTGTAAAATCATAAGGAATGATTTAGAAAGAATTGGGATGAAAAACTCCATATTTGAAAAGATAAAAATAGATTTTTATCGAAATGAACTAGTTTTGAACTAGAATTATAATTCTATTTATTTTTAAATAAATAAATTGAATTCGAAAAGGGTTTTGAAAATAACCAAAATTTCCAATGATTGCATTGGAGTGGATTTGAATCGAAATTGTCTTCGGAATATTTCGATGTTGGAATTCGTGATTATACAGGTGTTGTTATGGAAATTTGAAAGATATATATTTATATCGTTATTTCCAATACGACGTTTGTTAGTCGTAGAATTTGATATTGAATATAAGCCGATATATTTTCTATTCAGAGCCTTGTATTGAATATCAAATGTGATTTGGGTTTGTCGTGAATGGTGTCTTCACTAACACTGTTCTTGAACCCAGTTGAGAAAAGATTAAATCTTTTTATTCAGATTTAATGAAGTGTACCAATTAAATAACATTTAATTGGAATAGAATTGATATTGATTTTTGGGTTTATCGTGAACAGTGTTTTAAATAACACTTGTTCTTTAACCCGATAATTAATGGAATGTGATTTGGGTTTGTCGTGAATGGTGTCTTCACTAACACTATTCTTGAACCCAGTTGAGAAAAGATTAAATCTTTTTATTTAGATTTAATGAGGTGTACCAATTAAATAATATTTAATTGGAATTGAATTGATATTGATTTTTGGGTTTATCGTGAACAGTGTTTTAAATAACACTTGTTCTTTAACCCGATAATTAATGGAATGTGATTTTGGGTTTATCGTGAACCGTGTTTTAAATGACACTGATTCTTTAACCCAGTCGAAGATTAAAACTAAGTGGAGTTTTAATGAATCTTTAATTAGATTGAAAAGATCGAAAATGGAGTATCACCAGTTTTGCTCCAGGCAATAGTTAAATCTTTAATTAGATTTGAACGTGAAATGGTAATTGAATTTACCGATAACACTGTGGTGTTAGATATGAAGTATTACCAGTTTTACTTCATGGGATGAATAGGTTGGGATTGGGAAATTAAAACAAATGATTACTTCGGTAAAGTTCGTTGATCCCGACTAATTCGAATTGATATTCAAAGATAGATTAAAGAATAAATTCAGGAATTTATCTTGGATAAAATTAATGGGAACCTTTCCCTATGAATGTGAAATTTAGAAACTAACTGTCGGTTAGCTAAGCAGAATGGTTTTCTGGATATTGATCTGATGTTGGTTTCGGCCTTCGGGGTTAATATTTGGGGAATTATTCTCTTGATTAATTTACGGTTAGTGACTAATGAATTGGAATGAGGCGTATGTTGTGTTTGTGTAACACTTTTATAATATATACGCGAGTTATTCGGAAAGACCGGGTTTATCCCATTCTGAATAACTGATACGACGATAAGTCGAAGATGAAGACGATGGTCGAAGACCGGAGGTCTTCACGTCGTTTGGGTAATTACTGATGATCTTGATTGGGCTGTACACCCAAGAAGATGGAAACAGTTAGTGATCGTCCAGACGTACTTGGAGATCGATGGATATGCGGGGTACTAGGTGCCTCCGGTTTCGTTCAGACCCAGGACGGACTTGTAAATGGACTGTGTGTCTGACATCGGATTTCATTCTGTGTGACTGATATCGGTTGCATAGGATGGTTTGCCTGTGTGGCATGCTAAGATGCAAATGATCAAGGCTTCTGTTGAAAAGCAAAGTCTTGTGGTGATGATCAAAGCACGGCCTTTGTGGCGTAGCTTTGTGTAACGTTTACCTCGCGTGTTTCACACCCGGTATGAACCAAAAACGGGAGACGGACCTCAGGGAGGACTTGCGTTTCTTTCTAGCTAGAAGTGGCGTCAGTGGTTTTACACGCCCTGACGAGTTTGACTTATGTGGTTGTTGCTGTTGCGAGGCGCCTCGGATTGATCGGTCGTTCTCGAACCGATGGAGTCATTCGTTGGCTCGTTTGCGCCCCAAAGGGCGGGGAAACGTAGTGTTCAGGCATTTTAATCCACATCGGTGGACCGGCCCTGTCGCTCCTAGGGTCACTCGAGCTCTGATCCTGAGACATGGTAGGCTAGATTGTCTCGAATCGGTTGAGGACTATCTTTTGCCTCGGTTCATAGATGGAAATCCAATTTCCAAATACGTAACTTTGCGGTTTTATTTGTAAACCTATATATGGCGACATAGTGGCATGGGACGCTCATGTCGCCTATGATTGATACTTATGATTTGAAGTTGTTTTATACACTATGCACTTATTATAGTATCAAATAATCTGTTTTAAAACGTATCAAGCATTCTTTGGCTGTTATAAGGGAAAACCCTATCCCCCGGCTTGCGTTGCATTGTGTAATAGGACCTGGGTCTTATAACAGCTTCATTCTTCTTTATTTAGCATTGCGCTGTTTGTTTTATGCACTGGTATTCTTGGGAGGAAACCCGTTCCGTGTTATACGGCGTGGTCCCTTGATTTACCTAGCTTTAAAAATAAAGATTAACTGTTTTAGTTCTCACACCAGTCACATGACTGACCTGGAGTTTATTGTTTCAACCTAAACTCTGGGTGCCCTTATTTCGACACGGGCAGCTAGTAGTTTCGGTTTTTGCAGATTTATATTCACAGGATCCTGGTTTACAGCTGGAACGATATCCGGAAAGCTTTGTATCCGTATATCTACTTCTAGTTGTGCATTGTATTATTTTCCGCTGCTATGTATTTAAATGTAATTTAAATCTCTGATATTTCTGTGTAATATTCTTTTATACTCTGTATATTCTTGTAATCTGATGCATTGTTGTTATATACAATGAAATGTTCTTCTGTATGCGTTCTGATTTGTCGTGTTCTCAAACGATAGGGCGTTTCGAACGGTCTGGGTCGGTTTAGCGACTGGTTCGGACCGAGCGAAATTCCTTGCCGTCACAGTTGGTATCAGAGCTTTGGTTTACCAAGCTCAGAGAACAAGACACATTAGAACTATACGAAAGAATTCATCAGATATTGGGTTAGTAAAATCCAATGAGGATGACTCGTTAGAGATGGGATCAGTAGTATCCTAGAACGAGTGTGAAGAGTATATTTTTAAAATGAAAACAAATCTTGTTTTGAAATATAAATCAATTATTCGTAGTTGATTATCTATTTATATTGAGTTGGACAATCCAGTATATATAGATTTTGCGTATACGTCTGATCCGCGTGTATTCGAAGTTTTAATATACTGGATAGATATAGAATCATACTCTAGTGGCCCGAAGATGATTCTGATGATTGACTAGTCGTCATTAGTATTCATGTTCGAGTAACGAAGGTGTGATATCTATATATTTCCATTAGACTGGTGTGAGAACCAAAACTAATATAGTTAGAATACATTGTTGTGGATTGGCATCAAAAACATGATTTTCTTTATATGTAGTAAAATTTATGAATTTGAAACATTAATCCACTAATTGATTGATGTTTGTGATGTTTGCTTATTTGTTTGCTAATTTTGAACCATTATGCCTAATTGAACCAAATATTGAACTGTATTGAAAATTGGTCGCATCTGCTTGCATATACATATATATCATTGAACAGGTCATAGCAAGGAGGCTAGAGCAGAGAATAAAATTTGTTTGCCCGACAAATAGGTACATGTTTACTAATAATTTACTGTTTTGTTTGGGTGATGATGATTTTATGAGCCTATTGGCTAGCCGCTTGGCTTTTTCTTTTTCTTTTTGAGATCTGAAGGACCGGGGAAGCTATTTGAAATTCCCCGATGCTCCCGGTGCAGGGGAGGTTATGGCGAAATTTTTCAAAAATTTAGGGTGTTAGCCAAATTTTTGAAATTTTAGAAATTCTCAGAAACTGAAAAGTTGGGAAATGGAAGCCAGGTCGAGCGTAGAGTTGATTAATCAAACCACTTTCGACTTTGTTCCTTTTCGGGGACGAAAAGTTTTAAGTGGGGGAGATTGTAACAACCCGAAAATCTGGGCCAGTTTAAAATTTTTATTTTGGCAATTTTAGCGAATTTTGATTATTTAAAATGAATTATTTTAAATAATATCGACGAGAAATTTATTTTGAATATAATTCGAACATATATAGTTATACACGTCGTCGTTAGAATTTAAATAATTATATATAATTATAAAAGGAATTGAAAATGGCGCGGTAGTTCGAAAATTCGATTTCTAATTTCAAATGAATATACAGAATTCAATATTAGTCAGAATTGAACGAAACAAGAAATATTTGAATCTGTATAACTATATCTTTGTAACGAAGTTAACAAACTGGGATTTCATCTTAGAAATGATAAGATATGTCCAGTTTAAAATTAGAAATAGTCGCTGTGGAATTTATATATATTTTTATATATATAAGGCCCTTAAAAATAGCCGTTTTGCAAACGACCTCGGATTTCGACGAAACCAGTTTTGTTGGGTCCGTGAGGTTAAGTTATTGCTAGGTTTCAAATTTCATAATTTTTCGAATCAATATGTGAGCGTGGCAAAGGAAAACGCGTTTGACCAGTTTCAGTTGATTTTAAATCGACTGGAAATTGGCCATTTTTCCAACGGTCTCAGAATTCGACGAAACTAGTTTTGTTAGGACCGTATCGTCAATACGAAGCTAGAAAATATTTTTCTGGAATTTTTCTAGTTAGTATGTGACCCCGGTAATTTGAAATGCACGTTTAAAATTCAATATAGTGATTTAAATGTAAATTCAACGGAAGCTAATTGAAAAGATCGAATCAGCTTGCGATACATATCCCATTGTGTTCGGAATAGGGGTAATTAGCTAGGGATGATAGTCGGTGGGTTTCGTTTGGAGTTTAAAATAAAAAGTTGCTTTTTTGAAAATAAATGAAATTAAATATTGTAATTTATATATAGCCCCCCCCTTATTTCTTTCCCTCTTCTCTCTCTTACTTTTCCCATCTGTAATTAAAAAAAAGGGGATCGATCTCTCAAATCGATGGCAGATCGCCATCGCTCCTCCACCGAAGACCACCGCGCCCTTCCTGGAGTTCGCCATCGCCGGAGTTCAGTCCATCCGCTCCCTCCTCTTCTCCTTCCCCATTCAGCAATCCGCGCACCTTAGTCCCAAACCCATTTAAATCCCAAGCCCGACGCCCTGAGCAGCACCGCCGATCGTTGATGGCCAGCGCGCCACAAACCCCTCCCCCCCCACACTCGAAAAAGGTCAGTTTTTAATGATTTTTATTTAGAGTATAAAAACTGATATTTTATATATTTACAAAACTGTTTTTTTTATATTTACAAAGCATAGATTTTTATATGAGGAAAAACATAGAGTTTTATATAGGAAAAACATAGAGTTTTATATAGGAGAAACATAGATTTTTATATAGAAAAGCATAGATGTTTATAAGTGGAAAGATTCGATTTTTATTACCAAATAAAGATTAGATTTTCTTTTTTTCTTTTATATGCAATCACTTCAAATAAAGACAAGATTTTATTTGAAATAAAGATAAGGTTTTTATTTAAAATAAAAATATAATTTTTATTATGGAGAAGATATAAAAATATGATCTTTATTGTGAAGTGAACAATTAAAAATATGATTTTTATATATTGAATAGCGAAGTCAAAATTCGATTTTTATATATTGAATAGCGAAGTCAAAATTCGATTTTTATATATTGAACTTCGATAGAAAAATAGAATTTTTATATATTGAACTTCGATAGAAAAATAGAATTTTTATATATTGAACTTCGATAGAAAAATGGATTTTTATATATTGAATAGCGAAGTAAAAATTCGATTTTTACATATGTAGTGAAAGCAGCAACGAAGATGACAAAGATGTGAAGCGACGAAAATTTCTATCAATGAAGTGCCAAGGAGCTAGGATAGCTATCGGTGAGAATTTCTCACTCTTCAATTTCTTTTCTAGTTATATATATATATACTAGGATGCAGACGGTGCTTAGTAGCACCCGACACAATCGTCCACAGACCATGGACTTGTTTGTTTGGCTGTTTGGTTATTGATTGTGATATTGGTTTGAATGTGGTTTGTGGTGTGAAAAATCGAATCGATAAATTGGTTAGGATTAGACGTGCGCCGTTATAAGGCGAAGGAGTAAGGCTAGGTTAGACTCTTACTCCAAATTTTGTGGTTTGCATAATGAAATTGATTTGATTGATGTGTGAATGGCGTGGGCCTTCACTAGACCGGGGATAAGGCTAGGCCTTGTCCCGTTTCTAGTATCGTGCCGTTATGCCGCCGAAATTTTCTAAAATATGTTAGAAAAATAAAAATATCATTTTATAGAATAAATGAATTGAATAGAAATTCATAGATTGAAATAAAATGTTTTATTGTTAAAAATATAATTTTTAACGTGAAGTGAATAAAATAAAATATTCATTTATAAACCGGACGGTTTGTTTATGTACACCTATTTGAATGACATTGATTGGGACGATAAATTTTACACATCGCCCAACAGCACAAATAAAATAGGTGTTTGATTGTTTGAAACCCCACACGGGTGTTGGGATGAAATTTGAAGTTCACTCATCCTGATTGATTAAATATGTCGATCGATTGATTGACATGCTGTTGTAAGCGTTAGATATCTATATTTGATGCTTATACAGTGTAGTGCACTTTGGTTGATGGTTGATTATTTTCAATGTTATTATATACATGTGTTGTATGAAAATCCATATAATTAACTTTATATGGTAATTGATTGGGCCTCATTCCAATTTGAAAAATAAAGAATATTATAAAATAAAAGTTCATTTGTTGACAGTACTCATCCATTGAGATTGGTCATGTGTTGAACGAAATATTTTGATAATAACAACTATTTTGAAAAAGAAATATTTGAAATAGAATGTTTGAAAATAGAAATTTATGAAGCCGTGTTGATTAGATTGACGCCATTTTGACGTGAACGATATTTATATCGATTTTAAAACGATTTCGAAATGAATTGAATTGAAAACGATTTCGAAATGAATTGAATTTAAAACGATTTCGAAATGAATTGAATTGAAAACGATTTCGAAATGAATTGAATTGAAAACGATTTCGAAATGAATTGAATTGAAAACGATTTCGAAATGAATTGAATTTAAAACGATTTCGAAATGAATTGAATTGAAAACGATTTCGAAATGAATTGAATTGAAAACGATTTCGAAATGAATTGAATTGAAAACGATTTCGAAATGAATTGAATTGAAAACGATTTCGAAATGAATTGAATTGAAAACGAATTCAAATTGAATTGAAAGCGAATTGAAATGAATTCAAATTGAATTGAAATTTGAATTGAATAGAGATGAATTTTAAAACGAATTTATAAAGAAGAATTCAATTTTGATTTGAATTGAAAAGAAGGTTGAAATAGCTTTTGAAACGATTTTAAAACTATTTATATAATTCGTTTTAAATAGAAATCGACGAAATATATATTATATATATTATATATATAATATAATGGCCTGAATAGAACGCGCCGCGCCGCGGCAGTTCGCGAATTTCGACCATTTATTTCAAACGGACATTACGGGAGATCCGACCGTCGGATTCTCCTAAAACCGGAACCGTTGGGTTCGTATCGACAAGAGCTTTCTAAGGAATGTTAGAAATTTGAAATCTAACGGTTGGATTTGGAGATACGTCCAAATCAAATTCGAAAAAGGTCGCTGTAAGTGCAGTTCGATGGCCATTGATGGAAATCGACTGTACGGACCTTGATAAAATTATTAAAAATAGTAATAATTTGTGTAAAATCATAAGGAATGATTTAGAAAGAATTGGGATGAAAAACTCCATATTTGAAAAGATAAAAATAGATTTTTATCGAAATGAACTAGTTTTGAACTAGAATTATAATTCTATTTATTTTTAAATAAATAAATTGAATTCGAAAAGGGTTTTGAAAATAACCAAAATTTCCAATGATTGCATTGGAGTGGATTTGAATCGAAATTGTCTTCGGAATATTTCGATGTTAGAATTCGTGATTATACAGGTGTTGTTATGGAAATTTGAAAGATATATATTTATATCGTTATTTCCAATACGACGTTTGTTAGTCGTAGAATTTGATATTGAATATAAGCCGATATATTTTCTATTCAGAGCCTTGTATTGAATATCAAATGTGATTTGGGTTTGTCGTGAATGGTGTCTTCACTAACACTGTTCTTGAACCCAGTTGAGAAAAGATTAAATCTTTTTATTCAGATTTAATGAAGTGTACCAATTAAATAACATTTAATTGGAATAGAATTGATATTGATTTTTGGGTTTATCGTGAACAGTGTTTTAAATAACACTTGTTCTTTAACCCGATAATTAATGGAATGTGATTTGGGTTTGTCGTGAATGGTGTCTTCACTAACACTATTCTTGAACCCAGTTGAGAAAAGATTAAATCTTTTTATTTAGATTTAATGAGGTGTACCAATTAAATAATATTTAATTGGAATTGAATTGATATTGATTTTTGGGTTTATCGTGAACAGTGTTTTAAATAACACTTGTTCTTTAACCCGATAATTAATGGAATGTGATTTTGGGTTTATCGTGAACCGTGTTTTAAATGACACTGATTCTTTAACCCAGTCGAAGATTAAAACTAAGTGGAGTTTTAATGAATCTTTAATTAGATTGAAAAGATCGAAAATGGAGTATCACCAGTTTTGCTCCAGGCAATAGTTAAATCTTTAATTAGATTTGAACGTGAAATGGTAATTGAATTTACCGATAACACTGTGGTGTTAGATATGAAGTATTACCAGTTTTACTTCATGGGATGAATAGGTTGGGATTGGGAAATTAAAACAAATGATTACTTCGGTAAAGTTCGTTGATCCCGACTAATTCGAATTGATATTCAAAGATAGATTAAAGAATAAATTCAGGAATTTATCTTGGATAAAATTAATGGGAACCTTTCCCTATGAATGTGAAATTTAGAAACTAACTGTCGGTTAGCTAAGCAGAATGGTTTTCTGGATATTGATCTGATGTTGGTTTCGGCCTTCGGGGTTAATATTTGGGGAATTATTCTCTTGATTAATTTACGGTTAGTGACTAATGAATTGGAATGAGGCGTATGTTGTGTTTGTGTAACACTTTTATAATATATACGCGAGTTATTCGGAAAGACCGGGTTTATCCCATTCTGAATAACTGATACGACGATAAGTCGAAGATGAAGACGATGGTCGAAGACCGGAGGTCTTCACGTCGTTTGGGTAATTACTGATGATCTTGATTGGGCTGTACACCCAAGAAGATGGAAACAGTTAGTGATCGTCCAGACGTACTTGGAGATCGATGGATATGCGGGGTACTAGGTGCCTCCGGTTTCGTTCAGACCCAGGACGGACTTGTAAATGGACTGTGTGTCTGACATCGGATTTCATTCTGTGTGACTGATATCGGTTGCATAGGATGGTTTGCCTGTGTGGCATGCTAAGATGCAAATGATCAAGGCTTCTGTTGAAAAGCAAAGTCTTGTGGTGATGATCAAAGCACGGCCTTTGTGGCGTAGCTTTGTGTAACGTTTACCTCGCGTGTTTCACACCCGGTATGAACCAAAAACGGGAGACGGACCTCAGGGAGGACTTGCGTTTCTTTCTAGCTAGAAGTGGCGTCAGTGGTTTTACACGCCCTGACGAGTTTGACTTATGTGGTTGTTGCTGTTGCGAGGCGCCTCGGATTGATCGGTCGTTCTCGAACCGATGGAGTCATTCGTTGGCTCGTTTGCGCCCCAAAGGGCGGGGAAACGTAGTGTTCAGGCATTTTAATCCACATCGGTGGACCGGCCCTATCGCTCCTAGGGTCACTCGAGCTCTGATCCTGAGACATGGTAGGCTAGATTGTCTCGAATCGGTTGAGGACTATCTTTTGCCTCGGTTCATAGATGGAAATCCAATTTCCAAATACGTAACTTTGCGGTTTTATTTGTAAACCTATATATGGCGACATAGTGGCATGGGACGCTCATGTCGCCTATGATTGATACTTATGATTTGAAGTTGTTTTATACACTATGCACTTATTATAGTATCAAATAATCTGTTTTAAAACGTATCAAGCATTCTTTGGCTGTTATAAGGGAAAACCCTATCCCCCGGCTTGCGTTGCATTGTGTGATAGGACCTGGGTCTTATAACAGCTTCATTCTTCTTTATTTAGCATTGCGCTGTTTGTTTTATGCACTGGTATTCTTGGGAGGAAACCCGTTCCGTGTTATACGGCGTGGTCCCTTGATTTACCTAGCTTTAAAAATAAAGATTAACTGTTTTAGTTCTCACACCAGTCACATGACTGACCTGGAGTTTATTGTTTCAACCTAAACTCTGGGTGCCCTTATTTCGACACGGGCAGCTAGTAGTTTCGGTTTTTGCAGATTTATATTCACAGGATCCTGGTTTACAGCTGGAACGATATCCGGAAAGCTTTGTATCCGTATATCTACTTCTAGTTGTGCATTGTATTATTTTCCGCTGCTATGTATTTAAATGTAATTTAAATCTCTGATATTTCTGTGTAATATTCTTTTAAACTCTGTATATTCTTGTAATCTGATGCATTGTTGTTATATACAATGAAATGTTCTTCTGTATGCGTTCTGATTTGTCGTGTTCTCAAACGATAGGGCGTTTCGAACGGTCTGGGTCGGTTTAGCGACTGGTTCGGACCGAGCGAAATTCCTTGCCGTCACATCGCACCTATTAGGGTGTATAATCACCTGATCTAGAGTTTCATTTACTTCTAAAAATCTATTGTCGATGCTGTCCCATTTGGGAAACAGTTGCTGATCCCAACCATTGGTGATATACATTCGATACACTCAAGAGAAATGAGTGGTTGGTCATGTGTGACCGGGTTGCAAGATGTTCTTGTTGAACCCAGTGTATTCCTCTCTAGAGGTACACTAGCGAAAGGTGGTTCCATACCTTGTCATAGATGGAAATCCATTACCCAATACGTGCTCGCAGTTTTGATTGTATACTATATATGTAGAACGCGAGATGGAAGCATTTCTGCTAGATGATTATTATATTGTGATTGATAGACATTATTATAATATCAAAAGGTTTTTGATATAATGATAATTTGGATTCTCATAAGGGAAAAACCTGTTCCGTTATACGGCGTGGTCTTATGAGATATCGTTTACTTGTTCGAACTGTTTTAAAATGTTTCACTCACACCAGTCCGTGTTGCGTACTTGGTGCATGTGTCGCATGATAGGGGGTTCTCGCTTTTTGTTAGGTGGCGAACGGGAGACTTTTACTCCTACATGTCCCGAAAATGAGGGTTGGTTGTGAAGTCGAAAGGCCGGCCGTAAAATATGGTGCTGGGGTGCCAATGTAAACCCCGGTGGGGTATTACCTTGCTGCTTTGGGGATTGGGGGAGAGGATGGTTGCAAAGCCGGAGTTTATTTTGTTTTGTTTTCCCTAAACTCTTGGGTGCCCAATTTTGTATGGGCAGTCAAGTAGTCGGGATTTACAGATACTTGAAGAGCTGGAGCAGGAGGCTTCAGGATTTTATAGCTATTATTATTCCGCTGTGTTGTAAGTGCTGTACTTTGATAATGATGTGTATACATATACTAATTTTATTCCAAGGATATATTATCTATTATATGTTGTTCATTCCGCTGTGAGATTCGTGTTACTCTGATGGTGTGTTCTTCTTCTTCTTCTTCTTCTATTCTAAGTTTCTATCTTATCTATTTCTCACCCTCTGTTTTCTTTCATTAACTACAGGGTTTTTCGATGTTTGGTTAGTCGTTATTGAGTTTATGTCGATAACCAAAGTCCTTGAAAATCGGGTCATTACAGTTGGTATCAGAGCTTAAGGTTAAGTAATTACCTTGGCTCTGTGGCGTGACTCAATAGAGATGGGGTTAGCAATACCGTAGATTGAGTTGAGTGTATATATACGAGTGGGCATATTTGTTGACTAACGTCTGTGGATGCAGGAAAATAGGTTGGAGGAATCCAACCGGATTCCTCAAAAATATATTATTTGTTTGTTTATTTGTTTGCATATATACTGTCATATATGATGTGTTAGAAACCCTGAAATAAATAATTGGTTGTTTGGTGTTTAAATATCACTGGGCCTGACGGTTGATTTATAAAATATCATGGAAAGGATATTTGAGATTTTAAAGGGAAATTCTATTTTTTTTCTAAATAGAATTTGAAATTCGAATAGAATAAAAATATTAACTTGTTTTGAATATTTAAAACAAGAAGTTCGTTTATAAACAAAGTTTAAAAAGGAGGTGAAAAGAATTATCATTGAATAATTTAGAAATATAAATACAAGTGTGAATTTGAAAAGGGAAATTTATTTTTCCAAAGTAAAATATTTATTTCAAATGAAGTTGAAGTCGAGACTTGTTTAAATATATATAAACAAGTAATATAAGGCGATGTTTACAAAGAAAGGTGAAAAACCATAAATTGGATAATATGGATATTTTAAATTCAAATGGAATTTAAATAAAGGGAATTCAAATTTAGATTTTGAATATAGAAATTTAAATGGAATTTGTTTTTAGAAATTGAATGGAGTTTGGATATAGAAAATTCAAATATGAATTCAAATATAGAATTTGAATATAGAAATTCAAATGGAGTTTAAATATAGAATTTGAATATAGAAATTTAAATGGAGTTTGAATATAGAATTTGAATATAGAAATTCAAATGGAGTTTGAATATAGAATTCAAATAGAATTGAAAATGGAACTTGAATATATGAAATGTAAGTGAAATGGAATTCAATTAGTTTATAAGAAGGTTGAAAATATATTTGAACATGTCATGTTCAAATATACAAGTGAAGTAGGCAAATAATTAATTAACGGATGTTTTACAAATGTTTTCCTTTACATTTGTTTTACCAAACAATTTCCTTTGTATTTGTTTTACGAATAATTTCATTTATATTTGTTTTACAAATAATCCCTTTATAAAACTCTATTTGTTTTATAAATAATCCCTTTTGATTTTCCTATTTATTTAACTAACAAATAACTCATTTTAATATATATCCTATTTATTTAACAAATAAATATCTCATTTATAAAATCTTATGAGTTTATAAATATTTCCCTTCCATTTATAAAGATTTTCCTTTATTTATAATTCCACTTAAAATGATTTCCTATTTATAAATATTCCATTTATAAATAACTTCCTTTTATAAAATCTTCTTTGATTTTATAAATATTTTCTCTTTTATAAAATCCTTGGATTTAATAATTTATTTATTTTCAAATATCACTTTGAAAATTCCCTTATCAACATTCCGGTATGTTATGGTATTTAACATATCAAATCACGTTGGCCAATATCGTCCAAACACACAAAATCGACAACAAATTATATATCACATCATATATTACAATATATGAACAGAACAGTATTATAAATATTGAGGAACCCAGTTGGGTCCCTCCAACCTGTTTTCCTGCATCACAGATGTTAAATAACACGAATGTAAAATATTCTGATAAACATAATCAATATTCGATTAACGATATATATATATATATATATCGTTATCTATATTTTCAACCAATACATAAACAATTCAACCAAACAGTTAACACACATCAATCAGTCAACATTTATCAGGATTTTATAGCTATTATTATTCCGCTGTGTTGTAAGTGCTGTACTTTGATAATGATGTGTATACATATACTAATTTTATTCCAAGGATATATTATCTATTATATGTTGTTCGTTCCGCTGTGAGATTCGTGTTACTCTGATGTTGTGTTCTTCTTCTTCTATTCTAAGTTTCTATCTTATCTATTTCTCACCCTCTGTTTTCTTTCATTAACTACCGGTATTTTCGATCCTTGGATGTTCGATATGTGTTGTATATCGGATAACCAAGATCGACTTTTTCCGGGTCGTTACAATTGGTATCAGAGCTTAAGGTTAAGTAATTACCTTGGCTCTGTGGCGTGACTCAGTAGAGATGGGGTTAGCAATACCCTAGATTGAGTTGAGTGTATATATACGAGTGGGCGTATTTGTTATTGATATAAAAATTGTTTTATATTGTGGAGATTTATTGGTTGAGTTGTTTATGGGTTCTGATTGATCAGTTTGATCCACTGTATCGGTGGGAGTTTATAAACACTCGAACACGATGAACCATCATGGTATGTTTTGAAAAGGGGGTAAATGAAATAATTTTACCCCAAAGTTTATTTTGATATAAAGGATTTATATTGGAATGATTATAATATATTGGATATATTGGTTGTTATTATAATCGAGTAAGATTATAATGGAGATGGTTATATATATATATAACCAAGTAGAATTCGTATAAGTGTTATGAAGCGAATTAAATCTGAAATTTAAACCAGAAATTGAATTAAAATTCTGGAAAATTGGATAAGTGTTTGTAAATGGATTTGGATTAAAATATATGTAAATTTTAAGATCCTGGGAGATTTTAAATTGTTTTACAGGCATGGTGAATGGTATTTTGAAAAGATTTCAAAATAGAAATGATTAAGTGATATAGTACTGAACTCGCTTCTCTAGCTGGAAAATAATTCTGATGATGACTGCGCAACATCATCAGTGTTCATTTTTGGGTTTGTAAGTGACAAATTTCTACCAAGATTTTGTTTTTGAATTGTTTTGCGAAAACAAGTTGTTTTGAATCCTGAAAAGGAAAGTTTGATTTTCGATATGGTAAACTGTTTAAAATCCCCAGGGAAAGATTGTTTGGATTAAAACCAAATTTGAATTGAAATTTGTGAAAGCAATTTGGAATTAAAGTAAAGCCAGTTAAGGGGTAATTGAAATTGAATTGAAATCGAATCAGATTTTGGATTGTGAAATAGGAATCTGAAATGGTATTGGGTTGGTGAGTTAGAGTTTGAAATCGAGACTGGAGCTCGAATTTGAAATGAAGTTTGACTTGGGTATAAGCCTATGATTTGGTTTGAGGATAAAAACTGATCGGAGTTTGATTGGGATAACATTGGTATATGCTGAGTTGATAGCATATGGAAGTGATAGAGTTGATATGCCCGACAAAAAGGAACAAGTTAATATTTCATATGGTATGAGATTTTGATGAGCCGAATTGGCAAGCCGCTTGGCTGTTTTTTTTTTTTTTTGGGTTGGAGATGGCCCAGAGAGGCGAGTTGGAGTTTGACCTATTGACCAGTACAAAGGAGGTGCTGGCGAAATTTTTCAGAAATTTAGGGAGTTAGAAAATTTTTAGGATTTTTGAAAATTTTTGTTGATAAGAATTAATTAAATATTTAATTGAAATTAAATTGGTTCAGTGAAACTGGAGTTAAGAAGTGTAACAACCCGTATTTTCAATAACCTGTAATAACATAAATCGAGGCAGAAGTTAATTCTAAAATGGGAATCAAGGGAAACGGGCTATGCCATTGCGTTCGTCTCGGAAAAATACGCGAAATAGAGTCCGAGTTTTCGAAAATCGGAGTCCGTATGACCAAGATATGGCCTCGCGAAGTTTCACGAAAATTCCCAAATTAAAGTATACTTAATTAAGTGAAATGGGTTGTGTAGATATATATATATATATATATATATTGATATATATATATATATATATATATATAATTGAAAATTTAATAAATAAATATGCAAAAATGCTCAAAACAGCGAATTGGGAGAGGGGAATAACCGAACCGGCCGATTTTTGAAGTCGACCCGAGCCCGCTGGGTCGACTAGGGGTTAATCCAGGGTGTTTGGCTGTCAACCCGTGGGCCGATTCGCTCAAGTGCAGATTTTGCATTTGAATGGTTCTCATGGTCCATCTTTAATCTAAAGGCCCTAGATGGTTCCTACACTTGACTTCTTCCCCAAGACATGCTTTGATGGCTTGGATTGAATCTAGGGTTAATCCTATGGCCTAAAACACTTGCCTAATCTATAAATAAGACCCTAACCTACCCTAATTCATTCATAATTAAACCTAGTAACTAAACTATGGCAAAATGCTAGCTCTCATGGCCTCCACTAATTTTATGAAGAGGGTTGCATGCTAATCACTCTCTAATCAACCTCTAATCTCTTCTTAGCATCTTAATCTTCTTCATTTGGTGTGCAAAGTTGCTAGTTGTGAGTTTCTATCACTTTGATGATCTTTTGGTAAACTAATTAGATGAGATGTGATGAGATTTATGGTTTTGTATGTGGGTTAATGAGCTTTGAATCATATGATATGATGTTAGCATTAATCTTATGTTTATGCATGTTGAGTATGTAAGCTTATGCAAGTTTAATATGATGTATGTTATGTTTGCATGATGCTAAATATGCAAGTTGTGGGCTATGTAATCATATGCATGTTATGCAAGTTCATGGTAATATGCTATGCAAGTTACATGTATGTAAATATGCAAGTTACATGTTTGTTAATATGCAAGTTACATGTATGTAAATATGCAAGTTACATGTTTGTTAATATGCAAGTTACATGTTTGTTAATATGCAAGTTACATGTATGTAAATATGCAAGTTACATGTTTCTTTATATGCAAGTTACATGTTTGTTAATATGCGAGTTACATGTATGTAAATATGCAAGTTACATGTTTATTAATATGCAAGTTCATGATGACACATTATGCAAGTCTATAAGCTAATATGCAAGTTTGTTATGCAAAATGAATATGTAAGTTATGTGACATATTATATGCAAGTTATGTGACATGTTATGCAAGTTCATATGCAAGTTATGTGTTTGTTAATATGCAAGATGGCACCTTTGAAACATGTTCATTCATATGCAAGTTGACACCTTTTATATGTGTTATATCATGAACGAAATTACGTGGGAACGATGGGGTAATTAAATGCATAAGTTAATAAGATTGTGTGAAATTAATATAATTATGCATAACACAAAATAAATAAACATAGTATGGGAATTTGCCTATTTGGTTAGGTGTACCCATACTATGTGTTGGGAATTTACCTATTGAGTTAGGTCTACCCCATGGGAATTTACCTATTAAGTTAGGTCTACCCATGTTAAGAAAACTTGATTAATTAGGGATAATTAATATAAAATTATGAGGGTGATTAATTAGGTGTAATTAATTGACTAAGACACGAGGTTGGACTCAGTTGTAGCGTAAAACTGCCCGGACCCAACCGGCTTAACCAGTTGCTACAAATGTTAGCCCAATGTGAGAGGTCTTAGGCACAAACTAAATACGTAATTAATGTAAAGACACGAGGTTAGACTCTGTTATGACATAAGGCTGCCCGGACCCAACCGGCTTAACCAGCGGTCATAAAAGACAGTCTAATGTGAGAGGTCTTTACAAAGGTTACGTTCTTAATTAATTAATTAAGAAACACTTAACCACATTAGCATGTAGAGGGACATGAGGGGTTAAGTGGGTGCCTCGGGTGGCATGAGAAAATCTAGTGGTTGCCTTGGGTGGCAATAGAAAATACGATTAGAATACTTAACCAAAATGGAACATGTAATTAAAACATGACTAAAGGGTTAAGTGGGATATACTAGAAAAAGGGACAAGCTTAGGTGGGTAGCTTGTGGAGGCCCATTTCAACCAGTAACCCATACGTATCTTTGTGGGCTCGACCCATGTCGAGGACGGGACACGCATACTGGGCTTGACTGTAAGAGGCAAACGGGTTAGCGGTGGCAACGCAAGTCCAACGGGCTTCATATGCGTGAGTGGGCCCGGGCTGGTAGGTAAGCCGTTGTTGCATCGAGTAGATATAAGCCGTGCACCTTTAGTTTCATCAGGTTGCCACATTGGGGAATGATACATCCCACGGTGGGGCCAGCACGGGTATCTACGTTAGGGAGCCGATCGAATGGGAAGTAGTGTGTACACCTAGTGGATTGTAGGGCCCCGTGGCGCCTACTTGGTCACCTAGGGGTACGCAGGTACTAATTAGTAAATTTTATAAGTCCTTGGGTGGGATCAACCTTTAAGTTAGGAACGACTGGTGTGGTGCAGTTTAGTAATTTACCTTAGGGAGGGTAGATGCGTCTTTATCCTTTATCTTCGTTTAGTTGACTGCTTAGGGTAGCCATTCATCCCTATATGTTACCGTATATCAGTTTATGTCTTCTCTGGTTACTTTAACGATTGTATTGTTAAAGTTATAGGACTCGCTCAGACTTATGTCTGACCCTGTTGTTTTTATCTTTTTCCCAACCCTCAGGTCCTACGGTGGATCCTAGCAGTAGTGGAGCTTGATCGGATTGCTGTTCCAGTCTTTAGGAGCTTGGATAGATGTAAAGCTCCAGTTATCCAGTTATCTTTTCTTTTGTTTGGCTATTGTATGAGAGTGGGATTATGTACTTCTTTATTTTGATGGATATTGTACTTGACCTTTATTGTGGTTTTATGATGTAACCAGACATGTTTTACTTCCGCTGTTATGAGATGATGTTTTAAAATTTCAAGTACTATTTATATCTGCCCTGTTGTAATTTTTCTGTTCTATATTCACTAAAATACTCCACCGATGCTATGGCATTCCCTTAGTGAGTGATCATAGCGGGAGTGGGGTGTTACACGTGGTATCAGAGCTTAAGGTTACCAGAACAGATAAAATTTTTGAGAAAAACTACTTTCTAAGAGTATTTTCGAAGAAAGTATTTTTAAAAGCATGTCTTCTAAGAGAAAAAGTTTTTGAAAAAGAAAAGCATAATCCCCAATAGCCATATCTTTATCTTTCGGAATCTCCTTTTTGAATCTTTCCTCTTTCGTTTCAGCATGGCTGAAGATCTTAACATCCCGGAGGGTTTAGTTATACCACTATGGTATAGGAGGTTGCAAGAGGCTAGGGCCGCGGCTGCGGGTCCGGCCAATGCTACTACACCAGAGACAACCGCTCCTCCTCCTCAGCCTAGAGTGGATAATTTTGCTAAGGTTTGCAAGGAGTTCAAGGCTATAGGAGGAAAACCTTTTCTTGGTTCAGAGACTTTCGTAGAGGCTAGAGATTGGCTTAAGGAAGTGGAAGAGTTGCTAGATATCTTTGAAGTGGAAGAGGGAAAGAAAGTCAAGTTGGCGGCTTGGTTAATGAAGGGAGAGGCCTCATTCTGGTGGGAGGTCACTAATGGAGAACGCCCTGTTGACTCTTGGGCAGATTTTAAGCAAAGGTTTGGGGCTAAGTTTCTCTCAAGGGCGGAAGAGAATCTGTTTATGGAGAAGTTCTTGAATTTGAAGCAAGGGAATCTCACGGTGAAAGAATATGTCAACAAATTCAATCAATTAGCAAGGTTTGGCATAGAGTTGGTGAATACACCGGAGAAGAAGGCTTTGAGGTTCGTTAGAGGCTTGAACGAACCATTGCAAGGAATAGCTATGACTCACATTCCTATGGGGGCCACTTTTGAGAAGCTTGTCTACATGGCACTTATGCATGAGGATGATAAGAATTCTAAGGCACCAGAGAAAAAGGGGGATCAGAAGAAACCGCAACAACAACAACAAGGCAAGGGCGGAAAAGGCAATGGTGACAAAAAGAAGACGAAGAAGAAGTGCTTCAATTGTGGAACACCAGGACACCTTAGTAAGGATTGTCGCAAAAAGAAGAAGACCGGTTGCTTTCATTGTGGTGAAGCAGGGCATCTTGTGAAAAACTGCCCAAAGAAGGGGCAGAAGACGGGGTCTACCTCAGGAGGCCAGGTGCAAGCTCTTATAGCACCACCTCAGTCAGGGGGGCAAGTTCAGGTTCTCTCAGTTCCACCGATTCAGCAGAGAGGTAGAACTATTTCCGTTGAAAGTCTGGTTTTTCTGTTTGATCATCCAGTTCGTACTTTGTTTGACTCTGGCGCATCGCATTCTTTTATCTCATCATCGTTAGTTGAGTCACTGCACTTAGACACCAGTCTAGTTGATGATCCCTTGGTTGTCTCAAACCCAATTGGGGGCTCCATATATCTGTCTATGATATGTTTGGGTTTGAAGATTTCTATACTTAGCGTTGAGTTTAGATGTGATGCTTTTGTATTGGGCTTCACGGGCTATGGGCTGATCTTGGGCATGGACTGGTTATCCAGTAATGGTGCCGTTCTTGATTGCGAAAGGAGAGTTGTCAGGCTCATGACCCGCTTGGGTAACACTCTCGAGATCTCTTGCAATCCCATGGAATCTGTTTTGCTAAGTTATCTTGAATCGCTCGATGCTTCGGTCGAGAGTTTGTGTTCTGTCAGAGTAGTCCGGGAATATCCGGATGTGTTTGAAGAAGTAAAGGGTTTGCCTCCGAAGCGGGAGATAGATTTCCGAATTTATTTGGTGGATAATGCCAAACCAGTGTCTTTGCCAGTACGCCACATGGCTCCTCGTGAGAGAAGAGAACTTCATAAGCAAGTAGGGGAGTTGCTTGAGAAGGGGTTCATAAGGCGAAGTATATCGGAGTGGGGAGCTCCAGTAGTGTTTGCCACGAAGGCGGATGGGTCCCTCAGACTTTGTGTGGATTATAGAGAACTTAATAAGCTCACGAAGAAGAATAGACACCCATTACCGAGGATAGATGATCTCTTTGATCAGTTGGTTGGCGCATCAGTATTTTCGCAGATGGACTTAGCTACAGGGTTTCATCAGTTAAGAGTGGCGGAGGACAGTATAGAGAAGACTGCTTTCCGGACTCCGGATGGTTTTTATGAGTGGCTAGTGATGCCATTTGGGTTGACAAACGCCCCCGCATACTTTGTTGATCTCATGAGTAGAGTGTTCAGAGAGTATCTGAATAAGTTTGTAGTAGTTTTTGTGGATGACATCTTGGTCTTTTCCAAGAATGAAGAAGAGCATGCCTTACATCTCAAGGAAGTGTTGGAGACTCTTCGAGCGCATAGTCTTAAAGCTAAATTCTCTAAATGCCATTTTTGGAGAAGAGAAGTGCGATTCTTAGGGCATGTGGTCTCTTAGGAAGGGATAGCTGTGGATCCCGCAAAGATAGTATCTATCCAGGATTGGAAAGTTCCTAGAAATGCTACCGAGGTAAGAAGTTTCTTGGGGTTGGCAGGATATTATAGGAAGTTCATCAAAGACTTCGCGAAGATATCAGCCCCATTAACCCGCTTGACGAAAAAGAATCTGGTTTTCTCGTGGGATGTAGATTGTGATGATGCTTTCCGACGGTTAAAGAGAGCTTTGACCACCGCTCCAGTTTTAGTGCTCCCGGATGGGAGTAAGCCGTTTGTTGTTTATACCGATGCTTGTGGAACAGGATTAGGCGCAGTCTTGATGCAGGAGGGAAGGGTAATAGCCTATGGAGGGAGACAATTGAGAGTGCATGAGAAGAATTACCCTACCCATGATCTAGAGTTGGCCGCGATTGTTTTCGCACTTAAGTCTTGGCGCCATTATCTTCTTGGTGAGAGATTCGAGTTGTTCACCGACCATAAATCATTGAAGTACTTATTCTCTCAGAAGGATTTAAACTTAAGACAGCAAAGGTGGATGGAGTTCTTAGCATCCTATGATTTCGAGATAGCGTATACCCCTGGTAAGGGTAACGTGGTGGCAGACGCCTTAAGTAGAAAAAGGCTATCTTTGAGTCCATTGTTCGTGGAACGACGAAGCTTGGAGTTTCTTTCTTTGTTTGACTTCAGACCTTCTGTTGATTTTGTACCTGGTTTGTTGGCATCCTTGGAGGTTAGACCTACTCTTTTGAGACGGATTGGCGAGGCTCAGCGAGACGACCCACAGTTGGTTGTGTTGGTAGAGAAGCTTATAAGAGGGGAGTCGTCCAGCCATTTGGGTAGATACACCATAGATGATAAGGGATGGTTGCATAGAGACGGTAGACTTTGTGTACCGCAAGATGAGGGTTTGAAGAAGGCTATTTTGGATGATGCACATCGTTCAAGAATGACTATTCATCCCGGTGGAGACAAAATGTACCAAGACATGAAGGGAGTTTTCTTCTGGGCCGGTATGAAGAAAGATGTGGCCGAGTATGTGGCTAGATGCTTAGTGTGCCAACAAGTTAAAGTGGAGCAAAGGAAACCCGGTGGGTTGCTACACCCATTGGAAGTTCCACAGTGGAAGTGGGATAGTGTCTCGATGGATTTCATCGACGGGTTACCGAGATCGAGGAAGGGCAATACGGGAATTTGGGTTGTGGTAGACAGACTTACCAAGAGTGCCCATTTTATACCCGTAAAGAGTAAGAGGACCGCTCCATGGCTTGCTTCAGTCTATGTTAGAGAGATTGTTAGATTGCATGGCGTACCATCCAGCATTGTGAGTGATCGAGATCCTATTTTCACTAGTGAGTTTTGGAGAAGTTTGCAAGAGGCGGTAGGGACTCAGTTGTGTTTGAGCACCGCATATCATCCTCAGACGGACGGTCAGACTGAGAGGGTGAACCGTATCTTAGAAGATCTTTTGAGGCTTTGTATCTTGGATTTTGGAGGTACATGGGAAGAACATCTTCCTTTGGTGGAGTTCGCATATAATAACAGCTTTCAGTCCAGTATTGGTATGGCTCCTTTCGAAGCTCTTTATGGAAGGCCTTGTCGATCTCCTACATGTTGGTGGGAATCTACGGATAAGATCTTGCTTGGGCCGGATATGGTTAGAGAGACTTCAGAGAAGATCGATTTAATTCGAAAAAGGATGAAAGCAGCGCAAGATAGACAGAAATCTTATGCGGATCGGAGAAGGACGGATCTTGAGTTTGAGGTTGGGGACATGGTTTTTGTCAAAGTATCTCCATTGAGAAATGTTGTTCGCTTTGGGTCCGTAGGGAAGTTAGCACCGAGATTTGTTGGGCCGTTTCCTATTAAGGAAAGGATTGGACGGATGGCATATAGGGTGGAGTTGCCCGACAGACTTAGTGGTGTTCATGATGTATTCCATGTATCACATTTGAGGAAGTGCTTACATGAGACCGCGGAGGTGGTAGAGCCGAGCTTGCTTAGAGATGTAGAGGTAGAGCGTGATGCGACGATTCGACGAGCTCCTACTCGCATCCTTGGGTCAGAAACTAGGAAGTTGAGGAACAGAGAAGTTCAGCTAGTTAAAGTGCAATGGGGAGATGACGAAAGCAATGCTACTTGGGAGACGGAAGCAAAGATGCGTTCTTTGTATCCATTTCTTTTTGAGAGTATGTCTTTTAACTTCTCCTTTATTGCTTGTCTAGTACTTATCTTATCTTTAGTATATCCTCTCGCTAATACCTATGACCTTTAGATAGGGTAAAACCTATGGTTGAAACATGTGTTTGAAACATGTTATGGTTGATGGATGCATATGGATGCAATTGTTTGCTAGTGGTTGCTCGTGGATGCATATACACACACATTAGGCACTAGATCGGCTCAGTCACTTCATGTTGCATATTGCATAAATGGATGTGGTAGTTAGATTGATGGATGTATCATGGCTGTGTTATCATATGGATGATGCATTTTTGTGTATGGTTGTGCACGCATGTAGAAATTTGTATGTGTCAATAGGGTTTCGCATACATATTGGATGCATGGCACTATCATGGTTTGCATTAAGGAGGTTTACTGTATCAGTAACCGCCTGATTTTCGCATTAGGTAAGTACATATACACACACTTTTGCATATATCCATCCAGCATTTAGAATCTTGTAAGGACAATGATTGCTCGTGGATGATGCTTTGAGTAGATGGATGATTGGATGGTAGGATACGTTCTTCCTAACTTGAAGATTTCGGGGACGAAATCCTTTAAGGAGGGGAGAATGTAACAACCCGTATTTTCAATAACCTGTAATAACATAAATCGAGGCAGAAGTTAATTCTAAAATGGGAATCAAGGGAAACGGGCTATGCCATTGCGTTCGTCTCGGAAAAATACGCGAAATAGAGTCCGAGTTTTCGAAAATCGGAGTCCGTATGACCAAGATATGGCCTCGCGAAGTTTCACGAAAATTCCCAAATTAAAGTATACTTAATTAAGTGAAATGGGTTGTGTAGATATATATATATATATATATTGATATATATATATATATATAATTGAAAATTTAATAAATAAATATGCAAAAATGCTCAAAACAGCGAATTGGGAGAGGGGAATAACCGAACCGGCCGATTTTTGAAGTCGACCCAGTAATCCAGGGTGTTTGGCTGTCAACCCGTGGGCCGATTCGCTCAAGTGCAGATTTTGCATTTGAATGGTTCTCATGGTCCATCTTTAATCTAAAGGCCCTAGATGGTTCCTACACTTGACTTCTTCCCCAAGACATGCTTTGATGGCTTGGATTGAATCTAGGGTTAATCCTATGGCCTAAAACACTTGCCTAATCTATAAATAAGACCCTAACCTACCCTAATTCATTCATAATTAAACCTAGTAACTAAACTATGGCAAAATGCTAGCTCTCATGGCCTCCACTAATTTTATGAAGAGGGTTGCATGCTAATCACTCTCTAATCAACCTCTAATCTCTTCTTAGCATCTTAATCTTCTTCATTTGGTGTGCAAAGTTGCTAGTTGTGAGTTTCTATCACTTTGATGATCTTTTGGTAAACTAATTAGATGAGATGTGATGAGATTTATGGTTTTGTATGTGGGTTAATGAGCTTTGAATCATATGATATGATGTTAGCATTAATCTTATGTTTATGCATGTTGAGTATGTAAGCTTATGCAAGTTTAATATGATGTATGTTATGTTTGCATGATGCTAAATATGCAAGTTGTGGGCTATGTAATCATATGCATGTTATGCAAGTTCATGGTAATATGCTATGCAAGTTACATGTATGTAAATATGCAAGTTACATGTTTGTTAATATGCAAGTTACATGTATGTAAATATGCAAGTTACATGTTTGTTAATATGCAAGTTACATGTATGTAAATATGCAAGTTACATGTTTCTTTATATGCAAGTTACATGTTTGTTAATATGCGAGTTACATGTATGTAAATATGCAAGTTACATGTTTATTAATATGCAAGTTCATGATGACACATTATGCAAGTCTATAAGCTAATATGCAAGTTTGTTATGCAAAATGAATATGTAAGTTATGTGACATATTATATGCAAGTTATGTGACATGTTATGCAAGTTCATATGCAAGTTATGTGTTTGTTAATATGCAAGATGGCACCTTTGAAACATGTTCATTCATATGCAAGTTGACACCTTTTATATGTGTTATATCATGAACGAAATTACGTGGGAACGATGGGGTAATTAAATGCATAAGTTAATAAGATTGTGTGAAATTAATATAATTATGCATAACACAAAATAAATAAACATAGTATGGGAATTTGCCTATTTGGTTAGGTGTACCCATACTATGTGTTGGGAATTTACCTATTGAGTTAGGTCTACCCCATGGGAATTTACCTATTAAGTTAGGTCTACCCATGTTAAGAAAACTTGATTAATTAGGGATAATTAATATAAAATTATGAGGGTGATTAATTAGGTGTAATTAATTGACTAAGACACGAGGTTGGACTCAGTTGTAGCGTAAAACTGCCCGGACCCAACCGGCTTAACCAGTTGCTACAAATGTTAGCCCAATGTGAGAGGTCTTAGGCACAAACTAAATACGTAATTAATGTAAAGACACGAGGTTAGACTCTGTTATGACATAAGGCTGCCCGGACCCAACCGGCTTAACCAGCGGTCATAAAAGACAGTCTAATGTGAGAGGTCTTTACAAAGGTTACGTTCTTAATTAATTAATTAAGAAACACTTAACCACATTAGCATGTAGAGGGACATGAGGGGTTAAGTGGGTGCCTCGGGTGGCATGAGAAAATCTAGTGGTTGCCTTGGGTGGCAATAGAAAATACGATTAGAATACTTAACCAAAATGGAACATGTAATTAAAACATGACTAAAGGGTTAAGTGGGATATACTAGAAAAAGGGACAAGCTTAGGTGGGTAGCTTGTGGAAGCCCATTTCAACCAGTAACCCATACGTATCTTTGTGGGCTCGACCCATGTCGAGGACGGGACACGCATACTGGGCTTGACTGTAAGAGGCAAACGGGTTAGCGGTGGCAACGCAAGTCCAACGGGCTTCATATGCGTGAGTGGGCCCGGGCTGGTAGGTAAGCCGTTGTTGCATCGAGTAGATATAAGCCGTGCACCTTTAGTTTCATCAGGTTGCCACATTGGGGAATGATACATCCCACGGTGGGGCCAGCACGGGTATCTACGTTAGGGAGCCGATCGAATGGGAAGTAGTGTGTACACCTAGTGGATTGTAGGGCCCCGTGGCGCCTACTTGGTCACCTAGGGGTACGCAGGTACTAATTAGTAAATTTTATAAGTCCTTGGGTGGGATCAACCTTTAAGTTAGGAACGACTGGTGTGGTGCAGTTTAGTAATTTACCTTAGGGAGGGTAGATGCGTCTTTATCCTTTATCTTCGTTTAGTTGACTGCTTAGGGTAGCCATTCATCCCTATATGTTACCGTATATCAGTTTATGTCTTCTCTGGTTACTTTAACGATTGTATTGTTAAAGTTATAGGACTCGCTCAGACTTATGTCTGACCCTGTTGTTTTTATCTTTTTCCCAACCCTCAGGTCCTACGGTGGATCCTAGCAGTAGTGGAGCTTGATCGGATTGCTGTTCCAGTCTTTAGGAGCTTGGATAGATGTAAAGCTCCAGTTATCCAGTTATCTTTTCTTTTGTTTGGCTATTGTATGAGAGTGGGATTATGTACTTCTTTATTTTGATGGATATTGTACTTGACCTTTATTGTGGTTTTATGATGTAACCAGACATGTTTTACTTCCGCTGTTATGAGATGATGTTTTAAAATTTCAAGTACTATTTATATCTGCCCTGTTGTAATTTTTCTGTTCTATATTCACTAAAATACTCCACCGATGCTATGGCATTCCCTTAGTGAGTGATCATAGCGGGAGTGGGGTGTTACAAGAAGTGAACAAATAAGTTCTAACCAGTCAAGAGGGTTTGTTTTCCACCTTAGCAATTTCGAGGACGAAAATATTTTAAATGGGGAAGAATGTAATGACCCGTGTTTTACGGTGTTATAATTAATTTATTTAATTACATAAATAGTGATTCAGATAATTTAATGGCTGTTTAATTAAAATATATTGAATATTTAATTAAAATAATAATTAAATAATATATTTAATTCTGAAATAATCAGAATTAGTGGAATTCACGATATGGTGTGAACTGGACAATTCAAAATATATAATTCAGATTAGATTTGAATTATAATAACGAATATATTATTTAAATGAAGTTTGAACGTATAATTATGTTATAATTAAAATCGAGCTCGAAATGGCGCGGCAGTTCGCTATTTGGCGATTTGAACTTCAACTGAATGTACAAGATTCGTTTTAAGCCGGATTTCTGTGAAACTAGAAACGTTAGGAGCTGGTGAAGTATATTTTTCTAGTGGAAGAGAAAAATTGGGATTTCGTCGTGTAGATTTTGATTTATGTCCAAATCAAATAGAAAAGTCGCTATGGAATTCCCTTTATAATTTATTTATATTTTAAAAGGATTTAAATATAAATGGAATATCGATATAACTCTGATGATGAAATATTGAGTTAGATATTCATATAGGAATATTCTGAAGCTGTATGGTATTCCACTGTGAATATATACGATAATATTTATTTATAAATATTAAATTTAATTATTTTTAAATATATTTATATATTTAAAAGGGTTATTTAGAGCTTTAAAAATAGCCAGTTTTGCAAACGACCTCAGAATTCAATGAAACTAATTTTGTTGGATCCGCAATATTAAATTATTGCTAGATTTCAATTTTCGTATTTTTGAAGTCAGTATGTGGCCATACGGCTTTTTAGAGTGAAAAACAATTAGTATTTTGACGGTTAAAAATACGTTGTGTGAGCAAACGGAGTCAGAATTCGACGAAACCAGTTTCTTTGGGACCGTAATGTCGAACTCTAGCTACATGTCAATTTTCGTGATATTTAGGCATCGTGTGTATTCATAGGGATTTTTAGAGTGTTGAAATAAATATAAATGTAAATAAAAACTAAACTATCTAAGAGTTGTGAACCTAAACTAGGCCACCAATGCATCGTTTCAGCCACACAAACATTTTTTGACCCCTTATATAATGCCTTGGAGCCGCCGCATTCATTCTTCAGGAAAACCAAATTTTTGGATACTTAGAAAATCAAAAGGAAATTCAAAATAAAAACTATAAATCCTAATACTTGTATATATGGGTTCCCTAGATGATTCTCTTCGATTCTATACCATTTTTGAGGCATCCGATTCAGGTTTGGTGAATCCGATTGGTGACAGCGGTGGTCGCGGTGTTATAGGGTTCAGGATTTCCGAAGATTTGTGGAGAAATAGTTGAATCTAAGTGCGTATTTGAGTTCAGTGTTCGAATTGGCATGAACTGGGTGTCGTTGGTGGAGTACGGTGACCAGTTTGGTGGTCCGACGTCGTACAACACCTGGAGGGGGTTGCAAGGAGGAAGACTTCGAGCTTGGCAAAAATGGTATGATGGTGGAGCATTTCAAATGAGAAGAATGTTGGTTCTGGTTTCGATTTAAATCATCAAGTATTGATCGAGATATTGGGGTGGACATTTTCGTGAATGGCCATTTAATAAGGCGGGTTGGTACTTCGTGTATGGGGAAGAAGGATCCACGTATGGGCTTTGCAATGAAGGATGGTATTGGGCCGAATTAAAGGTTAAGCCCAAGTGATGTTTTATTTTAATTAAATTCAAATTAATATTTGTACAATAAACTTGTAGACTTAATATCTTTACCATACGATATCAGAATCACGAACGGTCGGATCCGTTGGGACCGTATGGACGGTGGCTGCACCATGGAACCGACTGGAAGTCCATTGGAGCTCGTTTGAATTTATGGCGAAATAAATTATTTGATTCAAATCAAACAAATAGTTTATCGTTCTTTAACGATGAACTGCCAAAGTGAGTAAAACTCACCAACTCTGAACAGTTCTATTTTTATAACGTATATTTAGAACTGATAAATATCTGTTGATTGCTGTGTGTTAACTGTTTGGTTGAATTGTCTGTGTATTGATTGAAATTATAGATTAACGATATATATATATATATAAATCGTTAATCGAATATTGATTCTGTTTATCAGAATATTTTATATTCGTATTGTTTAACATCTGTGATGCAGGGAAACAGGTTGGAGGAATCCAACTGGATTCCTCAACATTTATTTTACTGTTTTTCATATATTGTGATATATGATGTTTTATATAATCTGTTATGGATTATGTGTGTTAGAACGATATTGATCCTTGTTATTCGATATTTTAAATATCATAAAAAGACCCTGGGATGTAAAAAGAATTATTTCAATGTATATTGAAATAAAGGGATTCTATAAAATCAACAGATTTTATAAAAGGAAATATTTCGAAAGTAAATAAAAGGAAAATGTTTATAAAACGAATAGTGTTTTATAAAAGGGGAAAATGTTGATAAAACAAATAGAGTAGAATAAAGGAATATCTATTTATAAAATAAATTGAATAAAGGAATATTTATTTAGTAAATAAATAGAATTTATAAAAGGAATATTTAGTTGGAAACTAAATAGGATTATAAAAGGAATTTGACGAGATAAAAAGGAGTAAATCAAACGTAGTTTATCAAAAGGAGTTAATCAAACATAGTCTATCAAAAGGAGTTAATCAAACGTAGTTTATCAAATAGAGTTAGTCAAACATAGTTATTTAGGATAAGTTACCAGTTAGCACGTCTGCTAGTGTAATTCGCAGGTCTGCAGATGCCTACGGCAGTCGGATGTTTCCTGAGGGAATCAGGCATAACCATTGTGATCGCTGCGATCTAGAGTTAAGAGAATGGAGTTAAATCAAATATAGTTATTCGAAAGGAGTTAATTGAATATAGTTATTCGAAAGGAGTCAATTGAACATAGTTATTCAAAAGGAGTCAATTGAACATAGTTATTCAAAGGAGTTAATCGAACATAGTTAATCAAAATGGAGTTAAACAGAAATTGGAAACTGACTAGAGATTAATAAGTTGAATGGTTTCCTGAGTATCGATCTGATGTTGGTTTCGGCCTTCGGGGTTTATACTTAGGAAGTTGTTCTCTTGTTAGTTTATAGTTAGAGTCTGATAGATGTGGAAGAATAGTGATACGTAATTAAGCCATGGAAATGTTTTCCAGCGTTAATAACATATATTTTCTAATTATAGAAAGTAAGGAAATATGAATATATATATATAAATATAAATATATATATATATATGGTTGATGTTTGATCGATATAATTTCCCTTTGGAAATGATATCGTTGTTTTCATACGTGTTTTTCTTTGATAGTTAACTCACCGACTATCGAAGTTTTGACCATTTTAACGTTGTTAATATATAGAGACTGGTTGGATTATTATCCAAAAAACCACTCTGTATTGGCATAAGCGTTGCGAATCATATATGCCAAAGATAATTGAAGACGGAGTAAAGTGCAAGGGCTGTTGTATAAATCTTAGATAACAGTGCCTAAGATGGATATACTGAATAGTGCCTTCGGTTTGTCCAGTCCCAGGACGACCTGTATGGACGAAGGTCTGACAGAGTATATCTGATAGATCGCGTATGTTGATCTCTTCAAACGTAATCACGTTTGGTGGCGGAGGAATTCGTTTCTCTTAGCTGTATACCCGTGTTATTTTTGGATAAATCAATTTGTGATTTGGCGGGTATGACGATGTGACATTCTAAGTGAATGAAGATGTGGCATGTAAAAGATAAGCGTAGCTTCTAGCCTCACATCCGGTAAATGACAGAATTCGGGCAGGCAGCATGGCTATGTAGGTCGCACCTATTAGGGTGTATAATCACCTGATCTAGAGTTTCATTTACTTCTAAAAATCTATTATCGATGCTGTCCCATTCGGGAAACAGTTGCTGATCCCAACCGTTGGTGATATACATTCGATACACTCAAGCGAAATGAGTGGCCGGTCATGTGTGGCCGGGTTGCAAGATGTTCTTGTTGAACCCATTGTTTTCCTTTCTAGAGGTACACTAGCGAAAGGTGGTTCCATACCTTGTCATAGTTGGAAATCCATTACCCGGTACGTGCTTGCGGTTTTGATTGTATACTATATATGTAGAACGTGAGATGGAAGTGTTTCTGCTAGATGATTATTACAATGTGATTGATAGACATTATTATAATATCAAAAGGTTTTTGATATAAAGATAATTTGGATTCTCATAAGGGAAAAACCCGTTCCGTTATACGGCATGGTCTTATGAGATATCGTTTACTTATTCGAACTGTTTTAAACTGTTTCACTCACACCAGTCCATGTTGCGTGCTTGGTGCATGTGTCGCATGATAGGGGGTTCTCGCTTTTTGTTAGGTGGAGAATGGGAGACTCTTACTCCTACATGTCCCGAAAATGAGGGTTGGTTCTGAAGTCGAAAGGCTGGCCGTAAAATATTGGGCTGGGGTACCAATGTAAGCCACGGTGGGGTATTACCTGGGGGAGAGGATGGTTGCAGAGTCGGAGTTTATTTTGTGCTGTTTTCCCTAAACTCTTGGGTGCCCAATTTTGTATGGGCAGTCAAGTAGTCGGGATTTACAGATACTTGAAGAGCTGGAGCAGGAGGCTTCAGGATTTTATAGCTATTATTATTTCGTTGTGTTGTAAGTGTTGTACTTTGATAATGATGTGTATACATATACTGATTTTATTCCAAGGATATATTATATATTATATGTTGTTCATTCCGCAGTGAGATTCGTGTTACTCTGATGTTGTGTTCTTCTTCTTCTATTCTAAGTTTCCATCTTCTTACCCTCTGTTTTCTTTTATTAACTACCGGGTTTTTCGATGTTTGGTTAGTCGTCATTGAGTTTATGTCGATAACCAAAGTCCTTGAAAACCGGGTCGTTACAGCTGAGGTTTAGAAGTTGATATTTTATTTATCATTTACTAAATCAACGAATTTAGTAATAATTATATATTAAATGGAGATTTCGAAAATAAGAAGATTTTATAAAACTGTATTTTAAATAAACTAGTGAAGTGGTATTTGTTGGTATTAGAATGAACATGGGTTTTTTAATTACAACTCTTATTTATCTTAAGATAAGAATGTTGTTGATCAAGGTCTGAGAGGTAATTAAAATACCCCAACTTGAACGATATCAGAATTATCGAAGGATGATATTAGTTGTAATGATAAAGAAGTTAAAAGCGATTTATTATGAAAAATAATAATACAACATTATTCGAAGAATTTGTTATAGATATGATGAGATTTCATTATAAAAGAAAAAAAAGATTGGAGGGAATATGTATTGATATTTCCAAAGTAACAGTAATAAAATGGGCTAGAAAATATGGAATGATATTTTCATAATCAAGGTAATTAAAGGCGTTGTGAAAATATAATGATAATTTCGAAGTAAAGAGATGAGTTTAGAATGAGTTATTCTAAAGGAATAAGGGACGATTACTGTTTCAAATAACGATGCAAAAAGGAGATATCGTAACGATTGTTTCGCGAATTATAAGAGTCGAACCAATTTTCCGATTTTGGATAATAAGAAATGTCGTAGCGAATGATTTGAAATGATAATTAAATGAAAATTTTGATATGATATCAGATATTTTTCTAAGTATTAAAAAGAAATGGTTTGAGAATATTTGTATATAAAATTAGAAGTGAATACTGTGTTGAAAGATTTTGAAGTTTTAAATAAACCATCCTTTAATTATTTTTAATTAAAAAGGCCAAGTAACACTGTGTACTCAACTAGTAGATCCATTTCATTTTTGTCTATTTGATAGTTAAATAACCAACTATCAAATTTTACCCATACGATTATTGGTATGGAAAGACCGGGATCGAATATATATTCCAAAACCATTCTGACTAATAAATACGAATACGTGAAGGATATTAATCAAGCTGGAGCTATAGAAGACCATGGATCTTCATAAAACGGAAGAATCACTTACAATCTCGGACTGATCCCTGGAGATATATGTGGTTCTATCGTGGTTGAAATCTTCGGATTACAAGGACCACTTCCTACTGATCCTTGGGGTTATACGCATATAGGATGTGGTAGGAGGGTGCCTTCAGTTCATCCTATTCCTGGATGACTTGTATGGAAGAGTATCAGACATAGTATTTCCAAAGGGGTCACGTATATTGATTTCTTCAAACGTACCAAGTTGATGGCGAAGAATGGTCGTTCTCTTAGTTTTACACCCAAGGTATTTTTATGGACGTTAATTAGTGATATCTGATGGATCTGACAATGTGGAATTCAAAGTGAATGGAGACATGCTATGATGAAGAATACGCTTAACTTCTAGCCTCATCAACTGGGAAATGGTACAAAATCGGGTAGGACGCATAGCTATATGGGTCGCACCCATCAAAAGGGTATATCATTACCTGCTCTGGAGAAATCAAATGCCTTCGGTTGTCCCCTTTTATTTTTGTATGTACGCTATCAGTTGGTTGGATGGCCCCCAACCGTGGTGATGATATATTCGGTACTCTCAAGAGAAAGTGAGGGGCCGGTCATGTTTAGCCTGGGTTGCAAGATGTTCTTGTTGAACCCTAATATATTAATCTCCGGAGGTACATTGTCGGGAAGGTGGTCCCGTACCTTGCCAGGAAATCCATTCTCCAATAAGCGCTCGTAGTTTTGATTGTATACTATATATGTGGAGCGTGAGATGCAAGCGTTCTACTAGAATGATATTTACTTGTATTTAGACACTATCATAATATCAGAGTAATATTGTTTTCAAAAATGTTTTCGGTTATCGTAAGGTAAAAACCGTCCGTATTTATATGTGGATTCGGTCTTACATTATCCTTTTCTTTCGAAAAGATTTTGACGTTAAAATCAAGTTGTGTGGTTCCTTTAAAATCAGTGTTTTTTTCACTCTGGTTCACCAGACTGACCCGGTGTTTGTAATGCTCAGGTTAGACCGAGCTGTACAGGTTCAGGTTATCGGTTGTTATGAAGAGACGAGATGGAGGAGTTCAGACGTATGATATATATATATATATACACACACACACTATTCCGCTGTGTGTTGTATAAGAGGACAGGTTATTATAACTGTCCAGATGTGTGATATACTCTGAAAATTGTAAGTTTTATTTCAGGCTCTTAATAAAGGTTTATTTCTATATTATATTTTGTTTCACTGTGATGTGAGACTCTATATTGTGTTGATTCTTCTTCTTCTATTCTAATATTTCTTTCTATCTTATCTTACCCACTAATTTCTTTCTAATAACTATCTGCTTTTCTTTGCATTTTGGGTTGGACGTGACTTGTGATTGTCAACTCAAAGGGTACACAAAAGTCAGTATGTTACAGTGGTATCAGAGCAATGGTTTAGTAATAACCTAGGCTCTGTGGTATAACTCAATAGAGATGGGGTTAGAAATACTCTAGGCTGAGTGGAGTGTATATATATAAGAGCATATTTGTTGATTTTATATATACAAAAGTTTTGTATTGTGTTGTTGATCGGTTTAAATTGAACTGGCAATTGATACAATATTGTTTTGTAAAGCAGGTAAATGAAATAATTTTATCCAAACTATATTTCATATAAAAAAGAAATAATTTTCTCATAATTATTGATATTGGCTTATCAATTGATTTGAATGGGAATTCAAATGAGATTGTGAGTGGTTTAATAAAACCAGAAGAGAATGTTGAATATTAAATTCGTGAATAAGGGTTTAAATATATGATTAATTAATCAGAATTTAACTTTAACTAAGTTAAATTAATTTGGCAGGAAAATGGAATAACTTGGATATGTTGAATGTTTGTTTATTGAATGATAGACTTCTTGGATATTATAATTCATCAATAGGAATGAACTGAAAACTAAGAAATTAATTTCAATATAATGAATTTGAATAAAATTAATATGAAATGAAACTGAAATGATTTAATTCTGTATTTGTTACAAGCATTGTATAATGAGTTAGTTCAGGTTGGAAGAAGAGAAAAAGATGTTAGTTGCTTTGCTTGGTTATTAGAGTTTGGTTGCCTGACTAATAGGTAAACCTAAATTATACTGATTTGGGCGACTGATTTTATACCCCTGAGTTGGATCGCCATTTGGCTTTGTTTTCTTTGGATCAATATGAGAGGCCCGAAGTGGTAGTTGTAGTCGTTCCAATCGAACAGTACAGAGGAGATACTGGCGAATTTTTCGTAAAATTCTAAGACTTAGAATATATTTTGATAATATTATTTTGAAAATAATTGGGTTTGGACCATTACTCTTACTTAGTAATTTCGGGGACGAAATTCTATTAAGGGAGAAGATTGTAACGATCCGAATTTTCCAGTTATTTGAATTCGAATATTTAAATTTGTTTGAGTATTATTTGTGGAATATAAATAGATTTTTAATATTGAATTCATTAATAAAATGAAGATTGAACATTTATATTTATATTTATATTAAAACGAGCTCGTAATGGCGCGGTAGTTCGTAATATTGAGTTTTGAACTTTAATTGAATATACAGAATCTGTTTTAAATCGGAATTCTGTAAAACAAGAAACGTTAGGATCGTATTAATTATAATTTTCTAATGGAAGAAAAAAATTGGGATTTCAGCTTATATGTTGAAAGTTATGTCCAAATCAAATTTTAAAATAGTCGCTATGGAAATCGTTTATAAATTACAACATTTATTTAATTTATTTAAGGGGAATTTTTATATATTTGGACATCGTTTTACTCGGAAATATTGATATTGAGTTGTAAATCTATATTGGTTGGATTTGAAGCTGTATATAATTTTATCTGGATGTATTCGATGATAATAATTTATTATTATTTTATTTGATTATTTTGGATTTAATTTATAATTTATCGATATTATATAAGCTGTGGAAATATCTGTTTTCCAAACAACCTTCATTTTTTACGAAATGAACTTTATTGGGGTACGTATAATTAGTTATTGTTATATTCCTAGTTTGGAGCCAATCAGAGTTATTTTGTCAGTACGTCAATTTTAATTGTGAACCGATAAATAAATTAACACTAAAATAAAGCTATTTTTTTAAATGGATTCGGAATTTGACCAAACAAGTTTCATTGAGACCGTATCGTCAAGACGTAGCAGCACGCCCATTTTCACTGCGTTTGGAGATCGTATGTGGAGGTGTGATTATTAAACGTGAACATTGTATTGTAATAATTCAACAAATTAAACAGTAATAAATAAAAGAATATAAATAAGGTAAACTTCTTGGTTAAGAAATGCGTACACATTTTTTTCAGCTAGTCTACCGTTCACTATCCGGTCTACATATTAAATCAAATGTAATGTTGGCAGCTGTACTAGATGGGGAGAAAGAGGTAGCAACGTGTAGCCTAAAAATTAGAATAGTACATATCCTACATATCCTATGTATTCTCTTTTCAGCATGTATGAAAACGTGTCTACCAGGACTGAAGCTCCTACCTAGGCCCTACCGTGTAATGCGTACTCTATATTGCGTGATGCCCAAACCATCTCTATCTATAAATAAACTGCCTCCATCTGCTCTTCATTTTTCTTTCCCACCGAGCATGACAAAAGGGAACCCAAAAGCTTCCTGCAGCAGACTTAACTGCAAACTCCATTCTAATTCTTCGAGCAAGCAAATTCAACCAAAAACTCTCGATTCACAAACAAAATAAAAGTTGCCATGCAGTAGAGCTATTCTTTCCATTTCGAAATAGACGACGTCCCTACAATCATCGTGGAGTTGCTTGGGAGGTCAGGCTAGATGGGTGGGTCGATGGAGCAACAACGGTGGCATGCCGGAGTTAAGGAGGTGTACGGTGTTGAAGTGATGCATGGACTAGTTACCATGAAAACGTGGGGACTGGTTCGAGTTTCCAGGAGCATCGGGAACAAGGGGATCGACCCAATTACAAGGCGAAGGCGTTAGTAGTGGATGTGGTATTGACGGGAAGAGTGCGGCATTAGGAAAGACTGCATGGTAGAAAAGTATGTATAGGGGGACGTGAAGGAAATGGGACAGTGGAGTGAAGTGAAAAATAAAAAGAAGAGAACGATGGGTTCATGTGACGACCCCAAACTCCGTGTGTACGTAAGTAAGGATAATCATTGGAATATAACACATAACAATTACAACAGAACATAAATAGAGAATTACAGTACAGAATGTCCATCAAATTACACTGGAAATAATACACCATCAGAGTTACACAGCATAGCCGGATCATACTTAGCAATAATACAATTTCAGCTTAATATAAAATGTCTACAGCGGAATAAAAACATAATATACTAAGTGAAGTCTGAACAACAAAATATGAATGGTAAAGTCCATCTTCTGCTCCATAGCTATCCAGAATGAATCTGCTAAACCTGTATACAAGGCTGCCCGTGTGGAAAAGAGGGAACCCGAGTTTGCAAAGTGAAACAAACTACGAGTCAGTCATAGGACTGGTATGAGAAATCTTATTAACGTATTCAATGATAATAAGGCTAATCACAGGACCATGCCGCTAATACGGAATGGGTTTACTCCATTGGATTGCCAGTGCACAAATAAAGTAAATCGTCAAACAACACAATGCTTTTTAGAAAAATGAAACCATTATAAGACTCAAGTCCCATCACACAATGCAACGTAAATCGGAGGATAGAGTTTTACCTTATAATGGTCAAAAATGCTTGATACGATAAAACGAATTTGGTATTATTATTAGTGTGTATATGTTTTAAAAACATTTCAATCATAATATCAATCATAGACGACATAGCTACCATATACTATGTCGCTGTACTAGTAATACAATCAAAACCGCATGGGTCGTATTGGAAGTTGGATTTCCATCATGAACCAAGGCAAAAGATAGTCCTTACCGAATTCGAGACACTCTAGCCCGTGCCTCAGGACTCAGATCAGGTGAGCCCTTGGAACTTCAGGCCCGGTCCACAAATATGTTAGTGGATTAATTATGCCTGAACAATACGTTTCCCCTCCCTATGGGGCGTAAATAGAGCCACTAGGGACTCAAATAACCGAGGCGCCTCATTCCATCAACCACATAAGTAAAATGCCGGGTCGTGTAAAACCCAAACACCACTTCTAGCTAGAAAAAAACGTATGTCCTCCCTGCAATCCTTACTCCCGTTTCTGGTTCATACGGGGGTGTGAGGCTCGCGAAGTAACGATACACAAAGCTGTGCTATTTAAAGATGTTCTTTGATCATCAACCACAAGGCTCTGCTTTTCAACAATAAGCCTTGATCAAATGCGTCTTGGCATGCCACATTGTCAATCCATACCATACCATTGATTTCTGCCAATATATAACCTCTAAGCTCGTACGTCTTATAGAAGGGTGTTAAACACCTAACAGATATATATTAAATAGAGATCAACGAATACAGTATAAAGGAATACAACGTCAGACATACAATCCATTTACAAGTCCGCTCTGGGTCTGAACGAAACCGGAGGCACCTTATTCCTCGCATATCCAAACAATCAACAATACGTCCGGATGGTTACCACTGTAGCCCCTTCAAGGTAGCTACTCCAATCATGGGCATCAGTAGCCACACATCCATTCGATATGAAGATCGTCGGTCTTCAACCACCGTCTTCAAATCTTCGACTTCCAATCGTCGTATAATTATTTGAAATGAGATTTAACTCGGTCTTTTCAAATAATTCTCGAATATATATAGTTCAAAATCATTTCTTTTTTCATTCCATATCGCTTATAATATTTTATAACGATTTATCGCTATTTTTATTTATTTAAAAATAGTCATTTTTAATTAAACGACGCTTCGGATCATTACATGGCCCTGGCGCTGCTTTCCTCAAAATTTGATTTACACATTCTCCAAATCTAACCGTTGGATCTTAACAAATTTTAAATCGTTGGAAAGATCTATTCAAAACGAACCCAACGGTTCCAGTTTTGGGAAAATCCGACGGTCGGATCTCTCGGTATAATCATTTGAAATTACGATTTCAAATCGCGAACTGCAGCAGCGCGATTCGTTTTATTTTTAATATATATACATATATATATATATATATAAAATTCATTCGTTCGATGATATCAAACTATTTTCGACTCAACCTTGACTTCTATAATATATGAAATCATATATTACATTAAAATGAAGTTTTCTTTTATTTCATCCTTATCTTACATTGAAAAATGTAACTTTTTATTTTATTCTTCCCTTACATTAAAACATGATTTTTTTTAGGTAAACATATTTGTATACTTAAACATGACATTTTCCTACTTTCCTTCTTTACATTAAAAATGAATATTTTAATGTAAAGATTCTTACATTACAAATAAAATGTAATCTCTTTCATTTGCAAAGCAAATGTAAATCCCTTTTCATTGTCAAGAAAATGTAATCCCCCTTACCTAATATAAAAAGGTGTAACGTCCCGGAAAATTTTCGACTTAGAAAATTTGACATACAACACCCGTCGATTATCCAAACATCGAAAATACTGGTGGTTAATGAAAGAAATTAGAGGGTGAGGAAAGATAAGATAGAAAATTAGAATAGAAGAAGAAGAAGGACACAACATCAGAGTAAACACGAATCTCACAGCGGAACGAACAACATATAATAGATAACATATCCTTGAAATAAAATCAGTATATGTATACAATAACATTATCATAGTGCAACACTTCCAACACAGCGGAAATAACTATAGCTATATAATCCTGAAGCCCCCTACTCCAAGCTCTTCCAGTATATCTGTAAATCCCGACTACTTGGCTGCCGTACAAAATTGGGCACCCAAGAGTTTAGGGAAAACAAAACAAGATAAACTTCGGGTCAGTCATGGGACTGGTATGAGTAAAACAGTTTAAAACAGTTTGAACAAGTAAACGATATCTCATAAGACCACGCCGTATAACGGAACGGGTTTTTCCCTTATGAGAATCAAAATTATCTTTATATCAAAAACCTTTTGATATTATAATAATGTCTATCAACCACAATATAATCATCATCTAGCAGAAACACTTTCATCTCACGTTCTACATATATAGTATACAATCAAAACCGCAAGCACGTATTGGGTAATGGATTTCCAACTATGACAAGGTATGGAACCACCTTTCGCTAGTGTACCTCTAGAGAGGAATACACTGGGTTCAACAAGAACATCTTGCAACCCGGCCACACATGACCGACCACTCATTTCGCTTGAGTGTATCGAATGTATATCACCAACGGTTGGGATCAGTAATCGTTTCCCGAAGACAATAGATTTTTAGAAGTAAATGAAACTCTAGATCAGGTGATTATACACCCTAATAGGTGCGACCTACATAGCCATGCTGCCTGCCCGATTTTTGTCATTTCCCGATTGTGAGGCTAGAATATTAACTAATGAGGAACTTGTAGAATGTCTCACAGCGCATGGAATAAAATATAATAATAACATACTTAACATAAAACAGGTGAGACAGTGCATAAGCTGATAACTAAAACCAACATCAACATCAGAGCAGCGGAAATCCAAATACAGCTTATTACAACTTTCCAAATTTACTGTCTCTAGAACAAAAGAAAACTGAAGTAGAAGATGCACCACTAATGCCCAAGCAGTGATCTTCAACAACACAGGGCGAATACTATATATATCATACGTGGAAGCCTCCTGCTTGTCTCCGGATCATCTACCCGTGCATCACCAGCTAACCTGTCTCTAGTCTGCTCGTGTGAGCAAGAGAAGGCTAGCGTCTCGTCAACTGCAAGAGCGAGCGATGAATTGGTGGAATGCCATTAGAACAGCCACTCCAGAAGATCAGGTTACCTGGGATCAGTTCAAGGCTCGCTTTAGCGAGAAGTTTATTCCAGCTGCCCAAAAGTCTGTGTTGTTCAAGAGGTTCTTGGAACTCAAACAGAACGGAAGGGCAGTTTCTAACTATATTGCTGAGTTCGACACCTTGTCGAAGTATGGACTATCTCTTATCGATACTCCTGAGAAGAAGAATGAGAAGTTCATTACTGGCTTGGATGGATACTTGGGGGAAAGGCTTATCAACCACATCGATGAGACTTTTGAATCGATTGTGGGGAAAGCTTTGAGATCAGAGAGTCTTTACCCTAAGTCAAAGACCGAGGCTGCATCTGCAGAAGGGCCAAAGCCGCAAGCAGGCGGTGGAGGCAAGAATAACTCTCAGAATAAGAGGAAGCAAGACCAATCTAAGGGTGTCCAGAAAAAGAACAAGAAGGATGTTGAGTGCTTCAGCTGTGGTAAGAAGGGCCATTATGCCAAAGATTGTCGGGCCAAGCCAGCGGATAAGAAGTGCTTCAGCTGTGGTATCAGAGCTCTAGGTTGCGTAGTTAACCTAGGGAAAGACACTAGGGAGAGATAGTACGTATATGAGAGCGCGTATTTGTGATTACTTTGGTTTTCAAATGCTATATATGTATATACTATCAGTAGTATAAGAATGAAGTCGTACTGCACTAGCACCACTATGGGGTCGTTAATCGTTTCCCTTTTACAGATTGACGATGAGCCGATATGCTAGAGGTGCTGGTAGAGGAGCCAATAATGGGAATACTGCTGACATGAGGGCGATGTTTACTGACCTCATGAGAGACATGCTTAGAGAAGTGCAAGGGGCAGCTCCCAATCCCGGAAATGGTGGTGGTCAAGTAGTGCAGGCACCGAGGGTCGATTTCGCTAAGTTGTGCAAGGATTACACATGTAACTTTGGGAGACGACTATTGGGGTCATTTCCCATGTTCATGATTTTTCCCAATTTTTAAATGACCATCTTACCCCTAGTTGGCACTGTTTTGGCCATAACTTTTGACTGGAAAGGAATTTTGACCTGAAACCACTTCCACTGGCTCCGGATGATGGTTTACAATTCCGTAGAGTGGTCACATTAGCCAAACGGACTCACCGTTTGGGAGATATGGCTGAAACAAGTTTCAGATGGTGAAAAACAGCTTAATTGGGCTTAACCGGGTAATTAGCAGCTAGGCCCAAAGGGGATTTCGGGATTGGAGACGTATAGGGGCATATATGCCAAGGATAATTGAAGATGGAGTAAAGTGCAAGGGCTGTTGTATAAATCTTAGGTAAAGATTGCCTAAGATGGATGTACTGAATAGTGCCATCGGTTTGTCCAGTCCCAGGACGACCTGTATGGAAGAATGTCTGACAGAGTATATTTAATAGATCACGTAAGTTGATCTCTTCAAACGTATTTACATTTGGTGGCGGAGGAATTCGTTTCTCTTAGCTGTATACCCATGGTATTTTTGGGGAAATCAATTTGTGATTTGGCGGGTATGACGATGTGACATTCAAAGTGAATAAATGTGTGATTTAACTATCAAAGAAAAACACGTGTGCAAACAACGATATTATTTCCAGATGGAAATTATATCGATCAATCATCATTTAACATTTACCTCTTTAGTTCATTAATTTACTTATCTCCTGTTTCCATATATTCTAAATTCTTATTTTCTATTATCAGAAAACATTTTTGATTCTTATTTGGAACACATTTCCAAAACTCCTTCATTTGATTTAAACTGGTGTTCAAATAAACATCGCTATGCCAACACAAACCATTACGCTCATTAACTAAATTCACTTAACCATCCTTTACTATCAAACCTTACCATTTCTTAGTTAAGAAGGAAGTCAATCAAGTTAGGGTATAATTACCTCTCAGACCTTAACTAAACAACGTTTTAACTTCGAAATAGTCAAAGTTTATCTTTTAAATCTTTAACAACTTCCTTACGTAACTCTCAGATTCTATTTACGTATCCACTTCTTTATTGAAAACGTTGGTTATAACGATAACGTTATAATCCCTACTTTCGAAATATCTAACTTCAATTATAACTTTTATTCTTTAATGTGATTAATTAACCTACTCTCATTTATTTATAAATAAATAAATCTTGATTTAAAAACTGGAAAGTATAAGTACTTTCCCGAATTCGACGTATAACTCTCTTTCGAGTAATCGCTATTTAATTAACTCTTCTTCGAATAACCTATATTCGATTTTCTCTCTTCGAATAACTTATATTCGATCTCTTTCTTTCGAATATGCTATATTCGATAATCTCCTTTCTTTCGAATACACTATATTCGATAACCTCCTTTCGAATAAATTATATTCGATAATCTCACTTTTGAATAACTTATATTCGATAATCTCACTTTCGAATAACTAAATTCGATTAACTCCTTTCGATTAACTTATATTCGATAATCTCACTTTCGAATAACTAAATTCGATTAACTCCTTTCGATTAAACTAACATTGATAACTCCTTTCGATTAAACTAACATCGATTAACTCCTTTCGATTAAACTAACATCGATTAACTCCTTTCGATTCTCAAATCGATTAATTCTTTCCTTTAACTCTATTCGAATAAACTATATTCGATTAACTCCTTTGGATTAACTCATTTGGATTAACTCGGTTTGATTAACTCATCTTAATTAACTCGACTTGATTAACTCCATTTGAATAACTCTAACTGGTTAACTTTAACTGGTCAACTCTAGCTGATTAACTCTAACTGATTAACTCTAACTGATTACCTCTAACTGGTTAACTCTAACTAGTTAACTCTAACTCTAATCGATTAACTCTAACTGGTTAACTCTAACCCTAATCGATTAAATCTAACTGGTTAACTCTAACTCTAATCGATTAACTCTAACTGATTAACTCTAACTGGTTAACTCTAACTCTAATCAATTAACTCTAACTGGCTAACTCTAACTAATTAACTCTAACTGGTTAACTCAAACTGGTTAACTCTAACTCTAATCGATTAACTCTAACTGGTTAACTCTAACTCTAATCGATTAACTCTAACCGAATAACTAATATTCGATTAACTCATTTCGATTTACTCTTTTGAATTAACTCCTTTGAATCATTTCTTTTTGAATTATCTCCTTCGAATTATCTCCTTTGGATTATCTCCTTTGAATTGTTCCTTTTCTATTTGTTTACTTAACAAATAACTATTCCCTTTTCAATTCTATTTATTTAATGAATAAATATTTCTTTTATCTTTTCTATTTATTTAACAAATAAATATTTCTTTTATCTTTCCTATTTATTTCCTATAAATATTTCCATTTAATCTATTTGTAAATGTTTTAGAAATATTTCCTTTTAAATTCTATTTGTAAATGTTTTACAAATATTTCTCTTTCTATTTGTTTTGCAAATATCTTCCTTTGTATTTGTTTTACAAATATATTTTCTTTATATTTGTTTTACAAATAATTTCTTTTATATTTGTTTTACAAATATATTTCCTTTATATTTGTTTTACAAATATATTTCCTTTATAACTCTTTTGATTTTATAATTATTTCCTTAAATAAAATCCTTTTTCCTTTTATATATAAAATCCATTGATTTTATATAAATAATTTATTTTCATAATATACTTTAAAAATCCCCGTTTTACATCCCAGTATTTCTTACGGTATTTAAAATACCAAATAACATTGATCGATATCATTCAAACACACATAATCAACAACAGATTATATATCATATCATATATCACAATATATGAAAGACAATAAAATAAATGTTGAGGAATCCAGTTGGATTCCTCCAACCTGTTTCCCTGCATCACAGATGTTAAACAATATAATTAACATCGATTTCATTTCAATATGAAATATTCTGCTAAACAGAATCAATATTTGAATTAACGATTTATATATATATGTATATCGTTATCTATAATTTGAACCAATGCACAAGCAATTCAACCAAACAGTTAACACACAGCAATCAACAGATGATTAACAGTTATAAAAATATAACTATTCAGAGTTGGTGAGTTTTACTCACATTGGACGATCATCGTTAATAACGATAACCATCGCTCGATTCAGACGAACAATTTATTTCGCTATAAGTTGTAACGAGCTTCGATTCACTCCCTGTCAGTTCCATTGCGTAGCCGCCATCCATACGATCCCAACGGATTTGACGGTTTGAAATTCTGATACAGTATGTGCGAGATATTATATTTATAAGTTAATACATTTATTCAGAATTAAATAAAACTTAAATTCATTTCATTTGGGCTTTACTCAAATACATTGGCCCATCTTCACCATCATAAGCCCACACCGCAATTCTCTTCTCTCCCAAAAGAAATGCCGTGACCTACTCCCTTCAAACTCCCCCTTTTCAAAGCTTCAGGAACTTCGTTCCTCCCTAATACTTGACGAACCCCAACACAAACCAATTCATTCCTCTTCTCATCTCATGCTCGTCCATCTTACGCCAATTTCTATCAACTCGCACTCCTCCTGATTTCACTGCGTCGAACAATAGCCTCACGGCCTCCTTCAAAAACCACCGAACTAAAACATCACTAATCCTCCTCACAATGGTCACACACTCTCTATTTCCACTCACAAACCCACATCCAACACTTAAACTAAGATCGATGCTCCCCATATCACACATTACCGAACCCTAGAACTGCGCTGTATGAAATCAGCGAACTAAAAGGTGTTTGATTCAGCCAAATCTTATATCAAAATGAAGAGAAATCCTTAAGCAACTCAAATATATAAGTATTACAATTTATAGTATTTGTTTTGATTTCTTCTTGATTTTACAAAGAGAGGAACTTCACGTTTTGGTTTTCTGGAAAGCAAAGCGGCGGCTCATTTCTTTTATAAGGGGGACGAGATTTCTTGTGTGGCTGAGAAAAGAGGATATGGCTTGATCATGTTCACCAATACTTATATTTTAGTTTTTTATATATTCATTTCTCCTTCTAAAAATCCGTGTGATCACACACGATATTCAAAAATCATGGAAATGGACATACACCTTCAGTTCGACATTACGGTCCCAACGAAACTGGTTTCGTCGAATTCCGACTCCGTTTGCTCACACAGCGTATTTTTAAAGGTCAAAATATCGACTGTTTTTCACATTAAAATCCCGTACGGCCACAAACTGACTTCAAAAATCGCGGAAATTGAAATCCAACAATAATTTAATATTACGGATCTAACAAAATTAGTTTCGTCGAACTTTGAGGTCGTTTGCAAAATTGGCTATTTTTAAAGCTTAAAATAACCCTTTTAAATATTAAATATATTTAAAAAAAATTAAATTAAATATTTATAAATAAATATTATCGTATATATTTATCGTGGAATACCATACAACTTCAGAATATTCCTATATGAATTTCTAACTTGACATTTCAAATCCCGATTAAATCGATATTCGATTTATAATGAAATTCCTTTTTAAAATATAAACAAATCATTATAAATTATAAAGGAATTCCATAGCGACTTTTCTAAAATTTGATTTGGACATAAATCGAAATCTACATGACGAAATCCCATTTTTTCTCTTCCACTAGAAAAATATACTTCACCAGCTCCTAACGTTTCTTGTTTCATAGAAATCCGATTTAAAACGGCTTCTGTATAATCGTTTAAAGTTCGAATCGCCAAATCGCGAACTGCCGCGCCATTTCGAGCTCGATTATAATTATAATATAATTAATACGTTCAACCGTCGTTTATATAATATATTCCTTAATATAATTAAACTCTAAACTGAATTATATATTATAAATTGTCCAGTTTACATATTATTGTGAACTCCACAAATTTTGATTATTTCTGAATTAAATATATTATTTAATTATTTATATTAATCAAATATAAATATTATTTAATTCAAGTTATCCATATCGCCAAATCGATATTTAATAATTAAATAAATTAATTATTCTACCGTAAAAGTACGGGACATTATAAAAGGTATTCTTTTTATTTGACATAAATATGTATTCTTTGATTTCATTCTTTGATTACATTAAAAATGCAAATTTTCATTTGTATATATGGTTACATTAAAAATGTAATCTTCTAATTCAAACTTTGTTTATATTGAAAATATAAATTTCTATTTCAATGTGTTATTACATTTAAAAATATAAACTTTTTATTTCAATGTATATTTACATTGAAAAAGTAAACTGTCTATTTCAATATCTATTTACATTGAAAATGAATCTTTTTATTTCAAGGTAATCTTTTCTTACATTATGTAAAATGTGATCTTTTCTTACCTTTTATTACCATATAGAAAATTTCTATTCCTTTATACATTATAGAAAATGTATTCTTTTCTATTCATTACATTAAAGAAAATGTATTCTTTTCTATCTTTTACATTATAAGAAATGTAATATCTTACTTTTATTTTAGAAAAGATGTAGTCTTTTCTCTCTTACATTACATTATAGAAAATGTAGTTTTTATTGACAACATGTTTTTTTTTTAAAAAAACATGTATATTTTTCTAATTGTCTACATTACATTAAAAATGAAATTTTTAATGTTAATATATTCTATTTTAAAAACATGAGCAATTCCCATATATTCTATATTTATATTAAAAATGAAACTTTTATTGTTAAACATGTTTTATTTAAAAACATGAACAACTTTCTCATTTCACTTATTACATTAAAAATTTAGTTTTTAATGAAATCAGTTTATTTTTATAACATGAACAATTCTTGAACAATTCATATATTACATTAAAATAAGTTTTTAATGTAAAACATGTCTAATTTTTATAACATGGATCAAATTTTGTTATTTTATCTTATAACATTAGAAACATGATTGGTTTCCAATTTCATTAAAAATGAGATTTTTGATGTTCACATATTTTTGATTTCAAAATCTGTTCATTTTTCTAGTTTTCTATTTTACATTAAAAATGTGATTTTTAATGTTCACATATTTTTCATTTCAAAATCTGTTCATTTTTCTCTTTTCTTATTTACAATAAAAATGTGAACTTTTTATTGTTTATAATAATTTTATATCACAACATGAATAAATTATAACTCACAAATATTTCAAAAAAAATTCGGCAGCATAACGGCAGGGTAATTAAAATCGGCACCGTCCCGATGTACGGCTTCTCGCTCTACCTTAAAGCCTCGCAGCTTTTGACAAGAGGGAATTATATAATCTAGTTCGTATGCAGATGATTTTTTTTTACAATATCAATCAATTTCTATTTCTTTTTCTTTTCAACCACAAACAAACACCAAAATTCAACCAATCACAGATCAATCAAATCATCCATGGTCTGTGGACGACGGGCGTTGGGAGTTTCTAAACTCCGTCTGAGTCCTAATATATTTTTATTAAATTTATTTCTGAATTCAGATATCTCACCTTGATTTGACGACGCCAAAAATTGTAACAAGCTCTAAAAATTTTCCGGTCAGTTTTAAAATATAGATTTCGTCGTCATGAGTCCAACGCTTTCAGTTTCGTCGAATTCTGATAAGAAACGAACGACTTATGACTTTACAAAGGTTGTAAACAATTTTAAAAGAAAATAAATTAATTAATTTATTCAAAAACACCTTCTTCCTCAAACTCAAATTTTGGCTGATGGGTTTCTAAGCTTCTTCAAAACTAGGGTTCAAATTCCTGAAGCACACAATGAACTAGGCCGCGATCGGACCTCGCCACACCGTCGCACTACGAATGGCGCACACAGGCCCCCCTTTGGTTAAACTCGCACGCCAGCTGTGGAGGTGCTCCGCCAACGAACGACGCCTATTTCGAGCTCTGGATCTCGAGCTACGAGCGACTGTGGAGGATGAGGCGGGTATGGATGTGGAACTCTAGAGATGCTCTGCAAAACTTCCAAAGGGCTATGGGATTTCGTTGAGCGGATTTGGTTTTATTCGAGGAGGAATGATGGAGCAGAAATGGCCATTAAAACGATATACGGCGGCTTGGAAGATGATGATAGTATAGGGTTTGTATATCATACAGTATATATACGTTATACGTATTTCTTTTTATTTTATTTTTAATTAAATCTATTTAAATTTCTATATCGCTTCTAACTCCATATCAAACCCAGCGAGTGATGCCCCTAGCTAAATATCCCTATTCCGGACACAATGGGATATGTCTCATAGGCCCGTTCGACTGTTTCAGTCAGTTATTCGTCAAATTAAATAATAAAACATTTAATTATTTAATTTGATCGAACATTTTAATTTACCGGGGCCACATACCGAATCTAAAAATTCCTGAAAAATAAATATGGCTATGTTTTGAAGATACGGTCCTAACAAAACTAATTTCATCGAATTTGGAGACTGTTGGAAAAATGGCCATTTTCTGGTCGATCGAAATTGACAAATATAGTCAAAACACATTTTCTTTTTCCACCTCACATATTGATCTCAAAAATTTTGAAAATTGGAATCCTGCAATAATTTGACATTACGGTTCCAACAAAAGTGGTTTCGTCGAGAATGGAGGTCGTTTGAAAAATGACTATTTAAATGGGCCATATATTCTATTAAATTCCATAGCGACTATTCTGAAAATTCAACTGACCATAACTTTTGATTCCCGCTATGAAATTTCAATTTTTCGGATTCGTTGGAAAGATAATCTTAACCAAATCTAAATATTTCTGGTTTCACTAAAATTCATTCTATTTTGCATCCTGTATGGTCAGTCACAGTTTGAATTCAAATTTTCAAACTACCGCGCTATTTCTAACTCCCTTTAGAGTTAAAATAAATATATTCGTTCTAACTTTGATTTAAATAAATTTTTAATCGTTATTATTTGAAATAATTTATTTTAACTATTAGAAATTCAATAAAATAGTCAAAATAAAAATTTTAAATTGGCTCAGATTTTCCGGGTTGTTACAATCTCCCTCACTTAAGAACTTTTCGTCCCCGAAAAGGAAACTATAGCAAAGTAGGAAACAAAACGGAAAATGTAAATATGGTAAATGTACCTTGCACTAGAGCTAGTCAGAGATATCCACTCTGCACTGGGGATAAGCCTGTTTGATGCTATCCTCTATCTCCCATGTACAGTCTCTAGGATCTCCGCTCCACTGCATTTTGACTAGATGAATTCTTTTGTTCCTCAGAACTCGGGTTTCTTTACCAACGATCTTAACTGGCTCCCTTCTTACTGCTAAATTCGGGGCTAAATTCGGGGTAACTTCCAAATCTTGCTGTGCAGCTTCCTCCACAATCAAGTCTGGATCATGCACATGCTTCCAAAGTTGAGATACATGGAATACATCATGTACCCCTGGCAACCAGTCAGGCAACTGAACCCTGTAAGCTAGAGTTCCAATTCTTTCTAGAATGAGAAATGGACCAATGAATCTAGGAGCCAACTTCCCAGTCTTCCCAAAGCGGACAACTCCTCTCAATGGAGAAAATCTCAAGTACACATGATCGCCAACAACAAATTCTAGATCCCTTCTTCTTGCATCTGCATAACTTTTATGTCGGCTCTGAGCTACTAGCAATCGCTTCTTAATAAAATCAACTTTGTCCGAAGCTTCATGAATCATGTCGAGACCCAATACAAGTCTATTGCCAGGTTCCACCCAACATGTGGGGGATCTGCAAGGCCTGCCATATAATGCTTTGAATGGCGGCATTTCCAAGATTGCTTGGTAACTGTTATTATAGGAGAACTCGACCAAATGCAAGTGATCTTCCCATGATACGCCAAAGTCAAGAATACAAGCCCGCAACAAGTCTTCTAGTATACGGTTTACCCTCTCAGTCTGGCCACTTGTTTGAGGATGATAAGCGGTGCTCAGATTTAATGTTGTCCCCAGCTCTCCTTGGAAAGCTTCCCAGAATTTACTAGCGAATATAGGGTCACGATCACTTACAAAACTACTGGGGACTCCATGTAGTCGGACAATCTCTTTGAAATAAATATTCGCTAAACTTTGTGTTGTTCTGGTCGATTTAACAGGAATAAAATGGGCGGGTTTTGTGAGACGATCAACAATCACCCATATACTATCATTGCCTTTTCTCGTTTGGGGCAAGCCATCAATAAAATCCATGGAAATTTTATCTCATTTCCAACTTGGAACTGGTAGTGGTTGTAACAAACTGGTAGGTTTTTGTTGATCACTTTTGACTTGTTGGCAAGTCGAACACCTGCTGACATAGATGGAGATGTCTCTTTTCATAGACTTCCACCGGAATGTGCGCTTGAGATCATGGTACATCTTGCTCACCCCTGGATGAATACAAAGCTTGGATTCATGACATTCATCCATCACCTCTCTTCTGAGCTCAGAATATTTGGGACACAAATTCGGCCTTTCAACCTCAGAACTCCCTTGTTATCGATTTGGAAACTTGAGGGTCCGCCTTCCCGAACTCTTTTACTAATTCTCTGTATAAATTCATCATCCTTCTGAAGAGCATAGATTTTGTCGATCAATGTGGGTGTAATGATGAGATTAGCAAGGATAAGATTGGCGATGCCCGTATTCTTTCTGCTAAGTGCATCTGCCACAACATTGGCTTTTCCTGGAGTATATAAGATGTCCAGATCATAGGGTGCAAGGAATTCAACCCAACGTTGTTGCCTCAAGTTCAAATCTCTTTGGTTGAACATACACTTTAAGGATTTATGATCAGTATACAGTTCGAACTTTTCACCCAAAAGATAGTACCTCCATATCTTTAGAGCAAATACGATGGCCATTAACTCAAGGTCATGTGTGGCGTAATTCTTCTCATGCGGTTTTAACTGACGGCTAGCATATGCGATTACTTTACCTCTTTGCATTAGCACTGCACCAATACCTTCTCTAGAAGCGTCGGTCCAAACTTTCAGATCCTGATTGCCATCTATGATGGTCAACACAGGAGCAGTGATCAACTTCTATTTCAGCTCTTGGAAAGCTGCCTCACATTCGGGTGTCCAGATAAACTTTGTATGCTTCTTTGTAAGCTTCGTCAATGGACAAGCTGTCCTCGAAAAATCTTTAACAAATTTCTGGTAATAGCTAGCCAATCCCAGAAAACTTCTGACTTCAGTAGGAGTGGTAGGCTGCTTCCAATTCTAAATGGCTGTGATTTTGCTAGGATCTACTGAAATTCCTTCCTTCGATACTACATGACCGAGGAAACTTCACTTCTTCTTGCCAGAATACACATTTTGAAAATTTGGCTTTCAATACATTCTTTCTCAGGATTTCCAAAACCTATTCTAAATGTTTTTCATGCTCGACAATTGTCTTGGAGAAGATTAGGATGTCATCAATGAAGACCAGCACAAATTTGTTCAAAACGTCCCGGAATACTCGATTCATCAAATCAACAAAGTAGGCTGGAGCGTTGCATAAGCCGAACGACATTACTAACCATTCATAAAATGTGTCTGGACCTCTGAAAGCTGTCAAAGGAACACACTCTTCAGCAATACGCAACTGATGGAAACCTGTAGCTAGGCCCATCTTTGAAAACACTTTCGCTCTGAAATACCCCACCTCCGTTAGGGTCACTCTCAAAGGGAATGCCCTAATTTTGGTGGAGGTTTATAAGTATAAGTCACAGATATACAAGACAGATATAAGAACACATATTTTTGAACAGCGGAAAACAACAACTTTTATTTCATTTAAATACGTGTTACACCAACCATACCATAATTGTCTTACAATACTTCCAAAAACATAACATCTTCATAACTGTCTTGGTTACATTATTTAAAGAAGCATAAAGAAAACATAAATAAACTGCAAAAGTCCCATAGTTGCTGTCCAAAGCCATAGTCCAAAACGAAAAGATCCAAGCAATACATTCTTTCTCTTCAAGCTGGATATGAAGGCTGGTCAAGCTGCGGTATTCCCTCCCTGTGGACCTGGGGGGGGGGGGGGGGAACGGAAGAAAAGAAGACAAAAGAAAAGTAGAGTCAGACATAAAGCCTGAGTAAGTCTAGGACTATTCAGTCTATGAATAAAGAACTGGGTATGATAAGTATAAACTAGAAATGGGAAAGCACCATAAGCTTAGTTAAGTTGTCTAGGGTCGAATATACTATCTTACCCCATATTAATCTCTGTACCCATATAAACTAGTTCCCAACGGGCACCCCATAATCAGGGTGAAGTGATCCATTTTATGATGATCGGCTCCTACTCGCATAGTTACATGTGTCTTACGGCCCCCGATGTTGTAGTTACCTATGTTGGCCCCACCATGGGGTGTATCAAGTCCCATGGTGGCGGCCCGACACAATCCTAGAATGCACAGGTATGCTACTGGTGCCCAGTGCCTTATTTTTCTGCGCCGGAGTGTGTGCACGCCCACACCCCGTTAGGACCTACACTGCTGCACCACCGCCGTCGATTTGACCTCTTACAGTCAGCCCAGTAATCGTGCCCCACCCTGCCTAGTTTCAGGGTATCATGATACACCTTATAGGGTTACTGCTGAAAAGGGTCCCCCGCTACTAGGTTTTCTATTTCTAGCCAACATGCTAAGTTGGTTAAGTGTTTTATAAACCTAACCCCCAATCAGTCTGTTTAGTTTAGCATGTTCCATTTTGATTAAGTATTAATATAATTTACTTAATCCTATCAATCCTGACTCAGCCTTAATTGTCTTATTAAAGCCTTGACCTCTCACATTAGACAGGTATTGTTGTGGCTGCCTATTGCCGGTTGGGTCCGGGCAGTCTTACGCCACAACTCAGTCTAACCTCGGGTCCTTATTGGGCTCCGTGTTTAACCACCCACATTGGATAGGTATTGTTGTGACTACTGGACAGCCGGGCGGTTCCGGGCAGGTTTACATCACAACTCAATCCAACCTCGGGTTAAACACATCGTATTTTCTACATTTACATATTTTGTCTCTTTTCTTTTTATATGTAAATATTTGCGGCCCATTATTCAAATTCATCATTATTGATTAAAATTTATTTATGCCACTTAATTGCTTTTCAAGGTTGTTGGCATGCGTCAAACATGCCAACACATATGTTCTATATTTTAGCCCAAACGTCGTTGCCCCCGTTTTATACGTTCGCTCCAATGTAAGGTGTGTTGGGTTTAACACTTAAACCCAATTTAGCCAAATGAAAAGGGGAGGCTTATAACATGGTGTTTATAAGATAACATGAAAAAAGGGAGTGTGAACGCATGAACTTGCAACAAACGATTCAATTAACATAAAATAGGCACATGTGAACTTGCAATTGTAACATCATATAATCATGGCATAACATGAATCATTTTATTCATATAATCATAGCATAAACAATACTTAAACATAAATCATTCTATTCATCTAGTTATGGCATAGAAAATACTTAAACATGAATCATTCTATTCATATGGTTAATGCATAGACAATACTTAAACATGAATCATAGGTTCAACTAACCATGTAAACTTGAAATTAGGAATCTAACTAAATTAGATATCATTATTATTATTGGCACATGGTCTTGACTAGAAATATAAGTCTATATTTTTATTTAGGCATAATATAAACTAATCATGTTAATAAAACCACTACATGTTAACAAAAAGGTACTTACTTTTGTCACTAATACAAAAGTATGGTTCAACTAGAATTATCCCAACCTAATTCTTATATGAATCATGGTTTTTAACCGATTTATAGAATTATAGCTTAAACATACCTAAACTTAAATCATGTTTTTTTTATTCTATCTATGTAACTTGCAAGTGGAATGTAATTCTAATGTAACTTATGTGTCACATATATTATCATATGATTATGATAACAACATAAGCCTAAAAACATGTTTTCAAATAGGCATAATAACAAACATAGTTTAGTCATGTTCATAAAGGTGCTTACTTTTGTTTCTAACACAAAAGTATGATTTGCCAATTTCAACATAGATTCATATAAATCATAGTACTTAGTCGATTCAATTACACACTAAAAGTGGTCATAAAAGTATGTACAACATATTAGCATAATAACGAATCATATACTTGCATGAATTCCAATTAAAATATCATAACATATAGTTGTTAACATGAATCATATACTTGCATGAATCTTAAATAAACTATTACAACATATAGTTGTTACTTTCAACATGAATCATATACTTGCAATTATCAAATGGGTGTTGTAAATAACTACCACAAACATGTAGTTTTCAATATGAATCATATGCTTGCATGAATCCCAATTAAAAATTCCACTACATGTGGTTGTCAACATAAATCATATACTTGTATGAATCCAATCGTACACCATAGCATTGCCAAATCGTTTAGAATCAAAATAACATACAAATATAGATTATTATCGCCACAATTCCATTTAGCAAATCACGTACTTGCAAATATCCAATCGTATACCACAATATTCCCAAATCGTTTAGCATCAAAGCAACATACAAATATAGATTATTATCGCCACAATTCCATTTCTTACTTTACACAAATCAACACAATTATATAATTCACATCGGAATAGCACTCTACTTACAACGTATGATGAATCTTCAATTCAGGAATCTGAGTTCTGAATTTGGAGATGCTATCCTTTGTTGTAGGCGTTGTTTTGATTTGATTAACGTTGCTTTAAGCTTTGAATTATCTCCTAATTGCCTCTCAATTTCTGACGGCTATACTTAGTCTCTCCTCAGCAACATGACGATCTCATCTCCATTTTAGTTTGTGTGAATTAGGGTTAGACTTAGGTCCTTTTTATAGAGTTTGTGAGTTGATTTAGACCGTCGATGAAGCTTGGTTCAATAATAGCCGTTCGTTTGAAGGAGAGACCAACCAGGAGCTGACACCTAGCCCTAGTGACAAGGCAAGGCTCAGAAAATCGACCAAACACAGACCTGGCCAGCCAGGACTTGACCAGACCTGACCAGCAGGTCATTTTTGACCTGGGCGCACTTGGCAGGTGCGCCAGGTCAAAAATGTACTGGCGCACTTCCCAAGTGCGCCAGTTCATTTTTGTTCTGGCGCACTTCCCAAGTGCGCCAGTGCATTCTGACCCGTTTTCTGGTTTTTCGCCCAACTTCGTTCGTCCATATCTTCTTCATACGATATCCGTTTTACGCAAACTCAGACTCTATCTCAAGCAGAATTCCGAGACGAACGCAATGGTGTATCCCGTTTCCCTTAATTCTCTGATTTGAAATTAGTTATACTTTAATTTGTGAATTTCACGGTTATAGAATACACGGGGTGTTACATTCTCCCCCCACTTAAAAAGGATTTCGTCCCCGAAATCTTCAAGTTCAGGAAGAATGTACATCCTAACATCCAAACATCCATCTACTCATCCATCAAACACGAACATCCATTGTCCTTAAAAGACTTCTAATGCTTCATGCTCATATGCGAAGTGTGTGTGTACATGTACTTATCTAATGCAAAATCAGGCGGTCTACTGATTCAGTTGACCTCCTTAATGCGAATTATGTAAGTGCTATGAATCCATTATGTATGCAAATCCTCCTATTCACGATTCTACATGAGTGCACAATCATTCATACAAATGCAACATCCATATGACAACATATTAAACTTCAACCATATACGAATGCAAGCATATATGCATATGCAATATGAAGTGATTGAGCCGATCTAAAACCCAGATTGTGTGTGTATATGCAACCACGAGCAACCACTAGCAATCACTTGCAACCACTTGCAATCATCATCCATAACATGTTTCAATTACATGTTTTCATCCAAAGGGTTTCTACCTAAAAGATAAGGTCGAGGAGATATACCTAAAAAGATAGATAAAAGCGCAACTTAAGGAAAAAGAAAGATCAAGGATGTACCCTCGAAAAGAAAAGGGTAGGCAGCGCGTATTCGAGCTTCAGTTTCCCAAGTTGCGTCTCCCTCGGCGTCGCTCCACTGAACTTTGACGAGCTTGACTTCGCGGTTGCGTAGCTTCTTCACTTCCGTTCCTAATATGCGGGTTGGAACTTTCCTCACGGTTGCTTCGCGTTCCACTTCAGCTTCTTCTAGGATATTTGGCTCTACCACTTCAGCAGACTCATGTAGACATTTTCGGAGATGTGAAACATGAAAAACGTTGTGAACTCCGGCCAGCTTTTCAGGTAGCTCTAATCTATAGGCCATTTTCCCAATTGTTCCTATCTAAAGGTATAGTCGAATGATAGAAGCAAGTAAAAACTTTGTGCCCATTAGGCAAATGTCAAAACTGGAAATCTATGCCATATATATATTGATTAGGAGAAGAACTCTCTAAGCATCAGCTCCGAAGACCGAAATCAACATCAGACTGACACCCAAAGAGTTACTCAACCCAACCACCATATATGATTCTAGGAAACTAAGCATGATGGACTCCTTTTAGGTCACAAGGGAGTCCCTTCCTAAGACCAACCCGTATCCTATAAAACCCAAAAACTTTAGTCAAACCAACGAACACCCTCGAGCCCCAACATGTGTTACTAACAGATGAGTCATACTCCCTATGGGGTTTTCAACAGAAATTGGATTGAGAATGGGACCGAGAGGATATACACAAAAGATAGCATGCAAGTAAGCTCTACAGGAAGAGAGGGATCAAAGATATACTCTTAAGAAGAGATATGATGCACGAATCTAGTCTTCAATCTTCTAAGTCGCATTTCCTTGAGCTTAACTCCATTATGCTTTGTCCGTCTTTAACTTCACAATTTCGTAGCTTCTTAATTCTTGTTTCCAAAATATGAGTTGGAACCTATTTCACTGTTGCCTCTCGTTCCACTTTCACTTATTCTCCTTCTAGTATACTTGGCTCAAGCATAACTGCGTACTCATGGTTCCATGCAAGCTCTCCAAAATTCACTAGTGAATCTTGGATCTTGTTCACTTACTAGAAGGTATTCCACATAGATGAATTATCTCTTGAAAATAAACAAATGTCAACTATGTTGCCAAATGTACTTACTAAGGTGATTCTTTACAACTCATGCATAAGCGAAATGAACCTTCTGCCTTAGTGGCGAAAACTACTGGAGCGCCCCATTCTGAAATGCTCCTCCTAATGAACCCCTTTTTTAGAAGCTCTTTTAATCTATTTACTAAGCTCTTTCCTTTCCCGTGGAGCCATGTGTCTAACGGGCAACGCAACGGGCTTTGCATTATCTACAAGGTATATGCGGAAGTCTATCTCCCGCCTCGGAGGCAAGCCCTTCACCTCTTCGAAGACATCCGGATATTCCCGGACAACTCTAGCTGATTGCAAATTTTCAACAAAGGCATCTAGCGATTCAAGATAACTAAGCATAACCGCATACGAGGGATTACAAGAAATTTCCAAAGTGTTACCGAGCTGGGTTAGGAGCCTAACAACCCTTTTCTCACAATCAAGGATGGCCCCATTACTGGATAGCCAATCCATGCCCAAAATCAAACCATATCCCGAAAAGCCCAAAACAAAGGCACTACACTTAAATTCTACGCTTAGAATAGAAATTTTCAATCCCAAACAGATCATAGACAAATGAGCTGGGCCCCCAATTGGGTTTGAAACAATTAAGGGGTCCTCTACCATACTAGTTTTTAGGTGCAGAGATTCTACTAAAGCAGACGAGATAAAGGAGTGTGATGCGCCAGAATCAAATAAAGTGAGAACGGGGTGATCATAAAGATAAACTACACTTTCTACAGAAGTATTTATACCTCGATGTTGCAGAGGTGGCGCCTCTAGCACATGAACCTGCGCCCCCGAGGTGGATCCAACCCTCTGCCCCTGTCCTCGTTTCTTTGGGCAATCCTTAGCCATGTGGTCCGTCTCACCGCAAGAAAAGCACCCACCATTCATCTTGGCCTTCTTTTTCCGGCAATCTTTCACTAAGTGCCCCACTTTGCCACATAATTTACACTTCCTCTTCTCTTGGGACTTGTTGTCTTTCCCGCCCTTCTTAAAGTCTGTCTTCTTAGGGCAGTCTTTGCTGATGTGTCCAGTCTCCCCACAATGAAAACATTCTCCTTGCTTTCTTTTCCTCTTTCTACAATCCTTGGCTATGTGCCCTTTCGTACCACAAAAATTGCATTTCCTTTTTTCTCGTTTCTTGTTATTACTGTTACGATCCTTTCTTGTTTGACTATTATTCGTCTTCCTGCTCTGGGACTCTTCCGCTTGCTGGTTCACGTGGAGAAGGAGGAGTGAAAGCGTCAGCAGCTGGGGAGTAAGGTCTCCAGACATGCTGAAACAGAAAGGATAGATTCAAAACGAAGGATTGAAGATAATACCTATGGCTTTGAGGGACTTTGCCTTTTTTAAAATAAAATAATATTTTATCTTTTAAAAAAATGCTTCTTTAAATTTTCTTTTGAAAATAAAAAAACTTTTTATCTTATCTGGTAAACCTATGCTCTGATACCAAGTGAAACACCCCACCTCCGTTAGGGTCACTCTCAAAGGGAATGCCCTAGTTTTGGTGGAGGTTTATAAGTATAAGTCACAGATATACAAGACAGATATAAGAACACATATTTTTGAACAGCGGAAAACAACAACTTTTATTTCATTTAAATACGTGTTACACCAACCATACCATAATTGTCTTACAATACTTCCAAAAACATAACATCTTCATAACTGTCTTGGTTACATTATTTAAAGAAGCATAAAGAAAACATAAATAAACTGCAAAAGTCCCATAGTTGCTGTCCAAAGCCATAGTCCAAAACGAAAAGATCCAAGCAATACATTCTTTCTCTTCAAGCTGGATATGAAGGCTGGTCAAGCTGCGGTATTCCCTCCCTGTGGACCTGGGGGGGGGGGGGGGGGAACGGAAGAAAAGAAGACAAAAGAAAAGTAGAGTCATACACAAAGCCTGAGTAAGTCTAGGACTATTCAGTCTATGAATAAAGAACTGGGTATGATAAATATAAACTAGAAATGGGAAAGCACCATAAGCTTAGTTAAGTTGTCTAGGGTCAAATATACTATCGTACCCCATATTAATCTCTATACCCATATAAACTAGTTCCCAACGGGCACCCCATAATCAGGGTGAAGTGATCCATTTTATGATGATCGGCTCCTACTCGCATAGTTACATGTGTCTTACGGCCCCCGATGTTGTAGTTACCTATGCTGGCCCCACCATGGGGTGTATCAAGTCCCATGGTGGCGGCCCGACACAATCCTAGAATGCACAGGTATGCTACTGGTGCCCAGTGCCTTATTTTTCTGCGCCGGAGTATGTGCACACCCGCACCCCGTTAGAACCTACACTGCTGCACCACCGCCGTCGATTTGACCTCTTACAGTCAGCCCAGTAATCGTGCCCCACCCTGCCTAGTTTCAGGGTATCATGATACACCTTATAGGGTTACTGCTGAAAAGGGTCCCCCGCTACTAAGTTTTCTATTTCTAGCCAACATGCTAAGTTGGTTAAGTGTTTTATAAACCTAACCCCCAATCAGTCTGTTTAGTTTAGCATGTTCCATTTTGATTAAGTATTAATATAATTTACTTAATCCTATCAATCCTGACTCAGCCTTAATTGTCTTATTAAAGCCTTGACCTCTCACATTAGACAGGTACTGTTGTGGCTACCTGTTGCCGGTTGGGTCCGGGCAGTCTTACGCCACAACTCAGTCTAACCTCGGGTCCTTATTGGGCTCCGTGTTTAACCACCCACATTGGATAGGTATTATTGTGACTACTGGACAACCGGGCGGTTCCGGGCAGGTTTACATCACAACTCAATCCAACCTCGGGTTAAACACATCGTATTTTCTACATTTACATATTTTGTCTCTTTTCTTTTTATATGTAAATATTTGCGGCCCATTATTCAAATTCATCTTTATTGATTAAAATTTATTTATGCCACTTAATTGCTTTTCAAGGTTGTTGGCATGCGTCAAACATGCCAACACATATGTTCTATATTTTAGCCCAAACGTCGTTGCCCCCGTTTTATACGTTCGCTCCAATGTAAGGTGTGTTGGGTTTAACACTTAAACCCAATTTAGCCAAATGAAAAGGGGAGGCTTATAACATGGTGTTTATAAGATAACACGAAAAAGGGGAGGGTGAACGCATGAACTTGCAACGAACGATTCAATTAACATAAAATAGGCACATGTGAACTTGCAATTGTAACATCATATAATCATGGCATAACATGAATCATTTTATTCATATAATCATAGCATAAACAATACTTAAACATAAATCATTCTATTCATCTAGTTATGGCATAGAAAATACTTAAACATGAATCATTCTATTCATATGGTTAATGCATAGACAATACTTAAACATGAATCATAGGTTCAACTAACCATGTAAACTTGAAATTAGGAATCTAACTAAATTAGATATCATTATTATTATTGGCACATGGTCTTGACTAGAAATATAAGTCTATATTTTTATTTAGGCATAATATAAACTAATCATGTTCATAAAACCACTACATGTTAACAAAAAGGTACTTACTTTTGTCACTAATACAAAAGTATGGTTCAACTAGAATTATCCCAACCTAATTCTTATATGAATCATGTTTTTTAACCGATTTATAGAATTATAGCTTAAACATACCTAAACTTAAATCATGGTTTTTTTAATTCTATCTATGTAACTTGCAAGTGGAATGTAATTCTAATGTAATTCTAATGTAACTTATGTGTCACATATATTATCATATGATTATGATAACAACATAAATGTTTTCAACTAGGCATAATAACAAACATAGTTTAGTCATGTTCATAAAGGTGCTTACTTTTGTTTCTAACACAAAAGTATGATTTGCCAATTTCAACATAGATTCATATAAATCATAGTACTTAGTCGATTCAATTACACACTAAAAGTGGTCATAAAAGTATGTACATCATATTAGCATAATAACGAATCATATACTTGCATGAATTCCAATTAAAATATCATAACATATAGTTGTTAACATGAATCATATACTTGCATGAATCTTAAATAAACTATTACAACATATAGTTGTTACTTTCAACATGAATCATATACTTGCAATGATCAAATGGGTGTTGTAAATAACTACCACAAACATGTAGTTTTCAATATGAATCATATGCTTGCATGAATCCCAATTAAAAATTCCACTACATGTGGTTGTCAACATAAATCATATACTTGTATGAATCCAATCGTACACCATAGCATTGCCAAATCGTTTAGAATCAAAATAACATACAAATATAGATTATTATCGCCACAATTCCATTTAGCAAATCACGTACTTGCAAATATCCAATCGTATACCACAATATTCCCAAATCGTTTAGCATCAAAGCAACATACAAATATAGATTATTATCGCCACAATTCCATTTCTTACTTTACACAAATCAACACAATTATATAATTCACATCGGAATAGCACTCTACTTACAACGTATGATGAATCTTCAATTCAGGAATCTGAGTTCTGAATTTGGAGATGCTATCCTTTGTTGTAGGCGTTGTTTTGATTTGATTAACGTTGCTTTAAGCTTTGAATTATCTCCTAATTGCCTCTCAATTTCTGACGGCTATACTTAGTCTCTCCTCAGCAACATGACGGTCTCATCTCCATTTTAGTTTGTGTGAATTAGGGTTAGACCTAGGTCCTTTTTATAGAGTTTGTGAGTTGATTTAGACCGTCGATGAAGCTTGGTTCAATAATAGCCGTTCGTTTGAAGGAGAGACCAACCAGGAGCTGACACCTAGCCCTAGTGACAAGGCAAGGCTCAGAAAATCGACCAAACACAGACCTGGCCAGCCAGGACTTGACCAGACCTGACCAGCAGGTCATTTTTGACATGGGCGCACTTGGCAGGTGCGCCAGGTCAAAAATGTACTGGCGCACTTCCCAAGTGCGCCAGTTCATTTTTGTTCTGGCGCACTTCCCAAGTGCGCCAGTGCATTCTGACCCGTTTTCTGGTTTTTCGCCCAACTTCGTTCGTCCATATCTTCTTCATACGATATCCGTTTTACGCAAACTCAGACTCTATCTCAAGCAGAATTCCGAGACGAACGCAATGGTGTATCCCGTTTCCCTTAATTCTCTGATTTTAAATTAGTTATACTTTAATTTGTGAATTTCACGGTTATAGAATACACGGGGTGTTACACGCTCCATTTAAACGATCCAACAAATCATCTATACGGGGCAAGGGATACTTATTCTTGAGTGTCTGCTTATTTAAATCTCGGTAATCCACACACAGTCGGAGAGTACCGTCTGACTTGGGAACAAACACTACTGCTGCACCCCATTCTGAGAAACTGGGTCTGATTAAACCTTTCCACAAAAGCTGTTTGGTTTGATTGCTCAATTCTTCCTTTTCTTTTGGCGCTATTCTCCGAATCGGATGTACAACTGGTCTTGCATTTGGAGCTAGGTTAATCCTGAAGTCAATTTCTCTCCGCGGAGGTAAGCCATCAACTTCTTCGAACACATCTGCATAATTCTTGACGACAGGAATATTTTCAAGAGCAGTGGGGGTGACCTCAAGAGCAGCCCAAAAAAATTTTCTATCTGAATCTGAGCCTACACAAGGTATAACAATATCTCCTAGCTTCGTTTTAACTTTAACAAACCTTTCAGCACATTTAACCTCAGCTTCATGTCTTGTTAACCAATCCAGCCCAAGAATAACATCGAACTAAGAAAAATCCATGACGATCAAATTAATAGGGAATCAGTAACAAGAAAATGAGATCGGCACTTGACAATATACGCCAAGAACAAGGGAACTACCGACTGGACTATGGACATTAATCGATTCTTTAAGATCCCTCGTTTTAAGATTGAGCTTCTTGACTGTATTACTCGAAATGAAACTTCGTGATGCACCTGTATCAAATAATACAGTGACAGGAATATTTTTAACATTAAGAGTGCCTTTCAAAACATCTGGCCTTTCTTGGCTTGCTGAGGGTGTTGGAGCTTCAGCCACCTCATTGACTTGAGCCACTTTGGACTTCTTCGATAGCTGGCAATTCTTCGAAATATGACCAGACTGGTGACACTTATGGCAATTTCTGCTCTCTTGAGACTTCTTATTGGATTTAAATCCATCTTTTCCCTATTTCTTTAGAGATCTGCAATTTATCGCCAAATGTCCTTTCTTATCGCAGTTAGAGCATGTGACGGTCGTTAATGGTTCTTTCTGAGATATAGCCCTTTTCTTATTGGTTTTAGGCTTCTTGCTGACCTCAGGTTTTGAACTCACCTCAGGGCTATCAGCTTCGAACTTCCTTTTGTTGCTAGAACTGCCTTCTACTTCATTATCTTCCAAAACACCTTGCTTATCAAGATCCTCATAACGACAAGCCATTTCTATCATTTCAGAAAAAGGGAGATGAATATGTGCAGTTACTCTATTTAGGTACTTTCTTTGAAGTCCTTTAATAAATCTCCGATTTTTCCTCAAAGGATCTTCGATTAGTTCTGGGGCAAAGCGGGAAAGTTCTTCGAATTTCTTCTGATACTCCCAAATGGTCATATCACCTTGTTTCAGATTATAGAACTCATCATATAGCCGATCAATTTCTCTTGGAGGAATGAATTTTCCCATGAATTTTCTTTAAATTTATCCCAGGTAATATTGCCTTCTGGATTTTCCTTGGTAACAGATCCCCACCAGAATAAAGCTTCACCTTTGAGTACCCAAGATGCTATTAGTCTTTTCTGATCATCATTCATCTTTAAGCCTTCAAAAATTCTCTCTGCAGAAAGCATCCATGCTTGTGTTTCAATAATGGACTCCTTGCCCGAGAATGGTTCTCCTCCCAGATTTCGATACCTCTTTACTAGAGCTTTTAGATCTGGTTCTGGTGGTGAGAGCACAACTGGCTCATTAGATTGCTGAACCAAAGATTTACTTCTTCTGTTTCTGCCACTCATTTCTACTATGTCTGCAAATAGCAAACAAAGAGTCCGGCCAACAGAATAGATATTATAAAACATAGAGACCTATATTTAAATGTAAATGAATCTATGGAAGTGTATTTTTACTCATTCTAGGACATTACTGGTCCTATCTATGATGAGTTATTCATTTTGGGATTCTGCTGATTCTATCTCTGATGAGTTTGTTAATATGTTATATTCCGAGCTAAGTTTAACCTTAGCTCTGATACCAGATGTGACGACCCCAAACTCTGTGTGTACATAAGTAAGGATAATCATTGGAATATAACACATAACAATAACAACAGAACAGTAATAGAGAACTACAGCAGAGAATGTCCATCAAATTACACTGGAAATAATACACCATCAGAGTTACACAGCATAGTTGGTTCATACTTAGCAATAATACAGTTTCAGCTTAATATAAAATGTCTGCAACAGAATAAAAACATAATATACTAAGTGAAGTTTGAATAGCAAAATTGGAATGGTAAAGTCCATCTTCAGCTCCATGGCTATCCAGAATGAATCTGTTAAACCTGTATACAAGGCTGCCCGTATGGAAAAGAGGGCACCCGAGTTTGGAAAGTGAAACAAACTACGAGTCAGTCATGGGACTGGTATGAGAAATCTTATTAACCTATTCAATGATAATAAGGATAATCATAGGACCATGCCGCTAATGCGGAACGGGTTTACTCCATTGGATTGCCAATGCACAAATAAAGTAAATCGTCAAACAACGCAATGCTTTTTAGAAAAATGAAACCATTATAAGACTCAAGTCCCATCACACAATGCAACACAAACCGGAGGATAGAGGTTTACCTTATAATGATAAAAAATGCTTGATACGATAAAACGAATTTGGTATTGTTATTAGTGTGTATATGTTTTAAAAACATTTCAATCATAATATCAATCATAGACGGCATAACCACCATATACTATGTCGCCGTACTAGTAATACAATCAAAACCGCATGGGTCGTATTGGAAGTTGGATTTCCATCATGAACCAAGGCAAAAGATAGTCCTTACCGAATTCGAGACACTCTAGCCCGTGCCTCAGGAATCAGACTCAGGTGAGCCCTTGGATCTTCAGGGTCGGTGCACAAATATGTTAGTGGATTAATTATGCCTGAACAATACGTTTCCCCTCCCTATGGAGCGTAAATAGAGCTACTAGGGACTCAAATAACCGAGGCGCCTCATTCCATCAACCACATAAGTAAAATGTCGGGTCATGTAAAACCCAAATACCACTTCTAGCTAGAAAGAAATGTATGTCCTCCCTGCAGTCCTTACTCCCGTTTCTGGTTCATACCGGGGTGCGAGGCTCACGAAGTAATGCTATACAAAGCTATGCTATTTAAAGCTGTGCTTTGATAATCAACCACAAGGCTCTGCTTTTCAACAATAAGCCTTGATCAAATGCATCTTGGCATGCCACATTGTCAATCCATACCATACCATTGATTTCTGCCAATATATAACCTCTAAGCTCGTACGTCTTAGAGAAGGGTGTTAAACACCAAACACATATATTTTAAATAGAGATCAACGAATATAGTATAAAGGAATACAACGTCAGACATACAATCCATTTACAAGTCCGTTCTGGATCTGAACGAAACCGGAGGCATCTTATTCCTCGCGTATCTGAACAATCAACAATACGTCCGGACGGTTACCACTGTAGCCCCTTCAAGGTAGCTACTCCAATCATGGGAATCAGTAGCCACACATCCATTCGATATGAAGATCGTCGGTCTTCAACCACCATCTTCAAATCTTCGACTTCCAACCGTCGTATAATTATTTGAAATGAGATTTAACTCGGTCTTTTCAAATAATTCTCGAATATATATAGTTCAAAATCATTTCTTTTTCCATTCCATATCGCTTATAATATTTTATAACGATTTATCGCTATTTTTATTTATTTAAAAATAGTCATTTTTAATTAAACGATGCTTCGGGTCATTACATGGCCCTGACGCTGCTTTCCTCAAAATTTGATTTACAAATTTCTCCAAATCTAACCGTTGGATCTTAACAAATTTTTTATCGTTGGAAATATCTTTTCAAAACGAACCCAACGGTTCCAGTTTTGGGAAAATCCGACGGTCGGATCTCTCGGTATAATCGTTTGAAATTGCGATTTCAAATCGCGAACTGTAGCAGCGCGATTCGTTTTATTTTTGATTATATATATATATATATATATATATATATAATTCATTCGTTCGACGATATCAATCTATTTTCGACTCAACCTTGACTTCTGTAATATATGAAATCATATATTACATTGAAATGAAGTTTTCTTTTATTTCATCCTTATCTTACATTGAAAAATGTAACTTTTTATTTTATTCTTCCCTTACATTAAAACATGATTTTTTTTAGGTAAACATATTTGTATACTTAAACATGACATTTTCCTACTTTCTTTCTTTACATTAAAAATGAATATTTTAATGTAAAGATTCTTACATTATAAATAAAATGTAATCTCTTTCATTTGCAAAGAAAATGCAAATCCCTTTTCATTGTAAAGAAAATGTAATCCCCCTTACCTAACATAAAAAGGTATTCTTTTTATTTGACATAAATATGCATTCTTTGATTTAATTCTTTGATTACATTAAAAATGTAAATTTTCATTTGTATATGGTTACATTGAAAATGTAATCTTCTAATTCAAACTTTGTTTATATTGAAAATATAAATTTCTATTTCAATGTGTTATTACATTTAAAAATATAAACTTTTTATTTCAATGTATATTTACATTGAAAAAGTAAACTTTCTATTTCAATATGTATTTACATTGAAAATGAATCTTTTTATTTCAAGGTAATCTTTTCTTACATTATGTAAAATGTGATCTTTTCTTACCTTTTATTATCTTATAGAAAATTTCTATTCCTTTATACATTATAGAAAATGTATTCTTTTCTATTCATTACATTAAAGAAAATGTATTCTTTTCTATCTTTTACATTATAGGAAATGTAATCTCTTACTTTTATTTTAGAAAAGATGTAGTCTTTTCTCTCTTACATTACATTATAGAAAATGTAGTTTTTATTGACAACATGTTTTTCTAAAACATGTATATTTTTCTAATTGTCTACATTACATTAAAAATGAAAATTTTAATGTTAATATATTCTATTTTAAAAACATGAGCAGTTCCCATATATTCTATATTTACATTAAAAATGAAACTTTTATTGTTAAACATGTTTTATTTAAAAACATGAACAACTTTCTCATTTCACTTACTACATTAAAAATTTAGTTTTTAATGAAATCAGATTATTTTTATAACATGAACAATTCTTGAACAATTCATATATTACATTAAAATAAGTTTTTAATGTAAAACATGTCTCATTTTTATAACATGGATCAAATTTTGTTATTTTATCTTATATCATTAGAAACATGATTGATTTCCCAATTTCATTAAAAATGAGATTTTTGATGTTCACATATTTTTGATTTCAAAATCTGTTCATTTTTCTAGTTTTCTATTTTACATTAAAAATGTGATTTTTAATGTTCACATATTTTTGATTTCAAAATCTGTTCATTTTTCTCTTTTCTTATTTACAATAAAAATGTGAACTTTTTATTGTTTATAATAATTTTATATCACAACATGAATAAATTATAACACACAAATATTTCAAAAAAAAAAAGGCAGCATAACGGCAGGGTAATTAAAACCAGCACCGTCCCGATGTACGGCTCCTCGCTATACCTTAAAGCCTCGCAACTTTTGACAAGGGGGAATTAATAATCTAGTTCGTACGCAGACGAATATTTTTACAATATCAATCAATTTCAATTTATGTTTCTTTTTCTTTTTAAACCACAAACAAACACCTAAATTCAACAAATCACAAATCACAAATCAATCAAGTCATCCATGGTCTGTGGACGACGGGTGTCGGGAGTTTCTAAACTCCGTCTGAATCCTAATATATTTTTATTAAATTTATTTCTGAATTCAGATATCTCACCTTGATTTGACGACGCCAAAAATTGTAACAAGCTCTAAAAATTCTCCGGTCAGTTTTAAAATGTAGATCTCATTGTCACGAATCCAACGCTTTCAGTGTCGTCGAATTCTAATAAGAAACGAACGACTTATGACTTTACAAAGGTTGTAAGCAATTTTAAAAGAAAATAAATAAATAAATTTATTCAAAAACACCTTCTTCCTCAAACTCAAATTTTGGCCGATGGGTTTCTAAGCTTCTTCAAAACTAGGGTTCAAATTCCTGAAGTACACAATCAACTAGGCCGCGATTGGACCTCGCCACACCGTCGCACTACGAACGGCGCACACAGGCCCTCCTTTGGTTGAACTCGCACGCCACCTGTGGAAGTGCTCCGCCAACGAATGGCGCCTGTTTAGAGCCCTGGATCTCAAGCTACGAGCGACTGTGGAGGATGAGGCGGGTATGGATGTGGAGCTCTAGAGATGCTCTGCAAAATCTTCCAAAGGGCTATGTAATTTCGTTGAGCGGAATTGGTTTTATTCGAGGAGGAACGATGGAGCAGAAATGGCCATTAAAATGATATACGGCGGCTTGGAAGATGACGATGGTATAGGGTTCGTATATCATACGGTATATATACGGTATACATATTTCTTTTTATTTTATTTTTAATTAAACCTATTTAAATTTCTATATCGCTTCTAACTCCAAATCAAACCCAGCGAGTGACGCCCCCAACCAAATACCACTATTCCGGACACAATGGGATATGTCTCGTAGGCCCATTCGACTGTTTCATTCAATTATTCATCAAATTAAATAATAAAACATTTAATTATTTAATTTAATCGAACATTTTAATTTACCGGGGCCACATACTGAATCTAAAAATTCCCTAAAAATAAATCTGGCTATGTTTTGACGATACGGTCCTAATAAAGCTAATTTCATCGAATTTGGAGACTGTTGGAAAAATGACGATTTTCTGGTCGATCGAAATTGACACATATAGTCAAAACACATTTTCTTTTGCCACGCTCACATATTGATCTCAAAAATTATGAAAATTGGAATCCTGCAATAATTTGACATTCCGGTTCCAACAAAAGTGGTTTCATCGAAAACGGAGTTCGTTTGAAAAATGACTACTTATACGGGCCATATATTGTATTAAATTCCACAGCGACTATTCTAAAAATTCAACTGACCATAACTTTTGATTCTCGCTATGAAATTTCAATTTTTCGGATTCGTTGGAAAGATAATCTTAACCAGATTTAAATATTTCTGGTTTCACGAAAATCCGATCTATTTTGCATCCTGTACAGTCAGTCACAGTTTGAATTCAAATTTTCAAAATGCCGCGCTATTTCTAACTCCCTTTAGAGTTAAAATAAATATATTCGTTCTAACTTCGATTTAAATAAATTTTTAATCGTTATTATTTAAAATAATTTATTTCAACTATTAGAAATTCAATAAAATAGTCAAAATAAAATTTTTAAATTGGCTTAGATTTTCCGGGTTGTTACAGTTCAGGAATGTGGAGTAACGGGGTCTGAGGGTGTGGTGTGATTTGCGTATAGGAAGGAGATTATGCGGTAATGGAAGGAGGCATGGGTTGTTGATGGAGATTTGCGTGAAAACGAAACTGAGTGGAAGGAGGGATTGTTTCTTACGAAATGAAAATATCAATATATGTATGGAGAAGAGGATATGTGATGCGGTGATAGGAGAATATTAGGTCCAATATTTTATTTTGGAGTAGGGAGCCATATGTTGTCTGGAATGCGGTGGTGCATTGGAGCATTCTGTGTACAGAATTTGAAACTCACGAAGCATCAAACTGCAGTGGAGAGAAGAAAAGTGAAACCGGTTGGGAAGAAGGAAGTGCCGTGGGCTTTAGGCCTGGAAGGAATAAAAAGGGGATCAGGTTATATTATTTGGCTTTGCAACTGATGTGGATCAGACGTGAATGGGTTTGTCCGAGAATTTGGATAGGTAATACGGCTTAGCATATTAATTTATAATAAAAAAATTAAAGGTTAATCTATTAAATTGGTTTGTATAGTTTAAATGTTGGTAACTTTGTGTTGTATCTTCAGAATCGAACAAAATGAGGTATGCTGGAAATGTAGCGAGCGGCACGACATTAAGGAATAGATTTGATCAACAATGGCAGCTACTGAAGTTTTTGATACATTTAAACATCTGTTTAATTTTATTTAAAGCGAATTGTTTTAATCGACGAATAAATCCCAAGGTGAGTTTAACTCACTCAGTTATCCCATTTATATTTTATATAAATCGGGTTTTAATATTTGTGTATCATGTTGCTATTAATTGACTGATGGATGAATGTTTGGTTGTTTGCTGAATAATTTTATATATTTTTTAAATTAAATGGTTGTTTAATTTAAATGAAATGAAATGAAACCATTATTTTTAACGATTAGTTCCAATAGAGGTAACTTACCTTGTTGTTTACGTTTATAACAATATAAACGTTTAAAATTGAATTGGGTGCTTGAACTGTTGTTATTTATTGACCATTCCCATTTGAATTGATTATTCATGTTTATTTTATATCAATTCATATAAACATTATATGAATTGTTTACTGGATATAATTGGATGATTTATTGTTGAATCCAAATTCAATAGTTATTTTGATATGAACCAATGGACAATATTGGTTGAGAAATTGGCAGTTGATGGCCTAAATATTTAACTATTTTACAAAAGACAGATTTACCGTTAGGTAAATCGATAAAAGTTAAATTATAAAATTTATTTTATAACTGAATATAGAATTTTAAATATATTATTTAAATTTAAGTTTATAATAATAAAAATATACCGTGTGCGAAGCACACGCATATAATAATTGTTTTAACAACATATACCATTTTTGTATCAAAAATATACCTTGTACGAAGCACACACATATATTGATTGTTTTAATAACAAATACCATTTTTGTACCAAAAATATACTGCGTGCAAAGCACATGCCATGTGCGAAGCAAGTAAGCAAGGATTTATGTAACGATTAATAACTGAATTAATTATTTTAAATAATAATTAAAATGGATTATATTAAATCAATTATTATTTATTTATTAATAATCGAAAAATGTTATTATTTAAATTAACTATATTATTAATTAATTTAAATGAAAAAGACGAGTTAGAGTTGATCAACGAGTTAATCATGTTTTGAAGTTGACTAAGTCAACTATTTTAATGGAAACTTATTATGAAATTAAATGAGTTTGTGCTTAATTCAATGAAATCATTTAACGAACAGTTTAACTTTATAAGAAATAGAAAAAAGAAATTGGATATTTATTTCGGTTAATGATAAAGTAAACTAATAATAATTTAAAGAAATTATTTCTTAAATGAAGTTCATTTAAGTATGTGATCGAAGTTAGTAATGAAATATAATTGGATTTTGTGACGACCCAAAAACCCCGTACGACGGTAGCAAGAGCAATCTTTGGAATATAACACATAAACAGATAATAGCAGACCAGAAATAAATAAATACACCAGATAATGCACAATAGAATACACTGGATAAACATAATCATCAGAGTTATACAGTATACAGGATCATACTTAGAACAAATACAGTTCAGCTATACATAAATGCCTACAGCGGAAAACAAACATAATATGTACTAGGAGCTGAAAAGCATAAAAAGAGATAAATGATAGAATCCATCTTCAGCTCGAGCTCTCCAGAAAGAGCCAGCTAAAACCTGAATACAAGGCTGCCCGTGTAGAAAAAGGAGCACCCGAGTTTGCAAGTGAAACAAACTACGAGTCAGTCATGGGACTGGTATGAGAAATCTACTTAACACATTATAAAGTTTGGCCAATCACAGGACCACACCACTTTCGCGGAATGGGTTTACTCCATTGGATTGCCAGTGCTTTACAACAAGTAAATCTTTTAAACATCGCAATGCTTTTTATAAAAATGAAGCCATTATAAGACTCAATTCCCATCACACAATGCAACGCAAACCGGAGGATAGAGTTTTTACCTTATAATGGTCAAAATATGTTTGATACGAATAAAACAAAAGAATTTGAAACTATTACTAGTGTTTATATGTTTCAAAAACAATTTCAAATCATAAGTATCAATCATAGATGGCATTAATGCCCCATACCACTATGTCGCCATATATAGGTATACAATCAAAACCGCACAGTCACGTATTTGGAAATTGGATTTCCATCATGAACCAAGGCAAAAGATAGTCCTTACCGAATTCGAGACTGTCTAGCCCGAGCCTCAGGATCAGAGCTCGAGTGACCCTTGGAGCGACAGGGCTGGTCCACCGATGTGGATTAAAATTCCTGAACACTGCGTTTCCCCGCCCTTTAGTGCATAAGTGAACCAACGAATGACTCCATCGGTCCCGGATCGACCGATATATCCGAGGCACCTCACAACAGCAACAACCACACAGGTGAAAATAATATAAATGTCAGCCAGTTTAAGCACCGACACCACCTCTAGCTAGAAAGAAACGCATGTCCTCCCTGAGGTCCTCTCCTGTTTCTGGTTCATACCTGGGTGTGAGGCTCGCGAATTCACGTTATACACAAAGCTACGCCACACAGGCGGTGCTTTGATCATCAACCACAAGACTTTTCTTTTTAACAGAAGCCTTGATCACTACATCTTAGCATGCCACATAGGCAATTCACACCATGCAACCGATGGCTATCAATCACACAGAATGAATTCCAATGTCAGACAAACAGTCCATTTACACGTCCGTTCTGGGTCTGAACGAAACCGGAGGCACTATATACCTTGCATACCCATCGATCTCCACGTACGTTTGGACGATCACCACTCATTATCCATATTTCGGGATGCCTCCCAATCAGGACATCAATTATCATCTAACCGAGGTGAAGATCTCCGGTCTTCAACCGCCGTCTTCATCATCGATTTCTTATCGTCGATTCAGTTATTCAGAATGGGATAAACCCTGTCTTTCTGAGCAACTCGCGTATATAATAAACAAGTGCTACACAAACACAACTTATGCCTTATCCCAATTCATTAGTCACTAACCGTAAATTAGTAAGAGAACGATTTCCCAAATATTAACCCCGAAGGCCGAAACCAACATCAGATCAAAACCCAGGAAACCATTCGACTTAGGTAACCTTCAGTTAGTTTCTAAATTTTACATTCCATATCGTTTATAATATTTTATAACGATTTATCGCTATTTTTATTTATTTAAAAATAGCCAAATTATTCAAACGACGCTTCGGGCCATAACGCGGACGTGGCGCTGTTTTTCTTTAGATTTGATTTACATATATCTGAAAATCTAACTGTTGGATCTTCACAAAATTTTTATCATTAGAAAGATGTTTTCAAAATGAATCCAACGGTTCCAGTTTTGGGAAAATCCGACGGTCGGATCTCCTGGTACAATCGTTTGAAGTTTCGATTTCAAAATACGAACTGCAGCGTCGTTATTCGATTTAATTTAATTATATTTCTATATATATAAAAATATAATCGATTCCGGCGCTGTTTTTCTTCAGATTTGAATTAAACATTCCAGACAATCCAACCGTTGGATCTTTACAAAGTTGGTGTCGTTGGAAAGATATTTCCAAAGCGAACCCAACGGTTTCGGTTTCGGGAAAATCCGATGGTCGGATCTCCCGCACTAATCGTTTGAAATCACGGTTTCAAAACACGAACTATAGCTTCGTTATTCAATCTATTTTAATTATATTTAGATATATATATATAAATATAATCTATTTTTCGATTTCAAAACCATATTCTTTTCATACCTTTGATAAAAATGATATTTTTATCCAACCGACATTATTTCAACACTTCACTATTCTTAACCATTCATGTATATAATAAAAATGTGAATTTTATTGTAAAACAATTTATTTCAAAACACGACTATTTTATATAGTTCATATAGATGATAAAAATATGATTTTTATTATAAAACAATTTATTTCAAAACACGACTATTTTATATAGTTCATATAGATGATAAAAATATGATATTTATTATAAAACAATTTATTTCAAAACACGACTATTTTATATAGTTCATATAGATGATAAAAATATGATTTTTATTATAAAACAATTTATTTCAAACACGAATACCATTCAACACATGAATTTCTATTCAAAACATGAATGTTTTCTACAGTTCGTATATATACAATAAAAAGGTGATTTTTATATTTAAAACAATTTATTTAAAACAAGAATACCATTCAACATATGAATTTCTATTCAACGAATGAATTTCTATTCAACACATGAATGTTTTCTATAGTTCGTAGATATACAATAAAAAGGTGATTTTTATATTTAAAACAATTTATTTAAAACACGAATACCATTCAACACATGAATTCCTATTCAACACATGAATTCCTATTCAACACATGAATATAGTTTCAACACATGAAAATAATTCTACCACATGAATATTATTCAAAATTTCGACAGCATAACGGCAGGGTAGTTAAAACCGGGGCCGTTCCTAGTACGGCTCCTCGCTCTACCTTAAAGCCTCGCAGCTTTTGACAATGGGGATTTCATGCATCTAGTTCGCACGTAGGCGGCATGTTTATATTTTTCTTTTCCACAAACTAATCCTATGTGGTTTCAACCAAATAATTCTTAACCACAAACGGGTATTTTCCAACCACAATCAATCAATTTCAACCACAAACAATTCAAATCAACCATTCGCTATCAACCAACTTTCACACCAATCACAACCAGTAAATATCGTCCATGGTTTGTTGACGAGGGGCGTATATATATATATATTTATATAAGCATTTCACTTCTATTTCAACATATATAATTTTTACAACGCATATATAACTTATATATCGAACGTACAACTTATACAATGCTTATACATGAGGTGTACAACGCTTATATAACCCATACATCGACTATATAATTTATACATCGTCGTTTTCCATATCGTTTATAATTCAGAAATCTCACATTTGGTTCCACTCCACCAAAAATAGCAGAAGGCTCAGAAAAATATGCGATCTCTTCTAGAATGTAGAAGACGTCCAAACGAGTCCACTGTCTCTTGTTTCACTGAATTTCGTCAACATAGCAAAAAGATATGATTTTTACAGTGAAATAAAAAACCGTAGCACTTTAAAGTGCTATAATCTAGTTAAATTAAAAACAGCCGTATACCTTCACGAAACCTTCAAAACTAGGTTTTAGATTTGCGCTAAATCCGAAACACTTCAGGCTGATCGGGTTTTGCAGCGTCGAAGAGGGACGAGAGGCGCTCAGGCGCGTGGTGGAAGGCGGCGGTCGAAAGTGGCCACCTTCCCGAGCTCGATTCGAGCTTATTACTCCACAAAAACCTTCAAACTTTATATGGATGCGAAGCTCTTGAGACGATCTACAAAAACCTCAATTGGGGCATGGGTTTTTATTGAGTGTGGAAGGAGAAATCGGAGGGGGAAGCGATTGAGGGGTTTCCGCCGTGCGTCGTATAGTGGATCGGGGAGAGAGAGTGTTCGTTGACCAATGATTTTTTTTTATATTTATAAATTTAAAAAATACAAAAATACCCTCCTTCACACACGAACCCCAATCCAGACCCAACGACTATCATCCCTAGCCAAATACCCCCATTCCGAACATAATGGGATATGTTTCGAAGGCCCATTCGACTCTTTCATTTAGTTTCTCTTCAAATTAAAATATAAAACATTCAATATTTAATTTGAACGTACATTTCAATTTTCCGGGGCCACATATTGATTCTAAAAATTCCCGAAAAATAATTCTAGCTATATTTTGATGATACGGTCCCAACAAAACTAGTTTCGTCGAATTCTGAGACCGTTTGAAAAATGGCCCTTTTCTGGTCGATCCAATTTAATAGAAATCGAACAAACACATTTTTCTTCGCCACGCTCACATACTAGCTTCAAAAATTATGAAATTTGAAACCTAGCAATAATTTGACATCCCAAATCCAACAAAAGTGGTTTTGTCGAATTCAGAAATCGTTTGCAAAATGGCCATTTTCACGGGCTATATGAATTCTATAGCGACCTTTCTGAAAATTCATTTGGCTATAACTTTTGCTTCCCGCTATGAAACTTCGATTTTTCAAATTCATTAGAAAGATATTCACTAACAGATTTCAATATTTTTGGTTTTACTAAAATCCGTTTTGTTTTGCACCCGGTACAGTCAGTCAAAGTTGGAATTCAAATTTTGAAACTACTGTGCCATTTCAGGCCTTGTTTATAATTAGAAATAATTATATTTATTTTCAAACGCCGATTCAAACTTACTTTTCGTCGTAATTATTTAAAATATTTATTTTAAATATTTACCACTAAAATATCCAATTTAAAATTTTCAAACTGGTTCAGATTTTCCAAGTTGTTACAATCTCCCCCACTTAAAACTTTTCGTCCCCGAAAAGGAACAAAGTCGAAAGTGGTGTGATTAATCAACTTTACTTTCCGTCTGGCTTCCATTCTCCAACTTTTCGGTTTTTGAGAATTTTCCAACTCTTCAAAAATTTGGCTAGCACCCTAAATTTTCGAAAAATTTCGCCATAACCTCCTTTGTACGGGGAGGGGTTTGGAAATTTATTGGGCCGTATTAGGTACCCAATAAATCCTAATAAGCATGCACATATTTATAGTGATATATTCCGGTGTCCACAGGGGAGTGTGTATAGATTATAACTCCAGAGAATAAATTCTCGTCACCCTATAAATGGCTTTTGTGCCTTCATGACCAGAGAGACGTGTTTATTGTCATCTCCAGACCCGTGTGGGGTTTTTATTATTCTGGCAATTTACCGTTACATTTTATATGGTCCATATCAGTCATCAGTTCAACCTATAATATATAGTCATCGCCATACAAGCCTCTCGCTCGTATGGTAAATCTTCAACCTCGTCACACAAGCTCCAAATGCTTATGTGGTATATGATGAAGTATGCCTATCTTCAAGAAGTATGCTATGTAGTGTAGTTCAAAATTAATTGTTACTAGCCTATGGCGACGTTTATTATTACACACAGAACAACCAGCACTCCGCATCCAATGGCATTCACAGGAGTTGATATAATAATATTTCGCATCCAATTCATTAAGGTTTTCCTATTTGTTGGGCACGCAAATAAATTCTCTACTCAACAGCTAATACATTTACCTGTTGAAACATATATATGCACATGTATATATTTCTATCTATTTTTAACTCTGTTCAATGTGTGATTTTACCGAATAAATTCTACCATTCACTCTATTATTGATTAAATTAACTATCGTTCTAATAATTTAATTAATCCTATCCACTATCACACAACACAAACAACAATCAATTTGTTTTTAACTTTTCAAAATATACTTTTATATATTCAAAAATCATATTTCTAAAACCAAACTATATATATAATCACAAATACGTTATTTATAAACATATAACTCTCGACTCGTTCTGAGGCACTTTTGACCCCATCTCTAACGAGTTATTCTGATTCTGCTGTACTCATACTAGGATATTACTGATCCTATCTGTAATGAGTTATTCATCCAAGAACACTACTGGTTCTAATTCTGACGAGTTCGTTAATATGTTATATTCCAGAACTAAGCTTAACCAAAGCTCTGATACCACGCTGTGACGACCCCAAAACCCCGTACGACGGTAGCAAGGGTAATCTTTGGAATATAACACATAAACAGATAATAGCAGAACAGAAATAAATAAATACACCAGATAATGCACAATAGAATACACTGGATAAACATAATCATCAGAGTTATACAGTATACATGATCATACTTAGAACAAATACAGTTCAGCTATACATAAATGTCTACAGCGGAAAACAAACATAATATGTACAATAGGAGCTGAACAGCATAAAAAGAGATAAATGATAGAATCCATCTTCAGCTCGAGCTATCCAGGAAGAGCCAGCTAAAACCTGAATACAAGGCTGCCCGCGTAGAAAAAGGGGCACCTGAGTTTGCAAGTGAAACAAACTACGAGTCAGTCATGGGACTGGTATGAGAAATCTACTTAACACATTATAAAATTTGGCCAATCACAAGACCACGCCACTTTCGCGGAACGGGTTTACTCCATTGGATTGCCAGTGCTTTACAACAAGTAAATCTTTTAAACATCGCAATGCTTTTTATAAAAATGAAGCCATTATAAGACTCAGTTCCCATCACACAATGCAACGCAAACCGGAGGATAGAGTTTTTACCATATAATGGCCAAAATATGCTTGATACGAATAAAACAAAAGAATTTGATATTATAACTAGTGTTTATATGTTTCAATAACAATTTCAAATCATAAGTATTAATCATATACGGCATTAATGCCCCATACCACTATGTCGCCATATATAGGTATACAATCAAAACCGCACAGTCACGTATTTGGAAATTGGATTTCTGTCATGAACCAAGGCAAAAGATAGTCCTTACCAAATTCGAGTCTGTCTAGCCCGAGCCTCAGGATCAGAGCTCGAGTGACCCTTGGAGCGACAGGGCCGGTCCACCGATGTGGATTAAAATTCCTGAACACAGCGTTTCCCCGCCCTTTGGGGCGTAAGTGAGCCAACGAATGACTCCATCGGTCCCGGATCGACCGATATATCCAAGGCTCCTCGGAACAGCAACAACCACACAGGTGAAAATAATATAAATGTCAACCAGTTTAAGCACCGACACCACCTCTAGCGAGAAAGAAACGCATGTCCTCCCTGAGGTCCTCTCCCGTTTCTGGTTCATACCGGGGTGTGAGGCTCGTGAATTCACGTTATACACAAAGCTACGCCACACAGGCGGTGCTTTGATCATCAACCACAAGACTTTGCTTTTCAACAGAAGCCTTGATCACTGCATCTTAACATGCCACACAGGTAATTCACACCATGCAACTGATGGCTATCAATCATACAGAATGAATTCCAATGTCAGACACACAGTCCATTTACACGTCCGTTCTGGGTCTGAACGAAACCGGAGGCACTATATACCTCGCATACCCATCGATCTCCACGTACGTCTGGACGATCACCACTCATTATCCATATTTCGGGATGCCTCCCAATCAGGACATCAATTATCATCCAACCAAGGTGAAGATCTCCGGTCTTCAACCACCGTCTTCATCATCGATTTCTTGTCGTCGATTCAGTTATTCAGAATGGGATAAACCCGGTCTTTCTGAGCAACTCGCGTATATAATAAACAAGTGCTACACAAACACAACATACGCCTTATCCTAATTCATTAGTCACTAACCGTAAATTAGTAAGAGAACAATTTCCCAAATATTAACCCCGAAGGCCAAAACAAACATCAGATCAAAACCCAGGAAACCATTCGACTTAGCTAACCTTCAGTTAGTTTCTAAATTTCACATTCCATATCGTTTATAATATTTTATAACGATTTATTGCTATTTTTATTTATTTAAAAATAGTCAATTTATTCAAACGACGCTTCGGGCCGTAACGCGGCCGTGGCGCTGTTTTTCTTCATATTTGATTTACACATATCTGAAAATCTAACTGTTAGATCTTCACAAAAATTTTATCATCAGAAAGATCTTTTCAAAACGAATCCAACGGTTCCAGTTTTGGGAAAATCCGACGGTCGGATCTCCCGGTACAATCGTTTGAAGTTTCGATTTCAAAATACGAACTGCAGCGTCGTTATTCGATTTAATTTAATTATATATATATATATAATCAAATCTGCCGCTGTTTTTCTTTAGATTTGAATTTAACATTCCAGACAATCCAACCGTTGGATCTTTACAAAGTTGGTGTCGTTGGAAAGATATTTCCAAAGCGAACCCAACGGTTTCGGTTTCGGGAAAATCCGATGGTCGGAGCTCCCGCACTAATCGTTTGAAATCACAGTTTGTAAACATGAACTACAGCTTCGTTATTCAATTTATTTTATTTATATTTAAATATATATATAAATATAATCTATTTTTCGATTTCAAAACCATATTCTTTTCATACCTTTGATAAAAATGATATTTTTATCCAACCGACATTATTTCAACACTTCACTATTTTTAACCATTCATGTATATAATAAAAATGTGATTTTTATTGTAAAACAATTTATTTCAAAACACGACTATTTTATATAGTTCATATAGATGAAAAAAATATGATTTTTATTATAAAACAATTTATTTCAAAACAAGACTATTTTATATAGTTTGTATAGATGATAAAAATATGATTTTTATTATAAAACAATTTATTTCAAAACACGACTATTTTATATAGTTCATATAGATGATAAAAATATGATTTTTATTATAAAACAATTTATTTCAAACATGAATACCATTCAACACATGAATTTCTATTCAACAAATGAATTTCTATTCAACACATGAATGTTTTCTATAGTTCGTATATATACAATAAAAAGGTGATTTTTATATTTAAAACAATTTATTTAAAACACGAATACCATTCAACACATGAATTTCTATTCAACGAATGAATTTCTATTCAACACATGAATGTTTTCTATAGTTCGTATATATACAATAAAAAGGTGATTTTTATATTTAAAACAATTTATTTAAAACACGAATACCATTCAACACATGAATTCCTATTCAACACATGAATATAGTTTCAACACATGAAAATAATTCTAACATATGAATATTATTCAAAATTTCGGCAGCATAACGGCAGGGTAGTTAAAACCAGGGCCGTCCTTAGTACGGCTCCTCGCTCTATCTTAAAGCCTCGCAGCTTTTGACAATGGGGATTTCATGCATCTAGTTCGCACGCAGGCGACATGTTTATATTTTTCTTTTCCACAAACTAATCCTATGTGGTTTCAACCAAATAATTCTCAACCACAAACGGGTATTTTTCAACCACAATCAATCAATTTCAACCACAAACAATTCAAATCAACCATTTGCTATCAACCAATTTTCACACCAATCACAACCAATAAATATCGTCCATGGTTTGTGGACGAGGGGCATATATATATATATTTATATAAGCATTTCACTTCTATTTCAACACATATATAATTTTTACAATGCATATATAACTTATAAATCGAACGTACAACTTATACAACGCTTATACATGAGGTGTACAACACTTATATAACTCATACATCGACTATATAATTTATACATCGTCGTTTTCCATATCGTTTATAATTCAGAAATCTCACATTGGGTTCCACTACACCAAAAATAGCAGAAGGCTCAGAAAAATATGCGGTCTCTTCTAGAATGTAGAAGACGTCCACACAAGTCCACTGTCTCTTGTTTCACTGAATTTCATCAACATAGCAAAAAGATATGATTTTTACAGTGAAATCAAAAACCGTAGCGCTTTAAAGTGCTATAATCTAGTTAAATTAAAAACAGCCGTATACCTTCACGAAACCTTCAAAACTAGGTTTTAGATCTGCGCTAAATCTGAAGCACTTCAGGCCGATCGGGTTTTGCAGCGTCGAAGAGGGGCGAGAGGAGCTCAGGCGCGTGGTGGAGGGGGCCCACTCGGTTGTCGAAGCTGACGGCAGCGGCAGTCGAAAGTGGCCACCTTCCCGAGCTCGATTTGAGCTTATTACTCCACGAAAACCTTCAAACTTTATATGGATGCGAAGCTCTTGAGACGATCTACAAAAACCTCAACTGGGGCATGGGTTTTTATTGAGTGTGGAAGGAGAAATCGGAGGGGGAAGCGATTGAGGGGTTTCCGCCGTGCGTCGTATTGTGGATCGGGGAGAGAGAGTGTTCGTTGACCAATGATTTTTTTTTATATTTATAAATTTTAAAAATCCAAAAATACCCTCCTTCACACACGAACCCCAATCCAGACCCAACGACTATCGTCCCTAGCCAAATACCCCCATTCCGAACATAATGGGATATGTTTCGAAGGCCCATTCGACTGTTTCAGTCAGTTTCTCTTCAAATTAAAATATAAAACATTCAATTTGAACGTACATTTCAATTTGCCGGGGCCACATACTGATTCTAAAAATTCCCGAAAAATAATTCTAGCTATGTTTTGATGATACGGTCCCAACAAAACTAGTTTCGTCGAATTCTGACACCGTTTGAAAAATGGACCTTTTCTGGTCGATCCAATTTAATAGAAATCGACCAAACACATTTTCCTTCTCCACGCTCACATACTAGATTCAAAAATTATGAAATTTGAAACCTAGCAATAATTTGACATCCCGGATCCAACAAAAGGGGTTTCGTCGAATTCTGAGGTCGTTTGCAAAATGGCCATTTTCACGGGCTATATAAATTCTATAACGACCTTTCTGAAAATTCATTTGGCCATAACTTTTGCTTCCCGCCACGAAACTTTGATTTTTCAGATTCGTTAGAAAGATATTCACTAACAGATTTAAATATTTTTGGTTTCACTAAAATCCGTTTTGTTTTGCACTCGGTACAGTCAGTCAAAGTTGGAATTCAAATTTTGAAACTACTGCGCCATTTACGGCCTTGTTTATAATTAGAAATAATTATATTTATTTACAAACGTCGATTCAAACTTACTTTTTGTCGTTATTATTTAAAATATTTATTTTAAATATTTAAAATCCACTAAAATAGCCAATTTAAAATTTTCAAACTGGTTCAGATTTTCTGGGTTGTTACAGATTTCAAAGTGGGTTTATAAACGGGTTTATATTTAAATCGAATTTGATAAACGAAGTTATAAAGTGATTTTAAGCGAGTACGATAAGCTTAAATTAAATCACGTAATATTGGAATTAAGTAAAGGAAATCAAGATGGAAAAAGGGTTTCATATTAAACCAGAATTGTATAAACGAGTTGGTAAAGGAGATGGAGAGTTAAAGCGTTAATTTAAATTAACGTTATTTAATAATCACATTAAGTGAAATAGATGAGTTTTGAAATGAGATTTCCAAAGAGAAAATGATTAAAAGGTTTAGAAACAAAGATTTTGTACTTGAATTTGGTAAAAGATCGAGTAATAGGATTGTAAGAAAATCTGGATAATGAAACAAACAGTTTGAGAAGCTGAGGTTTAGAAGTTGATATTTTATTTATCATTTACTAAATCAATGAATTTAGTAATAATAATACATTAAATGGAAATTTCAAAAATAAGAAGATTTTATAAAATTATATATTAAATAAACTAGTGTAGTGGTGTTTGTTGGTATTAGAATGAATATGGGTTTTTGAATTACAACTCTTATTTATCTTAAGATAAGAATGTTGTTGATCAAGGTCTGAGAAGTAATTAAAATACCCCAACTTGAACGATATCAGAATTATTGAAGGATGATATTAGTTGTAATGATAAAGAAGTTAGAAGCGATTTATTATGAAAAATAATAATACAACGTTATTCGAAGAATTTGTTATAGATATGATGAGATTTCATTATAAAAGAAAAAAAAGATTGGAGGAAATATGTATTGATATTTCCAAAGTAACAGTAATAAAATGGGCTAGAAAATATGGAATGATATTTTCATAATCAAGGTAATAAAAGGAGTTGTGAAAATATAATAATAATTTCGAAGTAAAGAGATGAGTTTAGAATGAGTTATGCTAAAGGAATAAGGGACGATTACTGTTTCAAATAACGAAACAAAAAGGAGATATCGTAACGATTGTTTCACGAATGAATAGAGTCGAATTGATTTTTCGATTTTGGATAATAAGAAATGTCGTAGCGAATGATTTGAAATGATAATTAAATGAGAAATTTGATATGGTATCAGATATTTTTCTAAGTATTAAAAAGAAATGGTTTGAGAATATTTGTATATAAAATTAGAAGTGAATACTGTGTTGAAAGATTTTGAAGTTTTAAATAAACCATTCTTTAATTATTTTTAATTAAAAAGGCCAAGTAATGCTGTGTACTCAACCAGTAGATCCATTTCATTTTTGTTTATTTGAAAGTTAAATCACCGACTATCAAATTTTACCCATACGATTATTTGTACGGAAAGACCAGGATCGAATTTATATTCAAAAACCATTCCGTCTAATAAATACGAATACGTGAAGGATGTTAATCAAGCTGGAGCAATTGAAGACCGTGGATCTTCATAAAACGGAAGAATCACTTACTATCTCTGGCTGATCCCTGAGGATATATGTGGTTCTGTCGTGGTTGAAATCTTCGGATTACAAGGACTACTCGCTACTGATCCTTGGGGTGATACCTATAAAGGATGTGGTAGGAGGGTGCCTTCGGTTTATCCTGTTCCTGGATGACTTGTATGGACGAGTGTTTGGCAAAGTATTTCCAAAGGGGTCACGTACATTGAATTCTTCAAACGTATCAAGTTGATGGCGGAGAATGGTCGTTCTCTTAGTTTCACACCCAAGGTATTTTTGTGGACGTTAATTAGTGATTGTTGACGTCAAAAGTTGGTCACTAGTGACAATCAACCCCCAATCGCGTGATCCACACACGAATAAAGATAAAATATGCAATAAAAAGTAAAAGAATGGGGAGCACACACAGAATTTTTATAGTGGTTCGACAAAGACAATGCCTACGTCCACTTTATATATTATTTCTCTCTTTTTTCGTGATTACAAATACAATGCTTTTTCTGTTTGGAGAAAAGAAAGAAAATGACTATTTTCCTTTCTTCCTTTTTAGAGATTAAGATTCTGGAGGAGAGTAGAAATGAAAAGTTTGAAGGAAGCCGTCTGGCCAAGAGAAGTCCCCTTTTCCTCTTTAAGCTTGGAGGTATTTATAGGTGGAAAATGCTGCTTGGGTTGTTGCGAAATGGTCCGACCATTTCGGGAAGGTCTAGATACGTGGAATCCATCCATTGGCTCGAATTGCGGCTGGAAGACTGATTCCACTGCTCATAAATAGTATCCTCGAAAGTTGTGGCCGATGTGGCATCCGTGGAGAGGTATATCAAAATCAGAGCTTTGTCCGCATATGGTTGACCGCCTTTATCTCCTTGGAAGTCGGGATATTAAGTGGACTGGATCTGTAGAAATTCTCCACGCTGGTCCGAGATAATCGGTCGACGAGTTCCTTCTGAAAGCGAGAAACTCGGTCGCCCTGGTGAGCGAGTTTTCAGGTAATGCGCAACCAATCCGACTGAGTTGGATTTGGGCTGATATGCCATTGCTTGATGTAGCACCCCTGATGGGCCTCTACGAGCGCAACTTGTATTTGGTTGTGCGTTTGGGCTTTGGTTTTGGCCCGATAAGATTAGTGCCAAAAAGAGGGCTAACACTTTGCCCCTCAGAATATATCTTCATCGACAGAGGGAGGTGTATTCTGAAATCTGAACTGAAGCACAAAGCTCGAGCTTCTATGGTCGCGCTGAACCATATCAAGGCCAGAAAACCGACGGTCCGATGTTGTATTAAGACCCGAAATCCGACGACCATGCCAGGTCGAATTAAGGCCAGAAAACCAACAACTATCGGAAACCGTATTAAGGCCGAGGTGATGATCGCCACTGGTACAAAAGTTGGTTCCTGCAAATACAAAACAAACCATGGGTCGAGCATTTTATTACACTTGGCTTTAGAGGGTGGCGAGCATAAACCATACTCGGCTTGGTGGCGAGCATAAACCATACTCGGCTTGGTGGCGAGTATAAACCATACTCGGCTTCGTGGCGAGTATAAACCATACTCGGCTTGGTGGCGAGTATAAACCATACTCGGCTTGGTGGCGAGCATAAACCTTGCTCGGCTTAGTGGCGAGCATAAACCATGCTCGGCTTAGTGCAAGTGTTTCTCATGCTCAACTCATGTTGGGTTAGTAAGTTTAACGAGCTATGCACGCTCGTGGTGTAAAGAAAGAGAGTGTAATCCACACTCGTGTCTAAGAGAAAGCGACCTTTCTCACTTGAAGTAGTGGTGGGCTTTCGCGCTAACCACATAGACCAGGGGGCGAACATTAACCATGCTCGGCTTAATGGCGAACACTAATATGGTTCGGCTTAGAAATTTTACAACAGTCGACCTACTTTTGCAAAAAGTAAAGTTGATAACTACTAAGCATCTATTACAAAGAAAAACTACGAGGACAGCGATTGATTACATAGCATCAAAGCATCCCTGTTATTGAAAGAAATACATCGAGGGAAAAGATAAAAAATCTAATTAATGATAATGCCCTGAGTGCTAGTCTCAGGGTCCTTTCCATTTCTAGGAGCTTGCGGACCAGCTTGAGGAGCTTGGGCAGAAGGTCGCGGCGGCATGGCCGGGGCACGATTTTTGACATACTCAGCGAGTGTGAAGACCCGTAACTTCCCCGTAAAGGAAAGCGTCGGATAGTTCGAGAACAGGACAAAACAGAACGCATACAGAAGAACCTTTCATTGTATATTACAACAATGCATCAGATTACAAGAATATACAGAGTAAAAAGAATATTACACAGAAATATCAGAGGTTTAAATTACATTTAAATACATAGCAGCGGAAAATAATACAATACACAACTAGAAGAGATATACGGATACAAAGCTTTCCGGATATCGTTCCAGCTGTAAACCAGGATCCTGTGGATATAAATCTGCAAAACCAAAACTACTAGCTGCCCGTGTCAAAATAAGGGCACCCAGAGTTTAGGTTAAAACAATAAACTCCAGGTCAGTCATGTGACTGGTGTGAGAACTAAAACAGTTATTAATCTTTATTTTCAAAGGTAAATCAAGGGACCACGCCGTATAACACGGAACGGGTTTCCTCCCAAGAGTACCAGTGCATAAAACAAACAGCGCAATGCTAAATAAAGAAAGATGAAGCTGTTATAAGACCCAGGTCCTATCACACAATGCAACGCAAGCCGGGGGATAGGGTTTTCCCTTATAACAGCCAAAGAATGCTTGATACGTTTAAAACAAACCATTTGATACTATTATAAGTGCATAGTGTATAAAACAACTTCAAATCATAAGTATCAATCATAGGCGGCATGAGCGCCCCATCCCACTATGTCGCCATATATAGGATTACAATTAAAACCGCAAATGTCACGTATTTGGAAATTGGATTTCCGTCTATGAACCGAGGCAAAAGATAGTCCTCAACCGATTCGAGACAATCTAGCCCATGTCTCCGGAGCAGCCGCAACTGCCCCTTGGATCCTCAGGGCCGGTCCACCGATGTGGATTATAGTGCCTGAACAATACGTTTCTCCGCCCTTTGGGGCGTAAGTCTGGTCCGTCAGCCGACCAGAATGCATTCGGCCGAAACCGATATAACCGAGGCGCCTCGCAACAGCAACAACCACATAAGTCAAACTCGTCAGGGCGTGTAAAAACCACTGACGCCACTTCTAGCTAGAAAGAAACGCATGCCCTCCCTGACGTCCCCTCCCGTTTTTGGTTCATACCGGGTGTGAAACTCGCGAAGTAAACGTTACACAAAGCTACGCCACAAAGGCCGTGCTTCGATCATCAACACAAGACTTTGCTTTTCAACAGAAGCCTTGATCATTTGCATCTTAGCATGCCACACAGGCAAACCATCCTATGCAACCGATATCAGTCACACAGAATGAAATCCGATGTCAGACACACAGTCCATTTACAAGTCCGTTCTGGGGCTGAACGAAACCGGAGGCACCTAGTACCTCGCATATCCATCGATCTCCAAGTACGTCTGGACGATCACCAACTGTTTCCATCTTCTTGGGTGTACAGCCCAATCAAGATCATCAGTTATCACCCAAACGACGTGAAGACTTCCGGTCTTCGACCATCGTCTTCGACTTATCGTCGTATCAGTTATTCAGAATGGGATAAACCCGGTCTTTCCGAATAACTCGCGTATATTTTAAATAAGTGTTACACAAACACAACATACGCCTCATTCCAATTCATTAGTCACTAACCGTAAATTAATCAAGAGAATAATTTCCCAAATATTAACCCCGAAGGCCGAAACCAACATCAGATCAATATCCAGAAAACCATTCTACTTAGCTAACCGACAGTTAGTTTCTAAATTTCACGTTCAAATCTAATTAAAGATTTAACTATCGCCTGGAGCAAAACTGGTGATACTCCATTCTCGATCTTTTCAATCTAATTAAAGATTCATTAAAACTCCACTTAGTTTTAATCTGTGACTGGGTTAAAGAATCAGTGTCATTTAAAACACGGTTCACGATAAACCCAAAGTCACATCCCATTAATTATCGGGTTAAAGAACAAGTGATATTTAAAACACTGTTCACGATAAACCCAAAAATCAATATCCGTTCAATTCCAATTAAATATTATTTAATTGGTACACTTCATTAAATCTAAATCAAAAGATTTAATCTTTTCTCAGCTGGGTTCAAGAACAGTGTTAGTGAAGACACCATTCACGACAAACCCAAATCACATTCATTAATTATCGGGTTAAAGAACAAGTGTTATTTAAAACACTGTTCACGATAAACCCAAAAATCAATATTAATTCAATTCCAATTAAATATTATTTAATTGGTACACTTCATTAAATCTAAATAAAAAGATTTAATCATTTCTCAACTGGGTTCAAGAACAGTGTTAGTAAAGACACCATTCACGACAAACCCAAATCACATTCGATATTCAATACAAGGCTCTGAATAGAAAATATATCGGCTTATATTCAATATCAAATTCTACGACTAACAAATGTCGTATTGGAAATAACGATATAAATATATATATCTTTCAAATTTCCATAACAACACCTGTATAATCACGAATTCCAACATCGAAATATTCCGAAGACAATTTCGATTCAAATCCACTCCAATGCAATCATTGGAAATTTTGGTTATTTTCAAAACCCTTTTTCAAATTCAATTTATTTATTTAAAAATAAATAGAATTATAATTCTAGTTCAAAACTAGTTCATTTCGATAAAAATCTATTTTTATCTTTTCAAATAGGGAGTTTTTCATCCCAAATCTTCACAAATCATTTCTTATGATTTTACACAAATTATTGCTATTTTTAATAATTTTATCAAGGCCCGTACAGTCGATTTCCATCAACGGCCATCGAACTGCACTTACAGCGACCTTTTTCGAATTTGATTTGGACATAATTCCAAATCCAACCGTTAGATTTCAAATTTCTAATATTCGTTAGAAAGCTCTTTTCGATACGAACCCAACGGTTCCGGTTTTAGGAGAATCCGACGGTCGGATCTCCCGTAATGTCCGTTTGAAATAAATGGTCGAAATTCGCGAACTGCCGCGGCGCGGCGCGTTCTATTCAGGCCATTATATTATATATATAATATATATAATATATACTTCGTCGATTTCTATTTAAAACGAATTATATAAATAGTTTTAAAATTCGTTTCAAAATCTATTTCAACTTCCATCTCAATTCAAAGCAAAATTGAATTCTTCTTTATAAATTCGTTTTAAAATTCATTTCTATTCAATTCAAATTTCAATTCAATTTGAATTCGTTTTCAATTCAATTCATTTCGAAATCGTTTTCAATTCAATTCATTTCGAAATCACTTTCAATTCAATTCACTTTGAATTCGTTTTCAATTCAATTCATTTCGAAATCGTTTTCAATTCAATTCATTTCGAAATCGTTTTCAATTCAATTCATTTCGAAATAGTTTTCAATTCAATTCATTTCGAAATCGTTTTCAATTCAATTCATTTCGAAATCGTTTTCAATTCAATTCATTTCGAAATCGTTTTCAATTCAATTCGAGATTACTTTTCAATATTCATTTTAAAATGAATAAAATCGATATAAATATCGTTTACGTCAAAATGGCGTCAATCTAATTAACACGGCTTCATAAATTTCTATTTTCAAATATTCTATTTCAAATATTTCCTATTATCAAAATATTCTTTATTATCAAAATATTCTTTATTTTCACGATTGGAATGAGGCCCAATCAATTACCATATAAAATTAATTATATGGATTTTCATACAACACATGTATATAATAACATTGAAAATAATCAACCATCAACCAAAGTGCACTACACTGTATAGGCATCAAATATAGATATTCAACGCTCATAACAGCCTGTCAATCAATCGATCGACATATTTAATCAATCAGGATGAGTGAAATTCATATTTCATCCCAACACCCGTGTGGGGTTTCAAACAATCAAACACAGATTTTAGTTGTGCAGTTGGGCGATGTGTAAAATTTATCGTCCCAATCAATGTCATTCAAATAAGTGTACATAAACAAACCATCTGGTTTGTAAATGAATATTTATTTATTCACTTCACTATTTTCATATTCACGTTAAAAATTATATTTTTAACGATAAAACATTTTATTTCAACCTATGAATTTTTATTCAATTCATTTATTCAATAAAATGATATTTTTATTTTTCTAACATATTTTAGAAAATTTCGGCGGCATAACGGCACGATACTAGAAACGGGACAAGGCCTAGCCTTATCCCCGGTCTAGTGAAGGCCCACGCCATTCACACATCAATCATATCAATTTCATCTCACCAAACAATTCAATTCAAACAAATAATTCAACTAGTCTATGCAACCAAACAAACAAGTCCATGGTCTGTGGACAATTGTGTCGGGTGCTACTAAGCACCGTCTGCATCCTAGTATATATATATAACTAGAAAAATAAATTGAAAGGTGAGAAATTCTCACCTATAGCTATCCTAGCTCCACGGCTCTTCATTTGCAGAAGTCTTCATCGCTTCGCCTTTTTGTCACCTTCGTTGCTACTTTCACTACATACGTAAAAATCACATTTTTACTTCGCTATTCAATATATAAAAATCGAATTTTTATTTCAAAGTTCAATATATAAAAATCATATTTTTAATTCGAAGTTCAATATATAAAAATCCCATTTTTAATTCGAAGTTCAATATATAAAAATCCCATTTTTAATTCGAAGTTCAATATATAAAAATCCCATTTTTAATTCGAAGTTCAATATATAAAAATCCCATTTTTAATTCGAAGTTCAATATATAAAAATCCCATTTTTAATTCGAAGTTCAATATATAAAAATCACATTTTTAATTCGAAGTTCAATATATAAAAATCGAATTTTTAGTTCAAAGTTCAATATATAAAAATCGAATTTTTAGTTCAAAGTTCAATATATAAAAATCGAATTTTTAGTTCAAAGTTCAATATATAAAAATCGAATTTTTAGTTCAAAGTTCAATATATAAAAATCCTATTTTAAAAACAATGTTAATTTTATTTTCAAAAAGAATACAAACTTTGTTTTCAAAGCAAATTTAAAATTTTTCCTCTCAAACTGATTTTATTTTTCTAAACAAACTGATTTTATTTTTCTAAACAAACTGAATTTATTTTTCTAAACAAACGGAATTTATTTTTCTAAACAAACTGATTTTATTTTTCTAAACAAACTGATTTTATTTTTCTAAACAAACTGAATTTATTTTTCTAAACAAACTGAATTTATTTTTCTAAAGAAACTGAATTTATTTTTCTAAAGAAACTGAATTTATTTTTCTAAAGAAACTGAATTTATTTTCAGACATCCATGCTTTTATTTAAACTATAAAAATAAAGGAAGAAAGAAAGGAAGAAAAAAAAACTTACAGACTGAAATAAGGGGGTGGGGGATGGTCTGCATTCAGCGGCGAAGGAGAGCACCTCTCGCAGGCGGTGGCGGTCGGCATCCTCTGGCGGTGGCGGAAAAAAATGGCGACGACTTTCATCTGGGTTTGGGGCTTAGTCTTCTATTGGAGGAAGGCGGGGAAGAGAAAGGAGGCGTCAGGGCGAGGTGGGTTGCCGGAGGGGGTTCGACGGCGCGCTAGGGTGGCGGACGTGGGAGCGGTGGTCGGCGTTGTAGATCGCAGAAGGGTTCGGGGGGGGCCATCGTGTTTTTTTTTTTTCTTTCTTCAGATCTGAAAGTCGATTGAAAAATAAAAGGGGGGGGCCAGAGGAATTTAAGGGGAGGAAGGTATATTTTTTTTTTTTATTATTATTATTATTTTTCGCCAAAAAAGCAACTTTTATTTTCGACCTCAAAACGAGGCCCACCACCTGACGTCCTTAGCGTATTACCCCCATTCTGAACCCAATGGGATATGTATCGTTGGCTGAATCGATCGTTTAAATCAGTTTCCGTTGAATTTACATTTAAATCAACATATTGAATTTTAAACGTACATTTCAAATTACCGGGGTCACATACTAACTCTAAAAATTCCAGAAAAATATTTTCTAGCTTCGTATTGACGATACGGTCCTAACAAAACTAGTTTCGTCGAATTCCGAGACCGTTTGAAAAATGGCCAATTTCCAGTCGATTAAAATCAACTGAAACTGGTCAAACGCGTTTTTCTTTGCCACGCTCACATATTGAATCGAAAAATTATGAAATTTGAAACCTAGCAATAACTTGACATCACGGACCCAACAAAACTGGTTTCGTCGAAATCCGAGGTCGTTTGCAAAATGTCCATTTTTAAGGGCCTGAATTCCATAGCGACTATTCAGAATTTTCAACTGGACATATCTTATCATTTCTAAGATGAAATCTCAGTTTGTTAACTTCGTTACAAAGATATAGTTATACAGATTCAAATATTTCTTGTTTCGTTCAATTCTGACTTATATTGAATTCTGTATATTCATTTGAAATTAGAAATCGAATTTTCGAACTACCGCGCCATTTTCAATTCCTTTTATGATTATATATAATTATTATATATTCTAACGACGACGTATATAATATATACGTTCGAATTATATTCAAAATAATTTCACGTCGATATTATTTAAAATAATTCATTTTAAATAATCAAAATTCGCTAAAATTGCCAAAATAAAATTTTTAAACTGGCCCAGATTTTCCGGGTTGTTACAATCTCCCCCACTTAAAACTTTTCGTCCCCGAAAAGGAACAAAGTCGAAAGTGGTTTGATTATTCAGCTCTACGCTCGATCTGGCTTCTATTCTCCAACTCTTTAGTTTCTGAGAATTTTCAAAATTTCAAAAATTTGGCTAACACCCTAAATTTTCGAAAAATTTCGCCATAACCTCCCCTGCACCGGGAGCATCGGGGAATTTCAAATAGCTTCCCCGGTCCTTCAGAACTCAAAAAGAAAAAGAAAAAGCCAAGCGGCTAGCCAATAGGCTCACAAAATCATCATCACCCAAACAAAACAGGAAATTATGTAGTAAACATGTACCTATTTGTCGGGCAAACAAATTTTATTCTTCGGCTCTAGCCTCCTTGCTATGACCTGTTCAAAGATATATATGTATATGCTAGCAAACGCAACCAATTTTCGATATAATTCAATATTTGGTTCTGTTAGGCTAAATGGCTAAAAATTAGCAAACACATAAACAAACAACACAAACATCAATCAATTAGTTGATTAGCTTTTCAAATTCATAATTTTGATACATAGTCAAAAATCAGATTTTTGATGCCAAATCACAACAATGTATTCTAGCTATATTAGTTTTGGTTCTCACACCAGTCTAATGGAAATATATAGAAAATCACACCTTCGAAACTCGAACATAAATGTTGATGATGCGATCGCTATCATCAATATCATCTTCGGGCGACTAGAGTGCGATGCTATATCTATCCAATATATTAAAACTTTGAATATACGTTTGCAAGGCGTATATGCAAATTCTTTATATACTGAATTGTCCAAAATCAATATAAATAAATAATCAAATACGAATAATTGATTTAAATTTTCAAAACAAAGCTTGTTTTCATTTGAAAAATACACTCTTCGCACTCGTTCTAGGATACTACTGATCTCATCTCTAACGAGTCATTCTCATTGGATATTGCTAATCCAATATCTGATGAATTCTTTCGTATGTTTCTAATGTGTCTTGTTCTCTAGCTTTGTAAACCAAAGCTCTGATACCAACTGTGAAGACCCGTAACTTCCCCGTAAAGGAAAGCGTCGGATAGTTCGAGAACAGGACAAAACAGAACGCATACAGAAGAACCTTTCATTGTATATTACAACAATGCATCAGATTACAAGAATATACAGAGTAAAAAGAATATTACACAGAAATATCAGAGGTTTAAATTACATTTAAATACATAGCAGCGGAAAATAATACAATACACAACTAGAAGAGATATACGGATACAAAGCTTTCCGGATATCGTTCCAGCTGTAAACCAGGATCCTGTGGATATAAATCTGCAAAACCAAAACTACTAGCTGCCCGTGTCAAAATAAGGGCACCCAGAGTTTAGGTTAAAACAATAAACTCCAGGTCAGTCATGTGACTGGTGTGAGAACTAAAACAGTTATTAATCTTTATTTTCAAAGGTAAATCAAGGGACCACGCCGTATAACACGGAACGGGTTTCCTCCCAAGAGTACCAGTGCATAAAACAAACAGCGCAATGCTAAATAAAGAAAGATGAAGCTGTTATAAGACCCAGGTCCTATCACACAATGCAACGCAAGCCGGGGGATAGGGTTTTCCCTTATAACAGCCAAAGAATGCTTGATACGTTTAAAACAAACCATTTGATACTATTATAAGTGCATAGTGTATAAAACAACTTCAAATCATAAGTATCAATCATAGGCGGCATGAGCGCCCCATCCCACTATGTCGCCATATATAGGATTACAATTAAAACCGCAAATGTCACGTATTTGGAAATTGGATTTCCGTCTATGAACCGAGGCAAAAGATAGTCCTCAACCGATTCGAGACAATCTAGCCCATGTCTCCGGAGCAGCCGCAACTGCCCCTTGGATCCTCAGGGCCGGTCCACCGATGTGGATTATAGTGCCTGAACAATACGTTTCTCCGCCCTTTGGGGCGTAAGTCTGGTCCGTCAGCCGACCAGAATGCATTCGGCCGAAACCGATATAACCGAGGCGCCTCGCAACAGCAACAACCACATAAGTCAAACTCGTCAGGGCGTGTAAAAACCACTGACGCCACTTCTAGCTAGAAAGAAACGCATGCCCTCCCTGACGTCCCCTCCCGTTTTTGGTTCATACCGGGTGTGAAACTCGCGAAGTAAACGTTACACAAAGCTACGCCACAAAGGCCGTGCTTCGATCATCAACACAAGACTTTGCTTTTCAACAGAAGCCTTGATCATTTGCATCTTAGCATGCCACACAGGCAAACCATCCTATGCAACCGATATCAGTCACACAGAATGAAATCCGATGTCAGACACACAGTCCATTTACAAGTCCGTTCTGGGGCTGAACGAAACCGGAGGCACCTAGTACCTCGCATATCCATCGATCTCCAAGTACGTCTGGACGATCACCAACTGTTTCCATCTTCTTGGGTGTACAGCCCAATCAAGATCATCAGTTATCACCCAAACGACGTGAAGACTTCCGGTCTTCGACCATCGTCTTCGACTTATCGTCGTATCAGTTATTCAGAATGGGATAAACCCGGTCTTTCCGAATAACTCGCGTATATTTTAAATAAGTGTTACACAAACACAACATACGCCTCATTCCAATTCATTAGTCACTAACCGTAAATTAATCAAGAGAATAATTTCCCAAATATTAACCCCGAAGGCCGAAACCAACATCAGATCAATATCCAGAAAACCATTCTACTTAGCTAACCGACAGTTAGTTTCTAAATTTCACGTTCAAATCTAATTAAAGATTTAACTATCGCCTGGAGCAAAACTGGTGATACTCCATTCTCGATCTTTTCAATCTAATTAAAGATTCATTAAAACTCCACTTAGTTTTAATCTGTGACTGGGTTAAAGAATCAGTGTCATTTAAAACACGGTTCACGATAAACCCAAAGTCACATCCCATTAATTATCGGGTTAAAGAACAAGTGATATTTAAAACACTGTTCACGATAAACCCAAAAATCAATATCCGTTCAATTCCAATTAAATATTATTTAATTGGTACACTTCATTAAATCTAAATCAAAAGATTTAATCTTTTCTCAGCTGGGTTCAAGAACAGTGTTAGTGAAGACACCATTCACGACAAACCCAAATCACATTCATTAATTATCGGGTTAAAGAACAAGTGTTATTTAAAACACTGTTCACGATAAACCCAAAAATCAATATCAATTCAATTCCAATTAAATATTATTTAATTGGTACACTTCATTAAATCTAAATAAAAAGATTTAATCATTTCTCAACTGGGTTCAAGAACAGTGTTAGTAAAGACACCATTCACGACAAACCCAAATCACATTCGATATTCAATACAAGGCTCTGAATAGAAAATATATCGGCTTATATTCAATATCAAATTCTACGACTAACAAATGTCGTATTGGAAATAACGATATAAATATATATATCTTTCAAATTTCCATAACAACACCTGTATAATCACGAATTCCAACATCGAAATATTCCGAAGACAATTTCGATTCAAATCCACTCCAATGCAATCATTGGAAATTTTGGTTATTTTCAAAACCCTTTTTCAAATTCAATTTATTTATTTAAAAATAAATAGAATTATAATTCTAGTTCAAAACTAGTTCATTTCGATAAAAATCTATTTTTATCTTTTCAAATAGGGAGTTTTTCATCCTAAATCTTCACAAATCATTTCTTATGATTTTACACAAATTATTGCTATTTTTAATAATTTTATCAAGGCCCGTACAGTCGATTTCCATCAACGGCCATCGAACTGCACTTACAGCGACCTTTTTCGAATTTGATTTGGACATAATTCCAAATCCAACCGTTAGATTTCAAATTTCTAATATTCGTTAGAAAGCTCTTTTCGATACGAACCCAACGGTTCCGGTTTTAGGAGAATCCGACGGTCGGATCTCCCGTAATGTCCGTTTGAAATAAATGGTCGAAATTCGCGAACTGCCGCGGCGCGGCGCGTTCTATTCAGGCCATTATATTATATATATAATATATATAATATATACTTCGTCGATTTCTATTTAAAACGAATTATATAAATAGTTTTAAAATTCGTTTCAAAATCTATTTCAACTTCCATCTCAATTCAAAGCAAAATTGAATTCTTCTTTATAAATTCGTTTTAAAATTCATTTCTATTCAATTCAAATTTCAATTCAATTTGAATTCGTTTTCAATTCAATTCATTTCGAAATCGTTTTCAATTCAATTCATTTCGAAATCACTTTCAATTCAATTCACTTTGAATTCGTTTTCAATTCAATTCATTTCGAAATCGTTTTCAATTCAATTCATTTCGAAATCGTTTTCAATTCAATTCATTTCGAAATCGTTTTCAATTCAATTCATTTCGAAATCGTTTTCAATTCAATTCATTTCGAAATCGTTTTCAATTCAATTCATTTCGAAATCGTTTTCAATTCAATTCGAGATTACTTTTCAATATTCATTTTAAAATGAATAAAATCGATATAAATATCGTTTACGTCAAAATGGCGTCAATCTAATTAACACGGCTTCATAAATTTCTATTTTCAAATATTCTATTTCAAATATTTCCTATTATCAAAATATTCTTTATTATCAAAATATTCTTTATTTTCACGATTGGAATGAGGCCCAATCAATTACCATATAAAATTAATTATATGGATTTTCATACAACACATGTATATAATAACATTGAAAATAATCAACCATCAACCAAAGTGCACTACACTGTATAGGCATCAAATATAGATATTCAACGCTCATAACAGCCTGTCAATCAATCGATCGACATATTTAATCAATCAGGATGAGTGAAATTCATATTTCATCCCAACACCCGTGTGGGGTTTCAAACAATCAAACACAGATTTTAGTTGTGCAGTTGGGCGATGTGTAAAATTTATCGTCCCAATCAATGTCATTCAAATAAGTGTACATAAACAAACCATCTGGTTTGTAAATGAATATTTATTTATTCACTTCACTATTTTCATATTCACGTTAAAAATTATATTTTTAACGATAAAACATTTTATTTCAACCTATGAATTTTTATTCAATTCATTTATTCAATAAAATGATATTTTTATTTTTCTAACATATTTTAGAAAATTTCGGCGGCATAACGGCACGATACTAGAAACGGGACAAGGCCTAGCCTTATCCCCGGTCTAGTGAAGGCCCACGCCATTCACACATCAATCATATCAATTTCATCTCACCAAACAATTCAATTCAAACAAATAATTCAACTAGTCTATGCAACCAAACAAACAAGTCCATGGTCTGTGGACAATTGTGTCGGGTGCTACTAAGCACCGTCTGCATCCTAGTATATATATATAACTAGAAAAATAAATTGAAAGGTGAGAAATTCTCACCTATAGCTATCCTAGCTCCACGGCTCTTCATTTGCAGAAGTCTTCATCGCTTCGCCTTTTTGTCACCTTCGTTGCTACTTTCACTACATACGTAAAAATCACATTTTTACTTCGCTATTCAATATATAAAAATCGAATTTTTATTTCAAAGTTCAATATATAAAAATCATATTTTTAATTCGAAGTTCAATATATAAAAATCCCATTTTTAATTCGAAGTTCAATATATAAAAATCCCATTTTTAATTCGAAGTTCAATATATAAAAATCCCATTTTTAATTCGAAGTTCAATATATAAAAATCCCATTTTTAATTCGAAGTTCAATATATAAAAATCCCATTTTTAATTCGAAGTTCAATATATAAAAATCACATTTTTAATTCGAAGTTCAATATATAAAAATCGAATTTTTAGTTCAAAGTTCAATATATAAAAATCGAATTTTTAGTTCAAAGTTCAATATATAAAAATCGAATTTTTAGTTCAAAGTTCAATATATAAAAATCGAATTTTTAGTTCAAAGTTCAATATATAAAAATCCTATTTTAAAAACAATGTTAATTTTATTTTCAAAAAGAATACAAACTTTGTTTTCAAAGCAAATTTAAAATTTTTCCTCTCAAACTGATTTTATTTTTCTAAACAAACTGATTTTATTTTTCTAAACAAACTGAATTTATTTTTCTAAACAAACGGAATTTATTTTTCTAAACAAACTGATTTTATTTTTCTAAACAAACTGATTTTATTTTTCTAAACAAACTGATTTTATTTTTCTAAACAAACTGAATTTATTTTTCTAAAGAAACTGAATTTATTTTTCTAAAGAAACTGAATTTATTTTTCTAAAGAAACTGAATTTATTTTTCTAAAGAAACTGAATTTATTTTCAGACATCCATGCTTTTATTTAAACTATAAAAATAAAGGAAGAAAGAAAGGAAGAAAAAAAAACTTACAGACTGAAATAAGGGGGTGGGGGATGGTCTGCATTCAGCGGCGAAGGAGAGCACCTCCCGCAGGCGGTGGCGGTCGGCATCCTCTGGCGGTGGCGGAAAAAAATGGCGACGACTTTCATCTGGGTTTGGGGCTTAGTCTTCTATTGGAGGAAGGCGGGGAAGAGAAAGGAGGCGTCAGGGCGAGGTGGGTTGCCGGAGGGGGTTCGACGGCGCGCTAGGGTGGCGGACGTGGGAGCGGTGGTCGGCGTTGTAGATCGCAGAAGGGTTCGGGGGGGGCCATCGTGTTTTTTTTTTTCTTTCTTCAGATCTGAAAGTCGATTGAAAAATAAAAGGGGGGGGGGGCCAGAGGAATTTAAGGGGAGGAAGGTATATATATATTTTTTTTTATTATTATTATTATTTTTCGCCAAAAAAGCAACTTTTATTTTCGACCTCAAAACGAGGCCCACCACCTGACGTCCTTAGCGTATTACCCCCATTCTGAACCCAATGGGATATGTATCGTTGGCTGAATCGATCGTTTAAATCAGTTTCCGTTGAATTTACATTTAAATCAACATATTGAATTTTAAACGTACATTTCAAATTACCGGGGTCACATACTAACTCTAAAAATTCCAGAAAAATATTTTCTAGCTTCGTATTGACGATACGGTCCTAACAAAACTAGTTTCGTCGAATTCCGAGACCGTTTGAAAAATGGCCAATTTCCAGTCGATTAAAATCAACTGAAACTGGTCAAACGCGTTTTTCTTTGCCACGCTCACATATTGAATCGAAAAATTATGAAATTTGAAACCTAGCAATAACTTGACATCACGGACCCAACAAAACTGGTTTCGTCGAAATCCGAGGTCGTTTGCAAAATGTCCATTTTTAAGGGCCTGAATTCCATAGCGACTATTCAGAATTTTCAACTGGACATATCTTATCATTTCTAAGATGAAATCTCAGTTTGTTAACTTCGTTACAAAGATATAGTTATACAGATTCAAATATTTCTTGTTTCGTTCAATTCTGACTTATATTGAATTCTGTATATTCATTTGAAATTAGAAATCGAATTTTCGAACTACCGCGCCATTTTCAATTCCTTTTATGATTATATATAATTATTATATATTCTAACGACGACGTATATAATATATACGTTCGAATTATATTCAAAATAATTTCACGTCGATATTATTTAAAATAATTCATTTTAAATAATCAAAATTCGCTAAAATTGCCAAAATAAAAATTTTAAACTGGCCCAGATTTTCCGGGTTGTTACAGCGAGTTCCCCTTTTCTGACTCGCCCTTCGATGAGATCGCGCAGATGTTGACAATCATTTGTATTATGTCCAGCTACATTGTGGAATATGCAATGCTTGCCAGAGTCAAGTTCCATCTGGGTCGGTTCTCGTTGAGGTGGCCTTGGAGTGGGGAAGGACTCGCGCATATCGAGATAGATATCGAGCAAAGAGGAATTGAGCTCGGTGTACTGATTATATTTGTTTTCATTTCAAGGTCGTACATTGCGTTTATCCTTTTCCGGGGCTGTTCCTCTTCCTTTATTCTGGCCATTGCCATTGAGTGGACCTTGTTGTTTGGCTACTAAAACTTCAAGGCTCTCCATCTCAAGGCTGGCATCCTCTTGTCGGAGGAATCTTTCGGCCTCGGAATAGAAATCATCTATATCTTTGGGAGGATCCCTAGTTAAGGAGTTCGAGAATTCTGATCTCTTCTGAACTCCCGCGATGGCTACCATCAACACCATCGATGGCTTGGGCCGATCGATAGATGCTACGACTGCGTTGAACCTTTCGAGGAAGGATCTTAGCGTCTCTCTGGATCGCTGTTTGATGGTAGATAGAAACATGACACTTTTTGGTCGAGAGATATGCGCTCGAAACTGCTCGATGAAGCGGGTGACCAGAGTATTCCAACTACTGATCGACTCCGTTGTTAGCTGTCGAAACCACATACCGGCTTTATCTGTGAGAAAGAGTGGACAGCACTTATCCATGAAGCTGGTCGATGCACCAAGTACTTCCATATGTCGCATGTATCGCATAAGATGAATGGTCGGGTCAGTGCGACCGTTGTATGGTTCGATGGCAGGGAACCTGAAGTCCGGAGGGTTTCGAGAATTTCTGATTTCTCTAGTGAAGGGGCTGCGATTGACATTGTCTATGTCTTGCTGCGAAGAATTTCCCCGAGTGAAACGTCGGATGATGCTTGCAAGCTGACTCCCATCTCCGAGGAGTCGCTGCCATGAACTTAACTCTCCATCCTGAGGGGGTTCTGTACGAGGATCCGGCAAAAGCATGCTCAGAAGGGTGGCCGTTGGCTGGGCTCGACCTCCTAGAGTTGAGTGAAGGTGTGAGGGAAGGTGAGATCTGGCGGGTTATTCTGGGTAAAATGGCCCCTCTGGAACCTGATGAGTTGTGGATCGAGCCATATTTGTAGCTAAAGGTTTAGGCTGATCCAGCATAGCATGTGATGTTCGGGGGCCAGGGTTGCCCCCATTTGAAGCGAGGTTAGGAGGGTCTACGGTAGCGTTTTCTTCCGCTACGGTGAGGACCGGCATGGTAAAGTGGCTTCCCTCGTTCGAAGGGAAGGCTACTCCAATTCTTCGTTGAAGAGGAAGAGTGGTTAGACTGGTCTGCGGCAAGATCCCGGATTGTAATGGGAATGGCGTTGATTCTGAGGGACCCGGGGGTAGCTCGACTGATTCGATAGGTCGAGATGTTCCAAAGAGTGGAGGCATATTTGTCAGGCGACCTAGATCTTGGTCGCCTGCCTCCTAAGGTTCTGTTGTTGCAGCCGCACTGGAAGCGATATTCTCGGCTGGGGTCGATCGGTTGGTGGAACCAAACCAGGACGAAATAAAGGTGTAGCCTGATCAGTGTCCTGATTTCGTGCAGACCGAAGATCGGTTATTGCCCCAGCTTCAGTCGATGGAGGAATTGATGTTGAAGTGTTCAACCCTGTTTCCAGTCGACCGAGAAGGTGATCCATCAACTGCTGTTGTCGTTCGAGGACTTTACCCTGAGATGTCATACGGTCTCTGAGTTCGACCATGATTTTATCCATGTCGTCCCGGGTAAGGAATCGGGACATGTTGTCATGAGAGGAAACTTCGTGGCTTGCTTCTGCAGCATCGGCATCAGCTGCATCGGCATTTGCGGGACGAGAGGATGTTGCATCTTTCTTTCGTTTGTTCACCATGACCTGGGATAAGCAGGAGCTCGATGGCGGTGGCGGTGCGCTGCCCCTTCCTGGCGCGCCAAAGTGTTGACGTCAAAAGTTGGTCACTAGTGACAATCAACCCCCAATCGCGTGATCCACACACGAATAAAGATAAAATATGCAATAAAAAGTGAAAGAACGGGGAGCACACTGTAACGACCCGTGTTTTTGCCCGTCAAATATTCAATGTAATTTATTTATTTAAAATATTATATTGGGAATATTAATGGAATTTAATATTTAATTCAATAATAAAATGAAGTTGAACGTTATAATTTATATATATAATAAAAATAGAGCTTGAAAATAGCGCTGCAGTTCGTAAATTCGAGTTTGAACTTCAACTGAGAATACAGGATTCAATTTAACTCGGATTTCTGTGAAACGAGAAATGCTGGAAGCGTGTTGACGATAGTTTTCATATGAAAGAGAAAAATCCAGATTCCGTGTTATAGATTGCAAGTTATGGCTAAATCAAATTTTGGAAAAAACGCTATGGAAATCGTTATCGGCCGTTAAAATGGCCATTTTGCAAACAAACTCTGTTTCCGATGAAATTAGTTTCATTGGGACCGTATCGTCAAATTATTGTCATAAAATCAAACTGCATGGCAAACCGATGTCGTATGTGACCACAGCAGCCGTAAACGCCTAATAAAATCACTATAGCGCATAACTACTTCAATAAAGAGATTTTTGAATGTAACTTGAGCAGACGATCGAATTTGGCCATGAAATCAGTCCCATTGAGTTCGTATCGTCGATTAGAGCCGGGATAGGTATATGGTTTGCTATTTTTAGAGACCGACAAATTTGGTGTTAAAAAGGGTATTGCGGTACGCGGTAAAAATAGCCTACCGGGGAAACAGTCTCAGAATGCGACGAAACTGGTGCCGTTGGGTTCGTATTGAAAGGTTATTATAAGATCTGAAAGTTTCAAGTTGATTTGATTTATCTAGTGACCATGGAAAAATTAAACGCGTGTTCATTTCTTGTTTTATAAAGGAATTTTTTTTCATACGATGTCGGATTTCGACGAAACTTGTCCCATTGGGTCCAGAATACTTTTTTTTACCAAGATCAGCTTTTTTATCAAAAAATTGAAGTTGTATGTGGTGATTTTTAACACAATAACTGATTGACGAAGTTTAGTATATTATTTATTAAGGAAACCTTCCCACTTCACATTTTGTTACATGCGCACAACGTCTCATTTACTTGCATCTCAAATTTCTCTCTTACGTGCGTTCCAGGCAATTTATTGCTTGTGTGCCACACCACTTCATTTGCTTGGCTGCCAATCTTTGTAAACCTTGCCGACAAAGTTTTATGTTCAGTCTTTTCTCACGCAACAGCTACCTATTTTCTCTGGAAGGCCTATACCCTATCACTTGGCAACCACGTCTCCTTTCCACTATAAATAATCTATGCTCCATCCTTCACTTCTTTTTCCAGTAACGGTGAAAACAAAGATTCTTGCAACTAAACTAAAATCAAAACAAAAATCTTTCTCTACCAAAACATTAAAACTTAAAATCGAATACCATTCTTGTGTGTGTCCATTCGAGTAGTGCTGAAAGCCAGTGGCGGTGTAGTGTCGTTCGGAGGATTCACCAAAGGAACCAAAGGGAAGTGAAGACGAATGCATGCGGAAGGGGGTTATATGCATGGACCTCAGAAAAAAAAGAACCAACTTGACTAAGCTATAACATGGACGGACAACGATGGGATCAAGAGTTTTTTTTGAAGTGAATGGGAACTTTGACTGAGAAGTGGTTACAGGCGAAGGTAAGAGAGAAGGTGGAGTAACATTCGGGTGTAAGGGGTGCACAGTCTTGTTTCTCCTGGAGCATTTTTACATTGGAAACAAGGCAGCTGTGTGTATTGAAGAGGATAGGGTATACTAACGTTGGAGAAAAGAAGGTGCGAGTGGAAGAATATGGCACGGGCGAGTGTGACAGTAGGAGGTTGGTTCAAAAGTGCATCGGATGGAAGAAAAAAATAAAGCTTCAGGGATGGTTTTGTGTTGGTTCGCATATTGGCGTTTGGGGAAGAAAGCATACGGTTGGGGGTGGGGTTTGTTTTCACGTGGGGGCTTTGGTTTTGGAGATTGGCCTGGGCCAGTTCAGTTGGGTCTGGGCCGAACTATCTTAAAAAAAAAAGACTTGTTGGAAACGAAAATACAAAGGGGAGGGGACATGAAAAGAAATACGGTGCAAAGGTGGACTCTTTTCAGCGTGAAGAAACATGAAGTTGGCACCATTATCTATAGGCAACGAAATATGCTTGCTTATATACTGGAATAAAGGATGAACAGGGAGAAAGGGAACACTGTTCGATAAAACAGAAGGAAGGTAAAACTGTTTGGAAATCAATTTGAGCAAAGAACATTTGGCTTTGGTTTCGTTTATTCACAAAGTAATCAAAACGTAATTTAACATCTGATTAAGGACCAACTATTATTTTAATTCATGAATATTATAATCGTGTAACACTCACATGTGTTTTCAGAATTGAGCAAACGAAGAGGTGATCGGACCGTATTATTGGACATTATATTTTGGAGCTGAGACGGGCGGAGATGAAAGCAATAGAAGTTTGAGTTTAATTAAACGTCCGAGCTGCTTCAATGACAAACGGAATAAGGTGAGTTAAACTCACTCAGTTACCCTTTTTATATTTTATATAAATTGGGTATTTTTATTTTGTGTGCTCTGCTTGCCAATGGTTGACTGCTTTGCTAGTTATCTATTTAACTGTTGATTTAACCGATGAAATTAAACTGTGTTTAATTTCAGTGGAATACCAAATCGTTATTTTAACGATTGGACCCAACGGAGGTAACTCACCCTGTTGGTTACTTTTTTTTATAAGCGTGCTTAGTTGTTTGAATTGTTCGGTTATTTGATTGGTGCTAAATGGTTGTTATTTATTATCAGATGAATGTGATAAATTTGATTTGTTAATTTTGACTGCATGTTCAACATCTGGTTGGTTTAGACTAATAAGTGGGATTGGTTGGGTATTTGGCAAAGTATGGCCTATTAAATCAATTGTTTACAAATGGTGGTTCACCGTCAGGTGAATTAATAGAGTTGAGGTTAAAAATTTATTTTAACCAGAGTTAGATTTTGAATTATAATATTTTGAATAAAAGATATTAAAGAGATAAATAAATATTTTATTTATTTAAGACCTTGATTTTTTATTAATTTATTTTATAAAATAAAGGCTGATGTTAATCAGATTTACAAGTAGGAGTATGAGAGGGGAATCAAGTGGTTAAACTTTGATAATTGTTGTGTAAAGGAAATAATCAATGGGATTATTTAAATTAATTATATACTTAATAAATTTAAAGTGTGGATTAAGTGGAATTGGTTAATAAAATAAATTGAGTTTTTGAGAGAATTAAATCGACCGTTTTGAATTGATTATCAAATTAATGTGTGTGGATTAAAATATTTGGTTAAATATTGTTTAAATTCAAATAAGATTTTAAAGAAGGGATTTGCCATTAATTTAGTTAATAGGGGAATTAACTACTGAGGTAGTTAATGATTGAAATAAACTATTATTCTAATTAACTTAGAAAATTACTTTGTAATTGAGATGCATTTAAGAAGTAAACGATTTTGGAAAATAAAATCCAAGAGAACAGTGAAAGGAGTTATGAACAGGTTTTATGTTAAACTTGAGTTTTATACCAAAGTTATAAAGAGAATTTTAGGCCAATACGATAGCTTAGATTAGACGGACCCAATATTTGGGTTAAGTAAAAGAAGATGGGGATAAAAGGATCGATATAGACCAGTGTTATATAAACTTGAGGTTCAAGATGGGAAAGCAAAATTTTAGGTTAATGTTATTTAAAAATTTGGATTAAGCAAGGAAGGGGAATTGAAATAAGATTCCTAAGTGGGTAATGCTTAAATATATGTTTGAAAGAAGATTGGTAAAACTGATTTTGGGTAAAGAAGTGGGTCGTAGAGTTGTATAACCAAATCCAAATTATAAAGGGAAATGGTTTTGAGACTGGAATAGAATAGTGGTTTGATTACAGCTTATATTTGTCTAAGGATGAGAACGGTGTTGATCTAGGTCTGAGAGGTAATTAAAATACCCCAACTTGAACTACATCGGGATTATCTGAAGAGTGTATTAGTTGGTAATCGTAAGAGACGTTAGTGGATATGTTTTGAAAATCTAAACAGCGATTTTAGCGCTGTTGTTATAATATATGTTTTGTGAATCTAATATATCGATTGTAGCGCTTTTGCTATAGTAAATGGGTTGTAAACCTAAACAGTGATTATAGCGCTGTTGTTTTGTAAATCTAAATAGTAATTATAACGTTATTGTTATAACATATGTGCTATAAATTTCTTTGTTAAAACTAATGGATTTCCGAATTTAAAAGATGATTGGAAGGAAGATTTAAATGGGAAATTGAATATAGTTATTCGAGCTAGAGTTAGTCAAACATAGTTTTTTTCAAGATGAGTGCCATTTCGTACGTCTGCCAGCGTAATTCGTAGGGCTGCAGGTAGCCTACGGCGGTCGGATGTTTCCTGAGGGAATCAGGCATAACCATTGTGATCGCTGCGATCTAGAGTCAAGCGAATGGAGTTAAGTCGAATATTAGTTAAATAAGTCGAGTTAGTCAGTTAGAATAAACCAATTAGTGTTAATCAATTAGAGTTAATCGATTAGAGTTAAATCGAATTAGAAGTATTCAAATATCGTATTTTTGAATATTTGAAGGAGTTAGAAGTTTTAATTTAACAAAAGTAAATCAGTTTGTAAAGGCCAAGTGATGCTGAATACTGAACTAGTGAACTCATTGAAGTGTCATGATTGAAACACTGATTATTTTGATAGTTAAAACACCGACTATCAAATTTGTTCAATACGATTGTTGGTATGGAAAGACCGGGATCGAATTTATATTCGAAAACCATTCCGACCAACAAATACGTGAAGATATCAGAAGATGATCGAGATGGTGCTGTGAAGACCGTGGATTTTCACAAACGGAAGAACCACTAATATTCTCTGCCTGGAAAGCAGAGATAAGCTGTGATTCTGTCGTAGTTGGAATCTACGGGTTGCAAGGACTTCTCGCTACTGATCCATGGGGTGATTCCTATATTGGATGCAGTAGGAGAGTACCTTCGGTTCATCCTGTTCCTGGATGACCTGTATGGATGGATGTCTGACAGAGTATTTCCAATAGGTCACGTACGTTGATTTCTTCAAACGTGCTATGGTTGTTGGCGGGGAAATTGCCGTTCTCTTAGCTTCCAGCTAGAGTACTTTTGTGGATATCAATTAGTGATATCTGACGGATCTGACGATGTGGCATTCAAAGTAAATGGCGACCAGATGTCAAGAGTTAATTCTGGCCTCAAGCCTCATCAGCCGGGAAATGACAAAAATCGGGCAGGCAGCATGGCTATGTGGGTCGCTCCCATTAGGGTGTATAATCACCTATCTAGAGAAAATCCTATTTGCTTCTTTAATCTATGTTTCGATGCTGTCCCTTTTCGGGAGACGGTTGCTGATCCCAACCGTCGGTGATATACATTCGATACACTCAAGCGAAATGAGTGGTCGGTCATGTGAGGGCCGGGTTGCAAGACGTTCTTGTTGAACCCAGTGTATTCGTCTCTAGAGATACACTATCGGCAGGTGGTCCCATACCTTGTCATAGTTGGAATCCAATCTCCATTAAGCGCCCGCGGTTTTGTTTGTATACTATATATGTGGAGCGTGAGATGCAAGCGTTCCACTAGATTGATATTTACTTGTATTTAGACATTATTATAATATCAGACAAGATATTGATTTCAAAACTGTTTTGGGTTATCGTAAGGTCAAAACCGTCCGTGTATATGTGTGGATTTGGTCTTACGATTATCCTTTTCTTTTGAAAAGATTTTTGAACTTTAAAATCATGATTTGGTGATTTCCCCTTATTACTGTGCGAGTTTATCTCACTCTGGTTCACCAGACTGACCCAGTGTTTTGTAAATGCTCGGGTTAGCCCGGATTGATAGGATCAGGATACCAAGAGCTGTGAAGAGACGAGCTGGAGATGTTCAGTCGTATGGTATTATATAACTACTATTCCGCTGTGTGATGTATATGGGAACAGGTTATTATCACTGTCCCGTTGCTCTGATATTTGTAAGTATTTTTAAATCTCTCGATAAAGATTTATTTCAGTATTATATTTTATTCCGCTGCGATGTGAGACTCTATGGTGTTGTTTCTTCTTCTTCTATTCTAATATTTCTTTCTTTCTTATCTCACCCTCTAAATTCTTTCTAATAACTATCCAGTGTTTCGGTGCTTGGAGGATCGGCATGAGTAATGGTAAAAGTATTTATGTCGATTTCCGAGGCTGAAATCCCTGGGTCGTTACAGTGGTATCAGAGCTATTGGTTAAGTGATTACCTTGGCTCTGTGGCGTGACTCAATAGAGATTGGGTTAGCAATACCCTAGATTGAGTTAAGTGTATAATATACGAGTGAACGTATTTGTAGACTTTATAAAAGTTTGTTTTGTATTATGGAGATTTATTTTTTTGAGCTGTCTGTGAGTTCTGGTCGATCAGTTTGATCCACTGTATCGATAGGGATTACCAAACGCTCAAGTACGATAAACCGACGCAGTATGTTTTGAAAGAGGGTAATTGAAATAATTTACCCAAATTATATTTTGATATAAAGAAGATAGATATATTTTGTAAATAATATAGTATATTGGATGTGTTGGTTGGTTATAATTGAAATGGTTATGTAAATAACCAATTAGAATTCATATAATATCAAAGCAGATTTATTAAATCTGAAATAAAAATCAGAATTGGAATTAAAATTCCTAAAAATGGGAAAGGTGTTCGCAAATGAACTTGATTTAAATATAAGGAAATTTTAATATCCTGGGAGATTTTAAATTGTTTACAAGTATCGTGAATGATATTTTGAAAGGATTTCAAAATGAAAGTGTTTAAATATGATTTTGAAAAGTTATATAGTATTGAACTCACTTCAATAGCTGGGGAATAACTCTGACGATGCTGGCCACATCATCAGTGTTCATTTCCGAGTTCTAAGTGACGGATTACTACCAGAAATCTTGTTTTGAATCGCTTTGAGAAAAATAAGTTGTTTTGAATTCTGAAAAGGGATATTCGATTTTGAAAGAGTTAAACTATTTAAAAACTCCCAGGGGAATTGTTTGAACAAAAACAAAATTAAATAGAAATTGGGAAAGCAAATACGAATTGAATTGAAACTAATTAACTGGAAATTGAATCAGGATATGATATATCAAGTAGAATCAGATTTTGAATTATGAGACGGTAATCTGAAATGGTATTGGACTGGTAAGTTAAGAGTTGGAATTGATAATGGATGGAAATTGAGTTAAAAATGGGATTTGGTTATGATGCATGAAGGATTTGGTTGTGAGGTTAAAATTGGAATTTTGTTGGAAATGCATAGCAGATGGAAAGGATATAAGGATATACCCGACAAAAAGGTACACGTTTATTTTTATATGGGTTTGGTGATTTATGAGCCTAATGGGCAAGCCACTTGGCTGTTTTATTTTCTTTTGGATTGGAGAAGGCCTAGAAAGGCGTGTAGTTGTACTAGTTGAGCCGTACAGAGGAGGTGCTGGCGAAATTTTTCGGAAATTTAAGGGGTTAGAAAATTTTTGATATTTTTGAAAATATTTATTTATGATATTGAATTGATTTTCGATTTATAATAAAATTGCATTTAAAATTTAATGGGTGTTTAACGTTCTTTCTTACCCTAGCAATTTTGAGGACGAAATTATTTTAAGGGGAGAAGAATGTAACGACCCGTGTTTTTGCCCGTCAAATATTCAATTTAATTTATTTATTTTAAATATTATATTGGGAATATTAATGGAATTTAATATTTAATTCAATAATAAAATGAAGTTGAACGTTATAATTTATATATATAATAAAAATAGAGCTTGAAAATAGCGCTGCAGTTCGTAAATTCGAGTTTGAACTTCAACTGAGAATACAGGATTCGATTTAACTCGGATTTCTGTGAAACGAGAAATGCTGGAAGCGTGTTGACGATAGTTTTCATATGAAAGAGAAAAATCCAGATTCCATGTTATAGATTGCAAGTTATAGCTAAATAAAATTTTGGAAAAAACGCTATGGAAATCGTTATCGGCCGTTAAAATGGCCATTTTGCAAACGAACTCTGTTTCCGATGAAATTAGTTTCATTGGGACCGTATCATCAAATTATTGTCATAAAATCAAACTGCGTGGCAAACCGATGTCGTATGTGACCACAGCAGCCGTAAACGCCTAATAAAATCACTATAGCGCATAACTACTTCAATAAAGAGATTTTTGAATGTAACTTGAGCAGACGATCGAATTTGGCCACGAAATCAGTCCCATTGAGTTCGTATCGTCGATTAGAGACGGGATAGGTATATGGTTTGCTATTTTTAGAGACCGACAAATTTGGTGTTAAAAAGGGTATTGCGGTACGCGGTAAAAATAGCCTACCGGGGAAACAGTCTCAGAATGCGACGAAACTGGTGCCGTTGGGTTCGTATTGAAAGGTTATTATAAGATCTGAAAGTTTCAAGTTGATTTGATTTATCTAGTGACCGTGGAAAAATTAAACGCGTGTTCATTTCTGGTTTTATAAAGGAATTTTTTTTCATACGATGTCGGATTTCGAACAAACTTGTCCCATTGGGTCCGGAATACTTTTTTTTACCAAGATCAGCTTTTTTATCAGAAAATTGAAGTTGTATGTGGTGATTTTTAACACAATAACTGATTGACGAAGTTTAGTATATTATTTATTAAGGAAACCTTCCCACTTCACATTTTGTTACATGCGCACAATGTCTTATTTACTTGCATCTCAAATTTCTCTCTTACGTGCGTCCCAGGCAAATTATTGCTTGTGTGCCACACCACTTCATTTGCTTGGCTGCCAATCTTTGTAAACCTTGCCGACAAAGTTTTATGTTCAGTCTTTTCTCACGCAACAGCTACCTATTTTCTCTGGAAGGCCTATACCCTATCACTTGGCAACCACGTCTCCTTTCCACTATAAATAATCTATGCTCCATCCTTCACTTCTTTTTCCGGTAACGGTGAAAACAAAGATTCTTGCAACTAAACTAAAATCAAAACAAAAATCTTTCTCTACCAAAACATTAAAACTTAAAATCGAATACCATTCTTGTGTGTGTCCATTCGAGTAGTGCTGAAAGCCAGTGGCGGTGTAGTGTCGTTCGGAGGATTCACCAAAGGAACCAAAGGGAAGTGAAGACGAATGCATGCGGAAGGGGGTTATATGCATGGACCTCAGAAAAAAAAAAGAACCAACTTGACTAAGCTATAACATGGACGGACAACGATGGGATCAAGAGTTTTTTTTGAAGTGAATGGGAACTTTGACTGAGAAGTGGTTACAGGCGAAGGTAAGAGAGAAGGTGGAGTAACATTCGGGTGTAAGGGGTGCACGGTCTTGTTTCTCCTGGAGCATTTTTACATTGGAAACAAGGCAGCTGTGTGTATTGAAGAGGATAGGGTATACTAACATTGGAGAAATGAAGGTGCGAGTGGAAGAATATGGCGCGGGCGAGTGTGGCAGTAGGAGGTTGGTTCAAAAGTGCATCGGATGGAAGAAAAAAATAAGTGAAAATTAGTGTCACATCCCTATTAAGTTTCTAAATTAGGCTCACATCCGGTCACAAACTTATTATAAATTTTGTCCCTGTTTTCATTTTCACGTGTTATTCATAATATTTGCATACATGTATGAAAATATTCTGAATGAATATTTGCATACATGTATGCAAATATTTTGAATTTTTGCATACATGTATGCAACTATTCTGATGAATAGTTGCATATATGTATGCAAATATTCTGAACGAATAGTTGCATACATGTATGCAAATATTCAAAATAGTTGCACACATGTATGCAACTATTCTGAGCGAATATTTGCATACATGTATGCAAATATTCAAAAATTTTGCATACTTGTATGCAACTATTCTGAACGAATATTTGCATACATGTATGCAAATATTTTTAATTTTTGCATACATATATGCAACTATTCTGATGAATATTTGCATACATGTATGCAAATATTCTAAATTTTTGCATACAAGTATGCAACTATTCTGAACGAATATTTGCATACTTGTATGCAAATATTCGTTCAGAATAGTTGCACACATGTATGTAACTATTCAAAATATTTGCATACATGTATGCAACTATTCTGAACGAATATTTGCATACATGTATGCAAATATTCTGAATTTTTGCATACATGTATGCAACTATTCTGAATGAATATTTGCATACATATATGCAAATATTCTGAATTGGTGCATACATGTATGCAAATAAAGTTGAACTAATGTTGATGAATTGTTGCATAAATGTATGCAATTTTTCTAAATAGAAAAATAGGGACCTAATTTACAATAAGTTTATGACCGGACCTGAGCCTAATTTTGAAACTTAATAGGGACCTGTGCCAAAAGGACCCAAAAAATAAAGCTTCAGGGATGGTTTTGTGTTGGTTCGCATATTGGCGTTTGGGGAAGAAAGCATACGGTTGGGGGTGGGGTTTTTTTTCACGTGGGGGCTTTGGTTTTGGAGATTGGCCTGGGCCAGTTCAGTTGGGTCTGGGCCGAACTATCTTAAAAAAAAGACTTGTTGGAAACGAAAATACAAAGGGGAGGGGACATGAAAAAAAATACGGTGCAAAGGTGGACTCTTTTCAGCGTGAAGAAACATGAAGCTGGCACCATTATCTATATGCAACGAAATATGCTTGCTTATATACTGGAATAAAGGATGAACAGGGAGAAAGGGAACACTGTTCGGTAAAACAGAAGGAAGGTAAAACGGTTTGGAAATCAATTTGAGCAAAGAACATTTGGCTTTGGTTTTGTTTATTCACAAAGTAATCAAAACGTAATTTAAAGTATGATTAAGGACCAACTATTATTTTAATTCATGAATATTATAATCGTGTAACACTCACATGTGTTTTCAGAATTGAGCAAACGAAGAGGTGATCAGACCGTATTATTGGACATTATATTTTGGAGCTGAGACGGGCGGAGATGGAAGCAATAGAAGTTTGAGTTTAATTAAACGTCCGAGTTGCTTCAGCGACAAACGGAATAAGGTGAGTTAAACTCACTCAGTTACCCTTTTTATATTTTATATAAATTGGGTATTTTTATTTTGTGTGCTCTGCTTGCCAATGGTTGACTGCTTTGCTAGTTATCTATTTAACTGTTGATTTAACCGATGAAATTAAACTGTGTTTAATTTCAGTGGAATACCAAATCGTTATTTTAACGATTGGACCCAACGGAGGTAACTCACCCTGTTGGTTACGTTTATTTATAAGCGTGCTTAGTTGTTTGAATTGTTCGGTTATTTGATTGGTGCTAAATGGTTGTTATTTATTATCAGATGAATGTGATAAATTTGATTTGTTAATTTTGACTGCATGTTCAACATCTTGTTGGTTTAGACTAATAAGTGGGATTGGTTGGGTATTTGGCAAAGTATGGCCTATTAAATCAATTGTTTACAAATGGTGGTTCACCGTCAGGTGAATTAATAGAGTTGAGGTTAAAAATTTATTTTAACCAGAGTTAGATTTTGAATTATAATATTTTGAATAAAATATATTAAAGAGATAAATAAATATTTTATTTATTTAAGACCTTGATTTGTTATTAATTTATTTTATAAAATAAATGCTGATGTTAATCAGATTTACAAGTAGGAGTATGAGAGGGGAATCGAGTGGTTAAACTTTGATAATTGTTGTGTAAAGGAAATAATCAATGGGATTATTTAAATTAATTATATACTTAATAAATTTAAAGTGTGGATTAAGTGGAATTGGTTAATAAAATAAATCGAGTTTTTGAGAGAATTAAATCGACCGTTTTGAATTGATTATCAAATTAATGTGTGTGGATTAAAATATTTGGTTAAATATTGTTTAAATTCAAATAAGATTTTAAAGAAGGGATTTGCCATTAATTTAGTTAATAGGGGAATTAACTACTGAGGTAGTTAATGATTGAAATAAACTATTATTCTAATTAACTTAGAAAATTACTTTGTAATTGAGATGCATTTAAGAAGTAAACGATTTTGGAAAATAAAATCCAAGAGAACAGTGAAAGGAGTTATGAACAGGTTTTATGTTAAACTTGAGTTTTATACCAAAGTTATAAAGGGAATTTTAGGCCAATACGATAGCTTAGATTAGACGGACCCAATATTTGGGTTAAGTAAAAGAAGATGGGGATAAAAGGATCGATATAGACCAGTGTTATATATACTTGAGGTTCAAGATGGGAAAGAGAAATTTTAGGTTAATGTTATTTAAAAATTTGGATTAAGCAAGGAAGGGGAATTGAAATAAGATTCCTAAATGGGTAATGCTTAAATATATGTTGAAAGAAGATTGGTAAAACTGATTTTGGGTAAAGAAGTGGGTCGTAGAGTTGTATAACCAAATCCAAATTATAAAGGGAAATGGTTTTGAGACTGGAATAGAATAGTGGTTTGATTACAGCTTATATTTGTCCAAGGATGAGAACGGTGTTGATCAAGGTCTGAGAGGTAATTAAAATACCCCAATTTGAACAACATCGGGATTATCTGAAGAGTGTATTAGTTGGTAATCGTAAGAGACGTTAGTGGATATGTTTTGAAAATCTAAACAGCGATTTTAGCGCTGTTGTTATAATATATGTTTTGTGAATCTAATATAGCGATTATAGCACTTTTGCTATAGTAAATGGGTTGTAAACCTAAACAGTGATTATAGCGCTGTTGTTTTGTAAATCTAAATAGTAATTATAACGCTATTGTTATAACATATGTGCTATAAATTTCTTTGTTAAAACTAATGGATTTCCGAATTTAAAAGATGATTGGAAGGAAGATTTAAATGGGAAATTTAATATAGTTATTCGAGCTAGAGTTAGTCAAACATAGTTTTTTTCAAGATGAGTGCCATTTCGTACGACTGCTAGCGTAATTCGCAGGGCTGCAGATAGCCTACGGCAGTCGGATGTTTCCTGAGGGAATCAGGCGTAACCATTGTGATCACTGCGATCTAGAGTCAAGCGAATGGAGTTAAGTCGAATATTAGTTAAATAAGTCGAGTTAGTCAGTTAGAATAAACCAATTAGTGTTAATCAATTAGAGTTAATCGATTAGAGTTAAATCGAATTAGAAGTATTCAAATATCGTATTTTTGAATATTTGACGGAGTTAGAAGTTTTAATTTAACAAAAGTAAATCAGTTTGTAAAGGCCAAGTGATGTTGAATACTGAACTAGTGAACTCATTGAAGTGTCATGATTGAAACACTGATTATTTTGATAGTTAAAACACCGACTATCAAATTTGTTCAATACGATTGTTGGTATGGAAAGACCGGGATCGAATTTATATTCGAAAACCATTCCGACCAACAAATACGTGAAGATATCAGAAGATGATCGAGATGGTGCTGTGAAGACCGTGGATTTTCACAAACGGAAGAACCACTAATATTCTCTGCCTGGCAAGCAGAGATAAGCTGTGATTCTGTCGTAGTTGGAATCTACGGGTTGCGAGGACTTCTCGCTACTGATCCTTGGGGTGATTCCTATATTGGATGTAGTAGGAGAGTTCCTTCGGTTTATCCTGTTCCTGGATGACCTGTATGGACGGATGTCTGACAGAGTATTTCCAAAAGGTCACGTACGTTGATTTCTTCAAACGTGCTATGGTTGTTGGCGGGGAAATTGCCGTTCTCTTAGCTTCCAGCTAGAGTACTTTTGTGGATATCAATTAGTGATATCTGACAGATCTGACGATGTGGCATTCAAAGTAAATGGCGACCAGATGTCAAGAGTTAATTCTGGCCTCAAGCCTCATCAACCGGGAAATGACAAAAATCGGGCAGGCAGCATGGCTATGTGGGTCGCTCCCATTAGGGTGTATAATCACCTATCTAGAGAAAATCCTATTTGCTTCTTTAATCTATGTTTCGATGCTGTCCCTTTTCGGGAGACGGTTGCTGATCCCAACCGTCGGTGATATACATTCGATACACTCAAGCGAAATGAGTGGTCGATCATGTGAGGGCCGGGTTGCAAGACGTTCTTGTTGAACCCAGTGTATTCGTCTCTAGAGATACACTATCGGCAGGTGGTCCCATACCTTGTCATAGTTGGAATCCAATCTCCATTAAGCGCCCGCGGTTTTGTTTGTATACTATATATGTGGAGCGTGAGATGCAAGCGTTCCACTAGATTGATATTTACTTGTATTTAGACATTATTATAATATCAGACAAGATATTGATTTCAAAACTGTTTTGGGTTATCGTAAGGTAAAAACCGTCCGTGTTTATGTGTGGATTTGGTCTTACGATTATCCTTTTCTTTTGAAAAGATTTTTGAACTTTAAAATCATGATTTGATGATTTCCCCTTATTACTGTGCGAGTTTATCTCACTCTGGTTCACCAGACTGACCCGGTGTTTTGTAAATGCTCGGGTTAGCCCGGATTGACAGGATTAGGATACCAAGAGCTGTGAAGAGACGAGCTGGAGATGTTCAGTCGTATGGTATTATATAACTACTATTCCGCTGTGTGATGTATATAGGAACAGGTTATTATCACTGTCCCGTTGCTCTGATATTTGTAAGTTTTTTTAAATCTCTCGATAAAGATTTATTTCAGTATTATATTTTATTCCGCTGCGATGTGAGACTCTATGGTGTTGTTTCTTCTTCTTCTATTCTAATATTTCTTTCTTTCTTATCTCACCCTCTAAATTCTTTCTAATAACTATCCAGTGTTTCGGTGCTTGGAGGATCGGCATGAGTAATGGTAAAAGTATTTATGTCGATTTCCGAGGTTGAAATCCCTGGGTCGTTACACACACACAGAATTTTTATAGTGGTTCGGCAAAGACAATGCCTACGTCCACTTTATATATTATTTCTCTCTTTTTTCGTGATTACGAATACAATGCTTTTTCTGTTTGGAGAAAAGAAAGAAAATAACTATTTTCCTTTCTTCCTTTTTAGAGATTAAGATTCTAGAGGAGAGTAGAAATGAAAAGTTTGAAGGAAGCCGTCTGGCCAAGAGAAGTCCCCTTTTCCTCTTTAAGCTTGGAGGTATTTATAGGTGGAAAATGCTGCTTGGGTTGTTGCGAAATGGTCCGGCCATTTCGGGAAGGTCCAGATACGTGGAATCCATCCATTGGCTCGAATTGCGGCAGGAAGACTGATTCCACTGCTCATAAATAGTATCCTCGAAAGTTGTGGCCGACGTGGCATCCGTGGAGAGGTATATCAAAAGCAGAGCTTTGTCCGCATATGGTTGACCGCCTTTATCTCCTTGGAAGTCGGGATATTAAGTGGACTGGGTCTGTAGAAATTCTCCACGCTGGTCCGAGATAATCGGTCGATGATTTCCTTCTGAAAGCGAGAAACTCGATCGCCCTGGTGAGCGAGTTTTTAGGTAATGTGCAGCCAATCTGACTGAGTTGGATTTGGGACGATATGCCATTGCTTGATGTAGCGCCCCTGATGGGCCTCTTGGAGCGCAACTTGTATTTGGTTGTGCGTTTGGGCTTTAGTTTTGGCCCGATAAGATTAGTGCCAAAAAGAGGGCTAACAGTGATATCTAACGGATTTGACAATGTGGCATTCAAAGTGGACGAAGACGTGCTATGCTGAAGAATACACTTAACTTCTAGCCTCATCAATCGGGAAATGGTATAAAATCGGGTAGGTCGCATGGCTATGTGGGTCGCACCCATCAAAAGGGTATATCATTACCTGATCCGGAGAAATCAAATGCCTTCAGTTGTCCCCTTTTATTTTTGTATGTATGCTATCGGTTCGGTTGGCTGGCCCCCAATAGTGGTGATGATATATTCAGTACTCTCAAGAGAAAGCAAGGGGCCAGTCATGTTTAGCCCGGGTTACAAGATGTTCTTGTTGAGCCCCAATGTATTCATCTCCGGAGGTACATTGTCGGGAAGGTGCTCCCATACCTTGCTAGGAAATTCATTCTCCAATAAGCGCCCGCCGTTTTGATTGTATACTATATACGTGGAGCGTGAGATGCAAGCGTTCTACTAGATTTTTATTTACTTGTATTTAGACACTATCATAATATCAGAATAATATTGTTTTCAAAAATGTTTTGGGTTATCGTAAGGTAAAAACCGTCTGTATTTATATGTGGATTCGGTTTTACGATTATCCTTTTCTTTCGAAAAAATTTTGACGTTAAAATCAAGTTGTCTGATTCCTTTAAACTTAGTGTTTTTTTCTCACTTTGGTTCACCAGGCCGACCTAGTGTTTGTAATGCTTGGGTTAGACCGAGCTGTACAGGTTCAGGTTATCGGTTGTTATGAAAAGACGAGATGGAGGAGTTATACGTATGATATATATACTATTCCGCTGTGTGTTGTATAAGAGGACATGCTATTATAACTGTCCAGATGTGTGATGTACTCTGAAAATTGTAAGTTTTATTTCAAGCTCTCAATAAAGATTTATTTCTATATTATATTTTGTTTCGTTGCGATGTGAGACTCTGTGTTGTGTTGATTCTTCTATTCTAATATTTCTTTCTTTCTTATCTCACCCTCTAATTTCTTTCTAATAACTATCTTCTTTTCTTTGCAATTTGGGTTGGACGTGACTTGTGATTGTCAACTCAAAGGGTACGGGAAAGTTAGTATGTTACACAAGGCCATTTCCACCTCTATAAATAAAGGGGTAGAGCCCTATTCTCTTCCATTCAAATCTATAGAGGCAACAAAGCTCTGCCATTTTTCTTCCTCTTCTGACCTAATTTCTAAATAAAATATATTCATATACATACCAAATCAAATCAAATTCATATGGAATTGGGAAGACTAATAGATTCAATGGAAGAGGATGCTCAATGATAGATTTCTACGCTCTCTTCTCTTTTCTTATATTTCTACAGATCTAGAATTTTCCCCTTTCTTGATAAATTGTAGATTTATAAGAATTTGGGGATTGTAAGCCTAAAAAGGTTCAAAACTCAGAAAGTTGGAAGCTATAAGGTGAATGGCAAATTTACTAATACAATTATAATGACTTATCTATTTTCTTTGAATCCAGTCTATGTTTTATGCCTATCATACTGTTATCTAAATAATTGTAAATTGTGGCAACCATCAGATCTGATTATGAATATGGATTAAATTGGTAAATGATAAGTTGTGATTATGTATAACATGAATTATAGGTTTTTTATATATTTTCCCATATATTCCTACTGTTATGTCATTAAATATGTTGTACAAGTTGCATAGCACTGTGGATCTTGAAATCAGTCCCATTAAATATAATTTTTTTGTAGTTATGTTCCAGATCTTTAGTCCAGTGCTAAAATATGAAAAATTTGGGTAAAAATATGAATTTGTGTATTATGCGATTTAAGAATAAAAAGAAATAGTCCTGTTATATTAAATATTGTTGGGTTTTGGTTTAAGCATTGTAAAATATGCCCTTTTCCTCCTTAAAAATATAAAGAGGCATTATTTTAGAATCACAAGAAGTATGACAAAAAGGATTAAAAAGGGAAAAGTGGTGCAAAGGTAATATAAATATAAATACATGTATTTGTATGTAACTTGCATCGACTATTCCAATATATACATATTACATATATTTCTTGTGATTTGGAAATATGTCAAATTCCACAAAATAGGCATTATTTAATGATTTTGGCTAACGGTCCTTGCGAGACTTAAAAACCTTTTTGGCAAGATTGAATATAAAGAAGGAATGTTTGGTTAATTTATTAGACCAGATCATTAATTTAAAAATAAGTATCGCAAAATAAATAAATAAAAATAACTACGTTGACCACATGCAAACATAGAAACAAATATATACATATTATCCGTCCAAATCCGTGTAAAACGGTAAAATATGCATTGTATTAAATGTTTGAAGGTTTGAAATGTTGAATGGCATTCATTTATCGCATCATACATGTAAATTATATTCCATACTAAATGAATATATTTATGGTGACTATTGTAGTAATTAGTGTAATTAATTGCTATAAAAGAGGCCATAAATAAATAATTAACAATTGTAACCAATGTTGAATGTTTGGATAAGACTTAATTATAGAATTATGTGTAAATATAATTCATTTTGAATTAATATATTTGTGGTGACTATTCGTAGCAATAAATGTAATTAACTGCTATAAATGAGACTGCAAACAAAGAAATAACCATTTAACCAATATTGATTTGGGGAAAATAAATGTAATGGGAAAAATGGTTACAATTCCTAAAATCAATTAGGATAATTGTTTTGGACCCCAATTAGGAAATTTAAATAATAACTGCGTTAGAATCATAAGGGAATTATTGATTGTCGTTTAAACAATAAGTCCAAATTCGGGAAGGTATTAAATAAATATCCTAGGGAAAAAGGAATATAACCTTCCTTATTAAATAAATATAGTTGAACGTGATATGCTCAAATAAAAAGCGAAACAGACAAAAGGAGCTAATTAAAGAATAAATTAGTGAACTAAGTTAAAAATGATCGGATTGAGCTGGAATAAATTAGAAATGGACGTATATGGGTTAGACAGGTATGGGATGAAGATTATAATTTGAGTGCCCGACATAAAGGTACACGTTTAAACTCCATATGAGATTTTATGCGCCGAATTGGCAAGCTGCTTGGCTTTTTAATTTTCTGTTTGAACGGAAAGGGCCTAGAGAAGCGAGTTGAGGTTTGAAGTATTGACCAATACAAAGGAGGTGCTGACGAAATTTTCCGGAAATTTAATAAGTTAGAATATTTTAAGAAAATTTGACAATTAGAAATCAATAAACTGATATATATATAATTCGATAAGGAAACGAACTTAAAATATAATACTATAAACAAAAAGGAAATCGATAATCTGGTAATAGAAAGAGAAACGTATATATGTTTTAAAAATGAATAATGGTTTTTTTTATGGTGTTGATTATTCGAGGTAAGTGGACATGTTTGTTTTGAAGTCAAGAATGTTATTCAGTCAAGGTCTAAAAGGTAGTTGTACCCCAACTTGATTAACTTCATTATTAACCAATAAATAGCAAGATTCAGACTCGAAGAGAAATGTTTGAATATGATTTAGTTAAACGTAGTATTTTGGGTTGTTGTAACAATGTTTTACACAACAATTGTTTTAACCCAAATAAGTGGAATTTTGGAAATATAATAATAAATATTTCCTAAGTATAGAAATGAATGGTCATGAAAGTGTTAAGTAATTGGAATGCTTTCCAATTATAAATAGAAATATTTTCTAAGTATAGAAAATCAAAGAAGGCGAGATATGGAAATGTTTTCCAAATAGCGTAAGAGGCTAAGATGATTATTGAAAATATTTAGTTAACAAATATTGATAAGGAAATGGAGAAGTGATTTAATTAATGAAATATTAATTAAGGGGGGCCAGTGATTGTTTGATGTTTGAATGGATGCTTGTTTTTCTGTGATAGTTAAAAAACCGACTATCGAAGTATTTGCCAAAATCGTTGTCAATATGCAGACACCGGTTGGATTATTATCCGAAACCACTCCGTATTGGCAGTAGCATGGCGAATCAGATTATATGAAGATAATCGAAGACGGAATGAAGTGCAAGGGCTTTTTCTATTAATCCTAGGTAGACATTACCTAAGATGGATTAATGGAAATTGTGCCTTTGTTTTCGTTAAGTCCCAGAACGAAGTGTATGGACGAATGTCTGACAGAGTATTTCCAATGATCACATATGTTGGTTTGTATAAATATATATGGTGGCAGAGAATTTATTCTCTTATCATAATATCCAGAATATATTTGTGCAATTAATTAGTGATAAACGGATTTGACAATGTGGCATTTAAAGTGATTGTGCTATCAATGAAATGTAAGTAATCGTATCCTTAGGCCTCAACAACCGGGAAATGACAAAAATCGGGCAGGCAACATGACTAAGTGTGTAGCTCCCAATTAGGGTGTATTATCACCTACCTAGAGAAATTCATTTCATTCTTTATTTTATTCGATGTTGTCCCATTCGGGAAAACGGTTGCTGATCCCAATCGTTGGTGATGTATATTCGATACACTCAAGCGAAATGAATGGTTGGTCATGTGTGGCCCGGTTACAAGATGTTCTTATTGAACCCAGTGTATTCTTCTCTAGAGATACACTATCGGAAGCTTGTTCCATACCTTGTCATAGTTGGAATTTCATTACCCAATAAGTGCTCGCGGTTTTGCTTGTATATAAAATATGTGGAGCGTGAGATGCAAATGTTCCACTAGATCGTTATTTATTTGATTTAGACACTATTATAATATCAAAAGAGTTTTGATATAAAGATTGTCGTTTTATTTAAAAAGGATTTTGAAAGTTGAATCAAGTGTTTCGGATTCCCATAAGGGAAAAACCCATTCCGTGTTATATGGCGTGGTCTTATGAGATATCATTTTATTTTCTCAAACTGTTTCAAGTTGTTTACTCATACCAGTCCCATGACTGACTCAGTGTTTATTTTTTTTGTTTTACCTAAACTCTTGGGTGCCCAAATTTGTATGGGCAGTCAAGTAGTTCAGGATTTTACAAATCTATTTAAAGGAGCTTGGAGCAGGTGGCTTCAGTGTTAGATATATAGTATTTTTATTTCCGTTGTGTTGTAGGTGTTTTACTCTAATAATTGTATGTTATGATATATTATGTCTTGTTCTGCTGAGATGTGAGATTCTGTGTTGTTATTTCTGTTCTTCCTATACCTTTTTCTTCTAAAAAAGATGATTCGTACTTCTATGATATCCGGGTTGGACATGTGATGTATGTAGTCAACTCAGATAGTATGGTTTTGCAGGCCGTTACAGTTGGTTTCAGAGCTTAGGTTGAGCGAACAACTAGGCTTTGGTGGGGTTGTGCTCATTAGAGATAGGGTCGGTAGTACCCTAGAATGAGTCGAGTGTATATATACGAGTGAACATATTTGTTAGTTGATATAATTTTTTTTTATATTATGTTGGCTTGTCTGTTGATTGGTTTATGAATTTTGATCGAATCGTGGGACACCACAAAGTCGATAGGAATTTCTAAACATTTGAACAGAGAAATTCGACACGCTATTATTTTAAAGTGGGTAAATGAAATAATTTTGCCAAAAACTATATTTTGATATTGAAAAAAATAATTTTATGAAATTATTATATATATATGGATGTGTTGATTGATATTACTATAATCAAACGAGATTATAAAATTGGAATGGTTATATATAACCAAATAAAATTGTACATGAATGAAGTATATACAAATGAGATGAAATGAAATTTAATTCAAACCAGAATTTGGAGTTTAAATCTTGGGAAGTTGGAAAATATTTTTCGAAGTATATCAAAGTAATATAACTTTGTTTTGGAGGAGTTTTTGAATAAAAATAATTTAGATGGATTTTAAAAGTGATAAAGCATTGAACTCACTTCAATGGCTGGAAAATAATTCTGATAATGACTACAACATCATTAGTGTTCATTTTCTAGTTTCTAAGTGACAAGTTGGTACCTTAGAAAAGTTTTTGATGGAAATTTGTTTGAAGGAAAACAGGTTGGTTAAAAATTCAAATGTTTTGAATTTGAGATGGGAATAAATAAATATATATATATTTATGTGATTTCAAAAGGATTTGAAATAAAAACCCAAGAATTTGAATTCTGGAATTTAAATTTAACTTAAGCAAGTTAAATGAATCAAAGTAAATAAATTGATTAGAATCAATTTAAATGATTTGGATGCATAAGAATGAAATATGAATTAGATGTGAATAACTTGATAAATCGTTTAAACTAAAATGAACGTAAATATATGATATGCAATATGAATGTAACCAAAAGTTTTGGTAGAACAAAATTTGTTGAAATATGAAGAGTTGAGTTTCAGCATAAGATGAGTTTTTGAAAAACAAATAGGTTTGAAGCAGTTTTCCTACCTTAGTAATTTCGAGGACGAAATTCTTTTAAAGGGAGAGGAATGTAACGACCCGAATTTTTGGTCAATTAATTTTAAATATATAAACATGATTTTAAATAGTGAATTGAAAATATAAATGATTTTTATATTTATTTATCGATTTAATAATTGATATATAATTTAGAATATATCGAATTATCGTAATTCGAAATATAATCAAATTCGAAGATTTAAACTGTGCCGAAAATGATTCAGGTAATCAATATAAATTCTAACTGAATAGAAATGATAATAATTATTATTTATTATCAAGGTTTATAACTTCTCCAGATGATCAAATAAGGCCTCAGAACCTGCTCCAATGGGTTCAAAATAGTGGTGTAATGTAATGACCCGGACTTTTTACACATCGCAGACACAGATATTAAATTATCGTAAGTACGTAATTATAAATACGAGTTAAATTCTAAAACATGTTAATACATATATGACAACATTTGCATAAGCATGTAGCACAGCGCTTACAAACATTTATTTTGCTCATGTATTATAGCATGAAATGTATAACGTTTATTTAAAATTCATTTTTTTCTTATGTATGGATTATAACACATGTGTATAGCATTTTAAAATGCCACTTTTCCTTTCTATGTATTTTGTTCATTTTTGGCAAAGGAAAGTTTATATATATCTTTGTATACATATGCATCAAAGTTAAAACATGGAAGCATCTTTGCAAACATGACCTCATATATACACATCAAGATGCACCTACACACAATACACCTACACTAGAACAACACTAGAATAAGGATATGAAAGCTTGTACATTTCACATGGCAAAATCCTTTTTGTTTCCACATTTTCAGATTTTGAAATCTTCCATGTTCTCTTTTTCTGAATTTTTCCTCTTATATTTTTCTCAAAACATTTTCATTTTGTCAAAATACATGTACAAAAAGATTACCAAATCTTGTGTAATATACACTTGATCCTTCCTACCCTAGATAAGCATCAAAAGAGATGATTCCAAGATGTTTCCATGACCAAATACTCACATGGCCGTGAGCTAAAATGGTGCAGGAAATTTTAGAGTTTTGCATACCTTGGAGGCCAAGGTAATGCATAATATAATTTGTGTTTAATCAATATTTTTCATGAGAAAGAGGTGAGCTAAGACTATGTGAAACTGAGCTTAAATTGGTACAAAGGGGCTACTATTTTTGGCAAAGTCCAATGATAGATTTAGTAAATGACATGGTAGTACATGGAGCATTTAATTTGATTGTTCTTAGCCCACCAATGGGGGCTTGCGCAAGGAATATCTAGTAGGAAATGGTTGTTAAAAGCCATGTGAGTCCTAGGTAATTGTGTGTGATGTCTGAGAGAAATGTTTTTATAAGGTGTCTTTCAATTGTCATTGCAAAACTGAAAACAGATTTTTCCCTTCTTTCTAAAACAAGCATTTAATACACATATATTTTAATGTTTTCCCACTCCTATATAAGGACCCTAGCATGCACACTTTCATTCACAACTACAAACATTCTCAAGTAAAATCAGAGTAGGAAATCAGAGAACTTCTAAGCAAAGGTGAGTAAACTCTGTTTTATTTTCTTTTTATTCCTGAGTTAAACATAGTTTGATTTAAGTGTTTGTGTTCATTGATTTGCTACTGTGCATATAACATTATATGTATACCATGCTTGATGTAATCCCTGTGAACAAATTTGGAGAACCTGAGAATGAATTATAACCAGGGTGATGAGCACAATATATGTTTGTGAGAAAACACCTAAAGCCCCTACTGTTTATATATATATATAACTTTGTTTTGGATTCAAACTGAATATATGTTATTATGTATCCAGCATACTTGATTGAAGGTTTGAAGTTAGTTAAATCATGGCTTACTAAATGAACAGATCTGAGAAACAAAGTACAAGAACACAGTATGAAATATGTAAATAAACTATAAAGTTTTCTCCCTTAAAATCCTATTTCAGTGTTAAAGATGCAGGTTAGATTCAAAGATAGTTACACATTGATTGCTACTGATTTTTATAAATATACATGTTGCTTCCTGCTTGATTTAAGCATAGTAAACAAAACAAGAACCACTTGTATGTATATTAAGAAATGAACAAAATACACCTACTGTTAAATTTAAAAATCAGTACTCGAATTATGGTTTGTTATAGGAAGTAAGATCAAAATAAAAGTTGTTTGTTTATGGCCGTGAATGATCTAAAATTGGTTTCAAGTGTAATAGTAGCACCTATCACTGGATATCCTCAGATTCTAGTGAAGAGGTAATCATACTCAGTTTTTCAAACATCAAAAAATTAAGATTCAGGTATGTGAATAGATTCATATTTAAAAATCATGAATTTTAGTATCAAAATTTAGGATTTTAATAACCTAGATATTGAGAACTTTGGGGATGATCAGAAAATACATTCTGGGCTAACTGCGATGATTTGCTGTGTTGCAAGAAACGCGCCGGAGTGGAAGGTGCGGGTTGAACCCATGTTTATAAGAAAAATAATATATAAATTTTTATATTAGTATTTTTAAAGAAATTGATTAAAGGAGGGTTTACGTCTGTTTTGGGTGGGTAGGGTTTAATGGTGAACTGCGCGACCTCGGTGGCGATACTGGCAATCGCAGGAGGGGAAATAGGTCGAGTGGGTCGTCATGGATCCATGGACGAAGTTAGGTGGCGGCCGATGGCTGTTAATGGTGGAGCGAGGCATTTTGGATGGAAGAGGTTAATGTTTCAAGTTCCTGTTAAAATCCTAAAATTCGATACAGGAGGAAATGGGGAATTTTGGTGGTGAAAATGAAATTGGTGCTGAAGTTCAGACGAGTGGTGATGATCAGAAGGAAGGGGTAGCTGCAGGAATTGTTATGCACGTGCACGGGTGGGCAATGTTCAGGAGGAAGAGAAGAATAGGAGCGAGAGAGAACAGGGAAGAAAAGGATGGGTGATCAGATCGAACAGAGATGGAGCGTTGATCAAAGCGTGTTGATCCATGCTTTTCTGATGGCAAGGCCGAGTTTTTCCTGAGGTTCGAATTGCTTGGCAGGAGCGAATGACTAATGAGAAAAGAAGGATCGGGGCAAGAAATGTGATGAGCAAATGGGCGCGGATCGTTGTTTTGTTGTTGTGGGCTTAGCTTTTGGGTCTGGCTTTAAATTTAAAATAAATAATGGATATAAAGAAGAAATAAAGAAAAGAAGTAAGTCAATGGAAGGAAAATATAAGGAAAGGGAAAGGAATTAAAAGAAAGAAAAGAAAAGGAAATGGGAGCAATCAGATTTGGTTATGGGTTCAACCATGGTATAAGCAAAACATTTTGTTCCGAAACTTTTATGACCTTAAAAATTCGTTAGTTTAAAAAAAATGAATTAAATATATAATATAATAGAATAACGTTATGTGTTTCAAAAATAGCAAAAATGAAATTGAAAGAAGATGTCTTTGAATTAAATTGAAGTTAAGACTTCATTGGTTTATTAATTAAATAAATGTATATCTATTGAATAAAATTGTATTAATAAGCAAAAATGTAATTATTTTTTTCGAATAATTTAAATAAATGAAAAGGATGGGGATTTATTCATTAAGATCGAATAATTGATTCAAATCCGAGTGTTAATTTATAGTCGACGATATACCGTGATATGAGAAAGTAGTTGACTGTATAAGATGTTGTATGGTAATAGGTCCATTGTTTTTGAACAAACATGAAAATGTTATCGAACTAGACCGATAACAAGATAAAATAAGAAACAGTGTTTTTTTTTCAAATTAATTTGAGTAGATAGAAATAAATGTGAAGTAACTCGATTAACTAAATTTGAATCAGGAGAAGTTTTTGTCGGCATTTGAAATTAAATACAGAAGCTCTAATTAAATTAAATTATAAATTTAATTTATAATTCGGATTAGAAATGGTTTTCTAATAAAAAGATTTGAATTGTAAAGTCAACAAAATTAAAGAGAAACAGTGTGCAAACATACGATAAATTTGTCAGTTTCAAACTATAATCTGAATTTCCTGTTAGAAATAAATGATTATACACGGTTCTGTACTTTATAAAACAAGAACTGTAAATAATATTTTTAATCGTGTTTAGATTGATAATTAAAAATGGAAACTTTATTGGTATAGAAGGAAGAAAAAGTAAATCGAGTATAAGAGATCAAAGGGAAATTTGACGAGGAAAGTACAAAGTATAAAGGTCGTAAATAAATTATAATTCATTTAGAAATGACCAGATTAAGGAATATTTATGAGAAATAAATTTCTAGGGAATAAATGAAAGTATTTATTTTTAAAGTTGACGAACAAAATGGAAAGAAAAACTGTGTGCGACACACACACTGAAACTGTTCATTTTTAAAAGATGATCAAAATAACCAGATAGAGACCAGATGATCTTATACTGTTTAGTTTGACTGGAATTATATATGCAGATTAGATTATAATCTTGTTAGATTTATAATTTAAAAAGAAAAATATTCGCTAATCATTTCAAAGAGGCCGAAATGAAATATTTCACTTTGATTTGATTATACGCCGCGCGTCAGAGATTTTTAAATTGAAGACGGCATGATACAAGAACTATTTTTGAATAGTGCTTCGGTTTGTCCAGTCCCAGGACAACTTGTATGGACGAATGTCCGACAGAGTATTTCCAAAAGAATCACGTACGTTGTTTTCTTCAAACATACCAGTTGCTGGCACAGAAGGGAAACTTCTTTAGCCTGTCAATCAGAGTATTTTTGTGGAAATCAATTAGTGATCTCTGATGGATTTGACGAAGTGACATTCAAAGAAATTTAACAATGATGATGGAAATGTTAGTCTAGCCTCGAGCCTCACACCCAGGGAAATGAAAAAAATCGGGCAGGCAGCATGGCTATGTGGGTCGCTCCCATTAGGGTGTATAATCACCTATCTAGAGAAAATCTTATTTGCTTCGTTAATCTATTTCGATGCTGTCCCTTTTCGGGAAGACAGTGGGTAGCTCCCAACCGTTGGTGATATACATTCGATACACTCAAGAGAAATGAGTGGTCGGTCATGTGTGGGCCGGGTTACAAGACGTTCTTGTTGAACCCAGGTGTATTCGCCTCTAGAGATACATCGTTGGAAGGTGGTCCCATACCTTGTCATAGTTGGAAATCCAATTTCCATAAGCGCCAAGCGATTTTTGTTTGTATACTACATAGGAGAATGTGATGCAAGCATTCTTCTAGATTCTAATTTATTTGTGAAAACACCAGATACTATGATAATATCTGATTTCAAGTATACAAAGTGTTTTGATCTCATAAGGTAAAAACCCGTTCCGTATTTACGACGTGGTCTTATGAGATATTTTTATTTGATTTAAACTGTTTTCTCATACCAGTCCCCTGACTGACCCGGAGTTTATTTTTCTGTGTTTCCCTTAAACTCTTGGGTATTCATAACGCTTGTTATGAATAGACAAGTGAATCAGGATTTGATGAAACTTGGAAAGCTGGATGGAGATTTTCTATGTGCTGATCTACTTATTCTGTCTACTGTATTATTAAATCTGTCAGTTAGTCATCGATGATATGTATAATTAAAGATGTACTATGGAATGACTTGTATCACTAGTTCAGTATGCTCTGATGTAATATATTCCGCTGTGTAATAATATGAAGTATTATCTTTTGTAAAAATTCCGCTGTGAGATTCTGATGTTTTTCTGTGTTTTATCTTCTTTCTATTCATATTCTTATTAATGGCACGACTTCTGATGTGTTCGAAAGTTGGGTCGTTACAGTTGGTATTAGAGCTTAGGTTACTGATTACCTAGGCTTTGGGTGAGTATGAGAGAGCCTATTTTTATATAAATTTAAAATAAATTTAAAATAAATCAACTTGGATGGTATACCTATGCTAGTTATATCCAATCAAGTCTGGATTGACGACCTGTTATATTCAGGTAATTAAGATGAGTAACCGAGGACGAAGAGGTCGAGCTAGAGGGTCATCCACTATTACTGGTCATAATACTAGATCCCAGGATCAAGGAGAAACTGTAGAGGAAGTTGCACCAGTCCAGCAAGATAAAAGGAGTTAGTTAACTAGGGTTAACCTCAAGATAAATTAAATATGGTTGGATTAAATTAGGATAATATCCAATCATATTGATACCAGAAATCGGGATAGAATTTTAAGTTGAATTAAAATTTGGATTTCCCGAAATTAAGGCTAGACTTAAGCATTTATTGGATATGGACTCAGGAAAAGTGAATTGGTCGATTTGTGAAATCAAATCATATTTGTGAGTCCCGAAATGGAGACAATTTGTTAAGTGAATGAAGATTTTGGGAAATACTTAACGGAGTTAAGTAAATTGACTGATGAATTAGAAGGGAAATTAGGCATATATTTTTGGTTATGAATAGGAAATTGCTGATGTGTGTTAATTATTTATATATAAGTCTATAACTCTCATCTACTGTTTACAAATTTCGAGGACGAAATTTTTATAAGGGGGTAGAATGTAATGACCCAGACTTTTTACACATCACAGACACAAATATTAAATTATCGTAAGTACGTAATTATAAATACGAGTAAAATTCTAAAACATGTTAATACATATATGACAGCATTTGCATAAGCATGTAGCACAACACTTACAAACATTTATTTTGCTCATGTATTATAGCATGAAATGTATAGCGTTTATTTAAAATTCATTTTTTTCTTATGTATGGATTATAACACATGTGTATAGCATTTTAAAATGCCACTTTTCCTTTCTATGTATTTTTTTCATTTCTGGCAAAGGCAAGTTTATATATATCTTTGTACACATATGCATCAAAGTTAAAAAATGGAAGCATCTTTGCAAACATGACCTCATATATACACATCAAGATGCACCTACACACAATACACCTACACTAGAACAACACTAGAATAAGGATATGAAAGCTTGTACATTTCACATGGGAAAATCCTTTTTGTTTCCACATTTTCAGATTTTGAAATCTTCCATGTTCTCTTTTTCTGAATTTTTCCTCTTTTATTTTTCCCAAAACATTTCCATTTTGTCAAAATACATGTACAAAAAGATTACCAAATCTTGTGTAATATACACTTAATCCTTCCTACCCTAGATAAGCATCAAAAGAGATGATTCCAAGATGTTTCCATGACCAAATACTCACATGGCCGTGAGCTAAAATGGTGTAGGAAATTTTAGAGTTTTGCGTACCTTGGAGGCCAAGGTAATGTATAATATAATTTATGTTTAATCAATATTTTTCATGAGAAAGAGGTGAGCTAAGACCATGTGAAACTGAGCTTAAATTGGTACAAAGGGGCTACTATTTTTGGCAAAGTCCAATGATAGATTTAGTAAATGACATGGTAGTACATGGAGCATTTAATTTAATTGTTCTTAGCCCACCAATGGGGGCTTGCGCAAGGAATATTTAGTAGGAAATGGCTGTTAAAAGCCATGTGAGTCCTAGGTAATTGTGTGTGATGTCTGAGAGAAATGTTTTTATAAGGTGTCTTTCAATTGTCATTGCAAAACTGAAAACAGTTTTTTCCCTTATTTCTAAAACAAGCATTTAATACACATATATTTTAATGTTTTCCCACTCCTATATAAGGACCCTAGCATGCACACTTTCATTCACAACTACAAACATTCTCAAGTAAAATCAGAGTAGGAAATCAGAGAACTTCTAAGCAAAGGTGAGTAAACTCTGTTTTATTTTCTTTTTATTCCTGAGTTAGACATAGTTTGATTTAAGTGTTTGTGTTCATTGATTTTCTACTGTGCATATAACATTATATGTATACCATGCTTGATGTAATCCCTGTGAACAAATTTGGAGAACCTGAGAATGAATTATAACCAGGGTGATGAGCACAATATATGTTTGTGAGAAAACACCTAAAGCTCCTACTGTTTATATATATAGAACTTTGTTTTGGATTCAAACTAAATATATGTTATTATGTATCCAGCATACTTGATTTAAGGTTCGAAGTTAGTTAAATCATGGCTTACTAAATGAACAGATCTGAGAAACAAAGTACAAGAACACAGTCTGAAATATGTAAATAAACTATAAAGTTTTCTCCCTTAAAATCCTATTTTAGTGTTAAAGATGCAGGTTAGATTCATAGATAGTTACCCATTGATTGCTACTGATATTTATAAATATACATGTTGCTTCCTGCTTGATTTAAGCATAGTAAACAAAACAAGAACCACTTGTATGTATTAAGAAATGAACAAAATACACCTACTGTTAAATTTAAAAATCAGTACTTGAATTACGGTTTGTTATAGGAAGAAAGATCAAAATAAAAGTCGTTTGTTTATGGCCGTGAATGATCTAAAATTGGTTTCAAGTGTAATAGTAGCACCTATCACTGGATATCCTCAAATTCTAGTGAAGAGGTAATCATACTCAGTTTTTCAAACATCAAAAAATTAAGATTTAGGTATGTGAATAGATTCATATTTAAAAATCATGAATTTTAGTATCAAAATTTAGGATTTTAATAACCTAGATATTGAGAACTTTGGGGATGATCAGAAAATACATTATGGGCTAACTGCGGCGATTTGCTGTGTTGTAAGCAACGGCGCCGGAGTGGAAGGTGCGGGTTGAACCCATGTTTATGGGAAAAATAATATATAAATTTTTATATTAGTATTTTTAAAGAAATTGATTAAAGAAGGGTTTACGTCTGTTTTGGGTGGGTAGGGTTTAATGGTGAACTGTGCGACCTCGGTGGCGATACTGGCGATCGCAGGAGGGGAAATAGGTCGAGTGGGTCGTCATGGATCCATGGACGAAGTTAGGTGGCGGCCGATGGCTGTTAGTGGTGGAGCGAGGCGTTTTGGATGGAAGAGGTTAATGTTTCAAGTTCCTATTAAAATCCTTAAATTCGGTACAGGAGGAAATGGGGAATTTTGGTGGTGAAAATGAATTTGGTGCTGAAGTTCAGACGAGTGGTGATGATCAGAAGGAAGGGGTAGCTGCAGGAATTGTTGTGCACGTGCACGGGTGGGCAATGTACAGGAGGAAGAGAAGAACAGGAGCGAGAGAGAACAGGGAAGAAAAGGATCGGTGATCAGATCGAATAGAGATGGAGCATTGATTAAAGCGTGTTGATCCATGCTTTTCTGATGGCAAGGCCGAGTTTTTCCTGAGGTTTGAAATGCATGGCAGGAGCGAATGACTAAAGAGAAAAGAAGGACCGGGGCAAGAAATGTGATGAGCAAATAGGGGCGGATCGTTGTTTTTTTGTTGTGGGCTTAGCTTTTGGGCCTGGCTTTAAATTTAAAATAAATAATGGATATAAAGAAGAAATAAAGAAAAGAGGTAAGTCAATGGAAGGAAAATATAAGGAAAGGGAAAGGAATTAAAAGAAAGAAAAGAAAAGGAAATGGGAGCAATCAGATTTGGTTATGGGTTCAACCATGGTATAAGCAAAACATTTTGTTCCGAAACTTTTATAACCTTAAAAATTCGTTAGTTTAAAAAAAAATGAATTAAATATATAATATAATAGAATAACGGTATGTGTTTCAAAAATAGCAAAAATGAAATTGAAAGAAGATGTCTTTGAATTAAATTGAAGTTAAGACTTCATTCGTTTATTAATTAAATAAATGTATATCTATTGAATAAAATTGTATTAATAAGAAAAAATGTAATTATTTTTTTTGAATAATTTAATTAAATGAAAAGGATGGGGATTTATTCATTAAGATCGAATAATTGATTCAAATCCGAGTGTTAATTTATAGTCGACGATATACCGTGATATGGGAAAGTAGTTGACTGTATGAGATGTTGTATGGTAATAGGTCCATTGTTTTTGAGCAAACATTAAAATGTTATCGAACTAGACCGATAATAAGATAAAATAAGAAATAGTGTTTTTTTTTCAAATTAATTTGAGTAGATAGAAATAAATGTGAAGTAACTCGATTAACTAAATTTGAATCAGGAGCAGTTTTTGTCGGCATTTGAAATTAAATAAAGAAGCTCTAATTAAATTTAATTATAAATTTAATTTATAATTAGGATTAGAAATGGTTTTCTAATAAAAAGATTTAAATTGTAAAGTCAACAAAATGAAAGAGAAACCGTGTGCAAACATACGATAAATTTGTCAGTTTCAAACTGTAATCTGAATTTCCTATCAGAAATATATGATTTTATACGGTTCTGTACTTTATAAAACAAGAACTGTAAATAATATTTTTAATCGTGTTTAGATTGCTAATTAAAAAGAGAAACTTTATTGGTATAGAAGGAAGAAAAAGTAAATCGAGTATAAGAGATCACAGGGAAATTTGACGAGGAAAGTACAAAGTGTAAAGGTCGTAAATAAATTATAATTCATTTAGAAATGATCAGATTAAGGAATATTTATGAGAAATAAATTTCTAAGGAATAAATGAAAGTATTTATTTTTAAAGTTGACGAACAAAATGGAAAGAAAAACTGTGTGCGACACACACACTGAAACTGTTCATTTTTAAAAGATGATCAAAATAACCAGATAGAGACCAGATGATCTTATACTTTTTAGTTTGACTGGAATTATATATGCAGATTAGATTATAATCTTGTTAGATTTATAATTTAAAAAGAAAAATATTCGCTAATCATTTCAAAGAGGCCGAAATGAAATATTTCACTTTGATTTGATTATACGCCGCGCGTCAGAGATTTTTAAATTGAAGACGGCATGATACAAGGACTATTTTTGAATAGTGCTTCGGTTTGTCCAGTCCCAGGACAACTTGTATGGACGAATGTCCGACAGAGTATTTCCAAAAGAATCACGTACGTTGTTTTCTTCAAACATACCAATTGCTGGCACAGAAGGGAAACTTCTTTAGCCTGTCAATCAAAGTATTTTTGTGGAAATCAATTAGTGATCTCTGATGGATTTGACGATGTGACATTCAAAGAAATTTAACAGTGATGATGGAAATGTTAGTCTAGCCTCGAGACTCACACCCAGGGAAATGACAAAAATCGGGCAGGCAGCATGGCTATGTGGGTCGCTCCCATCAGGGTGTATAATCACCTATCTAGAGAAAATCTTATTTGCTTCGTTAATCTATTTTGATGCTGTCCCTTTTCGGGAAGACGGTGGGTAGCTCCCAACCGTTGGTGATATACATTCGATACACTCAAGAGAAATGAGTGGTCGGTCATGTGTGGGCTGGGTTGCAAGACGTTCTTGTTGAACCCAGGTGTATTCGCCTCTAGAGATACATCGTCGGAAGGTGGTCCCATACCTTGTCATAGTTGGAAATCCAATTTCCATAAGCGCCAAGCGATTTTTGTTTGTATACTACATAGGAGAATGTGAGATGCAAGCATTCTTCTAGATTCTAATTTATTTGTGAAAACACCAGATACTATGATAATATCTGATTTCAAGTATACAAAGTATTTTGATCTCATAAGGTAAAAACCCGTTCCGTATTTACGGCGTGGTCTTATGAGATATTTTTGTTTGATTTAAACTGTTTACTCATACCAGTCCCCTGACTGACCCGGAGTTTATTTTTCTGTGTTTCCCTTAAACTCTTGGGTATTCATAACGCTTGTTATGAATACACAAGTGAATCAGGATTTGATGAAACTTGGAAAGCTGGATGGAGATTTCCTATGTTCTGATCTACTTATTCTGTCTACCGTATAATTAAGTCTGTCAGTTAGTCATCGATGATATGTATAATTAAAGATGTACTATGGAATGACTTGTATCACTAGTTCAATATGCTCTGATGTAATATATTCCGCTGTGTAATAATATGAAGTATTATCTTTTGTAAAAATTCCACTGTGAGATTCTGATGTTTTTCTGTGTTTTATCTTCTTTCTATTCATATTCTTATTAATGGCACGACTTCTGATGTGTTCGAAAGTTGGGTCGTTACATGTAACCCTAGAAATGTCCGTTTTTACGCTCAAATAAGAGTTCGTAAACACGTGATAATTTAAATTGTATAAATCCGCACCGATTCAGATTAATTTAGGGTCAAGTATATTTTTCCTTCTAACCTAAGTTAACAAAGTACAACAGCTCACCCTACCTAAAATCACCCAGACCTACAATGAAAAGAAAGCACACTGTTATACCTACGTTGAAATTTTACTCCCCTATTCCTTAATCCCGAAGTATTCATCGACTATAAAACTCAAGCATACCCCTTTTGATTTCCTTTCAGTATTCCTGGAAGCAAGAATTCACAATCCTCAGATGTTAAGGGAAAAAATGGTCGATGCCTTATACAAATCAATTCGGGTTCTATTTTTTTTCCATACTGAATCGCAGTAAAACTTCCCTTCTCTAAATGTATTTTCATTCCTCGTCCATATTTCCAAATCAAAATAAAATCCACCCAAATCCTCCTTGAATGAAGAATAAAATCAGTTGCATATATATATACACACATATGTATATTTATATAAAAAGGGATCGGATTGAAAGCTCGATCGAAGACTGCAACTTCTGGAGCACGAATTTGGAATCGCGATTACTAACGCGAGGCTCCTGAGTTCGATTTCGTAGGGAGATTCAACTGTATTGTGGGTGCGAGTGGAGGAGGAGGAAGCTGCGATCTCAGGAGGGAGATGTTGGTCATGTTTTTCGAAGATGCGGTTGGTTTGGGGTGCTCGAGTTGTTATTGAGGCATTTGTGGGTTTGGCAGTAGGATGGAGATTTTGGTTTGAGGGGAGGTTCCACTGATTTGCATGGAGCTGGTGTTGTCTGAATGTTGAAATGATGTAGGCTACAGGGAAAGGGGCGACATCTAATGGAGTTTGGAGGAAGATGATTTAAATGTGATGACGTTGGAAGGAGGTTTCTAAGCTAAGCATTTCAGTGATGGAGTATAGTATTTTCGGCCAAATATTGGAGCAGCTCAGGGCTATGTAGGATGGAGCATTTACTCAAAGCAACCAAGCGAAAACTGGTATCAAAATTAGGAAGTGGAAAAGAAGTTAAAAAGAGATGAAGGTAATTATTTTAACTAAATAATTAATTTATTTTATCATTATATTTAAACTGTTCGATGATTTATATAATGAGTGTTATATTAAATAAATACAAGATTTGACTAAATGGAGTCAGTCGCGTTCATAGCTGCGAATTTCATAAGCTGGAATTAAGATTGAAATCAAAATGGATCGAAATAAAAATCGCGGTGAGTAAATCTCACTTAGATTTTTATTTAGAATTATTTTATTAATTAAAAACAATTGCTTGATAATTGATTGTATGCGTTTAAATATTTTGGTAGCTATTATAAATATATTAATTATTTAGGCTTGGTGTTTTTAGCTATTATATATATTCGTGGTTGGATATTTCCCGTAGTACCATTAGCGGATGCCCACAGTATCATTAGCGGATGACCATATGCGCCCCACGCTATGATAGTGGATGACCTTCTATACCGCGATATCCTACCTTGAAACATGATGGGTATTATTTATGTTGGCTAATGTCTGTGGATGCAGGAAAACACGTTGGAGGGATCCAATTAGATTCCTCAAAAATATTATTATTTGTTTGTTTTCATATATAATATCATATATGATGTATTAGAAAATCTATGGTTGATAACTGGGCGTTTTCGATTGGTTGAATATCACTGGGCCTAAATATTGATATATAAAAATATCATTAAAAAAGGATTTTGAGATTTAAATAGGAAAATCTATTTTCTAAAATAGAATTTGAATTTAGAATGGGCTATAAAGATTTTAACTTGTTTGAAATGTTTATAAATTAAATAATACATGATATTGAAGTGTTGAATTTATAAATGATGTTAATAAATTAAATAATACAGGAAATTGAAGTAAATTTATAAATGGTGTTTATAAATAAAATGGAATGATTTTCATTGGATAATCAGGGAATTGAAATGAATTTATAAACGGTGTTCATAAATGAAGTGGAGACATTATCATTTGATAATTTGGATATTTAAATTAAAATTGAATAATAGAAATGTGGATCGTTTTAAAGAAGTAAATGATGAAATTTATTCTGATGATCAGAATGTAAATTGAACTAAAAATAAATCTGTATGGATTTTTGATTTGAATTCGATTAGATCGAATTTATTTAAATAAAATATTTTTCAAAAAAGATATTGGAATCGTATTAGATAGAAGTAAAAATTAAATATGAAAATAAATTCTGTGTTACATGTATAAGTCATAACAAATAGAATATTCCAAAATAAGATTTTTGTTTTAAATAGATTTGAAATGGAACTTGTTTGAATTTATAAAAAAAAAGTAAATTTATAAATGATATTTATAAATGTAGTGAATTAATTATCAAGAGATAGTTTGTAATTTTAAATTCAAGTATGAATTTAAAATAGAATTTGGAATCATTTCGAAAAAAGGGAATGATAGTTTTTATTCCGGAATTCGGAATATAAAACGAGTTGAGTTTAAATAGATCTGAAATGAAACTTATTTTTAATATATAAACGAGGAAGTTGGATCTATAAATGATGTTTATAAATCGAGTAAAATAAATTATCATTTGATAATTTAGACATTTAAATTCAAGTATGAATTTAAAAGTGAATTCGAAAATGGTTTGAAATAGAACGATAAATTTATTTTTGAATTCGGAATGTAAATTGAAGTGAGAAAAATCCAATGGATTTAAAATTAGAATTCGATTATAACGAATTTTATAAATAAATTTATTTATTAAGGGAATTGGAATTTATTATAGCAAATTGAGTATAAATAAATTTATAATCAAGTAAATGAAAAATCGACAATTATAAATAATCGGAATATTAAGTTGAATTGGGAAAATCGGTTTAATATATATTAAAATATATTAGAATGGAGTTGAAATTTATTATAAACGAGGTTTAAACGTTTATATATATAAATATAATTAAAACGAACTCGCCGTAGCGCAATTGTTCGTAATTTGGCGTTTCGAACTTCAATTGAGTATAGAGAACTCAAATTTAAATCGGAATTCTTTGAAACAAGAATCGTCAGGACCGATTTGATAATAGTTTTCTAATGGAAGAGAAAAATCTGGATTTCGTTGTATAGATTTTGGGTTATGTCAAATTCAAATTTTCAGAAAAACAGCGCTATAACCATTATTAAACCATAACGACTTTTTAAATAAATAAAAGGGTTTTAAGTAAATAAAATATGAATTTTAATTAGAAATATCCAGATTTGAGATAAAATAAATATGAACTCAAGTGGAGTAAGTGAACTGGTTTTTGAAACAAAAATCAGATTTTTAATTATTAAATAGAATTAACTAATTCAAAGGATAATTAGTTAATGGGATTTTGAATCGAAATTGGCTTTGGATAAGAGAATTCGGTTAGTAAATTCATATTCGAAATCGAATATGTAACTCGAGTCGAAATTGGAATTCGTTTGGTTTATAAGTCAATTAAAAATATAGTTGAACGTGATATGCTCAATTAAAAAGCGAAATGGGCCAAAGGAGCTACCTAAAGAATAAATTACTGAACAAAGTTAAAAATGATCAGATTGAGTAGGGATAAATTAGAAATGGATGTATATGGGTTAGACAGGTATGCGATGAAGTGTATGAAGATTATAATTTGAGTGCCTGACATAAAGGTACACGTTTAAATTCCATATGAGATTTTATGTGCCGAATCGGCAAGCCGCTTGGCTTTTTAATTTTCTGTTTGAATGGAAAAGGCCTACAGAGGCGAATTGAGGTTTGAACTATTGACCGGTACAAAGGAGGTGCTGGTGAAATTTTCTGGAAATTTAAGAGTTAGAATATTTTGAGAAAATTTGACAATTAGAAATCAACATATTGATATATTATATATATATATATATATATATATATATATATAATCCGATAAGGAAACAAACTTAAATAGAATATTATAAACAAAAAGGAAATCGATAATCTGGTAATAGAAAGAGAAATGTATATACATTTTAAAAATGAATAATTGGTTTTTTTATAGTGTTGATTATTCGAGGTAAGTGGTCTTGTTCGTTTTGAAGTTTAGAATATTATTCAGTCAAGGTCTGAGAGGTAGTTGTACCCCAACTTGATTAATTTCATTATTAACCGATAAATAACAAGATTTAGTCTCAAAGAGAAATGTTTGAATATGATTTAGTTGAACGCAGTATTTTGGATTGTTGTAACAATGTTTTACACAACATTCGTTTTAACCTAAATAAGTGGAATTTTGGAAATATAATAATAAATATTTCCTAAGTATAGAAATGAATGGTCGTGAAAGAGTTAAGTAATTGGAATGCTTTCCAATTATAAATAGAAATATTTTCTAAGTATACAAAATAAAAGAAGGCGAGATATGGAAATATTTTCCAAATAGCGTAAGAGGCTAAGATGATTACTGAAAATATGTGATTAACTAATATTGATAAGGGAATGGAGAAGTGATTTAATTAATGAAATATTAATTAAGGGGGGCCAGTGATTGTTTGATGTTTGAATGGATGTTTGTTTTTCTTCGATAGTTAAATAACCGACTATCGAAGTATTTGCCAAAATCGTTGTCAATATGGAGAGACCGGTTGGATTATTATCCGAAACCACTCCGTATTGGCAATAGCGTGGCGAATCAGATTATATGAAGATAATCGAAGACAAAGTGAAGTGCAAGGGCTTTTTCTATTAATCCTAGGTAGACATTGCCCAAGATGGATTAATGGAAATTATGCCTTTGTTTTCATTCAGTCCCAGAACGAAGTGTATGGACGAATGTCTGGCAGAGTATTTCCAATGATCACATATGTTGGTTTGTATAAATATATATGGTGGCGGAGAATTTATTCTCTTAGCATAATATCCAGAATATATTTGTGCAATTAATTAATGATTAATGGATTTGACAACGTGGCATTTAAAGTGATTGTGCTATCAATGAAATGTAAGAAATCGTAGCCTCAGGCCTCAACAACCGGGAAATGATAAAAATCGGGCAGGCAGCATGGCTGAGTGGGTAGTTCCCAATTAGGGTGTATTATCACCTATCTAGAGAAATCATTTCATTCTTTATTCTATTCGATGCTGTCCCATTCGGGAAAACAGTTGCTGATCCCAATCGTTGGTGATGTACATTCGATACACTCAAGCAAAATGAGTGGTCGGTCATCTGTGGTCGGGTTACAAGATGTTCTTGTTGAATCCAGTGTATTCTTCTCTAGAGATACACTATCGGAAGGTGGTTCCATACCTTGTCATAGTTGGAAATTCATTACCCAATAAGTGCTCGCGGTTTCGCTTATATATAAAATACGTGGATCATGAGATGCAAACGTTCCACTAGATCGTTATTTATTTGATTTAGACACTATTGTAATATCAAAATATTTTTGATATAAAGATTATCGTTTTATTTCAAAAGGATTTTGAAAGTTGAATCAAGTGTTTTGGATTCTCATAAGGGAAAAACCTGTTATGTGTTATATGGCGTGGTCTTATGAGATATCATTTTATTTTCTCAAACTGTTTTAAATTGTTTACTCATACCAGTCCCATGACTGACCCAGTGTTTATTTTGTTTTGTTTTACCTAAACTCTTGGGTGCCCAAATTTGTATGGGCAGTCAAGTAGTTCAGGATTTTATAGATCTATTTAAAGGAGCTTGGAGCAGGAGGCTTCAATGTTAGATATATAGTATTTTTATTTCCGCTGTGTTGTAAGTGTTGTACTCTGGTAATTGTATGTTATACAGTTAAAATTTTGTATTTCAAAAGTTATGATATATTATATTTTGTTCCACTACGATGTGAGATTCTGTGTTGTTATTTCTGTTCTTTTTATACCTTTTTCTTCTAAAAGAAATGATTCATATTTCTATGATATTTGGGTTGGACGTGTGATGTATGTAGTCAACTCAGATAGTACGGATTTGCGGGCCGTTACATTTGGTTTCAGAGCTTAGGTTGAGCGAACACCTAGGCTTTGGTAAGGTTGTGCTCACTAGAGATAGGGTTAGTAATACCCTAGAATGAGTCGAGTGTATGTATACGAGAGAACATATTTGTTAGTTGATATAAAAATTGTTTTATATTATGTTGGCTTGTCTGTTGAGTGGTTTATGAATTTTGATCGAATCGTGGGACACCACAAAGTCGATAGGAATTTCTAAACATTTGAATAGAGAAATTCGACGCGCTATTATTTTAAAGTGGGTAAATGAAATAATTTTACCAAAAACTATAATTTGATATGGAAAATAATAATTTTATGAAATTATTATATATATGGATGTGTTGATTGATATTACTATAATCAAACGAGATTATAAAATTGGAATGATTATATATAACCAAATAAAATTGTACATGAATGAAGTATATACAAATGAGATGAATTGAAATTTAATTCAAACCAGAATTTGGAGTTTAAACCCTGGGAAGTTGGAAAATATTTTTTGAAGTATATTAAAGTAATATAACTTTGTTTTGGAGGAGTTTTTGAATAAAAATAACTTAGATGGATTTTAAAAGTGATAAAGCATTGAACTCACTTCAGTGGCTGGAAAATAATTCTGATAATGACTGCAACATCATTAGTGTTCATTTTCTAGTTTCTATGTGACAAGTTGCTACCTTAGAAAAGTTTTTGATGGAAATTTGTTTGAAGGAAAACAGGTTGGTTAAAAATTCAAATGTTTTGAATTTGAGATGGGAATAAATATATCTATATATATTTATGTGATTTCAAAAGGATTTGTAATAAAAACCCAAGAATTTGAATTCTGGAATTTAAATTTAACTTGAGCAAGTTAAATGAATCAATGTAAATAAATTGATTAGAATCAATTTAAATGATTTGGATGCATAAGAATGAAATATGAATTAGATGTGAATAACTTGATAAATCGTTTAAACCAAAATGAACGTATGTATATGATATGCAATATGAATGTAACCAAAAGTTTTGGCAGAACAAAATTTGTTGAAATATGAAGAGTTAAGTTTCAACATAAGATGAGTTTTTGAAAAACAAATAGGTTTGAAGCAGTCTTCCTACCTTAGTAATTTCGGGGACAAAATTCTTTTAAAGGGGGAAGAATGTAACGACCCAGATTTTTGGTCAATTAATTTTAAATATATAAATATGGTTTTAAATATTTTATTGATAATATAAATGATTTTTATATTTAGTTATCAATTTAATAATTGATATATAATTTAGAATATATCGAATTATCGTAATTCGAAATATAATTAAATTCGAAGATTTAAATTGTGCCGAAAATGATTCAGGTAATCAATATAAATTCTAACTAAATAGAAACGATAATAAATATTTATTATCAAGGAATTAATTATTTTGAATTTAATTCAATCGATTTAAATTTATAACTTCTCCAGACGATCAAATAAGCCCTCGGAACCAGTTCCAATGGGTTTAGAATAGTGGCGTAACCCTAGAAATGTTTGTTGTTGCGCTCAAATAAGAGTTCGTAAACACGTGATAATTTAAATTGTATAAATCAGCACCCATTCAAATTATTTTAGGCTCAAGTATATTTTTCCTTCTAACCTATGTTAACAAAGTACAACTGCTCACCCTAGCTAAATCACGTAGACCTACAGTGAAAGGAAAGCACACTATTATACCTACGTTGAAATTTTACTCCCCTATTCCTTAATCCCAAAGTATTCATCAACTATAAAACTCAGGCATAGCCCTTTTGATTTCCTTTCAGTTTTCCTGGAAGCAAGAATCCTCAGATGTTAAGGGAAAAAATGGTCGATGCCTTGTACAAATCAATTCAGGTTCTATTTTTTTTCCATACTGAATCGCAGTAAACTTCCCTTCTCTAAATTTATTTTCATTTCCTCGTCCATATTTCGAATCGAAATAAAATCCGCCCAAATCCTCCTTGAATGAAGGATTAAATCAATCGCATATATATATATGTATATATATATATATATATATATAAAGGGATCGAATTGAAAACTCGATCGAAGACTGCAACTTATGGAGCACGACATTGGAATCGCGATTACTAACGCGAGGCTCCTGATTTCGATTTCGTAGGGAGATTCAATTGTATTGTGGGTGCTAGTGTAGGAGGAGGAAGCTACGATCTCAGGTGGGCGATGTTGGTCACGTTTTCCAAGACGCGGTTGGTTTAGGGTGCTCGAATTGTTATTGAGGCATTTGTGGGTTTGGTGGCAGGATGGAGATATTAGTTTGAGGGGAGGTTCCACTAATTTGCGTGGAGCTCGTTGTAACAACCTGAGAAATCAGAACCAATTTAAAATTTTTATTTTGGCAATTTTAATGAATTTTGAATATTTAAAATGAATTATTTTAAATAATAATGATAAGAAATTTATTTTGAATAGAATTAGAACGTATATATTTATTTGAATCGGCATTAGTATATAAAATATTTATTTTAATTATAAAAGGAATTGAAAATGGTGCGGTAGTTTGAAAATTCGATTTTAAATTTCAAATGAATGTATAGGATTCAAAATAAACCGGATTTTAGCGAAACCAAAAATATTTGAATCTATTTGGAAATATCTTTCCAACAAATCTGAAAAATCAAAATTTCATAGCGGGAATAAAAAGTTGTGCCCAGTTGAAAATTCAGAATAGTCGCTATGGGAAATATAGTCCTTAAAAATGGAAATTTTATAAACGAACTCCGTTTTCGACGAAACCACTTTTGTTGTATCCGGGATGTCAAATTATTGCTAGATTCAAATTTTCATAATTTTTGAAATCAATATGTGAGCGTGGCGAAGCTAAACGTGTTTTGATAGTTTTAGTCAATTTGGATCGACTAGAAAATGATCGTTTTTCAAAAGGTCTCCAAATTCGACGAAATTAGTTCGTTAGGACCGTATCGTCAAAACATAGCCAGATTTATTTTTCTGGAATTTTTGGGGTCCGTATGTGGCCCCAGTAAATTGAAATGTACGTTTAAAATTCAATATATAGATTTATATTTTAATTTCAACGAAAACTGATCGTAACAGCCGAACTGGCTCACGATACATATCCCATTGTGTTCGGAATGGGGGTAATTAGCTAAGAACGACAGTCGTTGGGTTTGAATTGGAGTTCGAATTAAAAACTTACTTTTTTTGAAATTAAATTAAATATATTATTAAGGAAAGTCAACCCCTATAACTTTCTCTTTCCCCCTCATTTAAGAACGAATAAAGAAAAAAATTAAAAAAAAACTGATCCCTAAAACATGTTGCCCCTTCCCATCGCCACCGGCGATCGTAGCGCCCTTCCTCCGCCTGCACCGCCTCAGATGGTGCACCCCCCCCCCCCCCGACGAGCCCTCGCCGTAACAACTCCTCCCCCCTCTCTTCTTCGATCCAACAGAATCCAAGACCCCCCAACTCCTGTAAAACCGCCGCGTGGCGCACTTAGACCCGCCACCACCTGACTGCAGGCCGGGCGCCGTCATCTCAGCATTTCACTGCTGGCGTGGATCCCCCTCTAGCCACCAAGACTCGATTTTCACATCAAAATGTGAGTTTTTGGTTTTTGTCTCCTTTGATTTTTATTTTATTTTATAAACAATGATTTTTGTTTATGAAATAAAAAAGAAATGATTTTTGTTTATGAAATAAAAATAAATGATTTTGGTTATGAAATATAAAGTAATGATTTTCGATTAAGAAGATTAGATTTTTAAAATTTAAAATGATTTGATTTTTGAAATACAAAAGATTTGATTTTTATATAGGTAGCGGATTAAAAATATGATTTTCATATAATAGAGGATATAAAAATATTATTTTTATATAGGTAGCGAATTAAAAATATGATTTTTAGCATTATAAAAATATGGTTTGTATTGTAGGGATAATAACAATATAAAAAAAGGTGATTTTTATAATGTTGCAGCGAAATAAAAATTTGATCTTTATATAAGAAGTAGAGATATAAAAATATAATTTTTATATATAAAGAAGCGTTACAAAAATATATGATTTTTATATATGAAGTGCCATTATAAAAATGTGATTTTTAAAATAAACATCATATTAAAAATGCGATTCTTACTATGAACAGCGGGAAAGGATCGCAATGGAATTTCGGGAAAATCCAAGCCATTCAGAAATTCAGAAATGAAATGGCGGAGTGGAACCCTCGGTGGGAACTCCTCACTTTAATTTAATTTTCTAGTTAAAACTATGTACTTGGATGCAGACGGTGCTTAACAGCACCCGACACCCGTCGTCCACAGACCACAGACGACTTGTTTGTTTGATTGATTGTGTTGTGAAAATTGATTATGTGATGGGGAATGGAATAAAATATATTTTAGTTAAAAATATAATTTTTAACGTGTATATGAATAAAATAAATATTTATAAACAAATCGGATGATTTTTTTATGTACACACATTTGACTGATAATGATAGGGACGATAAATTTTACACATCGCCCAACTATACAAATAAATCTGTGTTTATTGTTTGAAAACCCCACACGGGTATTGGGATGATATTGGACATACACTAATCACAATATTTAGTTGTATGTCGATTGATTGATTGACAGGCTGTTGTAAGCGTTGAATATTTATATTTAATGCTTATGCAGTGTAGAATGCACTATGGATGGTGGTTGACTGTGTTTGGTTGTTGTTGTGTATGTGTGTTGTATGAATACCATATAATCACATTATATGGTAATTGACTGTGTCTGATTCCAGTTCAGAAAGAATAAATATTTTAAAATAAAGAATATTTTAAAATAATGAATATTTTAATATAATATCCAGTAAAAGATCAAAATCTGATTTTGATGTTCGATTTGGGATGGACACGAAAATATTTAAATATATAAAGCCGTGTTGATTAAATTAACACCATTTGAACGTGAACGATATTTATATCGATTTTATTCATTTTTATAATGAATATTCAAAAGGAAATGATTTCGAAATATAATGTTTTGAAAATACTATCATTTATATATCGATGATATGGAATATTCAGTTTTGATTTGAAACTGAATATGAAGTTGAAGTCGTTTTGAAAACGAATTTAAAACGATTTATAAAATACGTTTTAAAAGGAAATCGACGAAATATATATATATATATTATATATATAATGGCCTGAATAGAACGCGCCGTGCCGCGGTAGTTCGTGAATTTCAACCATTGACTTCGAACGGACATTATGGGAGATCCGACCGTCGGATTCTCCTAAAACCGGAACCGTTGGGTTCTTATTGAAAAGAGCTTTCTAACAAATATGAGAGATTTGAAATCTAATGGTTGGATTTGGAATTATGTCCAAATTAAATTTGTAAAAGGTCGTTGTAAGTGCAGTTCAATGGCCGTTTATGGAAATCGACTGTACGGGCCTTGATAAAATTATTACAAATATCAATAATTTGTGTAAAATCATAATAAATGATTTGGAAAGGTTTGGGATGATAAATTCTATATTTGAAAAGATAAAAATATATTTTTATCGAAATGAACTAGTTATGAACTAGAATAATAAATCCAATATTTTTGAAATAAATAAATCGGATTTGAAATGGTTTTAGAAATTGCCGGAATTTCCAATATATGAATTGGAATGGATTTGAATCGAAATTGTCTTTGAAATATTTCAATATTGGATTCAGTGATTATACGGATATTTTGGAGGAATTTGGAAGATATATATCGTTATTCCAATACGATATTTGTTGATTTCAGAATTTGATATTGAATATAAGCCGATATATTTTCTATTCAGAACCTTGTATTTAATATCAAATGGGATTTGGATTTGTCGTGAATGGTGTCTTCATTAACACTGTTCTTAAACCCAGTTGAGAAAAGATTAAATCTTTTTATTTAGATTTAATGAAGTATACCAATTAATTAATATTGAATTGGAATTGAATTGGAATTGATTTTTGGGTTTATTGTGAACGGTGTTTTAAATAACATTCGTTCTTTAACCCGATAATAAATGGAATGTGAATTGGGTTTATTGTGAACTGTGTTTTTAACGACATTCGTCCTTTAACCCAATTTACAGTGAAATGGGATTTGAAATTTATAAATCTTTTTATTAAGATTTAACAGAGATTTTCCAAAGTAAAGTTTTCCAATTTAATATATTAAATTGGAACTGAATGGAACTCGATTTGATAATAATCGAAATGAAATTCTATGGAGGAAGACTGTTAATACATATGGAATTTAAAAGGCTTTGTCGTTATTCCATTTATATTATTAGTTGGATACGGAAATTGATATCGATTATATATTGATTTGTTTTCCCGTGAAGATTCCATAAGTAATGGAATGTGATTTGGGTTTATCGTGAACTGTGTTTTAAATGGCATTAGTTCTTTAACCTAGTTAAAGGCAGGATTACATGTCTATCATTGTATTTTGAACTGTATGGTTGATCTCTGCTAAATATATATCTGTTTGGTGGCGGAGAATTTATTCTCTTGCTTAACACCCTTCTCTGAGACGTACGAGCCCAGAGGTTATATATCGATAGAAATCAATAGTACGGTGTATATTGTCGATGCAACATGTTTGTGTTTCCAAAGTTAAATAATCATTAATATTGATTTTTGGGAAGATTAAAACTAAGTGCGGTTTTAATGAATCTTTAATTAGATTGAAATGGGAATTGATAATTTAAATTATCAAATTTGGGAAATGACCGAGAATGGAGTATCGCCAGTTTTGCTCCAAGCGATAGTTAAATATTAATTAGATTTGAACGGGAAATGGTAATTAAATTTTCCAATAACACCGTGGTGTTAATTATGGAGTATTACCAGTTTTGCTCCATGGGATGAATATGTTGGGATTGGGAAATAAGATAGATGATTACTTTGGTGTGGTTCGCTAATCCCGACTAGTTTGGAGAACCTTAACATGGTTTGAAATGATATCCAAAGTAAGATTAAAGAATAAATTCTAAAGAATTTATCTTTGATAAAATTAATGGGAACAAATCCCTAAAGAGGTGAATATTTAAATAAACGAATATTCAGAATTGGAATGAGGCGTATGTTGTGTTTTTATAGTACTTGTTTATTATATATGCGAGTTATTCGGAAAGGCCGGGTTTATACCCATTCTGAATAACTGATTCGACGATAAGTCGACGATGAAGACTGTGGTTGAAGACCGGAGGTCTTCATATCATTTGGATGATTACTGATGTCTTGATTGGGCTGTACACCCAAGACGAGGTAATAATTGGTGATCGTCCAGACGTACTTGGAGATCGACGGATTTGCGAGGGCCTCTCTCCTGTATTGGACATACGGGACGAGGAATAAGGTGCCTCCGGTTTCGTTCAGACCCAGTGTCTGGCATTAGATTTTATTCTGTGTTGATTGATTTCTATTAAATGTATATCTGTTGGCAGAGGATAATTTATTCTCTTGCTTAACGCCCTTCTCTGAGACGTATGAGCTCAGAGGTTATATATCGATAGACATCAGTCGCATGGCGTGAATTGCCTGTGTGGCATGCTGAGATGCAGATGATCAATGCTTCTGTTGAAAAGCAGAGTCTTATGGCTGATGATCAAAGCACGGCTTTAATACAGCGTAGCTTTGTGTATAGCGTTAATTCGCGAGCCTCACACCTCGGTATGAGTTGAAAACTGGATAATGATTGCAGGGAGTGTACGACGTTTCTGTCTAGTTATGGGTGGTATCAGAGCTCGAGAACAAGACACATTAGAACCGAATGAAAGAATTCATCAGAGATTGGATTAGTAATATCCAATGAGAATGACTCGTTAGAGATAGGATCAGTAGTATCCTAGAACGAGAGTGAAAAGTGTTATTTTTAAAATAAAAATGAACACAAATTTCGTTTTGAAAAATTCAATCTAATTATATGTATTTGAATATTTATTTGTATTGAGTTTGGGCAATCCAATATATAAAGATTTTGCATATACGCCTTGCAAACATATATTCGAAGTTTTAATATACTAGATAGATATAGAATTACACTCTAGTCGCCACACTGGTGCTGTCTGAATGTTGAAATGATGAAGGTTATAGGGAAGGGGGCAACATCTAGTGGAGTTTGGAGTAAGATGATTTAAATGTGATGACGTTGGAAGGAGGTTTCTAAGCTAAGCCTTTTAGTGATGGAGTATAGTATTTTCGGCCAAATATTGGAGTAGCTCAGAGCTGTGTAGGATGGAGCATTTGCTCAAAGCAACCAAGCGGAATCTGGTATCAAAATTAGGAAGAGGAAAAGAAGTCAAAAAGAGATGAAGGTGATTATTTTAACTACATAATTAATTTGTTTTATCGTTATATTTAAACTGTTCGATGATTTATATAATGAATGTCATATTAAATAAATACAAGATTTGACTGAATGGAGTCAGTCGCGTTCATAGCTGCGAATTACATAAGCTGGAATTAAGATCGAAATCAGAATGGATCGAAATAAAAATCACGGTGAGTAAATCTCACTCAGATTTTTATTTAGAATTATTTTATTAATTAAAAATAATTGCTTGATAATTTATTGGATGCGTTTAAATATTTTGGTAGCTATTATAAATATATTAGTTATTTAGGCTTGGTGTTTTTTGCTATTATATATACATATATATTGGTTGTTGGATATTTCCCATGGTACCATTAGCGGATTCCCGCAGTATCATTAGCGGCTGACCCTATGCACCCCACGAAATGATAATGGATGACCTTCTATACCGCGATATCCTACCTTGAAATAGGATGGGTATTATTTATGTTGGCTAACGTCTGTGGTTGCAGGAAAACACGTTGGAGGGATCCAACTGGATTCCTCAAAAATATTATTATTTGTTTGTTTGTTTTCATATATAATATCATAAATGATGTGTTAGAGAATCTATGGTTGATAATTAGGTGTTTTTGATTGGTTGAATATCACTGGGCCTAAATATTAATATATAAAAATATCATAAAAAAGGATTTTGAGATTTAAATAGAAAAATCTATTTTCTGAAATAGAATTTGAATTTCAAATGGGCTATAAAGATTTTTAACTTGTTTGAATAAATAAAACAAGTATTGAATTTATAAATGATGTTTATAAATTAAATAATACAGGAAATTAAAGTGTTGAATTTATAAACGATGTTAATAAACTAAATAATACAGGAAATTGAAGTAAATTTATAAATGATGTTTATAAATAAAATGGAATGATTTTCATTGGATAATCAGGGAATTGAAATGAATTTATAAACGGTGTTTATAAATGAAGTAGATACATTATCATTTGATAATTTGGATATTTAAATTAAAATTGAATAATAGAAATGTGGATCGTTTTAAAGAAGTAAATGATGAAATTTATTCTGATGATCAGAATGTAAATTGAACTAAAAATCAACGATTACAAATAAATGAATATTAAGTTGAATTGGGAAAATCGATTTAATATATATTAAAATATATTAGAATGGAGTTGAAATTTATTATAAACGAGGTTTAATTGTTTATATATATAAATATAATTAAAACGAACTCGCCGCAGCTCGGTAGTTCGTAATTTGGCGTTTCGAACTTCAATTGAGTATAGAGAACTCAATTTAAGTTGGAATTCTTTGAAACAAGAATTGTCAAGACCGATTTGATAATAGTTTTCTAATGGAAGAGAAAAATCTGGATTTCGTTGTATAGATTTTGAGTTATGTCGAAATCAAATTTTCAGAAAAACAGCGACATAACCATTATTAAACCATAACGATTTTTTTAAATAAATAAAAGGATTTTAGGTAAATAAAATATGAATTTTCATTAGAAAAATTCAGATTTGAGATATAAAATAAATATGAACTCAAGTGGAGTAAGTGAACTGATTTTTGAAACAAAAATCAGATTTTTAATTATTAAATAGAATTAACTAATTTGAAGGATAATTGGTTAATGGGATTTTGAATCGAAATTAGGTTTGGAAAAGAGAATTGGGTTAGTAAATTCATATTCGAAATCTAATATGTAACTTGAGTCAAAATTGGAATTCGATTGGTTTATAAGTCAATTAAAAATATAGTTGAACGTGACATGCTCAATTAAAAAGCGAACTGGGCAAAAGGAGCTAATTAAAGAATAAATTTGTGAACTAAGTTAAAAAATGATCATATTGAGTTGGAATAAATTAGAAATGGACATATATGGGTTAGACATGTATGGGATGAAGTGTATAAAGATTATAATTTGAGTGCCTGACATAAAGGTACACGTTTAAATTCCATATGAGATTTTATGCGCCGAATCGGCAAGCCGCTTGGCTTTTTAATTTTCTGTTTGAATGGAAAGGGCCAAGAAAGGCGAGTTGAGGTTTGAACTATTGACCGGTACAAAGGAGGTGCTGGCGAAATTTTCTGGAAATTTAAGGAACTAGAATATTTTAAGATAATTTGACAATTAGAAATCAATATATCGATATATATATATATATATAATTCGATAAGGAAACAAACTTAAATAGAATATTATAAAAAATGGAAACTGATAACCTGGTAGTAGAAAGAGAAATGTATACGTTTTAAAAATGAATAATTGGTTTTTTTATGGTGTTGATTATTCGTGGTAAGTGGTCTTGTTCATTTTGAAGTTAAGAATGTTATTCAGTCAAGGTCTGAGAGGTAGTTGTACCCCAACTTGATTAATTTCATTATTAACCGATAAATAGCAAGATTCAGTCTCGAAGAGAAATATTTGAATATGATTTAGTTGAACACAGTATTTTAGGTTGTTGTAACAATGTTTTACACAACATTCATTTTAACCCAAATAAGTGGAACTTTGGAAATATAATAATAAATATTTCCTAAGTATTGAAATAAATGGTCGTGAATGAGTTAAGTAATTGGAATGCTTTCCAATTATAAATAGAAATATTTTCTAAGTATAGAAAATAAAAGAAGGCGAGATATGGAAATGTTTTCCAAATAGCGTAAGAGGCTAAGATGATTATTGAAAATATTTGGTTAACAAATATTGATAAGGAAATGGAGAAGTTATTTAATTAATGAAATATTAATTAAGGGGGGCCAGTGATTGTTTGACGTTTGAATGGATGTTTGTTTTTCTTCGATAGTTAAATAACCGACTATCGAAGTATTTGCCAAAATCATTGTCAATATGGAGAGACCGGTTGGATTATTATCCGAGAGCCACTCCGTATTGGCAGTAGCGTAGCGAATCAGATTATATGAAGATAATCGAAGACGGAGTGAAGTGCAAGGGCTTTTTCTATTAATCCTATGTGGACATTGCCTAAAATGGATAAATGGAAATTGTGCCTTTGTTTTCGTTCAGTCCCAGAACAAAGTGTTTGGACGAATGTCTGATAGAGTATTTCTAATGATCACATATGTTGGTTTGTATAAATATATATGGTAGCGGAGAATTTATTCTCTTAGCATAATACCCAGAATATATTTGCGCAATTAATTAGTGATTAACGGATTTGACAATGTGGCATTTAAAGTGATTTGCTATCAATGAAGTGTAAGTAATCGTAGCCTCAGGCCTCAACAACTGGGTAATGACAAAAATCGGGCAGGTAGCATGGATAAGTGGGTAGTTCCCAATTAGGGTGTATTATCACCTACCTTGAGAAATTCATTTCATTCTTTATTCTATTCGATGCTGTCCCATTCGGGAAAACGGTTGCTGATCCCAACCGTTGGTGATGTACATTACACTCAAACGAAATGAATGGTCGGTCATGTGTGGCCGGGTTACAAGATGTTCTTGTTGAACCCAGTGTATTCTTCTCTAGAGATATACTATCGGAAGGTGGTTCCATACCTTGTCATAGTTGGAAATTCATTACCCAATAAGTGCTCGCGGTTTTGCTTGTATATAAAATATATGGAGCGTGGGTTGCAAATGTTCCACTAGATTGTTATTTATTTGATTTAGACACTATTATAATATCAAAAAAGTTTTGATATAAAGATTATCGTTTTATTTCAAAAGGATTTTGAAAGTTGAATTATGTGTTTTGGATTCTCATAAAGGAGAAACTCATTCCGTGTTATACGGCGTGATCTTATGAGATATCATTTTATTTTCTCAAACTCTTTTAAATTGTTTACTCATACCAGTCCCAAGACTGACCCAGAGTTTATTCTGTTTTGTTTTACCTAAACTCTTGGGTGCCCAAATTTGTACGGGCGGTCAAGTAGTTCAGGATTTTACAGATCTATCTAAAGGAGTTTGTAGAAGGAGGCTTCAGTATTAGATATATATATATAGTATTTTTATTTCCGCTGTGTTGTAAGTGTTGTACTCTGATAATTGTATGTTATACAGTTAAAATTTTGTATTTCAAAAGTTATGATATATTATATTTTGTTCTGCTGTGAGGTGTGATTCTGTGTTTTACTCTGATAATTGTATGTTATAACTTTCCAATCGAAATTCAATTTCTAATTTAATGGATTTTCCCTTTGTAAAACCCCAAATTATTTTCCAATATATTCGAATATATTTTACAGTATTTAAATACCAACTATTTTAGTTCAATGTTATTCGAACATCCCAAAACACACAATAATCAACCACAGATTAATTGTCACATCATATAATACAATGTATAGACAACAATTATATAATTGTTGCGAAATCCAGTTAGATCCCTCCAACCTGTTTCCCTGCATCCACAGATATTAATCAACATAAATAACACTAATTTCATATCAATATGAGGTATTGAAATGAATAGGTTCGGTATTCAATCAATGATTTATAAATAATTGTAATTATTGTTCCAACCAATTAATTAGCAAATCATCCAAACAGCCATAACACACAACATTCAATTATTTTTATATTAAATAATGTTTATAAAATTATAAAAGTGGAAAGAGTTAGTGAGTTTACTCATCTTAGTCGGAAATCGTAGAATAACGATTTAACGTTCGATAGGTTCAGTTATGCGCTTTATTTTGCCTAAAATTATAACGTGCGCCAAATCGCTCCAAACTGATTTCACCATGTAGCCTACGTCCATACGATCCCGACGGATCCTGTCTTGTTAAATTGCGATAACGTATGAGCACGATATAATATTTATCAGTTTTAAACTTTTTTAATTTATATAAACTAAACTTAAATTAATTAGTTAAATTGGGCCTTATGTTTTCTCATCCCCTTCCCTTTTGAAAACCCGCATAGCCAAATTTCTCCCCTCCTTTCGAAAACAATTATTGTTCCAACAGTGCTTTTAGTTGATCCCTCCATTCTTTTTATCTTTTCTGGGCTTCACGCATTTTCTTCTTCTTCCCGAATATCAACTTCCTCCTCCGTATTTACATTTCCGCATCTTTATTTAAACCCCGCAACTTCATCATTCATTTTTTTATCTTCCCCAGTGCGCATGAATGCATCTATCCTTGCTGTCACCCATTTTTCTATCGTAACTATCATCTGACCTTGTCTCGAGTTCGTATCTTCATCACGTTCTGTCCTTGTCCATCTGTAATGACCCGGGTTTTTGTCGACCTTGGTTATCGCCATAAACTCAATGATGACTAACCAAACATCGAAAAATACCGGATGATTAATGAAATAAATTAGAGGGTGCGAATAGATAAGATAGAAACTTAGAATAGAAGAAGAAGAACAACAACATCAGAGAAATTTGTGAAAGCAAATTTGAATTAAAGTAATGCCAGTAAAGTGGTAACTGAGATTGAATTAGAATGGTATGCCGACAAAAGGTACAAGTTTATATTTCTATTAGATATAAGATTTATGAGCCGAATTGGCAAGCCGCTTGGCTGTTTGATTTTCTTTTGGGATGGAGATGGCCCAGAGAGGCGAGTGATGGTTTGATGTACTGACCAGTCCAAAGGAGGTGCTGGCGAAATTTTTCGAAAAGTTAAAGAGTTAGAAAATTTTCAGGATTTTTGAAAATTTTCGTTGATAAGAATTAATTAATATTTAATTGAAATTAAATTGGTCCAGTTGGAAACTGAAGTTAAGAAGTGAACAAATATGTTCTAACCAGTCGATAGGGTCGTCCTCTACCTTAGCAATTTCGAGGACGAAATTATTTTAAGTGGGGAAGAATGCAATGACCCGCATTTTCAGGGTATAATAATTTATTTATTTAATTATTTAAAAGGTGATTAAAAGGATTTAATGGTCATGGAATTAAATAATGGTGAATATTTAATTAAAATAATAATTGAAATAATATATTTAATTTTGAAATAATCAGAGTTGGCTGAAATGGCGGTATGGTGTGAATTGGATCATCTGTGATATTTAAATTATAATATAATTATAATCGAGCTCGAAATGGCGTTGCAGTTCGTAAATTGGCGATTCAAACTTCAACTGAATGTACAGGGTTCGTTTTTAATCGGATTTCTGTGAAACAAGAAACGTGTGGAGCTGGTGGAGTATATCTTTCTAGTGAAAGAGAAAAATCGGGATTTCGTCGTGTAGATTTTGATTTACGTCCAAATCAAATTTTAGAAAAGTCGCTGTGGAATTCCTTTATAATTTATAAAGGAATTATTTATATTTTAAAAAGGAATTTCAATACAGAAGTGAATATCAAGTTAGAAATTCATATAGGAAAATTCTAGAGCTGTATGGTATTCCACTGTGAATATATACGATAATATTTATTTATAAATATTTAATTTAATTATATTTAAATATATTTATATATTTAAATGGGTTATTTAGGACTTTAAAAATAACCACTTTTGCAAATGAAGTCGGAATTCGACGAAACTAATTTTGTTGGATCCGCAATGTCAGATAGTTGTTAGGTTTCCAATTTCGTAATTTTTAGAGTCACTGTGTGGTCATACGGATTTTTAGAGTGAAAAACAGTCGATATTTTGATGGTTAAAAATATGCTGTGTGAGCAAACGAAGTCAGAATTCGACGAAACCAGTTTCGTTGGAACCGTAATGTCGAACTCTAGCTGCATGTCAATTTTCATGATTTTTGGGTATTGTATGTGATTCTAGGATTTTTTTGAATACAAATACATGCAACGATGGATTAAAAGTGAATAGAAAAATCAATATTAAAATATTTTTCCTATCCTATATAAGCCCCTGATCCTCTTAAACCTAAACCGTTACCCCTAAAACCTGTAACCGGCCTCAGTAAATTCTCTCTTCTTCAACGTGAGAAAATGCTTCTTCAGGAAAATCAATGGAATTCAAATCGAATGCTAAAAATCTTCAAACATGTATAGTTGGATTCCAAGCATGATTCTCTTCATTCCGGCATCAATTTCCAGAGGTTCGACGTCATTTGTCTTCGCTGGGATTGAGGCAACGAACGCTAGGGTTGAACAATAGTGGAAATAGAAGATTCAATTCGTGATTTTGAGTTGATATACGGAATCTTGGTGAGAGATAGCTTCATGAGTGAAACTTGGGTGAGGATCCAACAGTGTTGATGTCGCACCCTTCTTTGGGTCGCCGTACTGTGTCACGGAAGTAAGGGAGTGGGTAGCGAGCTGTAGACAGGCAGGGTAGGGAGGTTGCTCTCGATGTGAAGAGTATATTGGTGAATTTAGTTGGATTCTTGTTTTAGAGGCTAGGGAGATTGGTGCGTGGAAGAATTTGAGAATAGAGGAGCAGGACATAACAGGTGGAAAGTATAAAATGATAGGTTGACAAAAACCCGGGTCGTTACAGTTGGTATCAGAGCTTAAGTTAAGTGAATTACCTTGGCTCTGTGGCATAACTCAGTAGAGATGGGGTCAGTAATGCGCTAGATTGAGTTTGAGTGTATATATATACGAGTGAGCGTATTTTTTATTGATATAAAAATTATTTTATATTAGGGAGATTCATTGGTTGAGTTGTTTATGGGTTCTGGTCGATCAGTTTGATCCACTGTATCGGTAGGAGTTTATAAACACTCGAATACGATGGGTTGACACAATATGTTTTGAAAAGAGGGTAAATAAAAATAAGTTTTCCCTAGGTATATCTTGATATAGAGAAGATATATATATCAAAATTATAATATAGTGGATATATTGGTTGTTATTATAATCGAGTAAGATTATAAAGTGAAAAGGTTATGTAAATAACCAATCAGAATTCATATAAGTGAAATACGTGAAATCAGATGAGTTAAATCTGAAATTTAAACCAGAAATTGAATTAAAATTCTGGAAGATTGGATAAGTGTTTGTAAATGGATTTGGATTAAAAATAAGGAAAATTTAAGATCCTGGGAGATTTTAAATTGTTTTACAAGCAGTGTGAATTATATTTTGAAATGAATTTCAAAGTGGAAATGTTTAGAAATGGTTTTATAGTATTGAACTCACTTCGATCGCTGGAAAATAGATTCTGATGATGACAACTGGATCATCAGTATTCATTTTCGAGTTGTAAGTGACGAATTACTACCAGAGATACTGTTTTGAATTTGTTTTGGGAAAGACAAGTTGTGTTGAATTCCAAAAAGAAAAATTTGATTTTTTTTGAAAAGAGTAAACTATTTAAAAACTCCCAGGGAAAGATTGTTTGAATTAAAAACAAATTTAACAGAAATTTGTGAAAGCAAATATGAATTAAAGTAAAGCCAGTAAAGTGGTAACTGAGATTGAATTAGAATGATATCAAGACAAATTGGATTGTGAGATTCAAATTTGAAGTGTAATGTGACAATCAAGTTAAGGATTCGGGATCAAGAACGAAACTTGAGTTTGAAATGAAAATTTGGCTTGGTAAAAGCGAATGGTTGTGTTGGAGATAAAAGTGATTTTAGAATTTGATTGGGATAACGTTGGTGTATGCTGAGTTGATAGCATATGGAAGTGATAGAGTTGATATGCCCGACAAAAAGGTACAAGTTTATATTTCATATGGTATGAGATTTTGATGAGCCGAATTGGCAAGCCGCTTGGCTGTTTGATTTTCTTTTGGGTTGGAGATGGCTCAGAGAGGCGAGTTGGAGTTTGGCCGATTTACCAGTACAAAGGAGGTGCTGGCGAAATTTTTCGAAGAGTTATGGTGTTAGAAAATTTTCAGGATTTTTGAAAATTTTCGTTGATAAGAATTAAATAAATCTTTAATTGAAATTAAATTGGTTCAGTTGAAACTGAAGTTAAGAAGTGAACAACTATGATCTAACCAGTCGATAGGGTCGTTCTCTACCTTAGCAATTTCGAGGACGAAATTATTTTAAGTGGGGAAGATTGTAATGACCCGCATTTGCAGAGGTATTATAATTAATTAATTTAATTATATAAATAGTGATATAGTGAATTAAATGGTGGGTTAATTAAATAGCTAGGAATAATTAAAATAATAATTAAATAATATAATTAATTCTGAAATAATCAGAATTGGCTGAAATGACGATATGGCGTGAACCGGATCATCTGTGATATTTAATTCAGCTTGGAATTGAATTTGAATAACGAATATAGTATATAAATGACAGTTTGAACATAGAGTTATAATATAATTAAAATCGAGCTTGAAATGGCGCTACAGTTCGTAAATTGGCGATTCGAACTTCAACTGAATGTATAGGATTCGTTTTAAGCCGGATTTCTGTGAAACAAGAAACGTGTGGAGCTGGTGGAGTATATCTTTCTAGTGGAAGAGAAAATCTGGATTTCTTCGTGTAGATTTTGATTCACGTCCAAATCAAATTTTAGAAAAGTCGCTATGGAATTCCTTTATAATTTATAAAGGAATTATTAATATTTAAAAAAAGGAATTTCATTATAAATCGAATATCGATTTAAAACGGGATTTGAAATATCGAGTTAAAACTTCATATAGGAATATTCTAGAGCTGTGTGATATTCTGTGTGAATACATATGATAATATTTATTTATAAATATTTAATTTAATTATATTTAAATATATTTATATATTTAAATGGGTCATTCAGAGCTTTAAAAATAGCCAGTTTTGCAAACGACCTCAGAATTCGACGAAACTAATTTTGTTGGATCCGCAATGTCAAATAGTTGTTAGATTTCCAGTTTCGTGATTTTTAGAGTCACTGTGTGGCCGTACGGATTTTTAGAGTGGAAAACAGTCAGTATTTTGACAGTTAAAAATACACTGTGTGAGCATACGAAGTCGGAATTCAACGAAACTAGTTTCGTTGGGACCGTTATGTCGAACTGTAGCTGCATGTCCATTTTCGTGATTTTTAGGTACCGTATGTGATCGTACCGATTTTTAGAAGGGAAAGCGAATATTTAAAATACAAATATCCTAGAAAATATCTAAACTAAAAATATCTAGATATTTTATCCATCCTATAAATACCCTAACTCATTTTCCTAAACCTAAAATTTCTCATTTTCCTGGTCAAACTCGTAGCCGCCGAGAGTGTTCTTCCAGGAAACAAAAGTGAGCTTTAGGAAATCAAAATAAATTCAAATAAAAATCCCATAAATCATGAACCAACTATATTTGAATTCGTGAGTTGCCACTCTCCAATTTCATGTAGGTTTCATAGCATTCGAAACTCCTTTCCTGTTCGACCGTTTAGTTCAGCAGCTCCTAGGGTTAGGGGTTTTGCGATTTTGGGTCCTCGATTTGAAAATATGGGTTGGTATTTGGATTGAGGGTGTTGAAGAGTTTCGATTGTGTTAACTTTTGGGAATTTCGTACCCATCGACGTCGCGAGTTTCAGCTTTGAGCTGATGTCGCTCTTCGTTCAAGGGGGGCGAGTTGCATGAAATTGGGATGAGGGTGAAGTGGGTTGGATGAGAAGAGTAGTGGTGGGATCGGTTTGCAGTTTTGTTGATGGATGAAGAAGTTAAACGGGAGAGAAGGCAGCGATATGGTGTTGTTTAGGATGCTGAAGCTTTCGGTTAGAAATCGGGAAAGAAAGGATATTTAAATGGATGTGGTTTTCATTGATGGGCCGGCATTTTTAAGTTAAGCCCAAATGGAATTTTTAACTAAGTATTTTATTTAAATATAGTATTTAAAACTTGTTAATCCGATATCTCTCTCATACGTTATCAGTTTGACGAACCGTAAGTTGTGTTGGGATCGTATGGACGACGACTACAAAATGAAATTGACTTGGAAGTGGATTGGGGCTCGTATGAATTTATGGAGAAATAAACTGTTTAATTCAAATCAAACAAACAGTTTGTCGTTCTTTAACGATGAATTGCCAATGTGAGTAAATCTCACTAACTCTGAACAGTTTATATTTTTATGTTGTATTTTTAGAACTGTTAAATGTTAGCTGATTGACTGTGTGTTGGCCATTTGATTGAACTGCTAGTCAGTTAGTTGAATTTCTATATTGATTCTGTTTATCAGAATACATCATATGGAACTGAATGTGATGTTGATTTTATTGTGTAACATCTGTGGATGCAGGGAAACAGGTTAGAGGAATCCGACTGGATTCCTCAACAGTTATTTTATTGTTTTTCATATATTTTGATATATGATGTGAATTATAACCTGTTGTTGATTGTGTGTGTATGGACGATATTGGACATCGAAATTTGATATGTTAAACACCATAACATACCGGAATATTGAAAAGAGAATATTTATAAAATTAGAGGATTTTATAAAAGAGAATATTTATAAATAGAATATTTATAAATAGAAATATTTATAAATGGAATATTTATAAATAGGAAATATGTTTAAGTGGAATTATAAATGAAGGGAAATCTTTATAAATGGAATATTTATAAAGTGAATTATTTATTTAGAATAAATAGATAAGATAATATAAAATGGATTATTTATTTGTTAAATAAATAAAAGATTAAATAGGGATTATTCACATAGAAATAAATAGGAGATATTAACGGAGATATTTATTTGATAAATAAATAGGATAAGATAATGAGATATTTATTTGATTAAATAAATAGAGTAAGATAAGGACATATTTATTTCGAAAACGAATAAGAAATTGTTAAAGGAAATACTTAGGATAAATAAATAAGGTTAATAAAGGATATACATAGAAATAGAACCTTAAAAGGGATATTTGCAAACCATTTGCAAATAAAATTTTAAAAAGAAAATATTTGTTTAGGAAGCAAATAGATTATAAATGAAATATTTATCTTTGGATAAATAGATATATATAAGTCTGAACTTATATATGAAGAAGTAAACCGATAAAAGGAGCAGATTGATTTATAAATGATATTTATAAATTAAGTTAAATATTTATCATTTGGATAAATAGAATATATAAGTCAGGACTTATATAAAGAAGTAAGAATCGATTTCAACATCGATGTTTGAAACTGAATAAGGACAAAGAGTAAATCAGTTAGGGTTAACCAGTTAGAGTAAAACCCTTAGGGTTGGCTAGTTAGAGTTAATCAATTAGGGTTGACCAGTCAGAGTTAATCAGTTAGGGTTGACCAATCAGAGTTAATCAGTAGGGTTGATCAGGCAGAGTTAATCAGTTAGAGTAAATCGATAAAGTTAAATCGAACTAGAGTTATTCAAATGGAGTTAATCGAATTTAGTTTATTCGAATAGAGTTGAAATGAGTTAATCGAATCAGAGATATTCGAAGTGAGATAATCGAATCAGAAATATTCGAAGTGAGTTGATCGAATCTAGTTATTCGAAAGGAGTTATCGAATTAGTTATTCGAAAGGAGTTATCGATTATAGTTTAATCGAAAGGAGTTATCGAATTAGTTATTCGAAAGGAGGTAAGTAAGGAGTTAAGTAAAAAGAGTTAATCGATTAGGGTTGAATAAATAGAGTTAATAGAATTTAGTTTATTCGAAGATAGGTTTTCGAATCTAGTTATTCATAAGAGAGATTATCAAATATAGTTATTCGAAGGGAGGAGTTATCGAATAGAGATTTATTTGAACGAGAGTTACGTAAGGAAGTGTTAAAGGGTTAAAGATGAACTTACCCTATTTTGAGATTTGAAATGTTGTTCAGTTAAGGTCTGAGAGGTAGCTATACCCCAACTTGATTGACTGCGTTTTTAATTTAGAAATGGTTAAGGTTCGAGAGTGAAAGTGGTTAAGTGAATTTAGTAAATAAGTATAGTGGTTTGAGTTGTCATCGCGATGTTGATTTAAACATCTGTATAAATCCAAGTAAAGAAGATTTGGAAATGTTTTTCTAAATAGAATCAGAAACGTAATCAAATATTGAAATTGGAAATATGAATTAGAAAAGGAAATGTTCATGTATAAGGAGATAAGAAATGGAGTTAAGCTAAATCAGAATTTGACTGGAGACTTGTTAAGTTGAATGGTTTCCTAAGTGTCTATCTGATGTTGGTTTCGGCCTTCGGGGTTTATGCTTAGAGAATTGTTCTCCTACTAGTTTACAGTCAGGGACTGATAGTTGTGAAATGATAGTGATATGTAAATAAACAATGGAAATGTTTTCCAATGTTAATAACGTATATTTTCTAAACATAGAAAATAAGGATATATATATATATATGATTGATGATTGATTGATAGAATTTCCATCTGGAAATAATATCGTTGTTTGCACGCCTGTTTTTCTTTGATGGTTAAATCACAGACTATCGAAGTTTTTGACCATTTTAACATTGTTAATACGGAGAGACCAGTTGGATTATTATCCAAAGAACCACTCTGTATTGGCATAAGCGTTGCGAATCATATATGCCAAAGGAAATTGAAGACAGGTTATGTAACACCCCACACCCGCTATGGTCACTCACTAAGGGAATGCCATAGCATCGGTGGAGTATTTTAGTGAATATAGAACAGAAAAATTACAACAAGACAGATATAAGTAGTACTTGAAAATTTTAGAACATCATCTCATAACAGCGGAAATAAACATGTCTGGTTACATCATAAAACCACAATAAAAGTCAAGTACAATATCCATCTAAATAAAGAAGTACATAATCCCACTCTCAATACAATAGCCAGAACGAAAGGAAAGATAACTGGATAACTGGAGCTTTACATCTACCCAAGCTCCTCAAGACTGGAACAGCAATCCGATCAAGCTCTACTACTGCTAGGATCCACCGTAGGACCTGAGGGTTGGGAAAAAGATAGAAACAACGGGGTCAGACATAAGTCTGAGTGAGTCCTATAACTTTAACAATACAATCATTAAAGTAACCAGAGAAGACATAAACCTGACCTACGGTAATACCTGGGGATGAATGGCTACACTAAGCAGCTTGGCAGACTTAGGATAAACTAAGATAACCGTCAGGACGCATCTACCCACCCAAGGATAATTACTAACTGCACCACACCAGTCATTCCTACTTAAAGGTTGATCCCTTCCAAGTACTTAGAAAATTTCCCCAGTAGTTTCATGTACCCCTAGCCCACTACATAGGTGTCGTCTGCCCCTATCTCCACTAGGTGTACCCAGTAATTCTTACCCAGTAGTTTCGTGTACCCCTACATAGGTGCCGTCTGCCCCTATCTTCATTAGGTGTACCCACTACTCCCCAAGCGATCGGCTCCCTACCGTAGATACCCGTGCTGGTCCCACAGTGGGGTGTATCACTCCCCTAAAGTGGCTACCCAATACTAACGGTGCACGGCTTTATATCTACACGATGCAACAACGGCTTATCTACCAGCCCGGGCCCACACACGCATATGAAGCCCGTTGGACTTGCGTTGCCACCGCTAACCCGTTTTGGCCTCTTATAATCAAGCCCAATATGCGTGTCCCGTCACTCGACATGGGTCGAGCCCACAAAGATACGTTTGGGATATTGGTTGAAATGGGCCCCCACAAGCTACCCACCTAAGCTTGTCATATATCTAGTGTATCCCACTTAACCCTTTAATCATGTTTAATTACATGTTTCCACTTGGTTAAGTATTCTAATCGTATTTTCTATTGCCACCCAAGGCAACCCACTAGATTCCACATGCCACCCAAGGCAACCACAAAATTTCCTCATGCCACCCAAGGCACCCACTTAACCCCTCATGTCCCACTACATGCTAATATGGTTAAGTGTTTCTTAATTAATTAAGACCGTGATCCCCCATAAAGACCTCCCACATTAGACTGGCTGTTATGACCGCCTGGTTAAGCCGGTAGAATCCGGGCAGTCTTACGTCATAACAGAGTCTAACCTCGTGTCTTTATCTTAAACACGTATTTAATTTATGGCTAAGACCTCTCACATTGGGCTGACATTTGTAGCAACTGGTTAAGCCAGTCGGGTCCGGGCAGTTTTACACTACAAATGAGTCCAACCTCGTGTCTTAGTCGATTAATTACACCTAATTAATCACCCCCATATTAATTATCCCTAATTAATATCAAGTTTTCCATAACATGGGTAGACCTAACTCAATAGGTAAATTCCCATGGGGTAGACCTAACTCAATAGGTAAATTCCCACTTATGGTAATTTATTTTTATGGTATGCTTAATCATACCCAATCATTCATTTATTAACATATTTACTAACCCCATCGTTCCCCACGTAAATCGTTCTCATGACATAAATAAGGGGAAGATCATCACAAATATCATGGGTTTTGCATACAACTTTGTCATGGGTTAAGAGGATGTCAACTTGCATATATGAGCATATATTAACCCAACTACATATAGCCCAAACTTGCATATTATCATACACATGGTTTGCATAACATGTTGCACTAGCATATAGGCATTCTCATAACTTGCATAACATGTTAAACATGCATTTAAGCATACACATAACTTGCATAAGCATTCACATACTTGCATAAGCATCCACATACTTGCATAAGCATCCACATACTTGCATAAGCATACATAACTTGCATAAACATGCTTAACTTGCATATCATGTCATTTAAGCATATACATATCTTGCATAAGCATTCATATACTCGCATAAGCATGCATAACTTGCATATCACATAAATCTTGCATTTTAAACATATACATGACTTGCATAAGCATCCATATACTTGCATAAGCATGCATAACTTGCATATCACATTAAACTTGCATTTAAACATATGCTTAACTTGCATAACTCACTTTGTTAATCATGCATAATTCCACTCATTAAATATGCATAAATCCACTTGTTAAACATGCATATACCAACTTGCTAAACATGCATAAATCAACTTATTAAGCATGCATAAACCAACTTATCAAACATGCATAAACATAGAACAACATAGAGTAACACATCATTATACATGATTCAAACTCACTAATCCGCATTTAAGACCATAAGTCTCATTACACCCAATCTACTTACTTTAACAATTAATGTTAAAGTGATAGAAACTCACCAAACTCAAAATTAACCAACTTATGAAGAGGAATTAGTTGCTAACTATGAAGATAATGATGATTAGAGAATGATTTGAGAGGGATTAGCTTGAAACTTCCTTCTTAGATTAGTGGAGGCTCCTCTTAGGATTTAATTTGGCGGCATGAGGCCATCATTTCTATTTTTGGTAAGGATTAAGGGGGGTTTAGGGTGTATTTATAGATTAAGAGAGTGTTTTAGGCCCTTAGATTAACCCTAGATTAGATTAGGACCCTTAGATTTAGGAAATCTCTAGAACCAGCCCTCCTAGCCAGCCTGAAACCCAACCTGGTGCAACCTGGTGCACCCAGGTTCAATGGACGGCGCGCCCCTGTCGACAGGCCAGTCGACAGGCATGTCGACACCCCTGTCGACAGGCCTGTCGACAGCCCTGTCGACATGGGTAGGGCGGGAATCTTCCCGCCTGACCCCGCCTGTCCCCTTCCAAATCTGAATTTTTAAATTTTTAAATCTGTTTTAGTTTTGAATTTTCTGCAAACTTCATCGGGCCATAACTGGGCCATACGGACTCCGATTTTCGAAAACTCGGACTCTATTTCGCGTATTTTTCCGAGACGAACGTAATGACGCAGCCCGTTTCCCCTAATTCCCACATCTGAGATTATTTATCCTGTAATTAGTGAATTTTAGTATTAACTAAAATTCGGGGTGTTACATTCTCCCCTCCTTAAAGGATTTCGTCCCCGAAATCTCTAAGCTAAGGAGAATGCATATCCTACCATCCAAACAACCATCTACTCAAATCATCAACCACGGGCATCCATTGTCCTTAGAACAATTTCTAATGGTGTATGAGCATATGCAAAGAGTGTGTGTATATGTTCCCTATCTAATGTATGAACATATGCAAACCATGATAGTGCCATGCATCCATTATGTATGCGAGAAAACCCTATCGACACATACAATATCTACATGAGTGCACAATCATTCACCAAAATGCATCATCCATGTGATAACACCACCATTATACATCCATAAATATATTTTCCTACACACAATTTTATGCAATATGCAATATGAAGTGACTGAGCCGATCTAGTGCCTAAAGTGTGTGTATATGCATCCACGAGCAACCACTAGCAAACACTTGCATCCACTTGCATCCATCAACCATAACATGTCTCAAACACATGTTTCAACCATAGGTTTACCCTATCTAAAGGTCAAAGGTACTAACGAGAGGACATACCAAAGATAAGATAAGTACTAGACAAGCGATAAAGGAGAAAGTAAAGACATACCCTCAAAAAGAAATGGGTATAATGAACGCATCTTCGCTTCCGTCTCCCAAGTTGCGTTGCTCTCATCTTCTCCCCATTGCACTTTGACTAGCTGAACCTCTCTGCTTCTCAACTTCCTAGTCTCTGACCCAAGGATGCGAGTAGGGGCTCGTCGAATAGTCGCATCACGCTCTATCTCTACATCTCTAAGCAAGCTCGGCTCTACTACCTCTGCCGTCTCATGTAAGCACTTCCTCGGATGTGATACATGGAATACATCATGAACACCACTAAGTCTGTCGGGCAACTCCACCCTATATGCCATCCGTCCAATCCTTTCCTTGATAGGAAACGGCCCAACGAACCTCGGTGCTAACTTCCCAACGGATCCGAAGCGAACAACATTTCTCAACGGAGATACCTTGACAAAAACCATATCCCCAACCTCAAACTCAAGATCCGTCCTTCTCTTGTCCGCATAAGATTTTTGCCTATCCTGCGCTGCTTTCATCCTTCTTCGAATCAAGTCAATCTTCTCAGAAGTCTCCCTAACCATATCGGGCCCAAGCAAGATCTTATCCGTAGATTCCCACCAACATGTAGGTGATCGACAAGGCCTTCCATAGAGAGCTTCGAAAGGAGCCATACCAATACTGGACTGAAAGCTGTTATTATATGCGAAATCTACCAATGGAAGATGCTCTTCCCATGTACCTCCAAAATCTAGGATACAAAGCCTCAAAAGGTCTTCTAGAACACGATTCACCCTCTCCGTATGGCCGTCCGTCTGAGGATGATATGCGGTGCTCAGACACAATTGAGTCCCCACTGCTTCTTGCAAACTTCTCCAGAACTCGCTAGTGAAGATAGGATCTCGATCACTCACTATTCTAGAGGGTACCCCATGTAATCGAACTATCTCTCGAAGATATACTGAAGCTAACCATGGAGCGGTCCTCTTGCTCTTCACAGGTATGAAATGGGCGCTCTTAGTAAGTCTGTCTACCACCACCCAAATTCCTGTATTACCCTTCCTTGACCTGGGTAACCCGTCAATAAAATCCATCGAGACGCTATCCCACTTCCATTGCGGAACCTCCAACGGGTGAAGCAACCCCCCTGGTTTCCTTTGCTCCGCCTTCACTTGTTGACATACCAAGCATCGAGCTACATATTCGGCCACATCTTTCTTCATACCTGCCCAGAAGAAAACCCTCTTCATATCTTGGTACATCTTGTCCCCACCGGGATGAATGGTCATCCTAGAACGGTGTGCATCATCAAGAATAACCTTCCTCAACCCTTCATCTTGCGGTACACAAAGTCTACCGTCTCTACGCAAGCACCCCTTATCGTCTAGGGTGTACCTACTCAAATGGCTGGACGACTCCCCCCTTATGAGCTTCTCTATCAACTCAACCAACTGTGGGTCGTCCCTCTGTGCTTCTCCAATCCGCCCCAAAAAAGTAGGTCTAACTTCCAAAGAAGCTAGCAAACCGGGTACATAGTCAATGGAAGGTCTGAAATCAAACATCGAGATAAATTCCAAGCTTCGTCGTTCCACGAACAATGGACTCAAGGACAACCTCTTCCTACTCAAGGCGTCCGCCACCACGTTACCCTTGCCAGGGGTATACGCTATCTCGAAATCATAGGATGCTAAGAATTCCATCCACCTTTGCTGTCTCAGATTCAAGTCCTTCTGAGAAAACAAGTACTTTAATGATTTGTGGTCGGTGAACAACTCGAATCTCTCACCAAGAAGATAATGGCGCCAAATCTTAAGCGCAAAAACAATAGCGGCCAGCTCTAGATCATGGGTAGGGTAATTTTTCTCATGTGCCCTCAACTGCCTTCCACCATAGGCTATTACCCTTCCCTCTTGCATTAAGACTGCGCCAAGTCCTGTCCCACAGGCATCGGTATAGACAACAAATGGCTTGCTCCCATCTGGCAACACTAAAACTGGAGCCGTGGTTAAAGCTCTCTTTAACCGTCGGAACGCATCATCGCAATCTACGTCCCATGTGAAAACAAGATTCTTCTTCGTCAAGCGGGTTAATGGGGCTGATATCTTTGCGAAGTCTTTGATGAACTTCCTATAATAACCCGCCAACCCCAAGAAACTTCTTACTTCGGTAGCATTCTTCGGAACCTTCCAATCCTGAATTGATACTACCTTCGCGGGATCCACAGCTATCCCTTCCTTGGAGACCACGTGCCCCAAGAACCGTACTTCCTTCCTCCAGAAGTGACATTTAGAGAATTTAGCCTTAAGGCTATGCGCTCGAAGTGTCTTCAACACTTCCCCAAGATGTAGGGCATGCTCTTCCTCACTCTTAGAAAATACTAAGATATCATCCACAAAGACCACCACGAATTTATTAAGGAACTCCCTGAACACCCTACTCATTAAATCAACAAAGTATGCAGGGGCGTTCGTCAACCCAAATGGCATCACCAGCCACTCATAGAAACCATCCGGAGTCCTAAAGGCAGTCTTGTCTATGCTATCCTCAGCCACCCTCAACTGATGAAACCCCGTGGCCAAGTCCAACTGAGAAAATACTGAAGCGCCAACCAACTGATCGAAAAGATCATCTATTCTCGGCAATGGGTGTCTATTCTTCTTTGTGAGCTTGTTGAGTTCTCTATAGTCTACACAAAGTCTGAGGGACCCATCCGCCTTCGTAGCAAATACTACTGGAGCACCCCACTCCGATATGCTCCGTCTTATGAACCCCTTCTCAAGCAACTCCCCTACTTGCTTATGGAGTTCCCTCCTCTCACGAGGAGCCATGTGGCGCACTGGTAAAGATACCGGTTTAGCATTATCCACCAAATATATTCGGAAGTCAATCTCCCGCTTCGGAGGTAAGCCCTTCACCTCCTCAAACACATCCGGATATTCCCGGACCACTCTAACAGATTGCAAACTCTCGACCGAAGCGTCAAGCGATTCAAGATAACTTAGCATAACAGAGTCCATGGGATTACAAGAAATCTCGAGAATGTTACCCAAGCGGGTCATGAGCCTAACAACTCTCCTTTCGCAATCAAGAACGGCACCATTACTGGATAACCAGTCCATGCCCAAAATCAACCCATAGCCCGTGAAGCCCAACACAAAAGCATCACATCTAAACTCAATGCTAAGTATAGAAATCTTCAAACCCAAACATATCATGGACAAATAAGTGGAGCCCCCAATTGGGTTTGAAACAACCAAGGGATCATCTACCAGACTGGTGTCTAAGTGCAGTAACTCAACTAATGATGATGAGATAAACGAATGCGATGCGCCTGAATCAAACAATGTACGGACATGATGATCAAATAGAAAAACCAGACTTTCAACGGAAATAGTTCTACCTCTCTCCTGAATCGGTGGAACCGCGAGAGCCTGTACTTGCCCCCTAGCCTGACTCGGTGCCATAAGAGCTTGCACCTGTCCTCCTGAGGTAGATCCCGTTCTTTGCCCTTTCTTAGGGCAATCCTTCACTAAATGCCCTGCTTCACCACAGTGGAAGCAGCCAGTCTTCTTCTTTTTGCGACAATCCTTGCTTAGGTGGCCAGGTGTCCCACAATTGAAACACTTCTTCTTCTTGCTCTTGCCACCGTTGCCTTTCCCACCTTTGCTTTGTTGTTGCTGAGGTCTCTTTTGATCTCCCTTCTTCTCGGGTGCCTTATTAGCATTAGGACCCTTCTCTTCCTCATACATGAGTGCCATGTCAACTAGCTTCTCAAAGGTGGCCCCCATAGGGATATGGGTCATAGCCAACCCATGCATCGGTTCATTCAAGCCTTTCACGAACCTCAAAGCCTTCTTTTCCGGTGTATTCACCATGTCTAGGCCAAACCTTGCCAATTGATTAAACTTGTTAACATATTCCTTCACCGAGAGATTTCCTTGCTTCAGAGTCAAGAATCTTTCCATATACAAGTTTTCCTCCGCCATTGAGAGAAACTTTGCCACAAATCTTTGCCTAAAATCCGCCCAAGAGTCAACGGGGCGTTCTCCATTAGTGACCTCCCACCAGAATGAGGCCTCTCCCTTCATTAACCAAGCAGCCAACTTGACTTTCTTTCCTTCTTCCATCTCAAAGATATCTATCAACTCTTCCACCTCCTTAAGCCAATCTCTAGCCTCCACAAAGGTTTCAGATCCTTGAAAAGGTTTTCCTCCCATAGCTTTGAATTCCTTACAAGTCTTAGCAAAAGTATCCGTGCGAGGAGGAGGGGGAGGAGGAAGATCGGGTGCTACGGTTGGTGGAGGAACATTTGCTGGACCAGTAGTGGTGGCCCTAGCCTCCATCAATCTCCTATACCATACTGGTACCGTCACACCCTCCGGAAGATTAAGATTCTCGGCCATGCTGAAACGAAAAAGGAAAGATTCAAAACGGAGAATTCGAAGGATATAGATATGGCTATTGGGGATTATGCTTTTCTTTCAAAAAAAATTTCTCTTAAAAGACATGTTTTTGAAAATATCTCTTCCAAAAATGTTTTTAGAAAAATAGTTTTCTAAAAATTTTATCTGTTCCGGTAACCTTTGCTCTGATACCACGTGTAACACCCCACACCCGCTATGGTCACTCACTAAGGGAATGCCATAGCATCGGTGGAGTATTTTAGTGAATATAGAACAGAAAAATTACAACAAGACAGATATAAGTAGTACTTGAAAATTTTAGAACATCATCTCATAACAGCGGAAATAAACATGTCTGGTTACATCATAAAACCACAATAAAAGTCAAGTACAATATCCATCTAAATAAAGAAGTACATAATCCCACTCTCAATACAATAGCCAGAACGAAAGGAAAGATAACTGGATAACTGGAGCTTTACATCTACCCAAGCTCCTCAAGACTGGAACAGCAATCCGATCAAGCTCTACTACTGCTAGGATCCACCGTAGGACCTGAGGGTTGGGAAAAAGATAGAAACAACGGGGTCAGACATAAGTCTGAGTGAGTCCTATAACTTTAACAATACAATCATTAAAGTAACCAGAGAAGACATAAACCTGACCTACGGTAATACCTGGGGATGAATGGCTACACTAAGCAGCTTGGCAGACTTAGGATAAACTAAGATAACCGTCAGGACGCATCTACCCACCCAAGGATAATTACTAACTGCACCACACCAGTCATTCCTACTTAAAGGTTGATCCCTTCCAAGTACTTAGAAAATTTCCCCAGTAGTTTCATGTACCCCTAGCCCACTACATAGGTGTCGTCTGCCCCTATCTCCACTAGGTGTACCCAGTAATTCTTACCCAGTAGTTTCGTGTACCCCTACATAGGTGCCGTCTGCCCCTATCTTCATTAGGTGTACCCACTACTCCCCAAGCGATCGGCTCCCTACCGTAGATACCCGTGCTGGTCCCACAGTGGGGTGTATCACTCCCCTAAAGTGGCTACCCAATACTAACGGTGCACGGCTTTATATCTACACGATGCAACAACGGCTTATCTACCAGCCCGGGCCCACACACGCATATGAAGCCCGTTGGACTTGCGTTGCCACCGCTAACCCATTTTGGCCTCTTATAATCAAGCCCAATATGCGTGTCCCGTCACTCGACATGGGTCGAGCCCACAAAGATACGTTTGGGATATTGGTTGAAATGGGCCCCCACAAACTACCCACCTAAGCTTGTCATATATCTAGTGTATCCCACTTAACCCTTTAATCATGTTTAATTACATGTTTCCACTTGGTTAAGTATTCTAATCGTATTTTCTATTGCCACCCAAGGCAACCCACTAGATTCCACATGCCACCCAAGGCAACCACAAAATTTCCTCATGCCACCCAAGGCACCCACTTAACCCCTCATGTCCCACTACATGCTAATATGGTTAAGTGTTTCTTAATTAATTAAGACCGTGATCCCCCATAAAGACCTCCCACATTAGACTGGCTGTTATGACCGCCTGGTTAAGCCGGTAGAATCCGGGCAGTCTTACGTCATAACAGAGTCTAACCTCGTGTCTTTATCTTAATCACGTATTTAATTTATGGCTAAGACCTCTCACATTGGGCTGACATTTGTAGCAACTGGTTAAGCCAGTCGGGTCCGGGCAGTTTTACACTACAAATGAGTCCAACCTCGTGTCTTAGTCGATTAATTACACCTAATTAATCACCCCCATATTAATTATCCCTAATTAATATCAAGTTTTCCATAACATGGGTAGACCTAACTCAATAGGTAAATTCCCATGGGGTAGACCTAACTCAATAGGTAAATTCCCACTTATGGTAATTTATTTTTATGGTATGCTTAATCATACCCAATCATTCATTTATTAACATATTTACTAACCCCATCGTTCCCCACGTAAATCGTTCTCATGACATAAATAAGGGGAAGATCATCACAAATATCATGGGTTTTGCATACAACTTTGTCATGGGTTAAGAGGATGTCAACTTGCATATATGAGCATATATTAACCCAACTACATATAGCCCAAACTTGCATATTATCATACACATGGTTTGCATAACATGTTGCACTAGCATATAGGCATTCTCATAACTTGCATAACATGTTAAACATGCATTTAAGCATACACATAACTTGCATAAGCATTCACATACTTGCATAAGCATCCACATACTTGCATAAGCATACATAACTTGCATAAACATGCTTAACTTGCATATCATGTCATTTAAGCATATACATATCTTGCATAAGCATTCATATACTCGCATAAGCATGCATAACTTGCATATCACATAAATCTTGCATTTTAAACATATACATGACTTGCATAAGCATCCATATACTTGCATAAGCATGCATAACTTGCATATCACATTAAACTTGCATTTAAACATATGCTTAACTTGCATAACTCACTTTGTTAATCATGCATAATTCCACTCATTAAATATGCATAAATCCACTTGTTAAACATGCATATACCAACTTGCTAAACATGCATAAATCAACTTATTAAGCATGCATAAACCAACTTATCAAACATGCATAAACATAGAACAACATAGAGTAACACATCATTATACATGATTCAAACTCACTAATCCGCATTTAAGACCATAAGTCTCATTACACCCAATCTACTTACTTTAACAATTAATGTTAAAGTGATAGAAACTCACCAAACTCAAAATTAACCAACTTATGAAGAGGAATTAGTTGCTAACTATGAAGATAATGATGATTAGAGAATGATTTGAGAGGGATTAGCTTGAAACTTCCTTCTTAGATTAGTGGAGGCTCCTCTTAGGATTTAATTTGGCGGCATGAGGCCATCATTTCTATTTTTGGTAAGGATTAAGGGGGGTTTAGGGTGTATTTATAGATTAAGAGAGTGTTTTAGGCCCTTAGATTAACCCTAGATTAGATTAGGACCCTTAGATTTAGGAAATCTCTAGAACCAGCCCTCCTAGCCAGCCTGAAACCCAACCTGGTGCAACCTGGTGCACCCAGGTTCAATGGACGGCGCGCCCCTGTCGACAGGCCAGTCGACAGGCATGTCGACACCCCTGTCGACAGGCCTGTCGACAGCCCTGTCGACATGGGTAGGGCGGGAATCTTCCCGCCTGACCCCGCCTGTCCCCTTCCAAATCTGAATTTTTAAATTTTTAAATCTGTTTTAGTTTTGAATTTTCTGCAAACTTCATCGGGCCATAACTGGGCCATACGGACTCCGATTTTCGAAAACTCGGACTCTATTTCGCGTATTTTTCCGAGACGAACGTAATGACGCAGCCCGTTTCCCCTAATTCCCACATCTGAGATTATTTATCCTGTAATTAGTGAATTTTAGTATTAACTAAAATTCGGGGTGTTACAGGTTAAAGTGCAAGGGTTGTTGTATAAATCTTAGATAATAGTGCCTAAGATGGATATACTGAATAGTGCCTTCGGTTCATCCTGTTTCTAGATGACTTGTATGGATGAATGTTTGACAGAGTATTTCCAGAAAGGTCACGTACATTGATTTCTTCAACCGTACCAAGAGTGGAAGCGGAGAAGGAAACTTCTTTAGCTAACACGTAATGTACTGTTGTAGACGTCAATTAGTGATTTTCGATGGATCTGACAATGTGGCATTCGAAGTGAATCTGATGTGATGATAAGGCGTAACCTCAAGCCTCATCAACCGGGAAATGACAAAAATCGGGCAGACAGGATGGCTATGTAGGTCGCACCTATTAGGGTGTATAATCACCAGATCTAGAGTTTCATTTATTTCTAAAAATCTATTGTCGATGCTGTCCCATTCGGGAAACGGTTGCTGATCCCAACCGTTGGTGATATACATTCGATACACTCAAGCGAAATGAGTGGTCGGTCATGTGTGGTCGGGTTGCAAGATGTTCTTGTTGAACCCAGTGTATTCCTTTCTAGAGGTACACTAGCGAAAGGTGGTTCCATACCTTGTCATAGTTGGAAATCCATTACCCAATACATGCTTGCGGTTTTGATTGTATACTATATATGTAGAACGTGAGATGAAAGCGTTTCTGCTAGGTGATTATTATATTGTGGTTGATAGACATTATTATAATATCAAAAGGTTTTTGATATAAAGATATTTTGGATTCTCATAATGGAAAAACCCGTTCCGTTATACGACGTGGTCTTATGAGATATCGTTTACTTGTTCGAACTGTTTTTAAACTGTTTTACTCATACCAGTCCCATGACTGACCCGGAGTTTATTTTGTTTTGTTTTCCCTAAACTCTTGGGTGCCCAATTTTGTACGGGCAGTCAAGTAGTCGGGATTTACAGATACTTGAAGAGCTGGAGCAGGAGGCTTCAGGATTTTATAGCTATAGTTATTTCCGCTGTGTTGTAAGTGTTGTACTCTGATAATGTTATTGAATACATATACTGATTTATTTCAAGTTATGTTATATATGTTATATGTTATTCGTTCCACTGTGATGTTCGTGTAACTCTGATGTTGTGTTCTTCTTCTTCTTCTATTCTAAGTTTCTATCTAATCTTTCCTCACCTTCTAATTTATTTCATTAACCATCCGGTATTTTCGATCCTTGGATGTTCGATATGCGTTGTATATCGGATAACCAAGATCGTCAAAAACCCGGGTCATTACACCATCCCTCCACCATTCGACAAAACTCAAACCTGCACCCACCACGTTCTCCATGTCCATGCATCCGCCCAAAGACTCATCCCCATGCACACTTACCCTCTCGCTGCACATATCCTATTTCCGCAATTGTTAGGCGTGAACCCCAAGAATGTACCCACACCCCTTACCTAGCATCTGCATATTACAATCGTTAAAGCCCTCCATCGCATGGAATCCTAATGGATATAGTCTCTCATTTTTTTTAGATATAGGCACTGTAACGACCTAATGATTTTCGACCCCGAAAATCGACATAAACCACCATGTCAATTATTCAAGCATCGAAAACACTAGATTGTTATTAGAAAGAATTTAGAGGGTGAGAAAAGAAAGAAAGAAATATTAGAATATAAGAAAGAAGAAGAACACATCAGAATCTCACAATGGAACGAATATAATATAATATCAAATACCTTTATACAAAGAACTGTATATACATACCAATCATCAGAGTACAACATACATCCGACACAGCGGAAAAATACATTATATAACTAGCGGTGAAGCCTCCTGCTTCTAGCTCCTGAAACTCCAAGCGAATATAACCTGTAAATACACTCGGTCTGACCCGAGCACATTTGAAGCAAAGCAAAATACACCGGGTCAGTCTGGAATACTATTAGTGAAAAATTCACAGAGCACACACTTTGTTTAACTTTGGAAAATCTTTTCTGAAATCAAAGGATAATAGTAAGACCAGCCCACACATAAACACGGACGGTTTTTACCTTACTATAACCCAAAACGTTTTTGAAATCATAACTTATTCTGATATTATCATAGTGTCTAAATACAAGTAAATAACAATCTAGAGGAACGCTTGCATCTCACGCTCCACATATATAGTATACAAACCAAAACCGCGGGCGCTTATTGGATATTGGATTCCAGCCTTGACAAGGTATGGGACCACCATCCGATGGTGTATCTCTAGAGGCGAGTACACTGGGTTCAACAAGAACGTCTTGCAACCCGGCCCTCACATGACCGACCACTCATTTCGCTTGAGTGTATCGAATGTATATCACCGACGGTTGGGATCAGCAACCGCCTCCCAAAAAGGGACAACATCAAAATATAGATTAAAGAAGCAAATGGATTTTTCTCTAGATAGGTGATCATACACCCTAATGGGAGCGACCCACATAGCCATGCTGCCTGCCCGATTTTTGTCATTTCCCGGTGGATGAGGCTTGAGGCCAGAACTTAACTTTAAAACATCTGGTCATCATTCACTTTGAATGCCACATCGTCAGATCCGCCAGATCACACTGATTGACGTCCACAAAAATACTCTAGTTTATTTGGCTAGAGAATAACCATTTCTCCGCCATCAACTATGGTAAGTTTGGAGAAATCAACGCATGTAATTCCTTTGGAAATACTCAGTTAGACATCCGTCTATACAAGTCATCCAGGAACAGGATGAACCGAAGGTACTCTCCTACTGCATCTCATATAGGAATCACCCCATGGATCAGTAGCGAGTAGTCCTTGCAAACCGTAACATCTCAACCACGACCGAATCACGTCAGAATATCTCTGTGTTGCAACACAGAGGATATTTGTCAAGTAATCCTTCCGCTTATGAAGATTCACGGCCTTCACTTGCTCCATCTTCAATCGACGACTTCACGTATCTACTGGTCGGAATGGTTTTCGAATATAAATTCGATCCCGGTCTTTCCGTACCAACAATCGTATTGGTCAGGTTTGATAGTCGGTGTTTTAACTATCAAATAACAATTGTGTGAATACAATGAGTTCGCTGATTCGGTACTTGGCATGACTTGGCCTTTTTGAAATATATTTAACAAAATGGTTACTCACTTTCTTATTTTTTAATATATTTAAACCTTACATTGATTCTTAATTATAACAAAACTATTTTAAATACTTTCAAGCATATATATAAGTATACGCCCCACTTTCCTTTCCTATTCTTTAAAACCTTTTCCCTTTTTCTTTCTTATTTAGCATCTCGATATATATATATATATATATATATATATATACATATATTTATATACTAAATGATATAAGCCAAATTTCCTCTGATTAACTCTGACTGATTTACTTTGATCGATTAACTCTAACTTGACTAATTCGACTTATTTAACTCAACTGGACTAACTTGACTTGATTACTCATATCGACTAACTAATATTCGACTTACTCCATTCGCTTGACTCTAGATCGCAGCGATCACAATGGTTACGCCTTATTCCCTCAGGAAACATCTGACCGCCGTAGGCTATCTGCAGCCCTGCGAATTACGCTAGCAGTCGTACGCAATGGCAACTCTTCCTGAATAACTATGTTTGACTAACTCTATTTCAAATACTATATTCGATAAACTCTAATTGAATAACAAATGTTCAATCAAATTTGAAATCAATATTCTTATTTCTTTTGAAACTAATATTTCAATTTTATTTATTTCCCAAAACCTTGCATTAGAGTTCGATATTCCTCGTATAGGGTAAAACCAATTTCAATACCTTCCCTCGTTCCAAACTAATACCATTCCTCGAAAATAGTGAAATCAACCAAGTTGGGGTATTTTAGTTACCTCTCAGGCCTTGATCGACGACGTTCTTAACTCAGAATAATAATAGTTTGTCACTTAAACACCGATACTAAAATCTCGTTTACCCCTTGATTTTTAAATCTGGTTTTACAAACCATTCCTTACTTTTAAAACCTTTCTTCGAATATCTCATCACTTAATTTCTTTGAAGTATCATTCCAATTCGAATTCGCCTTACTTAATTTGAAACATTAAGTAAAAAACTTATTTAAGTCTTTACACTCACTTCCAATTTCATTTACCATGTTTGTTGAACACTGGGTCATAAATCACTTTAAAATCTCTTAATCGAACTTATCGCCACCTCATTATTTCTTACTTGGCTTCAAATTGAAATCATTACTTTACATCATTTTTAAATAAAAGAATAATTAGCTTTAACACTAACTATATTAAAATATAGTTAACTTTGACCTAAATCAAAAATAGGATTATTATCATTTTCTACAAGCTTATTCAATAATAATTAAGGTTATTAACAATAACCAATTTCAATAATTTCTTCATATTATAGTTAATCGAAGATTAACTAATATTTAACACTATTCGCTAAACCTTAACGAATATTTAAGTCAATATTTATTCCTTTGTCCATTTTGCTCGAAAACGGTGGATTTTACCAACCGTACATATCAGTTAACTATTAACTGATTTCGTTTGTCATTTCCCCTTCTTAATTTAATCAAATAACCTAATTGATTTAAAATTACTTTTTAATTGTATAAAGATACCGTTATTCTACTTTACCACCCATAGGTGATTTCCTTGCCTTTCTAGCTCTTAAATCCTGTATAAACCACTTATATAACTTCTTATATAAACTTGATTTAAAACATATATTTGTAAGTTTAAAAATCTAAATATTTACACAAAAAAATTGAAGAACTTTAATTCAGTTATAAAAGAATTTATACTTTCAACTGCGTCAATTCACCGAATGATCAACTGACGTCAGAAACAACACATTTTAGGCCATTCACCGCCAATTACCAAATCAACACTGTCGGTTGATTTTAAACAAAACGCAGGTGAATATTTATTCAACCATCAACATACAGACAGGTTTTGGTGTCAGTCGGAGTGAACAATTCATATATATGCACAACAAATAAAAATACAGTTTATTTGAGGAATCCGGTCGGATCCCTCCAATCTGTCCTTCTCTGCATCACAGATATCAGTTGATAAAAATATACGAATTAAATAAATGACGGAATATAAATAACTGCAACCAATCAAACCATAACAACCAATTGCATCCATCGCATCCAATCAACCAATTTATACTGTAAATTGTAGATTATATTTTTCTATGGATTTACCACATCACAGGACTCCAGAAGGTATGAGGATTAACTCGTCAGATTTATACGATTGGTGGTTGACGCGTTTGTTCCTTTAAATCTGGAACGAACGTTCAAAATTTGCTGAAATTTCAATTGCGTCAGATCAGTGCATAGCCAGTGTCATCATCTAGGCCTCGTTCCTGCGATCCCAACGGATCCAGTTTCGTCAGATTTCGTTATCGTATGAAGAAGATACGTTCGTTTAAAGTTTGATAAATTATACGATATTAAACTAACTAATTAATATGTTAATTAAATTATTAACTAACTATTTTAACAATAATTACCTTACCTTAAACGCTGCCACGTCACCAGGTTAATCCACGCGTTTTCCTACTCAATCGTTTCTGAAACCCGATACTCCTCTTCCCCATCCTCCTTCTTACCATTCACGAAACCATCAGACCACCTAACCACCACCATCGTTCAACATGGAACCGCCGGGACCCCACCAATGCAACCGCCGATCCATCAGGCACCTCTGCCCCTCACGCTGTGACCCAGTTCAACCCCGACAGCCGTGATTTTGCCCAGGACCAAATTCCGTTCATCTATAAATTGCTACCACCAGCGTCGACTATAGAGGACCGGACCCCCTTCGTTGAAACCGCCACCCACCAATGCTTCCACGACCTTCAGACCCGACAGCCAGAAATGCCTCCATTGCCTGAAAAATGGCCAAAACCCATCATTACTTCCAGAACCAAAAAAAACACGCCTCCATTCATCTACCTAGTTCTCCCTCCTCCGACCACCAGAGGTCACGCCACCACCGCCAAAACAAAGCCTTGCCTCTCCTCTACAAAACCCCTAAGGTCTCGTCTCCTCAAATCAACCCAATCCTTGTAATTTGGGCCAAAAACGAAACTGATTCGTGGCTTTAAACCATGATTCCGGCCACCATAGCCCTTCGTTCCACCCCAACTTTTTACAGTAGCTAGACAACACCTCGATCTACCACTTTTGCTTTGGAATCCCCCTCGAATTCATCACGGATTGGAAGATATAAATTAAAATAGAAATAGGGGCTTTTTTGCAAAATTGATGAGGAGGATGGACTTGGCTGGGGAAAATCATACTTGGGGGGTTTATATAAGCAGGATAATTATTATTTTAACTTGACGTGATGTCTGACAACGACCGACGATTTTTATTTCGTACCTATCGCAATTTCGAACGTCGTTTATTCGCTGCTGCGCTCACATACAAACCCCGTTCGAGACGCGAATGGACGGCATAGTATAATTTGACGATACGGTCCCAACGAAACTTGTTTCGTCGAATTCTGAGTCCGTTTGCTCAAATAGCGTTCGTACACGTCCAAATTGATCGATTTATTTTGCATTTTATTTTTCCACGCTCACAGAATACCACCATTTTGCGTGCAACTTGAAAATCTAGCAATAATTTACTGTTACGGTCCCAACAAAATTTGTTTCATCTAAAACTGAGGTCGTTTGAAAAATGTCCCTTTTATAACTGCCAATTTAAAATAAAATAAATTAATTTTAAAATACTTCAATATGATATATAAAAAATATTGCCATTGGCCATACACGACTAGAATATCGTATATTACCAAGATAAAATAGCCCGGGTTGAGTTTGAAGCCAAATCGATATTTAAAATATTTAAAAACCCTCTATTCTATATAAATAATCGATATAATATACATATAAATTCCATAGCGACATTTTCAAAATTTGATTTGGAAATAAAATAAAATCTACACGATGAAAACTGGATTTTTCTCTGCCATTGGGAAGATATCGTCAAACCGGTCCCGACGTTTCTTGTCTCGAGGAAATCCGACTTATTTTGAACCCAGTACGACCAATTGAAGTTCAAAACGCCAAATCGCGAACTGCCGCGCCGCTGCAGCTCGTTATTTAATTAAATTATAAACCATATTGCTCGACCGTCGTTAAATAAATGAAATCGTCGTTGTAAATTTAATATAACCAATATTTGACCAATTTAAACTGCCCGATCAAAATATATGGCAAATTCTATATTTTCCGAAATATTCTGGAAATTAAAATATTATTTTATTATTTATTTAAATAATATATTCCAAATAAAATCGTTAAATTCGATCATTTAAATCCAAACCAATATTTTAAATAATTAAAATATTCCAAATAAATAGGCAGAAAATACGGGTCGTTACATTCCTTCCTCCTTAAAATAATTTCGTCCTTGAAATTGCTAAGGCAGAAAGAATGTTAAATCCCTTTATCTTTTCCAAAAAGAATTAATTTTAAAACTCGAATTTATTTCTAAACTGACCCAATTGGTTTTAAAACCAATTTATTTCAAATAAAAGAATTTCCCAAAAACCTGCAAAAAATTTCTAACTCCTTAAATTTTGGAAAAATTTCGGCAGAGTCTCCCCTGCACGGAGGACATCTGCAAAACCGCAGGTTCAAGAAATATATATACATCGACTCACATGGTCGGAAAAATCAAAAACCAAACTCATAACCCCAAATAAAACCAAAAATTTCATATTTTCGTAGGCGTACCTTTTTGCATGCGTTTTTATGCGATAAGCGATATATTATATTCGAGCTTGCTTAATTATTTTGCAGCTTTATTCAAACTGGATTCAAATAACTCCAGAATTTCTCTCTTGGATGGATTTTAAATCTGAATTGGTACTTCAACACCTGTATCTCAACTCAAACCAATTCATTAGTCCTTAAAACAATAGCAATAAGGTTCAAACATCCATATCCTACATATCATCCATACCACACACAATTTAATCCACACGGGATTTATAACCAAGTTATAACAATCCATTTATCTCTTATAATTATCCATTCAAATTTATTTAACTGTATTGATTTATTCGAATTATTAATTTCATATTGGTATTCAACCAATTCGATTCATGTTCAGACTTATCCATGAGATCGAGCACACCATCCAAACATATCACACAATCAACATTAACAAATCCAAATAATTTTCCCATAATATAATGATTTGTAAAAATCATTACCTTTATTATTTTATAAATAAACCGGGCAAAAATAATTTCAAAAATAATTTTAATATAAAATCACAAATACGTGCTCTCATATATATATATATATATACACACGAACTCAATCTAGGGTGTTACTAACCCCATCTCTATCGAGTCACGCCACAAATCCAAGGTTATCACTAAACCAATAGCTTTGATACCACTGTAACGACCCAGGAATTCGAGTAGGCTTTTCAACCATCCTCTCCTCCCCTAAGGCAGAGGGCTAACCTCCCCCCGTGACTTACAGAGGTACCTCAGAACTGCTTTTACGGCCAGCGTCGCGACTCGACCAACCCACATTGTCGGGAGATGTAGGGGTAAGAGTCTCCCGTTCGCCACCTAACGCAAAGCGAGAACCCCCTATCATCCGTACCAATTAAGCAACCAGCTCTGATACCACCGTAATGACCCAATGATTTTCGACCCCGAAAATCGACATAAAACCACCATGTCGACTATTCAAGCATCGAAAACACTGGATTGTTATTAGAAAGAATTTAGAGGGTGAGAAAAGAAAGAAAGAAATATTAGAATAGAAGAAAGAAGAAGAACACATCAGTCTCACAGTGGAACGAATAAAATATAATATCAAATACCTTTATACAAAGAACTGTATATACATACCAATCATCAGAGTACAACATACATCAGACACAGCCGAAAAATACTTTATATAACTAGCGGTGAAGCCTCGTGTTTCTAGCTCCTAAAACTCCAAGCGAACATAACCTGTAAATACACTCGGTCTGACCCGAGCACATTTGAAGCAAAGCAAAATACACCTAGTCAGTCTGGAATACTATCAGTGATAAATTCACATAGCACACACTTTGTTTAACTTTGGAAAATCTTTTCTAAAATCAAAGGATAATAGTAAGACCAGCCCACACATAAACACGAACGGTTTTTACCTTACTATAACCCAAAACGTTTTTGAAATCATAACTTATTCTGATATTATCAAAGTGTCTAAATACAAGTAAATAACAATCTAGAGGAACACTTGCATCTCACGCTCCATATATATAGTATACAAACCAAAACCGCGGGCGCTTATTGGATATTGGATTCCAGCCTTGACAAGGTATGGGACCACCTTTCGATGGTGTATCTCTAGAAGCGAATACACTGGGTTCAACAAGAACGTCTTGCAACCTGGTCCTCACATGACCGACCACTCATTTCGCTTGAGTGTATCGAATGTATATCACCGGCGGTCGAGATCAGCAACCGCCTCCCGAAAAGGGACAGCATCGAAATATAGATTAAAGAAGCAAATGGATTTTTCTCTAGATAGGTGATCATACACCCTAATGGGAGCGACCCACATAGCCATGCTGCCTGCCCGATTTTTGTCATTTCCCGGTTGATGAGGCTTGAGGCCAGAACTTAACTTTAAAACATCTGGTCATCATTCACTTTGAATGCCACATCGTCAGATCCGCCAGATCACACTGATTGACGTCCACAAAAAAACTCTAGTTTATTTGGCTAGAGAATAACCATTTCTCCGCCATCAACTATGGTACGTTTGGAGAAATCAACGCATGTAATTCCTTTGGAAATACTCTGTCAGACATCCGTCCATACAAGTTATCCAGGAACAGGATGAACCGAAGGTACTCTTCTACTGCATCTCATATAGGAATCACCCCATGGATCAGTAGCGAGTAGTCCTTGCAAACCGTAACATCTCAACCACGACCGAATCACGTCAGAATATCTCTATGTTGCAACACAGAGGATATTCGTCAAGTAATCCTTCCGCTTATGAAGATTCACGGCCTTCACTTGCTCCGTCTTCAATCGACGACTTCACGTATGTGCTGGTCGGAATGGTTTTCGAATATAAATTCGATCCCGGTCTTTCCGTACCAACAATCGTATTGGTCAGGTTTGATAGTTGGTGTTTTAACTATCAAATAACAATAGTGTAAATACAATGAATTCGCGGATTCGGTACTTGGCATGACTTGGCCTTTTTGAAATATATTTAACAAAATGGTTACTCACTTTCTTATTTTTTTAATATATTTAAACCTTACATTGATTCTTAATTATAACAAAACTATTTTAAATACTTTCAAGCATATATATAAGTATATAGCCCGCTTTCCATTCCTATTGGAAATATTGATATATTTCTTTAAACCCTTTTACCTTTTTCTTTCTTATTTAGCATCTCGATATATATATATATATATACACATATATTTATATACTAAACGATATAAGCCAAATTTCCTCTGATTATCTCTGACTGATTTACTTTGATCGATTAACTCTAACTTGACTAATTCGACTTATTTAACTCAACTTGACTAACTTGACTTGATTACTCCTATCGACTAACTAATATTCGACTTACTCCATTCGCTTGACTCTAGATCGCAGCGATCACAATGGTTACGTCTGATTCCCTCAGGAAACATCCGACCGCTGTAGGCTATCTGCAGCCCTGCGAATTACGCTAGCAGTCCTACGCAATGGCAACTCTTCCTGAATAACTATGTTTGACTAACTCTATTTCAAATACTATATTCGATCAACTCTAATTGAATAACAAAAGTTCAATCAAATCTGAAATCAATATTCTTATTTCTTTTGAAACTAATATTTCAATATTATTTATTTCCCAAAACCTTGCATTAGAGTTCGATATTCCTCGTATAGGGTAAAACCAATTTCAACACCTTCCCTCGTTCCAAACTAATATCATTCCTCGAAAATAGTGAAATCAACCAAGTTGGGTTATTTTAGTTACCTCTCAGGCCTTGATCGACGACGTTCTTAACTCAGAATAATAATAGTTTGTCACTTAAACACCAATACTAAAATCTCGTTTACCCCTTGATTTTTAAATCTGGTTTTACAAACCATTCCTTACTTTTAAAACCTTTCTTCGAATATCTCATCACTTAATTTCTTTAAAGTATCATTGCAATTCGAATTCGCCTTACTTAATTTGAAACATTAAGTAAAAATCTTATTTAAGTCTTTACACTCACTTCCAATTTCATTTACCATGTTTGTTGAACACTGGGTCATAAATCACTTTAAAATCTCTTAATCGAACTTATCGCCACCTCATTATTTCTTACTTGGCTTCAAATTGAAATCATTACTTTACATCATTTTTAAATAAAAGAATAATTAGCTTTAACACTAACTATATTAAAATATAGTTAACTTTGACCTAAATCAAAAATAGGATTATTATCATTTTCTACAAGCTTATTCAATAATAATTAAGGTTATTAACAATAACCAATTTCAATAATTTCTTCATATTATAGTTAATCGAAGATTAACTAATACTTAACACTATTCGCTAAACCTTAACGAATATTTAAATCAATATTTATTCCTTTGTCCATTTTGCTCGAAAACGGTGGATTTTACCAACCGTACATATCAGTTAACTATTAACTGATTTCGTTTGTCATTTCCCCTTCTTAATTTAATCAAATAACCTAATTGATTTAAAATTACTATTTATTTGTATAAAGATACTGTTATTCTACTTTACCACCCACAGGTGATTTCTTTGCCTTTCTAGCTCTTAAATCCTGTATAAACCACTTATATAACTTCTTATATAAACTTGATTTAAAACATATATTTGTAAGTATCAAAATCTAAATATTTACATAAAAAAATTGAAGAACTTTAATTCAGTTATAAAAGAATTTATACTTTCAACTGCATCAATTCACCGAATGATCAACTGACGTCAGAAACAACACATTTTAGGCCATTCACTGCCAATTACCAAATCAACACTGTCGGTTGATTTTAAACACAACACAGGTGAATATTTATTCAACCATCAACATATAGATAGGTTTTGGTGTCAGTCGGAGTGAACAATTCATATATATGGACAAAAAACAAAAATATAGTTTATTTGAGGAATCCGGTCGGATCCCTCCAACCTGTCCTTCTCTGCATCACAGATATCAGTTGATAAAAATATACGAATTAAATAAATGACGGAATATAAATAACTGCAACCAATTAAACCATAACAACCAATTTGTATCCATCGCATCCAATCAACCAATTTATACTGTAAATTGTAGATTATATTTTTCTATGGATTTACCACATCACAGGACTCCAGAAGGTGTGAGGATTAACTCACCAGATTTATTCGATTGGCGGTTGACGCATTTGTTCCTTTAAATCTTGAACGAACGTTCAAAATTTACTGAAATTTCAACTGCATCAGATCAGTGCCTAGTCAGTGCCATCGTCTAGGCCACGTTCCTGCGATCCTAACGGATCCAGTTTAGTCAGATTTCGTTATCGTATGAAGAAGATACGTTCGTTTAAAGTTTGATAAATTATACGATATTAAACTAACTAATTAATATGTTAATTTAATTATTAACTAACTATATTAACAATAATTACCTTACCTTAAACGCTGCCACGTCACCAGGTTAATCCACGCATTTTCCTTCTCAATCGTTTCTGAAACCTGATACTCCTCTTCCCCATCCTCCTTCCTACCATTCACGAAACCATCGGACCACCTAACGACCACCATCGTTCAACCTGGAACCGTCGGGACCCCACCAATGCAACCGCTGATCCACCAGGCACCTCTGCCCCTCACGCCGTGACCCAGTTCAACCCCGACAGCCGTGATTTTGCCCAGGACCAAATTTCGTTCACCTATAAATTGCTACCACCAGCGCCGACTATAGAGGACCGGACCCCCTCCGTTGAAACCGCCACTCACCAGTGCTTCCACAACCTTCAGACCCGACAGCCAGAAACGCCTCCATTGCCGGAAAAATGGCCAAAACCCATCATGACTTCCAAAACCAAACCAAAAAAAACACGCCTCCGTACATCTACCTAGTTCTCCCTCCTCCGACCACCAGAGGTCACGCCACCACCGCTAAAACGAAGCCTTGCCTCTCCTCTACAAAACCCCCAAGGTCTCGTCTCCTCAAATCAACCCAATCCTTGTAATTTGGGCCAAAAATGAAACTGATTCCGTGGCTTTAAACCATGATTCCGACCACCATAGCCCTCCGTTCCACCCCAACTTTTTACAGTTGCTAGACAACACCCCGATCTACCACTTTTGCTTTGGAACCCCCCTCGAATTCATCACGGATTGGAAGATATAAATTAAAATAGAAATAGGGGCTTTTTGTAAAATTGATGAGGAGGATGGACTTGGCTGGGGAAAATCAGAGTTGGGGGGTTTATATAAGCGGGATAATTATTATTTTAACTTGACGTGATGTCTTACAATGACCGACGATTTTTATTTCGTTCCTATCGCTTTTGAACGTCGTTTATTCGCTGCTGCGCTCACATACAAACCCCGTTCGAGACGCGAATGGACAGCATAGTATAATCTGACGATACGGTCCCAAAGAAACTTGTTTCGTCGAATTCCGAGTCCGTTTGCTCAAATAGCGTTCGTACACGTTCAAATTGATCGATTTATTTTGCATTTTATTTTGCCACGCTCACAGAATACCACTGTTTTGCGTGCAACTTGAAAATCTAGCAATAATTTACTGTTACGGTCCCAACAAAATTTGTTTCATCGAAAACTGAGGTCATTTGAAAAATGTCCCTTTTATAACTGCCAATTTAAAATAAAATAAATTAATTTTAAAATACTTCAATATAATATATATAAAATATTGCCATTGGCCATACACGACCAGAATATTGTATATTACCAAGATAAAATAGCTCGGGTTGAGTTTGAAGCCAAATCAATATTTAAAATATTTAAAAACCCTTTATTCTATATAAATAATCGATATAATATATATATATATATTCCATAGCGACCTTTTCAAAATTTGATTTGGACATAAAATAAAATCTACACGATGAAAATTGGATTTTTCTCTGCCATTGGGAAGATATCGTCAAACCGGTCCCGACGTTTCTTGTTTCGATGAAATCCGACTTATTTTGAACCCGGTACGACCAATTGAAGTTCAAAATGCCAAATCGCGGACTGTCGCGCCGCTGTAGCTCGTTATTTAATTAAATTATAAACCATATCGCTCGACCGTTGTTAAATAAACGAAATCGTTGTTGTAAATTTAATATAACCAATATTTGACCAATTTAAACTGCCCGATCACAATATATGGCAAATTCTAAATTTTCCCAAATATTCTGGAAATTTAAATATTATCTTATTATTTATTTAAATAATATATTCCAAATAAAATCGTTAAATTCGATCATTTAAATCCAAACCAATATTTTAAATAATTAAGATAATTAAAATATTCCAAATAAATAGGCAGAAAATACGGGTCGTTACAGGCACTTTGGTTTTGATTTTTGGCAAGCTATTGAAGGCTGCGGCCAATCTCAGGAAGCAGGAGAAATGACAAAGGTGTGGTGTATTTATAACAGGCAGATGCCTAACCCTTAAGCATAGAACAGTAAGCTACAATGTTATAGGGTAGGTCAGTGTGTTGATATGAGACCACACTGCTACGTGAAAAAGGTCTGTGTTTATTTTCCTAGCATATGCAAAATCGGGTGAGTTGATGCGTTTGTGTAGTAGATTGCATGTGCAAGATTTAGCACCCCAGGATAGGCTAGCATGTGTTGTTTCAACTTTGCAGAGTGTAAACCTAGGGTCTGTATGCGTGATATTCTCTTGTACTGTTTTAGGGTAGTTCGGCAGAGCTAGGTGACCTTTCATGCTATGATATGCGTTAGTAGTAGGTTTGGTAGTATATATATTAGTTAGTTTTAATTTGTACGAGAACTTAATGCTTAAGGAATATGAAGCACAGGGTGTACGCAGTGAAGGTTTGGTCACGTTAATGAAGAAAGGACGTGAGGGAAATAAATGTGAAATGAAGGTGCAGCGGATACGTTAAATTATAAAGTTTTGCATACCCCACTACAAAAAACTCCGTTCACGTCCGAGCCGCTAACGACAGAAATAAAATTATCATTGTGACGAGCAATGTTCCATGATCCCAAAAATATAATAAAATAGACAAGATAACTTATTCTGTGAAATCTTGTCCAAATTCGGAACCAATATTTAATTATATTAAATAAATCGTTATAGCTTATAAACGATTCCATAGCGACTATATGAAAATTTAATTTGGACATAACTCAAAATCTGTAAGACGAAATCTCGATTTTCCACTTCCATTAGAAAAATATATCTTAATAGATTCCAACGTCTCTTGTTTCATAGAAATCCAACTTAAAAATGAATCAACTGAAGTTAAAATCGTAATATTACGAACTACCGCGATGTTACGAGCTCGACTAAAATTTATATTACAATTAATACATTCATCTGTCGTTTAAATAATATATTCATTGTTATAGCTTGAATATAAACTAAACCAAATATCATATGTTATCCAAATTACACGATATTGCAAATCCAACCATTTCCGACTATTTCAGAAATAATTATATTATCCCATTAAATATTATATTAATCAAATATTCAAAATATTTAAACTCAAACCATTTAAATTCCCAAACCATTATATTAAAATAATTAAATTAATTAGTTATTAAATTACTAAAATTCTGGGACGTGACATTCCTTCCCCCTCAAAAGAATTTCGTCCCCAAAATTTCTAAGGTAGGAAAAATGCTATAGACCATATTATAACCAGGTTGAAAATCTTTTATTTCACTTATTAACTTCAGTTTAAATCTCTTATAGAGTAGGAAAGTGCAAGAGATACTAGAGCACTTGGGCCAACAACTACCAGGATGCAGTGGTCCCTGAGGTCGCCACCGGAGATACCAGCTTACAAAAGTAAGCTCTCTTCCGCAAAATGCACCTCCTCTTCGCTATGTCATGGGCTCTCGCCTCCACCAGAGGTCCGGCCATGTAACGAACCGGTAACTTTGACATATTTAAATATAAGTTAAACTAAAATTTAACGAAAAAATAAATATTTATATTTGGATGAAGAATTTGAAATTTTATCCATTTTGAACCAATTTGAATCATTAAAGTAAAAATGCCTTTGTTGTTTAAAATACGAACGCTAGTGAAACAAGAGTTACTACCTTTTTATTTATTTCATAACTTTAATATTGATCTTGTATTTGGTTTATAAAATAAAATATGCTTGTATTTGAAATCTAATTTAGAAATTGGAATGCTATTTATTTTGAACGGAATTTGAATATGCTTATATATGGATTATTTTGTAAAATAGATTTTTACATGAATGTTTTGATGATGATAAAAATATAAAATAAGGAAGCTTTTACTTTACTAATCAACTTTCATTTATACATATATTCGAGAATCTAACTTTGAATTATATCTTATTAATTTAGAACAGAAAATTTTATCATTGGCAAATTTTATTTCAAGATTGTAGTTTAATATAAATAGTGATTGATTTTGTTTGAAATAAACCACTAAGTTTAAACTTATGTCACGGCGGTACCAATTGTAATACAATTAATGTAGAAAAAAAAATGATGAATTGATAATTTCAAAAGAAAGAAAATAGATTTATAGTTTTAATAATGAAGCGAAATTTTATGTTAATTAAAATCCTAAAATTCGACGTCGGTCAAGTTCAACATTTTATTCGCTACCTAAATTTCAGCGTTGTTTATTCGTAATGCGCGTTCACTAAAAGAGTAGATTGTGCGTAAAACATTTCAATGTTCGTTAGCGCCTTCGCTGCGTTGTCCATACATGACCATATAAATAAATAAATAAAAATAAACAAAAGAAAACAAAAGAGAGAAATAATTATAATTTCCTTGATTGTGTTAGCAAATAGGGAAAGAAATAAAACGGTGAACACAAATTCGAACCATGCAATAATGGTAGACAATTTTCAGCCAATTTAACACCTATTTAAAATTACAAAAATCCTTCCTTCCTTGAAATAGTCATAAATGTTGCCTCTTTAATTTAAAATTTCATCTCCCCCTAAAAATATGGCAACAACAAAATCCTTCCCTGTCAGTAGCACCTAGATTTGAAAGCACTGTTCAAGATTTAGAAATCTCTCTCTGTCAGAAACAAATATATGGTAACTGTACACCAAGATTTGAAAATATACGGTGTGTAGAGAATCCAACGCTGGTTGGAATAAAATATTCGTATCAGCAGAAATAAAAAAGCGATCCTTCTTCCTCGCGTAACCATACCTTTTCTCCTGCAAATTTCGAATTCTAGGAACCAAAATCACTCCACTTCGAATTCTAGGAACCGAAATCACTCCACCTTTCTTCACGTGAAAACCTCTTACCCATGTTGCTTCCTCTCCTCTTCATTGCAAGCTCCAATAACCTATTTTTCCTTCCGCCCATTCTTTTTGTCTTCCATTTTACAGGTATCAAAGAAAAAGAAAAGCAAGACTCCCACTTAGTTTCCATTTCCTCTCCCCTTCACGCATCAAACCCAACAAGGCACTTGTACCCAAAAACTATTGTCGTGCCTTCTCACTTCAACCATTCTGGTCTGGGCCGCGTCGCCACCAAGTGTTGCTATCATCGGTCACCGTTTCGTAACCACTTGACGATCGAGACAATGACACCTACACACTTGCTTCGCCGTTGCCGAAGTCCGCAGCCTCCTCTTTTTCCGTCCATCGAAGCTGCGCTCTAACCGAGCCCAAGCACCGTGCCACAAGCGAGTTTCCTTTTGTTGCTGAAAGTCCACTTCTTGCTTTCTCGCACTAAAAAAAACCCTGTACCGTTCACCTTACGGTTGTGCAGTCACCGACACCAACGCCGACCATCGCAAGTATCACCACTTTCGTTTGTTGTCCTTCAACCACCAACGCCTGAGCTTCGTCGTCCATCAAGATCTCCTATGTCGGTCACCTGCACCTTATTCAACGTGGTAGGCTTTTGCGTGAATCCCTTTTTGCAGTAAGCATCTCATTTATTTTTCCTTTGTTGCTTATTAATAGTACTCATGCTTATACAAACTTAAGTGTATGTGTGTGTTAAAGTTGAGTACTGCTCCCTATGTGAGGATACCTGACATGTATATATCTGAATATATGTATGTGTATCTTCCAGTTGGGTCTAGCTATGACCAATCTTGTTTTGTGCCTCATCTAATCGAACCCGTTCAAGTAGCTGCAACCTAAAGTTTGGTCGTTCTTGTTATCCATAAAAATATAGCAATGTTGAACGCATGTAGGGACAAGTTGCTAACTTTATAAACGATACACTTGTTGAGATTTGCCTCTGCATACTGCTGTAACAGCGGTACACGCATGCGGATCTTGATGAGTGAGGTTGTGTCATTTCAGCGATTTGTTAGTACATATAAGGTCACACCTTTCTATTATAAAAAAGATCTATATTGCTGAGTGGTTTGACGTGTGGCTAGTAACTGAGAGGTCATTAGTTCAAACCCGGCTGTAGCACCTTGGTTTTGGTCAATTATTTTTGGTTGAAAACGTTTGCTAGAATTTTCGCATGATATTTTAGTCCGTTTTTCTAAATAAAAATCATGCCTTTATTCTAGGTATCGAACTTCTCCTTGTAGCCGTTAGCGTCGTTCCACTCATATCATGTCTTCTCATTTTGCCACGGAAGGTGAATTTTTCTCACTCACAGACTAACTAATTATTAAGTGAATTAAACACTTGAGATGTTGAATGGAATGTTAGGGTGCTCTAATTTTGTTTGCTTCGTGGTTGTGCACGTACGACACACACTGTTATTTCATATGACACAATATGGATGTATGCATTATATACTATGTTTATTATCCTACCATGCAAGTTTCCTTTAGATTAGAAAACCATTACCGGTTGAAATGATACATACCCGAACCCCTTGTGTATTCGAATCGATTTGGGATGCGGGTTGAAATTATACATACCCGGGATTCGAATATTTTAAAGAACGGATTGAAATGATAAATATCCATATCACTTGACCATAGGATAGAAAATTTTATACGGACACCGTGGCCAATAAAATAAAGTATTTTAAAATGTTTTATCAATTTTATAAGTAGAAATTTTAATGAAATCCCTATCTAGCGTAAAGAAAATTTTAAAAGTAATTTTGTTCAAAAATTTACTTGAAATTTTTATGAAATCCAATTTGTATTAAAATAAGTTTTAAAGTGATTTTTTGCAAGTTAACACCAAGTTTAATTTATTCTTTATAACTTTATGTTTATATAATGAATTCGGTAATGTGACAAATTTTGAATTTAATGATTTGATGAAAGGGAGTTACAAAGATTTGATTAATTTTTCCTAAACTTATTTTGATACATGATTTGTTAATGAATTTTCGCCATGTAATATAAGAAGGATTTGTTAGAATAAAAAGTATTAGGTTCAAGTATAAAAAGGATTATGTTTATTTAAGTCATGATGAATACGAGTATGTTAACAAGCTAGAACTTAACAAATCACATTTTGATTTATAGATGACGCTTAAAGTGATTTGGTAATTTATTATATGAAATGGATATGTCGAATCCAAGGTAAACATTGGTTTGAAATCATTTTAACCATGAGTATTGTAATTGAACCAAATAAATAGGAATTTATTTAAATGTGAAATTTCGATGGGATAAGAAATTTGGAGACATGGATTTGGATTTAGATTGGATCAATATTATTTGAATAGAATTTCAATTTCATAGAAGTAAACTTTTTTTCCTCATTACTTGATTTTGTAAATATTTTTCTATAAAATGGTTTGATTACTTTAACTATATGAATTTTATATTACTTTTCCAACTATATATATATATATATATACAATATTTTCAATTTAATATACATATATTTTCCAACTATTGATATTTATACATTACTTTCAATTTAATATACATATGCTTTTCTAACTATATATATGTTTATACATTACTTTCAACATACATACAATATTTTCAAAACTTAACTTTTCTAAATGTATTTTATAAATTTAAATAAAAATCTATGTCCAATCTAGTCTAGTGAATCCAAAGGATGAAGTATAGGATTTTCAAGTAATAACAATATTTCATGGAGCTTGGAAGTTAAAACAATGGTTGACAAAGAATGGGGAATATTGGTTTTATTACCGAACCAATGACAAATGATTTGTGTAACTGATTTTGGGGCGAACTTGAAATAAATCATTTTGCAATACTTGAAATATGATTTCAAATGTAATGGCCATGGTGTGAAAAATGTAAACGTTTGGTTGTTAAAGAGACAGGAGTTGGTAGATGTTATACTCTCTGCCAATACCGATACCACTTTAACAACTATGTACGCGGCAGAGTTCCGGAAAATAGTAGGATATTATAGAGGCGATTACTGGATTTGAAGAAAGAGGATGATGGATTAGCCTTGACCTTCAGGTCATAATTAAAATGATTAAAACATGAGCAATGCCCGGGTCAAGTGAGGTAGCACCTCTGATCGAACACACTTCTTCGATACCATCTCTATTACTATGTGATTGATTTAGGGCCCCTTTTGATTATGGGAGTGTTGTTCGAGGTAGGAGGGAGTGGCTGCTATGCGTTACCATTGGCCCGGGAGCTGCAATATGATAGAATCCTACAATGGGTATTCCTCGTGTGCCTTGTCATATTATCCTTATCGAGCCCCCTATGATTTTGATTTGTATCATACCTATAAGTGCCCTTGATGCCATCGGTTTACGGTGTGTTTACGGTACTGTATAGACTACAGTATTATAAACAGTGTAAGGCTAAAAATGTAATCCCGCTTACGCTATTTTCATTATATTTACTTTACGGAATAGACATTACAATAATAGCGTATTATCATATAAATATTAGTTTCGCTGATCCTTAAAGGACGGAAATCCCAAAACATCCTTTAAGTTATTGTACGTTTCAGTGGACACTTCATTTGAGTTAACTCACTTATATGAGACTGTTAGTCCTGATTCGTGTATTTTGTTTTTTTTATTCCTTGCAAAATGCCCGGGTCTGTAATAACCCGAAAATCCGAGCCAATTTAAAAATTTTATTTTGGCAATTTTAGCGAATTTTAAATATTTAAAATAGATTATTTTAAATAATAATGACGAGAAATTTATTTTGAATAGAATTAGAATGTATATATTTATTCGAATCGCCGTTTGAATATAAATATTTTATTTTAATTATAAAAGGAATTGAAAATGACGCGATAGTTTGAAATTTCGATTTCAAAGTTCAAATGAATGTACAGGATTCAAAATAAACCAAATTTTAGCAAAACCAAAAATATTTTGATCTAATTGAGAATATCTTTCCAACGAATCCAAAAAAATTGAAATTTCATAGCGGGAATCAAAAGATATGCCCAGTTGAAAATTCAGAATAGTCGCTATGGAATTCTGGCACTTAAAAATGGGAATTTTGCAAACGACCTCGGTTTTCGACGAAACCACTTTTGTTAGATCCGTGATTTCAAGTTATTGCTAGGTTTCAAAATTCTTAAATTTTCGAAACAATACGTGAGCGTGGCAAAGGAAAACGCGTTTGACCAGTTTCAATTGATTTCAATCGACTGGAAAATGACCATTTTTCAAACGGTCTCAGAATTCGACGAAATTAGTTTTGTTAGTACCGTATCGTCAATACGAAGCTAGAAAATATTTTTTGGAAATTTTTAGAGTTCGTATGTGGCCCCGGTAAATTGAAATGCGCGTTCAAATTCAATATATAGATTTATATTTTGATTTTGACGGAAACTAATCGAAATGATCGAATTAGCCTATGATACATATCCCATCGTGTTCGGAATGGGGTAATTAGCTAGGGACGACAGTCGGTGGGTTTGATTTTGTATTCGAAATAAAAGTTTGCTTTATAGAATAAAAGAATAAATAAAATAATATAAAAAAAATTCAGTAACCCCCCTTTTTCTCGTCCCTCATTCACAGTCAAACCAAAAGGAAAAAAAGAGAAGATGAGAACGCAACCCCCCATCGCTCAACCTCCACCGCCGCCGTCCAGGCATCGGCGCCCCCGCGCCACCTTCACCTCGACCTCCTCTAGTCGCCCCCCCTCTCTCGATCTGAAACCGCGACCCACACACCCCGCCAACGCAAGAAGACCCATCGCCACCCTATAAGGCCGCAACACCCCCTCGTCTCCTCTCTACTCTCCCCAGCGTGAACCCTCAGCCAGCCTCCGCTTGACGGCCCTCCGACGAACTCAACAACCCCCCTCTTCCTTTTTTTCTCAAATCCAATTCTTCCTCTCGTTGTAAGTTTTATTGCTCCTTCGATTTTGTCTTTTTGCTTATAATAATGTGGTTTCCAACACGATAAAAAAAATAAAAAAACACAATTTTTAATCGTAAAAGCTTTGATTTTTAATAGGTAAAAGATTTGATTTTCTTTATATAGGAAAGACATGATTTTTAGTCGTATAAAAATTCGGTTTTTATCATATGGTTAGCATTAGAAAAATATGATTTTTATATTATAGAAAGAATAAAAATATAATTTTTATATTATAGAAAGGTTAAAAATATAATTTTTATATATGTAGCAAGAATAAAAATATAATTTTTATATCATAGGAAGAATAAAGATATGATTTTCATATAATAGAGAATATAAAAATACGATTTTTATATTATATAGATAATAAAGATTTGATTTTTATTATATGAACAGCGGTGTAAAAATAGAATTTTTATCTATATAGTAACATGTAAAAGTAGAATTTTTATCTATATAGTAGCGGTGTAAAAATAGAATTTTTATTTATATAGTAGCGGTATAAAAATGTGATTTTTATCCGTATAGAGTGATTTTAAAAATGTGATTTTTATATACATAGCAACAATATAAAAATGTGATTTTTATATATGTAGTGACTACGGACAATGAAATTGATGAAAGGCGAGCATGGCGAAGATTTTCTACATATGAAGAGTCGTGGCGTTTGGTTTAGCTTATCGGTGAGAACTCCTCACTTTTGTTTTTAATTTCTAGTTGAAATATGTACTAGGATGCAGACGGTGCTTAGCAGCACCCGACACCCGTCGTCCACAGACCATGGATGACTTGTTTGTTTGGTTGCTGTGTTGTGAAATTTGATTGTGTGATGTGGACTGAAATAAAATATTTTATAGTGGAAAATATTTTATAGTTAAAAATATGATTTTTAACGTGTAAATAAATATTTATAAACAAATCGGACGATTTGTTTATATACACTGATTTGACTAATATTGATTGGGACGATAAATTTTACACATCGCCCAACTGCACAAATAAAATCTGTGTTTGATTGTTTGAAACCCCACACGGGTATTGGGATGAGATTTGACGTATACTAATCCCGATTGTTTAGTTGTATGTCAATCGATGGATTGACAGACTGTGTAAGCATTAATTATTTATATTTAATGCTTATGTAGTTGTGTGGTGCACTCTGGATGATGGTTGAATATTTACCGTTGTTAATATATACATGTGTTGTAGAAAATCCATATAATTAACATTATATGGTAATTGATTGGGCCTCATTCTAATTTATAAAATAAATTCATGTGTTGAATTGAAAATAAAATCATGTGTTGAATAGAAAATAAATTCATGTGTTGAATTGAAAATAAATTCATGTGTTGAATAGAAAATAAATTCATGTGTTGAATTGAAAATAAATTCATGTGTTGAATAGAAAATAAATTCATGGGTTGAATAAAAGCCGTGTTGATTAGATTGATGCCATTTTGACGTGAACGATATTTATATCGATTTTATTCGTTTTTATAATGAATATAGAAAAGGAAGTGATTTCAAAATATAACGTCTTGAAAATATTATCATTTGTATATCGATGATGTGGAATATTCAATTTTGATTAGAAATTAAATATGAAGTTGAAATCGTTTTGAAAACGAATTTAAAACGATTTATATAATACGTTTTAAAAAGGAAATCGACGAAATATATATAATATATATATTATATATATAATGGCCTGAATAGAACGCGCCGCGCTGCGGCATTTCGCGAATTTCGAACATTGACTTCGAATGGACATTCGGGGGATCCGACCGTCGGATTCTCCTAAAACCGGAACCTTGGGTTCGTATCGAAAAGAGCTTTCTAACGAATATTAGAAATTAGAAATCTAACAGTTGGATTTGGAATTATGTCCAAATCAAATTTGGAAAAGGTTGTTGTAAGTGCAGTTCGATGGTCGTTGATGGAAATCGACTGTACGGGCCTTGATAAAATTATTAAAAATATTAATAATTAGTGTAAAATCATAAGAAATGATTTGTGAAGAATTGGGATGAAAAACTCCATATTTGAAAGGATAAAAATGGATTTTTATCGAAATGAACTAGTTTTGAACTAGAATAATAATTTATTTATTTTTAAAATAAATAAATTGGATTTGAAATGGTTTTGAAAATAACCAGGATTTCCAATAATTGAATTGGAATGGATTTGAATCGAAATCATCTTTGGAATAGTTCGATGTTAGATTTCGTGATTATACAGATGTTGTTGTGGAAATTTGAAAGATATATATATATATATGTCGTTATTTCCAATACGATATTTGTTGGTCGTAGAATTTGATATTGAATATAAGCCGATATATTTTATATTCAGAGCCTTGTACTTAATATCAAATGTGATTTGGGTTTGTCGTGAATGGTGTCTTCATTAACACTGTTCTTAAACCCAGTTGAGAAAAAGATTAAATCTTTTTATTTAGATTTAATGAAGTGTACCAATCAAATGATATTTAATTGGAATTGAATTTTAATTGATTTTTGGGTTTATCGTGAACGGTGTTTTAAATAACACTTGTTCTTCAACCCGATAATTAATGGAATGTGATTTTGGGTTGTCGTGAACGGTATCTTCAATAATACTGTTCTTAGACCCAACAGAGTTAAGAAAATCAGAAACTAACTGGAGATTAGTTAAGTTGAATGGTTTCTTAGGTATTGATCTGATGTTGGTTTCGGTCTTCGGGGTTAATATTTAGGGAATTGCTCACTTGCTTATTTACGGTTAGGGACTGATTGAAATGTGATCTGATTTTGGGGTTTATCGTGAACCGTGTTTTAAATGACATCGTTTCTTTAACCCAGTTAAAGATTAAAACTAAGTGGAGTTTTAATGAATCTTTAATTAGATTGAAAAGATCAAGAATGGAGTATCACCAGTTTTGCTCCAGGCGATAGTTAAATCTTTAATTAGATTTGAAAGTGAAATGGTAATTGAATTTACCCATAACACCATGGTGTTAGATATGAAGTATGGCCAGTTTTACTTCATGGGATGAATAGGTTGGGATTGGGAAATAAAATAAATGATTACTTTGGTGTAGTTCGCTAATCCCAACTAGTTGAATTGATATACAAAAGAAGATTAAAGAATAAATTTAAGGAATTTATATTTGATAAAATTAATGGGAACCTCTCCCTAAGAATGTGAAATTTAACAACTAACTGAAGATTAGTTAAGATGAATGGTTTCCTGTGTATTGATCTGATGTTGGTTTTGGCCTTCGGGGTTAATATTTGGGGAATTGTTCTCTTACTAATTTACGGTTAGTGACTGGTGAATTGGAATGAGGCGTTTGTTGTGCTTGTGTAACACTTGTTTATTATATACGCGAGTTATTTGGAAAGACCGGGTTTATCCCATTCTGAATAACTGATTCGACGTGGTGTCGAGGATGAAGACGGTGGTCGAAGACCGGAGGTCTTCACGTCGTTTGGGTGATTACTGATGATCTTGATTGGGTCGTACACCCAAGAGGAGGGAATCAGTTGGTGATCGTCCAGACGTACTTGGAGATCGATGGATATGCGAGGTACAAGGTGCCTCCAGTTTCGTTCAGACCCAGAACGGACTTGTAAATGGACTGTGTGTCTGACATTGGATATCATTCTGTGTGATTAATCTATATCGGTTGCATGGAGTGGTTTTCCTGTGTGGCATGCTAAGATGCAAATGATCAAGGCTTCTGCTGAAAAGCAGAGTCTTGTGGTTGATGATCAAAGCACAGCGTGTGTGGCATAGATTTGTGTAGCGTTGATTCGCGAGCCTCACACCCCGGTTGTGAACCAGAAATGGGAGAGGACATCAGGAAGGACATGCGTTTCCTTCTAGCTAGAAGTGGCGTCAGTGGTTTTACACACCCTGACGAGTTTGACTTATGTGGTTGTTGCTGTTGCGAGGCGCCTCGATATATCGGTGACTATGTGAAGCCGATGGAGTCATTTGTTGGCTCGTTTACGCCCCAAAGGGCGGGGAAACGTAGTGTTTAGGCATAATAATCCACATCGGTGGACCGGCCTTGACGATCCAAGGGGCAGTTGCCGTTGTTCCTGAGGCTCGGGCTAGACAGTCTCGAATCGGTAGAGGACTATCTTTTGCCTCGATTCACAGACGGAAATCCAATTTCCAAATACGTGACTTTGCGGTTTTGATTGTAGAGCCTAGTATGGCGACATAGTGGGATGGGGCGCTTATGCCGTCTATGATTGATACTTATGATTTGAAATTGTTTTGACACTATACACTTATAGTAATAATAATGATTTGTTTTTAGCGTATCAAGCATTCTTTGGCTATTATAAGGTAAAAACCCTATCCTCCGGCATGCGTTGCATTGTGTGATGGGACCTGGGTCTTATAATAGCTTCATTGTTCTTTATTTAGCATTGCGTTGTTGTTTTATGCACTGGTAATCTTGGGAGGAGACCTGTTCCGTGTTATACAGCGTGATCCCTTGATTTACCTAACTTTAAAATAAAGATTAATAACTGTTTTAGTTCTCACACCAGTCCCATGACTGACCTGGAGTTTATTGTTTTAACCTAAACTCTGGGTGCCCCTATTTTCCGCATGGGCAGCTAGTAGTTTTGGTTTTGCAGATTTATATTCACAGGATCCTGATTTACAGCTGGAATGATATCTGGAAAGCTCTGTATCCGTATATCTCCTTCAGTTGTGTATTGTATTATTTTTCCGCTGCTATGTAATGTATTGTAATCTCTGATATTTTGTGATGTATAATATTTATTCATACTCTGTATATTCTTGTATTCTGATGGAATTGTTGTAATATACAATGAAATACTCTTCTGTTTGCGTCTCGATATGTCTTGTCCTCAAAGTATCCGCTCTTTCCTTACCGGGGAAGTTACAGGTCCTTACAGGGTCAGACCTTGTATCTCAGCTTGGAGATTTATCTGTTAGAGCCTGAGATTCGTTGGAGATCCAGCCATCTATCTACCATGTCATGTGCAGTTATGCCCATCTCTTCTCACTACCGAATATTAGTATAGTTCTATATTCATCCTTCCGTTGTTTCTATAGTTATTCTGTACTCTGATATTATGTAAATTTAAAGATTTTGTAATATTGTATAAATTTTACTTTCGTTGTGAGATATTCTTTGTTCTATGTCTGTGATTTTTTGATGATTTGTATTTCAACTACATAAGCAATAACAATTTGTCCTTTTGAACGATTTGAGTTGGTTTAATTACCGGCGAAAACCGGTCAAAAAGCCAAGTTGTTACACTGTGGTAACAGAGCTTTGGTTAAACAAAGCTTAGCTTATGAGGTTGAAACACTCATTAAAGATGGAGTAGAAATACTCTAGAATGAGTGAAATCGTCATGGAATCATAGATGGGAGAGGGTATTTTGAAAATAAAAATATTTTAAATGATTTTAAAGTATTTTAAAAAGGATTTTCCATATATGAAAATAACTTGAATTTTTTTGCCTTGTTTTAAAAGCACATCCTTGTTCAAATCCCTTTGAACTCGTACCTTTTGTTGAAAGCTTCTTTTTGGTTGGATCTCCCAAATACGAGTCTTGTTCTAGGTTGTCCCATCTTAAAAATTCAGGAGTTCCTAAATCTTGAATCTTCTCTAATACTTCTAACCTGTCCTTGACGAATCCATTCGATTTGGTTTGTTTGATCGTTCAGCTTTCAGCATATGTACGAACTTAACTCGAGTTGGATTAACTTAAGACATGAGAATTTAAAATAAAACTTGAATAAATAACCAAGTGTCAAATGCTGGGTTTATCGAATAAATTGAGTTATGTGTGAAATTGTAGCCTGATGTTAAGAAAATTTCACTGATTGAAATATTTATGAGCACATAGACAATGTTAAAATAAATTGTATGTAAACAAAACTTGTAAAAATTGAAACATTGGGAATAATTGACTTGATTAAATTCTCGAAGGCCATGAAGGATAATAGAACAACATGAATGAAAGGTAAGGCTTATAATTGTAAATTGAGGCAAAGATGCAAACATAAATTGAAAAAAATATAACTTGGTACTTAAAGTGTATTTTTGGAACTAAAATTTATTTACGGAACATGGAATGTGTCGTAATGATTCATGCAAGATACTTTTATGGATTTCATAGGTATAAGAAAAGCAAACATTTAATTTAAAGTTGGAAACGATGTGTTTAAAACATGAAAATGCTAAAGAAATCCTGTATAATATATGTTTTGAGAATAAAAATCATATGATTTTTCCATTAGAAAATTGAAGACAGTATAAACAAATAAATGATTGTAATCAAAATATGTTATTTTGGCATATATTTAGAAAATTTACGTATAGAAATTGTGAATATTCTAAAGGGAGAAAGTTTCAAATAGTTTTTGACGTCAAGTTTGGAATATCAGGTATATAGAGATTTTGGGACATACGCTTAGCTAACGTATGTGCTAAATTCTTCGTGTACTAGATAATTATAGATTTGCATTGTAGTCACTTGAAAATGAACCCAGTGGTTGTTGCAAGATCACCAGTGTTTATTTCCAAGTTTCGGAAGTGACGAAGATGTATAATTCCAGTCGAGATGTCAAATTAACACTTAAAAACCTCATTTTGAAAGACTAAGAAAATTTGATTTAGATATTGCGTTAGAATTGGAGATTGGTTTTGAATCAATAAATATAAAATACAAATGGGATACCTATAAAAGTGTTTATGAAATTTTAAATTTTATCCATATGAACATAAATACTTAGATAAGTGTTTGTGTGCAAATTATATATGCAAGCTTATGAAATTAAAGAGAATTGAGAATTTTGAATGTTGATTTTTTTTTAAAGTCATAAACATACTCTATATTCCTAAAATTTTGGGATTAGAATACATTAACATTTGCAATCGGGACTAAAGATTCGAGTGAGAGAGAAAACAATTCTTCCCTATTCGAAATTTTATAAATTGGATATGAGTTCCTTGAAATTAACAGAATTATCAGTTATTAAAATGGTGAAATGAATTAGTTACAATCTCTATGTGAGAAGAAATTTGAGAGAATGGCAAAATAAAATAAAAGCAAGTAAAGTAATGCAGGTGCTTCGACGGAAAAGGAAAAAATCAAAATGATGATTGATGACAATAATAAATCAGAAAAAAAAGATTTGTCAATTAAAATAAGATATAAGTTAGATATGAAAATTTTGGGTGTGAATAAAAGAAAATTTGACGAATCGTTTAAAGCGACAATGCAGAAGAAGTAACTTGAAATAGATAAATCGTTTGTAAGAAGAACGAACATGAGAGACAAATATATATGTATGTAAAATAAAATGAAGAGTAATAAGCTTAAACAACAAAACTAAGCATGGGAAAAAAATGTAACATGTAGCAAAAATTTGTGAATCACTTGAATTACCTATTTGTTGTTATTAAACCCCACAAAAAGAATGTGAATGGGATAAAGAAGAGTGACATAAGTGAAAAATAAGTCATAAGCAAATAAATGATATGATATGTGTGTATGAATCGAGATAAGGATTTATTTGTCAAGCTTACTGTAGCATGTATGTACAATAAGTTATACTGGAACATTAATATTTAATTGTTTGGAACCATTCACATAGCAGGCATTTTCAACCTGAAAATGAATAAATCTCATGCAAGTGAAATATAAATAGGCATAGTATTTAAATAAAAATGAACATATGTTTGCATGTTTGTAAGATTATATACATTGTTTTGTTTCATTTGCATTTTTGTCAAATGCTATTTTATTTAGGGTGCTACTATTCATACCCTTATTTACATTTCTGGCCACCAAAACTAAAAGCAAACCAAATATTTTAAATTTCCTCTGTTGGCCACCGTCTAAATTAATAACCAAAAAATGCAGAGGACACCATCTCCTTCCTCTACACGAACACTTCCTTCCTGCTTTACATCAATGTACTCTACGAACCAAATACCTAAAATCAGATAGTTCAAGAAAAAATTAACTTAATCCATTTTCATAACAACATTAGCAATTTTAATTTTTATAAATAAGTACTTACATTGTCGATTGTGAAATGATTCGTCAAATCAACGTTTATGTCTTTTGAGTCATTTGATCGAACATCTTGCATCATATTATCACAACCATCATGTTTATCGTCCAATTTATCATCATTCAAATACTCCATCTATCAAACGACAAAAAAAGTTAATGTATCAATTTGTAAAAGATGATACATAAGTTATATGGATAACAAGTTAAAACTTACATTGTCATTCTCTATTACAAAGTCGTCAAATTTAATGTCTTCAAAACTTGAAATTTCCAACGGAGCGGAAAAAATATCCTTAAAGGCAATGGAAAACCCTAACCATTAAAAAAGCCCTAACACCATATTCTATAACATAATAGAAAACAATAAAAATCAAGCAATTATAGTCTCTTTTTTATCTTCATCTTTCATCTCTATTAGGCACAAAAGAATATCTGCTTTTGTTAGATTTTAGAGTTTGAAATGGTAAAGAAGTACGTATTTTTTTAAAAGAGGTACGTTGGTGAATAACCAAGTGAAGGATTAATATATAGTGGCCAGAGGAATATAAGAAATAATCATTTGTATTAAATTTAGAAGGAGGCTGGAAGTGTAAACCAGGGTGTGAATAGTAGCACCCTTTATTTATGAATGTACATTAAGCTTTAACATATATACATTTAATTCTCACCGTATTTTGAGTGTCTTAGTAGGTTGCAATGGCATGATTTGCTTATGGAGCTCGCTTTGCGCAAAATGCTAAGAAAAATAAGCAAATTTGCTTTAAAAACGCTAAATAAGGTACGTATCTCGGTTTACATATTATATTGGGTTATTTTGTTTTATTTCCCCTATCTTGGGGATGCCACATTGTGTAGATGAGATGTATATTGATATATATATATATATATATATATATATGTTGTATTTGTAAAAAAAATCGGGCAAGCCATACAAAGGAGGTGCTGTCGAAATTTTCCGTAATTTTGGGTGTTAGAAATTTTGACTTTTAAAAAAAATTCTATAACTTAGTTTTCCTTCAAACCAATTTTAAACTATGTAAAGGTATTTGCAAAGTTACATACGTAGACCCGATTTCTATAGATGCTTCCTTTTCGAGGACGAAAAGTGCTAAGTGGGGGAGAATGTAATGAACCAGTAACTTTGACATATTTAAATACAAGTTAAATTAAAATTTAACGATAAAATAAGTATTTATATTCAGATGAAGAATTTGAAATTTTATCTATTTTGAACCACTTTGAATCTTTAAAGTAAAAATGCCTTTGTTGTTTAAAATATGAACGCTAGTGAAACAAGAGTTATTACCATTTTTATTTAGGGTGCTACCATTCACACACCTATTTACACTTTTGGCCACCAAAACTAAAAGCACCCCAAATATTTCAAATTTTCTCTACTGGCTATCGTCTAAATTAATAACCAAAAAAATGCAGAGACCACCAGCTTCTTTCTCTACACCATCGGATTAATGTAGTCTGCGAATCACAGACCTAAAATCAAATAGTTCAACAAAAAATTAACATAATTGAAACGACCTGAAATCCCCATTACGGGAAATCACGGATTGAGTTGAAAACAAGCCACATCAGAACGCAGACAAAAGAACATTTCATTGTTAATTACAACAATTCCATCAGAACACAGGAATATACAGAGTATGAATCAATATTACACATCACAAAATATTAGAGATTTAAATTACATTAAATACATCGCAGCAGAAAAATAATACAAAACACAACTGAAAGAGATATACGGATACAGAGCTTTCTGGATATCATTCCAGTTGTAAACCAGGATCCTGTGAATATAAATCTGCAAAACCAAAACTACTAGCTGCCCGTGTCGAAAATAGGGGCACCCAAAGTTTAGGTTAAAACAATAAACTCCAGGTCAGTCATGTGACTGGTGTGAGAACTAAAACAATTATTAATCTTTATTTTAAAGTTCGGTAAATCAAGGGACCACACCGTATAACACGGAACGGGTTTCCTTCCAAGAATACCAGTGCATAAAACAACAGCGCAATGCTAAATAAAGAAAAATGAAGCTATTATAAGACCTGGGTCCCATCACACAATGCAACACAAACCAGAGGATAGGGTTTTCCCTTATAATAGCCAAAGCATGCTTGATACGTTTAAAACAAATCATTTGATACTATAATAAGTGTATAGTGTCAAAACAACTTCAAATATAAATGTATCAATCCTAGACGGCATGGGTACCATATATTATGTCGCCATACTAAGCTCTACAATCAAAACCGAAATGTCACGTATTTGGAAGTTGGATTTCCATCTGTGAAACGAGGCAAGGGATAGTCCTTTACCGAATTCGAGACTGTCTAGCCTGAGTCTCAGGATCAGAACGCATCAACCCTTGGAGCCACAGGGCCGGTCCACCGATGTGGATTAAAATGCCTGAACACTGCATTTCCCCGCCCTTTGGGGCGTAAATGAGTCCAATGACTCCATCGGTCCCGGATCGACCGATATATCCGAGGCACCTCACAACAACAACAACCACACAGGTGAAAAGTATATAAATGTCAGCCAGTTTAAGCACTGACACCACCACTAGCTAGAAAGAAACGCATGCCCTCCCTGGATCCTTCTCCCGTTTCTGGTTCACAACCGGGGTGTGAGGCTCGCGAATCAACGCTACACAAAGCTATGCCACACAGGTCGTGCTTTGATCATCAACCACAAGACTCTGCTTTTCAACAAAAGCCTTGATCATTTGCCACTTAGGCATGCCACACAGGCAATTCACTCCATGCGATTGATATCCATCAATATATAACCCCTGAGCTCGTACGTCTCAGAGAAGGGCGTTAAGAAAGAGAATAAATTCTCCGCCGCCAAACAGAGATATATTTAACAGAAATAAATCACACATAATAAAATCCAATGTCAGACATACAGTCCATTTACAAGTCCGTTCTGGGTCTGAATGAAACCGGAGGCACCTTGTACCTCGCATATCCATCGATCTCTAAGTACGTCTGGACGATCACCAACTGATTCCCTCCTCTTGGGTGTACAGCACAATCAAGATCATCAGCAATCACCCAAACGATGTGAAGAACTCCGGTCTTCGACCACCGTCTTCATCCTCGACACCACGTCGAATCAGTTATTCAGAATGGGATAAACCCAGTCTTTCTGAATAACTCACGTATATAATAAACAAGTGTTACACAAACGCAACATACGCCTCATTCCAATTTAGAATATTCTTTTATTCCAATATCCTTATACTTTGGGAAAGGTTCCCATTAATTTTATCAAAGATAAATTCTTTAAATTTATTCTTTAATCTCATTTTGAATATCGATTCAAACTAGTCGGGATTAGCGAACCACACCGAAGTAATCATTTACTTTATTTCCCAATCCCAACCTATTCATCCCATGAAGTAAAACTGGTCATACTTCATATCTAACACCACGGTGTTATCGGTAAATTCAATTACCATTTCACGTTCAAATCTAATTAAAGATTTAACTATCGCCTGGAGCAAAACTGGTGATACTCCATTCTCGATCATTTCAATCTAATTAAAGATTCATTAAAACTCCACTTGGTTTTAATCTTCCCAAAAATCAATATTAATGATTGTTTAACTTGGGAAATCACCTTCTGTCTTTAACTGGGTTAAAGAACCAATGTCATTTAAAACATGGTTCACTATAAACCCAAAATCACATTCCATTAATTATCGGGTTAAAGAACAAGTGTTATTTAAAACACCGTTCACGATAAACCCAAAAATTAATTCAATTCCAATTAAATACCATTTAATTGGTACACTTCATTAAATCTAAATAAAAAGATTTAATCTTTTTCTCAACTGGGTTTAAGAACAGTGTTAATGAAGACACCATTCACGACAAACCCAAATCACATTTGATATTAAATACAAGGTTCTGAATAGAAAATATATCGGCTTATATTCAATATCAAATTCTACGACCAACAAATGTCGTATTGGAAATAACGATATAAATATATCTTTCAAATTTCCATAACAATATCTGTATAATCACTAAATCCAACATCGAAATATTCCAAAGACAATTTCGATTCAAATCCACTCCAATTCAATTATTGGAAACTTCTGGTTATTTTTAAAACCATTTTAAATCCAATTCATTTATTTAAAAATAAATAAATTACTATTCTAGTTCAAAACTAGTTCATTTCGATAAAAATCTATTTTTATCTTTTCTAATATGGAAATTTTCATCGCAATTCTTCACAAATCATTTCTTATGATTTTACACAAATTATTACTATTTTTAATAATTTAATCAAGGCCCGTACAGTCGATTTCCATCAACGGCCATCGAACTGCACTTATAGCGACCTTTTCCAAATTTGATTTGGACATAATTCCAAATCTAACCGTTAGATTTCAAATCTCTAACATTCGTTAGAAAGCTCTTTTCGATACGAACCCAACGGTTCTGGTTTTAGGAGAATCCGACGGTCGGATCTCCCGTAATATCCATTCGAAGTCAATGGTCGAAATTCACGAACTGCCGCGGCGCGGCGCGTTCTATTCAGGCCATTATATATATATTATATATATTTCGTCGATTTCCTTTTAAAACGTATTTTATAAATTGTTTTAAATTCGTTTTCGAAACGATTTCAACTTCATATTCAATTTCTAATCAAAATTGAATATTCCACATCATCGATATACAAATGATAATATTTTCAAAACGTTATATTTTGAAATCACCTTCTTTTCTTTATTCATTATAAAAATGAATAAAATCGATATACATATCGTTCACGTCAAAATGGCGTCAATCTAATCAATACGGCTTTTATTCAACACATGAATGTTCATTCTATTCAACACATGAATATATATTTTCAATTCAACACATGAATATAGATATTCAATTCAACACATGAATATATTTTCAATTCAACACATGAATTTATTTTCAATTCAACACATGATAATATTTTCAATTCAACACATGAATTTATTTTCTAAATTGGAATGAGGCCCAATCAATTACCATATAATGTTAATTATATGGATTTTCTACAACACATGTATATAATAGCAACGATAAATAATCAACCATCATCCAGAGTGCATCACTCAACTGCACAAGCATTAAATATAAATAATTAACGCTTACACAGTCTGTCAACCCATCGATTGACATACAACTAAACAATCAGGATTAGTGTACTTCAAATATCATCCCAATACCCGTGTGGGGTTTCAAATCAACAAACACACATTTTATTTGTGCAGTTGGGCGATGTGTAAAATTTATCGTCCCAATCAATATCAGTGTATATAAACAAATCGTCCGATTTGTTTATAAATATTTATTTTATATTCACGTTAAAAATTATATTTTTAACTATAAAATATTTTCCACTATAAAATATTTTATTTCATTCACCATCACACAATCAAATTTCACAACACAGCAATCAAACAAACAAGTCATCCATGGTCTGTGGACGACGGGTGTCGGGTGCTACTAAACACCGTCTGCATCCTAGTATATATTTCAAACTAGAAATAAATTAAAGGTGAGGAGTTCTCACTGAATTGCTAAACCAAACACCATGACTCTTCATATGTAGAAATCTTCGTCGTACTCGCCTTTTGTCACTTTCGTTGCCCGTATTCATATTTTTGGTCGGAGAAGGGAGGAGGAAGGCTGGTGGTTCGTTGGTGGTGGCGCAGGGATGTGGGGCCCCTTTGGTGGCCGGCGTGGTGGTAGAAGGGTGAGCGGGTTGGCTGCGTCGCTGGTAGCGCCGTAGGTTGTGAGGGGGGTGTGCTCGAACGCGCGAGGAGGAAGGAGGAGGAGAGCAGCGAGAGGGGGGTGCGGAGGTGGCGCCCCACCTTGAGGCAGGGGCGGACCAATCGGGGGGGGGGGGGGAATCGCGATTCCCTCCCTTTCTTGTTTTTTCCTCTGAAGGATAACGACCGGGGGGGGGCCTGTTTGACTAAGCAAGGGGAGAGAGGGTTTTTTTCATTTAATTATTTAATTTCAAAAAGCAACTTTTTATTTCGATCTCGAAATCGAACCCACCAACTGTCGTCCATAGCTAATTATCCCTATTCCGAACACAATGGGATATGTATCGTAAGCTGATTCGATCATTTCGATCAGTTTTCGTCAAAATCCAAATATAACTCTATATATTGAATTTGAACGCACATTTCAATTTACCGGGGCCACATACGGACTTTAAAAATTCCCGAAAAATATTTTCTAGCTTCGTATTGACGATACGGTCTTAACAAAACAAATTTCATCGAATTCTGAGACCGTTTGAAAAATGGTCATTTTCCAGTCGATTAAAATCAACTAAAACTGGTCAAACGCGTTTTCCTCTGCCACGCTCACCTATTGATTCGAAAAATTACGAATTTTGAAACTTAGCAATAACTTGACATCGTGGATCCAACAAAAGTGGTTTTGTCAAAAAACCGTGGTCGTTTGCAAAATTTCTATTTTTATGGGCCAGAATTCCATAGCAACTATTCTGAATTTTCAACTGGGCATAACTTTTTATCCCCGCTATAAAATTTCAATTTTTCGGATTCGTTGGAAATATATTCTCAAATAGATTCAAATATTTTTGGTTTGGCCAAAATCCGGTTTATTTTGAATCCTATACATTCATTTGAAATTTGAAATCGAATTTTCGAACTACCGCGCCATTTTCAATTCCTTTTATATATATATAAATAAATTTTTATATTCTAACATCGAGCTATATAAATATATACGTTCAAATTCTATTCAAAATAAATTTCTCGTCGTTATTATTTAAAAAAATTCATTTTAAATACTCAAAACTCATCAAAATTGCCAAAATAAAAAAAATTAATTGGCTCAGATTTCCGGGTTGTTACAATAATCCAATTTCATAACCACATTAGCAATTTTAATTTTTATAAATGAGTACTTACTTCGTCTGTTGTGAAATGATTCATCAAATCAACATTTATGTCTTTTGAGTCATTTGATCAAACATCTTGCATCATATTATCACAACCATCATGTTTATCGTCCAATTTATCATCATTCAAATACTCCATCTATCAAACGACAAAAAAAGTTAATGTATCAATTTGTAAAAGATGATACACAAGTTATATGGATAACAAGTTAAAACTTACATTGTCATTCTCTATTACAAAGTCGTCAAATTTAATGTCTTCAAAACTTGAAATTTCCAACGGAGCGGAAAAAATATCCTTAAATGCAATGGAAAACCCTAACCATTAAAAAAGCCCTAACATCATATTCTATAACATAATAGAGAACAATAAAAATCAAGCAATTATCATCTCTTTTTTATCTTCAACTTTCATCTCTATTAGGCACAAAAGAATATCTGCTTTTGTTAGATTTTCGAGTTTGAAATGGTAAAGAAGTACGTATTTTTTTAAAAGAGGTACGTTGGTGAATAACCGAGTGAAGGATTAATATATAGTGGCTAGAGGAATATAAGAAATAATCATTTGCATTAAATTTAGAAGGTGGCCGGAAGTGTAAACCGGGGTGTGAATAGTAGCACCCTTTATTATGCATGTACATTAAGCTTTAACATTACATTTAATTCTCACCGTATTTTGAGTGTCTTAGTAGGTTGCAATGGCATGCTTTGCTTATGGAGCCCGCTTTGCGCAAAATGCTAAGAAAAATAAGCAAATTTGCTTTAAAAACGCTAAATAAGGTACGTATCTCGGTTTACATATTATATTGGGTTGTTTTGTTTTATTTCCCCTATCTTGGGGATGCCTCATCGTGTAGATGAGATGTATATCGATATATATGTGTATATATATATTGTATTTGTAAAAAAATTCGGGCAAGCCATACAAAGGAGGTGCTGCCGAAATTTTTCGTAATTTTGGGTGTTAGAAATTTTGACTTTTAAAAAAAATTCTATAACTTAGTTTTCCTTCAAACCAATTTTAAACTATGTAAAGGTATTTGCAAAGTTACATACATAGACCCGATTTCTATAGATGCTTCCTTTTCGAGGACGAAAAGTGCTAAGTGGGGGAGAATGTAACGAACCGGTAACTTTGACATATTTAAATACAAGTTAAATTAAAATTTAACGATAAAATAAATATTTATATTCAGATGAAGAATTTGAAATTTTATCTATTTTGAACCCCTTTGAATCTTTAAAGTAAAAATGCCTTTGTTGTTTAAAATACGAACGCTAGTGAAACAAGAGTTATTACCATTTTTATTTCGGGTGCTACTATTCACAAATCTATTTACACTTTTGGCCACCAAAACTAAAAGCACCCCAAATATTTCAAAATTTCTCTACTGGCTACCGTCTAAATTAATAACCGAAAAAATGCAGAGACCACCAGCTTCTTTCTCTACACCATCGGATTAATGTAATCTGCGAATCACATACCTAAAATCAAATATTTCAACAAAAAATAAACATAATTGAAACGGCCCGAAATCCCCATTACGGGAAATCACGGATTGAGTTGAAAACAAGCCACATTAGAACGCAGACAGAAGAACATTTCATTGTTAATTACAACAATTCCATCAGAACACAGGAATATACATAGTATGAATCAATATTACACATCACAAAATATCAGAGATTTAAATTACATTAAATACATCGCAGCGGAAAAATAATACAAAACACAACTGAAAGAGATATACGGATACAGAGCTTTCCGGATATCATTCCAGCTGTAAACCAGGATCCTGTGAATATAAATCTGCAGAACCAAAACTACTAGCTGCCCGTGTCGAAAATAGGGGCACCCAGAGTTTAGGTTAAAACAATAAACTCCAGGTCAGTCATGTGACTGGTGTGAGAACTAAAACAGTTATTAATCTTTATTTTAAAGTTCGGTAAATCAAGGGACCACGCCGTATAACACGGAACGGGTTTCCTCCCAAAAATACCGGTGCATAAGACAACAGCGCAATGCTAAATAAAGAAAAATGAAGCTATTATAAGACCCAGGTCCCATCACACAATGCAACACAAACCAGAGGATAGGGTTTTCCCTTATAATAGCCAAAGCATGCTTGATACGTTTAGAAAAAATCATTTGATACTGTAATAAGTGTATAGTGTCAAAACAACTTCAAATATAAATGTATCAATCCTAGACGGCATGGGTACCATATATCATGTCGCCATACTAGGCTCTACAATCAAAACCGAAATGTCACGTATTTGGAAGTTGGATTTCCATCTGTGAACCGATGCAAGGGATAGTCCTCCACCGAATTCAAGTCTGTCTAGCCCAAGTCACAGGATCAGAACGCATCGACCCTTGGAGCCACATGGTCGGTCCACCGATGTGGATTAAAATGCCTGAACACTGCGTTTCCCCGCCCTTCGGGGCGTAAATGAGTCCAATGACTCCGTCGGTCCTAGATCGACCGATATATACAAGGCGCCTCGCAATAGCAACAACCACACAGGTGAAAAGTATATAAATGTTAGCCAGTTTAAGCACTGACACCACCACTAGCTAGAAAGAAACGCATGCCCTCCCTGGATCCTTCTCCCGTTTCTGGTTCACAACCGGGGTGTGGGGCTCGCGAATCAACGCTACACAAAGCTATGCCACACAGGCCGTGCTTTGATTATCAACCACAAGACTCTGCTTTTCAACAAAAGCCTTGATCATTTTCCACTTAGGCATGCCACACAGGCAATTCACTCCATGCGATTGATATCCATCAATATATAACCCCTGAGCTCGTACGTCTCAGAGAAGGGCGTTAAGCAAGAGAATAAATTCTCCACCACTAAATAGAGATATATTTAATAGAAATCAATCACACAGAATAAAATCCAATGTCCGACATACAGTCAATTTACAAGTCCGTTCTGGGTCTGAATGAAACCGGAGGCACCTTGTACCTCGAATATCCATCGATCTCCAAGTACGTCTGGACGATCACCAACTGATTCCCTCCTCTTGGGTGTACAGCCCAATCAAGATCATCAGCAATCACCCAAACGATGTGAAGACCTCCGGTCTTCGACCACCGTCTTCATCCTCGACACCACGTCGAATCAGTTATTCAAAATGGGATAAACCCGGTCTTTCTGAATAACTCGCGTATATAATAAACAAGTGTTACACAAACACAACATACGCCTCATTCCAATTCAGAATATTCTTTTATTCCAATATCCTTATACTTTGGGAAAGGTTCCCATTAATTTTATCAAAGATAAATTCTTTAAATTTATTCTTTAATCTCCTTTTTAATATCGATTCAAACTAGTCGGGATTAGCGAACCACACCGAACTAATCATTTACTTTATTTCCCAATCCCAACCTACTCATCCTATGAAGTAAAACTGGTCATACTTCATATCTAACACCACGGTGTTATCGGTAAATTCAATTACCATTTCACGTTCAAATCTAATTAAAGATTTAACTATCGCCTGGAGAAAAACTGGTGATACTCCATTCTCGATCATTTCAATCTAATTAAAGATTCATTAAAACTCCACTTGGTTTTAATCTTCCCAAAAATCAATATTAATGATTGTTTAACTTGGGAAATCACCTTCTATCTTTAACTGGGTTAAAGAACCAATGTCATTTAAAACATGGTTCACTATAAACCCAAAATCACATTCCATTAATTATCGGGTTAAAGAACAAGTGTTATTTAAAACATCGTTCACGATAAACCCAAAAATTAATTCAAATTCAATTCCAATTAAATACCATTTAATTGGTACACTTCATTAAATCTAAATAAAAAGATTTAATCTTTTTCTCAACTGGGTTTAAGAACAGTATTAATGAAGATACCATTCACGACAAACCCAAATCACATTTGATATTAAATACAAGGCTCTGAATAGAAAATATATCGGCTTATATTCAATATCAAATTCTACGACCAATAAATGTCGTATTGGAAATAACGATATAAATATATCTTTCAAATTTCCATAACAATATCTGTATAATCACTAAATCCAACATCGAAATATTCCAAAGACAATTTCAATTCAAATCCACTCCAATTCAATTATTGGAAACTTCTGGTTATTTTCAAAACCATTTCAAATCCAATTCATTTATTTAAAAATAAATAAATTACTATTCTAGTTCAAAACTAGTTCATTTCGATAAAAATCTATTTTTACCTTTTTAAATATGGAAATTTTCATCGCAATCCTTCACAAAGCATTTCTTATGATTTTACACAAATTATTACTATTTTTAACAATTTTATCAAACACCACACCGAAGTAATCATTTATTTTATTTCCCACTCCCAACCTATTCATCCCATGAAGTAAAACTGGTCATACTTCATATCTAACACCACGGTGTTATCGGTAAATTCAATTACCATTTCACGTTCAAATCTAATTAAAGATTTAACTATCGCCTAGAGTAAAACTGGTGATGTAATGACCCGAAAATCCGGTCCAATTTGAGCTGACCGAAAACACAAGTCCAACCCCAAATTAAACTGAAAATCAGGAAATTAATAGAAAGAAAACAGAGGGTAAGGAAAGATAAGATAGAAACTTAGAATAGAAGAAGAAGAAGAACACAACATCAGAGTAACACGAACCTCACAGCGGAACGAATAACATATAATAGATAACATATCTTTAAAATATACATCTGTACTCGAATATACATCATTATCACAGTACACCACTTACAACACAGCGGAAATAAACAATAGCTATATGATCCTGAAGCCTCCTGGTCCAGCTCTTCAAGTATCTGTAAATCCTGACTACTTGACTGCCTGTACAAAATTGGGCACCCAAGAGTTTAGGGAAAACAACAAAATAAACTCCAGGTCAGTCATGGGACTGGTATGAGTAAAACAGTTCAAGCAGGTAAATGATATCTCATAAGACCACGCCGTATAACGGAACGGGTTTTTCCCTTATGAGAATCCAAATTATCTTTATATCAAAAACCTTTTGATATTATAATAATGTCTATCAACCACAATATAATAATCATCTAGCAGAAACGCTTTCATCTCACGTTCTACATATATAGTATACAATCAGAACCGCAAGCACGTATTGGGTAATGGATTTCCAACTATGACAAGGTATGGAACCACCTTTTGCTAGTGTACCTCTAGAAAGGAATACACTGGATTCAACAAGAACATCTTGCAACCCAGCCACACATGACCAACCACTCATTTCGCTTTAGTGTATCGAATGTATATCACCAACGATTGGGATCAGCAACCGTTTCCCGAATGGGACAGTATCAACAATAGATTTTTAGAAATAAATGAAACTCTAGATCAGGTGATTTATACACCCTACTTTGGAGCGACTGACTTAGCCATGCTACCTACCCGATTTCTGTCATTTACCGGTTGATGAGGCTAGAAGCTACGCTTTATCATCACACCAGATTCACTTCGAATGTCACATCGCCAAATCCATCAGATCACCGATTGACGTCCTCAACCATACATTATGTGTTAGCTAAAAGAAGTTTCCTTCTCCGCTTCCACTCTTGGTACGGTTGGAGAAATCAATATACGTGATCGTCTGGAAATACTCTGTCAGACATCCGTCCATACAAGTCATCCAGGAACAGGATGAACCGAAGGCACTATTCAATACATCCATCTTAGACACTGTTATCTAAGACTTATACAATAGCCCTTGCACTTTATTCCGTCTTCAATTATCTTTGGCATATATGATTCGCAACGCTTATGCCAATACAGAGTGGTTCTTTGGATAATAATCCAACCGGTCTCTCCATATTAACAACGTAAATTGGTCAAAACTTCGATAGTCTGTGATTTAACTATCGAAGGAAAATACGTGTGCAAACAACGATATCATTTCCAAATGGAAATTCTATCCATCAATCATATATATATATATGTATATATATATATATATATTTCCTTATTTTCTATGTTTAGAAAATATACGTTATTAACACTGGAAAACATTTCCATTGTTTATTTACATATCACTATTCTTTCACATCTATCAGACTCTAACTATAACTAACAAGAGAACAACTTCCTAAGTATAAACCCCGAAGGCCGAAACCAACATCAGATCGATACTCAGAAAACTATTCAACTTAACTAATCTCTAGTCAGTTTCTAATCTTGTTTAACTCTATTTCTTCAACTCTATACGATTAACTCTATTTGATTAACTCTAATTGATTTACTCTAATTCGAATAACTAATATCTGTTTTTACTTTATTTCGAATAACTATATTCGATTTAACTCCATTCGCTTGACTCTAGATCGCAGCGATCACAATGGTTACGCCTGATTCCCTTAGGAAACATCCGACCACCGTAGGCTATCTGCAGCCCTGCGAATTACGCTAGCAGTCGTGCTAAATGGTAACTTATCCTAAATAACTATGTCTGATTAACTCCTTTTTATAAACTACGTTTGATTAACTCCTTTTTTATCTCCTCAATTTCCCTTTTTAATCCTATTTAGTTTCCAACTAAATATTCCTTTCATAATTCTATCTATTTACTAAATAAATATTCCTTTATTCTATTCTATTCGTTTTATCAACATTTTTCCCTTTTATAAACTCTATTCGTTTTATAAACATTTTCCTTTTATTTACTTTCAAAATATTTCCTTTTTATAAAATCTGTTGATTTTATAAAATCCCTTTGTTTCAATATACATTGAAATAATTCTTTTTACATCCCAGGGTCTTTTTATGATATTTTAAAATATCGAATAACAAGGATCAATATCATTCTAACACACATTATCCATAACAGATTATATAACACATCATATATCATAATATATGAAAACAGTAAAATAAATGTTGAGGAATCCAGTCGGATCCCTCCAACCTGTTTCTCTGCATCACAGATGTTAAACGATATAGATAACATCACTTTCAGTTCTATATGATATATTCTGTTAAACAGAATCAATATAGAAATTCAACTAACTGACTAGCAGTTCAATCAAACAGTCAACACACAGTCAATCAGCTAATATCTAACAGTTCTAAAAATACAACATGAAAATATAAACTGTTCAGAGTTAGTGATATTTACTCACATTGGACGATCATCGTTAATAACGATAACCATCGATCGATTTGATTCAGACGGACAATTTATTTTGCAATAAATTGTAACAGGCTCCAATCCACTCCCAGTCAGTTCCATTGGGTAGTGTCCGTCCATACGATCCTGACGGATCTTGTTTCGCTGAATTCTGATCTCGTATGACTGAATTATAAAAATTAGAAGTTTACGTACTATTTTAAACCAAAATAAACTTAAGATTTCCATATATAATTTCATAGTTGGGCTTCACCTTCCTCTCTTGGCCCACATATAATTAAAACCCGTTGAACCCTTCTTCCTTCTTCCCCTTTTCAGTTCGAACTCCAGCACATCCATTTCCACTTTGTTGCCACCTTCCTCCTTGCCAAACCTCCCACGGAAACAACCGAGACTTCCACCATTAATCCCCTCTTCATCTCCTCTTTCCGTCGATACCATTTTTGTCCACTTCGATCACCAATTATAACCGGCGATTCCCAATTGAAACTCACGGTTACTGTACCAGTTCTGACCCCCTTTCGCCGCCAATATCTCCTCCACCGTTTCACGATTCCACAATCCGATTTTACCATCTACTTCTCCTTCGAAATCTCCTCCATACTAACCCCATTTCCATGAACTCGCAATACAACACCCAGTCGCGACATCGAAGTCCCTGGAGCACTGTACAACTGTCGTGCGACACTTTCGAGCACGAATCTTCACCACAGTTTCACACGAGTTGCTGGACGACCTCACAATCACCAAAACAATATTGAATTCGTGAGTTACATCCCCAAATCCAAGAATTTCTTAACCCTAAAACCAAAATGACGGCGCTGGGTTTGAACCCATCGACAGAAACTTCAGTGAACCCCTCAACAAGTACACCAACATGTAGAGAATTGTAGCAGGAGTTCAAAGATACTTGTTTTGCAATTTAAAGGATTTCTATTTGAATTTTTGATGATTTTTGAGCTTGGGTTTTTCACTGTTTGAATTACTTCAGTGGCGGCTTATAATTTTGATCGAAGAAAATATCTGATTAGGGTTAGAGATAGTTAGTGGTGCATTTATAGAGCATTTAGATATTTTTCTCATTCATTATTTTATTCTAATTTAAGCAAACGTTATATATATTGTTAGAAATTCCTACAATTACATACGATACCCAAAAATCACCAAAATTGACATGCCACTAGAGTTTGACATTACAGTCCCAACGAAACTGGTTTCGTCGAATTCCGACTTCGTATGTTCACACAGCGTATTTTTAACTGTCGAAATGCTGACTGTTTCTCACTCTAAAAATCCATACGACCACACAGTGACTCTAAAAATCACGGAAACTGACATCTAGTAACTATTTGACATTGCGGATCTAACAAGATTAGTTTCGTCAAATTTCGACTTCGTTTGCAAAAGTGGCTATTTTTAAAGCTCTGGATGACCCATTTAAATATATAAATAAAATATTAATAAATTAATATTATCGTATATATTCACAGTGGAATACCATACAGCTCTAGAATATTCCTATATGAATTTCTAACTTGATATTTCAATCTGGGTCAACCCGATATTCGATTTATATTGAAATTCCTTTTTAAAATATAAATAATTCCTTTATAAATTATAAAGGAATTCCACAACGACTTTTCTGAAATTTGATTTGGACATAAATCAAAATCTACACGATGAAATCCCGATTTTTCTCTTCCACTAGAAAGATATACTCCACCAGCTCCACACGTTTCTTGTTTCACAGAAATCCGATTTAAAACGAACTCTGTATATTCAGTTGAAGTTCGAATCGCCAAATAGCGAACTGCATCGCCATTTCGAGCTCGATTTTAATTATAATATAATTCTATGTTCAAACTGTCGTTTATATAATATATTCGTTATTCAAATTCAATTCCAAGCTGAATTAAATATCACAGATGATCCGGTTCACACCATATCGTCATTTCAGCCAATTCTGATTATTTTAGAATTAAATATATTATTTAATTTATTATTTTAAATTAAATATTCACCATTATTTAATTAAACCACCATTTAATTCACTATATCACTATTTATATAATTAAATAAATTAATTTTAATACCTCTGCAAATGCGGGTCATTACATTCTTCCCCACTTAAAATAATTTCGTCATCGAAATTGCTAAGGTAGAGAACGACCCTATCGACTGGTTAGAACATACTTGTTCACTTTTTAACTCCAGTTTTCAACTGGACCAATTTAAATTCAATTAAATATTAATTAATTCTTATCAATGCAAATTTTCAAAAATCTTGAAAATTTTCTAATGCCTTAACTCTTCGAAAAATTTCGCCAGCATCTCCTTTGTACTGGTCAATCGGTCAAACTCCCACTCGCCTCTCTGGGCCATCTCCAACCCAAAAGAAAATCAAACAGCCAAGCGGCTTGCCAATTCGGCTCATAAATCTTATATCCAATAGAAATATAAACTTGTACCTTTTGTCGGCATATCAACTCTATCACTTTCATATGCTATCAACTCAGCATATACCAATGTTATCCCAATCAAATTCCAATCTGCTTTTATCCACAACACCACCATTCGCTTATATCCGAGCCAAATATCATTTCAACTCGAGTTTCATTCTCGATTCCCAACTCTTAACTCGGTTATCAAATTTCACTTCAAATTTGAATCTCACAATCAAATTTGTCTTGATATCATTCTAATTCAATCTCAGTTACCACTTTACTGGCTTTACTTTAATTCAAATTTGCTTTCACAAATTCCTGTTAAATTTGTTTTTAATTCAAACAGTCTTTCCCTGGGAGTTTTCAAACAGTTTACTCTTTTCAAAAAAAATCAAATTTTCCTTTTGAACGTGTCACTGAGCCCTCAATTAATATTCCATTAGTTAAATCACTTCACTATTTCTTTATCAATATTTGTTAACCAAATATTTTCAATAACCATATTGGCCTTTTATGTTATTTGGAAAACATTTCCGAATATCGCCTTCCTTTATTTTCTAAACTTTGGAAAATATATGCTATTTATAATTGGAAAATATTCCAATTACTTATCTCTTTTCCGATCTCGTTTATTTCTATACTTAGGAAATATTCTTTATTATATTTCCAAGCTTACACTTATTTGGGTTAAAACGGATGTTGTGTAAAACATCGTTACGACAACCCAAATGCTATATTCAACTAACTCTTATTCAACATTGATCTTTGTAACAACCCGCATTCTACGCATCGGAGGATCGTAGAATATTTATTTCTTTCTTATACGAAGTCGTATGATCACGTAACTTTGGGAAACAACTATTGGGGTCATTTCCCACGTTCATGATTTTTGCCGATTTTTAAATGACCGTTTTGCCCCTAGCTGATCTTGTTTCGTCCATAACTTTTGATTGGAAAGGAGTTTTGACCTGAAACCACTTCCATTGGCTTCAGATGATGGTTTACCTTTCCGTAGTGTGGTCACATGCGAAAAACGGACTTATCGTTTGGGAGATATGGCTGAAATAAGGTTTGGAAGGTGAAAAACTGCTTAACCGGGCCAAATAAGGTGATTAGTAATTGGGCCCATAACCCATTTCGGGATTAGGGTTATGGGGAGGCTGAAATGAGTTAGGGTTTCATTTGATTTCAGTTTTCTAGCCTCCACTTACCTCTAAGAAACCCTAAAAATGGCCTCCAACCTCTAAATCACCTCCAAATCACTTTCTACTTGAAGATTGGGCTTAGCAACATCAAATCAAGAGAGATCAACACCAAATCAAGATTAGAGCTGCTATTTTGCATAGGGATTGGATCCAAATCAGAGATTATTTCATATCTAAAGTTTGTTTGTGGCTAAGGTGAGTGATTTGCATTGTTTTTCACTAATTATGGCTAATTATGGTAATTAGCGAAGATTAGCGAAATTATGGCTCAGAAAAATCTAGAAAAATTCCTAAAATTCTAAAACATCATTTTATGCTTCTGATATGAATTTGGGTTAATTTCGACTAATTTTTCAAATCCCGGAATTTGGGGGATTAAGGGGTGATTAGTGGAAATTAGCGAATTTATGCATGTTAAAAATTTGGAAAAATATTCATAAATTCTGAAATATTGTTTTAGACCTCTGTTAGAAAATTTGGGTAATTTGGTTAAGTTTTGCTAATCATACTGTTAGTTGTTCTTAAACATGATTAAGGGGAAAATATGGGTTTTTGTGTATGTTTGATCCGTTTTGACCTACCATATTGATGTTTTGCTGTTTGTGGATGTTCATACATGTTGCTATGACTGTATGGTATGCTTTGTGATTGTTTAGAACAATTAGATTGGTCGAAAACGTCGTCGAATGGCGTAAACAGTTTGTTGGAAGAAGTGCATGAAATAGACGGGATCGGATCGCAGGAGGGGTATCACGACCCAACCTGATCGTGCCTAATATCCACGAGTTGATCGCCTAAGTAAGCCACGAGCCGAGCTAGTATACGAGTCGTTCACGATCCAGCTATCTCCGATCCGTTCGCCTTTGAAGTCCTCCAATCTGAACTGCTCGCACACATGGACCACGAACCGGTGCACCCCACGACACGATTCGAAGAGAACACGACCCGATCCAGACGAGGTTGCACGAACCGAACCGATGGACCCGAAGCTTGGCCACGACCTGATCCGAATGGAGGAACTCGACCCGAACCAGTATGGTGACTGCAGATTGAACCAGGAAGCTTGAACGCGAGGTATGAGCTGTTAACTGAATGAAAACCGATCCGGAGGAGGAGACTAAAACCCGAGATGCAAAGGTAGTCCAAATGGAAGTTAGAGCTCAGGATCTAGATGGGAACCAATGAGTTCACTTCATGATTGGGCTTTGCTGCGGGACGTGTGCAAAGGGGTTGTCGGTATTCATAACTTTGGTTCACCACTGAGAGATGGATAGTGGGCTTGTAGTGATTGTTGTACGGGATTGGATTCCGTCATGGCCAAGAGTATTAGGTGGCCAAAGTAGTGGATATCGTATACTTTACGCACCGAGTGAGAGATGTGAGGATGGTTGCTATGCTTGACTGTTTGCCATCATTATGACATGCACACCCCCACCCCCGTATCTCTTACACTGTATGTTAGAGGCACCTTAGAGTATTGTACGGTATGTAGTGCTAACTCTTTGGTTGCAGGTCCAGGTTCAGGTATGATTGGATTATACCTGTTATTGTTCTGTTTTGTTGCTTATCGCTCACACCGGACTTTTGTCTGACCAAGAGTTTTATGTCTCCTCTTATTACTTTGGGTGCTCACACGAGCAGACTAGAGACAGGTTATCTGGTGATGCACGAGTAGCTGATCTGGAGGCGAGCAAGAGGCTTCCACGTATGATATATATATATAGATATTCTCCCTGTGTCGTTGGTGGTCACTACTTGGGCATTAGTAGTGTACCTCCCTTATCTTGCTTTTGCTTTTAGAGACAGTTTGAAAAGTTGTAATAATTAAATGATGTGGATCATAAGCTGTATTTTGGATTTCCGCTGCTATGATGATGATGGTTTTAGTTTTCAGCTTATGCACTGTCTCACCTGTTTTATGTCAAGTATGTTACTATTATATTTTATTCCATGCGCTGTGAGACATTCTATAGGTTCTTTGTTGTTTCTTCGCCTTCTTTCCTTTCTTCTGGCGACCGTCCCGTGCTAACTGGACATGTGTACAACGCACTTTTGGAATAAATGTTGGTTGGTGCGGGGCGGGCCGTCACACTTGGTATCAGAGCTCTAGGTTGCGTAGTTAACCTAGGGAATGACACTAGGGAGAGATAGTACGTATATGAGAGCGCGTATTTGTGATTATTTTGGTTTTCAAAGGCTATACCTATATATATTATTAGTATAGCTAAGGATGAAGTCGTACTGCACTGGCACCACTATGGAGATGGTTAATCGTTTTCTCTCTACAGATTTGACGATGAGCCGAAATTTGAGAGGTGCTGGTAGAGGAGCCAATAATGGGAATGCTCCTGACATGAGAACTATGTTCACTGACCTCATGAGAGAGATGCTTAGGGATACTCGGGGAGTCGTTCCTAATGCTGCTAATGGTGGTGGTGCAGTGGTGCAGGCGCCTAGGGTCGACTTCGTCAAGTTGTGCAAGGATTACACTAACCTTGGTCGGAAGCCGTTCCATGGAACAGAGTCGGCCACAGATGTTCAGGATTGGTTGGATAGCTGTGATCGTATCTTCGACGACTTGGGTATCGAGGATGCGATGAAGAAAAGGCTAGCGTCTCGTCAGTTGCAAGGGCGAGCGATGAATTGGTGGAATGCCATTAAGACAGCTACTCCAGAGGATCAAGTTACTTGAAATCAGTTTAAGACTCGCTTTTATGATAAGTTTATTCCAACTGCTCATAAATCAGAATTGTTCAGGAAGTTCTTGGAGCTTAAGCAGAATGGTAGGGCAGTCTCGGAGCACATCACAGAATTCTATACTTTATCGAAATATGGATGGTCCCTTATCGATACAGTCGAAAAGAAGAACAAGAAGTTCATAACTGGCTTGGATGGGTACTTGGGGGAAAGACTTATAAACCATATCGATGAGACGTTCGATTCTATTGTAGGAAAGGCATTAAGGTCAGAGAGCCTTTTCCCTAAGTCGAAGACCGAAGTTGCTATTGCATCTATAGAGGAGCCAAAGCCGCAAGCAGGCGGTGAAGGCAAGAAGAATTCTCAGAACAAGAGGAAGCAGAACCCGACCAAGGATGGTCAGAATAAGAAAAATAAGAAAGATGGCGAATGCTTTAGTTGTGGCCAGAAGGGACACTATGCCAGTGATTGTCGAGAAAAGCCTGGGGAAAGGAAGTGCTTTAACTGCGGCCAGGAGGGACATCACAAGGATGATTGCCCACAACCTCCTAGGGAGAAGCAGATTGTGAAAGCGTATGCTATCAACGTTGTTCCTTCTTCGTCGAATGCTCCAAGTGCGGCGCAGAAGGGAAAGGGTGTCGTTATAAAAGGTATGCTTTCTATTTAAGATGTTTCTGTTTGGGTATTGTTTGACAAACCCGAGATAGTCGATAGACCTCTAGTTGTGACGAACCCGATTGGTGGTTCGACTAGTTTTGGCATGATTTGTTGTAATGTGGTCTTATCGAGTCATGGATGTATGTTTGTTGTGATTGCTTTGTTGTGAGCTTTACTGGGTTTAGCATTATTTTGGGGAGTCGATCTACTCCAAAGGAATAGGGTGGTATTAGGTACCTACCTAGTGATGGCGATAGTAACTGGAGTTAAGGAAGCTAAGAGGTTATCGTTGTAATAAGTTCTAGTTGTCTCTGGGAGGCAAATGAGTACTCCAGTGCTAGATTGTTTTGCTAGTATCACCTCACGTGGGTTGTCCGAATTCGGAGGAGACGTTCCTTGGGTGCTTGTCTGATATTGGTTTATGACTTTGGGGCTTGTGCTTGGGGAATGTCGATTTCGACTAGGATGGTTTGCGTGAGGGGTAAATAGTTGTTGTGATTTTTCATTGGATGATATCTTGGTTCACTCGAGGAGTGATAGGCAGACGGAACATGATAAGACTGTTCAATGGTATAGACTGCCCAGAGTTAGACTCGATAGGGTTATGAGATTGCTCGACTGGGACTCGAGAAAGATGCAAAGTAATGGATTGTTTAGAACCCTATGTTGATGTTCTCTTTGGATAGTAAGACTTTGAAGGAATAGGATGTGTTCGTTGATCATGGAGGATACAACGAAGATTAGGGTAATTCAAGTTGGACTTGAACTCGTAAAAGGAAAATAGGTGTCCGTTGATCTTGGAGATGCAAAGAATAAGGAGACGACGACTCACGTTAGACTACAGTTTGTCGGTAATGGATACTCAAGACTGAGTCTGAGTTATAGATTGACTCAAGTTGGACTCGAGAAGGCTGCAAGGAATTGGATTCGGCTTGAGTTGAACTCGAGAGGGCAGCAAGATAATGGATAGACTTGGGTTGGACTCAAGTATTTTAGGCGGACTAAAAGCAGGGGTATCTGGGGACGCCCGTTACCTTGGATCCGTTGGACGTGATCTAGTTATCCTTGGAGGATAAACGTACGTTGGACGTACGGTAGTCCGTAGGGAGGCGGGGCTTCCATTGGCCTGGGATTGGTTGGACCAGTCAAGTAGGCATCGGTATATGTATGGAGGCTGGGCTTCCATTAGTTATTGATGTTGGTTGGACCAGACATACTAGAATCGACATATTGGGATTGGTTAGACCAGTCATGTAGGTGTCGATGTGTTTATGAATTTAGCAGGTGATAGGTAGGACTTGTTCGATGGATGTTATGGTTGCTATGTTGTTCCTATTTTTCTTCCCTTGAGTAGACTATCACCTGTAGGGTTCCAGCGATGGGGAACAAAGTGATTGTAGTAGGACTATGAGCCAGTGCAGTAGAGTCATCATGACTCGAGGGGCAAAGTGGACATAGCAAAGGATTAGTAAGGCTATGAACCAGTGCAATGGAGTTGTTATGACTTCATGGGGCAGAGTGGACATAGCAAAGGACTAGTGGCTATGGATCAGTGCAGTGGAGTCGCCATGACTCCATGGGGCAGAGTGATCATAGTAAAGGATTTGGGTGTGGTAATAGTTGCATTGAGTAGGAGGCATGCCAGTCTAGAGGTTATGTTTCTGGGTTGGAAGCAACTAGAGTATATCACAGGATATGATTTCAGACCTAAGAGTGAATTGGATTCAGAAACGTTAGTAAGCTTGACGATTAGATCGATTTTGATTGAGTGGATTGGTTCCAGTTAGAAGGACGATCCTAATCTATTGGAAACCATCTCTAGGGTAGAGATGGGTATCGATGGAAAGAGAATGATCAAGTAAGGATTTGATCGAGAAGGGTGGCTTCGAAAGCATAAGGGACTAGTTGTACCCAACGTAGATGGACTGAGAGATGAAGTGCTTAGAGCATATCATCACCCGAAATTGACTATACATCCCAGTGGTAACAAGATGTATTGAGACATGGAGCAGATCTACTACTGGGAAAGGATAAAGAAAGGCGTTGGGAAGTTTATGTCCAAGTGCATGAATTGCCAGTTAGCTAAAGCTGAGCAAAAGAAGCCTAGTGGTTTGTCACAACCATTGGAAATAAGTCTCAAATGGATTATATTGATAGTTACCAAGGACTAGGTCAGGTCATGATGGTATTTGAGTGAATTGTATATTAGAGAATGAAGGCTACCCAAGATAGGCAGAAGACTTATCTCGATAAGAGACGAAGAGATTTGGAATTCTTCGTTAATGACTTGGTGTTTGTCAAGATCTCTCCATTGAGAATGTGATTCGGATTGGTTGGAGAGGTAAGTTAGCACCAAGATTTGTTGGCCCATTCCCAGTCCTCGAACAAGTTGGGAATTTGGCGTATGAAGTAGAGTTACCTGACAAGACGGCGGGAGTTCACAACGTGTTTCATGTTTCCCAGTTAAGGAAGTTTGTGCAAGACCCTAATGTGGCTATTTCACCAGATCAGTTGGACGATATCGAGGTTGAACCCAAGGCGGTTGAGAACCGCAAGCCTATGCGTATTGTTGGGAACGATACGAAGCAGCTTCGAAGGAAGGCGGTGAAACTAGTCAAAGTCCAGTGGGGTGAGAATGAAAAAGACTGTACTTGGGAAACAGAGGAAGATATAAGGAAGAAGTATCCAGAACTCTTTGCCTGGTAAGGTTTTGGTAGTGATAGTTTCTTCCCTTGTTAGTAAACCGCATGCTAGGATAGACTTGTTTTGCATGTTGATTGTTGTTTTGGGGCTGATAGGCATGCGGGACCCTTTGTGTGTTTTGGTTAGGGAATTTCGGGGGCGAAATTTCTTAAGGGGGGGAGAATGTAACAACCCGCATTCTACGCATCGGAGGATTGTAGAATATTTATTTCTTTCTTATACGAAGTCGTATGATCACGTAACTTTGGGAAACGACTATTGGGGTCATTTCCCATGTTCGTGATTTTTACCGATTTTTAAATGACTGTTTTGCCCCTAGCTGATCTTGTTTCGTCCATAACTTTTGATTGGAAAGGAGTTTTGACCTAAAACCACTTCCGTTGGCTTCGGATGATGGTTTACCTTTCCATAGGGTGGTCACATGCGAAAAACGGACTTATCGTTTGGGAGGTATGGCTGAAATAAGGTTTGGAAGGTGAAAAACTGCTTAACCGGGTCAAATAAGGTGATTAGTAATTGGGCCCATAACCCATTTCGGGATTAGGGTTATGGGGAGGCTGAAATGAGTTAGGGTTTCATTTCATTTCAGTTTTCTAGCCTCGACTTACCTCTAAGAAACCCTAAAAATGGTCTCCAACCTCTAAATCACCTCCAAATCACTTTCTACTTGAAGATTGGGCTTAGCAACATCAAATCAAGAGAGATCAGCACCAAATCAAGATTAGAGCTGCTGTTTTGCATAGGGATTGGATCCAAATCAGAGGTTTTTTCAGATCTAAAGTTTGTTTGTGGCTAAGGTGAGTGATTTGCATTGTTTTTCACTAATTACGGCTAATTATGGTAATTAGCGAAGATTAGCGAAATTACGGCTTAGAAAAATCTAGAAAAATTCCTAAAATTCTAAAACATCATTTTATGCTTCTGATATGAATTTGGGTTAATTTCGACTAATTTTTCAAATCCCGGAATTTGGGGGATTAAGGGGTGATTAGTGGAAATTAGCGAGTTTATGCATGTTAAAAATCTGGAAAAATATTCATAAATTATGAAATATTGTTTTAGACCTCTGTTAGAAAATTTGGGTAATTTGGTTAAGTTTTGCTAATCATACTGTTAGTTGTTCTTAAACATTATTAAGGGGAAAATATGGGTTTTTGTGTATGTTTGATCCGTTTTGACCTACCATATTGATGTTTTGCTGTTTGTGGATGTTCATACATGTTGCTATGACTGTATGGTATGCTTTGTGATTATTTAGAACAATTAGATTGGTCAAAAACACCGTCGAATAGCGTAAACAGTTTGTTGGAAGAAGTGCCGGAAATAGACCGAATCGGATCGCAGGAGGGGTATCACGACCCAACCTGATCGTGCCTAATATCCACGAGTCGATCGCCTAAGTAAGCCACGAGCCGAGCTAGTATACGACTCGCTCACGATCCAGCTATCTCCGATCCATTCGCCTCTGAAGTCCTCCGATCTGAACTGCTCGCACACATGGACCATGAACTAGTGCACTCCACGACACGATTCGAAGAGAAGACCACGACCCGATCCAGACGAGGTTGCACGAACCGAACCGATGGACCCGAAGCTTGGCCACGACCCGATCCGAATGGAGGAACTCAACCCGAACCAGTATGGTGACTGCAGACTGAACCAGGAAGCTTGAACGCGAGGTATGAGCAGTTAACTGAATGAAAACCGATCCGGAGGAGGAGACTAAAACCCGAGATGCAAAGGTAGTCCAAATGGAAGTTAGAGCTCAGGATCCAGATGGGAACCAATGAGTTCACTTCATGATTGGGCTTTGCTGCGGGACCTGTGCAAAGGGATTGTCGGTATTCATAACTTTGGTTCACCACTGAGAGATGGATAGTGGGCTTGTAGTACGAGATTAGATTCTGTCATGGCCCAGAGTATTAGGTGGCCAAAGTAGTGGATATCATATACTTTACACACCGAGTGAGAGATGTGAGGATGGTTGCTATGCTTGACTGTTTGCCATCATTATGACATGCACACCCCCACCCCCGTATCTCTTACACTGTATGTTAGTGGCACCTTAGAGTATTGTGCGGTATGTAGTGCTAACTCTTTGGTTGCAGGTCCAGGTTCAGGTATGATTGGATTATACCTGTTATTGTTCTGTTTTGTTGCTTATCGCTCACACCAGACTTTTGTCTGACCCAGAGTTTTATGTCTCTTCTTATTACTCTGGGTGCTCACACGAGCAGACTAGAGACAGGTTATCTGGTGATGCACGAGTAGCTGATCTGGAGGCGAGCAAGAGGCTTCCGCGTATGATATATATATATAGATATTCTCCCTGTGTCATTGGTGGTCACTACTTGGGCATTAGTAGTGTACTTCCCTTATCTTGCTTTTGCTTTTAGAGACAGTTTGAAAAGTTGTAATAATTAAATGATGTGGATCATAAGCTGTATTTTGGATTTCCGCTGCTATGATGATGATGGTTTTAGTTTTCAGCTTATGCACTGTCTCGCCTGTTTTATGTCAAGTATGTTACTATTATATTTTATTCCATGCACTGTGAGACATTCTACAGGTTCTTTGTTGTTTCTTCGTCTTCTTTCCTTTCTTCTGGTGACCGTCCCGTGCTAACTGGACATGTGTACAGCGCACTTTTGGAATAAATGTCGGTTGGTGCGGGGCGGGCCGTCACAATCTTCGAGCCTGAAATCTTACTATTTATTTGTTAATAATGAAATCAATCAAGTTGGGGTATAACTACCTCTCAGACCTTGACTGAATAACATTTATAACGTCAAAACAGATATGACTACTTACTCAAATAATCAATACCATACAACTAATTATTCACTTTTAAACACGTATACGCTTCCTCTTTCTATTCTTACTAGATTTTATTCTTAGTCTTCCTTTTTGATTTTACTATTCTATTTCTAAGTTCGTTTCCTTATCGACTTCTATATATATATCGATACGTTGATTTCTAACTATCAAATTATCTTAAAAATATTCTAACTCCTTAAATTCTCGGAAAAATTCGCCATAACCTCCTTTGTACCAGGAGCATCGGGATATTTCAAATAGCCTCCCATGGCCCTCACCAATCCGAAAGAAAACGAAGAAGCCAAGCGGCTAGCCGATACGGCGCATAAAATCTCATATATGAATTAAATACATACCTTTTTGTCGAGCATTCTATTTATATACCTTCATACCTATCTCATGTATATTTATACCTGCCCAATCTATTTTAACTATACATGATCGTTTTAACTCAATTTGTTAATTACCTCTTTAGTCTATTTCACTTTTATATTTGAACATGACATGTTCAAATATATTTTAACTTGCTTATTAACTAATTTGAATCCAAATTTAAAATTTAAGTTCTATATTCGATTTCGAATATCCATTTACAAATCCAATTCACCTTTCAAAGTTCAACTTCAAATTCAAAACTCGATTAACTAATTCCTCTTCGACTTAGTTAATTCTATTCAATCTCTATTCAAATTTTATATTATAAATCCCATTTGAATTTCTATATTCAAATTCTATATATCAAATTCTATATTATAAATCCCATTTGAATTTCTACACAACTTGTCTTTCCCAAAACAAATTCAAAATAGTATCTTTGGTAGTAATTCGTCACTTACAACTCGAAAATAAATACTGATGATGCAGCTGTCATCATCGGAATCTATTTTCCAGCGATCGAAGTGAGTTCAATACTATAAAACCATTTCTAACATTTCCCCTTTGAAATTCATTTCAAAATATGATTCACACTGCTTGTAAAACAATTTAAAATCTCCCAGGATCTTAAATTTTCCTTATTCTTAATCCAAATCCATTTACAAACACTTATCCAATTTCCCAGAATTTTAATTCAATTTCTGATTTAAATTTCAGATTGAACTCATCTGATTTCACGTATTTTACTTATATGAATTCTGATTGGTTATTTACATAACCATCTTACTTTATAATCTTTACTCGATTATAATAACAACCAATATATCTACTATATTATAATTTTGACATATATATATCTTCTCTATATCAAGATATACCTTGGGTAAACTTATTTTTATTTACCCTCTTTTCAAAACATATCGTGACGACCCATCGTATTCGAGTGTTTAGTAACTCCTACCGATACAGTGGATCAAACTGATCGACCAGAACCCATAAACTACTCAACCAATAAATCTTCACAATATAAAATTATTTTTATATCATCTACAAATACGTTCACTCGTATATATACACTCAACTCAATCTAGGGTATTACTAACCCCATCTCTACTGAGTTACGCCACAGAGCCAAGGTAATTCACTTAACTTAAGCTCTGATACCAACTGTAATGACCCGAAAATCCGTTCCAATTTGAGCTGACCAAAAACACAAGTCCAACCCCAAATTAAACTGAAAATCAGGAAATTAATAGAAAGAAAACTGAGGGTGAGGAAAGATAAGATAGAAACTTAGAATAGAAGAAGAACACAACATCAGAGTAACACGAACCTCACAGCGGAATGAATAACATATAATAGATAACATATCTTTGAGATATACATCTGTACTTGAATATACATCATTATCACAGTACAACACTTACAACACAGCGGAAATAAACAATAGCTATATGATCCTGAAGCCTCCTGCTCCAGCTCTTCAAGTATCTGTAAATCCCGACTACTTGACTGCCCATACAAAATTGGGCACCCAAGAGTTTAGGGAAAACAACAAAATAAACTCTGGGTCAGTCATGGGACTAGTATGAGTAAAACAGTTTAAAACAGTTCAAGCAGGTAAATGATATCTCATAAGACCACGCCGTATAACGGAACGGGTTTTTCCCTTATGAGAATCCAAATTATCTTTATATCAAAAACCTTTTGATATTATAATAATGTCTATCAACCACAATATAATAATCATCTAGCAGAAACGCTTTCATTTCACGTTCTACATATATAGTATACAATCAAAACCGCAAACACGTATTGGGTAATGGATTTCCAACTATGACAAGGTATGGAACCACCTTTCGCTAGTGTACCTCTAGAAAGGAATACACTGGGTTCAACAAGAACATCTTGCAACCCGGCCACACATGACCGACCACTGATTTCGCTTGAGTGTATCGAATGTATATCACCAATGGTTGGGATCAGCAACCGTTTCCTGAATGGGACAGTATCGACAATAGATTTTTAGAAATAAATGAAACTCTAGATCAGGTGATTTATACACCCTACTTCGGAGCGACCGACTTAGCCATGCTGCCTGCCCGATTTCTGTCATTTACCGGTTGATGAGGCTAGAAGCTACGCTTTATCATCACACCAGATTCGCTTCGAATGTCACATCGCCAAATCCATCAGATCACCGATTGATGTCCTCAACCATACATTATGTGTTAGCTAAAAGAAGTTTCCTTCTCCGCTTCCACTCTTGGTACGGTTGGAGAAATCAATATACGTGATCGTCTGGAAATACTCTGTCACACATCCGTCCATACAAGTCATCCAGGAACAGGATGAACCGAAGGAACTATTCAATACATCCATCTTAGACACTGTTATCTAAGATTATACAATAGCCCTTGCACTTTACTCCGTCTTCAATTATCTTTGGCATATATGATTCGCAACGCTTATGCCAATACAGAGTGGTTCTTTGGATAATAATCCAACCGGTCTCTCCATATTAACAACGTAAATTGGTCAAAACTTCGATAGTCTGTGATTTAACTATCGAAGGAAAATACGTGTGCAAACAACGATATCGTTTCCAAATGGAAATTCTATCCATCAATCATCAATCATATATATATGTATGTATATATATATATATTTCCTTATTTTCTATGTTTAGAAAATATACGTTATTAACACTGGAAAACATTTCCATTGTTTATTTACATATCACTATTCTTTTACATCTATCAGACTCTAACTATAACTAACAAGAGAACAACTTCCTAAGTATAAAACCCGAAGGCCGAAACCAACATCAGATCGATACTTAGAAAACTATTCAACTTAACTAATCTCTAGTCAGTTTCTAATCTTGATTAACTCTATTTCTTCAACTCTATACGATTAACTCTATTTGATTAACTCTAATTGATTTACTCTAATTCGAATAACTAATATTTGTTTTTACTTTATTTCGAATAACTATATTCGATTTAACTCCATTCGCTTGACTCTAGATCGCAACGATCACAATGGTTACGCCTGATTCCCTCAGGAAACATCCGACCGTCGTAGGCTATCTGCAGCCCTGCGAATTACGCTAGCAGTCGTGCTAAATGGTAACTTATCCTAAATAACTATGTCTGATTAACTCCTTTTTATAAACTACGTTTGATTAACTCCTTTTTTATCTCCTCAATTTCCCTTTTTAATCCTATTTAGTTTCCAACTAAATATTCCTTTTATAATTCTATCTATTTACTAAATATATATTCCTTTATTCTATTCTATTCTATTCGTTTTATCAACATTTTTCCCTTTTATAAACTCTATTCATTTTATAAACATTTTCCTTTTATTTACTTTCAAAATATTTCCTTTTTATAAAATCTGTTGATTTTATAAAATCCCTTTATTTCAATATACATTGAAATAATTCTTTTTACATCCCAGGGTCTTTTTATGATATTTTAAAATATCGAATAACAAGGATCAATATCATTCTAACACACATCATCCATAACAGATTATATAACACATCATATATCATAATATATGAAAACAATAAAATAAATGTTGAGGAATCCAGTTGGATCCCTCCAACCTGTTTCTCTGCATCACAGATGTTAAACGATATAGATAACATCACTTTTAGTTCTATATGACATATTCTGTTAAACAGAATCAATATAGAAATTCAACTAACTGACTAGCAGTTCAATCAAACAGTCAACACACAGTCAATCAGCCAATATCTAACAGTTCTAAAAATACAACATGAAAATATAAACTGTTCAGAGTTAGTGAGATTTACTCACATTGGACAATCATCGTTAATAACGATAATCATCGATCGATTTGATTCAGACGGACAATTTATTTTGCAATAAATTGTAACAGGCTCCAATCCACTCCCAGTCAGTTCCATTGGGTAGTGTCCGTCCATACGATCCCGACGGATCTTGTTTCGCTGAATTCTGATCTCGTATGACTGAATTATAAAAATTAGAAGTTTACGTACTATTTTAAACTAAAATAAACTTAAGATTTCCATATATAATTTCTTAGTTGGGCTTCACCTTCCTCTCTTGGCCCACATATAATTAAAACCCGTTGAACCCTTCTTCCTTCTTCCCCTTTTCAGTTCGAACTCCAGCACATCCATTTCCACTTTGTTGCCACCCTCGTCCTTGCCAAACCTCCCACGGAAACAACCAAGACTTCCACCATTAATCCCCTCTTCATCTCCTCTTTCCGTCGATACCATTTTTGTCCACTTCGATCACCGATGATAACCGGCGATTCCCAGTTGAAACTCACGGTTACTGTACCAGTTGACCCCCTTTTGCCACCAATATCTCCTCCACCGTTTCACGATTCCACAATCCGATTTTACTATCTATTTCTCCTTCGAAATCTCCTCCATACTAACCCCATTTCCATGAACTCGCAATACAACACCCAATCGCGACATCGAAGTCCCTGGAGCACTGTACAACTGTCATGCGACACTTTCAAGCACGAATCTTCACCACAATTTGGCACGAGTTGCTGGACGACCTCACAATCACCAAAACAATATCGAATTCGTGAGTTACATCCCCAAATCCAAGAATTTCTTAACCCTAAAACCAAAATGACGGCGCTGGGTTTGAACCCATCGACAGAAACTTCAGCGAACCCCTCAACAAGTACACCAACATGTAGAGAATTGTAGCAGGAGTTCAAAGATACTTGTTTTGCAATTTAAGGGATTTCTATTTGAATTTTTGATGATTTTTGAGCTTGGTTTTTTCACTGTTTGAATTACTTCTTATAATTTTGATCGAAGAAAATATCTGATTAGGGTTAGAGATAGTTAGTGGTGCATTTATAGAGCATTTAGATATTTTTCTCATTCATTATTTTATTCTAATTTAAGCAAACGTTATATATATATATATATATATATATTGTTAGAAATTCCTACGACCACATACGATACCCAAAAATCACCAAAATTGACATGCCACTAGAGTTTGACATTACAGTCCCAACGAAACTAGTTTCATCGAATTCTGACTTCGTATGTTCACACAGCGTATTTTTAACTGTCGAAATGCTGACTGTTTCTCACTCTAAAAATCCGTACGACTACACAGTGACTCTAAAAATCACGGAAACTGACATCTAGCAACTATTTGACATTGCGGATCTAACAAAATTAGTTTCGTCAAATTTCGACTTCGTTTGCAAAAGTGGCTATTTTTAAAGCTCTGGATGACCCATTTAAATATATAAATAAAATATTAATAAATTAATATTAGCGTATATATTCACAGTTGAATACCATACAGCTCTAGAATATTCCTATATGAATTTCTAACTTGATATTTCAATCTGGGTCAACCCGATTTCGATTTATATTGAAATTCCTTTTTAAAATATAAATAATTCCTTTATAAATTATAAAGGAATTCCACAGCGACTTTTCTGAAATTTGGTTTGGACATAAATCAAAATCTACACGATGAAATCCCGATTTTTATCTCCCACTAGAAAGATATACTCCACCAACTCGACACGTTTCTTGTTTCACAGAAATCCGATTTAAAACGAACTCTGTATATTCAGTTGAAGTTCAAATCGCCAAATAGCGAACTGCATCGCCATTTCGAGCTCGATTTTAATTATAATATAATTCTATGTTCAAACTGTCGTTTATATAATATATTCGTTATTCAAACTCAATTCCAAGCTGAATTAAATATCACAGATGATCCGGTTCACACCATATCGTCATTTCAGCCAATTCTGATTAGTTCAGAATTAAATATATTATTTAATTTATTATTTTAAATTAAATATTCACCATTATTTAATTAAACCACCATTTAATTCACTATATCACTATTTATATAATTTAATTAATTAATTATAATACCTCTGCAAATGCGGGTCATTACAGGTGATACTCCATTCTAGATCATTTCAATCTAATTAAAGATTCATTAAAACTCCACTTGGTTTTAATCTTCCCAAAAATCAATATTAATGATTGTTTAACTTGGGAAATCACCTTCTGTCTTTAACTGGGTTAAAGAATCAATGTTATTTAAAACATGGTTCACTATAAACCCAAAATCACATTCCATTAATTATCGGGTTAAAGAACAAGTGTTGTTTAAAACACCGTTCACGATAAACCCAAAAATCAATTCAAATTCAATTCCAATTAAATACCATTTAATTGGTACACTTCATTAAATCTAAATAAAAAGATTTAATCTTTTTCTCAACTGGGTTTAAGAACAGTGTTAATGAAGACACCATTCACGACAAACCCAAATCACATTTGATACTAAATACAAGGCTCTGAATAGAAAATATATCGGCTTATATTCAATATCAAATTCTACGACCAACAAATGTCGTATTGGAAATAACGATATAAATATATCTTTCAAATTTCCATAACAATATCTGTATAATCACTAAATCCAACATTGAAATATTCCAAAGACAATTTCGATTCAAATCCACTCCAATTCACTTATTGGAAACTTCTGGTTATTTTCAAAACCATTTCAAATCCAATTCATTTATTTAAAAATAAATAAATTACTATTCTAGTTCAAAACTAGTTCATTTCGATAAAAATCTATTTTTATCTTTTCAAATATGGAAATTTTCATCCCAATTCTTCACAAATCATTTCTTATGATTCTACACAAATTATTACTATTTTTAATAGTTTTATCAAGGCCCGTACAGTCGATTTTCATCAACGGCCATCGAACTGCACTTACAGCGACCTTTTCCAAATTTGATTTGGACATAAATCCAAATCCAACCGTTAGATTTCAAATCTCTAATATTCTTTAGAAAGCTCTTTTCGATACGAACCCAACAGTTTCGGTTTTAGGAGAATCCGACGGTCGGATCTCCCGTAATATCCATTCGAAGTCAATGGTCGAAATTCGCGAACTGCCGCGGCGCGGCGCGTTCTATTCAGGCCATTATATATATAATATATATTTTATATATTTCGTCGATTTCCTTTAAAAAGGTATTTTATAAATCGTTTTAAATTCGTTTTCGAAATGATTTCAACTTCATATTCAATTTCTAACCAAAATTGAATATTCCACATCATCGATATACAAATGATAATATTTTCAAAACCTTATATTTTGAAATTACCTTCTTTTCTATATTCATTATAAAAATGAATAAAATCGATATAAATGTCGTTCACGTCAAAATGGCGTCAATCTAATCAACACGTCTTTTATTCAACACATGAATGTTCATTCTATTCAACACATGAATATATATTTTCAATTCAACACATGAATATAGATTTTCAATTCAACACATGAATATATTTTCAATTCAACACATGAATTTATTTTCTAAATTGGAATGAGGCCCAATCAATTACCATGTAATGTTAATTATATGGATTTTCTACAACACATGTATATAATAGCAATGATAAATAATCAACCATCATCCAGAGTGCACCACTCAACTACATAAGCATTAAATATAAATAATTAACGCTTACACAGTCTGTCAACCCATCGATTGACATACAACTAAATAATCGGGATTAGTGTACGTCAAATATCATCCCAATACCCGTGTGGGGTTTCAAATCAACAAACACACATTTTATTTGTGCAGTTGGGCGATGTGTAAAATTTATCGTCCCAATCAATATCAGTCAAATCAGTGTATATATACAAATCGTCCGATTTGTTTATAAATATTTATTTTATATACACATTAAAAATTATATTTTTAACTATAAATATTTTCCACTATATAATATTTTATTTCATTCACCATCACACAATCAAATTTCACAACACAGCAATCAAACAACAAGTCATCCATGGTCTGTGGACGACGGGTGTCGGGTGCTACTAAACACCGTCTGCATCCTAGTATATATTTCAAACTAGAAATAAATTGAAGGTGAGGAGTTCTCACCGAATTGCTAAACCAAACACCACGACTCTTCATATGTAGAAATCTTCGCCGTGCTCGCCTTTTGTCACTTTCGTTGCCCGTATTCATATTTTTGGTCGGAGAAGGGAGGAGGAAGGCTGGTGGTTCGTTGGTGGTGGCGCAGGGATGTGGGGCCCCTTTGGTGGCCGGCGTGGTGGTGGAAGGGCGAGCGGGTTGGCTGCGTCGCTGGTAGCACCGTAGGTTGTGAGGGGGGTATGCACGAACGCGCGAGGAGGAAGGAGGAGGAGAGCAGCGAGATGGGGGGTATGGAGGTGGCGCCCCACCTTGAGGCGGCGGCGGACCAATCGGGGGGGTGGGGCGGCGGCAAATCGCGATTCCCTCCTTTCTTTCTTTTTTCCTCTGAAGAATAATGACGGGGGGGGGGGCTGTTTGACTAAGCAAGGAGAGAGAGGTTTATTTTATTTAATTATTTAATTTCAAAAAGCAACTTTTTATTTCGATCTCGAAATCGAACCCACCGACTGTCGTTCATAGCTAATTATCCCTATTCCGAACACAATGGGATATGTATCATAAGCTGGTTCGATCGTTTCGATCAGTTTTTGTCAAAATCCAAATATAACTCTATATATTGAATTTGAACGCACATTTCAATTTACCGGGGCCACATACGGACTTTAAAAATTCCCAAAAAATATTTTCTAGCTTCGTATTGACGATACGGTCTTAACAAAACTAATTTCATCAAATTCTGAGACCGTTTGAAAAATGGTCATTTTCCAGTCGATTAAAATCAACGGAAACTGGCCAAACGCGTTTTCCTCTGCCAAGCTCACCTATTGATTCGAAAAATTACGAATTTTGAAACTTAGCAATAACTTGACATTGCGGATCCAACAAAAGTGGTTTCGTCAAAAACCGAGAACGTTTGCAAAATTTCTATTTTTAAGGGCCAGAATTCCATATCGACTATTCTGAATTTTCAACTGGGCATAAGTTTTTATCCCCGCTATGAAATTTCAATTTTTCGGATTCGTTGGAAAGATATTTTCAAATAGATTCAAATATTTTTGGTTTCGCCAAAATCCGGTTTATTTTGAATCCTGTACATTCATTTGAAATTTGAAATCGAATTTTCGAACTACCGCGCCATTTTCAATTCCTTTTTATATATATAAATAAATTTTTATTTTCTAACGTCGAGCTATGTAAATATATACGTTCAAATTCTATTCAAAATACATTTCTCGTCGTTATTATTTAAAATAATTCATTTTAAATACTCAAAACTCATCAAAATTGCCAAAATAAAAATTTTAAATTGGCTCAGATTTCTGGGTTATTACAATAATCCATTTTCATAACCACATTAGCAATTTTAATTTTTATAAATGAGTACTTACTTCGTCTGTTGTGAAATGATTCATCAAATCAACATTTATGTCTTTTGAGTCATTTGATCAAACATCTTGCATCATATTATCACAACCATCATGTCTATCGTCTAATTTATCACCATTCAAATACTCCATCTATCAAACGACAAAATAGTTAATGTATCAATTTGTAATAGAAGATACATAAGTTATGTGGATAAAAACCCTACAAGTCAAAACTTACATTGTCATTATCTATTACAATATCGACAAATTTAATGTCCTCCAAACTTGAAATTTCCAACGAAGCCGAAAAATATTCTAAAACGCAATGGAAAACCCTAACCATTAAAAAAAATCCCTAACAACATAATAGAAAAAAATAAAAATCAACCAGTTCTAACATCTTTTTTATGTTCATCTTCCATCACTATTAAGCACAAAAGAACATCAGCTTTTGTTAGGGTTTAGGGTTTAAAATTGTAGAGAAGTACATGTTTTTCTTAAGAGAAGTACAGTGGTGAATTACTGAGCGAAGAAATAATATACGGTGGCCAGAAGAATATAAAAAATAATTATTTGTATTAAACTTAGGAAGGTGGCCGAAAATGTAAACCGAGGTGTGATAGCACCCTTTATTTATTTTGTAACTTAAATATTGATCTTGTAATTTGGTTTATAAAATAAAATATGCTTGTATTTAAAATCTAATTTAGAAATTGGACTGCTATTTATTTTGAATGGAATTTGAATATGCTTATATATGGATTATTTTGTAAAATAGATTTTTACATGAATGTTTTGATGATGATAAAAATAAAAAAAAGGAAGCTTTTACTTTACTAATCAACTTTCAGTTATACACATATTCGAGAATCTAACTTTGAATTATATCATATTTAATTTAGAATGGAAAATTTTGTCATTGGCAAATTTTATTTCAATATTGTAGTTTAATATAAATAGTGATTGATTTTTTTTGAAATAAACCGCTAAGTTTAAACTTATGTCACGGTGGTACCAATTGTAATACAGTTAATGTTGAAAAAAAATGATGAATTGATAATTTTAAAAGAAAGAAAATGAATTTATAGTTTTAATATTGAAATGAAATTTTATGTTAATTAAAATTCAAAAATTCGATGTCAGTTAAGTTCAACATTTTATTCGCTATCTAAATTTCAGCGTTGTTTATTCATAGTGCGCGTTCACTAAAAGAGTAGATTGTGCGTAAAACTGTTCAACGTTCATTTGCGCGTTCACTGCGTTGTCCATACATGACCATATAAATAAATAAATAATAATAAACAAAAGAAAACAAAAGAGAGAAATAATTATAATTTCCTTGATTGCGTTAGCAAACAGGGAAAGAAATAAAATGGTGAACACAAATTTGAACCATGCAATAATGGTAGACAATTTTCAGCCAATTTAACACCTATCTAAAATAACAAAGATCCTTCCTTCCCCGAAATAGTCATAAACGTTGCCTCTTTAATTTAAAATTTCATCTCCCCCTAAAAATATGGCAACAACAAAATCCTTCTGCACCTAGATTTGAAAGCACTGTTCAAGATTTAGAAATCTCTCTCTGTCAGAAACAAATATATGGTAACTGTAGACCAAGATTTGAAAATATACGGTGTGCAGAAAATCCAACGCTGGTTGGAATAAAATATTCATATCAGCAGAAATAAAAAGCGATCCTTCTTCCTTGTGTAACCATACTTTTTCTCCTGCAAATTTCGAATGCTAGGAACCAAAATCTCTCCACCTTTCTTCACGTGAAAACCTCCTACCCACTTGCTTCCACTCCTCTTCATTGCAGGCTCCAGCAACCTATTTTTCCTTCAACCCATTCTTTTTGTCTTCCATTTTACAGTAATAAAAGAAAAGCATGACTCCCACTTAGTTTCCATTTCCTCTCCCCTTCACGCATCAAACCCAGCAAGGCACTTGTACCCAAAAACTATTGCCGTACCTTCTCACTTCAACCATTCTGGTCTGGGCTGCATTGCAACCAAGTGTTGTTATCACCGGTCACCATTTCGTAACCACTTGTCGATCGAGACAGTGACACCTACACACTTGCTTCGCCGTTGCCGAAGTCCACAGGCTCCTCTTTTTCTGTCCATCGAAGCTGCGCTCTAGCCGAGCCGAGCCCAAGCACCGTGCCGCAAGCGAGTTTCCTTTTTGTTGTTGAAAGTCCACTTCTTACTTCCTCGCGCTGAAAAAAACCCGCATCGTTCACCTCACAGTCGCGCAGTCACTGATACCAACGCCGACCGTTCGCAAGTATCACCGCGTCCGTTTGCTGTCCTTCAGCCACCAGCGCCCGAGATTCATCGTCCATCAAGATTGCCTGTGCCGGTCACCCACACCTCATTCAACATGGTAGGCTTTTGCGTGAATCCCTTTTTGCAGTAAGCATCTCATTTATTTTTCCTTTGTTGCTTGTTAACAGTACTCATGCTTATACAAACTTAAGTGTATGTGTGTGTTAAAGTTGAGTACTGCTCCCTATGTGAGGATACCTGGCATGTATATATGTGAATATATGTATGTGTATCTTCCAGTTGGGTCTAGCTATGATCAATCATGTTTTGTGCCTCATCTAATCGAACCCACTCAAGTAGCTGCAACCTAAAGCTTGGTCGTTCTTGTTATCCATAAAAATATAGCGATGCTAAACGCATGTAGGGGCAAGTTACTGACTTTATAGACGCTGCACTAGTTGAGATTTGCCTCTGCGTACTACTGTAACAGCGAGACACACATGTGGATCTTGATGAGTGAGGTTGTGTCATTTCATCCATTTGTTAGTACATGTAAGGTCACACCTTTCTGTTATAAACAAAGATCTATATAGCTAAGTGGTTTGACGTGTGGCTAGTAACTGAGAGGTCACTACTTCAAACCCGGCTGTAGCACCTTGGTTTTGGTCAATTATTTAAAATGTTTTACCAATTTTATAAGTAGAAAGTTTAATGAAATCCCTATATAGCATAAAGAAAATTTTAAAAGTAATTTTGTTCAAATATTTACTTGAAATTTTTATGAAATCCAGTTTGTATTAAAAATAAGTTTTTAAGTGATTTTTGCAAGTTAACACCAAGTTTAATTTATTCTTTATAACTTTATGTTCATATAATGAATTCAATAATGTGACAAATTTTGTATTTAATGATTTAATGTAAGGGAGTTACGAAGATTTGATTAATTTTTCCCAAACATATTTTGATACATGATTTGTTAATGAATTTTGCCATGTAATATAAGAAGGATTTGCTAAAATAAAAATTATTAGGTTCAAGTATAAAAAGGAATATGTTTATTTAAGTCATGATGAATACGAGTTTGTTAACAAGCTAGAACTTAACAAATCACATTTTGATTTATAGCCGACGCTTAAAGTGATTTGGGAATTTATTATATGAAATGGATATGTCGAATCTAAGGTAAACATTGGTTTGAAATCGTTTTAACCATGAGTATAGAAATTTAACCAAATAAATGGGAATTTATTTAAATGTTAAATTTCGATGGGAAAAGCAATTCGGAGACAAGGATTTGGATTTGGATTGGATCAATAATATTTGAATAGAATTTCAATTTCATAGAAGTAATTTTTTTCCTTATTACTAGATTTTGTAAATATTTTTCTATAAAATGGTTTGATTACTTTAACTATATGAATTTTATTTTACTTTTCCAACTATTTATATATGTTTATACAATATTTTCGATTTAATATACATATATTTTTCCGGCTATAGGTATTTATACATTACTTTCAATTTAATATACATATACTTTTCTAACTATATATATGTTTATACATTACTTTCAACATACATACATTATTTTCAAAACTTAACTTTTCAAAATGTATTTTATAAGTTTGAATAAAAATCTATGTCCAATCCAATCTAGTGAATCCAAAGGATGAAGTATAGGATTTTCAAGTAATAACAATATTTCATGGAATTTGGAAGTTAAAACAATGGTTGACAAAGAATGGGGAATATTGGTTTTATTATCGAACCAATGACAAATGATTTGTGTAATTGATTTTGGGGAGAACTTGAAATAAATCGTTTTGCAATAATTGAAATATGATTTCAAATGTAATGGCCACGGTGTGAAATATGTAAACGTTTGGCTGTTAAAGAGACCAGAGTCGGTAGATGTCATACTCTCTACCAATACCAATACCACTTTAACAACTATGTACGCGGTGGAGTTCCAGAAAAGAAGTAGGATGGTATGGAGGCGATTACTGGATTTGAAGAAAGAGAACGCTGATGGATTAGCCTTGACCTTCGGGTCATAATTAAAATGACTAAAATAGGAGCCATGCCCGGGTTAAGTGAGGTAACACCTCTGATCGAACACGCTTCTTCGATACCATCTCTATTACTATGTGATTGATTTGGGGCCCCTTTTGATTATGGGAGTGTTGTACGAGGTGGGTGGTAGTGGCTGCTATGTGTTACCACCGACCCGGGAGTCGCAATCCGGTAGAATCCTACCGTGGGTATTCCTCATGTGCCTTGTCATATTATCCTTATTGAACCATATACGATTTTGATTTGTATAGTAAGTGCCCTCTGATGCCATTGGTTTATGGTGGGTTTACGTACTGTATAGACTAGGTATTATAAATGGTGTAGGGGTAAAAATGTAATCCTGCTTATGCTATTTTCATTATATTTACTTTACGGAATAGGCATTACAATAATAGTGTATTATTATATAGATATTAGTTTCGCGGATCCTTAGAGGATGGAAATCCCAAAACATCCTTTAAGTTATTGTACATTTCAGTGGACACTTCATTTGAGTTAACTCACTTATATGAGATAGTTAGTCCTGACTCGTGTATTTTGTTTGTTTTATTCCTTGCAAAATGCCCGGGTCAGACCGAGTATTTCAGCTTGGAGATTTATCTATTAGAGCCTGAGATTCATTGGAGATCCAGCCATCTATCTACCATGTCATGTGCAGTTATGCCCATCTCTGCTCACTACCGAATATTAGTATGGTTCTATATTCATCCTTCCGTTGTTTCTATAGTTATTCAGTACTCTGATATTATGTAAATTTAAAGATTTTGTAATATTGTATAAATTTTACTTCCGCTGTGAGATATTCTGTGTTCTATGTCGGTGATTCTGTGATGATTTTTATTCCAACTACATAAGCAATAACAATCTGTGCTTTTGAACGATTTGAGTTGGTTTAATTATCGGCGAAAACCAATCAAAAAGCCTAGTCGTTACAGGCCACCTTCTAGCTAGCTGGGGGCACGCCGGGAAGCACTACCAGAGGCACATTCAGAAGCGGGCTTGAGGGCACCAGTTCCTCAACCATCTCCTATAATGCAGTGGTCTTTGAGGTCGTCTTCGGAGATACCAAGCCACGACTCGTTCCCACCTTTGCCTTCTTCATTGGAGGTGAAACGGGGACAAAATGCAAGCCTTCTTCTCCAAAGAACACTTCCTCTTCGTTGTGTCGTAGCCATTCTCCTCCACCTGAGCTCCGACCCCCTTTAAGTTAGCTGGGGGTACGTCTGGAAGCACAATCGGTGCCATGTCACTGAAAGAAGACTTAGGGCACCAGACCTCTACCAGTTACCGCACTCTCACTACCGCCATCTACTCCGCGACCGCGGAATGATCTTTTAGGAGCAAGCCCACCACACTGGGAAAGTGGTCTAAAATTGAAGTCTTGGCACCATGGAAGTCATTTACGACATCCCCTGATGCTAGGGTTTCCTACATACAAGCACCCCAAAACGTGATGACAACCTTTAGTTTTATAACTAAAACCATCGTCATCGCCAACCATCGGCGCAACACCAGGATCGGATCAAAATTACGACGTGATTGGATTAAGAACCAAACCCCGGAATTAGCGACTCAACCATATATCCATGCCTTATGTGCGAATAAGAGTGGTCAGTCCGAACGGGTTCGCTTCTCGGACATTACGCCAATCAATTGCATTGCATCCGACTCCAATCCCAATCCAATCACGCGACATTGCCTGACGATCCAACTTGCTAAATCAGACTCCGAATTGAGGAGAATTTGGCAAGTACACAGACCCAGGGGAAGTTCTCTACCGATCTCTACACCGATATGGCCTCCACAAGACCCGAGACAGACCCCACCAGTTCCCGCACTGGCATCACCTTCACCACAACTAGTGGAGAAACCATCTTGGAAGCATGCCCATCTCGCGGAGAAGGCAATTGTAACAACCCGGAAAATCTGGGCCAGTTTAAAAATTTTATTTTGGCAATTTTAGCGAGTTTTGATTATTTAAAATGAATTATTTTAAATAATATCGACGAGAAATTTATTTTGAAAATAAATAGAACATATATATTTAAACGCGTCGTCGTTAGAAAATAAATATTTATATATAATTATAAATAGAATTGAAAATGGCGCGGTAGTTCGATAATTCGATTTCAAACTTCAAATGAATGTACCGGGTGCAAAACAATCCGGATTTTAGTGAAACCAAAAATAATGGAATCTAATAGTGAATATCTTTCCAACGAATCCGAAAAATCAAAAGTTCGTAGCGGGAATCAAAAGATATGTCCAGTTGAAAATTCTGAATAGTCGCTATGGAATTCAGGCCCTTAAAAATGGACATTTTGCAAACGACCTCGGATTTCGATGAAACCAGTTTTGTTAGGTCCGGGATGTAAAGTTATTGCTAGGTTTCAAATTTCGTAATTTTTCGAATCAATATGTGAGCGTGGCAAAGGAAAACGCGTTTGACCGGTTTCAGTTGATTTTAATCGACTGGAAATTGGTCATTTTTCCAACGGTCTCAGAATTCGACGAAACTAGTTTTGTTAGGACCGTATCGTCAATACGAAGCTAGAAAATATTTTTATGGAATTTATAGAGTTGTTATGTGACCCCGGTAATTTGAAATGTACGTTTAAAAGTCAATATAGTGATTTAAATGTAAATTAAACAGAAACTGATTCAAACGATCGAATCAGCTTGCGATGCATATCCCATTGTGTTCAGAATGGGGGTAATACGCTAGTGACGACAGTCGGTGGGTTCGATTTTGATTTCGAAATATAAGGTTACCTTTTTGAAAAAAAAAATCATCATAAAAATAATATAAATTTAAATAAACCCCCCCTCTCCTCAGTTTCTCTCTCCCCGTCATTTTATAAAAGAAATAAAAAAAAACTGCTGCCTCCGTTAATCGCCGGAGCACCAAGCGGCGCCACCGCTGGCACGCCCTCCCCACTTCAGCCGTCCCCTCTTCTTCTTCCCCCACCTCCTCCTTCTTCCCCGATTCCCTCCTCTATCGTTCGAACACAGCGCCCCAACCCAATTCTCGAACCCTAGTTCGTCGAGGCCAACTGCAGCCGCCCCCCCCCTTCGTCGAGCTACCAGACGACCGAAGCCCACTTCCACTGCTCCGCCACCCAATGGCAGCAACCACCGCGAGGGAGCGCACCTCGTCCCAGTCCAGATGGCGGCGACAGAAACCCCCCCCAGGTCAAATAACGGTAAGCTTTCTCTGATTGTTGTTAAATTAGAAAACTGATTTTTGTTAGCTTAGACAACTGATTTTTTTCCTTTGTTTTAAAACTGATTTTTACATAGATTTTTAAACTATAAAAGTTTCGATTTTTAAACTATAAAAGTTTCGATTTTTAAACTATAAAAGTTTCGATTTTTAAACTATAAAAGTTTAGATTTTTAAACTATAAAAGTTTCGATTTTTAAACTATAAAAGTTTCGATTTTTAAACTATAAAAGTTTAGATTTTTAAACTATAAAAGTTTCGATTTTTAAACTATAAAAGTTTAGATTTTTAAACTATAAAAGTTTCGATTTTTAAACTATAAAAGTTTCGATTTTTAAACTATAAAAGATTCGATTTTTAAACTAATAAAAATATGATTTTTATATATAGAACTTCGAAATAAAAATATGATTTTTATATATTGAATAGCGAAGTAAAAATTCGATTTTTACATAGGTAGTGAAAGCGGACAACGAAGATGACGAAGATGCGATAGCGATGAAGATTTCTATCAATGAAGTGCCGTGGAGCTAGGATAGCTATATGTGAGAATTTCTCACCTTTCAATTTATTTTTCTAGTTATATATATATATACTAGGATGCAGACGGTGCTTAGTAGCACCCGACACAATCGTCCACAGACCATGGACTTGTTTGTTTGGTTGCATAGCTTAGTTATATGATTTGATTTGAATTTGGTTGTTTGGTGATTTTGATTGATGTGTGAATGGCGTGGGCCTTCACTAGACCGGGGATAAGGCTAGGCCTTGTCCCGTTTCTAGTATCGTGCCGTTATGCCGCCGAAATTTTCTAAAATATGTTAGAAAAATAAAAATGTCATTTATTGAATAAATGAACTGAAAAGAAAATTCATGTGTTGGAATAAATATTTTATCGTTAAAAATATAGTTTTTAACGTGAATGTGAATAAAATAAAATATTCATTTACAAACCAGACGGTTTGTTTATGTACACTGATTTGACTGATATTGATTGGGACGATAAATTTTACACATCGCCCAACAGCACAAATAAAATATGTGTTTGATTGTTTGAAACCCCACACGGGTGTTAGGATGAAATTTGAAGTTCACTCATCCTGATTGATTAAATATGTCGATCGATCGATTGACAGGCTGTTATAAGCGTTAGATAACTATATTTGATGCTTATACAGTGTGGTGCACTTTGGTTGATGGTTGATTATTTTTCAAAGCTATTATATACATGTGTTGTAGAAAATCCATATAATTAACATTATATGGTAATTGATTGGGCCTCATTCCAGTTTTGAAAAAGAAATATTTGAAATAGAATATTTGAAAATAGGAATATATGAAGCCATGTTGATTAGATTGACGCCATTTTGACGTAAACGATATTTATATCGATTTTAAAACGATTTCGAAATGAATTGAATTGAAAACGATTTCGAAATGAATTGAATTGAAAACGAATTCAAATTGAATTGAAAGTGGATTGAAATGAATTCAAATTGAATTGAAATTTGAATTGAATAGAAATGAACTTTGAAACGAATTTATAAAGAAGAATTCAATTTTGCTTTGAATTGAAATGGAAGTTGAAATAGATTTTGAAATGAATTTTAAAACTATTTATATAATTCGTTTTGAATAGAAAATCGACGAAGTATATATTATATATATTATATATATAATATAATGGCCTGAATAGAACGCGCCGCGCCGCGGCAGTTCGTGAATTTCGACCATTTATTTCAAACGGACATTGCGGGAGATCCGACCGTCGGATTCTCCTAAAACCGGAACCGTTGGGTTCGTATCGAAAAGAGCTTTCTAACGAATGTGATAAATTAGAAATCTAACGGTTGGATTTGGAATTATGTCCAAATCAAATTGGTAAAAGGTCGCTATACGTGCAGTTCGATGGCCATTGGTGGAAATCGACTGTACGGGCCTTGATAAAATTATTAAAAATAGTAATAATTTGTGTAAAATCATAAGAAATGATTTGTGAAGATTTGGGATGAAAAACTCCCTATTTGAAAAGATAAAAATAGATTTTTATCGAAATGAACTAGTTTTGAACTAGAATTATAATTCTATTTATTTTTAAATAAATAAATTGAATTTGAAAAGGGTTTTGAAAATAACCAAAATTTCCAATGATTGCATTGGAGTGGATTTGAATCGAAATTGTCTTCGGAATATTTCGATGTTGGAATTCGTGATTATATAGGTGTGGTTATGGAAATTTGAAAGATATATATTTATATTGTTATTTCCAATACGGCATTTGTTAGTCGTAGAATTCGATATTGAATATAAGCCGGTATATTTTCTATTCAGAGCCTTGTATTGAATATCGAATGTGATTTGGGTTTGTCGTGAGTGGTGTCTTCACTAACACTGTTCTTGAACCCAGTTGAGAAATGATTAAATCTTTTTATTTAGATTTAATGAAGTGTACCAATTAAATAATATTTAATTGGAATTGAATTGATATTGATTTTTGGGTTTATCGTGAACAGTGTTTTAAATAACACTCGTTCTTTAACCCAATAATTAATGGAATGTGATTTTGGGTTTATCGTGAACCGTGTTTTAAATGACACTGATTCTTTAACCCAGCCAAAGATTAAAACTAAGTGGGGTTTTAATGAATCTTTAATTAGATTGAAAAGATCGAGAATGGAGTATCACCATTTTTACTCCAGGCGATAGTTAAATCTTTAATTAGATTTGAACGTGAAATGGTAATTGAATTTACCGATAACACCGTGGTGTTAGATATGAAGTATAACCAGTTTTATTTCATGGGATGAATAGGTTGGGATTGGGAAATAAAATAAATGATTATTTCGGTGTGGTTCGCTAATCCCGACTAGTTTGAATTGAAATTCAAAGGTGATTAAAGAATAAATTTAAAGAATTTATCTTGGATAAAATTAATGGGAACTTTTCCCAAAGTATAAGAATATTTGAATAAAAGAATATTCTGAATTGGAATGAGGCGTATGTTGTGTTTGTATAACACTTTTATAATATATACGCGAGTTATTCAGAAAGACCGGGTTTATCCCATTCTGAATAACTGATTCGACGTGGTGTCGAAGATGAAGACGATGGTCGAAGACCGGAAGTCTTCACGTCGTTTGGGTAATTACTGATGATCTTGATTGGGTTGTACACCCAAGAAGATGGAAACAGTTGGTGATCGTCCAGACGTACTTGGAGATCGATGGATATGCGGGGTACTAGGTGCCTCCGGTTTCGTTCAGACCCAGAACGGACTTGTAAATGGACTGTGTGTCTGACATTGGATTTTAGTCCGTGTGATTGATCTCTATTAAATATATATCTGTTTGGCGGCGGAGGATTTATTCTCTTGCTTAACGCCCTTCTCTGAGACGTACGAGCTCAGGGGTTATATATTGATGGATATCAAACGCATGGAGTGAATTGCCTGTGTGGCATGCCTAAGTGGCAATTGATCGAGGCTTCTGTTGAAAAGCAAAGTCTTGTGGTGATGATCAAAGCACAGCCTGTGTGGCACAGCTTTGTGTAACGTGAATTCGCGAGTCTCGCACCCCGGTTGTGAACCAAAAACGGGAGAGGACCTCAGGGAGGGCATGCGTTTCTTTCTAGCTAGGGTGGTGTCAGTGACCTACCAGCCCTGACATTTATATACTTTTCACCTGTGTGGTTGTTGCTGTTGTGAGGCGCCTCGGTTTGATCGGACGATCCGGGTCCGATGGAGTCATTCGTTGGCTCGTTTACGCCCCAAAGGGCGGGGAAACGTATTGTTCAGGCACTATAATCCACATCGGTGGACCGGCCCTGACGATCCAAGGGGCAGTTGCGGCTGTTCCGGTGGCTCGGGCTAGAGAGTCACGAATCGGTTGAGGACTATCTTTTGCCTCGGTTCATAGATGAAAATCCAGCTTCCAAATACGTGACATTTGCGGTTTTATTTGTAGAGCCTAGTATGGCGACATAGTGGGATGGGGCGCTCATGCCGCCTATGATTGATACTTATGATTTGAAGTTGTTTTGTACACTATGCACTTATTATAGTATCAAATGATTTGTTTTAAACGTATCAAGCATTCTTTGGCTGTTATAAGGTAAAAACCCTATCCCCCGGCTTGCGTTGCATTGTGTGATAGGACCTGGGTCTTATAACAGCTTCATTTTTCTTTATTTAGCATTGCGCTGTTTGTTTTATGCACCGGTATTCTTGGGAGGAAACCCGTTCCGTGTTATACGGCGTGGTCCCTTGATTTACCTAACTTTAAAATAAAGATTAACTGTTTTAGTTCTCACACCAGTCCCATGACTGACCTGGAGTTTATTGTTTTAACCTAAACTCTGGGTGCCCCTATTTTGACACGGGCAGCTAGTAGTTTTGGTTTTGCAGATTTATATTCACAGGATCCTGGTTTACAGCTGGAATGATATCCGGAAAGCTTTGTATCCGTATATCTACTTCTAGTTGTGTATTGTACTATTTTCCGCTGCTATGTATTTAAATGTAATTTAAATCTCTGATATTTCTGTGTAATATTCATTTATACTCTGTATATTCTTGTAATCTGGTGCATTGTTGTAAAAACAATGAAATGTTCTTTTAGATGCGTTCTGTTGTGGCTTGTTCTCGAACTATCCGACGCTTTCCTTTACGAGGAAGTTACGGGTAGTTACACGTGGTATCAGAGCTTTGGTTTGCAAGGCTAGAGAACAAGGCACATTAGAACCATACGAAAGAATTCATCAGATATTGGATTAGTAATATCCAACGAGAATGACTCGTTAGAGATGGGATCAGTAGTATCCTAGAACGAGTGTGAAGAGTATATTTTTAAAGAAAAAAAAACAAGTTTTGTTTTTGAAATTTAAATCAACTATTCGTATTTGATTATTTATTCTATATTGATCGGGACAATTCAGTATATAAAGAATTTGCATATACGCCTTGCAAACGTATATTCAAAGTTTTAATATATTGAATAGATATTGAATCACACTCTAGTCGCCCGGAGATGATGTTGATAATGACCATGGCATCATCAATATTTATGTTCGTGCTCCGAAGGTGTGATTTCTATATATTTCCTATTGACTGGTGTGAGAACCAAAATTAGATAGGGCTTATTGTTGTGAATTGGCATCAAAAACATGATTTTTGTATATGTATCAAAATTATCAATTTGAAACTCTAATTCACTAATTGATTGATGTTTGTGTTGTTTGCCTATTTGTTTGCTAATTTTGAACCATTTAGCCTAATTGAATTGTATTGAAAATTGGTCGCATTTGTTTGCATATACATGTATATCATTGAACAGGTCATAGCAAGGAGGCTAGAGCCGAAGAATAAAATTTGTTTGCCCGACAAATAGGTACATGTTTACTATATAATTTCCTGTTTTGTTTGGGTGATGATGATTTTATGAGCCTATTGGCTAGCCGCTTGGCTTTTTCTTTTTCTTTTTGAGATCTGAAGGACCGGGGAAGCTATTTGAAATTCCCCGATGCTCCCGGTGCAGGGGAGGTTATGGCGAAATTTTTCGAAAATTTAGGGTGTTAGCCAAATTTTTGAAATTTTGAAAATTCTCAGAAACTAAAGAGTTGGAGAATGGAAGCCTGATCGAGCGTAGAGTTGAATAATCAAACCACTTTCGACTTTGTTCCTTTTCGGGGACGAAAAGTTTTAAGTGGGGGAGATTGTAACAACCCGGAAAATCTGGGCCAGTTTAAAATTTTTATTTTGGCAATTTTAGCGAGTTTTGATTATTTAAAATGAATTATTTTAAATAATATCGACGAGAAATTTATTTTGAAAATAAATAGAACATATATATTTAAACGCGTCGTCGTTAGAAAATAAATATTTATATATAATTATAAATAGAATTGAAAATGGCGCGGTAGTTCGATAATTCGATTTCAAACTTCAAATGAATGTACCGGGTGCAAAACAATCCGGATTTTAGTGAAACCAAAAATAATGGAATCTAATAGTGAATATCTTTCCAACGAATCCGAAAAATCAAAAGTTCGTAGCGGGAATCAAAAGATATGTCCAGTTGAAAATTCTGAATAGTCGCTATGGAATTCAGGCCCTTAAAAATGGACATTTTGCAAACGACCTCGGATTTCGATGAAACCAGTTTTGTTAGGTCCGGGATGTAAAGTTATTGCTAGGTTTCAAATTTCGTAATTTTTCGAATCAATATGTGAGCGTGGCAAAGGAAAACACGTTTGACCGGTTTTAGTTGATTTTAATCGACTGGAAATTGGTCATTTTTCCAACGGTCTCAGAATTCGACGAAACTAGTTTTGTTAGGACCGTATCGTCAATACGAAGCTAGAAAATATTTTTATGGAATTTATAGAGTTGTTATGTGACCCCGGTAATTTGAAATGTACGTTTAAAAGTCAATATAGTGATTTAAATGTAAATTAAACGGAAACTGATTCAAACGATCGAATCAGCTTGCGATGCATATCCCATTGTGTTCAGAATGGGGGTAATACGCTAGGGACGACGGTCGGTGGGTTCGATTTTGATTTCGAAATATAAGGTTACCTTTTTGAAAGAAAAAAAATCATCATAAAAATAATATAAATTTAAATAAACCCCCCCTCTCCTCAGTTTCTCTCTCCCCGTCATTTTATAAAAGAAATAAAAAAAAACTGCTGCCTCCGTTAATCGCCGGAGCACCAAGCGGCGCCACCGCTGGCACGCCCTCCCCACTTCAGCCGTCCCCTCTTCTTCTTCCCCCACCTCCTCCTTCTTCCCCGATTCCCTCCTCTATCGTTCGAACACAGCGCCCCAACCCAATTCTCGAACCCTAGTTCGTCGAGGCCAACTGCAGCCGCCCCCCCCTTCGTCGAGCTACCAGACGACCGAAGCCCACTTCCACTGCTCCGCCACCCAATGCCAGCAACCACCGCGAGGGAGCGCACCTCGTCCCAGTCCAGATGGCGGCGACAGAAACCCCCCCCCCCCCAGGTCAAATAACGGTAAGCTTTCTCTGATTGTTGTTAAATTAGAAAACTGATTTTTGTTAGCTTAGACAACTGATTTTTTTCCTTTGTTTTAAAACTGATTTTTACATAGATTTTTAAACTATAAAAGTTTCGATTTTTAAACTATAAAAGTTTCGATTTTTAAACTATAAAAGTTTCGATTTTTAAACTATAAAAGTTTAGATTTTTAAACTATAAAAGTTTAGATTTTTAAACTATAAAAGTTTCGATTTTTAAACTATAAAAGTTTAGATTTTTAAACTATAAAAGTTTCGATTTTTAAACTATAAAAGTTTAGATTTTTAAACTATAAAAGTTTCGATTTTTAAACTATAAAAGTTTCGATTTTTAAACTATAAAAGATTCGATTTTTAAACTAATAAAAATATGATTTTTATATATAGAACTTCGAAATAAAAATATGATTTTTATATATTGAATAGCGAAGTAAAAATTCGATTTTTACATAGGTAGTGAAAGCGGACAACGAAGATGACGAAGATGCGATAGCGATGAAGATTTCTATCAATGAAGTGCCGTGGAGCTAGGATAGCTATATGTGAGAATTTCTCACCTTTCAATTTATTTTTCTAGTTATATATATTTATACTAGGATGCAGACGGTGCTTAGTAGCACCCGACACAATCGTCCACAGACCATGGACTTGTTTGTTTGGTTGCATAGCTTAGTTATATGATTTGATTTGAATTTGGTTGTTTGGTGATTTTGATTGATGTGTGAATGGCGTGGGCCTTCACTAGACCGGGGATAAGGCTAGGCCTTGTCCCGTTTCTAGTATCGTGCCGTTATGCCGCCGAAATTTTCTAAAATATGTTAGAAAAATAAAAATGTCATTTATTGAATAAATGAACTGAAAAGAAAATTCATGTGTTGGAATAAATATTTTATCGTTAAAAATATAGTTTTTAACGTGAATGTGAATAAAATAAAATATTCATTTACAAACCAGACGGTTTGTTTATGTACACTGATTTGACTGATATTGATTGGGACGATAAATTTTACACATCGCCCAACAGCACAAATAAAATATGTGTTTGATTGTTTGAAACCCCACACGGGTGTTAGGATGAAATTTGAAGTTCACTCATCCTGATTGATTAAATATGTCGATCGATCGATTGACAGGCTGTTATAAGCGTTAGATAACTATATTTGATGCTTATACAGTGTGGTGCACTTTGGTTGATGGTTGATTATTTTTCAAAGCTATTATATACATGTGTTGTAGAAAATCCATATAATTAACATTATATGGTAATTGATTGGGCCTCATTCCAGTTTTGAAAAAGAAATATTTGAAATAGAATATTTGAAAATAGGAATATATGAAGCCGTGTTGATTAGATTGACGCCATTTTGACGTGAACGATATTTATATCGATTTTAAAACGATTTCGAAATGAATTGAATTGAAAACGATTTCGAAATGAATTGAATTGAAAACGAATTCAAATTGAATTGAAAGTGGATTGAAATGAATTCAAATTGAATTGAAATTTGAATTGAATAGAAATGAACTTTGAAACGAATTTATAAAGAAGAATTCAATTTTGCTTTGAATTGAAATGGAAGTTGAAATAGATTTTGAAACGAATTTTAAAACTATTTATATAATTCGTTTTGAATAGAAAATCGACGAAGTATATATTATATATATTATATATATAATATAATGGCCTGAATAGAACGCGCCGCGCCGCGGCAGTTCGTGAATTTCGACCATTTATTTCAAACGGACATTGCGGGAGATCCGACCGTCGGATTCTCCTAAAACCGGAACCGTTGGGTTCGTATCGAAAAGGGCTTTCTAACGAATGTGATAAATTAGAAATCTAACGGTTGGATTTGGAATTATGTCCAAATCAAATTGGTAAAAGGTCGCTATACGTGCAGTTCGATGGCCATTGGTGGAAATCGACTGTACGGGCCTTGATAAAATTATTAAAAATAGTAATAATTTGTGTAAAATCATAAGAAATGATTTGTGAAGATTTGGGATGAAAAACTCCCTATTTGAAAAGATAAAAATAGATTTTTATCGAAATGAACTAGTTTTGAACTAGAATTATAATTCTATTTATTTTTAAATAAATAAATTGAATTTGAAAAGGGTTTTGAAAATAACCAAAATTTCCAATGATTGCATTGGAGTGGATTTGAATCGAAATTGTCTTCGGAATATTTCGATGTTGGAATTCGTGATTATATAGGTGTGGTTATGGAAATTTGAAAGATATATATTTATATCGTTATTTCCAATACGGCATTTGTTAGTCGTAGAATTCGATATTGAATATAAGCCGGTATATTTTCTATTCAGAGCCTTGTATTGAATATCGAATGTGATTTGGGTTTGTCGTGAGTGGTGTCTTCACTAACACTGTTCTTGAACCCAATTGAGAAATGATTAAATCTTTTTATTTAGATTTAATGAAGTGTACCAATTAAATAATATTTAATTGGAATTGAATTGATATTGATTTTTGGGTTTATCGTGAACAGTGTTTTAAATAACACTCGTTCTTTAACCCAATAATTAATGGAATGTGATTTTGGGTTTATCGTGAACCGTGTTTTAAATGACACTGATTCTTTAACCCAGCCAAAGATTAAAACTAAGTGGGGTTTTAATGAATCTTTAATTAGATTGAAAAGATCGAGAATGGAGTATCACCAGTTTTACTCCAGGCGATAGTTAAATCTTTAATTAGATTTGAACGTGAAATGGTAATTGAATTTACCGATAACACCGTGGTGTTAGATATGAAGTATAACCAGTTTTACTTCATGGGATGAATAGGTTGGGATTGGGAAATAAAATAAATGATTATTTCGGTGTGGTTCGCTAATCCCGACTAGTTTGAATTGAAATTCAAAGGTGATTAAAGAATAAATTTAAAGAATTTATCTTGGATAAAATTAATGGGAACTTTTCCCAAAGTATAAGAATATTTGAATAAAAGAATATTCTGAATTGGAATGAGGCGTATGTTGTGTTTGTATAACACTTTTATAATATATACGCGAGTTATTCAGAAAGACCGGGTTTATCCCATTCTGAATAACTGATTCGACGTGGTGTCGAAGATGAAGACGATGGTCGAAGACCGGAAGTCTTCACGTCGTTTGGGTAATTACTGATGATCTTGATTGGGCTGTACACCCAAGAAGATGGAAACAGTTGGTGATCGTCCAGACGTACTTGGAGATCGATGGATATGCGGGGTACTAGGTGCCTCCGGTTTCGTTCAGACCCAGAACGGACTTGTAAATGGACTGTGTGTCTGACATTGGATTTTAGTCCGTGTGATTGATCTCTATTAAATATATATCTGTTTGGCGGCGGAGGATTTATTCTCTTGCTTAACGCCCTTCTCTGAGACGTACGAGCTCAGGGGTTATATATTGATGGATATCAAACGCATGGAGTGAATTGCCTGTGTGGCATGCCTAAGTGGCAATTGATCGAGGCTTCTGTTGAAAAGCAAAGTCTTGTGGTGATGATCAAAGCACAGCCTGTGTGGCACAGCTTTGTGTAACGTGAATTCGCGAGTCTCGCACCCCGGTTGTGAACCAAAAACGGGAGAGGACCTCAGGGAGGGCATGCGTTTCTTTCTAGCTAGGGTGGTGTCAGTGACCTACCAGCCCTGACATTTATATACTTTTCACCTGTGTGGTTGTTGCTGTTGCGAGGCGCCTCGGTTTGATCGGACGATCCGGGTCCGATGGAGTCATTCGTTGGCTCGTTTACGCCCCAAAGGGCGGGGAAACGTATTGTTCAGGCACTATAATCCACATCGGTGGACCGGCCCTGACGATCCAAGGGGCAGTTGCGGCTATTCCGGTGGCTCGGGCTAGAGAGTCACGAATCGGTTGAGGACTATCTTTTGCCTCGGTTCATAGATGGAAATCCAGCTTCCAAATACGTGACATTTGCGGTTTTATTTGTAGAGCCTAGTATGGCGACATAGTGGGATGGGGCGCTCATGCCGCCTATGATTGATACTTATGATTTGAAGTTGTTTTGTACACTATGCACTTATTATAGTATCAAATGATTTGTTTTAAACGTATCAAGCATTCTTTGGCTGTTATAAGGTAAAAACCCTATCCCCCGGCTTGCGTTGCATTGTGTGATAGGACCTGGGTCTTATAACAGCTTCATTTTTCTTTATTTAGCATTGCGCTGTTTGTTTTATGCACCGGTATTCTTGGGAGGAAACCCGTTCCGTGTTATACGGCGTGGTCCCTTGATTTACCTAACTTTAAAATAAAGATTAACTGTTTTAGTTCTCACACCAGTCCCATGACTGACCTGGAGTTTATTGTTTTAACCTAAACTCTGGGTGCCCCTATTTTGACACGGGCAGCTAGTAGTTTTGGTTTTGCAGATTTATATTCACAGGATCCTGGTTTACAGCTGGAATGATATCCGGAAAGCTTTGTATCCGTATATCTACTTCTAGTTGTGTATTGTACTATTTTCCGCTGCTATGTATTTAAATGTAATTTAAATCTCTGATATTTCTGTGTAATATTCATTTATACTCTGTATATTCTTGTAATCTGGTGCATTGTTGTAAAAACAATGAAATGTTCTTTTAGATGCGTTCTGTTGTGGCTTGTTCTCGAACTATCCAACGCTTTCCTTTACGAGGAAGTTACGGGTCCTTTACCAGAATCAAAGTTTAGGCCTTAGAAGTTACTAACATTCCTTCAATGACGAGACTCCCCACAATCAAACACTTCAGAATACAATGGTCATCTTTAGTTTTAATGACTAAAACCATAGACATAGCCGACCACCGATGTGATACTTGGGTCGAGACATGACTACATCGTGATTGGGTTTATGATTGGATCCTGAAATTGACAACTCAAACATATGTCCATGTCTTACGTGCACATTCAAGCCTTTAGTTCAAACAAGTTCATTCTTCAACTGTCACTTTATTAGGCTATGACACATTAATCCCTATACAATCACGCGGAGACGTGGAATGATTCATATTCACTCGCTCAAGCTCGAAATTGGAAAACCTAGAAGATTTACTAAGTATCCGAGATACGAAATCCAAATCCATATTCGCACATACTTGGCAACTTTTCCTCGTACTCCTGCCTCCCTTTCCCGAAGTCCACCACTCCACATCCCTGAGTGTCGATTCTGGAAACCATCTCACTTTCCATCCCTCTTTTCTTCTCCAGAAGACCTAAAAACAACTCAGGTATCTGTGATACAAGAGTTGCATTTTGTATCCCTCATACCTCGGTTGATTTTCCATCTAAAAGAGAAAAGAGATGAAGTAAAGTCAACTCTAGGATAGGCACACTCCAAACGAGCACTTCGGGATCGGGATTCCAGATTATAAACTGGGCTATGGTCATGTTCACTTATCCTCGAAACCTCCACTACCAAATCAATCTCGACTCAACGACCACTCATGTACTCACCCGGTGTTCGACAATCTAAATACACGCGCTTGGCATCTGAGTTCAATCCCGCTTCATAGGCAAACCTATGTGATCATATGCCACAACATACGCCAAGTTTTACCCTTGCTACGGAGACCGTGTATATGGTTTTTCGTAGCTATGACTTTTGGAACTGATTTGGATCGTTAAACGATCGTGTACCTGCAAATCCAAGTGATTCAATGGAACATGTCTAATGATCGAACCCCAACACAACGAAGTTTTGATAAAAAAACTTACACGATCATGTGCTTAAGCTATGGCTGAGACCACACATACAAGCCTTTGGAATCTCGATTGATCAAATCGACTCGACTTGTTAACCAACTATGTGCTCATGGACTCGAACGATCCAAGAGTGCACACCAAACGATCGACAACTTTTCAAAAGCAAACTTGCGCGACCACACGCTCAAGACGTACCATCTAATGTTATATTACTTATTTCAATTCTGATCGCATCGCGCAAAACCATGTGCAAACGTGTTAGAACATATGCCACTCCAACCCGACAACGAACCGTTTGCACTCCAGTGTAATTAGGAATTGATGACTAACGTTTAATTTCTTAAATCGACAGAGATTATACCTCTCAAACAGGTTCAAGCCCGAGCTGCAAGATTCAAGAAAGTCAAAGCTCTCAACAATGCTGGAATCCCAAACTCATACCAACAAGCCTCAACAATGCGTCTCAACCGCTCCAAAGCAATGCACTCCTTAGTATACAACTTAACGGAAAGGTCACGACCAATCGCTAAGCACAACATGGAGATCTTTCCGACCATCACCAGACTTGTTTCCTTTCAAAGCATGTCCCATTAATACAAGACATACTTTGGGATGCCAGTGTTAACCGGCATTTTGGTCCAGTTACCAGAAGTAGTCCAGGCCCATAGGACTTGGCCGATCGCATGGTTCAATGGCCTAGAAGTGCTGCCAACATCCTTAAGAATCAAGCCAAGATGGGATCGCACGAGAACGGTCATCACTGCTCATCAAAACTAATCTCAAACAATACAAGTCCTGGATTAAGTGCGCACACACAAAACTCTGTGATCGAGTCAGGCAAATCACGGTTTTGGCATTGGAAGACTCGAATCAGATCATCAGTCGAATTTCATATCTCTCGAAAAAAAATTCACCATCTCTGAAGATCGCTTGCTCAACGCGTGTCGATGACATTAAAACACTTGATCGTTCCATTTTGATCGCTCAGAAAAAGAATCCAACTTTATTTCAGATCAGCCTCCTAAAGCCTGGTGCATCTCGCATTGATCACCTCCATTAATTGGGGCTGGCCACCATGAACTTCGCATTCCGTCTCGGGGATGCAAATTCATATCCCATCGTCTCGGGGATGTGAATTCATGTCGTCACTGCTCTAGGATGCATATTCGTATCCCACAGATCCAATATGTGAATTTGTATCCGACCAGCCCCCGGACGCGAATTCGTATCCTATCAACTCCGGGATGCGAATTCGTGACCCCACTGCTCCAGGATGCGAAATTCGTAACCCCATAGATCCAGGATGCGAATTTGTATCCCATCATCTTCAGTATGCGAATTTGTATCCTTACTGCTCCAAGATGCGAGTTCATGTTCACACAATTTCGGGATTTGAATTTGTATCCCATCAGCTTTAGGAAGCAAATTCGTGTCCCCATAGCTCCGAGATGTGAATTCGTATCCCTATAGCTGCAAGATGAGAATTTTTATTCCTACATCTTCGAGATTTGAATTCGTATCCCTTCACCCCCCGAAATATGACTCCCGAAATTCGCGATGACTCCTGAAATTCGCAATGACTCCTGAAATTCGCGATGACTCCCAAAATTCACGATGACTTTCGGAATTCGCGATGATCCCCGATCTACGCGATGACCCCAGAACTACGCGATGACCCACGTACTAGGCGGTGACCTCGAAATTCACAATGACTCCCGAATTTCGGCATATGGTCCCCACATCTCACATACTCCCACCTACGCCACTTCCTATGAATACCCCTTACCTTATGCTTGAAGGGGTCCATTTTCTTGACTTGTGACCTTTAGAAGACCTTTGACACCATTAATGGCTTCTTGAGATTTGGGGAAGAAGAAATAACTTTTTCTCAAGATCTCGGAACATCCCGACACATCCCAAACCTCGGAACCCCTTGACATCGCCCGAACCTCGGAACTTCCCGACACCGCTCGAACCTTGGAGTTTCCCGACACCTTTCAGACCTCATAACTTTCCAACACCATTTGGACCTTGGAATTTCCCGAGATCTGCCTCCTGACACAGCCCATACATCGGAACCTCCAAACACAACACGAACCTCGGAACATCTCGACATCGCCCGAACATCGGAACATCCCGACACCGCCCGGACTTGGAACCTCCCAACACCGCTCGGACCTCGGTACCTCCCGACACCGGCTAGACCTCGGAACTTCTCGACACCGCCCTAACCTCGAAAACTCTCGATTGCTCCCAAACAGCAAGGAATCTTGACAACAAGGATTAGTAGAACTTGATTAATCATTATAACTACTTGTAATGATGTCTACCATTGTACTCTCTTGATAATGAATAAAATCAACGAAGCCTTCAAAGTGGACGTAGGTTCAATCTGTACCGAACCACTATAAAATACTATGCTCTTTACTTCTCGCATATTACACCGCATCTCGCATACTTTTCTGCTTTGGATAATTAGTTTAAAAAATTTAAAACTCTCGAGTGGTGGCGATTACTTTTCAGCATCAATAGAGGGTACATGGGTTGGGTAAATGGGTATAGGTAAGTTTTGACAGGTCTATGCACCCCTTTTGATTAATTTTCCACCTGCTAATTTATATACTTCTAATATTTCGAAACTGTCCCACCTTTAGATCACAACATATCACATTTAAAATAATTTATTTTGGAAACAAGCTCACATGTAATCAGATTCATGTAAAATTCTCGCTCAGACTGAGCGAGGTTTGTATACTAACATTGCTTTAACCTAACTAGATTTGTAGTATTACCTAGCTAGAATCGAACGAGGTTTGTATGACAACCTAGTTTGGAGTAAACGGTGCTTGTGAATTAACAATATCACATTTGTACAGGTTTAAAAAACATGATGGCATTTTGGGTATAAATCGGAGGGTGAAAAAGAAAAACTGAGATATGATGATTTTTTTTAAGCTGAATGGGACGAGAAAGGAGGAAAGCGAGGTGGAAATAAAATTAACCAAACTTTTTTCGGTATGTAAATCATGTTAGGAACTGAAATGATGATGATGATGGTTTTGATGACAACAACCTTGTTTAACTATTATAATTATAATATATATACTAGCACTATTGTATTGAAATATATATATATATAGGAATTAAATACATGTATTGATTATTGAAGCCTATACAGTTTAGACAATCAAGATTACAGTACATATATATATATATATATATCAATATATATAATGGTGTTCCAAGATCCATATCTAGTCATGCCTTGACCTAGCTTGGGCTAATCCCCAAAACACAACCTTTTAGGTAGACATCTTATATCAATTATATCTCTTATATAACTCTTGGATCGCATGATAGTTTGTTCATAAAAAAGTATTCATTTGCTCAAAATATAGAATAATGCATGCTATTTGTCTCTAAGGCCATAATCCTATTATGCAACCTAGTTAAGTCAGACCCAATAATACCTTTGAAGTATCACAACTACTCCTACCGCATATAACGAAAATAAAAGGATGCACAACGCTTTGGCATTACCTGTAAGGGGCGATCAATCCCTTTCAGTGGAAAAACCTCAATAGGATCTTGCAATGATGTGATAGAACAAACAGCTTGAAATGAATATAAATCTCAGATCAGAGAAAAAAATGCAACAGAGAACACACAAATTTATAGTGGTTCCACTATCGCGAGATAGTGTACGTCCACTTCAATGGGGAAGAGATTTTATTAATATATTCAAGAGATTACAGAGTTTTTTAATGTAGAGCAAAAGAAATGAAGAATACAATGATCTCTTACTACATAGCATTCTCTATGTCTCTCTTTAAATAGAGAAAAGATTACTTGGGGATGAGACAATTGATTTATGTAAAATAAATCAATTTATGGAAAAACAAATATCCCATTAATTAATTGGCATATGATTGATTGATAATTTCCCGTTTCTCCATCAATCAATCCCTTTTGCAATTTTAGTCTCTTTCTATTTCTTTTCTTCATGAAACATGGCAACTAATTAAATGACAAACATTTCCAATATCCCCTATTCATTAATATTCCTTCCATTTCTTTCCATTCATTCCTTGCACAAAACAGGTAACGAAATTACCATGCATATCTCCATAATTAATTAGATATGGAAATATTGTATCATTAAATTCCAAAAATCTCCACCTTGATACAATATCTCATGCAACCTAGAGACTCCAATGTGAATGCTTCCCAATGAGTTCCTGCTAAAGCCACCCCTCATTGCACTTTGTTAGTGAACTCCGGCAAGGCCACCGCCCACCAACAAAATGTTGGAAGCATTCAAAAATCAAGGTAGACATTGTGCAACCAACTCTTATCTCTTCATACAAGAAGAATACCACATCTTCTATTGACTTCAACCAAGTCACTCTCTTCCCCATTGTGCCACCATATGGCACCTAGCACTTCATCAAGTGAATCAAGTTCGAGCAATGCTCGAACTTAGTAGCCAGTAATGCCTTCATAAACATGTCTGCTGCATTTTCATTTGTGTGAATTTTATGAAGACGAACTAACTTCTCCTCATTCATAGAGATAAGGAAAGACTCTTTTTCCTCTATATGCTTTGTTCTAGAACTGAAAGCCAGATTTTCAGCTAAATGAATTGCACTTTGACTGTCACAATTCACCAAACAAGCATCTTGCATGAAACCCAAATCACACAATAACTTCTTCAAATAAAGTGCCTCCTTAGCTGCCTCAACTACAGCTATCAACTCTGCCTCTGTAGTAGACAAAGCAACTATAGTCTGCAACCTCGCTCTCCAACTAATAGCTGTTCCTCCAAGTGTGAAGACATAGCCTGAGGTTGACTTCCTTCTATCTCTATCTCCGGCATAGTCTGAATCACAGAATCCAACCAAGTTGAAATCCTTATTTCTACCGCAAAAAACAAGCCCATAATCCGATGTTCCTCTAAGATATCTAAAAATGTACTTCACTGCCTCCCAATGCGATTTTCCTGGATTTGCCGTGTATCTACTAACTAATCCAACAGCTTGAGCAATGTCAGCTCTAGTGCACACCATAGCATACATCAAGCTACCTACTGCACTTGCATAAGGCACCTTCTTTATATAGGCCTTGTCCTTTTCTGAGATCGGAGAGCCCTGATTAGAAAGTTGTATATGCAAAGGCATGGGTGTACTGATAGCCTTTGCACCATCCATGCTAAACCGAGCAAGCACCTTTTGAATATATTCCTTTTCAGTAAGTCTCAAAAGTCCAAGCTTTATATCTCTTTGGATTTCCATCCCCAAAATTTTCTTTGCTTCTCCAAGGTCTTTCATATCGAATTCCGCTTTTAATTTCAATTTCAATGCATCAATTTCAGCTTTATCCTTGGAAGCAATCAACATATCATCCACATACAAAAGTAAATACACCCAATTATTATTCTTTAAATGCTTAAAATAAACACATGCATCTTTAGTACTACGATTAAAACCATGTGAAAGCATAAAAGAATCAAACCTTTTGTACCATTGTCTAGGCGACTGTTTTAGACCATAAAGAGATTTCTTCAACTTGCATACCCAATATGACTTTCCATCTACAATAAATCCTTCTGGCTGCTTCATGTAAATGGTTTCCTCCAAGTCACCATGCAAGAAAGCGTTCTTCACATCAAGTTGTTCTAACTCCAAATCATAAGCGGCAACTATTGCAAGTAGGATTCGAAATGAAGTTTGTCTAACAACTGGAGCAAATATTTCATCATACTCTAGCCCCATTCTTTGTGAAAACCCTTTGGCTACTAATCTTGCCTTGTATCTACCATCATCTTTTACCTTGAACACCCACTTGCAACCTATGGCTCGGCTTCCTTGAGGTAGTGGTACCAAATCCCAAGTCTTGTTCTTTTGCAAAGACTGTATCTCCTCTTCCATAGCGCAATTCCACTTCGAGTTGTCACTCAACTTCATGGCTTCTTCAAGGCTCAATGGTTCATCATGAATTACATGTAAAGCATACTCAAATTGATCATCAAGGCTCAAATTTACATACTGCCAATCTCCATATCTAATTGGAGCTCTCTTTGGTCTCTGACTAGCCCGAATGACTATATCGCCCGACTCTCCTTCAGCTCCACCTTGAACTCCACCTTGAGCTGAATCATCTCTAGCTTCATGACCATCACCATCACTACTAGAGGAAATAAGTGGACTATCATGTGATGTATCTTCAACTGCTCCGTCACTATTATCAATAGCGATAGCTCTACTTTGGGTTTGAAAACTGGGAATCTCGGTCTTTTCAGGCTTCTCATCAACTGAGTCTGAACCCTCTGATAAACCTTCCAAAGGTTTGAACATTGCTGACTCATCAAAAGTCACATGTCTGGAATGTATAACTTTCTTCGTAATGGATTCCAAATTCTATATACTTTTATGCCATCTGTATAACCAAGAAAAACACATTTGGAGGCTCGAGGCTCCAACTTGTCATGTCCTGTATTGTGAACATAAACTGGACATCCAAATATACGAAAATAACTTAATAAAGTCTTTTCACCTCTCCATACCTCCTCTGGAATCTTGCCATCAATGGCTGAGCACGGAATCCGATTAATAATATGTGTTGCAGTCGAAATAGCTTCAGCCCAAAAACCCTTAGACATACCCGCAGTCAATATCAAGCAACGGGCCTTTTCAAGTAGAGTCCTGTTCATTCTCTCAGCAACCCCATTGGATTGCGGATCACCAGGTGTAGTAAAATGTCTTCTAACACCACGCTGTCTGCAGTAGTCGAGGAACTCTTTAGAGACATATTCGCCACCATTGTCGGATCTAAGAATCTTCAATTTCCTTTCTGTTTGGTTTTCAACAAGAGCTAACCAAACCTTAAACTTCTCAAATACTTCCGATTTAGCTTTCATTACATACACCCAAACCTTGCGCGAGTAGTCATCAATAAAGAAAACAAAATAATATGCTCCACCAGTAGAAGCTATAGAGTATGGCCCCCAAACATCTGAATGCACATAATCAAGTACTCTCTTAGAAGTATGCATGCCATCGCCAAAAGAAACTCTTGTTTGCTTTGCCAATAAACACTCCTTGCAAAAGTCCAACTTGTTGAAGATTTCTCCTTTGATCTTTTTCTTCTTACGAAGCAACTCTAAGTTCTTCTCCGAAGTATGACCTAATCTCATATGCCAAAGCTTTGTAGAATCCAAACTTTTAGAGCTATCGACTCCAACACATGATTCTCCATGGACAGTGGTACCCATTAGCAAATACATTTTTTGCACCATAACACCCTTCATCAATACAAGTGCCTCTCTAGAAACTCTCAAACCATCTTTGACAATGGTTATTTTGCATCCCAATGATGCCAATTGGCCTAATGATATCAATGACTTCCGAAGACCTGGGACATAGCGAACATTTGAAAGTGTGCGAACAATCCCATCATACATGCGAATGTGAACTGAACCAACTCCCATAGACTTGCATGTAGCATCGTTCCCCATAAGGATAGAACTTCCTTCTTTGGCATCAAAGGAAGAAAAATAATCCTTATTAGGAGTCATGTGAAATGATGCTCCAGAATCTAGAATCCAGTGGTCTGCAACATCTGATACAACCGCTGTCAATAAGTCGCTACCGCCTTTCTCCATCGCAATAGATGAAGAACTATCAGTCTTCTTCTCCAAATCTGGACAGTCTCTTCTCCAGTGGCCTGGTTTCTTACAATTATAGCACTTTCCATCTTTAGACTTACTCCGCGAATTAGGCTTCCTAGAATTGGAACGCCCCCTATTGTTCTTCACTTTCTTCTCTGCTCTTCCTCTCTCTGCAAATAAGCCTGAGCTACTACTTCCTCCACTTCTATCACCAACACCAAACTCTTTCATCTGATCTTTCAACTCTTCACTGAGCAAACCTATCTTCACATCATCTAATTTCAATGTGTCTCTACCATAGATAAGGCTATTAGAGAAACCAATGTATCGCTCTGGAAGCGAACACAACAGAACCATTGCTTTTTGTTCTTCATCAATCTTCAACTCAACAGACTTCATCTTCATCAACAGGTCATCAAACACACTTAGGTGTGTCTTAATTGAAGAACCTTCCTTCATCTTATAAGTAAAGAAAGTCTTCAATAGGATCAGGCGGTTGGTTAGGGATTTCTTCATGTAGAGGTCCTCCAACTTCTTCCAAATGCCTCTAGCCGTTGTCTCCTGATTGATTTCAGAAATTACATTCTTTCCCATAGCAAGCTGAAGAGTAGTAAAGGCCCATTCTTCCATCTCTTCTAATTCTACTGCTGAAATATCATCAGGTAATGTCTCTGTATCAAATACTACTCGATGAACGCGATTTCTTCTCAAAACTGCTTTCATCATCCACTGCCACTTTTCAAAATCTCCTTCACCATTCCACTTCTCTATCGTCAACTGTGATCCCGACGCCACATAGGAGCCTCTGACGTATGGAAAAACTATTGGCACTGACGTATTACTTTTACTGTTTTCATCTCCTCCTGCCATTCTAGCAAACACCTTCTTTGCGAATCTCGCTCTGATACCAGTTGTAAGGGGTAATCAATCCCTTTCAACGGAAAAACCTCAATAGGATCATGCAATGATGTGATAGAACAAACAGCTTGAAATGAATATAAATCTCAGATCATAGAAAAAAATGCAACAGAGAACACACAAATTTATAGTTGTTCCACTATCGCGAGATAGTGTACGTCCACTTCAATAGGGAAGAGATTTTATTAATATATTCAAGAGATTACAGAGTTTTTTAATGTGGAGCAAAAGAAATGAAGAATACAATGATCTCTCACTACATAGCATTCTCTATGTCTCTCTTTAAATAGAGAAAAGATTACTTGGGGATGAGACAATTGATTTATGTAAAATAAATCAATTTATGGAAAAACAAATATCCCATTAATTAATTGGCATATGATTGATTGATAATTTCCCTTTTCTCCATCAATCAATCCCTTTTGCAATTTTAGTCTCTTTCCATTTCTTTTCTTCATGAAACATGGCAACTAATTAAATGACAAACATTTCCAATATCCCCTATTCATTAATATTCCTTTCATTTCTTTCCATTCATTCCTTGCACAAAACAGGTAACGAAATTACCATGCATATCTCCATAATTAATTAGATATGGAAATATTGTATCATTAAATTCCAATATTACCTACATCCAATGAGATTGGCATTGATGGGTGTACATATTGGAAGACGTAACCATGAATTAATATAACAAAAGTTGCTTTAAAGTGATTTTATAATTCATAGTAGCTAGCAATTTCAGTGTTATTCACACATATCAAAATATATGTATTTTATATTCATAATATAAATTCGATTTAAATATTTGAAAAACTCAGAACATGAAACTTGTTGTACATGATTCAAGCTTTCCGAAACATCTAAAATCATCAAATTTGGTTAAGAAACGAAAAAGTAGAGCTACAATTTTCATGTTTTAAGTTTTCTAGAATTATGAAGTTATCTTTATCAAAATTGAGGGTTTATAATTGCGGATTTTATGTGATTTTTGCTGATTTCGTGTACTTGTTTTCGAAAGTGCTTTTAAATGGTTTTAAAAATAAAGTGTTTTTCTAAATAAGTATTTTTGGAAAAAAAATTAATAATTTTTTGAAACTAATTATATATGGTATATATTTTATAATAAAGACAATTTATATGATTATAATTTCTAGAAATCATTTTATATTCGTGTTTATAATCATTGAGAAGTTTATATTTTGAGAGGAGTATGAAAATATTGTCTTGATTAATATGTATGATGTTTTGATGTTTATGATGGATTTTTACTTGTCGATGAGATGAGACAAGTTAGATTGTCACTTAGTACTTATCAGAAAGAGAGAAAGATAAGACGAGTTTGGTATCTTTACACTCGCCGATGAGATGAGGTAGTGTATATTTGATGATGTTTTCTAATGTGGCAACGACTAACGGCTAGTAACCCATAAGGCGTCAACGTACGTCTCACACCATACGTTTGCACCTAATGGTTTACTTGTAAAATTATTTGCAAAATAAACATGTGTGCTCTGATTAATTTATATACAGTAATTATACTTATAAACAAAATATTTTCATATTTTATGTTTTGACAAATTTTGAGATTTATCGAGGCCAATTGTCTTTTTACTTTGCAGCCCTATTTTTATTTTTAATCATTCAAAGGGTTGAAATTTTATACCCTGAAATGAAATTTCCATAAATTTTGATTCATAAGTCCAAGTTGGATGATTCTTTTTCTTTTTTCAAGATATGACAATCTTCTTCAATTTCTATCTTTAATGTCTAGCAAGTTTTGAGTTTTAAGAGGGCGAATCAGCTAAATAAGCTGCAGCCCTGAGTTCTATTGCTATGTTCTATATGTTTTTTAATTGTTGATTTTATGAGATTTTTAGTGATTTCATGCATGATTTTACTAAAGTGTTTTTAGAATGGTTTAAAAAAAGGTGGTTTCAGAAATTTCAAATGTTTTTTCTATTTAAATATGTTATATGTTTTCATAGTAGAAAGAATTTATACAATAATAATTTTCAGAAATCATTTTAACACTCATGTTTTCTACTGTGGCAACGACTAACGGCTAGTAAGAAACACATACATTATTTAAATTCAATGTTATATAAAAAACTTTATTTTATTTGAGCATTTCAAAAAAAAATTGGTTAACTTAAAGCTTGTATGTAGAATATAAGGAATTATACTCAATAATTTAATATTAAATTTCAAGTAATCAATTCCATTTCTAGATTTATACATCATTCATGCCCAAACAACTTAAGGCCCCATTATGTATAAATGGAATTGAGTGATCCTATTAGAATATTCATTTTTTTTTGTGAACCAAAACTCATTTATTATAGGGCCCAAAATGATTTCTAGGAATATTACAAAGCTCAGTATATAAACTAGATCAACAACTAAGTATGAAAATCTATTCGGCTCTTTACAATGCAGCTTATACATCCACATTTATACGTATATTCAGACTCATATGATTATCCATATTAAAACAAGCATAAATATAATGAGCTTGCTTGCATAAAATGGTACATTAACAAATGCAAAAGGCATGTAATAGACTTATACATATACATCTGTACATAAAACTTAAACCAAAAAAATACATATCAACCCACTATCACACTATCTTACACAGTTTTAATTATAACAAAATGCATACAGTAAGTTATTAATATATATATATATATATATATACATAAAACATTTTAAGAATGAAAAACAAGTCATCCTATTTAATTCTTAAAACCATAACCACAACAGAGGCTACTGTTGACCCATCCTTTTTGAATTGCCCCTTTTGATCCTGAAACAGTTTCGGTTATATCTAGGCACTACTGCTCCCCCTGTATAAAATAGTTTTAATCATAGGTCTAGGCTTCTTTAAAACATAAAATGTATATTACATGTTGGGTTTAAGCCAAAAACATCAAATGCATATAAACTTAACGAAGTACTTCCATTATTAACATGAATGGAACATTTATGCATATATCTGCAGCAAACTGTAAATTGACTTTTATAACATTCTTGTATCAATATACAATTGGTATAAAAGTAAAATTTCATAGTTATTATTGCTATAGATATCAATTTATATTCACAATAAGTAAATATATATACATGTATATTTATCAACATAAATATATAGATACACACACACACACACTGCATATAAACATCTACGGAGTCGGTTGCCACTCATATTTGTATCCAAGTCAGATTTATGACAAAATTGTTTTCTCTTGTTTTGAATAGCAGATTTATGAGTCCAGGTGAGATATATTTATAAATGTATATATACATATAAGCCAGATTTCCTAGCCCTTTTGAAATATGTATTATGTGTAGTAATTTTCGCAACAAGTATTCTACAAAACAATTCAACATCAACATGTGAATTTTTTTAATGTTAACTATTTTACACAACCATACAAAATAATTTCTTGTATCACTAATTAAGTCATCAATTAGGGGTAAAATGGTAATTTTAATAGTTATATTTATGCAACACATGTATATTAACATTTAGTATCTTGATACTAATATCTATATGCAAGTGTCACCAGCTAAACAGGCTAGCCAGGTGATAATATTAAATCAACCAATTTTATTCTCTATCCAATAGAAAACATTGTACAGTTACATATGTAAATATATGTTTTAAAATAAAGAAGTGTTCAATGGTCAGATTTAACAACTAAAACAAGTCACACTTGTTATATGTTAAATCATGATTGCCTCGGTGATTTCAACACACACAGATAAACATATTATTATAATTCTGAGAATCAGATCCTAAGAATACTTAATCAATTGACTAATCACCAAAATTTTGAGTTTTTGTTCCTAAAAATAAAACTGTTATAACCAAGGAAAAAGGTGATCATGTTATGTTTATGCTATGCAGGATGTTAATTTATGTAGTAATAGGTGTTATACCCAAATAATCGTTTCCAAACACAAACATTTTGAGAGGAAATGTAAATAATATAAGTACCAACTGTATCCATCATGAAAAAAAATCATACAGTATATCCATACACACACACACACACACACGTGTGTGTGTGTGTTTACATATCTAAGTATCCTTTAAACATTATTCTAATTAATGCCTTTAATATTTATAAGACAGAATTATATGCTCATAATTGTGCATATCATTATCATTTTCTAATCATATTTATAGTAGATTCACACTTACATGAAGTGTTAACTTAGCAACAGTCTAACTGCATTTATATTACGAAACCCTTTTCATGTTAGTGTACGTTTGGTAATATTAACATTTGTATATTAACAAAATACATGTAACATGTATAACAATAAGAAGTATTTCTCCGTTTATACAATAACACATGTATCACAGTTATGTTTAGAACACAATTGGCCTATATTCCTACAAATTATTGTCATGACCTTTATAAGAATACCTATATGTGCAACATATATTAAAAGGCTTGCTATTGCAAGCTGATCTTATTTGCAACAGTTAAACTTACAGACAATAGATAAGTTTGGTCTCAAAAGGTTTTTGAGATAAAATCAGTGGCTCTAAAATAATGTATATGTATGTATATATATATCATATATAAGTTCACAAGAGTATGTAATAAATGGTAAAAGCTGATCGGAATATATATATATATATGTGTGTGTGTGTGTGTGTGTAATTGCCACTAATCTTTTATAGTGCATATTTACATATACTTACCCTTAAATCATCTTCATATTGAAGATATAAAACTACAGATCATATCTGCATATGACATTCATCAATGTGCATATATATGGGAAAATCAATCAAAGGATTCAAATATTTATATGTATGTCTATGCAATATTAAGTGTCCTTAATACTAGATCATTATCTAGATTCAATCACTTATATAAATAATATAAAAACAAAACAGAAAAAACAGATTTTCTGTAATGTAAACCCAGATCCCAAAATATTGGTTTGGTAGATTAAAACCATATGCATCTTTACATATATGTCAATTACATATATGGAATACAATCATCAATTTACATCCTAATAAATTTTATACAATGAACTAATCACAATACATTTATTGCGATTAGAACTTGTTTATTTATTGTCAATATGATCTGTATGCAAAGCCAAAAACAATTTGTATGAATTCTTTATGTCTGATTCTATAATCAAATATAAACTAGTATTGGTTTGAAATCAAAACCAGTCAAAAATTCCGAATTTACATCCAATATAAAAATCAAAATTTGTCTTAAACAAATTTCCATAAAATTGATTTCAGTAAATCAAAATTAATCAAAAAACTATCTTTTTGATTTATCAATCAGCAAAACCAATTTTTAGTATATTAATCAATCAAATATTTTGATTATAGGTTTATCATTGTTTGTCCGTATAAGCAGATCAATACACTGGTTTAGGCAAATCCATAATTTCAAGATCTGATAGTCCTAAATCTAGTATTATTCAAAATGAAATTGATATATGATATTAATTCATATTTAAATGAAACATTTTATTCCATAAATAAATTTATTCAACTGTCCCAATTAATCATTTCAGAATTAAATTCACTTGTTTTATACGTAATATGTTTGATTTACTAAGAATCCAAACACATACAACCTAAAATAATTTCAAAATTCAATTTTTTGCAAGCCTATGCTTTGATACCACTGTAGCATTTCTGGGATCTAACCATATAACCCAATTTGATGATCTAGTAGATTAAAATCTAAGATCTAGGCAATAAAAGTAAATCAAAATAGTTCTAGGTTAGGGTTTATACCTGTTGTTGTTGAATCCATGAAAATCCATACGAATCTAGAATCGAGAAGACGGTTTATACATCGAATCGAATAGCTCAACAAGGCGTTGAGCCTCTAGAGGTATCCACAAACACTCAACCTCAGATTTCGTCAAACAAAATCGAGAAGAAGGACAGAAGGTGCTAGCCAATTTACGGTTTTAGGGTTTTTCATTGATTTTGATTTTTATGGTTCTAGGTTTTCTGAAATGAAAATGAATAAAAGAAAAAACGTCGACTTTCTATAACGGCCCGGGAGATTTTCGACCTCGATAATGGACACAAAACCCTATGTCGACTATTCGAGAACCAAAAATACTGGAACATCAATAGAAAGAAGTTAGAGGGTGAGAAATTGAAAGAAAGAAGTTAGAATAGAAGAAGAACATAAATACAACATCAGAGTAAATACGAATCTCACAGCAGAACGAATAAATATATTATATAACATAACTTGAAATAAAACCAGTATCTATATACAATACCATTATCGGAGTACAGCACTTACAACACAGCGGAAATAAACAATAGCTATATAATCCTGAAGCCTCCTGCTCCAAGCTCTCTAAGTATATCTGTAAAACCCGACTACTTGACTGCCCGTACAAATTTAGGCACCCAAAAGTTTTGGGTAAAACAAAACAAAATAAACTCTGGTTCAGTCATGAGACTGGTGTGAGTAAACTCCAACCACTTGGTTTAACTTTTGAAATCCTTTTTAAAGAAAGGATAATCGTAAGACCAATCCACACATAAACACAGATGGTTTTTACCTTACGATAACCGAAAATATTCTTTGAAATCCATACTCTTCTGATATTATAATAATGCATAAATCAAATAAATAGAAATCTGGTGGAACGCTTTCATCTCACGTTCCGCATATATAATATATAACCAAAAACTGCAGGCACTTATTTGGTAATGGATTCCAACTGGCAAGGTATGGGACCACTTTACGACAGTGTATCTCTAGAGAGGAATACATCGGGTTCAACAAGAACATCTTTCAACCTAGGATAAACATGACCGATCACTCATTTCGCTTGAGTGCACCGAATGTATTATCACCAACGGTTGGGATCAACAACCGTTTCCCAAAAGGGACAGCACAGAAATAGATTAAAGAAGTAAATGGATTTTCTCTAGATCGAGTGATAATACACTCTACTTGGGTGCGACCCACTTAGCCATGAGACCTACCCGATTTTATACCATTTCCTGGTTGTGAGGCTTGAGGTCATAATGTACAGATCACACCGTTATTTACTTTGAATGCCACATTGTCATACCTGCCAAATCACAAATTGATTTCTCTAAAAATACCACGGGTATACAACTAAGAGAAACGAATTCCTCCACCACAAAACGTAAATACATTTGAAGAGATCAACTTACGTGATCAATTAAATATATTTTGTCAGACATTCTTCCATACCAGTTGCCCTGAGACTGAACAAACCGAAGGCACTATTATGTAAACCCACCTTAGGCAATTTCTACCTAGGATTTGCCAGAACAGCCCTTGCTTAAACTCCATCCTCAATTATCTTCGTCATATTTGATTCGCAGCGCTAATGCCCATACGGAGTGGTTTTTAGATAGTAAATCTGAATCCAGTCTCTCAGTATTGACGACGGAAAAACGGTCAAAACTTTGATATTCGGTTATTTAACTATCAAAGGAAAACATCCATACACACAACGATCTTATTTCCAAATGGAAATTTTATCGATTAATCATCAATCAAAATTTTTCCCTTTAAATTAAATTATTCATTTTCCCATTTACTGTTTCCATATATTCATAAATTCTTATTTTCTAAATTTAGAAAATATACGTTATTAACATTGGAAAATGTTTCCATTTCTTTTTCACGCATCACAATCCTCCCACATCTCTCAGTCTCTAACTGTAAACCAGTAAGAGAATAACTTCTTCAGTATCAACCGTGAAGGCCGAAACCAACATCAGATTGATACTTAGGAAATCATTCAACTTAACTAATCTCCAGCCAGTTTCTAATTACTTAACTCCATTTCTTAACTTCCTATCAAATAATTGCTTACGAAACTCACGGATTCAATTTACGATTCGGCTACTTTTATGAAAAACATTTGATTACAACGCTAGCATTATAATCCTTACTTCCAAAACAGCTAACTTTAAAAATATAACTTTTATTCCTTAAATTTTGAATAAATAAACAAATAACTACTTTAATAATAAATAAATAAATCTTGATTTAAAAATGGAAAGTAAATAGTACTTTCCTACATTCGATACAATCGAAATTCTGATGCATAATTCTCTCTCGAATAATCTCTATTCGGTAACTCTCCTTCGAATAATTGGTATCCGATTAACGTTATAAACTTCGGAATAAATTGCCATATTAGGTTAGTTTAATTTCTAAATTCATTTTTGAATTTAGTACTTCCCAACAATTACCAATTTCCTTTTATAACTATTTTAAATTTTCAAAACATTTGGTTTTAAATCGTTATTCACTATAAAACGTGAATATTATTCCTTTACAGAAAACCTGACTCGTTTTATCAATCAAAACTTGATTCCATAATTTAAATACTAACACAGGTTCAAATTCCAGTTATCGAGCCATTTTATAACTTCTTATTCACATTCCATTTTATTTATCAAATCTCGTTTACATGTCAACTTCATAGTTGATTTTATTTAATAAATTTATAATTCTTTATCGCCTTTATATTCGATAATAAAATATTGGTTTCCAGCCGGATATTAATTATCTTGTCAAATCCCGATTTATCCAATATATAATTTCTTAAAATAAATTATTTTATAACATTTGGCCTAGTCAAATTCTAATTACAAACCTTTATGGATTTTATTTTAATCCTATTCACATTTCGAATATCGAAATAAATTCCATCGTTTCCTTTTTAAAACAACTCCAAATTTCCTGTTTTAAATTCACTGTTGAATTCACAATCCAAATTATCCACTGATAATTATTTTATCTCATTTATAAACATTGTTTATAAATCACACTACTTGTTTTTATTATTAAACAAGTTATTTATTTCTAGCCATTCGAAATTCCATTTTTGTTTTTAAAATAGATCTTTCCCTTTTCAAATTCATATACCATCTTTTATAATTCCCCTTATAAATGTTAAGTTTACATTCCATTTTCAAATAAACCGATTTTTACTTCTTTATATAAATTCAGACTTATATTTTAATTTTGTCCAATGATAATTACTTTACTTAATTTATAAACATCGTTTATAAATTAATCTTCTCAATTTATCTGTAAAAACAGATTTCCATCAAATATCTACCTTAAATCAATCTTCTGATAATTCTTTTGTATCTCCCACTTTCTTTTTATAATTCTATTAATTTTCCAAAAATCATATAGTAACGACCCGAAATCCCCCTCACGGGAAATCACGGATTGAGTTGAGAACAAGCCACATCAGAACGCAGACAGAAGAACATTTCATTGTTAATTACAACAATTCCATCAGAATACAAGAATATACAGAGTATAAACAAATAATACACATCACAAAATATCAGAGATTTAAATTACATTTAAATACATCGCAGCGGAAAATAATACAAAACACAACTAGAAGTAATACACGGATACAGAGCTTTCCGAGTATCGTTCCAGCTGTAAATCATGATCCTGTGAATATAAATCTGCAAAACCAAAACTACTAGCTGTCCGTGTCAAAATAAGGGCACCCAGAGTTTAGGTTAAAACAATAAACCCCAGGTCAGTCATGTGACTGGTGTGAGAACTAAAACAGTTATTAATCTTTATTTTAAATCAGATATATCAAGGGACCACGCCGTATAACACGGAACGGGTTTCCTCCCAAGAATACCAGTGCATATAACAAAACAGTGCAATGCTTATTGGAAAAATGAAGCTATTATAAGACCCAGGTCCTATCACACAATGCAACGCAAGCCGGGGGATAGGGTTTTCCCTTATAATAGCCAAACATACTTAGTACGTTTAAATCAAATCATTTGATACTACTATAAGTGCATAGTGTATAAAACAACTTCAAATCGTAAGTATCAATCATAGACGACATGGGTACCATATATCATGTTGTCATACTAGTTCTACAATTAAAACCGCAAAATCACGTATTTGGAAATTGGATTTCCATCTGTGAACCGAGGCAAAAGATAGTCCTCTACCGATTCGAGACGCTCTAGCCCGTCCCTCAGGCAAGTACTCAGTCAAGCCTTTGGATCGTCAGGGCCGGTCCACCGATGTGGATTAAAATGCCTGAACACTACGTTTCCCCACCCTTTGGGGGTGTAAATGAGTCAACAAATGACTCCATCGGCTTCACATAGTCACCTATATATCTGAGGCGCCTCGCAACAGCAACAACCACATAAGTCAAACTCGTCAGGGCGTGTAAAACCACTGACGCCACTTCTAGCTAGAAAGAAACGCATGTCCTCCATGAGGTCCTTCTCCCGTTTTTAGTTCACAACCGAGGTGTGAGGCTCGCGAATTCACACTACACAAAGCGATGCCACAAAGGCCGTGCTTTGATCATCAACCACAGGACTTTGCTTTTCAATAGAAGCCTTGATCATTTGCCACTTAGGCATGCCACACAGGCAATTCACTCCATGCGATTGATATCCATCAATATATAACCCCTGAGCTCGTACGTCTCAGAGAAGGGCGTTAAGCAAGAGAATAAATTCTCCATCGCCAAACAGATGTATATTTAATAGAAATTCATCTAAATTTATTCTTTAATCTTCTTTTGAATATCAATTCAAACTAGTCGGGATTAGCAAACCACACCGAAGTAATTATTTATTTTATTTCCCAATCCCAACCTATTTATCCCATGAAGTAAAACTGGTCATACTTCATATCTAACACCACGGTGTTATCGGTAAATTCATTTACCATTTCACGTTCAAATCTAATTAAAGATTTAACTACCACCCGAAGTAAAACTGGTGATACTCCATTCTCGATCTTTTCAATCTAATTAAAGATTCATTAAAACTCCACTTAGTTTTAATCTCTAACTGGGTTAAAGAATCAGTGTCATTTAAAACACGGTTCACGATAAGCCCCAAAATCACATCACATTCTATCAGCTTTTAACCGTAAAATAGCAAGTGAGCAATTCCCTAAGTATTAACCCCGAAGGCCGAAACCAACATCAGATCAATACCCAGGAAACCATTCATCTTAGCTAATCTCCAGTTAGTTTCTGATTTTCTTAACTCCGTTGGGCCTAAGAACAATATTATTGAAGATACCATTCACGACAACCCAAAATCACATTCCATTAATTATCGGGTTAAAGAACAAGTGTCATTTAAAATAATGTTCACGATAAACCCAAAAATCAATACCAATTCAATTTCAATTAAATATTATTTAATTGGTACACTTCATTAAATCTAAATAAAAAGATTTAATCTTTTTCTCAACTGGGCTTAAGAACAGTGTTAATGAAGACATCATTCACGACAAACCCAAATCCCATTTGATATTAAATACAAGGCTCTGAATAGAAAATATATCGGCTTATATTCAATATCAGATTCTATGACCAACAAGTATCGTATTGGAAATAACGATATATATATATATATATATATATATCTCTTTCAAATTCCCATAACAATATCTGTATCATCACGAAATCCAAAATTGAAATATTCCGAAGACAATTTCGATTCAAATCCATTCCAATTCACTTATTGGAAATTCTGGTTATTTTCAAAACCATTTCAAATCCAATTTATTTATTTTAAAAATAAATAGAATTATAATTCTAGTTCAAAACTAGTTCATTTCGCTAAAAATCTATTTTTATCTTTTCAAATATGGAGTTTTTCATCCCAATTCTTCCCAAATCATTTCTTATGATCTTACATAAATTATTGATATTTTTAATAATTTTATCAAGGCCCGTACAGTCGATTTCCATCCACGGCCATCGAACTGCACTTACAGCGACCTTTTCCAAATTTGATTTGGACATAATTCCAAATCCAACCGTTAGATTTCAAATCTCTAATATTCGTTAGAAAGCTCTCTTCGATATGAACCAACGGTTCCGGTTTTAGGAGAATCCGACGGTCGGATCTCTCGCAACGTCAATTCGAAGTCAATGATCGAAATTCGCGAACTGCCGCAGCGCGGCGCGTTCTATTCAGGCCATTATATTATATATATAATATATATAATATATATTTCGTCGATTTCCTTTTAATGTAATTCATAAATCGTTTTAAATTCGTTTTCGAAACAATTTCAACTTCATTTCAAATTCAAATCAAAATTGAATTTTTCCTTATAAATTCGTTTTAAATTCATTTCAAATTGACTTCAATTCAAATCGATTTTTAATTCAATTTCGGTTCGTTTTCAATTCAATTCAATTTCAATTCGAATTCAATTCAATTCAATTTTAATTCGAATTCATTTTCAATTCGAATTCATTTCAAATTGATTTCCACTCAATTTCAATTCGATTCGAATTCATCTTATTTTCAATTCGAATTCTAATTCGTTTCAATTCAATTCGAATTCTAATTCATTTCAATTCAATTTAATTCGGATTTCATTTCAAAATATTCGATTTTGAAATCACTTTTCAATATTCACTATAAAAAAATGAATATAATCGATATAAATATCATTCGCGTCAAAATAGCACATATCTAATCAACACGGCTTTATATATTTCTATTTCAAATATTTCGTTTCAAATATTTCTTCTCAAATATTTTATTCAAATATTTCTCTTCAAATATTCTATTTCAAAACTGGAATGAGGCCCAATCAATTACCATAGATTTTATTTCTATGGATTTCCATACAACGCATGCATATATCAACGGTGACAAATAATCAACCATCATCCAAAGTGCATTCTACACTGTATAAGCATCAAATATAAATATTTAACGCTCATAACAGTCTACCAATCAATCGATCGACATACAACTAATTATTGAAATTAGTGTATGTCATATATCATCCCAATACCCGTGTGGGGTTTCAAACAATCAAACGCCGATTTTATTTGTGCAGTTGGGCGATGTGTAAAATTTATTGTCCCAATCAATATCAGTCAAATGTGTGTATATAAACAAATCGTTCGATTTGTTTATATTAATTTATTTCATTTCATATACATGTTAAAAATTCTATTTTTGACTATAAAAATATTTTTTATTTCAATCCACATCGCACAATCAACTACACATCCAAATCAAACAAACAAACAAGCCGTCCATGGTCTGTGGACGACGGGTGTCGGGTGCTACTAAACACCGTCTGCATCCTAGTATATATTTTAACTAGAAAATTAAATTAAAAGTGAGAAGTTCTCACCGAGAAGCTAAACCAAACACCACGACTCTTCATATGTAGGAAATCTTCGTCGTTCTCGCCCTTCGTCAATTTCGTTCACTACATATAAAAAAATCACATTTTTATACTGCTATCTTTAAAATAAAAAATCACATTATTATTTGTTCCCTTTCAATTTAAAGATCATATATATATATATATATATTTTACCATTCTAATGATAAAAATCGTATTTTTACTTTGCTATATATATGATAAAAATCACGTTTTTACTTCGCTACTTCATACAAGGAAAGACTATATTTTTACAACGCCATTCTATATAAAAAGATTATATTTTTACAATGCTATTCTATATAAAAAGATTATATTTTTACTATGCTATTCTATATAAAATGATTTTATTTTTACTATGCTATTCTATATAAAAAGATTATATTTTTACTATGCTATTCTATATATATAAAATTAGTTTTTTTTTTGTTTTTTTATTACTTTATAAAAATCAATTCTTTTTCCTTGTTGATCCACTTCCTAAAACTGATTTTATCTTATGAAGACCATTACCTAACATAATCGAAAATAGATATAAATAAAAATACTTACAGTTAAAATTGGGAGACGCGAGGGTTGTTGGAGGTTCATGGGGTGGTGCAGAGATCGGTGGGGTGGTGCGGAGGTCTGTGGGGTGGGGCGGAGGTCGGTGGGGGTGGTGCGGAGGTCTTCTGAGATAGGGTTCGATGTGGGTTTTGGGGAAGCGCGTCGGTTCCTAGTGGAGAAGAGGAGAGGAGGCGCACGCCAGGGGAGGCGGCGACGAGCCCCCCCCTTTGCGATCGTCGATTGCGATTGCCCCCCACCCCCCTTTTTTCTTTTTTTCTTTTTTTATTACTGAAAGTCGGGTTGACCAATTATAGGAGAATGAGAGCGGGGGTTTATATAAAATATATATTTAATTATTTATTGATTTCAATATGCAACTTTTTATTTCGAACTCGAAATCGAACCCACCGACTACCGTCCATAGCTAATTACCCCCATTCCGAACACAATGGGATATGTATCGCAAGCTGATTCGATTGTTCCGATCAGTTTTCGTCAAAATCAAAATATAACTCTATATATTGAATTTGAACGCGCATTTCAATTTACCGGGGCCACATACTGACTCTAAAAATTCCCGAAAAATATTTTCTAGCTTCGTATTGACGATACGGTCTTAACAAAACTAATTTCGTCAAATTCCGAGACCATTTGAAAAATGGCCATTTTCCAGTCGATTAAAATCAACTGAAACTGGTCAAACGCGTTTTCCTTTGCCATGCTCACATATCGAATCGAAAAATTATGAATTTTGAAACCTAGCAATATCTTGACATCACGGACCCAACAAAAGTGGTTTCGTCGAAAACCGAGGTCGTTTGCAAAATTTCCATTTTTAAGGGCCAGAATTCCATAGCGACTATTCAGAATTTTCAACCGGACATAACTTTTTATCCCCGCTATGAAATTTTGATTTTTCAGATTCGTTGGAAAGATATTCTCAATCAGATTCAAATATTTTTGGTTTTGCTAAAATCCTGTTTATTTTGAATCCTGTACATTCATTTGAAATTTGAAATCGAATTATCGAACTACCGCGCCATTTCTAATTCCTTTTATAATTATAAATAATTATTTATATTCTAACGACGATTCAAATAAATATATAAGTTTGAATTCTATTCAAAATAAATTTCTCGTCGTTATTATTTAAAATAATTCATTTTAAATATTCAAAATTCACTAAAATTGCCAAAATAAAATTTTTTAATTGCCTTGGATTTCCGGGTTAATACAATCTCCCCCACTTAAAACTTTTCGTCCCCGAAAAGGAATGAAGCCGAAAGTTGTTTCACAATTCAACTCAACTTCCAGTATTTTAACTACGGCTTAAGTTCTTCAACTTTTCAGTTTCTAAGAACTTTTCAAATTTTTCAAAAAAATTGGCTAACACCCTAAATTTTCGAAAAATTTCGCCATAACCTCCCCTGCACCGGGGACTTCGGGATATTTCATATAGCCTCCCATGGCATTCTTCAATCCAAAAGAAAAAGAAAAAGCCAAGCGGGTAGCCAATCGGCTCATAAAATCATCATCACCCAAACAAAACAGTAAATTGTGGTAAACATGTACCTATTTGTCGGGCAAACAATTTTATTCTTCTGCTCTAGCCTCCTTGCTATGACCTGTTTAATGTAAGTACATGTACATACATGCAAATGCGATAAATTTTCAATACAATTTACTATTTGGTTCAAACTGGCTATATGGTTCAAATTTTAATTACTCAACCAATAATCAAACAACACAACCATCAATCAATTAGTGAATTATCATTTCAAATTCATAACTTTGATATATAGTCAAAAATCACATTTTTGATGCCAAATCACAACAATAGACCCTATCTAATTTTGGTTCTCACACCAGTCAATTGGAAATATATAGAAATCCCACTTTCGAAACACGAAAATAAATTCTAATGATGACGCGTCAATCATCAGAATCATGTCCGAGCGACTAGAGTGTGATTCTATATCTATCGAATATATTTGAGGCTTCAATACACGTGGATCAGACGTATACTAAAATCTCTATATACTTGATTGCCCAAATCAATATAAATAAATAATCAAATACGTATAATTGATTTAAATTTTCAAAACAAAAATTCGTTTTCATTTCAAAAATATACTCTTCACACTCGTTCTAGGATACTGCTGATCCTATCTCTAACGAGTCATTCCCATTGGATATTACTAATCCAATCTCTGATGAATTCTTTCGTTTGGTTCTAACGTGTCTTGTTCTCTGAGCTTTGTAAACCAAAGCTCTGATACCCCGAAGTAACGACCTGAAATCCCCCTCACGGGAAATCGCGGATTGAGTTGAGAACAAGCCACATCAGAACGCAGACAGAAGAACATTTCATTGTTAATTACAACAATTCCATCAGAATACAAGAATATACAGAGTATAAACAAATAATACACATCACAAAATATCAAAGATTTAAATTACATTTAAATACATCGCAGCGGAAAATAATACAAAACACAACTAGAAGTAATACACGGATACAGAGCTTTCCGAGTATCGTTCCAGCTGTAAATCAGGATCCTGTGAATATAAATCTGCAAAACCAAAACTACTAGCTGCCCGTGTCAAAATAAGGGCACCTAGAGTTTAGGTTAAAACAATAAACCCTAGGTCAGTCATGTGACTGGTGTGAGAACTAAAACAGTTATTAATCTTTATTTTAAATCAGATATATCAAGGGACCACGCCGTATAACACGGAACGGGTTTCCTCCCAAGAATACCAGTGCATATAACAAAACAGCGCAATGCTTTTTGAAAAAATGAAGCTATTATAAGACCCAGGTCCTATCACACAATGCAACGCAAGCCGGGGGATAGGGTTTTCCCTTATAATAGCCAAACATGCTTAATACGTTTAAAACAAATCATTTGATACTACTATAAGTGCATAGTGTATAAAACAACTTCAAATCATAAGTATCAATCATAGACGGCATGGGTACCATATATCATGTCGCCATACTAGTTCTACAATTAAAACCGCAAAACCACATATTTGGAAATTGGATTTCCATCTGTGAACCGAGGCAAAAGATAGTCCTCTACCGATTCGAGACGCTCTGGCCCGCCCCTCAGGCAAGTACTCAGTCAAGCCTTTGGATCGTCAGGGCCGGTCCACCGATGTGGATTAAAATGCCTGAACACTGCGTTTCCCCACCCTTTGGGGTGTAAATGAGCCAACAAATGACTCCATCGGCTTCATATAGTCACTGATATATCCGAGGCGCCTCGCAACATCAACAACCACATAAGTCAAACTCGTTAGGGCGTGTAAAACCACCGACGCAACTTCTATCTAGAAAGAAACGCATGTCCTCCCTGAGGTCCTTCTCCCGTTTTTAGTTCACAACCGAGGTGTGAGGCTCGCGAATTCACGCTACACAAAGCGATGCCACAAAGGTCATGCTTTGATCATCAACCACAAGACTTTGCTTTTCAACAGAAGCCTTGATCATTTGCCACTTAGGCATGCCACACAGGCAATTCACTCCATGCGATTGATATCCATCAATATATAACCCCTGAGCTCGTACGTCTCAGAGAAGGGCGTTAAGCAAGAAAATAAATTCTCCGCCGCCAAACAGATATATATTTAATAGAAATCAATCACAAAGACTAAAATCCAATGTCAGACATACAATCCATTTACAAGTTCGTTCTGGGTCTGAATGAAACCGGAGGCACCTAGTACCCCGCACATCCATCGATCTCCAAGTACGTCTGGACGATCACTAACTGATTCCCTCCTCTTGGGTGTACGGCCCAATCAAGATCATCAGTAATCACCCAAACGACGTGAAGACTTCCGGTCTTCGACCACCGTCTTCATCCTCGACACCACGTCGAATCAGTTATTCAGAATGGGAAAAACCCGGTCTTTCTGAATAACTCGCGTATATAATAAACAAGTGTTACACAAACACAACATACGCCTCATTCCAATTCATCAGTCACTAACCGTAAATTAGCAAGAGAACAATTCCCCAAATATTAACCCCGAAGGCCGAAACCAACATCAGATCAATACCCAGGAAACCATCCTTCCTAGCTAACCTACAGTTAGTTTCTAAATTTCACATTCTTAGGGATAGGTTCCCATTAATTTTATCAAAGATAAATTCATCTAAATTTATTCTTTAATCTTCTTTTGAATACCAATTCAAACTAGTCGGGATTAGCAAACCACACCGAAGTAATTATTTATTTTATTTCCCAATCCCAACCTATTTATCCCATGAAGTAAAACTGGTCATACTTCATATCTAACACCACGGTGTTATCGGTAAATTCATTTACCATTTCACGTTCAAATCTAATTAAAGATTTAACTACTGCCCGGAGTAAAACTGGTGATACTCCATTCTCGATCTTTTCAATCTAATTAAAGATTCATTAAAACTCCACTTAGTTTTAATCTTTAACTGGGTTAAAGAATCAGTGTCATTTAAAACACGGTTCACGATAAACCCCAAAATCACATCACATTCTATCAGCTTTTAACCGTAAAATAGCAAGTGAGCAATTCCCTAAGTATTAACCATGAAGGTCGAAACCAACATCAGATCAATACCCAGGAAACCATTCATCTTAGCTAATCTCCAGTTAGTTTCTGATTTTCTTAACTCCGTTGGGTCTAAGAACAGTATTATTGAAGATACCGTTCACGACAACCCAAAATCACATTCCATTAATTATCGGGTTAAAGAACAAGTGTCATTTCAAACACTATTCACGATAAACCCAAAAATCAATACCAATTCAATTCCAATTAAATATTATTTAATTGGTACACTTCATTAAATCTAAATAAAAAGATTTAATCTTTTTCTCAACTGGGCTTAAGAACAGTGTTAATGAAGATGTCATTCATGACAAACCCAAATCACATTTGATATTAAATACATGGCTCTGAATAGAAAATATTTCGGCTTATATTCAATATCAAATTCTACGACCAACAAATATCGTATTGGAAATAACGATATATATATATATATATATATATATATATATATATATGTTTCAAATTCCCATAACAATATTTGTATCATCACTAAATCCAACATCGAAATATTCCGAAGCAATTTTGATTCAAATCCATTCCAATTCGCTTATTGGAAATTCTGGTTATTTTCAAAACCATTTCAAATCCAATTTATTTATTTTAAAAATAAATAGAATTATAATTCTAGTTCAAAACTAGTTCATTTCGATAAAAAACTATTTTTATCTTTTCAAATATGGAGTTTTTCATCCCAATTCTTCCCAAATCATTTCTTATGATTTTACACAAATTATTGATATTTTTAATAATTTTATCAAGGCCCGTACAGTCGATTTCCATTAACGGCCATCGAACTGCATTTACAACGACCTTTTCCAAATTTGATTTGGACATAATTCCAAATCCAACCGTTAGATTTCAAATCTCTAATATTCGTTAGAAAGCTCTCTTTGGTACGAACCTAATGCTTCCGGTTTTAGGAGAATCCGACGGTCGGATCTCCCGCAACGTCAATTCGAAGTCAATGGTCGAAATTCGCAAACTGCCGCAGCGCGGCGCATTCTATTCAGGCCATTATATTATATATATAATATATATAATATATATTTCGTCGATTTCCTTTTAAAACGTATTTCATAAATCGTTTTAAATTCGTTTTCGAAACGATTTCAACTTCATTTCAAATTCAAATCAAAATTGAATTTTTCCTTATAAATTCGTTTTAAATTCATTTCAAATTGATTTCAATTCAAATCGATTTTTAATTCAATTTTGGTTCGTTTTCAATTCAATTTCAATTCGAATTCAATTCAATTCAATTTTAATTCGAATTCATTTTCAATTCGAATTCATTTCAAATAGATTTCCATTCAATTTCAATTCGATTCGAATTCATCTTATTTTTAATTCAATTCGAATTCTATTTCATTTCAATTCAATTCGAATTCTAATTCGTTTCAATTCAATTTAATTCGAATTTCATTTCAAAATATTCGATTTTGAAATCACTTTTCAATATTCACTATAAAAAAATGAATATAATCGATATAAATATCGTTCGCGTCAAAATAGCGCATATCTAATCAACACGGCTTTATATATTTCTATTTCAAATATTCTATTCAAATATTTCGTTTCAAATATTTCTTATCAAATATTTTATTCAAATATTTCTCTTCAAATATTTCTCTTCAAATATTCTATTTCAAAACTGGAATGAGGCCCAATCAATTACCATAGATTTTATTTCGATTGATTTCCATACAACGCATGTATATATCAACGGTGACAAATAATTAACCATCATCCAAAGTGCATTCTACACTGTATAAGCATCAAATATAAATATTTAACGCTCATAACAGTTTGTCAATCAATCGATTGACATACAACTAATTATTGGGATTAGTGTATGTCATATATCATCCCAATACCCGTGTGGGGTTTCAAACAATCAAACGCCGATTTTATTTGTGCAGTTGGGCGATGTGTAAAATTTATCATCCCAATCAATATCAGTCAAATGTGTGTATATAAACAAATCGTTCGATTTGTTTATATTAATTTATTTCATTTCATATACACGTTAAAAATTCTATTTTTAACTATAAAAATATATTTTTATTTCAATCCACATCGCACAATCAACTACACATCAAAATCAAACAAACAAACAAGTCGTCCATGGTCTGTGGACGACGGGTGTCAGGTGCTACTAAACACCGTCTGCATTCTAGTATATATTTTAACTAGAAAATTAAATTAAAAGTGAGAAGTTCTCACCGAGAAGCTAAACCAAACATCACGACTCTTCATATGTAGGAAATCTTCGTCGTGCTCGCCCTTCGTCAATTTCGTTCACTACATATATAAAAATCACATTTTTATACTGCTGTCTTTAAAATAAAAAATCACATTTTCATTTGTTCCCTTTCAATTTAAAAATCATATATATATATATATATATATATATATATATATTTACCATTCTAATGATAAAAATTGTATTTTTACTTTGCTATATATATGATAAAAATCACGTTTTTACTTCGCTACTTCATACAAGGAAAGACTATATTTTTACAACGCCATTCTATATAAAAAGATTATATTTTTACAATGCTATTCTATATAAAAAGATTATATTTTTACTATGCTATTCTATATAAAAAGATTATATTTTTACTATGCTATTCTATATAAAAAGATTATATTTTTACTATGCTATTCTATATATATAAAATTAGTTTTTTTTTTTGTTTTTTTTATTACTTTATAAAAATCAATTCTTTTTCCTTGTTGATCCACTTCCTAAAACTGATTTTATCTTATAAAGACCATTACCTAACATAATCGAAAATAGATATAAATAAAAATACTTACAGTTAAAATTGGGAGACGCGAGGGTTGTTGGAGGTTCATGGGGTGGTGCGGAGGTCGATGGGGTGGTGCGGAGGTCTTCTGAGCTAGGGTTCGGTGTGGGTTTTGGGGAAGCGCGTCGGTTCCTAGTGGAGAAGAGGAGAGGAGGCGCACGCTAGGGGAGGCGGCGACGAGCCCCCCCCCCTTTGCGATCGTCGATCGCGATTGCCCCCCGCCACCTTTTTCTTATTTATTTTTTTATTACTGAAAGTCGGGTTGACCAATTATAGGAGAATGAGAGGGGGGTTTATATAAAATATATATTTAATTATTTATTGATTTCAAAAAGCAACTTTTTATTTAGAACTTGAAATCGAACCCACCGACTGCCGTCCATAGCTAATTACCCCCATTCCGAACACAATGGGATATGTATCGCAAGTTGATTCGATTGTTTCGATCAGTTTTCGTCAAAATCAAAATATAACTCTATATATTGAATTTGAACGCGCATTTCAATTTACCGGGGCCACATACTGACTTTAAAAATTCCCGAAAAACATTTTCTAGCTTCGTATTGATGATACGGTCTTAACAAAACTAATTTCGTCAAATTCCGAGACCGTTTGAAAAATGGCCATTTTCCAGTCGATTAAAATCAACTGAAACTAGTCAAACGCGTTTTCCTTTTCCATGCTCACATATCGAATCAGAAAATTATGAATTTTGAAACCTAGCAATATCTTGACATCACGGACCCAACAAAAGTGGTTTCGTCAAAAACCAAGGTCGTTTGCAAAATTTCCATTTTTAAGGGCCAGAATTCCATAGCGACTATTCTGAATTTTCAACTGGACATAACTTTTTATCCCCGCTATGAATTTTGATTTTTCGGATTCGTTGGAAAGATATTCTCAATTAGATTCAAATATTTTTGGTTTCGCTAAAATCCGGTTTATTTTGAATCATGTACATTCATTTGAAATTTGAAATTTGAAATCGAATTATCGAACTACCACGCCATTTCTAATTCCTTTTATAATTATAAATAATTATTTATATTCTAACGACGATTCAAATAAATATATACGTTCGAATTCTATTCAAAATAAATTTCTCGTCGTTATTATTTAAAATAATTCATTTTAAATATTCAAAATTCACTAAAATTGCCAAAATAAAAATTTTAAATTGGCTCGGATTTCCGGGTTATTACACATATTTATTCCACAAAGTTCTTTATTTACTTCTTGTTACTTCCATTAAGCATTTTAACCAAAAATGGTCTTTTACACTTCCATATAACTGTTAATAATTTTATACAGAAGTTTCTTATTTAATTTTTCAAATATCTCCTTTTATAAAATCCATTTGATTTTTTAAAATTCTTAAATTCAATATCCACTTCAAAAATCCCTTTTTATATTCCAAATAATATTTATGGTATTTAGAATACCAAAATAAAAAGTGCTAGTATTATTTTAGCATCCAAACATGATATAATCAATCACAGATTATACATCACATCAGATATCACAATATATGAAAAACAGTAATATAAATGTCAAGGAATCCAGTTGGATCCCTCCAACCTGTTTCCCTGCATCCACAGATGTTAATCAACATAAATTACACAAATATGAAATATTCTGATAAACAGAATCAATATTTAATTAACGATTTATATATATGACTATATCTACATTTTCAACCAATTAATTAGCAAGTAAATCCAAACAACCATCACACAGCAATCAACCATCATTTATCAATACTAAATTATGTTTATAAAATTATAAACTGAACAGAGTTAGTGAGATTACCCACTTTAGTCGGTTATCGTTAAATAACGATAAGCGATCGTCGATTTGATTCAAGCATTTTATTTTGCCATAAATTGAGAAGAGCTCCAAATCGCTCCAAACTGATTCCACTATGTAGCCCTCGTCCATATGATCCCAACGGATCTGGTTTTTCGGAATTCTGTAATCGTATGAAAAAGTTATAACATTTACAAGTTTTAATCGAGTATTTATTATATTTTATTTCATTACTTTATTAATTTGGACTCACCAACAAAACTGTCGGCTCAACATTTCATACTGACCCGATGAATAGCATCCCTCTTCCTCAAAAAAACTTATGAGCCCCTCTCCAGGAATTCACCGTAACACTATTGATTACACTATTAACTTTAATTATATTTAATAACCGCATAATCCTTCTTCTTATTCAGAAAATCCTGCCCATATACCTAACTTCTTCACCATTTCAATGACTTCCGCCTACCGCAGCTTCCCCCACACCTAACGAAAATCCAAGTCATCACCACCAACAGCTTCGATGTCCACCGCTCTATCTCCGTGGCACCATAACCCATAACTCGCATCTCTTTTGTCAACCCCGACTTGGCCATGTACGGTGAAAAACACCGAACCCATAATCACAAAATCTCATCAGAACTTGACAACGGCAACTCCTCGCCATAAACCCATCGCTCTCCCCCTCGACCCAAATCGTGGCCTATAGCGCTAACCCTCCTCAGCCCTAGGTGGCTCTACGGGAAAAATGGGTACTGCTAATAGGGTCGATTTGAACAAAACAGGTTCCAATTTGAAGATGAAAGTCATAGCAACTCGAAAATTCAATCCTTTGAATTTTAAGAAGTTTATTTGATTTTATAATGATTTTTCAAAGTCGCGTTTTGGTTATGGAAGAAATGGATGGCGGTCGAGAAGTTTTGACCGTGAAATGAAAAAGATTAGGGTTTAGGCAAGGTAAGGGGTATATATATGTGTTAGTTTAGCTTATAAGGTAAGATTCATACATTATTATAATAATTTTTATTGTATCACTGTCTATATATATCATTTAAAAATTCGATGATCGCATACGATACCCAATTTCGACGAAAATGGACATGCGGCTATGGTTCGACAGTACGGACCCAACGAAACTTGTTTCGCCAAATTCCGAATCCGTTTGCTCACAAAACATATTTTGAAAGTCAAATTATTGACTATTTTTCACTGACTCCAAAAATCACGAAAGTTGAAATTTAATAATAATTTAATATTCCGGATCCAACAAAATTAATTTCATCGAAAACGGAAATCGTTTGCAAAAATGACTATTTTAAGGCTCTAAATAAACCAATAAAAATATTAATATATTTAAAAACAATTTAATTTAATATTAATAAATTAACATTATCGTATATATTCATATAGAATATCATACAGCTTCAAAATAAACATACTTGGATTTATAACTCGATATTTCAAAATGCAAGTTAAATCGATATTAAATTTATTTTAAAATCCTTTTATAATATAAATAAATCATTATAAATTATACACGAATTCCATAGCGACTTTCTCGAAATTTGATTTAGGCATAACTCACAATTTACAAGATAAAATCTCCATTTTTCACTTCTATTAAAAAATATCGTTAAATGGATTCGAACGATTCTTGTTTCGAAAAATCCAACTTATAACGAACTCTGTATAGTCGTTTAAAGTTCAAAACGTAAAATTATGAACTGCCGTGACATTACGGGCTCGATTTAAATTATATTATAAATAATACATTCTAACGCAGTTTATTGAATAGATTCGTTATTATAATTCGAATCTAAACTCAACCAAATTTCTTACACTATCCAATTCACAAAAAATTGTCAATTCAACTTAAATTCTGATTAATTTGGAATTAAATATGTTATTCTATTAATTATATTAATTAAATATTCAATATTATTTAATTCAAGTCATTAAAATTACCAAACCATTATTTAAATTAATTAATTAATTAATTATTCGACCGTTTAAAATACAGGACATTACACCTTCCTTTTATTATGTGGCAACCAAAATAATTTAAATAAGGTTATACCCTAAAAACCGTTATACTAATTCAAATTAGAGAAAAGTCAACATTTGATCCTTTTTTTGTGGTGAATGGTTCTCATCCTTTTCAAGCGTTCTTATGTGTGACCCTACAGGTTATTACAACATTGGTAATGAATTTAAATCGTATTTAAAATCATAAACAGTGATTAGTATCTAGCCATACATCACTGCTTCCCAAGTTATAATAATATTGACGATACGATACAACCTTTCAGTGACTAGTGTATCAATGTTATATAATCCTTTTAACCAGTATATCTAGAATTAAACTCGAGGCATGGAACGTATCACCCTCTTTGTAATTTAATCCTTTTATCTTGATTGATGAGTAGACTATTTATAACAAATCAATATTTGAGCACGACCATGCATTTCATAGTCTCACTCAATGAAGAGGCCAATGGATATCACTACAAATATATCGTAGGGTTAAAATCCATCTAGATCATTCATAATTTTCATTTGGTTCGAGATGTATCCAATAATCACCCTTATCGTCTACTTAGTTAAAAGTAACTTTTGATGATATCAAAATACAAATATCCTCAAATAAAATTATAATGGTTTCAGGTCTGAGGACCATTACATCACGGCCACTATGAGAATAACTTATGATACTGTTAATTATATTCCATGTAGTTTTCTCATGTTGGGTCGGCCCAGTACGCCACTTTCCAATACATATTTATGTCTTGACATTAATATCACGTATATTAATGATCAATGAGATGTGACCATCAGTTAATCAACATACTAGTCTCAATGTTTCATTATTGTCCTATATAAACAATGAAATTTGACTAGGGACATTTAAGAATTATAAAACTTAATATATTATATAATCTCAAGTTCAAGTCTTACTCAAACTATATAATTCCATATTATTATTCTAAGGACTTCTATTATGTTAATATTTATATTACGCAGTAAATATAACATAATAGAATATATTTTTATTCTAAATAAAACAACAACATCAACAATGTTATTAATCACATCAAATGGTTTGCCTCTAGGGCATAAACTCTAACACTGGTAGCTTCCTACCGGTCCAATTTCCAAGTATTTCAACCATCTACCTAAACCCTTTGTCGGTTCATTATAACACTCGAGCAACCAACCTTCAGCCCATCCTAAATTACATCCAAATAGACTCAAAATTTGCACTGACCTTGCCTTTACCACGGGATACCATGACCAAAATATGAAGCTTCCTCAATCGTTCCTGGTGGATCGGTACTCGTCCATCAAGCATGGTTCAGTACCGGTCCATGGAGATAGCTGATTTCTGGCTTGAAATTTCTAATCTTCCTCTTGACATCCACTAGAGCTCCTCAGCCGAGTTTCGTCTGAATCTGATCATCTGAACCTTCGATTTACTCTATTCTAGAATCCTATGTTCTACGACAAACAACAATGCAATATGTTCAATAAAAACAAACATTTATTCATTCAATCTTGAAAATACAAACAAGAACATATCATAAGTAAAGGATCTAACATGATTTGGATCTAAATATATACAAGAACATTATTAAACTGACAAATTTCCAGTTTGTGTGATTAAGTTAGATTATCCTATGACGTCTAATTATGAATTAAACATATATGATCGTATCTAGGGTGAATTTAACATACAATCATGAATTTGATCCTAATTTACCCATATAATTCATAGTTTCCGTGTGAGAGATATCTATCACTCACCAATTTTTAGATACAATGCAACTCCAATGAGATCATATCTGGACAACATTGAAAAATCAAAAGTTGATGCAACTTGATGTGATCCAATATTCCTTGTTGATGATCTAACCTCTAGATGCAATGTACGATGAATTATGATGAATAGGATGAAGAAATTAGGGATTAGGTTGAATCGAAGAATCATATACGCACAACCTAATGTTTGAATGAAGAGAGAAACTTTAATTCTCTCTCCAAATCCCATATTTATAGCAGCATGTCATTAGCCTAATGGGCTACTCTGATTATCCCATTAGTTACTAATCAGTCTGCCCAGCACACATTGAAACTTAAAACAGTGATTCCTTCTAAACAGCTGAACCAAAATTTTCATGCGACCAACTTACAGAAACGTAAATCGCCATTCTGATCCAATGAAACCAATTTTAGTACCTGATTTGACTTCTATCAAAAGTTATATCTAAAACAATATTCACAAGGGCTAAATGGTTATAAATCGATTCGGTAAAAATCATGGGCATGCCGCATGCCCCCATGAACAACACATTATCTAAGAATCATCCGATCACTAGGAAATTAAATATAACTATTTTACGATCCTCTAATACGTATAATACGGGTCGTTAAATATCTTTGGTAGAGAGCAAAGTTGTAAAGACTAGAATGTTGCAGTATTGATAAGGTGAGGTCCAAGTTGTGTGATTTCTTTGTCAAGTCTTAAATACCTTTAGCATACTGTCTTTTACAGACTTGTATTTTTGGATCTTCGATGTCTAAGTAAAAGAAAATTAGTACTAGTAAAAAAAGGAAATTTTTTATTCTGTTATTCATAGTGCTCTATCAAATAGTCTAATAATTCATTGTTCGATGACGAATATTTTATTGATTTCAAATCTATCGCGAAGTGTATAAAACCACAAGTGCACGGCGTATACTTGTAGTACGTGGAGAATACCGGTCGATCCATGGAGAAAGAAGTAATTCTAATTCTATTCAATCAAATTAAAACAAAGTCGAGTGAAATTTTAGCTAGCTAAAAATAGTAAAATCTGACAACTAACTACTACTAAAGTTAAATGAAACTATGAGATTAAATGACAACTTAGGAATATTTCCACTCTCGAGATCACAAGTATCAACATAAAATGAAACCATGATCTTTTTTTGGTCATTTGTGAATTTAGTTGATATGATTATTATAAGTATAGCTCATTCATGCTATTAATTACCACAAAATAAACTGTCAAAGTATAACATACTCACTAAATCACCTTACTAGTTCTAAAGAAAAATGAACAAGTTGAAATTGAAAAACACTTTAAGCATGGCCTATGAACTATTAATTAGAACTATAGACCATCAATTTTTTTTTCAACCTCCACTTAATCATCATCATCATATGTAGATGAAGAGGTAATTAGTAAACATATGACTAAGCATAGCCCATTTGTGTAAACAACATAGGTTATCAAACTCAATAATGAACACATAAAACCAATAACATAAACATGACTTGAAGCACAACAAGAGAGAATGAATAAACAAGTTATGTTGCATCTACATAATCAAGTGAGCTTCATTACCCCTAAGTTGAAAGGGATTAGCCTCTAATATATGTAATCATGACAACAAAAGTAGCTAGCAACATTAAACATAAAAAAAATCAAAAGAGAGAACTAATTAATAAAAGAAAAAGAAAACTAAACTACTTGCATAAAATTAAACTATATACTGATGCATAACGTAGATAACAAGAAATAAATGAACAAGAAATTAAATTGCATTAAAATGAAAATTACATAAGAGGGAAATAACTAAGAAGCCATGAAATAAAAAGAGAGTGTTTCCTCTAAATTAAAGTAACTAAAGGAGAAGATCCATTTACATGAAACATGATGGTATATATACATGATCTAAACCCTAAAACCCTAATCACTCTTCATTGGAAATACACAAAATGCTCATTTCATGAAGCTTATAATATTTTCTTTAGCCACTAATCCATCATGTAGAATGCATGAAGCCTTATTTGACTCATCCAATTAGTGCATTAGTCTCTAATATGAAGCTTTAAGAGTAAGCGGGTTAGTTGAGAAGTGGGGTCCTCCACTTTCCATGGAATGAATTATTTCTTTGCCTCCTCTTGCATATATGAATGATTTCCTTCATATCTTCATGTGTATACATCATTTGTTCTCCTACATTCCTACAAGGGACAACTATAAGAAACAAGTAAATGATATCACAAATTAAAACATGCACAATTTACTGTTTTACACCTTAAACGAGTGATGATATTGAAATCATTTAAATCATGGCTTGATCATATAAAATACCCAAAAATGTTCATTTGGTCAACTAAACAAGAATAAATATGTGAATATAAATGTGCATTTTTACGTGCACATCAAATACCCTCACACTTATTTTTTATTCGTCCTCGAATAAAGAAAAGAACAAAAACTAAGATAAATCCGTTGTAGGAAGCACGATTGCATGGAACGTATGCAATAAGCCGTTAAACCTCTGGGTCTCCCCAGTAGGACGAGTGTTTTCTCATGAGGATTTTCAACAGATACTACCCACAAAATCCAAATGTTAAATGCAAAAAGAAATATTTACAAATGCAAGATTCGGAAATATTTACAAGATGAAAAAAAGGAGTATTTACAAATGGGTAATTTACATTTAAATTTAACATGAATGGGTTAACATAAGTTTGGGTCGTCACTATGAAATTTAAGTCCGTTACTAATCAAAACTTCGAACAAAAGTCAGGTTATCGTTACAAACTCCTCCAGCTTGGCCAACTGTTTTGGTATAAACATAGTGCAAATATAAAATGAATTCTATAATTGATATCAACAATCATAAAATGGAATCTTTATTTCCTTTTGGTTAACAAATTAGGTCAAATCAGTGAAGAAGGTTCTTGGATTTCAAGTGCTAACTCTCGCTTTATTTTGAAAGATATTTACATTATTATTTACAAATACCTAACTGAAACAATCAAGGTATACCACCCCTACACTGCATTATGACTTACGTGAGTGTTGGGACAGAGCTTGGCGGATTGTGAAAACTGACGCTGGCTTGGTCAACAATATGTCGGCAATCCTTAGGTATCCAACTCACGAAATGTGGCCAAGATATACCACCAATGCACTGCATTACGGCTTACGTGAAAGTAAGGACAGAGCTTGGCGAGTTTTCACACCAACGCTAAATGTACTAGCAATGTCGGATACCCTTGGATTATTATATATATACATATATTCTCTTTTTTTAAGAGAGAGAGTTAAGCGAGAATGTCTAAGCACAACTTCACTTAAAAGATCTAAAATGTTATCGCAAGTAGTCTAATTCAACCATTTATTTAATCGGATTACAATATAGAAAACACTTCTCATCACATACGAATCTCTTTATATACCTTTTACATTAAATTTGCTCATAATTCAAACTTTTCTTTCGTTATCCATTAAGAGAACTAAATTTCCAAACATTTTAATTGTACGGCCAAAACCATATATTTACTTCATCGTGCGCATTTAAAAGTAAATTAAAATGCATTTTCTTTTTTTCTTTTTTTGATTTTTTTGGAATGATAAAAAAAGAAAAGAGAAATCTGTGCAAAGCCAAAATAAATATAAAACTCCCCCCACACTTGATTTGGACTGTGTCCCCACAGGTAACCCAAGTGGAAGAAGAAAAGAAAAGAACTTTTTTTAAAATATGCCCTATATTTGCAAGAGAAAAGAAAAAAAATTAAAGTATATAAGAAAATATATTGACAAAAAGTAAATGAAGTGGTCTTCTAAAGACCGATTCATTTGTCTCTTCAAGTATGAGAGACACAACTTAAGCCTGAAAAACCAAATCATAAAAAATTTCAAACTTAAACATTTGTTTGGAAAAACAAATGTTGTTTTATTAAATATCGAATGAGTTGGTTTGTTTTTGATGGTTTTTCTAGTAGATTGAATAAATGGCTGAAATTCATGTAGAAATTCACCAATTCGAATTTCAAAATGATCATTGAAAATTTGTTCAAAAATATTGATTTCAAAATCCAAATGGTGATTCAAATCTACACTTTAACAGTTCAACGCATCTTCAGAAAGTCCAAAAAATTTGTGTTCATCAAATTCGTCTTCCTTTGGTGAATTGTCAACAACTTCAATGCATGTATCATTTTCAAAATTCAAAGTTGTTGTTTTCAATTTTTCAGAAAAAGGAAGATCAAATTTCAAGTTTTGTTCCACCCTCTCAAAATAATTGAAATCCAAATCAATTACCATATTATTAACAACTTCATTAAGATCGTTATTTTCAATTACGAAAGTTGTTATTTGAAAATTGGCGATTTTGGTAAAAGATGGATTATTATTCAAATCGTCACACGTTTGGATTTGATTTTGTTTCTCACAAAACTTCAAGTATGTTTCATACAACAAATCCGTGTAAGTTTTCTCATCAAAATCAAATTAATGATTATTTATTTGGGAATTCCCAGTAAAGTTGTTGAAAACAAATAATTTCAGCTGCACCAAAATTGAAATTATTCCCATTGCCAAAATCATTTGATAATTCATTCATATTTCCATTTTGAATTTGAGATTCGTTTTGGAGTTCGAAATTGAATTGGCAAGGGTTATAATCAAAATCATTTGAATTTTGATTATTTTGAAAACTTTGACTTGAATTGTTGCGCAAGTTTGAATATACAATTCATTCATTCTTTGAATTTCAAGTAAAGATTCAATACTTGTTTCTAAGGTTGAGGGTTGATCGTTGTTTTGAAAGTTCTTTTATATTTTTTTATTGTTTTTTATTTATTGGTTTTTTGTTTTTTTCATGTATGCATGCACCTAATGCAATATGAATGCAAATTACCTATTTACAAACTGTCTAAATTATATATTGATTGTTAGATTAATTTCAATAAAATATTTCTCAGCCAGTTATCGGGAAGGAGTTATCGGCGCACCAGGAATCACCCTGGCAATGCAGCTGAAGGTTTATTTAACGATCTGAAATCCCCCGATCTCTGAAGAGATGAAAAACAGCGGATTGTTTTCAGAACACGACTCATCAGAACACAAACAGAAGAACTTTTCATTGCTATCACAACAATTTACATCAGAGTACAAGAATATCATAGTATAAATAAATAAATAATATACAGCGGAAAAATATCAGGGATTTAAATACATTGCAGTGGAAATAAAATAATATATACAATGCGTAGCGGAATTACATCAACTAACACAACTGAATGAAATGCACAGATACAAAGCTTTCCGGATATAGCTCCAGCTGTAATCCAGGATCCTGTTAAATAGAAATCTGCAAAAAACCAAAACTATTAGCTGGCCGTGTGGAAAATATGGGCACACAGAGTTTAGGTGAAAATAATAAACTCGGAGTCGGTCATGGAACTGGTGTGAGAACTAAAACAGTTATTAACTTCATTTTAAAGTTGGGTAAATCAAGGGACCACGCCGTATAACACAGAACGGGTTTCCTCCCAAGAATACCATAAACAAACAACGCAATGCTAAAAAAAGAAAAATGAAGCCATTATAAGACTCGGGTCCCATCACACAATGCAACGCAAGCCGGAGGATAGTGTTTCACCTTATAATGGCCAAATATGCTTGGTACGTGACATTTATCTTTTATTATTACTATAAGTGAAGAAATCAACTTCAAATAAAAATGTATCAATCATAGACGACATAGGTACCATATATTATGTCCCTATACATAGGTTTACAATTAAACCCAAAAAATGTCGTATTGGAAGTCTGGATTTCCATACTGATGGCTGTTGATTCGAAAGATCTATCGCGTAGTGCAATACTCAACGGCTTACATCCTGGCCAGAGAAAACACTGTAATGCACATTCACCTTTTTGGTAAATCAAGTATCACTACGGCTTACTCCCTAACTAGAGAAAACATAGCTTACTCAATCCCTCTGGGAATCGGGGGGTGTGCCCTATCCCTCTGAGCGTGGAGCAACCACACTCAGCTAATCTCGGTCGATCGAATCTGTGACAACCCTAAAGGTGTCTACCCTCATCTCAAAAGCATACTGATAAAACCATCAGTTCATCATCATACTGGTGTGTGAGGCTCGCGAATTAACACTACTCAAAGCTATGCTAATTAAAGCTATGCTTTGATCATCATCCACCAAGCCCTTCTTTTCAACAAAAGCTTGGATCACTGCAACTCAGCATGTCACACTGTCAATCCATACCATATCATTGGTCTCAACCAATATATAACATCTAAGCTTGTACGTCTCAGAGAAGGGTGTTAAGCAAGAGAATAAATTCTCTGCCACCAAACAGATATGTATTTAGTAGAGATCAACGAATACAGCAAAAAGAATACATTGTCGACAAACCATCCATTTGCAAGTCCGTTCTGGGTCTGAACAAAACCGGAGGCACCTTAATCCTCATCCCATATGTCCAATATAGGAGAGAGGCCCTCACATATCCAGACAATCAACAAATACGTCTGGACAACTACCACTATAACCCTTTCTGGGAGCTAACCAATCCAGGGCATCAGTATTAATCTATTCGATGTGAAGATCGCATGTCTTCAACCACCGCCTTCAAATTTTCGACTTAGTCGTCATATCAGTTACTCAGAATGGGTTGAACCGGGTCTTTCCAAATAACTCGCGCATTTTATAATAGTGTGTTATAAAGACAATCATATGCCTTATTCCAGTCCAGAATATTCTTTTAGTCAAATATCCTTTACATTGGGAATTATTCCCATAAATCTTATCTAAGATTTAATTCATTTAAACCTATTGTTTAAATTTTCACTTGGAAACCATTTCAAAAGATTTTGTATTATCTTTTCACAACTTTAAACCGAATTAAGGTTTATCAAACTAGTCGGGATTATCGAGCCTTACCGAAGTAATCATTTATTTTATTTTTCCAATCCCAACCTATTTATCCCATGGAGCAAAACTGGTAGTACTCCATATCTAACACCACTGTGTTATTGGTAAATTCAATTACCATTCAACCTTTTAAATCTAATTAAAGATTTAACTATCGCATGAAGTAAAACTGGTGGTACTCCATTTTCGAACACTTCTCAAATCTGGAAAATTTAATTACCACATTACCATTTCAATCTACTTAAAGATTCATTAAAACTCCATACAGTTTTAATCTCCAAAAATCATTATTTAATGATTATTCAATTTTAGGAAATAAATCATGTCTTTACTTGGATTAAAGAATCAGTGTAATTTAAAACATCATTCACGATAAACCCAAATTCATCTTTCATCAAAATGGAATCTACACGGAAATCATAACAGTATATAATCGATATAAATATCCATATCAAACTAATATAAATGGAATAACGGCAAAGACTTTTAAATTCCATATATAGTAATGGTCATCCTTCACAGAAGCTCATCTAGATTATTACCAAATCAAATTCCATTTCAATCCTTATTCAATTCCAATTAAATATTAATTAATTGGTAGATTTCTCTAAATCTAAATTAAAAGATTTATTCTTTTCTCAACTGGATTTAAGAACAGTGTTATTAAAGACAACGTTCACGACAAACCCCAAAATCCAATTTGATATTAAATACAAGGCTCTGAATAGAAATTATATCGGCTTATATTCAATATCAAATTGTGAAACCAACAAATATCATAATGGGAATAACGATATCTATATCTTCCAAATTCCTCAACAATATCCGTATAATCACGGAATCCAATATCGAAATATTTCGAAGATAATTTCCATTCAAATCCTTTCTAATTCATACGTTGGAAAATCCTAATTATTTAAAACCCATTTTCAATCCAGTTTATTTTTTTTGAAAATTATTGGATTATTATTCTAGTTAGTAACTAGTTCATTTAGACAAAAATATCCTTTATCCTTTCAATTATGGAATTTTTCATCTAAAATCTTTTCAGAACAGTAATTATAATTTTACATAATTTTTCCTTATTTTTAGTAGTTTTATTAAGAACTTTACAGTCGGTTTCCAATAACGACCACCGAACTGCATCCATAGCGACCTTTTCAGAAATTGATTTGGACATAATTTGAAACTCAACATTCAAATTTAAATCTCTTATATTCATTGGAAAGATCTTTTTGATACGAACCCAACAATTCCGGTTTTAGGAGAATCTAACGGTCGGATCTTCCGTTACATCGATTCGAAGTTAATGGTCGAAAATCACGAACGGTTGCTGCGCGGCGCGTTCTATTTAAACCATATATATAATATATAATATATATATCGTCGATTTCTATTTAAAACATATTTTATAAATCGTTTATAAATTCATTTTAAATCGATTTCTGCTTCATTTTCAATAAATTGAATTTTCCATATCATTATAATATTAAAATGATAATATTTCCAAAATATCAGATTTTGAAACCAATTCTTTTCGATATTCATTATAAAATGAATAAAATCGATCGATAAACCCATTCGGATTAAAATGGCGAATATATACTTACTCGGCTTCATATATTCTAATATTTTTGTATCCATAAAAAATCGGACATCAAAATCATATTTTAATTCTTTTCTGAATATTATTTTAAAATATTCGTTATTTTAAAATATTCGTTAGTTCTGAATCAGAATACGACTCAATCAATTACCATATAATTTTAGTTATATGGATTTCATACATCGCATGTATTCAACAATAATGATAAATAAACATTACACATTCAAAAATCATCCAGAGTGCAATTTATCACTGTGTAAGCACTAAAATAAATAAATAACCCTTGTCACAGCCTATCAACCCATCGATTGACATACAACTAAATATTGGGATTAGTTTATGTCAAATATCATCCCAAAACCCGTGTGAAGTTTTCAAACAACAGCAGTTGATTTAAATAAATCATTAGTTAATAAATTTAGCTAATTCAAATTCGGTTCGAATTATTTTTCTAATTAACCAATTTTACTATTTAAATTATAAATAGATATGTTACACCCCATATTTTAACACTAAAGAGGATAAATAAAAAATAATTAATTTAATATTCATAATTAAGGGAAACGGACTACGTCATTGCGTCCAGCTCGAAAATGTGGTCAAGATAGACGCCTGGTTTGCATAAAACGGATAACGTATGAAGAAGTTATGAACGGTAGAAGTTTGACGATGAAAGCAGGAACAAATGACACACTTGACAAGTGCGCCAAGGTATTTTTACACTAGCGCACCTGTCAAGTGTGCCCATGTTAGTTTTTGGGCATCCGGACCTCTTCAAGTGGGTGTCAATCCATGGGCCAACCCCCCTAAGGCTGAAGGTCGAATTCTGGATGCTGACAGCTATAAATATGGCTCCATTTCTCTTATTTTCTACGCTGAAAATGATGGAGGCTTAGATGTTGTCGGTGCCTGAACTGAATCAAATTTATTTCTTCTTCTGCAATCCAATTAATCAAGTTTAGAGATTCATGTGTTTCAAGTGTAGATCTAAGATCCAAACTTCACTTTTCTCCTCCTATTCTTCCAGATCCGATAATTGTGAGTTCAAGTTACCTTTAGAATTGAATAATTAAAAGTAAGACATGATATGACTGTAATTTGTGTATATGCTTAGGATTGAATCATATTAGATCTATTGTAATTTTTGAATCTATGAAATTCTGAATTAACTATGATTTGGATCTTAAACGTTATCATCTTAGATCTACTTTTGATTATAGATCTAATTCTATTTAGATCATGTTGTAGTTGATTTGGATCTTAACCGTTATCATGTCAAATCTACTTTTGATTATGGATCTAATTCTTTTTACATCATTTTGTACTTATCATGTTGTGGTTATTTTGGATCTTAACCTTATTTATGTCAGATCTAGTTTTGATTATAGATCTAATTCACTTTTTAAAAAATTTGGTACTTATCATGTTGTGGTTATTTTGAATTTGTCATTAGTTGGACATGTTTTAGATTTAGATCTAAACTTTCACCTAATTTTCATGACAAGTCTACGTTGGTTTCACTGTTTAGATTACCTGGTTCCTATCATATTGAGGTTAAATAGGATCTATTATTAGTTTGTCATCTAAATTAGTATTTAGATCTTATCATGCCAGTTATGACATCCCTATTATGTTAAGATTGAATCTAATATCACATGTTCACTAGATCCGTTTATATATGTCCATCTTATCATTATGTCGTTATATGATTATGCCACCACATGTTTATGTCAATCTTGTTAGAATAATCATTTTTGTCACCCTGTCCCTTTTATTTTAGCCTAGCTACTTTCTAGCCTAGTGTGAAAACCCGTAACTTCCCCGGTGAGGAAAGCGCGGATAGTTCGAGAACAAGCCACAACAGAACGCAGACGAAAGAACATTTCATTGTATATTACAACAATGCATCAGATTACAAGAATATACAGAGTACAAATGAATAAATATTACACAGAAATTATCAGAGATTACAATAAATTACATAGCAGCGGAAAATAATACAATACACAACTAGAAGAGATATACGGATACAAAGCTTTCCGGATATCATTCCAGCTGTAAACCAGGATCCTGTGAATATAAATCTACAAAACCAAAACTACTAGCTGCCCGTGTGGAAAATAGGGGCACCCAGAGTTTAGGTCAAAACAATAAACTCTAGGTCAGTAATGGGACTGGTGTGAGAACTAAAACAGTTATTTATCTTTATTTTCAAAGTAAGGTAAATCAAGGGACCACGCCGTATAACACGGAACGAGTTTCCTCCCAAGAATACCAGTGCATAAAACAAACAGCGCAATGCTAAATAAAGAAAAATGAAGCTATTATAAGACCCAGGTCCCATCACACAATGCAACGCAGCCGGAGGATAGGGTTTTCCCTTATAATAGCCAAACATGCTTGGTACGTTTTAAAACAAATCATTTGATACTATTATAAGTGCATATTGTATAAAACATCTTCAAATCATAAGTATCAATCATAGATGGCATAAGCACCCCATCCCACTATGTCGCCATACTAGGCTCTACAAATAAAACCGAAATACACATATTGGAAATTGGATTTCCCTCATGGTGGCTCCTGATTCGAAAGATCGATCGCGTAGTGCAATTCCCCACGGCTTACGTCCCAGTAAGAGAAAACACCGTCTGCACATCCGCACTTTTGGGACCAGAGTATCACCGCGGCTTACGTCCCAGCGAGAGAAAACACCGCTTACTCTATATATCCCTGAGCACTAAGCTCATCTCGGTCGACCGAATCCACGACACCACTAAGGTGCCCATCCACTAAAAAGCATACTGATCAAACCATCAGTTTACTACCATACCGGGGTGTGAGGCTCGCGAATCAACGCTATACACAAAGCCATGCTATATTAAAGTTGCGCTTTGATCATCATCCACCAAACTTTGCTTTTCAACAAAAGTCTGGATCACTGCATCTCAGCATGCCACACTATCAATCCATATCGTACCACTGATTTCTGCCAATATATAACCTTGAAAATTTGGTGGAGGGTGTTGTCTGCGCTTGTTGGAAGAAGGGGTGGAAGGTTCGCTGGTGCCATCGCAGGTGGAGGGAGGGTACGGCGTTGGTGAGGGCGGCAGAAGATGGCAGAGGGGGCGGCAGGGCAGCTGGTGGTCGGGGGAAGGTCCAGGTGGCGACGGTGGGCTAAGATGGTTGGAGGCGGTTCGATTCGAGGCTAGGGCGTGCGGTTTTGAATGGAGGAAGGAGAGAGAAAGGACAGCGGGGTCAGGGGGTTGCGGCGAGGCCAAGGCGATGGGGGAGCACCTCCCCTGGTGGCTCGACGGCAACGATGAACGGGGGGGCTGGCGGCTCGAACGAGATCTGTGGGTTTTTTTTTCTTTTGAAAAGTGATGATGACGGGGAGAGAGAAGAATGGGGTAGGGGAGTTATATAATTAAATTAATATTTTATTTAATGACATCAATAGTTGACTTTTTCATTTGACCTCTAAACGAGGCCCACCGCCTGTCGTCTATAGCTAATTACCCCCATTCCGAACACAATGGGATATGTATCGTAGGCTGATTCGACTGTTTCGATCAGTTTTCGTCAAAATCCAAATATAACTCTATATATTGAATTTGAACGCGCATATCATTTTGACGGGGTCACATACGAATTCTATAAATTGCAGAAAAATATTTTCTAGCTTCGTATTGACGATACGGTCCTAACAAAACTAATTTCGTCGAATTCTGAGGCCGTTGGAAAAATGGCCATTTTCCAGTCGATTAAAATCAAGTAAAACTGGTCAAACGCGTTTTCCTTTGCCACGCTCACATATTGATTTGAAAAATTATGAAATTTGGGATCTAGCAATAATTTGACATCACTGACCAAACAAAAGTGGTTTCGTCGAAATCCGAGGTCATTTGCAAAATTCCCATTTTTAAGGGCCTGAATTCCATAGCGACTATTCATAATTTTCATTTGGACATATCTTTTGATTCCCGCTATGAAATTTCGATTTTTCGGATTCGTTGGAAAGATATTCTCAAATAGATCCTATTATTTTTGGTTTCACTAAAATCCGGATTGTTTTGCACCTGGTACATTCAATTGAAGTTTGAAATCGAATTATCGAACTACCGCGCCATTTTCAATTCCTTTTATAATTATATATAATTATTTATATTTTAACGACGACGTATATAACATATACGTTCTAATTATATTCAAAATAAATTTCTCGTCGATATTATTTAAAATAATCTATTTTAAATGTTCAAAATTCGCTAAAATTGCCAAAATAAAAAATTTAAACTGGCCCAGATTTTCGGGTTGTTACAATCTCCCCCACTTAAAACTTTTCGTCCCCGAAAAGGAACGAAGTCGAAAGTGGTTTGATTAATCAACTCTACGTTCGATCTGGCTTCCATTCTCCAACTTTTCAGTTTCTGAGAATTTTCAAATTCTTCAAAAATTTGGATAACACCCGGAATTTTCGAAAAATTTCGCCATAACCTCCCCTGCACCGGGAGCCACGGGAAAATCCCGAAATTGCCATACAGGCCTTCTGATCTCAAAAAGAAAAAGAAAAGGCCAAGCGGCTAGCCAATAGGCTCATAAAATCATCATCACCCAAACAAAACAGTAAATTATAGTAAACATGTACCTATTTGTCGGGCAAACAAATTTTATTCTTCGACTCTAGCCTCCTTGCTATGACCTGTTCAATGTAAGTATATGTATATGCAAGCAAATGCGACCAATTTTCAATACAATTCAATATGTGATTCAATTAGGCTAAATGGTTCAAAATTATCAAACAAATAAACAAACAACACAAACATCAATCAATTAGTGAATCAGAGTTTCAAATTCATAATTTTGATACATATACAGAAAATCATGTTTTTGATGCCAATTCACAACAATGTATTCTACCTATATTAGTTTTGGTTCTCACACTAGTCTAATGGAAATATATAGAAATCACACCTTTGAAACTCGAATATGAATACTGATGATGATGCACCATCATCAGAATCAACCCCGGATGTCTAGAATGTGATTCTATATCTACCCAGTATATTTAAACTTCGACTATACGTTCATGACGCGTATACGTGAAATCTTTATATACTCGATTGTCCATATTCAAAATAAATAAATAATCAAATACGTATAAAGTGATTTAATTTTCAAAACAATATTGTTTTCATTTGAAAAATATACTCTTCACACTCGTTCTAGGATACTACTGATCCTATCTCTAACGAGTCATTCTAATTGGATTTTACTAATCCAATATCCGATGAATTCTTTCGTATGGTTCTAATGTGTCTTGTTCTCGAGCTCTGTAAACCAAAGCTCTGATACCAACTGGTGAAAACCCGTAACTTCCCCGGTGAGGAAAGCGCGGATAGTTCGAGAACAAGCCACAACAGAACGCAGACGAAAGAACATTTCATTGTATATTACAACAATGCATCAGATTACAAGAATATACAGAGTACAAATGAATAAATATTACACAGAAATTATCAGAGATTACAATAAATTACATAGCAGCGGAAAATAATACAATACACAACTAGAAGAGATATACGGATACAAAGCTTTCCGGATATCATTCCAGCTGTAAACCAGGATCCTGTGAATATAAATCTGCAAAACCAAAACTACTAGCTGCCCGTGTGGAAAATAGGGGCACCCAGAGTTTAGGTCAAAACAATAAACTCCAGGTCAGTAATGGGACTGGTGTGAGAACTAAAACAGTTATTTATCTTTATTTTCAAAGTAAGGTAAATCAAGGGACCACGCCGTATAACACGGAACGGGTTTCCTCCCAAGAATACCAGTGCATAAAACAAACAGTGCAATGCTAAATAAAGAAAAATGAAGCTATTATAAGACCCAGGTCCCATCACACAATGCAACGCAGCCGGAGGATAGGGTTTTCCCTTATAATAGCCAAACATGCTTGGTACGTTTTAAAACAAATCATTTGATACTATTATAAGTGCATATTGTATAAAACATCTTCAAATCATAAGTATCAATCATAGACGGCATAAGCGCCCCATCCCACTATGTCGCCATACTAGGCTCTACATATAAAACCGAAATACACGTATTGGAAATTGGATTTCCCTCATGGTGGCTCCTGATTCGAAAGATCGATCGCGTAGTGCAATTCCCCACGGCTTACGTCCCAGCAAGAGAAAACACCGTCTGCACATCCGCACTTTTGGGACCAGAGTATCACCGCGGCTTACGTCCCAGCGAGAGAAAATACCACTTACTCTATATATCCCTGAGCACTAAGCTCATCTCGGTCGACCGAATCCACGACACCACTAAGGTGCCCATCCACTAAAAAGCATACTGAACAAACCATCAGTTTACCACCATACCGGGGTGTGAGGCTCGCGAATCAACGCTATACACAAAGCCATGCTATATTAAAGCTGCGCTTTGATCATCATCCACCAAACTTTGCTTTTCAACAAAAGTCTGGATCACTGCATCTCAGCATGCCACACTATCAATCCATATCGTACCACTGATTTCTGCCAATATATAACCTTGAAATTTTGGTGGAGGGTGTTGTCTGCGCTTGTTGGAAGAAGGGGGGAGGGTTCGCTGGTGCCATCGCAGGTGGAGGGAGGGTACGGCGTTGGTGAGGGCGGCGGAAGATGGCAGAGGGGGCGGCAGGGCAGCTGGTGGTCGGGGGAAGGTCCAGGTGGCGGCGGTGGGCTAAGATGGTCGGAGGCGGTTCGATTCGAGGCTAGGGCGTGCGGTTTTGAATGGAGGAAGGAGAGAGAGAGGACAGCGGGGTCAGGGGGTTGCGGCGAGGCCAAGGCGATGGGGGAGCACCTCCCTTGGTGGCTCGACGGCGATGATGAACGGGGGGGCTGGCGGCTCGAACGAGATCTGTGGGGGTTTTTTTTTCTTTTGAAAAGTGATGATGACGGGGAGAGAGAAGAATGGGGTAGGGGAGTTATATAATTAAATTAATATTTTATTTAATGACATCAATAGTTGACTTTTTCATTTGACCTCTAAACGAGGCCCACCGCCTGTCATCTATAGCTAATTACCCCCATTCCAAACACAATGGGATATGTATCGTAGGTTGATTCGACTGTTTCGATCAGTTTTCGTCAGACGAAAATCCAAATATAACTCTATATATTGAATTTGAACGCGCATATCATTTTACCGGGGTCACATACGAACTCTATAAATTGCAGAAAAATATTTTCTAGCTTCGTATTGACGATACGGTCCTAACAAAACTAATTTCATCGAATTCTGAGGCCGTTGGAAAAATGGCCATTTTCCAGTCGATTAAAATCAACTGAAACTGGTCAAACGCGTTTTCCTTTGCCACGCCCACATATTGATTCGAAAAATTATGAAATTTGGGATCTAGCAATAATTTGACATCACGGACCAAACAAAAGTGGTTTCGTCGAAATCCGAGGTCGTTTGCGAAATTCCCATTTTTAAGGGCCTGAATTCCATAGCGACTATTCAGAATTTTCATTTGGACATATCTTTTGATTCCCGCTATGAAATTTCGATTTTTCGGATTCGTTGGAAAGATATTCTCAAATAGATCCTATTATTTTTGGTTTCACTAAAATCCGGATTGTTTTGCACCTGGTACATTCATTTGAAGTTTGAAATCGAATTATCGAACTACTGCGCCATTTTCAATTCCTTTTATAATTATATATAATTATTTATATTCTAACGATGACGTATATAATATATACGTTCTAATTATATTCAAAATAAATTTCTCGTCGATATTATTTAAAATAATCTATTTTAAATGTTCAAAATTCGCTAAAATTGCTAAAATAAAAATTTTAAACTGGCCCAGATTTTCGGGTTGTTACACCTAGGCATGACGTTAAATTATGTGAATACGTTAAAATGGGAATGAGGGGAAAAATGATATAAATTGGGCATAATTTGTAAATGGAAAGTTTAGCATAACTTAATGTTTATAAACATGAATTTGGGCATATAATTAATTATGAACATAATTGGGGAAAAAGAGGCATGGACACCTATAAAGACATAGGTATAATTAATTAATAATTGAAATGCCTAGGATTACGGTAATTAGAAACTGTAATGGCACTTATGACACAAGGTTAGATTGCACTTGCGGTGGAAATCTGCCCAAAACCGACCGGCATATCCAGCGACCACAAGTGGTGAATATAATGTGAGAGGTCTAAGTGCACAAATACGAGACGTGCTGTGACACGAGGTTAAGCCCGACTTATGGAAGAAGTCTGCCCGGAACCGACCGGCATATCCAGCGTCCACAAGTTGTAGGCTTAATGTGGGAGGTCTAGCACATTTTAACCATAATTGAATATGGTAATGAAGATGAAAACTTAACCTAGTTGAATCCATAAGGATTGCATGAGCTTGTTAAATCTATGGAGTTTAGTAAACCTATTAAGTATGTGGGTTAAGTAAGCCTGTTAAATCTGTAGGGCTAAATAAACCTATTAAATCAGTGGGGTTAAGCAGACCTGTTAAATCTGTAGGGTTAAGTAAACCTGTTAAATCGGTGGGGTTAAGCAGACCTGTTAAATCTGTAGGGTTAAGTAAACCTGTTAAATCGGTGGGGTTAAGCAGACTTGTTAAATCTGTGGGGTTGAGTAAACCTTTCAAATCTGTAATGGTTACACGAACCTGTTAATTTAGAAAACTGAACCTGTTGAATATGTTGGGATTATATTGACCCGTTAACTTGTAAAGTTTAACCCGTAAATCAGTAGGGGTTATGTGAATATGTTAAATCTGTTAGGCATAACCAGTCAAAATCCAAGTTAGTTGGGGACACAAGATCTGCAAGGGTTGGCTTGTATCATCTATTGTGTGGGACCCATATTAGTTAGTAACCCATTTTTGGTATTAAAGGGGCCCCGCACTAGGTAGGGGTCAGGGCACGCTTACTGAACTGATTATAAGAGGTTCATCTGAGAGGAGGTGTGCACTAGTGCGTTCCAACGGACTAATGTGCATGCATGAGTACAGCCTGCATCTGGGAAAATAAGCCGTTGTAGCACTAGTAAATAGGTCAGTGTCCTTTTATAGGTTGCCACTTTAGGAAGTAATACACCCTACTGTGGGGCCGACACAAGGTATTTACGGAATAGGAGCCAATCGATTAGGGGTAGTAAATAGGGTACATCTAGTCTTGTTTGTTTCTGTGGGGTACCTGTGTTTCTATCTGGGCTAACACCCGTTATTTCTGTTTAGGTACCAACTAATTCTATTTGGGTTAAAACCCGTTACTAGAGTACACCTAAAACTACCATTATATTTCTGTTGGGATCATCTTGTTTCTGTTAAGCAATTAGGGAGTATGTAATCCTGTTACATATATATTATGGTAGTATTGGTGCGGAGTAATCTCTATAAGCGCAATATACTCTATCATGTTTACCTTGTCATACTTGATGTTATCTTTCTTGTCCATCTTATATGCCTGTCATGATACTTTTACTTATTTACTTGCTAAAAGTAACAAGACTCACCAACCTTTATGTCTGACCCTTTTTATTTCCTCTTCTTTCTTCCATTCCCCCCCCCCCCCCCCCTCCCAAAGGTTCGCAGGGTGGGAATTCTCAGGCTTAGTCAGGACTCGGTTATCATCTTGCTTGGAGCAGCTTTTGAAGTACTGCTCATTTTCTATCTTTAACTATTATGGCTTTGTCTCTTTTGGGGAGTTATGCTTTTTATGTATTTTCTATACTCTGATGGTACAAGGTAGAAGTTTTATATTATTGTAATGGGTTTTATGTAGTTTCAGACTTATGGTATTTTGGACCACGATGTTATGATTTATGTTTTAAATAAAATTTTAAATTCCGCTATTGCTTTTATACCTGTGTTGTAAAAAAAAATTCTGTTTACCTATAATGCTTCACAAAACTCAATGCATTCCCTTAGTGAGTGGCATTAACTGACTTGGGGTGTCACATTTGGTATCAGAGCTGAAGGTTACCAGATTGGATAAAAGATTTTGAAAACTATTTTCAAAAAGATTTTAATAGAAAGCATTTTCAGTAGAAAAGTCTGTTTTGAAAAACATATTTCCAAAGTCATATGTAATCACTGTTTCAAATCTCGCAAATATCGCCCAAGATCTCCTCTTGTAGTGTCCCGAAATTCCGGTACAATTTGAGCTGACCAAATAACACAAGTCCAACCCAAACTACACTGGAAACCAGAAAACTAATAGAAAGAAAACAGAGGGTGAGAATATATAAGATAGAAACATAGAATAGAAGAAGAAGAAGAAGAAGAAGAAGAAGAAGAACATACAACATCAGAGTAAACACGAATCTCGCAGCGGAATGAATAAATATATTTCATAACATAACTTTGAAATAAAATAGTATCTGCATACAATACCTTGTTAGAGTATAACACTTACAACACAGCGGAAATAACAATCTATATAATCCTGAAGCCTCCTGCTCCAAGCTCTCCAAGTATATCTGAAAAATCCTGATTACTTGACTGCCCGTACAAAATAGGGCACCCAAGAGTTTAGGGAAAACAAAACAAAACAAACTCTGGGTCAGTCATGGGACTGGTGTGAGTAAAACAATTTAAAACAGTTTGAGCAAATACACGATATCTCATAAGACCGCGCCGTATAACGGAACGGGTTTTTCCCTTACGAGAATCCCAATCAATTTGATTTAACTTTTAAATCATTTTGAAAGAAACGATAATCTTTATATCAAAACTCATTGATATTATAATAGTGTCTATTAACCACAATATAATAATCATCTAGCAGAACGCTTTCATCTCACGTTCTACAAATATAGTATACAATCAAACCGCGAGCACTTATTGGATAATGGATTACCAACTATGACAACGTATGGAACAACCTTCCGATAGTGTACCTCTAGAGAGGAATACACTAGGTTCAACAAGAACATCTTGCAACCCGGCCACACTTGACCGACCACTCATTTCGCTTGAGTGTATCGAATGTATATCACTATCGGTTGGGATCAGCAACCGTTTCCCAAATGGAACAACATCGAATAGATTTAAGAATGAAATGAATATCTCTATATAGGTGATAATACACCCTAATTGGCAGCCAACCACTTAGCCATACTGCCTGCCCGATTTTTGTTATTTCCCGGTTGTGAGGCTAGAGGCCACGCTTATCTCTGACAGATCACACATTTATTCACTTTGAATGTCACATCGTCAAACCCGCCAAATCACAAATTGATTTCCCCAAAAATACCACGGTTATACATCTAAGAGAAACAAATTCCTCCACCACCAAACGTAAATACGTTTGAAGATATCAACTTATGCAATCCATTAAATATACTCTGTCATACATTCTTCCATACAGGTCGTCCTAGGACTGGACAAACCAAAGGCACTATTCTATAAACAGGACAGCCCTTGCATAACTCCGTCTTCAATTATCTTCATCATATTTGATAGCAACGCTAATGCCCATACAGAGTGGTTTTCAGATAATGAATCTGATCCCGGTCTCTCCGTATTGACAACGTGTAACACCCCACGTCCATTAATGTCACTCACAAAGGGAATGCATTAACTTCCATGGAGCGTATTTAGTGTATAGAACAGAATATAACAAGACAAATATAAATAATGGTACTTGAAAACTTTAAAACAACTTTTATTGCAGCGGAGAAATAGTTTGATTACAACAACTTCATAAACCAAGTACACTTAATATCCATCTTGATAAATTGTTTCAGAGTGCATAAAATAAAAAGCATAAACCCCAACACAAGTAGCCATAAAAGAGATGAGCTAAACTTTACTTTCAGCAATCCAAGCACTTCCAAAAGAGAGAGAAAGAGATCCGAGATCAAGCTCCATTAGTACTAGTCCCACCCTAAGAACCTGGGGGGGGAGGAAGAAAAGAGGCGAAAACAAGGGGGTCAGACATAAAGTCTGGCGAGTATAATAACTTTAACAATATAATTATTAAAGTAACTAGGATAAGGCATAAACTGGTAAGATAAGATATGACCATGAAATAAGTGGGGATGACAAAGAAAATAAGAGGAATATTCTAGCGTTAATCTCGTTCCTAATCACTATAGGATAATTACTATACTGCACCACCAATAGCCACCCTAAAAGTTGATCCCGCCTACAGAATTTAATAATGATAATGGTAGTTTCGTGTACCCCTAGCTGCCTTCATAGGTGTCGTCTGCCCCTATCTCCACTAGTTATACCCACTACCCCCATTCGATCGGCTCCCTAACTCATAGATACCCGTGTTGGTCCCACAGTGGGGTGTATCACTCCCCAAAGTGGCAACCTGTTACCACCAAAGATGCACGGCTTATATCTACACGATGCAACAACGTCTTACCTACCAGCTCGGGCCCACACACGCACATGACCCCGTTGGACTTGTGTTGCCACCGCTAACCCGTTTTGACCTCTTATAATCAAATCCAGTAAGCGTGTCCCGTCCTCGACTTGGGTCGAGCTCACAAAGATACTTGATGGGTTACTGGTTTGAAAAGGGCCCCCATGCTTGACACAAGCCTTCCACCTATGCTTGGTCCCCACTAAGGTTTCCCCACTTAACCCCATTCTTATTCATGTCTTCTTACATGTTTCAATCTTGGTTAAGTGCATCTAATCGTATTTCACATGCCACCCAAGGCACCCACTTAATTTCACATGCCACCCAAGCCACCCACTTAACCCCCCATGTCCCACCACATGCTTATCTGGTTAGGTGTTACTTAATTCATTAGAACCGTAACCTTATAAAGACCTCCCACATTAGGCTGACAATTGCGGTTGCTGGATTTGTCGGGCGGGCCCGGGCAGTCTTATATCACAAACGAGCCTAACCTCGTGTCTTTACAATTGTTACGCATTTAATTCGTGTCTTTGACCTCTCACATTAGACTGGCATTTGTGGCTGCTGGATTTGCCGGGAAGGTCCGGGCAGTCTTAAACCACAAAAGAGTCTAACCTCGTGTCATAGGCGGTTAATTATTACACATCTTTATTTAACCCCAAATTGGATTAATATCCCTATTCAAATTTATCAATAATTTCCATGTCCATAATTGTCACTTAAATTATGGTCATAATTTCTATACACATTAATTATGCTAATTAATGTCTAAGATTAATTATATGCCTTTAAAGGCATTATGTGCCAATTTAAAATATTAACATTAATATTTAATGTTTTTCCCAGCGACCCCACGTTGTTCGCACAGATAATATGTAGACTAATACATAGCCTAACACATAAAAACTTCACAATATGAACAATACATAAAAGTAGATCTAGCTTACAAAAATAAGAATAGGCTAGCACATAAACTTGCATGATTATAACTTATATTGACATAGATTTTCATAGTCACTAACTTGCATAGGCAATTGAAACATAAAACATAAATTTACATAATCTATGTACTGCCATGGATCTAAATGTAGATCTAAACATGAAAGTGTGAACTTGCATATATAGATATGGTTTTCATCTAATCTTGCATATAAGTTTCATATTAACTTGCATATAAATTTAATCATGTAAACTAACATCACATGTTTTACATATAGACTGCACAGATTCACATATAAACATGTGTATGAAATTACATTCAACTTGCATATAAACTAATGTCATAATTTGCATATGATTCATATAAAAACTTGCATATGAAATTACATTCAACTTGCATATAAACTAATGTCATAATTTGCATATGATTCACATAAAACTTGCATATGAAATTACATTCAACTTGCATATAAACTAATGTCATAATTTGCATATGATTCACATAAAACTTGCATATGAAATTACATTCAAACTAACATATGATACAAAACTAGCATAGGTAATGGGCATAAACTTGCATAACTTATGTACTGCTATAGATCCAAACATAAAGGTGTAAACTTGCATATGGGTCTAAACATAAAGATGTAAACTTGCATATGGATCTAGACATAAAGGTTAATGTCACATAAACTAGCATATGCATATACATGTCTCACATATATTTTAACAACACAAACTTGCATAAGATTCATACATGAATATATGATCCAATCATCACAAACTTGCATAAGATATATGATTCAACTTGCATAAGATTCACATAAGAACTAACATATGATCCAACTTGCATAAGACTAACATATGATTCAACACCACAAACATACATATAATTTACATCACATGATTCAAAATCATATTATCATAATCCCAATTATATCTTATCATAATTAAATTAATTAATTAATTTGTGAAAGCTATCATACTCACTATTAAAAAGAATAGCCTTGTCTTTCTGGGATCTGTATTCTGAAACTGAATTGCTCGCCTTTGATGTAGACTAATCGTTATTTATATTTGATTTGATTTTGATTCAAGCTTCTATCTTGCTTTAGGGTTGAAAGTGTATGGCGGCTACTCTAGGTTCTCCATTGACGACATGGCGGCTCTTGTTATGAATTAATGTGATTAGGATTAGGGGTTTAGGAGTGTTTTTATAGAAGTTTAATTTAATAAGAGCCGTCGGATAAACTCGGAATAGCCAGAACCATTCAGATAGCCACCTAAGCCCTAGCACCTCAGAATCTGTCACAAAGCCAATCAGATAAGGCCACGTAAAAAAAACATTCCTTGACCAACAAAATATGCGCCATGTGCGCCACATGATGCGTACACGTCATATATATATATATATATATATATATATATATATATGTATGTATATGTATATGTATTTATATATTTTCTCTCTCTCTCTCTATATATATATATATATATATATATTCTTTATATATCTTCCTAATTAACCTTTTTCACACTAAACCACTTTTTGAACTGCGTTCACACTAAGCCACTTTTCAGCCATTCCCCTAAAACAAAAATATGGCGCTGGCGGGGATCGAACTCTGTACCTCTTGTATGCAAGTCACATGTTCTAACCAAATGAGCTACTAAGTCTTTTACTTACAAACCTTAGAACAATGCTAAACATTATTCTTTTCTCATTCCTCTTTTTCATGTTTTGCTGCAATATTTAATTTAAAGATAGCTTCTTCATACGGAGTCCGATTTACACAAACTCGGACTCTATCTCAAGCAAAATTCTGAGACAAACGCAATGGCGCAACCCGTTTCAGCTAATTCTTCCTTTTCAAATTAATTATTATTTAATTTTTTATTTTAATATTCTCAGAAAATACGGGGTGTTACATTCTCCCCTCCTCAAAGGATTTCGTCCCCGAAATCTCCAATTTTAGGAGAATGTATATCCTACCATCCAATCATCCACCTACTCAATCATCAAACACAGGCATCCATTGCCCTTAAAAGATTTCAAATGCCATATGAACATATGCAAAAAGTGTGTGTATATGTTCCTTATCCAATGCAAAATCAGGCGGTCTACTGATTTAGTTGACCTCCTTAATGTGAATTATGATAGTGCCATGCGTCCATTATGTATGCAAAAGAACCCTATTGATCATTTCTATATGAGTGTGCAACCATACATTCAAATGCAACACCCATATGATAACACATTCATTAAATTAAATATGCACACATATTCATATGCAATATGAAAGTGATTGAGCCGATCTAGTACCTAATGTGTGTGTAAATGTATCCACGAGCAACCACTAGCAAACACTTGCATCCACTTGCATCCACCAAACATAACATGTCTCAAACACATGCTTTCAACCATAAGATTTTCCTATCTAAAGATCGAACATATAATCGATAGGACATACTAAACGATAGAATAGATATAAACAAAGTGATAGAAAAAGGAGAAGTTAAAAACATATCCTCAAAAGAGAAAGGGTACAACGTATGCATCTTGCTTTCCGTCCCCTAAGTTGCGTCTCCTTGATCAGCTCCCCATTGGATTTTAACCAACTTGACCTCTCTGTTGCGTAGCTTTATGACCTCCGATCCAAGGATGCATGTAGGATCTCGTTTAATCATGGCATCTCACTCCACTTCCACTTCTCTAAGTATGCTCGGCTCCACTACTTCCGTGATATCTTGTAAACACTTCCGCAAATGCGACACGTGAAATAAGTCATGAACACCACTAAGCTAGTTGCCTCTTCTCATATCCCTCCAAAATCATAACCTCAAAAGATCTTCAAGGATTCTATTCACCCCTTTCTGTCTGTTCATCAGTCTGTGGACGATAAGCGATGCTCATACTTACCGCCTTTTGCATATCACCTTTTCCTCTTGCATCGAAAACTACTCCAAGCCTTGTCCCGCAAGCACTGATATATACTGTAAACGGTTTGCTTCCATCTAGCAAAGTCAAAACTGGGGCTGATATCTTTGCAAAGTCCTTAACGGACTTCCTATAGTAGCCCGTCTACCCTAGAAAACTTCTTACCTCCGTTGCTTTTCTAGGAACCTTCCAATCTTGGATTGCCACCACCTTAGTAGGATCCATTGCTATTCCTTCCTTAGAGACCATGTGTCCTAAGAACCTTACCACTTTTATCCAAAAATGTCATTTGGAGAACTTAGCTTTGAGTTGATGTGCTCCTAGGGTCTCTAAGACTTCCCTAAGATGTAGGGCATGCTTTTCTTTGCTTCTAGAGAAAATCAAGATATCATCCACAAAGACTACCATGAACTTGTTTAGAAACTCCCTAAACACCCTACTCATCAAGTCAACGAAATATGCGGGTGCATTCGTCAAACCAAAAGGCATGACAAGCCACTCGAAGAATCCATTAGGAGTTCTATATGCAGTCTTATCTATGTTGTCTTCAGCCACCCTTAGCTAATGAAATCCATCTGTGAGAAAACAGAAGCACCAACCAACTAATCGAACAAATCGTCTATCCTCGCCAATGGGTGTTTGTTCTTCTTCGTGAGCTTATTCAACTCTCTATAGTCCAAGCACAATCTAAGTGAACCATCAGCCTTCGTAGCAAAAACAACTGGAGCACCCCATTCCGAAATGCTTCTTCTTATGAACCCCTTCTCAAGCAACTCTTTCACTTGCTTACTGAGTTCTCTTCTCTCCCTCGGAGCCATGTGGCGCACTGGTAATGCAACTGGCTATGCATTATCTACTAGGTATACACGAAAGTCTATCTCGTGCCTTGGGGGTAAACCCCTAACTTCATCGAAGACATCACCATATTCACGGACCACACGAACAGATTCCAAATCATCGTTGGATGTGTAAAGGGATTCTAGGTAGCTAAGCATCACCGGACCTCTAGGGTCACAAGAAATATCAAGGGTCTTGCCACAACGAGTCAACAATCTAAATACCCTTCTTTCACAGTCTAGGATGACACCATACCTGGCTAGCCAATCCATCCCTAGAATCAAGCTGAAGCCCATGAAGCCAAGAACAAAGGCGTTGCATTCAATCCCAACGCCCCAGATAGACACTCTCAAATCCTGACAAATCATTGAAAGATGAGCCGAACCACCAATAGGATTTGAGACTACAATGGGATCTGTAACTAGACTAGTATTTAGGTGCAGCGTTTCAACTAACGAAGCAGATACAAACGAGTGTGATGCACCAGAATCAAACAAAGTTTGACCAGGATGATCAAAAAGAAAAACCGAACTTTCAACCAAGATATTTCTACTTCTATCAGGTATGCCAGCCATGAGGGAACGCGTCTGCCCTCCAAAATATCCTGTCCTTTGTCCTTACCTTTGCCTTTTGCTTCTTTGGACAATCCTAATAAGATGTCCTATTTCCCCATAATGATAACAACTAGTCTTTTTCTCCGTTCCAACGTCTTTATTTAAGTAGTTGGGTATTTCACAAGTATGGCCTTTCCTTTTCTCTTGGCCCTTTGTTATCCTTACCCCCTTTCTTTGGATCTACTTCCTTATTGTGTCCTATTCATGTCTCTCCTGCACATTCTCCATTCGTGACCTCCCACCAAAATGAGGCTTCATTCTTCATTAACCAAGCAACTGGTTGAGCCTTCCTCCCATCGTCTATCTTAAAGGTACCAACAATTCCTCCACTTCCTCCTAGCTTTGACAAACGTCCCAGTCCCATGAAGCGGTTTTATGCTCATCGTACGGAAGTTCTTACATATCATAGAAAAAGCGTCTGTACGTGGAGGAAGAAACTAAAAAGGGAAATGGGAAGAGATTCGAAGCAAAGAATCAAAAGAAAGATATATGGCTTTTGGGGGTTATGTTTTTTCAAAATAAACTTTTCTCTTGAAAATACCCTCCTTAAACATATTTCTGAAAGTATTTCTTTATAAAAATTCTTTTGAAAAACAGTTTTTCAAAATCTCATATCGGTTCTGGTAACCTTCAGCTCTGATACCATGTGTAACACCCCACATCCATTAATGTCACTCACAAAGGGAATGCATTAACTTCCATGGAGCGTATTTAGTGTATAGAACAGAATATAACAAGACAGATATAAATAATGGTACTTGAAAATTTTAAAACAACTTTTATTACAATGGAGAAATAGTTTGATTACAACAACTTCATAAACCAAGTACACTTAATATCCATCTTGATAAATTGTTTCAGAGTACATAAAATAAAAAGCATAAACCCCAACACAAGTAGCCATAAAAGAGATGAGCTGAACTTTACTTTCAGCAATCCAAGCACTCCCAAAAGAGAGAGAAAGATATCCGAGATCAAGCTCCACTAGTACTAGTCCCACCCTGAGAACCTGGGGGGGGAAGGAAGAAAAGAGCCGAAAACAAGGGGGTCGGACATAAAGTCTGGCGAGTATAATAACTTTAACAATATAATTATTAAAGTAACTAGGATAAGGCATAAACTGGTAAGATAAGATATGACCATGAAACAAGTGGGGATGACAAAGCAAATAAGAGAAGTATTCTAGCGTTAATCTCGTTCCTAATCACTATAGGATAATTACTATACTGCACCACCAATAGTCACCCTAAAAGTTGATCTCGCCTACAGAACATAATAATGATAATGGTAGTTTCGTGTATCCCTAGCTGCCTTCATAGGCGCGGTTTGCCCCTATCTCCACTAGTTGTACGCACTACCCCCATTCGATCGTCTCCCTAACTCGTAGATACCTGTGCCGGTCCCACAGTGGGGTGTATCACTCCCCAAAGTGGCAACCCGATACCACCAAAGATGCACGGCTTATATCTACACGATGCAACAACGTCTTACCTACCAGCCCGAGCCCACGCACGCACATGACCCCGTTGGACTTGCGTTGCCACCGCTAACCCGTTTTGACCTCTTACAATCAAATCCAGTAAGCGTGTCCCGTCCTCGACTTGGGTCGAGCTCACAAAGATACTTAATGGGTTACTGGTTTGAAAGGGCACCCATGATTGACACAAGCCTTCCACCTATGCTTGGTCCCCACTAAGGTTCCCCCACTTAACCCCATTCTTATTCATGTCTTCTTACATGTTTCAATCTTGGTTAAGTGCATCTAATCGTGTTTCACATGCCACCCAAGGCACCCACTAAATTTCACATGCCACCCAAGCCACCCACTAAACCCCCCTGTCCCACCACATGTTTATCTGGTTAAGTGTTACTTAATTCATTAGAACCGTAACCTTGTAAAGACCTCCCACATTAGGCTGACATTTGCGGTTGCTGGAATTGTCGGGCGGGTCCAGGCAGTCTTATACCGCAAACGAGCCTAACCTCGTGTATTTACAGTTGTTACACATTTAATTTGTGCCTTTGACCTCTCACATTAGACTGGCATTTGTGGCTGCTGGATTTGTCGGGTGGGTCCGGGCAGTCTTACACCACAAAAGAGTCTAACCTCGTGTCTTAGGCGGTTAATTATTACACATCTTTATTTAACCCCAAATTGGATTAATATCCCTATTCAAATTTATCAATAATTTCCATGTCCATAATTGTCACTTAAATTATGGTCATAATTTCTATACACATTAATTATGCTAATTAATGTCTAAGATTAATTATATGCCTTTAAAGGCATTATATGCCAATTCAAAATATTAACATTAATATTTAATGTTTTTCCCAGCGACCCCACGTTGTTCGCACAGATAATATGTAGGCTAATACATAGCCTAACACATAAAAACTTCACAATATGAAAAATACATAAAAGTAGATCTATTTACAAAAATAAGAATAGGCTAGCACATAAACTTGCATGATTATAACTTGTATTGACATAGATTTGCATAGTCACTAACTTGCATAGGCAATAGAAACATAAAACATAAATTTACATAATCTATGTACCACCATGGATCTAAATGTAGATCTAAACATGAAAGTGTGAACTTGCATATATAGATATGGTTTTCATCTAATCTTGCATGTATGTTTCATATTAACTTGCGTATAAATTTAATCATGTAAACTAACATCACATGTTTTACATATAGACTGCATAGATTCACATATAAACATGTGATTGAAATTACATTCAACTTGCATATAAACTAATGTCATAATTTGCATATGATTCATATAAAAACTTGCATATGAAATTACATTCAACTTGCATATAAACTAATGTCATAATTTGCATATGATTCACATAAAACTTGCATATGAAATTACATTCAACTTGCATATAAACTAATGTCATAATTTGCATATGATTCACATAAAACTTGCATATGAAATTACATTCAAACTAGCATATGATACAAAACTAGCATAGGTAATGGGCATAAACTTGCATAACTTATGCACTGCTATAGATCCAAACATAAAGGTGTAAACTTGCATATGGGTCTAAACATAAAGATGTAAACTTGCATATGGATCTAGACATAAAGGTTAATGTCACATAAACTAGCATATGCATATACATGTCTCACATATATTTTAACAACCCAAACTTGCATAAGATTCATACATGAATATATGATCCAATCATCACAAACTTGCATAAGATATATGATTCAACTTGCATAAGATTCACATAAGAACTAACATATGATCCAACTTGCATAAGACTAACATATGATTCAACACCACAAACATACATATAATTTACATCACATGATTCAAAATCATATTCTCATAATCCCAATTATATCTTATCATAATTAAATTAATTAATTATTTTGGGAAAGCTATCATACTCGCTATTAAAAAGAATAGTCTTGTCTTTCTGGGATCTATATTCTGAAACTGAATTGCTCGCCTTTGATATAGACTAATCGTTATTTAGATTTGATTTGATTTTGATTCAAGATTCTATCTTGCTTTAGGGTTGAAAGTGTATGGCAACTACTCTAGGTTCTCCATTGACGGCATGGCGGCTCTTGTTATGAATTAATGTGATTAGGGTTAGGAGTTTAGGAGTGCTTTTATAGAAGTTTAATTTAATAAGAGCCGTCGGATTAATCTAGAAATAGCCAGAACCATTCAGATAGCCACCTAAGCCCTAGCACCTCAGAATTTGTCACAAAGCCAATCAGAGAAGGCCACGTAAAAAAAACATTCCTTGACCAACAAAATATGCGCCACGTGCGCCACATGATGCGTACACGTCATATATATATATATATATATATATATATTCTATATATATATATATATATATATATATATATATTCTTTATCTATCTTCCTAATTAACCATTTTCACACTAAACCACTTTTTGAACTGCGTTCACACTAAGCCACTTTATAGCCATTCCCCTAAAACAAAAATATGGCGCTGGCGGGGATCGAACTCTGTACCTCTTGTATGCAAGTCACATGTTCTAACCAAATGAGCTACTAAGTCTTTTTCTTACAAACCTTAGAACAATGCTAAACATTATTCTTTTCTCATTCCTCTTTTTCATGTTTTGCTGCAATATTTAATTTAAAGATAGCTTCTTCATACGGAGTCCAATTTACACAAACTCAGACTCTATTTCAAGCAAAATTCTGAGACAAACGCAATGGTGCAACCCATTTCACCTAATTCTTCTTTTTCAAATTAATTATTCTTTAATTTGTTATTTTAATATTCTCAGAAAATACGGGGTGTTACACAACTGAAAAATGGTCAAAAACTTTGATAGTCGGTGAGTTAACTATCAAAGAAAAACACGTGTGCAAACAACGATATTATTTCCAGATGGAAATTATATCGGTCAATCCTCGTTTGACATTTATCTCTTTAGTTCATTAATTTATTTATTTCATGTTTCCATATATTCAACATTCCTTATTTTCTAAATAAAGAAAATATACGTTATTAATCATTGGAATACATTTCCATCTCTTTTTCACGTATCACTGTCATTTCAGTATTCTTTATCATCAACATTTCATTTTCTAGGATTAGAAAATATCTCTGACTTTATTTGGAAAACATTTCCAAAACTCATTCATTGTATTTAAACAGATGTTTAAATAAAACATCGCTATACCAACTCGAACCATTAACTAAATTCACTTAACCAATTTTCACTATCGAACCTTAACCATTCCTTTGTTAAAAATGGAGTCAATCAAGTTGGGGTATAACTTAACTGAACAACATTTCTAACTTCGAAATAGACAAAGTTCACCTTTTAAACCTTTAACAAACTTCTTTACGTAACTCCCAGATTCTATTTACGAATCCACTTCTTTTACAGAAGTCATTTGATTATAACAATAGTGTGATAATCCCATGCTTCCGAACTATAATAACTTAAATATAACTTTTATTTGTTAATTTGGATAAAACAACCAACTAATTTTATTTATAAATAAATATTAATTAAAACGGAAAGTAAATGGTACCTCCCCGAATTCGATATAATCGAATTTCAACGTATAATTCCCTTTCGAATAATCTATATTCGATAACTCCTTTTCGAATAAAGTATATTCGATTAACTCCTTTAACTCTATTCGAATAATCTATATTCGATTAACTCCTTTCGAATAACTAATATTCGATAACTCCTTTTGAATAACTAATATTCGATAACTCCTTTCGAATAACTAATATTCGATAACTCCTTTAACTCTATTCGAATAACTAATATTCAATAACTCCTTTCGAATAACTAATATTCGATAACTTCTTTCGTATAACTAATATTCGATAACTCCTTTCGAATAACTAATATTCGATAACTCCTTTCGAATAACTAATATTTGATAACCTCTTTTCGAATAAACTATATTCGATTAATTCTCTTCTTCGAATAACCTTATTCGACAACTCTTTCTTCGAATAAACTATATTCGATTAACTCCTTCTTCAAATAAACTATATTCGAATAACTCTAATCCGGCTAACTCTAATTCAATTAACTCTATTCGAATAACTAATATTCGACTAACTCTAATTCAATTAACTCTATTTGAATAACTAATATTCGACTAACTCTAATTCAATTAACTCTATTTGAATAACTAATATTCGACTAACTCTTGTTCGATTAACCCTATTCAATTAACTCTATTCGATTAACTGTATTCGATTAACTCTAATTCGATTAACTCTAATCGGTTAACTCTAATTCGATTAGCTCTAATCGATTAACTCTAATTCGATTAACTCTAATTCGATTAACTTTATTAAGTTTGACTTTGTATTTCAAAATAGTATCCCATTTCCAAATTCTATTTATAGAATTATTCATACGAAATCTCCTTTTTATTTCTAACACTTAAATCTCATTTAAAATTTCCTTTTATAACTCTATTTATTCCATAAATAAATATTTCCTTTTATAACTCTATTTATTTTTCTAAATAAATATTTCCTTTTCAATTCTATTTATTTTCTAACTATCACCTTTTCTATTCTATTTGTTTCACAAATATTTCCTTTCCTGTTTGTTTCACAAATCTTTTCTTTTTATATTTGTTTCACAAATATTTTCCTTTTATATTTGTTTCACAAATATTTTCCTTTTATATTTGTTCTTTGATTTTATAAAAATATTTTCTTTTAAAAAGGTCCTTTTCCTTTTATATATAAAATCCATTGATTTTATATAAATACTTTATTTTCAAAATACACTTTGAAAATCCCCTTTTTTACATTCCAGTATTTCTTACGGCATTTAAAATACCCAAATAACAATGATCGATATCATTCAACACACGTAATCAACATAGATTGTGTATCACATCATATATTACAATATATGAAAAACAGTAAAATAAATGTTGAGGAATCCAGTTGGATTCCTCCGACCTGTTTCCGTGCATCCACAGATGTTAAACAAAATAATTAACATCAATTTCATTTCACTATGAAATGTTCTGCTAAACAGAATCAATTTGTATGTATATATATATATATATTTATATATATATATATATATATCTAACCAGATCTATAATTTCAACCAATTACTTAGCAGTTCAACCAAACAGTCAACACACAGTAATCAATCATCATTTATCAGTTCTAAATATACGTTATAAAAATATGAACTGATAGAGTTAGTGACTTTTACTCACATTGGACAGTTATCGTTAAATAACGATTAACTATCTTTGATTTAGACAGACAATTTATTTTCCAATGAATTGAAATGAGCTCCAACTCAATCCCAGTCAGTTCCATTCTGTAGTCACCGTCCATACAATCCCAACGGATCTAGTTTTGTCGAATTCTGATAACGTATGGAATAGTTACAAGCATTACAAATTTAAACACTATTTATATTAAAAATTAAACTTAGATTTAAATTATTTGGGCCTCACCCTCTTATTTCCTTGGCCCACTACCATTTAAAAACCCACTAAACCGTTCCTTGGTTTCCTCCAACAATTGAATGCGAGCTCCAGGCATACTCATGGTCGATTTTTCCAAACTTTAGCTTCTTAAATTTACCTCTCCTCTTAATGATTTCAAAAACCAATTACATCGTTAAACTTCTCTTCGATCTCTCTGTCTTCTCCACTTATTTTCACCCAACTCACACTCGCCTAGCAGGTTCCGTCCTGCTCATCCACACACGCCAACAGTGACGAGTGCATCACTTTTTATTTTGTAAAAACCCCAAAAAAATCATAAACCAAGCAACTCAATCCCCTAGTTCTAAATACAACCTCGAAAGGATTCAAAACTTCTTAAATCGCACCCAATATCGAGCCCTAGAACACGGTGAAAACATTCGAACTCCACCAAGATGGTGCACACCCATCAAAACTGATATGGGATGGAAGCTTGTCTCAAGATGGATCCAAGGATATATAAATTGGGATTTAAGGAATTTAACTTGAATTGTTGAGGATTTCTTTTAGCTCAATAACGTTTACTGTAAATGAAAAATGATAATGGCGGATTGTTGTTTGACTAGAGAAGTGATTTAGGGTTTGGTTGGTAAGGATATTATATAGGATATTTTAATATATTTTTATTCGATTTAATATTCATTTATAATCAAGCGTTGTATGTATTTGTTCTTTAAAATTCCTGTGATCACATACAATATCCAAATATCATGAAAGTGGACATATAACTAGAGTCTGACATTACGGACCCAACGAAACTGGTTTCGTCAAATTCCGACTCTGTTTGCTCACACAGCGTATTTTTAACCATCAAAATACTGACTATTTTTCACATTAAAAATCCGTACGGCCACACACTGACTCCAAAAATCACGAATCTTGAAATCTAACAATAATTTAATATTACGGATCCAACAAAATTAGTTTCGACGAAAACGGAGGTCTTTTGCAAAACTGGCTATTTTTAAAGCTCTAAATAACCCATTTAAATATATAAATATATTTAAAAACAATTAAATTAAATATAAATAAATATATATTATATATATTCACACAGAATATCGTATAGCTCCAATTGGATTTATAACTCGATATTCAAATCCTGGTTGAATCGATATTTAATTTATATTGAAAAACCCTTTTATAATATAAATAAATCGCTATAATTTATAAACGAATTCCATAGTGACTTTTCGAAAATTTGATTTGGACATAAATCAAAATCTACACAATGAAATCCCGATTTTTCTCTTCCATTAGAAAAATATACTTCACCAGCTCCGAACTTTCTTGTTTCACAGAAATCCGGCTTAAAACGGATTCTGTATATTCGTTTAAAGTTCGAATCGCCAAATTACGAACTGCCGCGCCATTTGGAGCTTGATTTTAATTATAATATAATTATACGTTCAAACTTCGTTTAAATAATATATTCGTTATTCTAAATCAAATTCCAAACTGAATTATAGCTTATATATGATCCAATTCACATCGTATTGTGAATTCTACTATTTTCGACTATTCTGGAATTTAAAATTACCAAACCTTTATTTAAATAATTAAATAAATTATTTATTATCCGTAAAAGTATGGGTCGTTACATTCTTTCCCCCTTAAAATAATTTCATCCTCGAAATTGCTAAGGTAGAAAACAAAACCTATTAATTGGTTAAAAATTATTTTTACTTCTTTAACTTCAGTTTCACTGTACCAATTAATTTCGACTAAATTATTAATTTATTCCTACTAACGAAAATATCCATAAACTCTGAAAATTTTCTAACACCCGAAATTTCTGAAAAATTTCTCTTGCACCTCCTTTGTACTGGTCAATCGGTACAACTACAACTCGCCTCTCTAGGCCTTCTCCAACCTAAAAGAAAATCAAACAGCCAAGCGGCTTGCCAATTCGGATCATAAATCTCATATCCAATAGAAATATAAACTTGTACCTTTTTGTTAGGCATATCATTATATCATTTACATCTTCTACCCATTCAGCATATACCAATGTCATCCCAATCAAACTCCAATTATTTTTTATCTCCAACACAACCATTCGTTTATCCAAGCCAAATTCCATTATCAATCTCAAGTACCATTCTTGATTTTCAATTTAGTTTCCCCAATTTCCATCTAATTTGTTTTAATTCAAACAATTCGTTCCTGGGAATTTTAAATAACTTAGCTTTTCAAAATCAATTATTCCTTTTTGGAATTCAAAACAACTTGCTTTTCTCAAAACAATTCAAAAACAATTTCTTTGGTAGTAATCCGTCACTTGCCACTCGAAAATGAACACTGATGATGTCATGATCATCATCAGAATCTATTTCCAATTATCAAAGTGAGTTCAATACTATATCACTTTCAAAACCATATCTAAACACTTCCATTTTGAAATTCATTTCAAAATACCATTTACAATGCTTTAAAACAATTTAAAATCTGCCAGGATTTTAAAATTCTCATATATTCGATTCAATTCCATTTACAAACACTTTTCATGTTTTCAGAATTTCAAATTCCAAATTCTGATTTAAATTCAGATTTAATTCATTTTGATTTCATATATTTCACTTATATGAATTCTGATTGGTTATATATAACCATTTCACATTTTATAATCTTATTCGATTGTAATCACAACCAACACATCCAATATACTATAATACTTCAAATAACTATACTTTGTTTATATCAAAATATAATTTGGGTGAAATTATTCCAATTCCCCTCTTTTCAAAACATATTATGTCGGTTCATCGTATTCGAGTGTTTATAAACCTCTACCGATACAGTGGATCAAACTGATCGACCAGAACACATAAACAACTCAACCAATATATCCCCACAATATAAAACCATTTTTATATCAAATAACAAATACGCGCTCATATATACACACTCAAACTCAATCTAGGGTATTGTTAACGCTATCTCTACTGAGTCACGCCACAGAGCCAAGGTAATACTTGACCTTCAGTTCTGATACCAACTGTAGTGTCCCGAAATTCCGGTACAATTTGAGCTGACCAAATAACACAAGTCCAACCTAAATTACATTGGAAACCAGATAACTAATAGAAAGAAAACAGAGGGTGAGAATAGATAAGATAGAAACTTAGAATAGAAGAAGAAGAACATACAACATCAAAGTAAACACGAATCTCACAGTGGAACGAATAAATATATTTCATAACATAACTTTGAAATAAAACAGTATCTGTATACAATACCATTATTAGAGTATAACACTTACAACACAGCGGAAATAACAATCTATATAATCCTGAAGCCTCCTGCTCCAAGCTCTCCAAGTATATCTGAAAAATCTTGACTATTTGACTGCCCGTACAAAATTGGGCACCCAAGAGTTTAGGGAAAACAAAACAAAACAAACTCTGGGTCAGTCATGGGACTGGTGTGAGTAAAACAATTTAAAACAGTTTGAGCAAATACACGATATCTCATAAGGCCATGCCGTATAACGGAATGGGTTTTTCCCTTATGGGAATCCAAATCAATTTGATTTAACTTTCAAATCATTTTGAAAGAAACGATAATCTTTATATCAAAACTCATTGATATTATAATAGTGTCTGTTAACGAAAACATAATAATCATCTAGCAGAACGCTTTCATCTCACTTCTACAAATATAGTATACAATCAAACCGCGAGCACTTATTGGATAATGGATTACCAACTATGACAAGGTATGGAACCACCTTCCGATAGTGTACCTCTAGAGAGGAATACACTGGGTTCAACAAGAAAATCTTGCAACCCGGCCACACATGACCGACCACTCATTTCGCTTGAGTGTATCGAATGTATATCACCAACGGTTGGGGTCAGCAACCGTTTCCCGAATGGAACAACATCGAATAGATTTAAGAATGAAATGAATATCTCTAGATAGGTGATAATACACCCTAATTGGCAGCCAACCACTTAGCCATGTTGCCTGCCCGATTTTTGTCATTTCCTGGTTGTGAGGCTAGAGGCCACGCTTATCTCTGACAGATCACATATTTATTCACTTTGAATGTCACATCGTCATACCTGCCAAATCACAAATTTATTTCCCTAAAAATACCATAGTTATATAGCTAACAGAAATGAATTCCTCCGCCACAAAACGTAAATACGTTTGAAGAGATCAACTTACGCGATCCATTAAATATACTCTATCAGACATTCTTCCATACAGGTCTATCTAGGACTGGACAAACCAAAGGTACTATTTTGTAAACAGGACAGCCCTTGCATAACTCCGTCTTCAATTATCTTCATCATATTTGATCGCAACGCTAATGCCCATACAGAGTGGTTTTCAGATAATGAATCTGATCCCGGTCTCTCCGTATTAACAACGAAAAAATGGTCAAAAACTTCGATAGATGGTGAGTTAACTATCAAAGAAAAACACGTGTGCAAACAACGATATTATTTCTAGATGGAAATTATATCGGTCAATCCTCGTTTGACATTTATCTCTTTAGTTCATTAATTTATTTATTTCCTATTTCCATATATTCAACATTCCTTATTTTCTAAATAAAGAAAATATACGTTATTAATCATTGGAAAATATTTCCATCTTTTTTTCACGTATCACTGTCATTTCAGTATTCTTTATCATCAACATTTCATTTTCTAGGATTAGAAAATATCTCTGATTTTATTTGGAAAATGTTTCCAAAACCCATTCATTGGATTTAAACAGATGTTTAAATAAAAAATCACTATGCAAACTCGAAGCATTAACTTCATTAACTAAATTCACTTAATCAACTTTCACTATCGAACCTTAACCATTCCTTAGTTAAAAATGGAGTCAATCAAGTTGGGGTATAACTACCTCTCAGACCTTAATTGAACAACATTTCTAACTTAGAAATAGACAAAGTTCGCCTTTTAAACCTTTAACAAACTTCCTTACATAACTCCCGGATTCTATTTACGTATCCACTTCTTTTACAGAAATCATTTGATTATAACAATAGTGTGATAATCCCATGCTTCTGAACTATAATAACTTAAATATAACTTTTATTTGTTAATTTGGATAAAACAAACAAACAACTAATTTTATTTATAAATAAATAAATCTTGATTAGAACAGAAAGTAAATGGTACTTTCCGGAATTCGATATAATCGAATTTCAACGTATAATTCCCTTTCGAATAATCTATGTTCGGTAACTCATTTTTGAATAAACTATATTCAATTAACTCCTTTAACTCTATTCGAATAAACAATATTCGATTAACTCCTTTCGAATAATTAATATTCGATAACCCCTTTCGAATAACTAATTTTCAATAACTCCTTTAACTTTATTCGAATAACTAATATTCGATAACTCCTTTCGAATAACTAATATTTGATAACTCCTTTTGAATAACTAATATTCGATAATTCCTTTCGAATAACTAATATTCGATAACTCCTTTCGAATAACTAATATTCTATAACCACTTTTCGAATAAACTATATTTGATTAATTCTCTTCTTCGAATAACCTTATTCGATAACTCTTTCTTCGAATAAACTATATTCGATTAACTCCTTCTTCGAATAAACTATATTCGAATAACACTAATCCGACTAACTCTAATTCAATTAACTCTATTCGAATAACTAATATTCGACTAACTCTAATTCAGTTAACTCTATTCGAATAACTAATATTCGACTAACTCTAATTCAATTAACTCTGTTCGAATAACTAATATTCGACTAACTCTTGTTCGATTAACTCTATTCAATTAACTCTATTAAATTAACTCTATTCGTTTAACTCTAATTCGATTAACTCTAATCGATTAACTCTAATTCGATTAACTCTAATCGATTAATTCTAATTCGATTAACTCTAATTCGATTAACTTTATTCGATTAACTTTATTAAGTTTGACTTCGTATTTCAAAATAGTATCCCATTTCCAAATTCTATTTATACTTCTATTTATAGAATTATTCATACGAAATCTCCTTTTCATTTTAACACTTAAATCTCATTTTAAAATTTCCTTTAATAACTCTATTTATTCCATAAATAAATATTTCCTTTTATAACTCTATTTATTTTTATAAATAAATATTTCCTTTTCAATTCTATTTATTTTTTAACTATCTCCTTTTCTATTCTATTTGTTTCACAAATATTTCCTTTCCTATTTGTTTCATAAATATTTTCCTTTTATATTTGTTTCACAAATATTTCCTTTCCTATTTGTTTCACAAATATTTTCCTTTTGTATTTGTTCTTTGATTTTATAAAAATATTTTCTTTTAAAAAAAATCCTTTTCCTTTTATATATAAAATCCATTGATTTTATAAATACTTTATTTTCAAAATACACTTTGAAAATCCCCTTTTACATTCCTTACGGTATTTAAAATACCCAAATAACAATGATCGATATCATTCAACACACGTAATCAACATAGATTATATATCACATCATATATTACAATATATGAAAATCAGTAAAATAAATGTTGAGGAATCCAGTTGGATTCCTCCTACCTGTTTCCCTGCATCCACAGATGTTAAACAATATAATTAACATCAAATCATTTCGCTATGAAATGTTCTGCTAAACAGAATCAATTTATATTTATTTATTTATATATATATATATATATATCTAACCAGATCTATAATTTCAACCAATTACTTAGCAGTTCAACCAAACAGTCAACACACATCAACCAATCATCATTTATCAGTTCTAAATATACGTTATAAAAATAAGAACTGATAAAGTTGGTGAGTTTTACTCACATTGGGCAGTTATCGTTAAATAACAATTAACTATCTTTGTTAGACGGACAATTTATTTTGCAATAAATTGTAATGAGCTCCAACTCAATCCCAGTCAGTTCCATTATGTAGTCACCATCCATATGATCCCAATGGATCCAGTTTTGTTGAATTCTGATAACGTATGGAATAGTTACAAGCATTACAAATTTAAACACTATTTATATTAAAAATTAAACTTAGATTTAAATTATTTGGGCCTCACCCTCTTATTTCCTTGGCCCACTACCATTGAAAAGCCCGCTGAACTGTTCCTTGTCTTCCTCCAACAATTGAACGCGAGCTCCAGGCATACTCATGGCCGATTTTTCCAAACTTTAGCTTTTTAAGTCTCCCTCTCCTCTTAATGATTTTGAAAACCAATTACTTCGTTAAACTTCTCTTTGATCTCTCTATCTTCTCCACTCATTTTCACCCAACTCGCACTCGCCTAGCAGGTTCCGTCCTACTCATCCACGCACGCCAACAATGATGAGTGTGTCACTTTTTATTTTGTAAAAACCCTAAAAAAATCATAAACCAAGCAACTCGATCTCCTACTTCTAAATACGACCTTGAAAGGATTCAAAACTTCTTAAATCGCACCCAATATCGAGCCCTAGAACACACTGCAAACATTTGAACTCCACCAAGATGGTGCACACCTATCAAAACTGATATGGGATGGAAGCATTTCTCAAGACGGATCCAAGGATACATAAATTGGGATTTAAGGAATTTAACTTGAATTGTTGAGGATTTCTTTTAGCTCAAGAACGTTTACTGTAAATGAAAAATGATAACGGTGGATTGTTGTTTGACTAGAGAAGTGATTTAGGGTTAGGTTGGTAAGGATATTATACAGGATATTTTTAATATATTTTTTATTCGATTTAATATTCATTAATAATCAAGCGTTCTATGTGTTTATTCTTCAAAATTCCTGTGATCACATATAATATCCAAAAATCATGAAAGTGGACATACAACTAGAGTTTGACATTTCGGACCCAACGAAACTGGTTTTGTCGAATTCTGACTTCGTTTGCTCATACACCGTATTTTTAACCATCAAAATACTAACTGTTTTTCACATTAAAAATATGTACGGCCGCACACTGACTCCAAAAATCACGAAACTTGAAATATAATAATAATTTAATATTACGGATCCAACAAAATTAGTTTCATCGAAAACGGAGGTCGTCTGCAAAACTGACTATTTTTAAAGCTCTAAATAACCCATTTAAATATATTAATATATTTAAAAACAGTTAAATTAAATATAAATAAATATATATTATCGTATATATATTCACACAGAATATCGTATAGCTCCAACTGGATTTATAACTCAATATTCAAATCCCGATTGAATCGATATTTAATTTATATTGAAAAACCCTTTTATAATATAAATAAATCGCTATAATTTATAAACGAATTCCATAGCGACTTTTCGAAAATTTGGTTTGGACATAAATCAAAATCTACACAATGAAATCCCGATTTTTCTCTTCCATTAGAAAAATATACTTCACCAACTCCGAACGTTTCTTGTTTCACAGAAATCCGTCTTAAAACGGATTACGTATATTCGTTTAAAGTTCGAATCGCATAATTACGAACTGCTACGCCATTTGGAGCTCGATTTTAATTATAATATAATTATACGTTCAAACTTCATTTAATTAATATATTCGTTGTTCTAAATCAAATTCCGAACTGAATTATAGCTTATATATGATCCAATTCACATCGTATTGTGAATTCTACTATTTCCGACTATTCTGGAATTTAAATACATTATTTAATTATTATATTAATTAAATATTCCTTATTATTTAATTCCGGTCATTTTAAATTACCAAACCTGTATTTAAATAATTAAATAAATTATTTATTATCCGTAAAAGTATGGGTCGTTAGACCTCTGAGATCTCGTTTTGGGCTCCTTCCGAAAAGAAACAGCAAATATCACTCTAAATCTCCTTTTCAATATATCGCCCAAGATATTGCAATATCAAACGATATATCGACCGAGACGAAATACTGGAATATCATCCGAGATCTTAGTTTTTTTGGTTAAAATTTTAATTTGTACCAGAACTAGAACTATAATTAAAAAACTCAAATCTAGTCATTTCAATCTTTTGTTATTTTACATTTTTCATGTTAAATGACTATATTGTATGTTCATATATGTTTTACAATGCTTATGATTTTCATATTCGTCTTTTTACATACATGTTACATATGAAATTATGTATTTTATGGTCTATTTATGCTGAATTTTTTAATGTTTTGGATCCTTTTAATGTTTCCTGTCTAACAATATTTCTGTTTTAAGCATATTACAATTTAGAGTATGAATGATCTTTAGTTTTTTGCATTTTAAGTTTAAGTTACTATGTTTTTAATAGCATTCATAAAAATCATTTTGTTAAAATATCATTTTTAACATATCATGTACTCCGAGATTGTTCCGATATGAACTTTCACACCCGAGATGAAAATCCGAGATGAACTCCCGAGTTAGACTCATCTCATTCGAGATCTCCCCAGATACGAGACCGAGTCTATAAAATCCCCGAGATGAAACGCGACCGATATCCGAGATTTAAAACTAATGTAATATCTTTCGATTCTCTGTTCGAATCCCTTTTTCCTTTTCTATTCAGCATGTCTGGGGAACCCAATATTCCTGAGGGCATTACGATACCAGGCTGGTTCTGTAGGTATCTAGAGGCTACGGCGCCTGCCGGTGGTCAAGCTGACGTTCCTCCCCCAGCTGCACCCATCGTTCCTCCTTCCTCTCTGCGAGCAGATAACTTCTCCAAGATCTACGAAGATTTTCGTGCTATGGGAGGAAGTCCATTCCATGGAACTGAGACGTTTGTAGAGGCAAGGTATTGGCTCAAGGAGATAGAGGACTTGTTTGGAATCTTCAATGTGGACGATCGTAGGAAGATTCAGCTAGCCGCCTGGCTACTAAAGGGTGAAGCTTCATTCTGGTGGGAAGTAACCCAAGAGGGACGTCTAGTGGAAACTTGGGATGACTTTAGATAGAGGTTTGAAATGAAGTTTCTTTCTCAAGCTGAGAAAAGCATGCAAATGGAAAGGTTCTTGGCGGGAGACATGACTGTTAAAGAATATGCAAATAAATTCAACCAACTAGCTAGATTTGGTTTAGAACTAGTAGACACTCCGTATAAGAAGGCCTTGTGGTTTGTTAAAGGTCTAAATGAACCCCTTCATGGGTTAGCTATGTTCATATTACCATGGGAGCAACTTTTGAGGGGCTATTGAAATGGCCTTAATGCATGAGGAAGATAAAGCTGAAAATAAGGAAGTTAAGGTTGAGGAAACACAAAACAAGAAAGTGTGGCCCAAGAAAGAACAACAACAAGGGGGCGGAAAGTACGACAAGGTTAAAGGCAAAAAGAAATGCCATAGTTGCAGGAATGTGGGTCATTTGGTCAAAGACTACAGAAAAAGGAATAATGCTTGCTTCAACTGTGGTGAAATCGCACACTATACTAGGGAGTGCCTGAAGAAGCAAGGGCAGGACCAAAGGGCAAGATCTTCTAGAGTGCAGGTGCATGCTCTCGTGGTTGGTGTACCGAATAGAGGTAGGAAAGTTTCTGTTAAAGGTTTGATTTTCTCTTTCCAATTATCCTGTTAGAACTTTTTAATTCAGGCGCTTCGCATTTTTTATATCTGATTTTGTGATTAAGTCTCTACACCTTAGTACTAGTATGGTTTTGGATCCCGTTGTCGTCTCAAACCCCATTGGGGGTACGGCTCATCTGTTTATGATTTGTCAGGGTTTGAGAATATCTGTGCTAGGAATCGAGTTTGAATACGACACATATGTACTTGGTTTTATAGGATACTGTCTGATTCTAGGGGTGGATTGGCTAGCCATGTATGGTTCCATTTTAGATTGTTAGAGGTGGGTCATTAAATTTCTGACTTGTCATAGGAATACCCTCGAGATTTCTTGTAACCCAAAAGGGGTCTGTCATGCTTAGTTTCCTAGTATCTCTTGAAGCAACTATTGATGATCTGCAATCTGTACCAGTAGTTCGTGAGTATTCAGATGTTTTGAGGAGGTTCGAGGCTTACCTCTGAGGCACATGATCGACTTTTGTATATACCTAGTGGACAATGCAAAGCCAGTTGCATTACTTGTGCGACATATGGATCCAAGGGAAAGGAGGGAGGTCAGCAAACAAGTAGAGGAGCTACTTGAAAAGGTGTTGGTTAGGCGAAGCATATCAGAATAGGGTGCTTCGGTTGTCTTTGCAACTAAGGCGCACAACTCTCTTCATTATGTGTGGATATTCATGATGTTTTTCAACATTTCTTATTTACGGAAGTGTTTGCATGATACAACAGAGGTAGTTGAGCCGAGCATGCTTGAAGAAGTTTGTAACAACCCGTATTTTTCGATAACGTGTTAAGACGAGAATCAAGGCAGAATTTAATTTTAAATTCTGAATCAAGTAAAACGGGCTATGCCATTGCATTTGTCTCGGAAAAATACGCGAAATAGAGTCTGAGTTTTCGAGAATCGGAGTCCGTATGACCAAGATATGGCCTCGCGAAGTTTCACGAAAAATTCCCAAATTAAAGTATACTTAATTAAGTGAAATGGGTTGCGCAGAGAAATATATATATATTGATATATATATATATATATATAATTGAAAATTAAATAAATAAATATGCAAAAATGTTCAAAACAGCGAATTGGGAGAGGGGAATAACCGAACCGGCCGATTTTTGAGGTCGACCCGAGCTCGCTGGGTCGACTAGGGGTTAATCCAGGGTGTTTGGCTGTCAACCCGTGGGCCGATTCGCTCAAATGCAGATTTTGCATTTGGATGGTTCTCATGGTTCATCTTTAATCTAAAGGCCCTAGATGGTTCCTACACTTGACTTCTTCCCCAAGACATGCTTTGATGGCTTGGATTGAATCTAGGTTTAATCCTATGGCCTAAAACACTTGCCTAATCTATAAATAAGACCCTAACCTATCCTAAATCCTCATTATTCATTCATGCAACTAAACTATGGCAAAATTTTACCTCTCATGGCCTCCACTCTCTTCATAAAATTTTTAAATGGTTTCTATGAGAGATTTTCCATGCATACAAGTGTTTTCAAGCTTGTATGAGTGTCATTAGCTTGCATTTAAGTCAAGTTTCTATCTTTGCATCATAAAGCAAGGGTTTTGATCATTTTGGCTCAAGGGTTTTTATGTTAGAGCTTGCATTTTGGGTCTATTTGATTGCATAAGGGCTTTGTCATATCTTTTGTGCCTTCATAGCAATGTAAGCCCTTTCCCTACTCTTAGATATTAACTATGAAGTTAAATGTTCATGTTGCAAGTTTGGGTTTGATCATTGAGTATGATACATGCTATCATGTCATGCAAGTTTATGAAGTCATTATCTTGATCTTGTGAGCTAAAAGCTACAACCTTTATGTTGAAATGTTGCATTAGGCAACATGAGAACCCTCATAACCTTTATGTCAACTTGCATATGAAGTCATAACCCTTATATGATGATATATGCGAGTTACTAGTCATCATTCCATATCTTTTGTCACCATGATTCGCTTATGTGCCAAGTTTGGGTTTATGCATGTTTTGAGGCTTAAGAATGTAACATGCAAGTTAATGAACACATTTGTGCCTCATTTGCCACCATGATTAACTTGTGGCTTAATATCCATTTTTGTCATGCCTTTGCCAAGTCTCTTCTTTTAATCCATTACGTTGTCGCGAACGTATATGCGAGTTTAAAAGCGTTGGGTTATGTTATGGGTAATTTCTAATGACATGAAAATACAACTTGAAAACATGACTTGAAATATAACATGGAAGTTGACATGTAAGTATGCATAAAAACATAAGCTTGGGAATTTACCTATTAAGTTAGGTCTACCCTTTGGGAATTTACCTATTAAGTTAGGTCTACCCAAATGCTTGAAAACTTGTAACATGTTTTGGGAAACATGATGGACATGACACTTAGATAATATAAGTGTGGCCAACTCGAGGTTGGGTTGAGTTTGCAACGTAAAACTACCCGGAACCGACCGGCCTAACTAGTAGTTGCAAACAATAAAACCCAATGTGAGAAGTTGGTCATGTTGTGCTTGAACCCGAGGTTAGACCAAGTTGTGGTGTAAAGCTACCCGGAACCGACCGGCTTAACTAGTAACCACAACAAAGTCTAATGTGAGAGGTGAAGGTGCATTAAGTAATTAATGCCACATGATAGGGTTAAGTTAATTTGATTAATGACTCTTAACCAAATATGACATGGACAAATGGGTTAAGTAATTTGATTAGGCTAATGATACTTAACAAAACATGACAAGGTTGGGTAGGTTAAGTAACTTGATTTGCCTAATGACACTTAACCATTTTTATATGACTAGTGGATGGGGTTAAGTTAACCAACACTTAATCAATCCAACGTGATAACTTGGTAAGGTTAAGTAAGTTTTCTTAATGACGCTTAACCGAAAAATACGGTTAACGAATGGGGTTAAGATTAGACTCAACTAGTCTAAACATGGAAATCGGATGGGGTTAAGTTAGCCTAGACTTAATTAATCCCACTTGGTAGTTTAATGGGGTTAAGTTAAACACTTAACTAATCTAAACATGATGAATTGATGTGGTTAAGTGACCTATACTTATCCAATCTAACTCGCTAATTTATTGTGGTTAAGTTAACCAATACTTAACCAACATAACGTGAAAACATGATAAGGCTAAGTCACGAATCGCTTGAATACACTTGACCGATTTGACTAAGTAAATTGATAGGGTCAAGTTAATATATACTTAACCAATCTAGAATGATAATTGGACGAGGTTAAGACGTGAATTGCTTAATATACTTAACCAACTTGAGCATGGTTTGTAGGGTTAAGCCTTGAACTTGGATACTTAGCCAATTTTGACAGGATTTGTAGACGGGTTAAGTCATGAACTTAAGTGACACTTAATCCATTATGTAAACCCTAGTTCTGAGGATTAGGTGGATAACCGTAGTTAACAAGGATAACGGGAACAATGTTAAGTGGTAAACCTTAGTTGAAGAATAACTAAGTAATGATTCTTAGTCAAGGAAATTTAGACCAGTTCATAGATAGATGAGTAACCTGATACGGTAGTTCATCGTTTAAGTATACGAGTAGGAGCAAGTTGTTGTATATAACGGTGTTGTATACACAATTATATGATTTTTTGTTTGATGATAACAAACAAGTATATATTATTTTGAATGTGTTTGTTATTGTACTGTTATATCACATTACAGAGAGGAATATAATATTTATATTTAAGTGAAATACGACTGTACAGAAATATAAATATTCACACAGTATTTTATTTAAATATAATATTATATTTCAACATTCAAACAGTATAAATTATATGACTCCACTATTTGTACACACTCACAGATATTACACATGATACTGTACTTGTAAATAAACTGAATATGATAGACAAGCTTGTTTGACAACAATAAAATAATATTTTAATTCAAACAAACTTGTTTACAAACATAAGTACAATTCTGTTGTTACACAGCTCCTCAATATAACACTGTCTATACATCTCTTTTTTATATGCAATCACTGTCTTTACATTTTCATATCCATATACAGTCACTGATACATTTACTTTCACAGACACTGTCTCTTAATCTTCTGTCTTCAGTCTTCACAGCACTTCACTGTCAGTCCAGTCATCCCCGCTTACCTGTCACACATGAAACACACACACAGTACACTGCAATAGAATTTATACTGAATATACATGCAAATATAAATTTTAATTTTAAAATTTTGTTTGCCTCAGTTTTCTGGTGTGTTTCTCATCCTTTTTCATAACTTGATCTGATTTATAAAACCATAAATCTGTGTCTAGACAGCTTGTGATATTCACAGTGATACACTGTAAATACCACAAGGCAGACAACACATATATCTCAATGCAGGGACAGGGACAACTCGTCTGACGGCTGCAAATACACACGTGTATAAATACACGTGTGCACTGCCTCGCCAATCAGTATATACAGCTGTGGAACAGTCACATGGACCAAGCTCAACACAGTGCATAACTCAACACATTTCAAGACAGTGATGCTATCAACAAATTCAAGTCAACCAAAGTCGAGACAAGCTCAACACAAATGGCCGAAGTCAACACGTTCAAAGGTGGTCAGCAAGCAAGAATACATGGTCAAAGTGGTCAAGCAAGCTCAACATGGTCGAGCAAATGATGAAGGTTCAAAAGCAAGTGTCACAACAAGTCAGCATGACAACACAGATTGGTTCAGATTCAAGGTGGTGCAGCTAGCACATACACAGTACAAGGCAATCATGCATGTATGTTTAAGATGGTGAGACAACTACAAAAAGCTCACAAACAAGTGCTCGAGCACAAGCCAGTGTGTGTAAATGAACATATGCAGCATGTGTACAAGTAGTGGCTAAAAGATTTCACAGTGGTCAAGCATGGTGGAGTCAACATTTGTTTTCAAAATGCACAGTGAATGTTTCTGCATCGAGTGATTCAACAGTGAATAACAAACCAGCCATGCAAGTGTACAAAGTCAAAAATGGTCGAGCCTACATAAATGGAGCTTGAAAGCATGTGCAGATTCAAACGTGAAACAGCATGCAAAGTGGTGAAGCATTTCTAGTGCACACAGGATGACACAATGGAGGAACTCAGATATACGAGTGTCACAAGTACAAATGTACTAGCATATATGGACAGAGATGGGATACTGAGCTAACAATATGTATATGCAATATCATGGTGCATGTGATTCGACACAACAATGCAATTATGCAAGTATAATAATGGTACAGCACGCGTTCTGCAAGATGAAGTCCCCAAAATTCAAGCAAGTGACAAAACTCAGTGGGATAAAGATTCATTAAAGTCAGGTATGCAAGGTAATGTGGTGCTCAGCAGAAAAACAGGGGTTTGTGTAACATGGAAAAACTGTGTGTATACAGTTTTTTATGTGGAAATATATACACGCATATATATATAGCAAAAGCATGGGTGCAAGGATTTACTTTCCAGTTATCACATGAACAAAGCCAGGTTCAAGCATGTAGTTTTTGGCATAAAATCAATTTTCCAGCAATCTGTTTACAAAATTGATATGCATGCATCAGAGAATTAAGGAAAAGCAGATATCACGCAAGGAATCCAAGATGGCAAGTAATAAAAATACAAACCGAAATATGGATTTGGTTTTTTTAGTGATTTCCAGTATTAAATATATCATGAAACAGATATGGCAAGAGTTTTTTTTTCCAGAGAATTTCAAATCAGGAAAGTTTTCTAAGCCAAGGAATTTTACCAGGTCCAAATACACGCAAGCAATTTAAACCAGAGGGACCAAAAAGAGGTAATCTTGTATTCAATCAAATCCAGAAATCAAAAGAGGAAACCAGCCAATTCAGATCAGTTTAAATTGGAAGCTTACACAAATTCACGCACAAGCCAAAAGGGGAAATCAACGAATTTCATCAATTAAATTGATCAATTCAAAAGCAGAAACCAGATCAAGTCAACACGTGAAATCAGAGGGTTTCTAGGGTTTTCTAAATCCCTATTTAATCACCATTTTCATCATTGGCAATGTAATCGAATCCACACGCAACAGTCAAGAAATCGAAACCCACAAAATAGTTCAATTTTTTCAAAGCAACAAATTTCAGAGAACTCACTGATTCGATCGAGCCAGAGAGCAACTCCAAGTCAGACGAGGAAAGCCATCGAAGAATCAAGCTTCGGAATTATCACAACGTCAACAATCAAGCATCGATTTGGTCTGGAGCAATTGAAGAAACCCTAGTTTCTAATCGCCGCCGCCATTTTTGAGTTTCAGAGCAAAAGAGAACGGGCTGAACTAATTTTAAAAGGGCCGGCCAAGAAATGAAATGAAGGATAGGCTTTTTTTAAAAAAGGGGATGACCCCCTTATTTTAACTCCTTACATCTAGGGTTTTAAAAGTTTCTTTTGTTTTTTTGTTTTTTAATTTTTTGTGTTGTAAAATCAAACGATTCAAACAGTTGTCTAGAGTCTGTAAAAATTCTAGATTCAGTCAGTGTGTTGGCTGTCAGTTACAGAGTCTGTAAAATTCTGGGATACGGATTACGGGGTTGTAATTTGGGGAATCTGATCGAGAGGACATCGTTCAGTCTAGGGTTTTGAGCGTAGGGTTAGAATAGGAGCAGGGGTTTGCGAGTGTACATGGTCTTGTATGCGGGAACTGTTCTATCACCTAGTAGAAACCTTAGAAATGCAGCAGTAGGCAGGGTTTTGCCGAAGCTGGGTATATCTGTGTGTGATTTATTTTCTGCATTTCAGTTTCTGCTATTTTCTGTGATCAGTTTATTATTATATATCTCGTTAAGTTTTTAATTCAGTTAAAAACTGTGAAAAACCCTATTCACCCCCCCTCTAGGGTTATTCTAGATCCAACAAGTGGTATCAGAGCCAGGTTATTTCATTAACCCTAGAAACATGGATCCTAGTTGTCAGTCTTATGAGAGTCAGTCCAGTAATATTCCAATTATTTTTAAGGGAACAGATTTTTCAATTTGGAAATCAAATTTCGAATCATATTTAAAATCTGTTAATCTTGATTATTGGAATATTATTGAAAATATGGAAGATATGTCAAATAAGACGAATAAGGTTTTAAATGCTCAAGCTATGCATATTTTATATTCTTATCTTGATAATAATCAGCTTGACTTTATCTCTCATTGTTTAACTGCGCAGGACATCTGGAAAACTCTCAACGCGCGGTATGGAAATTCTGACAACTCCTCAAAACCCTCAACTGCCAACTCAAATTCAGATCTGTGCTTAACTGGAACTATTCATGTGGATTCAGACGATGGGGACTTATCATATGACGATCTGGTATCTCTTTGTAATAATTTAACAAGAACTGTTGATCGTCTCAAACGGAAAAACAAGTCTTTGAAATCTGAAAATTCTGAGTTGACCCACAATAACAATTTGTTGAAATTAAAATTTGAAAACTCTGACTGCAAAAACTGTATGGTTGTGAAAACTGATTTAGCTCAACTTGATGAACATTCTGGAAAGCTCGAAAATAAAATTTTGTTTTTGAAAAATCTCGAAGATGAGTTGACTCATAAAAATAACGCTTTGCAGAAGGAGTTGGATAAGATTAATTTAGAACATGAAATTTTTGAAAAGGAAAATTTGGTGAAAACGGATTTGATTGTGAAAGAGCTTGAATCTGAAATTGAAAAATTCAAGAATGTTGAAAAACTTGAATTGGAAAAACAAAAACTTTTTGAAGCTGAGATTTCTGAGTCCCAAGCCAAAATCAAATTGCTTGAAATTGAAAATTTGGTTTTGAAAGTTGATTCTGAAAATTGTAAGATCACTAAAAATCATTGTTCAGATTTAATGAAAGAAAATGATGATCTCAAATTTAAACTTCAACAACTTGAATCAACATTGGTTAAATTTTCAAATGGAGAAAAATCGTTGAATATGTTGTTGAGAAATCAATTTCCGTCTGGAAATAAAAATGGACTTGGATTTGGGAAAATGAATGATTTTGAAAAGCAGAATACAAACGGTTTTAAAAATCCCTCAAATCACTTTAGAAATGTTTGTTTTGAAAGTTCTAACTCTGAAAACTTCAAAGGATTTGTAAATCACAATCGAGATGAGTTTTTGTATTATAACAAACCATTTAAACATTCTTGGATCTCAAATGGAAATAAAACGGGTTTTGTTAAATTCAAAACGATTTGGGTTCCTAAAGGCACAAAGGTAAATTCGGATGGTTTGTTATATAAACAAGTTTGGGTACCAAAACACATGAACGAAACTGTGAGTGGTTTTACAAATTTTGTTAGACCACTCGATCCTATCAACTATTAGGTACCTGAAGTGGCTGAGGAACAACTATGCTGAAAAGAGAAAAGTGATTCAAACCGCTTCATATTATTGAATCATCCACTGTTCCTTAGCCAAGGCTGATAAGTTTAGAAATTCTGTTTCTCATCATATGTCAGGTATGATTTCTAACTTCATCCTTGTAAATATATTTTTTCTTGGTTTATTTCTCCTTCTTCTACCCCTTCTATTTTATTTTTTCTTCTGGTTGTTTTTTTCTTTGATTAGTCACTACCATATCTCTTTGTTTATTTTGTGCTTCTTAAACTTCCAATTGCAGGTCTCATGACTTTCTGGAAATTCATTTTATTTGAATAGAACTCTCTTGTTTATAATCATTTCCGGATTCTGAATTTAATCTTGTAATTATCTGCAATTGTTTAAAAGTTTATTTTATTCTTGAATTCATAACAGTGCTGAAGAATTCATGTCATATCTTGAACATTGTTAATTTGAATTCTAAATTTTTTGAAGATCTGAATATTTTATGAAATGTCACACACCTTTGCTGTTCTGAGTTTATTCTAATTCATTTTAGAAAAGCTCAAAATATTATACTCATTACAGCACTCTGTTATTTATCAGTTGTGATAATTTCATTGATTTTCAGATTGGCTTGTATCAGTGATACATCTTGGAATTCATCTTTATTCATGATCATTATATTGAAATATGTTTGTTTGAAATCATCTGAAATTCTAGATATTTTGAATATCACACACCTCTTATTTTTGAAATTGTCAATCTGGTGTGACTGATTCATTATATCCCAAAACTTTATATTGATTCATGTGATTTCAAATAAATTATCCCGATCATGAATATTTTCAAATTTGATGTAAATGACCTGAAATTTCTCTTGGGCTTGTCAGAAATAGTTTTGAGAAATTCTTGAAAATGTTCTTTTTGAAAATGGTTTTTGAAAATCATTGTTATTTCATGATTATTTGATTTGAATATATGTTTGTTTAAAACCATTTGAAATTATTGATTTATTGGATCTCACACATATCTTGAATCTGAAATATAACCTGGTGTGATTGATTCATCAAGTCCTAATACTTCCACATTTCTTCAAATGATTTAAAATAGAGTATATTTGCAAATCTTGGATCATGAACCACCTTATGTGACCAACATCTTGACAAGTCTGTTGTGATACTGATCTCTCTGTGCTGCTCTGATACTGTTTTTGAAAATTGTTTGTTTTGGAATCATGTTGCTCTGATTATAAGAAATTGATTTGTAAATATATTTTTTAGGACTGCTTGATTTGGTGTCAAAGATTTATCGTGCTCTGATAAATGAAATTTGTGTGCTTGAGTTGCTTGCTTTGTAATTAAGTCTTTTCTGTTGACTGAGGTACCACTGTTTGCCACCGGGGTGTCATTAAAATCCTCGAGAAAGCGAGAACATTTGGTATCAGAAGCGCCTTATATTTGTCTCATCCATCTGTACTGAGATTCAAATCTTCACCTTGCATAGATCCACACATATTTTTTTTCCTTATACAAATAAATGTGCTAAATTTGTCTGGCTGAATTTGTGTTTAAATTTCTTTGGTCTGAGATGTCCATGTTAGTCCATCATGCTGTAATTAAATTCCTCGATAAGAGAGACTACAATTGGTATCAGCTTTTTCATCCATCTGTTCTGAATTTTCACTTTGTAGAGACACCATGTGGTATCAGTTTAAAAGTACTGCATATTTTTTTGCTGTATATATATATATATTTTTTTCCTCTTGTCATGTATAGATCAGCATATTCCTCTTGTAATTGATTTTCAATTTTAAAATTATTTATTGATTATTCTTTCAGAAATTGAAATCAATATCCAAATTAAACTGTATTTATAATTCATCAAAATTATAACCAGATTTAGAAATTGTGATGAATTGTGACTGCAGTATATTTCACAACAAGAGGAGAATTTTATTTAGATTTTCATGATGGTTGAATATTTATTATAATATCTTTGAACTGGCAATTATTTCACGGCCATCTTCATTACTTATCATCCTTCTGCCATCCGTTATGATTTTATATAAATGTGGAGAGTTTAATTTTTCTTAAAATCATTTTAAATAAACAGTGAAAATATTTGTGATGGAATTGTGGTTATATTATTATTCAGAATTAGTGATAATTGAAAATTTTCAATAATCCCGGTACAGTTGGTCATATTTCATAATATAATTAATTTAGAAATTTATTTCACAGTCCATTTCTGTACCTACCACATTTTCTATCATCCATATATTGGTTTTATACCAAGGAGTTTTTCTTTTTAAAAGCTAAAATGATAAATATATATAATAAATATATCAGTGTGTCTCTAACCTCATTTAAAAATCCAAGCTCTGGTCATGCATGGTTAAGAGACAACTTATAATTTAAGCTGCGACTGACCTCATTTAAAAATCCAAGCTCTGGTTATGCGTGGTCAGTGTGCTCTTAAATAAATAAAAAAAAATGTGCTAAAAAATTGAAATAAAATTGAAATTCTCCTTGGTGTGTAAAAACCAGCCTATCAATCCATCTCTCTAATCTGTGAAATGTGTTAATACCTTATGAAATATTATGTTTTGTTGATTGATAGCTACTGGGATTTGAGACTATCTGATTTTATCACTTAAATTGAATTATTAATTATAGTCCAAATCCATCACTGTTTTTGTGCTTTATTTTTATAAAAATCCTTTGAAAATAATTGGAAATGAATTTTTTTTTAAAAACTCTCTTTATTTTATATAAAATCCATCGTATATCCGTCATTCTCCAAAATGTGAAATATGCCACCTGTTCCTAGAATATTATGATTTTTTGTTTGACTGATTGAAATTAATTATGACCGTTCTTCCTCTTAAGCTGAAATTATATTTTGTCATTTTTCATCTATATTTTAAAATCTGTATCCTTTTGATGATAACAAAAGGGGGAGAATGGATTAGATTTTGATTTATGAGTGAATAATTTATAAATATTTTTACTTTTGAAAATTTATTATTTTTCATACATTTCACTCATGCACAATTATAGGGGGAGTTTTCTGTTGTAGGGGGAGCATTTAAATAGGGGGAGTTCAAATATTCACGAACAAACACATCTATTATATTCAAAATCTTATGTTTGTTTGTCATCATCAAAAGGGGGAGATTGTTGTATATAACGGTGTTGTATACACAATTATATGATTTTTTGTTTGATGATAACAAACAAGTATATATTATTTTGAATGTGTTTGTTATTGTACTGTTATATCACATTACAGAAAGGAATATAATATTTATATTTAAGTGAAATACGACTGTACAGAAATATAAATATTCACACAGTATTTTATTTAAATATAATATTATATTTCAACATTCAAACAGTACAAATTATATGACTCCACTATTTGTACACACTCACAGATATTACACATGATACTGTACTTGTAAATAAACTGAATATGATAGACAAGCTTGTTTGACAACAATAAAATAATATTTTAATTCAAACAAACTGGTTTACAAACATAAGTACAATTCTGTTGTTACACAGCTCCTCAATATAACACTGTCTATACATCTCTTTTTTATATGCAATCACTGTCTTTACATTTTCATATCCATATACAGTCACTGATACATTTACTTTCACAGACACTGTCTCTTAATCTTCTGTCTTCAGTCTTCACAGCACTTCACTGTCAGTCCAGTCATCCCCGCTTACCTGTCGCACATGAAACACACACACAGTACACTGCAATAGAATTTATACTGAATATACATGCAAATATAAATTTTAATTTTAAAATTTTGTTTGCCTCAGTTTTCTGGTGTGTTTCTCATCCTTTTTCATAACTTGATCTGATTTATAAAACCATAAATCTGTGTCTAGACAGCTTGTGATATTCACAGTGATACACTGTAAATACCACAAGGCAGACAACACATATATCTCAATGCAGGGACAGGGACAACTCGTCTGACGGCTGCAAATACACACGTGTATAAATACACGTGTGCACTGCCTCGCCAATCAGTATATACAGCTGTGGAACAGTCACATGGACCAAGCTCAACACAGTGCATAACTCAACACATTTCAAGACAGTGATGCTATCAACAAATTCAAGTCAACCAAAGTCGAGACAAGCTCAACACAAATGGCCGAAGTCAACACGTTCAAAGGTGGTCAGCAAGCAAGAATACATGGTCAAAGTGGTCAAGCAAGCTCAACATGGTCGAGCAAATGATGAAGGTTCAAAAGCAAGTGTCACAACAAGTCAGCATGACAACACAGATTGGTTCAGATTCAAGGTGGTGCAGCTAGCACATACACAGTACAAGGCAATCATGCATGTATGTTTAAGATGGTGAGACAACTACAAAAAGCTCACAAACAAGTGCTCGAGCACAAGCCAGTGTGTGTAAATGAACATATGCAGCATGTGTACAAGTAGTGGCTAAAAGATTTCACAGTGGTCAAGCATGGTGGAGTCAACATTTGTTTTCAAAATGCACAGTGAATGTTTCTGCATCGAGTGATTCAACAGTGAATAACAAACCAGCCATGCAAGTGTACAAAGTCAAAAATGGTCGAGCCTACATAAATGGAGCTTGAAAGCATGTGCAGATTCAAACGTGAAACAGCATGCAAAGTGGTGAAGCATTTCTAGTGCACACAGGATGACACAATGGAGGAACTCAGATATACGAGTGTCACAAGTACAAATGTACTAGCATATATGGACAGAGATGGGATACTGAGCTAACAATATGTATATGCAATATCATGGTGCATGTGATTCGACACAACAATGCAATTATGCAAGTATAATAATGGTACAGCACGCGTTCTGCAAGATGAAGTCCCCAAAATTCAAGCAAGTGACAAAACTCAGTGGGATAAAGATTCATTAAAGTCAGGTATGCAAGGTAATGTGGTGCTCAGCAGAAAAACAGGGGTTTGTGTAACATGGAAAAACTGTGTGTATACAGTTTTTTATGTGGAAATATATACACGCATATATATATAGCAAAAGCATGGGTGCAAGGATTTACTTTCCAGTTATCACATGAACAAAGCCAGGTTCAAGCATGTAGTTTTTGGCATAAAATCAATTTTCCAGCAATCTGTTTACAAAATTGATATGCATGCATCAGAGAATTAAGGAAAAGCAGATATCACGCAAGGAATCCAAGATGGCAAGTAATAAAAATACAAACCGAAATATGGATTTGGTTTTTTTAGTGATTTCCAGTATTAAATATATCATGAAACAGATATGGCAAGAGTTTTTTTTTCAGAGAATTTCAAATCAGGAAAGTTTTCTAAGCCAAGGAATTTTACCAGGTCCAAATACACGCAAGCAATTTAAACCAGAGGGACCAAAAAGAGGTAATCTTGTATTCAATCAAATCCAGAAATCAAAAGAGGAAACCAGCCAATTCAGATCAGTTTAAATTGGAAGCTTACACAAATTCACGCACAAGCCAAAAGGGGAAATCAACGAATTTCATCAATTAAATTGATCAATTCAAAAGCAGAAACCAGATCAAGTCAACATGTGAAATCAGAGGGTTTCTAGGGTTTACTAAATCCCTATTTAATCACCATTTTCATCATTGGCAATGTAATCGAATCCACACGCAACAGTCAAGAAATCGAAACCCACAAAATAGTTCAATTTTTTCAAAGCAACAAATTTCAGAGAACTCACTGATTCGATCGAGCCAGAGAGCAACTCCAAGTCAGACGAGGAAAGCCATCGAAGAATCAAGCTTCGGAATTATCACAACGTCAACAATCAAGCATCGATTTGGTCTGGAGCAATTGAAGAAACCCTAGTTTCTAATCGCCGCCGCCATTTTTGAGTTTCAGAGCAAAAGAGAACGGGCTGAACTAATTTTAAAAGGGCCGGCCAAGAAATGAAATGAAGGATAGGCTTTTTTTAAAAAAGGGGATGACCCCCTTATTTTAACTCCTTACATCTAGGGTTTTAAAAGTTTCTTTTGTTTTTTTGTTTTTTAATTTTTTGTGTTGTAAAATCAAACGATTCAAACAGTTGTCTAGAGTCTGTAAAAATTCTAGATTCAGTCAGTGTGTTGGCTGTCAGTTACAGAGTCTGTAAAATTCTGGGATACGGATTACGGGGTTGTAATTTGGGGAATCTGATCGAGAGGACATCGTTCAGTCTAGGGTTTTGAGCGTAGGGTTAGAATAGGAGCAGGGGTTTGCGAGTGTACATGGTCTTGTATGCGGGAACTGTTCTATCACCTAGTAGAAACCTTAGAAATGCAGCAGTAGGCAGGGTTTTGCCGAAGCTGGGTATATCTGTGTGTGATTTATTTTCTGCATTTCAGTTTCTGCTATTTTCTGTGATCAGTTTATTATTATATATCTCGTTAAGTTTTTAATTCAGTTAAAAACTGTGAAAAACCCTATTCACCCCCCCTCTAGGGTTATTCTAGATCCAACACAAGTATCTGATTTAGATAAAGGCTCCAGCGAACTGGGTAACGAAGCAGCGGCTTCGGGGAACGTGAGGGTATTCTTGGTATCCCTCTATGAGCTGCCAGGTGATTATACTAGGCTCATGAGAGGTTAAGGTCTGCGTTAGAAGAACCAAGAGTATGCCTTGGTTGCTATGCGAGCGACCTAAAGACGGGGATGGATAGGGGATAGTCGACGATACACGGTCGTACCCTAGATAGCATTTCGTCAGACTACCTACCATCTTTGGTCAAGCGTGTAAGTACGGAAAGGCAGAGAACACCCAATAGACCATAATTGCTATCTAATTATGGTTGCGGTAAGGCTAGGATTGTGGGTTGGCCAGTAGTGTGTTCTCATATAGGATTTATCCTGTCTTGTCTTTCACTAGTTGAGGGAGGGGTCGCGTGGGACCATAGCCACGTATAGAAAAACAGACCTTAGCATCTGCATCGGCAGATAAATCGAAAGCTCCCGACCGAGTCCTGTATTTCTCGATCTGCCCTGTGACAGGACTCGGATGGCACGATGTGATACATGTGCATACAGTCATGGAAAACGATTCACGATGAATGCGTGGGAAAAAGGGCGCGGTTGACGGTTAGCGCAAATCCCAGTGGCCCTGGGTGGTTGAACCAAAAACGAGATACGAAAACGTGCAATAGGTAAGCGTAATCCCTAGTGGCCCTATGTAGCATAAGTCCTAGTTGTACAAACGATAATTCATGTTGGAAGACCCTAGCTAGGTTTAGGGTAACAGTCCAAACCGATCTTAAGGATCATGGAACTATGTTAAAGTAATGTAGAATCTCATGGGAAAGCCCGTATGGTCTACGGCAAGGGACTGAACATTTACATGGAATAAAACATACAAGTTGAGTAACCTATATATGCGATATATTAGGTTGACATGGACCATTACACGTCTTTTGAGTGAGGGTCATTCTTGGTTAACACATGACACGGTGGGGATACTAGTACGGTAGGTGCAGAGCTAAAATGCAGGATAGATATCATGGGATGTTATACGTGATAGATATCTTGGGGATATTATACTTGATAGAAACCTGACGATGTGATACCTTGTTTTATCTTGACATCGTAATTTATCATGACACCTTAGTTTATCTGAGTTCAGTAGTTCATCCTGTTATTTTGATTTATCTTATCTATCTTGTTATCATGCTTATGTTCATCTCAGTTTCTCATGTCAGTTAACTTTACTAGTTTTTATGCTAATAGTAGATAGGGCTTACTCAGTCTTTTTGACTGACCCGTTTTGTTTCGCCTCTTTTCTTCCGTTTCCCCCCCCCCCCTAAGGTTACAGGGAGGAAATACTGTTGTTTAGTTCGGACTTCTTCTGCTTGAAGGTCATCATGGATGGCTTGGACTTTTCTTGGCTAATGGCTACTTTACTGTTTTTACTTGGGGAATAATTTATGAAAATGTCTTTATGCTTCTTTACTATTGCAAGACAGGTTTTGATGTACTCTGATGTAAAAGGCTTTAGACCTTATTTATTCATGTTATGAAAGTTTGATTTTACTTCCGCTATTTTTATATGTTCTGTCTTGTGATATTTCTGTGCATGTTTACCAATAATGCCCCTCTAAAGCTAGTGCATTCCTTTGCGAGTGACCCTAGCGGAGGCGGGGTGTTACACGTGGTATCAGAACAGAAGGTTACCAGACTGGGCAAAAGTTTTTAAAGACCTTCTGAAAACTATTTGAAAAAAAAAAACGTTTACAAAGAAGCATTTTTCAAGAAAATTTTCTTTTAAAAGAAAAAGGCTATTCCCCAAAGGCCATTAGCACTATCCTTGTTTCCTTAATTGAATCTCTTCTCCTTTCTTTCCTCCATCTGTAGTCACAGTGGTTTTAACTGCGACTAGTCTTTTCTATCTACGAAAGTGCTTTCCATGCGATGGAGGTGGTTTTCAAGAGACCAGTGGCCGCGTTATAAGAAAGGATAGTGAGAAAGAGGATAAAGGATACGAGCTTAAGGATGAGCAACTTGTTGGTATGGCTTAGTCCTCAAAGGAGGGAGAAAGATGAACAATGAAACCCATGACGAGAAAGTATCTTTGGTATGGTGAAACGGGACGGATAGTTAAGTATTGTGGGACAAGGACAAGATCATCGTTGTATACCCTCACTAGAGTACCTGAGTAGGGGGATAACATCCTTGTTGAAGATCTAGTTATTCTTTTCTATCATCCCGCCAAGACTTTATTTTGATCCCCGCATCATTTAAGTCCGCTTCGGTAGTTGAGTCTCTGCACCTTAAGTACTAACGTAATAGAGAATCCCATTTTTGTCTCAAAGTCCTATTGGAGAATCAGTCCATTTATACATGACTTGTTTGGATTTGGGAATGTCTATGCCAAGTGTTGAGTTTGGAAATAATGCTTATGTTTATAAGCTATGGATGGATTCTAGGGATGAAGTGGTTATCCAGTAGGGGGTGCCACTCTCGGTTTTGATAGGAGGGTAGTTAGACCTTTTGACTAGCCTTGGTAATGCCCTCGAAGTATCGGGTAACCTTTTTGAGGTTCTGTCATGACTAGTTACTTAGAATCCCTTGATGCCTTTATTGGAAATTTGAAGCCCGATCGAGTGGTGTTCGCCAATAAGACGGATGGTTTACTTCATTTATGCATGGGTTATAGAGATCACCCTAGTAAGTGCGCATGATAACCTGATTGACATCTGTTTACTTTCAAGAGAAAGTTCTTCTACATGGAATGCCTTATAGTAAATAAACGAGATCCAAGATTCACTAGTGAATTTTGGAAAGCTTGCATGAGATCATGAGTACGCAGTCATGTTTGCGCCAAGTATTCTAGAAAAAGGATAAGTGCAAGTGGAACGAGAGGCGACGAAGAAATGAGTTTCAGCTCATGTTATGGAAGCAGGAAATAAGAAGCTACGAAATCGCGAAGTTAAAGGGCGGTCAAGGCACAATGGAAGTAAGCCCGAGGAAATACGACTTTGATGGTCAAAGACTAGATACGCGCATGATATCTCTTTTTGGGAGTATATCCTTGATCCCTGTTTCTGTAGAGCTTACTTGTAGGTTATCTTTTGTGGACATCCTCTCGGTCCTACTTTCTGTTACAAACCCCGTAAGGAGTTTGTCTTGTTTATCTTCTCGGCCCTGTTTCAGGGAATTCTAGGTAGAACCCTATGGATGTAAACATGTATTTGAAACATGTTATGATTGATATGGTTGCAAGTGGTTGCAAGTGGTTGCTCGTGGATGCGCGAATACACATTAGATACTAGCTCGACTCGGTCACATTTCATATTGCATATGCACGAGTATTTATACTTGTTTATGGATGAAATCGAATGTATTATCATGCGGTTGTTGCATATGAATGAATGATTGTGCACGCATATAGTATCTATATGACTAGGACTATTTGCATACATGTTGGATTCATGGCACTATACATATTTTGCATTAGAAAGATTATTCAGGCCTGATCATTAGCATTAGCTAAGGAACATGTACACACACGTTTTGCATATATTCATACAGCATTAGAAATCATCTAAGGACAATGGTTGCTTGTGGATGATGTTTTGAGTAGATGGATGATGGATGGTAGGATATGTTCTTCCTAACTTGGAGATTTCGGGGACGAAATCCTAAAAGGTGGGGAGAATGTAACAACCCGTATTTTTCGATAACGTGTTAAGACGAGAATCAAGGCAGAATTTAATTTTAAATTCTGAATCAAGTAAAACGGGCTATGCCATTGCGTTCGTCTCGGAAAAATACGCGAAATAGAGTCTGAGTTTTCGAGAATCGGAGTCCGTATGACCAAGATATGGCCTCGCGAAGTTTCACGAAAAATTCCCAAATTAAAGTATACTTAATTAAGTGAAATGGGTTGCGCAGAGAAATATATATATATTGATATATATATATATATAATTGAAAATTAAATAAATAAATATGCAAAAATGTTCAAAACAGCGAATTGGGAGAGGGGAATAACCGAACCGGCCGATTTTTGAGGTCGACCCGAGCCCGCTGGGTCGACTAGGGGTTAATCCAGGGTGTTTGGCTGTCAACCCGTGGGCCGATTCGCTCAAATGCAGATTTTGCATTTGGATGGTTCTCATGGTTCATCTTTAATCTAAAGGCCCTAGATGGTTCCTACACTTGACTTCTTCCCCAAGACATGCTTTGATGGCTTGGATTGAATCTAGGTTTAATCCTATGGCCTAAAACACTTGCCTAATCTATAAATAAGACCCTAACCTATCCTAAATCCTCATTATTCATTCATGCAACTAAACTATGGCAAAATTTTACCTCTCATGGCCTCCACTCTCTTCATAAAATTTCTAAATGGTTTCTATAAGAGATTTTCCATGCATACAAGTGTTTTCAAGCTTGTATGAGTGTCATTAGCTTGCATTCAAGTCAAGTTTCTATCTTTGCATCATAAAGCAAGGGTTTTGATCATTTTGGCTCAAGGGTTTTTATGTTAGAGCTTGCATTTTGGGTCTATTTGATTGCATAAGGGCTTTGTCATATCTTTTGTGCCTTCATAGCAATGTAAGCCCTTTCCCTACTCTTAGATATTAACTATGAAGTTAAATGTTCATGTTGCAAGTTTGGGTTTGATCATTGAGTATGATACATGCTATCATGTCATGCAAGTTTATGAAGTCATTATCTTGATCTTGTGAGCTAAAAGCTACAACCTTTATGTTGAAATGTTGCATTAGGCAACATGAGAACCCTCATAACCTTTATGTCAACTTGCATATGAAGTCATAACCCTTATATGATGATATATGTGAGTTACTAGTCATCATTCCATATCTTTTGTCACCATGATTCGCTTATGTGCCAAGTTTGGGTTTATGCATGTTTTGAGGCTTAAGAATGTAACATGCAAGTTAATGAACACATTTGTGCCTCATTTGCCACCATGATTAACTTGTGGCTTAATATCCATTTTTGTCATGTCTTTGCCAAGTCTCTTCTTTTAATCCATTACGTTGTCGCGAACGTATATGCGAGTTTAAAAGCGTTGGGTTATGTTATGGGTAATTTCTAATGACATGAAAATACAACTTGAAAACATGACTTGAAATATAACATGGAAGTTGACATGTAAGTATGCATAAAAACATAAGCTTGGGAATTTACCTATTAAGTTAGGTCTACCCTTTGGGAATTTACCTATTAAGTTAGGTCTACCCAAATGCTTGAAAACTTGTAACATGTTTTGGGAAACATGATGGACATGACACTTAGATAATATAAGTGTGGCCAACTCGAGGTTGGGTTGAGTTTGCAACGTAAAACTACCCGGAACCGACCGGCCTAACTAGTAGTTGCAAACAATAAGACCCAATGTGAGAAGTTGGTCATGTTGTGCTTGAACCCGAGGTTAGACCAAGTTGTGGTGTAAAGCTACCCGGAACCGACCGGCTTAACTAGTAACCACAACAAAGTCTAATGTGAGAGGTGAAGGTGCATTAAGTAATTAATGCCACATGATAGGGTTAAGTTAATTTGATTAATGACTCTTAACCAAATATGACATGGACAAATGGGTTAAGTAATTTGATTAGGCTAATGATACTTAACAAAACATGACAAGGTTGGGTAGGTTAAGTAACTTGATTTGCCTAATGACACTTAACCATTTTTATATGACTAGTGGATGGGGTTAAGTTAACCAACACTTAATCAATCCAACGTGATAACTTGGTAAGGTTAAGTAAGTTTTCTTAATGACGCTTAACCGAAAAATACGGTTAACGAATGGGGTTAAGATTAGACTCAACTAGTCTAAACATGGAAATCGGATGGGGTTAAGTTAGCCTAGACTTAATTAATCCCACTTGGTAGTTTAATGGGGTTAAGTTAAACACTTAACTAATCTAAACATGATGAATTGATGTGGTTAAGTGACCTATACTTATCCAATCTAACTCGCTAATTTATTGTGGTTAAGTTAACCAATACTTAACCAACATAACGTGAAAACATGATAAGGCTAAGTCACGAATCGCTTGAATACACTTGACCGATTTGACTAAGTAAATTGATAGGGTCAAGTTAATATATACTTAACCAATCTAGAATGATAATTGGACGAGGTTAAGACGTGAATTGCTTAATATACTTAACCAACTTGAGCATGGTTTGTAGGGTTAAGCCTTGAACTTGGATACTTAGCCAATTTTGACAGGATTTGTAGATGGGTTAAGTCATGAACTTAAGTGACACTTAATCCATTATGTAAACCCTAGTTCTGAGGATTAGGTGGATAACCGTAGTTAACAAGGATAACGGGAACAATGTTAAGTGGTAAACCTTAGTTGAAGAATAACTAAGTAATGATTCTTAGTCAAGGAAATTTAGACCAGTTCATAGATAGATGAGTAACCTGATACGGTAGGTCATCGTTTAAGTATACGAGTAGGAGCAAGTATCTGATTTAGATAAAGGCTCCAGCGAACTGGGTAACGAAGCAGCGGCTTCGGGGAACATGAGGGTATTCTTGGTATCCCTCTATGAGCTGCCAGGTGATTATACTAGGCTCATGAGAGGTTAAGGTCTGCGTTAGAAGAACCAAGAGTATGCCTTGGTTGCTATGCGAGCGACCTAAAGACGGGGATGGATAGGGGATAGTCGACGATACACGGTCGTACCCTAGATAGCATTTCGTCAGACTACCTACCATCTTTGGTCAAGCGTGTACGTACGGAAAGGCAGAGAACACCCAATAGACCATAATTGCTATCTAATTATGGTTGCGGTAAGGCTAGGATTGTGGGTTGGCCAGTAGTGTGTTCTCATACAGGATTTATCCTGTCTTGTCTTTCACTAGTTGAGGGAGGGGTCGCGTGGGACCATAGCCACGTATAGAAAAACAGACCTTAGCATCTGCATCGGCAGATAAATCGAAAGCTCCCGACCGAGTCCTGTATTTCTCGATCTGCCCTGTGACAGGACTCGGATGGCACGATGTGATACATGTGCATACAGTCATGGAAAACGATTCACGATGAATGCGTGGGAAAAAGGGCGCGGTTGACGGTTAGCGCAAATCCCAGTGGCCCTGGGTGGTTGAACCAAAAACGAGATACGAAAACGTGCAATAGGTAAGCGTAATCCCTAGTGGCCCTCGGTAGCATAAGTCCTAGTTGTACAAACGATAATTCATGTTGGAAGACCCTAGCTAGGTTTAGGGTAACAGTCCAAACCGATCTTAAGGATCATGGAACTATGTAAAAGTAATGTAGAATCTCATGGGAAAGCCCGTATGGTCTACGGCAAGGGACTGAACATTTACATGGAATAAAACATACAAGTTGAGTAACCTATATATGCGATATATTAGGTTGACATGGACCATTACACGACTTTTGAGTGAGGGTCATTCTTGGTTAACACATGACACGGTGGGGATACTAGTACGGTAGGTGCAGAGCTAAAATGCAGGATAGATATCATGGGACGTTATACGTGATAGATATCTTGGGGATATTATACTTGATAGAAACCTGACGATGTGATACCTTGTTTTATCTTGACATCGTAATTTATCATGACACCTTAGTTTATCTAAGTTCAGTAGTTCATCCTGTTATTTTGATTTAGCTTATCTATCTTGTTATCATGCTTATGTTCATCTCAGTTTCTCATGTCAGTTAACTTTACTAGTTTTTATGCTAATAGTAGATAGGGCTTACTCAGTCTTTTTGACTGACCCGTTTTGTTTCGCCTCTTTTCTTCCGTTCCCCCCCCCCCAGGTTACAGGGAGGAAATACTGTTGTTTAGTTCGGACTTCTTCTGCTTGAAGGTCATCATGGATGGCTTGGACTTTTCTTGGCTAATGGCTACTTTACTGTTTTTACTTGGGGAATAATTTATGAAAATGTCTTTATGCTTCTTTACTATTGCAAGACAGGTTTTGATGTACTCTGATGTAAAAGGCTTTAGACCTTATTTATTCATGTTATGAAAGTTTGATTTTACTTCCGCTATTTTTATATGTTCTGTCTTGTGATATTTCTGTGCATGTTTACCAATAATGCCCCTTTAAAGCTAGTGCATTCCTTTGCGAGTGACCCTAGCGGAGGCGGGGTGTTACAAAGTTGAGGTAGAACGGGAGGCGACAATTAGACGAGTTCCTTTTTGTATTCTTGGATCAAAGTTAAGAAGCTACGTAACCAAGAGGAAGCAACTTGGGAGATCAAAGACAAGATTTTGCTCTTTGTACCCTTTTCTTTTCAAGGGAATCTTCTTAACCTCTCTTCCAAAAACTTTTATTCGTGCTTGCTTCTATCGTTTAAGTATATCCTATTGATCGAATCTTCGACTTTTAGGTAGGAGTCCTATGATTGTAAACATGTGTTTGAAACATGTTATGTTTGATGGATGCAAATGGATGCAAGTGTTTTCTAGTGGTTGCTCGTGGATGCATATACACACACATTAAGCACTAAATCGGCTTAATCACTCTCATACTGCATATGGATATGTGTGCATTTTTCTTCTTTTAATGGATGAAATTGAATGTATCATTTTGGACGGATGATTGCCCACCCATATAGAACTTACATGTTATACTAGGATTGTTGCATACATGTTGGACTCATGACACAGACATACATTGCATTAAGGAGGTCAACTGAATCAGTGGACCACCTGATCTTTCGCATTAGTGTTGGGATATATAAACACACATTTGCATACGTTCATATAAGCATTAGAAAATTTTAAGGACAATGGATGCCTGTGATTGGTGGATGAGTAGATGGATGATGGATGGTAGGATACATTCTTCTTAACTTGGAGATTTCGGGGACAAAATCCTTTGAAGTATGGGAGAATGTAACACTCCGTATTTTAACACTAAACAGGATAAATAAAAAATAATTACTTTAATATTCAGAATTAAGGGAAATGGACTACATCATTGCGTCCGTATCGAAATTCTGATCAAGATAGACACCTGGTTTGCATAAAACGGATAACGTATGAAGAAGTTATGAATGGTAGAAGTTTGACGATGAAAGGAGGAACAACTGGCGCACTTGACAAGTGCGCTAAGGTATTTTTACACTGGTGCACTTGTAAAGTGTGCCTATGTTAGTTTTTGGGTATTCAGACCTCTTCAAGTGGGTGTCGACCCTTGGGCCGACCCCCCTAGGGCTGGCCATGGAAGGTCGAATTCTGGAGGCTGGTAGCTATATATATGACTCCATTTCTCTTGTTTTCTACACTGAAAATGATGGAGGCTTAGATGTTGTCGGTGCCTGAACTGAATCAAATCTCTTTCTTCTTCTGTAATCCAATTAACAAAGTTTAGAGATTCAAGTGTAGATCTGAGATCCAAACTTCACTTTTCTCCTACTATTCTTCTAGATTCGATCATTGTGAGTTCAAGTTACCTTTAGAATTGAATAATTAAAAGTAAGACATGATATGACGGTAATTTGGGTATATGCTCAGGATTGAATCGTATCAGATCTATTGTAATTTGTGAATTTATGAAATTCTGAATTAACTATGATTTGGATCTTAACCGTTATCATTTTAGATCTACTTTTGGTTATAGATCTAATTCTATCTAGATCATGTTGTACCTATCATGTTGTAGTTGATTTGGATCTTAACCGTTATCATGTCAAATCTACTTTTGATTATGGATCTAATTCTTTTTAGATCATTGTATACCTATCATGTTGTGGTTATTTTGGATCTTAACCTTATTTATGTCAGATCTAGTTTTGATTATAGATATAATTCACTTTTTAGATCATTTGGTACTTATCATATTGTGGTTATTTTGGATCTGTCATTAGTTAGACATGTTTTAGATTTAAATCTAAACTTTCACCTAATTGTCGTGACAAGTGTACCTTGGTTTCACTGTTTAGATTACCTTGTTCCTATCATATTGCGGTTAAATAGGATCTATTATTAGTTTGACATCTAAATTAAATTTAGATCTTATCATGCCAGTTATGACATCCCTCTTATGTTAAGATTGATTCTAATATCACATGTTCACTAGATCCATTCATATGTGTCCATCTTATCATTATGTCATTATATGATTATGCCACCACATGTTTATGTCAATCATGCTAGAATAATCATTTCTGTCACCCTGTCCCTTTTATTTTAGCTTGGCTACTTTCTAGCCTAGGCACGACGTTAAATTATGCGAATACATTAAAATGGGAAAGAGGGGGAAAATGGTATAAATTGGGCATAATTTGTTAATGGAAAGTTTGGCATAACTTAATGTTTATAAACATGAAATTGGGTGGCATATAATTAGTTATGAGCATAATTGAGGAAAAAGAGGCATGGACAACTATAAAGACATAGGTATAATTAATTAATAATTGAAATGCCTAGGCTTACAGTAATTAGAAACTGTAATGGCACTTATGACACGAGGTTAGATTGCACCTGCGGTGGAGTCTGCCCAGAATCGACCGGCATATCCAGCGACCGCAAGTGGTGAGTCTAATGTGAGAGGTCTAAGTGCACAAATACGAGACGTGCTATGACACGAGGTTGAGCCCGACTTGTGAAAGAAGTCTGCCCGGAACCCACCGGCATATCCAGCGTCCCCAAGTTGTAGGCCTAATGTGGGAGGTCTAGCACATTTTAACCATAATTGAATATGGTAATAAAGATGAGAACTTACTATTAAATCCAGGGGATTAAGTAAACCTATTAAGTATGTGGGGGTTAAGTAAGCCTGTTAAATCAGTGGGGTTAAGTAAACCTGTTAAATCGGTGGGGTTAAGCAGACCTGTTAAATCGGTGGGGTTAAGCAGACCTGTTAAATCTGTGGGGTTAAGTAAACCTGTTAAATCGGTAGGTTTAAGCAGACCTGTTAAATCTATGGGGTTGAGTAAACCTGTTAAATCTGTAAGGGTTATATGAACCTGTTAATTTAGAAAACTTAACCTATTGAATATGTTGGGGTTATATTGACCCATTAATTTGAAAAGTTTAACCCGTAAATCTGTGGGGGGTTATATGAATATGTTAAATCTGTTTGGCATAACCTATCAAAATCCTAGTTAGTTTGGGGACACAAGATCTGTAAAGGTTGGCTTGTGTCATCTATTGTGTGGGACCCATATTAGTTAGTAACCCATTCTAGTACTAAAGGGGGACCCCGCACTAGGTAGGGGTCAGGGCACGCTTACTGAACTGATTATAAGAGGTTCATCTGAGAGGAGGTGTGTACTGGCGCATTCCAACGGACTCATGTGCGTGCATGAGTACGGCCTGCCTCTAGGAAAATAAGCCGTTGTAGCACTAGTAAATAGGTCTGTGTCCTTCTGTAGGTTGCCAATTTAGGAAGTAATACACCCTACTGTGGGGCCGACACGGGGTATTTACGGAATAGGGAGCCGATCGATTGGGGGTAGTAAATAGGGTACATTTAGTCATGTCTGTTTCTATGGGGTACCTATGTTTCTGTCTGGGCTAACACTCTTTATTTATGTTTAGGTACTGGCTAATTCTGTTTGGGTTAAAACTCGTTACTAGAGTACACCTAAAACTACCATTATATTTCAGTTGGGATCATCCTATTTCTGTTAAGCAATTAGGGAGTATGTAATCTTGTTACATATCTGTTATACTAGTATTGGTGCAGAGAAATCTCTAGAAGCATAATATACTCTATCATGTTTACCTCGTCATACTTGATGTTATCTTTCTTGTCCATCTTATATGCCTGTCATGAAACTTTTACTTATTTACTTTCTAAAAGTAACTGGACTCGCCAGACTTTATGTCTGACCCTTTTTGTTTTCTCTTCTTTCTTCCGTTCCCCCTCCCCTCCCCCAGGTTCGCAAGGTGGGAATTCTCAAGCTTAGTCAGGACTCATCTATCATCTTGCTTGGAGCAACTTTTGAAGTACTATTCAGTTTCTATCTTTAACTACTATGGCTTTGTCTCTTTTGGGGAATTATGCTTTTTATGTATTTTTTGTACTATGATGGTACAAGACCGAAGTTTTATATTATTGTAATGGGTTTTATGTAGTTTCAGACTTATGGTATTTTGGACGACGATGTTATGATTTATGTTTGAAATAAAATTTTAAATTCCGTTATTGCTTTTATATCTGTCTTGTAATATTTCTGTTTCTGTTTACCTATAACGCTTCACGAAACTTAATGCATTCCCTTAGTGAGTGACATTAACGAACGTGGGGTTTCACAAGATATTTATAATTTAATTTCACTTAGACATCGATATTAACGTTATCTTTAATATGTTAAACATTACAATCACAACACAAATCACCAAATCATCCATATAAATATATACTCAACTACCAAATGGAATTTACGGTGCCACAAATGTCCATCTGCGGAGAATGGCATGCATATGTCGCTAATATCCATACATCACTTCCAATTTATGTTGTGACACCCCACGTGCATTAATGTCACTCACAAAGGGAATGCATTAACTTCCGTGGAGCGTTTTAAGTGTGTATAGAACAGAAACTTAACAACAAGACAAATATAAAACAGTACTTAAAAATTTAAAACTTCATTCATTGCAGCGGTAAACAAATAGGTTTGGTTACATCATCAAAAACCCAAAGACTAGAGTCAAGTACATAATATCCATCTTGATTAAATCAGAGTACATGAAAATGGAAGACATAACCCCAACATAAAATAGCCATAAATAAGATAGGCTGAACTTTTACTTCAGCGATCCAAGCAACTTCCAAAGGAAAGAGATAAAGCTGTCCAAATCAAGCTCCACTAGTACTAGTCCCACCCTGAGCACCTGGGGGGAGGGGAAGGAAGAAAAGAGGTGGAAACAAAGGGGGTCAGATATAAAGTTTGGCGAGTGCAATAACTTCAACAATATAATTATTAAGTAACTAGGATAAGGCGTAAGCTGGAAAATAAGGAAATGACTGTGAACAAATGGGTATGACAAAGCAAACAAAGGAAATCAGATGAACAAAGATAACGTTAAAGGCGTACCTAATCACTATAGGATAATTACTACACTGCACCACACCAAAACACCCTAAAAGTTGATCCCACCTATAGAACTCAATAATGACAATGGTTGTTTCGTGTACCCCTAGCTTCCTTCATAGGTGCCGTCTGCCCCTATCTCCACTAGGTGTACCCACTACCCCCATTCGATCGGCTCCCTAACTCGTAGATATCCGTGCTGGCCCCACAGTGGGGTGTATCACTCCCCAAAGTGCAACCCGATACACCAAAAATGCACGGCTTATATCTACACGATGCAACAATGTCTTACCTACCAGCCCGGGCCCACACACGCACATGACCCCGTTGGACTTGCGTTGCCACCGCTAACTCGTTTTGACCTCTTACAATCAAATCCAGTACACGTGTCCCGTCCTCGACTTGGGTCGAGCCCACAAAGATGCTTAATGGGTTACTGGTTTGAAAAGGGCCCTCATGCATGACACAAGCTTTCATCCTATGCTTGGTCCCCTCTTTGGTGTTTCCCCACTTAACCCCATTCTTATTCATGTCTTCTTACATGTTTCAATATTGGTTATGTGCATCTAATCGTATTTCACCTGCCACCCAAGGCACCCTCTTAATTTCACAAGCCATCCAAAGCACCCACTTAACCCCCTTATCTCCCACCACATGTTTATCTGGATTTGCCGGGCGGGTCCGGGCAGTCTTACACCACAAACGAGCCTAACCTCGTGTCTTTACAACTATTACGTATTTAATTCATGCCTTCGACCTCTCACATTAGACTGGCATTTATGGCTGCTGGATTTGCCGGGCAGGTCCGGGCAGTCTTACACCACAAAAGAGTCTAACCTCGTGTCTTAGGCGGTTTATTATTACACATCTTCATTTAACCCCAAATTGGATTAATATCCCTATTCAAATTTGTCAATGAATTCCAAATATGCTTATATCCATAATTGTCTCAATTATGTCCATAAATGTCAATTTTTCCAATTAATGTCTTAATTTAATTATATGCCTTTTTAAGGCCATTTATGCCAATTTTCAATATGTGTATATTCAATATTACCCCCATCGTCCTCATGTTGTTCATTCGTTTATCATGACACACATATATATATTAGACTAACAATTAGTCTAACACATAAAAGGGAAGAAACATCACAAATTTGCATAACACACAAAATGGATCTAATCTTGCAAATAAGGATTACAACATAACTTGCATAAACTTGTTATTGTCATGAATCTAAACATAGGCCTAAAGGTGTGAACTTGCATATATATAATATAGCTTTCATCCAAAACTTGCATAGGCCATAGTCACAAACTTGCATAAAACTATGTACATCATAGATCTAAATCTAAAGGTGTAAACTTGCATATATATATATATATATATATATATATATATATAATAGTTTTAGGCCATAGTCATAAACTTGCATAAAACAATGTACATCATAGATCTAAATCTAAAGGTGTAAACTTGCATATATGTGAATCCAATTTCTACCTAAACTTGCATATAGTCACTTTTTTTTATTCACATGTAAACTTGTGTACAATTCATATAGAAACTAGCATATAATCTACACCCAAACTTGCATATAAAATGATATGAAAAGGGATCCACAACAAACTATCATTAAGAACAACTAGCATATATTCACAAAATATCACATTTTTTCAATGTCTCACAAACATAGCCATATAACCCAATTTATAACTCAAACCAATTAACTTATTAATTATCTTATTAAAGATATTGAACTCACAACTCAAAGAAGGTCTTGAGTTTTGGAATTTGAGTTCTGAAATTGATTTAGCTCGCCTTTGAAGTAGACAAATTCGTTGTTGTTGTTATAAATTTGAGTTGAATTGAGTTGATTAGCTTCACTTTCCCTCTAGTTGGTGGCGGCTACTCTAGGTTGCAAGGTGATAGCATGACGGGCATGGTTCTAATTTTGATTTGGTTTTAGGGTTTGAGTCTACATGTGTTTATATAGAATTTAGAATTAATTTAGGCCATCCGATCAACCTAGAATCAGTTAAGACCATCCAGTCAAGATAGAGTGACACCTCAGCCCTAATGACTCAGCACTAAGTCACAAAATCGTCATCCCTCAGATCTGGCGGGGGGGCGGGGGAGGGGAGGGGGGCAGGTCGACCCCTAGGTCGACCTGTAGGGGGAAGGTCGACCCCCTGGTCGACCTGGGTCCTGGGCGGGAATTTTCCCGCCCAGCCCGCTTCTGACTTCTGATTTAAATTTTGAATTTGTTTCGAGCTGTTTGAATTTATTTGAATTTTCTGGAAACTTCCGACAGCCATAACTTCTTCATACGGAGTCCAATTTACGCAAACTCGGACTCTATCTCAACCAGAATTCCGAGACGAATACAATGGCGTAACCCGTTTCCCTTGATTCTTACATTTAAAATTAAGTATTCTTTAATTTGTTAACTTTAATATTTAAATTTACGGGGTGTTACATTCTCCCCTCCTTAAAGGATTTCGCCCACGAAATCTCCAAGTTAAGGAGAATGAATATCCTAACATCCAATCATCCTTCTACTCAACCATCAAACACATGCATCCATTGTCCTTACAAAATTTCTAATGCTATATGAACACATGCAAGAAGTGTGTGTATATGTTCCTTATCTAATGCAAAATCAGGCGGTCTACTGATTCGGTTGACCTCCTTAATGCAAATCATGATAGTGCCATGCGTCCATTATGTATGCGAAAGAATCCTATCGATACATATTATTTCTACATGTGTGCACAACCATTCATCAAAATGCAGCATCCATATGATGACACAACCATTATACATCCATTAAATTAAATATGCACACACATTTATATGCAACATGAAAGTGATTGAGCCGATCTAGTGCCTAAGGTGTGTGTATATGCATCCACGAGCAACCACTAGCAACCACTCGCATCCATTTGCATCCATCAGACATAACATGTCTCAAACACATGTTTCAACCATAGGGTTCTTCCTAACTAAAGATCGAAGATGTCATCGCAAATATAATACTAAAAGATAGGACAAGTATCAACAAAGCGGTAGAAAAAGGAGAAATCAACCTCAAAAAGGAAAGGATACAACGTACGCATCTTATCTTCCGTCTCCCAAGTCGCGTCTCTTTGATCATCTCCCCATTGCACTTTGACCAACTTGACCTCCTTGTTGCGAAGATTTTTGACCTTCGATCCGAGAATGCGTGTAGGAGCTCGTCTGATTGTGACATTGCGCTCTACTTCCACTTCTTCGAGCGTGCTCGGCTCTACCACTTCCGCCGTATCGTGTAAACACTTACGCAAATGTGAAACGTGAAACACGTCATGAACTCCGCTGAGCTTCTCTGGCAACTTTACTATGTACGCCATCTGCCCATTCCTCTCTGTAATTGGAAAGGGTCCTACGAACCTTGGTGCCAACTTCCCTACCGATCCAAAGCGAACTACGTTTCCCAACGGTGACACCTTAATAAAAACCATGTACCCAACATTGAACTCAAGATCGGTTCATCTCTTATCAGCATATGACTTCTGTCGGTCCTGTGCCGTCTTCATTCGCCGTCGAATCAGGTCTATCTTCTCCGAAGTCTCCCTAATCATGTCGGGTCCGAGCAAAACCTTATCCGTGGGTTCCCACCAACAAGTAGGTGATCGACACGGTCCTTTTTCTTTTGACGGGAATAAAATGGGCACTTTTAGTAAGTCGGTCTACAATTACCCAAATCCCCGTATTACCCTTCCTCGATCTTGGTAACCCATCTACAAAATCCATGCAAACGCTTTCCCATTTCCAAAGCGGAATCTTTAAGGGATGGAGCAAACCTCCAGGCTTCTTTTGCTCCGCCTTGACTTGCTGGCACACTTAGCATCTAGCAACGAACTCGACTACGTCCTTCTTCATTCCGGCCCAAAAGAAAACTCGCTTCATATCCCTATACATCTTATCACCACAGGGATGTATGGTCATCTTAGAGCGATGTGAGTCTTCAAGAATTGCCTTTTTCAAACTTTCGTCTTGTGGTACGCAAAGTCTTCCATCTCTACGTAGCCAAACTCTTTCATCTATAGCATATCTATTCAGATGACTCGAGGACTCCCCTCCTATAAGCTTTCCTACTATCTCAACCAATTGTGGGTCATTTCGCTGTGCCTCTCCAACTTGACCGGAAAGTGTAGGTTGCACCTCTAATGATGCCAACAATCCGGGTACATAATTGACAGAGGGTCTGAAGTCAAAGGAAGACATATACTCCAAACTCTGCCGCTCTACAAACAAAGGACTTAAAGTTAACTTCTTTCTACTTAGGGCGTCAGCTACAACGTTACCCTTGCCAGGGGTATATGCGATCTCAAAATCGTAGGATGCCAAAAACTCCATCCATATCTGTTGCCTCAAGTTTTGGTCCTTCTGAGAGAATAAGTATTTTAGCGACTTATGGTCTGTATACAACTCAAACTTCTCGCCAAGCAAATAATAACGCCACGACTTAAGCGCAAAAACTATGACCGCCAACTCCAAGTCATGGGTAGAGTAATTTTTCTCGTGGGTTTTCAACTGTCTTCCACCATAGCATATCACCCTTCCCTCTTGTATTAAAACTGCGCCAAGCCCTGTCACGCAAGCATCGGTATATACAGTGAATGCCTTACTCCCGTCTGGCAAAACTAAAACTGGAGCTATCGTCAAAGCTCTCTTCAGACGTTGGAAAGCATCATCACAGTCAACGTCCCAAGTAAAAGTCAAATTCTTCTTCGTTAATCGAGTGAGAGGGGCTGATATCTTCGCGAAGTCCTTAATGAACTTCCTATAATAGCCAGCCAGCCCTAAAAAGCTTCTTACTTCGGTTGCGTTCTAAGGCGTTTTCCAATCTTGGATTGCCACTATCTTAGCGGGATCCACAACTATCCCTTCCTTAGAGACCACGTGTCCTAAGAACCTCACTTCTTTTCTCCAAAAATGGCACTTGGAGAACTTAGCTTTTACCTAATGTGCTCGTAGGGTCTCTAAGACTTCCCTAAGATATAGGGCATGCTCTTCTTCATTTTTAGAGAAAACCAGAATGTCGTCTACAAAGACTACCACAAACTTGTTCAGAAATTCCCTAAACATCCTACTCATTAAGTCAAAAAAGTATGCGGGTGCATTCATCAAACCAAAAGGCATAACGAGCCACTCAAAGAAACCGTCAGGAGTTCTAAATGCAGTCTTATCGATGCTATCTTCAGCCACCCTTAGCTGATGAAACCCTGTAGCCAAATCCAGTTGCGAGAAAACCGAAGCTCCTACCAACTGATCGAATAAATCGTCTATCCTCGGTAACGGGTGTCTGTTCTTCTTTGTTAGCTTATTCAGCTCTCTATAATCCATGCACAATCTAAGTGAACCATCAGCTTTTGTAGCAAAAACGACTGGAGCACCCCACTCCGAAATACTTCTTCTTATGAACCCCTTCTCAAGCAATTCTTTCACTTGCTTACTGAGTTCTCTTCTCTCTCTCGGAGCCATGTGGCGCACTGGTAATGAAACTGGCTTTGCATTATCTACTAAGTATATTCGAAAGTCTATCTCACGCCTCGGGGGTAAACCTCGAACTTCATCGAAGACATCAGAGTATTCATGGACCACTCTAACAGACTGCAAATTCTCAACAGACGTGTCAAGCGATTCTAGATAACTTAGCATAACAGAATTCATGGGATTACAAGAGATTTCGAGAGTGTTGCCCAAGCGAGTCATAAGCCTAACCTCTCTCTTTTCGCAATCTAGGATGGCTCCATTACTGGATAGCCAATCCATGCCCAAAATTAACCCATAGCCCGTGAAGCCCAAAACATAAGCATCACATCTAAACCCAACGCTAAGTATAGAAATTTCCAAATCCAAACAAATCATCGACAAATAGGCTGAGCCCCCAATTGGATTTAAAACAACTAAGGGATCCTCTACTATACTGGTGTTTAGGTGTAGTGTCCCAACTAAAGCAGTGGATATAAAAGAGTGCGATGCGCCAGAATCAAAGAGTGTTTGAACATGATGATCGAAAAGATAAACTAAACTTTCAACGGAAATCGCTCTACCTCGTTCTTGCAGCGGTGGGACCACGAGAGCCTGGACCTACCCCCTTGATTGCCCTGGTGCCATGAGAGCCTGAATCTACCCTCCAGAGGTAGGTCCTGCCCTCTTCCCTTTCTTTGGGAAGTCCTTAATCAGATGTCCTGCCTCGCCACAGTGGAAACAACCAGTCTTCTTCTTCCTACAGTCTTTGCTTAGATGGCCTGGTTCCCATAGTTAAAGCATCTTTTCTTTCCCTTACCATTGTTGTCTTTACCACCCTTCTTGTTATGTTGTTGCTGTTGTGGTTTCTTTTGATCCCCTTTCTTCTCAGGTGCCTTATTAGCATTGGCGCCTTTCTCCTCTTCATGCATAAGCTCCATGTCAACTAGTCTCTCAAAAGTGGCCCCCATAGGGATGTGGGTCATAGCTAACCTATGTAGCGGCTCGTTCAAACCCTTAACAAATCTCAGGGCCTTCTTTTCGGGTGTATTCACCAAGTCCAAGCCAAATCTTGCCAACTGATTGAACTTGTTGACGTATTCTTTCACAGATAGATTCCCCTGCCTCAATGCCAAAATCCTTTCCATGTATAGATTCTCTTCAGCCCATGAGAGAAACTTTGCCTCAAACCTACGCCTGAAATCCGGCCATGTATCAACTGGACGCTCTCCATTAGTGACCTCCCACCAAAACGAGGTCTCGTCCTTCATTAACTAGGCAGCTAACTGGACCTTTCTTCCATCTTCTACCTCAAAGATTCCAAATAGTTCTTCCACCTCCTTTAGCCAATTTCGAGCTTCAACAAACGTCTCCGACTTGTGAAAAGGTTTCCCGCCCATTGCACGAAAGTCCTTGCATATCTTTGCGAAAGTGTCAACATGGGGAGGAGGAGGAGGAGCATTTGCTGGGCCTGCGACATGGGCCCTAGCTTCCAGATGCCATCTAAACCATCCTGGTATCGATATCCCCTCGGGTATCTTGGGAATTCCGGACATGCTGAAAAGAAAATGAAGAGATTCAAACGAAGAATTCGAAAGAAAGATATATGGCTCTTGGGGTTATGTTTTTGAAATAAACTTTTCTCTTGAAGATATTCTCCTTAAAACATACTTTTGAAAGCATTTCTTTACAAAATGCTTTTTAAAAAATAGTTTTTCAAAATATCTTATCTGTTCTGGTAACCTTCAGCTCTGATACCACGTGTGGCACCCCACGTCCATTAATGTCAATCACAAAGGGAATGCATTAACTTCCATGGAGCGTTTTAAGTGTGTATAGAACAGAAACTTAACGACAAGACAGATATAAAACAGTACTTAAAAATTTAAAACTTCATTCATTGCAGCGGTAAACAAATAGGCTTGGTTACATCATCAAAAACCCAAAGACTAGAGTCAAGTACATAATATCCATCTTGATTAAATCAGAGTACATGAAAATGGAAGACATAACCCCAACATAAAATAGCCATAAATAAGATAGGCTGAAATTTTACTTCAGGATCCAAGCAACTTCCAAAGGAAAGAGATAAAGTTGTCCAAATCAAGCTCCACTAGTACTAGTCCCACCCTGAGCACCTGGGGGGAAAGGAAGAAAAGAGGTGGAAACAAAGGGGGTCGGACGTAAAGTCTGGCGAGTGCAGTAACTTTAACAATATAATCATTAAGTAACTAGGATAAGGCATAAGCTGGAAAATAAGGAAATGACTGTGAACAAATGGGTATGACAAAGCAAACAAAGGAAATCAGATGAACAAAGATAACGTTAAAGGCGTACCTAATCACTATAGGATAATTACTACACTGCACCACACCACACCAAAACACCCTAAAAGTTGATCCCGCCTACAGAACTCAATAATGATAATTGTAGTTTCGTGTACCCCTAGCTGCCTTCATAGGTGGCGTTTGCCCCTATCTCCACTAGGTGTACCCGCTACCCCCATTCGATCGGCTCCCTAACTCGTAGATACCTGTGTTGGCCCTACAGCGGGGTGTATCACTCCCCAAAATCGCAACCCAATACCACCAAAAATGCACGGCTTATATCTACACGATGCAACAATGTCTTACCTACCAGCCCGGGCCCACATATGCACATGACCCCGTTGGACTTGCGTTGCCACCGCTAACCAATTTTGACCTCTTACAATCAAATCCAGTACGCGTGTCCCGTCCTTGACTTGGGTCGAGCCCACAAAGATACTTAATGGGTTACTGGTTTGAAAAGGTCCCCCATGCATGACACAAGCTTTCTACCTATGCTTGGTGCCCTCTAAGGTGTTTCCCCACTTAACCCCATTCTTATTCAAGTCTTCTTACATGTTTCAATCTTGGTTAAGTGCATCTAATCGTATTTCACCTGCCACACAAGGCACCCTCTTAATTTCACAAGCCACCCAAAGCACCCACTTAACCCCCTCATGTCCCACTACATGTTTTTATGGTTAGGTGTTTCTTAATTCATTAACACCGTAACCTTGTAAAGACCTCCCACATTAGACTGGCATTTGTGGCAGCTGGATTTGCCGAGCGGGTCCGGGCAGTCTTACACCACAAACGAGCCTAACCTCGTGTCTTTACAACTGTTACGTATTTAATTCATGCCTTCAACCTCTCACATTAGACTGACATTTGTGGCTGCTGGATTTTCCGGGCGGGTCCGGGCAGTCTTACACCACAAAAGAGTCTAACCTCGTGTCTTAGGCGATTTATTATTACACATCTTCATTTAACCCCAAATTGGATTAATATCCCTATTCAAATTTGTCAATGAATTACAAATTTACTTATGTCCATAATTGTTTCAATTATGTCCATAAATGCCAATTTTTCCAATTAATGTCTTAATTTAATTATATGCCTTTTTAAGGCCATTTATGCCAATTTTCAATATGTGTATATTCAATATTACCCCATCGTCCTCACGTTGTTCGTTCGTTTATCATGACACACACACACACACACATATATATATATATATATATATATATATATATATATATATATATATTAGACTAGCAATGAGTCCAACGCATAAAAGGGAAGAAACATCGCAAATTTGCATAACACACAAAATGGATCTAATCTTGCAAATAAGGATTACAACATAACTTGCATAAACTTGTTGTTGTCATAAATCTAAACATAGGCCTAAAGGTGTGAACTTGCATATATATAATATAGCTTTCATCCAAAACTTGCATAGGCCATAGTCACAAACTTGCATAAAACTATGTACATCATAGATCTAAATCTAAAGGTGTAAACTTGCAAATATATATATATATATAATATAGTTTTAGGCCATAGTCATAAACTTGCATAAAACTATGTACATCATAGATCTAAATCTAAAGGTGTAAACTTGCATATATGTGAATCCAATTTCTACCTAAACTTGCATATAGTCACTTTATTTGTTTCACATGTAAACTTGTGTACAATTCATATAGAAACTAGCATATAATCTACACCCAAACTTGCATATAAAATGATATCAAACGTGAATCAAGTTGAACATAGGTGATTTGGCATATGAAAAGGGATCCACAACAAAACTATCATTAAGAACAACTAGCATATACTCACAAAATATCACATTTTTCCAATGTCTCACAAACATAGCCATATAACCCAATTTATAACTCAACCCAATTAACTTATTAATTATCTTATTAAAGATATTGAACTCACAACTCAAAGAAGGTCTTGAGTTCTGGAATCTGAGTTCTGAAATTGATTTAGCTCGCCTTTGAAGTAGACAAATTCGTTGTTGTTTTTATGAATTTGAGTTGAATTGAGTTGATTAGTTTCACTTTCCCTCTAGTTGGTGGCGGCTACTCTAGGTTGCAAGGTGATAGCATGACGGCCATGAATCTAATTTTGATTTGGTTTTAGGGTTTGAGTCTACATGTGTTTATATAGAATTTAGGATTAATTTAGGCCATCCGATCAACCGAGAATCAGTCAAGACCATCCAGTCAAGATAGAGTGACACCTCAGCCCTAATGACTCAGCACTGAGTCGCAAAATCGTCATCTTTCCGATCTGCCCGGGGTGGGGCATGTCGATCCCTAGGTCGACCTGTAGGGGGGAGGTCGACACTAGGGTCGACCCCCTAGTCGACCTGGGTCCTGGGCGGGAATTTTCCCGCCCAGCCCGCTTCTGACTTCTGATTTAAATTTTGAATCTGTTTCGAGCTGTTTGAATTTATTTGAATTTTCTGCAAACTTCCGACAGCCATAACTTCTTCATACGAAGTCCAATTTACGCAAACTCGGACTCTATCTCAACCAGAATTCCGAGACGAACACAATGGCGTAACCCGTTTTCCTTGATTCTTACATTTAAAATTAAGTATTCTTTAATTTGTTAACTTTAATATTTAAATTTACGTGGTGTTGCATATGTGATTTGTGCAAATTAGTGTGTTGAACTCCATACAACAGATAAAAATCAATACCGACAATCTCTATACATTTACAGTTATAAATTAAATTACTATACAAAATTTTAGTGAGAGAATCTCACATTGATCGGTTTCTGAAATCGTTTGAATAACGATTGTTTTTAATAAAATTAAACTGCACGTTTAATTTTATCAAAAATCATCACCAGCTCCAAATCTGTTCCAATCAGTTCCATTATGTAGATCTCGAATTTACAGTTCCAACGGATCTTAAATCGTTCGATTCTGATAAGAATTGAATAAGATTTGAAATTTTAAACTATTAATTAAATAATAAAATATAATTAACATTTAATTACATTTCTTAATACTCCACTTTCTCTTCGTTAATCTCAGCACGTCGAACCCATTAGCTCGCCCAAGTCCCTCGCCTGCACACCTCAAACCACTCCCTTGACCGTCGATCAACCACAGCCACGAGGACCACCTTCAAGCCACCTATTCATGCCCACCTCGCTGTTGAACTCGGTGAGCCCTAGGCCGTGCAATCCTTGCTCGAACGTCGCCACTTTGTGGCTAAAATCTCACAATATATTCCACGATATTCGATCTAATTTGTATGGATTCAAAGAGCACTCTATGATTTCTGAAACGACCCAAACTCGCCCTTATGGGAAAGCCCAAATTGAGTTGAGAACACGACAAATAAGAACGCAAATAGAAGAAAATTTCATTGCTTATTACAACAATTACATCAGAGTACAAGAATATAATAGAGTATGAATAAATAACATACGTTTGACAAATATCAGAGATTTAAATTACATTTAAATACATAGCAGCGGAAAATAATACATAACACAACTGATAAGAATACATGGATACAGAACTTTCCGAATATAGTTCCAGTTGTAAATCTAGAATCCTGTGAATATAATATCTGCAAAACCAAAACTACTTGATGCCCGTGTGGAAAATATGGGCACCCAGAGTTTAGGTTAAAACAATAAACTCCAGGTCCGTCATGTGACTGGTGCGAGAACTAAAACAGTTATTAAAACTTTACTTTTAAAATAAAGTAAATCAGGGGACCACGCCGTATAACACGGAACGGGTTTCCTCCCAAGAATACCTGTAACAACCCGAATTTTAATAACATGTTAAAACCATGAATCAAGGCAGAATTAATTTTTTTTTAAAAGAATCAATGGAAACGGGTTACGCCATTGCGTTCGTCTCAGAATTCTGCTTGAAATAGAGTTCGAGTTTGCGTAAAACGAATACCGTACGAAGAAGATATGGACGAACGAAGTTAGGCAGAAAAACCAGAAACGGGCCAGAATGCACTGGCGCACTTGGGAAGTGCGCCAGAAAAAAATTGCACTGGCGCACTTGGGAAGTGCGCCCTTGCAAAGTTGCACTGGCGCACTTGGCAAGTGCGCCCAAGCCGAGCAGAAAACCTGCTTGGTCAGGCCCTGGCTGGCCTGGTCGGGTTCTGGTCGAATTTTTGAGCTCTGGTGTGTCACTAGGGCTGACTTGTCACTTTCTGATTGGCTTCTCTTGAGATGGATGGCCTTGATCAACTCTAGCTTCATCGACGGCTCTAATTAGTTTGAAACCCTATATAAACAGCCTCCTAGCCTCATTTTCTTTACACCATTCTTCTCTAACCTTATGCTGCTCAAACTCTTGATGACCATGGCTTCTTCTTCTTTCTCTAAATTAAATTAAATTAAAACGCGAAGATTATTTCTTGAAGACTACGGCTAGGAATTGGGGATTTGCTTCTACAATCAAAGCAAGATTCAGCGATTCAACGACCAATTTCTAGACTTGACTTCTGCATCTAAATTTCTTAGACCACGATCTGTAAGTTCCAGTTACTTTTAGATAAAAACTATAAACTTAATATAGGCATGTTATAAATTGGAATTGATTGATGTATGATTCATATCTATTCTTGTTTTCTTCTTGGATCTTGACTATGGGGAATATGCCTATGACTTTGAACATAAGATTATGCCTATGCCTATGACTGTGAACATAAGACTATGCCTATGCCTATGACTGTGAACATAAGACTATTGCCTGTGACTATGACAAGGACAATTGTGGCTAATCACCTAAGATTCATGACCATGAGGTTATTGCCTAGGATTATGACTATGAAATTGGATCTAAGCTTGACTTTCTATTCAGACCTATTTTCTTTATTCTTGATTTTGGGATTTTTCTATTTTAGATCTATCCATGTTCCCGAACCTAGATTATCATTCAAACCTTTTCATGTTCATAATGTTATCAGAGCTATATGCCTGTAATGTTTTTAATCAATTTATTCAGTTATGTCATGCCTTGGAAATAAATGGATAATAGAACAATGTTTATTATGTTATATGTGGAATTGAATGATATTGATTTGAGCCTATGGTTTTATTATCATGTTGAATTGGGAATTAATGAATAAGTCTATTCATATGTATATGAACTTGGAATATAACCTGTTATGACAAGTTGTGTAGTTTATCATGTTATGCAAGTTTTAGGTTGTAAAATCATATCACATATGTGACCAAAGGTTAGATCTATATGTTTATGTGTATACGTTAACCTAGGTCATATTTTAAGTTCACACTTATTCATATGTTCGTGATTGATTTGCAAGTTCACATATATGTATATTGATTAGTCTATGTTCCAAATTCACATATATGTATGTTGATTTAGTCTATGTTGCAAGTTCACACCTATGATCTTCATGTTGACTACTTTGCAAGTTCACACCTATGATATTCATGTTGACAACTTTGCAAGTTCACACCTATGATGTTCATATTGACTATGCCAAAAATGCCAAGTTTACCCCAATGTCGTGTTTATGTTAATGAATTTCTTTATGCCAATTTTGCGTACGTTAAATTAGGCTAAGTGTTAGCCTAATATTATATGCCAAAAATCATGCGAACAAAAAATTAGGCTAAGATTGTTAGCCTAATATTTAGACAGGGTAACGTTGGGAAAAAATTGGAAATTATAGGAGACTTGGCATGAAACTTGCCTTGAAAACTTGACACGAACTTGACATAAAAACTTGAACATGGACATGACACTAGAATGAACTTGAAAATGGCCAACTCGAGGTTGGGTTGAGTTTGCAGTGTAAATCTGCCCGGAACCGCCCAGCAAATCCAGTGACTGCAAACAATGGGATCCAATGTGAGTAGTTGGTCATATCGCGCTTGAAACCCGAGGTTAGACTGAGTTGTGGTGTAAATCTGCCCGAAACCGCCCGGCATATCCAGTGACCACAACAACAGGTCTAATGTGAGAGGTTGGGGTGCATTAATGAATTAATGCCACATGATAGGGTTAAGTCATGAACATGAAAGACAACACTTAACCAACTTGACATGATAGACTGATAGGGGTTAAGTCACGAATTTAAATGACAACACTTAACCTATTAGACGGAAACCCTAGTTACGCGGTCCATTTCAGCAGTAACACACAAGATGTATCATGGTACCCTCGAACTAGGCAGGGTGGGGCACGATTACTGGGCTGATTGTGAGCGACCAGAACGACGGCTGTGTTGGTGCGCCAGTGTAGGTTCAGGCGGGCTATGATCGTGCACGTGGTCCGGAGTTGAAAAAGCAGGCAATTGGCATCAGTAGGTTTATCTGTGCATGCTTGATTCGTGTCGGTGGTTGGCATCCTAGGGCTTGATACACCTTATGGTAGACCTAGCACAGGTGACTACATTTGTGATAGGGCCATATGACACAGACACATAACGAGCTAGAACTTGTAGGGAGCCGATCGATTAGTGGATCGTTCTGCTGGACCCAGTAATGGGTCATTTCATGATATTGGGCCAAGGGATCACATCGTGGTTAACATTTGACATGGGTTGGAATACTAGTACAGTCGATGCAGCGAACCTTGAATATGTGATGCTATACTTGATTTATCATGTTATCTTAGCCTATCTTGCCAACCTTGACAGCATCCTTAAGTTTACTTTCAGTTTATACATGTCATGTTACTTTTACCTGTTTTTATGCTGAAAGTCACTTGGACTTACCAGTCTTTATGACTGACCCGTTTTCTTTCGCCTCTTTTTCTTTCGTTCCCCCCCCCCCCAAGGTTCTCAGGGAGGAAACTCTAGCACTTTGCTTGGATTTCGCTTGCTTTTGATTCAGCTCGTGTACGGTTTGATCTTGGTCTATGCTATGGCTGCATTTTCTGCTACCTTTGGGGAATTAAGCTACTTTTGATGTTTTAAGTTTATGCTTCTTTATTTATGCAAGACAGAATTTGTTGTAATGGAAAATAATGACCTTGGCTATTTGATGTAAAAGGTTTTGACTCTTCTTGAAAGTAATGAAAATTTTCTTTTGATTCTTCCGCTGTTTTATCTATGTTCTGTCTTGTAATATTTCTGTGTTTGTTTACCTCGATAACACTCCTCCAAAACTAGTGCATTCCCTTTGTGAGTGACCCTAGCGGGGATGGGGTGTTACATTTGGTATCAGAGCAGAAGGTTACCAGACTGGGCAAAAGTTTTTAAAACCTTCTAAAATTATTTTCAAAAACCGTTTACAAAGAAGCATTTTTCAAGAAAAGTCTTGTTTTATTTAAAAGTCCATTCCCCAAAAGCCATTAGCACTATCCTTTGTTTCCTCGTTTGAATCTCTTCTTTTTATTTTCAGCATGTATGGGAATCTAAACTTTCCAGAGGGCGTGCCAATACCTGGCTGGTTCAGGAGGTACTTAGAGGCTAGGGCCAACGATGCAGGCCCAACAGATATTCCTCCTCTAGCTGCAGCGATTCCTCCTCCTCCGCCCCCTCCTCGTGCAATTGCTTTCTCAAAGATCTGTAAATATTTTAAGGTCGTGGGTGGAAATGATTTCAAGGGAACTGAATCATTCGTAGAAGCGAGGAATTGGCTCAAAGAAACTGAGGATCTGTTTGTTATTTTTGAGGTGGACGATAGGCAGAAGGTACAGTTGGCGGTATGGTTGCTCAAAGACGAAGCTTCCTATTGGTGGGATGTCACTAACGCCGAGAGGTCGGTTGAAACATGGATGGATTTTAGAATAAGGTTTGAGACGAAATTCCTCTTGCAAGCTGAACGAAGTCTACAGCTGGAAAAATTCTTATCTCTTAAGCAAGGAAGTATGACGGTCAAGGAGTACGTCAATCAATTCAATCAGCTAGCTCGGTTTGGACTGGACTTAGTAAATACCCCTCATAAGAAGGCTCTCCGTTTTGTCAAAGGATTGAATGAGCCACTTCACATCTTGGCCATGACCCACGTACCTATGGGGGCTACTTATGAAAAGCTAACAGACATGGCGCTCTTAAGTGAAGAAGACAAGGATGGCAAGAAGGAGATCAAGGCGAATGAATCTCAAAACAAGAAGGTAGACTCCGAGAAAGGAGGCAAGAACAACAACAACAATAATAATAACAAGACATGTGAGAAAAGAAAATGCCACTTCTATGGTATTGAGGGGCATATAGTCCAGGATTGTAGAAAGAAGAAGATGAAGATGGGAGCATGCTTTCAGTGTGGTGATACTGGACATATCAGCAAGAACTGCCCAAAGAAGCAAGGGCAAGGCCCGCAAGCAGGACCTTTTGGGTGTACATCTTTAACTTCTTCTCCTAGATGCTTTGTTTTATCTTGCTTATCTTCTCAATCCTATCTTGAGAACCTTAGGTAGAACCCTTTTGGATGTAAACATGTGATTGAAACATGTTATGGTTGATGTTTGCAAATGGTTGCAGGTGGTCGCAAGTGGTTGCTCGTGGTTGCATAACACACATTAGGCACTAGATCGGCTCAGACACATTTTCATATTGCATATGCATGAGTGTTTATACTTATTTATGGATGAAATTGAATGTGTTATCATGTGAATGTTGCATATGGATGGATGTTTGTGCACACATATAGCGTTTATGTGACCAGGACTATTTGCATACATGTTGGATTCATGGCACTAAACATATTTTGCATTAAGAGGATTAATCAGGCCTGATCATTTGCATTAGATAAGGAACATATACACACACTTTCTGCATATGTTCATATAGCATTAGAAATCTTTTAAGGACAATGGTTGCTTGTGGATGATGTTTTGAGTAGATGGATGATTGGATGATAGGATGCATTCTACTTAACTTGAAGATTTCGGGGAAGAAATCCTTAAAGGAGAGGAGAATGTAACAACCCGAATTTTAATAACATGTTAAAACCATGAATCGAGGCAGATTTTTTTTTTTTAAGAATCAAGGGAAACAGGATACGCCATTGCGTTCGTCTTGGAATTCTGCTTGAAATAGAGTCCGAGTTTGCATAAAACGGATACCGTACGAAGAAGATATGGACGAACGAAGTTAGGCAGAAAAACCAGAAACGGGCCAGAATGCACTGGCGCACTTGGGAAGTGCGTCAGAACAAAATTGCACTGGCGCACTTGGGAAGTGCGCCCATGCAAAGTTGCACTGGCACACTTGGCAAGTGCGCCCAGGCCGAGCAGAAAACCTGCTTGGTCAGGCCCTGGCTGGCCTGGTCGGGTTCTGGTCGAATTTTTGAGCTCTGGTGTGTCACTAGGGCTGACTTGTCACTTTCTGATTGGCTTCTCTTGAGATGGATGGCCTTGATCAACTCTAGCTTCATCGACGGCTCTAATTAGTTTGAAACCATATATAAACAGCCTCCTAGCCTCATTTTCTTTACGCCATTCTTCTCTAACCTTATGCTGCTCAAACTCTTGATGACCATGGCTTCTTCTTCTTTCTCTAAATTAAATTAAATTAAATTAAAATGCAAAGATTATTTATTGAAGACTACGGCTAGGAATTGGGGATTTGCTTCTACAATCAAAGCAAGATTCGGCGATTCAACAATTCAACGACCAATTTCTAGACTTGACTTCTGCATCTAAATTTCTTAGACCACGATCTGTAAGTTCCAGTTACTTTTAGATAAAGACTATAAACTTAATATGGGCATGTTATAAATTGGAATTGATTGATGTATGATTCATATCTATTCCTGTTTTCTTCTTGGATCTTGACTATGGGGAATATGCCTATGACTTTGAATATAAGACTATGCCTATGACTGTGAACATAAGACTATGCCTATGCCTATGACTGTGAACATAAGACTATTGTCTGTGACTATGACAAGGACAATTGTTGCTAATCACCTAAGATTCATGACCATGAGGTTATTGCCTAGGATTATGACTATGAAATTGGATCTAAGCTTGACTTTCTATTCAGACCTATTTTCTTTATTCTTGATTTTGGGATTTTTCTATTTTAGATCTATCCATGTTCCCGAACCTAGATTATCATTCAAACCTTTTCATGTTCATAATGTTATCAGAGCTATATGTATGCGATGTTTTTAATCAATTTATTCAGTTATGCCATGCCTTGGAAATAAATGGATAATAGAACAATGTTTATTATGTTATATGTGGAATTGAATGATATTGATTTGTGCCTGTGGTTTTATTATCATGTTGAATTGGGAATTAATGAATAAGTCTATTCATATGTATATGAACTTGGAATATAACCTGTTATGACAAGTTGTTTAGTTTATCATGTTATGCAAGTTTTAGGTTGTAAAATCATATCACATATGTGACCAAAGGTTAGATCTATATGTTTATGTGTATATGTTAACCTAGGTCATATTTCAAGTTCACATTTATTCATATGTTCGTGATTGATTTGCAAGTTCACATATATGTATATTGATTAGTCTATGTTGCAAATTCACATATATGTATGTTGGTTTAGTCTATGTTGCAAGTTCACACCTATGATTTTCATGTTGACTACTTTGCAAGTTCACACCTATGATATTCATGTTGACAACTTTGCAAGTTCACACCTATGATGTTCATATTGACTATGCCAAAAATGCCAAGTTTACCCCTATGTCGTGTTTATGTTAATGAATTTCTTTATGCCAATTTTGCGTACGTTAAATTAGGCTAAGTTTTAGCCTAATATTGTATGCCAAAAATCATGTGAACGAAAAATTAGGCTAAGATTGTTAGCCTAATATTTAGACGAGGTAACGTTGGGAAAAAATTGGAAATTATAGGAGACTTGGCATGAAACTTGCCTTGAAAACTTGACACGAACTTGACATAAAAACTTGAACATGGACATGACACTAGAATGAACTTGAAAATGGCCAACTCGAGGTTGGGTTGAGTTTGCAGTGTAAATCTGCCCGGAACCGCCCGGCAAATCCAGTGACTGCAAACAATAGGATCCAATGTGAGTAGTTGGTCATATCACGCTTGAAACCCGAGGTTAGACTGAGTTGTGGTGTAAATTTGCCCGGAACCGCCCGGCATATCCAGTGACCACAACAACTGGTCTAATATGAGAGGTTGGGGTGCATTAATGAATTAATGCCACATGATAGGGTTAAGTCATGAACATGAAAGACAACACTTAACCAACTTGACATGCTAGACTGATAGGGGTTAAGTCACGAATTTAAATGACAACACTTAACCTATTAGACGGAAACCCTAGTTACGCGGTCCATTTCAGCAGTAACCCACTAGATGTATCATGGTACCCTGGAACTAGGCAGGGTGGGGCACGATTACTGGGCTGATTGTGAGCGACCAGAACGACGGCTGTGTTGGTGCGCCGGTGTAGGTTCAGGCGGGCTATGGTTGTGCACGTGGTCCGGAGTTGAAAAAGCAGGCATTGGGCATCAGTAGGTTTATCTGTGCATGCTTCATTCGTGTCGGTGGTTGGCACCCTAGGGCTTGATACACCCTATGGTAGACCTAGCACAGGTGACTACATTCGTGATAGGGCCGTATGACACAGACACATGACGAGCCAGAACTTGTAGGGAGCCGATCGATTAGTGGATCGTTCCGCTGGACCCAGTAATGGGTCATTTCATGATATTGGGCCAAGGGATCACTTCGTGGTTAACATTTGACATGGGTTGGAATACTAGTGCAATCGATGCAGCGAACCTTGAATATGTGATGCTATACTTGATTTATCATGTTATCTTAGCCTATCTTGCCAACCTTGACAGCATCCTTATGTTTACTTTCAGATTATACATGTCATGTTACTTTTACCTATTTTTACGCTGAAAGTCAGTTGGACTTACCAGTCTTTATGACTGACCCATTTTCTTTCGCCTCTTTTTCTTTTGTTCTCCCCCCCCCCCCCCCAGGTTCTCAGGGAGGAAACTCTAGCACTTATCTTGGATTTCGCTTGCTTTTGATTCAGCTCATGTACGGTTTGATCTTGGGCTATGCTATGGTTGCATTTTCTGCTACCTTTGGGGAATTAAGCTACTTTTGATGTTTTAAGTTTATGCTTCTTTATTTATGCAAGACAAAATTTGTTGTAATGGAAAATAATGACCTTGGCTATTTTATGTAAAAGGTTTTGACTCTTCTTGAAAGTAATGAAAATTTTCTTTTGATTCTTCCGTTGTTTTATCTATGTTCTGTCTTGTAATATTTCTGTGTTTGTTTACCTCGATAACGCTCCTCCAAAACTGGTGCATTCCCTTTGTGAGTGACCCTAGCGGAGGTGGGGTGTTACAATACCAGTGCATATAACAAACAACGCATGATTTTTGAAAAAATGAAGGTATTATAAGACCTAGGTCCCATTACACAATGCAACGCAAGTCGGAGGATAGGGTTTTCCCTTATAATAGCCAAACATGCTTGGTACGTTTAAAACAAATCATTTGGTACTATTATAAGTGCATAGTGTATAAAACAACTTCAAATATAAATGTATCAATCATAGATGGGATGGGTACCATATATCATGTTGCCATACTTGGCTCTACAATCAAAACTGAAATGTCACGTATCGGAAATTGGATTTCCGTCGTGAGTCGAGGCAAGAGATGCACTCCTCGCCGGCTTCGAGACACTCTAGCTTATGCCTCAGGATCTCCCACAGTATACCCTTGGATCCTCCAAGGCCAGTCCTCCTTTACGTTTAAGGAATAGTTATTCCTGAACACACGTTTCCCGGTCCTATAGGACCTATCCATCGGTTCCGTAGTAACCGATATATCCTAGGCGCCTTGCAATCAATCATCCACATAGGTAAAAATATAATAAATATTTGGGCTTCATACCATGACACCACCTAAAGCTAGAAAGAAACGTCATGCCCTCCTTGGGTCCCTTATCCGGTTTTTGACTCATACCGAGGTGTGAGGCTCGCGAATTAACGTTATACACAAAGGTATGCCCTTTAAGGCCGTTCTTTGATCATCTACCACAAGACTCTGCTTTTCAACAGAAGCCTTGATCATTTGCATCTCAGCATGCCACATTGACAATTCACGCCATGCAACTGATGTCTATCGACATATAACCTCTAAGCTCGTACGTCTTAGAGAAGGGTGTTAAGCAAGAGAATTTATTCTCCGCCACCAAACATATATATATTTAATAGAGATCAATCAACAAAGAATAAAATCCAATGTCAGACACACATCCATTTAATAGTTCGTTCTGGGTCTGAATGAACCTGGAGGCACCTTATTCCTCGTCCCGTGTCAATACAGGAGAGAGGTCCTCGCATATCTGGTCGATCTCCAAGTACATCTAGACGATTACCACTTATTGCCTTGTCTTTGGTGTGCCACCCGATCAAGACATCAGTAATCATCCGAACGATGTGAAGACCTTCGGTCTTTAACCACCGTCTTCATCGTCGACTTTTCGTCGAATCAGTTATTCAGAATGGTTATAAACCCGGCCTTTCTGAATAACTCGCGTATTTTATAAACAAGTGTTATAAAAACACAACATACGCCTCATTCCGATCCAGAATATTCTTTTATTCAAATATTCTTATACTTTGGGAAAGGTTCCCATTAATTTTATCAAAGATAAATTCTTTTAAATTTATTCTTTAATCTTTCTTTGGATATCAATTCTAAACCAAATTAAGGTTTGTCAACTAATCGGGATTATCGAACCTTACTGAAGTAATCATTTGTTTAATTTCCCAATCCCAACCTATTCATCCCATGGAGCAAAACTGGTAATACTCCATAACTAACACCACGGTGTTATCGGTAAATTTAATTATCATTTCACGTTCAAATCTAATTAAAGATTTAACTATCGCTTGGAGCAAAACTGGTGATACTCCATTCTCAATCATTTCCCAATTTTGATAATTTAAATTATCATTTCACGTCACAATCTAATTAAATATTCATTAAAACTCCACTTAGTTTTAATCTTCCTAAAAATCAATATTAATGATTATTTAAATTTGGAAACACAAACATGCCGCATCGACAATCTACACCGTACTATTGATTTCTGCCGATATATAACCTCTAAACTCGTACATCTTAGAGAAGGGTGTTAAGCAAGAGAATAAATTCTCCGTCACCAAACAGGTATATATTTAGCAGAGATCAACCATACAGTTCGAAATACAATGTTAGACATGTAATCCTGTCTTTAACTGGGTTAAAGAACCGATGTCATTTAAAACACAGTTCACGATAAACCCAAAATCACACTCCATTAATTATGGAATCTTCTCGGAAAATAGATCGATATATGTATAATCGATATCAATTTCCGTATCTGACTAATAATATAAATGGAATAACGAACAAGCATTTTAAATTCCATATATATTAACAGTCTTCCTCCACAGAAGCTCACTTAGATTATTGTCAAATCGAATTCCATTCAATTCCAATTTATTTTATTAAATTGGAAAACTTTATTTTGGAAAATTTCCATTATATCTTAATAAAAAGATTTATAAATTCCAAATCACATTTCACTGTAAATCATGTTAAAGAACGAATGTCATGAAAACACAATTCACAATAAACCCCATTCACATTCCATTTATTCCAATTAAATGTTAGTTAACTGGAAACTCTAATAATCTTAATTAAAAATTTATTCTTTTCACACGGGGTTTAAGAATAGTATTATTTAAGACACCATTCACAACAAACCCAAAATCCAGTTCTTTAATTCAATTCCAATTAAATATTAATTAATTGAAAACCTTCACTAAATCTAAAATTAAAGATTTATTCTTTTCTCAACTGGGTTTAAGAACAGTGTTATTTAAGACACCATTCACGATAAACCCAACCCATTTGATACTAAGTATAAGGCTCTGAATAGAAATTATATCGACTTATATTCAATATCAAATTCTGAAACCAACAAACATCGTATTGGAAATAACGATATAAATATATCTTCCAATTTCCATAACAATATCTGTAATCACGAAATCCAATACCAAAATATTTCAAAGATTATTTCCATTTCAAACCATTCCAATGTATTCATTGGAAATTCTGGTTATATCAAAACCATTCACAAATCCAATTTATTTTATTTAAAAATTATTGGAATTCAAATCTAGTTAATAACTAGTTCATTTAGATAAAAATATATTTTTACCTTTCAAAATGTGGAAATTTTCATCCTAATCCTTTCCAAATCATTTATTATGATTTTACACAAATTATTAATATTTTTAATAATTTTATTAAGGCCCTTTCAGTTGATTTCCATAACCGGTCATCGAACTGCACTTACTGCGACATTTCCCAAATTTTATTTGGACATAATTCCAAATCCAACCGTTAGATTTAAAATCTCTTATACTCGTTGGAAAGCTCTTTTCGATACGAACCCAGCAGTTCTGATTTTAGGAGAATCCGACGGTCGGATCTCCCGTAATGTCAATTCGAAGTCAATGGTCGAAATTCACGAACGGTCGGGTCGCGTTGCGTTCTATTCAGGCCATTAAATATATATAATATATATTTCGTCGATTTCCCATTTAAAACGTATTTTATAAATCGTTTTAAATTCGTTTTAAAATCGATTTCAACTTCGTATTCGATTTTAAATCAAAATTGAATATTCCATATCATTAATATATAAATGATAACGTTTTCAAAAATCAGATTTTGAAATATTCTCCTTTTCTATATTCATTATAAAAATGAATAAAATCGATATAAATATCGTTTGCGTTAAAATGGCGCATCTCTAATCAACACGACTTCATATATTTCAATATTTTCGTGTCCATCCAAAATCCGATATTAAAATCAGATTTTAAATCCTTTATTGAATATTATTTTAAAATATTCGTTATTTTAAAATATTCATTATTTTAAAATATTCGTTATTCCTAAATTGGAATCAGACACTGTCAATTACCATATAATGTTATTTATATGGATTTCAGGCAACAAATGTATACAACAACCATGATACACAATCAACCATCATCCAGAGTGCCTTACACAACTGCATAAGCATTAAATATAAATATTTAATACTTACAACAGTCTGTCAACCAATCGATTGACATACAACTAAACAATTGGGATTAGTGTACGTCAAATATCATCCCAATACCCGTGTGGGGTTTTAACCAACAAATACTGAATATTATTTGTGCAGTTGGGCGATGTGTAAAATATACCATCCCAATCCATGTCAGTTAAATGAGTGTACATAAACAAATCGTCCGATTTGTATATGAATATTTATTTTCATTTCAGGAGAATTTTTTCCTTTCGTAAATACGTTAAAAATTATATTTTTAACGATAAATATTTACTTCAACACATGAATATTTTTAATAGTTCATACATTCAATAAAAATGATATTTTTATTGTTCAAATATTTTATTCAACACATGAATATTTTAAACAGTTCATATACACATTAAAATGTTATTTTTAACTAACACATTTTGTTTTAGAAAATTTCGGCAGCATAACGGCGCGATACTAGAACCAGAATAAGGTCTAGCCTTATTCCTCGCCTAATACTGGCCTGCGCCATACACCTACCTACTCTAATCAATTCAACTCTCATCCCAAACCAAATTCAAACAAATAAGTCAATCAAACCAAACATCCATGGTTTCAATCAAAGGTGTCGGGTGCTACTAAGCACCGTTTGCATTCTAGTATATATTTAATTGTAAACAAAATTAGAGTGAGAAGTTCTCACCTTTGGTTTATACTCCGCCAGTTTTATTTCTGAATTTGTGAACGGTTTGGATTTTCCCGCTTCCAAAGCGATCTTTTTCACGTTGTTCATAGTAAAAATCTCATTTTTAATATGATGTTTATATATTTAAAGATCGCATTTTTATCTAAGTTATACATGAGTAAAAATAAAATTTTTATACTGCTACAATATTTATAAAAATCACATTTTTTTAAAGCACTTTCATATATATAAAAAAATAAAAATTTTATAGCGCCATTTCTATAATAAAAATCATATTTTTATAACGATGTTTATATTATAAAAATAATAATTTTATAATTATGTTTATATTATAAAAATCATATTTTTATAATGATGTTTATATTATAAAAATCATATTTTTATAAATTCTATTTATATTTTAAAATCACATTTTTATATTGCTATCCTTATAATAAAAATCATATTTTTATATTTCCATTCAAACAATAAAAATCATATTTTTATAATGCTATCTAGATAATAAAAATCATATTTTTATATCATAAAAAAATCATATCTTTATAGTGTTAAAAATCATATCTTTATAGTGTTAAAAATCATATCTTTTCTTTTTTGATAAAAATCATATTTTCACTTTATTAAAAATTATATCTTTACATTAATATTATACATACAAAGATCACATTTTTATTTACATCAATAAATAAAAATAAAAATAAAAACTTACTTTTCTTGTAGGAATTCAATTTACGACGGAGGGGGCCCCACTAGTTGGAGATGGTGGCGGATGGCGGGGCACGGGGTCTGTAGGCGGTGGTGGTGACTCGGTTAGGCAGTGGGTGGTGGCGCATGAGGCCCGGCGTGGCTGTTTTATGGCTGTTTGGGTTGGAGGCTTCGAATTGGGGTTGAGAGAGAGAGGAAAGAGAGAGAAGAAGAGGGGGGTGGTGGCCAGAGGGGCGCAGCGGTGGGGGAAATGGCCGGAGGCGGCGGCGTGTAGGGGAGGGGGAAAGAAGCGACGGGATTTCTGAAGTATGAAGGCGCAAATTTTTTTAATTTAGGGTTACGGTTTTAATTGGGGGAGGGAGGGGTATATATATTAAATAATATAATATTAATTTAATTCTAATTTTCATTTCAAAGTAAGAGTTTCATTTAAACTCCAAATCGAACCCACCGATTGTCGCCCCTAACGTAATACCCCATTACGAACGCAGTGGGATATGTATCGTAAGCCAATTCGGCTGTTTCGATAAGTTTTCCTTTAAATTAAAATATAAATCAATGTATATTTAATTTAAACATACATTTTAATTTACTGGGGCCGCATACTAACTCCAAAAATTCTAGAAAAATAAATCTAGCTATGTTTTGATGATACGGTCCTAACAAAACTAATTTCGTCGAATTTGGAGACCGTTTGAAAAACGGTCATTTTTGGGTTGATTAAAGTCAAACTGAAATTGCCAAACACGTTTTCTTTTGCCACGCTCACAGATTAATTCCAAAGATTATGGAAATTGGAATCTAGCAATAATTTGACATTCCGGATTCAACAAAAGTAGTTTCGTCGAAAACGGAGGTCGTTTGCAAAATGGCTATTTTTAAGGGCTTTATATATATATATATATATATATATATATTAAAATATATATAAATTCTGTAGCGACTATTTTAAATTTTAAACTGGACATAACTTTCAATTCCCGTTATGAAATCTGGATTTTTCACATTCGTTAGAAAGATATAATTAAACAGATTCAAATATTTCTTGTTTTACTGAAATCCGATTTATCTTGAATCCTGTGCATTCATTTGAAATCGAAATTTCAAACTACCGCACCATTTCAGGCTCGTTTTATAATTAAAATAAATTTATTCATTTTAACTTCGATTAAAATAAATTTTTAGTAGTCATTATTTAAAATAAATCATTTTAAATATTCAAAATTCATTAAAACAGCTAAAATAAAACTTTTAAATTAGTTCAGAATTTCCTGGTTGTTGCAATTTCTGTTTAATATGTTCTCAATTTTATTGCGTGGATGGGGAGTATTTGGAAGATAAATTCTATAGCATTTTCCATCATTGGTTTTAATTTGGGAGTGGTGCAGAATAATGGGACTGAGGGTTACGAGTTTTCATATATATATAAATATTATCTTATTCACCAAAAAGGAGATTTTGCATTCGGACTCCAAATCAAACCCAACGACTATCGTCCCTAGCTAAATACAACCATTCCAAACACAATGGGATATGTTTCGTAAGCCAATTCGACTATTTCAATCAGTTTTTATCAAAATTAAAATATAAATTAATATATATTGAATTCAAACGTACATTTTACTTTACCGGGGCTACATGCTGACTCCAAAAATTACAAAAAGATAAATCTGGCTATGTGTTGACGAAACAATCCTAACAAAACTAATTTCGTCAAATTTATAGGTCGTTTAAAAAATGCCCATATTTCCAGTCGATTAAATTCAAACTGAATCTGCCAAATGCGTTTAAATTTATTTTGCTCACATATTAATTCCAAAAATTATGAAATTTTAAACCTGACTATAATTTGACATTCTGGATCCAACAGAAGTGGTTTCGTTGAAAACGGAGGTCGTTTGCAAAATGGCACTTTTTAAGGGCTACATATATTTAAATTTTAATTAAATTCCATAGTAACTATTTTAAATTTTAAACTGGGCATAACTTTTAATTTATATTATGAAATCTCAATTTTTCACATTCGTTAGAAAGATATAATTAAACATATTCGAATGTTTCTGGGTTTTACTGAAATCCGATTTATTTTGAATTCGGTACATTTATTTGAAATTTAAAATCGAATTTTCAAACTACCGCGCAATTTCAGACTCTATTTATATTTAAAATAAATTTATACGTTCAAACTTTGATTTAAATAAATGTTTAGTAGTTATTTTTTAAAATAAATCATTTTAAATATTCAAAATACATTAAAATAGCTAAACTAAATTTTTTTAATTGGTTCAGAAATTCCGATTCGTTACAATCTCCCCCACTTAATCTTTTTGTCCTCGAAATGGAACGGAGCTGAAAGTTGTTTAACCAACCAACTCAACTTTCATTCTGGCTTTCATTTTTCAACTTTTCAGTTTCTAAGAATTTTCTACTTTCTCAAAAAATTGGCTAACTCCCTAAATTTTCGAAAAATTTCACCATAACCTCCTTTGTACGGGAAGGGTTTGAAAATTTTATTGGGCCGTATTAGGTACCCAATAAATCAATAAGAAGCATACACAATTTTTTTGACCTATTTTGTACAAGGGAGAAAGTGTAAAAGTCAAAATCTCAGACCTTGCCCCAGTGTTGGAAATAAAATAATACATGTGCCGTATTTAGAACAAGAGAGATGTGAATTTTTATCATCTCCAGACCTGTGTAGGGTTTTTATTAAATCCTGCCCCGAGCACCGTTACATGTATTCCTTAATTATGTCCATAATCAGTCTTTTGTTCAACCTATAATTCAGTCCTCGCCATACAAGCATCTCGCTCGTATGGAAATCCAAACCTCGTCATATAAGCGCCAAATGCTTATATGGAATATGATATGATATGTTGTCTTCATGTAGTATGCCATGTGGTGTAGTTCAAAATTTATTTGTTTCTATCCTATGACGTGGTCTATAATCTCACACAGAACAACCATCACAACGCATCCAATTGCATTCACAGGAGTTTATATAATAAATAAAATTGCGCAACCAACTCATTAAGGTGCACCTGTTTGTCGAGCACGCAATATATTTCTTTACTCAACGCGAAGCCATTAACTTGCTCAACATATATATGCATGCATCTCTATCCATATATAAATCCAATTCGAACTAAATTTTTAATTCAGTTCTACATTATATTTGATTTGGCTTTACTTATCCTTCTTTCATTGGTTTTATCATTTAAATATTTTTATTAGTTAAACTAATAATCACACAACACAATCAGCAATCAATTTGTTAATTAAATTTCCAAATGCATAACTTTTACATATACTTAAAAATCCAATTTGAAGACCAAATCACAAACAATAAATTCTAACTAGCTTTGGTTCTCACACCAGTCAATTGGAAATATACAGATATCCCACTTTCGAAACTCGAACATAGATGCTGATGATATTCGAGTAATCATTAGAATCATCTCTAGGCGACTAGAGTGTGATTCTATATATATCCAGTATACTTGAGACTTCTAATACATGTGGATCAGATGTATATTAAAAATCTCCTTATACCCGATTGTCCAAAATCAATTTAAAATAAAATACTCAAATACGAATAATAGATATAATTTTTGAAAATTATATTCGTTTTCATTATTTATTTATTTTTATAAATAATACTCTTCTAACTCATTCTAGGGTATTACTAGCCCTATCTATAACGAGTCATTCTTATAGGATGTTACTAATCCTATCTCTGATGGATTCTTTCGTTTGGTTCTAATGTGTCTTGAGATAGCTTTGTAAACCAAAGCTCTAATACCAAACTTTAACGATCTGAAATCCCCTGATCTTCGAAGAGACGGAAAACTACGGATTGTTTTGAGAACATGACTCATTCTGAACATAAACAGAAGAACATTTCATTGCTATTACAACAATTTACATCAGAGTACAAGAATATCAGAGAATAAATAAATAATATACAACGGAAAAATATTAGAGATTTAAAGACATAGTAGTGGAAATAAAATAAAATAAAAAATGCATAGCAGAAATACATCAATTAATACAACTGAATGAAATACACGGATACAAAGCTTTCTGAATATAGCTCCAGTTGTAATACAGGATCAAAAAACCAGAACTACTAGTCGCCCATGTGGAAAATATGGGCACCCAAAGTTTAGGCGAAAACAATAAACTTCGAGTCAGTAATGGGACTAGTGTGAGAACTAAAACAGTTATTAACTTCATTTTAAAGTTGGGTAAATCAAGGGACCACACCGTATAACACGAAACGGGTTTCCTCCCAAGAATACCCTAAACAAAAAACGCAATGCTAAAAAAGGAAAAATGAAGCCGACTCAAGTCCCATCGCACAATGCAATGCAAGCCGGAGGATAGAGTTTTACCTTATAATGGCCAAATATGCTTGGTACGTGAAATTTGTTTTTTATTATTACTATAAGTGAAGAAATCAACTTTAAATATAAATCTATCAATCATAGACAGCATAGGTACCATATATTATGTCGCCATACATAGATTTACAACTAAAACCGAAAAATGACATATTGGAAATTTGGATTTCCATACTGATGGTTGTTGATTCGCGTAGTGCAATACTCAGCGGCTTACGTCCCGGCTAGAGAAAACACCGTAATGCACATCCGTCTTTTCAGGAAATCAAGTATCACTATGGCTTACGTCCCAGCTACAGAAAACACCGCTTACTCTATCCCTCTAGGAATCGGGGGTGTGCCCTATCCCTTTGAGTGTGAAGCGACTACACTCAGCTCATCTCGGTCGACCGAATCCGTGACAACCCTAAAGGTGTCTATCCTTATCTCAAAAGCATATTGATCAAACCATCAGTTCACCATCATACCGGTGTGTGAGGCTCGCGAATTAACGCTACTCAAAGTTATGTCTTGATCATCATCCACCAAGCTCTGCTTTTCAACAAAAACTTGGATCATTGCAACTCGGCATGTCACATTGTCAATCCATACCGTATCATTGATCTCAACCAATATATAACCTCTAAGCTCGTACGTCTCAAAGAAGGGTGTTAAGCAAGAGAATAAATTCTCCGCCACCAAACAGATATATATTTAGTACATATCAACAAATACAGCAAAAAGAATACAATGTCAGACATACCATCCATTTGTAGGTCCGTTCTGGGTCCGAACGAAACCGGAGGCACCTTATTCCTCGTCTCATATGTCCAATATAGGAGAGAGGCCCTCGTATATATGGACAATCAACAAATACGTCTGGACAACTACCACTATAACCCCTCCTGGAGCTAACCAATCCAGGGCATCAGTAGTAATCCATTCGATGTGAAGATCGCCGGTCTTCAATCACTGCCTTCAAATCTTCGACTCAGTCGTCGTATCAGTTACTCAGAATGGGTTAAACCCTGTCTTTCTGAATAACTCGCGTATTTTATAACCAAATGTTATAAAGACACATCATATGCCTTATTCCAATCCAGAACATTCTTTTATTCAAATATCCTTTACATTGGGAATTATTCCCATAAATCTTATCAAGATTTAATTCATTTAAACCTCTTGTTCAAATCTTCACTTGGAAACTATTTCAAAAGATTTTGTATTATCTTTTCACAACTTCAAACCAAATTAAGGTTTATCAAACTAGTCGGGGTTATCGAGCCATGCCGAAGTAATCATTTATTTTATTTTTCCAATCCCAGCCTATTTATCCCATAGAGCAAAATTGGTAGTGCTCCATATCTAACACCCACTGTGTTATTGGTAAATTCAATTACCATTCAACCTTTTAAATCTAATTAAATATGAAACTATCGCATGAAGTAAAACTGGTAATACTCCATTTTCGAACACTTCTCAAATCTGGCAAATTTAATTACCACATTACCATTTCAATCTACTTGAAGATTCATTAAAACTCCATTTAGTTTTAATCTCTAAAAGTCATTATTTAATGATTATTCAATTTTAGGAAATAAATCCTGTCTTTACTTGGGTTAAAGAACCAATGTCGTTTAAAACATCATTCACGATAAATCCAAAATCATCTTCCATAAAAATGGAATCTAAATGGAAATCATAACAGTATATGATCAATATAAATTTCCATATCAGACTAATAATACAAATGGAATAATGGCAAAGCCTTTTAATTCCCATATATAGTAGTGATCTTCCTTCACAGAAGTTCATCTCGATTATTACCAAATCGAATTCCATTTCAATCTTAATTCAATTCCAATTAAATATTAATTAATTGGTAGATTTCTCTAAATCTTAATTAAAAGATTTGTTCTTTTCTCGACTGGGTTTAAGAACAGTGTTATTAAAGACACCGTTCACGATAAACCCCAAAATCCAATTTGATATTAAATACAAGGCTCTGAATAGAAATTATATCGGCTTATATTCAATATCAAATTCTGAAACCAACAAATATCGTATTGGGAATAACGATATCTATATCTTCCAAAATCCTCAACAATATCCGTATAATCATGGAAACCAATATCGAAATATTCAGAAGATAATTTCCATTCAAATCCTTTCCAATTCATACATTTGAAAATCCTAGTTATTTTAAAACCCATTTTCAATCCAATTCATTATTTCTAAAAATTATTGGATAATTATTCTAGTTAATAACTATTTCATTTAGATAAAAATATCCTTTATCCTTTCAAATATGGAATTTTTCATCCAAAATCTTTCCAAATCAGTAATTATGATTTTACATAATTTTTCCCTATTTTTAATAATTTTATTAAGGCCTTTACAGTCGGTTTCCAATAACGGCCACCGAACTGCATCCATTGCGACCTTTTCTAAAATTAATTTGGACATAATTTGAAATGCAACCATTCAAAATTAAATCTCTTATATTCATTGGAAAGATCTTTTCAATAAGAACCCAATGGTTATGGTTTCAGGAGAATCCGACGGTCGGATCTCCCGTTATATCGGTTTGAAGTTAACGGTCGAAATTCATGAACAGTCACTGCGCGGCGCGTTCTATTCAAACCATATATATAATATATATGTATCGTCGATTTCTATTTAAAACGTATTTTATATTCATTTTAAATCAATTTCCACTTCATTTTCAATTTTAAATCAAAATTGAATATTCCATATCATTATAATATTAAAATGATAATATTTTCAAAATGTTAGATTTTGAAATCAATTCTTTTCGGTATTCATTATAAAATAAATAAAATCGATCGATAATCCCGTTCGGGTTAAAATGGCGAATATCTACTTACTCGGCTTCATATATTCCAATATTTTGGTGCCCATCAAAAATCGGACATCAAAATCATATTTTAATTCTTCATTGAATATTCTTTTAAAATATTCATTATTTTAATATATTCGCTATTTCCAAATCGGAATACGACTCAATCAATTATCATATAATTTCAGTTATATGGATTACATACATCGCATGTATTTAACAATAATGATAAATAATCATTACACATTCAAATATCATCCAGAGTGCAATTTACCACTGTGTAAGCATTAAAATAAATAATTAACGCTCATAACAGCCTATCAACCCATCGATTGACATACAACTAAATATTGGGACTAGTGTATGTCAAATATCATCCCAATACCCGTGTGGGGTTTTCAAACAACAGCAGTCGATTTAAATAGATCATTGGTTAATAAATTTAGCCAATTCAAATTCGGTTTGAATTATTTTTCTAATTAACCAATTTTACTGTTTAAATTATAAATAGATATTTATAATTTAATTTCACTACCACATTAATAATGACATTATCTTTAATATGTTAAACATTACAATCACAACACAAATCACCAAATCATCCATATAAATAAATACTCAACAACCAAATGCCATTTACGGCGCCACAAATGTCCATCCGTGGAGTATGAAATGTGTATGTCGCTAATATCCATACATTACTTCCAACTTATGTGATTTGCACGAGTTTGTGTGTTGAACTCCATACAACAGATAAAAATCAATACTGGCAATTTCTATACATTTACAGTTATAAAATAAATTAAATAACTGTACAAAATTTTAGTGAGAGAATTCTCACATTGATTGACTTCTGAAATCATTGAATAACGATTGTTTTTAATAAAATTAAACAACGCGTTTAATTTTATCAAAAATCATAACCAGCTCCAAATTTGTCGCAATCAGTTCCATTCTGTAGATCTTGAATTTACGGTTCCAACGGATCTTAAATCGTTCGATTCTGATATGAATTGAATAAGATATGACATTTTAAACTATTAATTACATAATTTAAATAATAAAATATAATTAGCATTTAATTACATTTCCTAATACTCCTCTTTCTCTTCGTTAATCTCAGCACGTCGAACCCATTAGCTTGCCCAAGTCCCTCGCCTGCACACCTCAAACCACGCCCTTGACCGTCAATCAACCACAGCCACGAGGACCGCCTTCAAGCCATCTACTAATGCCCACCTCGTCGTTGAACTTGGTGCGCCCTAGGCTGCGTAATCCTTGCTCGAACGTCGCCACTTTGTGGCTAGAGATCTCACAATATATTCCACGATATTCGATCTAATTGGTATGGATTCAAAGAGCAAAGAAAACTCTATGATTTCTATTTAATATGTTTTTAATTTTATTGTGTGGATTGGGAGTATTTGGAGGATAAATTCTAGAGCGTTTTCCGTTGTTGGTTTCAATTTGGGGGCACCGCAGAATAATAGGACCAAGGGTTACGAGATTTTCATTTATATATATATATATATAATTATTCAATTATTATTTAATTCACAGAAAAGGAGATTTTGCATTCGGACTCCAAATTAAACACAACGACTATCGTCCCTAGCTAAATACCCCCTTTCCGAACACCATAGGATACGTTTCGATCAGTTTTTATCAAAATTAAAATATAAATCAATATATATTGAATTCAAACGTACATTTTAATTTACCAGGGCCACATACTGACTCCAAAAATTACAGAAAAATAAATCTAGCTTTGTTTTGAGGATACGGTCCTAACAAAACTAATTTCGTTGAATTTGGAGACCGTTTGAAAAATGGTCATTTTTCAGTTGATTAAATTCAAACTGAATCTGTCAAACGCGTTCAAATTTATTTCACTCACATATTAATTCCAAAAATTATGAAATTTTAAACCTGACTATAATTTGACATTCCGGATCCAACTAAAGTGGTTTCATCGAAAACGGAGGTCGTTTGCAAAATGGCTATTTTTAGGGGCTATATATATATAATTAAAATTTAATTAAATTCTATAACGACTATTTTAAATTTTAAACTGGACATAACTTTCAATTTATATTATGAAATCACAATTTTTCACACTCGTTAGAAAGATACAATTGAACAGATTCGAATGTTTCTGGTTTTACTAAAATCCGATTTATTTTGAATTCTGTACATTCATTTAAATTTTAAAATCGAATTTTCAAATTACAGTGCCATTTCAAACTCTATTTATATTTAAAATAAATTTATACGTTTAAACTTCGATTTAAATAAATTTTTAGTTGTTATTATTTAAAATAAATCATTTTAAATATTCAAAATACATTAAAATAGCTAAAACAAATTTTTTAAATTGGTTCAGAAATTCCGGGTCGTTACAGTTTAAGTACCTTCAGAGGAACAACCGCTATAATATTTGTGAACCACTGTAATATTTATTAACGGTTTTACTCTGCCGTAGTCTAGACACCGAGAAATAATTCATTGGAAACAAATTAGTTTTTCAAAATATCATGATGTCCTTAGAAAATAAGAAAAATGATATGAATGCAAAACAGAAATTAAACATGAATTAATGATGCAACTACAAATGAATATTTATTTTGTTTTTGGATTTTTTTTGATGCAAATGCAAGCAAACAACAATGTGAGAAAAATAAAAATAGAGGTTAGAACATAATACCAGAGCATGCAGAATTTTATTTGTAATTTTTTTTAGTGGCAAAATTTTTTTAGCAAGCAAAGTGGCGCGGATTTTTGAGCAAAGAAAAGCAATCTTCTTTCTTGATTCTCTATGACCTGAAAAGGATTTCTATACAACGATAAATGACAAAAGAAAGGCTTCTTTTTTTAAATTAAAACTAAAGATAAACAAACACCAAAAATAAAAAACTTAAAAGTCTAAACAAAAACAAATTAGCTAGAACTTTTTCCTTGAATACAAAAACAATGCAAAAATAGACAATTAAAATAAAAGCAGCCTATTTACGCAAGGAAGCCCAACTCAAACAAGCCCATCACCGATATAAAAACAAATATAATTAAAACAGCTGACCCTACACACAAAGTCGCACCCCCGCAGTCTCTCTCTTTCTCCTTTTTTTTCTTTTTCAAAAGATCGAAATTGAAGATGAATTCAAAGCAATTAGAAATTGTAAGAAAGAAATTTCAAAAGTTTTTGGGTTTGCGTCTTTGGTGAAGAGGAATTTTGGGTTCTTTCAGCTAAATTGGGTGAACAAGGGTTTAAGCTCGGGGTTGTGGCTCTTGGGTAAGGTTTCAATGGGGTTCGAATTGGGGATGTTTCCGATTTGTGGGTTGTAGGCATTTGAGAATTTGGTGCTTTGAAGTGGTTCGGGCAATTGTTGTGTGGTGCGGATGTAGAGAATCGGTTGTGGAAGTTTAGGGTTTTTGAGGTACTATAGAAGTGATGATTGTGGTGATTGAAGTAATGTTCAGAGAAGTTAAACTGAAAATCAGTGGGATGAAGGCAGGTTATATGGCTGGGTCGGGTGATGGAGATTTGAAATGGATTGAAAATTGAGTGTATGTTTTTTAAGCAGTAGACAGAATTATGTTTTTCAAGAAGTTGAGTATGTTTTTCAAGCAGTAAACATTAGTGTTAGCTGTGTGGAAAGGGTTGTTATTCCAATAATTAGGATCATATTGTTATACTCCTTTCGTCCAATTGATGATTCGCAAAGCTTCCAAACTTAATCTTTGTTCTTCCATCACTCTTGGGTTAGTAATATCTAACATAGCCATTTGAGATCCGAAAGATTCTTGTTGGGACCCTTTTGCCTATTGTCTTGCTTCTTTAAAGCTTAGTCCAATCCATGGCGGAACAACACAGTTAGAAATGTGGTTGTTAACCATAAGGTCGGAGGTTCAAGCCCGCCTTCTAACGCCAAAATGTTAACAATATTTTTCGTCAATACTGGAAATAAGACTAAGGATGTGGACCTAATGGAGGTAGGAGATTATTTAGTTCCCACAAGCTTGAGTTAGTTCACCGTTTCCAAGATATCAAGGTCTTAATCCCGAAGATTAGTTACTCTTCCCTCAAGGGGTGAGTATCATGCTTACGAAAGTCAACAACAAAAGTTACCTTAGGATAAGGGTTCCCTAAGTGTAACACAAGTTAGGCTTATGGAAGGGTATTTCGGTGATCCGAGCTTAGATCAAGACTTGCATATAAAGCTTTTTATTGTTGAGAAGGCATAAGAAAATAGATGAAAGGAGAAATAAGGTGAATCATAGAAAATATGTTAAGTGTCGATTTACTCTTTATTGCTCATTGATTTTAGTACACAAGTGTTCATGAAGAAAATCCATAAATTGATCTAAAAATTAGAGTTTACTCTATGAGAAATGAGTACAAGAATGGGGAATGAGAAAAGGTTCCTCAAAATATGACCCATAGGGTCTTACTTATAGACAAATTGGGCCCCCTTTTGTTACTGGCTCAGTAGGACCCCTTCCGGATGCGGAAGCATAGTGTCAGCCGCTTTATACCTTTCGGTTCCGATTGTCTCGGTTTTGGTCGCATTTCTTTTCTTCTCAACGTTGCCATCGGTTCTGACTTCGCTTTCGGTATGCCGGTTTCGGCCATAGGAGCTTAATCTTGATGCTACTTTTCATATGCATCGATATCAAGTCCATTGGTATAGATAGCTTTCGGAACAACTTTCGTTTCTCAACGACAAGCTCTGGTTTCGGCTTCGAGCTTTTGTAACATTATCCTTGTGCTTTCGTTTCTTAGAGCTTCAGGACCTTCACCTCTTTCGGTATCAACACTAAGCAAATTAGTGTGGATAGCTCTTCCTTTTATAAGATTCGGCTTACTTTCGATGAGTCTTTGGAATTGGTTTCGGTCTTGCGGAAGCATGCTTACAGTAAATATATTGATGGCTTTAGATGTTGTGTCTCGGTGTTCAACAAGCCTTAACTCCAACAGCTAGCTTTCAGATTGTTATCATTGACCTTGGCATCTTTATCCCCTTCCATATCGGCAATAAGTTAATTAGTGCCGATAGCACTTCATTTCACTCTGCCTATTTTGGTGCTTCTGGTTGGGTTTCGGACAATGTAGGACTCCTTCCTAGTTTCGGGTCTCGAGTCATAAGCTTCCGGCAATACATTGTTATCTGCTTCCAATACAAGAAAGAATGATTTTGGATTTGCTTCTTTGTGTTTGCTTTCGGAACCGAGCCCATGCTGATGGTCTTTAGCATTGGCACTGTTTTGTCACTATACCCTTTCGTATTGGTACCCAGCTTTCCTCCCTCATGTTGGTGCCGATAGCATATTGACAAAATCACCTCTTCTATGCTTCCGGCCTTAGCCTGACGACGACTCCAAGCTTTCAAATCATTCTCTTGAGATGGTTGCTGTAACACCTCATAATTTTAAAGAACATTAACGATAATAAACTAAAGTATACTTAATTAAATATTGGGAATTATCGACCCACACCCCATAGGGTTCGACCTATGGGTCGACCCACACAGGGGTGTGTCGACCCTAGGGTTGACCCTGGGTCATCCTACCCCAGGGTGGATTTATTTTCTAAACCTGAACTTGTTTGTTTGCTGGGTTCATTGGAGATAGTCTACATAAAGGCCAACATTTCTATTGTTTTCCTACACCTTAAATAATAGAGATAAGGAGATGCTGCCACATCTATGATTGAATCAGACTATCTTCTACAACACCATCCTATACATACATCATAGACATTTCTTGTACCCCGATCCAATCTCTATGAGTTCATGTTACTTTTAGATATAAAAATTTAACAGTAACCTTCACATGTTAATAAACTTGGATCTGAACCTATGCCTGTTAAAATACTAATTCATGTCTAAACAGTTCTACTATAATTACATATGCTTTTCCATACACCTGTTTTGTTGTTCAGTTGTTATTATATGCCTATTTATGTTCTTCTCCCTCTCTTATTCCCTTTTTATTTTATAAGCCTAGGCTACCTTTGAGCCTAGGCCAATCTTGTAAGAGACACACATATGAATGAAATTGGGACAAATAGGGAATGTTTAGGAATGAAAATAAAAGAGGGAAAATTTGGAGCATATCTTGTATTGTGAAATATGACTGAAATCTTAGGGTGTATGAATATGTAACTCTGTAGGCTTAATTCATAGATTAAGTGAAACATGTTAATAGATCTGTATGTAACCTGTGGAATCCATTAAATCTATGGGGTTAAGTAAGCATGTTTAATCTGTTGGGGGTTAATGAACCTGTAAAACTTAACTGTTACATTTGTTAGGGTTATGCAAACCTATTAATCTATAACTTGTTAAATCTGTGGGGGTTATGTTGTAAGACTTAACCTGTCAAAATCCTAGTAAATTTGGGGACATAAGTTTAGGGGTTTAGCTTGTGTCATCTGCTGTGTGGGGACCATATCAGTCAGTAACCCATTCTGGTATTAAACGGGGACCCCGCACTAGGTAAGGGTTAGGGCACACATACTGAATCGATAATAAGAGGTTCATCTGAAAGGGGGTATTTGATGGCGCGTTCCAACGGAGTCATGTGCGTGCATGTGTCCGACCTGCCTAGGAATATAAGTCGTTGTAGCACCTGTAAATAGGTCTGTGTCCTTCTGAAGGTTGTCACTTTAGGAAGTAATACGCCCTACAGCAGGGCCAACACATGGTATTTACGTGTTAGGGAGACGATCGCTTGGGGGTAGTAATTAGGGTATATCTAGTCCTGTTTGTTTCTGTTGAGGTACCCGTTATTTTTGTTTGGGGTAACATCCGTTATATTCTGTTGGGGTACCTGTTATTTCTGTTTGGGGTAAAAACTCGTTATGAAACTAGAGTACACCTAAAACTACCATTATGTTTCTGTTGGGATCATTCTGCTTTCTGTTATATTAGGGAACACCTAATTCTGTCATAAATCTTATATATTAGTATCGGTGTAGAGAATGTAGTTTAGAAGTATAGTTTATCTTGTTTATTATATTTATCCTGTCCATCATGTTTATACTTGTTATATTTTACTATTATCTCTCATCCAGTTTATTTGTCTGTCTTGATACTTTTACTTATTTGTATGCTAAAAGTCACTGGACTCGCCATACTTTATGTCTGACCCATTTTGTTTTTCCCTTTCTCTCTTTCCTTCCTTCCTCCCCCCAAGTTCTCAGGGTGGGACGCTCAGGCGTGATTAGCAATTTCTCTCTCTTATGTTTCTGCTTGGATCTAGATCTGCTTTGTTGTATCGGTTCGACTATTTGTCTACTTTGTTATGGCTACTTATGGGGATTATGATTTTTCATTTCTGTACTCTGATGGTTTTTACCGCAAGATAGATGTTTTTGTTTGATGTATTTTGTTCTAGTATTTTAGTCTGATTTTTCATTTCTATACTCTGATGGTTTTTACCGCAAGACAGATGTTTTTATTTGATGTATTTTGTTTTAGTATTTTAGTCTGATGTTGTAACTGGATTTGAGACTACGATGTTTTCTACTGAAAAATAAAGTTTTAAATTTCCAATGCTATTTTATATATTTGTCTTGTGAGATTCTGTTTCTGTTTATCTATAACGCTTCATGGAACATAATGCATTGTGATAAAGGGTGACATTAATGGACGTGGGGTGTCACATTTGGTATTAGAGTAGAAGGTTACAAGATCGGATAAAAGTTTTGAAAAATTGTTTTCAAAAGCAAGGTATTTTCAAAAGAAAAGTATTTTTGAAAAACATATTCCCCAAGGACATATTGAATATCTTTCGATCCAGTGTTTGAACCCTTTTTCCTTTTCTTTTCAACATGTCCGGGGAACCGAATCTTCCCTAGGGAGTTCTGACACCGGCTTGGTTCTGTAGATATCTTGAGGCTACGACACCTGCTGGAGGCCAAGGAGATGTCCCTCCCCTAGCAGCAGCCATTGTTCCTCCACCTCCTTCGCGAGTAGATAATTTCTCTAAGACATGCAAGGATTTATGTGCTATGGGAGGAAAACCATTACATGGAACCGAAAGCTTTGTGGACGAATGGAATTGGCTACGAGAGACAGAGAACTTGTTTAGACCTTTTGAGGTCGACAACCGTAGAAAGATACAGTTGGTCTCATAGCAGCTTAAGGATGAGGCTTCGTTTTGGTGGGAGGTAACACAAGCAGGGTGTCCAGCAGATACTTAGGCTGATTTCCGACATATATTCGAGATGAAGTTTCTTTATAAGGCAGAAGAGAGTATGCAAATGGAGAGATTATTAGCACTTAAGCAAGGAAGTATGTCTGTTAAGAGTATGTCAATAAGTTCAATCAGTTGGCAAGGTTTGGTGTAGAATTGGTGAATACCACGCACAAGAAAGCTTTAAGGCTTGCAAGAGGACTAAATCAACCTATCCAAGCATTGGCATTATCTCATATACCTATGGGAGCAACTTTTGAAAAACTTGTTAACATGGCATTGATGCACGATGAGCGTAAGGATGAGAAGAAAGAGGACAGGACTGATGAGACGCAAAACAAGAAAGTGTGGCCCAAGAAAGAATAGCAAAAGAAGGGTGAAAAGAACGACAAAGCTCAGAACAAGGAGAAATGTCATGGTTGTGGGAGCTTGGGTCATTTGGTTAAGGATTGCTGAAAAAGGAAGAATACTTGTTCCACATGTGGTGAAGTTGGACACTATACTAGGGAATGCCCGAAGAAGCAAGGACAGGGGAAAGGGAAGGACCTTCTGGAGGGAAGATGCAGTCTCTCGAGGTTAGTGGACCGGATAGAGGTAGGAAAGTTTCTTTTGAAGGTTTGATTTCCCTCCGATCATCCAGTTAGGACTCTTTTTTATTCTGCTGCTTCTCATTCTTTTATATCTGATTCTGTGGTTGAGTATCTGCACCTTAGTACTAGTATTGTTTCTGATCCCGTTATCGTCTCAAACCCCATTGGGGGCACGACTCATCTGTCTATGATATGTCGGGGTTTGAGTATATCTGTGTTAGGCGTCGAGTTCGAGTGTGATGTGTATGTGCTTGGTTTTATGGGCTATGGTCTGATTCTAAGGATGGATTGGCCAGTGATGTATGGTACCATCCTAGACTCTGAGAGGAGGGTCGTTAGACTTATGACCTGCCATGGGAGGACTTTCGAGAATTTCTGTGACCCAAGGGGGTCTGTCATGCTTAGCTTCCTAGAATAACTTGATGCTTCTGTCGATGATTTTTGATCTATACCCATAGTCTATGAGTATCCAGATGTTTTTGGTGAGGTTAGGGCTTACCTCTGAGGCAGGAAATTGATTTCTGGATATACTTGGTGGATAATGCGGAGCCAGTCACATTGTCTGTGCGCCACATGGCTCCTAGGGAAAGGAGGGAACTTAGCAAGCAAGTAGGGGAGCTACTTGAGAAGGGTTTTATTAGGTAAAGTATTTCAGAATGGGGTGCTCCAGTCGTCTTCGCAACTAAAGTGGATGTCTCACTTTGTTTATGTGTAGATTACAGGGAGCTGAATAAGTTCACCAAGAAGAATAGGCACCCACTCCCAAGGATAGATGATCTGTTTGACCAGCTTGTTAGTGCATCTGTTTTCTTGTACTTAGATTTGGCTACGGGATTTCATCAGTTGAGGGTGGTCAAGAACAGTATAGATAAGACCGCTTTTAGAACTCCAGATGGCTTCTTTGAGTGGCTAGTCATGCCTTTTGGGTTAACAAATTCACCCGCGTATTTTGTGTATCTGATGAGTAAGGTGTTTAGGAAATTTTTGAATAAGTTCATAGTGTTCTTTGTGGATGACATCTTGATTTTCTCGAAGAGCGAAGAAGAGCATGCCCTACATTTAGGAGAGGTCTTGAGGACTCTTAGAGCACACCAACTTAAGGCGAAATTCTTCTAGTGTCACTTTTGAAGAAAGGAGGTGAGATTTCTACTGCATGTGGTCTCCAAGGATGGGATAGCGGTGGATCCCGCGTAAGTAGTTGCAGTTCAAGATTGGAAGGTTCAAAAGAATGCAACGGAGATGAGAAGTTTTCTTGGTTTAGCGGGCTACTATAGGAAGTTTATCAAGGACTTCACAAAGATATCAGCCCCACCCACCAGACTGACAAAGAAGAATCTGACCTTTGCTTGAAGTATTGATTGTGAGGATGCTTTTCAGCAGTCGAAGGGGACTCTGACAACAGCCCTGGTTCTGACATTGGCTGATGGGAGTAAGGTGTTTATAGTGTACACTGATGAATGTGGTACCGGGCTTGGTGTCAACTTGATGCAAGAGGAAAGGGTAGTATGTTACGGTGGTAGACAGTTCAGAGTTCATGAGAAGAACTCCCCTACCCATGATTTGGAGTTGGCTGACACGTTGAGTAGGCAACGGATGACCTTGAGTCTTCTATTCGTATAGAGGCAGAGTTTGGAGTACATATCGACCTTCGATTTTAGGTCATCTACGGATCTTACACCTGGTTTGTTGGCATCTCTAAAGGTGCGACCTACTCTTATTAATCAGATATGATCTTCGCAGTGAGAGGACCCACAAATAGCAGACATCTGTGATAGACTCGGTAGAGGGGAGATTTTTAGTCACCTTAATAGATAATCCGTGGATGATAAAGGATGGCTACGACGATATGGTAGGCTTTGTGTTCCCCGAGTTGGATATTTGTTTAGGACGGTCCTTGAGGAATCCCATAATTCTAGGATGACTATCCATCCGGGCGACGATAAGATGTACCAAGACATGAAGAGAATTTTCTTTTGGGCTGGGATGAAGAAAGATGTAGCAGAGTTTGTAGCTCGATGTTTGGTTTGCCAGCAAGTAAAGGCTGAACAAAAGAAGCCTAGCGGTTTGCTTCATCCTTTGGATGTCCTACAATGGAAGTGGGAAAGCATCTCTATGGGTTTCATCGATGGTTTTCCTAGATCGAGGAGAGGCAACACCAGTATCTGGGTTATAGTAGACAGGCTTACTAAGAGCGCTCATTTCATTCCTATTAAGAGCAAGAGAACGACATAATGATTAACATCAGTTTATCTTCATGAGATAGTCCGTCTACATGGAGTCCCTTCTAGCATAGTGAGTGACCGTCATCCCATCTTCACTAGTGAGTTCTGGAAGAGCTTGCAAGCGGCACTAGGTAACAATTATGTTTGAGCGCCGCAAATCACCCTCACACCGATGGACAGACTGAGAGGGTAAATAGAGTTCTTGAAGATCTTTTGAGGCTGTGTATCCTAGAATTTGTAGGGACTTGGGAGGAGCACCTCTCATTTGTAGAATTTGCCTACAAAAACAGTTATCAGACTAGTATTGGCATGGAACCCTTCGAGGTACTATACGGACGACCTTGCAGATCACCGACCTGTTGGTGGGAGTCTACAGACAGGCTTCTACTTGGACCCGAGATGATTAGAGAGACTTCAGAAAAGATTGACCTTATCCGCCGACATATGAAGACAACTCAAGACAGGAAGAAGTCCTACGCAGACAAGGGAAGGACTAACATTGAGTTCGAGGTAGGAGACATGGTTTTCATCAGAGTATCACCCCTGAAGAATGTGGTTCGCTTTGGGTCAGTAGGGAAATTGGCGCCAAGATTTGTAGGGCCATTTCCCATAGTGGAAAGGAAAGGTCAGATGGCCTATAGGGTGGGATTGCCAGAAAGATTGGCGGGTGTTCATTATGTATTCCATGTTTCCCATTTGCGGAAATGTCTTCACAATTCGGTAGAAGTGGTTGAACTGAGCATGCTTATGGAAGTGGAGGTAGAAAAGGAGGCAACAGTTAGATGACTTCCTACCTGAATAATTTGATCAGAGGTTAAGAAACAGCGCAACAGAGAGGTTAAGTTAATAAAAGTGCAATGGGGAGAAGACCGCGAGGATGCAACTTGGGAAACTGAAGGTAAGATTCGTGCGTCATGCCCTTTCCTTTTCCAGATTATGTTCTTAACTTCTTTTTCCAAGCTTTTATCAGTACTTGCATCTATCATTCGTGTGTATCCTATCGATCGAACCTTCAACCTTTAGGTAGAAAACCAGTGGATGTAAACATGTGTATGAGACATGTTATGTTTGATGGATGCAAGTGTTTGCTAGTGGTTTCTCGTGGATGCATGTACACACACTAGGTACTAGATCGGCTTCGACACACTCATACTGCATATGGATGTGTGTGCATTTTACTTTTGTGGATGAAAATGGGTGTATCATCATATGGAAGTTGCATTTAGACGATGATTGTGCACATATATAGAGTTAACATGATATACTAGGACTATTTGCATACATTTGGGTTCATAGCACTAACATATATTGCATTAAGGAGGTCGACTAAATCAGTAAACCGCCTGATCTTCGCATTAGCATAAGAAGATATACACACACCTTTGCATATGTTCATACAAGCATTAGAAATATCTTAAGGACAATGGATGCCTATGGATGATGGATGAGTAGGTGGTTAGAGGTGGATGTTAGGATAGTAACATTCTTCTTGACTTGGAGATTTCGGGGACGAAATCCTTTAAGTAGGGGAGAATGTAACACCCCGTAATTTTAAAGAACATCAACGATAATAAACTAAAGGATACTTAATTAAATATTGAGAATTAAGTAAAATGGATTGTACCATTGCATTCGTCTCAGAATTCTGGTCCAGATAGATTCTGAGTTTGCGTAAAACGGACATCGTATGAGGAAGATATAAAGGTTAGAAGTTTGTATACATATAAGAAGGATATATGTAAATAAAAAAACCAGAATTCAAAATAAATCAAATTAAAAGAAGCAGCGAAACAAAGCGGGAATAAGACCCGTTGGGGGTCGACCCACACCGGGTCGGCCTATGGGTCAACCCACACAAGGTTGTGTCCACCCTAGGGTCAACCCCGGGGTCGACCCACCCCAGATCTAGGTGGATTTTCTGAACCTGGACTTGTAATTTTGTTGGGTTCGTTGGATATAGTCCATATAAAGGACAACATTTCTATTGTTTTCCTATACATAAAACAATGAAGACAAGGAGAAGCTGCCTCAGCTTGGATTGAATCAGACTATCTTCTACAACACTAGCCTATACATACATCAGAGACATCTCTTGTACTCCGATCCAATCTTTGTGAGTTCATGTTACTTTTAGATATAAAAATTTAATAGTAACCTTGACATGTTAATAAACCTAGATCTGAACCTATGCCTGTTAAGAAACTAGTTCATGTCTAAACAGTTCTTCTATAATTACATTTGTTTTTCCATACACTTGTTTTGCTGTTCAGTTGTTATTATATGCCTATTTCTGTTCTTCTCCCTCTCTTATTCCCTTTTTATTTTATAAGCCTAGGTAACCTTCGAGCCTAGGCTAATTTCGTAAGAGACATACATATGAACGAAACTGGGACAATTAGGGAATGTTTGGGAATGAAAATAAAAGAGGGAAAATTTAGGGCATATCTTGTACTGTGAAATATGACTGAAATCTTGGGGTGTATGAATATGAAAATCTGTAGGTTTAATTCAAAGATTAAGTGAAACAAGTTAATAGATCTATACGTAACCTGTGGAATCCATTAAAATCTATAGGGTTAAGTAAGCCTGTTTAATCTGTTGGTGGTTATATGAACTTGTAAAACTTAACCTATTACATATGTTGGGGTTATGCAAACATGTTAATCTATAACCTGTTAAATCTGTGGGGGTTATGCGGTAAGACTTAACCTGTCAAAATCCTAATAAATTTGGGGATACAAGTTTAGGGGTTTAGCTTGTGTCATTTGCTGTATGGGGCCCTTATCAGTCAGTAACCCATTCTGGTATTAAACGGGGACCCCGCATTAGGTAGGGGTCAGGGCACGCATACTGAACTGATAGTAAGAGGTTCATTTGAAAGGGGGTGTTTGATGGCGCGCTCCAACGGAGTCATGTGCGTGCATGAGTCCGGCATGCCTGGGAAAATAAGCTGGTGTAGCACTGGTAAATAGGTTTGTATCCTTCTGAAGGTTGCCACTTTAGGAAGTAAAACACCCTACTGTGGGGTCGACACATGGTATTTACGCATTAGGAAGCCGATCGCTTAGGATAGTAATTAGGGTACATCTAGTCCTCTCTGTTTCTGTTGAGGTACCCCTTATTTCTGTTTGGGGTAACACCCGTTATATTCTATTGGGGTACCTGTTATTTTTGTTTGTGGTAAACCCACTATGAAACTAGAGTACACCTGAAACTACCATTATGTTTCTATTGGGATCTTCTGCTTTCTGTTATATTAGGGAACACCTAATTCTATCATAAATCATGTATACTAGCATTGGTGCAGAGAATGTAGTTGAGAAGAGTAGTTTATCCTGATTATTCTGTTTATCACGTTCATCATGTTTATACCTGTTATATGTTATTTTAATCTCTCATCCAGTTTATTTGGCTGTCTTGATACTTTTACTTCTTTATATGCTAAAAGTCACTGGACTCGCCACACTTTATGTCTGACCCGTTTTGTTTTTCCCTTTCTCTCTTTCCTCCTCACTCCCCCCCCCCCCCCCCAGGTTCTCAGGGTGGGAACGCTCAGGCGTGATTAGGACTTTCTCTCTCTTCTGTTTTTGCTTGGATCTAGATATGCTTTGATGTATCGCTTCGACTATTTGCCTACAATGTTATGACTACTTATGGGGATTATGATTTTTCATTTCTGTACTCTGATGGTTTTTAGCACAAGGTAGATGTTTTTGTTTGATGTATTTTGTTCCAGTATTTTAGTCTAATGTTGTAACTGGATTTGAGTCTACGATGTTTTATGTTGAAAAATAAAGTTTTAAATTTCCACTGCTATTTTATACATCTGTCTTGTGAGATTCTGTTTCTATTTACCTATAACGCTTCACGGAACTTAATGTATTCTGATAAAGAGTAACATTAACGGACGTAGGGTGTCACAGTTACGATCTGATACCCCTTCATCGACAACGGGTTTTGGTGTTGAACTTGGTAGTAACAGTTAATATTTAAAATTTAATAATTTATTTTATTAGTATTGTTTTAAATTTAATAATTATTTATGTAAAAGTAAATTAATTATTTTATTAATAATGCTTAAAGGATAGTTAATTAATTATTTTTTAGTTGATACTGTATTAAAGGATTATTATTATTTATGAATGATGATGTTTATAAATTAATAGTTATTTATTTATAATTTTTAAAGAGAATTAATTAATTAACTATAAATGTTTAAAGATGATTAATTATTAATGATGTTCCACAGGCTCATTAATTATTTTATTAATAATGTTTTTAAAGTTAATTAATACTTTATTACTCAGTTTTAAACTTAACTAAATATTTTATTAATAAATGTTTCAAATTTTAGTTATTTATTTATGATATTTAAAGGTAATTGATTAATTTAACAAAAAAATCTTATACATAATGAATCGTTTCTGTAACAACCCGAATTTTAACAACGTGTTAAGACAAGAATCAAGGCAGAATTAAATTATAAAATCTGAATCAGGATAAACAGGTTGCACCATTGCGTTCGCCTCGGAAAAATACGCGAAATAGAGTTCGAAATTTCGTAAATCGGAGTCCGTATGACTGAGATATGGCCTCGCGAAGTTTCACGAAAATTCAATTCCGAAAACAGATTTGAATTCAGCCCAAAAAGAGAAGGCGGGAAAATTCCCGCCAGACACACAGGGTGTCGACCCCTGGGTCGACCCCCCTCCAGGGGGTCGACATGGGTGTCGACCCCTGGGTCGACCCCTCCCCAGGGGGTCGACATGGGTGTCGACCCCTGGGTCGACCCCCCCCCACCCCCGGTGGAACCCCGACCGGGTGCACCTGCTTGTCATGTTGGCTCGGTTCTGGAGGCTTATGACGATTTTGGATGGCTCAGACCTATTCTAGGGTTAATCTAAAGGCTGAAATCAATTTCCTACAACTATAAAAAAAACCTAAGACCTAGCCTAAATCATACTATTTCATTTTAGCACTCATGCAGCCGCCATTAAACCTAGAACTCTAAATTAAAAATACAAAGAACAAAAATTAAAGAAGACGAAGGATGATTCTTGAAGGCTACAACTAGAAGCTACAACAACTACGATGCTTTAGACAACGGATTTGGGGCTATTTGATTTAAAGTTTTGATTTGGATTGCTTGCTTCATATTGTAAGTTCTATGTCACTTTTTAGGCAAAAACGCTAAAATAACATGGACATGCTATGAATTGAAACCGGATTTAGGAACTATTATTTATCCATGTTATATTGTTTAACTTTGAATCAAAATTTGGGAATATTGCTATGTTAATGTTGCAAGTTAAACTTATCATGAGGTTGATGTTGTTATGAATCACTTGGGCTTAATTTTATTGCAAGTTGAACAAATACATGTCCATGGAATCATTATGTTCATTGAAATCCTCATGTTGATTAAACCATGCCTATGATGCTAATTAAACCATGTCTATGATATTAATGAAACTGTGCCTGTGATGTTAATATACCTATCATGCTAATGACAAATTGGGAATTGCTAGGTCATGATGAAAAGTTGGAATCATTATGTTTATAATGCTAGATGAGAATCATTATGTTAAAAATACTAAATTGGAATCCACTATGCCTATTAGAATTTCCATGCCTTTAATGTTTCATGTTTGTAATAAAATTATTATTATGCCCGCAATGATTATTATGCCTAGGATGTAAAATTGAATTGAACTAAGTTGGAACCATTACTATGCCAAGTTATCATCATGCTAGTATTGAAACCATGTGATATGTTATAGCCTGTTTATTATGCAAGTGATGTTAGAATTGTCACGTATGCCTATCACATGTTTGGTGTTATTCCCCTTTATCTCTTGAATTGTTTATGCTTGTGAACGAAGTACGTTTATATACGTTGGGGATACGATTGGGTAGGATAGGCAAAACTTGAATTGATTATAATCATAAACCGTGAAATTTGGCATAAGTAGAACATGAAATATGGAACGAAAACTCGACTTGAACATGCCATAACTTGACTTGAAATATGCCTTAGTTGGGCACGAAATTGACATATGAACATGCTATGAAAATAGCACGAATCTGATAAGAACATGGGCATGACTTTAGAAAACAAGAAAGTGGCCAACTCGAGGTTGGGTTGAGTTTGTACTGTAAACCTGCCCGGAACCGCCCGGCACATCCAGTTGCTACAAACAATAGGATCCAATGTGGGTAGTTGGTCACATCGCGCTTGAAACCCGAGGTTGGGTTGAGTTCGTAGCGTAAACCTGCCCGGAACCGCCCGGCAAATCCAGTGGCTACGAACAATAAGATCCAATGTGGGTGGTTCGGTGCATTAACGAATCAATTAATGCCAATTAGGGTTAAGTCATGAACATGAAAAGACAACTTAACCAACTTGAACACGATTTGTAGGGCTAAGTCACAAACTTGAAACGACAACACTTAGCCAACTTGACATGACACGTAGGCGGGTTAAGTCACGAATTTAAATGACATACTTAACCGTCTTGACACGACTAGACTGGAAAAGGATTAAGTCACGAATTACATGACTTAATCGGTTAGGCGGGTTAGGTCACGAATTACATGACCTAATCTGTTAGGCGAAACCCTAGACACGACCCCTTTCAGCAGTAACCCTCTAGATGTATCAAGGTACCCTGGGGCTAGGCCGGGTGGGGCACGATTACTGGGCTGATTGTAAGAGGTGAACGACGGCAGTGGGATATGCCAGTGTAGGTTCGGTGGGCTACGGTCGTGCACGTATTCCGGGGCAGACACTGGGTATCCATAGATTTATCTGTGCATCTTGAATCGTGTCAGGGGTTGACACCCTAGGGCTGATACACCCGAAGGTGGACCCAGCACAGGTGACTACATTCGTGATTAGCCGTATGACACGGACACTCGACGAGCTAGAACTTGTAGGGAGCCGATCGACTAGATAATCGCTCCGTAGGACCCCGTACTTGGGTCAGACCCCGTTTCAGGGTCATTTCATGATATTGGGCCGTGGGATTTATTTCGTGATTAACTAGTGACATGGGCTTAGTATACTAGTACGGTCGATGCAAAGAATCTTGAACATGTGATGCTTTATTTGACTTGTCTTGACTTATCATGATCACCTTAGTCTATCTTGACCACCTTGACACCATTCCCAAGTTTAGTTCCAGTTCATACATGACATGATGTTTTAACTGTCTTTACACTGAAAGTCACTAGAACTTACTCAGTCTTTATGACTGACCCTTTTCCTTTCGCCTCTTTTTTTTTCGTTTCCCCCCCCCCCTCAGGTTCTCAGGGAGGAAACACTAGCTCTTAGCCTGGATATCACTTGCTTTGGCTCAGCACGTATGGTTTGCTATGGCTGCTTCTTTTTACTGCACTTTGGGAATAAGCTGTTTTTCTGTTTTAAGTTATTGCTTCTTTGGCTATTATTACAAGACAGTTGTAATGAAGTTGTTATTTGAAATGTTTGTAAGAGACATGGTTTACTTTGGAATAAAATGAAGTTCTGTTTTGCTCAAAAATTCTTCCGCTGTTTACTTAATTATTTATTTATGTACCGTCTTGTGATAATTCTGTGATGTTATCTCGATAATACCCCTCCAAAACTAGTGCATTCCCTTTGTGAGTGACTCTAGCAGAGGTGGGGTGTTACATTTGGTATCAGAGAAGAAGGTTACCAAGACTGGGAAAAAGTTTTGAAAACCTTTTGAATTTTTTTTCAAAACCCTTTACAAAGAAGCAAATTTTCAAGAAAATTTTGTTTTGATTAAAAGGCATATTCCCCAAAGCCATTAGCACTATCTTTGTTTCCTTGTTTGAATCTTTTCCTTTTTCGTTTTCAGCTTATCATGGCCGACGACCTTAATCTTCCCGAGGGGGTCAATATACCCACTTGGTTCCGTCGTTTCCTCGAGGCTCGGGCTAATGTGGCAGGCCCAGCCAATCCACCTCCTCATCCTCCTCAACCTCCGCGAGATACCGCTTTTTCAAAGATATGCAAGGACTTTAAGGCCATGGGCGGAAAGGATTTCCTAGGAACTGAGACTTTTGTTGAGGCACGGAATTGGTTGAAGGAAACCGAAGACTTGTTTGTTATCTTTGAGGTAGAGGACAATAGGAAAGTACAGTTGGCAGCGTGGCTCATGAAAGAGGAAGCTTCTTATTGGTGGGAAGTCACCAACGCTACTAGGCCCATTGAGACTTGGGCAGACTTTAGAGGGAGATTTGGGCTTAAGTTCTTGTCATCGGCAGAGGAGAGTCTCCAAATGGAACGGTTTCTGGCCCTTAAACAAGGAAATATGACAGTTAAAGAATACGTGAACCGTTTCAATCAGCTTGCTCGCTTCGGATTGGAGTTAGTCAACACTCCTCAGAAAAAGGCGCTACATTTTGCACGAGGCTTGAACGAGCCACTACATGGTTTGGCCATGACTCATGTGCCCATGGGGGCGACCTTTGAAAGCTTGGTGGATATGGCCCTACTGTATGAGGAAGATAAGAAGGGCAAGAAAGAGGTCAAGCCCAACGATTCTCAGAATAAGAAGGTAGACCCCGAGAAAGGAGGCAAGAACGACAACTCACGTGATAAAAGGAAATGCAATTTCTGTGGTACGGAAGGGCACATAGCCAAGGATTGTAGAAAGAGGAGGAGAAAGCATGGTGAATGTTTTCATTGTGGGGAGATTGGACACATCAGCAAGGACTGTCCTAAGAAGCAGACTGGACCTTCTGGGGGTACATCTTTAACTTCTTTTTCTAAATGCTTTGTTTTATCTTGTTTCTCTCCTCGATCCTATCTTGAGAACCATAGGTAGAATCTTTTTGGATGTAAACATGTAATTGAAACATGTTATGATTGCGAAATGGTTGCAAGTGGTCGCAAGTGGTTGCTCGTGGATGCATGAATACACATTAGGCACTAGATCGGCTCAGTCACAGTTTCATACTTGCATATGCATGAGTGTTTATTTTGGAAACTTGGTTGTGCTATCATTTGGTTGTTGCATATGATCGAATGTTTGAGCACTCATGTAGAAATTATGAATTATAATAGGAAAATTTTGCATACATATTGGATTCATTTCACTAAACATATTTTGCATTTAGAAGATCAATCAGGCCTGATCATTAGCATTAGCTAAGGAACATATACACACACTCTCTGCATATGTTCATACAGCATTAGAAATCTTTTAAGGACAATGATTACTTGTGGATGATGTTTTGAGTAGATGGATGATGGATGGTAGGATACGTTCTTCCTAACTTGGAGATTTCGGGGACGAAATCCTTAAAGGAAGGGAGAATGTAACAACCCGAATTTTAACAACGTGTTAAGACAAGAATCAAGGCAGAATTAAATTATAAAATCTGAATCAAGATAAACGGGTTGCGCCATTGCGTTCGTCTCGGAAAAATACGCGAAATAGAGTCCGAAATTTCGTAAATCGGAGTCCGTATGACTGAGATATGGCCTCGCGAAGTTTCACGAAAATTCAATTCTGAAAACAGATTTGAATTCAGCCCAAAAAGAGAAGGCGGGAAAATTCCCGCCAGACACACAGGGTGTCGACCCCTGGGTCGACCCCCCCTCCAGGGGGTCGACATGGATGTCGACCCCTGGGTCGACCCCCCCCCCCCCCCGTGGAACCCCGACCTGGTGCACTTGCTTGTCATGTTGGCTCGGTTTTGGAGGCTTGTGACGATTTTGGATGGCTCAGACCTATTCTAGGGTTAATCTAAAGGCTGAAATCAATTTCCTACAACTATAAAAAGACCCTAAGACCTAGCCTAAATCATACTATTTCATTTTAGCACTCATGCAGCCGCCATTAAACCTAGAACTCTAAATTAAAAATACAAAGAACAAAAATTAAAGAAGACGAAGGATGATTCTTGAAGGCTACAACTAGAAGCTACAACAACTACGACGCTTTAGACAACGGATTTGGGGCTATTTGATTTAAAGTTTTGATTTGGATTGCTTGCTTCATATTGTAAGTTCTATGTCACTTTTTAGGCAAAAACGCTGAAATAACATGGACATGCTATGAATTGAAACCGGATTTAGGAACTATTATTAATCCATGTTATATTGTTTAACTTTGAATCAAAATTTGGGAATATTGCTATGTTAATGTTGCAAGTTAAACTTATCATGAGGTTGATGTTGTTATGAATCACTTGGGCTTAATTTTATTGCAAGTTGAACAAATACATGTCCATGGAATCATTATGTTCATTGAAATCCTCATGTTGATTAAACCATGCCTATGATGCTAATTAAACCATGTCTATGATATTAATGAAATTGTGCCTGTGATGTTAATATACCTATCATGCTAATGACAAATTGGGAATTGCTAGGTCATGATGAAAAGTTGGAATCATTATGTTTATAATGCTAGATGAGAATCATTATGTTAAAAATACTAAATTGGAATCCACTATGCCTATTAGAATTACCATGCCTTTAATGTTTCATGTTTGTAATAAAATTATTATTATGCCCGCAATGATTATTATGCCTAGGATGTAAAATTGAATTCATCATGTTGAACTAAGTTGGAACCATTACTATGCCAAGTTATCATCATGCTAGTATTGAAACCATGTGATATGTTATAGCCTGTTTATTATGCAAGTGATGTTGGAATTGTCACGTATGCCTATCACATGTTTGGTGTTATTCCCCTTTATCTCTTGAATTGTTTATGCTTGTGAACGAAGTACGTTTATATACGTTGGGGATACGATTGGGTAGGATAGGCAAAACTTGAATTGATTATAATCATAAACCGTGAAATTTGGCATAAGTAGAACATGAAATATGGAACGAAAACTCGACTTGAACATGCCATAACTTGACTTGAAATATGCCTTAGTTGGGCACGAAATTGACATATGAACATGCTATGAAAATAGCACGAATCTGATTAGAACATGGGCATGACTTTAGAAAACAAGAAAGTGGCCAACTCGAGGCTGGGTTGAGTTTGTAGTGTAAACCTGCCCGGAACCGCCCGGCACATCCAGTTGCTACAAAAAATAGGATCCAATGTGGGTAGTTGGTCACATCGCGCTTGAAACCCGAGGTTGGGTTGAGTTCGTAGCGTAAACCTGCCCGGAACCGCCCGGCAAATCCAGTGACTACGAACAATAGGATCCAATGTGAGTGGTTCGGTGCATTAACGAATCAATTAATGCCAATTAGGGTTAAGTCATGAACATGAAAAGACAACTTAACCAACTTGAACACGATTTGTAGGGCTAAGTCACGAACTTGAAATGACAACACTTAGCCAACTTGACATGACACGTAGGCGGGTTAAGTCACGAATTTAAATGACATACTTAACCGTCTTGACACGACTAGACTGGAAAAGGATTAAGTCACGAATTACATGACTTAATCGGTTAGGCGGGTTAGGTCACGAATTACATGACCTAATCTGTTAGGCGAAACCCTAGACACGACCCCTTTCAGCAGTAACCCTCTAGATGTATCAAGGTACCCTGGGGCTAGGCCGGGTGGGGCACGATTACTGGGCTGATTGTAAGAGGTAAACGACGGCAGTGGGGTATGCCAGTGTAGGTTCGGTGGGCTACGGTCGTGCACGTATTCCGGGGCAGACACTGGGTATCCGTAGATTTATCTGTGCATCTTGAATCGTGTCAGGGGTTGACACCCTAGGGCTGATACACCCGAAGGTGGACCCAGCATAGGTGACTACATTCGTGATTAGCCGTATGACACGAACACTCGACGAGATAGAACTTGTAGGGAGCCGATCGACTAGATAATCGCTCCGTAGGACCCCGTACTTGGGTCAGACCCCGTTTTAGGGTCATTTCATGATATTGGGCCGTGGGATTTATTTCGTGATTAACTAGTGACATGGGCTTAGTATACTAGTACGGTCGATGCAAAGAATCTTGAACATGTGATGCTTTATTTGACTTGTCTTGACTTATCATGATCACCTTAGTCTATCTTGACCACCTTGACACCATTCCCAAGTTTAGTTCCAGTTCATACATGACATGATGTTTTAACCGTCTTTACACTGAAAGTCACTAGAACTTACTCAGTCTTTATTACTGACCCTTTTCCTTTCGCCTCTTTTTCTTTCGTTCCCCCCCCCCCCCTCAGGTTCTCAGGGAGGAAACTGAAAAGTCGGGTGTGAACGACTTGTGCAGGATCTATAATATGCCTATGCGGAATATGATAACAATATATATATATATATATATCACAGATAACTTTAAATGCAGTAAAGTAAAGTAAAGTAAAGACACCAGGATTTTATACTGGTTCGGACTTCCCGTCCTACGTCCAGTCCCGAAGCTCCTCTTCGGCTTTTCACTAAACAACACCCTCACTTCACCCGGAGGAACAGGTTCACTACTTGATTTGCGGGCTACAAGTTTACCCACTTGATTTCACGGGCTACAAGCTTACCCACTTGATTTCACGGGCTACAAGCTTACCCACTTGATTTCACGGGCTACAAGCTTACCCACAAGACGATTACAAGAGTTTGACCTTGAATGTGTTCTTTCTTCAACACTGAATAGTCAATGATTGAGTACACCCTTCCTATAATCTTATCCTCGAATGTATTTTGATGTTTAGAAAGATTAGGAAGTAAATTATCGAGTTGAATCACAAGTGTATTAAATATGCTTGGAGATTCAAACGATAATTGAATGCTTTTGAGTGCTTTTTGAGAGAAAAGGATAATGCAAGATAGATCAGAAAATAGAGAGTAAATTCGATGGTTTGAAAGTATGATTTCAAGTCTATTTATAGTGTAGAATAGTTGCATTCCTTCATGAAGAGTTTCTATAAAGAGTTGTGTCCATTTCTCTTGAAATTGAATAGAAATCTCTTCACAAAAAGAAGCATCCTTTCAGAAAAATTACAGCAAGAAAAAAAGGTCGACAGGTCGAAATTAACAGGTCGACAGGAATTTGAAAAAATAGCCGTTATGCACAAAAGACAACAGGACCGGTCGACAGGTCCTTTTTGGGCGGTCGACCGTTTTCTGGCTGTGGACCAGAGGACCTCGGTCCACAGTCTATATCACTCTGCACTCTTTCCCGGTCGAAGCCTGGACCGTTTGGGCTTTTTCTGTGACTTTTCAATTCCTCAAATATACAGATTTCAGCCCCAGCTAATTTCAGTTTCTAAATTGTTTTGTGCATTCGTGTTATACTTTGAGGATAGATTTTAACATAAATCTAACACGACTCCATACCTACATATATATAATCTTAGCTCCATGTCATGATTTCCATTGATCTTCACTATGATCTTTATTGATTTCCACTTTGATAAATGTGAATTCAGCTCGTCAATGATCTCTATTTCTATGTTGTCATTAATCAAAATCTTGTGTATCAACATTCTCCCCCTTTTTGATTGATGACAACATCTTGCATATATTTTTGAGATACTGAGTAGCTCCCCCTGAATATATGCTTATATATTTTTATCTCCCCCTGTCCAAAAGCTTTCTGCACATTTTGTTAGTATATATAATAAAAACTTATTGTTTCCTGTAACAAAATGTTAGTGCATATAAAATGAAGAAATATATGATACATGAATATATATATTTATATGCATATCTCTCCCCCTTTGTCATCGATTAAAAAGAATAAACATCATGATAGAACAGTAATCGAACATAAGACATAAATTAAAGTACCTTCGGGAGATATTGGATCATGTGCAATTTGATAAACTGATTTTTGTTTTCAGAGACATTTTGAGAAATCAAAATCGCCTTCCTTTTATTGTGGTGTACCTGCAAAAAAGTAGAATATATATACTTTGGTACCCACTTGCTTTGTTTGGGTCCACGGGTTAGATGGAAGGTAGCCATACCCAAGAGGGTTTAATGGAACCTTTAAAGATAAAATTTTCATTATTAACTACTGAATCAAAATAATCATCAATATATTTTTCTCTGTTTTTCCAACTTACAGGAACCCAAATACTTAAGTAATCTCTATTGATATTCCTTTTCATACTTCTAGATCTATTATACAGATCTTTAGTCATAGAAGTATTGGAATTTCTGTAATAATTGGATCTAGGATGAGCATTAGTACTAGCAGTAATATTTTTATCGTACATGAAGGCATATCTAGTACTATTTCTAAGATTAGTTTTATTATATCCTAAACCACTTTTGTCATGTAAAGGTCGAGATCTAGATAAAATCATATTTAAATCATTTTGACCTTTATTAAATTTTGCGAACTTATTTGCACTTTTATCAAATTTATTTCCAAAGTCGCTATTGACATTTTCAAAAGAAATTTTGTTATTCTTTAAATCATCAATTTCCTTATTTAATTCAGAATTTTTCTTTTTTAAAGTACCATTCTCAGATTTGAGACCTAAAATTTGAGATTCTGAATTATCTAAAGAAGATTGTAACTTTTCAAAATTTTCTTTTGAGTCAGAAATTTCATTTTGCAAAATATTATTATTCACCTTTAAAAACTCACATTCTTTAGATAGTTCTAAATTCTTTTCAGTTAAAGCTCCATTCTCTTTTTCAAGAGACGAAATTAAAGAACTAGAATTATTTAAAGAATCTTCTAATGATATATTTCTATTTTGCAAAAGATCGATTTCCTTTAAAATAACATTGTTTTTATCTTCTAGTTGCTCATTTTCTTTTTGAAGGAAATCTTTTTGAGAAACAAGCTCTTCTAAGGTGTCTTCAAAACATTTGGCTTGTTTTACCAAACGATTGTTTTCTTCTTTTAATTTGGAATTTTCTTCCTTGTACTTTTTTGACATAGCTAAAACGACTGTATGGAGTTTCAATAATTTTTCATGGTCTAACAAAAGATCTTTAAATAATGAATCTACACATACCGATTGTGATCTGACTTTAGCCATGAGACATTTGCTTCCTTGCTCTCTTGATTCGGCTTTGTTGCTCTTCCACTTTCTAATCCCTTGACTAGACTTCTTTATTGCCATTTGTTCTAAGATGTTGTTACGATCTCTAGAACGCCAGGCTCTGATACCAATTGAAAAGTCGGGTGTGAACGACTTGTGCAGGATCTATAATATGGCTATGCGGAATATGATAACAATATATATATATATATATATCACAGATAACTTTAAATGCAGTAAAGTAAAGTAAAGTAAAGACACCAGGATTTTATACTGGTTCGGACTTCCCGTCCTACGTCCAGTCCCGAAGCTCCTCTTCGGCTTTTCACTAAACAACACCCTCACTTCACCCGGAGGAACAGGTTCACTACTTGATTTGCGGGCTACAAGTTTACCCACTTGATTTCACGGGCTACAAGCTTACCCACTTGATTTCACGGGCTACAAGCTTACCCACTTGATTTCACGGGCTACAAGCTTACCCACAAGACGATTACAAGAGTTTGACCTTGAATGTGTTCTTTCTTCAACATTGAATAGTCAATGATTGAGTACACCCTTCCTATAATCTTATCCTCGAATGTATTTTGATGTTTAGAAAGATTAGGAAGTAAATTATCGAGTTGAATCACAAGTGTATTAAATATGCTTGGAGATTCAAACGATAATTGAATGCTTTTGAGTGCTTTTTGAGAGAAAAGGATAATGCAAGATAGATCAGAAAATAGAGAGTAAATTCGATGGTTTGAAAGTATGATTTCAAGTCTATTTATAGTGTAGAATAGTTGCATTCCTTCATGAAGAGTTTCTATAAAGAGTTGTGTCCATTTCTCTTGAAATTGAATAGAAAACTCTTCACAAAAAGAAGCATCCTTTCAGAAAAATTACAGCAAGAAAAAAAGGTCGACAGGTCGAAATTAACAGGTCGACAGGAATTTGAAAAAATAGCCGTTATGCACAAAAGACAACAGGACCGGTCGACAGGTCCTTTTTGGGCGGTCGACCGTTTTCTGGCTGTGGACCGGAGGACCTCGGTCCACAGTCTATATCACTCTGCACTCTTTCCCGGTCGAAGCCTGGACCGTTTGGGCTTTTTCTGTGACTTTTCAATTCCTCAAATATACAGATTTCAGCCCCAGCTAATTTCAGTTTCTAAATTGTTTTGTGCATTCGTGTTATACTTTGAGGATAGATTTTAACATAAATCTAACACGACTCCATACCTACATATATATAATCTTAGCTCCATGTCATGATTTCCATTGATCTTCACTATGATCTTTATTGATTTCCACTTTGATAAATGTGAATTCAGCTCGTCAATGATCTCTATTTCTATGTTGTCATTAATCAAAATCTTGTGTATCAACAGAAACACTAGCTCTTAGCATGGATATCACTTGCTTTGGCTCAGCACGGTTTGCTATGGCTGCTTCTTTTTACTGCACTTGGGGAATAAGTTGTTTTTCTGTTTTAAGTTATTGCTTCTTTGGCTATTATTACAAGACAGTTGTAATGAAGTTGTTATTTGAAATGTTTGTAAGAGACATGGTTTACTTTGGAATAAAATGAAGTTCTGTTTTGCTCAAAAATTCTTCCGCTGTTTACTTAATTATTTATTTATGTAACGTCTTGTGATAATTCTGTGATGTTATCTCGATAATACCCCTCCAAAACTAGTGCATTCCCTTTGTGAGTGACTCTAGCAGAGGTGGGGTGTTACAGTTTCAGATAAAGTATTGTACTTCATAAAATATTCAATATTTTGTAGAGGAGATTTACAAATGATATATTTATATAAGTATTTCTATAAACGATAAACAAACAATGTTTTGAACATTAAAGGGTTTTAACCCATTTGATATGATTGAAAATACAGAAGCTTTCCCCAACGCTTTGTTAATATATTTATACAAGTGATATGAGTATATATGAACTCATTGTTTGGTGTATGCCATTCTTGTTATGTAATTTCAGTCAGGTCATCTATAACTTGGGACTATCTTTGATAGTTGTCTATTGTGCGGAGCTCCCTGCGTGGAATTTGTCATTTAGTAGTCTAGACATTTAGTCTAGCTTATTCTATAAGCCAGTTAGGTTGTAGTGGACGGTCCACCTTAAAAATTGATGGTAGTAGTTAGACAAACTTCTGGCTCTTGTATTGATGTATTTATTATTTGTTATAATAAAAAGTGTTACGGATCACTCTAAAAACTTGACAAAAAAATATGAGTATATGAATATTTCTCAAGTTATAAAGGAGTTTTGTGGATATATTCATGTCGTTGAGAGTTTTGTGACTACTTATACCAATGAGATAAATATAATTAAATGTTTTCTATGTATTCACAAAGAGATTTAACTAATGAAAGATTAATCAAATGAGGTTTAGTGATTTCCGTGGAGAATTAAAACTATGATTCGTTTGTTTTGTTTGATAATCAAATAACTGACCACCTAATATTTGCTTAAATGAGAAACCTTCATAATTATGATGATTTAGAATATTTTCATACATAATGCCAAAGGATCTAACTCAGAAAATATCTGGAAGTAACTGAAAAATTATATGGTACACTTCGCTTATGCTATGTTGTACGTATAAACTCATTATTGCACTTTTAAGGCAATGGGTAAGTAGATTCATACGCTTAAACGCTTAAGAGGTGATCCCCACTCTTGTGCATTGTCTGATTAGCTCCAAAAGAAACAGAGTTGAGCTCGATAGAAAATTGGATCATTTGGTTTGCGGAACGCTAGGTAAGAAATGACTTGAATGGTAAGAGATGTAACGACCCGTGTTCTACACATCATAGGATTGTAGAATATTTATTTCTTTCCCGTGTGAAGTTGTATGGTCATGTAACTTTGGGAAATATTTATTAGAGTCATTTCCCCTGTTCATGATTTTTGTCGATTTTTAAATGACCATTTTGCCCCTAGTCAGTACTGTTTTGGCCATAACTTTTGATAGGGAAGGAATTTTGACCTGAAACCACTTCCATTAGATTCGTTTGATGGTTTCTCTTTCCGTAGAGTGGTCATAATAGCCAAACGGACTTACCGTTTGGGAGATATGGCTGAAACAAGGTTTGGAGGGTGAAAAACTGCTTAACCGGGCCAAATCGGGTGATTAGTGAGTAGGCCCATAACCCATTTCGGGATTAGGGTTATGGGAGGGCTGAAATGAGATGGAGAATCATTCCATTTCAGTTTTCTAGCCTCCACTTATCACCAAGGATCCCTAAAAATGGCCTCCAACCTCTAGATCACCTCCAAATCATCTCTTGGTCAAGGATTTGGCTTAGCAACCCCTAATCAAAGAAGATCTTCACCTAATCAACCTTGGAGCTGCTGTTAGCATTGGGATTCGCATCAAATCAGAGAATTATTTCAGATCTTAGTTTGTTTTGTGGCTGAGGTGAGTGATTAGCTTGCTTTTTGCACTAATTATGGCTAAATTGGGGTGATTAGTGCTAATCAGCGTTTTTAAAGGAAAATAAATTCCGGAAAAATGTTTATAAAATCATAAACGATGTTGTAGACCTCTGATATGGGTTTGGGTTAATTTGGTTAAGTTTTGCTAATCATACCATTAGTTATGCTCATATATGCTTAAGGGAAAACATGGGGTTTTGGGTGTGTTTGATCTATTTTACCACTTCATATGGTAGTTTTGGTGTTTGAGGTCACTTGTATGTGTTGCTATGACTCTTTGGTAGGCTTTGTGATTGGTTTCAATAGTTAGAATGGTCGAAAACGCCGTCGAGAGGCGTATAAACACTTGCTGGAAAGTTGCAGGAATTGGTGCAGGAAATCGGATCGGATCGCCCCTACCCGACCCGAACCGCCCATTTCCCTTCACCACGAACCGAACCGGATCGTTATAGCGAAGCAAGCTGCGCCACGAGCTGAAGGATCCGAACCGATCCGAGAAGTCGCGATCCAAGGCTTGGTGATTGAAGACTCCGACCCGACCCGCCTGGAGTGATAGCGACACGATCCGATCTGATCACCTTGAGGACAACGAACCGGAGACTTGAAGGAGGGCGAGGGGCTTGGAGCTATGACCAGGAGGCGTGACCCGAGCCGTTGCGTGGTGGAGAACCCGATCCGATCCAGATGGGACTGGAAGCCACGAACCGATGGTGCACTCCGATCCGACCCGAGGTAGCAGTCACGAACCGAGACGATGAAGACCACGATCCCAATGATGATGAAAGGAATCCGAACCGATCCAATGGAGATCCATAATCCGAAATGCAAAGGTAGTTCAAGTGGAAGTTCGAGCTCAGGATCCAGACGGGAACCAATGAGTTCACTTCGTGATTGGGCTTTGCTGCGGGACGTGTGCTAAGGAGTTGTCGGTGTCTATGACTTTGGATCACTATGTATTAGAGGTGTATGGACGGACTCGGGCTTTGGATATGGTGCGACTAGGGAGCTACCTACCAATGGAGTGGGATCATGGATACGTTGGGCGTGGTCCCATAGGTTTGGCGTTGGTGGTAGTAGGAATGGACATAGTCGTACAAAGTCGAGTTCTGTCGTTTTCTTGAAGGGTTATGGTGATCAAAGAAGTAGATACCTTATGCTTTACGCACTGAGTGAGAGATGCAAGGATGGTTGCTATGCTTGATTGTTTGACACACACATCCCCACCCCCGTATACTTATATTATGTGTTTGTGACATCATAGAGTGTTGTACCGTGTAGTACTAACTCTTTGGTTGCAGGTCCAGGTTCAGGTATGACTTAGTATACCTGTTATTATTCTGTTTATGCTTGCTACCACTCATACCAGACTAATGTCTGACCCAGAGTTTTAAGTTTCTTCTTATTACTCTGGGTGCTCACACGAGCAGACTAGAGACAGGGATAGCTGGTAGTGCGCGAGTAGATGGACTGAGGACGAGCAGGAGGCTCCACGTATGCTAGATAGTTATTCTCCCTGTGTCGTGATCGGTATCTACTTTGGGCATTAGTAGCATACCTATTCTGTTTTGCTTTAGAGACAGTATTTTGAAGTTGTAATAAGCTGTATTTGATATTTCCGCTACTCTGATGATGTTAGTTCAAGTTTTCAGCTTATGCACTGTCTCATCTGTTTTATGTCAAGTATATGTTGGTTATTATATTTTATTCCATGCGCTGTGAGACATATTACAGGTTCTTTATTTGGTTCCTCTTCTTTCTTTCTCTTCTTTGGCGACCGTCCCATGCCAATTGGACATGTGTACAGCGCACAATTGGAGTAAACGTCGGTTGGTGCGGGGCGGGCCGTCACATTTGGTATCAGAGCCAGGTTGCGAAATTCACCTAGGGAAAGACACTAGGGAGAGATAGTACGTATATGAGAGCGCGTATTTGTGATTATTTTGGTTTTCAAAAGCTATATCTATATATAGTATTAGTATGTTTAAGAATGAAGTCGCATTGCACTGCACTGGCACCACTATGGAGATGGTTAATCGTTTTCTCTTTAACAGATTTGACGATGAGCCGAGGAAGAGGTGCTGGTAGAGGGGCCAATAATGGGAATCCCCCTGACATGATGGCTATGTTTACCAACCTCATGAGAGAGATGCTTGTGGATATTCAGAGGGAGGCTCCTAATGTTGCCAATGCTGGAGGTGCAGCGGTGCAAGCGCCTAGGGTCGATTTCGCCAAGCTGAGTAAGGATTACACTAATCTTGGTGGAAAGCCGTTTCACGGAACAGAGTCGGCCACGGATGTTCAGGATTGGTTGGATAGCTGTGATCGGATCTTCGATGACTTGGTTATCGAGGATGCGATGAAGAGAAGGCTAGCGTCTCGTCAGCTGCAAGGACGAGCGATGAATTGGTGGAATGCTATTAGGGCAGCCACACCAGAAGATCAAGTTACTTGGGATCAGTTTAAAGCTCGCTTTAGCGACAAGTATATCCCAGCTGCCCAGAAGTCGGAATTGTTTAGGAAGTTCTTGGAGCTCAAGCAGAATGGAAGGGCAGTATCGGATTATGTTGCTGAGTTCGACACTTTGTCGAAGTATGGGTTATCTCTAATCGATACTCCCGAAAAGAAAAATGAGAAGTTCATCACTGGTTTGGATGAATACTTAGGGGAGAGGCTGATTAATCACATCGATGAGACGTTTGAGTCGATCGTGGGAAAAGCTTTGAGGTCAGAAAGTCTTTACCCTAAGCCGAAGACTGGGGTTGTTGCGGCATCTGCTGAAGAGTCAAAACCGCAAGCAAGCGGTGGAGGCAAGAATAACTCTCAGAATAAGAGGAAGCAGAACCAAGCTAAGGATGGCCAGAAGAAAAGCAGGAAAGAAGTCGAGTGCTTCAAATGTGGAAAGAAGGGCCATTATGCAAGGGAATGTAGGGCCAAGACAGTGGGAAAGAAGTGCTTTAACTGTGGTCAGGAGGGACATTTTAAGGATAAGTGCCCGCAACCTCTGAAGGAGAATCAGATTGTGAAAGCATATGCCATCAATGCTGTTCCTTCTTCGTCGAATGCCCCAACTGCGGCGGAGAAAGGAAAGGGAGTCGTCATTCAAGGTATGCTTTCCATTTATGATCTTCCTGTTAGAGTTTTGTTCGATACCGGGGCTTCCCATTCCTTCATATCTAGTGACCTGGTAGATAGGTTAGGATTGGAACCCGAGTTAGTCGATAGACCATTAGCTGTGACGAACCCGATTGGTGGTTCAACAAACCTCAGTATGATCTGTCGTAATGTGGTCTTATCGAGTCATGGATGTATGTTTGTTTGTGATTGCTTTGTTTTGGGCTTTACTGGGTATGGCATTATTTTGGGAGTCGATTGGCTCCAAAGATACGGGGTGGTGGTAGACTGTGAGGGCTTTTTGGTGACAGTTAGGGCGGATGATGGGCGGAGGGTAGTGTTTGGTAATCTACCCTGTGATGGGGTAATGGCTAGTTTTGTAAATTCCCTCGACATTCCGCATGATGAGTTATCAGGTTTGCCCGTGGTTGGCCAGTACCCGGACATCTTCGAGGAAGTGACCGGACTTCCACCACACCGAGAGATTGAGTTTCGTATTGATTTAGTGAGAGATGCCAGACCTATAGTGATGCCACTTCGTCGTATGGCACCACGAGAACAGCGAGAGCTCGAGGTGCAAGTTAGTGATCTTTTGAAGAAGGGATTTATTAGAAGAAGTGTTTCCGAGTGGGGAGCACCAGTTGTGTTTGCTACTAAGGCAGATGGTTCCCTTCGATTGTGTGTGGACTATCGCGAGTTAAATAAGGTGACGAGGAAGAATAAGTATCCTCTACCACGGATAGATGATTTGTTTGATCAACTGGAAGGAGCGAGAGTGTTCTCCCAGTTGGACCTCACGACAGGATTTCATCAGCTCCGTGTAGCAGCTGATAGTATAGCTAAAACGGCATTTAGGACGCCGTCTGGGTTTTATGAGTGGTTGGTCATGCCATTCGGGTTGACCAATGCACCAGCATACTTCGTGGATCTTATGAATAGAGTATTCAGAGACCAACTGAATAAGTTTGTTCTTGTGTTCGTAGACGATATCCTTGTTTATTCGAGGACAGAAGAGGAACACAAGGAACATTTGAGAATTGTGTTGGAGGTGTTGAGAAGACACCAACTTAAAGCTAAGTTTTCTAAGTGTCACTTCTGGAGGAGGGAAGTGAGATTCTTGGGCCATGTTGTTTCAGAGAATGGTATTGCCGTGGACCCTGCAAAAGTGGCTACGGTACAAGATTGGTCTACGCCCAAGAATGCAACAGACGTAAGAAGTTTCTTGGGGTTAGCTGGATATTATCGTAAGTTTATCAAAGACTTCTCCAAGACAGCGGCACCGTTGACTCAGTTGACTAAGAAGAATCAAGCCTTCGTTTGGGACAGAGGGTGTGAAAATGCATTCAAGAGTCTAAAGGAAAAGTTGACGCGTGCGCCAGTGTTGGTCATTCCTAAGGGAAATGAAGAGATGACGGTATACACGGACGCTTGTGGTACCGGACTGGGTGCGGTATTGATGCAAGGAGGTAGGGTTGTAGCTTATGCTAGTCGACAGCTAAAGCCACATGAGAAGAAGTATCCTACCCATGATTTGGAATTGGCAGCGATTGTATTTGCGCTGAAGATGTGGAGACATTACCTCTTGGGAGAAAGATTTGAGCTGTTTACCGATCATAAATCGTTAAAGTATCTCTTCTCTCAGAAAGATCTGAATCTCCGTCAGCAGAGATGGTTAGAGTTCTTGGCTTCGTATGATTTTGATATCGCGTATACACCTGGGAAGGGTAATGCGGTAGCCGATGCCTTGAGTAGGAGACATGCCAGCTTAGGGGCAATGTTTCTTGAATGGAAGCAGCTGGAGTATATCGCGGGGTTTGATTTCAGACCAAGGTGCGAATTGGATCCAGTTATGCTAGCTAGCTTGACGATCAGACCCACTTTGATAGAGCGGATTGGTTCTAGCCAGAGGAACGATCCTAACCTATTAGAAATCATCTCCAAGTTAGAGATGGGTATCGAAGAGGAGATGAATGTGTATGGGCTTGATCGAGATGGATGGCTTCGGAAGAATGGAAGACTAGTTGTGCCCAACGTGAATGGTTTGAGGGATGAGGTGCTTAGAGAATGTCATCACTCAAAACTGACTATACATCCCGGTGGTAATAAGATGTATCGAGACATGAGACAGACTTACTACTGGGAAGGGATGAAAAGAGACGTTGGGAAGTTTATATCCAAATGCATAAATTGCCAGCTAGTTAAAGCCGAGCAAAAGAAGCCTAGTGGGTTGATGCAACCATTAGAAATTCCCGAATGGAAATGGGAACAAGTTCCGATGGATTTCATCGATGGTTTACCGAGGACTAGATCGGGACATGATAGCATTTGGGTAATTGTGGATCGACTGACCAAGAGTGCAAGATTTATACCAGTTAAGTCGAACAGAACTGCAGCTAAGTTAGCAGAACTATATATGAAGTGGGTAGTGAGATTTCATGGAGTACCCAAAGGCATTGTGAGTGACCGAGATCCGTTGTTTACTAGTGGATTTTGGAAGAGCTTACAAGAGGCTTTAGGATCAGAATTACATCTCAGTACCGCATATCATCCTCAAACCGATGGTCAGACAGAGAGGGTGAATCGGATATTGGAAGATCTCTTGAGGGCTTGTATATTGGATTTCGGTGGAGCATGGGATGACCATTTGCATCTAGTGGAGTTTGCATATAATAATAGCTACCAATCCAGTATCGGTATGGCTCCATATGAAGCTTTGTACGGAAGACCGTGCAACTCACCATCATGTTGGATAGAGACTGGCGAGAAGTTTGTGCTTGGACCAGATATGGTGAGAGAAACTTCCGATAAGATCAAGATCATTCAGCAACGAATGAAAGCTGCTCAGGATAGGCAGAAAAGCTATGATGATAAGAGGAGAAGAGACTTGAAATTCTCCGTTGGTGACTTGGTGTTTGTCAAGATCTCTCCGTTGAAAAGCGTGATACGATTTGGCAGGAGAGGCAAGTTGGCACCAAGATTTGTGGGTCCTTTCCAAGTTCTCGAGGAAGTTGGGAATTTGGCGTATAGAGTTGGCTTACCAGAGAAAATGGCAGGAGTTCACAATGTGTTTCATGTTTCCCAACTAAGGAAGTTCGTTCACGACTCAAATGTGACTATTTCACCTGATCAGTTAGAGGACTTCGAAGTAGAACCTGAGGCGGTTGAGAACCGCAAGCCGATTCGTATTGTGGGGCATGATACGAAGCAACTTCGAAGAAAGTCGGTGAAGCTAGTCAAAGTTCAGTGGGGCGAGGACGAAAATGATTGTGCTTGGGAGACAGAGGAGAGCATTAGAAAGGCTTATCCAGAACTCTTTGCCTGGTAAGATTTACTTTGCGATTTAGTTATTCCGCATGCTAGGATAGACTTGTTTTGCTTGTTTTGCATGTTTGATGGTTGTTTTATGATTGATAGGCATGCGGGACCCTTGTGTGTGTTTTGATTAGGGAATTTCGGGGGCGAAATTTCTTAAGGGGGGGAGAGTGTAACGACCCGTGTTCTACACATCATAGGATTGTAGAATATTTATTTCTTTCCCGTGTGAAGTTGTATGGTCATGTAACTTTGGGAAACATTTATTAGAGTCATTTCCCCTGTTCATGATTTTTGTCGATTTTTAAATGACCATTTTGCCCCTAGTCAGTACTGTTTTGGCCATAACTTTTGATAGGGAAGGAATTTTGACCTGAAACCACTTCCATTAGATTTGTTTGATGGTTTCTCTTTCCGTAGAGTGGTCATAATAGCCAAACGGACTTACCGTTTGGGAGATATGGCTGAAACAAGGTTTGGAGGGTGAAAAACTGCTTAACCGGGCCAAATCGGGTGATTAGTGAGTAGGCCCATAACCCATTTCGGGATTAGGGTTATGGGAGGGCTGAAATGAGATGGAGAATCATTCCATTTCAGTTTTCTAGCCTCCACTTATCACCAAGGATCCCTAAAAATGGCCTCCAACCTCTAGATCACCTCCAAATCATCTCTTGGTCAAGGATTTGGCTTAGCAACCCCTAATCAAAGAAGATCTTCACCTAATCAACCTTGGAGCTGCTGTTAGCATTGGGATTCGCATCAAATCAGAGAATTATTTCAGATCTTAGTTTGTTTTGTGGCTGAGGTGAGTGATTAGCTTGCTTTTTGCACTAATTATGGCTAAATTGGGGTGATTAGTGCTAATCAGCGTTTTTAAAGGAAAATAAATTCCGGAAAAATGTTTATAAAATCATAAACGATGTTGTAGACCTCTGATATGGGTTTGGGTTAATTTGGTTAAGTTTTGCTAATCATACCATTAGTTATGCTCATATATGCTTAAGGGAAAACATGGGGTTTTGGGTGTGTTTGATCCATTTTACCACTTCATATGGTAGTTTTGGTGTTTGAGGTCACTTGTATGTGTTGCTATGACTCTTTGGTAGGCTTTGTGATTGGTTTCAATAGTTAGAATGGTCGAAAACGCCGTCGAGAGGCGTATAAACACTTGCTGGAAAGTTGCAAGAATTGGTGCAGGAAATCGGATCGGATCGCCCCTACCCGACCCGAACCGCCCATTTCCCTTCACCACGAACCGAACCGGATCGTTATAGCGAAGCAAGCTGCGCCACGAGCTGAAGGATCCGAACCGATCCGAGAAGTCGCGATCCAAGGCTTGGTGATTGAAGACTCCGACCCGACCCGCCTGGAGTGATAGCGACACGATCCGATCTGATCACCTTGAGGACAACGAACCGGAGACTTGAAGGAGGGCGAGGGGCTTGGAGCTATGACCAGGAGGCGTGACCCGAGCCGTTGCGTGGTGGAGAACCCGATCCGATCCAGATGGGACTGGAAGCCACGAACCGATGGTGCACTCCGATCCGACCCGAGGTAGCAGTCACGAACCGAGACGATGAAGACCACGATCCCAATGATGATGAAAGGAATCCGAACCGATCCAATGGAGATCCATAACCCGAAATGCAAAGGTAGTTCAAGTGGAAGTTCGAGCTCAGGATCCAGACGGGAACCAATGAGTTCACTTCGTGATTGGGCTTTGCTGCGGGACGTGTGCTAAGGAGTTGTCGGTGTCTGTGACTTTGGATCACTATGTATTAGAGGTGTATGGACGGACTCGGGCTTTGGATATGGTGCGACTAGGGAGCTACCTACCAATGGAGTGGGATCATGGATACGTTGGGCGTGGTCCCATAGGTTTGGCGTTGGTGGTAGTAGGAATGGACATAGTCGTACAAAGTCGAGTTCTGTCGTTTTCTTGAAGGGTTATGGTGATCAAAGAAGTAGATACCGTATGCTTTACGCACTGAGTGAGAGATGCAAGGATGGTTGCTATGCTTGATTGTTTGACACACACATCCCCACCCCCGTATACTTATATTATGTGTTTGTGACATCATAGAGTGTTGTACCGTGTAGTACTAACTCTTTGGTTGCAGGTCCAGGTTCAGGTATGACTTAGTATACCTGTTATTATTCTGTTTATGCTTGCTACCACTCATACCAGACTAATGTCTGACCCAGAGTTTTATGTTTCTTCTTATTACTCTGGGTGCTCACACGAGCAGACTAGAGACAGGGATAGCTGGTAGTGCGCGAGTAGATGGACTGAGGACGAGCAGGAGGCTCCACGTATGCTAGATAGTTATTCTCCCTGTGTCGTGATCGGTATCTACTTTGGGCATTAGTAGCATACCTATTCTGTTTTGCTTTAGAGACAGTATTTTGAAGTTGTAATAAGCTGTATTTGATATTTCCGCTACTCTGATGATGTTAGTTCAAGTTTTCAGCTTATGCACTGTCTCATCTGTTTTATGTCAAGTATATGTTGGTTATTATATTTTATTCCATGCGCTGTGAGACATATTACAGGTTCTTTATTTGGTTCCTCTTCTTTCTTTCTCTTCTTTGGCGACCGTCCCATGCCAATTGGACATGTGTATAGCGCACAATTGGAGTAAACGTCGGTTGGTGCGGGGCGGGCCGTCACAAGAGATGACTCGAATCGTTACCACTGGAAAACTAGTATGCGTATAACATATAAGAGGATCAAGATTTATTTTGGATGTTGACGTTCATGCGTGATTCCAAAGCCCATTAGGATACAAGAATCCATTTGTGATTCCAAGTTCCGTTGGAGGCATGAGAGTCTATATAGGATTACATGATATGTTCGTATGCGGTATGTAAGTTGGAATGTTCGTATGCGGTATGTAAGTACGAGCTGCACACAGCCCATATCCAATCCGATCCAACTCATCAACCCGACCCAACTCATCTCAATTCGAATCGGATATGGGTTACAATTTGTAACTTATATTATATACGGATCGGGTTTGATATTTTGTTCATCCCAACCCTATATTAAAAAATCAATTTAATATCAGCCCACTTCAAATTAGAATAGTATAATTCTAGAATAATGTTTATGTATTCTACAATAAATACAAAAAAATCATATTTCATGTCAATACAAACTAGATAGAATTTAAAAAAAAAAAATTTAAAGGGTATTTTAATGTATTTCAAAAGGAAACACTTGTTATTCTATGTAGTAAATTAGTTTCATATAATGCGTTTTACAATGAAATTTTGATAAAATATGTCTTATAATAAATCAATTATTTTAAATGTGTTATGCTAAAATTTGATGTATTATGCTGAATATTTTAATATTATTTAAAAAATCTCCTCATATTATCATTTTTTGTTATATTTAAGCAATCCAACTCAATCCATACTTCAACGCAACTCATATCCAATCTCATATAGGGTAGAATACGGGTTGAACTACCTCAAACTCATACCGATACGGGATGGATGAAATATTTGGTTTAATCCGACCCAACCCATACTTTGTGCAGCCCTACCCCAACTAGATGGGTACAATGCTTTAGAATGATAACTCTAATCCTTATATAGGAGGATCGGACCGTCTCTTAGAGAGCTCTTTTATGAAAATCATACACAATTAGCGTACAGTCGCAAACATCACACATCACAGCTATTTGATTATTAATATTTTCACCCTTACACATTATTAAAATACTAGTGAATTTTGTAATATATGGTTCGGTTATCGTAAGGTGATCCGTGCCTATCTGTGTTTGTGAGATCATTTCCTTCCCGAAACAATCTATTTTCTCAACGCTCAAGCCTCACATGCGATAACGTATAAATATCGACTTTTAAAGTTGAAAAGACGACTGTCGCGTTTGAATATTTAAATGATGTTTGATTTACTCTTTTTAATTTTGGATTTCATCCACAATAAAATACAAACAATACATTTATATAGTGAAAAACGACCATTTTAAAAAATAAAATTAAGATATAAAGCGAAGCAAAAATCTTTCTATTTTTCATTTGTCGAAAAGTAACCAAAAAAAAGGCAATTCAATATTCCGTGGTTCCTTCCACCCTCTTCTAATTTTTGTAAAATAAACCAAAAAACACGTTAGTTCTGAACCAAAGTCACGCACTACGAATTTGACAAAAACTAATAGTAAACACATAAGAATAGCACTTCGTCCGCAAGCTCACCAAACAACCACGGACTGCATAACATAAACATTACACATTTCCCGGATCAAATACTAGGTATTAAACGATTCTACGATAGAACTTCCCGAAAGTAGGCAATATCACAATAGTGTATGTGATTCTACATCGCATGCTGTTCTTAATTGTGGCAAACCATAGATCTAATAAACTCAATTCACTAATAAGCTAATTCTAGATGAACTGCTATTCTCAGTTGGGGCAAACCATAGATCAAAAAAACTCAATTCACCAATAAGCTGATTCTAGATGAACGAAATAACAATGACACGTTGTAATCAGCAAATTTTCAAAACAAAAACAAACGAAACAAATATAGTAGCAAATTGATTTAACCAGTAATATAAAGGGTTCAAAATGACATAAACTGCTAACTGGCATACAAACTCAACCAAAAATAAATTTGAAACGTCTTTTAAGTTATCAAAACATGAGAAGGATGTATTTCGATCGATAAAAATGGGACAAAAAGCAAGAGCATGGAGCAAAATTAACAGATTTAGGCCCCAACGATTTCAGCTTGTTCTTCCATAGGAATGTCCTCGGCAGGCCTGTCGATCTTTGTGCCAAAATCCTCCTTGCTATAATCACCATGAACCTATATACAAAAAGTACAAATTGATGCACATACTTAAGTGTGTGAGATGAAACCAGTACGTTTTAGTAATAATTCCACATGGAATTCCTAGTTGAAGTTGTCATGAAGATACTCTATTTTACCCCCATTAAAAGCTAGATTGAAAATTCATTCCATTGTTAAAAATTTACATTACAAATTTTAATTGCATCATTTAACATATAAAACCCAAACAAAATGTAATCGGCTCTTGTGCAATCTGTGTGCGCACAGAATGGATGTCCAATGGCTGAATTGATCTAAACAATGCATACAGACAAATAGAGATTCGTAACTTCTTAGTATAGCAGCAAAATAGGTTTGTCATTTCTAAAAGATAACATAATCCTCATGCATTCCAATTCTAGGGCAGTGAGAGTAGTAAATTAATCATTAGTGTATCAATACCAAAGAATGGAGGATTAATATTAAGCTACATCGCGGTATACCAAACGATATTTGTATGATAATGGTAAATTTACCGCTGATCACAAAATTTTACCACTCATTAATTTTGTGTGTTCATTATGTCGGTTACTCCTAACCATACCACAATTTTGAAGATGTATCATATTATTCTTTTTAAGATCTTTTAACTTCAAATAATATAATTATCAAGGTTATTGTTTCACTATTAGCAAATAATTTGTGATGAAACAAGAAAATTTTCTATATAACCATATGAATTGATATGCTGATATAACGTTAATATAATTAATAACATAATTAGTATTTTAACATCACCGAAATCTTGATGCATACAAATTTCATTGTCTTTATGAATTGATATGTTGACATAACGCTAATATAATTAATAACATAATTAGTATTTTAACATCACCGAAATCTTGATGCATACAAATTTCATCGTCTTTATGATAAATGCACCAATATACAAATCAACGGTTTACCAATTTATCAATATACCAAGGATAATTTTACCAATACTACTGGTATGATATCAATATTCTCATGTTGGTACATGCAAGGGATACATTTCGATTGGAAAGGCTGAAAAAGGAAGGGAAAAAAATTCTCATCTTGTTTAGCCATGGAAACAAATGGACCAAGAAAAACAATAGTTATAGGTTTAGATGTTTTTCTGATAGCTACATGTTCATGTATTTTACGGACTCTTAAGTTGAAGTTATCTGCAAATTATTGTTATAAGAAATTTTTAACAATAGAAATTGATGACTAAGAAAATTTAAATCCATAACGATAGAAATAGATGACTACGAAAATTCAATACAATACAAAGTACGGTATTGTCCCATTGAAATTAGCATTACAAATTTATATACAAAATTTAGATGAGAAATTGATGCAATCAGAATGCTTATTAAAACGAATTTTATTTGTACTTTCGGGAAGTAGTACACTTTTTATTGGATCTATTTGCCATTCTTAGTAAAATAATAGAGATAAAAAATTTGTAAACAGGCAACATAGTGAATCTATTTTTATGAATTGTGTTTATTCTGCATGATTAAATCACCAAACATACTGCAAATGATGTTAGTCACCTCAAACTATTGATATATCTAACATGGAATATATGAATCTATCATGAAAGTTGGTTATGTATATTGGATCTTCTTCTCTCATTTTAATTATGATCATCAAACTAGCTTTGGCAAAAAAAAGTGAGGAAAAAAGTTTGTGTAAAAAGCATATACGCTCTCGAACATGCTCACAACCGTTTAACCTTAAAAAATAATGAATGACAATGTATGCGGTAAAGATGAAATTTTGAAGTGGTCACAATGGAAATGCATATCAACCATCATTATCTTATTGTGTAGCAATTGGGTTCAACTAAGTCTAGTAAAACTGTAACGACAGCAAAATCTTGGGACCTGTGCTATATAAATATGAGTTCAAAAGACAAGTAGAATGTACGTAATTGAACTCCAAATGCATCATAAAAAATAAAAAATAAAAATCATTTCTAGTTGGATAAAACGGGGTTAAAAGCATAACTTACAATTGCAAGTTATTAGGACTTCAAAAAGATGAATGAGCATTTCAAGCATGGTTAGAAAGGAATAATACCTCCATAAGCTTGCCCAAGTCAAACTTAGGTGCTTTTAAGATCTTCACTTTACGAATGTACACATTCTGAAGTGGGTAAATGCTAGAAGTTGCCTTCTCGATTTCTTTCCCAATTGACTCGGGAATGAACTTAGCAACCAACTCCTTCAAGTCACAGGAAGATGCTTGATTGACCATTATTTCTGTCATCTTGCGTCGAATCTGTTCATCAAAAGAAAACATGTTGGACATACTAAATTTGTCTACCTACGTTTCCTTTAGAAATTTGCTTTTTACCAACCTGTCTGATTTGGCTGGACTGCGCATAGCAGGTACGTTTAACCTGATTCGGTCTTCTCTTTGTGAAACCTATACAAAACATGCGGAGAGTATAATTGTCTGTGGTTTTCACATCCACATGGGCTTCAATTAGAGACTGCCACTTGCGAACTAAAGATCTCAGTTTGTCAGTGGTAAAGTTCATTCCCTGAGATAAAAGTAAACATTCAAATCATTCTCAAAACAAGTTAGATTTTCATTTAGCTGACAATATTTGTGCTTTTCATACCCAGAAATTGGTGAGGACAACTTTTCCTTGAACATCCTCAGCACGGAGACGGATCTTTCTGTAGGCATGACTTTCATCTTTCTGAAGGTCCGCAAGAGAGCATTCAAACACTCTATGTTTGAGTCCTTCAGATGCAATCTGAATAATATCAAAATCAATAAGGACGTGTGTAAAGAGTTGGACTCAATGTATAACTACAATATTAAAAGATGAGCTGCCAAAAAAAATATGAAACTTGGGATTCGAACACAAGAATTTAAACACAAAAAGAATTGCCACATTGTTCATTTGCTGATACGAATAGGATGACTAATTAAGACAAGCACCTTGCCCAAACTGGAAGACACTTGGACATGATGCAATGGATCTAAGCGTTCGATTCCAGTCTAACCCATTTGTGATGTAATATGCTATGTAGTACAAACTTGCATATTAAAATACCTTTTTTTTTCAGAAAAAAAAGGACTAAATAAAATCAATAACACGAGTTCCAACTACATTTGGTAGCCCGCTGATGCACCCTTCTCTAAGTGACATCTATAGAAAATAAGACATTAAATTGGATTTGCAAGCGTAAAATCTAGGACACTCCTGCTATGTTACCCATGGCTTTCTAACATCTTCTAGGCTTGGCCCAAGCTGATATATGACGATCAGGCACATGAAAGTGTTGCAACACCCGCCCATTCCTCAATTTCATCTCTGGCAACACTCCGCTTACTATTGCCTGCTATACAGAGCTCCATTCCAACTTCACTCCAAAAATATTACACTTCTAGTTTATATTTGGAACTAAGATGAACTTTAAAAGTATTTTCAAATTTCATTCATGAACTGTTGGAATGTTTTTTTAGTACGAGTGATTCTTCATTCAAGCACATCACTCATTTTGGCATCACGAGGTTCAAACTCATGATCTCAAAAGGCCCTAAATCTTGAGGCATCATACCCCTAACCAGCTGAGCTAGTCTTATGACCAAACTGATTACAATGTCATATTCCCAAAAAAAATATTTGACACAAAAGAGAATTATGTATACCATTGATAGTCATATTGAACAGTGGAAGGATATTACACGTCAAATTTGTCACAATGTCTAGAAAGTATATCTATCCTACATATTTGCATTGTAGATAAAATAACACACACACAAAAAATAAACAGTTATATAGCATAAATAGCATCAAGAAGAGGTTGCCGTCAAGTATAAGATGAAACCTGCTACACGTTACGTTATGTTATTAACCTCGCAAGATTGGTGGCAAATTGTCACGACATTAGATTTTTCCAACCATAGTATACGAAGAAAATTGAAAATGTTAACCCAAGGCATAATCAAGTTAATTAACTAAAACAACTAAGAAAGTGCTAAAAGCACCCAGCTATATTCTTCCGGCCACCATTCGGCTGTTAATACAGCAACAAAGAAGCTGGGTGCTGGAAGAAGGAAGCCGGGTGCTTTTATCATCACTCTTAACTAAACATACCTTGGTACCCTGAGTTCTGGAAACTAGGGTTTTGCCAACGTTCCTGTTCCCAAAAACTGATGGTGCCTTGATATCATACCAGTCTTTCTTTGCAAAAGGGTCGACGCTGATTACAAATTTATAAATTTCCAGTTACTAACTTATTACAACAGAAATCGAACTTTAGAATGCAGAGGAAATGGAATAAAACAATAGTTTACATCTTCTTCTTTCCTCCCTTCTTCCCCTTCGAAATCCTCTTGTTCTTACTGGAAGAATGCAACGAAAAGTTAGAAAACTGACCATTTCGTATAAAAAATTAAAATTAAAAAAACACGGATTGTTGAGAAACTAATGAGAGTGATGCAAATCTCACCCAACCGCCATGACTGCAGAGTTCGAAGGTTTGAACCGTTTCTGTTATCGCCGTCGAATGAAGGAATTTAGAGAAGAGGGTTAAAGGGACTGGCAGTGGAGATTATTTATATGCTGTATGGCTAGGGCTTGTGCTTGTGGCTTTAATCTGGGCCGTCGAATTTATGTATAACCAATGTTCTTAGTCTATTTTAACCCAATGCCGCCTACGATACGTATATCCATATCCAAAACTATTTTCGGACATCGGATATTCATATCCGATACGGACGGATATCAGATAATTATCTTATCCGTTAATGATAATATATCAAGAAATATAAATGAAAATTTCTAGTTTAACATAAATGTTTTTCAATTCCATTTAGTGTTTAAAATAAACATATATGATGAAATTAAATAGATTTGAGTAGCTAGTATACATTTAGTACATATAATATAAACCTTCGACTTAGTAAAACTATAAATAAAGGCTAATTTATTCGTACACCAACAATCTCTTAACATACACCATAAAGTAAAATAAACTATCATACATCAGAAATTACTTTACATACATCGTCTCTTTTACAATATTAGCCTTGTTTTATTCTACATCATCTTCCTTCTTTAAAACTTTAAACTTATTTATAGAAAATATGAAATTTATAGCACTAAAAAAAATAAGTTCAGTAAAATGAATTTCAAATTTTTGAATATATGGTAACCAATTTATAATGCTACAAAAAATACTTAATTTCAGCGGAAAAAAAAAACCTACTTCTAAATTAAATGATATTAAATTTGAGCACATTCTTTCAGAAGCTCCCGTAATTCTAATTTTAGGTTTCATGTTTAAAAACACATTTAGTTCTTCAATTATTATTTTTACAAAGATTTAGTCAATATCGTTAATTGCAATGTTTTAGTTTGATGGGTTATAATTAAAAAAGTAAGAATGCAATAAAGAAGAAGGGTGATTTAGTAATGTATTTTTTTTAGCAAAATAGTGGTGTACGTTAGGTAATTTTAGGTGTATGAATAGAATTTGCCATAAATAAATCTGATTTATTGTACTAAAATATATATAATTTTGAACATAATATTAAAAAAAATCAGACGGATAATTTTCGGATGCGGATATCTATGTATCCATATCCGCATTCCTCTTTTCGGATATCGGATATTTATTTGCTTTCCGGATACGAATGCGGACGGATTTCGAATTTTTCAGGTATCCATTGACATCCCTATTTTAACCCGAACAATCGTTGGGTTGCCCCATAAGTTATATAAAAAATCCATTAATTTGTTGGGTTGCCTCTTACCAATAGAAAATTACTCTTTCGAGCATGAACACTATTGATGCCCTGTAAACAACCCACGGCGGCACTACAGGTACCTTCAATGCACCAAACAATGTCACTATGTTGCGCATTTAGAATAGCCATAGTGTAACTACGTAACAGATAGAAGAAAAAAAGACTATTATAAAATAAACAAAGCGGAGAAGTCATTAGAGAAGGAGAGGAAGCAAAATTTGTTCAACGTAAATATATGCATACACATATATTGTTAACAAGCATTTGGGCAAGGCCATCAAGAGTGCATCAACATCATGGATCCCCCAGAATTAGCACGAAGAGGGCCATGTTGAAACACCCCACCTCCGTTAAGGTCACTCACAGAGGGAATGCCTTAACTTCGGTGGAGCATTATAGGTAAATGATGCAGATAAATTACAAGATAGACAAATAAAGCAGCGGAAAATAAAGTCATTTTATAAACAACTTAATTCAGTCGAACTTTTACAACAATTTCCTCAATCATACTTAATGTAATACATAGAACTTCTGTCTTGATTTAAAAACTTCCAAGAATAAAAGAAGCATAAAAACAATGATATTCCCTGATAAAGCATGAACCAGCCATAGCAGTGGAAGAGAGAGTACAAAGCGATACACCAACTAATCTTCAAGCTTGGAAAGAGAAAAGATCCAAGTTAGGCTGAGCTATTCCCTCCCTGACTACCTGGGGGGGTGGGGGAACATAAGAAAAGAGGCGAAATACAAACTAGGTCAGACATAAGTCTGGTAAGTCCAGTGATCTTTTAGCATGCAAATAAGATAAAGGATCATGACATGAATAAACCGAAAATAGGACAATACCATAAAAACAAGATAACTAAAGACAAGATAAGTGCAAGGTGAACTGAATGCGCTTCTACTTTTTCTCTGCTTCGCTACTACTTTGTTAATCTGATTTCTATATTTATCTCTGCACCACCTAACTAGTGTCCCAACTAGTAATCTATATAAAATGATAATCGTGATCCCAACCCCCGTAATTGTGGTAGCCTTCAGGTGTACATCTATCGTGAGGATTCCACCTTAATCAGCCTAATTGCCATGAACATGTTAGATGTACCCTTACTACCCTATCGATTGGCTCCCTAATTGTATTCATGTTCCATGTGTCTGTGTCAATCGGCCCTCTCTTGCGTGTAGATACCCTGTGTTGGTCCCACTATAAGGTGTATCAATCCTTATGATAGCGACCCGACACGATTCAAGATGCACAGTGTATAACTACTGGTACCCAGCGCCTGCTTTTTCCCACTCCGGAGCACGTGCACGCCCGTAAACCGTCAGAACCTACACTGACGTACCCCCTGCCGCTGCTTTGACCGCTTATAATCAGCCCAGTAATCGTGCTCCACCCTGCCTAATTCAGGGTACCGTGGTATATCCATGTGGATTACTGCTGAAATGGGTCCTCCTTACTAGGGTTTCCTATTGGTTAAGTTTGTGGGCCTATATTTACTAATATTACCCACAAACCCGATATGTACTTAACCCTCCCATCGATTCAAGCATTTTTAATAAACGGTTAAGTTTTGTGGGCCTATATGTACTAATATTACCCACCTACACGAGATGTACTTAACCCTCCCATTGATTCAAGCATGTTTATTTAATGGTTAAGTTTTGTGGGCCTATATTTACTAATATTACCCACCAACCCGATATGTACTTAACCCTTCCACTTATTCAAGCATGTTTATTTAATGGTTAAGTTTTGTGGGCTTATATTTACTAATATTACCCACCAACCCGATATATACTTAACTCTTCCACTGATTCAAGCATGTTTATTTAATGGTTAAGTTTAGTGGGCCTATATTTACTAATATTACCCACCAACCCGATATGTACTTAACCCTCCCGCACATTACACCATATTAGTTAAGTGTTGTCTGCTTATGTTAACTTAACACACTCATTCATCATGTCATGTTGGTTAAGCATTTCTTATTAACTTGACCCTCCTTACTTATCATGTTGGATCGGTTAAGTGTTTCCTATTAACTTAACCCCGTTCGTTCATCAAGTTATATTGGTCAAGTGTTTCTTGTTAACTTAACCCCACGTATTCATCTTGTTGTATTGGTTAAGTGTCATCAATCAATTCAAGTTAACTTAACCCACCTACGTGTCATGTTACTTTGGTTAAGTGTTGCCTTCTTGTGTTAATTTAACCCTACTACAAATCAAGTTATATTGGTTAAGTGTTGCCCTCTTATTTTAACGTAACCTTTCCATAAATCAAGTTATATTGGTTAAGTGTTTCTAAATTTACTTAATCTTGCTCACTTGTCTAATTAACATATTATAAATGTTAAGTGTTCTAAATTTACTTAACCTCGCCCACTTGTCTAATTAACATGTTATAACGGTTAAGTGTTCTAAATTTACTTAACTTCACACACTTATCTAATTAACATGTTATAACGGTTAAGTGTTCTAAATTTACTTAACCTCACCTACTTGTCTAATTAACATGTTATAACGGTTAAGTGTTCTAAATTTACTTAACCTCACTCACTTGTCTAATTAACATGTTATAACGGTTAAGTGTTCTAAATTTACTTAACCTCACCCATCAGTTTAATTAACATGTTGAATTGGTTAAGTGTTTCCTTAATGGACTTAACCCTACCAATCTTGACTTAGCTTTATTAAAGCACCAATCACTCACATTAGACAGGTATTGTTGTGGTCACTGGATGTGCTGGTCTGTTCCGGGTAGTTTTACACCACAACTCAGTCTAACCTCGGGTCCTTTTTGGGCTCAATGCACTAACCACCCACATTATACAGGTATTGTTGTGGTCACTGGATGTGTCGGTCGGTCCGGGGCAGTTTTACACCACAACTCAGTTTTAACCCGGGTTAGGCATATTCGTCTTTTCTAAATTTACATATTTCTTATTTATGACAAATTCCATATGTAAATTATTCCCAATTTAATTATGCCATAATTATCCTTTTAATTATGCTCACAATTAATGGTATACTAAATATACTATTTCATGAACCAATCTATGCCATGTAATTTTTTAAGTTTATCCTCCATATTTACATGTAAATTATAAATCAATTATTGTCATGGCCCACTTTCCTTCTAAATCACGTTCAAAATTTTAGGTATATAGATTATACCATTTTCATGCCACTTATCATGCTTATGTGTCAAACATGCCAATTACATGTTTTCCTCAACGTTACCCCCGTTGTACGTTCGCAAAATTACATAGAATGTTAGGCTCGATATTTTAGCCTAACTTATAAAACAAAAAGGAGAAAAGAGGAACTTTGCAACATTCCAACATCATACAAAAGTATGGATCTAACTACACATATGTCACATGGATTTGGCATAGAACAGTATACTTTTAACTATGAACTTACAAATTTGATCTATGCAACATGAACCGCATGCATATGAATTTACATAAAACTATACAAGTTAAACTTGGAATGTAGTGGTGAACTTGCAAATTAGATCTATCATAAAGGCATATGGATCTAACATATAAAGTTGTAGATCTAAACATATAAGATCGTAGATCTAAACATGTATGCATAATGGCTTTAAACAGTTAGGCATAAACGACATGACTTAGCCTAAAACTTGTATGTATCATAATATCATCAAACTTACATATGATAATTTTATTCCCAAATTCCTATACAATATCATAGGTTTACTCATCAATTTCCACATAACATGATTGGTTCGATAGACCACAATAGTTTATAGGCATATATGATAGAATTGACATGAATAAACATGAATCAGCATCACATACAACTTGATACAATTCTATTTTACAATTCATTACAAATCATGTCTTTAATTTATTCACATCTGAAAGATAACTACACTTACAATCAAAAGGAAAAACTTGATTTCAGGGATCTGTATTCTGAAACTGAATTGCTCGTCTTTGTGTAGATCGTTGAATTCTCTTAGTTGAATTAGATTAGTTTTGATTTGATTTTGATGTAGCTTCTATCTTGCCTTTGAGTTGAAAGAGATGACGACAATTCTAAGTTCACCATTGACGGCATGACGACTCAAGGAATATTTTTGTGTGGCTTAGGGTTTAGATTTAGGTTGCTTATATAGAAGTTTGATTTAATAGGAACCGTCAGATTAACCTAGAGCAAATCAAAGTCATTCAGACAAGATAGAATAGCCACATCAACCCTAATGACTCAGCAAGGAGTCCATCAGAACCAATTAGATGCCACATCTGCCTTAGAGCGAATCGGCCCACGGGTTGACAGCCAAATACCCTGAATCAACCCCTAGTCAACCGGCGGAGCTCGGGTCGACATCAAAAATGGGCCGGTTCGGTTATTCCCCCCTCCCGATTCGCTGTTTTGAACTTTTTTGCATATTTATTTATTTAATTTTTATATATATCTATATATATTTTTTTTCTCATATGCATACAAACTTCAAGGTTTAATAACTTCTTCATAAGGTATCCGTTTTATGCAAACCAAATGTCTATCTTGACCAAAATTTTGAGACGAACGTAATAGTGCAACCCATTTCACTTAATTCTTCTTCTAAAAATTAAGTGTTCTTGAATTTGTTAATTTTAATATTCTCAGAAAATTCGGGGTGTTACATTCTCCCCTTCTTAAAGGATTTCGTCCCCGAAATCTTCAAGTTAAGAAGAATGCATCTTAACATCCAATCATTCATCTACTCATCCATCATCCACAAGCATCTATTGTCCTTAAAAGACTTCTAATGCCATATGAACATATGCAGAGTGTGTGTATATGTCTCTTATCTAGTGCAAAATCAGGCGGTCTACTGATCCAGTTGACCTCCTTAATGCGAATCATGAGAGTGTCATGCGTCCAATATGTATGCAAATATCTATAATCATGTAAATACTATATTTGTGCATATTCACTCATCCATATGCAACATCCATATGATAACACATCAAGTTTCAATCCATATACAAATACATTCATATGCATATGCAATATGAAAGTGACTGAGCCGATCTAGTGCCTAATGTGTGTATATGCATCCACGAGCAACCACTAGCAAACACTTGCAGCCACTTGCAACCATCAATCATAACATGTCTCCAACACATGTTTTCATCTATTGGCTTCTACCTAAGGACCGAGGATAGGACCCAGAGGATATACTTAAAAGATAAAGACTAGCATGCAAATAAATATTACAGAAAAAGGAGGAATTAAGGATATACCCTCAAAAAGGGTATGATGCGCGTATCTAGTATTCAGTCTTATAAGTCGCATCTTCTTTGAGCTTCACTCCACTGTACCTTAACTAATTTAACTTCACGATTGTGAAGCTTCTTGACCTCCATTTCCAAAACCCACTAGTAAAGATAGGACCTTGATCATTTACTATGCTAGAGGGTATCCAATGTTGTCGAACTATCTTTCCAAGATAAACAAAAGTTAACCATGATACCAAGTGTATATACTAAGATGATTAAAGGTCTCTCTTCTACTTAGCTTATCCCTCATGTCACAAATCTGAGGGTCGATATCTCTCACGCAAACCATCCTAGTTGAACTTGGCATCCCTCAAGTACAAGCCCCAAAGGCCTAAACCAATATCAGACAAGCACCCAAGGAATACCTCCTCCGAATTTGGACGATTTATGTGAGATGATACTAGTAAAACAACCAAACAATTGAGCACTTAACCGACTCTGGCTATCCTCGCCAATCCTGCTCCAAAACCATCGTTGATCGCATAACTGACTTTGCATTGTCAACTAGATATATGTGGAAGTCTATCTCGAGTTTTTTGGGGGAAAACTCCTAACCTTAATCAAAAAAACATCTACATACTCATGGACTACTCTAACGGATCGAAAATCGTCGATAAATACATAAAGTGATTCTAGGTAGCTAAGACAAACTGATCCCTTAGGTTCACACGAAATTTCGAGGGTATTCCTGAGGCAAGTCGAAAGTCTAACTATCCTCCTTTCGCAATTACTAGCTAACTAATCCATGCCTAGAATCAACCCATAGCCCATGAAACCAAAAACATAAGTATCTCAAATCCTTACAAACCAAAGATAAATGAGCCGAACCACAAATTGGACGTGAGACAATAATGGGATCCTCTACTATACAAGCTCTAGGGTGCAGAGACTCAACTATGGAAGCAGGTATAAACGAATGCGAAACGCAAAAATCAAAAAGAGTACTAGCAGGATGATCAAGAAGAAAAACTAAACTTTTCAACAGAAACCTTACTACCTCTCTCTCAGGTATGCTGGTGGTGAGAGCATGCACTTGCCTTCCGGAAAATCCTGTCTTTTGTTCTTGCACTTGCCCTTAATTATACGACCCGTTATACCAAAATAAAGATACTTCCTCTTGTTTTAGGTTTTACTATTCTTTCCTCCTCTCCTTTGTGAACCAAGTCCATATCCATGAGTTCTTCATCCTTGTGTTGTGCTCCTTAGCCAAACTCCCTCATTCTCATCTTTTCTATCCTTGTGTAACTTGTTGACAGGTCTCTCGAAAGCTGCCTCCATCGCACGGAGAATCCTACAAAGCTCGAAAGAAAATTAGCCGCAGGCGAAACTACTACGCTATAGATGGAAGTTGGGAACTTGTTTGCCCTTTGACAAGTGTCGTAGTCTCGTCGAGCCTACGGAACCATGCCGCGATGAGGTTACCTCCCAGAAAGCCAGAAGCCCCAGAGACTCAAAAAAGAAGGAAACAAGGATTCAAACAGAGGATCAAAAGATAGTCCATATGGCTTTGGGGAATACGCCATTAAAACAAAACTTTTCTTTTGAAAATGCTTCTTTTAAAACCATTTTGAAAATAATTTTCCAAATCTTTTATCTGATCCGGTAACCTTCAGCTTTGATACCAAGTGAAACACCTCACCTCCGCTAAGGTCACGCACAGAGGGAATGCCTTAACTTCGGCGGAGCATTATAGGTAAAAGATGCAGATAAATTACAAGATAGACAAATAAAGCAACGGAAAATAAAGTCATTTTATAAACAACTTAATTCAGTCAAGCTTTTACAACAATTTCCTCAATCATACTTAAATGTAATACATAGAACTTCTGTCTTGATTTAAAAACTTCCAAGAATAAAAGAAGCATAAAAATAATGATATTCCCCGATAAAGCATGAACCAGCCATAGCAATGGAAGAGAGAGAGAGTCCAAAGCGATACACCAACTAATCTTCAAGCTTGGAAAGAGAAGAGGTCCAAGTTAGGCTGAGTTATTCCCTCCCTGACTACCTGGGGGGGAAGGGAAGAAAAGAGGCGAAAAACAAACTAGGTCAGACATAAGTCTGGTAAGTCCAGTGATCTTTCAGCATGCAAACAAGATAAAGGATCATGATATGAATAAACCGAAAATAGGACAATACCATAAAAACAAGGTAACTAAAGACAAGATAAGTGCAAGGTGAACTGAATGCGCTTCTACTTTTTCTCTGCTTCGCTACTACTCTGTTAATCTGATTTCTATATTTATCTCTGCACCACCTAACTAGTGTCCCAACTAGTAGTCTGTATAAAATGATAATCGTGATCCCAACCCCCGTAATTGTGGTAGCCTTCAGGTGTACATCTATCATGAGGATTCCACCTCAATCAGCCTAATTGCCATGAACATGTTAGATGTACCCTTACTACCCTATCGATCGACTCCCTACTTGTATTCATGTTCCATGTGTCTGTGTCAATCGGTCCTCTCTTGCGTGTAGATACCCAGTACTGGTCCCACCATAAGGTGTATCAAACCTTATGATATCGACCCGACACGATTCAAGATGCACAGTGTATGACTACTGGTACCCAGTGCCTGCTTTTTCCCACTCGGGAGTACGTGCATGCCCGTAAACCGTCGGAACCTACACTGACGTACCCCCTGCCGCTGCTTTGACCGCTTATAATCAACCCAGTAATCGTGCTCCACCCTGCCTAGTTCAGGGTACCGTGATACATCCATGTGGGTTACTGCTGAAATGGGTACCCGTTACTAGGGTTTCCTATTAGTTAAGTTTGTTGGCCTATATTTACTAATATTACCCACCAATCCGATATGTACTTAACCCTCCCATCGATTCAAGCATTTTTAATAAACGGTTAAGTTTTGTGGGCCTATATGTACTAATATTACCCACCTACACGAGATGTACTTAACCCTCCCTTCGATTCAAGCATGTTTATTTAATGGTCAAGTTTTGTGGACCTATATTTACTAATATTCCCACCAACCCGATATGTACTTAACCCTTCCACTGATTCAAGCATGTTTATTTAATGGTTAAGTTTTGTGGGCCTATATTTACTAATATTACCCACCAACCCGATATGTACTTAGCCCTTCCACTGATTCAAGCATGTTTATTTAATGGTTAAGTTTTGCAGGCCTATATTTACTAATATTACCCACCAACCCGATATGTACATAACCCTTCCACTGATTCAAGCATGTTTATTTAATGGTTAAGTTTTGTGGGCCTATATTTACTAATATTACCCACCAACCCGATATGTACTTAACTCTCCCGCACATTACGCCATATTAGTTAAGTGTTGTCCGCTCATGTTAACTTAACCCACTCATTCATCATGTCATGTTAGTTAAGCATTTCTTATTAACTTGACCCTCCTTACTTATCATGTTGGATCGGTTAAGTGTTTCCTATTAACTTAACCCCGTTCGTTCATCAAGCTATATTGGTCAAGTGTTTCTTGTTAACTTAACCCCACGTATTCATCTTGTTGTATTGGTTAAGTGTCATCAATCAATTCAAGTTAACTTAACCCACCTACGTGTCATGTTACTTTGGTTAAGTGTTGCCTTCTTGTGTTAAATTAACCCTACTACAAATCAAGTTATATTGGTTAAGTGTTGCCCTCCTATTTTAACTTAACCTTTCCATAAATTAAGTTATATCGGTTAAGTGTTTCTAAATTTACTTAACCTCGCCCACTTGTCTAATTAACATGTTATAAAGGTTAAGTGTTCTAAATTTACTTAAACTCACCCACTTGTCTAATTAACATGTTATAACGGTTAAGTGTTCTTAATTTACTTAACCTCACCCACTTGTCTACTTAACATGTTATAACGGTTAAGTGTTCTAAATTTACTTAACCTCACCCATCAGTTTAGTTAACATGTTGAATTGGTTAAGTGTTTCCTTAATTGACTTAACCCTACCAATCTTGACTTAGCTTTATTAAAGCACCAACCACTCACATTAGACAGGTATTGTTGTGGTCACTGGATGTGCCGGTCGGTTCCGAGTAGTTTTACACCACAACTCAGTCTAACATCGGGTCCTTTTTGGGCTCAATGCACTAACCACCCACATTAGACAGGTATTGTTGTGGTCACTGGATGTGCCGGTCGGTTCCGGGCAGTTTTACACCACAACTCAGTCTAACATCGGGTTAGGCATATTTGTCATTTCTAAATTTACATATTTCTTATTTATGACAAATTCCATATGTAAATTATTCCCAATTTAATTATGCCATAATTATCCTTTTAATTATGCTCACAATTAATGGTATACTAAATATACCATTTTATGAACCAATCTATGCCATGCAATTTTTCATGTTTATCCTACATATTTACATGTAAACTATAAATCAATTATTGTCATGGCCCACTTTCCTTCTAAATCACGTTCAAAATTTTAGGTATATAGATTATACCATTTTCATGCCACTTATCATGCTTATGTGTCAAACATGCCAATTACATGTAATTTCATATATTTTCCCCAACGTTACCCCCGTTGTACGTTCGCAAAATTACATAGAATGTTAGGCTCGATATTTTAGCCTAACTTATAAAACAAAAAGGGGAAAAGAAGAACTTTGCAACATTCCAACCTCATACAAAGTATGGATCTAACTACGCATATGTCACATGGATTTGGCATAGAACAATATACTTTTAACTATGAACTTGCAATTTGATCTATGCAACATGAACCAGAAGCATATGAATTTACATAAAACTATACAAGTTAAACTTGGCATGTAGTGGTGAACTTGCAAATTAGATCTATCACAAAGGCATATGGATCTAACATATAAAGTTGTAGATCTAAACATATAAGATCGTATATCTAAACATGTATGCATAATGGCTTTAAACAATTAGGCATAAACGACATGACTTAGCCTAAAACTTGTATGTATCATAATATCACCAAACTTACATATGATAATTTCATTCCCAAATTCCTATACAACATCATAGGTTTACTCACCAGTTTCCACATAACATGATAGGTTCAATAGACCACAATAGTTCATAGGCATATATGATAGAATAGACATGAATAAACATGAATCGACATCACATACAACTTGATACAATTCTATTTTACAATTCATTACAAATCATGTCTTTAATTTATTAACATCTGAAAGATAACTACACTTACAATCAAAAGGAAAAACTTGATTTCAGGGATCTGTATTCTGAAACTGAATTGCTTGCCTTCGATGTAGACCGTTGAATTCTCTTAGTTGAATTAGATTATTTTTGATTTGATTTTGATGTAGCTTCTATCTTGCCTTTGAGTTTAAAGAGATGACGACAATTCTAGGTTCACCATTAATGGCATGACGGTTCTAGGAATATTTTTTGTGGCTTAGAGTTTAAATTTAGGTTGCTTATATAGAAGTTTGATTTAATAGGAACTATCAGATTAACCTAGAGCAAATCAAAGCCATTCAGACAAGATAGAATAGCCACATCAGCCCTAATGACTCAGCAAGGAGTCCATCAGAACCAATCAGATGCCACATCTGCCTTAGAGCGAATCGGCCCACGGGTTAACAGCCAAACACCCTGAATCAACCCCTAGTCGACCCAGCAAGGCTCGGGTCGACCTCAAAAATGGGCCGGGTCGGTTATTCCCCCTCCCGATTTACTGTTTTGAACTTTTTTGCATATTTATTTATTTAATTTTTATATATATATATATATTTCTCATATGCATACAAACTTCAAGGCTTAATAACTTCTTCATAAGGTATCTATTTTATGCAAACCAAATGTCTATCTTGACCAAAATTTTGAGACGAACGTAATAGCGCAACCCATTTCAGTTAATTCTTCTTCTAAAAATTAAGTGTTCTTGAATTTGTTAATTTTAATATTCTCAGAAAATTCGGGGTGTTACACTTGTAATCTCAAATTAGGTACTGGCGACCCGGGTGCTTAATACCAAGGCCATTAGGCATTAGGCCATCTTCGTTCGACTCGATAAACAAGCGGATCGATTAATAAATGGTTCGATTCGAACCCACAATTTATTTTGTAAGAAGAAGACTAATATGCAAACCCGTGGGATCGACTGACTTCTGGTTCGATCGGGAGGAATTGAACCTGCTCATGCATGAGATATTCTCCTGAAGACTTGTTCTTATTCCTGCTTGACCGCTTCCAACCACCCACGAATATTAGAATAGTTGCCACCTAACACTTCATGGATAGAGCATACGAAAAGAATGCTTCTCCGTATTTTCCTATAGATTGGGAATGCGCGACACGTGTTCTGGCCAATCTGAGAACTGTAACATCTATAAATAGACCTTCTGGATTCTAAAGAAAGGACTTTTGGGTGAATCTCTTATCACACCATTGTTGTGACAAAACTTTGTAATAGAATACTCTATAATAAGAGATTATAAATTGGATGTAGGCTCGTTAACGCTGAACCACTAAAAATTTGTGTGTGACTGCATCTCTCTTTATTTCCCATTTATTTATCTTCATTTTTATTCTTTACATTTTCATCTCTTGGGCGTTGTACCAAATTTTGGTGTCAACACTATTGGTGCTTTCACTGAGAAGTGATATTCTCAACATTTGAAGGATTTTGGTCTACTTTTGGATTGCCAAGTCCGAGACGAAATCCCAAGTCCCTTCAACATCATTGAATCATCGCTTCCAAAGCTTCAGCACGTGCTTCTGGAAAGCAACAGCATCAGGCTTCAGCACCTGTAGAGACGGCCGGTGGGTCGGTCAATCCACGATCAACTTCAAACCAACCAGCACTGCCACTTGCGTCAGACCAAGCTCCATCCTCGGCGTTTGCTACCCGCGATGACTTTGTGACTGTGTTGACTCAACTTCAAGAGACGATGGCGGCACTAGACACTCAGGCAAGGGAGAATGCTGCAATGTGGAAGGACATGAGTCGTATGACGAGACAATAGGAAGAATTCAGAAAGCAGCAATCTTCCCTTCATTTGCAGAACCAAAACTCAAAAGGCTATAGCGGGGATCGACCCCAACCACGATGCAAGCTCGAAAGATCGAAAAATGTGCAACAACTATAATTGGAAGGGTGTGCAATCCAACTAGACATGCCCGATCAAAACCGAGATGAACTAGTTGAACCGGGAGACGTTGATCCCTTGGCCCAGCAAAATCAAAGTACTTCTCCTACAGCCCACCGCAATACCACTCAAATGACCCAAGCTCCTGTTCTTCCTCACGAGTGTCCTGTGAATGTCTGAGACAATCGGGGTCCAGGAGGTTCTACCCGGACGGTGACTTGGGAAACTTCGCCCGAAGTGGGAGCAGGAGGATTCAAAGAAAAAGGGTGACTTGGGCAACTTCTCCCGACTTGGGCAACCCGCACTAGCCGACATTTCCCTCGAAATGCGCTGCCAATGTCTGACCAGCACGGGACGGTTGTCAAAGAAAAAGGGTTTGAAACTATGAACTACCAAAGAACCTGTAGTATATCTCACAATGCATGGAATAAAATATAATAATAACATAACTTGACATAAAAGTAAAAACAGGCGAGACAATGCATAAGCTGAAAACTAAACCATCATAGCAGCGGAATCCAAAATACAGCTTATGATCCAAAACATTATTACAACTTCAAAATACTATCTCTAAAAAGGAAATAGACAGGGTACATTACTAATGCCCAAAGCAGTAACCAGCAACAACACAGGGAGAATATTTGTATATAGTACGTGGAAGCCTCCTGCTCGTCTTCGGACAGCTACTCGTGCATGACCACCTAACCTGTCTCTAGTCTGCTCGTTTAGGAGCACCCAGAGTAATAAGAAGAGACATAAAACTCTGGGTCAGACAAAAGTCTGGTATGAGCGATAACAGCAAAATAAAGCAATAATAGATATAAATAATTATACTTGTACCTGGACCTGCAACCAAAGAGTTAGCACAATAAGATGTACAGTACTCTAAGGTAACACTAACATAAAGTGTAAAATGGGAGTGTGCATGTCATGGTGATAACAAACATCAAACATAGCAATCATCCTCACATCTCTCACTCAATGCGTAAAGCATACAATATCCACCACTTTAATCACCAAATCCTTTACTATGACCACTTTGCCCTTGGAAGTCTTAATGACCCATTGCGCTGGTCCATGGCCACTAATCCTTTGCTACGATCACTTTGCCCTTGGGAGTCCTAATGGTCCCATTGCACTGATCCATAGCCATGTTACGATCACTTTGCCCTTGGCAGTCTTAATGACCCCATTACGCTAATCCATAGCCATTAATCCGTCTCTCAATGGTGAACCAAAGTTATAGATATCGATAATCCCTTTGCACGCGTCCCGCAACAAAGCCCAATCATGAAGTTAAATCGTTGGTTCCCATCTGGATCCTGAGTTCTAACTTCTTATTTGAACTACCTTTGCATCTCGGGTTTTTGGTCTTCTTCCAGTTTGGTTCGAATGTGCATAGTGCTCCAGTCATCATCGGTTTGATTCGTGACGCTCTACCGAGGTCGGATCGGTTCATGATGTCCTTCCCTTGGCAGTTCGGTTTGTGATGCCTCCTCCAGAGCACCGGGCCGATTCGGCTCATAGCTCCAACCTCCAGTTCGGGCCGGGCTCCTTAGCTCAAGCGGGTCGGTTCGGAATGAACATCCGGGTCGGGTCGGGGTCTTCAAGTGTGAGCGGATCGGTTCGTGAGCTTCTGGGAGTCGGTCCATGCCATCTCCATCGGTTCAGGGTGATGAGTCACGAGCTACTCGTGGCGTCTATGTCACGAACAGGTCGGTTCGTGGGGTTTAGCACAAGCCGGGGGGTGATCCGATCTAGTCCCATTTCCTGCACTTTTCCAACAAGCTTGTTTTGTCCATTTTCGCCATATGACGGTGTTTTCAACCATTCTAACTTCACTAAACAATCATAAAATATTCCAAACAACAGTAACAACATATGGGTTCAATCAAAAAGGTCAAAACATTAAGCATATAGGTTGTTTTAGATCAAACATACACAAAATCCATGATTTTCCCGTTAATCCCCTTAACCATGTTTAACTATAGGATTAGCAAACTTAATCCAAATTTACCCAAATTTTTATCAGTGCCATAAAATAGTATTTTAGAATTTTCACATATTTTTCTAGATTTTATGATGCATAATTTCGCTAATTATCACTAATCACCCATAATTAGCCGTAATTAGTGAATAAAAGTGCAAATCACTCACCTTAGCCACAATTAAATTATAGATCTAAAAACTCCACTGATTTGGGTCGAATCCCAATGCAACGCAGCAGCTCTATCTTGATTTCTATGCTAATCCGCCTTAATTTGATGTAGATTTGGCTAGTATGTGATTAGAAAGTGATTAGGGATGAATTTAGAAGGTGAAGGCCATTACTAGGGTTAGAGGAAGGTAAGTGGCGACTGAAAAAAAGAAAAGAAAATGAATCATCCTCTAACTCTTTTCATCCCTCCCATAACCCTAATCCGGAAATGGGTTATGGGCCTAACCACTAATCACCTAAATAAGCCTGGTTAAACTGTTTTTCCATCTTCAAACCTTATTTTAGCCATATCTCCCAAACGGTAAGTCCGTTTGATTATTGTGACCGCTCTTATACAGAAAGGTAAACCATCATCCAAATCCAATGGAAGTGGTTTTAGGTCAAAACTTCTTACCAATCATAAGTTATAGGCGAAACAAGTTTGCTAGAGGTAAAACGGTCATTTAAAATTCGATAAAAATCATGAACATGGGAAATGACCCCAATAGCCGTTTCCCAAGGTCACATGACCATACGATTTCATATGAGAATGAAATAAATATTCTACGATCCTGCGATGCGTAGAATGCGGGTCGTTACAATGGACTCAATAATTTATATCCTATTCAAGATGAATTTACCCATCCCGTTCCTATGCTGGATCTACACGTGCATCTCATCTATTCATTATTCTTTATCGCTTAATGGCACGATTTTTGGATTCTTTAAATCTGGGAAAGGATTAAGGCAGGGAGACCCTATATCTCCATACATTTTTGTGTGTGTCATGGAACTCTTTTCAATTCTCTCTAGATCGGCTGTATTAGTAAAGCAAATAGATTACCATCCACAATGTAGAAGGTCAAACATTGTTTCTTTACTATTTGTTGACGATCTCCTTCTTTTTCTAAGCCTAACAGTAAATCAATTATGGGTATTATTAGTGTTCTCAATGCTTTTAGCGAGTTAACTGGATTGAATATAAATAGAAGTACATCAAAGATATGGATTAGGGTCTCTCAAATCATGCTACATACACCATTTATAAACTTTCGGGTTTATCCCCTTTCTTGATAATGAGTGTTACCTTGGTATTCCTTTATGTGCTAGAAGGTTGACATTTGCGCTCTGCCTACCTCTTTTTGAAAGCATAATTTCAACATTGTCGAGCTGGCCCGCGTCCAAGTTTTCAATGGCAGGAAGACTTATTATAGTGAAAGCGGTTGCATTGTCTATGTGTATTTACTATGATAAACTCTTCATATTGCCATGCAAGCTCATTGGTATGATTAATTTAGCTTTGAATCACTTCCTGTGGCATGGTAATCCATATTCAAAAAAATGATACCAGTCTCTTTTAATAGAGTGTCATGTCCTTATGTTAATGGTGGATTGGGTATTATTAACTTGAAAGTTTGGAATTGTGCTGCCATTTCATCTAAAATTGATAAACTTGTTAATTTTGACAACAATTTGTGGTTGTCATGGTGTAAGAATAACTTGATTAAAGAATATCATTTTTGGACAATGGATTCTCCGACGGATTGTAGTTGGACGTGGAGAAACTTGTTGAAGCATAGGACTTTGCTTCTTCCTTTCTTTCGCAGTGGTTATAAATTCAGTAATCACACTTTTTTCTGGTTTGACTCATGGTCCTCTAATGGTATTATTCTTGCCGATAAAGTTGACAACAATGTGAGGTTCATGACAGGTATTAATAATGGTGCCTCTCTGGGTAGTGTTTGTGTGGATGGTAGACTTTCTCTACCGAACTGTAGCTCCACTGTGGTGAATAGTATTTGGCGTAGACTCAAGAGTGTGCCACTTCCTGATGCTTGTTGCCATGCATTATGGAATGGGAGTGCTCATTCAATTCGTGGTGTGTATGACTGCATGGTGGTTGGAAATGTTAATGAGTATTTCCCATGGCATAATTGGATATGGATATCTAATCAAGTTCTGAAGTTCAACCTTTTTCTTTGGAGATTTCTTAATAACGATATTCTAACTAGGACGAGGTTCATAGACTATGGTTTTATTGATGTTGATTCTTGCGTGTTCTATTTATCTTATGCTGAAACTATACCACACTTGTTTTTTTGAGTGTGTTTACACGCATGAAATTTGGTCTTGTGTCCTTCATCATCTAGGTCTGCATGTTCCTACGATGAATTCTGCTGAAGAATGGTACATAATTTTCAAGTCTACAAGGTGGAAGAGTATTAGTAGTTCATTACTTTTGCGAGCATTTAAGAAGTCTTTAGACTTGTTGTGGATGGAGTGGAACAATAGAGTGTTTAATGGGATTGTCCCCTAAACATGTATTGGTCTGATCTATTATAACTTCTGTATGATGTATTATTTGCTTCTGGTTGTACTTTTGATTGTGTATTCTTGTTAAGGTTTTAATAAAGATGTTTGGGGCCATTCAACCCTGCTTGCTATTTGTTAATCCCTAAAAAACCATACACACATTGGGCAGAGGGGTATAAGGCGGGACCCACCAGCGTCGGCCGTACATAACACAACCGCACTAAGCAGGATCTAAATATCAAGCCCAATGCAGGTCAAGTCTATCAGTGCGACCGGGCCATGAGAAGCGCGACTCGACAAAAATGAAGGCTGCACATTAAGAGAACCGCTCAGGCGCTAAAATAAGACAGGTCACCCGCTTTGCACGAGTTAAAGCAACCTCGTAGTATAACCATAAAGCCAAGCGGCACCATGCAAAGGCAACAAGAGGACGAGCGTCCTTGGTTCAAGAAGGGCGATCGCGTAAGGAACAAGGGAGGATCGATCTCAGCTCCACACTCCGCTCTTACGAAATCTCCCAAAGCATCCGCGCCCGCACTTAAGGACCCGCTCAGCTATTCGAGACACTCAGCAAGTCGTCCGCGCATAACACTGAATATGATATAGACAGCTGGCCACAGCTTTCCAGTGGCATGGTTGTAATTAGCAGAATGAACGACCCACGGTCTGGATAAACATATTCCAGATCATTTACCAAGAGGAGTTCACCTATAAATACACGATGGCTACCCACGTTTAAAGGGGGGCTTTTTGGAAAAACCACGAAGTGCGGCTAAACTTCAAACTCAACCCCAGATCTGGTTATGGCGTCAAGTACCATGTTAGAGTGAAGGCATCTTCTCTCTCAATCATTCATCCATCCTTCTTTTCGTCAAACTCTATTATTCTCCTGTATAATTCTCTAGATCAAAACATATAAACGAGGGCATATTGAGTAGATATAAAGATGTATGAGGTCAGAGAATTGATGTACTTTGTAATTCTCATTATAAGATAGGAAATCGCCTTCACAGTGGACGTAGGCCTCATTAATGGATGAACCACTCTAAATCTCGTCTCTACTTTACTTTTTCTCGCATTTTTTTTACTGTTTATTGCTAACCGGACATGGTTCCATTTATTTCTTACCGAATTGGTGAGGTACAGTTTAGTATTTTGGGTGTTTAGACCATTTTTGGTGTAAACATTTTGGCACCCACCATGGGGCTGTGTTTTGCCTTTTTCCGTTTCAGATCTGACAAGATTTTCTGAGAGACACCATGCTTACAATCATGAGCATGCTAAGGAGAACCGTGTAACACCCCGTGTATTCTATAACAGTGAAATTCACAAATTAAAGTATAATTAATTTCAAATCAAAGAATTAAGGGAAACGGGATATGCCATTGCGTTCGTCTCGGAATTCTGCTTGGGATAGAGTCTGAGTTTGCGTAAAACGGACTCCGTATGAAGAAGATATGGCCTCCGGAAGTTTTAGAATTCAGTTTAAAATTCAAACAGACAGAAACAGCTCAGAAATCAGATTCGAATTTCAAAAATTGGGCCGGATTGGCTAGGGCGGGAATTTTCCCGCCCAACGCACCCAGGTCGACTGGGTAGTCGACCTGGGCTACCCAGATCGACTGGGTAGTCGACCTGGGGCACCCAGGTCGACTATATAGTCGACCTGGGAGTCGACTGGGGGTTCGACCTGGCCCCTGAGCCAGGTCGAACCCAGCTCCCCTGGATGGCCTAGTCTGTGTTTGGCCGAATTTCTGAGCCTTGCCTTGTCACTAGGGTTAGGTGTCAGCTCCTGATTGGTCTCTCCTTCAAATGAATGACTAATATTAATCCAAGCTCCATCGACGGTCCTATTCGATTCACAAACTCTATAAAAAGGGCCTAAGACTCCACCTAATTCATACAAACAAAAATAAGAATGAGATCGTCATGCTGCTGAGGAAGGACTAGACATAGCCATCAAAATTGAGAGACGATTAGGAGACAATTCAAAAGCTTAAAGCAACGACAACTAAATCAAAACAACGCCTACAACAAAGGATAACATCTCCAAATTCAGAATTCAGATTCCTGAATTGAAGATTCGTCATACGTTGTAAGTAGAGTGCTATTCCGATGTGAATGAACAATTGAGTTTTGATTTATGTAAAATGAGAAATGGAATTGTACTTAATTTAATTCATGATTGTATGTTGCTATGATTCTAATTCTGAATCGATTTGGGATATTGTGGTGTAACGATGTTAGGCCTATTGGATATTTGCAAGTATATGATTCATGTTAACGACTATATGTTGTGGTAGTTTATTTGAGATTCATGCAAGTATATGATTCACTATTATGCCAATATGATGTACATACTTTTATGATCACTTTTAGTGTGTAATTGGATTCAACTAAGTATTATGGTTTATATGAATTTATGTTGGAATTGGCATCGTGATTCAAGTGTAAAACCATACTTTTGAATTAGAGACAAAAGTAAGCATCTTTATGAACATGACTAAACTATGTTTGGTGTTATGCCTAGTTGAAAACATGTTTTAAGCCTATGTTGTTATCAAAATCATATGATGATATATGTGACACATAATTAAGTTAGGTTTGCATTCCAATTGCAAGTTTACATGAATAGATTAAAAACCATGATTCATGTTTAGGTATGTTTATGCCATGATTATATGAATAGAATGGTTCATGTTTAGGTATGTTTATGCCATGATTATATGAATAGAATGGTTCATGTTTAGGTATGTTTATGCCATGATTATATGCTATTACAATGCAAGTTCACATGTGCCTAATTCATGTTAATTAGATCGTTATGTTGCAAGTTCATGCGTTCACACTCCCCTTTTTATGTTACTTATAATATATAAACACCATGTTCTAAGCCTCCCCTTTTTCACGTGGCTAAGTTGGGTTTAAATGTTAAACCCAACATATGTTATATTTTAGCGAACGTATAAAATGGGGGTAATGACGTTTGGGTTAAAATATAAAACATATGCGTTGGCATGTTTGACGCATGCCAACGACCTTGAGAAACAATTAAGTGGTATAAATTAATTTTACCCAATAAAGATGAATTTGAATAATGGGCCGCAAATATTTACATATAAAAAGGAAAGAGACAAAATATGTAAATTTAGAAAATACGAGGTGTTTAACCCGAGGTTGGATTGAGTTGTGATGTAAACCTGCCCGGAACTGCCCGGCTGTCCAGTAGTCACAACGATACCTATCCAATGTGGGTGGTTAAACACGGAGCCCAATAAAGACCTGAGGTTAGACTGAGTTGTGGCGTAAGACTGCCCGGACCCAACCGGCAACAGGCAGCCACAACAATATCTGTCTAATGTGAGAGGTCGAGGCTTTAATAAGACAATTAAGGCTGGGTCAGGATTGATAGGATTAAGTAAATTGAATTAATACTTAACCAAATGGAACATGCTAAACTATACAGACTGATTGGGGGTTAGGTTTACAAAACACTTAACCAACTTAGCATGTTGGCTAGAAATAGAAAACCTAGTAGCGGGGGACCCTTTTCAGCAGTAACCCTACAAGGTGTATCAGGATACCCTGAACTAGGCAGGGTGGGGCACGATTACTGGGCTGACTGTAAGAGGTCAAAATCGACGGCGGTGGTGCAACAGTGTAGGTTCTAATGGGGTGCGGGCGTGCACACACTCCGGCGCAGAAAAATAAGGCACTGGGCACCAGTAGCATACCTGTGCATTCTAGGATTGTGTCGGGCCGCCACCATGGGACTTGATACACCCCATGGTGGGACCAGCATAGGTAACTACAACAACGGGGGCCGTAAGACACATGTAACTATGCGAGTAGGAGCCGATCATTAGAAACGAATCACTTCACCCTGATTATGGGGTGCCTATTGGGAACTAGTTTATATGGGTACAGAGATTAATATGGGGTACGATAAGTACATTCGACTCTAGACAACTTAACCTAGGTTATAGTGCTTTCCCATTTCCAGTTTATACTTATCATGCCCAGTTCTTTATTCATAGACTGAATAGTCCTAGACTTACTCAGGCTTTATGTCTGACTCTAGTTTTCTTTCGTCTTCTTTTCTTTCGTTTCCCCCCGCAGGTCCACAGGGAGGGAATACCGCAGCTTGACCAGTTTTCACATCCAGCTTGAAGAAAAAGAATGTATTGCTTGGATCTTTTTCGTTTTGGACTATGGCTTTGGACAGCAATTATGGGACTTATGCAGTTTACTTATGTTTTTATGCTTCTTTAAATAATGGAATCAAGACAGTTGTGAAGATGTTATGTTTTTGGAAGTATTGTAAGACAATTATGACATGGTTTGTGTAACACGTATTTTATTAAAATAAAAAGATTGCTATTGTTTTCCACTGTTCAAAAATATGTGTATTTATATCTGTCTTGTGTATCTGTGACTTATACTTATAAACCTCCACCAAAATTAGGGCATTCCCTTTGAGAGTGACCCTAACGGAGGTGGGGTGTTTCAAACCGTCAATGAAGCCAACAACCCCAGCAGTGGCACCAACACCGTCATGCCACTGGATGGAGACTCCGATGAAGGGGAGCTACCAGAAATCAAAGAGATTGTAACCAGGGAAAAGTTGGAGGAAGCGGTGACAGGATTAACGAGTCAGATAACTATCGCAAGCAACGAGATGATGAAGAAGCTCGAGTCGATACTCACTATCCAAGCCGCTACCACAAAAGCTGCTCTAAGCGCCACTTGTTCCTCGCTGACTCGGATGAATCACGGATCAGAAACAGAATTCCCCGCTTCACACTCAAGACAACGGGATTCCATTCCAAGAGTTGCGCATCGCACCAATCCGAACTACGAGGGGGCAAAGCACTTGCGAACGATTATTTGATGATGCAATCGCAGAGTGGGAAGACAGTCCTGATGCCATCAAGACGTCCCTGCCGGAAGGATGCCCATATTCCTTATCCCCATTCCACGAAGGCGCATCTAGATCGAGGGTTGATGGTGAAAAAGGTGGTCAACTCATGGATCCGACCAACAAGTGAGAGTACATCTCAGGAATGGTGCAAGCAATTGTGGAAGAAATCCTGAGGAGGAAAGATGACCAGAAAGAATGGGAATCTTTCCCAGCTAAAACCCCACTCACCGAAAGGATTAAGAAAGCTGTATACAGATGAAGGTTCGAATCTCCATCGTTGCAGCCTTACGACGGGACAACTGACCCTGATATATTTCTGTGTAAATATGACCAGTACATGAATGGAGCATGCGCTACTGACGAAATCAAATGCTTATATTTTCCAATTTACCTAGAAGGAGTGGCTTATCTTTGGTTCACAAAGATGCCACCGCGGTCTGTGGACAATTTCGTGACGTTGGCTAGGCTATTCAATCAGCAGTTCAGATCCCAGGCGTTAGAAGCTCAGGATGCTACGGAGCTAAACGGACTACAGCAAAGACTAGGAGAGCCCATCAGAGTTTTCTCACTTACTTTGATGTTGCATTGGCTAAAGTCAAGGATCCCGAACCCAGCATGATCTTAATGGCTCTCAAAAAGGGCATATGTAGGAAAACCAAGTTAGGACGATGGATCAAGAAAAAGAAACCAAGTGTACTCGAACAGTTACTTAGCAAAGCCGAAAAATATGCAAGTACTGAAGAGAGAAATGCACATGCAGAGAAGAATGGAAAGGTCCAAGGCAACTCGGATAATCAAAAAAGGAGCAGCAAAGAAGAAGACGATTAGCAAGGAAGAAGCTACGCTTTTTCAAGAACTCTGAATTCACCCCCCTTAACGATTCCGTGGGAAATATTCATGGCAACTAGAGGCACCGAAAGATATCCAGTCTCGAAACAAAGACCCGTCAGAAATGCCGCCATGAAGTCAGGAAAAATTTGTTATTTCCACAAACAGTCGGGGCACGATACTGATGAATGCAAGCACTTAAAATCGGTAATCGAGGGGTTGATCAGGAAGGGCCGGTTGCAACAATATGTACGAGATCATAAGAGCTATCCCGACTCTTCTCAGACAAGGGGCAGCATACCTTAGAAAGGAAATGGCCCAGACCAATTCAAGGAGGATGCTCATAAGAGGGGCCAACTGCTAATACCTCAACAATGGAGCGTTAAACTAAAGCTCTCATTATCTTACCTCATTTCCCTGATTTTATCTTGTTATAGAAACTTTTTTAACTTGCTTTATTGATCACTATATCCATGTTGAGCAATGGTTTACCTACAAAAATTGTGTGCATCAGAAATTAATTATGTGCCTACTTGAATGACATACTTATTGATCTATGCTAAAGGAAGAATAATTCCTCAAAATGTAGGTGAAGTAGGAGCAATATGCCATACACAGCGGGGCTGTAGCATAAAATCCCAGGTCATGCACTAAACGAAGCAGTTCGGGAATCGCAAACGTCAAGCAAAGTCAAACAAGAGGAATAGGTTCATTGCCTCAAAGGGAACCAGTCGTTCTGAGATAAACAGCCAAACGAAGGAATGCGCCTCTTATTATGGAATATGCTGAATACTTGGCAAACACTCATTCAAAGGGCTGCCACTAGACCTCTCTGAAGATACAGAAAAATCACCAAATCTGTCCCTCGGATGAAGTTGCTAATCCCAAAGAGGTTTTCTCCTAGGAACAGGACATGAATTCCTTAAAACCGGAGTTAAATCCAGTAGCAAGGATTGATGCCCATCTCCTAGGAATCAACATTGAAGGGGGAGCAACTCAAAAATTCCCGCAGTTAAAATTGCTAAGTCCATCAAAGAAGCACCTTCTTAGGTGACCTTCCTAGGATCTGGACATGAGTTTCCAACTTGAGAAAAAAAATCAATGAGGTAAACCAATGTCTGTGTCCTAAGGTAAGGCAAAAAGTCGGAAAAACCGATATGTCCCGAAACGGAAAAATTGCCGATTTCAAAGGGCGCCTACCTTGGTAGGTAAAAACACGAATTCTTCCCTCCGAGTCGAATGCTCGATGAGATGAATTAGTGTCCGTTCCTTGAATGAAGCATAAAATGGGGAAGGATTAAACATGCTGGAAGAATCAGCACAAAACAAAAACTCGACCGAAAGGACGGTGGCCATCCTTGTTCTTTGTTGATTAACCAAGTCAAACAAGGCCAAGGATGGACTACAACATCAGAAATCCTAGCCGAAAGGGGGTATCAGAAATCCTAGCCATGCGGGGGTATCCTTTCTAGGACCCATTTGAATAATTAAAACAATCAAATGGGGCCTAAAATGGATCGAAAATTTTTAACCCAAGCCCTTCCCGGGGGCACTTATTCAAAACCAATCTCCGGATTGAATACTAATAAATAAAAGACACCAAACATGCTTATAATAACTCAACTGCGTAACAGCCTTCGATAAGCGACAAACCTAAAAAGATAACTAAATCCTAACCGTAATAATAACAATAGAAAATCGGGCGCAACCGAACGATTAACAAAGCGCCCGGGCGAATGTGTAAATCAGAAAACAAAGGTGCAACGTACGACGCACCCGCACGCAAGATAAACAAATTACGTAGCAGAAAACCATAGTACGATAAAGTCCAAAAAAAACCTAAAAGAGTCACGAACTAAAACGTACTAGAATAAGTGAGGCTGGCTCCCGCATATACAAGCCAGACTAAAAAGTATCATCTGAAAATCAAAATCAAAACAGGTGAAGCATTGGCAGGCCACAAATACTCAGATAAGATAGGAAATGATCCTATCCCTAGACTCCAGGGCCTCGACAAGTCTGTGCCTATCTTCCTCCAGAGCATGAAGTCGATCAAGATTCTCCCTATTTGACTGCTAAAGGTCTTCGACCAGGGAGTGCCAACCACCCATTTGCTCCACAATGTAGTCTCTGACTGTAATGATGAGACCTTCAACCAGATGCGGACGAGGTTCCAACTGATTGAATTCGGCCAATATGGTATCCTTCATGACATCCATCTAACCTGCAATAATCCATCTGTCAAGGGGGTCTATGTACACACCAGAGCGCGAATTAGCTGGACGTTGGGCCACAAAGTCCTCTGCAAGATCAGGATGACAAGGGTCGGGAACAGGAAGAGGCTCCGGTACATATGCTGGATCTAACGTGATGGATGAAGAGACCATGCAACTAACAGCAGTCTGCATATCTGAGTCGGAAAGTTCGTTCAGCGAACAATAACTATGAGCACCATTCGCACTAAAGATCTCCTTACCCTGGGACGTTATTTTGCTACCAGCCCTCCTCACGGTTTTCTTCCTGAGCTTCCTCGACATAAGAAATTCCATCCTTGGGCGACCTACTTCAGAAAGGATCAGTACGAACACAAATAACAGCTACGGAAATAGAAACAACTTGGTCAGACTCAAGCATAGATGAAATGTTTCAACCAGAGAAACTTGGGGCATTTCGCCAAACAATTTATGAACAAATACCAAGCGTTGATATTCCAAAGAAAAGTGCCGGATGGCCCTTGTCTTTTAAAGATAGGTACAGAAAGGGTATTCATGCTTTATAAATTTTTACCTAGAAGGATCATGGCTTCTCGGAGAAGATCACTCAAGATAAACAGATGCTACTGCAGGCAAAGAGCAAAATGGTAAAATGAGAAAGCTAAAGCCTTTTGAGGAAGAATCAAGGCAGAAATGTCAGGCATAGATTACCTGATTGAAAACCCTCAAGGAAGCGCAGCCGTGACCAAAGATTTCTTTTGAGATGCAAAAATGAGATAAAGCAGGTTAAAGGTGAATAAGGGAGACCTAAGGGCATTCATCCAGAGAATTTACGCCACGTTAGCCTAGTATATGACTACACGAAAGTGTCTCATCAAGTCCCAATTGACATCCCAAGATTCAGCCATTCACACAGTAATCAAGAAAGTACAGCGAGCCTCTTGCCCGCAGGGAAAGACAATGCCAGTCAGCTACAACAAAGCGGCCCCAGCCCTTGCACGAACGACTTCTCACCAAGTCAGGATAAACCTACCACCCAATGTGCGATCAAATATATCGAAGCTCGTAATTCCTTACCAAAAAGAAATCACGGACTTCGAGGGGCAAGTGTTGATCCCTAAAAAACCATACACACATTGGGCAGAGGGGTACAAGGCGGGTCCTACCAGCATCGGCCGTACATAACACAACCACACTAAGCAGGATCCAAATATCAAGCCCAATGCAGGTCAAGTCTACCAGTGCAACCGGGCCATAAGAAGCGCAACTCGACAAAAATGAAGGTTGCACATCAAGAGAACCGCTCAGGCGCTAAAATAAGACAGGTCACCCGCTTTGCACGAGCTAGAGCAACCTCGAAGTATAACCATAAAGCCAAGCGGCACCATGCAAAGGCAACAAGAGGACGAGCGTCCTTGGTTCAAGAAGGGTGATCGCGCAAGGAACAAAGGAGGATCGATCTCAGCTCCACACTCCGCTCTTACGAATTCTCCCAAAGCATCCGCGCTCACACTTAAGGACCACTCAGCTATTCGAGACACTCAGAAATTCGTCCGTGTATAACACTGAATATGATATAGACAGCTGGCTACAGCTGTCCAGTGGCATGGTTGTAATTAGCAGAATGAACGACCCACAGTCTGGATAAACAGATTCCAGATCATTACCAAGAGGAGTTCACCTATAAATACACGATGGCTACCCACGTTTAAATGGGGCTTTTTGGAAAACCCACGAAGTGCGGCTAAACTTCAAACTCAACCCCAGATCTGGCCATGGCGTCAAGTACCATTTTAGAGTCAAGGCATCTTCTCTCTCAATCATTCATCCATCCTTCTTCTCCTCAAACTCTATTATTCTCCTGCATAATTCTCTAGATCAAAACATATAAACGAGGGTATATTGAGTAGATATAAAGATGTATGAGGTCAGAGAATTGATGTACATTGTAATTCTCATTATAAGACAGGAAATCGGCTTCACAGTAGACGTAGGCCTCGTTAACGGCTGAACCACTCTAAATCTTGTCTCTACTTTACTTTTTCTCGCATTTTTTACTGTTTATTGCTAACCGGACACGGTTCCATTTATTTCTTACCGAATTGGTGAAGTACAGTTTAGTACCTTGGGTGTTTAGACCATTTTTGGTGTAAACACTATGCAAAAAAAAAAAATCAAGACAACAACGTTGTTTGAAAAGGGTTTAAGGCTTGGAAATCAAATGGATTTACCAATTTATGGTTTGGTTGAATATTTTGGATATCGAACTTCTACGAATCTTAATGATAAGAATGACTTCGACTCAAGGTCTGAGAGGTAATTAAAATACCCCAACTTGAACGATTTCACCATTATCTGATAGATCGTATTGGTTTGTGGTCAAATGAGTGTTAGAATTGAATATCGTCTTCAGCAATGAAATTGATATTCAAGAGTGAGATTATCATGTAAGATCTATAATAAGAATTTAAAGTCAAGTAATACTTATGATTCAAATATGTTATATATATAGGTAAATAAGTTAATGTTGAATTGTAAATAATTAAGATATTCAAACTGGTATATATATAGTATCGTTTTCATTAATAAAGCAGTTAACTACCTTTACAGTAGTTAATGTTAAAGTAGATTTATTTCTTAATATAAGTAATTACTTCTTAAATGGAATCCATTTAAGTAAGTAACCGAGTTGATAATGAATTATAGTTAAATTATAAAATGAGTTATGATCGGGTTTTATATTAAAACCTAAGCTTTATGAATTAAGTTATAAAAAGAGATTTAAGCGAATACGATAGCTTAAATGAAATATTTACTTAATATTTAAATTAAATAAGAAGGAATAGAGATATAATGGTTTTATATTAAACCGGAGTTTATAAACAAGGTTTATAAGAGGAAGGTGAAATTAAAGTGTTGATTTTGAATTGGCGATACTTAATAGCGAGATTAAGTGAAATGAACGGAATTGAAATGAGATTTCCAAAGTAAAAAGAAAATAGAAGGCTTGAGAAAAGATAAAAAGATATTTTCAAAGGAAAAAGGAAATAGAAAGTTAGAAAATATATATAATGGGATTTCCAAAGTAACAGAAATGAAAAGATTTGAGAACATATCTACATGTATGTGATAAAAAGATATTTTCAAAGTAAAAAGGAAATAGAAAGTTAGAGAATATATATAATGGGATTTCCAAAGTAACAGAAATGAAAAGATTTGAGAACAGATATACATGTATGTATCATAAGGTTATCTCCAATATAAAGGAAATAAAAGTAATTTGCATGAAAATATAATGATATTTTTGAGGAAAAAGGAATTGAAAAGTAGAGTTTGGAAAAAGTTTATTTAAAAGAGAATAAGGGTTTGCTATTATTTTTCAAGTAATGAAATAAAAGAGATTTTCATAATGGTCATTTTATGAATAATAAGTTAAACTAATTTCCCAGTTTTAGATAATGAATAATGGGATGCAAATGATAATCAACCGGATATTGTCAAGTATTAAAATAAAATTTGTTTTGAGGATACTCTTATAATAAAATAGGAGATAAAAGCTATGTTTGAATTATTGAGAAGATTTAGAAGTTTAAATTAACCATAGTTTAATTATTTTTAATTAAAGAAGCCAAGTGATGCTGAGTACTAAACCAGTAAATTCTATTTTATTTTTATGATTGAATGGTTGTTTTATTTGATAGTTAAATAACCGACTATCTAATCTGGCCTATACGATTCTTGGTAAGGAAAGACCAGGATCGAATTTATATTTGAATACCATTCCGAACATTAAATACGAAAGTGTGGAAGATGTCAGATGTTGATCGAGACGAAGAAATTGAAAATAGTCGATCTTCATAAATGGAAGAGCCACTTAAAATCTTTGAGTCGACACGGAGATGTACTAGGGTTCTATCATGGTTGAAATCTACGGATTTGCAAGTTGTAACAACCCGGAAAATCAGAGCCAATTTAAAAATTAAAAAATTGGCTAATTTATTTAATTTTAAATAGTTAAAATAATTTATTTTAAATAATAACAATTAAAAATTTATTTAAATCGAAGTTAGAACGAATTTATTTATTTTAATTTTAAAAGGAGTTAGAAATCGCACGGCAGTTTGAAAATTTGAATTCGAACTTTGACTGAATGTACAGGATTCAAAATAAATCGGATTTTGGCGAAACCAGAAATATTTAAATCTGTTTAATTATATCTTTCCGACGGATTTGAAAAATTAAAATTTCATAGCGGGAATAAAAAGTTATGGCCAGTTGAATATTCAGAATAGTCGCTATGGAATTTAATATAATATATAGCCCTTTTGCAAACGACCTCCATTTTCGATGAAGCCACCCTGGTTGGATCCGGAATGTCAAATTATTTCAAGATTTCAATTTTCATAATTTTTGGAATTAATATGTGAGCATGGTAAATCAAAACGTATTTTGTCAATTTTAGTCAATTTGGATCGACCAGAAAATGGCCATTTTTCAAACGGTCTCCAAATTCGACGAAATTAATTTTGTTAGGACCATATCTTCAAAACATAGCTAAATTTATTTTTGGGGATTTGGAGTTAGTCTGTGCCTCGATAAATTAAAATGTACGACCAAATTGAATAATAAAATGTTTTATTATTTATCTCAAAGAAAAATGTGCTGAAACGATCAAATGGGCTGATGAGACCAAGTCCACTGTGTCCGAAATAGGGGTGTTTGGCTAGGGGCAACATTCGCTGGGCTGAAATTGGAATTGGTAGGAATTAACGGTCCTTGGTGGGATTAAATAATTTAATATTATAAAAATGGATTAAATAAAGAAATTCAAAACCCTAATTTTCTTTTAACTGCCGCCATATCATATAAATGAACAAAATGGTTCGAATTTCATCCTCTAATTTCACAAAACCATGGTGAATTAAAACAAAAATTCAAAGTGGAAATCGAAGAGCATCTCAAGCTCTTTCAAATCATATGGACAAGATCTAATCTAGTGAAGTAAATTGTGAGGATTTCGCCTTTAAACTCAGTTCGTTCAAACCCGTTTTCAGCCCTAGATTGGGCATCGAGTTCAACCGTACGACGAGGGGGGGAGGCGCTGCCTAGGGCGTTGGCAGGCCAAGGCCTGATCGTCGACCGATCTAACGAAGTGAGGCGGCGAAATTTTTTTTGGAGCGATTGGGTAAACTGTCGGCCTAAAAATTTAAAGAGGAAGAAAGGTATTAATTAATTAATTAATTAAATGTAACTAAATCTTTAAATAATCATATCTTGTTCGTATTTAATCAGAATTCGACAAAACTGAATGCGTTGGAATCACAACGTCGAGATCTACATTTCAGAAGAGACCTACAGAATTTTTGGAGCATTCTACAATTTTAGACGAAATAAAAAGCGATGTGAGATTTCTGAATCTGAAATAAATAAATAAAAATCATATTAGGTTGCAGACGGAGTTTAGAAACTCCCGACACCCTTTGAGATGACCCGAACTTCTCCGTGAAGGAAAGCACGGATTGAGTTGAGAATAAGATGAATCAGAACATAAACAAAAGAACATTTCATTGCTTATTACAAAAATTTCATCAGAATACAAGAATATACAGAGTATGAATAAATATTACACATTTACTAAATATCAGAGATTTACAAATTACAATGCAGCGGAAAAATAATACAAAACACAACTGAAAAGAATATACGGATACAGAGCTTTCTGAATATCATTCCAGCTGTAAACCAGGGTCCTATGAATATAAGTCTGCAAAACCAAAACTACTAGCTACCCGTGCGGAAAATAGGGGCACCCAGAGTTTAGGTTAAAATAATAAACTCTAGGTCAGTCATGTGACTGGTGTGAGAACTAAAATAGTTATTAATTTGCTTTTAAAATTAGGTAAATCAAGGGACCACGCCGTATAACCCGGAACGGGTTTCCTCTCCAAAATACCAGTGCATAAAACAATAGCGCGATGCTAAATAAAGAACAATGAAGCTATTATAAGACTCAGGTCCCATCACACAATGCAACGCAAGCCGGAGGATAGAGTTTTTACCTTATAATAGCCAAGAATGCTTGGTACGTAAAATTTCATGTTTTATTATTACTATAAGGGCATGGTGTCGAAACAATTTCAATCATAAGTACCAATCATAGACGGCATAAGTGCCCCATATCACTATGTCGCCATATATAGGTTTACAATTAAAATCGCAAAATGTCGTATTGGAAATTGGATTTCCATCTATGAACCAAGGCAAGGGATCGTCCTTACCGCTTCTAGATGCTCTAGCCCGTGTCTCAGGATCAAAACGCATCGACCCTTGGATCTTCAGGGCCGGTCCACACGGAGTGGATTAAAATGCCTGAACAATGCGTTTCCCGGCCCTTTGGGGTGTCAATGAGCCAAATGACTCCATCGGTCCCGGATCGACCGATATAACCGAGGCGCCTCGCTATCCATCATCCACATAAGTAAAATGTCAGGGCGTGTAAAACGCTTACACCACTCCTAGCTAGAAGGAAACGCATGCCCTCCCTGTAGTCCTCTCCCGTTTCTGGTTCACACCGGGCTGTGGGGCTTGCGAATTAACGCTACACAAAGCTACGATATATTAAAGCTGTGCTTTGATCATCAACCACAAGACTCTGCTTTTCAACAGCAGCCTTGATCATTTGCATCTCAGCATGCCACATAGGCAATTCACACTATGCAACCGATGTATATCAATCACACGGAATGAAATCCGATGTCAGACACACATCCAATTACAAGTTCATTCTGGGTTTAAACGAAACCGGAGGCACCTTATTCCTCCCCCAAATGTCCAATACAGGGGAGAGGCCCTCACATATCCGGTTGATCTCCAAGTACGTTTGAACGATCACCACTTATTACCTTGCCTTGGGTGTACAGCCCAATCAAGACATCAGTAATCATCCAAACGATGTGAAGACCTCCGGTCTTCGACCACTGTCTTCATCCTCGACATATCGTCGAATCAGTTATTCAAAATGGGATAAACCCGGTCTTTCCGAATAACTCACGTATATAATAAACAAGTGCTACAAAAACACAACATACGCCTTATTCCAATCCAGAATATTCCTTTATTCAAATATTCTTATACTTTGGGAAAGGTTCCCCTTAATTTTATCAAAGATAAATTCTTTAAATTTATTCTTTAATCTTCCTTTGGATATAATTTCAATCTAAGTAAAGATGCATTAAAACCCCACTTGGTTTCAATCTTCCCAAAAATCAATATTAACGATTGTTTAACTTGGGAAACCATATCCTGTCTTTAACTTAGTTAAAGAACCAATGTCATTTAAAACACGGTTCATGATAAACCCAAAATCACATTCCCTTCAATCAGCCTTTAACCGTAAATTAGCAAGTGAACAATTCCCTAAGTATTAACCCCGAAGGCCGAAACCAACATCAGATCAATACCCAGGAAACCATTCAACTTAACTAATCTCCAGTTAGTTTCTGATTTTCTTAACTCCATTGGGTCTAAGAATAGTATTATTAAAGATACCAGTCACGACAACCCAAATCACATTCCACTAATTATGGAATCTTCACGGAAAAACAAATCAATATATAATCGATATCAATTTCCATATCCGACCAATAATATAAATAGAATAACGGCAACGCCTTTTAAATTCCATATGTATTAATAGTCTTCCTCCACAGAAGTTCATTTCGATTATTATCAAATCGAATTCCATTCAATTCCAATTTAATATATTAAATTGGAAAATGTTACCTTGGAAAATTCCCGTTAAATCCAAATAAAAAGATTTATAAATCCCAAATCACATTTCACTGTAAATCGGGTTAAAGAACGAATGTCGTTAAAAACACAGTTCACAATAAACCCAATTCACATTAGCCTCTAACCGTAAATTAGCAAGAGAACAATCCCCTAATTATTAACCCCGAAGGCCGAAACCAACATCAGATCAATACCCAGGAAACCATTCAACTTAATTAATCTCCAGTTAGTTTCTAATTTTCTTAACTCCATTGGGTTCAAGAACAGTATTATTAAAGATACCATTCACAGCAAACCCAAAATCCAATTTGATATTAAATACAAGGCTCTGAATAGAAAATATATCGGCTTATATTCAATATCAAATTCTAGAATCAACAAATACCGTATTGGAATAATGATATATATATATATACCTTCCAAATTCCTCCACAATATCCGTATATTCACGGAACCCAATATCGAAATATTCCGAAGATAATTTCGATTCAAATCCATTCCAATTCATATATTGGAAAATTCGGTTATTTTTAAAACCATTTCAATTCCAATTTAATTCTTTAAAAACATTGGATTTTAATTCTAGTTCAAAACCAGTTCATTTTGATAAAAATCTATTTTTATCTTTTTAAATATGGAATTTTTCATCCCAATTCTTTCCAAATCATTTATTTTGATTTTACACAAATTATTGATATTTTTAACAATTTTATCAAGGCCTGTACAATCGATTTCCATAAACGGCCATCGAACTGCACTTACATCGACCTTTTCCAAATATGATTTGGACATAATTCCAAATCTAACCATTAGATTTCAAATCTCCAATATTCGTTAGAAAGCTCTTTTTGATACGAACCCAACGGTTCTGATTTTAGGAGAATCCGACGGTCGGATCTCCCGTAATGTCCGTTCGAAGTCAATGGTCGAAATTCGCGAACTGCCGCAGCGCGGCGCGTTCTATTCAGGCCATTATATATATATAATATTATATTTCGTCGATTTCTTTTCAAAACGTATTTTATAAATCGTTTTCAAAACGATTTCAACTTCATATTCTATTTCTAATCAAAATTGAATATTCCATATCGTCGATATATAAATGATAATATTTCAAAACATTAGATTTTGAAATCAATTCCTTTTCGTTATTCATTATATAAATGAATAAAATCGATATAAATATCATTCACGTCAAAATGTCGTTAATCTAATCAACACGGCTATATATTTAAGTATATTCGTGTCCATCCCAAATCAGACATCAAAATTATATTTTGATCTTTTACTGAATATTATTTTAAAATATTTGTTATTGTAAAATATTCGTTATTTTCAAATATTTATTCTTTTCTGAACTGGAATCAGATACAGTCAATAACCATATAATGTGATTATATGGATTTCATACACCACATACACACAACAACAATTAAACACAGTCAACCATCATCCAAAGTGCATTCTACACTGCATAAGCATCAAATATAAATATTTAACGCTTATTACAGCCTGTCAATCAATCGATCGACATACAGCTAATTATTGGGATTAGTGTATGTCCAATTTCATCCCAGCACCCGTGTGGGATTTTCAAACAACAAACATAGATTTATTTGTGCAGTTGGGCGATGTGTAAAATTTATCGTCCCAATCAATATCAGTCAAATGTGTGTACATAAACAAATCATCTGATTTGTTAACAAATATTTATTTAATTCATATACACGTTAAAAATTATATTTTTAACTATAAATTATTTTTTACTATAAAATATTTTATTCCATTCCATATCACACAATCAATTTTCATAACATAACCAAACAAACAAGTCATCCATGGTCTGTGGACGACGGGTGTCGGGTGCTGCTAAGCACCGTCTGCATCCTGGTATATATTTTAACAAGAAAATTAAATAACAGTGAGAAGTTCTCACCTTAGGGATCCACTCCTCCATGCTTTGATTATCGATCTATGTAGTATGCCTACGTTAAAAATTATATTTTTAACCAATCAATAATTATTTCTTTGTATGATTATTCTATAAATAACATACATAGGCTAAAAATTATATTTTTATTTTTCTAAAAATAATTTCATATTTTTATAATGCTACATAGATAAAAATCACATTTTTATGCTGCTACTATATAGATAAAAATCAAACCTTTCTATCGTTAATGAATATATATAAAATCACATTTTTACATTGCCATTCAAACGATAAAAATCATATTTTTACTTTGCTACATATATGATAAAAATCACATTTTTACATTGCCACTTCAAATATAAAAATCGTATGTTTATCCTATCGCTACATATATAAAGATCAAATTTTTATTATCTATATAATATAAATTTCATAATTTTATTATTCCTATAATATAAAAATCATATTTTTATTGCTCCTATAATATAAAAATCATATTTTTATTGCTCCTATCATATAAAAATCATATTTTTATTGCTTCTATAATATAAAAATCATATTTTTATTGCTCCTATAATATAAAAATCATATTTTTATTACTTGTAAAAAAATCAAATATTTAACCATTATTTAATTCATATCAAATCAGGAAATAAAACAATGTATATAATTAAATTAAAAGAAAAATAAAAAAACAAAACTTACAGCGTTCAAATTGGAAAGGGGGGGTTTGCTGCTCCTTCACCGGAGGTAGGCCCATCGCGGTCAGGGAGGGGGGTCGAGATGGGGAGCAGGAGGTTGCGGGTCTCAAGAAGAGGGGGGAGGCGCTAGGGTTTTCAGGAGGGGGCTGACACAAGGGGTGGCGCACGATACAGAGGGGGGGTGTAGCGGAGGAGGGGCTTGCGGCGAGGTGGGGGGCCACGACAGGCGACCGGGAGGGAGGGGGGTGGCAGTGGCGGTTCACCCCATCGCTCTCTTCTTCTTTATTTTATTTTATTTCGTGAATGAATAGGAGAGAGGGAGTTTTTTGGGGGGGGGTATATATATTATTAATTTAATTAATTAATTTTCTCCTAAAAGTATCTTTTTATTTCAAACTCGAAATTGAACCCGCCGACTATCGTCCCTAGCTAATTACCCCATTCCAAACACAATGGGATATGTCCCGTAAGCCAATTCGACTGTTTCGACCAATTTCCGTCAAAATCAAAATATAAATCTACATATTGAATTTGAACGCGCATTTCAATTTACCGGGGCCACGTACGGATCCCAAAAATTCCAGAAAAATATTTTCTAACTTCGTGTTGATGATACGGTTCTAAAAAAACTAATTTCATCAAATTTGGAGACCGTTTGAAAATGGCTATTTTCCGGTCGATCCAAATTGATTGAAACTGCCAAAACACGTTTTACTTCGCCACGCTCACTTATTGATTCAGAAAATTATGATTTTTGGAATTTAGCAATAACTTAACATCCCAGATCCAACAAAAGTGGTTTCGTTGAAAATGGAGGCCGTTTGCAAAATTTCCATTTTTAAGGGCCAAAATTCCATAGCGACTATTCTGAATTTTCAACTGGGCATAAATTTTTATTTCCGCTATGAAATTTCAATTTTTCAGATTCGTTGGAAAGATATTTCCAATTAGATTCTAATATTTTTGGTTTCGCTAAAATCCGGTTTATTTTGAATCCTGTACATTCATTTGAAATTTGAAATCGAATTTTCAAACTACCGCGCCATTTTCAATTCCTTTTATAATTCAAAATTAATATTTATATTCTAATGTCGATTCAAATAAATATATAAAATCTAATTATATTCAAAATAAATTTCTCGTCGTTATTATTTAAAATAATTCATTTTAAATATTCAAAATTCATCAAAATTGCCAAAATAAAAAATTTAAATTGGTTCGGATTTTTCGGGTTATTACACCCGTCGTCCACAGATCATGGACGACTTGATTGTATTGTGGTTATTTGATTTTTGTTGAAATGAAATCGATCGTGTTTATGGAAAATTCATTGTATAGTAGAAAAAAATTGTATTAGGAAAATATGACCCTTGTATTGCCGCGAGGCCTATATTAGCGCGAGGAGTCGTGCTAGGGATGGTGCCGATTTTATTTACCCTGCCGTTATGCTGCCGAAATTTTCTGGAATATTTATGTATTGAAAATTATTTATGTTATAATATAAAATTGGTTGAATAAAAAAGATTAGATTTTTACTATATATACTTAATTAAAAATAATCATTATTTGTAATGAAAAATTTGTTCAACAATAAATTCCCATTTTTATTGTAAGGGAAGAATGATCATTATTATAAATTAAATTGTTTAACAATAAAAAGTTACATTTTTTATTGTAAGTAAGAAAAGTGAAAAATGATCATTACTTGGAATTAAATAGTTAAACAACAAAAAGTTACATTTTTTTTTTAATTGTAAATAAGAAGACATGAAAAATGATTCATTGTTTAAGTAAAAAGGCAAACAATAAAAATCTCATTTGTACATACAGAATATATGTAAATGAACATTAGTGGAATAGAAAAGTTGTTTAACAAATAAAAATACATTTTTCCGTAATATAGAAAAGAATACATTTTTCTATGTAATATAAAAAAAATACATTTTCTTTATAACAAAGAAAAGATTTCATTTTTCTATGTAATATAAAAAGAATTACATTTTTTTGTAAGATTAAAAAGAATTACATTTTTATGTAAGATAAAAAAGAATTACATTTTTATGTAAGATTGAAAAGAATTACATTTTTTATGTAAGATTAAAAAGATTACATTTTTCTATGTAATATAGAAAAGATTACTTTTTTATACAATGTAAAGAGATTACATTTTTATACATTGTAAAGAGGTTATATTTTTATGCAATATAAAAAGATTATATTTATATGCAACATAAAAAGGATTATATTCTTATGCAACATTTGTTTAATGTAAGGAAGTTAACAATAAAAAGATTACATTTTTATTTTAAATGTGCAATAATGTAAATGATTTAATGAAAAGATTCATTGTTTAACAAAATGATTTAACATTAGAATTCACATTTTTAATGTAAATGATTTAATGAAAAGATTCATTGTTTAACAAAATGGTTTAACATTAGAATTCACATTTTTAATGTAAATGATTTAATGAAAAGATTCATTGTTTAACAAAATGATTTAATATTAGAATTCACATTTTTAATGTAAATGATTTAATGAAAAGATTCATTGTTTAACAAAATGATTTAACATTAGAATTCACATTTTTAATGTAAATGATTTAATGAAAAGATCCATTGTTTAATAAAATGAGTTAACACAGAATTTACATTTTCAATGTAAATGAATCATTATAAAAAGGTTCATTGTTAAAAATGTGTTAACATTTAAAAATTCACATTTTAATGTAATAAAAGATTACATTTCTTTGTAATATATAAAGATTACATTTTCTTTGTAATATAAAAGATTACATTTCTTTGTAATATAAAGAGATTACATTTTCTATGTAATATAGAAAAGATCACATTTTTTGTGCAATAGAAAAGATTACATTTCTTTGTGCAATATATAAAAGATTACATTTCTTTGTGCAATATATAAAAAGATTACATTTTTGTGTAATATAGAAAAATTTAAAAGATTTCATTTTTAATGGAATGGTGAAACATTAAAAAGATTCAAAGGTATTAAAAATGATGTAACATAAAGATTACAATTTTTATGTAATAATGATTCATTAAAAATATTCATAGCTTGTTAAAAATGTTTTTACATTAAAAATCACATTTTAATGTAAGTAGGATTCATTAAAATATTCTATTTTAACATGTGTATGAAGAATAATGATTTAAGATCGTTGAGCGAAGTATATTTATATATATACATATATAAATATAAATTAAAATGAAATGAATCGCGCAGCTGCAGTTCGCGATTTGGAATCGTAACTTCAAACGATTATACCGAGAGATCCGACCGTCAGATTTTCCCGAAACTGGGACCGTTGGGTTTGTTCTAGAAAGATCTTTCTAATGATATAAAATTTGCTAAGATCCAATGGTTATATTTTGAGAAATGTGTAAATCAAATTTTGATGAAAATAGCACCAGGGCCATGTAATGACCTGAAGCGTCGTTTAATTAAAAATCGCTATTTTTATATAAATAAAAATAGCGATAAATCGTTATAAAATACTATAATTGATATGAAATGAAAAGAATTAATTTGAATTATATATATTCGTGAATTATTTGAAAAGACCGAGTTAATTCATTTCAAATAATTATACGACGATTGAAATTCGAAGATATTGAAGACAGTGGTTGAAGACCGGTGATCTTCATATCGAATGAATGACTACTAATGCCCTAGATTTGTTAGCTCCCAGGAAGGGGTTACAGTGGTAGTTGTCCGGACATACTTGTTGATTGTCCGAATATGCGAGAGTCTCTCTTCTGTATTGGACATAAGGAACGAGGAATAAGGTGTCTCCGGTTTCGTTCGGACCCAGAACGGACTTGTAAATGGATGTATGTCTGACATTGGATTTTATTCTGTGCTGATTGATTTCTACTAAATATATATCTGTTTGGTGGCGGAGAATTTATTCACTTGCTTAACACCTTTCTCTGAGACGTACGAGTTCAAAGGTTATATATTGGTAGACATCAGTCGCACAGCGTGAATTGTCAGTGTGGCATGCCAAGATGCAAATGATCAAGGCTTATTGTTGAAAAGCAGAGCCTTGTGGTTGATGATCAAAGCACAACTTTATATTAGCATAGCTTTGTGTATAGCGTTACTTCGCGAGCCTCACACCCCAGTATGAACCATGAACGAAAGAGGACTGCAGAGAGGACATACGTTTCTTTCTAGCTAGAAGTGGTGTCATGGTATGGAGCCCAGACATTTTTACTTATGTGGATGATGGAATGAGGCGCCTCGGATTTGAGTCCCTAGTGGCTCTATATTTACGTCCTATAGGGCGGGGAAACGTATTGTTCAGGCATTATTAATCCACTAAGGTATTTGTGGATCAGCCCTGAAGATCCAAGGTGCAGTTGCGGCTGATCCTGAGGCTCGGGCTAGAGAGTCTCGAATTTGGTAAGGATGATCCCTTGCCTTGGTTCATGATGGAAATCCAAATTCCAATACGCCCCATGCGGTTTTGATTGTAAACCTACATTTGGCGACATAGTATATAGTAGCTATGATATCTATGATTGATACATTATGACTGAAATGTTTTTGAAACATATATACACTAATAATAATATCAAATCTGTTTTATCGTATCAAGCATTTTTGACCATTATAAGGTAAAACTCTATCCTCCGGTTTGCGTTGCATTGTGTGATGGGACTTGAGTCTTATAATGGTTTCATTTTCTAAAAAGCATTACGTTTTTTAACAATTTACTTTATTTGTGCACTGGCAATCCAATGGAGTAAACCCATTCCGTGTTCGCGGCGTGGTCCGGTGATTAGCCTTATTATTAAATAGGTTAAATGATATTTCTCATACTAGTCCCATGACTGACTCGTAGTTTGTTTCACTTTGCAAACTCGGGTGCCCTCTATTCCACATCGGCAGCCTTGTATACAGGTATTAGCAGACTCATTCTGGATAGCTATAGAGCTGAAGATGGATATTATCATTTCTATTATGTTGTTCAGACTTCATTTAGTATATTATGTTTGATTCTGCTGCAGACATTTTATATTAAGTTGAAAACTGTATTATGTACTAAGTATGATCCTATTATGTTGTGTAACTCTGATGATATATTATTTCTAGTGTAATTTAATGTACATTATCTGCTGTAATTCTATATTTCTATTCTGCTGTTATTGTTTATGTGTTATATTCCAATGATTATCCTTGCTTTCGTACTACAGGAGTTTGGAGTTATCACACAAGTGCTACTTGCAACTGATCTATTGGGTGATACCTAGGATGTGGTAGGAGGGTACCTTAGGTCCATCCTATTCCTAGGTGATTTGTATGGACGGATGTGTGACAAAGTATTTCCAAAGGGATTACGTACGTTGATTCTTCTAACGTACCATAGTTGGTGGCGGAGAGGGGCACTTCTCTTAACTTAACAACTAAAGTATTTTTGTGTACGTCAATTGGTGATATCTGGCGAATTTGACGATATGGCGTTCAGAGTGAATGGTGGCTAGATGTTCTAAAGGTATTTATGACCTCAAGCCTCAACAACCAGGAAATGGTATAAAATCGGGTAGGTCGCATGGCTATGTGGATCGCTCCCATTAGGGTGTATTATCACCATCTAGAGAATATTCATATTTTTCTTCTTTTCGCTTCTATGACTCCCGGGAACGGTTATGTTGGTACCAACCGTAGGTGACAATATATTCGGTACTCTCAAGCGAAATGAGGGGTCGGTTATGTTTAGCTAGGGTTGCAAGATGTTCTTGTTGAACCCGGTGTATTCCTCTCTTGAGATACATTGTCATAAAGGTGGTTGCCCACACCTTGCCATGGAAATCCATTCTCCAATAAGACCCCACGGTTTTGATTGTATACTATGTATGTAGAGCATGAGATGCAAGCGTTCGCCTAGATTTTTATTTATTTGTATTTAGACATTATTATAATATCAGAAAAGATATGATTTAAAAAATGTTTTGGGTTATCCTAAGGTAAAAACCATCCGTATTTATATATGGATTTGGTCTTACAATTATCCTTTCTTTCGGAAAGATTTTGACTTTAAAAATGAAGTTGTGTGCTACCTTTAAACTTAGCGAGTTTTCTCACTCTGGTTCAGCAGACTGATCCGGCGTTTGTAATGCTTGGGTTATACCGGGGTTTTTACAGGATCAGGTTAACAGATGATGTGAAGTCTGAAGAGGAGCTGAAAGTGTTCAGACATATGATATCTAGTATTTATTCCGTTGTGTATTGTGTACGAGGACAGATGATTATAACTGTCCAGATGTATTGATGTACCCTGATGATTGTAAGTTTTATTTTAAAACTCTCAACAAAGTTTTGTTTCTATATTACATTTTGTTCCGTTGCGATGTGAGACTCTGTGTTGTGTTGGTTCTTCTTCTTCTATTATAATATTTCTTTCTTTATTATCTCATCCTCTAATTTCTTCTAATAACTATCTGGTATTTCCGATGCTTGAATAGTCGACATGGAGTTTTATGTCGATTTTCATGGTCGAAAATCTTCGGGGCATTACAGTGGTATCAGAGCATAAAGTTTAGTAATAACCTTGGCTCTGTGGCGTAACTCGATAAAGATAGGGTTAGTAATACCTATATTGATGTAACACCCCACCTCCGCCAGGGTGGCTCTTGCAAGCACTCTGACTTCGGAGGGGCGTTTGAATCAGGTAAACATGCGTAATGATATATCAAGGCAGAACAAGAACATATGTATATATGTAAACAGAGTAAATAACATAGATAAAACAGCGGAAGATTTCATACTATTTCAAAACAAGTCTGGTACAACATAGCTTTCCAAATAAACAAGTCTAGATAAAAACAACATCAACTGAAAAACTGAAATACATAAGTACTATCCCCAAATAAGTGATAACCATAGCTAGCTTCATGTCGAAACCGTACATGAGCTGAAATCCCACAAGCAAGCTATCTGAAATCCAAGCTAAGCTCCAACGTTCCCACCCTGAGAACCTTGGGGGGGGGGGGAAACGGAAGAAAAGAGGCGAAAGAAAAACAGGTCAGACAAAAAGACTGAGTAAGCCCTACTACAATCAATGTAAACTGATAAAGTTAACTGGCATGAGAAGCAGGGATGAACATAAGGATAACAACATACTAGCATGATGATTAACTAACAAGGTAGATAAAGGTGTCATCGCATAACCAAGATTAAGGTTTTGCACCATAGGTGTACTAGCAAACTAACATGACTTGAATAAACAAGTATTGATCCCTTGGCCCAAGCTTTGGCCCAATAACATGAAGTGACCCTAACACGAGGTCCAATAACATGAAGTGACCCTAACACGAGGTCCAATAACATGAAGTGACCCTAACACGAGGTCCAATAACATGAAGTGACCCTAACACGAGGTTCAATAACATGAAGTGACCCTAACACGAGGTCCAATAACATGAAGTGACCCTAACACGAGGTCCAACCAAGCGGTCTAGTCGATCGGCTCCCTAAGCCTAACTCGTCACGTGTTGGTGTCAATACGGCCCAAACATAATTTGTAGTCAGACTGTGCAGGGTCTCCCGTCGGGTGTATCAAGCCCTAGGGTGGCAACCCCTGGACACCATAAACATGAGCGCACAGTCTCGATCTACTGGTACCCGTGCATGCTTTCCCCGGCTTCGGACTATGTGCACGACCATGGTCCGCCCGGAACTACACCGGCGTACCACTCTGCCGTCGTTTTTGGTCGCTTACCTCCAGTTCAGTAATCGTGCCCCCACCCTAGCCTAGTCCCTAGGGTCATGATGATACAAACTTGGGATTACTGCTGGAGTGGACCCCCATTGCTAGGATTTTTCTAGTGGGTTAAGTACGGTTTAACCCTCTTGCTAATCATGGATTAACTTGGCTAAGTGTAACGATGAGTTCACGACTTAACCCCGATTAATCAACCAAGCCCAAATTGGTTAAGTATTAAGTGGACCATGACTTAATCCTAATCACGAGGCATTAATTAATTTAATGCGCCTTAACCTCTCACATTAGACCTTGTTGTGGTTACTAGTTAAGCCGGGCGGGTCCGGGTAGCTTTACACCACAACTTGGTCTAACCTCGGGTTCAAGGTACAACATGGCCAACTTCTCACATTGGGTCCTATTGTTTGTAGCAACTAGTTAAGCCGGTCGGTTCCGGGTAGGTTTACGCTACAAACCCAACCTCGAGTTGGTCACACTTATATTTTCTAAGTGTCATGTCCATCGTGTTTCCAAAACACATTACAAGTTTTCAAGCAATTGGGTAGACCTAACTTAATAGGTAAATTCCCAATGGGTAGACCTAACTTAATAGGTAAATTCCCAAGCTTATGTTTTTATGTCTTTTAAGTTTACCCAACCCCAAACGCAATCCCATCGCTTACATATCGCAATAGCGCATAAAGGATAGAAAGAGAGAACTTGGCATAATCATGACATAAAGGTATTGAAGCCACAAGTTTAACATGGTGGCATATGAAATGTTCATATGTTCATACACTTGCATATTACATTTTTAGGCCTCAAAAGCATGCATAAAAACCAAACTTGGCATATTGGTGATACATGGTGCTAAATGACATGTAGCAATGGCCATAAGTTCGCATTTAGCCTCACATGCAAGTTATCATAAGAGATATGATAACTTACATGTTGCCAAAATGCAACCTTTAGCATAAAGCTTGAAGCTTTATGTCCATATACTCAAGATAAGCTTGCATAACATGATAGCATGAACAAAATGTTCAACCCAAACTTGCATAACATAACTTGCATATCATATGACAAACTTGCATATCAAACTTGCATAGCATAACACGATAAACTTGCATATCATGACATGACATACTTGCATAACATAACATGATGAACTTGCATATCATAACATGGCATACTTGCATATAAACTTGCATATCACAACATGATAAACTTGCATATCATAGCATAGCAAACTTGCATATCACAACATGATAAACTTGCATATCATAGCATAACAAACTTGCATATAAACTTGCATATCACAACGTGATAAACTTGCATATCATAGCATAGTAAACTTGCATATAAACTTGCATATCATACATTTAACTTTAGAGTTTAAGTATGAAAGTAGAATAGGGCTTACAATGCTTAGGAAATATGACAAAGCCCTTTTGCAACCAATTAAACCCAAAATGCAAGCTTTAATAGAAAACCCTTAAGCCAAAATGATCAAAACTCTTGCTTTATGATATAAATATGGAAACTTGACTTGAATGCAAGCTAATAATGCTCATACAAGTTTGAAAACACTTGTATGCATGGAAAATCTCTCATAGAAATTGATTTAGGAATTTTATGAAGAGAGTGGAGGCCATGAGAGGATTGATTTTGCCATAGTTTAGTTACTAGAATGAATAATGATGATTTAGGGTTAGGTTAGGGCCTTATTTATAGAGATTAGGACTAGTTCTAGCCTTAGGATTAAACCCTAGTTCCAATCTCAGCCCTTAAAACCGAATCTGGCCCCCAAACTCAACACAAACCCAAAATGGTGCACCAGGCAGAACTGCCCGGCTGGACCAAGTCGACAGCCAAGTCGACAGGGCTGTCGACTTGGGTCCAACCAAGTCGACTCCCAAGTCGACAGGGCTGTCGACTTGGGTGCTCTGGCGGGAATTTTTCCGCCTGGCCCAATATGACCCTAATTTTCAATTTCAAACTTGAATTTGAAATCTGTTTTTACTTTGAAATTTTCTGAAAACTTCGTTGGGCCTTAATCGGGTCATACGGACTCCGATTTTCGAAAACTCGGACTCTATTTCGCGTATTTTTCCGAGACGAACGCAATGGCATAGCCCGTTTCCCTTGATTCAGATTTTAGAATTAAATTCTGCCTCGATTTACATCATTACAGGTTATTGAAAATACGGGTTGTTACATTCTCCCATCCTTAAAGGATTTCGTCCCCGAAATCTTCAAGTTAGGAAGAACGTATCCTACCATCCAATCATCCATCTACTCAAAACATCATCCACGAGCAATCATTGTCCTTACAAGATTCTAAATGTTGTATGAACATATGCAAAGGTGTGTGTATATGTCCTTATCTAATGCAAATATCCTCCATGCAAATTATGTTAGTGAAATGAATCCATATGTATGCAATTCCTAACATAATGTATAACATCTATATGTGTGCACATAACATATATGCAACATCCATGTGATAACACAAAAATTTTCATCCATGAATAAGCGTAAACACTCATGCATATGCAATATGAGGAGTGTGTGAGCCGATCTAGTGCCTAACGTGTATAATGCATCCACGAGTAACCACTTGCAAACACTTGCAACCACTTGCAACCATCAAGCATAACATGCTTCAAACACATGTTTCATCCAAAGGGTTTCTACCTAAGGTTCTCATGACAAGATTAACACGATAAACTAGATAATCAAGACAAACATGGATAGCAAAAGATATGCTACAAAGAGATCGGGAAGATAAGCAGGATATACTCCTCTTTCGGATTACAAGAAATCCCTTCCTAACCCAACCCATATTCTATAAAAGCCCAAAAGGTTTAGTCAACCTAACGGACTCCTTCAAACCCTAACATGTATTACTAGCCAATAAGTCATACCTCCCGACAGAAATAGGACCGAGAATGGGACCGAGAGGATATACGTAAAAAGATAACATGCGAGTAAGTTCCACAGGAAAACAAGGATCAAGGATATGCTCTTAAAAAGAGATATGGTGCGCGTATCTAACCTTCAGTCTTCTAAGTCACACTTCCTTGAGCTTAACTCCACTGTGCTTTGACCATCTTTTACCTCATGATTTCATGCCAGCTCTCCAAAATTCACTAGTGAATCCTGGATCTCGTTTACTTACTATAAAGTATTCCACGCAGCAGAACTTTTCTTGAAAATACCAATCCACGTTGCCAATTGCTCTTACTAACGTGATTTTCTATAACTCATGCTTGAACAAAATGAACCATCCGCTTGTGAATGATAGGCCATACTTAGATTCAGTTGCTTGCCCATGACTTCCCGTAGACTATCCCAAAACTGGCTAGTGAAAATTGAGTCATGGTTACTAACTATCCTTTAGGGAACCCTGTGCAACTGCTTTATTTCTTGAAAGTAAACTGTCGCTAGCTATGATGCAGTCCTTTCGCTCTTTACCGGAGTGAAATGAGCACTCTCCGTGAGTCTACCTACCATGACCCACATGCTCGTATTCTCTTTCCTTGACCTAGGCAGTCCATCCACGGAATCCTTCGTGACGCTTTACTACTTCCATTGCGGGGACCTCCAATGGATGTAATAGCCCACCGGGCTTCTATGACTCGGCCTTTAACCTGTTGGCACAATATGCACCTTGGGACAAACTCAGCCACCTCCTCGAGTGATGTGCATCTTCAAGAGCTTTCTTTCTCTCATTGCGTCTTAGCCATCCCTTGTCATCTATAGCGAGGTGACTTACCATCTCGCCTCGAGTCAACTTGTCCATGATCTCGACTAAATGCGGGTCTTCTTTCTGCGAAGTCCCTGCTTGATCCAGAAGGGTAGGTCTAAGCTCAAGGGACGCTAACTAACTAATTAAACTGAGAGAATTTCTTATTTCAATTGTCCTCGTCGGAGCTTTTCGGTTTTGAACCGCGACCACTTTAGCGGGATCCACCACTAAGCCTTGCTTAGATACTATATGCCCAAGGAATCTAACTTCCTTTCTCCAAAAGTGACACTTGGAGAACTTGGCCTTTAACTGATGCGCTCTAAGCGTATCCATCACCTCCACGAGATGCCTTGCGTGCTCTTCTTCATCCTTAGAGAAGATCAGAATATCATCTACGAAGACCACGACAAACTTGTTCAAGAACTCCCTGAACACCCTACTCATCAAGTCCACGTAGTAGGCGGGTGCATTAGTCAAACCGAATGGCATGACCAGCCATTCTAAGAATCCATCCGGAGTTCTGAACGCAGTCTTGTCTATACTATCTTCAGCTGCCCTGAGCTGATGGAATCCAGTAGCAAGATCAAGAGAAAACAGATGTTCCTACCAGCTGATCAAACAAATCATCGATCCTTGGCAATGGTTGTCTTTTCTCTTTGTTTAACTCATGATAATTAACACAAAGTCGAAGAGAACCATCTGCCTTGGTAGTAAATACTACAGGCGCTCCCCATTAAGATATACTTCGTCTAATGAAGTTCTTCTCAAGCAACTCCTTGACTTGCTTTCTTAACTCTCTTCTTGCGGGGCCATGTGCCTAACCGGCCACAAAACTATCTTGGCATTATCAACCAGATAAATGCGGGAATCAATCTCTCGCTTAGGGGTAACCCCCTTCACTTCACCCAAGATATCAGGATATTCTCGGACGACCCTCACCGATTACAAACTATCGGTAGACGAGTTGAGGGATTCAAGACAACACAACATGACGGGACTCATAGGGTTACTAGAAATTTTTAGGGTATTACCGAGGCGAGTCATAAGCCTCACAACCCTATGCTCAAAAATCAAGGATGGCTCCACAACTGGACAACCCATCCATGCCCAAAATCAACCCATACCCCATGAAACCGAGAATATAAGCATCATGCGAGAACTCTATACTCAAGATAGAGATTTTCAAATCCACGTAGATAATAGACAAATGGGCGGAACCCCCAATTGGATTTGAAACACACACGGGATCACTAACTAGACTAGTACTTAGGTGCAAACTTTCAACTAGATCAGATGAAATAAACTATGCGATGCACCAAAATCAAACAAGGTACGAACAGGAAAATCAGAAATGTAAACAAGACTTTCAACAGAAATACTACCTCGATCGGGAACTGGAGCGGCATTGAGAACATGAACTTGCCCTCCTGAAGGTCCAGCATGCTGAGTCTGACCCTGGCCTTGCCCTTGCTTCTTCGGGCAATCCCTAGTGAAGTGTCCCATTTTTCCACAGTTAAAGCAAGTGCCCTTCCTTTTCCTGCAATCCTTGTTTAGATGAGTCGAGCTTCCACAAGTAAAGCACTTCTTTTCCTTCTTATCTTTAGACTTCTCCTCCTTCTTTTTCATCTCCTCTTTGGGCTCCGTTTTCTTGTTTTGAGACTCATTCACCTTGATTTCCTTCTTGTCACTCCTATTCTCATCATTGAGTAGGGCCATATTCACCAAACTCTCGAAAGTTGCCCCCAAGGGTATATGAGACATGGCTAAACCATGTAATGGCTCATTTAATCCTAGAGCAAAGTATAGGGCCTTCTTCGGAGCTGTGTTAACCAAGTCTAAACCGACCCGAGCCAGTTGATTAAACTTATCTATGTATTCCCTAATAGTCATGTCCCCTTGCTTCAGTGATAGGAACCTTAGTCCAAACTTTCCCCGAAAGTCATCCCAAGTCTCAATTGGCCTAGTAGCGGTGGTGACCACCCACCAACGTGCAGCTTCTTCCTTTAGCAACCACACTGCTAATAAAACCTTCCTACGGTCATCTATATCAAAGAAGGTAAAAAGATCTTCGGTTTCTTTCAACCAATTCCTTGCCTCTACATAAGTCTCGGTTCCAATGAAATTCTTGCAACCCATCGCCTTAAAGTCTTTGCAAATCTCCGCGAAATCCTTTTGTGGATGCTGAGGGGGAGGAGGAAGAGGAACCTCAGCGACAGGAGGAGGAGGAACATCAACTACCGGAGGAGGAGTAATATTTGCGGGGCCGGCTTCGGTCGCCCTAGCCTCCAAAAGTCTCCTATACCAAACAGGTACGTGTACTCCCTCCGGAATGGCAAAGTTATCGGCCATACTGAAAACGAAGAAAAAGATAGATTCAGAATGGAGAAAAACGAAGGAATTTTGCTAATGGCTTTTTGGGGAATAGCCTTTAAAATAAACTAGACTTTTCTTTGGAAAATACTTTATACTTGGTTTTGAAAATAGTTTTCCAAAAGTTTTAAAAACCTTTTTGTTCCTTCTCGTAAACCATATGCTCTGATACCAAATGTAACACCCCACCTCCGCCAGGGTGGCTCTTGCAAGCACTCTGACTTCGGAGGGGCGTTTGAATCAGGTAAACATGCATAATGATATATCAAGGCAGAACAAGAACATATGTATATATGTAAACAGAGTAAATAACATAGATAAAACAGCGGAAGATTTCATACTATTTCAAAACAAGTCTGGTACAACATAGCTTTCCAAATAAACAAGTCTAGATAAAAACAACATCAACTGAAAAACTGAAATACATAAGTACTATCCCCAAATAAGTGATAACCATAGCTAGCTTCATGTCGAAACCGTACATGAGCTGAAATCCCACAAGCAAGCTATCCGAAATCCAAGCTAAGCTCCAACGTTCCCACCCTGAGAACCTGGGGGGGGGGGGGGGGGGGAAACGGAAGAAAAGAGGCGAAAGAAAAACAGGTCAGTCAAAAAGAGTGAGTAAGCCCTACTACAATCAATGTAAACTGATAAAGTTAACTGGCATGAGAAGCAGGGATGAACATAAGGATAACAACATACTAGCATGATGATTAACTAACAAGGTAGATAAAGGTGTCATCGCATAACCAAGATTAAGGTTTTGCACCACAGGTGTACTAGCAAACTAACATGACTTGAATAAACAAGTATTGATCCCTTGGCCCAAGCTTTGGCCCAATAACATGAAGTGACCCTAACACGAGGTCCAATAACATGAAGTGACCCTAACACGAGGTCCAATAACATGAAGTGACCCTAACACGAGGTCCAATAACATGAAGTGACCCTAACACGAGGTCCAATAACATGAAGTGACCCTAACACGAGGTCCAATAACATGAAGTGACCCTAACACGAGGTCCAATAACATGAAGTGACCCTAACACGAGGTCCAACCAAGCGGTCTAGTCGATCGGCTCCCTAAGCCTAACTCGTCACGTGTTGGTGTCAATACGACCCAAACATAATTTGTAGTCAGACTGTGCAGGGTCTCCCGTCGGGTGTATCAAGCCCTAGGGTGGCAACCCCTGGACACCATAAACATGAGTGCACAGTCTCGATCTACGGGTACCCGTGCATGCTTTCCCCGGCTTCGGACTATGTGCACGACCATGGTCCGCCCGGAACTACACCGGCGTACCACTCTGCCGTCGTTTTTGGTCGCTTACCTCCAGTTCAGTAATCGTGCCCCCACCCTAGCCTAGTCCCTAGGGTCATGATGATACAAACTTGGGATTACTGCTGGAGTGGACCCCCATTGCTAGGATTTTTCTAGTGGGTTAAGTACGGTTTAACCCTCTTGCTAATCATGGATTAACTTGGCTAAGTGTAACGATGAGTTCACGACTTAACCCCGATTAATCAACCAAGCCCAAATTGGTTAAGTATTAAGTGGACCATGACTTAACCCTAATCACGAGGCATTAATTAATTTAATGCGCCTTAACCTCTCACATTAGACCTTGTTATGGTTACTAGTTAAGCCGGGCGGGTCCGGGTAGCTTTACACCACAACTTGGTATAACCTCGGGTTCAAGGTACAACATGGCCAACTTCTCACATTGGGTCCTATTGTTTGTAGCAACTAGTTAAGCCGGTCGGTTCCGGGTAGGTTTACGCTACAAACTCAACCCAACCTCGAGTTGGTCACACTTATATTTTCTAAGTGTCATGTCCATCGTGTTTCCAAAACACATTACAAGTTTTCAAGCAATTGGGTAGACCTAACTTAATAGGTAAATTCCCAATGGGTAGACCTAACTTAATAGGTAAATTCCCAAGCTTATGTTTTTATGTCTTTTAAGTTTACCCAACCCCAAACGCAATCCCATCGCTTACATATCGCAATAGCGCATAAAGGATAGAAAGAGGGAACTTGGCATAATCATGACATAAAGGTATTGAAGCCACAAGTTTAACATGGTGGCATATGAAATGTTCATATGTTCATACACTTGCATATTACATTTTTAGGCCTCAAAAGCATGCATAAAAACCAAACTTGGCATATTGGTGATACATGGTGCTAAATGACATGTAGAAATGGCCATAAGTTCGCATTTAGCCTCACATGCAAGTTATCATAAGAGATATGATAACTTACATGTTGCCAAAATGCAACCTTTAGCATAAAGCTTGAAGCTTTATGTCCATATACTCAAGATAAGCTTGCATAACATGATAGCATGAACAAAATGTTCAACCCAAACTTGCATAACATAACTTGCATATCATATGACAAACTTGCATATCAAACTTGCATAACATAACACGATAAACTTGCATATCATGACATGACATACTTGCATAACATAACATGATGAACTTGCATATCATAACATGGCATACTTGCATATAAACTTGCATATCACAACATGATAAACTTGCATATCATAGCATAGCAAACTTGCATATAAACTTGCATATCACAACATGATAAACTTGCATATCATAGCATAACAAACTTGCATATCACAACGTGATAAACTTGCATATCATAGCATAGTAAACTTGCATATAAACTTGCATATCATACATTTAACTTTAGAGTTTAAGTATGAAAGTAGAATAGGGCTTACAATGCTTAGGAAATATGACAAAGCCCTTTTGCAACCAATTAAACCCAAAATGCAAGCTTTAATAGAAAACCCTTAAGCCAAAATGATCAAAACTCTTGCTTTATGATATAAATATGGAAACTTGACTTGAATGCAAGCTAATAATGCTCATACAAGTTTGAAAACACTTGTATGCATGGAAAATCTCTCATAGAAATTGATTTAGGAATTTTATGAAGAGAGTGGAGGCCATGAGAGGATTGATTTTGCCATAGTTTAGTTACTAGAATGAATAATGATGATTTAGGGTTAGGTTAGGGCCTTATTTATAGAGATTAGGACTAGTTCTAGCCTTAGGATTAAACCATAGTTCCAATCTCAGCCCTTAAAACCGAATCTGGCCCCCAAACTCAACACAAACCCAAAATGGTGCACCAGGCAGAACTGCCCGGCTGGACCAAGTCGACAGCCAAGTCGACAGGGCTGTCGACTTGGGTCCAACCAAGTCGACTCCCAAGTCGACAGGGCTGTCGACATGGGTGCTCTGGCGGGAATTTTCCCGCCTGGCCCAATATGACCCTAATTTTCAATTTCAAACTTGAATTTGAAATCTGTTTTTACTTTGAAATTTTCTGAAAACTTCGTTGGGCCTTAATCGGGTCATACGGACTCCGATTTTCGAAAACTCGGACTCTATTTCGCGTATTTTTCTGAGACGAACGCAATGGCATAGCCCGTTTCCCTTGATTTAGATTTTAGAATTAAATTCTGCCTCGATTTACATCATTACAGGTTATTGAAAATACGGGTTGTTACAATTGAGTTAGAGTGTATGTAATAACCCGGAAATCTGAGCTAATTTAAAATTTTTATTTTGGCAATTTTAGTGAATTTTGATTATTTAAAATGAATTATTTTAAATAATAACAACGAAAAATTTATTTTGAATAGAATTAGAACGTATATATTTATATAGATCGACGTTAGAATATAAATAATTATTTTTAATTATAAAAGGAATTGGAAATGGCGCGGTAGTACGAAAATTCGATTTCAAAATTCAAATGAATGTACAGGATTCAAAATAAACCGGATTTTAGTGAAACCAAAAATATTAGAATCTATTTATCGAATGTGTAATATTGATTTATACTCTGTATATTCTTGTAATCTGATGGAATTGTTGTAATTAACAATGAAATGTTCTTCTGTCTGCGTCCTTTTGTGTGTTGTTCTCATAGTATCCACTCTTTCCTTCACGGGGAAGTTATGGGTCCTTACAGTGGTATCAGAGCTTTGGTTTACAAAGCTCAGAGAACAAGACACATTAGAACCGAATGAAAGAATTCATCAGAAATTGGATTAGTAATATCCAATGGGAATGACTCGTTAGAGATGGGATCAGTAGTATCCTAGAACCAGTGTGAAAAGTGTTAACTTTTCAAAAATAAAAATGAAAACAATTTTTGTTTTGAAAATTTAAATCAATTATTCGTATTTGATTATTTATTTTATATTGAATTTGGACAATCCAATATATAAAGATTTTGTATATACGCCTTGCAAACGTGTATTCGAAGTTTTAATGTACTGGGTAGTTATAGAATTACACTCTAGTTGCCCGGGGATAATTCTGGTGACGGGGCACCATCGCCAGTATTTATTTTCGAGTTTCGAAAGTGAGATTTCTAGATATTTCCAATTGACTGGTGTGAGAACCGGAACTAAATAGGGCTTATTGTTGTGATTTGGCATCAGAAATCTGATTTTTTTACTATATATCAAAGTTATGAATTTGAAAAGCTAATCAACTAATTGATTGCTGGTTGTGTTGTTTGATTAATTAAATGTTGAACCTTTAGCCAAATTATACCAAATAGTGAATTGTATTGAAAATTAGTCGCATTTGCATGCATAGTACATGTATATCTATTGAACATGTCATAGCAAGGAGGCTAGAGCAGAAGAATAAAATTGTTTGCCCGACAAATAGGAACATGTTTACCATAATTTACTGTTTTGTTTGGATGATGATTTTATGAGCCGATTGGCGTTTTCTTTTTCTTTTGGATTGAAGAAGGCCATGGGAGGCTATATGAAATATCCCGAAGTCCCCGATGCAGAGGAGGTTATGGCGAAATTTTTCGAAAAATTAGGGTGTTAGCCAATTTTTTGAAAAATTTGAAAAGTTCTTAGAAACTGAAAAGTTGAAGAACTTAAGCCGTAGTGAAAATAATGGAAGTTGAGTTGATTTATGAAACAACTTTCGGCTTCGTTCCTTTTCGGGGACGAAAAGTTTTAAGTGGGGGAGATTGTAATAACCCGGAAATCTGAGCCAATTTAAAATTTTTATTTTGGCAATTTTAGTGAATTTTGATTATTTAAAATGAATTATTTTAAATAATAACGACGAAAGATTTATTTTGAATAGAATTAGAACGTATATATTTATATAGATCGACGTTAGAATATAAATAATTATTTTTAATTATAAAAGGAATTGGAAATGGCGCGGTAGTTCGAAAATTCGATTTCAAAATTCAAATGAATGTATAGGATTCAAAATAGACCGGATTTTAGTGAAACCAAAAATATTAGAATCTATTTATCGAATGTGTAATATTGATTTATACTCTGTATATTCTTGTAATCTGATGGAATTGTTGTAATTAACAATGAAATGTTCTTCTATCTGCGTCCTTTTGTGTGTTGTTCTCATAGTATCCGCTCTTTCCTTCACGGGGAAGTTACGGGTCCTTACAGTGTATATATATGAGAGAGCGTATTTGTATATTTTTATAAAAATGTTTTATATTGGTTCAATTTTGAACTAGAAATTGACACGACATTGTTTTATAAAGAGGTTGAATAAAATAATTTTGTCCAAATTATATTTTTGTGTAGAAAAGAAACAATTTTATCAAATTATTTAGATATTAATTTGTTTGATTGATTGGAATGGAATTCAAATTGAATTAAAAATTTGAATAGTTTAATATAACCCGAAGATATTTCACATATGAAATTTGTGAATGAGAATTTTATTTTGGGATTAAAATGAATCAGAGTTTAACTTAAAATAAGTTAAACAGAATCTGAAGAGGAATTGGATGGTATTTGGAATAAAAATTAGAATTTGAATTTTGAAATGGAAGTAAACTAATTTTGAAAATAAATTAGTCAATTGGATATTGGGATTAAAACTTAATATGGTTAAGTAAGAATTAAATTAAGAGTGGATGTTGAGTTGGAATCAAATAAATAAATTTGAAATTTGGAAATCAAATTAATAATAGTGAAATGGGAATCAATCTGATGTAAATCTATAGATACTGAACCTAAGAGAATAAGTAAATATTAATATTGAATATGAATTCACTTGAATGATTGGCTTATGTTGATTGTGTATGGTTTGTTCAATGTGTGTTAGACTGGCTGAATATAATTCATCTATGGATTAACAAGACGATGAATGAATTGGAAGCTTAGAAAATGAATTCCAGTATAATAAATTGGAATGGGATTGCATATGAATTGAAATTAACGATTAAACCCTGTATTTGCATATGAATGATGTTATATGTTGGATTTTGGATATTAGTGTGGTTACACCTGTTAATTAATAAAATATTATTTAAGAATTCCATGTGTTGGTTACTTACATGTTATATTGAGTTAAGTACAGGTATCCGAAGGCTAGAAGGTTGATTTTGATTGAGTAGATCGCGATAAATTGAGCAAGTATGCTCAATAGCGCTGGTAAAAGGTACGCCTATGCAAAAATATAATTTTGGGTTTTGAATTTTGTTATCCGACCGTGTGGGTCGATGTATATATATTATTTGTTCCTGCGACATCGCAGAAGTCCCTCCGTATAGGGGAGACTCTGCCGAATTTTTTCGGAAATTTAAATGTTAGAAAATTTTCGATATTTTTTATATTTTTATTTACCATTTTGAATTGGTTTTCGATTTAAAATAAATTGGATTTTAGAAAGATTAATGGGCTGTAATATTTCTTCTGCCTTAATAATTTCGGGGACAAAATTCTTTTAAGAGGAAAGGAATGTAATGTCATGTATTTTCCGTAGTCAGATATTTAGTTTATTTTAGTATACTAAATATTAATTTGGAGGTTTAAATGGATTTAAAATGTATAATTCATTTATATGTTGAAGTTTAAAAGTTTAATTATATATAATTATAAATCGAGCTCGTATCGTCGCGGTAGTTCGTAATATTGAGTTTTGAACTTCAATTGAATATACATGATCCATTTTAAGTTGGAATTCTGTGAAACAGGAAACGTTGGAATTTAACTGATTTTAATTTTCTAATGGAAGAGAAAAATGGAGATTTCATATTATAGATTGTGAGATATGTCAAATTCAAAATTTCAAATAGTCGCTATGGAAACCTTATGAACGATAAACATTTATATTTAATAAATTTAATTCGATTTAAAAAGGAATTTAAGCGTAACTCGAGATAACAATTGAATTAAGCTATGAAACGAATTTCGTTGAATTTGTATTGACATTTAGAGTCAGGTTACATATATAGTTTGTTATTTTTGGAGACCGGTTAATTTGGTGCCTAAAGTAGTGTTGTTTTACGCGTAAAATATCATTGTTTAACGCGTAAAATAGAATAATCGTTTATTAAACGAACTCCATTTTCAATGAAACTAATTTTATTAAATCCGTAATGATGAGGTATTGTGGTGTTTCAAGTTATTTCGGTTTATTTTGTGATCGTGGTAAATTTAAACGCGTGTTTTTCACCTTTGAATTTATAAAGGACTTTTCACAAACGACATTAGAATTCGACGAAACATGGCCCCTCGTGTCCGGAATATTTTTCTATGCTAAAATTACATTTTTTTGTCGAAAACAAAGATTATATATGGTAGTTTTATCACGTTACTTCACCGCAAAGTTTCGTTATAATATTTTAATAATGTTCAAACCCTTTAAATACCACCACAGTCAATAACCCTAGAATGTTTTCAGCTTGGTCAACCATCATTTAGGCCGCCGGTATAAACGTTCAGTGGCTGATAATGCTTGCAACTTTCTCTTCCATAATCTCATGATTCTTACATCAAAATAAAAGTCGTTCAACACTAAAAGTATTGAGCTCTTCGAGCTCTTTAAACTGACTGGTCGACATCAGTTCGCGATAACTGTGATGGCCAATAAATGGAACGAACTGCGCGATGGTTTTGGGGGTAAAGGGAGGTGATAGGGGAGGGCTAAGAGGACGGCGCTCACGACGTAAATAGAGGGTGGTGGCGTGGGTTTTCCGGTGGTGTGTGATAGGTCGATAGCTGATGGGGTGAGATGCGGTGGTGGGAAGTTAAAGTGGAAGAGCCGACGTGGAGTTTTTAAGGAAGAATGCAGACAGTCTTGTGTAAGGAGTTACTGAAGTTTGAAAGAAGCAACGTAAGAGATTGCTGAAGCTTATGCTAACATAGCAGAAATGAAGTTGCGTGACACATGGGGTATAAAAATGAAAATGGGTGGAATCATTGAAACAAGAAGAAAGGTGGAATTAATATGGTGCTTGGAGTGTCAATGAAGAAATCAAAGTGGGGCTGAACTGTACGTGAAGACGTTGGCCAGTTGGTGTGGAATATTTGTGAACAGGGAAGGAAAATGTTTTATGGCCGTGACATGGAACAAAGGGTAACAAAGAAGACAGGTGTGGACCGTGTACCATGGTTTCAAATTCAAAGTCACTAACCAGATTTTGTTTCAACGTTGAAGAAAATAAGTTGCATGAATTAAATGGGAAAAGTGTGGCAGAGAAGCAGTTCGATAGATGGAGGAAACCAGTATCAGTGAAGAAAACAAACGAGAAAAAAGGAAGGAAAAATAAAATAAAATATATGGCTGTTTGTTTTATCGTGTATGGGTACAAAGAATTGGGCAAACGTGAAACAATTAAAAGGTACAAACCAGTATGTTTTTAAAGGAAAGAGTCAGCATGGAGCATTCAGAAGGATGAAATCAACGGGGAGAAGATGATAATGAAGAGAAGTAAAAGGATCAAATGGGTTTGTTGAAGAACAACCGTTCACTACGTGAAGAAATATGAAGTGTTCGGCTCATTTCCTTTTGGAAGCTGGTGAACGTAACCACCTGGAGCTTGGTGAAGTTTTGAACAGATAAGACGAAGGAATACAAGTAAAAATATCGGTCTGCTTAATAATATCTTAAATGTAATTAGATTTAGAGTTTTAAACTATTAATTAAGTAATTAATAATAATTTAGTTAGAATTAACTTAAATGTTTATAACTTGCATCCATGCTAACAGAATGGAGCAAAACAAGATCTGTCGGAATCATATTGTTGAACAAAACATTATGGTACTAATCGGGACAATGCAAGAGACGATTGGAATTTACAATTAAATTAAACGATTCTTTAATTTAACTGTAACCGAACTGTTTTTAGAAACGAATCAAACCAATGTGACTATAACTCACTTAGTTTTATCCCACTTATATTTTATATTAGTCGGGTCTTACTTTGTGTATTATATTTGATAATTGTTTGTTGTGTGTTGAATTTCATTTATATATTAGATAAATTGGTTGATTTAAACGTTCGTTTATTTTAAACGAAATTTAATCGTTATTTTTAATGATTATTTCCAAATGAGGTAACTTACCTTGTTGGTTATATTTATAATAATATAAACGTATTGAATTTAAATATGGGTGCTTGGGTTGCTGTTATTGATTTTTCATTAAATATTGTATCTTTTTATTTTGATTTTACAATTATATGAACTGTTTACCCGATATGGATTGGACAAATTGATTTAGTTGTTGATTAGAATTCAACATTTGTGTATGTTTAACCAATGGACAGTATTGGTTGAGTAATTGCCGTCAGGTGGCTTGAAAATCAATCCTTTTATAAACATTGATTTACCGTCAGGTAAATAGACTGAAATGAAGTTATAAAATTTATTTTAGAACTGAGATAGATTTTTAAATCTATTATTTTGAATGAAAATTATTTATAAAGGAAATAAATATTTATTATTAATTATTTAAATTTATAAGTAATTGTTAAGTGATTTTATATTGCAAATTCTTATGTTAATAAGATTTTATAAGTAGATCAGCAGAAATTAACCGAACGGTTAAGAAATTGAATTAATTTTATTTTTTTGGCATAGTCGACCGGTTTTTATAGTGTCCTATAACACTTTTTTTATTATAACCAATAATAAAATTACAATATTGTACAGGTGACTGTAGTTAGCAGTCAGCTAATTCAGTTTTTAAGATGGGCCGTCCACCGTCATTGGCATTTATAGTGGGCCGTCCACTAATGTCACTCCACGCAGGGAGGACTTTCATGATAAATTACATACTTCACAAAGAAGTGGTTAACATTAGTACACACAAGACCAAAAGATAATAATAGTAGCATATAGAGCTTGCTGTACAATTACATAGAGAGCAACGGGAATGGTATGAAGTGACTTAACAACTACTGTAAAGATTACTTGCGCTCCACACCTAGTGTAGCAGCACTATATGACTTCCTGATGCACTTGACTGGCAGCGAAGACAGTCCCATCATTTAGCCAAGACAAGAAAAGCCAGCGTATGAAGGAAAAGATGATCAAGAGTCAAACGACGTCGAGTGTCGTAGCATCACCTTTGTCAAAGACAGACCATGAACAAGTACCAGCACACCAAACCCTTGACTTCCTACTTTGCACCAAAAGAAAACCATCGCATGAATAACTATGACTTGTTATAATACCAACATTTGAAGTCTTGGCAGAAAGATTGGGAACCATGATCTGCAAACAAAACCAAGTATCCCGTAGCAAAAGAAATCACAGGAAAAGGGGGTTGTAGCAGACAAGCCCCATGAAGAAACACCACAAGAACCCCAAAATACCAAAATTGAACACCATAGATAGAGACCCAAGACATCACCTTTCTATTATGCCAAACAAGTCGAAAACCCAAAGAGGCGGAAAAAGCAAAAACAAATCATCACAATCTACCTTAGAACAACAACAAAATCCGGAGCCAAATAAAAAACCCAAAAGCACCAAAGAGCACCAGCAGTTGTCGGGCAAAGCCCATACAATGCGCTGGGTAAGCAAGTTGATGCCATAAGTTCATACCAGGGCCAAATTCGTCAAAGCACTAAGGAAGCAGATGCAGTTGAGTTCGCGATTCAATATTCGTGTCCACCGCATTAGGCACTCCAAGAAAGAGAAAGCTGAGAATACCAAATCTACGTTGAAGTAGGTGTTCGATTTTGGGCCAAACAACCAAAAAGCCTTAACAGGGAAACCTAGGTCGAGATTAGTGCGGTTATGGATGAAAATGAAGTAGAAAGCCAGATGAGCGTGAAGAAGAAATAGGGAAAGAAGAATTGAAGAAAGAAAAGTCTAGTGGCGGCTGAATATCGTGGACATAGTCCCCATTAATAGACTTTAAGAGCTGTTCGATTTTTTGTGCAATACGAGAAATTGAATTAATTATTTCTAAGAATAATTAAATGGGATTATTTAAATTAATTGTATTTTTAATTAATTTAAAGAAAGGACTAATCGGGTAATCGGGATTGATTAACATGATGATCATGGTTTAAGTTGACGAAGTAAATTATTTTAATTGAATTAAGTTATTAGAATAATTTGTTTAACTAATCAAATAGAATATTCAACGAATAATTGTTTTAAAATTTTAATAAGACTTTGTAAAGAAATTTATAAATTTGTATAAATTATCTCTAAAGGATATTTTAAACTTAATTAACCTTTTAATTAAGTAAAGAAGATAATTTAGTTTTTATATGGAAGGAAATTTAATCGGTCATTTGGAATGAATTCCCGGATTCGATATTTAAGTTTAGATAACTTAATAAATGTTTTCAAGATAACAACGTTGTTTGAAAAGGGTTTAAGGTTTGGAAATCAAATGGATTTACCAATTTATGGTTTGATCGAATATTTTGGATATCAAACTTCTACGAATCTTAATGATAACAATGACTTCAACTCAAGGTCTGAGAGGTAATTAAAATACCCCAACTTGAACGATTTCATCATTATCTGATAGATTGTATTGGTTTGTGTTCAAATGAGTGTTAGAATTGAATATCGTCTTCAGTTATGAAACTGATATTCAAGAGTGAGATTATCACGTAAGATCGATAATAAGAATATATAGTCAAGTAGTACTTATGATTCATATATATATATATATATATATAGGTAAATAAGTTAATACTGAATTATAAATAATTAAGATATTCAAACTGGTATATATATAGTATCATTTTCATTAATAAAGCAGTTAACTACCTTTACAATAATTAATGTTGAAGTAAATTTATTTCTTAATAAAAGTAATTACTTCTTCAATGAAACCCATTTAAGCAAGTAATCGAGTTGGTAATGAATTATAGTTAAATTGTAAAATGAGTTACGATCGGGTTTTATATTAAAACCCAAGCTTTATGAATTAAGTTATAAAAAGAGATTTAAGCGAATACAATAACTTAAATGAAATGTTTACTTGATATTTAAATTAAGTAATAAGGAATAGTGATGTAATGGTTTTATATTAAACCAGAGTTTATAAACAAGGTTTATAAGAGGAAGGTGAAATTAAAGTGTTGACTTTGAATTAGCATACTTAATAACGAGATTAAGTGAAATGAACAGAATTGAAATGAGATTTCCAAAGTAAAAAAGAAAATAGAAGGCTTGAGAAAAGATAAAAAGATATTTTCAAAGTAAAAAGGAAATAGAAAGTTGAAGAATATATGTAACGGGATTTCCAAAGTAACAGAAATGAAAAGATTTGAGAATATATCTACATATATATACATAAGGCTATCTCCAATGTAAAGGAAATAAAACGAATTTATGTGAAAATATAACGATATTTTTGAGGAGAAAGGAATTGAAAAGTGGAGTTTGGAAAAAGTTTATTTAAAAGAGAATAAGGGTTTGCTATTGTTTTTTAAGTAATGAAATAAAAGAGATGTTCGTAATGATCATTTTACGAATAATAAGTTAAACTAATTTCTCAGTTTTAGATAATGAACAACGGGATGCAAATGATAATTAATTGGATATTGTCAAGTATTAAAATAAAATTTGTTTTGAGGATACTCTTACAATAAAATAAGAGATAAAGGTTATGTTTGGATCATTGAGAAGATTTAGAAGTTTTAAATTAACCATTGTTTAATTATTTTTAATTAAAGAAGCCAAGTGATGCCGAGTACTAGACCAGTAAATTCTTTTTTTTAATGATTGAATGGTTGTTTTATTTGATAGCTAAATAACCAACTATCAAATCTGGCCTATACGATTGTTGGTATGGAAAGACCGGGATCGAATTTATATTCGAATACCATTCCGACTAGCAAATACAAAAATGTGGGAGATATCAGATGCTGATCGAGATGAAGAAATCGAAGACCGTTGATCTTCATAAATGGAAGAGCCACTTAAAATCTCTGAGTCGACGTATAGATATACTAGGGTTCTATCATGGTTGAAATCTACAGATTGCAAGTGCTACTCGCTGCTGATCTATAGGGTGATACTTAGGATGTGGTAGGAGGTTACCTTCTATCCATCTTGTTCCTGGGTGACTTGTATAGACGAATGTTTGACAGAGTATTTCCAAAGGGATTACATACGTTGATTTCTTCTAACGTACCATAGTTGGTAGCGGAGAGGGGCACTTCTCTTAACTTAACAACTAAAGTATTTTTGTATACGTCAATTGGTGATATCTGGCGGATTTGACGATGTGGCATTCAGAGTGAATGGTGGTTGTAACACCCCGTATGTTGAATAACTTGCTATAATATAAAACAGGGCAGAATTAAATTTTAAAATCTGAATCAGGGGAAACGGGCTATGCCATTGCGTTCGTCTCGGAAAAATACGCGAAATAGAGTCCGAGTTTTCGAAAATCGGAGTCCGTATGACCCAGTTAAGGCCCGAAGAAGTTTTCAGAAATTTAAAACAGATTTTAAATACGAAAAATTTCACATTTCAGAAGTGGCGGGAAAACTGCCGCCAGACCCAGGGAGTCGACCTGGGGGTCGACTGGGGAGTCGACCTGCCCACCAGGTCGACTGGGGAGTCGACCCTAGTGTCGACCTGGGGGTCGACCTCCCTGGTCGAGCCCAGGTGACCTGGGTGCATCAGTTTGGCTTTTGGGCTGTGTCTGGTAGCTTGTGACGAGATCTGACGGCTCTAACCTAATCTAGGGTTAATCTAAGGGCCTAAACTACATCCTAATTCTATAAATACACCCTAAGACTACCCTAATTCATACTAAAATTGGAGACAACGTTGTTATGCCGTCAAAATGCAACTAGGAGGAGCCACCAACAAATTAAAGAGGAGGAAAACTTCTCAAATCAACTTCTAATCAACTCTAGCAACTTAATCTTCTTCATTTAAGTGCTAATCAACAAGTGGTGAGTTTCTATAGCCTTAATGACCAATTGTTGAAATGATTATGATAGGATATAATGAGGTTATGGCTATGAATGTGGATCAATGCGAGATTATGTTATCATATGCTATGTGTTAACGATGTTATGCATGTTATATGCTATGTGTTAATGATGTTATGCATGTTATGCATGTTATATGCTATGTGTTAATGATGTTATGCAAGTTATGCAAGTCATATGCTAAGTGATCATGATGTTATGCAAGTTATGCAAGTCATATGCTACATGTTCATGATGTTATGCAAGTTATGCAAGTCATATGCTACATGTTCATGATGTTATGCAAGTTATGCAAGTCATATGATATATGATCATGATGTTATGCAAGTTATGCAAGTGTTAGGCTATGTGTTCATGATGCTAGTTATGCAAATCACTATGATAAACATTGATCCATTATGACACCATGATATGCAAGTTTGGTGTTTGATTATATGCAAGTTCATACATGACATGATATGCAAGTTTGGTGTTTGATTATATGCAAGTTCATATATGATATGTTATGCAAGTTTGGTGTATGATTATATGCAAGTTCATACATGACATGTTATGCAAGTTTGGTGTTTGATTTTATGCAAGTAACATGTGCAAGTTTACACCTTTGTATGATATGCATACATATGCAAGTTAACCCCTTTGTATGTCATACATACATATGCAAGTTTACCCCTTTTGTATGACATAAGTAACTTATGCAAGTTAATCTCTTTATGACATATGTGATTCATGCAAGTTTGGGTTGATTATTTATGCTAGTTGGGTTTGATGCTATATGCATGTTGACACCTTTAAAACCCATGTTGATGCTAATGTTATGCAAGTTGAACCCATTGTATTTGTGATGAATCTTCCCATTTATGTCATGTTCGCGAATTACGTGGGGAACGATGGGGTTAATATACATGTTAATGAAATGGTGTGAAGTTGGTATGATTATGCATACCATAAAGTGGATGGACATAATTGGTCAATTATGTACATCGTTAAATTTGTAATTAATTAGGGATAATTAATACAAATTATGGGGGTGATTAATTAGGTGTAATTAATCGACTAAGACACGAGGTTGGACCCTTTTGTAGCATAAGACTGCCCGGAACCGACCGGCATATCCAGCGGCTACAAATGATTGGCCCAATGTGAGAGGTCTTAGGCACAAACTAAATACGTGACAAGTGTATAGACACGAGGTTAGACTCAGTTATGGCGTAAGGCTGCCCGGACCCAACCGGCAAATCCAGCTGCCATAAAAGATAGTCTAATGTGAGAGGTCTTTACAACGGTTACGTTCTTAATCAATTAAGAAACACTTAACCAGATAAGCATGTAGTGGGGCATGAAGGGTTAAGTGGGTGCCTTGGGTGGCATGTGCAGATTAAGTAAGTGCCTTGGGTGGCATGAGAAAATCTAGTGGTTGCCTTGGGTGGCAATAGAAAATACGATTAGAATACTTAACCAAAGTGGAACATGTAACTAAACATGATTAAAGGGTTAAGTGGGTGCCTTGGGTGGCATGTAGAAATCTAATGGGTGCCTTGAGTGGCAATTGAAATATGATTAGATGACTTAACCAAACCTTAACATGTAAGTGGGCATGATTATAATAAAAGGGGTTAAGTGGGATGCACTAGATAAAATGACAAGCTTAGGTGGTAGCTTGTGGGGGCCCATTTCAACCAGTAACCCATTTGTATCTTATTGGGCTCGACCCATGTCGAGGACGGGACACGCGTACTGGGCTTGACTATAAGAGGCCAAAACGGGGTAGCGGTGGCAACGCGAGTCCAACGGGTTTCATATGCGTGTGTGGACCCGGGCGGGTAGGTAAGACGTTGTTGCATCGTGTAGATATAAGCCGTGCATCATTGATTGTATCGGGTTGCCACTTTGGGGAGTGATACACCCCACTGTGGGGCCAGCACGGGTATCTACGGTAGGGAGCCGATCGCTTGGGGGAGTAGCAGGTACACCTAGTGGAGATAGGGGCAGACGGCACCTATGTAGTCAGCTAGGGGTACCAGAGACTACTATTAAGATTACTAAGGGTACACCTAGTGGAGATAGGGGCAGACGGCACCTATGTAGTCAGCTAGGGGTACACGAAACTACTAGGTAAATTTTCTAAGTCCTTGGGAGTGATCAACCTTTAAGTAGGAATTACCCTTGGGTGGGTAGATCTGGTGTAGTGCAGTGTAGGAATTACCCTTGGGTGGGTAAATCTGGTGTGGTGCAGTGTAGTATTTATCCTTGGGTGGATAGGCGCGTCCTTACCGTTATCTTAGTTCATCCTAAGTCTAGTTGGCTGCTTAGTGTAGTCATTTATCCCCAGTCGTACCATACCAGGTTTATATCATACCCTAATTACTTTAATGATTGTATTGTTAAAGTTATAGGGCTCACTCAGACTTATGTCTGACCCCGTTGTTTTTACCTTTTTCCCAAACCTCAGGTTATCAGAGTGGGCCTAGCACTAGTGGGCTTTGATCAGATCGCTTTATCTATCTTCTGGAGCTTGGACTCTTGAAGTAAAGCTCGGTTATCTTTTCTATTATGGCTATTAGTATGTAGTGGGATTATGTACTTATGTTTTAACGAGATGGATATTTTGTACTTGACTCTTGTGGGTTTTTGATATGTAACCAAACATGTTTACCTTCCGCTGCAATGAAATAATGTTTTTAAAATTTCAAGTATTACTTATACCTGTCTTGTTGTAATTTTTCTGTTCTATATTCACATAAAATACTCCACCGAAGTTAAGGCATTCCCTTAGTGAGTGACCTTAGCGGGTGTGGGGTGTTACACGTGGTATCAGAGCTTAAGGTTACCAGAACAGATAAAACTTTTAGAAAACCTATTTTTCTAAAACAATTTTGGAAGAAGTATTTTCAAAAACATGTCTTTTAAGAGAAAAGTTTTTGAAAGAAAAGCATAATCCCCAAGAGCCATATATCCTTCCTTCGATTCTCCGTTTTGAATCTCTTCCTCTATCTCTTTTTGAATTTCCCCTCCGCGTATAGATGTCTTTTTAAGATAAATAAGGACTTCCGCATGGAGGACGGAGGAACCACTTCAAGGGACTAAGACGTTCGTTGGGCTAAGGAGTTAGTCAAAGGAGGTGGAGGGCTTGTGGGTACCTTTAAGATGGACGAGGGAAGAAGGTTCAAATAGCTATTAGGTAAATAAAGGATAAAACTTCATCGTGGTGGGAGGTCATGAAAGGAGAATGTAAAGGGGAAGGCTAGTTGTTTTGGAGAAATAGGACACCTTATTAGGATTGTCCAAAGAGGTAAGGACGAAGTACAAGATCTTCTGGAGGGTAGATGTATTCCCTTATGGCTGGTATACCTGATGGGGGTAGAACCGTCTAGGTTGAAATTTAGTTTTCTCGATCATCCTGTTCGAACTTTATTCGATTCTGGCGCACCACATTCGTTTATCTCATCATCATTAGTTGAGTCACTGCACTTAGACACCAGTCTGATAGATGATCCCTTGGTTGTTTCAAACCCAATTGGGGGCTCCACTTATTTGTCCATGATATGTTTGGGTTTGAAGATTTCTATACTTAGCGTTGAGTTTAGATGAGATGCTTTTGTTTTGGGCTTCACGGGCTATGGGTTGATTTTGGGCATGGACTGGTTATCCAGCAATGGTGCCGTTCTTGATTGCGAAAGGAGAGTTGTTTGGCTCATGACCCGTTTGGGGGACACTCTCGAGATCTCTTAATCCCATAGGTTCTGTTATGCTATGTTATCTTGAATCGCTTGACGCTTCGGTCAAGAGTTTGCGATCTGTTAGAGTGGTCTGGGAATACTCGGATGTGTTTGAGGAGGTGAAGGGCTTACCTCCGAAGCGGGAGATAGACTTCCGAATATATCCGGTGGATAATGCTAAACCAGTATCTTTACCAGTGCGCCACATGGCTCCTCGTGAGAGAAGGGAACTCCATAAGCAAGTAGGGGAGTTGCTTGAGAAGGGGTTCATAAGACGAAGTATATCGGAGTGGGGTGCTCCAGTAGTTTTTGCCACGAAGGCGGATGGGTCCCTCAGACTTTGTATAGACTATAGAGAACTCAACAAGCTCACAAAGAAGAATAGACACCCATTGCCGAGGATTGATGATCTTTTTGATCAGTTGGTTGGCGCCTCAGTGTTTCACAGTTGGACTTAGCCACGGGGTTTCATCAGTTGGGAGTGACTGAGGATAGTATAGAGAAGACCGCCTTTAGGACTCCGGATGGTTTCTATGAGTGGCTGGTGATGCCATTTGGTTTGACGAACGCCCCCGCATACTTTGTTGATTTGATGAGTAGGGTGTTCAGGGAGTACCTAAACAACTTCGTAGTGGTCTTTGTGAATGACATCTTGGTCTTTTCTAAAAGCGAAATAAGTTTTCGTGCGTGCTTAATGGGTTAAGCAAAGCCAGTTATTTGATCAACGGTGGTTTTGGAGCGAGATTGGCAAGGACATCTAGAGTTGGACAAGGACTTAATTATTTAGCCGTTTTTACTAGTATCATCTCGCGTAGGTCGTCTGAATTCGAAGGAGGTGTCCCTTGGGTGTTTGTCTGATATTGGTTTAGGCCTTTGGGGCTTGCACTTGGGGGATGTCGAGTTCGACTAGGATGGTCTGCGTGAGAGATGGATAGTTGTGACGATTTTGTATGAAAGTATATCCTGGTTTTCTCCAGAAGTGGAGAAAAGCATGCCCTACTGTAACAACCCGTAAAATCTGGGCCAGTTTAAAATTTTTATTTTGGCAATTTTAGCGAATTTTGATTATTTAAAATGAATTATTTTAAATAAAATCGGCGAGAAATTTATTTTGAATATAATTCGAACGAATATATTTATACGCGTCGTCGTTAGAATATAAATAATTATATATAATTATAAATAGAATTGAAAATGGCGCGGTAGTTCGATAATTCGATTTCAAACTTCAATTGAATGTACCGGGGGCAAAACAATCCGGATTTTAGTGAAACCAAAAATAATGGAATCTAATAGTGAATATCTTTCTAACGAAGCTAACAAACCGAGATTTCACTTTAGAAATGATAAGATATGTCCAGTTGAAAATTCAGAATAGTCGCTGTGGAATTTATATATATTTTATATAATATATAGCCCTTAAAAATAGCCGTTTTGCAAACGACCTCGGATCTCGACGAAACCAGTTTTGTTGGGTCCGGGATGTGAAGTTATTGCTAGGTTTCAAATTCCATAATTTTTCGAATCAGTATGTGAGCGTGGTAAAGGAAAACGCGTTTGACCAGTTTCAGTTGATTTTAATCGACTGGAAATTGGCCATTTTTCAAACGGTCTCAGAATTCGACGAAACTAGTTTTGTTAGGACCGTATAGTCAATACGAAGCTAGAAAATATTTTTCGAGAATTTTTAGAGTTAGAATGTGACCCCGGTAATTTGAATTGTGCGTTTAAAATTCAATATAGTGATTTAAATGAAAATTCAAAAGGAAACTGATTGTAACAATCGAATCAGCTGGCGATACATATCCCATTGTGTCTGGGATGGGGGGTAAAACGCTAGGGACGACAGTCGTTGGGTTCGGTTTGGAGTTCGGGGACTAAACGGATTATTTTTGAATTAAATTAAATTAAATATTTTTATAAATATGGGGTCAAAACCCTAATTTTGGGTCAAACCCGTTCCAGCGCCTCCGAAGGCGATTAACGGCCAAAATTCTTCAGAAATTCATCCTCAAATTATTCCCAATCCACTTCGAATTGATTCCCAACTCCAGAACGAAATTAAAGAGCTTTCTTCAAGCTTTAAATTCGTATAAGTATGATCGGATATCATGTGGAGTTTTGGGTGTTTTCAGCACCAAAAGGCGCCGCCTTCAGCTCGGATTTCGAGGCGCTTTAGGGTTTCGAACTGGGGCCCACGCCTGGGGTAGGACGGCGACGCCAAGGCGCTTCTCGTGGGGGGCGACGATCTTGATCTGGTCAACCCTAGGCGGAGCACGGTGGGGGTTTCAAATCGAGCACGATGGGGTTCGGTTAAAAACTGGATAAGGAGGATGCGACCGACTTCTTCTTGGGGTAATTAAGCATGGTGATTGGTGTTTAAATTCAGTTTTAATTTATAAAACACATTGTTTAAATTCAGTTTTAATTTATACAGTAGCATTTATAAAACCAGTTTTTAAAATATATAAAATAAAATTATGGTTTTTTTATTTATATATATATATACTTTTAAAATATGATTTTCATACGTATGTTTTTGAAAATAAAAATAGCTACTTTATGGAATGGAAATTGGCATTGTTTTAAAGGAGGAATTTTATATAAAGAACATTGTTTTATTTTCATATTTTAAATAAATTAACATTGATTTTAAGATTTGAATTTTTAGATAAAATAGTTTTAGATTAAAAATATGAAATTTATATATATGCCATTTTAAATAAAAAAAACCGTTGTTTTAAAAATATAAAAATCATTGTTTTAAAATATATATAGCATGGGTTTTTAAAATATAATCACCGTGTTAAAAATATGATTTTTATATATGAACAGCGGGAAAGGGATGCGTTGGAATTTCGGACAAATCCAAACAGTTCAGAAAGAAAGAATGGAGGAGTGGATCCCAAATGTGAGAACTTCTCACCTTTCAATTTAATTTTTCTAGTTATATATATATACTAGGATGCAGACGGTGCTTAGTAGCACCCGACACAATCGTCCACAGACCATGGACTTGTTTGTTTGACTGTTTGGTGATTGATTGCGATATTGGTTTGAATGTGGTTTGTGGTGTGAAAAATCGAATCGATAAATTGATTAGGATTAGACGTGCGCCGTTATAAGGCAAAGGAGTAAGGCTAGGTTAGACCCTTACTCCAAATTTTGTGGTTTGCATAACGAAAGTGAATTTGATTGATGTGTGAATGGCGTGGGCCTTCACTAGACCGGGGATAAGGCTAGGCCTTGTCCCGTTTCTAGTATCGTGCCGTTATGCCGCCGAAATTTTCTAAAATATGTTAGAAAAATAAAAAGATCATTTTATTTAAAGAATGAACTGAATAGATATTCATATGTCAAAATAAAATGTTTTATCGTTAAAAATATAATTTTTTAACGTGAAAGTGAATAAAATAAAATATTCATTTACAAACCAGACGGTTTGTTTATGCACACTGATTTGACTGACATTGATTGGGTCGATAAATTCTACACATCGCCCAACTGCACAAATAAAATCTGTGTTTGATTGTTTGAAACCCCACACGGGTATTGGGATGAAATTTGAAGTTCACTCATCCTGATTGATTGAATATGTCGATCGATTGATTGACAGGCTGTTATAAGCGTTAGATATTTATATTTGATGCTTATACAGTGTAGTGCACTTTGGTTGATGGTTGATTATTTTTCAATGCTATTATATACATGTGATGTATGAAAACCCATATAATTAACATTATATGGTAATTGATTGGGCCTCATTCCAATTTGAAAAATAAAGAATATATTAAAATAAAAGTTCATGTGTTGACAGTACTCATTCATTGAGATTGGTCATGTGTTGAACGAAATATTTTAGTAATAAAATTTGCACCTTTATCGTTATAAAATAAAAGTTCATGTGTTGACAATACTCATTCATTGAGATTGGTCATGTGTTGAACGAAATATTTTAGTAATAAAATTTGCACCTTTATCGTTATAAAATAAAAGTTCATGTGTTGACAGTACTCATTCATTGAGATTGGTCATGTGTTGAACGAAATATTTTGATAATAACAACTATTTTGAAAAAGAAATATTTGAAATAGAATATTTGAAAATAGAAATTTATGAAGCCGTGTTGATTAGATTGACGCCATTTTGACGTGAACGATATTTATATCAATTTTATTCATTTCGAAATGAATTGAATTGAAAACGATTTCGAAATGAATTGAATTGAAAACGATTTCGAAATGAATTGAATTGAAAACGATTTCGAAATGAATTGAATTGAAAACGATTTCGAAATGAATTGAATTGAAAACGATTTCGAAATGAATTGAATTGAAAACGATTTTGAAATGAATTGAATTGAAAACGAATTCAAATTGAATTGAAAGCAAATTGAAATGAATTCAAATTGAATTAAAATTTGAATTGAATAGAAATGAATTTTAAAACGAATTTATAAAGAAGAATTCAATTTTGATTTGAATTGAAAAGAAAGTTGAAATTGCTTTTGAAACGATTTTAAAACTAGTTATATAATTCGTTTTAAATAGAAATCGACGAAATATATATTATATATATTATATATATAATATAATGGCCTGAATAGAACGCGCCGCGGCAGTTCGTGAATTTCGACCATTTATTTCAAACGGACATTACGGGAGATCCGACCGTCAGATTCTCCTAAAACCGGAACCGTTGGGTTCGTATCGAAAAGAGCTTTCTAATGAATGTTAGAAATTTGAAATCTAACGATTGGATTTGGAGATACGTCCAAATCAAATTCGAAAAAGGTCGCTATAAGTGCAGTTCGATGGCCATTGATGGAAATCGACTGTACGGGCCTTGATAAAAATAATTAAAAATATCAATAATTTGTGTAAAATCATTAGAAATGATTTGGGAAAATTTGGGATGAAAAACTCCATATTCGAAAAGATAAAAATAGATTTTTATCAAAATGAACTAGTTTGAACTAAATTTAAAACTCGATTTGTTTTTAAATAAATTAGATTTAAAAAGGGGTTTTAAATAATCGGGATTCTTAATATATTTGAATTAAATTAAACTAGAAGTGATTTGGGTTTATCGTGAACTGTGTTTTAAATAACACCTAGTTCTTTAACCCAGTAAAGGAGTTTTAATGAATCTGCAAACTGATTGAAATGTGAATTGATAATTTAAATTATCAAATTTGGAAAGTGAGCGAGAATGGAGTATCGCCAGTTTTTGCTCCAAAGCGATAGTTAAATCTTTAATTAGATTTGAACGTGAAATGGTAATTAATTTTACCGATAACACTGTGGTGTTAGATATGGAGTATTACCAGTTTTGCTTCATGGGATGAATAGGTTGGGATTGGGAAATAAAATAAATAATTACTTCGTTGTGGTTCGCTAATCTCGACTAGTTGGAAAAACCATAATTTGGTTTTAAACGACATCCCAAGGGAGATTACAGGATAAATTTTAAAGGATTTATCTTGGATAAAATTAATGGGAACCTTTCCCTAAGAATGTGGAGTTTAGAAACTAGCTGTAGGTTGGCTAAGATGAATGGTTTCCTGGGTATTGATCTGATGTTGGTTTCGGCCTTCGGGGTTAATGTTTGGGGAATTGTTCTCTGGCTAATTTGCGGTTAGTGACTAATGAATTGGAATGAGGCGTATGCTGTGTTTGTGTAACATTCGTTTTAATAATACGCGGGTTGTTCGGGAAGGCCGGGTTTATACCCATTCTGAATAACCGATTCGACGATGAGTCGAAGATGAAGATGGTGGTTAAAGACCGGAAGTCTTCACATCGTTCGGATAATTACTGACGATCCTGATTGGGCTGTACACCCAAGAGGATGGAAATAGTTGGTGGTCGTCCAGACGTACTTGGAGATGGATGGATATGCGAGGAAAGTGCCTCCGGTTTCGTTCAGACCTAGAACGGACTTGTAAATGGATGGTGTGTCTGACATTGTATTCCTTTATATTGTATTTGTTGATCTCTGCTAAATATATATCTGTTTGGCGGCGGAGAATTTATTCTCTTGCTTAACGCCCTTCTCTGAGACATATGAGCTCAGAGGTTATATATTGGCAGAAATCAGTGGTACGATATGGATTGATAGTGTGGCATGCTGAGATGCAGTGATCCAGACTTTTGTTGAAAAGCAAAGTTTGGTGGTTGATGATCAAAGCGCAGCTGAAATAGCATGGCTTTGTGTATAGCGTTGATCTGCGAGCCTCACAGCCCGGGATGGTGGTAAACTGATGGTTTGATCAGTATACATTTTTTTTTAGTGTAGTGGATTCGGTCGACCGATATTGAGCTTCGTGCTCGGAGGGATAGAGTAAGCGGTGTTTTCTCTTGCTGGGACGTAAGCCGCGGTGATACTTGAGTCCCCAAAAGTGCGGATGTGCATAGCGGTGTTTTCTCTCGCTGAGACGTAAGCCGCGGTGATTTGTACTACGCGAGCGATCTTTCGAATCAGGAGCCACCATGATGGAAATCCAATTTCCAATACGTGTATTCCGGCTTTAATTGTAGAACTAGTATGGCGACATGATATATGGTACCCATGCCGTCTATGATTGATATTTATGATTGGAATCGTTTTGACACTATACACATATTATAGTATCAAATGATTTGTTTTAAACGTACTAAGCATGTTTGGCTGCTATAAGGTAAAACCCTATCCTCCGGCTTGCGTTGCATTGTGTGATGGGACCTGGGTCTTATAACAGCCTCATTTTTCGAAAAAGCATTGCGTTGTTTATTTTATGCACTGGTATTCTTGGGAGGAAACCCGTTCCGTGTTATACGGCGTGGTCCCTTGATTTACCGAACTTTAAAGATAAAGATTAATAGCTGTTTTAGTTCTCACACCAGTCCCATGACTGACCTGGAGTTTATTGTTTTTAACCTAAACTCTGGGTGCCCCTATTTTGACACGGGCAGCTAGTAGTTTTGGTTTTGCAGATTTATATTCACAGGATCCTGGTTTACAGCTGGAACGATATCCGGAAAGCTTTGTATCCGTATATCTCCTTCTAGTTGTGTATTGTATTATTTTCCGCTGCTATGTATTTAAATGTAATCTAAATCTCTGATATTTCTGTGTAATATTTATTTGTTTATACTCTGTATATTCTTGTAATCTGATGCACTGTTGTAATATATAGTGAAATGTTCTTCTGTATGCGTTCTGTTTTGTCGTGTTCTCAAACGATAGGGCATTTCGAACGGTCTGAGTCGGTTTAGCGACTGGTTCGGACCGAGCTCAATTCCTTGCCGTCACAGTTGGTATCAGAGCTTTGGTTTACAAAGCAGAGAACAAGACACATTAGAACCATACGAAAGAATTCATCAGATATTGGATTAGTAATATCCAATGGGAATGACTCGTTAGAGATAGGATCAGTAGTATCCTAGAACGAGTGTGAAGAGTATATTTTTTTTTAAATGAAAACAAACTTTGTTTTGAAAATTTAAATCAACTATTCGTATTTGATTAGTTATTATGTTTGAATTTGGACAGTCCGGTATATATAGACTTTGCGTATACGCCTGATCCACGTGTATTTGAGGTTTTAATATACTGGATAGATATAGAGTCACACTCTAGTCGCCCGGAGACGATTCTGATGATAGTCTAGACATCACCAGAATTGGTATTCGAGTTGCGAAAGCGAGATTTCTATATATTTCCATTAGACTGGTGTGAGAACCAAAACTAATATAGTTAGAACACATTGTTGTGAATTGGCATCAAAAACAAGATTTTCAGTATATGTATCAAATTTATGGATTTGAAAACTCTAATCCACTAATTGATTGATGATTGTGTTGTTTGTTTATTTGTTTGCTAATTTTTAATCATTTATGCCTAATTGAACCAAATATTGAATTATATTGAAAATTGGTCGCATTTGCTTGCATATACATATATATCATTGAACAGGTCATAGCAAGGAGGCTAGAGCCAGAGAATAAAATTTGTTTGCCCGACAAATAGGTACATGTTTACTACACAATTTCCTGTTTTGTTTGGGTGATGATGATTTTGTGAGCCTATTGGCTAGCCGCTTGGCTTTTTCTTTTTCTTTTTGAGATCTGAAGGACCGGGGAAGCTATTTGAAATTCCCCGATGCTCCCGGTGCAGGGGAGGTTATGGCGAAATTTTTCAAAAATTTAGGGTGTTAGCCAAATTTTTGAAATTTAGAAAATTCACAGAAACTGAAAAGTTGGAGAAGGAAAGCCAGATCGAGCGTAGAGTTGAATTATCAAACCACTTTCGACTTTGTTCCTTTTCGGGGACGAAAAGTTTTAAGTGGGGGAGATTGTAACAACCCGTAAAATCTGGGTCAGTTTAAAATTTTTATTTTGGCAATTTTAGCGAATTTTGATTATTTAAAATGAATTATTTTAAATAAAATCGGCGAGAAATTTATTTTGAATATAATTCGAACGAATATATTTATACGCGTCGTCGTTAGAATATAAATAATTATATATAATTATAAATAGAATTGAAAATGGCGCGGTAGTTCGATAATTCGATTTCAAACTTCAATTGAATGTACCGGGGGCAAAACAATCCGGATTTTAGTGAAACCAAAAATAATGGAATCTAATAGTGAATATCTTTCTAACGAAGCTAACAAACCGAGATTTCACTTTAGAAATGATAAGATATGTCCAGTTGAAAATTCAGAATAGTCGCTGTGGAATTTATATATATTTTATATAATATATAGCCCTTAAAAATAGCCGTTTTGCAAACGACCTCGGATCTCGACGAAACCAGTTTTGTTGGGTCCGGGATGTGAAGTTATTGCTAGGTTTCAAATTCCATAATTTTTCGAATCAGTATGTGAGCGTGGTAAAGGAAAACGCGTTTGACCAGTTTCAGTTGATTTTAATCGACTGGAAATTGGCCATTTTTCAAACGGTCTCAGAATTCGACGAAACTAGTTTTGTTAGGACCGTATAGTCAATACGAAGCTAGAAAATATTTTTCGAGAATTTTTAGAGTTAGAATGTGACCCCGGTAATTTGAATTGTGCGTTTAAAATTCAATATAGTGATTTAAATGAAAATTCAAAAGGAAACTGATTGTAACAATCGAATTAGCTGGCGATACATATCCCATTGTGTCTGGGATGGGGGGTAAAACGCTAGGGACGACAGTCGTTGGGTTCGGTTTGGAGTTCGGGGACTAAACGGATTATTTTTGAATTAAATTAAATTAAATATTTTTATAAATATGGGGTCAAAACCCTAATTTTGGGTCAAACCCGTTCCAGCGCCTCCGAAGGCGATTAACGGCCAAAATTCTTCAGAAATTCATCCTCAAATTATTCCCAATCCACTTCGAATTGATTCCCAACTCCAGAACGAAATTAAAGAGCTTTCTTCAAGCTTTAAATTCGTATAAGTATGATCGGATATCATGTGGAGTTTTGGGTGTTTTCAGCACCAAAAGGCGCCGCCTTCAGCTCGGATTTCGAGGCGCTTTAGGGTTTCGAACTGGGGCCCACGCCTGGGGTAGGACGGCGACGCCAAGGCGCTTCTCGTGGGGGGCGACGATCTTGATCTGGTCAACCCTAGGCGGAGCACGGTGGGGGTTTCAAATCGAGCACGATGGGGTTCGGTTAAAAACTGGATAAGGAGGATGCGACCGACTTCTTCTTGGGGTAATTAAGCATGGTGATTGGTGTTTAAATTCAGTTTTAATTTATAAAACACATTGTTTAAATTCAGTTTTAATTTATACAGTAGCATTTATAAAACCAGTTTTTAAAATATATAAAATAAAATTATGGTTTTTTTATTTATATATATATATACTTTTAAAATATGATTTTCATACGTATGTTTTTGAAAATAAAAATAGCTACTTTATGGAATGGAAATTGGCATTGTTTTAAAGGAGGAATTTTATATAAAGAACATTGTTTTATTTTCATATTTTAAATAAATTAACATTGATTTTAAGATTTGAATTTTTAGATAAAATAGTTTTAGATTAAAAATATGAAATTTATATATATGCCATTTTAAATAAAAAAACCGTTGTTTTAAAAATATAAAAATCATTGTTTTAAAATATATATAGCATGGGTTTTTAAAATATAATCACCGTGTTAAAAATATGATTTTTATATATGAACAGCGGGAAAGGGATGCGTTGGAATTTCGGACAAATCCAAACAGTTCAGAAAGAAAGAATGGAGGAGTGGATCCCAAATGTGAGAACTTCTCACCTTTCAATTTAATTTTTCTAGTTATATATATATACTAGGATGCAGACGGTGCTTAGTAGCACCCGACACAATCGTCCACAGACCATGGACTTGTTTGTTTGACTGTTTGGTGATTGATTGCGATATTGGTTTGAATGTGGTTTGTGGTGTGAAAAATCGAATCGATAAATTGATTAGGATTAGACGTGCGCCGTTATAAGGCAAAGGAGTAAGGCTAGGTTAGACCCTTACTCCAAATTTTGTGGTTTGCATAACGAAAGTGAATTTGATTGATGTGTGAATGGCGTGGGCCTTCACTAGACCGGGGATAAGGCTAGGCCTTGTCCCGTTTCTAGTATCGTGCCGTTATGCCGCCGAAATTTTCTAAAATATGTTAGAAAAATAAAAAGATCATTTTATTTAAAGAATGAACTGAATAGATATTCATATGTCAAAATAAAATGTTTTATCGTTAAAAATATAATTTTTTAACGTGAAAGTGAATAAAATAAAATATTCATTTACAAACCAGACGGTTTGTTTATGCACACTGATTTGACTGACATTGATTGGGTCGATAAATTCTACACATCGCCCAACTGCACAAATAAAATCTGTGTTTGATTGTTTGAAACCCCACACGGGTATTGGGATGAAATTTGAAGTTCACTCATCCTGATTGATTGAATATGTCGATCGATTGATTGACAGGCTGTTATAAGCGTTAGATATTTATATTTGATGCTTATACAGTGTAGTGCACTTTGGTTGATGGTTGATTATTTTTCAATGCTATTATATACATGTGATGTATGAAAACCCATATAATTAACATTATATGGTAATTGATTGGGCCTCATTCCAATTTGAAAAATAAAGAATATATTAAAATAAAAGTTCATGTGTTGACAGTACTCATTCATTGAGATTGGTCATGTGTTGAACGAAATATTTTAGTAATAAAATTTGCACCTTTATCGTTATAAAATAAAAGTTCATGTGTTGACAATACTCATTCATTGAGATTGGTCATGTGTTGAACGAAATATTTTAGTAATAAAATTTGCACCTTTATCGTTATAAAATAAAAGTTCATGTGTTGACAGTACTCATTCATTGAGATTGGTCATGTATTGAACGAAATATTTTGATAATAACAACTATTTTGAAAAAGAAATATTTGAAATAGAATATTTGAAAATAGAAATTTATGAAGCCGTGTTGATTAGATTGACGCCATTTTGACGTGAACGATATTTATATCAATTTTATTCATTTCGAAATGAATTGAATTGAAAACGATTTCGAAATGAATTGAATTGAAAACGATTTCGAAATGAATTGAATTGAAAACGATTTCGAAATGAATTGAATTGAAAACGATTTCGAAATGAATTGAATTGAAAACGATTTCGAAATGAATTGAATTGAAAACGATTTTGAAATGAATTGAATTGAAAACGAATTCAAATTGAATTGAAAGCAAATTGAAATGAATTCAAATTGAATTAAAATTTGAATTGAATAGAAATGAATTTTAAAACGAATTTATAAAGAAGAATTCAATTTTGATTTGAATTGAAAAGAAAGTTGAAATTGCTTTTGAAACGATTTTAAAACTAGTTATATAATTCGTTTTAAATAGAAATCGACGAAATATATATTATATATATTATATATATAATATAATGGCCTGAATAGAACGCGCCGCGCCGCGGCAGTTCGTGAATTTCGACCATTTATTTCAAACGGACATTACGGGAGATCCGACCGTCGGATTCTCCTAAAACCGGAACCGTTGGGTTCGTATCGAAAAGAGCTTTCTAATGAATGTTAGAAATTTGAAATCTAACGGTTGGATTTGGAGATACGTCCAAATCAAATTCGAAAAAGGTCGCTATAAGTGCAGTTCGATGGCCATTGATGGAAATCGACTGTACGGGCCTTGATAAAAATAATTAAAAATATCAATAATTTGTGTAAAATCATTAGAAATGATTTGGGAAAATTTGGGATGAAAAACTCCATATTCGAAAAGATAAAAATAGATTTTTATCAAAATGAACTAGTTTGAACTAAATTTAAAACTCGATTTGTTTTTAAATAAATTAGATTTAAAAAGGGGTTTTAAATAATCGGGATTCTTAATATATTTGAATTAAATTAAACTAGAAGTGATTTGGGTTTATCGTGAACTGTGTTTTAAATAACACCTAGTTCTTTAACCCAGTAAAGGAGTTTTAATGAATCTGCAAACTGATTGAAATGTGAATTGATAATTTAAATTATCAAATTTGGAAAGTGAGCGAGAATGGAGTATCGCCAGTTTTTGCTCCAAAGCGATAGTTAAATCTTTAATTAGATTTGAACGTGAAATGGTAATTAATTTTACCGATAACACTGTGGTGTTAGATATGGAGTATTACCAGTTTTGCTTCATGGGATGAATAGGTTGGGATTGGGAAATAAAATAAATAATTACTTCGTTGTGGTTCGCTAATCTCGACTAGTTGGAAAAACCATAATTTGGTTTTAAACGACATCCCAAGGGAGATTACAGGATAAATTTTAAAGGATTTATCTTGGATAAAATTAATGGGAACCTTTCCCTAAGAATGTGGAGTTTAGAAACTAGCTGTAGGTTGGCTAAGATGAATGGTTTCCTGGGTATTGATCTGATGTTGGTTTCGGCCTTCGGGGTTAATGTTTGGGGAATTGTTCTCTGGCTAATTTGCGGTTAGTGACTAATGAATTGGAATGAGGCGTATGCTGTGTTTGTGTAACATTCGTTTTAATAATACGCGGGTTGTTCGGGAAGGCCGGGTTTATACCCATTCTGAATAACCGATTCGACGATGAGTCGAAGATGAAGATGGTGGTTAAAGACCGGAAGTCTTCACATCGTTCGGATAATTACTGACGATCCTGATTGGGCTGTACACCCAAGAGGATGGAAATAGTTGGTGGTCGTCCAGACGTACTTGGAGATGGATGGATATGCGAGGAAAGTGCCTCCGGTTTCGTTCAGACCTATAACGGACTTGTAAATGGATGGTGTGTCTGACATTGTATTCCTTTATATTGTATTTGTTGATCTCTGCTAAATATATATCTGTTTGGCGGCGGAGAATTTATTCTCTTGCTTAACGCCCTTCTCTGAGACATATGAGCTCAGAGGTTATATATTGGCAGAAATCAGTGGTACGATATGGATTGATAGTGTGGCATGCTGAGATGCAGTGACCCAGACTTTTGTTGAAAAGCAAAGTTTGGTGGTTGATGATCAAAGCGCAGCTGAAATAGCATGGCTTTGTGTATAGCGTTGATCCGCGAGCCTCACAGCCCGGGATGGTGGTAAACTGATGGTTTGATCAGTATACATTTTTTTTAGTGTAGTGGATTCGGTCGACCGATATTGAGCTTCGTGCTCGGAGGGATAGAGTAAGCGGTGTTTTCTCTTGCTGGGACGTAAGCCGCGGTGATACTTGAGTCCCCAAAAGTGCGGATGTGCATAGCGGTGTTTTCTCTCGCTGAGACGTAAGCCGCGGTGATTTGTACTACGCGAGCGATCTTTCGAATCAGGAGCCACCATGATGGAAATCCAATTTCCAATACGTGTATTCCGGCTTTAATTGTAGAACTAGTATGGCGACATGATATATGGTACCCATGCCGTCTATGATTGATATTTATGATTGGAATCGTTTTGACACTATACACATATTATAGTATCAAATGATTTGTTTTAAACGTACTAAGCATGTTTGGCTGCTATAAGGTAAAACCCTATCCTCCGGCTTGCGTTGCATTGTGTGATGGGACCTGGGTCTTATAACAGCCTCATTTTTCGAAAAAGCATTGCGTTGTTTATTTTATGCACTGGTATTCTTGGGAGGAAACTCGTTCCGTGTTATACGGCGTGGTCCCTTGATTTACCGAACTTTAAAGATAAAGATTAATAGCTGTTTTAGTTCTCACACCAGTCCCATGACTGACCTGGAGTTTATTGTTTTTAACCTAAACTCTGGGTGCCCCTATTTTGACACGGGCAGCTAGTAGTTTTGGTTTTGCAGATTTATATTCACAGGATCCTGGTTTACAGCTGGAACGATATCCGGAAAGCTTTGTATCCGTATATCTCCTTCTAGTTGTGTATTGTATTATTTTCCGCTGCTATGTATTTAAATGTAATCTAAATCTCTGATATTTCTGTGTAATATTTATTTGTTTATACTCTGTATATTCTTGTAATCTGATGCACTGTTGTAATATATAGTGAAATGTTCTTCTGTATGCGTTCTGTTTTGTCGTGTTCTCAAACGATAGGGCATTTCGAACGGTCTGAGTCGGTTTAGCGACTGGTTCGGACCGAGCGAAATTCCTTGCCGTCACACCTACATCTTAGGGAAGTGTTGGAGACTCTTCGAGCGCATAGACTTGAGACAACAAAGGTGGATGGAGTTCTTAGCATCCTATGATTTCGAGATAGCGTATACCCCTGGCAAGGGTAACGTGGTGGCGGACGCCTTGAGTAGAAAAAGGTTGTCCTTGAGTCCATTGTTCGTGGAACAACGAAGCTTGGAATTTATCTCGATGTTTGATTTCAGACCTTCCGTTGACTATATACCCGGTTTGCTAGCATCCTTGGAAGTCAGACCTACTCTTTTGGGGCGGATTGGCGAGGCACAGAGGGACGACCAACAGTTGGTTGAGTTGGTAGAGAGGCTCATAAGGGGGGAGTCGTCCAGCCATTTGAGTAGGTACACCCTAGACGATAGGGGGTGCTTGCGTAGAGACGGTAACTTTGTGTACCGCAAGACGAGGGTTCGAGGAAGGCTATACTTGATGATGCACACCGTTCTAGGATGACCATTCATCCCGGTGGGGACAAGATGTACCAAGACATGAAACGAGTTTTCTTTTGGGCCGGTATGAAGAAAGATGTGGCCGAGTATGTCGCTAGATGCTTGGTGTGCCAACAAGTGAAAGCGGAGCAAAAGAAACCAGGTGGGTTGCTTCACCCATTAGAAGTTCGGCAATGGAAGTGGGATAGCGTCTCAATAGATTTTATTGATGGGTTACCCAAATCGAGGAAGGGTAATACGGGAATTTGGGTTGTGGTAGACAGACTTACTAAGAGCGCCCATTTCATACCCGTGAAGAGCAAGAGGACTGCTCCATGGCTAGCTTCAGTTTACCTTCGAGAGATAGTTCGGTTACATGGTGTACCCTCTAGCATAGTGAGCGATCGAGATCCTATCTTCACTAGCGAGTTTTGGAGGAGTTTGCAAGAAGCAGTGGGGACTCAGTTGTGTCTGAGCACCGCATATCATCCTCAGACGGACGACCAGACCGAGAGGGTGAATCATGTTCTGGAAGACCTTTTGAGGCTTTGTATCTTGGATTTTGGAGGTATATGGGAAGAGCATCTTCCATAGGTGGAGTTCGCGTATAACAACAGCTTTCAGTCCAGTATTGGTATGGCTCCTTTTGAAGCTCTTTATGGAAGGCCTTGTCGATCACCTACATGTTGGTGGGAATCTACGGATAAGATCTTGCTTGGGCCTGATATGGTTAGGGAGACTTCGGAAAAGATTGATCTAATTCGAAGAAGGATGAAAGCAGCGCAGGACAGACAGAAATCTTACGCGGATAAGAGGAGGACGGATCTGGAATTTGATGTTGGGGACATGGTCTTTGTCAAAGTATCTCCATTACGGAATGTTGTTCGCTTTGGGTCCGTTGGGAAGTTAGCTCCAAGATTTGTTGGGCCGTTTCCTATTAAGGAAAGGATTGGACGGATGGCATATAGAGTGGATTTACCCGAGAGACTTAGTGGGGTACATGACGTATTCCATGTGTCACATTTGAGGAAGCGCCTACATGAGACCGCAGAGGTGGTAGAGCCGAGCTTGCTTAAAGAAGTGGAGGTAGAGCGTGATGCGACTATTCGACGAGCTCCTACCCGCATCCTTGGGTCAGAGATTAGGAAGTTGAGAAACAGAGAGGTGCAACTAGTCAAAGTGCAATGGGGAGAAGATGAGAGCAATGCTACTTGGGAGACAGAAGTGAAGATGCGTTCACTATACCCATTCCTTTTTGAGGGTATGTCTTTTAACTTCTCCTTTATCGTTTATCTAGTACTTATCTTATCTTTAGTATGTCCTCTCATTAGTACCTTTGACCTTTAGATAGGGTAAACCTATGGTTGAAACATGTGTTTGAGACATGTTATGTTTGATGGATGCGTGTGGATGCAAGTGTTTGCTAGTGGTTGCTCGTGGATGCATATACACACACTCTAGGCACTAGATCGGCTCAATCACTTCATATTGCATATTGCATATAATTGTGTGTAGGTAGCTATATTAATGGATGTATAATGGTTGTGCTATCATATGGATGATGCATTTTGGTGAATGATTGTGCACTCATGTAGAAATAGTATGTGTCGATAGGGTTATTTCGCATACATATTGGATGCATGGCACTATCATGGTTTGCATTAAGGAGGTCAACTGAATCAGTAGACCGCCTGATTTTGCATTAGATAGGGAACATATACACACACTCTTTGCATATGTTCATACAGCATTAGAAACTTTAAGGACAATGGATGCCAGTGTTTGATGGTTTAGTAGATGGTTGTTTGGTTGGTAGGATACGTTCTTCTTGACTTAGAGATTTCGGGGACGAAATCCTTTAAGTAGGGGAGAATGTAACAACCCGTATGTTGAATAACTTGCTATAATATAAAACAGGGCAGAATTAAATTTTAAAATCTGAATCAGGGGAAACGGGCTATGCCATTGCGTTCGTCTCGGAAAAATACGCGAAATAGAGTCCGAGTTTTCAAAAATCGGAGTCCGTATGATCCAGTTAAGGCCCGAAGAAGTTTTCAGAAATTTAAAACAGATTTTAAATACGAAAAATTTCACATTTCAGAAGTGGCGGGAAAACTGCCGCCAGACCCAGGGAGTCGACCTGGGGGTCGACTGGGGAGTCGACCTGCCCACCAGGTCGACTGGGGAGTCGACCCTAGTGTCGACCTGGGGGTCGACCTCCCTGGTCGAGCCCAGGTGACCTGGGTGCATCAGTTTGGCTTTTGGGCTGTGTCTGGTGGCTTGTGACGAGATCTGACGGCTCTAACCTAATCTAGGGTTAATCTAAGGGCCTAAACTACATCCTAATTCTATAAATACACCCTAAGACTACCCTAATTCATACTAAAATTGGAGACAACGTCGTTATGCCGTCAAAATGCAACTAGGAGGAGCCACCAACAAATTAAAGAGGAGGAAAGCTTCTCAAATCAACTTCTAATCAACTCTAGCAACTTAATCTTCTTCATTTAAGTGCTAATCAACAAGTGGTGAGTTTCTATAGCCTTAATGACCAATTGTTGAAATGATTATGATAGGATATAATGAGGTTATGGCTATGAATGTGGATCAATGCGAGATTATGTTATCATATGCTATGTGTTAACGATGTTATGCATGTTATATGCTATGTGTTAATGATGTTATGCATGTTATATGCTATGTGTTAATGATGTTATGCAAGTCATATGCTAAGTGATCATGATGTTATGCAAGTTATGCAAGTCATATGCTACATGTTCATGATGTTATGCAAGTTATGCAAGTCATATGCTACATGTTCATGATGTTATGCAAGTTATGCAAGTCATATGATATATGATCATGATGTTATGCAAGTTATGCAAGTGTTAGGCTATGTGTTCATGATGCTAGTTATGCAAATCACTATGATAAACATTGATCCATTATGACACCATGATATGCAAGTTTGGTGTTTGATTATATGCAAGTTCATACATGACATGATATGCAAGTTTGGTGTTTGATTATATGCAAGTTCATATATGATATGTTATGCAAGTTTGGTGTATGATTATATGCAAGTTCATACATGACATGTTATGCAAGTTTGGTGTTTGATTCTATGCAAGTAACATGTGCAAGTTTACACCTTTGTATGATATGCATACATATGCAAGTTAACCCCTTTGTATGTCATACATACATATGCAAGTTTACCCCTTTTGTATGACATAAGTAACTTATGCAAGTTAATCTCTTTATGACATATGTGATTCATGCAAGTTTGGGTTGATTATTTATGCTAGTTGGGTTTGATGCTATATGCATGTTGACACCTTTAAAACCCATGTTGATGCTAATGTTATGCAAGTTGAACCCATTGTATTTGTGATGAATCTTCCCTTTTATGTCATGTTCGCGAATTACGTGGGGAACGATGGGGTTAATATACATGTTAATGAAATGGTGTGAAGTTGGTATGATTATGCATACCATAAAGTGGATGGACATAATTGAGTCAATTATGTACATCGTTAAATTTGTAATTAATTAGGGATAATTAATACAAATTATGGGGGTGATTAATTAGGTGTAATTAATCGACTAAGACACGAGGTTGGACCCTTTTGTAGCATAAGACTGCCCGGAACCGACCGGCATATCCAGCGGCTACAAATGATTGGCCCAATGTGAGAGGTCTTAGGCACAAACTAAATACGTGACAAGTGTATAGACACGAGGTTAGACTCAGTTATGGCGTAAGGCTGCCCGGACCCAACCGGCAAATCCAGCTGCCATAAAAGATAGTCTAATGTGAGAGGTCTTTACAACGGTTACGTTCTTAATCAATTAAGAAACACTTAACCAGATAAGCATGTAGTGGGGCATGAAGGGTTAAGTGGGTGCCTTGGGTGGCATGTGGCTATTAAGTAAGTGCCTTGGGTGGCATGAGAAAATCTAGTGGTTGCCTTGGGTGGCAATAGAAAATACGATTAGAATACTTAACCAAAGTGGAACATGTAACTAAACATGATTAAAGGGTTAAGTGGGTGCCTTGGGTGGCATGTAGAAATCTAGTGGGTGCCTTGAGTGGAAATTGAAATATGATTAGATGACTTAACCAAACCTTAACATGTAAGTGGGCATGATTATAATAAAAGGGGTTAAGTGGGATGCACTAGATAAAATGACAAGCTTAGGTGGTAGCTTGTGGGGGGCCATTTCAACCAGTAACCCATTTGTATCTTATTGGGCTCGACCCATGTCGAGGACGGGACACGCGTACTGGGCTTGACTATAAGAGGCCAAAACGGGGTAGCGGTGGCAACGCGAGTCCAACGGGTTTCATATGCGTGTGTGGACCCGGGCTGGTAGGTAAGACGTTGTTGCATCGTGTAGATATAAGCCGTGCACCATTGACTGTATCGGGTTGCCACTTTGGGGAGTGATACACCCTACTGTGGGGCCAGCACGGGTATCTACGGTAGGGAGCCGATCGCTTGGGGAGTAGCAGGTACACCTTGTGGAGATAGGGGCAGACGGCACCTATGTAGTCAGCTAGGGGTACAATAGACTACTATTAAGATTACTAAGGGTACACCTAGTGGAGATAGGGGTAGATGGCACCTATGTAGTCAGCTAGGGGTACACGAAACTACTACGTAAATTTTCTAAGTCCTTGGGAGGGATCAACCTTTAAGTAGGAATTACCCTTGGGTGGGTAGATCTGGTGTAGTGCAGTGTAGGAATTACCCTTGGGTGGGTAAATCTGGTGTGGTGCAGTGTAGTATTTATCCTTGGGTGGATAGGCGCGTCCTTACCGTTATCTTAGTTCATCCTAAGTCTAGTTGGCTGCTTAGTGTAGTCATTTATCCCCAGTCGTACCGTACCAGGTTTATATCATACCCTAATTACTTTAATGATTGTATTGTTAAAGTTATAGGGCTCACTCAGACTTATGTCTGACCCCGTTGTTTTTACCTTTTTCCCAAACCTCAGGTTATCAGAGTGGGCCTAGCACTAGTGGGCTTTGATCAGATCGCTTTATCTATCTTCTGGAGCTTGGACTCTTGAAGTAAAGCTCGGTTATCTTTTCTATTATGGCTATTAGTATGTAGTGGGATTATGTACTTATGTTTTAACGAGATGGATATTTTGTACTTGACTCTTGTGGGTTTTTGATATGTAACCAAACATGTTTACCTTCCGCTGCAATGAAATAATGTTTTTAAAATTTCAAGTATTACTTATATCTGTCTTGTTGTAATTTTTCTGTTCTATATTCACATAAAATACTCCACCGAAGTTAAGGCATTCCCTTAGTGAGTGACCTTAGCGGGTGTGGGGTGTTACAGTGGTTAGATGTTCTAAAGGTATTTATGACTTCAAGCCTCAACAACCGGGAAATGGTATAAAATCGGGTAGGTCGCATGGCTATGTGGGTTGCTCTCATTAGGGTGTATTGTCACCATCTAGATAATATTCATATTTTCCTTCTTTTCGCTTTTGTATCTCCCGGGAATGGTTATGTTGGTACCAACTGTAGGTGACAATATATTAGGTACTCTTAAGTGAAATGAGGGATCAGTCATGTTTAGCCTGGGTTGCAAGATGTTCTTGTTGAATCCTGTGAACTACGCTCTAGAGATACACTGTCGGAATGGTGGTTGCCCATACCTTGCCATGGAAATCCATTCTCCAATAAGAGCCCGCGGTTTTGATTGTATACTATGTATGTAGAGCGTGAGATGCAAGCGTTCAACTAGATTGTTGACATTATTATAATATTAGAAAAGATATGATTTCAAAAATGTTTTGGGTTATCGTAAGGTAAAAACCGTCCGTATTTATGTGTGGATTTAGTCTTGCGATTATCCTTTCTTTCGAAAAGATTTTAACTTTAAAAATCAAATTGTGTGCTACCTTTAAACTTAGCGAGTTTTCTCACTCTGGTTCACCAGACCGATCCGGCGTTTATAATGCTTGGGTTAGACCAGGTTTTACAGGTTTAGGTTAACGGATGTTGTGAAGTCCGAAGAGGAGCTGAAAGTGTTTAGATGTATGATATCTAGTATTTATTCCGCTGTATGTTGTATATGAGGACAAATGATTATAACCGTCCAGATGTATTGATGTACTCTGATAATTGTAAGTTTTATTTAAAAACTCTCAACAAAGTTTTATTTCTATATTACATTTTGTTCCCTGCGATGTGCGACTCTATGTTGTGTTGGTTCTTTTTCTTCTATTCTAATATTTCTTTCTTTATTATCTCATCCTTTAATTTCTTCTAATAACTATCTGGTATTTCCGATGCTTGAATAGCCGACATGGAGTTTTATGTCGATTTTCGGGGTCGAAAATCCTTGGGTTGTTACAATCAAGTGCAACGTCCAGTTTAATATGTAAGCAAGAAACTAACAGGAGCTGAGCGCAACTGTCCAAAGATTAAGAAACTCACCTATAATCTGCTGATTGCATCAAGAAAGCTCCATCGTTACTTCCATGCTCACCTCACTAAGATGTTCACCAATCAACTGCTACGACAAGTTTGCCAACGACCGAAGGAAGCGGGAGGTTGCTTAAGTGGAACATGGAACTAAGTCAATTCGACCTCAAATTTTTTCCATGGAAATCCATTCGAGGGCAAGTGCTAGCTGATTTTATAGCTGAATTTTCTACTCTTGAAGGCGACAACCTAGAGGATAGTTCCATGCCCTTGGACATCGAATTAAGACCGGACACTTGGAAGTTATATACAGATGGGGCTAGCAACGATCGGCGTTCTGGCGTCGGAATATACTATTAACTCCTGAAGGGCGATCAATTTATTATGCATTGAGACTAAATTTCTCTACTACCAATAATAACTCCGAGTACGAAGCCATGATTGTCGGGCTCAAGCTAGCTAGCTTTGATGATCCAAATGAATAAGAGGTGATCCCCATAGAGACCTTGAACATCCGAGCATAGGTTAGATGGAGGTTGACCAATCCGTGTAGACTGAGCCCGAGAAGGACTCTTGGATGACCCCTAATCAAGAATTTTCTCTAACACGGGATCCTCCCAGAGAGAAGAAATGAGAGACGAGCCCTCATACTACTAACCTCTAGGTATATCATCAATTAAGACAAGCTTTACATGAGAGGTTTCTCTGGTACGATGCTTCGATGTGTGGCTAATGATGATGTTAGAAGGATATCGCAAAAAGTATACGAGGGTGAATGTGGCACTCATACGGGAGGGCAAACCCTAGCTAAGAAGGTATTGTGATACAAATACTTCTGGACGAACATTTATAAAGATGCGGCCAACTATTCCAAGCGATGTGATAGATGCCAAAGATTTGCCCAGATTCCACGGGATCGATCGACTGAACTCACTCAAATGGAAAGCCCTTGGCCATTTGCCGTATGGGGAATAAATATTATCGGGAGTCTACCAATTTCGAAAGGGGGAGCGAAATATGCAATTGTGGCAGTAGATTACTTTACCAAGTGGGCCGAAGCTGAACAGTTAACTACAATCTCCACAAAACGAGTCATCAATTTTGTTGTCAGGAATATCATATGTCGATTTGGATTGCCTCGAACCATCATCACCGACAATGGGACTCAATTTGTTAGCTCGAAATTCAGAGATTTCTACAAAAGATATTATATCGAGAAGGAGTACATGTCGGTAGCGCATCCGCAACCCAATGGACAAGTTGAAACCATCAACATAATTATCAAGTCTATCTTGAAGAAATGCCTGGAACGAGCCAAAGGCAAATGGGTCGATGAATTTCCTTTAGCTCTCTGGACATATCGAACCACCTATAACACTCCACAGGTCATAATCATTTTGCTTTGTCCTATGGCTCTGAAGCAGTCATTCCTATAGAACTCGAAGTTCCTTCCCATAGAACTACATACTACAACCCGCTGTCAAACAAGACCCTTATCTTGGAATCATTAGACATGATTAATGAAAAGAGAGAAGAAGCTAACCTCCGTGTTGAGGCGCACATGGGTCCCAAAAGGGAAGGACCTTATGTCATCCAATAGAGGCTTGATAATGGAACCTTTAGAATAGCGACTATGGACGGTGAACTCCTTCAAAGAGCATGGAATGCTAAGCATTTGCGACATTTTCTTTCTTAGAACTTCTATTTATTTAAGTATTCTAATAAGGCATGTTTTGCCACCCATTTTTGTCTATAAATAAAATCTCCTCTCCCACTCTACCTTACTACTCTAATAACAGTGACCATATGTTGCGGTTCGATCGATCTAGGTCGAACACTGGACTGAGGGAGTAGTCTACTCCCCAACCCTATTTATCGGTCCATGTCTCGATGAGTCGACTTTCCTTAGAGATCGAAAGAATATGGGTTGACTAACCTCGAGTTTGATACCGACACTCGAGTCCTCAGATCCCACTTTACAGACCAAAGTGTGGAAATGATGTTATCGCAAACGGCGTGATTGCCTGTTTAAATAACTCCAACTCTCACGACTTAAGAAGGAGTATAAAAGTATGGACGAGTATGAAAGGTGCACCCAGATTAACGACCTCTCGATCCCTGAAACTCTAACTCCTGGTCACTAAGGGGAGAGTATAAAACGACTTATATGACTCAACCCAAGAATCGTTTGACTCCCCGTCTGGATCGGGTCGATCTCTGAAGACCATAAGAGGACCTAACATCTGAACTGACCCCCCCACGACACTGAGGATGAACAAGTAAGCCGACTATGGGTTTCACTCAAACGATCCTTGGAGTTCGAAATTGACTGGGGCACTTATGTCATTACCCCACAACTTAGTCGCATTCTAATTCTGTAACATACTATTAACAATGCAGAAACTTGAAAACAAACAACTTTGTTCACATCAATGGGAACTTCGTTTACAAAATACAGGGTTAAACGAAGGCAAAAACGCGTGGGCCGAACTTGCAACGACATCCAAAAGGCCTATAATGATGTGAGATGAAAGATCATTAGGCTCGAGGTGGCTTGTCAATGGACTTCTTGATTTCCTCCATTTCCTTTTTCTTGATCAGCTCTAAAGCCACCTCGATGGAAAAAGGGTACCTTTGCTTCTTGGACTTGTTACTAGAATGACCAAACAATGGTGCATCATGTTTCCTCTTACTTCGAACCGTGAGGACTGAAGAAAGAGTTCCTTTAGTTGGCATGCTTGTGGTAGGAGGAATGACCCTGAGAGGTTGAAGGTCGAGGGGATCAGTGGATGGTTCGACTTTGAGATAGTAGACTTTTCCCTCATCTCTTGCTTTCAACTCCGCGATGGTTAGGGAACCAGTCTTATTGATCTCCCCAATAATCATCACTTCATCCTCTTCCAGTTGAGCGTCTTTAGCTCCCAGTCCCTTGAAAGCATCGATCATCTCTTCATCTTTTCCCGGTATAGCAGCTGGATCCTTTTCTGGCATTCTGGCCTCTAATTCAGTAGTCACCTTCCCTGCTGGTGTACGTATGGAAGGAAGTGCAATAATTAGACTTGAAGAAATGAATATTTTCTAGAATTGAGAAGAAAGTAATGATATACCATTAGCTGAGGAATCTTTTAGCATGTCAGGGATCTTTGCTTAAGAAATAGGAGTAAGTGGATTCTGTTGGAACAGAGACAAAGGAGGATCATCCATACTGTACTCCTCCACCTCTCCTAAGACAGATTTGGGGGAGGAGGAACGATGGACGGGCCAACTATAACATCACCAACATGATGGGGAAGAGATGTATTCTCTTTGCTTGCACTATTCTCCCCATCCATGATCGTTTTCCCTTCATCTAACATCGTTCGGTGTCTCCTGCTTCGCTTAATATCCTCTTCCCCTCAGCCAATACCTCTGGTTCGCTACCATGCAAAAACTGAGTAAGCAAAGCTTCCCCACTCACTGGTTGCCCGACCGCAACCTCAGTCTCTTTCTTCATAAAAACTTCCCAAGCATCGGCCAAAGTATATTGGTAGTCGTTCACCCAAGAAAGATCTCTATGGCAAAGAATTCGGCCAAAAAACAATATCACCTTATCATCGAATGAACGATGCATCTCATCCACCTGTGCCTCCCCTTAAAATTTTGGAGTTCGATATCATGTTGGAGTCGGGAATTGCTAGGATTCTCGATTACAACTTCGGCGTTATCTTCGCCCTGTTTTCTAGCCACTTCGGAAGCAACAAGTTAGGCATTGAGGCTCTATACTTCTAGATCCAAATGCCCCTTATCACTTTTCATTTTCGGCCTTAAGAGATGCACACTCTTGCCACCACTGACTTTACTTCATTTTGGGCGGACCAGGTAAGAAGGGACGATCGATCTAGTTCAACACGAAGTCGTTCGATCTTATCCTCCAAATCCTTCATGGTCCTCTCATACTTCTCCTAGAGCACAACCACTTGAGCCTCATAATCCCCCAATTCTTTCTTTACCATTTCAAGAGCTTTCTTGGCAAAGTCCCGCTCCATCCGCATTCGTTCGTTTTCCACCGCCATGTTCCTGGCGAATTCGCATACACACCTTGCGTATGTGTACATGGCATCATAATGGGATAGAATAAGGTCGATATTTGACTTAACCCACTCTCTGAAGTTCATCGGTAATGGTTGAAGGTCAGGTACAAACTTAATACGAGCAAAGCGAAGATGGAGGAAAACTTCTTCCAGTTTTTTGATTCATTCGGCGGGTGTCATTTCTTGGGCAGAGGAGACTGATATTTGGGGGCTTTTCTTGAGACGTTTGGTGAGAGTGGTAAGGCCCTGACCACGAGAGCTAACCGGTTGAGACTTGTGAAGAGGATCTATAGGAGTCCTAGAATGAGGAGGAGCAATTTGTGAATATTCACTGGAAGTCTTACCATCACCCCTGGGGGTCCTGTCTCGAGAGCGAGAAGTAGATCGGTGCATGTGTGTCTCATGTTCCTTATCCTTCTCCTTCTCCTGGGGTTTTTCTTTCTCTTTTTTCTCCTTGTCCCTATTATGCTTCTTCTTTTCCTCCATATCCTTCCTTATCCCTGTGTTCACGAGCCCGCTTGTCATCACTTTCCCTATCCCGCCTTCCTTGTAGTGGGGCCGAGCCAATAGGGCCACCTCTTTTCAGGAGAGAGATGAAACGATCATGGTAGTATCCACCTTTTATGGTACCTACAGCAAAAAAAAACTTGAGTCAATATTCAATGTATACAAAAAATAGTGTTATAAAGTGTAGTGCTTATGCTGTGTATGCCATAAGTGATTCCCTAAAATGGACCCGAGCCTGGGACTTGGCTCATTTCTGTTGCATCTTTATGCCCGACTAGTATAGTATCTTCACCAGACTTAGGGAAGAAAGAGGACGAATCCAAGTTCTGAGAAGAAAGGATGCTCTCTGGGAGTTCTAAATCCTTTAAACCATAATATGGAGAATCCACTTCTTCCTCTTAAAGATCCTGAATAAAAGAAGGTTCCTTTCTGTGAGCAGAACCCTTCGGTCGATGATCCTGAGGCCTCTTCTTCGATTATCTCCTCTTAAGTTTTTTCAGCAACATTTGCAACCGAGTCCTTCCATGTTTTCAGTCGATCGACCTCCTTTATGAGTCTTTATCTAGCAGTTTTCTTTCCCTTCGCCGGGGATCGAATTACAATGGTTGCTTTCTCCCTGGTCCAGGGTTGAGCGGTTCGACCGCCTGGGGATCCAACCGTTCTCTTCGTGTCAAGAAGATGGTAGCGATGTAAAAGTGCATCAGTCAAACACTTCTTGATGCTTCGACGCTTCAGAATAAGACTGGAAAATGTATCTAAGTGCTCTTGAAAGTCTCTCCTCGTGGGACTATCAGGCTCACTACCTATATAGAAACGATTTTATGTGAGAAATTTCTTTATGGTCGGTTCAATTAGAATATGAGACTTACTACTATGAAGCCAGCGAAGGACACATCCCGGTTGCTGCAGGACAAGAACCAGTCGTGTTTAATGTTGCCCAATTTGCTAGGTATATCCTCGATAACCTTTCACCAACAGACAGCTTCGAAGAAATGGAAGTAAGGAAGGTAGTCATCTCGAAGCTTCGAGTTAAAGGATAAGACTGTGTCCTCGAATGTTGGGGGATGATGTATGTGCTCCATGTACAAGACATACAATAATAATAGATTAACATATGCGGTTGGGTGAAGTTGCATCATAGTCACTCTCATTCTCCTCAGAAAATCGACTATGAAGGGATGAAACGGAGGGATGGATCCTGCGGTGCACATTGGGCGAGTTAACGCCATGAAACTACTTGGCTGATTGAGGGGATAATCATCTTTTTGAGAAATGCGGATGTCCGCCCAAGGAATATTGTGTTTAATACTCAACCTTTTCAACTGTCTTTCGCTCATCATGCAAGGCCAAGCGTCCACAGGATCTCTTGGAACTATGGCACTGGGAAAGGTGTCGGGTGCTTCTATTATAGCTTCTGCCACTTGTCTCTCATATTTCTATGATAGGGGACGTATCCACTGATTGGGTTCGAGTTTCAGTGTTAAGATTAGGATCGGGGTCAGTTATAGATTCTAAGGAAGAGTCACTCTCTAAGTCTATACATGTGGATAAAATCATACCGATGCATGCTTCAAAGCTATGAGTCTCGCATCTTCCAAACATTTTTGGTTATGCTATTCATAAGAGACTATTGGTTAGAAAGTTGAGATCATAACCCCCTAGTGTGTGTACTAATGCATGTGTATGTGGTGGAATGATAGCATAAATAAGAAATAACAATAAAAAGCATGCTCAAGTTCATGATGTTCTATCCCAACTGTCTAGAATAAGCAAGTAAAATTGGTTATAACATAAAGACTTGTGTGTAGTCCTGGGCATCATGCCGGTCATTCTTGGTTCAATTCGGTTGGTTCGGGACTGGTAATCTGGGTACATGACTCCCGACTGCGATCATCGCAACAAATAGATATGTCTTTAAATTTTGGTTCGACGGATCGGGTACTTCTTGTATGGTTGCCCATTTTTGATCGATCTCCCGGGGATAAGTTAGCAGTTATACCAATCCAAGACTTGACTCTATTTCCGGAAATCTTGAAGGCGGTAGTCATCGTCATTCAGACCTACAGTCAGTAATGTTCTCCCTTTAAGTTGGATGATTAGGCACCCCTATCCTATGAGGGTTGGATCAACTATCTTGCTTTATCAAATCCATAAGCATCGGTTTTGGAGTCCCTTTTTTTGTCCTTTTCATCCTGTTAAAGTCGAGGGCCTGCATCATTGTCTGACCGCACCCGTCCTATCACGCCTTCTTACTTTGCTGCGTGTCCTTGGAATTGATAGCTCCTCGAAATTCAAAATTCCTTGAAGAACGAGATACCCTTTCATCTTCTTTCCTCTTCACAAAGACCATTCCACTTCCATTACCGTCTATTGTCACTTTGCTATGAGCACCGCCTGTGACCGCCACCTTGCTACCTAGTTACGGCTCTGACGAACTTGACTTTGGCGACCCAGTCGATGAATTACATCAGATACAAATTAAGATGAGGAAAGGAAAAAAGGGGGAATTTATATGCAAAATCATGCGAGAATATGTTTTAAAGACAAGAAAAGGAGAATTAATTCCTACCTACGGAGTAATCGGAGGGGATGATCTTGTTCTTCAACGGAAAAAAGATTTTTTTGTTTCTTGGAAAATAACGAGTTCGACTGCAGTAAAAATTAAAAGTAAAATATGAGAGTGAGCCAGCCTTTTATAGTGGAATAAAGTGACTCTTCGTGTTCCTTTTGATGTGACCGATGACTATTACTATTGGGCTGACCTGCCGATCCAGCAACTCACTGGCCCAGAGTGGATCGATGTATGACTATAAAGATTTATTTCCCTTAAGGCCGATGTCGATCCCGAGTAACCAACTACCAAATTGTTGACCTAAAATTTTAATGACTCATGGAAGAATTCCCAAGCCAACTTGCACGCGACCTTCTGATGTTCCATCTGCAACAATTTCCAGTTCTCTAAATGGTGATAATGTCAAAACAAAATGATCCAGCAACTAAGAATTCAAAGCATGCCCCGTTCTTAACACTGCATACTTTAGGGGCAAAGTGTTGACTAGCGTTTTAGCAAGTCCGTCAAGATTGCATTAACATCATGGATCCCTATAGAATTAGCAAAAAGGTGCCCATACAATCTTAGCTAAGGTACTGTCCCACCCCGGTGGCTAATACCAAAGCCATTAGGCATTAGGCCATCTTCGTTCAGCTCGATAAACAAACAGATTGATTAATAAGTGGTTCGTCGAGAACCTAGAATTTATTTTGTGAGAAGAAGACTAGTATGTAAACCCGTGGGATCTACAGACTTCTGGTTCGGTCGGGAGGAATCGAACCTGCTCATGCATGAGATATTCTCTTAAAGACTTGCTCCTGTTCCTGCTTGACCGCTTCCATCCACCCACGAATATTGGATCAACTGCCACTTGTCATTTCGTGGATAGGGCATACGAAAGGAACGCTTCTCCGCATTTTCTTATAGACCGAAAATGAGAGACACGTGTCCTGGCCAATCCTAGTGCTGTAGCATCTATAAATAGACCTTCTAGATTCTAAAGAAAGGACTGTTGGGCGAATCTCTTATCACACCATTATTGTGATAAAACTTTGTAGTAGAATACTCCATAAATAAGAGATTATAAAGTGGACGTAGGCTCATTAACGCCGATCCACTATAAATTTGTGTTTTCCATTTATTTATCTTCATTTTCCATCTCTTGGGTGTTGTACCAATTTTTGGTGTCAACACACACACACACACACACACACACACATATATATATATATATATATATATATATATATATATATGTGTGTGTGTGTGTGTGTGTGCGCACGCGTGCGCGCGCATGTGTGTATTTATTTATTTATTTGTTTAGGACCAAGAACACTTCAAAAGTCCTATGATTTCCACCACACATTCTTGGTTCTCTATCTTCACGACGGTTCTCTCCCTCCACTGTAACACCCCGTGAATTCTATAACGTTAAGCTTCGCAAATTAAAGTATAATTAATTATAAATGATGAAATCAAGGGAAATGGGTTACGCCATTGCGTTTGTCTCGAAATTCTGCTTGAGATAGAGTTCAAGTTTGCGTTAAACGGATATCGTATGAAGAAGATATGGACGAACGATGTTAGGCAGAAAAACCGGAAAATGGGTCAGAATGCACTGGGGCACTTGTGAAGTGCGCCAGAACAAAGTTGAACTGGCGCACTTGGGAAGTGCGCCAGTACATTTTTAGCCTGGCACACCTGCCAAGTGCGCCCAGGTCAGAAAGACTTGTTGGTCAGGTCCTGGCTGGCCTGGTCAGGGTCTGGTCGAATTCTGATGCTTGGCTGAGTCACTAGGGCTTACGTGTCACCTCTTGATTGGCCTCTCTTGAGATGGATGGTCTGGATTCACCCTAGCTTCATCGACGGCTCAAAACAATTTAAAATTCTATAAATACAACTCAAGTCTAACCCTAAATTCACACAAATAATAGAATACAAAAGCCGTCATGCTGCTGGAGAGGAACTAGGAATGGCCATCAATTAGAAAGCCTAGAGACAAGCCAACAAGCCTAAGAGATGAATCAAATTAAAAGAAGATCAAAGCTTAATCAAATCATTCAACGCAACTTTGCTACCCAAAGGAGAGCATCTCCAAATCAGAATAACAGAAATCAGATAACAAGAATTCATCACACGTTGTAAGTATAGTGACCTTTCAAAATATGAATAAAAACTGTGATGTGATTCGATGTAAATGAAAATAGAATCGTGTTGTTATAATCCTTGTGTATTGTGATGGTTCTATCATGACTTGTGTATTGATGTTTGTGGCATAAATTGATTGATGCAAGCCTATTGAACAATTGTATATGAAAAACAATGGCACTAGCAAGCTTGTGGCAAAAACTAGAAATTTATCCCTTTTTGTATATGTCGATGGCATGGACTATGTATATTCCCTTAGTCTAAATTAGAATTTGTGTAAACATGTTATAGACCTTTTATGCCTACATGACCCAAAACCTATGATTTCATCCTTATGTTTATTGGCAAGTATAATTAGATCTATGTTTGCAAGTATAATTGGATCTATGTTTCATAAACTATGCAAGTTCATGTTTATTTGCAAAATATAATTGGTTCTATGTCAAACATCGTTTGGGTTTCATAAACTATGCAAGATCATGTTGAAATAGGCTATATGATTAGATGTAAAAATTGTACATTTTTGTGAATATACAACATGCTAGTTTTGTGGTTGATATTATGCCAAGTTAACATGTTTAAACACAAGCTTGTATTTGCCTAAACTATGCCATTTCATATGTCACCTACTTAGTCATACTTTGATTTGAATGCAAGTTCACATGACCCATGTAATATGTTAGTTGAATCTCCAAATTGCAAGTTCATGCGCCACACACCTTTACGTATTACATGTTCATGATTTCCCCTTTTTCCTCACGTTTATAAAGTTGGGCTAAATTGTGACAAGCCCAACACATGTTATAACGTTGCGAACAAACGGGGGTAATAACGTTGGGTGTAAAATATGAAAATATATGTTGGCATGTTTGGCACATGCCAACGATTATGACACATAAGCGGTATGAATTGAAATACCCAAAAATAAAAGATATGACATTTACATATAGTTGAAAAGTAATAAAATATGTAAATCTAGAAAACACGATATGCTTAACCCGAGGTTGGATTGAGTTGTGATGTAAACCTGCCCGGACCAGCCCGACTGTCCAGTAGTCACAACAATACCTATCCAATGTGGGTGGTTAAGCATTGAGCCCAATAAGGACCCGAGGTTAGACTGAGCTACGGTGTAAACCTACCCGGAACCGACCGGCACATCCAGTAACCGTAGCGATACCTGTCTAATGTGAGTGGTCTGGTGCTCCTAAGAGGCTAAGGATAGATGGTAGGGTGAAGTCAACTACAACACTTAACCAAATTCAACATGTTAACAAGAATTGATGGGTAGGGTTAGGTAAATACAGACACTTAACCACTTAACATGTTTGACTAGAAAATCCTGGTAACGAGGGACCCGTTTCAGCAGTAACCCAAAGTTAGGTATCAACGGTACCCTGAAACTAGGCAGGGTGGGGCACGATTACTGGGCTGATTGTAAGCGGTCAAACGACGGCGGTAGGTGCACAGTGCAGGTCTAACGGGGTGCGGGGGTGCACACACTCCGGAGTAGACAACCAGGGCACTGGGGACACCAGTAGTATAACCTATGCCTTCTAGGATTTGTGTCGGGGCCGCCACCATGGGTCTTGATACACCCCATAGTGGGACCAGCATAGGTGTCTACAATTCTTGGGGGCCGTATGACACGTGTTAACGCGAGTAGGAGCCGATCTTTAATAAGAATGGGGATCACTTCACCCTCACCATGGGGTGCCAGTTAGAATAAACTCGAGTAGGTGCAGAGATATAGTATGGGTGTGATAGTACATTCGACACTTCCTTAGCTTGTGACACTTTCCTATTTTTAGTTTACATCCATCATACCCTTTTCTTATTCACATATTGAAGAGTTACTAGATTTACTCAGGCTTTATGTCTGACCCTATTTTCTTTTCGTCTTCTTTTCTTTCGTTCCCCCCAGGTCCACAGGGAGGAAACAGCTCAACTCAGTCAGGCTCTTTACAAGCACCAAGAACGTAGATGTATGATTTGGATCTTTCTTGCTCGGATAATGGCTTTGGATATCACTGTGGGGATTTTTGTCACTTTATTTATGTTTTCATGCTTCTTTAATAACCAAGGCAGTTATGAGGTTGTAATGTTGAAAGTATTTTGAGACAATTATGGAAATCTTTGTTTGATACAAGTATTGATGAAATAAAAGTCTGTTTGGTTTTCCGTTGTTTAAAATATGTGTATTTATATCTGTCTTGAGTTCATCTGTGGCTTTTACTTATAAACCTCCACCAAAGTTAAGGCATTCCCATTGTGAGTGACCTTAATGGAGGTGGGGTGTTTCATCCACCGACTTATTTAATTATGAACGAGCGACTATTATTTTGGTGCAAAGTGGATGTCATGAAAGAGGGGTATCATATAACCCCTCATATGTATGTGTAATAGTAATAATAGTAAAGTAGAAGAAATTTTTGTTCTCTGCTTGATTCTAGGATTCCTATCTTTTTGCTTAATTCTCTCTTGATATCTAATGTTTGAATGTTTTAGTTTATTAATTAAATTATTTAACAAAACCTCTCATTATTTTATAGTATGATATATATACCAACCTGTTTCTCCTACTAAACGTCAAGCACAGGATTCCAGAATAGACAAAAATCCAGGCTAACATAGTAACTGGAGCAAAATCCGGAATGCTACAGTGACCAAGAAGTAAAATCCGGAGAGCTATAGTAACTGTTACCGAGCAAAAAATTCCAAAATGCTACAATGTTTACATGACAAAAGTAAAATCAAGTTTCTTATCTAACCAATTAAACTCGGTAACTAACCTGAAATATTATGCGGAATCAGTCGGACAACAGTATTAATATAAGACATTTAAGACTAAATCACTACAAGAAAATTTGTTATTAGTTGCTCTGATTAGTTGTGTTTTAAGGCCGGGCGCTGCTAATACAATTTATACAAGCATTTGTAAATATATACCGCTGCTAGAATGTTCCCACTAAAAATTGGGTGAAACATTTTGGCTAGCCGCTAATATCTCTCTTTCATCAAAAAATAACATTTTTTTAGTTTCGTTAAGAAGGCTTAGATCCGGCTACCAATGTCTGCTCTCCGCTTCCCTATCTAATCCTCCGATCTCATCCACTCGTCAACTTCTCTTTCTTCTGACCCACTCCATCTGATCTACTCTTCCTTTCCATCGGTCCTTGGACCCTCTTCCAAAGGAAAGAAACCCTAGAATTGGCTTCCCTCGTCCGTTCACATCTCAATTTTATCTCAATTCCTCATCATTGCCCTTATGATTTTGAATGGTTTTGTTTAATTTCAATTAATTTATAAAGAATGACGACATAAAGTTTGATGATTTGTGTAACGACCCGACTTTTCGACCCTCGAATGTCGACACTAATACATCCACGGTATTCACGTGCCGAGCACCCAAGTGTCGGAAAGACGAAAAGTTAGGGTGAAATAAAATAAAAAGCAAATAGACTAAGGAAGAAGAGGACACAATATCAGAATCTCACAACGGAACGATAACATATAATATAAAGAATGTTCTTTACAAAATAAACTGTATGTTTACAACTATCAGAGAAGACCAACCTATCATCAACTTGAACAGTCATAACAACATGTCCTCATCACTGTTGATGTACAACATATAATGCAGCGAATATAAAATGTACGGTAAGTTGAACTCCAACTCTCTTCCAGAAGCTCCAAAGCATCCAAAGTAAAACCTGCTATACTCAGTCTACTCGAAGGAGTACGTGAGGGTTTTAGGGAAAACAGAAACTAAGCGTCAGACATCAGTCTGGTATGAGAAACTCAAGATATATTTTGCATGTAACAACACTGAGGGAACTGTGCAGATTACCGCTCCAGTTTTCCCCTCAATTGAAACCAACCATTTATTATGAGAAGTATAGTTGTATTATAAATAATGTCTAGGGTGTAGAATATAAATAAATTCACATAGAAGGAATGGTTACATTGGTTACATTCAACAACTATTAAGTGTACAAACAAAACCGATAAGGCACGTTCGCATATTGGATTTTCCATCAGAGATCTCTCAATATAGATCCGAACTCCATGCACAAGGGTCAGAAAGTACCTCCGAGCGTCGTATATCTCTAGATGAAATATACCATAAGGTAAACACAACTGGCCCACGCACGAAAACACCGGAGTGCACCACGTGGAACCAAATATACCCAACTCCCGCGCGTAACTTCAAAGAGCTCCCGCAACGATTCGATAATATGCATACACTAGATATGGAGTCAATATATCCTGCCGTAGGTTAGCAAAACCCCAGATTGTGCTCCTACTCTGTTTTTAGCCATTTCCGATGTCGAGGTTTCGTTCAACATCGTTCACATGAATCTTCACCACTCGAACAAAACAAGAATTCCCAGTTGGAATCCCACAGCTCAATAGATCTTGGAATCACACATAGATTTCTTCACAGATCTTGGAATCACACATGGATTCCAATACATCAACAGATCTTGGAATCACACATAGATTCTTTCATAGACCTTAGAATCACTATATGTGTTCGAGCATCTCAATAGATCTCGAATCACCACATAGCCTTCACTTCCCAGCCGCTTCCAAAACATAGAACCCGTATACTAGTTTTGAAGTGGTTTTCGATAAGTAGAACACTTACCAATCCCGGTCTCCTCAAAACTAGTCGCTAGATTTAAGGTCAAGTTCTATAGTCAATTAACTGACTACAATTCACACAATAGACGATTGTATATGGAAAACAGCCTCGCTTAATTTCCATAATAATTGAATAAACATCCAAGGCACTATGAAGGTTACAAAGCGTGTTAAACAATCAAATCACTATCAAGTCACATAGCATGATAAACAGTTGAAGCACGGTTAAATCATATAAACGACTTCTAATCCCATTCCCATTTAATTAACCTTTCATTAATTAAAACTTCTGTTATTAGTAAAACTCCTTTTATCTAATAAAACTTCATTTGTCAAATACGACTTCGCTTATTAATCAATAACTCATACTCGATTAATATCCCTTTATTAGTATAACTTCTTTTAACTAATAAAACTTCATTTGTCTAACTAGACTTCCTTATTAATCAATAACTCATACTCGATTAATATTCCTTTATTAGTAAACTTCTTTTATCTAATAAAACTTCATTTGTCTAACAAGACTTTGCTTATTAATCAATAACTCATACTCGATTAATATTCCTTTATATACTTGCGTATATATTCAACTTATACATATAAAAGGTGTATATGTATATATTCTACTAATTCACTATCCCTTTATAGTCTTGAATACTTAAAATCGTATTCATATACTTATCCCTCCGGTATAAGTATATCCATAATTCACTTCTAAGATTCCCTCTATAAATTCAATACTACAAAACGTATTCATATACTTATCCCTCCGGTATAAGTATAACCATAATCAATTTATAAGATTTTTCTTAAAATATAATCAAAGAGGTTAAAACCATTGTTTAATAAAGAACCTCTTCTCTTTATAAGTTAAACATCTTATTCAATATCTTTATTCTGAAAGATTTCTATACTTGTTTCTATCTTTAAAATAAATTATTAAAGATATAAGTATATTCAAAACCATTAAACCGTATATTCCAGTTTAACTACATTCCAAGGGTTTAAAACAAGTGTTGCTAAAACAATGTTTACAACAAACCCAAAACAATCCTTTATAATTTATCTTTAAATGTTTGTTTAAAGATTCAATTATATTTACTTCCATGATATAATCTGAGAGGGTTAAAGACTAATGAAATTAACACATTGTCACGACAAACCCAAAACCATTTTATGCTTATAGAAATCACACTTCGTGCACTTAACTCGTTTCCGACATTATCAACTTAACTATCCCTCGGTCAAGAGTGAGGCCAGGTAAGTTAGAGCACTGGTTGCATATCACCCCTTGCCTAGACACCCCATTCTTGACACTCACAGATAGATAAGCCTACTCGTCGGCTTATTAGAATTAAGCACAGTATCCATGATATTCAATAAACAAGTAAGTGATTAACATGGTTAACACGTTTCCAACATTCCCAACCTATCTATTCCTCGGCCAAGAGGGAAGCCGGTAGGTTAGAGCTCTATTGCTCCGTCCCTACTCGACATCAATCTTAACTCTCACAAATAGATAAGTCTACTTCGTTGGCTTATTAGCGTTAAGCATTATCAGTTACCTTTTTAATCTAATGACTTAATAATGACGAGGTTTAGCAATTCATAACCCTTTTCTAACCTTTGTTTTATTTGGAAAGATATTTTATAAGAAGATATTTGGAAGATATTTAGAAAGAAGATATTTTAGAAGAAGATATTTTGAAAAGAAGATATTTTGAAAAGAAGATATTTTAGAAGAAGATATTTTGAAAAGAAGATATTTTAGAAGAAGATATTTAGAAAGAAGATATTTTAGAAGAAGATATTTTGGAAAGAAGATATTTTAGAAGATAAGACCATTTACATAAATTTAAAGAACCTTTACAATACTTAGAAATCCAAAAATCAAGGTTAAACGGGTAGTTTTGCACTAGTGAAGTTTTGGTCATTTTCAAGGGGTTACTTAGCATTTTACTATTCAATGACTTCAAGGTAGTAAACATACAAGTAATACAAGATTCAAAATGATAAGAAATCACTAAAGATGTCATTACAAAGTTCCATACAAGATGTTGTAAACACAACAATTCAAACTGCATTTATAGCGACTATCGCTATAAGTGCACTTTCAAGTTCAAGTCTACAATATGTCAATTCCCTACTAATCCTTATGTGCTTTGTTTCTAGTCCATTCCACTTGTTATACAAGTCAATTCAAGTCCAATTCCAAGTCCATTCAAGTCCATTCCAATCCATTAACATGGATCACATATGTCGCTTACTTTTAAAGTAAGAATCAAGACAACATTTTTAACATAAGTTACCAACATTCAAGCAACTTTAAGCATAGTTAAAAACATGCAAAAGGGTTTATGTTTGCTGTCCTAAATAGTGAGTAAACTCACCTTAATCCTTAGCAAATCCTAGCTCCAAGAATAAGAACCATGATCCAAACTAGCAACCTCCTTTCTTTCCTTCCTTTCCTTGCTTTTCCTTGCTTTCTTCTTGTATATAGCTCACGGCCTAAAATAGAGAATGGAGAGGTTCTTCGATTTTTCAACTTCTAACTAGCTAGAAGATCTTGTAATGGTGTAGGAAGGCTTCACTCAAAGTTTGGTTTGATTTGAAGTTCATTTGAGTGTACTTTGAGAAAGTTAGTAAGGAAGAGGAAGAAGATGAAGATAAGCCATTAAAAGCTTCACTTTTGCTTAGGAATTTTGTGTAAGAAAGAAGGAGGTTTACCCCTCCTTATATAGGAAAAAGAAGGTGGATGGGAAAAGACCAAAATGCCCTTAAAACCCTAAACGTACTCATGAAAGAAGTGAAAGGTGTGTAAGAGAAGTGAAAGGTGTGTAAGAGATGGTAAGTTTGCTTTTTTTCAAAGACTTTAAGTAAGCATTCATTTGTATACATATAAGAAGCTTATATGCATACACATAGGATATTTTATAAACCTTTGATGTGACTAATTATGCATACATTTATGTGTATAAGCATGTATGTGCATATATATCATACAACGTTGCAACGATGTAAAACAACTTCTATTCAACGATAGGATGCGAATCTGGAAGTTGAATCTCGATCATATTTTTAGTTCTTTATCAAATGATTTATTCAAGTAAACAAAACTTGGAAATAAATTCATTAACTTATTTAAACAATTAAAACAAGCATACTTAAATTATAAATCACTTATTTGAATATTTAAATACCCAAAATACAAAACTTTCCTTAAATGCTCATTTTTGAAAATGATGACATCATCAAAATAGTTAACCATAAATATGAAAAATAATTTTATTTACTAACTACTTTCCTAATGAATAATTAGACATCCACTAAAATTTTCAACAACTTTTATTGAGAAAACAGCCATTTATCAATAAAATGATTTTCGGTCATTTTATCAATATTTTACCAAAAATATATTTTTGAAAGCATTTTTTCTAAAATGAGTCTAGTATCATTATTTACTTGTTAAATGATATTTTACAAGGTTATAAAATCACATTTATAACATTTAACAATATTACAAATTGTTACGATATTCGAAGATTAAGTGTTCGATTTTTCGGGTCTTTACATTCTCCCCCACTTAAAATATTTCGTCCTCGAAATTGCAACACGAGTAACCAAAGGAACAATCAAACATCGATACTTAAAAGTATAATACTACTAGAATACAAATCTCATGTTTTGATCAAGTTCAAACCCTCTTATCGTATAAGGATGATAAACAATTCATTAAGTATCACCTTATGCTCAACAGCCTCGGGTTAACACTTAACCAATCATTCACTCTACCTCAAACAATTCAAGGATTCAATTCTCAAATTTTCCACAAGTCAACAACATAGCATGAATTGTTTAAAAAGCCCGTACGATATACATAAGCCATCCGTACGCAATATCAAATTCAATTACTTATTCGATCACACAATTTCACTTCCAGACTAGTATCGCTCACTCGATCACTCTAGTGCGGACTCAGGTCTGGTTTCATGATTAGAAACCGCCATTCTCCTTACATAGCTATACTATGATAGAGAATCACATAATCATATCAAGAATCCTGTATCTAACTTCGTCGTCAAGAATCAAGTGAAAAATACCAACTATGATCGGTATAAGCTACCACAAAATCACACACTCGAATCTGGATCAAACCGTAAAGAGAATAAAACAACCTATGTAAATCTTACATATTCCTTCCAATTGGTTTATTATTACTCCAATTATTTTATTCACCTTCGTTCTCATACTTAGTATATTCTTCTATACTAATATTCCTTTGTGAATCATATCATAATACTTCAAGCTATTAACCGTTATATAACTTAAAAGTATATACAAACGACCAATTTGTCTTACTTAAATAGGCATGCTAACAAATTTGGACTTTTCTTACTTAACTTCTGAACTACTCACTATAATGAATACGATTATATTTCCATAGTTCTTTCTTATTAAACTCTTATTATAAACTGGTTCGACTTCATATACGATTATAATTCATTCAATACTCGAATCCAAATTTCGACATACACTTATATTCGCTTAGTGTACAAATATTAACATACTCAGTTTACTAAACTGAACTAGTTCAATAATCGCAAAACTAGTTAAAACTTAATAATTCTCAAATTCAATATTTTAAACTTCCCTAAGTTTATAAATTATAAACCAAGTCTCTTACGCTTTCACATAAACTAGTCAAGCATGTAAATTCACTTGGAAACATCGACTATCCAAAACCGTTGAACATTCCATTCCATTAACAAATGAAATCTATCAAACATCATATCAACTGAGATGTAAAATCATACAACTCCAATATATAAACTATATGCATCCATATATAACTTAGCTGAAAACTTCAAGATTGAACTTCCGGGTTTTATACTTCAAATAATCTGTATCCAAAACATAAATCTGTTCAAGTCCAAACTATTATCCATGGGAGCTAGTTCATACTTAGAAACTCGAAAATGAACCTCGGTGATGCTGCAGTCATCATCAACATTATTTTCCAGCGACTCGAGTAAGATCAAAGCTTTTCTATCTTTTAAAGTCATTTAAAACCCTAAAACACTTTCAAACCAACTTCAATATGTATTTCAAGCTTTGAAAATCAATTTCAAACTTACCGGAATTCCAAATCCTTTGGTTTTCAACACAAACACATTTCATATTTATAAATCTCGTTTATAAATTTCACTTGCATATTTCTTGTTTAAATTCGTTTTAAACAACTTCCATTCAGATTTAATTCTTACCCAACATCATTACCGAATGCCTTATAGTCAAATTGTGAAACTGAATTCACAAAGTGTTCGTTTCCAATGTTCCCCCAATTATAAATCTACCTAACCCATGCAAGCAAATGGATAAGATTACTCTTATCCAAACACAGTAATCGATACCCATAAACTGGTCCGGGCACAACTAGAAATCAGCCAATAATAGTCAACGCTCCTAAGCGAGCATGACCAATCAATCAACGAATGATAATAATTTAATATCATCCTTCCCTAACAACAACTCATCTATATAACTGATTTAGTTATGAAATCTTTCTTTATATATAAAATATATACTTCTTGGTAACTTATTTCATTTACCAAATTCGAAAACAATATCGAATCAAATGACTTGTTCGAGTGTTTCAGAATCTTCATCAAAACGATGATCAATCGATTGATTCAGATCCAGAATTCAGACTTACAAGTCAAAACACCCAATACAAAATATTTTGTATTCACTAACAAGTACGCGCTCTCATATATATAATACACTCTACTCATTCTAGGGTTTTGCTAACCCCATCTCTAATGAGCCATACCCAACCAAAGCCAAGGTATTCGCTCAACCTTGTGCTCTGATACCAAATGTAACGACCCGACTTTTCGACCCTCGAATGTCGACACTAATACATCCACGGTATTCACGTGCCGAGCACCCAAGTGTCGGAAAGACGAAAAGTTAGGGTGAAATAAAATAAAAAGCAAATAGACTAAGGAAGAAGAGGACACAATATCAGAATCTCACAACGGAACGATAACATATAATATAAAGAATGTTCTTTACAAAATAAACTGTATGTTTACAACTATCAGAGAAGACCAACCTATCATCAACTTGAACAGTCATAACAACATGTCCTCATCACTGTTGATGTACAACATATAATGCAGCGGATATAAAATGTACGGTAAGTTGAACTCCAACTCTCTTCCAGAAGCTCCAAAGCATCCAAAGTAAAACCTGCTATACTCAGTCTACTCGAAGGAGTACGTGAGGGTTTTAGGGAAAACAGAAACTAAGCGTCAGACATCAGTCTGGTATGAGAAACTCAAGATACATATTGCATGTAACAACACTGAGGGAACTGTGCAGATTACCGCTCCAGTTTTCCCCTCAATTGAAACCAACCATTTATTATGAGAAGTATAGTTGTATTATAAATAATGTCTAGGGTGTAGAATATAAATAAATTCACATAGAAGGAATGGTTACATTGGTTACATTCAACAACTATTAAGTGTACAAACAAAACCGATAAGGCACGTTCGCATATTGGATTTTCCATCGGAGATCTCTCAATATAGATCCGAACTCCATGCACAAGGGTCAGAAAGTACCTCCGAGCGTCGTATATCTCTAGATGAAATATACCATAAGGTAAACACAACTGGCCCACGCACGAAAACACCGTAGTGCACCATGTGGAACCAAATATACCCAACTCACGCGCGCAACTTCAAAGAGCTCCCGCAACGATTCGATAATAAGCATACACTAGATATGGAGTCAATATATCCTGCCGTAGGTTAGCAAAACCCCAGATTGTGCTCCTACTCTGTTTTTAGCCATTTCCGATGTCGAGGTTTCGTTCAGCATCGTTCACATGAATCTTCACCACTCGAACAAAACAAGAATTCCCAGTTGGAATCCCACAGCTCAATAGATCTTGGAATCACACATAGATTTCTTCACAGATCTTGGAATCACACATGGATTCCAATACATCAACAGATCTTGGAATCACACATAGATTCTTTCATAGACCTTAGAATCACTATATGTGTTCGAGCATCTCAATAGATCTCGAATAACCACATAGCCTTCACTTCCCAGCCGCTTCCAAAACATAGAACCCGTATACTAGTTTTGAAGTGGTTTTCGATAAGTAGAACACTTACCAATCCCGGTCTCCTCAAAACTAGTCGCTAGATTTAAGGTCAAGTTCTATAGTCAATTAACTGACTACAATTCACACAATAGACGATTGTATATGGAAAACAGCCTCGCTTAATTTCCATAACAATTGAATAAACATCCAAGGCACTATGAAGGTTACAAAGCGTGTTAAACAATCAAATCACTATCAAGTCACATAGCATGATAAACAGTTGAAGCACGGTTAACTCATATAAACGGCTTCTAATCCCATTCCCATTTAATTAACCTTTCATTAATTAAAACTTCTGTTATTAGTAAAACTCCTTTTATCTAATAAAACTTCATTTGTCAAATACGACTTCGCTTATTAATCAATAACTCATACTCGATTAATATCCCTTTATTAGTATAACTTCTTTTAACTAATAAAACTTCATTTGTCTAACTAGACTTCCTTATTAATCAATAACTCATACTCGATTAATATTCCTTTATTAATAAACTTCTTTTATCTAATAAAACTTCATTTGTCTAACAAGACTTTGCTTATTAATCAATAACTCATACTCGATTAATATTCCTTTATATACTTGCGTATATATTCAACTTATACATATAAAAGGTGTATATGTATATATTCTACTAATTCACTATCCCTTTATAGTCTTGAATACTTAAAATCGTATTCATATACTTATCCCTCCGGTATAAGTATATCCATAATTCACTTCTAAGATTCCCTCTATAACTTCAATACTACAAAACGTATTCATATACTTATCCCTCCGGTATAAGTATAACCATAATCAATTTATAAGATTTTTCTTAAAATATAATCAAAGAGGTTAAAACCATTGTTTAATAAAGAACCTCTTCTCTTTATAAGTTAAACATCTTATTCAATATCTTTATTCTGAAAGATTTCTATACTTGTTTCTATCTTTAAAATAAATTATTAAAGATATAAGTATATTCAAAACCATTAAACCGTATATTCCAGTTTAACTACATTCCAAGGGTTTAAAACAAGTGTTGCTAAAACAATGTTTACAACAAACCCAAAACAATCCTTTATAATTTATCTTTAAATGTTTGTTTAAAGATTCAATTATATTTACTTCCATGATATAATCTGAGAGGGTTAAAGACTAATGAAATTAACACATTGTCACGACAAACCCAAAACCATTTTATGCTTATAGAAATCACACTTCGTGCACTTAACTCGTTTCCGACATTATCAACTTAACTATCCCTCGGTCAAGAGTGAGGCCAGGTAAGTTAGAGCACTGGTTGCATATCACCCCTTGCCTAGACACCCCATTCTTGACACTCACAGATAGATAAGCCTACTCGTCGGCTTATTAGAATTAAGCACAGTATCCATGATATTCAATAAACAAGTAAGTGATTAACATGGTTAACACGTTTCCAACATTCCCAACCTATCTATTCCTCGGCCAAGAGGGAAGCCGGTAGGTTAGAGCTCTATTGCTCCGTCCCTACTCGACATCAATCTTAACTCTCACAAATAGATAAGTCTACTTCGTTGGCTTATTAGCGTTAAGCATTATCAGTTACCTTTTTAATCTAATGACTTAATCATGATGAGGTTTAGCAATTCATAACCCTTTTCTAACCTTTGTTTTATTTGGAAAGATATTTTATAAGAAGATATTTGGAAGATATTTAGAAAGAAGATATTTTAGAAGAAGATATTTTGAAAAGAAGATATTTTGAAAAGAAGATATTTTAGAAGAAGATATTTTGAAAAGAAGATATTTTAGAAGAAGATATTTAGAAAGAAGATATTTTAGAAGAAGATATTTTGGAAAGAAGATATTTTAGAAGGTAAGACCATTTACATAAATTTAAAGAACCTTTACAATACTTAGAAATCCAAAAATCAAGGTTAAACGGGTAGTTTTGCACTAGTGAAGTTTTGGTCATTTTCAAGGGGTTACTTAGCATTTTACTATTCAATGACTTCAAGGTAGTAAACATACAAGTAATACAAGATTCAAAATGATAAGAAATCACTAAAGATGTCATTACAAAGTTCCATACAAGATGTTGTAAACACAACAATTCAAACTGCATTTATAGCGACTATCGCTATAAGTGCACTTTCAAGTTCAAGTCTACAATATGTCAATTCCCTACTAATCCTTATGTGCTTTGTTTCAAGTCCATTCCACTTGTTATACAAGTCAATTCAAGTCCAATTCCAAGTCCATTCAAGTCCATTCCAATCCATTAACATGGATCACATATGTCGCTTACTTTTAAAGTAAGAATCAAGACAACATTTTTAACATAAGTTACCAACATTCAAGCAACTTTAAGCATAGTTAAAAACATGCAAAAGGGTTTATGTTTGCTGTCCTAAATAGTGAGTAAACTCACCTTAATCCTTAGCAAATCCTAGCTCCAAGAATAAGAACCATGATCCAAACAAGCAACCTCCTTTCTTTCCTTCCTTTCCTTGCTTTTCCTTGCTTCCTTCTTGTATATAGCTCACGGCCTAAAATAGAGAATGGAGAGGTTCTTCGATTTTTCAACTTCTAACTAGCTAGAAGATCTTGTAATGGTGTAGGAAGGCTTCACTCAAAGTTTGGCTTGATTTGAAGTTCATTTGAGTGTACTTTGAGAAAGTTAGTAAGGAAGAGGAAGAAGATGAAGATAAGCCATTAAAAGCTTCACTTTTGCTTAGGAATTTTGTGTAAGAAAGAAGGAGGTATACCCCTCCTTATATAGGAAAAAGAAGGTGGATGAGAAAAGACCAAAATGCCCTTAAAACCCTAAACGTACTCATGAAAGAAGTGAAAGGTGTGTAAGAGAAGTGAAAGGTGTGTAAGAGATGGTAAGTTTGCTTTTTTTCAAAGACTTTAAGTAAGCATTCATTTGTATACATATAAGAAGCTTATATGCATACACATAGGATATTTTATAAACCTTTGATGTGACTAATTATGCATACATTTATGTGTATAAGCATGTATGTGCATATATATCATACAACGTTGCAACGATGTAAAACAACTTCTATTCAACGATAGGATGCAAATCTGGAAGTTGAATCTCGATCATATTTTTAGTTCTTTATCAAATGATTTATTCAAGTAAACAAAACTTGGAAATAAATTCATTAACTTATTTAAACAATTAAAACAAGCATACTTAAATTATAAATCACTTATTTGAATATTTAAATACCCAAAATACAAAACTTTCCTTAAATGCTCATTTTTGAAAATGATGACATCATCAAAATAGTTAACCATAAATATGAAAAATAATTTTATTTACTAACTACTTTCCTAATGAATAATTAGACATCCACTAAAATTTTCAACAACTTTTATTGAGAAAACAGCCATTTATCAATAAAATGATTTTCGGTCATTTTATCAATATTTTACCAAAAATATATTTTTGAAAGCATTTTTTCTAAAATGAGTCTAGTATCATTATTTACTTGTTAAATGATATTTTACAAGGTTATAAAATCACATTTATAACATTTAACAATATTACAAATTGTTACGATATTCGAAGATTAAGTGTTCGATTTTTCGGGTCTTTACAATTTGTAAACATTTGGAGAAATGGTTCAGGTAAAATATGATTTTGTTATGTTAGTTTTTTTAATAATTTCTGTTAGAATCAGCAACAATTTGTAAGTAAATCTTTAGGAAAAAACATTTAGGAGATATAAAACCATGTGTCACTTATATTTTCGTACATTTGTTAAAAAACACTATCACTATTTGGTTTCCACATAAATGGCTTTATTTACTTTCAGTTGCAATTTAAGTTTTTTGATTACAAAAAATATATCTAGTCACTTGTCATACATTTTCAGAATGTAAAGAATAGCATTTTCTTTTAGAATTCTTTAGTGAAAACTAATGAGAATGCCGAGTACTAAAAGAAGAGCATTTTGCAGTTGGCTAGTACTACCCCAGGAATCATTTAGGGCTAAGAATTTGGAGCAATCTTTCATACAGATTTGGTAAACTAGTTAAAGTGTAATGGGATAACCAAGTTAAGCTTGGTAGAGTGAATATGATTATGTAGATTAGGTCAACTTATCAAGAAGGACCTGCTAGCAAAGCAGGTCTTTCCAGGGGAATTGCCAACTTTAATCAACTTGCATTTAGTGTTTTTTCTTTAATTTTAAGAAAAGGAAAGAAAACTAGGACAAGATGGACTAATAATTTTTGGTGAACTATTTATTTTTTGTAAGGAAGACATAATTGATTCTTTTAGGGTGAAATGAAATGTATCTGAACCATATCAAACCTTTTCTTCTTCTTACCTCGCAGGACATATGTTCCAAATCTAGGAAACTTCTCGTCAATAAAGTACATTCGTACATAATGGAGAGGAACTTGGATCCAAAGTATGCTTGTGCAGTAATCTTCGGTGCAAATCAGTATCATTCACTTGAATATGATGAGGGATATGTTTTAAGAATTTGTTTATTCATGCATATATTCAAGTTCTCATTTATCAATGATTAATAATGATTTTACCTATATTTAATAGGGGAAAATCATTTTATTTGTGATATTTCAAATTTCAAATAACATAAAATGCACCAACCTTCTTCACGAAGTTATGAGAACCCTATGGTTGTTTACCCCGAACATATTTCATTATATTTGGTCCGTGCTTTAGCACATCATCCTTTCTGTCCAAGTATAGATGGACACAAAGACATCAAGGTATACGAGCCAATTAACTCTTATGTGTCATTTAGCGTAGAATTCAATATGATCATTTTAAATGAAGAAAATCCACCCTTGTCTCAACAATGAAGTGTGTATATAATTTGAATGTAATGATCTATAATATGTTTATAACCATTATTAGTTTTAAGTATCACTTTTTTAAGTTAAGGAACACGGATCATTTAAGTTGGATACAAATAATTTCAATACTTGTTCTATCCTGTGTCCATCCAATATCAAACCATATACTGCATCTTCTAAAACAAAAGTAATGTGTATTTCTAAGAGGACGATTCAAATAATAAGGTTGATGCATGGTTCACAATACTATTTTTATTTCACATATTACTTTGAACAAATAGGATCAATTTCTTCTAAATAGTGAACCTATAAATCACTTACGTTCACGAATAGTGGAATGGTATTAGTTAGCCCACAACCAATGTTGTTATTAGCTAGTATACCTCATTTTATTGCTTATTGTGTTACTGGAAAAAAAATCAATTGCATTCTGGTTTTTGCACCTATTTCTCTCTATGTATTTGCATGGTAGATGGAAAATCTAGAGAGAATCTAATGCTGATGGCAAAATGTATCAAAATGGTTTCCATCTTCTCTAATATCAAATGCTCATAAGATGTAGTTAACCGTAACAAATCAAAAGTAAGCAATGTTAGGGTAATCACTGCTAAATTCCTATTTTCTTGATTGTTCTATATGTGCTTGTCGACTTGATAGTATTTGTTCCATATTTTGGTTTATTGAACATTATTGACTTGGTGGAACAGAAATTTGATAGTTTCGAAAAATACGGTTTAACGCTACCATCTAATTTGTATGAACTAGCAGTTTGTAAGGAAGATAGGAAAGTTCTAGTATGCATTGCTAAAATTAATATTAGTGACATTCTTGCATGATGCAGATTTGTATTATACATGGTCATTATGCTCAATTGTTGAGGCATGATATAACATTTTTCTACAAGACGTGTTTGTCACGCATCAAGTCTAACATTATTAGCACTTTCATCCCTTACATTAAGTAACTATAGCAACATAATTCATGCTAGTTTGTCTAATTTAAACGCCTTATGGCTTTCTATTTTGAGATTAATTAACGGAAATTGGTAAAAACTATTACATTTTAGTATACCATTTATGCTTTTACTGCATCTTTTTTATCTTCTTAAATCTTGTTAATCTATTTTGATGACTATAATCAGACATGTGATTCAATAAATTATATTAACATGTCTCTACGGTAGCACAATGACCATTATAACCTATTGTATTGCAGTTAATTAAAAATATCAATATTTTAGTTGTTAAATTTTCCTATAAAAGAAACATAATTGTACTAGTGTGAACCCGTGCTACGCACACGGTTGCAGTTATATTTTTTGATTGTAAATGTTGTTTGTTATCTTGTAAATACATTAATGGGATCATAACTGAGCTAAGAATTCAATTTAATTTCGTTATTTAAGCAGAAAAATTCTACAAATCAAATTAGCACTCTTTTCCTTTGAACAGTTTACAGGATTATGTAATATACAACTAAACAAACTTTTGATATGATTATTAAAATGAAATTATAATAAAAACCCACATCAATATGAGAAACAACACAAAAACCAATAGTTACTGGTTAATTATGCAAAGTAAAATAAATATGGGAACTATTCAAATGATAAGAAACCAACGGATAACAGAAGAATTAAGAAAGAACTCAAAGCTCTTACTTTCATTGCACATCTTACATCTGAACCTCATAAGAAACATTTCATGCTATAGTCCTTAAAGTGGTAGCAAATAACGTAAATAATTCACCGAAACCACTTCAATTATATGTTACCAGTACAGAACCTCATCATTTCCACAATAAAGCATCTCCTTCGCTCATGAACATAAATTCGGCAAGTGGCAAGATCATGTATCAACTTATATGACCTTTTGGTCTGTATTACTCCTTACCTTGTGAGAAAAGGTGACAACTTGACTAATCTTGGATTAGACACTATCTAAGAAAAAGCAGTAGATTATGAAAAACAAACTCCGCAGTATATAACTGGCCCAAAGAACTTGAATGTAGAGACTGTAGTTTATTCACGAAACAAATAAACAACCAATTTACCATTGCATAATGTAAAGGTGCATCAAATGTTTAAAAACTACGAAGACATGTAATATAGTGAGTGCCAAAATTGGTGTTGAAGACAGATAAAATTAAGGTAGAGAAAATCTATCTAATATGCTAGCAGATATTTCAAATGGGAAATAATATTAAAATAGTGAACAAAAGTTCTAATAGTTCACGTTATAGTTCAAGCATTGTTCTGGCATTGCAGGAGCTCCCTCGTGCATTTTACCACCAATCATTATAATTTCAATGGATGAGCCTGATATAAAATACAAATTGCACTTATTTTCATCAATGAAATACGAATTGGCTTGATTACTGCACAATAAATCAATTTATAAAAGAATGCACCTACAACCAAAAAATAATGAAATCATGAATAACTGATTCGTTTGTGTGTGTGAATTACGTCTCATTGGTGAAACAAAAGTGTTACAGAATATGTGTTGGAAAACTTAAAACATGTGCATGAATAATTCTTGGATTATCTACATTCATTTATTAGGGGCCTTAAGCTATGTCTTATATTTCGGGTTAATGACGCTGCATTGGTACATGAGCATGACTACCTAATTACGAATTGATAGTATTGACAAATGAAATTCCGTAATATGTAACTAAAAGAACATCAACAGACAGTGGATCATTTGACAGTTAAACCTTAAATCTAGCATTAAAACCTTTATTTTTAAACATAAGATTTACGATCATAATACGCTTGTTCATTCCATGGAAGGGGACAATACATAACATGTAAAACAATTATGAAACAACTATAATATAGAAACTATAGAATCAATCATAGAGGGATAAATTTTAAAAGAAAGTTTGACCAAAAAAAAACCTATTAATAGTAGTATTACTTAAGTAGAGGAATCAGATAAAGTAGTTTACCTGAAAATTAATTGAATCATTAACCTTGATTATTCAGCCTGCAATTTAATTGGCATATAACATAATCTAGCAAAGGAAAAAATCATTTAGCAAATAATCATGGTTGCATATGTATAGCATGTAGGGGTTCTAAATTAGAATATGGTAAATAATGAGATGAGCTATATATTATTTGTAATCCTAGTCATGTAGCCATTTTAGAAGAAAGAGAAAATAAAAATTGAGAAGATCATGTAAATGCTCATTGGGTCTGTTGAAGTAAAATGATAACGGTGTGAGAGCTCTTCATTTAGAAATTTATGGTGATATGTATCATACTTCCTACTTTTGTATTTAAATAATAAAAGTAATACATAGAATTGGACACATAATAAAAAAGGAGCTAACTAAAGCTAGAATAACCATCAATTCTTACTCTGTATCTTCTTAATACTTTTTCATCATATTTATACGTTAGTGTTAATAATAAATACATATAACCCCTTTTATTGTTAGCTAAAATATTAATGACATGAAAATAAGTTTGGTTTTTTTGTAGAAAGAAGCAACTATGATAATGGAAACTAAAAATTTACAAATTTAGTTATCGTGACTTTTTGGTATATTACATTAGTAAAAGAAGACAAAAGTTTGACAAAACATATGAACAAACGAAGTAGTCAAATTTCCCATTTTCTCTCATATTTTTCTTTTGAGTTTCATAAATATAGAGTACTTAAGGAACAGCTGAAGAAAACAATAAATATTTAATAACATTTTGTAAGTATCTAAAATACGTGGACATGTTTTTTTGATATGTTTGTATATTTTTAGTTGAACTTCTGTTTCCCAGTTAGACCTATATGAGCTTTAATCATCATCATTATTGCTTCCATCATCATTATTATTGAATATTGCTAGAGAGCCAGAAAATAAGCTTTTGGGCTGAATTGCGGCAAAGGTGGAAAGGGAGAACTGGCTAAAATTTGGTGTGGAGAGAGAATCTGACAATGGACAGAGGAAGAATGACAAATATACCCCCCTGAATTCAATATGAGGGGTATATTTCGGGCAAATTCGGGCCTATTTTAGTTCGGGCTCTCTAGCATCATTCTATTATTATAGTCCAGGGGCGCTTCATCCAAAAGAAAACAATCATTTTTTTTGATTCATTTCCGTATTGAAATGAATTCTTGTGGTCTTGAACCATTTAAAACTTTCAAATAATCAATATTGCATTTTTTTAAAAAGGTCTAAGTTGAAAATCTGCTTGATTAGCTCTTATGAGTTTCTATAAAAGTGAGAAATTAGTAAAATGCAAAACCCTCGTAATTATTGATTAGTTAGCAGTTAGAGAACAAATAATTCTTCTCATCGGTTGGGAATAAATTTGACTATATGTAAGATTCCATTTCATGTAAAAACTTATGGAGATTTATATAACAAAGTTTATAAATAAACAATAACTACTTGATTGGCTAGTAATCATTTATATTTTTTGTTAATGGTGAGTTCTCTAACATTAGTATGAAGACGAAATGTCTTTATTTATATAAACTTAAGACATGCTTTATTTTAGTATAGTATGTAAATTATCCGCATATTTTAAAGCCAATCCAAATTTTCACCATTTGGCTTCAATGCAGGTAAATAGCTATTATTTTAGTTTCCATAAGTTTTCTTTACTTGATCTATCCACCATAATATTTTCTTCTTTATATTCCAGAATTGGTTAATTGATTGACTTGAATAATTAATTTTATTTCCTTTACTATTTTCAAATATGGCCTAATTACTTGATTCATCAAATCATTTAATAATTTCATTCCTTTGTGTAGTGGCGGGAGAATAACTGCAGCATGAGAAGTTAACACGTAAAAACCTCGCCGCAATATATATTACGTATGGTTTCACATTTACAAAATTCAAGCTAAAATAAATTTTTATAAATGACTCTTTTTTCTAATGTAAGAATCTAGAAAATAAGTCAACACCTTTTAAAAGGCTTTGTTAAGCATAATTTAATACATCATTAAATGGAAACCATGTTATTATAGTAGCTTCATAACATAGAAAAAATTCAGCTAATATGGATTTATGACCACAAATTCGCATGCTTATTATATATATATATATATATATATATATATATATATATATATATATATATATACACACACACACACACATCATACGGTATGTTGCTAAATAACGCGGAGGAAAGAGCTAGTGTATAGCTCGATACGCTTGTCTGCAAAACAAACTGTTTGGTTGAACTCATACCTATGACATATTGTAATTACTCTTTTAGTCTACTGATGTTTGGAGATGTAAATAGTTAATTCTTAAAATATTCTTTAAATGTTTGGTGGTTCTTAAAAAAACATGTAATCACTTTATGTTGTGAGGTGCTAATGACATTACGAAAAAAATCAAAATATCACACATGTCAAATCTAAAAGCATCATTGGGTTTGTTTTGGACATTATTATAGGTACTCCGCTTTAAATAAGAGAAGACCAATTTTAAGAGGACTTTATTCAAAAGAGAAATTATTAACCTTAAATAAGTATTTTGTATTTTAGTAAATTTCTTTCCTAACCGACACAATTAAGAAACTAATTAAAAAGAAACTAAAATCAAAAAATGTCATTTCGCTAAAGCCTAACTAATCAAGCTATTCACTTTATTTTCCATTTCATCCTAATTAACCAAATATTTGTCAAAGACTTGGACAAATTATAGTACCAATCCCAAATAAAGTAGATTTATTTTCATTTTCAGTTGGCATCAAAACACAATTTTCTCCATTAAATGATAAAATAGGTTCAAATTCAAATGTGATAGAATTTATAGAAATATATAAGTGATACATTAAAGTTTGCAATATAATTAAGGCATAATCTTAAAAAGACATAAAAATACAAATAATTTATTGTTGTGAAAATGGAGTAGAAATTGGAACATCACTGTAATTACTAATTTTTCATGTGTAACCATTTATTGTTTGTAGGCTTTCCACATGGGTTACGACTATATTTGTCATGGTAATAATTATTTATTTTACTCAGCATATAACTATGCTCACAATTTGCATGAGCGTCACGATGAGGTTGTTTATTGCCAAACAGTTTTAATGATTTCCAATGATGGTTCTTTCCTTCCTATAAAATATTTCACTTATTCAATGATTATAAAAATCAAGGATAGATGTATAACCATCCATTATACATAGAAATACAACAAAACGAATCAGTTATATGCAGGGGCGGATCCACTCTTTGATGAGCTAGGGCAGAGGCCCTAGCTGAAAATTTTGATTTCTTTGTAAAATTTGGTGTTTTAATGGTTTTACCCCATCTCAAACTGAATGCTGGCCGTAGCTGGCTACCTGCTGCCCTATCTAAATTCAGGTTCTAGGTCCGCCACTGGTTATATGGATTGTAAGATCAAAATTTCATTATCAATTTAATATTGGAATAACCTGTCGCTACCATTTAATTTTTGTTTAACAAAAGTGCTCCAAATCAATGAATGCTATAAATGCACATGCAGCATCCACAATAAAAAATACTGAGCGTAGGCCATAAATAGGACATAAAAGACAAAATAAAGGACATAACAAAACAGAAGAACAAATCATATCTAGCAAAAGCTAAAACTAAAGCTTTCACTTGTATCATTACCACCTTTTCTGTTTTGCTTGTTCAGAAAGTACACGAAAAATAATTGTAACTAATGCTCTGCAAAATTCGTTAACGATAACACCAATTAGAATCTAACATCTTTTATTTTTTCTTTCCAATTATTTTACACATTAATGTAACCTCTGGTTCACGGCAGCAGAAAACAAAAAAATTAAAATACTCAGTATGACACAGGAACCACAATATAATAACTGAAAAGAAATTTGGCTCATAGAATATCTCTTAGCATCTAATTCTTCTCTCATCCTTTGTATCATAGTCTGCATCAATGAAGACACATAAGTCTTTGTTTTAACTTTAAATTATAATTCACCAAATTCAATCACTTTGCTAGCACATCCAACATAATCAAAAAAAAAAAAAAAAAAAAATCTAAAAGCAATAATACGCTTATATGAGGGTTTTGGTCTATAATGATTGTTATTAATGAAGGAATTACTAATTGGAAGCATGGTAAAGCTTCACTGGATTTTCTAGTGGTTTAGCTCGAAAAAAAATGCTTGATGACCTGAAATTTAACCGGATAACATGCCTAGGTAAGATAAGAAAATTAATGAACGAATCTTCTTATATCTAATCACGAAATGCAAACAAAGAAAATGTATTCGAACCATAAGTGCAATACTTTGACTTGCATGAAAATTAATAGTGAGAATGCCTACTTATATCTTTTCATTATATGAAGAAAAATAAAATAAATCAACCCTATAAGGCATTTTAGGGCATGGCGGTATGGAAAAAATTGTATCAACAAAAGAAGCCATTCTCGAAAAACTTAAAATTCATCATTTGTATTTATGTAGACGTACTTTCTTACTATCATGATAAATTTTGAAATGCGAACCAAGAGCCAAAGAGCTCAACAAAGAAGAAACTAAATTTGGTTTGTCGTATACCTTTATGCCACTAAATAGCCAGCAGGTTTACGATGATTGGCCTTTTCCAATCGTTTACTTGCACCAGCTCAAGGTATTCTCTCCTTCATCAGTGCATTATCTGCATCATTGCAACCTTTTGTTTAAGCTGATAATTAGTTGTCAATGGTATTCAATCCCAGGTTCTTTTGATCAGTATTCCAGAACCTTGTTAGGAGTAAGTGGTCTCTACTTATCATTGCTAACTTATTTTAGTGATAAGCATGGATATCAAAGTGAATTCACCAACATTTTAAGTTTTAGTTGCATCAATTTTCATAATGGTAATAATGCATGTTAACATACGAATACTGTACGAAATGGCATTGGAGCTTCATGAGCTAGTGCACATTAATTACTTTCAAGAATAATCACTATATATTCTTCACACGTGCTTTGAGACACAGTTTACACATTGTTATTACTGGAAGCATCAAAATCGAATTATTACCCTTTTCTTCTTGTATTGGAGCCAAAAATAATAATATTTTTGATGGTTGTAAAAAAGTAATGATATTTTATTATAGTTTTTTTGTATTCATTACTGATGAGCTATGCTTAGGGTAGTTATTGGGTTTGTGTCACCATTATGAATGCAAGCTTACAAAAGAATTTGTAAGATAAATTATAAGCTTAGCACCAATATAGTACATTTTTATGGGTAACAGACTTAAATAGTCATAGTTGAGCAGACATGAAGGCTTTTATTGCTTCGATTGCATTTGCATAAGAACATGCAAGAAGCATTATGATGTTTAATCAACAAATTTCCAACTAAATTCAAAGCATTTGCACAAGGACATGCAAGAAGCATTATGATATTCAATCAACAAACTTCCAACTAAATTCCTAAATCATTATCCTAAATGGGATCACCAAACGATGTAAAATTGGACCATGAACTCGAAGGGATAATTACCAAAAACAACATTTAAGTTAGACTAAACCTTGTAATTTGTCATGCTTTTTATGATGAAATCAGATTTAGTTGGAAGTGTACTCCAAGGTTGCAACATATTCATAATTTTGTGCAGTCCACAATGTGTATAAGAAATATCAACAATAAGACAATAACAGACTCAAATTAATTATTTTTATGTTGGGGCAAATACGATACACATCAAAAATTACAAATGCTTACCTTTTTCCATTGCACATATCAATTTGAATCTGGCAAAAGGAAAGCACGTCCATTCTCCAAAATGAAGACTTTCTTCTTGCAATTAGTTAAATTTTCCAGAAAAAATTCCACATGGATTGTAGTCCAAATAAAACTGTAAGAAACAAAAGTTCTATTTTAGATAGCTGTCAAAGAGTGTTTTTTGGTGCCTTTTATGTATAAGGAAAACCTTAGACATTTGTTGATAAATACGCTGTATGACACCAGATGAAAGCTACCTAAAGCTGAGAAACATATTAAAATGCAATTTCCTCTATAATTAACTTTTATTTACAAAATAAGATAGCAACCCTACAGCTGATATTGGAAAATCTTATCTAGTAAGGTATCGTAGAGAAAAATCAGAAATTACAAAAAGTGACAAACAACCCATATATTTGCAGGAAAATTAAAGCGGTAAGGAAGAAAGGAAATAATCATTCAAATGTATTACGATAAATAAACAACCACCAAAAATAATCTTAATAAGCATACATTTATTTTAGTTGTGTTTTTCATGATTTCTAAAATATCACTTCAATGGTGAACAAATCATGAACATTAAAAGTTCAATCTTTAATCGATATATCCCACTAAAGACCCATATGATCTCATGTACGTGTAAATGCATCAACATGTTATTTTTTAAATTGAAAGTAATTTCAATTATATTGCTGATACGACTATGGTTTTATTAACTGAGTTTGATTGGGATCGATTTCTTGAAAAGTCTTTGCATGGTCATGATATAATCATTTAATGGATGTGATACTTCAACCATAACGCTACTAATATTCTTTGTAAATGGGATCACTACTGCATGTCGAATAACTTGTAAGAAATTGATGGCTTGAAATTGATATAGAATAATAACATATTCATAGTTGTTACACAACAGCCTTGATGTGTGCTTTTATTTCAAAATACCCTTAAAGAAACCTATACTTCCGAAGCAATAGTAAGAACCCTGAAATTTAAACTAAAATGTAGTTTACTGCTTGAATTTAACTTTCTAAAGCAGTATTGGTACATTGTGTAATGCCTTTCATTAAATTTTAATGTCAGTTCTATAATCATTAAATCCTAAGGCACTTCATAATATCTCACAAATAATCACTGAATTCGTTGCTTTTATATCTGGTTACTATGTACCTTCATATTTTACTATTACATTCATCAAATGGCTATGTCATTTATTAGTTAAGTGAGCTGTTAAACCATGACTTCTCCAAACTCATTTTGGCTCACACAATTTCTGCATTGTGTATTATACAACTTAAATGGCTTTATAATTAAATCAAGGAGGAAGTGAGATACTGTAAGAAATACATAGAGAAGAAACACCGTACACAAAATCTTGTCCATGTTATTCTTGTAATAATAAACTTACCCATCATGATAAAAATAAGTCAAATGATTGGTTTCATATTAACAATGATCTAAAACCAAATGATAAAGTACTTTAGCCGTACCTTTGCCATCTTATCAAAGGGTTAGTAAAATAAGAGGCACCCTTTTCTAAATCATTCTCCCTTTGCTCTCGAATAAAAACAACAAAGCAGCTACAACTTGAATCTCTAGAAATGGACAATAAATTGTTTGGATCATTTCCTAAAAGGATATCATCAAAGCATCAAATAGTTAATAAACATAATAGAGAAACATATCTATTTAAAGTTTTCCTAAAAGCTAAAAATATATTCAACTATGTTGTTTCATTATCAGCATTAACTCTGTAGCGTAAACCCTCCTACCTTTATAATAGAATATGAAGAGAAATTGTATATAAAGCATAGCTATATACATTTACTTTCTATTGAAACATATGAAATAGAAAAAGGAAAATATAGAAAAATGTTTATACATGTCTTTGCTAATAAGTATATCAGGTCCCTCAAACAAACTCAACTTTTATGACGTCAGTAGAGCTTTTGGTCAAATACTGGGAAAATGAATACAAAGTTATGCTGATTCGTCATATGAACAGTTCCCATTTATAAAAAATTCATGGCATGGTCAGTGAATAGATGAATTTACCAAAGGAAAAGGTTTCCAAAACTATTACTTAGAAATGGACAAATAATATTATAGAATTCACTAAAGATAGACTTGTTCAAACCTATAGAATTGTTTTTCCCCATCAACTGAATATGGACTGTTCTTTATTTTGCTAAGTGCTTTTGCTATTATTACTTTACAGTTAAGCTACATTTACTGTCATTTTTGGTGAATATATATATATATATATAGTTTGGCACTTTAATTTTGCTAATGGAGCGTAAGAGCTAACATATGTGACACACTACACTATTGTTAATTAATTAGATAAATACTTAAGTAACTGATTATCAAGAAAAAGGCAAAGAAAAGATTACAACTGATTAATTAGTATATGCGGTTTTGAATTAAATGATTCATTTTGTCGCAATTAATTAGTTATGAGCACATAACATGTACACGAACTTGAACTCAATCTTTATTGCCAGCAGTTAGTGTGAATTTATTAAGAGCATTTCGGACATAAATACCTGCAAGTGGATGTAGCTATAATCAACTTTGTAAATGTAATGAAATGATTTCAGATGTAGGGAAGTTCATTTACTGTAGAAAATAAATACCCATAAGCACAGTTTAGCTAAAGGAGGTTTAAGCATCTAAAATAGACATAGGAAAGAAACATCTAACACTATGATATGATAGCAAAAACGAAGGTAGATCCACATACTACAGCGGATGCACAATTGAAATTAGCCTTAGCAATAAGTACCAATGGCAATTGTATATTGAACCGAGAAGAACTGCATGAAAATTATTAAATGTGGAACCAATTTTTAAAAAACCCACAAAACCATAACATCTTTAGTTTAGCAAGTTCATCGCTTGCAAAATCTATTAGTGTTGTGAAAAAGTGAGGAACAGTTGAAAATAAAAAATAGAAATGAAATCATGAATCAATCGGTAAGTATTTTAATAAAAAGGATAGCTTTCGGCAATTTTGTACTTAATTCAAAATGTTAACATATACCCTAAAGGGTTATTAAGATAACTAATATAATTCCCCTGAATTCAACCTTTCGGCTTACTGGAGTCTAGAGTTGTTGTATCTAATTTGCTTCCTTGACACTGATTCCGATTTCAGTTCAAGATTCAAAACCTATGTTTAATTATAAAACTAATTTGAATATTTTTTAAAATAAAATAAATATACAAACTTTCCTTAATTATAACAGTAATACAATGTAAAAGAGAATAAAAATATTTAGGTTTAAATTAGTAAATAGTGAGGTAGCCTACATCTGGAAGATTAAAAATAGAGAGATTTGCATAATATAACATTGTCCCATATATTTTGACTCGAACTTGTTAATACGAAAATTGAATCTGCATCAAACAAATATGGAAATCTTAGGGTGACTAACTATACTTCGAAAGATGTACAATTATTCAAATAAAACAAAACAGGTAAAGCAATATAAACTAACTTTGGAGAAAACATTACGAAGCCGTGATTATTTTTCAACCCTTGAACCAATTAACTAAAGTACTAATCAAGTGTTAGAATGATTCATCCTCCTTCAGAAAATGACAAAATTGTCATTCTTCTTTCTTTAAAAAAAATGCAACATTTACGTCATTTACTTGACTAAAATTTTAAAGTTGAAATCAAATATTTGAAAACCAATTTATGTATTTATAGAATAAATCATAAGAGATAGATGAAAGTAACTGTTACATGATCAGTTTGGAAAAAAAGCGAAGAAGGGTGATAGAAACGATATAGAAGTGACATAAAACATAGGAACTATAATATTATCTAACCACAAACCGAATGAAAAAAAAGGCCAAAAGGAAATGCTTCACTGTAAATGGGAACGTCAAATCCTTAATTCCTTCCTCTTTCTAAAAAAATTCATCTACAGTACTAAAGTCAAAAGCAAACAAAAATATAAAGAAATGGTAAAGAACGAAAAGCCTGCAATTACTTTTCCCAAATTATAAGAAAATGCTAAAATCCAAATAGGTCATGTTAACTTGCATCAATTTTGAATGAGGAATGCTGATATTTGTTATCCTCCTTCTTGTTGGAAAAAATTAATAGAAAGGTAACTTAAACGCAGTCAGTTATTCTGCTTGTGAAATTCAATTAGACAACATAAATAAATACCCACAAATCTAATTCAATTTGAGAACCGCTTAGTCTTGGTTCAGAACACACAAAGAAATAGCAGAAATATAAAGATTAAGGTGATATCATGTTTCAGTGGTTCCAGTAAGAAATATGAGTGTAATCTTCATTAATTATTTTCTCTATATAAATAGTGAGGAACTATCAAGAGTGAACAACTTATGGTTGACTTTCAGCTTTAATTGTATATAGTTCTGGCCTTATGATATAAAAGTAAAGGTTGAATCAACACAGAAGAACACATATATAAATGCGAATAAATAATAGATCACAGAAAAAGTAAGAAAGATGAACGTCCTCATATTATATCTCATACGTCGAATAACTAAAACTCGAGCATTTTCCGTTAGAAAAATATTAGTTGATTTGTTTACTGGGCAGGGCAAAGCTTGCTATTTGGTAAAGTTCAACATAATACGTAGAAAGGAAAATAAAATATTACAAAACAAATCTTAAAAAGAAGAAAAAAGAAAAACATTTTAATATAATTTACTGTAAAATAATCAGGATCCTTCATTTTACAGATCAATGTATAAAAGTATTTAGTCGATAAAATTGTATACACAGCCATGCCATACCCATTGTAGCTATGGTTTGATTGAAACAGTAGCAAGTTGTGGAAACCTTTAGGCTTAGTATTTGACAAAAAATATAGCAATTAATTAACTATTTTCTAAATGCATACACTATCTATTAGGAAAGTTCGCTGAGTCCGGTCACCTATCACATCTCACCAACATCATGCGTCTTTAACATACTTATAAATATGAGATACTACCAAAACATATCACATTCACAATCAAATACCAAGGAAAAAAAAAGACAAATATATCGTCCTAAAATTGGAGATTTCATAGATCCATTAATATCTAATTTCAAACAAAGATTAGAATAAATACACAAATCTAAGATAGAATAAATAATATTTTATTATCCTAATTCAAAGACATTATTTAGAAAATAATCCTTTCCTAAATTGTAATTTCTACAAATTTATTAAAAAAAAGTATCATTATAATCATGTGCTTCCTAAAACTAAGTAAATGAACCTTTAGAAAATATGTCTTTCCCAAACTGTAGTTTGTTCTTTTTTTCTAAATAGCAACATAATAAGCACATGCTTCAAAAAACTGAACATAAATTGAATAGAGATCAACTTATAAAGCCTGAATACGCATCACATTTATATATGATTCAAATGTTTGAAATTTCTATTCTTCTAAAAGTTAATCGTCCAGAAGCCTTTACATAGACATGCGAAATGTATACTTTATTTGCAATATACATCATTCACCCATGGCTATTACAAAAAGATAAACATAGCTAATTATGCATGACCCAATTAGATGAACATAATCAATTAGAAGATCCTTAGGACTTTCTTATGGAGGTTTCTTATTAACATTAGGTACCCTTTGGTGACCTCCTTTAGCCATTGTGCTGTATAATTTGATTTTCAGCAGTTTGAATTTGTTTAATAGTTCCCCTAGATAAGCTATTTCCTTGCTTACTTCAGCTATTAAACATAGACATAATATATATTATTCAACAAATCACGCACCAAACATACAATTTGTGAGTTTGTTTAAATGAATATGTCTAAAGGAATAGAAAAAACCAAATATCCCAAAATATTTTAACCCAGTTATTAACATTTTCAAACTCTAGCTAAAAGCCTGACCTTAGAATCAAATTATCATAAGGGTTCTATACCGGAATAACAAAAGCATTCAAAATTGGTTTTCGATATAAGATTGAAAAGAACCCTATTTAAAGAGAATTGATATGAACATGAAGCTAACTAATTTAAAATCGGCTACTAAAAAAAGAAGAAAAGGTGCTTACATTGGGTGAAGAGCCAGCAACTCTGAGGGCACCCTTGACAAACTGATTACGATTGCCTGAAATTTGCAGTCGAGGTTTGGCATGAAGCGTGGGTGATGGCGATGAAGATCAGATAAGTAGCAAATCGACGGGATATTATTATTAGGGTTGGGAGAAAGAAATGGAAGAGGAACGATTGGAGAAGATGAAGATTGAATTCGGCAAAAAGGGGAATAAAACAATGGAGAGTCACGCACGACTTTTGAATATAGGATTTAGAAAAATAATGTTAGAAGTTTTGCGGTCGTGAAATACTTACATCGGGAGAGCAGGTACAGCGAAGATCAATCTGCAGATGCTGATAGGAAGGGACGGACAGCTGTGGAGGTGGAATTGCGAAGAACGATGGATCGATGATCTGATTGCAACCTTTAATAACGGGGAATAGCCGAGAATAGCCGAGCTTGAAAACGTAGACTTGACAATTAAAAGTTGCCTGAATACCTGCTCGAAGTGCAAGAGGCCCTTATTTTGTTTAGCAAGAAAGCATGTAAGAGGAAGCAGACGTTTGAGTTCCCAAATCCATGTGGCACAACATTATTGGTTTAAAGTGAAGAAGGCTTTAGAGCGCATCATTTCTAACTCAGCTTTAATAGTATAGTATAGATATTATATATCTTTTTGATCCTTGCTTTAATAGGATACTTCTGATATGACATGGCTGGCGATGAAGATACTTAACGTGTGTATGTTTGAGGATAAGACGAGGTAAGTCGGCATGAATTATTTGTATGATTGATTTTTGTTGATAGTATCACTTGGTTAAGAGGTACAAATGGGTAGGAGCAGATCAAACTTTCAACATTTTTATGTGATTTTCCCCTATTTCTATCTGTTCCATTGAAATTTTATTCTAAATTGCTGAAATAAATCATGTAACAACCCAAATTCCGACAGACCGATTTTTTTTTTCAAAAATCCCAATCTATTGAAACTCGAGTTGGCTTGCCTGGTATCCTGCAAAAAAGACAGAGATATAAAATATATCAAAACTCAGAAAATATCTCACAATGGAATGGATAAAATATAATGTAACCAAATATAGCCTTACCGTAGTAATAATACTGCCTAACCAGTATCCAAAGCTATCATATCTTTGCCATAATCCTAATCTACGAGTGTGTTATGAGGAGAGGGCCATAACACAAGTTCTGGTGATTGGACTAAATTACACAATCATAAATAACCCTACATATACCATTTAGTTATGTTACTTTTTCTTGTTTATTAGATTACTTTAGGTTAATAACACTCAAGGCTTTACACACACGTCATACCTATCTACCTCCCAGTATATTAACCTAATATAGTATATGTAACTTCCCCCAATATCATGGTACTCTCCATGGTACCTTCCTTGCACGGTCTCCACTGTCACGCCATGGAAGTGTATGCAACTCTCATCCTACGCCGGAGCAATGTACGAATATCTTATAAAACTACGCCACGTTCCGCACAGAACTACCATCTCCATGCTACGCAAGCGTATTGGACTGCCATATCCACATTTCTCGACCAATGTCGGTCTTAACACAGAGTAACACCCTAACGTCTATGATAAACCACCTGGTGCGACGTGCATATATCTAGACCCTCACACTACGTATTGTCTACTGTACCCCGAGTTCCGTAATAGGGTTGCATCTAAATGCACGGAACTCGGTCGAGAGCCTTTTCCAAATCTATATAGGTATGCTAAAGAGGCCTAAAGTACAAATATCTAAATTATGGTCTGCATTTCTACAGTGGCTATGGTCCTACCTCGACCCCTCCCTCAACCAGTGAAAGGCTACATCAAGAGCAATGTGACATGCCCCTAGCAAACAATCTACATCCAAATTGGCGTGTCCTGCAACCAAAGTATCTATAATGAAAGATTGATGGTTTATAGGTTTAGATCTAGTCGTTCCGCGTCACACTGACTGCCGATGACAGGCACCCGACGATTACTATCCTTTATTTGGTTGTGACCCAACCTGTTTGTAGGAAAAATCATCGAATCACCCAATTCCACCCAATGGCCTTTTTACTGCCAAAATACCCTTGCAGTCAAGGTATACCCCCTGGGAGATTTCGCGTAGACCCAAACTCTACTAGTACAGCTTGAGCGTTGCCACCACACAAAGGACCACCACAGAGTACCCTACAATGTCCCTTGGAAGTCGCGTGCCTCCTTCCAGTCCCACAGAGCCAGCAAGCAGAATATCAACAGAATAATTAGATGGACGTGCTCCTATCGTGGCTCCAAATACCACGATAATCTACCTTGTTGGGTTCTTCACCTTCAGACATGCGGACTGGTCCAAGCGCATCACGCTAACATGTTATTAGACCCTATGCCTTAACATTTAATTACGCGCTTGCTGTACCTCATCTGATTTCCAAATAACTTGGTTATTTCCAATCATATTAACCTCTTATTCAAGTTACCAAGTCCCTTTCGATCCCCTTATATCTCTAAGGAATGGACCCCTCTCGCTTATTAATACCAGTTATATAACTTAACCCATTTAAGTTCATTAATAAGCCCATAACACGTTATTCTCCAGATTGTAATTCAAGGTCTGTAATTTACAATATCCTTACATTATTATCATGTCATTCATTGTCCAATTTCAGGTTTATAGGTTACAATAACATGTTCTACTTAACTTATAATTAAGTATATCTTATCGTAATCAGCAGGCTTCATGTTAACATGTTACTTAATATATATCATTAAGTATGTACTCATTTCATTTCACTGTCATCTCAGTTTACCAGATTCATTAGCACACAATTGGCTACTTCTTTCAGTTCCATGCCGCCTAAGTGGGATTCCGCATATTATTATTATTTTTTGCTAGATTTCATAATTCTCTTTCATAAGTATATCAATAATAAGCCTACTTTATTCTCTTTCATTAACCATGACTTGGTTTAATACAACCTCTTGTTGTTATTTACTTATTTACTTAGTTCTCTTAACTAAGACTTATCAATTTCTTTCCATTTATTATAACCTATGTTATAATTTCCACTTGTTCCTTGGACAAGCCTACCTATTATCTTTCATTCTTTCATTCATACTTAATCATAATAGGTTATTAGCATTCCCTGTTCATTCTAATTCTTATACTGTCATTCTAGCTAGTATTGTTTACTTATTAACTTAGTTTTCTTAACTAAGGTTTATTAATAAGTTTTCCCTTTTTATTAATTATAACACATGTTATAATTCCACTTGTCCCTAGGACAAGCCTACATATTATATAACATTCTCATCAATGTAATTGATTATAATAGGTTATATTCCCCGTTCATCACATTTTCTTTAGTTCTTTACATTAACCAACTTTTACTGTTGTGACATTTATTTCTTTACTGTCTTGTGAATTTTCACAAATTTCGTTTGTGTTCATATATTTGTATAAATGTTTAGGCACCAGACCCCTTACATTAAGTTGACTACTTGTGGATGTTGGATGTGCCGGGCGGTTCCGGACAGGCTTCTACCATGGGTTGAACTTAACCTCATGTCTTAGTGCAGTTTCAATTTCCTAATTACTGTAAATTTTCCATATAATTTAGACATATCTATTCTTTCTCATTATTCCAAATTTCACTGTAATTCTATTTACAACCTTTCTACATAATAATATTCTTAAGTAATTATTCATGTTTGTCGTGAATTTCATAATTACAACATTTACTGTAAATTCTAATTTAGGCAGATGATTAACGGAAATAGGTCTTATACAATAAAAGTGTTCTCGAAATCTCAATTACCACAATTATTCGCAATTTCACCATAACTTGACTTACAATATCCAATTAACAGGTTATTAGAATAGATCTATATATACAACAGTAATCCTTTCCATATATTCTAACAGGTTTAATAATCAATTCCCGCGATTATCAACTGTTCAGCAGATTAAATATAACGGGGAATACAAACAATAAATATATTGTTATTTAAAATGGTATAATTTAGATCCACTTACCTCACATCTTTCCAACCCATGAATTTGATCCAGATTTGTTTTTCCATGGCATTCCTAACCGAATTCATTGTCAATAACACCCATAGATTTATGAATCTGATAATAAAAGAAGAGGAAAAGAGAAAGAAACCTATATAAACCAGATTCTAGGACTCATCTCACGCTGATCAGAATTCTGAACACCTATTAGTAGATTTCTACTCTTTAATATTCAAATCTTGAAGCACAATTTCCTAAATCTAACATTCTAATTTTATGAAAATATTTGGAGGAAGAAGAGAATGGCAGAGTCTAGGCAGCATCTCAAAAAATATGAGATTTAGACTAGGCCCTGCTAGCCTATTTATAGGTGTACAAAAAAGTCTAAACCGTCGAATTTAATCCCTTAAAATCCGAACCACACACAACAAAAAAGTCACGTCCCAAAAACAGACCTGGACTCTCCTTGGGTCGACCCAACCCACCTTGGGTTGACCTAGGTAGAAGTTGGGTAGACCTATCTGGTCCAGGCGCGACACTGTTGCTTCTAATTTTAACATTTTGATTAAACATTGATTACTTGCTAAATATTCTTCTCTTGATTTATTTTATTACTTTTATAGACCATAATTAAGTTTGAATTCCACTTATATATATATATATATATATGCATACAATCTTCTTATTGAATCATTTCTCTTTTTAATGCATTTCATTTATTTATGCATTCTAATTACCTTTCATGCATTAATATCTTTCTTTATTTAAACTTTTAAATGCATGCACCGTCTCCTTTTAATTTCTTGCTTTATTGCATGCATTCAATCATTTCTTTTATTTTATTTTAGCATTAATGTTCATGCATATATAAATATATGCACAATCAGTCATTTGATTAATTCTTAATAAATGCGAGGTGTTACATTCTCTCGCCCTTAGGAAATATCGTCCCCAAAATTTGGTAAGGGTGAAATCAAGTAAGTTCTCGCATAATTTACATCCATTATGTATGCATCCATTTTTTCAATCATTTGTGCACTTGTGCAAAGTGTAATACAACATAGTAATACATGAATGTAATGTATACCTAAGCGGTACCTCCTATATGAACCTAATTTTTTTCTTGAAAATCTTTTGAAAATATGATGCACACATCCTAAATATACTGGCAATTTCTACATGAATGCAATATTCTGAAAATCAAATTGCTTTTCCATCCAAATTTTCTCACACTCTTACAGAGCAAGGACGTAGTTCACCCAATTTTATTACATCCAAACCCTACCAAACAACTTTAAATTTGCGAATTACAGAAGAAAAAAAATCTAATTTTTCCAAATTTGATTGCTTATGTTATAAAAAGGTGGAAAACGGAAAACTTCACATCTTTCGTTTTTTTCTCTTTTTTTCTATATATACTTGTATTTTATGCAACTATCATATAAAGATTTCCTTTCTTCCTATCTGTTAGACCAAATTATGGCTCTAACACCCAAATTATATAATATTGCAGAGAATAATAACTAGAAATGAAAGAAAATGCAACAAACACACCAAATTTATAGTGGTTCAGCGTTAACGAGCTTATGTCCACTTTATATGACTTTGATTATGTGACTGAATGAAAGCACATTCAATAAATTCTCTTAGTCTCACTCTTACAATGATAATTCACTCAATAATTTCGAGATATTACTGATTGTAAGTAATGGAGAAACAGTAATGGTGGAAATAATACTCAAAATTGCCGAAAGATCCTTAAAAATGCCAAGTGCTAGCTATTTATAGGTGATTTCTACAGGCGGTTCGTGAGGGCACGTGGCACGAATCCCGAGGATTTCGGAGCCGTTCGTGAGCGGGTAGAGAAATAGTCAATATGGCAGTTATGGACACGTGTTGCCAGATCCTTCAATATCGATTCGTGAATGACCAAGTCATGGCCTTCATTTTCTAGTTGTTGGGTTGGTTCGTGACCCCTGAGCTTGCGGACGGGTCGTGATGGTTGATCACGATTGGGACGTGATAGTCGTTCACGAGCGGATGAAGGACTAGATTCACAAACTGGGTTTGAGCTTCATGAACTGTGACAGATTTGTCTTGAAATATTGTATACGAGCCTTTATCCATATGCTTGCGAATGCTAGTTCTCTTAGTGGCTTGGTCACAAAGCTAGCCAACATTTTGCCCCCTCGAAGTACGTTTTATCAGTGATGAGAGGTGCTTCGAATTAACCAGCATTCCGCTCTTGAACTGATGGATGTTAACGGTTGCGTCTGTTTGTATGGTCATGCTACTTCAAAGGATCACGTTCTCTGGCGAGTATAAATACAGGATTGGTCTTCCAATTATTTTTTTGTTTATTAGTTGAATCCCACTTCCGACACCAGAACACATCACAGATACCTCTTCAGGTAAGTTTTTAAATTCCTTTAATTGGTTTAAAGAGGTTCATTGCATCACGATCCATGCCATTAGCACACATCATGATCCGACTGACGGTCAGGTTCTCGCACAAACGATGACGGGCTCGTTTAAGCACTCGTGGCCCATTGGACCCACCGGTTCTAATAAAACCAAAAGGAGAAGACAAAGAGCCTTCTTACAAGCTATTTAAACTGATTCCCTTCTCCTTTTCACCCTTCCTCTCTTCTTTATTACTGTCGCTGTCTTCTCCTTTCTAACTTCCAACCCTATTTTGAGCACTCCCCCAAATCCACGCGACTTTGAGATCATCCATTCAAGGTAATAGGAATGAATAGGTTTTTGATTTCACTTTCAATGCCTTTGTTTGAAATTGCATGCCGATTTGGGTGCTAAACCCCCCTTCATCTTTTCTCCAATTCTGATGGGTTGGTTGCTGATCTCGATACCATCACCTGTGTCAATAACCAAGGTGGCGGAGCTCGTGGAGCTGGGTTCTGAGAGAGGAAGCGATCTGTCGAGTGGTTGTGAACTAGGAAGAGAGGCTGGGGAATTTGGTGGCGGTGTTACTACAGGGAATCGGATCATGACGATGTTGAGTGAGAGGAAGTGAGACAAGTTGTGGAGGGGAGTAAAGTGTCGGTTCGTGGATGGGCAGGAGGCACGATTCGTGAGCGGGAACAGCAAAACAGGTCGTGAGGATAGTTGAAAGAAAATGCAACAAAATTGCTCTAACACCCAAATTGTTTAATATTGCAGAGAATAATAACTAGAAATGAAAGAAAATGCAACAAATACACCAAATTTATAGTGGTTCGACGTTAACAAGCCTACGTCCACTTTATATGACTTTGATTATGTGATTGAATGCAAGTACAATCAATAAATTCTCTCAGTCTCACTCTTACAATGATAATTCACTCAATAATTTCGAGATATTACTGATTGTAAGTAATGGAGAAACATTAATGGTGGAAACAATACTCAGAATTGCCAAAAGATCCTGAAAAAGCCAAGTGCTAAGCTAGTTATAGGTGATTTCTATAGGTGGTCTGTGAGGACACGTGGCACGAATCCAGAGGATATCGGAGCCGTTCGTGAGTGGGTAGAGAAATAGTCAATATGGCAGTTATGGACACGTGTTGCCAGATCCTTCAATATCGATTCGTGGATGACCAAGACATGGCCTTCATTTTCTGGTTGCGGGGTCGGTTCGTGACCCCTGAGCTTGCGGACAGGTCGTGATGGTTGATCACGGGCGGGTTGTGACAGTCGTTCACGAGCAAATGAAGGACCAGATTCACGAACTGGGTTTGAGCTTCACGAGCCATGACGGATTTGTCTTGAACTATTGTATACGAGCCTTTATCCATATGCTTGCGAATGCTAGTTATCTTGGTGGCTTGGTCACAAAGCTAGCTAACACTATCCAAGCATAGTTCATGTAAGAAAATTTTCTCTGTTACTGATTTTCTTTTTCAACTTACTTAGGAAAATCCATTCTTATTCTCATTTCTCAAAATTTTCATTTTTCTCAACTATCATGTTTGTTGCTTTACTGGATTTTTGTTTTCTTTTTAGTTATATTATTACTCCTTTCTTAGCTTATTTAACTTAATCCACTGATCTATGTTTAATTTTTAAATAAGCCTTATAATCCTTTAACTAAAACAGAAAAACAAGCACTCCATATGACTACTACCAAGGGCTAAGAATCCAAGGACCATGTCCCCTTTGACAACGAAAAATCCAAACCAAAGGATCTAAACACTTTCTTATCCTTTACCATTTAGTAGTCATTACTAGTCCTTGCTGTGTACTAATTGTCTTTTCCAAGCAACAACCTAGGCTCTATAATGCTTATGCATTCTACGGGAACTTACCATTATTTCAAAACAGTCCTTGCTATTTACTTCATAGCCTCAAAAAATTTCCCATATTCCCTAGGTACTAATCCTTTACTTACTCCATGATTTAAAAACGTGGTTTGGCCTCCTCATTTCTTGTTTCTTCCAAAAATTAAAAGTGTCAAAACTTTATTTTTCCATTTGCCAAACCATAATAAATATGTCATCCCAAAAATGCGAATCATTTTTTTTCAAATCAAAAAAATTGGAGTAGACAAGGACAACTACTTCTCTATCAGTTTCACCACCATTTATGTTTATAATGTCAGTTCGATAACTTACAACTAGGTGCAAACATCTACTCTATTCTTAATTTTTACAACTTACACTACACCATATAGGCAAAATCGCAACACATAAGTGCGGAAGGATTGCAACGGCTTATTGCCGTTGCAAAGCATGTTGTACAATAAGTTTCCATCGTTCCATGTTTCGCAACGGCTTTAGGCCGTTCTAATTCAGATAGTAACTCCCTACCCCCCCCCCCGGGTTAAATCAGTACGCCCCCTTCATTTCCCAAAACCATCGTTTCCAAAATAAAAAATAAAAGAACAAAAAGCAAAAAAACCTAAATCACTCTCGATCCCTAATCGAATCTCAGTTTCCAGTCCACTTTCAAATTGAAGATTCCTTTTTCAATTGAAGACCCTACTCTCGATCCCTAATCGAATCTCAGTTTCCAGTCCGCTTTCAAATTGAAGATTCCTGTTTCAATTGAAGACCCTAGTCGAATCTCAGTTTCCAGTCCGATTCCAATTTGAGCATTCCAATTTCAATTGAAGACCCTAATCTCGATTTCCCCAAGGTATGGAGCTGTTCTTCGTATCATTTGTCGTTGATCCGTTTGTCTGTAGAAAGCTGTCTGCAAGAAGTTTATCATACATACTGATATTTTCATCCAACTCATGAATTTGTTAGTTAGTATATTTAAATGGGACCTTCTTCTCCTTATTTAATTACTTAGTATATTTAAAGTTTGAAATTGAAGGTAAGAGGAACAAATAGTTTGATAATGGACTCTGGCCCGTTCTTGTAAGGAAAAAGATGTATATCGTTTTAGTGTAATTTGTCCTTTAAATTTGTTTGGCTTATTACTTTGTATTCCCCTTTGGGTTTTATCTAATTTTCAAGCTATTTCAACACAACATTCATCTTGATAATGTCAATGGGATAAGATCATATGGACTAGTAACTAGTTACAATGAGAAACCCACCAGTTAGGCAATTAGTAGAACAAAAGTTTTGATTTTATGGTGCACTTTAGCCGAGTTGAATCTGTCAAAATGGACTAATCTAATAGCCTAAGTCCACTTATGTTTCCCTCCCACAAGCCTACAGCGCCCTGCAATTTTATCCAGAGTGGGGACCAGGTAGAAATTTGCAACAGCTTTACAAAATTAGGGCTTAGCCAGAAAGTGAGGAAAAAGTCGTGTTTTTTTATCCACTTCCCATGACCAAGATTTGCTAACCATGTCTGCCAAATGGAGTACAAGGACATAACCTTCCAAGTAATCTTAACTAATGGACATGAATTCAATTTTGGGAAACTTGGCCATTCCAATATTTGGCACTCTTTTTTTTAGGCTTTTCTTGTCTATTGCTTGACAATGTGATTGTGCACAGCCCAAGTAAAAACTGAGTCAAACACTTCAAACCTAAGCTTCTATTCTCATGATACTTCTTTTCTATTCTCTTGGTATGTGAACACTTAACCATTCCTCTATGATCATGTTTCCAATGTTGGAATTCTTCTTATCTAATCAAAGTTGATTAGTTTATCATAAGTTGGCTCAAATAGGATTCTTTATTTATTATATGTAGTTTCTTTTATAGCTCCAACGTGTTAGATAATTGGACGTGATCTTTGGGTTAGACACCAGATGTTGTGCAAGATGTTAAGGGGTAGCATCATGGATAAATATGTAATTTGTTCTTCTTCCTTTTTTCAATGAACACTAGCAAACAAAATAGTGGTACTTAAATGTATCATTAGTAATTGTCTACTAAAAGACGCATATAGAGAAGTATGGATAATGAGACATGTGATTGCTTGAAATCTCGTGTTACCTGAGAGTTAGATTTCAAACACTTATGTACTTTTAATCTTTTGTACAATATTGTTGCAGGTTTTATTTCTAAAGTGATGTTGCAAATGTAAAAATCATTTAGCTGTACTTCATAAGTTAAGAAAATCAGTTTTTAGTATAAATCCAAATAAATCCTAACATCAAAGACAAATAGCCAAATATCAAATTTCCACTACATGTAAAGCAGACAAATAAGGCTACGCTAGATAACAATGACATCGCCTCAGCTTTCAAGGGCGGCTTATCACAAGTGAGATCCACAGACGAGGAGATAACAAAAATGAAAGAGTATTAATTAGTTAACCTAAGTCTTCCAAAACAATAGCAAGATTGAATATGGGAAGAGAGCTCCTCCTCTTTTAATGATAAAATAACCAAAAATTGATAGAGTGTATTAAATGGTTCACCCAACTCTTCCAAAACAGTAGCAAGATTGGAATAAGAAAAGAGAGCTCCTCCTCGTTTAATAATAAAATAACTGAGCATACCAAATCGAAAGTTAGGGGCATTCAAATGATGAAACTGGCAGCCCTTTCACATATTAACAAAAAACGGAAAAATGAATTCAATTTCAATTACATATGAAATCACCTGACTTTCAAAGGATGATCGATATTCAATCGATGCTTGACAAGACAATTATGGTTCTAAGGATGCTTCAAATTAATATATACGTATATGTGTTTAAATTCATATACGTACAATTAGGGATTGAAGAGCACAAATCATAATATATTATATTTATAAAGCCTTAGAGAATTTTTTCGGCCCCGTCTGATAAGTATTATATATGATCGTTATGTGAATGTTCGTTTTATTAACAGAACGGACATTTATATTCATCATATACAATATTTGTTGGATTTGTCCTTTGTATTGGACAAGTTACGAATACAATAGCGAAATTAAATCTCGTAAATCATTTCATTTTAAGCGGTTCTCAAAATTTCGAATGCGCTTCCTTTATGTTCCCTGTGTACACGATTGTGTACTGTCCAGGGAACTAAAGCGAAGTGCTGCCGTAATTTTGTTGAATCGTTTAAATTGAAAAGATTTACGCGATTTAATTACGTTATTGTATTTGTAATGGGAGGTAGGATGACCCACCAGCAAAAGTGTAAATGATCCATATACCAGCAGAATCTTTGGAATCCACTATTCCTCTTGTAGTGTTGGTATAAAAGTTTGAATATATCCAAAGCTCTAAAATGTAGCTGAAAGACATGACATATTACAGAAAAGACATGAACTTAGCAACCACAAATTAGAATTTTAATTTATTAAATATTAGCTTCAAAGATTTGATCAAAGTAGGGAATGCTATCCTTGCGATGCAACATGCTAACGTAAAGTAGCAATCCAGTTCTATTTAATTTCTAGGTCGAAGAAAAATAATTAGTGGCCTGTTACATTTGATATATCAGGTCGGTATGTCTTCTAGCGTAGACAAACAGTGGATGAAAGAATCCGATCGTAGAATTGCGCGATATTTGGAAGGAGTGCAGAAATTTATTAATTTCGTTGAAGGAAACGGTGGTAATAAGGAAATCTATTCTTGTCCTTGCGCTCGATGTCAGAATATGAAGAAGATTAAATTAGAGGACATTCATTTTCATTTGTTTAGATAGGGAATTGATCAAACGTATACTATTTGGCATTTTCACGGAGAAGAATTGACGGGAAAGGAAAAACAACCCATTAGTCAAGCCATGCATGTCGATGATGACGAATATCCCAGAATGGAAGATCTGATCAACGACGCCGATAAATTTCATCATTTTCAACCTACAAGTCAATTCCACGATAATGTTGAAGAACCGCCTATCATTGATTTTGAGTGGCAGACCGATCGAAGTAAGAAGTATAAATCACTTTTTGATAGTGCAAAAGAGCCATTGTATCCTTCATGTCCAAAAGGGATAACAAAATTGTACGCCATTGTGAAGCTAAATGGTTTGAAAACCCAATACGGTTTTTCCGACAATGGTGTGACTGCACTCCTCGAATTTATAAACGAGTTGATTCCTGAAGGTAACAGACTACCAACAAAATATTCAGACATGAAGAAGATAATTAAACTAGTTGGGATGGATTATAAATCTTATGATGCTTGCGTTAATGACTGCATGTTATACTGGAAAGATGATGCAAACAGAGTTTCTTGTAGAATTTGCAACGAACCGAGATATAAGACAACATTTAACGAAGAAAAAAAGGCCACCAAGGTAGCACAAAAGATTTTGAGACATTTCTCTTTAATTTCTAGATTGAGGAGACTTTATACAATACCATAGATAGCAGAAGCTATGACTTGGCATAGTCATGCAAAGTCAGATCCAGCTGTAATGCGTCACCCATGCGACACGTCACAGTGGCGAACTGTAGATTCTTTTGATAAAACATTTGCCGTTGAACCACGAAATGTTACGCTTGGAATATCAACGGATGGTTTCAGTCCACATGCATCTCTAGGTAGTCGCTACAGTTGTTGGCCAGTAATTGTAGTACCATATAATATTCCTCCATCGATGTGCATGAAAAGGGAGTTTTCAATGTTGACACTGTTGATTGCTGGACCAAAACAACCAGGAAAGGATATTGATGTTTATCTGCAACCGTTAATAGACGAGTTAAAGCAGCTATGGGAAGGAGTAATGACTTTTGACTCGTTTAACAAAAATGAGTTCAAAATGAGAGCTAGGTTGTTGTGGGCAATTCACGATCATCCTGCATTTGGGACATTATCGGGGTGTACAACTCATGGCTACTTTGCATGTCCAACATGTGGAGAAGAAACTTGTTCTTATTATCTACCTGCTAGTAAGAAGATGTGTTACATGGATCATCGAAGGTTTCTTCCTTCCAATCATAAGTTTCGAGATGAAAAATCAAATTTTAACAATAAATTAGAGCACCGTCGTCCTTCAAGGTCATTGAATGTGTAACACCCCGTAATTCTGTAACACTAAGATTCACAAATCAAGGCAGAATTAAATTTTAAAATCAAAGTCAAGGGAAACGGGCTGCTCCATTGCGTTCGTCTCAGAATTCTGCATGAAAACGAGTCCGAGTTTGCGAGAATCGGAGTCCGTATGAAGGAGTTATGGTCTTCAGAAGTTTCAGAATTCGATTTAAAATTCGAACAGGTCAGAAACGAGTTCAAAATTCAAAATCGGACCCAGATTGGGTTGGGCGGGAATTTCCCCGCCCAAGACCCAGGTCGACTGGGTAGTCGACCTGGGGGTCGACCTCCCCCGCTTTTTCCAGATCTACAGCCTGGTTCGTTTTTCTGTATCCGGACGCCATTCTGACCAAATTCGTTGACTTCTACACTATAAAACACCCCTAGGCCTCATATTTTCTCTCACAACTTCTCTATGCCTATACTCTGCTCTAATTCTAATTAAAAATAAGAAAATAATACGAAAATCCAAGACAAGGTTATGCTGGTCAAGTTTGTCAAGAAGAGATTCGAATCAAGATTAAAGCTTCAAGATAAGAATCAAAGGCCAACTCAAACGGTTTCGAGCAACGTCGCACGAATCATAGCAATGCCATCTTTCTATTCTAAAAACCGATCAATGTAAGTCGGTTACTTTTTAGATTTGAACGTTTTCTCTATTTGTGACATGAAATTAAAGGAATAAAAGAATATGCCAAATCTTTCTATTCGAATCAGTGCTTATATCTTTGGACCTAATTAAGAACTGTTATGATTCAAGGACCAATAAGACTGTGACTATGAAACTATGGACCTTAAAACCATATGCCTCTTTGACTACGAACATTGCCTATGACTACGAACATTGCCTGTGACTGTGACTCATGACTATGAGAATTATTTCCTTTGACTATGAACATTGCCTATGACTAGGAACATTGCCTATGCCTTTGATTTGGAAACATAAACTATTGCCTATGACATAACAAGGACAACTGTGATTAAAACACCTATGATACATGACTAGGAAAGTGTTGCTTAAGTTTTGTGACTATGAAATTGGGTCTAAACCTGATTATCTATTCTGTCTATTCTTGGTTTTCTTTGGTTTTAGGAATTTACCTATTAAGTTAGGTCTACCCATGTTCTTGAACCTACGTCGTTATTCAACCCTTTTTATGTCATAAGATTTTCAGACCTATAGGCCTTCGATGTTTTAGATCAATTTCAGTAAAATTTGTTAGGTCTGTAATTAGTAAATTATCATTTTATGCCAGTGTTATGTCTATCTTTTTCATAGCATCTTTGGTTCATTCCCTATTTTCTACGAATCTAGATTTTTCTATAATCTAGATTGAATCACGATTATACGAACGGTGGGAATACGATTTGGGCAAAATATGAAATTTACTAAAAATGTAGTTTTTAACTTGGAAATTGGCATAAATTGAGAACATGTATTATGGCATGTTCATAGAAATGCAAATTGGATAAATTTGACATGAATTATAGGATGTGTAATTTGAATCTAGTATTAACTTGTAAATCTAGCATTTACATGAATCGTGAACTAGAATAATAGGTCTAGTTTGACATGAACTATAATTAGAATGTTAAATCAGAATTGGATTAGCTAATTTGGCATGATAAGTATATTGGCATAAATTTGAAATTGGCTATAATTGGGAATACTTGTCAGGTTTAGCAAAATCATGGTTAGTGACACTTAATTTGGTATAGTTTACATACCAAAAAGCATAAATATGATATAGAGGGGAAAATGGGCCATAAGAATAAATGTTGACAATTTACATTAAAGGAGTAATTAGGAAATAAGTAAATTAGGAATAATTTACTTACAGAATTTGTCCTAAATGAGAAAATGTAAATTCAGACAAATTAAAGGTTTATTAACGACATTTCTTTTAATAACACACCAGAAAGTTCTAGGATGACAGAGAGGATAGTGTCTAGACTTGGGTTTGAAAAATACAAGTTTCCTGCTCTCCCTGACTATCCCTAATTGATCTGACGAACGGGATGGTTACTTTCAAAACCTGATTTGAAAATTAATCAACCCCTTTGAACTTAGAAAACCCGAATATGCCTAACCCGAGGTTAGACTGAGTTGCGATGTAAACCTGCCCAGAACCAACCGACACATCCAGTATTCGCAACAATATCTGTCTAATGTGAGTGGTCGCGGCTTTAATTTATTTAGTTAAAGCTAGGACAAGAATGGTAGGGTTAAGTTAACTAAGACACTTAACCAATTCAACATGATAACCAAACCGATGGGTGGGTTAGGTTCATACTGACACTTAACACAGTTAAGCTAGAATGGGAGGGTTAAGTCCATAGGAACACTTAACCAACTTAACACAGTTAAGCTAGAATGAGAGGGCTAAGTCTATAGGGACACTTAACCAACTTAACATGGTAACAAGACAAGATTTGTGGGGGTTAAGTAAAGTTAATACACTTAGCCAAATTAACATGTTAACTAGACTAGAGGTTGGGGTTAAGTAAAATTTATTACACTTAGCCAATTTGATATGTTAGCTGGACTAGACCGTAGGGTTAAGTAAACTTGAACACTTAACCATCAGATTGTGACAAAGGAATAGGGTTAAGTCTAAAACATGAAGGGATAATACTTAACCATTAATAACATGTTAGTTAAAACAGACGGGCAGGGTTAAGTTAAAAAAAGAACACTTAACCAATACAGGATGAATGGGTAGGGTTAAGTAATAAGAAATACTTAACCAATATAACTTGGTTTGTGGTAGGGTTAAGTCAACATGAATTACTGATAAGACTTAACCAGTTTAACATGATAAATGAAGAAGGTTAAGTTAGCTTGAATTGACTAATGACACTTAACCAATCCAAATTGAAGGGAAAGAGAACTAAGTAGTAAACCTTAGTTAAAAGGAGCTAAGTAGTAAACCTTAGTTAAGAAAACAACGATTCTGGAAAGTAAGTGGTAAACCTTAGTTAGTAAAACTAAGTAGTAATTCTTAGTATAACACGGGAAGGAGCGAATGTCCGTCTGAGTAAAAAGAAGGCTCCAATGAATTGGGTTACGAAGCCCGAGGCTTCGAGGGGACGTGAGGGTACTCTTGGTATCCCTCTGTGAGGCTGCAGATGATCCTCCTGGGCTCACAGAGGTTAAGGTCTGCGTTAGAAGAACCAGGGGTATGCCTTGGTTGCAATATATGGCAACCTAAAGACTAGGATGGACCAGCGTGATTCGGTGAGAAAACGGTAGCCCTGTGATAGCAACTCGTCGTCTACCATCCATCTTGAGTCAGTCGAGATACGTGAAGCGGAAAGGCGGAGAACTCCAAAAGACCATATACTTGCTATCTAGTTATGGGTGAGGATGGCCATAGGTTAGTGGGGGCATAAGGGGCCTGCGTATAGTTCTCATTTTTCAAGGTGTGCCTTTCATTAGTTGAGGGAGGGGTCGAGTGGGACCATAGCCACTGGAATAAAAACAGACCTTAGCATCTGCATCGGCAGATATCTGAAAGCTCCCGACGGAGTTCTGTGTTTCTTGATTTGCCCTACCATAGGACTCGGGCCGCACAATATAGGTTATGTGCATCTAGACAGGCGATAACGATTCGCGATACATGTGTGGGGAAGCCTAGGAGCATATACCACTCTAGGTACTGTGTCCTAGACTTGGGGGCATCGTTTGATAGGTAGCGTAATCTCTAGTTGGACTAGGTGGCATAAACCCTAAATCCGAGAAGCGTTCAGCAGATAGCGTAAACTCTAGTTGAATCTAGAAGCACTTGATAGAAAACCCTAGATAAGATCTAGGTAATAAAATAATAAATGTATGCCTGAAGGCAATGGAAACTACAGAGATTGGGATACGTTATCATTACTAGTTGGGACACTAGTTGGGTGGTGCAGAGATATAGAAATCAGTATAACAAGGAAATAGCAAAGCGGTGAAAGTATTAGAGTATAACCAGTTTATCTTGTCTTAGCATATCTTGTGTTAATCTTGTCTAATCTTGATGATCCTAGCATCATGGTGTTATCTTGTATTCAGTTAATTCATGTCGTTTTGTTTTTCCCATGTTCACATGCTAGAAGTTACTGAACTTACTCAGGCTTTATGTCTGACTCTGTTTTTCTTTCGTCTTCTTTCTCCCGTTCCCCTCCCAGGTAGTAAGGGAGGGAATAGTATAGCTTAGGTTAAGTTGGACTGTCACTCTTCCCCAAGCTTGAAGATTCTTGGACAAAGTGCTTTGGACTCTCCTTTTCGCTGCTATGGCTGGCTTATGCTACATTGGGGAATATAAAATTTTTATGCTTCTTTATTTTGTAAGACAGATGATACTCTGATATTATAAAGAAATCGTTGTACCAACTATTTTATCAATAAAGCAAAGTTTTATTTTCCGATGTTGTAATTTTTGTCTGTCTTGTAATTTATCTGCATCTTTTACCCTAAATGCTCCACAGAACTTAGTGCATTCCCTTTGTGAGTGACACTAACGGATGTGGGGTGTTACAGAATGGTTATCAAGTTGAAGAGAAGGTAGCGAATATCAAGATGAAAGTTGGTAAAGACAAACCTGAAATCGGTCGAAAATGGAAAAAGAAAATCGAAGAAGAAGAATATGAAAATATTCCTGCATGGTACAGGAGGTCCATCCTCTTTGATTTGCTGTATTGGAAAGCAAATTTGATCCGACATAATATTGATGTTATGCATACAGAAAAGAATGTCACTGAACATCTCATTAGCACAATTTTAGGTCATAAAGACAAGTCAAAAGATGGCTTTAATGCATGGAAGGATTTGAAAAACATGGGTATAAAACAGAAATTGTGGGTGACGGAAGATCCCGAAAGAAATAAAATAGCTATGCCAGAAGCAACTTTCACCTTAAACAAGGAAGAAAAGTTATGATTTTGCACCATTTTGAGAAACTTGAAAGTACCTAGCAAATTCTCTTCGAACTTCCATAATAATGTGAGCATCAATTTCTTGAACTGACAAACATGAAATCGCATGATTATCACGTCATAATGCAACTATTACTTCATGTACTGCTTCAGCATTGTTATCCGCAGCATAAGGATCTATGTAATGCTATACATCGCATGAGTCTATTCTTTAACATTTTATGCTCGAAGGTGATAAATAGAGAACATCTATTAAAAGCAAAGGCTAGTTTGGTGGAAGCCATGTGTGTGTTTGAGAAACATTTTCCACCTGCATTTTTTGATATCAGCATCCATCTTATGGTTCATTTAGCCGACGAAGCATTGGCATGCGGTCCTGTTAGATATAGGTGGATGTATCCTGTGACGGCTCGCCCCGCACCAACCGACATTTACTCCAATTGTGCGCTGTACACATGTCCAATTGGCATGGGACGGTCGCCAAAGAATGAGAAAGGAAGAAGATGAACCAAATAAAGAACCTGTAATATGTCTCACAGCGCATGGGATAAAATATAATAACCAACATATACTTGACATAAAACAGATGAGACAGTGCATAAGCTGAAAAACTTGAACTAACATCATCAGAGTAGCGGAAATATCAAATACAGCTTATTACAACTTCAAAATACTGTCTCTAAGATAAACAAAATAGGTATGCTACTAATGCCCAAAGTAGATACCAATCACGACACAGGGAGAATGACTATATATCATACGTGGAGCCTCCTGCTCGTCTTCAGTCCATCTACCAAGCGCACTACCAGCTATCCCTGTCTCTAGTCTGCTCGTGTGAGCACCCAGAGTAATAAGAAGAAACATAAAACTCTGGGTCAGACATCAGTCTGGTATGAGTGGTAGCAAGCATAAACAGAATAATAACAGGTATACTAAGTCATACCTGGACCTGGACCTGCAACCAAAGAGTTAGTACTACACGGTACAATACTCTATGATGCCACAAACACATAATATAAGTATACGGGGGTGGGGATGTGTGTGTCAAACAATCAAGCATAGCAACCATCCTCGCATCTCTCACTCAGTGCGTAAAGCATACGACATCCACTTCTTCGATCACTAGAGCACTTTACTCAAACGACAGAACTCGGCTTTGTACGACTATGTACATTCCTACTACCACCAACGCCATACCTATGGGATCACGCCCAACGTTTCCATGACCCCACTCCATTGGTAGGTAGCTCCCTAGTCGCACCATATCCAAAGCCCGAGTTTGTCTCTCTACCTCCAACACCTAGTGATCCAAAGTCATAGACATCGACAACTCCTTAGCACACGTCCCGCAGCAAAGCCCAATCACGAAGTGAACTCATTGGTTCCCGTCTGGATCCTGAGCTCGAACTTCCACTTGAACTACCTTTGCATTTCGGGTTATGGATCTCCATTGGATCGGTTCGGATCCCTTTCATCATCATTGGGATCGTGGTCTTCATCGTCTCGGTTCGTGACTGCTACCTCGGATCGGATCGGAGTGCACCATCGATTCGTGGCTTCCAGTTCCATCTGGATCGGATCGGGGTCCTTCATGGTACACTGGATCGGTTCGTGGCTTCTAGTCCCATCTGGATCGGATCGGGTTCTCCACCACGCAACGGCTCGGGTCACGCCTCCTGGTCATAGCTCCAAGCCACTCGCCCTCCTCCAAGTCTCCGGTTCGTTGTCCTCAAGGTGATCAGATCGGATCGTGTCGTTATCACTCCAGGCGGGTCGGGTCGGAGTCTTCAATCACCAAGCCTTGAATCGCGACTTCTCGGATCGGTTCGGATCCTTCAGCTCGTGGCGCAGCTTGCTTCGCTATAACGATCGGTTCGGTTCGTGGTGAAGGGAAATGGACGGTTCGGATCGGGTAGGGGGCGATCCGATCCGATTTCCTGCACTGACTTTTCCAGCGACTGTTTACGCCACTCGACGACGTTTTCGACCATTCTAACTATTGAAATCAATCACAAAGCATGTCATAGAGTCATAGCAACACATACAAGTGACCTCAAACACCAAGACAACAATATAACACGGTAAAATGGATCAAACATGCCCAAAACTCCATGTTTTCCCCTTAAGCATATGTGAGCATAACTAATGGTGTGATTAGCAAAACTTAACCAAATTAACCCCAAACTCATATCAGAGGTCTAAAACATCGTTTATGATTTTATAAACATTTTTTCCGGAATTTATTTTCCTTTAAAAACGCTGATTAGCACTAATCACCCCAATTTAGCCATAATTAGTACAAAAAGCAAGCTAATCACTCACCTTAGCCACAAAACAAACTAAGATCTAAAATAATTCTCTGATTTGATGCGAATCCCAATGCTAACAGCAGCTCCAAGGTTGATTAGGTGAAGATCTTCTTTGATTAGGAGTTGCTAAGCCAAATCCTTGACCAAGAGATGATTTGGAGGTGATTTAGAGGTTGGAGGCCATTTTTAGGGATCCTTGGTGATAAGTGGAGGCTAGAAAACTGAAATGGAATGATTCTCCATCTCATCTCAGCCCTCCCATAACCCTAATCCCGAAATGGGTTATGGGCCTACTCACTAATCACCCGATTTGGCCCGGTTAAGCAGTTTTTCACCCTCCAAACCTTGTTTCAGCCATATCTCCCAAACGGTAAGTCCGTTTGGCTATTATGACCACTCTACGGAAAGAGAAACCATCAAACGAATCCAATGGAAGTGGTTTCAGGTCAAAATTCCTTCCCTATCAAAAGTTATGGCCAAAACAGTACTGACTAGGGGCAAAATGGTCATTTAAAAATCGACAAAAATCATGAACAGGGGAAATGACTCTAATAAATGTTTCCCAAAGTTATATGACCATACGACTTCACGCGGGAAAGAAATAAATATTTTACAATCCTATGATGTGTAGAATACGGGTCGTTACACTCTTCCCCCCTTAAGAAATTTCGCCCCCGAAATTCCCTAATCAAAAACACACTAGGGTCCCGCATGCCTATCAATCATAAAACAACCATCAAACATGCAAAACAAGCAAAACAAGTCTACCCTAGCATGCAGAATAACTAAATTGCAAAGTAAATCTTACCAGGCAAAGAGTTCTGGATAAGCCTTTCTAATGCTCTCCTCTGTCTCCCAAGCACAATCATTTTCGTCCTCGCCCCACTGAACTTTGACTAGCTTCACCGACTTTCTTCGAAGTTGCTTCGTATCATGCCCCACAATACGGATCGGCTTGCGGTTCTCAACCGCCTCAGGTCCTACTTCGAAGTCCTCTAACTGATCAGGTGAAATAGTCACATTTGAGTCGTGAACGAACTTCCTCAACTGGGAAACATGAAACACATTGTGAACTCCTGCCATTTTCTCTGGTAAGCCAACTCTATACGCCAAATTCCCAACTTCCTCGAGAACTTGGAAAGGACCCACAAATCTTGGTGCCAACTTGCCTCTCCTGCCAAATCGTATCACGCTTTTCAACGGAGAGGTCTTGACAAACACCAAGTCACCAACGGAGAATTTCAAGTCTCTTCTTCTCTTATCAGCATAACTCTTCTGCCTATCTTGAGCAGCTTTCATTCGTTGCCGAATGATCTTGATCTTATCAGAAGTTTCTCTCACCACATCTGGTCCAAGCACAAACTTCTCGCCAGTCTCTATCCAACATGATGGTGAGTTACACGGTCTCCCGTACAAAGCTTCATATGGAGCCATACCGATACTGGATTGGTAGCTATTATTATATGCAAACTCCACTAGATGCAAATGGTCGTCCCATGATCCACCAAAATCCAATATACAAGCTCTCAAGAGATCTTCCAATATACGATTCACCCTCTCCGTCTGACCATCGGTTTGAGGATGATATGCGGTACTGAGATGTAATTCTGATCCTAAAGCCTCTTGTAAGCTCTTCCAAAATCCACTAGTAAACAACGGATCTCGGTCACTCACAATGCCTTTGGGTACTCCATGAAATCTCACTACCCACTTCATATACAGTTCTGCTAACTTGGCTGCCGTTCTGGTCGATTTGACTGGTATAAATTTTGCACTCTTGGTCAGTCGGTCCACAACTACCCAAATGCTATCATGTCCCGATCTAGTCCTTGGTAAACCATCGATGAAATCCATCGAAACTTGTTCCCATTTCCATTCGGGAATTTCTAATGGTTGCAACAACCCACTAGGCTTCTTCTGCTCGGCTTTAACTAGCTGACAATTCATGCATTTGGATATAAACTTCCCAACGTCTCTTTTCATCCCTTCCCAGTAGTAAGTCTGTCTCATGTCTCTATACATCTTATTACCACCGGGATGTATAGTCAGTTTTGAGTGATGACATTCTCTAAGCACTTCATCTCTCAAACCATCGACATTGGGCACAACTAGTCTTCCATTCTTCCGAAGCCATCCATCTCGATCAAGCCCATACACATTCATCTCTTCTTCGCTACCCCTCTCTAACTTGGAGATGATTTCTAATAGGTTAGGATCGTTCCTCTGGCTAGAACCAATCCGCTCTATCAAAGTGGGTCTGATCGTCAAGCTAGCTAGCATAACTGGATCCAATTCGCACCTTGGTCTGAAATCAAACCCCGCGATATACTCCAGCTGCTTCCATTCAAGAAACATTGCCCCTAAGCTGGCATGTCTCCTACTCAAGGCATCGGCTACCGCATTACCCTTCCCAGGTGTATACGCGATATCAAAATCATACGAAGCCAAGAACTCTAACCATCTCTGCTGACGGAGATTTAGATCTTTCTGAGAGAAGAGATACTTTAACGATTTATGATCGGTAAACAGCTCAAATCTTTCTCCCAAGAGGTAATGTCTCCACATCTTCAGCGCAAATACAATCGCTGCCAATTCCAAATCATGGGTAGGATACTTCTTCTCATGTGGCTTTAGCTGTCGACTAGCATAAGCTACAACCCTACCTCCTTGCATCAATACCGCACCCAGTCCGGCACCACAAGCATCCGTGTATACCGTCATCTCTTCATTTCCCTTAGGAATGACCAACACTGGCGCACGCGTCAACTTTTCCTTTAGACTCTTGAATGCATTTTCACACCCTTCGTCCGAAACGAAGGCTTGATTCTTCTTAGTCAACTGAGTCAGCGGTGCCGCTGTCTTGGAGAAGTCTTTGATAAACTTGCGATAATATCCAGCTAACCCCAAGAAACTTCTTATATCTTTTGCATTCTTGGGCGTAGACCAATCTTGTACCGTAGCCACCTTTGCAGGGTCCACGGCAATACCACTCTCTGAAACAACATGGCCCAACAATCTCACTTCTCTCCTCCAGAAGTGACACTTAGAAAACTTCGCTTTCAATTGGTGTCTTCTCAACACCTCCAACACAATTCTCAAATGCTCCTTGTGTTCCTCTTCTGTCCTCGAGTAAACAAGGATATCGTCTACGAACACAAGAACAAACTTATTCAATTGGTCTCTGAATACTCTATTCATAAGATCCACGAAGTATGCTGGTGCGTTGGTCAACCCGAATGGCATGACCAACCACTCATAAAACCCAGACGGCGTCCTAAATGCCGTTTTAGCTATACTATCAGCTGCTACACGGAGCTGATGAAATCCTGTCGCGAGGTCCAACTGGGAGAACACTCTCGCTCCTTCCAGTTGATCAAACAAATCATCTATCCGTGGTAGAGGATACTTATTCTTCCTTGTCACCTTATTTAACTCGCGATAGTCCACACACAATCGAAGGGAACCATCTGCCTTAGTAGCAAACACAACTGGTGCTCCCCACTCGGAAACACTTCTTCTAATAAATCCCTTCTTCAAAAGATCGCTTACTTGCACCTCGAGCTCTCGCTGTTCTCGTGGTGCCATACGACGAAGTGGCATCACTATAGGTCTGGCATCTTTCACTAAATCAATACGAAACTCAATCTCTCGGTGTGGTGGAAGTCTGGTCACTTCCTCGAAGATGTCCGGGTACTGGCCAACCACGGGCAAACCTGATAACTCATCATGCGGGATGTCGAGGGAATTTACAAAACTAGCCATTACCCCATCACAGGGTAGATTACCAAACACTACCCTCCGCCCATCATCCGCCCTAACTGTCACCAAAAAGCCCTCACAGTCTACCACCACCCCGTATCTTTGGAGCCAATCGACTCCCAAAATAATGCCATACCCAGTAAAGCCCAAAACAAAGCAATCACAAACAAACATACATCCATGACTCGATAAGACCACATTACGACAGATCATACTGAGATTTGTTGAACCACCAATCGGGTTCGTCACAGCTAATGGTCTATCGACTAACTCGGGTTCCAATCCCAACCTATCTACCAGGTCACTAGATATGAAGGAATGGGAAGCCCCGGTATCGAACAAAACTCTAACAGGAAGATCATAAATGGAAAGCATACCTTGAATGACGACTCCCTTTCCTTTCTCCGCCGCAGTTGGGGCATTCGACGAAGAAGGAACAGCATTGATGGCATATGCTTTCACAATCTGATTCTCCTTCAGAGGTTGCGGGCACTTATCCTTAAAATGTCCCTCCTGGCCACAGTTAAAGCACTTCTTTCCTGCTGTCTTGGCCCTACATTCCCTTGCGTAATGGCCCTTCTTTCCACACTTGAAGCACTCGACTTCTTTCCTGCTTTTCTTCTGGCCATCCTTAGCTTGGTTCTGCTTCCTCTTATTCTGAGAGTTATTCTTGCCTCCACCGCTTGCTTGCGGCTTTGGCTCTTCAGCAGATACAGCAACAACCCCAGTCTTCGGCTTAGGGTAAAGACTTTCTGACCTCAAAGCTTTTCCCACAATCGACTCAAACGTCTCATCGATGTGATTAATCAGCCTCTCCCCTAAGTATTCATCCAAGCCAGTGATGAACCTCTCATTTTTCTTTTCGGGAGTATCGATTAGAGATAACCCATAATTCGACAAAGTGTCGAACTCAGCAACATAATCCGATACTGCCCTTCCATTCTGCTTAAGCTCCAAGAACTTCCTAAACAATTCTGACTTCTGGGCAGCTGGGATATACTTGTCGCTAAAGCGAGATTTAAATTGATCCCAAGTAACTTGATCTTCTGGTGTGGCTGCCCTAATAGCATTCCACCAATTCATCGCTCGTCCTTGCAGCTGACGAGACGCTAGCCTTCTCTTCATCGCATCCTCGATACCCATGTCATCGAAGATCCGATCACAGCTATCCAGCCAATCCTGAACATCCGTGGCCGACTCTGTTCCGTGAAACGGCTTTCCACCAAGATTAGTGTAATCCTTACTCAACTTGGCGAAATCGACCCTAGGCGCTTGCACTACTGGGCCACCACCAACTCCGGGATTAGGAACTGCCCCTTGCACTTCTCTAAGCATGTCTCTCATGAGGTCGGTAAACATCGCCCTCATGTCAGCGGCATTTCCATTATTGGCCCCTCTGCCAGCACCTCTTCCTCGGCTCATCGTCAAATCTGTTAAAGAGAAAACGATTAACCATCTCCATAGTGGTGCCAGTGCAGTGCAAGGCGACTTCACTCTTAAACATACTAATACTATATATAGATATAGCTTTTGAAAACCAAAATAATCACAAATACGCGCTCTCATATACGTACTATCTCTCCCTAGTGCCTTTCCCTAGGTGAATTACGCAACCTAGAGCTCTGATACCAAGTGTGACGGCTCGCCCCGCACCAACCGACATTTACTCCAATTGTGCGCTGTACACATGTCCAATTGGCATGGGACGGTCGCCAAAGAATGAGAAAGGAAGAAGATGAACCAAATAAAGAACCTGTAATATGTCTCACAGCGCATGGGATAAAATATAATAACCAACATATACTTGACATAAAACAGATGAGACAGTGCATAAGCTGAAAAACTTGAACTAACATCATCAGAGTAGCGGAAATATCAAATACAGCTTATTACAACTTCAAAATACTGTCTCTAAGATAAACAAAATAGGTATGCTACTAATGCCCAAAGTAGATACCAATCACGACACAGGGAGAATGACTATATATCATACGTGGAGCCTCCTGCTCGTCTTCAGTCCATCTACCAAGCGCACTACCAGCTATCCCTGTCTCTAGTCTGCTCGTGTGAGCACCCAGAGTAATAAGAAGAAACATAAAACTCTGGGTCAGACATCAGTCTGGTATGAGTGGTAGCAAGCATAAACAGAATAATAACAGGTATACTAAGTCATACCTGGACCTGGACCTGCAACCAAAGAGTTAGTACTACACGGTACAATACTCTATGATGCCACAAACACATAATATAAGTATACGGGGGTGGGGATGTGTGTGTCAAACAATCAAGCATAGCAACCATCCTCGCATCTCTCACTCAGTGCGTAAAGCATACGACATCCACTTCTTCGATCACTAGAGCACTTTACTCAAACGATAGAACTCGGCTTTGTACGACTATGTACATTCCTACTACCACCAACGCCATACCTATGGGATCACGCCCAACGTTTCCATGACCCCACTCCATTGGTAGGTAGCTCCCTAGTCGCACCATATCCAAAGCCCGAGTTTGTCTCTCTACCTCCAACACCTAGTGATCCAAAGTCATAGACATCGACAACTCCTTAGCACACGTCCCGCAGCAAAGCCCAATCACGAAGTGAACTCATTGGTTCCCGTCTGGATCCTGAGCTCGAACTTCCACTTGAACTACCTTTGCATTTCGGGTTATGGATCTCCATTGGATCGGTTCGGATCCCTTTCATCATCATTGGGATCGTGGTCTTCATCGTCTCGGTTCGTGACTGCTACCTCGGATCGGATCGGAGTGCACCATCGATTCGTGGCTTCCAGTTCCATCTGGATCGGATCGGGGTCCTTCATGGTACACTGGATCGGTTCGTGGCTTCTAGTCCCATCTAGATCGGATCGGGTTCTCCACCACGCAACGGCTCGGGTCACGCCTCCTGGTCATAGCTCCAAGCCACTCGCCCTCCTCCAAGTCTCCGGTTCGTTGTCCTCAAGGTGATCAGATCGGATCGTGTCGTTATCACTCCAGGCGGGTCGGGTCGGAGTCTTCAATCACCAAGCCTTGAATCGCGACTTCTCGGATCGGTTCGGATCCTTCAGCTCGTGGCGCAGCTTGCTTCGCTATAACGATCGGTTCGGTTCGTGGTGAAGGGAAATGGACGGTTCGGATCGGGTAGGGGGCGATCCGATCCGATTTCCTGCACTGACTTTTCCAGCGACTGTTTACGCCACTCGACGACGTTTTCGACCATTCTAACTATTGAAATCAATCACAAAGCATGTCATAGAGTCATAGCAACACATACAAGTGACCTCAAACACCAAGACAACAATATAACACGGTAAAATGGATCAAACATGCCCAAAACTCCATGTTTTCCCCTTAAGCATATGTGAGCATAACTAATGGTGTGATTAGCAAAACTTAACCAAATTAACCCCAAACTCATATCAGAGGTCTAAAACATCGTTTATGATTTTATAAACATTTTTTTCCGGAATTTATTTTCCTTTAAAAACGCTGATTAGCACTAATCACCCCAATTTAGCCATAATTAGTACAAAAAGCAAGCTAATCACTCACCTTAGCCACAAAACAAACTAAGATCTGAAATAATTCTCTGATTTGATGCGAATCCCAATGCTAACAGCAGCTCCAAGGTTGATTAGGTGAAGATCTTCTTTGATTAGGAGTTGCTAAGCCAAATCCTTGACCAAGAGATGATTTGGAGGTGATTTAGAGGTTGGAGGCCATTTTTAGGGATCCTTGGTGATAAGTGGAGGCTAGAAAACTGAAATGGAATGATTCTCCATCTCATCTCAGCCCTCCCATAACCCTAATCCCGAAATGGGTTATGGGCCTACTCACTAATCACCCGATTTGGCCCGGTTAAGCAGTTTTTCACCCTCCAAACCTTGTTTCAGCCATATCTCCCAAACGGTAAGTCCGTTTGGCTATTATGACCACTCTACGGAAAGAGAAACCATCAAACGAATCCAATGGAAGTGGTTTCAGGTCAAAATTCCTTCCCTATCAAAAGTTATGGCCAAAACAGTACTGACTAGGGGCAAAATGGTCATTTAAAAATCGACAAAAATCATGAACAGGGAAATGACTCTAATAAATGTTTCCCAAAGTTATATGACCATACGACTTCACGCGGGAAAGAAATAAATATTTTACAATCCTATGATGTGTAGAATACGGGTCGTTACATATCCTTTTGAACGGTAAATTACTAATTTCACTTTTATTCACCATCGTTCGATTTAAACAACTACTGATTATTTATAATTTATATATTTCATAGGTTGATGAAAACATATAAAGGATATGTTCGCAACAAAAGATATATTGAGGGGTGTATTGCGGAAGGATATATTGTTCAAGAATCTAGTCTTTATTGCATGGAGTATATGGAGAAAGGAGGTGATGGCACTCATAAACATACCTGTGAGTTGTTTTTAGACGATGATGACGAGTTTGCTAGTGAGATGCCTATAGATAACAGTAAAGATATAACCTTAACCCAAATGCAGTACGAACAAGTTCGTAGATGGGTTCTTAACAAGCACGAAGAGTTGGAAGAATGGGAGTAGTAAGTTTAAGAATTTGTCTTGAATTTCCATATCGTAAATCAATTTACTTATATGTTTTAAAATGTATATGTTGTAGAAGGTATGAAATCTATGTGAAAAATACTAAATCACAATCTCGTGGGGGAGTTACTCCTGCAGAAACTTGTCAGAGTTTTACTTTATGGTTACGTGACGAGGTAAATACAACACCTTATTAAATATTTCACGTGCATTTAACAGATCTTACTCCTTCATGATCATACTTCCCACATATTGTTTTTGTTAGTTGGCGAGGATCAACGATGTTGAATCAACTCTTTGGCGGCTGGTGAATGGGCCGATGTTCAAGGCACACAGTTATGTGAACTAGCAAGTAAACGGATTCAGATTTTCCCCGAAAAGTTACGAAGAGCGTTTGCTAACACAAGACAGCGGTGTGTGTATGAGAGCAATTACCAAATTTAGAGCGAGTGGGAAGGACAAAAATTACAAGGAAGCAGAAACCAAATATTACGGAGTTATTCAACAAATAATTGAGTTGGATTACGTTGACTTCAAACAAACGGTTTTTTATTGTGATTGGGTAAAGGTTGAAGACAAGGTCAATGGTTGCAAGATTGATCCCATTTCAAACTTGATCATGGTTAACTTAGGGAAATTGAAGAGTAAAGATAGAGTGAATGATGAACCGTTTATTCTTGCATCGGAAGCGAGTCAAGTGTTCTACTCGAAAGAATTAAAAAATGATGGATGGTTTGTGGTTTTACACACACCAAAACGGCCGACTAGTGATGTAGATGACATTGAATATCCTACTATCGATCAATCGGCTTTTGAAGATAATGAGAAGTTAGAAGACCTTACCAAATGCGTTTGTTGATATTAAATGCATTTCTTATGGGAATTGAGTGGAACCATTTTTTTGATGTATGAAGTGACTAGAAATTGTGTATAAAAAAATGTTGAATTTTACTTGCTATTTTCCACTTGAATAGATATGCATTTATTGTTCAGTAGTTGACATTCCTTTAGTGATTGTAATATCATAGTTTCATATTGGATATGCAATACAATTTGCATGTGAATGTTAGTGATATTTGGTGAGAAATAACGCTATCATTACTTTTTTTTGAAGAATCCTTGTTGTACTTATCTTTTATCGATGCAAATGAAGATGACTTTAGCAGCTCAGCGATATTATATTATGACTAGTCTATATGTTGTATGGCCATATGATTGTGATGATTTTTATATACATCTATATATTAGAGAAGTGTAGGTCTCCCTTCATGCTATAGTATAAAAGAGAGATAATCTGCTGCGCATATTGAGAGTAGCGCCTGGGGTCTTCCAGTCATAACTATCTGTTTCAGACGGTCCAGGTGATTCTTCTTAAACTACTTCCAGTTCTAACTATATATTTAATGGTTCCTTTTTATTTTTTGAAATTTTTTTTAGTATAAAAGAGAGATATGGATTGTTTCAACTGATTTAAAGCTATATTGCTTTAATTTTTTTATCGTTTATAGACAATCAAACCGATATGCTATGTGCGAATAACCGTTCCTTTTGTTAATGTGATAAGAATGCATAATTTTTTATTAACATATTATTACGATGTCCGCATGTAAACAACAAACAATTAACGTGTGCATTCTTCATGTAATCAATAAATGTTGTGTACTGCATTATGGTTAGTCATTATTTATTTTCATCAAAGAAATCTATTTCGCTTTATGGTTATTACTTAATACCAAAACTATTTTTAATTTACATGTAAGTTGCAAAAGTACATAATGGGGATAGCCTTTTAGTCAAAAAGTACCAAAACTATTTCGCTTTATGTCATATTTTAGATCATTTTCAACATCATATCTTAGGAAATTTTGGCATTATTTTTTTGTTTTCTTCTTACGGCATTTTGGTCAAATATCCACCTTAAAAACCAGGGGATAGCCTTGTTTACTTATGTATTTGTAAAAGTGAACTTTAAAAATTGGTCTCCATACCTCTCTTCATTTTCTGTCATCTAATGCGTGATTGATATTCAATTTCTTGGGTAAAATTAGCCTTCTTATCCCAGCATGGAGCTTGTGCTGGCCTCCAAATTCTTATTAGCAAATAACATCCAACTAATTTATTTATCAATATTTCTTTGTTTTATTTCAAAATCCTCTGCCTTCTTTAAGTAGACAGAATTATCACATTGCTTGCGGTTTCAAATACTCTTCCTACAATAATTGTCTCATGCAGTTAACAGTTATGTTTGGACTGCTCGTTAAGGTTCTACTATCTAAAATGATACTCTACTTCATTCTTCACAGTTAGTCTAGGGAATGCAAATTTTGGAACTTCATGCTACTATGTAGTAATAAATAAAATGAAAAATCAATTTAAAGTAGTTTTCAGTGTAAATTATAACATCAATTTTTATGGTAAGTTTTTAGTATCTAAATGCTACCATTGTGTGCTATCGTGTGCCAACCCTCCCATTCGCCATATTCCTTCAAAGATCGGTTTTGGCTACTTATTTTGCCCTGTCTTCCCGATTGACCACGTGAGTATTTTCCCTTATTTATTTTTACAATTCGTCTACCGTGCTTTTAAAATTCGTCTACTATGCTCTTAGATTTACATTTTTTATATTCTCTGTTGTCTTTGTGACTATAGTATATACAGGATGATGATAATTCCTTTTGTTAGCTTTAGAATTCCTTATGTTTGAGTAAATTCAAGGCCTTCTTCCAGAAAAGTTTGCCTCTTATTCATGTTTAGAGGTACGGACATTGATATCCAGTAAGTTCCCAAGGGTAAGCTGATCTTGAATAGTATTCTAAGAAATGGTCATTGAAGCGGCAAGGCCTTCATCATTTTATTTACACTTGGAATTTGTTTCCCTTACGTTTAGTTCATAAGATTTTATTTATAATTGATATCAGAATTTATGAAGCCTTTTCAGCGTCTACAAAAATGTATTATTTTGTTTTTCTCATTAATATACAAGTATATAGTTGTAATTTGAATCAACATTAAGCGCCGATGGGTTTGAGGATTTGTAATGGCATTTGTTTTGGTTTATTTATTTGCTGTATTTGATAAATAATTGAAATTTATTAAATCAATTAATCCATTTTACCATGTTAACAAATTAAAATTTGGAATTAATGCTGTAACTGGAGATATGTATTTTAACCTTTGACTGTTTAATACACGAGAATAAAATATTTCTATGATACAATAGAAAACATTGCTTTAATTTTTTTCATCTCTCTTTTACCTTATCTATGTTTACCGTAAGCCACCTGTAAAAGTAAAACATCTTTAAAAGTTGCAACATCCTCGCTTAATTGCTTTAAAAAACATGCATTTACAGTTAGTCTAAATTCTGCGTTTTTTTTTGTAACATTGCATAATGTTTCCTACTGGTTATCAGGTAAACGTTTCCAAGGAGGGATTTATAATTTGTTATTAGGTTAGTTGGTTATCAGCTGAGGTCCTTTCTCTGGTTACCAAGTGAATGTTAATATAAAGTCTACTCACCCACACAATAATTGAATTCGTTATCAAGTAAATGTTAGCATTAGTTAGAATTTGATTTTCCCTTTTTAATTCCATGCCTATAAGGAGCGTCCTCATATAAAATAATTTTATTTATATTTCCTTCATGTAGATTAAAATAAAAAATTGTTCTTTTAAAATTTCAAATTTGGTTGATACCGGGACCATACGCCGACCATTGGACCACTCGATGGGGCCCATGTTCATGTAGCCAATTCGCTTTTGATCGTCCGATCGACGTTTGACTCGGCAACCTATGACTAAGGTGTGTGTGTAAGCTGCTTAGTGGACAGTCGCTTGCGAGAGAGGTGGATTTTTTTAGTTTCGGAATTTCGGGTGTTAGTTGCATGTGGGTCGTAATTCAGTTGACATACAATGCGTTGGGATTTTATATAAGCAGTAGGAGTATTTGGCAAGGTGAAAGTATCAAAGTCTAAGGGACGAGACGTTTGTAGTCAACACTAGTGGACATTTTTATATTCTATTCTACTCTCTTCCTTCATGTAGTAGTTTACTACTAATTAATTAATATTGTTAATAGTGCAGTACAATGATTGAAAGCGGACGTGTCCAAAGGAATTAACACATTGCATTGTTAATACTATACATATTATTGAAGAATGCTGAGTTTTAAAATAATCTGCAGTTACAGGCCTACAACATAACAAAATGCATACAGTTGATACATGATCATCTTCTACAAACGAAACGGTATTTGTAGATAAAAGCAAAGATGGGTCAAAATCAAAATTCTTAAAGAGAACCCCCTAACCTAGTCACATCCCTCATAGGAATTACAACCTCAAAATATTTAAAACCGTTAATTTAAGTAAAATTTAAGCAATTTATGTGGATGTCAAAATTGCAGTGAAGCGATTTCTAGCGACTAGTGAGTTTGTTCTTTTTATTTCATTTTTCTGGGGTTGTTCTCGTGTGCCTTCAGTTTAAATATTACAATTGGTTAAAGTGTACACTGCACGAATAACATATGAGGTTTCAGTTTTTGCTATTTTTTATGTTTTACCAAGAATACATTCATAGTTTTAAGGAGGATTCCTCAGACCAAGCCATCCGATGGAACAGAATTTCTATGGAATATATGTATTATGCAAAGTTTACTGGTCTATACTGATTCTAATATTGTTGACTGTGACTTGTTTAAATTGACTGCTTACTGTTTAAATTAATTGATATTGGCGTGGACTGTGACTTGTTTAAATTAACTGCTTACTGTGACTGCTTACTACATAAACTAACTGCTTACCATGTCTTATTTAAATGTATGCATATTTTAGTCCTGTATAAGCTAGCTGTGTATAAACTAACTGCTTACTGTGTATTTGAATCACTTACAATTTAATTTCTATTTTATTTTACTATGTTTTGATATAAATTCTGTGCAGATTTCCAGTTATTCAAGTATAAAATGTCAGAAGTTCGAGAAACTCCAACCAATTCTATGCAATCATCAGCTACACACCCTGAGAAGGTTGACACAAATGCTTATGGAGTCCCCGTTTCAAAAAATGTGGGAAAAATAGGCAGCCGAATTGGTAAACTTGTGCAGAGTCATGTGCCGATCTCGTACGAAAGTTGGGACAAAGTACCTGCAAAAATAAAAAATGATGTGTGGGTTGCATTGTTGGTAAGCGGCAATATTTCAATATATGTTTCTATGTGCATGTATATTTTTATCACAATGCCTTGTTAAGTAATTCATAATATATTTTTGCAGAAACGTTTTGAACTTGATCCAGATACAAAAGAATTTTATTTCAAAAAAATGTGTGAGTCATTTAGGAGACATAAGCGTGAGTTGAGGACAAAATATTATGACAAATTCAACAATTATGATGATAGATTGAAAAATTGTCCACCCACTATTGGTCAAGATGACTGGGAAGGGTTTTTGAAGAATGAAGATAAACCCGGTGTGAGCGACCGAAGAGAGCTAGGCAAAAAAAAAAAAAAGATCAGTATACAACTATGGCCACCACACCGGTCGAACAAGTCATGCTGTCGTAGAACATGATTTGGTATGTTTTTCACTTTAAGTTTTACTATTTGTCTTGGTGGAATATATAACGGTTACTAATTATATTTAAGTCTGTACTGATCAATTAGTCTTCTTTTTAAGACAAGTCCGATGTTTATGAATTACTAAGCCTAGAAATTTATGGCAACTAGTCCGATGTTGATGTATGTGACTGTAATATGTATTTTAAATGATACAGTAATTATAAATGATACTGTATAATTACCCATTATATTTTTTGTATGCAGTTTTTACTGTTATACAGTGATTAAATTTAATTTTATGGTGATTACATTATGACATTCACAGAAATGGAGTACATGACGGTTTAGTTTAGATTAAAATTTTCTAATTATATTAATATGTACTAAACCTGACATAAACATAATGTAATCAAGGACTTATTTACCTATAGTGTAAGTAATAACTAATAACTAATGTAAATAATTTTTAAAAATAAACATTGGTTAAAAGCTTTAACTAGGTAATTACCGCGGGACACGGCCATTGATATCATAAACAGCAAAAAAAGAGAGAACAAATGATGATCAGTTATGACAATTTAATCAGACATGAGAGTCCCAAATTATACTCATGTTAGATTTCATTTCTTGTTAAGTCCGGAGGAGATGAACCTTCCCTTTGAACTCTCTAACTGTCTCAACATGGCTCCTCTTCATTTTATTACGTAATTACTCCATTAACTATCTCTAATGCAACAATAGACAATGTTTTCCACCCACTCTATTATAGCATATTCCACCATGTAAAACCTGTAAAAGTTTGTGTACAAAAGGCTTTTTTAATCTTCTTCTTCATGGCCAGAATGAACCATAACTTGCATGTTTAATTAAATATAGTAGAGATGCTCTAATGAGCAGAGTACATTCTTTTTTTTAATGTTTGGTCTCGATTAAGGAGATGGAGTTAATGTAGAAACCTTGATGCAATGACACTTGTATTCTTTTTATATCTTTAAGATGATTCAAATGGCATATTTGGTTAACTACACATATTTTATTCGGTTTGACGTGCATATGGTTAAATACACATGAAGGTAGGTATGTAGAAATGATGCCTTGAAGACAACAAAAGGAAAGCATTTATTTTTCATGCATGTTCATGGTTAATAGGGAAAGAACTGTTCCGATATAAACTGTTCCGATATAAACTCATGTTTATCATACAATTGTATGTTATTAGGAATCATGTTAGTGCATATTATTCATTATGCAGCCACTATTTATTCACGTCTTTCATAATTATGGATTGTTGACATATAATTACTTTGGGTTTCATTATCATACAAATTTAATCATAGTTTTATGATTATTAATTATACAGTATCATTTAAAATCATGGCAAAGTTAGTTTGGGTTTCATCATACTATATACATTTTAGTGGCAAAGTAATTATAAAATCATTGACATAATGTAATCATGACATAAACATCATAAATGGAGAACATGATTTAGTATGTTTATGAATTACTAAGCCTAGAAAATTACACATGACGGAACAAAATATGAGTTGAAGTTTGTATAATTAGTCCGTTGATAAAACAAAATGGATTTCTAAACATTACATGTCTAAATATTTATTATTTGATTGCAGGCCATTGCAAATCCGGAAAAAGAAATAACACGTCGTGAAGTATGGGAGAAAACTCATACAAAAAAGTATGGAAGCATATCCGATTCGACTTCTCCATAATTTGTAAGTTAGCAAAATTAAAACAAAAAGTTTGCTATTTATACAAAAAAGGATGGAAGCTTATTTAAATTAGTCACTATTTAAATTTATTCAATCTTTCTATTTTAGGTTTATTGTAAGTTAGCAGGACCTTAAAGCTGTCTTTCATGCTTATTTGCAAAGTGTCATACCATCGAACGACAAAATCATGCCCACTGCTCAATGATTATATGAACTACTTTTTTTTTCTCCAAGTTAAAGTCAGACCGTTGTCTTTTTAAAATTAAAAATAAATAAAATACAGGAATATACAGGAATATTATGCACGAAAAAACCTCAAATTAGTTTATCTACTCCCAGAAGACCCTACTCATATCAACAGTGTAAATAAAATGTAAGACAAGATGTATGACATTTTATACTATTATGTCAATTTGATTTGTTTTTTCTTCTTTTTGCGTTTCATTTTTCCTGCTGCCTTTGTACTCTTTGACCTCTATTCCTTCTTTTGCTTTTTATTGTATATGTTTGCTTTTATGTAGACAAATTTACTGTTGCATCTGCCCCCATTCAACATTCCTTTTCAGTGAAAATCAAAAAAGGGTGTCATTCTAACTATATGTATATATATATTTATGCTTCATGCTCAGGATAAAATTGCGAAGGCAAAGGAAGTAATCAAAGACTGTGAGGAAGATGAGTTGCCGCTGGATGAAGACATCCTGTCAAAAGTTTTTGTACAGGATAAAAGGGGTCAGACTCGTAGTATTGGAACCAAGATATCAAGGACCCAAGTTAAGGCCTCCAAAATTGCATGCAAACAAACTAAAATTGCTGAACAAGGATCGAAAAACATGGAAGATAGGATGACCACTGTAGAGGGTGCATTGAAGAGTTTAATGGAATTGGTTAAGGGAAAATATGAGAAGCAACCAGACAATGCTTCAAATGAAGGAGGAAGTGGTGCAGCTCACGATGTAGTTGAAAGAGTGCCTGGCAAGGACATTGGCAATCCACATAATTCTTCCGATTCGGTAAGTTTGAAGTGTGAAATCTTAAACTTTAATCTGGAGGTCATTGCGACAGCTACAATGTGTAGAGGTGCGATGGGTTCGATTATTCATGGAAAAGCTGTACCGCCAACACATGAGAAGTTGGTTGTGGACAACATACTAATGCCAGATGAACACACAGCCAAGCATAACCATCCGCTTGCTACGACTTTTGACGAAGTTGGAGTTGGCGGCTTTGTGTGCCATCCGAAAATTCTTATTTGATATATGTAGTCGCGGGATCGTAGGTATTGATTTAACTAGTAATTTAATTTAAGGTCACCTGTAATTTTGTTGAAATCTGACCTTCGTAGTTAACAAATCGTCACTTGATCCATTTTTGAAATTTATGTTCGGCCGCTAATACGCTTCTGATTTATTCTAGAAATTCCCATGAGAATTTTGTTGAAATCTTCATTTACTATTATTTTTTCTTCAGCTAATAATACTTCTCTTGTGCAGGAAGCACCTGCAGTCAATGATTCGTCAGTTGAAGGAGGTAAGTTGTATTTGTTATTGTTTTGAATTTTGTTGAACTTGGTAATTTACGTTAAACATATCACTGTCACCCATGTTCAAAATTTTGACCTGAATTTACACTAAATGTATCACTGTCACCCATGTTTGAAATTCATTTATTATTCCAAAATTATTTTTCCAAACAACATTTACTGTTTTCAACAAATACCATATCTTCTTTTAGCATTATTTTAGACCTTTATTTCATACGAACACTGAAAAAACTTGTAAGAAGTGAGTAAATTTAATCAAAATTGTCAAGATCTTTTCGTCAAAAATTTGCAAAATGTGAACATATATAGACCTACTGTTTTTAATGTAGATAAAATATGTCATTTAAACGAGATCAGAGAAGAAAGGATAAACTGTATTACTGTAATATCAAAAATTCGAAAAATATGATCATCAAAGAAAGTAATTTTTATTTTCACAAAATACGAAGCAGAAATTTAAATGTGTATATCGATAACCAAAATTGCACTTTTCTCAACACAAATGAGTTAATATTAAAATAAAGAGGTGAAATACGATTATACCTTGAAGAACGTACGCATCTTTCTGTTAAGAACCTTAAAAAATACGTTTCATGGAATCATGATGTGTCTATTCAGATAGGTTTGCACACTTATTTGGCAACTACTTGCTGCAAAATGGTTTATAAGTTACTTTTCTTAGAAGCAATTCATAAGTCATAAGCAACTATTTATTTTTCACAAAATCAGTAGAAATTTCAATTTACAAGTTCAACCGGCTGATAAATAAAAGACTGAAGTTTTTCAATTCACAAAATCTACCTGAAGTTTTTCAATTCAATATAATCTATGTAACAGTGTTGGATTTAGCGAAGAGGATAAGATCATCAATAAACATTAAAGTAGAAATCATATGAGACTTACATATATGAAGCAAGTCAACCTCTATATGCTTATTGCGGGTATTTTAGATTATAATCCTTAGATTAAATATTTAGCTCATCAAGAAAATTGATAACATTTGATATCTGCCTTTTGAAAATACAAAATTTTGCATGCTCTTTTATTTTCTGTTCTCTAAACAGAAAATAATATTTTATTTTATTTTTTAATTTTTTTAAAGAGTACTTTGCAATGTGACTGAAACAAAATGAAAAAAGAGGATATAGGAACCTAATTAATTTCTTTATGGTTTATAGGTTTATACAACCAAAAGTAGAATTATAGGTTTATACAACCAAAAGTAGAATTATAGGCTTACCATTCTGTGCCTTGTGGGCTTACCATTCTGTGCCTTGCGCGCACCATTGAATATAGGTTTATACAACCAAAAGTAGATTTAACACCTCTTTATGGTGTAGTTCCCATAGAATCCTTTATTTACGAAAGATTTAGCATGGGTTACATTATCGTTACTGATAAACCCCTATATAGTGCTCCCAATAATCTCTGAAATCATGCTCATGTAAAAAACAAGTGAAAATAATTCAGATGTTGGTGAACTAAATTTGGGAAGATCATTCGGTAGAAACTTTATCCTCTTGCATATAATTTATGTTGATAACTCCATACAGGTTTTGTAATGGACCCTTTGGTTAGGCTGTTAGGCCCTTTTCGTAGTGGTTTGAACTTTTAAATTTATTATGGTGAATTGCCAAGTAAATCACTTAATGAATAACTTATCGAATTTTTCAAGAGGATTTTGGAAATTTATATGATTGTGATCGTCTTTGGAAACCATCGATGGGTTATAAGCTATGGGGTTTTGGATATATAGGGAAAACCTTCAGCGTTGGTACTTCAATCCTTTGAGTGGATTTTAAGCATATTGCTCTATTTGCTACCTTTCAAAAGGGCTGAGAGCTTATTTTGTCTTATGAAGTAATTCCTTTTGTTACCTTGAATGTCGAATCTTAAGCGAATACTTTGGGCTTCATGGCCGAGTTGAATCCTTCTTATGAGTTGATTCTTGCTTGATACAGTGATACCCTAGGTTCCCTTAAAATTACCAAAGGTGCTACATTAAAAGATAAAGAATAGGGAGACGTGGAGTGCGCATAAGTGTTTTTTGAGTGAGCAGACTATTGCATGAAGTATCATAAAAATTACTCGCCGCATTTAACAAAAGTAATATGAGAAAAACTGTAAAATGCACATTGTATTAACATAAAATGCACTGATTTGAACAAAAGTTAGTATAAAAAAACTTTAGCTATCATTGTGACATAAGAAAGTCTTATCATCTTGAAAATATAAATACAGCCAGAGCTTTCATTATATATATATATATAAGAGGTGTAGCGGAACCCTCCTCTCATATATATATATATATATATATATATATATATATATATATTTTTTGCCTCAAATGAACATTTTATATATCGACAATGAAGCTGCAGGATAAAACCAGAACAAAGTATAAATACAGAACAAAGTATGATAGCACATAAAGGTTTCCTGTGGCTCAAACAACCCACAATTAGCTGACATATTATTTTTTAGAAAACTAACTAAACTGACACAATTGTCTTTACTTTCTGGCTGCTGCAGGTGGTATTATCCTGACATGACCAAAAACAAAAAACATTAATAATAATTAAAGAGAAACCAGTCAGTTTTGCAAATGTTTTACTAAGCATATGATATTTGTTTTATTTTATTTCCAAGCATTTCCATCTTTCTTTTAGAGCGTACTTCCTAAACATATACGTTGCTGTGAGTATTGTCTAACTGGCACATCCACATGCGTATCCATATAAGGAATAGAATCACAAAGAAGCAAAGATAAACATGTATATCTTTCATGCTAATATATAGATCTCACTTAACTCACTTAGATACCAATAGATATATGAGAACCTGTTCACTTAGGAGGTCAGTTTGCATAATTTTTCAAATTTTTAATGCACTCAATCTGCCAACAACAGAAACACACTTCGATGACTAAGAAAAATATGGGTTCACTTAAGTTACCTTATAGTAAAAAGCAATATTAAGTTTCCAATAAGAAGCAGGTTGCCAATAAAATAAGATCAAATATTATTGTTATAGTTCATATATTAAAGAAGTTGATAATTAAAGGTATATACAGTCAAAGCAAGGTAAGAAGTAGGCTGTTTGGATGCCAAGTTTAAACACTTACGAGAGTGCATATATTTAAAAATAGGTTGGTAGTTCAATACCAAAATCCAATTGCTTTTACAATCATATTATGAGAAACTGCGATCCTCTATAGTTTGAGCTATCATTCTTCGGCTGATACTTATTCACAAGAACCAACATCGGTTTGGCGACAGGATTGGAAGCAGATAGCAATTTAACCATTTCGTTTGGTTTTGCTACTTAAAAATTGCTTCATAAAGACAAAATACATGGTGAATCTTTAGCTGTGTATTGATCCATGCAATTGTCCCAACTGATTGCTTTGATTTTGAATTTGTAATTATGTTTGGTTGGTGAAGATCTGCACATCTGATAATCAAATTCTGGTAACAACGAAAAAAATGTATGCATGGTTGAAAATTCAATATACATGTGACAACAAACCTAAAAAATGTAACAGTCTTCTACGAGTAAAGGGTTGATTAATAGAGTTTTACTTATCCTATATCCAGTTTCTTCATTTAATGGATAATTATAAAATCTAAAATAGCTATATGAATTGTGATCAAGTTTTTTCGATTAACCATAATGTCTACTTCATTTGAAATTACGATATGCTTGAACATTTGAATCCAAGTATTTTTTGTTTTCTCCATTTATGAATGACATATTTAACATATTATGATATGCTTTTCTTTTTAGGAATTGTTAAACTATGGTGCAGGATGCTTTTTCCAGACTTCATGTTTTACTATGTTTTGTTTGTGTATTTAACTATGTACGGTGCAGGAACAATTAAACTATGTAGTGTTTGTAGTATGTAGAATTATTTTGTACTTTATGATGGTAGGTGGTTTGTACTTTATGAAGTTATGTGGCTAAGGGATATATATGTTGTTTGTAGTATGAAGTTATGTGGTTAAGGGATATATATGTTGTTTGCAGTATGAAGTGGTTATGTGGTTAAGGGATATATATGTTGTTTGTAGTATGTAGTTTGCACTTTGTACTTTGTTTATATTGAATGTATTCAAAATATCAGAATATTATGATCTGTTGTGGTATTTACATCAAATCTGCATAGATATTTGCTTTATATGTGGTGCAGGGTGCAGAAAAATGATTTTTTTTTACGAAAATTATAAATTTAGCAACGACTAAAAACCGTTACAAAAACAAAAGCGCAACGGCTCATACTCGTTGCTAAAAAATAAGTCAAAAATAGAAAACACACACAGCAACGGATAAGAACCGTTGCAAAATAAGTATCGCAACGGATTAAAACCGTTGCAAAAGAATATTTAGCAACGGCTGAAAGCCATTGCAGAAATCAAATTTAGCAACGGCTATAGGCCGTTGCTAAATGGTTGCAACCCGGGTCGTAGCAACGGCTAAAAGCCGTTGCTAAAGTCGTTTGCAATGGCTAAAAACCGTTGCTAATTGAAGATTTTGGTGTAGTGTTATTTTGTTTACCCAACAAAATTTTATGTTAAAACAACAATAAAAAATAATTGTCAAAAGAATGGAGATTTTCAAAATTTTCTTTACCTAAATTTTAGTTTTTAACAAAAATGCAGTCTTTTCTATGCTTTGCTTTTTAATCCTTTCATATTTTATAACTTGAAAAGTAGTGAGCTATACATGCTGTATAATGTGCACCTTATTCTAAAAGAATTCATTTTAGACAAAAATTTCACAAGAAATCACCGTTTTTCAAAATTACTCCATTTTATTTCAAAACTCCATATGTACTTTTCAAATATGTTACTTACATATTTTCTTCGAACATCAAAAATACCTCTATTTGTTCCAAAAATTGTTTCTACACAATTTATCTAGTACATATTTGAAATTTTAACTTTTAAGGTTAAAACTTGAAAAACACCATAAACTGTCACCCAAAAACTTTTACAATTTTCAGGTTCTCAAAAGTAAACAATAGGGCTAGCTTAAGTGGGTTTCCAAGTTACCTAGACTTACCAAGATATCACCACAAAGTCATTTTTCTCAAATATATATATATATATATAAAATCCTAATCCATTTTCCTTCTTTCCTTTTCCCAAATTTATAAGCCTCGACGGTCAAACCCACTAATCCAAAGCATTAGCATATGGGATACTTCCTTATTCATTATCAAATACATTGTACACTTTTCATCAAAACCACCTAAGGGTCTCGCATTTCCATAACTATTCTTTTAGTGCACATAACTAATATCCCAATTTTATCCATAGATCTGTCTTCCTATTTAGTGAATTTTTTTACGGATCTAGATGTGTATATATAATATATTTATATTTTTAAAAATACAAATATGTTCACTCACTATCTATACAGGAATCTTGAACCTATAGTTTGATGCCAGATGTAACAACACGAATTCTGATAGACCGATTTTTTTTTCAAAAATCCCAATCTATCGAAACTCGAGTTGGCTTATCTGTTATCCTATAGAAAAATACAGATATATCAAAGCTCAGAAAACATCTCACGGCGTTATGGATAAAATATAATATAACAAAATATAGCCTTAACGTAGTAATAATACTGCCTAACCAGTATCCAAAGCTATTATATCTCTGCCATAAACCAACCTGCGAGTGTGTTATGAGTAGGGGGACATAACACAAGTTCTGGTGATTGGACCAAATTACAAAATCTGAAATAACCCTATATGTAACACCCCGTAATTCTATAACATTAAGTTTCGCAAATTAAAGTATAATTAAATTTTAGAAGAAGAATTAAGGGAAATAGGTTATGCCATTGCGTTCGTCTCGAAATTCTTCTTGAGATAGAGTCCGAGTTTGCGTAAATCGGACTCCGTATGAAGAAGTTATGACCTCCGGAAGTTCCAGAATTCAATTTAAAATTCAAACAGCTCAAAATTCAGTTCAAAATTCGAAAACAGATCCAAACTGGGCTGGGCGGGAAAATTCCCGCCCAGGACCCAAGTCGACCAGGGGGTCGACCTGGGTACCCAGGTCGACCTGGGGGTCGACCTGGTCAGGTCTTGGTCGGCCTGGTCAGTTTTTGGACGATTTTCTGAGTGTGTTTTGTCATTAAGGCTTGCGTGGCGCTTCCTGATTGGCTCCTCTTGATATGTATGGTCTGGATTAGTTCTGTGATGATCTAAGGGCTCTGAAACACTCTCTACACCTATAAAAGAATGCCTAGATCTAAGGTTTCTGCACACAAATTCTCTTAGGCATCTACATGCTGCTTCTCTCTATTCTAACCTCCACCATTAAAATAAATCTAATCCTCCACTAAAATAACTTATAGTTCTTCTTCAAATTGGAGATTCAAATCAAGATTAAAGCTTTAAGAAAAGAATCAAAGGCTAATTCAACGGCTTCGGGCAACGTTGCGCAAATCCTAGCAAAATCATCACAACGCTATTTGATTATCCTTTCTCCGATCAATGCAAGTCAGTTACTTTTTAGATTTGAACGTCTAGATCTATTTGTGGCATGTAATTAAATGGATATAAGAATATGCCTGATCCTCTCATTTGAATCTGTGCTTGTATATGCCTTTGGATCTAATTAAGAACTATTGTGATTAATTACCGATGAGACTGTGCCTATGCCTATGACATTGAAACTATTGTTAATGGCATAAGACTATGACTGTGAACATAAGACTATGCCTATGACTATGAACATAAGACTATGCCTATGCCTATGACTATGAACATAAGACTATGCCAATGCCTATGACTATGAACATAAGACTATTGCCTATGACCATGATTCATGACTATGAGATTATTGCCTATGACTATGAACATGAGATTATTGTCTATGACTTGGAAACTATTGCGGTTAATTGCCTAGGACTATTTTGGTTAATTATCCATGACTATTTTGTTTAATCGCCCATGATTCATAACTGTGAGACTACTACCTATAACCATGACTATGACTATTATGGTTAAATGCCTAGGACTATTGTGGTTAATTGCTTATGCCTATAACACTATAGTTACAAATCATGTCGTACACCGAACTGGCATTATGTTGGACCAAATCACCTATGCCTATTCCCTAAATTATGTTGATCTCATATTTATGATGTAGCTTGTCTACTTTATTCCTATTCACTGTTATGTACATCAAACCTATTGGAACCATTATCTTTGTATTTGGTTCGCTTTCACATGCCTATTCTTTTATGTCAATTCTCGTGTTTATCCTCTATTCCCTTTTTAGTACTTAGAAAACTTGTGAAATCATGGTATACGTACGTTTTGAATGCGGGGATATTTGGGTATAACATGAAATTTATATTAATTGGCATAATTTGGGACATGTATCATGACATGATTATTAGGATACAATTTTGGGACATGAATTATGTAACTTGACATATTGAACCTAGAGTTGACATGTAAACCAAGTTTTTGGCATAAATTGAAAACTAGACTATTAAATCTAGTTTTGACATGAACTGTAAATGGGGATATTAGATCTAAATTGGCATAAACTGCAAGTTGGGTAAATCAAATCTTGGGCATAGAATATAAGTATGTTAATGGGCATGACAAATGAATATGATATAATCCAAATTGATTTATGGAAAATTTACATATAAACATAAAAATACAAATATGTAAATCTAGGGAAAGACGAATATGCCTAACCCAAGGTTAGATTGAGTTACAGTATAAGACTGCCCGGAACCGCCCGACAAATCCAGCAACCGTAACAATACCTATCTTGTAACGACCCGGATTTTTCGAACAATTATTTTAAATATTTAATATCATTTAAATATTGAATTGATAATATAAAAGAATTTTTATATTGAGTATCGATCAATAATCGATATATGATTTAAATTTTTGATATATATACAATTATTGTAATACAGTCATCTGGAATAATTTAATCGAAACGGTTCAGATGATCAATATATATATACTATTTAAATATGAACGATGATAATAGAAATTTATTGTTGAAGAATTTATTTGTTTTGAATTTAAATTGATTTAATATGGTTATTTTAAATATACGTTCAAATTAAATTGTATAATCTATTTCGTTGAATTCAAATATAGCGTTATAACATTATAACGTCAATCGGTTAATTAAAATAGCGGTTCGCGGTTTAAGTAATAGACCCCGATATTATTTCAGTGGATAAGCACGAGATCAAATCGATATCTATTTAAAATAAAGTGGAAATCTCTTTAAGTCAAATCAAACTAAATTAAACTATATTTAAAATCAAAATCAAATCTTTTAAATATATTTGCCATGTACTCAGGCCTACATCTTTTAATGGCCATTGTACTGATGTCGCCTCCAATCCTCTATATAACACAGCCGATAGCCTTTAATTCCCTCATTCCTAAAAACACAAAATCAATTGAAAGCACCATCACGATTTAATGAGTGAATTCCTGGAGCTCGACCCAACATCGGAGGCGCTCTCGAATAGGGAAGGGGAGCGACTCGTATAGCTAGGGTTCAAAATCTGGGGTCTTCGATCGGCAATTGGATCGGGGCTCTGGCAAGACGGCAACATCGAAGGGTTCGACTAAGGTAGGAGGCGCGACATTTGGGTTTAGGGTTCGAATGGGGTCATCGCGAGTTCAGAAGGGGATCGATTTCGAACTGATGGGTGATGCGCGATCTCAAACTACGAAGTCATTGTTTTGATCGACAGTGGGTAGTCGGAGAATTTTTGGGTGCTATGGGGTTGCGTTTTGAGGTAGTAGGTGTTGAAGGTCGATTGATCAAGGATCAGGGCTGATGATGGCGATGGTCTGGAGTATGAATGGAGGACCGATGGAGTGAGGCGGTTGGGGTGTTGAGGCGAGGTATTGGTTTGAGGTGATGCGTGTGAGGAGAGGTTCGAAGTGACAAGGATAGTGGTTCACAACAGTTAAGGTCATTTGGGGAAGATTTCGATTAACAGTAAAAGGAGAAATCGATCTAACATGAGGTGATTTCTAATCTAAAGTTAATTTTTGTTGTTAAGATTAGAAACTAAATTAGTATAATGGTATGATAAGAGAAAATGTCATCTACCATTGATCTAGGAATTAGGAAATAGAAAGGAAAAAAATTAATTAGTTAATTCCATTTAAATTAGCTTAGTTAATGTTCTTATTAAAATTAAATTAGTTTAATCCATATTCAAATTCATATAGTTTCATATAATGTTATACTAACTAAGGGACATTTTATTAAAAATATACAAGATATTATCGGGTGGAAGCAAGCGAGAAATGCGTAGCTCAAGAATACATAATTCGGCATTAAAGGAATTGAAATCAGAATGGATCGCAAAATAAAACGCTGGTGAGTAAATCTCACTCACCTTTTATTTAGAATTATTTTTATCAGTTAAAAATAATTGTCTGTTGATTGTTTGGTTGCGTTAAAATATTACTGTGGCATGTTTAATATATAAATATTTATATAGGCTTGCTATTATATATATATATATATATATTGGTTTGGTGATTGGTTGGATTCCCGTAGTTTCATTATCGGATGCCCACAGTATCATTAGCGGATGACCCTACGCCCACGTATATAAGTGGATCCCCTTTTATACCGCGATATCCTGCCTTGAAGCAGGATGGGTATTATTTCTGTTGACTAACGTCTGTGGATGCAGGAAAAACAGGTTGGAGGGATCCAACTGGATTCCTCAAAAATATATTGTCTGTTTGTTGTTTGTTTGCACATATACTGTCGTATATGATGTGTTAGAAAACCTGTCAATTATAATTGGTTGTTTGATTGTTTGAAATACCACTGGGCCTGAATATTGATCTATAAAAATATTGCAAAAGAGATTTTGAGATTTTAAATGGAAAATTCTATTTTTCTAATAATAGAAATTGAAATTCAAATGGATTAAAAATATTGACTTGTTTTGAATAGATAAAACAAGTACTGAACAATGTTATATATATATAGGAGATGGAAGTATTGAAATTTACAAACGATGTTTGTAAATTGGAAATTTCAAGGGAATTGAATTGAATTTATAAACAAGGTTTATAAATGTAGTGGGGAAAATTATCATTTGATAATTTGAATATTTAAATTCAAATGTGAATTTATAAAAATAGAAATGGGGAAATCGTTTTAAAGAAATAAACCATGGGATTTATTCTGATGTTCAGAATATAGATTGGACTAAAATAGAAATTTAAATGGAAATTTGATATAGAAAATTTAAGTAGAATTGAAATAGAATTTCAAAAATAGAATTTGAAATAGACTTTGAATATAGAATCCATATAGATTTGAATATAGTAATTCAAATGGAGTTTGAAAATAGTTTTGAATATAGAAATCCAAACGAAGTTTGAAAATAGATTGGAATTCAAATAGGAATTAAAATAGAATTTGAATTCAAAGGAATTCAAATGGATTTGAATAAAGAAAGTTCAAATGAAATTCAAATATAGAGATTTGAAAATAATGGAGTTTAACTATAAGATTTGAAAATAGAAATTTAAGCGAAACGTGGGTATATAATTTGAATAAGAGAAATTCAAATAGAAATTTGAATAAGAGATTTGAAATAGAATTCGAATATAGAAATTCAAATAGAATTTGAAAAATAGAAGCGATTTGAAATTTGAATATAGAATTTCAAATAGAAGTGAAATAGATCGGAAATACTATGTTGAATTGGGAAAAAATTGATTTGATATGTTAAAATATATCAGAATAGAGTTGAATTCATTATAACCAAAGTTTTAAAATGTTCATATATATAAATATAATTAAAACGAACTCGCCGCAGCGCTGCAGTTCGAAAATTGGCAATTCGAACTTCAATTGAGTATATAGAACTCAATTGAAGTCGGAATTCTTTGAAACAAGAAACGTCAGGACCGATTTGATAATAGTTTTCTAATGGAGGAGAAAAATCTGGATTTCGTCAAATAGATTTTGAGTTATGTCAAAATCAAATTTTCAGAAAAACAGCGCCATAACCATTTAAAAACCACAACGGTTTATTTAATTCTATAAAAGGATTTTAAGCAAATAAAATCCAAATTTCTATTTAGAAAAATCCAGATTTGAGTTATAAAATATATCGGAACTCAAGTGGAGTAATGAGTTGATTTTTGAAACAGAAATCATATTTTTGATTATTGAATAGAATTAACTGATTTGAATATAAATTAGTTAATGAGATTTTGAACTGATATTAGGTTTTGAATAAGTGAATTCGATTTGAAAATTTAAATTCGAAATCGAAAAGGAAACTAGAATTGAAATTGAAATTCAATTTGATTGTGAGAAAGTTAAATATTTTGTTTGAACATGTTATGTTTAAACAAGAAGTGAAATAGGCAAAATAGCTAATTAAAGAATAAATGAGCGAAACTGAATTCAAATGATTGGATAGTGTTGAATTAAATTGAAACAGGTGAGCATGTGTTAGACAAGTATGGGGTGAAGTATATGAAGATTTTAGTTTGTGCCCGACAAAAAGGTACATGTTTAAATTCATATATGAGATTTTATGCGCCGTATCGGCAAGCCACTTGGCTTTATCTTTTTCTTTTGAATTGATGAGGGCCATGGGAGGCTATTTGAAATATCCCGAAGCTCCTGGTACAAAGGAGGTTATGGCGAAATTTTCTGGAAATTTAAGGAGTTAGAATAGTTTTAAGATAATTTGATAGTTAGAAATCAATGTATCGATATATATAGAATTCGATAAGGAAACGAAACGAAAAATAGAATATTGTAAACAAAAAGGGAAATCTATAAATTAGAAATAGAAAGCGAATGATATACATGTTTTTAAAAATGAATAATTGGGTTTTATAGTGTGTTTATTCGAGATTAGTGGTTTTGCCGTTTTGAAGTTGAGGATGTTTTCAGTCAAGGTCTGAGAGGCAATTTTACCCCAACTTGATTGATTTCATTTTTAATTGATAAATAGCAGGATCCAGTCTCGAAGAGAAGTATTTGAAAAAGAGTTAGTTTAATAAAATATTTTGGGTTATTGTAACGATGTTTTATACAACATTCGTTTAACCCAAGTGATGGAATTTTGGAAATATAAAAGAAAATATTTCCTGAGTATAATTGAAGTAGTCAGGTAAGAGATAAGTGATTGAAATTTGTTTCAATTGCAAATAGAATATATTTTCTAAGTAAAGAAAATAAAAGAAGGTGATGTAGGGAAATGTTTTCCAACCAGCGTAAGAGATCAATAAGATTACTGACAATATTTGGTTAATAAATATTGATAGAGAAATAGAGAAGTGAATTAATTAATGAAATATTAATTAATAGGCCCAGTGATTGATGGATGTTATGGATGAATGTTTGTTTGTTTTTCTTCGATAGTTAAATAACCGACTATCGAAGTGTTTGCCAATATCGTTGTCAATATGGAGATACCGGTTGGATTATTATCCGTGAACCACTCTGTATTGGCAGTATCGTTGCGAATTAGATTATGTGAAGATAATCAAAGACAGAGTGAAGAGCAAGGTTTTTTTTTCTATTTATAGAAATTGTGCCTTCGGTTTCGTTCAATCCCAGAACGAACGTAAATGGACGAATGTCTGACAAAGTATTTCCAATGATCTGATGGGTTGGTCTGTATAAATATATATGGTTGCAACGGATTTATCCCTTAGCATAACATCTAGAATATTTGTGCAAATCAATTAGTGATTAACGGATCTGACAATGTGGCATTCAAAGTGATTGTGCTATCAATGAATAGAATTAATCGTAGCCTCAGGCCTCAACAACCGGGAAATGACAAAAATCGGGCAGGCAGCATGGCTATGTGGGTCGCTCCCATTAGAATGTATAATCACCTATCTAGAGATTCATTTAATTTCTTATTTTTTTCGATGCTGTCCCATTCGGGAAACGGTTGCTGATCCCAACCGTTTGTGATATACATTCGATACACTCAAGCGAAATGAGTGGTCGGTCATGTGTGGGCAGGGTTGCAAGATGTTCTTGCTGAACCCCAGTGTATCGCCTCTAGAGTACACTGATCGGAAGGTGGTTCCATACCTTGTCATGTTGGAAATCCAATCTCCAATAAGCGCCCTATGGTTTTTGATTGTATACTATGTATGTGGAGCGTGAGATGCAAGCGTTCCGCTAGATTCTATTTATTTGATTTAGACACTATTATAATATCATTGGATTTTTGTATCAAGTGTTTTGGGTTATAGTAAGGTAAAAACTGTCCATGTTTATGTATGGGCTGGTCTTACTATTATCTTTTCTTTCTAAAGGATTTTGAAAGTTAAACAAATGATTGGAGTTTACTCACACCAGTCCCATGACTGACCCAGAGTTTATTTTGTTTTTGTTTTCCCTAAACTCTTGGGTGCCCAAATTTGTACGGGCAGACAAGTAGTAGGGATTTTTTAGATTCACTTGGAAGAGCTGGAAGTAGGAGGCTTCACCAGTTAGCTATAGACTATCATATATTCCGCTGTGAACCATGTTTGTATCTGGAAACAGGTGTTTATAACTGTTGCAGGAATAACTGTTGTGCTCTGATAATGGTATATATATAAAGTTACTGATTTGTATTTCAAAAGTTATGTTATATAATATATTTTATTCGTTCCGCTGTGAGATTTGTCTTCTTTGTTTTCTTCTGTTCTAATATTTCTTTCTTTCTATTTCTCATCCTCTAACTTCTTTCTATTAATGATTCGTATTTCTGTGCAATTTGAGTTGGACGTGTGGTGTTATTAGTCAACTCAGATAGTACGGATTTGCGGGCCTTTACAGTTGGTATCAGAGCTTAGGTTGAGCGAATACCTAGGCTTTGGTGGGGTTGTGCTCATTAGAGATAGGGTCAGTAGTACCCTAGAATGAGTTGAGTATATATATACGAGAGAGCGTATTTGTTAATTGATATAAAAACTTTTTTATATTGTGTTGGCTAGTCTGTTGAGTTGTTTTTGAATTCTGGTCGAATCGTGGGACGCTACGACGTCGATAAGAGTTTGTAAATACTTGAACAGAAGATTGAACACGATATTGTTTTAAAATGGGTGAATGAAATTATTTTACCCAAAATTCTATTTTGATATAGAAAGAATAATTTTTGAAATTATTATATATGGATGTGTTGGTTGATAATATTATAATAATCAAATGAGATTATAGAAGTGAAATGGTTATATAGAACCAAATAGAATTTGTATACGAATAAAATATACCAATGGGATGAATTAAAATTGAATTCAAACCAGAATTTGGAATTTTAAATCCTGGGAAGTTGGAAAATATTTTTAAAAGTATATTAAAATAATATAACTTTGTGTTGGAATGATTTTTAAAAATAAAACCATTTTGGATGGATTTTGAAAGCGATTAAGCACTGAACTCACTTCAGTGGCTGGAAAATAATTCTGACGAGGACTGCAGCTTCATCGGTGTTCACTTTCGAGTTCCTAAGTGATGGATTGCTACCTTAGAAAGATTTTGATGGAAATTGATTTGAAAGAAAACGAATTTAGTTGGAAAATTCAAATATTTTGAATTTGAACAGATTATAAATATATGTATATATTTAAGTGATTTCAAAAGGATTTGAAATGAAAATCCTGGGATTTGGATTCTGGAATTGGAATTTAACTTAAGCTGGTTAAATGGATTGAAGTGAATCAATCGACTAGAATCAATTTGAATTTGTTTAATAGAACATAGATTGGATATAAATGGATTGATCATAGATCATTCGAATTAAATAAAGGAAAACCAAAAGTTTTGGTGGAACTAAATTTGTTGAAATATGAAGAATTGAGTTTCAACATAAGTGAGATGTTGAAAAGTTAATGGGTTTGTACCATTTTTCCCACCTCAGCAATTTCGAGGACGAAATTATTTTAAGGGGGGAAGAATGTAACGACCCGGATTTTTCGAACAGTTATTTTAAATATTTAATATCATTTAAATATTGAATTGATAATATAAAAGAATTTTTATATTGAGTATCGATCAATAATCGATATATGATTTAAATTTTTGATATATATATAATTATTGTAATATAGTCATCTGGAATAATTTAATCGAAACGGTTCAGATGATCAATATATATACTATTTAAATATGAACGATGATAATAGAAATTTATTGTTGAAGAATTTATTTGTTTTGAATTTAAATTGATTTAATATGGCTATTTCAAATATACGTTCAAATTAAATTGTATAATCTATTTCGTTGAATTCAAATATAGCGTTATAACAATATAACGTCAGTCGGTTAATTAAAATAGCGGTTCACGGTTTAAGTAATAGACCCCGATATTATTTCAGTGGATAAGCACGAGATCAAATCGATATCTGTTTAAAATAAAGTGGAAATCTCTTTAAGTCAAATCAAATTAAATTAAACTATATTTAAAATCAAAATCAAATCTTTTAAATATATTTGCCATGTACTCAGGCCTACATTTTTTAATGGCCATTGTACTGATGTCGCCTCCAATCCTCTATATAACACAGCCGATAGCCTTTAATTCCCTCATTCCTCAAAACACAAAATCAATTGAAAGCACCATCACGATTTAATGAGTGAATTCCTGGAGCTCGACCCAACATCGGAGGCGCTCGCGAATAGGGAAGGGGAGCGACTCGTATAGCTAGGGTTCAAAATCTGGGGTCTTCGATCGGCAATTGTCTCGGGGCTCTGGCAAGACGACAACATCGAAGGGTTCGACTAAGGTAGGAGGCGCGACATTTGGGTTTAGGGTTCGAATGGGGTCATCGCGAGTTCAGAAGGGGATCGATTTCGAACTGATGGGTGATGCGCGATCTTGAACTACGAAGTCATGGTTTCGATCGACATTCGGTAGTTGGAGAATTTTTGGGTGCTATGGGGTTGTGTTTTGAGGCAGTAGGTGTTGAAGGTCGATTGATCAAGGATCAGGGCTGATGATGGCGATGGTCTGGAGTATGAATGGAGGACCGATGGAGTGAGGCTGTTGGGGTGTTGAGTCGAGGTGTTGGTCTGAGGTGATGCGTGTGAGGAGAGGTTCGAAGTGACAGGGATAGTGGTTCGCAATAGTTAAGGTCATTTAGGGAAGATTGCGATTAACAGTAAAAGGAGAAATTGATCTAACATGAGGTGAGTTCTAATCTGAAGTTAATTTTTGTTGTTAAAATTAGAAACTAAATTAGTATATTGGTATGATAAGAGAAAATGTCATCTACCATTGATCTAGGAATTAGGAAACAGAAAGGAAAAAAATTAGTTAGTTAATTCCATTTAAATTAGCTTAGTTAATGTTCTTATTAAAATTAAATTAGTTTAATCCATATTCAAATTCATATAATGTTATACTAACCGTAACAACCCGGAAATGCGAGTCAGTTTAAAATTTTTATTTTGGCGATTCTGACGAATTTTGAATATTTAAAATGAATTATTTTAAATAATATCGACTAGAAATTTATTTTGAATGGAATTCAAATGTATATATTTATATACGTCGTCGTTAGAATATAAATATTTATTTTAAAATATAAAAGGAATTGAAAATGGCGCGGTAGTTCGATAATTCGATTTCAAATTTCAATTGAATGTACAGATTCAAAATAAACCGGATTTTAGCGAAACCAAAAATAATAGGATCTAATTGATAATATCTTTCCAACGAAACCGAAAAATCAAGATTTCATAGCGGGAATCAAAAGATATGTCCAGTTGAATTTTCAGAATAGTCGCTATGGGATTTCGGCCCTTAAAAATAGCCATTTTGCAAACGACCTCGGATTTCGACGAAACCACTTTTGTTTGATCCGGGGTGTAAAGTTATTGCTAGATTCCAAATTTCGTAATTTTTCGAATTAATATGTGAGCGTGGCAAAGGAAAACGCGTTTGACCAGTTTCAGTTGATTTTAGTCGACTAGAAAATGGCCATTTTTCAAACGGTCTCGGAATTTGATGAAACTAGTTTTGTTAGGACCGTATCGTCAATACGAAGCCAGAAAATATTTTCTGGAATTTTTTGAGTTAGTATGTGGCCCCGGTAAATTGAAATGCGCGTTCAAATTCAATATATAGAGTTATATTTGGATTTTGACGAAAACTGATCGAAACGATCGAATCAGCCTACATGGCATATCCCATTGTGTTCGGAATGGGGGTAATACGCTAGGGACGACAGTCGGTGGGTTCGATTTCGAGTTGAAAATAAAAAGTTACTTTTAGAGGAAGAATTAAATTAAATAATTAATTTTATATTCTCCATTTCCTTGGTCAACCCCCCAACCTTCTCCTTCCCCGTCAGTTCAGAATTGGATTTCAAAATAAAAAAACAAAAGAAAAGGGGAAAGGCGCCGCCACCTCCAGGAGGATCCGTCGCAACTCCCCCACGGCAGCCGCCCAAGCGCCGGACCACCCCCCTCCACCTCGCGCGCGAATGCCCAGCTCCCAAGCCGTTCAGCCCCACTAAACCGCACCCTTATCCCGCCTCCACAGACCTTCAACTCTGAGCCAAGCCCCTCTTCGAGATCGAAACCCTTTAAAACCGCGAGCTCCCTCACCAGTAAATCCACCTACCTCCTGCGAGCTCCGTCCACCAGCGGTGGAGTCCATTTTGCAAAGCACTCCAAGTGCCCGAGAGAAGGCCGCAGAGACGCTGTGAGTTTTCAAATTTTATCCCATGAAATTATAGATTTTCCACGAAAGAAAGTTTATATTTTCAGAGAAGAAAGTTTATATTTTCAGAGAAGAAAGATTATATTTTTCATAATAGAAAGGAGTGATTTTTATTTAAGAAAATTATACGATTTTCAAACTAGAATGGTACGAGTTTTAAACTAGTAAATATAAGATTTTTAAACAAATAAAAGATGTGATTTCTTTAGAAAGGAAGAGAATAGATTTTTACAAGCGAAAAGATATGATTTTTATCTAAATAGTTGCGGTAGAAAAATGTGATTTTTATCTGCATAGCGTATAAATAAAAATATAATCTTTATCATATGAAAAGCATTGTAAAGGTGTGATCTTTTATATATATAACTTCGTGATAAAAATATGATTTTTATATAATGTAGATATTAAAAATATGATTTTTATATAATGTAGATATTAAAAATATGATTTTTATATAATAGAGAAGTTAAAAATATATTTTTTATACTAGTGGCATATTAAAAATATGATTTTTATATAGGTGTAATAGTAAAAATATGATTTTTATTCATGTAGAGTAATAAAAATACAATCTTTATTAGAAGAAGAGCGATATAGAAATATAATTTTTACAACGAAGTGAAGATAAAAATTCGATTTTTATATAAGTAGCGAATTAAAAGTAGAAATATAAAAATATAATTTTTATATAGAATGAAGCGTTGTAAAAATAAATGAAGTAGAAATAAAAATATGAATTTTTATTTATTGAATGAAGCAATAAAAATATAATTTTTATTTGAACAACGTGAAAAGACTGTATTGGAATTACAAATGGATTCAGGCGATTCAGCAGTTCAACAGCAAAGCACGGCGGAGTGGAACCCTCTGTGAGAACTTCTCACTTTAAATCTTCTTTTCTAGTTAAATATATATATATATATATTCGGATGCAGACGGTGTTTAGTAGCACCCGACACCCGTCATCCACAGACCATGGATGGCTTGTATGTTTGATTTTTTGTTGTGATGAAAATTGATTGTGTGATGTGGAATAAAAATAAAATATTTATATAGTTAAATACATTTTATCGTTAAAAATATAATTTTTAACGTGAATGTGAATAAATAAATATTCATTTACAAACCGGACGGTTTGTTTATGTACACATATTTGAAGGACATTGATTGGGACGATAAATTTTACACATCGCCTAACTTCAGAAATAAAAATATGTGTTTGTTGATTTGAAACCCCACACGGGTATTGGGATAATATATAACATACACTAATCCCAATAATTAGCTGTATGTCGATCGATTGATTGACAGACTGTGTAAGCGTTAATTATTTATATTTGATGCTTATGCAGTTGTGTAATGCACTTCGGATGATGGTTGATTACTTGTCGTTGCTATTATATACATGTGTTGTATGGAATCCATGTAATTAACATTATATGGTAATTGATTGGGCCTCATTCCAATTGGGAAATTAAGAATATTATAAAATATAGGTTCATGTGTTGACCGTACTCATTCGTTGAGATTAGTCATGTGTTGAACGAAATATTTTAACAATAAAATTTATATCTTTATTATATATAAAATTAGAAACTAACTGGAAAATAGATAAGATGAGTGGTCTCATGGATATTGATCTGATGTTGGTTTCGGCCTTCGGGGTTAATGCTTAGGGGATCGTTCTCTTACTAATTTACGGTTGGAGTCTGATTTAAAAATTTAACAATTGAAATCAAAATTTTATAAAATATATTAATTAGCAAAAATAGTCACATGTGGACAGTACTCATTTGTTGAGATTAGTCATGTGTTGAAATATATATTCATTCGTTGAATAGAATAACGAAGTTATTGAAAAATATAAAGCCGTGTTGATTAGAGATGCGCTATTTTGACGCGAACGATAATTTTATCGATTATATTCGAATTGAAATTGAATCGAATAAAAATAGAAATTGAATTGAATAGAAAATGAATTCGAATTGAATAGAAAACGAATTCGAATTGAATTGAATAGAAAACGAATTCGAATTGAATTGAATAGAAAACGAATTCGAATTGAATTGAATAGAAAACGAATTCGAATTAAATTGAATTGAATAGAAATGAATTCGAATTGAAATCAATTTGAAGTGAATTTAAAACGAATTATATGGAATATTCAATTTTGATTCGAAGTTGAATAGCAAGTTGAATTTGTTTTGAAAACGAATTTAAAAATGATTTATAAAATTCGTTTTAAAAGGAAATCGATGAAATATATATAATATATATATATATATATATATATATATATATATATAATGGCCTGAATAGAACGCGCCGCGCCGCGGCAGTTCGTGAATTTCGACCATTGACTTCGAATTGACATTACGGGAGATCCGACCGTCGGATTCTCCTGAAACTGGAACCATTGGGTTCGTATCGAAAAGAGCTTTCTAACGAATATTAGAAATTTGAAATCTAACGGTTGTATTTGGAATTATGTCCAAATCAAATTTGAAAAAGGTCGCTGTAAGTGCAGTTCGATGGCCGTTGATGGAAATCGACTGTACGCGCCTTGATAAAATTATTAAAAATATCTATAATTTGTGTAAAATCATAAGAAATTATTTGTGAAGAACTGGGGTGAAAAATCCCACATTTGTAAAGATAAAAATAGATTTTTATCGAAATGAACTAGTTTTGAACTAGAATTAAATTCAATTCATTTTTGAAATAAATAAATTGAATTTGAATTTGTTTTTGGGTTTATCGTGAGCGGTGTTTTGAATAACACTTGTTCTTTAACCTGATAATTAATGCCATGTGATTTTGGGTTGTCGTGAACGGTATCTTCAATAATACTGTTCTTAGACCCAACCGAGTTAAGAAGATCAGGAACTAACCGGAGATTAGTTAAGTTGAATGGTTTCTTGTGTATTGATCTGATGTTGGTTTCGGCCTTCGGGGTTAATATTTAGGGAATTGCTCGCTTGCTATTTTACGGTTAAGGGCTGATAGAATGGAATGTGACTTTGGGTTTATCGTGAACCGTGTTTTAAATGACACTGATTATTTAACCTAGTTAAAGATTAAAACTAAGTGAAGTTTTAATGAATCTTTAATTAGATTGAAATGATCGAGAACGGAGTATCACCAGTTTTGCTCCAAATTAATAGTTAAATCTTTAAGTAGATTTGAACGTGAAATGGTAATTAATTTTACCGATAACACCGTAGTGTTAGACATGGGGTATTACCAGTTTTGCTTCATGGGATAAATAGGTTGGGATTGGGAAATAAAATAAATAATTACTTCGGTGTGGTTCGCTAATCCCGACTAGTTTGAAAAACCATAATAGGGTTTGAAATGATATCCAAAGGAAGATTAAAGAATAAATTTAGAAGAATTTATCTTGGATAAAATTAATGGGAACCTTTCCCTAAGAATGTGAAAATTTGAATAAAAAGAATATTCTGAATTAGAATGAGGCGTATGTTGTGTTTGTGAAACACGTGTTTATTATATACGCGGGTTATTCGGGAAGGCCGGGTTTATACCCAATCTGAATAACCGATTCGAAGAGATGTGGAAGATGAAGACGGTGGTTGAAGTCCGGAAGTCTTCACATCGTTTGCGTGATTACTGATGATCTTGATTGGGCTGTACACCCAAGATGTGGGAATCAGTTGGTGATCGTCCAGACGTACTTGGAGATCGATGGATATGCGAGGAAAGTGCCTCCTGTTTCGTTCAGACCCAGAACGGACTTGTAAATGGACTGTGTGTCTGACATTGGATTTTATTCTGTGCTGATTGATCTCTATTAAATATACATCTGTTTGGCGGCGGAGAATTTATTCTCTTGCTTAACGCCCTTCTCTGAGACGTACGAGCTCAGAGGTTGTATATCGATGGACATCAGTCGCATGGAGTGAATTGCCAGTGTGGCACGCGTATGTGGCAATTGATCAAGGCTTCTGTTGAAAAGCAAAGTCTTGTGGTTGATGATCAAAGCACAGCTAGTGTGGCGCAGCTTTGTGTATAACGTGAATTCGCGAGCCTCACACCTCGGTATGAGTCAAAAACGGGATAAGGACTGCAGGGAGAGCACGACGTTTCTTTCTAGCTAGTGGTGGTGTCAGTGCTTAAACTGGCTGACATTTATATACTTTTCACCTATGTGGTTGTTGGATGAGGCGCCTCGATTTTAGGTCTGTTAGGACCGGGAAATGTGTGTTCAGGAATACTAATCCACTAACGTAAGTGTGGACCGGCCCTGAAGATCGAAGGGTTACCCAGAGTGTGTAGTCCTGAGGCATTTGCCAGAGTGTCTCCAAGTGGAGAGGAGCTTGCCCCTTACCTCGACTCATGATGGAATCCAATTTCCAATACGTTTATTTCGGTTTTATCTGTAGAGCCTAGTATGACGACATAGTGGGATGGGGCACTTATGCCGTCTATGATTGATATTTATGATTGAGATTGTTTTGAAACACCTATGCACTTATAATAGTATCAAATGATTTTGTTTTATACGTATCAAGCATTATTTGGCTATTATAAGGTAAAACCCTATCCTCCGGCTTGCGTTGCATTGTGTGATGGGACCTGGGTCTTATAATAGCTTCATTTTTCGAAAAAGCATTGCGTTGTTTATTCTAAGCACTGGTATTCTTGGGAGGAAACCCGTTCCGTGTTATACGGCGTGGTCCCTTGAATTACACTCTTTTAAAGTCAAATTAATAACTGTTTTAGTTCTCACACCAGTCACATGACTGACCTGGAGTTTATTGTTTTAACCTAAACTCTGGGTGCCCCTATTTTCGACACGGGCAGCTAGTAGTTTTGGTTTTGCAGATTTATATTCATAGGATCCTGATTTGCAGCTGGAACGATGCTCGGAAAGCTCTGTATCTGTGTATTACTTTCAGTTGTGTTTTTATTGTTTTCCGCTGCAGTACTGTATTTAAATCTCTGATATTCTTTGTTGTATAATATTCATTCATACTCTGTATATTCTTGTATCTGATGGAATTGTTGTAATTAACAATGAAATGTTCTTCTGTTTGCGTTCTATTTCGTCATGTTCTCACGGTAATTCGTTCTTTCTCTTCTCTTCGGAGGTGAGGAAGTTACGGGTTATCACAGTTGGTATCAGAGCTTTGGTTTACAGAGCTCGAGAACAAGACACATTAGAACCATACGTAAGAATTCATCATATATTGGATTAGAAAAATCCAATTAGAATGACTCGTTAGAGATGAGATCAGTAGTATCCTAGAACGAGTGTGAAGAGTATATTTTTTTCAAATGAAAACAATTTTGGGTTTAAATTTAAATCGTTTTATACGTATTCGAATATTTATTTATATTGAATTTGGAAAATCCAATATATAAAGATTTTGCATATACGCGTCATGAATGTATATTCGAAGTTTTAATATACTGGATAGATATAGAATCATATTCTAGACACCCGGGGATGATTCTGATGATGGTGCATCATCATCAGTATTCATATTCGAGTTTCGAAGGTGTGATATCTATATATTTCCATTAGGCTGGTGTGAGAACCGAAACTATGTAGATTTATTGTTGTGATTGGCATCAAAAATAGGATTTTCTATATATATACATCAAAATTATGAGTTTGAAACATTAATTCACTAATTGATTGATGGTTGTGTTGTTTGTCTATTTGTTTGATATGTTGAACCATTTAGCCTAATTGAACCAAATAGTGAAATTGTTTGAAATTGCTCGCATTTGCATGCATATGCACGTACTTACATTGAACAAGTCATAGCAAGGAGGCTAGAGCAGAAGAATAAAATTGTTTGCCCGACAAATAGGTACATATTTACTATAATTTACTGTTTTGTTTGGGTGATGATGATTTTATGAGCCGATTGGCTTTTTCTTTTTCTTTTTGATTGAAGAAGTCCATGGGAGGCTATATGAAATATCCCGAAGTCCCCGGTGCAAGAGAGGTTATGGCGAAATTTTTCGGAAATTTAGGGTGTTAGCCAAATTTTTGAAAAATTTGAAAAGTTCTTAGAAACTGAAAAGTTGAAGAACTTAAGCCGTAGCGAAAACAATGGAAGTTGAGTTGGTTTGTAAAACAACTTCCGGCTTCGTTCCTTTTCGGGGACGAAAAGTTTTAAGTGGGGGAGATTGTAACAACCCAGAAAATGCGAGTCAGTTTAAATTTTTTATTTTGGCGATTCTGACGAATTTTGAATATTTAAAATGAATTATTTTAAATAATATCGACTAGAAATTTATTTTGAATGGAATTCGAACGTATATATTTACATACGTCGTCGTTAGAATATAAATATTTATTTTAAATTATAAAAGGAATTGAAAATGGCGCGGTAGTTCGATAATTCGATTTCAAATTTCAATTGAATGTACAGGATTCAAAATAAACCGGATTTTAGCGAAACCAAAAATAATAGGATCTAATTGATAATATCTTTCCAACGAATCTGAAAAATGAAGATTTCATAGCGGGAATCAAAAGATATGTCCAGTTGAATTTTCAGAATAGTCGCTATGGGATTTCGGCCCTTAAAAATTGCCATTTTGCAAACGACCTCGGATTTCGACGAAACCACTTTTGTTGGATCCGGGGTGTAAAGTTATTACTAGATTCCAAATTTCGTAATTTTTCGAATCAATATGTGAGCGTGGCAAAGGAAAACGTGTTTGACCAGTTTTAGTTGATTTTAATCGACTAGAAAATGACCATTTTTCAAATGGTCTCGGAATTTGATGAAACTAGTTTTGTTAGGACCGTATCGTCAATACGAAGCCAGAAAATATTTTCTGGAATTTTTTGAGTTAGTATGTGGCCCCGGTAAATTGAAATGCATGTTCAATTCAATATATAGAGTTATATTTGGATTTTGACGAAAACTGATCAAAACGATCGAATCAGCCTACGTGGCATATCCCATTGTGTTCGGAATGGGGGTAATACACTAGGGACGACAGTCGGTGGGTTCGATTTCGAGTTGAAAATAAAAAGTTACTTTTTAGAGGAAGAATTAAATTAAATAATTAATTTTATATTCTCCATTTCCTTGGTCAACCCCCCTAACCTTCTCCTTCCCCGTCAGTTCAGAATTGGATTTCAAAATATAAAAAAGGGGAAAGACGCCGCCACCTCCAAGAGGATCCGTCACAGCTCCCCCACGGCAGCAGCCCAGGCGCCGGACCACCCCCCTCCACCTCGCGCACGAACGCCCAGCTCCCAACCCGTTCAGCCCCACTAAACCGCACCCTTATCCCGCCTCCACATCCCTTCAACTCCAAGCCAAGCCCCTCTTCGAGATCGAAACCCTTTAAAACCGCGAGCTCCCTCACCAGTAAAGCCACCTACCTCCTGCGAGCTCCGTCCACCAGCGGTGGAGTCCATTTGCAAAGCACTCCAAGTGCCCGAGAGAAGGCCGCAGAGACGCTGTGAGTTTTCAAATTTTATCCCATGAAATTATAGATTTTCCATGAAAGAAAGTTTATATTTTCAGAGAAGAAAGTTTATATTTTCAGAGAAGAAAGATTATATTTTTCATAATAGAAAGGAGTGATTTTTATTTAGGAAAATTATACGATTTTCAAACTAGAATGGTACGAGTTTTAAACTAGTAAATATAAGATTTTTAAACAAATAAAAGATGTGATTTCTTTAGAAAGGAAGAGAATAGATTTTTACAAGCGAAAAGATATGATTTTTATCTAAATAGTTGCGGTAGAAAAATATGATTTTTATCTGCATAGCGTAGAAATAAAAATATAATCTTTATCATATGAAAAGCATTGTAAAGGTGTGATCTTTTATATATATAACTTCGTGATAAAAATATGATTTTTATATAATGTAGATATTAAAAATATGATTTTTATATAATGTAGATATTAAAAATATGATTTTTATATAATAGAGAAGTTAAAAATATAATTTTTATACTAGTGGTATATTAAAAATATGATTTTTATATAGGTGTGATAGTAAAAATATGATTTTTATTCATGTAGAGTAAAAAAAATATAATCTTTATTAGAAGAAGAGCGATATAGAAATATAATTTTTACAACGAAGTGAAGATAAAAATTCGATTTTTATATAAGTAGCGAATTAAAAGTAGAAATATAAAAATATAATTTTTATATAGAATGAAGCATTGTAAAAATAAATGAAGTAGAAATAAAAATATGAATTTTTATTTATTGAATGAAGCAATAAAAGTATAATTTTTATTTGAACAGCGTGAAAAGACTGTATTGGAATTACAAATGGATTTAGGTGATTCAGCAGTTCAACAGCAAAGCACGGCGGAGTGGAACCCTCTGTGAGAACTTCTCACTTTAAATCTTCTTTTCTAGTTAAATATATATACACTAGGATGCAGACGGTGTTTTGTAGCACCCGACACCCGTCATCCACAGACCATGGATGGCTTGTATGTTTGATAGTTTGTTGTGATGAAAATTGATTGTGTGATGTGGAATAAAATAAAATATTTATATAGTTAAAAATATTTTATCGTTAAAAATATAATTTTTAACGTGAATGTGAATAAATAAATATTCATTTACAAACCAGACGGTTTGTTTATGTACACCTATTTGAAGGACATTGATTAGGACGATAAATTTTACACATCGCCCAACTTCACAAATAAAAATCTGTGTTTGTTGATTTGAAACCCCACACAGGTATTGGGATAATATATAACATACACTAATCCCAATAATTAGCTGTATGTCGATCGATTGATTGACAGACTGTGTAAGCGTTAATTATTTATATTTGATGCTTATGCAGTTGTGTAATGCACTTTGGATGATGGTTGATTATTTGTCGTTGCTATTATATACATGTGTTGTATGGAATCCATGTAATTAACACTATATGGTAATTGATTGGGCCTCATTCCTATTGGGAAATAAAGAATATTATAAAATATAGGTTCATGTGTTGACCGTACTCATTCGTTGAGATTAGTCATGTGTTGAACGAAATATTTTAACAATAAAATTTATATCTTTATCATATATAAAATTAGAAACTAACTGGAAAATAGATAAGATGAGTGGTCTCCTGGATATTGATCTGATGTTGGTTTCGGCCTTCGGGGTTAATGCTTAGGGGATCGTTCTCTTACTAATTTACGGTTGGAGTCTGATTTAAAATTTTAACGATTGATATCAAAATTTTATAAAATATATTAATTAACAAAAATAGTCACATGTGGACAGTACTCATTTGTTGAGATTAGTCATGTGTTGAAATATATATTCATTTGTTGAATAGAATAACGAAGTTATTGAAAAATATAAAGCCGTGTTGATTAGAGATGCGCTATTTTGACGCGAACGATAATTTTATCGATTATATTCGAATTGAAATTGAATCGAATAAAAATAGAAATTGAATTGAATTGAATAGAAAACGAATTCGAATTGAATTAAATAGAAAACGTATTCGAATTGAATTGAATAGAAAACGAATTCGAATTGAATTGAATAGAAAACGAATTCGAATTGAATTGAATAGAAAACGAATTCGAATTGAATAGAAATGAATTCGAATTGAAATCAATTTGAAGTGAATTTAAAACGAATTATATGGAATATTCAATTTTGATTCGAAATTGAATAGGAAGTTGAATTTGTTTTGAAAACGAATTTAAAACGATTTATAAAATTCGTTTTAAAAGGAAATCGACAAAATATATATAATATATATATATATGTTGTATATATATAATGGCCTGAATAGAACGCGCCGCGCCGCGGCAGTTCGTGAATTACGACCATTGACTTCGAATTGACATTACGGGAGATCCGACCGTCGGATTCTCCTGAAACCGAAACCGCTGGGTTCGTATCGAAAAGAGCTTCCGAACGAATATTAGAAATTTGAAATCTAACGGTTGGATTTGGAATTATGTCCAAATCAAATTTGAAAAAGGTCGCTGTAAGTGCAGTTCGATGGCCGTTGATGGAAATCGACTGTACGGGCCTTGATAAAATTATTAAAAATATCTATAATTTGTGTAAAATCATAAGAAATTATTTGTGAAGAACTGGGGTGAAAAATCCCACATTTGTAAAGATAAAAATAGATTTTTATCGAAATGAACTAGTTTTGAACTAGAATTAAATTCAATTCATTTTTGAAATAAATAAATTGAATTTGAATTGGTTTTTGGGTTTATCGTGAGCGGTGTTTTGAATAACACTTGTTCTTTAACCCGATAATTAATGCCATGTGATTTTGGGTTGTCGTGAACGGTATCTTCAATAATACTGTTCTTAGACCCAACTGAGTTAAGAAGATCAGAAACTAACCGGAGATTAGTTAAGTTGAATGGTTTCTTGTGTATTGATCTGATGTTGGTTTCAGCCTTCTGGGTTAATATTTAGGGAATTACTCGCTTGCTATTTTACGGTTAAGGGCTGATAGAATGGAATGTGACTTTGGGTTTATCGTGGACCGTGTTTTAAATGACACTGATTCTTTAACCCAGTTATAGATTAAAATTAAGTGAAGTTTTAATGAATCTTTAATTAGATTGAAATGATCGAGAACGGAGTATCACCAGTTTTGCTCCAAAGCGATAGTTAAATCTTTAAATAGATTTGAACGTGAAATGGTAATTAATTTTACCGATAACACTGTGGTGTTAGATATGGGGTATTACCGTTTTTGCTTCATGGGATAAATAGGTTGGGATTGGGAAATAAAATAAATAATTACTTCGGTGTGGGTCGCTAATCCCGACTAGTTTGAAAAACCATAATAGGGTTTGAAATGATATCCAAATGAAGATTAAAGAATAAATTTAGAAGAATTTATCTTGGATAAAATTAATGGGAACCTTTCCCTAAGAATGTGAAAATTTGAATAAAAAGAATATTCTGAATTGGAATGAGGCGTATGTTGTGTTTGTGTAACACGCGTTTATTATATACGCGGGTTATTCGGGAAGGCCGGGTTTATACCCATTCTGAATAACCGATTCGACGAGATGTCGAAGATGAAGACGGTGGTTGAAGACCGGAAGTCTTCACATCGTTTGGGTGATTACTGATGATCTTGATTGGGCTGTACACCCAAGATGAGGGAATCAGTTGGTGATCATCCAGACGTACTTGGAGATCGATGGATATGCGAGGAAAGTGCCTCCGGTTTCGTTCAGACCCAGAACGGACTTGTAAATGGACTGTGTGTCTGACATTGGATTTTATTATGTGCTGATTGATCTCTATTAAATATACATCTGTTTGGCGGCGGAGAATTTATTCTCTTGCTTAACACCCTTCTCTGAGACATACGAGCTCAGAGGTTGTATATCGATGGACATCAGTCGCATGGAGTGAATTGCCAGTGTGGCACGCGTAAGTGGAAATTGATCAAGGCTTCTGTTGAAAAGCAAAGTCTTGTGGTTGATGATCAAAGCACGGCCTGTGTGGCGCAGCTTGTGTATAACGTGAATTCGCTAGCCTCACACCTCGGTATGAGTTAAAAACGGGATAAGGACTACAGGGAGAGCACGACGTTTCTTTCTAGCTAGTGGTGGTGTCAGTGCTTAAACTGGCTGACATTTATATACTTTTCATCTATGTGGTTGTTGGATGAGGCGCCTCGATTTTAGGTCTGTTAGGACCGGGAAACGTGTGTTCAGGAATACTAATCCACTAACGTAAGTGTGGACCGGCCCTGAGGATCCAAGGGTTACCCAGAGTGTGTAGTCCTGAGGCATTTGCTAGAGTGTCTCGAAGCGGAGAGGAGCTTGCCCCTTGCCTCGACTCATGATGGAATCCAATTTTCAATACGTGTATTTCGGTTTTATCTGTAGAGCCTAGTATGGCGACATAGTGGGATGGGGCACTTATGCCGTCTATGATTGATATTTATGATTGAAATTGTTTTGAAACACCTATGCACTTATAATAGTATCAAATGATTTTGTTTTATACGTATCAAGCATTATTTGGCTATTATAAGGTAAAACCCTATCCTCCGGCTTGCGTTGCATTGTGTGATGGGACCTGGGTCTTATAATAGCTTCATTTTTCGAAAAAGCATTGCGTTGTTTATTCTAAGCACTGGTATTCTTGGGAGGAAACCCGTTCCGTGTTATACGGCGTGGTCCCTTGAATTACACTCTTTTAAAGTCAAATTAATAACTGTTTTAGTTCTCACACCAGTCACATGACTGACCTGGAGTTTATTGTTTTAACCTAAACTTTGGGTGCCCCTATTTTCGACACGGGCAGCTAGTAGTTTTGGTTTTGCAGATTTATATTCACAGGATCCTGATTTGCAGCTGGAACGATGCTCAGAAAGCTTTGTATCCGTGTATTACTTTCAGTTGTGTTTTGTATTGTTTTTTGCTGCAGTACTGTATTTAAATCTCTGATATTCTTTGTTGTATAATATTCATTCATACTCTGTATATTCTTGTATCTGATGGAATTGTTGTAATTAACAATGAAATGTTCTTCTGTTTGCGTTCTGTTTCGTCGTGTTCTCACGGTAATTCGTTCTTTCTCTTCTCTTCGGAGGTGGGGAAGTTACGGGTTATCACACTAACTAAGGGACATTTTATTAAAAATATACAAGATATTATCGGGTGGAAGCAAGCGAGAAATTCGTAGCTCAAAAATACCTATTTCGGCATTAAAGGAATTGAAATCAGAATGGATCGCAAAATAAAACGCTGGTGAGTAAATCTCACTCACCTTTTATTTAGAATTATTTTTATCAGTTAAAAATAATTGTCTGTTGATTGTTTGGTTGCGTTAAAATATTACTGTGGCATGTTTAATATATATATAGTTATATAGGCTTGCTATTATATATATATATATATATATATATATATATATATATATTGGTTTGGTGATTGGTTGGATTCCCGCAGTTTCATTAGCGGATGCCCACAATATCATTAGCGGATGACCCTACGCTCACGTATATAAGTGGATCCCCTTTTATACCGCGATATCCTACCTTGAAGCAGGATGGGTATTATTTCTGTTGACTAACGTCTGTGGATGCAGGAAAAACAGGTTGGAGGGATCCAGCTGGATTCCTCAAAAATATATTGTTTGTTTGCACATATACTGTCGTATATGATGTGTTAGAAAACCTGTCAATTATAATTGGTTGTTTGATTATTGAAATACCACTGGGCCTGAATATTGATCTATAAAAATATTGCAAAAGAGATTTTGAGATTTTAAATGGAAAATTCTATTTTTCTAATAATAGAAATTGAAATTCAAATGGATTAAAAATATTGACTTGTTTTGAATAGATAAAACAAGTACTGAACAATGTTATATATATATATATATATATAGGGGATGGAAGTATTGAAATTTACAAACGATGTTTGTAAATTGGAAATTTCAAGGGAATTGAATTGAATTTATAAACAAGGTTTATAAATGTAGTGGGGAAAATTATCATTTGATAATTTGAATATTTAAATTCATATGTGAATTTATAAAAATAGAAATGGGGAAATCGTTTTAAAGAAATAAACGATGGGATTTATTCTGATGTTCAGAATATAGATTGGACTAAAATAGAAATTCAAATGGAAATTTGATATAGAAAATTTAAGTAGAACTTGAAATAGAATTTCAAAAATAGAATTTGAAATAGACTTTGAATATAGAATCCATATAGATTTGAATATAGTAATTCAAATGGAGTTTGAAAATAGTTTTGAATATAGAAATCCAAACGAAGTTTGAAAATAGATTGGAATTCAAATAGGAATTAAAATAGAATTTGAATTCAAAGGAATTCAAATGGATTTGAGTAAAGAAAGTTCAAATGAAATTCAAATATAGAGATTTGAAAATAATGGAGTTTAACTATAAGATTTGAAAATAGAAATTTAAGCGAAACGTGGGTATATAATTTGAATAAGAGAAATTCAAATAGAAATTTGAATAAGAGATTTGAAATAGAATTCAAATATAGAAATTCAAATAGAATTTAAAAAATAGAAGCGATTTGAAATTTGAATATAGAATTTCAAATAGAAGTGAAATAGATCGGAAATACTATGTTGAATTGGGAAAAAATTGATTTGATACGTTAAAATATATCAGAATAGAGTTGAATTCATTATAACCAAAGTTTTAAAACGTTCATATATATAAATATAATTAAAATGAACTCGCCGCAGCGCTGCAGTTCGAAAATTGGCGATTCGAACTTCAATTGAGTATATAGAACTCAATTGAAGTCGGAATTCTTTGAAACAAGAAATGTCAGGACCGATTTGATAATAGTTTTCTAATGGAGGAGAAAAATCTGGATTTTGTCAAATAGATTTTGAGTTATGTCAAAATCAAATTTTCAGAAAAACAGCGCCATAACCATTTAAAAACCACAACAGTTTATTTAATTCTATAAAAGGATTTTAAGCAAATAAAATCCAAATTTCTATTTAGAAAAATCCAGATTTGAGTTATAAAATATATCGGAACTCAAGTGGAGTAATGAGTTGATTTTTGAAACAGAAATCAGATTTTTGATTATTGAATAGAATTAACTGATTTGAATATAAATTAGTTAATGAGATTTTGAACTGATATTAGGTTTTGAATAAGTGAATTCAATTTGAAAATTTATATTCGAAATCGAAAAGGAAACTAGAATTGAAATTGAAATTCAATTTGATTGTGAGCAAGTTAAATATTTTGTTTGAACATGTTATGTTCAAACAAGAAGTGAAATAGGCAAAATAGCTAATTAAAGAATAAATGAGCGAAACTGAATTCAAACGATTGGATAGTGTTGAATTAAATTGAAACTGGTGAGCATGTGTTCGACAGGTATGGGGTGAAGTATATAAAGATTTTAGTTTGTGCCCGACAAAAAGGTACATGTTTAAATTCATATATGAGATTTTATGCGCCGTATCGGCAAGCCGCTTGGCTTTTTCTTTTTCTTTTGAATTGATGAGGTCCATGGGAGGCTATTTGAAATATCCCGAAGCTCCCGGTACAAAGGAGGTTATGGCGAAATTTTCTGGAAATTTAAGGAGTTAGAATATTTTTAAGATAATTTGATAGTTAGAAATCAATGTATCGATATATATAGAATTCGATAAGGAAACGAAACGAAAGAATAGAATATTGTAAATAAAAAGGGAAATCTATAAATTAGAAATAGAAAGCGAACGATATACATGTTTTAAAAAATGAATAATTGGGTTTTATAGTGTGTTTATTTGAGATTAGTGGTTTTGCCGTTTTGAAGTTGAGGATGTTTTCAGTCAAGGTCTGAGAGGTAATTTTACCCCAACTTGATTGATTTCATTTTTAATTGATAAATAGCAGGATCCAGTCTCGAAGAGAAGCATTTGAAAAAGAGTTAGTTTAATAAAATATTTTGGTATGTTGTAACGATGTTTTATACAACATTCGTTTAACCCAAGTGATGGAATTTTGGAAATATAAAAGTAAATATTTCCTGAGTATAATTGAAGTAGTCAGGTAAGAGATAAGTGATTGAAATTTGTTTCAATTGCAAATAGAATATATTTTCTAAGTAAAGAAAATAAAAGAAGGTGATGTAGGGAAATGTTTTCCAACCAGCGTAAGAGATCACTAAGATTAATGACAATATTTGGTTAACAAATATTGATAGAGAAATAGAGAAGTGAATTAATTAATGAAACATTAATTAACAGGCCCAGTGATTGATGGATGTTATGGATGAATGTTTGTTTGTTTTTCTTCGATAGTTAAATAACCGACTATCTAAGTGTTTGCCAATATCGTTATCAATATGGAGAGACCGGTTGGATTATTATCCGTGAACCACACTGTATTGGCAGTATCGTTGCGAATCATATTATGTGAAGATAATCAAAGACGGAGTGAAGTGCAAGGGCTTTTTTCTATTTATAGAAATTGTGCCTTCGGTTTCGTTCAATCCCAGAACGAACGTAAATGGACGAATGTCTGACAAAGTATTTCCAATGATCTAATGGGTTGGTCTGTATAAATATATATGGTTGCAACGGATTTATCCCTTAGCATAACATCCAGAATATTTGTGCAAATCGATTAGTGATTAACGGATCTGACAATGTGGCATTCAAAGTGATTGTGCTATCAATGAATAGAAGTAATCGTAGCCTCAGGCCTCAACAACCGGGAAATGACAAAAATCGGGCAGGCAACATGGCTATGTGGGTTGCTCCCATTAGAATGTATAATCACCTATCTAGAGATTCATTTAATTTCTTATTTTTTTCGATGTTGTCCCATTTGGGAAACGGTTGCTGATCCCAACCGTTGGTGATATACATTCGATACACTCAAGCGAAATGAGTGGTCGGTTATGTGTGGGCCGGGTTGCAAGATGTTCTTGTTGAACCCCAGTGTATCGCCTCTAGAGTACACTGATCGGAAGGTGGTTCCATACCTTGTCATGTTGGAAATCCAATCTCCAATAAGCGCCCTATGGTTTTTGATTGTATACTATGTATGTGGAGCGTGAGATGCAAGCGTTCCGCTAGATTCTATTTATTTGATTTAGACACTATTATAATATCATTGGATTTTCGTATCAAAGTGTTTTGGGTTATAGTAAGGTAAAAACCGTCCATGTTTATGTATGGGCTGGTCTTACTATTATCTTTTCTTTCTAAAGGATTTTGAAAGTTAAACAAATGATTGGAGTTTACTCACACCAGTCCCATGACTGACCCAGAGTTTATTTTGTTTTTTTTCCCTAAACTCTTTGGTGCCCAAATTTGTACGGGCAGACAAGTAGTAGGGATTTTTAGATTCACTTGGAAGAGCTGGAAGCAGGAGGCTTCACCAGTTAGCTATAGACTATCATATATTCCGCTGTGAACCATGTTTGTATCTGGAAACAGGTGTTTATAACTGTTGCAGGAATAACTGTTGTGCTCTGATAATGGTATGTCTATAAAGTTACTGATTTGTATTTCAAAAGTTATGTTATATAATATATTTTATTCGTTCCGCTGTGAGATTTGTCTTCTTTGTTTTGTTCTATTCTAATATTTCTTTCTTTCTATTTCTCATCCTCTAACTTCTTTCTATTAATGATTCATATTTCTGTGCAATTTGGGTTGGACGTGTGGTGTTATTAGTCAACTCAGATAGTACGGATTTGCGGGCCTTTACATATCTAATGTGGGTGTTTAGAGCATTGAGCCCAAAAGGACCCGAGGTTAGACTGAGTTGCGGTGTAAATCTACCGGAACCGACCGACACATCCAGTAACCGCAACGATATCTGTCTAATGTGAGTGGTTGGTGCTTTAAAGAATAATTTAAAGCTAAGAAATGGTTAAGCTAGAATGGGAGGGTTAAGTCCATAGGAACACTTAACCAACTTAACATGTTAACATGACAAGACTTGTAGGGGTTAAATAACCGTTATAACATGCTGACTAGACAAGTGGGTGGGGTTAAGAAAAGGTTTAACCGTTATAACATGTTAACTAGACTAGAAGGTGGGGTTAAGTAAAATACACTTAGCCAATTTAACATGTTAACTAGACTAGAAGGTGGAGTTAAGTAAACTTAGAACACTTAGCCATCATAGTGTGACAAATGAACAAGGTTAAGTTAAACATGAAGGGACAATACTTAACCATTAGAACATGTGAATTAAACATATGTTAGGGTTAAGTTAACTAAGAGAACACTTAACCGTTATAATGTGTTAGCTAAACAGATGGGCAGGGTTAAGTTAAAAGGAACACTTAACCAATACAAGATGAAGGGGTGGGGTTAAGTAATAAGAAATACTTAACCAATATAACTTGATTTGTGGTAGGGTTAAATCAACATGAACTATTGATAACACTTAACTAGTTTAACATGACAAATGAATGGGTTAAGTTAACTTGAATTGACTAATGACACTTAACCAATCCAACTTGATGAGAAAAAGAACTAAGTAGTAAACCTTAGTTAAGAGGACTAAGTTGTAAACCTTAGTTAAGAAAACGACGATTCAGGAACTAAGTAGTAAACCATAGTTAAGGGAACTAAGTAGTAAACCTTAGTAGAACACGAGAAGGAGCGAACGTCCATCTGATCTTAAAGAAGGCTCCAACAAACTGGGTTACGAAGCACGCGGTTTCGAGGGGACGTGAGGGTACTCTTGGTATCCCTCTGTGAGGCTGCAGATGATCCGCCTGGGCTTACAGAGGTTAAGTTCTGCGTTAGAACAACCAAGGGTATGCCTTGGTTGCAATATAAGGCAACCTAAAGACTAGGATGGACCAACGTGATTCGGCGAGACCAGTAGCCCTATGATAGCAACTCGTCGTCTACCCACCATCTTGAGTCAGTCAAGATACGTACAGTGGAAAGGCGGAGAACTCCAAAAGACCATATACTTGCTATCTAGTTATGGGTGCGGATGGCCATTGGTTAGTGGGGGCATAGAGGGCTTGCGTATAGTTCTCATTTTTCAAGGTGTGCCTTTCATTAGTTGAGGGAGGGGTCAAGTGGGACCATAGCCACTGGAAAAACAGACCTTAGCATCTGCATCAGCAGATATCCGAAAACTCCCAACCGAGTTCCGTGTTTCTTGATTTGCCCTGCCACGAGACTCGGGTCGCACATATAGAGGACATGTGCATCTAGAGAGCGATAACGATCCACGACACATACGTGGGGAAAATATAGGGACATATGCCACTCTGGGTAGTGTGTCCTAGATTAGGGGCGTCGTTCAATATGTAGCATAATCCCTAGTTGGGCCTAGGTCGCGTAAACCCTAAAATCCGAAAAACGTTCAATAGGTAGCATAAACCCCAGTAGCCCTGGGTAGCGTAAACCCTGGTTGGATCTAGGAAGCGCTCGATAGAAAACCCTAGATTAGGTCTAGTAATAAATAATAGAAGTATACCTGAAAGCAACCGCAATTTCGAGGATTGGGATCACGTTATCATGTTATACAGATTACTAGTTGGGACACTAGTTAGGTGGTTCTGAGACAGAGATTAAAATAACAAAGTAGTAGCGAAGCAGAGAAAGTATAGAAGCACATCCATTTATTTCATCTTATCATATCTTGTGCTAACTTTATGATTCCCATCATCATGGTGTTGTCTTGTATTCAGTTAATTCATGTCATGTTGCTTTTACCTGTTCACATGCTGGAAGTTACTGAAATTACCAGACTTTATGTCTGACTCTGTTTTCTTTCGCTTTCTTGTCTTCCGTTTCCCCCCTAGGTTCGCAGGGAGGGAATATTGCTACTTAGCTCAGTTTTCTTTCCAAGCTTGAAGATTAGTCAAAGTTTTGCTTGGATTCTCTTTTCCATTGCTATGGCTAGCTCATGCTACACTGGGGAATATAAATGTTATTTTATGCTTCTTTATTTTGTAAGACATATATCCTGGTATTGGAAAATAATTGTTGTACAAGCTATTTAATCAATAAAGTTCTATTTTCCGCTGTTTTAATTTTGTCTGTCTTGTAATTTATCTGTATCTTTTACCTATAACTCTCCACCGAAGTTAAGGCATTCCCTTTGTGAGTGACCTTAACGGATGTGGGGTGTTACATGTGGTATCAGAGCTGAAGGTTACCGGATCAGATAAAAGATTTGATTTTTTTTTCAAAACGGTTTTTAAAGAAGCATTTTTCAAAAGAAAAGTTTTGTTTTAAAGGCATATTCCCCAAAAGCCATACGCAGTATCTTCTGATCCTCTGTTTGAATTCTTGTCCCCTTCTTTCTTGAGTCTTCGGGGCTCCTGGCTTTCTGGGAGGTAACCTCATCGCGGCACGGTTCCAAAGGCTTGATACGACTACGATACTTATCGAAGGGCAAAGTAGTGCCTGACTCCCATCTATAGCCATAGTAGTTTCACTTGCAGCTAGTTTTCTTTCAAGCTTTGGAGGGTTTTCCGTGCGATGGAGGCAGCTTTTGAGAAACTTGTCAATATGATTACACATGGATGGTAAAGATGAGGATGAGGGAGTTTGGCTAGGGACCTCAACGCAAGGATGAGAAATTCATGGATATAAACTCGACTCACGAAGAAAGAAGGAATTATAAAACCTAAGACGAGAGGAAGTATCTTTTCCATGGTATAATGGGGCATATAATTAAGGACAAGGGCAAGGACGCGGGACAGGATTTTCAGAAGGGAGGGTGCATGCTTCCACCACCAGAATACCTGAGAGAGAGATAGTAAAAGTCTCTGTTGGAAAAGTTTAGCTTTTCATTTTGATCAACCAGTTAGTACTCTTTTGATCTTAGCGCTTCACATTTGTTCATATCTACTTCCATAGTTGAGTCTCTGCACCTTAGTACTTGTATAGTAGAAGATCCCATTAGTGTCTCAAATCCAATTGGTGGTTCGGCCCGTTTACCTTTGGTTTGTAAGGATTTGAGAATAACTATATTAAGTGTTGAGTTTAAGCGTAATGCTTATGTTTTTGGTTCCATGGGCTATGAGTTGATTCTAGGCATGGGTTGGTTGGCTAGTAATTCTGAAAGGAGGGTAGTTAGACTTTTGACTTTCCTTGGAAATACCCTCGAGATTCCATGTAAAGAATCAGTTAGGCTTAGCTAACTAGAATCACTTAATGCATTTATCGACGATTTGCAATCTGTTAGGGTAGTCCGTGAGTACGCAGATGTTTTTGATTAGGTTAGGAGTTTACCCCTAAAACGCGGGATAGACTTCCGCATGTATCCAGCGATAATGAAAAGCCAGCTATCCGATCAACGACAGTTTTGGAAACAGAGGTCAAGAAGCTTCGCAATCGTGAAGATTAATTAGATAAGGTACAGAATAGTGAAGCTCAAGAAGATGTGACTTAGAAGACTGAAGACTAGATACACGCATCATACTCTTTTTCTTAAGGGTACATCCTTGATCTCTTTTTCTAGGAATTCTATGCATACTTTCTAGCTTTTAAGGTATATCCTCTAGGGCGTATCATCGATCCTTAGGTAGAAGCCAATGGATGTAAACATGTATTTGAAACATGTTATGATTGATGGTTGCAAATGGTTGCTCGTGGATGCATATACACACCATGGGCGCTAGAACGACTCAGTCACTTTCATATTGCATTCGCATATACGTAATTGCTTAACGAATTTAACTTGATATGTTATCATATGGATGTTGCATATGGATGAATGACTATGCACACATGTAGTATTTACATAACTAGGGATGCTTGCATACATGATTGGACGCATGGCACTGACATAATTCGCATTAAGGAGGTCAACTGAATCAGTAGACCGCCTGATTTTGCATTAGATAAAGACATATACACACACTATGCATATGAACATGAACGCATTAGAAATCTTTTTAAGGACAATGAATGCCTGTGATTGAATGGTTGAGTAGATGGGTGATTGGATAGTAGGATACATTCTTCCTAACTTGAAGATTTCGGGGACGAAATCCTTTTAAGAGGGGGAGAATGTAACACCCCGTAATTCTGTAACATTAAGTTTCGAAAATTAAAGTATAATTAAATTTTAGAAGAAAAATTAAGGCAAACGGGTTGCGCCATTGCGTTCGTCTCGAAATTCTGCTTGAGATAGAGTCCGAGTTTGCGTAAATCGGACTCCGTATGAAGAAGTTATGACCTCCGGAAGTTTCAGAATTCAATTTAAAATTCAAACAGCTCAAAATTCAGTTCAAAATTCGAAAACAGATCCAAACTGGGTTGGGCGGGAAAATTCCCGCCCAGGACCCAGGTCGACCTGGGTACCCAGGTCGACCAGGGGGTCGACCTGGGTACCCAGGTCGACCTAGGGGTCGACCTACCCTGGTTCGACCTGGTCAGGTCTTGGTCGGCCTGGTCAGTTTTTGGACGATTTTCTAAGTGTGTTTTGTCATTAAGGCTTGCGTGGCGCTTCCTGATTGGCTCCTCTTGATATGTATGGTCTGGATTAGTTCTATGATGATCTAAGGGCTCTGAAACACTCTCTACACCTATAAAAGAATGCCTAGACCTAAGGTTTCTGCACACAAATTCTCTTAGGCATCTACATGCTGCTTCTCTCTATTCTAACCTCCACCATTAAAATAAATCTAATCCTCCACTAAAATAAGTTATAGTTCTTCTTCAAATTGGAGATTCAAATCAAGATTAAAGCTTTAAGAAAAGAATCAAAGGCTAATTCAATGGCTTCGGGCAACGTCGCGCAAATCCTAGCAAAATCATCACAACGCTATTTGATTATCCTTTCTCCAATCAATGTAAGTCGGTTACTTTTTAGATTTGAACGTCTAGATCTATTTGTGGCATGTAATTAAATGGATATAAGAATATGCCTGTTCCTCTCATTTGAATATGTGCTTGTATATGCCTTTGGATCTAATTAAGAACTATTGTGATTAATTACCGATGAGACTGTGCCTATGCCTGTGACGTTGAAACTATTGTTAATGGCCTAAGACTATGACTGTGAACATAAGACTATGCCTATGCCTATGACTATGAACATAAGACTATGCCTATGCCTATGACTATGAACATAAGACTATGCATATGCCTATGATTATGAACATAAGACTATTGCCTATGACCATGATTCATGACTATGAGATTATTGCCTATGACTATGAACATGAGATTATTGTCTATGACTATGACTTGGAAACTATTGCGGTTAATTGCCTAGGACTATTTTGGTTAATTATCCATGACTATTGTGTTTAATCGCCCGTGATTCATAACTGTGAGACTACTGCCTATAACCATGACTATGACTATTGTGGTTAAATGCTTAGGACTATTGTGGTTAATTGCTTATGCCCATAACACTATAGTTACAAATCATGTTGTACACCGAACTGGCATTATGTTGGACCAAATCACCTATGCCTATTCCCTAAATTATGTTGATCTCATATTTATGATGTAGCTCGTCTAGTTTATTCCTATTCACTGTTATGTACATCAAACCTATTGGAACCATTATCTTTGTATTTGGTTCGCTTTCACATGCCTATTCTTTTATGTCAATTCTCGTGTTTATCCTCTATTCCCTTTTTAGTACTTAGAAATCTTGTGAAATCATGGTATACGTACGTTTTGAATGCGGGGGTATTTGGGTATAACATGAAATTTATATTAATTGGCATAATTTGGAACATGTATCATGACATGATTATTAGGATACAATTTTGGGACATGAATTATGTAACTTGACATATTGAACCTAGAGTTAACATGTAAACCAAGTTTTTGGCATAAATTGTAAACTAGACTATTAAATCTAGTTTTGACATGAACTGTAAATGGGGATATTAGATCTAAATTGGCATAAACGACAAGTTAGGTAAATCAAATCTTGGGCATAGAATATAAATTTGTTAATTGGCATGACAAATGAATATGATATAAGCCAAATTGATTTAGGGAAAATTTACATATAAACATAAAAAGACAAATATGAAAATCTTGGGAAAGACGAATATGCCTAACCCGAGGCTAGATTGAGTTACGGTATAAGACTGTCCGGAACCGCCTGGCAAATCCAGCAACCGTAACAATACCTATCTAATGTGGGTGGTTAGAGCATTGAGCCCAAAAGGACCCGAGGTTAGACTGTGTTGCGGTGTAAATCTGCCCGGAACCGACCGGCACATCCAGTAACCGCAACGATATCTGTCTAATGTGAGTGGTTGGTGCTTTAAAGAATAATTTAAAGCTAAGAAACGGTTAAGCTAGAATGGGAGGGTTAAGTCCATAGGAACACTTAACCAACTTAACATGTTAACAAGACAAGACTTGTAGGGGTTAAATAACCGTTATAACATGTTGACTAGACAAGTGGGTGAGGTTAAGAAAAGGTTTAACCGTTATAACATGTTAACTAGACTAGAAGGTGGGGTTAAGTAAAATACACTTAGCTAATTTAACATGTTAACTAGACTATAAGGTGGAGTTAAGTAAACTTGGAACACTTAGCCATCATAGTGTGACAAATGAACAAGGTTAAGTTAAACATGAAGGGACAATACTTAACCATTAGAACATGTGAATTAAACAGATGTTAGGGTTAAGTTAACTAAGAGAACACTTAACCGTTATAACATATTAGCTAAACAGATGGGCAGGGTTAAGTTAAAAGGAACACTTAACCAATACAAGATGAAGGGGTGGGGTTAAGTAATAAGAAATACTTAACCAATATAACTTGATTTGTGGTAGGGTTAAGTCAACATGAACTATTGATAACACTTAACCAGTTTAACATGACAAATGAATGGGTTAAGTTAAGTTAACTTGAATTGACTAATGACACTTAACCAATCCAACTTGACGAGAAAAAGAACTAAGTAGTAAACCTTAGTCAAGAGGACTAAGTTGTAAACCTTAGTTAAGAAAACAACGATTCAGGAACTAAGTAGTAAACTTTAGTTAAGGGAACTAAGTAGTAAACCTTAGTAGAACACGAGAAGGAGCGAACATCCATCTGATCTTAAAGAAGGTTCCAACAAACTGGGTTACGAAGCACGCGGATTCGAGGGGATGTGAGGGTACTCTTGGTATCCCTCTGTGAGGCTGCAGATGATCCGCCTGGGCTCACAGAGGTTAAGGTCAACGTTAGAAGAACAAAGGGTATGCCTTGGTTGCAATATAAGGCAACCTAAAGACTAGGATGGACCAGCGTGATTCGGCGAGACCAGTAGCCCTGTGATAGCAACTCGTCGTCTACCTACCATCTTGAGTCAGTCGAGATACGTACAGAGGAAAGGAGGAGAACTCCAAAAGACCATATACTTGCTATCTAGTTGTGGGTGCGGATGGCCATAGGTTAGTGGGGCATAGAGGACCTGCGTATAGTTCTCATTTTTCAAGGTGTGCCTTTCATTAGTTAAGGGAGGGGTCAAGTGGGACCATAGCCACTTGAAAAACAGACCTTAGCATCTGCATCAACAGATATCTGAAAATTCCCGACCGAGTTCCGTGTTTCTTGATTTGCCCTGCCACGATGTAATAACCCGGAAATTTGGGCCAGTTTAAAATTTTTATTTTGGCAATTTTAGCGAATTTTGATTATTTAAAATGAATTATTTTAAATAATATCGACGAGAAATTTATTTTGAATAGAATTCGAACGTATATATTATATAGATCGTCGTTAGAATATAAATAATTATTTATATATATAAAAGGAATTGAAAATGGCACGGTAGTTCGATAATTCGATTTCAAACTTCAAATGGATGTACAGGATTCAAAATAAACCGGATTTTAGTGAAACCAAAAATATTTGAATCTAATTGATAATATCTTTCCAACGAATCCGAAAAATCGAAATTTCATAGCGGGAATCAAAAGGTATGTCCAGTTGAAAATTCTGAATAGTCGCTATGGAATTTCGGCCCCTGAAAATAGCCATTTTGCAAACGACCTCGGATTTCGACGAAACCACTTTTGTTGGATCCGTGATGTCAAGTTATTGCTAGGTTTCAAATTTCATAATTTTTCGAATCAATATGTGAGCGGGGCAAAGGAAAACGCGTTTGTCCAGTTTCAGTTGATTTTAATCGACTGGAAAATGGCCATTTTTCAAACGGTCTCAGAATTTGATGAAACTAGTATTGTTAGGACCGTATCGTCAATACGAAGCTAGAAAATATTTTTCTGGAATTTTTCTATTTAGTATGTGACCCAGTAAATTGAAATGTGCATTCAAATTCAATATATAGTGTTATATGTTGATTTTGACGAAAACTGAACGAAATGGTCGAATCAGCTTACGATACATATCCCATTGTGTTCGGAATGGGGGTAATTAGCTATGGATGACAGGCGGTGGGTCCCGTTTCGAGTCCGAAATTTTAAATTGCTTTTTGGAGAATAAAATAATTTAATTAAATAAATATATATAATCCTTGGGCGTTGACCTCCCTCTTCCTTACTCTCTCTCCCTTCGTTTGATCAGATCTGGAGATAAATAAAAAAATAAAAACCCTAACAACCTCGTCACTTCAATCTCCCACTCTAGTCCATCGCCATCGCACAACCACGACCGTCGCCCCCTCCTTCTTCTCGACCTCCTTCCCCGACGTTGGCTCCACCTCCGTCTTCTTCAATTGCGCACCAGTACCCATTCCTCCCCCGAAACCAACGCGCACCAGTACCCATCCCTCCCCCTGAAACCGACACGCACCAGTACCCATCCCCTCCTCCTGAAACCGATGCGCAACACCCAGCCCCTTCTGACGTGAACCCCCATCTCGACGCAGCTTTCCACCCCTCTCTCTCTAAAATTCCAATGTAAGTTTTTATTTATTTATTTTAATTTATATAGAATCTGTTTTTGTTTATTTATTTTTAGTATGTATAAAAATTTGTTTATTTATTTATTAATTTACATAAAGGTTTGATTTTTACAATAGAAAAGATACGATCTTTATATTTTTAGAATAAAAAAACTATGATTTTTATTATATGTAGATAATAAAAATATTAATTTTACATTATAGGAAGATTCAAAATATAATTTTTATATTATAGAAAGGCTACAAATATAATTTTTATTCGAGTGGTAAGCTAGAAATATAATTTTTATAAGGTAGAGAATATAAAAATACGATTTTTATATATGTAGCGAAATAAAAATCTGATTTTTTATTATATATATAGTGAAGGGAAAATGTGATTTTTTATAGCATGAAATAAAAATTCGATCTTTATATATGGAGTAGAAATATAAAAATATAATTTTTATATAGAAAGAAGCGCTGTAAATATATATGAAGTAGAAGTAAAGAAATATAATTTTATTTGAACAACGTGAAAAGAACTGCATTGGAATTTCAAGCAGATCCAGACGGTTCAACAGTTTAAAAGCAAAGCACGGCGGAGTGGAACCCTCTGTGAGAACTTCTCACCTTTCAATTTTGTTTTCTAGTTAATATATATACTAGGATGCAGACGGTGTTTAGTAGCACCCGACACCCGTCGTCCACAGACCATGGACGGCTTGTATGCTTGTTTGTTTGATTTTGATGTGTAGTTGATTGTGTGATGTGATATGAAATGAAATAAAATATTTATATAGTTGAAAATATTTTATAGTTAGAAATAGAATTTTTAACGTGTATATGAAATGAAATAAAAATAAACAAATCGGACGATTTGTTTATATACACACATTTGACTGATATTGATTGGGACGATACATTTTACACATCGCCCAACTGCACAAATAAATTCTGTGTTTGATTGTTTGAAACCCCACACGGGTATTGGGATGATATTTGACGTACGCTAATCCCGATTGTTTAGTTGTATGTCGATCGATTGATTGACATACTGTTATAAGCATTGAATATTTATATTTGATGCTTATACAGTGTAGAATGCACCTTGGATGATGGTTGATTATTCATCATTGTTATTGTATACATGTGTTGTAGAAAATCCATATAATTAACATTATATGGTAATTGATTGGGCCTCATTCCATATTTGAAAAAGAAATATTTGAAATAGAAATATTTGAAATAGAATATTTGAAAAAAAAAATATATGAAGCTGTGTTGATTAGATTGACGCCATTTTGACGTGAATGATATTTATATCGATTTTATTTCATTTTTAATGAATATCGAAAGTGATTTCAAAATCTGATATTTTGAAAAGAATTGAAATTCGAATTAAACTGAATAGACATGAATTCGAATTGAAATTGAATATAAATGAATTCGAATTGAAATTGAATTGAATTGAAAACGAACTGAAATTGAATTAGAAATCAATTTGAATTGAAATCGATTTGAAACGAATTTATATTGGAAATTTCAATTTTGATTTGAATTTGAAAAAGAAGTTGAAATCGTTTTGAAAACGAATTTAAAACGATTTATAAAATTCGTTTCGAAAGGAAATCAACTAAGTATATATTATATATATAACATAAGGGCTTGAATAGAATGCGCCGCGCCGCGGCAGTTCGCGAATTTTGACCATTGACTTCGAACAGACATTGCGGGAGATACGACCATCGGATTCTCCTAAAACCGGAACCGTTGGGTTCGTATCGAAAAGAGCTTTCTAACGAATATTAGAAATTTGAAATCTAACGGTTGGATTTGGAATTATGTCCAAATCAAATTTGGAAAAGGTCGCTGTAAGTGCAGTTCGATGGCCATTGATGGAAATCGACTGTACGGGCCTTGATAAAATTATTAAAAATATCAATAATTTGTGTAAAATCATAAGAAATGATTTGTGAAAAATCGGGATGAAAAACTCCATATTTGAAAAGATAAAAATAGATTTTTATCGAAATGAACTAGTTTTGAACTAGAATAATAATTTATTTATTTTTAAAATAAATAAATTGGATTTGAAATGGTTTTGAAAATAACCAGGATTTCCAATGATTGAATTGGAATGGATTTGAATCGAAATCATCTTCGAAATAGTTCGATGTTGGATTTCGTGATTATACAGATGTTGTTATGGAAATTTGAAAGATATATATATATATATATGTATATGTATATATCGTTATTTCCAATACGATATTTGTTGGTCGTAAAATTTGATATTGAATATAAGCCGGTATATTTTCTATTCAGAGCCTTGTATTTAATATCAAATGTGATTTGGGTTTGTCGTGAATGGTGTCTTCATTAACACTGTTCTTAAGCCCAGTTGAGAAAAAGATTAAATCTTTTATTTAGATTTAATGAAGTGTACCGGTTAAATAATATTTAATTGGAATTGAATTGGTATTGATTTTTGGGTTTATCGTGAACAGTGTTTTGAATAACACTTGTTCTTTAACCCGATAATTAATGGAATGTGATTTTGGGTTGTCGTGAACGGTATCTTCAATAATACTGTTCTTAGACCCAACAGAGTTAAGAAAATCAGAAACTAACTGGAGATTAGTTAAGTTGAATGGTTTCTGGGGTATTGATCTGATGTTGGTTTCGGCCTCCATGGTTAATACTTAGGGAATTGTTCACTTGTTAATTTACGGTTACGGACTGATTGAAATGTGATGTGATTTTGGGTTTATCGTGAACCGTGTTTTAAATGACACTGATTCTTTAACCCAGTCACAGATTAAAACTAAGTGGAGTTTTAATGAATCTTTAATTAGATGGAAATGATCGAGAATGGAGTATCACCAGTTTTGCTCCAAGCGATAGTAAAATCTTTAATTAGATTTAAAATGTGAAATGGTAATTGAATTTACCAATAACACTGTGGTGTTAGATATGAAGTAAGACCCGTTTTACTTCATGGGATGAATAGGTTGGGATTGGGAAATTAAAACAAACGATTACTTCGGTTAGGTTCGTTAATCCCGACTAGTTTGAATTGATATTCAAAAGCAGATTTAAGAATAAATTTAAAGGATTTATCTTTGATAAAATTAATGGGAACCTTTACCTATGAATGTGAAATTTAGAAACTAACTGTCGGTTAGCTAGGCAGAATGGTTTTCTGGATATTGATCTGATGTTGGTTTTGGCCTTCGGGGTTAATATTTGGGGAATTATTCTCTTGATTAATTTACGGTTAGTGACTGATGAATTGGAATGAAGCGTATGTTGTGTTTGTGTAACACTTATGTAAAATATACGCGAGTTATTCGGAAAGACTGGGTTTATCCCATTCTGAATAACTGATACGACGATAAGTCGAAGATGAAGACGGTGGTCGAAGACCGGAGGTCTTCACGTCGTTTGGTGATTACTGATGATCTTGATTGGGATGTACACCCAAGAAGATGGAAATAGTTGGTGATCGTCCAGACGTACTTGGAGATCGATGGATATGCGGGGTACTAGGTGCCTCCGGTTTCGTTCAGACCCAGAATGAACTTGTAAATGGACTGTGTGTCTGACATTGGATTTTAGTCTGTGTGATTGATTTCTATTAAATATATATCTGTTTGGCGGCGCAGAATTTATTCTCTTGCTTAACGCCCTTCTCTAAGACGTACGAGCTCAGGGGTTATATACTGATGGATATCAAATGCATAGAGTGAATTGCCTGTGTGGCATGCCTAAGTGGCAAATGATCAAGGCTCCTGTTGAAAAGCAAAGTCTTGTGGTTGATGATCGAAGCACGACCTTTGTGGCGTAGCTTTGTGTAACGTTTACTTTGCGAGTTTCACACCCGGTATGAACCAAAAACGGGAGAGGACGTCAGGGAGGGCATGCGTTTCTTTCTAGCTAGAAGTGGCGTCAGTGGTTTTACATGCCCTGACGAGTTTGACTTATGTGGCTGTTGCTGTTGCGAGGCGCCTCGGTTTGATCGAACGATCCGGGTCCGATGGAGTCATTCGTTGGCTCATTTACGCCCCATAGGGCGGGGAAATGCATGTTCAGGGTTTAAGTTTAATCCACATCGGTGGACTGGCCCTGAGGATCCAAGGGTCACTCGAGCTCTGATCCTGAGACACGGGCTATAGCGTCTCGAATCGGTTGAGGACTATCTTTTGCCTCGGTTCATAGATGGAAATCCAATTTCCAAATACGTGATTTTGCGGTTTTAATTGTAGAACTAGTATGGCGACATGATATATGGTACCCATGCCGTCTATGATTGATACTTATGATTTGAAATTGTTTTATACACTATGCACTTGTAATAGTATCAAATGATTTGTTTTAAACGTACTAAGCATGTTTGGCTATTATAACGGAAAACCCTATCCTCCGACTTGCGTTGCATTGTGTGATGGGACCTGGGTCTTATAATAGCTTCATTTTTCTTTATTTAGCATTGCGTCGTTTGCTTTATGCACTGGTATTCTTGGGAGGAAACCCGTTCCGCGTTAGCGGCGTGGTCCCTTGATTTACCTAACTCTAAATAAAGATTAATTACTGTTTTAGTTCTCGCACCAGTCCAATGACTGACCTGGAGTTTATTGTTTTGACCTAAACTCTGGGTGTCCCTATTTTGACATGGGCAGCTAGTAGTTTTGGTTTTGTAGATTTATATTCACAGGATCCTGGTTTACAGCTGGAATGATATCCGGAAAGCTTTGTATCAGTATATCTCTTCTAGTTGTGTATTGTATTATTTTCCGCTGCGATGTATTTAAATGTAATTTAAATCTTTGATATTTCTGTGTAATATTTATTCATACTCTGTATATTCTTGTAATCTGATGCATTGTAGTAATATACAATGAAATGTTCTTCCTTCTGCGTTCTATTTTGTCGTGTTCTCGAAACGATCAGGCGTTTCGAACGGTCTAGATCGGTTTAGCGACTGATTCGGATCGGGCGAAATTCCTTTTCGTCACATTTGGTATCAGAGCTTTGGTTTACAAAGCTCAGAGAACAAGGCACATTAGGACCATACGAAAGAATTCATCAGATATTGGATTAGTAATATCCAATGGGAATGACTCGTTAGAGATAGGATCAGTAGTATCCTAGAACGAGTGTAAAGAGTATATTTTTAAAATGAAAACAAAATTTGTTTTGAAATTTAAATCAATTATTCATATTTGATTATTTATATAAATTTGGACAATCCAATATATAGAGATTTTGCATATACGTCTTGCAAACGTGTATTCGAAGTTTTAATGTATTGGATAGTTATAGGATCACACTCCAGTGCCCGGGGATAATTCTGGTGAAGGGGCACCATCGCCAGTATTTATTTTCGAGTTTCGAAAGTGAGATTTCTATAAATTTCCAATAGACTGGTGTGAGAACCAAAATTAGATAGGGCTTATCATTGTGAATTGGCATCAAAAACATGATTTTCTGTATATGTCTATGTATCAAAGTTATGAATTTGAAAAGTTAATCAACTAATTGATTGATGGTTGTGTTGTTTGATTATTGTTTGTTAATTGAAATTTTGAACCTTATAGCCAAATTGTATCAAATAGTGAATTGTATTGAAATTTGGTCGCATTTGCTTGCATATCCATGTACTTACATTGAACAGGTCATAGCAAGGGGGCTAGAGCAGAGAATAAAATTTGTTTGCCCGACAAATAAGTACATGTTTACCATAATTTACTATTTTGTTTGGGTGATGATGATTTTATGAGCCGATTGGCATGCCGCTTGGATTTTTCTTTTTCTTTTTGAGATCAGAAGGCCTGTATGGAAATTTCGGGATTTTCTCGTGCTCCCGATGCAGGGGAGGTTATGGCGAATTTTTTCGGAAATTTAGGGTGTTAGCCAAATTTTTGAAAAATTTGAAAAGTTCTTAGAAACTGAAAAGTTGAAGAACTTAAGCCATAATGAAAATAATGGAAGTTGAGTTGATTTTTTAAACAACTTTCGACATCGTTCCTTTTTGGGGACGAAAAGTTTTAAGTGGGGGAGATTGTAATAACCCGGAAATCTGGGCCAGTTTAAAATTTTTATTTTGGCAATTTTAGCGAATTTTGATTATTTTAAATGAATTATTTTAAATAATATCGACGAGAAATTTATTTTGAATAGAATTCGAACGTATATATTATATAGATCATCGTTAGAATATAAATAATTATTTATATATATAAAAGGAATTTAAAATGGCACGGTAGTTCGATAATTCGATTTCAAACTTCAAATGGATGTACAGGATTCAAAATAAACCGGATTTTAGTGAAACAAAAAATATTTGAATCTAATTGATAATATCTTTCCAACGAATCCGAAAAATCAAAATTTCATAGCGGGAATCAAAAGGTATGTCCAGTTGAAAATTCTGAATAGTCGCTATGGAATTTCGGCCCCTGAAAATAGCCATTTTGCAAACGACCTCGGATTTCGACGAAACCACTTTTGTTGGATCCGTGATATCAAGTTATTGCTAGGTTTCAAATTTCATAATTTTTCGAATCAATATGTGAGCGGGGAAAAGGAAAACGCGTTTGTCCAGTTTCAGTTGATTTTAATCGACTGGAAAATGGCCATTTTCAAACGGTCTCAGAATTTGACGAAACTAGTTTTGTTAGGACCGTATCGTCAATACGAAGCTAGAAAATATTTTTCTGGAATTTTTCTAGTTAGTATGTGACCCCAGTAAATTGAAATGTGCGTTCAAATTCAATATATAGTGTTATATGTTGATTTTGACGAAAACTGATCGAAATGGTTGAATCAGCTTACGATACATATCCCATTGTGTTCGGAATGGGGGTAATTAGCTATGGACGACAGGCGGTGGGTCCCGTTTCGAGTCCGAAATTTTAAATTGCTTTTTGGAGAATAAAATAATTTAATTAAATAAATATATATAATCCTTGGGCGTTGACCTCCCTCTTCCTTACTATCTCTCCCTTCGTTTGATCAGATCTGGAGATAAATAAAAAAATAAAAACACAAACTACTTCGTCACCCCAATCTCCCACTCCAGTCCATCGCCATCGCCCAACCACGACCGCCACCCCCTCCTTCTTCTCGACCTCCTTCCCCGACGTTGGCTCCACCTCCGTCCTCTTCAATTGCGCACCAGTACCCATTCCTCCCCCTGAAACCGACGCGCACCGGTACCCATCCCTCCCCCTGAAACCGACGCGCACCAGTACCCATCCCCTCCTCCTGAAACCGACGCGCAACACCCAACCCCTTCTGACATGAACCCCCATCTCGACGCAGCTTTCCACCTCCCCCTCTCTCTAAAATTCCAATGTAAGTTTTTATTTATTTATTTTAATTTATATAGAATCTGTTTTTGTTTATTTATTTTTAGTATGTATAATTTTTTTTATTTATTAATTTACATAAAGGTTTGATTTTTACAATAGAAAAGATACGATCTTTATTTTTTTAGAATAATAAAACTATGATTTTTATTATATGTAGATAATAAAAATATAATTTTTACATTATAGGAAGATTCAAAATATAATTTTTATATTATAGAAAGGCTAAAAATATAATTTTTATTCGAGTTGTAAGCTAGAAATATAATTTTTATAAGGTAGAGAATATAAAAATACGATTTTTATATATGTAGCGAAATAAAAATCTGATTTTTTATTATATATATAGTGAAGGGAAAATGTGATTTTTTATAGCGATGAAATAAAAATTCGATCTTTATATATGGAGTAGAAATATAAAAATATATTTTTTATATAGAAAGAAGCGTTGTAAATATATATGAAGTAGAAATAAAGAAATATAATTTTATTTGAACAACGTGAAAAGAACTGCATTGGAATTTCAAGTAGATCCAGACGGTTCAACAGTTTAAAAGCAAAGCACGGCGGAGTGGAACCCTCTGTGAGAACTTCTCACCTTTCAATTTTGTTTTCTAGTTAATATATATACTAGGATGCAGACGGTGTTTAGTAGCACACAACACCCGTCGTCCACAGACCACGGACGGCTAGTATGCTTGTTTGTTTGATTTTGATGAGTAGTTGATTGTGTGATGTGATGTGAAACGAAATAAAATATTTATATGGTTGAAAATATTTTATAGTTAGAAATAGAATTTTTAACGTGTATATGAAATGAAATAAAAATAAACAAATCGGACGATTTGTTTATATACACACATTTGACTGATATTGATTGGGACGATACATTTTACACATCGCCCAACTGCACAAATAAAATATGTGTTTGATTGTTTGGAACCCCACACGGGTATTGGGATAATATTTGACGTACACTAATCCCGATTGTTTAGTTGTATGTTGATCGATTGATTTACAGGCTGTTATAAGCGTTGAATATTTATATTTGATGCTTATACAGTGTAGAATGCACCTTGGATGATGGTTGATTATTCATCGTTGTTATTGTATACATGTGTTGTAGAAAATCCATATAATTAACATTATATGGTAATTGATTGGGCCTCATTCCATATTTGAAAAAGAAATATTTGAAATAGAAATATTTGAAATAGAATATTTGGAAACAAAAATATATGAAGCCATGTTGATTAGATTGACGCCATTTTGACGTGAACGATATTTATATCGATTTTATTTCATTTTTAATGAATATCGAAAGTGATTTCAAAATCTGATATTTTGAAAAGAATTGAAATTCGAATTAAATTGAATAGACATGAATTCGAATTGAAATTGAATATAAATGAATTCGAACTGAAATTGAATTGAATTGAAAACGAACTGAAATTGAATTAGAAATCAATTTGAATGGAAATCGATTTGAAACAAATTATATTGGAAAATTCAATTTTGATTTGAATTTGAAAAAGAAGTTGAAATCGTTTTGAAAACGAATTTAAAACGATTTATAAAATTCGTTTCGAAAGGAAATCGACGAATTATATATTATGTATATTATATATATAATATAAGGGCCTGAATAGAACGCGCCGCGCCGCGGCAGTTCACGAATTTCGACCATTGACTTCGAACGGACATTGCGGGAGATCCGACCGTCGGATTCTCCTAAAACCGGAACCGTTGGGTTCGTATCGAAAAGATCTTTCTAACGAATATTAGAAATTTGAAATCTAACGGTTGGATTTGGAATTATGTCCAAATCAAATTTGGAAAAGGTCGCTGTAAGTGCAGTTCGATGGCCATTGATGGAAATCGACTGTACGGGCCTTGATAAAATTATTAAAAATATCAATAATTTGTGTAAAATCATAAGAAATGATTTGGGAAAAATCAGGATGAAAAACTCCATATTTGGAAAGATAAAAATAGATTTTTATCGAAATGAACTAGTTTTGAACTAGAATAATAATTTATTTATTTTTAAAATAAATAAATTGGATTTGAAATGGTTTTGAAAATAACCAGAATTTCCAATGATTGAATTGGAATGGATTTGAATCAAAATCATCTTCGGAATAGTTCGATGTTGGATTTCATGATTATACAGATGTTGTTATGGAAATTTGAATGATATATATATATATATATCGTTATTTCCAATATGATATTTGTTGGTCGTAAAATTTGATATTGAATATAAGCCGGTATATTTTCTATTCAAAGCCTTGTATTTAATATCAAATGTGATTTGGGTTTGTCGTGAATGGTGTCTTCATTAACACTGTTCTTAAGCCCAGTTGAGAAAAAGATTAAATCTTTTATTTAGATTTAATGAAGTGTACCAGTTAAATAATATTTAATTGGAATTGAATTGGTATTGATTTTTGGGTTTATCTTGAACATTGTTTTAAATAACACTTGTTCTTTAACCCGATAATTAATGGAATGTGATTTTGGGTTGTCGTGAACGGTATCTTCAATAATACTGTTCTTAGACCCAACAGAGTTAAGAAAATCAGAAACTAACTGGAGATTAGTTAAGTTGAATGGTTTTTGGGGTATTGATCTGATGTTGGTTTCGGCCTCCAGGGTTAATACTTAGGGAATTGTTCACTTGTTAATTTACGGTTAGGGACTGATTGAAATGTGATGTGATTTTGGGTTTATCGTGAACCGTGTTTTAAATGACACTGATTCTTTAACCCAGTCACAGATTAAAACTAAGTGGAGTTTTAATGAATCTTTAATTAGATGGAAATGATCGAGAATGGAGTATCACCAGTTTTGCTCCAGGCGATAGTCAAATCTTTAATTAGATTTAAAACGTGAAATGGTAATTGAATTTACCAATAACACCGTGGTGTTAGATATGAAGTAAGACCCGTTTTACTTCATGGGATGAATAGGTTGGGATTGGGAAATTAAAACAAACGATTACTTCGGTAAGGTTCGTTAATCCCGACTAGTTTGAATTGATATTCAAAAGCAGATTTAAGAATAAATTTAAAGGATTTATCTTTGATAAAAATAATGGGAACCTTTCCCTATGAATGTGAAATTTAGAAACTAACTGTCGGTTTGCTAGGCAGAATGGTCTTCTGGATATTGATCTGATGTTTGTTTCGGCCTTCGGGGTTAATATTTGGGGAATTATTCTCTTGATTAATTTACGGTTAGTGACTGATGAATTGGAATGAGGCGTATGTTGTGTTTGTGTAACACTTATGTAAAATATACGCGAGTTATTTGGAAAGACCGGGTTTATCCCATTTTGAATAATTGATACGACGATAAGTCGAAGATGAAGACGATGGTCGAAGACCGGAGGTCTTCACGTCGTTTGGGTGATTACTGATGATCTTGATTAGGATGTACACCCAAGAAGATGGAAATAGTTGGTGATCGTCCAGACGTCCTTGGAGATCGATGGATATGCGGGGTATTAGGTACCTCCGGTTTCGTTCAGATCCAGAACGAACTTGTAAGTGGACTGTGTGTATGACATTGGATTTTAGTCTGTGTGATTGATTTCTATTAAATATATATCTGTTTGGCGGCGAAGAATTTATTGTCTTACTTAACGCCCTTCTCTGAGACGTACGAGCTCAGGGGTTATATACTAATGGATATCAAACGCATAGAGTGAATTGCCTGTGTGGCATGCCTAAGTGGCAAATGATCAAGGCTCTTGTTGAAAAGCAAAGTCTTGTGGTTGATGATCGAAGCACGACCTTTGTGGCGTAGCTTTGTGTAACGTTTACTTCGCGAGTTTCACACCCGGTATGAACCAAAAATGGGAGAGGACGTCAGGGAGGGCATGCGTTTCTTTCTAGCTAGAAGTGGCGTCAGTGGTTTTACACGCCCTGACGAGTTTGACTTATGTGGTTGTTGCTGTTGCGAGGTGCCTAGGTTTGATCAGACGATCCGGGTCCGATGGAGTCATTCGTTGGCTCATTTACGCCCCATAGGGCGGGGAAACGCATGTTCAGGGTTTAAGTTTAATCCACATCGGTGCACTGGCCCTGAGGATCCAAGGGTCACCCGAGCTCTGATCCTGAGACACAGGCTAGAGCGTCTCGAATCGGTTGAGGACTATCTTTTGCCTCGGTTCATAGATGAAAATCCAATTTCCAAATACGTGATTTTGCGGTTTTAATTGTAGAACTAGTATGGCGACATGATATATGGTACCCATGCCATCTATGATTGATGCTTATGATTTGAAATTGTTTTATACACTATGCACTTGTAATAGTATCAAATGATTTGTTTTAAACGTACTAAGCATGTTTGGCTATTATAAGGGAAAACCCTATCCTCCGGCTTGCGTTGCATTGTGTGATGGGACCTGGGTCTTATAATAGCTTCATTTTTCTTTATTTAGCATTGCGTCGTTTGTTTAATGCACTGGTATTCTTGGGAGGAAACCCGTTCCGCGTTAGCGGCGTGGTCCCTTGATTTACCTAACTCTAAAATAAAGATTAATAACTGTTTTAGTTCTCACACCAGTCCCATGACTGACCTGGAGTTTATTGTTTTGATCTAAACTCTGGGTGCCCCTATTTTGGCACGGGCAGCTAGTAGTTTTGGTTTTGCAGATTTATATTCACAGGATCCTGGTTTACAACTGGAATGATATCCGAAAAGCTTTGTATCCGTATATCTCTTCTATTTGTGTATTGTATTATTTTCCGTTGCGATGTATTTAAATGTAATTTAAATCTCCGATATTTCTGTGTAATATTTATGCATACTCTGTATATTCTTGTAATCTGATGCATTGTAGTAATATACAATGAAATGTTCTTCCATCTGCGTTCTATTTTGTCGTGTTCTCGAAACGATCAAGCGTTTCGAACGGTCTAGATCAGTTTAGCGGCTGATTCGGATCGAGCGAAATTCCTTTTCATTACACACGAGTCTCGGGTCGCACATATAGAGGACATGTGCATCTAGACAGCGATAACGATCCACGACACATACGTGGGGAAAGTCTAGGGACATATACCACTTTGGGTAGTGTGTCCTAGATTAGGGGCGTCGTTCGATAGGTAGCATAATCCCTAGTTGGACCTAGGTCACGTAAACCCTAAAATCCAAAAAACGTTCAATAGGTAGCATAAACCCCAGTAACCCTGGGTAGCGTAAACCTTGGTTGGATCTAGGAAGCGCTCGATAGAAAACCCTAGATTAGATCTAGTAATAAATAATAGAAGTATACCTGAAAGCAACCGCAATTTCAAGGATTGGGATCATGTTATACAGATTACTAGTTGGGACACTAATTAGGTGGTGCTGAGACATAGAGATTAGAATAACAAAGTAGTAGCAAAGCAGAGAAAGTATAGAAGGGCATCCAGTTTATCTCACCTTATCATATCTTGTGCTAACTTTATGATTCCCGTCATCATGGTGTTGTCTTGTATTCAGTTAATTCATGTCATGTTGCTTTTGCCTGTTCACATTCTGGAAGTTACTGAACTTACCAGACTTTATGTCTGACTCTGTTTTCTTTTGCTTTCTTGTCTTCCGTCCCCCCCCAGGTTCGCAGGGAGGTTATATTACTACTTAGCTCAGTTTTCTTTCCAAGGTAGAAGATTAGTCAAAGTTTTGCTTGGATTCTCTTTTCCATTGCTATGGCTGGCTCACGCTACATTGGGGAATATAAATGTTATTTTATGCTTCTTTATTTTGTAAGACAGATATTCTGGTATTGGAAAATAATTGTTGTACAGACTATTTGATCAATAAAGTAAAGTTCTATTTTCCGCTGTTTTAATTTTGTCTGTCATGTAATTTATCTGTATCTTTTACCTATAACTCACCACCGAAGTTAAGGCATTCCCTTTGTGAGTGATCTTAACGAATGTGGGGTGTTACACTACATATACCGCTCAGTTGTGTTACTTTTTCTTGTTCATTAGGTTACTTTGGGTTAATATCACTCAAGGCTTTACGCACACGTCATACCCATCTACCTCCCAATAGATGAACCTAATATAGTATATATGTAACTACCCCTATTATCAAGGTACTCCCCATGGTACCCTCCTCGTACGGTCTCCATCGTCACGCCACGGAAGCGTATGCAACTTCCATCCTACACCGGAACGACGTACAGATCTCTTATAAGACTATGCAACGTTCCACACAGAAAAACCATCGCCATGTTAAGCAAGCGTATTGACCGCCATAGCCACATTTCTCGGCCAATCTCGGTCTTAACACGGAGTAACGCCCTAGCATCTACGATACACCACCCGGTACGGCGTGCATGTATCTAGACCCTTACACTACGTACTATACCGTACCCCGAGTTCCGTAATAGGGCCGCAACTGAATGCACGGAACTCGGTCGAGAGCCTTTTCCAAATCTGTATAGGTCTGCTAAAGAGGCCTAAAGTACAAATATCTAAACCATGGTCTGCATTTCTACAGTGGCTATGGTCCCACCTCGATCCCTCCCTCAACTAGTGAAAGGCTACATCAAGAGCTACGTGACGTGCTCCCAACAAACAATCTACATCCAAATTGGCGCGTCCTGCAACCACAGTCTTGATAGTGAAAGATCGATGGTCTATAGGTTTAGCTTTAGTCTTTCCACATCACACTAACTGCCGATGATAGGTACCTGACGATTGTTATCTTTTATTTGGTCGTGAGTCGTGACCCAGTCTGTTTGTAGGTAAAATCGTCGAATCACCTAATGCCACCCAACAGCCTTTTTACTGCCAAACTACCGTTGTAGTCAAGGCATACCCCCTTGGTGGTTTCGCACAGACCCAACCTCAGCGAGTACATCCTGAGCGCTGCCACCGCACAAAGGACCACCATGGAGTACCCTACAACGTACCTCAAAAGTCGCGTGCTTCCTTCCAGTCCCACAGAGCCAGCAAGCAGAATATCAGCAAAATAATCAGATGGATGTGCTCCTCTCGTGTCTCCAAACAACACGATGATCTACCTAGTTGGGTCCTTCACCTTCAGACAAGCGGACTAGTCCAATCGCATCATGCTAACATGTTATTAGACCCTATGCCTAAACGTTTAATTACGCGCTTGCTCTACCTCACTCGATTACAAGTTAACTTGGGTATTTCCGATCATATTAACCTCTTATTCAAGTTACCAAGTTTCCTTCTGAGCCCCTTATGCAATAACTCGTATTTCGGTAACATGTTAAAACGACAATCAAGGCAGAATTTAATTTTAAAATTCTGAATCAAGTGGAACAGGCTATGCCATTGCGTTCGTCTCGGAAAAATACGCGAAATAGAGTCCGAGTTTTCGAGAATCGGAATCCGTATGACCAAGTTATGATCCGTCGAAGTTTTCAGGGTTTTCAAGTTTGAAAATCACCTAGGAAGTTCAAGTTTTGGGGTAGGCGGGAATTTTCCCGCCAAAGCCCATGTCGACAGGGGAGTCGACAGGGCTGTCGACACCCCTGGACCCCAAGTCGACAGGGCTGTCGACTTGGGTGTCGACTGGGTCCAAAACACAATTTCGTGTTTTGTGGCCTGGTGCACCTGGATGCAGTCTTGGTCTGGTCTGATGGGCCTGTGACGATTTCTGTGGTCTAGATTAATCCTAGATCTAATCCTATGGCCTAAAACTATCCTAATCTCTATAAAAAGACCCTAAACCTAACCTAAATCCCTAAAAATCAAACCTAGCAACTAAGTGCTGCCAAAATCAATCTTGATCATGGCCTCCATCTCCAATCCCTAGAGCCTATGCACTCAAATCGAGTTCAAATCAAAAGGTGCAAGCTTGCTACACCAAATCAAGGCCAAATCAACATTGCTATGCGAGTTCCATGACGATTCTTCATCAAAGGAGGCACCTTTCTTAGCCAAGATGATTCATGCTTCTTTCCCTAGGCCTAACTATGTAAGTTCTAGCTACTTTTAGATGGAAACGGTAGTTTTGATAATGACATGGGATAAAATGAGGCTAAACATGATTATGCGAACCTATATGAACCTTACCATGCCTCTTGTGTTCATATTTATGATCTTAGGCCATGTGAGTGACTTAATCATGCCTCTCATGCTATGCATAACCTAGTTTAACTTGCAAGTTTGGATCTTTATGCATGAAATGCTAGCATGAACCTTTAGGAACCACTTTACTTGTGAAACATTGGCTAAGACAAGATTTTGGGGCTTATGCATGTTTATGAACCCAAACCCCTTATGCTAACATGCAAGTTTGTGGCCAAATCCTTTATGAGATTATGCATGCTAGTGGCCAATCCCCTCTTTTAAGTTGTGCATGTTTATGGCCAAACCCTTTTTGATAATATGCATGTTTGTGGCCAAATTACCTTATGACACTATGCATGTTTATGGCCAATCTCTTTATGATGTTATGCATGTGTAAGCCAAGCCCTTTTTGGCATCATGCATGTTTTGAGACCAATATGTGACATAGTATCCTTACTATGTTGACTCGCTTTGCTTGCGTTGGGAAAACACGATTTTGGGTAGTTAGATAAACATGAGCATGTCGCAAAATCTTAACTTGAATATGGCATGTGTTTATACTTGAAAATATGACTTGAAAGATAACATGGAAGATGACATGTAAGTATGCATAAAAACATGAGCTTGGGAATTTACCTATTAAGTTAGGTCTACCCTTTGGGAATTTACCTATTAAGTTAGGTCTACCCAAATGCTTGAAAACTTGTAACATGTTTTGGAAACATGATGAGCTTAGATAATATATGTGTGGCCAACTCGAGGTTGGGTTGAGTTTGCAACGTAAAACTACCCGGAACCGACCGGCCTAACTAGTAGTTGCAAACAATAGGACCCAATGTGAGAAGTTGGTCATGTCGCGCTTAAGACCCGAGGTTAGACTAGGTTGTGGTGTAAATCTACCCGGACCCGCCCGGCTTAACTAGTAACCACAACAAGGTCTAATGTGAGAGGTTGAGGGTGCATTAATTAAATTAATGCCACATAATAGGGTTAAGTTAATTTGATTAATGAGGCTTAACCAAATATGATATGGACAAAGGGGTTAAGTAATTTGATTAGGCTAATGATACTTAACAAAACATGATAAGCTTGGGTAGGTTAAGTAACTTGATTTTCCTAATGACACTTGACCATTTTTATACGACTAGTGGACGGGATTAAGTTAACCAACACTTAATCAATCCAACACGATAACGTGATAAGGTTAAGTAAATTTTCTTAATGATACTTAACCGTATAATACAGTTAATGGATGGGGTTAAGTTTAGGCTTAGCTAATCTAAACATGGTAATCGGATGGGGTTAAGTTAGCCTAGACTTAATTAATCCAACTTGGTAATTTAATGGGGTTAAGTTAAACACTTAACTAATTTAACACGATGAGTTGATGAGGTTAAGTTAATCTATACTTAACCAATCTAACGTGAAAACATGATAAGGCTAAGTCACGAATCACTTGAATACGCTTGACCGATTTGACTCGGTAATTTGACAAGGTCAAGTTAATTTATATAATTAACCAATCTAAAATGATAATTAGACGAGGTTAAGTTATGGACTGCTTAATGTACTTAGCCAACTTGACACATGGTTTGTAGGGTTAAGTCTTGGACTTGGATACTTAGCCAATTTTGACATGGTTTGTAGACGGGCTAAGTTATGAACTTAAGTGACACTTAACCCATTAGATAAACCCTAATTCGGAGGATTAGGTAAATAACCATAGTTAACAAGGATTATGGAAATAAGGCTAAGTGGTAAACCTTAGTTAAGGGAAACTAAGTAATAATTCTTAGTCAAGGAAATTTGGACCATTTCTTAGATAGATTAGTAACCCGATACGTTAGGTCAACGTTTAAGTATGCGTGTAGGAGCAGGCTATCTGATTTAGATAAAGGCTCCAACGAACTGGGTAACGAAGCAGCGGCTTCGGGGAACGTAAGGATATTCTTGGGATCCCTCTGTGAGCTGCCAGGTCATTATACTAGGCTCACGAGAGGTTGAGGTCTGCGGTAGAAGAACCAAGAATATGCCTTGGTTGCTATGCGAGCGACCTAAAGACTGGGGTGGATAGCAGTGAGTCGACGAATACATAAGGTGCCCGAGATAGCAAGTTCGTCGATCATCTACCATCTTGAGTCAAGCGTGTACGTATGGAAAGGCAGGGAACACCCAACAGACCATAATTGCTATCTAATTATGGGTGAGGTAGGCCGTAGGATGTGGGCTGGCCGGAGTGTAGTTCTCATGCAAGATTTTCTCTTGTGTTGCCTTTCACTAGTTGAGGGAGGGGTCTCGTGGGACCATAGCCACGTGTAGAAAAGCAGACCTTAGTATCTGCATCGGCAGATAAATCTAAAGCTCCCGACCGAGTCCTGTATTTCTTGTTTTGCCCTGTGACAGGACTCGGATGGCACGATGTGATACACGTGCATACAGTTATAGAAAAACGATTCACGATGAATGCGTGGGAAAAAGGGCGTGGTTGAGGGTTAGCGTAATCCCTAGTAGCCTAGGTGGTTTAACCCAAACCGAAATACGAAAGCGTGCAATAGGTAAGCGAAATCCCTAGTGGTGCTAGGTGGCGTAAGTCCTAGTAGTTCAAACGATGATTTACATGGAAGAGCCTAGCTAGAACAAGGGTGACAGTCCAAACGGTTTCTAGGATAATACGACATGAGGAAGCCCGTACGAGGTACGGCAAAGGACTGAACTTATATACATGGAAAGAAACATATGATTTGAGTAACCTATATATGCGATATTAGGTTGACATGGACCATTACACGACTTTGAGCACGGGACATTCATGGTTAACACATGACGCGGGTAGGGATACTAGTACGAGAGGTGCAGAGCAAATATACATATTAGAACTAGGAAGAATATACATAATAGATACCGTGGGATGTTAGACGGGGTAGATACCTTGGGATAATGTACTCGATAGAAATCTGACGATGTGATACCTTGACTTATCATAACACCGTAGTTTATCATGATACCTTAGTTTACCTTGCCGCAGTAGTTCAACCGGCTACCCTGGTTTATCTATCTTGTAGTTATCCTTATGTTTACTTTCAGTTTATGCATGTCATGTTACCTTTACCTGTTTTTATACTGGAAGTAGATAGGACTTACTCAGTCTTTTTGACTGACCCGTTTTGTTTTGCCTCTTTTCTTCCGTTTCCCCCCCCAGGTTTCAGGGAGGAAACAATGCTGTTTAGTTCGGACTTCTTCTGCTTGAAGGTCATCATGGATGGCTTGGACTTCTCTTGGCTATGGCTACTTTATTGTTTTTACTTGGGGAATAATTTATATAAAAAGTCTTTATGCTTCTTTACTATTGCAAGACAGGTTTTGTTGTACTCTGATGTAAAAGGCTTTAGACCTTATTTATTCATGTTATGAAAGTTTGATTTTACTTCCGCTATTTTATATGTTCTGTCTTGTGATATTTCTGTGCATGTTTACCAATAATGCCCCTCTAAAGCTAGTGCATTCCTTTGCGAGTGACCCTAGCGGAGGCGGGGTGTTACATTTGGTATCAGAGCAGAAGGTTACTAGACTGGGCAAAGTTTTTAAAGACCTTCTGAAAATTATTTGAAAAACCGTTTACAAAGAAGCATTTTTCAAGAAAATTTTCTTTACTAAAAGAAAAAGGCTATTCCCCAAAGGCCATTAGCATTATCCTTGTTTCCTTGATTGAATCTCTTTTCCTTTCTTTCCTCCATCTGTAGTCACAGTGGTTTTGACTGCGACTAGTCTTTCTAGCTGCGTAAGTGTTTCCCGTACGATGGAGGTGGTTCTCGAGAGACCGTTGCAGAGTTATGCATGAAAGGATAGTAAGAACAAGGATAAAGGATACGAGCTCAGGGATAAGCAACATATTGGTATGGCTGAGTCCTAAAAGGAGGGAGAAAGATGAACAAGGAAACCCATGACGAGAGAGTACCTTTGGCATGGTGAAACGGGACGGATAGTTAAGTATCATAGAACAGGGACAAGATCATTCGGAGGGCAATAGTATGCTCTCATTTCTAGGGTACCTCAGAAGGAGGGTAACGATCTTGTTAAAGGTTTAGCTTTTCTTCTCTATCATCCTGTCGGGACTTTGTTTTGATCACCGCATCTTTTAAGTCCGCTTCGATAGTTGAGTCTCTGCACCTTAGTACTAGCGTAGTAGAGGATCCCGTTTTTGTCTCAAGTCCTATTGGAAGATTGGTCCATTTACTCATGGCTTGTTTGGATTTGAGAATGTCTATATCAAGTGTTGAGCTTGGAAATAATGCTTATGTTTATAAGTTGTGGATGGATTCTAGGGATGAAGTGGTTATCCAGTAAGGGGTGCCACTCTCGGTTTTAGAAGAAGGGTAGTTAGACTCTTGGCTTGCTTTGGTAATACCCTTGAAGTATTGCGTAACCTTTTGGGTTCTGTCATGATTAGTTACTTAGAATCCCTAGATGCCTTTGTTGGAAATTAGAAACCCGATCGAATGGTGTTCGCTAATAAGACGGATGGTTTACTTCGATTATGTATGGGTTATGGGAATTACCCTAGTAAGTGCGCACGGTAACTTGTTTACTTTCAAGAGAAAGTTTTTCTACGTGGAATACCTTATGGTACAAGGTCCAGGATTCACTAGTGAATTTTGAGGGCTCGCATGGAATAATGTGTACGCAGTCCTGTTTGCGCCAAGTATTCTAGAAGGAGAATAAGTGCAAGTGGAATGAGAGGCGACGAGGAAATGAGTTCCAACTCATGATATGGAAACAGGAAATAAGAAGCTGCGAAATCGTGAAGAAAAAGGGGCGGTCAAGGCACGATGGAACTAAGCTCAAGGTAATGCGACTCAGGAGACTTAAGACTAAATACGTGCATGATATCTCTTTTGGGAATATATCCTCGATCCCTGTTTTTCTGTTGAGCTTGCTTGTAGGTTATCTTTTATGGATATCCTCCCGGTCCTGTCTCTGTTACAAACCCCGTACGGAGTTTGTTTTGTTCATCTTCTCGACCCTGTTTCAGGGAATCTTAGGTAGAACCCTATGGATGTAAACATGTATTTGAAACATGTTATGGTTGATATGGTTGCAAATGGTTGCAAGTGGTTGCTCGTGGATGCGCGAATTTGCATTAGATATTAGCTCGACTCGGTCACATTTCATATTGCATATGCACGAGTATTTATACTTGTTTATGGATGAAATTGAAGGTGTTATCATGCGGATGTTGCATATGGTTGAATGTTTGTGCACGCATATAGTGTATATGACTAGGACTATTTGCATACATGATGGATTCATAGCACTAAGCATATTTTTGCATTCAAAAGATTTTTCAGGCCTGATCATTAGCATTAGCTAAGGAACATATACACACACTCTTTGCATATATTCATACAGCATTAGAAATCATCTAAGGACGATGGTTAAATGTGGATGATGTTTTGAGTAGATGGATGATGGATGGTAGGATATGTTCTTCCTAACTTGGAGATTTCGGGGACGAAATCCTAAAAGGTGGGGAGAATGTAACAACTCGTATTTCGGTAACATGTTAAAACGACAATCAAGGCAGAATTTAATTTTAAAATTCTGAATCAAGTGGAACAGGCTATGCCATTGCGTTCGTCTCGGAAAAATACGCGAAATAGAGTCCGAGTTTTCGAGAATCGGAATCCGTATGACCAAGTTATGATCCGTCGAAGTTTTCAGGGTTTTCAAGTTTGAAAATCACCTAGGAAGTTCAAGTTTTGGGGTAGGCGGGAATTTTCCCGCCAAAGCCCATGTCGACAGGGGAGTCGACAGGGCTGTCGACACCCCTGGACCCCAAGTCGACAGGGCTGTCGACTTGGGTGTCGACTGGGTCCAAAACACAATTTCGTGTTTTGTGGCCTGGTGCACCTGGATGCAGTCTTGGTCTGGTCTGATGGGCCTGTGACGATTTCTGTGGTCTAGATTAATCCTAGATCTAATCCTATGGCCTAAAACTATCCTAATCTCTATAAAAAGACCCTAAACCTAACCTAAATCCCTAAAAATCAAACCTAGCAACTAAGTGCTGCCAAAATCAATCTTGATCATGGCCTCCATCTCCAATCCCTAGAGCCTATGCACTCAAATCGAGTTCAAATCAAAAGGTGCAAGCTTGCTACACCAAATCAAGGCCAAATCAACATTGCTATGCGAGTTCCATGACGATTCTTCATCAAAGGAGGCACCTTTCTTAGCCAAGATGATTCATGCTTCTTTCCCTAGGCCTAACTATGTAAGTTCTAGCTACTTTTAGATGGAAACGGTAGTTTTGATAATGACATGGGATAAAATGAGGCTAAACATGATTATGCGAACCTATATGAACCTTACCATGCCTCTTGTGTTCATATTTATGATCTTAGGCCATGTGAGTGACTTAATCATGCCTCTTATGCTATGCATAACCTAGTTTAACTTGCAAGTTTGGATCTTTATGCATGAAATGCTAGCATGAACCTTTAGGAACCACTTTACTTGTGAAACATTGGCTAAGACAAGATTTTGGGGCTTATGCATGTTTATGAACCCAAACCCCTTATGCTAACATGCAAGTTTGTGGCCAAATCCTTTATGAGATTATGCATGCTAGTGGCCAATCCCCTCTTTTAAGTTGTGCATGTTTATGGCCAAACCCTTTTTGATAATATGCATGTTTGTGGCCAAATTACCTTATGACACTATGCATGTTTATGGCCAATCTCTTTATGATGTTATGCATGTGGAAGCCAAGCCCTTTTTGGCATCATGCATGTTTTGAGACCAATATGTGACATAGTATCCTTACTATGTTGACTCGCTTTGCTTGCGTTGGGAAAACACGATTTTGGGTAGTTAGATAAACATGAGCATGTCGCAAAATCTTAACTTGAATATGGCATGTGTTTATACTTGAAAATATGACTTGAAAGATAACATGGAAGATGACATGTAAGTATGCATAAAAACATGAGCTTGGGAATTTACCTATTAAGTTAGGTCTACCCTTTGGGAATTTACCTATTAAGTTAGGTCTACCCAAATGCTTGAAAACTTGTAACATGTTTTGGAAACATGATGAGCTTAGATAATATAAGTGTGGCCAACTCGAGGTTGGGTTGAGTTTGCAACGTAAAACTACCCGGAACCGACCGGCCTAACTAGTAGTTGCAAACAATAGGACCCAATGTGAGAAGTTGGTCATGTCGCGCTTAAGACCCGAGGTTAGACTAGGTTGTGGTGTAAATCTACCCGGACCCGCCCGGCTTAACTAGTAACCACAACAAGGTCTAATGTGAGAGGTTGAGGGTGCATTAATTAAATTAATGCCACATAATAGGGTTAAGTTAATTTGATTAATGAGGCTTAACCAAATATGATATGGACAAAGGGGTTAAGTAATTTGATTAGGCTAATGATACTTAACAAAACATGATAAGCTTGGGTAGGTTAAGTAACTTGATTTGCCTAATGACACTTGACCATTTTTATACGACTAGTGGACGGGATTAAGTTAACCAACACTTAATCAATCCAACACGATAACGTGATAAGGTTAAGTAAATTTTCTTAATGACACTTAACCGTATAATACAGTTAATGGATGGGGTTAAGTTTAGGCTTAGCTAATCTAAACATGGTAATCGGATGGGGTTAAGTTAGCCTAGACTTAATTAATCCAACTTGGTAATTTAATGGGGTTAAGTTAAACACTTAACTAATTTAACACGATGAGTTGATGAGGTTAAGTTAATCTATACTTAACCAATCTAACGTGAAAACATGATAAGGCTAAGTCACGAATCACTTGAATACGCTTGACCGATTTGACTCGGTAATTTGACAAGGTCAAGTTAATTTATATAATTAACCAATCTAAAATGATAATTAGACGAGGTTAAGTTATGGACTGCTTAATGTACTTAGCCAACTTGACACATGGTTTGTAGGGTTAAGTCTTGGACTTGGATACTTAGCCAATTTTGACATGGTTTGTAGACGGGCTAAGTTATGAACTTAAGTGACACTTAACCCATTAGATAAACCCTAATTCGGAGGATTAGGTAAATAACCATAGTTAACAAGGATTATGGAAATAAGGCTAAGTGGTAAACCTTAGTTAAGGGAAACTAAGTAATAATTCTTAGTCAAGGAAATTTGGACCATTTCTTAGATAGATTAGTAACCCGATACGTTAGGTCAACGTTTAAGTATGCGTGTAGGAGCAGGCTATCTGATTTAGATAAAGGCTCCAACGAACTGGGTAACGAAGCAGCGGCTTCGGGGAACGTGAGGATATTCTTGGGATCCCTCTGTGAGCTGCCAGGTCATTATACTAGGCTCACGAGAGGTTGAGGTCTGCGGTAGAAGAACCAAGAATATGCCTTGGTTGCTATGCGAGCGACCTAAAGACTGGGGTGGATAGCAGTGAGTCGACGAATACATAAGGTGCCCGAGATAGCAAGTTCGTCGATCATCTACCATCTTGAGTCAAGCGTGTACGTACGGAAAGGCAGGGAACACCCAACAGACCATAATTGCTATCTAATTATGGGTGAGGTAGGCCGTAGGATGTGGGCTGGCCGGAGTGTAGTTCTCATGCAATATTTTCTCTTGTGTTGCCTTTCACTAGTTGAGGGAGGGGTCTCGTGGGACCATAGCCACGTGTAGAAAAGCAGACCTTAGTATCTGCATCGGCAGATAAATCTAAAGCTCCCGACCGAGTCCTGTATTTCTTGTTTTGCCTTGTGACAGGACTCGGATGGCACGATGTGATACACGCGCATACAGTTATAGAAAAACGATTCACGATGAATGCGTGGGAAAAAGGGCGTGGTTGAGGGTTAGCGTAATCCCTAGTGGCCTAGGTGGTTTAACCCAAACCGAAATACGAAAGCGTGCAATAGGTAAGCGAAATCCCTAGTGGTGCTAGGTGGCGTAAGTCCTAGTAGTTCAAACGATGATTTACATGGAAGAGCCTAGCTAGAACAAGGGTGACAGTCCAAACGGTTTCTAGGATAATACGACATGAGGAAGCCCGTACGAGGTACGGCAAAGGACTGAACTTATATACATGGAAAGAAACATATGATTTGAGTAACCTATATATGCGATATTAGGTTGACATGGACCATTACACGACTTTGAGCACGGGACATTCATGGTTAACACATGACGCGGGTAGGGATACTAGTACGAGAGGTGCAGAGCAAATATACATATTAGAACTAGGAAGAATATACATAATAGATACCGTGGGATGTTAGACGAGGTAGATACCTTGGGATAATGTACTCGATAGAAATCTGACGATGTGATACCTTGACTTATCATAACACCGTAGTTTATCATGATACATTAGTTTACCTTGCCGCAGTAGTTCAACCGGCTACCCTGGTTTATCTATCTTGTAGTTATCCTTATGTTTACTTTCAGTTTATGCATGTCATGTTACCTTTACCTGTTTTTATACTGGAAGTAGATAGGACTTACTCAGTCTTTTTGACTGACCCGTTTTGTTTCGCCTCTTTTCTTCCGTTTCCCCCCCCAGGTTTCAGGGAGGAAACAATGCTGTTTAGTTCGGACTTCTTCTGCTTGAAGGTCATCATGGATGGCTTGGACTTCTCTTGGCTATGGCTACTTTACTGTTTTTACTTGGGGAATAATTTATATAAAAAGTCTTTATGCTTCTTTACTATTGCAAGACAGGTTTTGTTGTACTCTGATGTAAAAGGCTTTAGACCGTATTTATTCATGTTATGAAAGTTTGATTTTACTTCCGCTATTTTATATGTTCTGTCTTGTGATATTTCTGTGCATGTTTACCAATAATGCCCCTCTAAATCTAGTGCATTCCTTTGCGAGTGACCCTAGCGGAGGCGGGGTGTTACACCTTATATCACTAAGGAATGGACCCCTCTCGCTTATTAATTTCAATTATATAACTTAACCCATTTAAGTTCATTAATTAGCTCATAACATGTTATTTTCTAGATTGTAATTCAAGGTCTGTAATCTACAATCTTCTTACATCATTATCCTATCATTCATTGTCCAATTTTAGGTTTACTGGTTACAATAACATGTTCTACTTAATGTATAATTAAGTATATGTTATCTCAATCAACAGGCTTCATGTTAACATGTTACTTAATATATATCATTAAGTACAACTCATTTCATTTCACTATTATCTCAAGCTACCAGATTCGTTAGCACATAATTGGCTACTTACTTCTTTCAGTTCCATGCCGCCTAAGCGGGCTTCCGCTTATTATTAATATCTTTTGTTAGACTTCATAATTCTCTTTCATAAATCTACCTATAATAAGCCTACTTTGTTCTCTTTTATTAACCATGACTTGGTTTAATACAACCTCTTGTTGTTATTTACTTATTACTTAGTTCTTTTAACTAAGGCTTATCATTTCCATTTATTATAACTTATGTTATAACTTCCACTTGTCCCTAGGACAAGCATACCTATTATCTTCCATTCTTTCATTCATACTTAATCATAATAGGTTACTATCATTCCCCGTTCATTCCAATTCTTATACTGTCATTCCAACTAGTATTGTTTACTTATTAACTTAGTTTTCTTAACTAAGGTTTATTAATAAGTTTCCCCTTTTTATTAATTATAACACGTGTTATAATTCCACTTGTCCCTAGGACAAGCCTACCTATTATATAACATTATCATTAATGTAATTAATTGTAATAGGTTATATTCACCGTTCATCACATTTTCTTCGTTTCTTTACATTAACCAACTTTTATTGTTGTGACATTTATCTCTTTACTAGTCTTGTGAATTTTTACACACTCCATTTATGTTTATATATTCGTATATATGTTTGGGCACCAGACCCCTCAAATTAAGTTGACTACTTGTGGATGCTGGATTTGTCGGGCAGTTCCGGGTAGGCTTCTACCACAAGTTGAACTTAACCTCGTGTCTCAGTGCAGTTACAATTTCCTAATTACTGTAATCCAAACAATTTAGACATAACTATCCTTTCTCATTATTCAAATTAATTGTAATTCTATTTACAACCTTTTGACATAACAATATTCTTAAGTAATTATTCATGTTTGTCGTGAATTCCATAATTACAAGATTTACAGTAAATTCCAATTCAAGAAGATGATTAATGGAAGCCGGTCTTATACAACAGAAGTGTTCTCAACATATTTAATCTCAAGTACCACAATTATTTGCAATTTCACCGTAACTTGACTTACAATATCCAATTAACAGGTTATTATAACAAATCTATATATACAACAGTGATCCTTTCCACATATTCTAAAAGGTTTAATAGTCAATTCCCGCAATTATCAACTGTTCAACAGATTAAATATAACGAGGAATACAAACGATAAATATACCATTATTTAATGGTATAATTTAGGTCCACTCACCTAACAACTTTCCAGTCCATGAATCTGATCTATATTTGATGTTCCATGGCATTCCTAACTGAATTCATTATCCAAAAAAACCACAGATTTACAAATCTGATAATAAAATAAGAGGAAAAGAGAAAGAAACTGTATAAACTAGATTCAAGGACTAACTTCATGCTGATCAAAATTCTGAACACCTATTTGTAGATTTCTACTCTTTAATCTTCAAATATTGAATCAGAATTTCCAAAATCTAATATTCTAATTTTTGAAAAGATATGGAGGAAGAAGAGAATGGCAGAGCCTAGGCAGCACCTCAGAAAATATGAGATTTAGACTAGTCACTGCTAGTCTATTTATAGGTGTACAAGAAAGTCAAAACCATCGGATTTAATCCCTTGAAATCTGAACCACACACATCAGAAAAATCACATCACAAAAACAGGTCTGGACACTCCCTACGTTGACCCATAGGTCGACCCAGGTAGAACTTGGGTTGGCCCATCTAGGTCCAGGAGCGACACTGTTGATTCCGATCTTAACGTTTTTTAATTAAAAGTTGATTACTTTCTAAATATTCTTCTCTTTATTTATTTTATTACTTTTATAGACCATAATCAAGTTTGAATTCAACTTATATATGTGCATACAATCTTCTTATTGATTCATTTCTGTTTTTAATAAACATATATTATATAAATACGCACAAGTACTGATTTAATTAATTCTTAATAATTGCTGGGTGTTACAAACAATATCAATGGTTGTTATTTACACTAGAATGGCTAAAATGCTTCTAATGTGTTAAAGAAAAATATTTATTCCACCATAGAAATTTTAATCTTTTATGTGCAACACATATATTTTTATGTTGGTAATATGACAATTTAATTCAGTATGATCAACATAAAATTTTAGGAATTGGCCACTGGTTCTTTTTCTTTATTTCCAACATGTGCTATCATGGTTAATTCAAAATATTTCCAAATATCACTATTTTATCAAAAAATATTTGACCACAATTTAGCTAATTTGATTTTAAATTGAAAGAATGGTTTTCGGTTATAACTTAAAAATCAATAATCAAATTTGGGTTCAACTGTCTTGGTTTTATTCATCTAATCTTTTTAGATGATATTAGTTGTTATATTTCAATTACAGAAATGTCAAAAATAAAGACAAAATTACTTGTTCAAACCCAAATTCTGGTATATAAAAATTAGCAGGTGGAACAATATTAGTGTTAATATCCCGTGTACACATTTAATTTATAGTGGAAGATCAATGCCACATGCATTCAATAATGATAACAAGGGAGACTAACTAATTCATTTTTTGGTATGTGGGAAGCATGAACTCTAAAATTTTAGCCCTATAATTGGATCCTTTTCCAATATGTGAAAAAAGGATGAAAACTTGACTTTTTGGAACGATAGGAAGCACTGTAAAATACCGCATTGCGATGAATAAGAATATAAGCAACCATATTTTCCGCTTTAGTAAAATTTTTAAATGGTAATAAAAAAGAATCTCATTAAATAATATATGGCACAATATATGAAATGACAAATCATTGAAAACAATTGGGTTTAAGAAGCTATGTTTTGTAACATGTTCAAATAAAATTGAAGGCCATTATTTGCATGACTTATACCTGGAGATGATGCTTATTTTGCAGTTAGCGGCTAGGATATTACTACATAGGTCTACATTTACGGCTTTGAATTCTTAGACGGTGCATTTTAATTACACATTCCAAGCTCTTAACTAATGCTAGCTGCAGCCTAAGGAGATATTGTTTGGTTTATATCTCTATTGGTTTAAGTTTTTGAATCATTTTCTATTTCATTTTGTTGAATCATTTTCTATTTCATTTTGTGCAATGTTTTAGATTCCATATTTTTGAATCATTGTCAATCTTAATTACATGTTTCCAGCTCTAAACTCTATAAGTAAATGTCCCATGTTCTATAAAGATATTGGTTTGTTTTGATTAACACTTTATTGGTTACCAAAAGCAATTCTGAATTTGTTTTATGATCAAGTTTGAAGACTAGAATTTTCTCATTGACATCTATGTTTTTTTCATTATTTGGATTCTTTATTATTTTTGCACATTCAGAGCTCCTTTACATTGACCCTTTTTTATTTGCAATTTCACCACTTTTTCTGTTGAACTTTCCAAATTATGTTGTCGTTATTTGTAGTTATCGGGTCTAGAGTTTGTTCAATATCATTATTCATATAGCTTCCCCATTGCGGGTCCTACTATATTATCTTTGGCACTCCATACTTCCTTACATAGTTACGTTTAAATATTCACTTTCATGCCCAATGCATAGACTATTTCGGCAGTATATATGCCGGGATAAGTTCATACTCTTCTTTTTGTTAAATTGTGGAATATGATCTTTTTATATGACATTTAACTTGCACCTCAGCCAACTTTAACTTTTACTAATACTCATATGGCAGTGAAGTGGAGTACCGACTGATCGATATCCATGCTGAATTTATATGTTTTGTGGGTACATATATGCCAACTGAAAATTGCACGTGAGCATCCTCGCTAATTTTATTCTTCTTTCGTCATGTATTTAGCTATTCGAACCATTTGGCCCTATCGATCTTATACAGTTACCACTGGATTTGGAAACAGGGCAGTGCAAGGGTTACTGTTTTGTTCAAGTAAGTAATTTAAAGTACCAAATAGTTTACTATAACATAATTTGTGCATATTCTAGTTGATTCACATGCTGATATTCTGGTTTTCACAGTTTGGTTAAGTAGAACAGGCCAAGGCGGCTTAGAGTTTGAATGGCAAGCTAGAGATAGCTGGAAGAGCCATCAAGGTTACCACTTTACTCTATTTCCAGTTTTGTTTTCGCAAAACCGCATTTATATATGATCACAAATCTTACCTAAAATGACATTTTTTTGTAGGTCTCAGAAGTCATAGATCACGTAACTGTCCTTGAACCTAGGGCAAATGTCGCTGATCTTGATGATGACTGGTGGTCTGGTGAGTATTCAGCTGTCTTTTATAATTTTACTACTTATAGTTATCACCTAACATGGTAATCACCTAGCGCAGTTATCAGTGCGATGAATAATATACGTAGCACCATGTGATGTAATCTAAACAGGGTTTGCATTCAGTATATGCATACTATGTTTTTTATGTGCACATGTTACATTTTGAACGACAATATATTTATTTGTTGCAGTCCTTGAACTCTCAATCGAGAGCCATGCTTATGCAAAAACTGGATCGCACAGGAACTGCTTCGAAGTTTGTTTAAGGGTCCTTTATTATCTTTTCATATTTGTTGTTTTACTGTGGTATAAATATCAATGCACGATTTTTTTTGTATAGTATTGCTGAGTCACCGGGTGTACCAGTGTTACCCAGCCAACTTAGTAGCCCTTACCTTTGCCTATAAATGGGCAGCCTATGATGCTACCTGTTGTGCCAACATTGTTGAATCCAACCCTTACTACTGTGTAGGCAGCTATGACTATTGGAGAGCCTAGCGAATGCCTTCTATTAAAGAATATGTTTGACACTAAAATAGAGGTATGTGTTTTCTTTTAAGTGAACTTGCCATTATTACTTGTTTCGAACAGAAATTTAGGAATATAAAAGAAGCAGTAAATATCATAACATCTCATTTGTTGCGATTTACACGGCATGCGGTAATAATATAATTGTTTTCATAAAAACATCGATGGAAGATCATGTTTTCATAATATAATTGGGATGACCACATCCTTCTTTTTTAATGTGATTTTCTGTTGGTTGTGGATTTGGTCCGCAATGTTCGTGGATTTGGTTTGTTTCACTTGAATACAAAATAGTTCATTCAATGGAAGTAGAAAAGGCTATTTTTACTATTTTTACTTGAATGTTTTCTTGGGTGCAGTATTATCTTTGTGCCTCCATGGCTAATGGATTTTAGACTTAGTTACAGCATTTACTTGGGAAATACTGATATACATAATGGTGGCTCATTTCATCAATTATTATTGTAATGGGTCGAATATAACCTAGTTTCAATACTGCACGTGACAACTAGATAATTGTTTGGCATTTGATATCATACTGTCTAGACAATATGCATTGAGTAGTAAATTAGTTAATAAACTAATTGCACTAAAAATTATGAAATCATTTTTTACTAGAGGCCTTTCTATTTGTAAAGTTTTCTCTTAGCTAATTGTTAAGACTTTTAGTATTATAGGTTTTAGGTACCCCCAACTAGTGAAGAGATTAAATGCATGAATCCTAGTTACAAGAATTTGGATTTTCACAGATTAGGATTCATCTATGGCACAAGGTAAAAATAAATGAGAGCATGATATTAGCTTTTTTCTTACATAATTTTAGAGCTAGGAATAATGGTACTTGAAGAAGCTGCAAGAAGCAACCTGAAACCAGTGACTTTGGAGCTAGGAGAAAAATATCCGGTCATAGTTTCCGATGATGTCAATGTTAATGTAGTCGTAGAACTTGCTCATTTTGTACTCTTCTTTAATCAAGTCTGGCATAAACAAGACTTTATGTATTTTAATATTATTTTGTTCGTACTAGTTGTGTAGACTTATTTCAAATGGTTTGGGAATATGCATTCGCCTATTTTGGTACTATTATTGAATTGATTATGGATATTATACCTGATTATGCGATGTTTTTTTAATTATTTAAATATTTTGACATTGATGTTGGTTTGAAAATGATAATTATGTGATTGATTATTTATTTCAATATTTCTATTATCTATAAGCTGAAATAAAATGCAACAAAAAATATATTAATTGGCTTTGGTAGGGTTTTCAAAACGCTACAAAAATATTATAGTAGCATAAAAAAATGCTACAGAAAATAAAAAAGAATGGTGCTAGTACCACTTTGGTTGCATTTGTTAGACGCTGCCAAAAAAAATCTTTGGTGGTGTTTTTGAAACGCTACAATATGATCATTTTTGGTTGCGTTTACTATAATGCAACTAAAAGTTTCGGACTTTTAGTTGCATGTCGTGTCGCAACGTTTATCGGAACGCTACAACAAGCTTTGGTAGCATTTTTACAATGCTACGAAAGGCCTATATTGGTGTAGTGAATGTTAGTATGATTTTTACATGATGACAACCTATCTAATAGCATTTTAGATAAAGCAGATCAATGTGCCAAAGAAAAGCTCAAATCATAACCATAAATAATGGGCATTATAGCACGGTATGTTTTCAAAAATCGTTATTGCCAAAGAATCTTCACAACCCTAGTCTTAAAGTTTTAATCTTATCATGCTTATCCTTATGACAACCGCTTATTGTTTCACTTTAGATTGAACTCTATTGTTTTGAAACAAATTTTATTTTACTTTAGGCATTTGATAATAGAGCACTTGAATACATATAACACTACTACAAATCATATCTGTTGTTTCGCCCCATTTGCACTGTTGTGTCAACAACTGAAGTAAATACTATTTTTTGCTCTAGTTCTAGGATAACAATCGGTACAATTGGTGTAGTAAAAGCAATAGGATAGGTTTAGAAAAAAGTTGTTTCGGTTTTTAATTGAAAATCAGTGGAAATAAGGAATAACAAATACCTTTATTTGCACCGGTTATATGTGAAACCGATGCAAATATTATGTTTGCATCAGCTCCCCACTTGGTTTCACCAACCAGTACGGAGATCGGTTAAACCACAAAAACTTTTGGTCTACTTTCCACTTTCTGCTGCTTCCTTCCTCCTAAAAGTTTCGACGTTCTTTGAAAAAAACCCGAAAATCATTCAGTCGTCTCTGTAATGGCCCACAAATCCGTACTATCCGAGTTGACTAAAACAACACACGTCCAACCCAAATTGCACAGAAATATGAGTCATTAGGGTTAAAGAAATAGAAATTGATAGAAGATAGAACAAAAGAGAACATCAGAATCTCACAGCAGAACGAACAAAATATAACATCATATATCATAACTTTGAAATACAAATCTGTATTGTATATACATACCATATCAGAGTACAACACATATACATCTCAACGGAAATAACTCTAAATAACTAACGGTGAAGCCTCCTGCTTCAAGCTCCTCCAAGTGTATTTGTAAAAGCTTGAAACAATTGATTGCCCGTACAAGTTTGGGCGCCTAAGAGTTTAGGGTAAAACAAACAAAATAAACTCTGGGTCAGTCATGGGACTGGTGTGAGTAAACTCCAACCCTTTTGTTTTACTTTGAAAAACCTTTTGAAAGAAAGGGTAATCGTAAGACCGATCCACACATAAATAAGAATGGTTTTTACCTTACGATAACCAAATCATTTTTGATTTCAAAATCCAGTGATAGTATAATAATGTCTAGTCAAATAAATAACCACCTAGCAGAACACTTGCATCTCATGCTTCATATACATAATATAAAATCAAAAACCGCAGGCACGTATTGGAGATTGGATTCCGACCATGATAAGGTATGGAACCATCTTCCGATTAGTGCACTCTAGAGGGGATACACTAGGGTTCAACAAGAACATTTTGCGACCCGGCCACACATGACCGGTCACTCATTTAGCTTGAGTGGACCAAATGTATTATCACCATGGTTGTCGGTCGTGCAGCTGTGATCCATAAGATACATAAACGATAGAAGAACAAATAATTTTTTTCTAGATGGTGATAATACACCCTGCTTGGGTGCGACCCAACTAGCCATGCTGCCTGCCCAATTTTTGTCATTTCCCAGTTGATGAGGCTTGAGGCTACGTTTACCTTTTTAGAACATCTGGCCACCATTGAATGCCACATCGTTAAACCCATCAAATAATCTAATTCACAACGCCTATGCCTATACAAAGCGGTTTTTGGATAATAAATTCAATTGGTCTCTTCGTATTGACGACGATGGTCAAAACTTCGATGGTCGATTATTTAACTATCGAAGAAAACAAAACATCCATCCAAATTTCCAACTTGAAATATTATTGACAAAGCATCAACAATCACTGGCTCTTTCTAATATTCATTTATAAAACCATTTCCCAGATTCCTTCCAATATCTTTACTCCAATATTTTCAAAATGCTTTAATCTCTTACGATATTTGGAAAATGTTCCATATCCCATCTTCTTTTATTTTCTATACTTAGAAAAATATCTTCTACTTATGATTGGAGTTCATTTCCAATTACTTCTCCCTTTCATGACCGTTCATTTTTATATTTAGGAAATATTTGTTATTATATTCCCAAAATTCCACTTACTCGGGTTAAAACGAATGTTGTGTAAAACACCATTACAACAACCCAAAATACTGCATTCAACTAAATCTTATTTAAACATTGATCTTCGAGACCGAATTTTTCTATTTATCGGTTAATAATGAAATCAATCAAGTTGGGATATAACTACCTATCAGACCTAGACTGAATAACATTCTTAACTTCAAAACAGACAAGGCTACTTATCTCGAATCACCAACATCATATAAAACCAATTATCCATTTTAAATGTGTATACGTTTCTCTTTCTATTCTTACTAGATTTAAATTTATAGATTTCCTTTTGTTTATAGTATTCAATTTTAAGTTCGTTTCCTTATTGAATTATATATATATATATGTGTCTGTGTGTGTATATATATATGCCATCGTCTACTATGTACGTCTCAATCGGTATAACTACAAATCGCCTCTTTAGTCCCTTTTCAATCAAAAAGTAAATAAAAAAGCCCAGCGACTTGCCTATTAGGCTCATAAAATCTCACATGGAATTTAAACATGTACCTTTTTATTGGGGATTCATTTTATATTCTTCATTCCATACCTATTAACATATATACGTCCATTTCCCATTCATTTCAATCAATCCAATCATTTTTTAACAAAAGTCGCTAATCACTTCTTTAATTATATCTTTTGCCTAATGCACTTTTGATTTGAACATATCATATTTGAATATATTTTAATTCACTTATATACAAGTCGAATTCCATCTCTAACTTGAATTTCATATTCGATTTCAATTTTAAATCCACAATTTCAACTGACTTAAGTTCAATCCCAAAACTCCTTTAACTAATTAGTTCCAATTAATTAACTTCATTTAATAATCAAAATATGATTTTGTTCCAAAAATCACTTCAAATATTCCACTTGTGTTCAAAATTATTTTATAACTCAAAACTGGATTTTTTTAATGGAAATTCAGACACGAACTAGATCAGAAGCATTTTCAACAAATCCATAAGATGTGATCCTATTTTTTCATCGGATCCGGGTCCGGGTGAAGACCAAAGATCTTCAGTGACCGGTCTAGCAGAATAACTCAAAAGATAAAGAAGTATCGTTAATTTCTTCATGCTCGTACCAAGTTTGAAGTACCATTTGTACAAACAGGAATCTCCTTCCATGCACGATTTTATTCATTTAATATATTTTAATTTATTAAATAAATCGTTATGGTTTATAAACGATTTTACAGTGACTTTTCTAAAATTTGTTTTTGACATGTCAAAATCTATAAGGCGAAATCCAGGTTTTTCGCTCCCATTAGAAAACTATCATTTAATAGGTCTGAACGTTTATTGTTTCATCGAATTCCGACTTATATTGAGTTCTATATACTCGACTGAAGTTCGAATCGTCAAATTACAAACTACCGCGCCGCTACGAGTTCGTTTTAATTAAATATAAACGTTTAAACTTCATTTATTAAATCAATTCCACTTTTATTTTAATATAAATTAAGCTAGTTTTCCAAATCTAACTTGAAAACTCCGATTATCCAAAGTCGAATACTATTTCATTAATTCAAATACTAATTTGTAAATTTATTTACAACTCGGTTCTTATATTTAGGTCCAATCCCTTTTATAAAATTCGATATAATCGAATTCAATTCATAAATTCCTTGGATTCTTCTCAATTTAGTTCATATTCCGAATTTCAAAAAAAAGCCTATCGTTTGCTTTTCGAAACGATTTCTAATTCCTTTTTAAATTCAACTTTGAATTTAACAAATTATCCAATTATAACGACTTCGCTACATTTATAAACATTGTTTATAAATTTACTTGCTTGTTTTATACATTAAAACAAGTTCCCATTTCAAAATCCATTTGAAACTCAAATCCTACTTTGGAAAACTAATTTCACTTTTTAAATCCCACAAATCCTTTTTATTTTTCATTCGAGAATATTTTATTATTATAAACCTACTTATATAAACATAGAATATATTTTTAATTATGTTTTCTATTTAACACCATTCCAAAATCCTTTTTGAAAATAAATTATCTTTATAAATTCGACATAGTCGAATTCCAACCATAAATCCTTATGGATTTATTCTAATTCTATTTACATTCCGTAACAGAATAAATTACCTCGTTTCCTTTTCCCTTGAAAAGATTCCCAGTTCCCTTAAATTCATACTTGAATTTACAAATTCTAAATTTATCCAATTGATGATTTCCCCACTTCATTTATAAACATTTTTATAAATTTAACTACTTATTTTATTATTAAAGCAAGTCAATAATTCTAGCCCATTCGAAATTCAATTCTATTTTAGAAAAATAAAATTTACTTTTAAAATCTAAAAATTCATTTTTCATGATATTATTAAATATCAATATTTTAGGGCCAGTGATATTCAAACATCCAAAAACACAACCCATCATTCCAATTCAACATATCACATATATATGTAAATATGCAAACAGACAATAAATAAATTTGAAGAATCCAGTTGGATCCCTCTAACCTGTTTTTCCTGCATAAACAGATGTTAGCCAACATAAATAATACTCATTCTGCTTCAAGGCAGGATATCGCGGTATAGAAGGTCAGCCGCTAATGGTACTGCGGGAAGTATCCAATATATATATATATATATATATATATAATAAATGGAGACTAGGTCTCCAGTGATTTCCGCCGACTTTCCCTCTTCGTAATATTCATTCTGCAATTCACCTCTCTATCTTTGTTTCTCCCCTAAATCTAGACCTAGCTTTCTCTAATTATGGGTAGATCGACTTTTATCCTTCCTCTTAAATCCTTCGATTCTCTTCAAAACGCTTGCGGTTCAAAATCAGACCTCCATAAGTGATTTCACCCAGATATATGCTTCACCATCGACAAATCTGAACTTTACCATCTGCGACAGTTTGGAAATCGAAAGCCTTCCTGTTCGAACTTGGGGATCAAACCTTTGGGAGCCTGGGTTCTGGCATTGCCGATGTTTACTGAAGTCTGTCTTCAGTTTCAGCCTAATCCTAACCGATCCTCTGGTGACCTTGATGATCCTTTCTTTCCTTGTCTATGGGTTTTGTGTCTAGGTTCACCAATTTTTGTGCTGATGGTGGCAGCGTTTCTTTTCTGTGTGTGATTTTGTTACGGTGTTGAGGCGGATTTGTTTTGATCTGGATTTTGTTGTTTTGATGAGGAAGTTGAGAACTGGATTGTTCTCTGTAATGAATTCGGCTTCATTCCCATCTTAAGTCGTCTTTTGGTCGAAATGTTTTGGTTATAGTTTACTGGAGAGATCTTGTGTGGATGATGCTCAGCGAGATGGAGCTTTCTTGGATGATTTTTTTAAGTCAGTAATTTGTTTTGTGTTGTAATCTGGTTAGTATGCTAACCGTTATTATGTAATGTTTTATTTCAGTTAACATATTGTTACCTTATTTCAATATATATATATATATATAACAGCCACAATTCATCAATAATTATTCAATGCATCTAATCGATCAACACACAACATATAAAAATTATTTTATATTAAAATTTGTTTATAATAAAATTATAAACGAATTCCAGAGGGTGAGTTTACTCACCTTGATTCTTAATTTTCCAAAATTCCATATCGTCTCCTCTACGAATCATCTCAAACGAAATTTATTTTATACATACGATTATTTGATTTAATTTATCGATTAAACTCTTATTAATTTAAATTAACTACTAAACTAAACAAATAAATATTTCTAAGTATTTTAAATTTAATGAAAATGTATACCTCGCTACTTTGCAACTAACTCGACCAACTATGGAGCGAATTCAAAATTTCTGATCCACTTCTACTGCATACAACCCCAAGACTACCCTACCCCTTCTTCGACATTTCACCAAACACCATACAGTCCACTGTCATTTCTTTTTCTATTACTTACAACAATTCCCATGCTGTTGTCACACCCCTCAAAATGACCCAACAATACTACAGAGTGCAGGCTCAACCCCAGTCAGTCCCTCTTCCGTTTAACAACATCACCTTAGGCCCAAATTCAGCAATTCAAACACCATTGCTACATCACTATAAAGCCTCAAATTTATTCTCTTACTGGCCAGACCATCTCCCTAATTTACGGACCATTGTTTGTCACACCAAAGCCTCTGCCATCCCCATCTCCAAAATTCCAAATTCGTACAACCAAAATATCCACTGTCGACCCTCCTAATTCCACTTAGTCAACAATCGAACTCCCTGAACTTCATTCATCATCATGTTCGCATCCACTACAGCATCGTCCACTTCCAGAAACTCGCAACGTTCTACCCATTCCAATCGCACATCTAATCCTACGACCGCATCCACTAGAACCATCGTCGAACCCCTATTGCCCTAATCGCGAACGCTCCAGGCGTTTAATCGAGCTTCAGACTTATGTGATTGCAGATCGTGATGTGGATTTAATCGTGATTTTTTTCCAGCGGATCTAATTTTCGATTTGAAAAAAGGAATGAAGGAAATGGCTGTCGGTTTGAGAATAGGAAGTAAATTACGAAGGCTTTGTCTTGAATTTATAAGCGCGCAAGGAAACCAACGTACATAGGCCACTAATTGCGTTTTTTTCTTTGTAGTGAAGGAAGAAGCAAATATTTCAGCTTGAGATACAGGGTAGTCTACGTTGGAAGAAGAGGTCGGCTTATATGAAATATGTAACACCCCGAATTTTCTGAGAATATTAAAATTAACAAATTCAAGAATACTTAATTTTTAGAAGAAGAATTAAGTGAAATGGGTTGCGCTATTACGTTTGTCTGAAAATTTTGGTCAAGATAAACGTTTGGTTTGCATAAAACGGATACCTTATGAAGAAAATATTAAGCCTTGAAGTTTGTATGCATATGAGAAAAATATATATATATATATAGATATATGTAAAAATTAAATAAATAAATATGCAAAAAAGTTCAAAACAGCGAATCGGGAGGGGGAATAACCGAACCGGTCCATTTTTGAGGTCGACCCGAGCCCTGCTGGGTCGACTAGGGGTTGATTCAGGGTGTTTGGATGTCAACCCGTGGGCCGATTCGCTCTAAGGCAGATGTGGCATCTGATTGGTTCTGATGGTTCAGGGTTAATCTAATGGTCCTAAAACACTCTCTACAACTATATAAGGACCCTAAACTTAAAACCTAATTCTATTATTCACTCTCATCTAGACCTAGCTGCCACTAAAACCTAAATCAAATTAAAAAAAGTTCTTCATCAACCTAAAGGATTAATCAATATCAAGTTAGAGTTCTTTAACAACTACAAGCAATTTGATTATCTTTTCTAATCCAAACGCTGTAAGTTCACGATTACTTTCAGATTTAGACAAACAATTATAGTATGGACATGGAATAAAATGATTTTGGACCTATGCTTGATTTTCTGTTTGGATCTATTCTTAGCCTTTGTGAATTTATGACTTTGGGTTGCTTCTTATCGATCTAATCGACCTATACAAGTTGTCGAACCTAGTTTATTATTCAAGCCTTTCATGTCCATAATATTTTTCATAATCAGATCTATATGCCTGCAATGATTCTAAATCAGTTTATTCAGTTATGTTGTAATTCTATTAGATCTGTAATTCTTGTGTTTTGGGACTATCATCTTGTGCCAGTTCTTATGCCTATCATTGTCATATTATTCCTATTTTTCCTTTTTATTTGTGAATCTAGATTGACGTATAATCTAGGTTGAATCGCGATATACGTACGATGGGAATACGGGGAAGGTTTGGGTAATTGGGGCATTAACATGAAATTGACAATATTGGCATAACATAATTGGGGAAAGTAACTGAACATAACATATTTGGTGAAATGGTTGGGCAAAACTTGTAATTGACATTGGGACATTGTTATCATTATAACTGCAAGTTTGGGTTAGTTGGCTTGTAAACCAAGTTTTAGCCATACACTGTAAACTAGAATATTAAAACTAGATTGGGCTTAACTATTGATTTGGAATGCCAAATATATGACATAGTGATTTTGGGAATGACTATTATTGCAAGTTTGGGGAGACGGGGTATAGCCTATTTTGATTAATAACCTGAAATTGGAATTGGTTGGGTATAACTTGAGAAACGGGATCATGACTAGTTTTGGTGGATTTGGGTAATTAGCATGAAAACGGTTTAATTGGTATGCCATTAATTATGAACATGATTTAGAAGGGAAGTGGGCCATGACAATAATTGATTTATAATTTACATATAAATATGAAGGATAAACATGAAAATTACATGGCATAGATTGGTTCATGAAATGGTATATTTAGTGTACCATTAATTGTGAGCATAATTAAAAGGATAATTATGGCATAATTAAATTGGGAACAATTTACATATGGAATTTGTCATAAATAAGAAATATGTAAATTGTAGGAAAGATGAATATGCCTAACCTGAGGTTAGATTGAGTTGTGGTGTAAAACTGCTCGGAACCGCCCGGCTGTCCAGTAACCACAACAATACATATCTAATGTGGGAGATTAGGGCATTGAGCCCAATAAGAACCCGAGGTTAGACTGAGTTGCGGTGTAAAACTGCCCGGAACCGACCGGCACATCGAGTGACCGCAACAATACATGTCTAATGTGAGTGGTTGGTGCTTTAATGAATGAATTAATGTTATTGACACATGCTAAGTATGGGAGGGTTAGGTTAATTGATACTTAACCAATATGACATATGGGTGGGTTAAGTTAAACATGAATGGACAAAGGACACCTAACCAACAAGACATGATATAGGGTAGGGTTAAGTTAACTAAGGGAACACTTAACCGTTATAACATGTTAACTAAACGGATGGTAGGGTTAAGTTAACTAGGGCAGCACTTAACCGTTATAACATGTTAATTAAGCAGATGATAGGGTTAAGTTAACTAAAGTAACACATAACCAAAATATATAATGACTTGTGGTAGGGTTAGGTAGCACGAGAGGATACACTTAACCAATATATAATGACATGTGGTGGGGTTAAGTAATACAAGAGGAAAACACTTAACCGATTATATAACACGATGTATGGGAAGTGTTAAGTTAACACGAGAGGGTAACACTTAACCAATATAACATGATTTGAGGCAGGGTCAAGTTAACACCAGAAGGAAACACTTAACCAATATGACAAGACGAGTGAGTGGGTTAAGTTAACCTGAATTGATTAATGACACTTGACCAATATAACTTGATGAACGAATGGGATTAAGTTAAATGGGAAATACTTAACCAATATAACCTGATGAATGAACAGGGTTAAGTTAATAAATTATACTTAACCAATCCAACATGATAAGTGAGAAAGGTTAAGTTAATAAGAACCACTTAACCAACATGGCATGACGGGTAGGAGGGTTAAGTACACGTCGGGTTGGTGGGTAATATTAGTAAATATATAGGCCCACAAAACTTAACCATTATATAAACATGCTTGAATCCGTGGGAAGGTTAAGTATACGTCAGGTTGGTGGGTAATATTAGTAAATATAGGCCCACAAAACTTAACCGTTTAATAAACATGCTTAAATCGATGGGAGGGTTAAGTACATCTCGTGTAGGTGGGTAATATTAGTACATATAGGCCCACAAACTTAACCGCTAAATAAACATGCTTGAATCAGTGCGGGAGGGTTAAGTACATTTTAGGTTGGTGGGTAATATTAGTAAATATAGGCCCACAAACTTAACTAGTAGGAAACCCTAGTAACGGGGACCCATTTCAGCAGTAACCCACATAGATGTATCACGGCACCCTGAGCTAGGCAGGGTGGGGCACGATTACTGGGCTGATTATAAGCGGTCAAAGCAGCGGCAGGGGGTACGTCAGTGTAGGTTCCAACGGTTTACGAGCGTGCACGTACTCCGGAGTGGGAAAAAGCAGGCACGGGTACCAGTAGTTATACACTGTGCATCTTGAATCGTGTCGGGTTGCTATCATAAGGATTGATACACCTTATGGTGGGACTAGCACAAGGTATCTACACGCAAGAGAGGGCCGATTGACACAGACACATGGAACGTTAATGCAAGTAAGGAGCCGATCGATAGGGTAGTAAGGGTACATCTAACATCTTTATGGCAATTAGGCTGACTGAGGTGGAATCCTCATAATAGATGTACACCTGAAGGCTACCACAATTGCGGGGATTGGGATCACGTTGTAATATTATCCTTTATACAGATTATTAGTTGGGACACTCGTTAGGTGGTGCAGAGATATAGAAATCAGAATAACAGGGTAGTAGCAAAGCAGAGAATAGTTAACATGCAATGTTATACTTAGTTTTCTTGCCTATTGCTTATCATGTGTATCCTATGTTCCTTATCATCATGCTTATGTCTTTATTCAGTTTAATTCATGTCATGTTGTTCTTGCTTGTTCATATGCTGAAAGTAGCTGGACTTACCAGACTTTTGCCTGACTTAGTTTTGTTTCGCCTCTTTTATTCCGTTCCCCCCAGGTTCTCAGGGAGGAAATGTTACCACTTAGCTCAGTTTTCTTTTCATGCTTGAAGATAGTCGATGTTTTGCTTTGAACCCTCTCTTCCACTACTATGGCTGGTTCATGCTTCATTGGGAATATCATTGTTATTTTTATGCTTCTTTTATACTTGGAAGTTTTTAAATCAAGACAAAAGTTCTATGTATTACTTTTAGTATGATTGAGACAACTGTTGTAAAAGCTTGACTGAACCACATTGTTAATAAAATGACTTTATTTTCCGCTGTTTTATTTGTCTGTCTTGTAATTTATCTGCATCTTTTACCTATAATGCTCCACCGAAGTTAAGGCATTCCCTTTGTGAGTGACCTTAACGGAGGTGGGGTGTTTCAAAATATAGGGTGGTTGATAGGAAGGGTAATTTATTTTGATTTGAATTTTGTTTATATTTTTTATTCGAAAATATCCCGCGGTTCCGAACTCCAATTTGAGCATAACGACCGATGTTTCTAGGGTTTAACCACTATTCTGAACACACTGGAACAAGTTCTGAATCCTAATTCGATTGTATGGAGAAGATATTAATTTAGATCGACGATTTAAATTAAATTCGATTTAATTATTTCTAAGTGTTACTAATCGTACGATCAAACGTTAAAACCAAATGTTACAAAATTTAAAACCCAATAATAGTACACTATTATGGATCTGATGGAGTTGGTTTCGTTAAATTCTGAGACTGTTTGAAAAATGTTTACTTTTATGTATCAATTTAAATCGATAAAATATAATTTAAATTCAAACATAGCATATTCATCAATAATAAATTATTATTATCATTTATATTCAAATTAATCAATAGAATCATTTCAATTCAATTTTAACTTCGAATCCAATTATTTTGTTTTCCTATTACGATAATTCAATATATTCGATATTAAATCGTATATCGATTATTAAATCGATAAATTCCATATTAAAATTCATTTATATTTCCAATTCAACATTTAAAACTAATTTAAATGTTCAGTATTAAACGACTAAAAATATAGGACGTTACAGTCTCGTGTTTGTTTAAGATTACAATTTCGCTCGCCGTTCTCAATCATAGTGGACAAATCCCTAGTTTTAAATCAATTTTGATTTGAATCGACTTTAGCATTGATTGCAGTTTGGATAATAATCCTACTTTATAATTATCCTTTTTTCGCCTCCTACGCGGATATAATACCTTATGAAGAGTCTTCCTGAAGTCAAGGCATGATCAATATCGAGACTGGTTAATTCGATGATGTACCGATGTCATAACTTATTCCATGGATGTCTGGCATGCATTTCATCACTTATTTTTGTTTCTTGCTTGAACTAGTATGGTTCCATGGATTATTAGTCACATAACTCATGACAAATGTTTGTATTAATTATTAATAGAACGTATTTTTATAAAGATTAATTCTTAGCATTTAAAATTCTTTAATTCGCTGCTGTGTAAATCAGGCTATCCCATGGACCTTTTGGTTGTTGTACAAATTCCTATGTTATTAAACCTGACATTGCAGTTTACTATGATAGTGTTCTATTATAATGTATGCCTAGTAAAAGAGGAACATCATTACTTATTTCGGTTATCAAGAATAGCACCAAAGATGGAATAAGAGTATTCCCAACCCTGGTGGGGTTGGGAGCCAACTGACCCCCAACAGGGGGTCAGTTAGATCCTAGGGGGTTGCTTTGGCAACCCCCATGGTTGCCAGAGCAACCTTGCCTGGCAACCTTGGCCTAAGCCGGCTTTAATAATGCCAGCTAAGGTAGGACCCGCTATCTGCTTTTGACCATTGCTTTTAGCTGGCTTTTATAAAGACGACTAAGGGCAATGGTCAAAATAAAAAAAATCGTTACCCTTAGCCGGCTTTATAAAAGCCGACTAAGGAGCAACGGTCCTCCAGATTATCATTGCCCTCTTTCTTCTATATATCTATATATTTGTCCTTTCTTCCTTCATAATTTTCAAACATTTTTCTTTATCAATTCTACAACTATCATAAAAAATCATCAAAATATATAGAAAATGTCTCAACAACAGAAAGGAAAAGCAAGTGCATTGCAACCCCGACCCAATTTCCGATATCAACAACAAAGAATGCAGAACTATTATCAGCAACGACCAAGTCAGATTCTGCCTCATTCGTACCTCCTCAAAATCCAAATTACAGCAATACTCAACAAAATTCATACATGTATCAGAACTCACAAAATTCTAATTGCTATCAAAATGCAACATTTTAGCAAAACTGCAATTTCGATCAAGCTTACGTTTCGCCTACTAGCTAACATCAGAGAATATCTCCATATCCGCTTCCCAATATGAGGAGAAATTTGAATACTGAATTCGGTAATAGCGAGTGGGGTATTGAAGAAAATCAACTTGATTGTGTTGAAGGGAGCAATTCAGGAATAAACATCAATGAAATGCCGGATGAGGAGCATGGACAACAAACTTTGACCGAGGCGAAGAAAGGACGTAAATGGTCGGTAGACGAGCAAGCTGAGCTATCCTACTGTTGGGTTGAATGTTCGAAAGACAAAAGAAAAGGTACTAGCCAAACCGAGAGTTCTTTCTAGAATTCTGTCTGCCGATTGTTCAACGAGCGATGTTTAACAGGTCCAACTCAAACAGTTGATTCTTTGAAGTAGTCAAGGAAAAGAATTAATAGCGCTTGTCAAAGTTGGAAAGAAATAATGGCGGGTTTGCATTCAAGACAGCAAAGCAGGGAAAACAACATCGATTTGTTAATGCCTTTGTATAAATTAGTGATTTTCCTTAGGATTCTGAGCATGTTGTAACGTTTGTTTTCATGCACAGCTTAATCAGGGACATGCGTTATATTTGGCTGGCCATAAAGACCAACCATTCAGCATGCAACATTGCTATGACATATTGTCGCAGGAGGACAAGTGTGTAAGGGTGCAACAAGAACACACAATGTTTATGTTCCAACCACGGAAGATTGCTGAGGAAGTCAACCCTGGTAGCTCGGCTGGGCAAAAGGAAACATCGTTCACAACTAGTGCCGAAGGAAGGCCTGCAGGGAAGTTTAGAGGAAAGAAAAAACATCAACCGATTATACACAACACTATGAACAAATTAGTGAGAGTCTGTCTACCGCGGAACAGAATATGCAGAGGTATATGAAAGCGAAGGAAGCAAGGAAGCTTGAGAGGGAGATACAAAGAGATTTAGAATGCCAACGCGATCATGAGAAATTAAAGATGGATCATGCTGAAGAGTTGGAGTTAAAAAGACAAGAATTGATTAGGCAACAAGAGGCAAAAGATTTTTATGATGATTAGCTGCAACTTGAATAACCTCAATCCATTGCAGAGGAAACACATGCAAAAAAGAATTGAGGATTACAATAGGCGTAATGGCAACCTTTAGAGGAGAACATGTACTTATCTTTAAGTCAGTTGTATCCTTAAGTTAGTTGTAGGTGTAGTTAAGTTACTTGTACCGTATTAATGTGTGACGGCAAGGAATTTCGCTCGGTCCGAACCAGTCGCTAAACCGATCCAGACCGTTCGAAACGCCCTATCGTTTGAGAACATGACAAAATAGAACGCATACAGAAGAACGTTTCATTGTTATTACAACAATGCACCAGATTACAAGAATATACAGAGTATAAAAGAATATTACACAGAAATATCAGAGATTTAAATTACATTTAAATACATCGCAGCGGAAAATAATACAATACACAACTAGAAGAGATATACGGATACAAAGCTTTCCGGATATCATTCCAGCTGTAAACCAGGATCCTGTGAATATAAATCTGCAAAACCAAAACTACTAGCTGCCCGTGTCAAAATAGGGGCACCCAGAGTTTAGGTTAAAACAATAAACTCCAGGTCAGTCATGTGACTGGTGTGAGAACTAAAACAGTTATTAATCTTTATTTTAAATCGTTAGGTAAATCAAGGGACCACGCCGTATAACACGGAACGGGTTTCCTCCCAAGAATACCAGTGCATAAAACAAACAGCGCAATGCTAAATAAAGAAAAATGAAGCTGTTATAAGACCCAGGTCCTATCACACAATGCAACGCAAGCCGGGGGATAGGGTTTTCCCTTATAACAGCCAAAGAATGCTTGATACGTTTAAAACAAATCATTTGATACTATTATAAGTGCATAGTGTATAAAACACTTCAAATCATAAGTATCAATCATAGGCGGCATGGGTACCATATATCATGTCGCCATATATAGGTTTACAAATAAAACCGCAAATGTCACGTATTTGGAAATTGGATTTCCGTCTATGAACCGAGGCAAAAGATAGTCCTCAACCGATTCGAGACAATCTAGCCCATGTCTCAGGATCAGAACGCATCAACCCTTTAGATCGTCAGGGCCGGTCCACCGATGTGGATTATTATGCCTGAACAATACGTCTCTCCGCCCTTTGGGGCGTAAGTCTGGTCCGTCAGCCGACCAGAATGCATTCGGCCGAAACCGATATAACCGAGGCGCCTCGCAACAGCAACAACCACATAAGTCAAACTCGTCAGGGCGTGTAAAACCACTGACGCCACTTCTAGCTAGAAAGAAACGCAAGTCCTCCCTGATGTCCTCTCCCGTTTTTGGTTCATACCGGGTGTGAAACACGCGAAGGAAACGTTACACAAAGCTACGCCACAAAGGCCGTGCTTTGATCATCACCACAAGACTTTGCTTTTCAACAGAAGCCTTGATCATTTGCATCTTAGCATGCCACACAGGCAAACCATCCTATGCAACCGATATCAGTCACACAGAATGAAATCCGATGTCAGACACACAGTCCATTTACAAGTCCGTTCTGGGTCTGAACGAAACCGGAGGCACCTAGTACCCCGCATATCCATCGATCTCCAAGTACGTCTGGACGATCACTAACTGTTTCCATCTTCTTGGGTGTACAGCCCAATCAAGATCATCAGTAATTACCCAAACGACGAGAAGACCTCCGGTCTTCGACCATCGTCTTCATCTTCGACTTATCGTCGTATCAGTTATTCAGAATGGGATAAACCCGGTCTTTCCGAATAACTCGCGTATATTTTAAATAAGTGTTACACAAACACAACATACGCCTCATTCCAATTCATTAGTCACTAACCGTAAATTAATCAAGAGAATAATTCCCCAAATATTAACCCCGAAGGCCGAAACCAACATCAGATCAATATCCAGAAAACCATTCTGCTTGGCTAACCGCCAGTTAGTTTCTAAATTTCACATTCAAATCTAATTAAAGATTTAACTATCGCCTGGAGCAAAACTGGTGATACTCCATTCTCGATCTTTTCAATCTAATTAAAGATTCATTAAAACTCCACTTAGTTTTAATCTGTGACTGGGTTAAAGAATCAGTGTCATTTAAAACACGGTTCACGATAAACCCAAAGTCACATCCCATTAATTATCGGGTTAAAGAACAAGTGTTATTTAAAACACTGTTCACGATAAACCCAAAAATCAATATCCATTCAATTCCAATTAAATATTATTTAATTGGTACACTTCATTAAATCTAAATCAAAAGATTTAATCTTTTCTCAGCTGGGTTCAAGAACAGTGTTAGTGAAGACACCATTCACGACAAACCCAAATCACATTCATTAATTATCGGGTTAAAGAACAAGTGTTATTTAAAACACTGTTCACGATAAACCCAAAAATCAATATCAATTCAATTCCAATTAAATATCATTTAATTGGTACACTTCATTAAATCTAAATAAAAAGATTTAATCTTTTCTCAACTGGGTTCAAGAACAGTGTTAGTGAAGACACCATTCACGACAAACCCAAATCACATTCATTAATTATCGGGTTAAAGAACAAGTGTTATTTAAAACACTGTTCACGATAAACCCAAAGTCACATCCCATTAATTATCGGGTTAAAGAACAAGTGTTATTTAAAACACTGTTCACGATAAACCCAAAAATCAATATCAATTCAATTCCAATTAAATATTATTTAATTGGTACACTTCATTAAATCTAAATAAAAAGATTTAATCTTTTCTCAACTGGGTTCAAGAACAGTGTTAGTGAAGACACCATTCACGACAAACCCAAATCACATTCGATATTCAATATAAGGCTCTGAATAGAAAATATATCGGCCTATATTCAATATCAAATTCTACGATTAACAAATGTCGTATTGGAAATAACGATATAAATATACATCTTTCAAATTTCCATAACAACATCTGTATAATCACGAATTCCAACATCGAAATATTCCGAAGACAATTTCGATTCAAATCTACTCCAATGCAATCATTGGAAATTTTGGTTATTTTCAAAACCCTTTTCGAATTCAATTTATTTATTTAAAAATAAATAGAATTATAATTCTAGTTCAAAACTAGTTCATTTCGATAAAAATCTATTTTTATCTTTTCAAATATGGAGTTTTTCATCCCAAATCTTCACAAATCATTTCTTATGATTTTACACAAATTATTACTATTTTTAATAATTTTATCAAGGCCCGTACAGTCGATTTCCATCAATGGCCATCGAACTGCACTTACAGCGACCTTTTTCGAATTTGATTTGGACATAATTCCAAATCCAACCGTTAGATTTCTAATTTCTAATATTCGTTAGAAAGCTCTTTTCGATACGAACCCAACGGTTCCGGTTTTAGGAGAATCCGACGGTCGGATCTCCCGTAATGTCCGTTTGAAATAAATGGTCGAAATTCGCGAACTGCCGCGGCGCGGCGCGTTCTATTCAGGCCATTATATTATATATATAATATATATTTCGTCGATTTCTATTTAAAACGAATTATATAAATAGTTTTAAATTCGTTTCAAATTCTATTTCAACTTCTATTTCAATTCAAAGCAAAATTGAATTCTTCTTTATAAATTCGTTTAAAAATTCATTTCTATTCAATTCGAATTTCAATTCAATTTGAATTCATTTCAATTCGCTTTCTATTCCATTTGAATTCGTTTTCAATTCAATTCATTTCGAAATCGTTTTCAATTCAATTCATTTCGAAATCGTTTTCAATTCATTTTGAATTCGTTTTCAATTCAATTCATTTCGAAATCGTTTTCAATTCATTTTGAATTCGTTTTCAATTCAATTCATTTCGAAATCGTTTTCAATTCATTTTGAATTCGTTTTCAATTCAATTCATTTCGAAATCGTTTTCAATTCAATTCATTTCGAAATCGTTTTCAATTCATTTTGAATTCGTTTTCAATTCAATTCATTTCGAAATCGTTTTCAATTCATTTTGAATTCGTTTTCAATTCAATTCATTTCGAAATCGTTTTCAATTCATTTTGAATTCGTCTTCAATTCAATTCATTTCGAAATCGTTTTCAATTCAATTCATTTCGAAATCGTTTTCAATTCATTTTGAATTCGTTTTCAATTCAATTCATTTCGAAATCGTTTTCAATTCATTTTGAATTCGTTTTCAATTCAATTCATTTCGAAATCGTTTTCAATTCATTTTGAATTCGTTTTCAATTCAATTCATTTCGAAATCGTTTTCAATTCATTTTGAATTCGTTTTCAATTCAATTCATTTCGAAATCGTTTTCAATTCAATTCATTTCGAAATCGTTTTCAATTCATTTTGAATTCGTTTTCAATTCATTTTGAATTCGTTTTTAAAATCGATATAAATATCGTTCACGTCAAAATGGCGTCAATCTAATCAACACGGCTTCATATATTCCTTTATTTTCAAATATTCTATTTCAAATATTTCTTTTTCAAATATTTCTTTTTCAAAACTGGAATGAGGCCCAATCAATTACCATATAAAATTAATTATATGGATTTTCATACAACACATGTATATAATAGCATTGAAAATAATCAACCATCAACCAAAGTGCACTACACTGTATAAGCATCAAATATAGATATTCAACGCTTATAACAGCCTGTCAATCAATCGATCGACATATTTAATCAATCAGGATGAGTGAACTTCAAATTTCATCCTAACACCCGTGTGGGGTTTCAAACAATCAAACACATATTTTATTTGTGCTGTTGGGCGATGTGCAAAATTTATCGACCCAATCAATGTCCTTCAAATAGGTGTACATAAACAAACCGTCCGGCTTGTAGATGAATATTTATTTATTCACATTCACGTTAAAAATTATATTTTTAACGATAAAACATTTTATTTTAACATATGAATTTCTATTCAGTTCATTCTTTAAATAAAATGGTATTTTTATTTTCTAACACATTTTAGAAAATTTCGGCGGCATAACGGCACGATACTAGAAACGGGACGAGGCCTAGCCTTATCCCCGGACTAGTGAAGGCCCACGCCATTCACATATCAATTTTAATCAATTTCCAATTCAACCAATCAATCAAATCCAAATCAAATAACCTAACCAACTACACAACCAAACAAACAAGTCCATGGTATGTGGACGGGTGTCGGGTGCTTCTAATAAGCACCGTCTGCATCCTAGTATATATATATAACTAGAAAAATAGAATTTGAGTGAGAAGTTCTCACATATAGCTATCCTAGCTCCACGGCACTCCTTTGCAGAAGTCTTCGTCGTTTCGCCTTTTTGTCACCTTCGTTGCTGCTTTCACTACATACGTAAAAATCACATTTTTACTTCGCTATTCAATATATAAAAATCGAATTTTTATTTCAAAGTTCAATATATAAAAATCGAATTTTTCCTATGAAGTTCAATATATAAAAATCATATTTTTCCTATGAAGTTCAATATATAAAAATCATATTTTTCCTATGAAGTTCAATATATAAAAATCGAATTTTTAGTTCAAAGTTCAATATACAAAAATCGAATTTTTATTTATATAGATTCCGCCTTTTCCATTTCAAAGATCTAATCCTTTCTTTTACTTTTCAAAGTTTAAATCTTTTACCTTTTAAAAAAATTCAAATCTTTTAAAACCTTTTTAAAATTCAAGAATCAATTTTAAACATTTAGAAAAAAAAAAACTGTTTTAACCTTTTAATTAAAAACAGTTCAGTTTTCTTTCTTTTCTAAAAATTTCAGTTTTTATTTCTTTTTCTTTTTTTTAAATCAGTTTTTGATCATTTTTAAAAATCTCGTCTTTAACATTTTTAAAAGTCTGTTTTAATCATTAAACAAAAATTCTGGTTTTAACATTAAACAAAAATCTGGTTTTAACATTAAACAAAAATCTGCTTTTAACATTAAACAAAAATCTGCTTTTAAATTTAAACAAAAATCTGCTTTTAAATTTAAACAAAAATCTGCTTTTAAATTTAAACAAAAATCTGCTTTTAAATTTAAACAAAAATCTGCTTTTAAATTTAAAATAAAATCTGCAGATAAATTTAAACAAAAATCTGCTTTTAAATTTAAACAAAAATCTGCTTTTAAATTTAAAATAAAATCTGCAGATAAATTTAAACAAAAATCTGCTTTTAAATTTAAACAAAAATCTGCTTTTAAATTTAAACAAAAATCTGCTTTTAAATTTAAACAAAAATCTGCTTTTAAATTTAAAATAAAATCTGCAGATAAATTTAAACAAAAATCTGCTTTTAAATTTAAAATAAAATCTGCAGATAAATTTAAACAAAAATCTGCTTTTAAATTTAAAATAAAATCTGCAGATAAATTTAAACAAAAATCTGCTTTTAAATTTAAAATAAAATCTGCAGATAAATTTAAACAAAAATCTGCTTTTAAATTTAAAATAAAATCTGCAGATAAATTAAAAAAAAAAAAAAAAAGGAATGGAAGCTTACAGCGAAGGGGGTGAAGAAGAGGGATCGGAGGGGGGGGGTTCTCATCGATCGGCGGAGCTCGAAGTGGGGCGGCGGCGCTCAGGCTTCAACGCCGCGAACGGGGGCTAATCGGGTGTCGGGGTTCGGAGGAGGGAAGGGGAAACTGGGGAGGTCGACGTCGATGGGAGGGGGTACCGGTCGGAGGAAGCGGCGGCGACCCAGGTTGAGGGCGGCGACGACAATTAGGGCTACAGGGTTTTTTTTGTTTTTTTTTTTCTTTTTCATCTGAATGAAATTCGAACGGGGGCCTGGGTAATAGGGAAGAGAGGGGTTTCCCCCCCTTTTTTTTTTTTTTTATTATTTAATTATTTAATTTTGCCCAAGGGTTGACCTTTTCATACGACCTCGAAACGAGGTCCACCGCCTGCCGTCCATAGCGTTTAACCCCCATTCCGAACACAATGGGATATGTATCGCTGGCTGATTCGATCGTTTGAATCAGTTTCCGTTGAATTTACATTTAAATCACTATATTGAATTTTAAACGTATATTTCAAATTACCGGGGTCACATACTAACTAGAAAAATTCCAGAAAAATATTTTCTGGTTTCGTATTGACGATACGGTCCTAACAAAACTAGTTTCGTCGAATTCTGAGACCGTTAGAAAAATGGCCAATTTCCAGTCGATTAAAATCAACTGAAATGGTCAAACGCGTTTTCCTTCGCCACGCTCACATATTGATTCGAAAAATTATGAAATTTGGAATCTAGCAATAACTTAACATCACGGACCTAACAAAACTGGTTTCGTCGAAATCCGAGGTCGTTTGCAAAATTGCTATTTTTAAGTGCCTTATATATATAAAAATATATATAAATTCCACAGCGACTATTTCTAATTTTCAACTGGACATATCTCATCATTTATAAAGTGAAATCTCAGTTTCTCAACTTCGTTGGAAAGATATTATTAATTAGATCCTAATGTTTTTGGTTTCACAAAAATCCGGATTGTTTTGCACCCGGTACATTCAATTGAAGTTTGAAATCGAATTATCGAACTACCGCGCCATTTTTAATTCTATTTATAATTATATATAAATATTTATATTCTAACGACGACGCGTATAATATATACGTTCGAATTCTATTCAAAATAAATTTCACGTCGATATTATTTAAAATAATTCATTTTAAATAATCAAAATTCGCTATAATTGCCAAAATAAAAATTTCAAACTGGCCCAGATTTTCCGGGTTGTTACAATCTCCCCCACTTAAAACTTTTCGTCCCCGAAAAGGAACAAAGTCGAAAGTGGTTTGATTAATCAACTCTACGCTCGGTCTGGCTTCCATTCTCCAACTCTTTAGTTTCTGAGAATTTTCAAAATTTCAAAAATTTGGCTAACACCCTAAATTTTCGAAAAATTTCGCCATAACCTCCCCTGCAATGGGAGCATCGGGGAATTTCAAATAGCTTCCCCGGTCCTTCAGATCTCAAAAAGAAAAAGCCAAGCGGCTAGCCAATAGGCTCACAAAATCATCATCACCCAAACAAAACAGGAAATTATGTAATAAACATGTACCTATTTGTCGGGCAAACAAATTTTATTCTCTGGCTCTAACCTCCTTGCTATGACCTGTTCAATGTAAGTATATGTATATGCAAGCAAATGCGACCAAATTTCAATACAATTCATTATTCGATCAAATTAGGCATAATGGTTCAAAATTATCAAACAATTAAACAAACAACACAATCATCAATCAATTAGTGAATTAGAGTTTCAAATTCATAATTTTGATACATACTCAAAAATCATGTTTTTATGCCAAATCACAACAATGCATTCTAGCTATATATAAGTTTTGGTTCTCACACCAGCCTAATGGAAATATATAGAAAATCACACCTTCGAAACACGAACATCAGTTCGGATGATGATCGATCAATCATCAGAACCATCTCCGGGCGTCTAGAATGTGATTCTATATCAATCTAATATATTAAAACTTTGAATACACGCGGATCAGACGTATACGCAAAATCTACATATACTGGATTGTCCACATCAATATAAATAAATAATCAACTACGAATAATTGATTTAAATTTTCAAAACAAAATTTGTTTTCACTTTAAAAATATACTCTTCACACTCGTTCTAGGATACTACTGATCCCATCTCTAACGAGTCATTCCATTGGATATTACTAATCCGATATCTGATGAATTCTTTCGTATGGTTCTAATGTGCCTTGTTCTCTGAGCTTTGTAAACCAAAGCTCTGATACCAACTGTGACGGCAAGGAATTTCGCTCGGTCCGAACCAGTCGCTAAACCGATCCAGACCGTTCGAAACGCCCTATCGTTTGAGAACATGACAAAATAGAACGCATACAGAAGAACGTTTCATTGTTATTACAACAATGCACCAGATTACAAGAATATACAGAGTATAAAAGAATATTACACAGAAATATCAGAGATTTAAATTACATTTAAATACATCGCAGCGGAAAATAATACAATACACAACTAGAAGAGATATACGGATACAAAGCTTTCCGGATATCATTCCAGCTGTAAACCAGGATCCTGTGAATATAAATCTGCAAAACCAAAACTACTAGCTGCCCGTGTCAAAATAGGGGCACCCAGAGTTTAGGTTAAAACAATAAACTCCAGGTCAGTCATGTGACTGGTGTGAGAACTAAAACAGTTATTAATCTTTATTTTAAATCGTTAGGTAAATCAAGGGACCACGCCGTATAACACGGAACGGGTTTCCTCCCAAGAATACCAGTGCATAAAACAAACAGCGCAAAGCTAAATAAAGAAAAATGAAGCTGTTATAAGACCCAGGTCCTATCACACAATGCAACGCAAGCCGGGGGATAGGGTTTTCCCTTATAACAGCCAAAGAATGCTTGATACGTTTAAAACAAATCATTTGATACTATTATAAGTGCATAGTGTATAAAACACTTCAAATCATAAGTATCAATCATAGGCGGCATGGGTACCATATATCATGTCGCCTTCAATTCATTTACACTATAAAATGATATTTTTATTTTCTAACACATTTTAGAAAATTTCGGCGGCATAACGGCACGATACTAGAAACGGGACGAGGCCTAGCCTTATCCCCGGACTAGTGAAGGCCCACGCCATTCACATATCAATTTTAATCAATTTCCAATTCAACCAATCAATCAAATCCAAATCAAATAACCTAACCAACTACACAACCAAACAAACAAGTCCATGGTATGTGGACGGGTGTCGGGTGCTTCTAATAAGCACCGTCTGCATCCTAGTATATATATATAACTAGAAAAATAGAATTTGAGTGAGAAGTTCTCACATATAGCTATCCTAGCTCCACGGCACTCCTTTGCAGAAGTCTTCGTCGTTTCGCCTTTTTGTCACCTTCGTTGCTGCTTTCACTACATACGTAAAAATCACATTTTTACTTCGCTATTCAATATATAAAAATCGAATTTTTATTTCAAAGTTCAATATATAAAAATCGAATTTTTCCTATGAAGTTCAATATATAAAAATCATATTTTTCCTATGAAGTTCAATATATAAAAATCATATTTTTCCTATGAAGTTCAATATATAAAAATCGAATTTTTAGTTCAAAGTTCAATATACAAAAATCGAATTTTTATTTATATAGATTCCGCCTTTTCCATTTCAAAGATCTAATCCTTTCTTTTACTTTTCAAAGTTTAAATCTTTTACCTTTTAAAAAAATTCAAATCTTTTAAAACCTTTTTAAAATTCAAGAATCAGTTTTAAACATTTAGAAAAAAAAAACTGTTTTAACCTTTTAATTAAAAACAGTTCAGTTTTCTTTCTTTTCTAAAAATTTCAGTTTTTATTTCTTTTTCTTTTTTTTAAATCAGTTTTTGATCATTTTTAAAAATCTCGTCTTTAACATTTTTAAAAGTCTGTTTTAATCATTAAACAAAAATTCTGGTTTTAACATTAAACAAAAATCTGGTTTTAACATTAAACAAAAATCTGCTTTTAACATTAAACAAAAATCTGCTTTTAAATTTAAACAAAAATCTGCTTTTAAATTTAAACAAAAATCTGCTTTTAAATTTAAACAAAAATCTGCTTTTAAATTTAAACAAAAATCTGCTTTTAAATTTAAAATAAAATCTGCAGATAAATTTAAACAAAAATCTGCTTTTAAATTTAAACAAAAATCTGCTTTTAAATTTAAAATAAAATCTGCAGATAAATTTAAACAAAAATCTGCTTTTAAATTTAAACAAAAATCTGCTTTTAAATTTAAACAAAAATCTGCTTTTAAATTTAAACAAAAATCTGCTTTTAAATTTAAAATAAAATCTGCAGATAAATTTAAACAAAAATCTGCTTTTAAATTTAAAATAAAATCTGCAGATAAATTTAAACAAAAATCTGCTTTTAAATTTAAAATAAAATCTGCAGATAAATTTAAACAAAAATCTGCTTTTAAATTTAAAATAAAATCTGCAGATAAATTTAAACAAAAATCTGCTTTTAAATTTAAAATAAAATCTGCAGATAAATTAAAAAAAAAAAAAAAAAAAAAAGGGAATGGAAGCTTACAGCGAAGGGGGTGAAGAAGAGGGATCGGAGGGGGGGGGGTTCTCATCGATCGGCGGAGCTCGAAGTGGGGCGGCGGCGCTCAGGCTTCAACGCCGCGAACGGGGGCTAATCGGGTGTCGGGGTTCGGAGGAGGGAAGGGGAAACTGGGGAGGTCGACGTCGATGGGAGGGGGTACCGGTCGGAGGAAGCGGCGGCGACCCAGGTTGAGGGCGGCGACGACAATTAGGGCTACAGGGTTTTTTTTGTTTTTTCTTCTTTTTCATCTGAATGAAATTCGAACGGGGGCCTGGGTAATAGGGAAGAGAGGGGTTTCCCCCTTTTTTTTTTTTTTTATTATTATTTAATTATTTAATTTTGCCCAAGGGTTGACCTTTTCATACGACCTCGAAACGAGGTCCACCGCCTGCCGTCCATAGCGTTTAACCCCCATTCCGAACACAATGGGATATGTATCGCTGGCTGATTCGATCGTTTGAATCAGTTTCCGTTGAATTTACATTTAAATCACTATATTGAATTTTAAACGTATATTTCAAATTACCGGGGTCACATACTAACTAGAAAAATTCCAGAAAAATATTTTCTGGTTTCGTATTGACGATACGGTCCTAACAAAACTAGTTTCGTCGAATTCTGAGACCGTTAGAAAAATGGCCAATTTCCAGTCGATTAAAATCAACTGAAATGGTCAAACGCGTTTTCCTTCGCCACGCTCACATATTGATTCGAAAAATTATGAAATTTGGAATCTAGCAATAACTTAACATCACGGACCTAACAAAACTGGTTTCGTCGAAATCCGAGGTCGTTTGCAAAATTGCTATTTTTAAGTGCCTTATATATATAAAAATATATATAAATTCCACAGCGACTATTTCTAATTTTCAACTGGACATATCTCATCATTTATAAAGTGAAATCTCAGTTTCTCAACTTCGTTGGAAAGATATTATTAATTAGATCCTAATGTTTTTGGTTTCACAAAAATCCGGATTGTTTTGCACCCGGTACATTCAATTGAAGTTTGAAATCGAATTATCGAACTACCGCGCCATTTTTAATTCTATTTATAATTATATATAAATATTTATATTCTAACGACGACGCGTATAATATATACGTTCGAATTCTATTCAAAATAAATTTCACGTCGATATTATTTAAAATAATTCATTTTAAATAATCAAAATTCGCTATAATTGCCAAAATAAAAATTTCAAACTGGCCCAGATTTTCCGGGTTGTTACATAATGCTTGTATCGTTAAACTGTATTGTTGCTTGTATCATTAAGTTAGTTGTATTACGGATTGTATCTTCATTTTAAAAGCTTATGTAATGGCCCGTATAGAACACCATATAGCTTATTTAAGAGAAATTATAATAGAACGCCATATAACTCCAAAATAAACACGTTTGGATTTATAAATCCTTGTCTCAAATTAAAACAAAGTTCGGATTATTTAAAATTGATTTATTTACATAATAAATCTTTATAATTTATAAACGATTCCATAGCGACTATTTGAAATTTTGATTTGGATATAACTTACAATTTATAAGATGAAACCATGATTTTTCTCTTTTAATAGAGAAATATAGTCAAACAGATTTGGATGTTTCTTGTTTCAAAGAAATACGACTTATATTGAATTCTATATATTCAACCAAAGTTCAAAACGTTAAATTACGAATTGTCATGACATTACGAGCTCGTTTTAAATTATATAATAAATTATAAGTTCTAACGTCGTTTAATTAAACAAATTTAACTTAAAAATCCTTTTATATTACAAGTACAATAATTAAAACAATTTATTAAAAAATTCGGATCGTTACCGCTTAAGTATCAAGAAATGCACTTAGGAGATAAATAGTTAGCGTCATCCTCCTTTTTTAAATATAGAATTGAATGAATATTATACAATAATATAGAATACCACAAGATAAATCATAGTCCAGATAATACATAAAATAGAATACCACAAGATAAATCATAGTGCAGATAACATAGAATACCACTAGTACATAGTCCAGATAATACATAACATAGAATACCACAAGATAAATCGTAGTCCTGATAATACATAACATAGAATACCATAAGATAAATCATAGTCTAGATAATACATAACATAGAATACCACCAGTACATTGTCCAAATAATACATAACATAGAATACCATAAGATAAACCATAGTCTAGATAATACATACTACATAGAATACCACTAGTACATATCGTCAAGATCAAAGTCAATATCATCAATCCCAGCTATGTCCTCGTCCACACCCGCCCGAGCTCTGGGATGGTATCGCTCCTCATCAGCAATAGTAAGTTCGTTAATACGAGCTATCAAATCATCCAGGCTACGCCTATGCTATGTGTATTGTACAATCTCGTATGATAGAGTAGCATGATCAGGGTACTCAGTAACTGAGACGCGTGGGACATCCATATATATATATCCACCTCCGAATGTAGGAATTGCGACCCTCCATCAATCATCTTGTCCCTGCAGCTGCGGTGAAGCTGGGTATAACTATGTACTCCGAGTATGGTCCGGAAAACTAGGTGGAATAAAGCCAGGTCTAATAGATGTAGGACCAATAAAATCAACGGCTACAGCATGGACCATGGGTGTCATGTGTGCTGGTGCATAAAAGTGGACCCAAAATTGGCCGTAATCACGCGTGGGAATAATGAAATGGTCGGATGGCCACCAATTAAAGTTACGAGCATCCATCAACTGCTGTGCCTTATATGCCACTAGATATGGTGTATCAGGATGTGGATCATCAGGCACTCGATCCCCCTCCAAAATCTGGCTCCAACAATGCTCCTCATGGAACCAATAACAACCCCTCGATGGAGGAGAAGAGACTAAAGGAAAACGACACGTCAATAGCATCACAGCATGGATTACTTTCTCGTATGTTAAGAAATGCAGAATCCTCGTATGGATGCCATATAATACTATGTCTGGTTGTGCGTAACTCAATCTGGTTACGGGCCACAACAAAGATATGTAGAGCCTAACCACCCTGTATAGGTCTTCAATTCTCCCTAGCCCAAGCTCGCACACGCGGGAAGAATAGTCCCAATGCTGGATCTAGTGTAGGGTAAGTCATGTTGTGGAAGTACTCAGAGTACCTATACTGTATAATCTTCCAAAATCCACATATGGACATACCCCGATCTCTGGTAACACGCTGAAGGTCTAAAGAACGGCAGAGATAAGCTAGTATGGGCATCCCCCAATCATATACTACTGTGTGATCAAAGGACAAATCAGCTGCCACAATAACATGTCCAGCAGGCAAGGTGTTTGATGGATTTGAAAAGAAATTTTTTCCCATCAAATATACAAGAAATAGTCGAGCAAGCTATAAAAGGTTGTTTCCTTGCCTTGGATTATCAATTATATCAATGATGGCTTGTCTAATAGCACTAGTCCTCAACTGTGCCCCGCTAGTCAAAACGAGCTGTAAGTTTAGGTAAGGAAATAAATTCGCTAATATGTCTGAGCACTAGTAATGCTCATCATAAGGTAGTGTTTCCCCAAGCCTACCGAAATGCCAGTAAGAATTGTTAAATCTATAGGTGTGATGCCTAACTTACCAAACCCAAAACAAAATGTGTGAGTTGTCTTCCAGCAACATGACATTATCGCACCAATCAACCGAACATCCGAATTTAACAAGTTTGTAATACATAATGGAACACCCACTTGAACTTTAACTTGAGCATGCTCTTCTTTGGGAGGCACATTTAAACCACTCCTACTGCTGCTCCCTCGCAAAGCTCTTATTGATCTTCTGAAACGTCTCATTTTTTATAGCAAAAATAGTAATGGAGGAATGAGGAAAAGGAGAAAGGGGGAAGGGGATGGTGGTTCTGAATAAGTGCATAGCCGACCTTTATATAGTCGGCCATGGCTCCCTTAGTTGGCTTTCTAAAAGCCGGCTAAGGTGTAACAACCCGGAAAATCTGGGCCAGTTTGAAAATTTTATTTTGGCAATTTTAGCGAATTTTGATTATTTAAAATAGATTATTTTAAATAATATCGACGTGAAATCTATTTTGAATATAATTCGAACGTTTATATTATACACGTCGTCGTTAGAATATAAATAATTATATATAATTATAAATAGAATTGAAAATGGCGCGGTAGTTCGATAATTCGATTTCAAACTTCAATTGAATGTACCGGGTGCAAAATAATCCGGATTTTAGTGAAACCAAAAATAATGGAATCTAATAGTGAATATCTTTCCAACGAATCCGAAAAATTAAGATTTCATATCGGGAATCAAAAGATATGTCCAGTTGAAAATTCTGAATAGTCGCTATGGAATTCAGGCCCTTAAAAATGGACATTTTGCAAACGACCTCGGATTTCGACGAAACCAGTTTTGTTGGGTCCGGGATGTGAAGTTATTGCTAGGTTTCAAATTTCATAATTTTTCGAATCAATATGTGAGCGTGGCAAAAGAAAACGCGTTTGACCAGTTTCAGTTGATTTTAATCGACTTGAAATTGGCCATTTTTCTAACGGTCTCTGAATTCGACGAAACTAGTTTTGTTAGGACCGTATCGTCAATACGAAGCTAGAAAATATTTTTTTTGGAATTTTTTAGTTAGTATGTGACCCCGGTAATTAGAAATGTGCGTTTAAAATAATATAGTGATTTAAATGTAAATTCAAAGGAAACATATCGAGACGATCGAATTGGCCTGCGATACATATCCCATTGTGTTCGGAATGGGGGTAAAACGCTATGGGCGGCAGGCGGTGGACCTCGTTTAGTGGTCATATGTGAAAGTCAACTCTTTAATAAATAAATAATAAATAAAAAAAAAAAAAAAAAAAAAAAATATAATATCCCTTCCCTTAAAACCTAGGCCCCCCCCCCGTTCGTTTATCTCAGAAGGAAAAAAAAACAAAAAAAAAAAAGAAAACAAAAATCGCGATAACCCCCCCCGTCGCTCCAGCCACCACCGCGCCCAGCGCCCACCGCCGCCACCACTTGCGAGGCTCCGCCCTTCCCCCCTCTGCCTCCCTCTCTCTCCTCCGCCTCGCAGGAACCACGAATCCCCTCGACGAAGCCGATGGCCCCCCTCCGATCAGATGCCCTCTCGCCTCCGACCAGCATGGGTCCGCCGCCACCACCTGAGGACGCAGCCCACCCCCTCCTCTAATTACAGTAAGATCTTGATTTTGTTTATATATATAAAAAAAAAAAAAAAAAAAAAAGAACTGATTTCTGTTTTTATTAAGATTTAAAAACTGTTTTTATTAAGATTTAAAAACTGTTTTTATTAAGTTTTGAAAACTGATTTTATTAAAATTTAAAAACTGATTTTATAAAAAGGAATAAAAACTGATTTTATAAAAAAAACTGAATTTGAAAAATGATTTTTAAAGTATTTAAAAACTGAATGTTATTTTGATTTAAAACTTATTTTTAAAAAAGTATAAACTGATTTATTTTTTTAAAGTATAAACTGATTTATTTTTTTAAAGTATAAACTGATTTATTTTTTTTAAAGTATAAACTGATTTATTTTTTTAAAGTATAAACTGATTTATTTTTGAAAGAGAAAAACTGATTTTATTTTGAACTTTAAAATAGGAAAAAGATTAATCTTTTAGTAGAAAAAGATTTGAAAGCAAAAGTAGAAATCATATTTTTTTATATGTTGAAAGCGAACGTGAAAACATGATTTTTGTCATATTAAAGAAGTGATTTTTATTATATAAACATCATGACAAAAATGAGATTTTTATTCATTTGAATAGCGATATAAAAATTCGATTTTTATATATTGAACTTTGAAATAAAAATATGATTTTTATATATTGAACTTTGAAATAAAAATTCGATTTTTATATATTGAACTTCGATATAAAAATTCGATTTTTATATATTGAACTTTGAACTAAAAATTCGATTTTTATATATTGAATAGCGAACTAAAAATTTGATTTTTATATATTGAATAACGAAGTAAAAATTCGATTTTTATATATGTAGTAGCTACGGACGACGAAGCTGGCGAAGATGCGAAAACAATGAAGACTTCTGCAAAAGAAGAGTCGAGATGGTTGGATAGCTAAATGTGAGAATTTCTCACCTTTCAATTTATATTTCTAGTTATATATATATACTAGGATGCAGACGGTGCTTAGTAGCACCCGACACAATCGTCCACAGACCATGGACTTGTTTGTTTGACTGTTTGGTGATTGATTGCGATATTGGTTTGAATGTGGTTTGTGGTGTGAAAAATCGAATCGATAAATTGGTTAGGATTAGACGTGCGCCGTTATAAGGCGAAGGGGTAAGGCTAGGTTAGATCCTTACTCCAAAGTTTGTGGTTTGCATAACGAATGGATTTGATTGATGTGTGAATGGCGTGGGCCTTCACTAGACCGGGGATAAGGCTAGGCCTTGTCCCGTTTCTAGTATCGTGCCGTTATGCCGCCGAAATTTTCTAAAATAAGTTAGAAAAATAAAAATAGCATTTTATTTAACGAATGAACTGAATAGAAATTCATATGTTAAAATAAAATGTGTTATCGTTAAAAATATAATTTTTAACGTGAATGTGAATAAATAAATATTCATTTACAAACCAGACGGTTTGTTTATGTACACCTATTTGAATGACGTTGATTGGGTCGATAAATTTTACACATCGCCTAACTGCACAAATAAAATATGTGTTTGATTGTTTGAAACCCCACACGGGTGTTAGGATGAAATTTGAAGTTCACTCATCCTGATTGATTAAATCTGTCGATCGATTGATTGACAAGCTGCTATAAGCGTTAAATGTCTATATTTGATGCTTATACAGTGTAGTGCACTTTGGTTGATGGTTGATTATTCATCGTTGTTGATATATCCATGTGTTGTAGAAAATCCATATAATTAACATTATATGGTAATTGATTGGGCCTCATTCCAGTTTCGAAGAAAAAAAAGAAATATTTGAAATAGAAATATTTGAAATAGAAATATTTGAAATAGAAATATTTGAAATAGAATATTTGAAAATAGAAATATGTGAAGCCGTGAGGATTAGATTGACGCCATTTTGACGTGAACGATATTTATATCGATTTTATTCATTTTAAAATGAATATTGAAAAGTGATTTCGAAATCAAATATTTTGAAATAAATTGAATTGAAAACGAATTCAAATTGAATTGAAAACGACTTCGAAATGAATTGAATTGAAAACGAATTCGAAATGAATTGAATTGAAAACGAATTCGAAATGAATTGAATTGAAAACGAATTCGAAATGAATTGAATTGAAAACAAATTCGAAATGAATTGAATTGAAAACGAATTCGAAAGGAATTGAATTGAAAGCGATTTCGAAATGAATTGAATTGAGAACGATTTCGAAATGAATTGAACTGAAAACGAATTCGAATTGAATTGAAAGCGAAGTGAAATAAATTCAAATTGAATTGAAATTTGAATTGAATAGAAATGGATTTTAAAACGAATTTATAAAGAAGAATTCAATTTTGATTTGAATTGAAATGGAAGTTGAAAATGTTTTTGAAACGAATTCAAAACTATTTATATAATTCGTTTTAAATAGAAATCGACGATATATATATTATATATATATTATATATAATATAATGGCCTGAATAGAACGCGCCACGCCGCGGCAGTTCGCGAATTTCGACCATTTATTTCAAACGGGCATTACGGGAGATCCGACCGTCGGATTCTCCTAAAACCGGAACCGTTGGGTTGTATCGAAAAGAGCTTTCTAATGAATGTTAGAAATTTGAAATCTAACGGTTGGATTTGGAGATATGTCCAAATCAAATTCAAAAAAGGTCGCTGTAAGTGCAGTTCGATGGCCATTGATGGAAATCGACTGTACGGGCCTTGATAAAATTATTAAAAATAGCAATAATTTGTGTAAAATCATAAGAAATGATTTAGAAAGAATTGGGATGAAAAACTCCATACTTGAAAAGATAAAAATAAATTTTTATCGAAATGAACTAGTTTTGAACTAGAATTATAATCCTATTTATTTTTAAATAAATAAATTGAATTCGAAAAGGGTTTTAAAAATAACCAAAATTTCCAATGATTGCATTGGAGTGGATTTGAATCGAAATTGTCTTCGGAATATTTCGATGTTGGAATTCGTGATTATACAGGTGTTGTTATGGAAATTTGAAAGATATATATTGATATCGTTATTTCCAATACGACATTTGTTAGTCGTAGAATTCGATATTGAATATAAGCCGATATATTTTCTATTCAGAGCCTTGTATTGAATATCGAATGTGATTTGGGTTTGTCGTGAATGGTGTCTTCACTAACACTATTCTTGAACCCAGTTGAGAAAAGATTAAATCTTTTTATTTAGATTTAATGAAGTGTACCAATTAAATAATATTTAATTGGAATTGAATAGATATTGATTTTTGGGCTTATCGTGAACAGTGTTTTAAATAACACTTGTTCTTTAACCCGATAATTAATGAATGTGATTTTGGGTTTATCGTGAACCGTGTTTTAAATGACACTGATTCTTTAACCCAGTTAACGATTAAAACTGAGTGGAGTTTTAATGAATCTTTAATTAGATTGAAAAGATCGAAAATGGAGTATCACCAGTTTTGCTCCAGGCGATAGTTAAATCTTTAATTAGATTTGAACGTGAAATTTAGAAACTAACTGTCGGTTAGCCAAGCAGAATGGTTTTCTGGATATTGATCTGATGTTGGTTTCGGCCTTCGGGGTTAATATTTGGGGAATTATTCTCTTGATTAATTTATGGTTAGTGACTAATGAATTGGAATGAGGCGTATGTTGTGTTTGTGTAACACTTATTTAAAATATACGCGAGTTATTCGGAAAGACCGGGTTTATCCCATTCTGAATAACTGATACGACGATAAGTCGAAGATGAAGACGATGGTAGAAGACCGGAGGTCTTCACGTCGTTTGGGTGATAACTGATGATCTTGATTGGGCTGTACACCCAAGAAGATGGAAACAGTTAGTGATCGTCCAGACGTACTTGGAGATCGATGGATATGCGGGGTACTAGGTGCCTCCGGTTTCGTTCAGACCCAGAACGGACTTGTAAATGGACTGTGTGTCTGACATCGGATTTCATTCTGTGTGACTGATATCGGTTGCATAGGATGGTTTGCCTGTGTGGCATGCTAAGATGCAAATGATCAAGGCTTCTGTTGAAAAGCAAAGTCTTGTGGTGATGATCAAAGCACGGCCTTTGTGGCGTAGCTTTGTGTAACGTTTACCTCGCGTGTTTCACACCAGGTATGAACCAAAAACGGGAGACGGACCTCAGGGAGGACTTGCGTTTCTTTCTAGCTAGAAGTGGCGTCAGTGGTTTTACACGCCCTGACGAGTTTGACTTATGTGGTTGTTGCTGTTGCGAGGCGCCTCGGTTATATCGGTTTCGGCCGAATGCATTCTGGTCGGCTGACGGACCAGACTTACACCCCATAGGGTGGGGAGACGTATTGTTCAGGCATAATAATCCACTCCGTGTGGACCGGCCCTGACGATCCAAGGGGCAGTTGCGGCTGTTCCTGAGGGGCGGGCTAGAGCGTCTCGAATCGGTTGAGGACTATCTTTTGCCTCGGTTCATAGATGGAAATCCAATTTCCAAATACGTGACATTTGCGGTTTTATTTGTAAACCTATATATGGCGACATAGTGGCATGGGACGCTCATGCCGCCTATGATTGATACTTATGATTTGAAGTTGTTTTATGCACTATGCACTTATAATAGTATCAAACGACTTGTTTTAACCGTATCAAGCATTCTTTGGCTGTTATAAGGGAAAACCCTATCCCCCGGCTTGCGTTTGCATTGTGTGATAGGACCTGGGTCTTATAACAGCTTCATTTTTCTTTATTTAGCATTGCGCTGTTTGTTTCATGCACTGGTATTCTTGGGAGGAAACCCGTTCCGTGTTATACGGCGTGGTCCCTTGATTTACCTAACTTTAAGAATAAAGAATAATAACTGTTTTAGTTCTCACACCAGTCACATGACTGACCTGGAGTTTATTGTTTTAACCTAAACTCTGGGTGCCCTTATTTTCGACACGGGCAGCTAGTAGTTTTGGTTTTGCAGATTTATATTCACAGGATCCTGGTTTACAGCTGGAATGATATCCGGAAAGCTTTGTATCCGTATATCTCTTCTAGTTGTGTATTGTATTATTTTCCGCTGCTATGTATTTAAATGTAATTTAAATCTCTGATATTTCTGTGTAATATTTATTCGTACTCTGTATATTCTTGTAATCTGATGCATTGTTGTAATATACAATGAAATGTTCTTTTATATGCGTTCTGTTGTGGTTTGTTCTCGAACTATCCGACGCTTTCCTTTACGGGGAAGTTACGGGTCTTCACAGTTGGTATCAGAGCTTTGGTTTACCAAGCTCAGAGAACAAGACACATTAGAACCATACGAAAGAATTCATCAGATATTGGATTAGTAATATCCAATTAGAATGACTCGTTAGAGATAGGATCAGTAGTATCCTAGAACGAGTGTGAAGAGTATATTTTTGAAAATGAAAACAAATTTTTGTTTTGAAAATTTAAATCAATTATTCGTATTTGATTATCTATTTATATTGATGTGGACAATCCAGTATATATAGATTTTGCATATACGTCTGATCCGCGTGTATTCGAAATTTTAATATACTGGATAGATATGGAATCACATTCTAGTCGCCCGAAGATGATTCTGATGATAGTTCGAACATCATCAGAATTGGTATTCGTGTTTCGAAGGTGTGATTTTCTATATATTTCCATTAGGCTGGTGTGAGAACCAAAACTTATATATAGCTAGAATTCATTGTTGTGATTTGGCATCAAAACATGATTTTTTGTATATGTATCAAAATTATGAATTTAAAACGTTAATCCACTAATTGATTGATGTTTGTGTTGTTTGTTTATTTGTTTGCCAATTTTGAACCATTATGCTTAATCGAATCAAATATTGAATTGTATTGAAAATTGGTCGCATCTGCTTGCATATACATATATATCATTGAACAGGTCATAGCAAGGAGGCTAGAGCAGAGAATAAAATTTGTTTGCCCGACAAATAGGTACATGTTTACTACATAATTTCCTGTTTTGTTTGGGTGATGATGATTTTGTGAGCCTATTGGCTAGCCGCTTGGCTTTTTCTTTTTCTTTTTGAGATCTGAAGGACCGGGAACGCTATTTGCAATTTCCCGATGCTCCCGGTGCAGGGGAGGTTATGGCGAAATTTTTCAAAAATTTAGGGTGTTAGCCAAATTTTTGAAATTTTGAAAATTCTCAGAAACCAAAGGGTTGGAGAATGAAAGCCAGATCGAACATAGAGCTGAATAATCAAATCACTTTCGACTTTGTTCCTTTTCGGGGACGAAAAGTTTTAAGTGGGGGAGATTGTAACAACCCGGAAAATCTGGGCCAGTTTGAAAATTTTATTTTGGCAATTTTAGCGAATTTTGATTATTTAAAATAGATTATTTTAAATAATATCGACGTGAAATCTATTTTGAATATAATTCGAACGTTTATATTATACACGTCGTCGTTAGAATATAAATAATTATATATAATTATAAATAGAATTGAAAATGGCGCGGTAGTTCGATAATTCGATTTCAAACTTCAATTGAATGTACCGGGTGCAAAATAATCCGGATTTTAGTGAAACCAAAAATAATGGAATCTAATAGTGAATATCTTTCCAACGAATCCGAAAAATTAAGATTTCATATCGGGAATCAAAAGATATGTCCAGTTGAAAATTCTGAATAGTCGCTATGGAATTCAGGCCCTTAAAAATGGACATTTTGCAAACGACCTCGGATTTCGACGAAACCAGTTTTGTTGGGTCCGGGATGTGAAGTTATTGCTAGGTTTCAAATTTCATAATTTTTCGAATCAATATGTGAGCGTGGCAAAAGAAAACGCGTTTGACCAGTTTCAGTTGATTTTAATCGACTTGAAATTGGCCATTTTTCTAACGGTCTCTGAATTCGACGAAACTAGTTTTGTTAGGACCGTATCGTCAATACGAAGCTAGAAAATATTTTTTTTGGAATTTTTTAGTTAGTATGTGACCCCGGTAATTAGAAATGTGCGTTTAAAATAATATAGTGATTTAAATGTAAATTCAAAGGAAACATATCGAGACGATCGAATTGGCCTGCGATACATATCCCATTGTGTTCGGAATGGGGGTAAAACGCTATGGGCGGCAGGCGGTGGACCTCGTTTAGTGGTCATATGTGAAAGTCAACTCTTTAATAAATAAATAATAAATAAAAAAAAAAAAAAAAAAAAAAAATATAATATCCCTTCCCTTAAAACCTAGGCCCCCCCCCCGTTCGTTTATCTCAGAAGGAAAAAAAAACAAAAAAGAAAAAGAAAACAAAAATCGCGATAACCCCCCCCGTCGCTCCAGCCACCACCGCGCCCAGCGCCCACCGCCGCCACCACTTGCGAGGCTCCGCCCTTCCCCCCTCTGCCTCCCTCTCTCTCCTCCGCCTCGCAGGAACCACGAATCCCCTCGACGAAGCCGATGGCCCCCCTCCGATCAGATGCCCTCTCGCCTCCGACCAGCATGGGTCCGCCGCCACCACCTGAGGACGCAGCCCACCCCCTCCTCTAATTACAGTAAGATCTTGATTTTGTTTATATATATAAAAAAAAAAAAAAAAAAAAAAGAACTGATTTCTGTTTTTATTAAGATTTAAAAACTGTTTTTATTAAGATTTAAAAACTGTTTTTATTAAGTTTTGAAAACTGATTTTATTAAAATTTAAAAACTGATTTTATAAAAAGGAATAAAAACTGATTTTATAAAAAAAACTGAATTTGAAAAATGATTTTTAAAGTATTTAAAAACTGAATGTTATTTTGATTTAAAACTTATTTTTAAAAAAGTATAAACTGATTTATTTTTTTAAAGTATAAACTGATTTATTTTTTTAAAGTATAAACTGATTTATTTTTTTTAAAGTATAAACTGATTTATTTTTTTAAAGTATAAACTGATTTATTTTTGAAAGAGAAAAACTGATTTTATTTTGAACTTTAAAATAGGAAAAAGATTAATCTTTTAGTAGAAAAAGATTTGAAAGCAAAAGTAGAAATCATATTTTTTTATATGTTGAAAGCGAACGTGAAAACATGATTTTTGTCATATTAAAGAAGTGATTTTTATTATATAAACATCATGACAAAAATGAGATTTTTATTCATTTGAATAGCGATATAAAAATTCGATTTTTATATATTGAACTTTGAAATAAAAATATGATTTTTATATATTGAACTTTGAAATAAAAATTCGATTTTTATATATTGAACTTCGATATAAAAATTCGATTTTTATATATTGAACTTTGAACTAAAAATTCGATTTTTATATATTGAATAGCGAACTAAAAATTTGATTTTTATATATTGAATAACGAAGTAAAAATTCGATTTTTATATATGTAGTAGCTACGGACGACGAAGCTGGCGAAGATGCGAAAACAATGAAGACTTCTGCAAAAGAAGAGTCGAGATGGTTGGATAGCTAAATGTGAGAATTTCTCACCTTTCAATTTATATTTCTAGTTATATATATATACTAGGATGCAGACGGTGCTTAGTAGCACCCGACACAATCGTCCACAGACCATGGACTTGTTTGTTTGACTGTTTGGTGATTGATTGCGATATTGGTTTGAATGTGGTTTGTGGTGTGAAAAATCGAATCGATAAATTGGTTAGGATTAGACGTGCGCCGTTATAAGGCGAAGGGGTAAGGCTAGGTTAGATCCTTACTCCAAAGTTTGTGGTTTGCATAACGAATGGATTTGATTGATGTGTGAATGGCGTGGGCCTTCACTAGACCGGGGATAAGGCTAGGCCTTGTCCCGTTTCTAGTATCGTGCCGTTATGCCGCCGAAATTTTCTAAAATAAGTTAGAAAAATAAAAATAGCATTTTATTTAACGAATGAACTGAATAGAAATTCATATGTTAAAATAAAATGTGTTATCGTTAAAAATATAATTTTTAACGTGAATGTGAATAAATAAATATTCATTTACAAACCAGACGGTTTGTTTATGTACACCTATTTGAATGACGTTGATTGGGTCGATAAATTTTACACATCGCCTAACTGCACAAATAAAATATGTGTTTGATTGTTTGAAACCCCACACGGGTGTTAGGATGAAATTTGAAGTTCACTCATCCTGATTGATTAAATCTGTCGATCGATTGATTGACAAGCTGCTATAAGCGTTAAATGTCTATATTTGATGCTTATACAGTGTAGTGCACTTTGGTTGATGGTTGATTATTCATCGTTGTTGATATATCCATGTGTTGTAGAAAATCCATATAATTAACATTATATGGTAATTGATTGGGCCTCATTCCAGTTTCGAAGAAAAAAAAGAAATATTTGAAATAGAAATATTTGAAATAGAAATATTTGAAATAGAAATATTTGAAATAGAATATTTGAAAATAGAAATATGTGAAGCCGTGAGGATTAGATTGACGCCATTTTGACGTGAACGATATTTATATCGATTTTATTCATTTTAAAATGAATATTGAAAAGTGATTTCGAAATCAAATATTTTGAAATAAATTGAATTGAAAACGAATTCAAATTGAATTGAAAACGACTTCGAAATGAATTGAATTGAAAACGAATTCGAAATGAATTGAATTGAAAACGAATTCGAAATGAATTGAATTGAAAACGAATTCGAAATGAATTGAATTGAAAACAAATTCGAAATGAATTGAATTGAAAACGAATTCGAAAGGAATTGAATTGAAAGCGATTTCGAAATGAATTGAATTGAGAACGATTTCGAAATGAATTGAACTGAAAACGAATTCGAATTGAATTGAAAGCGAAGTGAAATAAATTCAAATTGAATTGAAATTTGAATTGAATAGAAATGGATTTTAAAACGAATTTATAAAGAAGAATTCAATTTTGATTTGAATTGAAATGGAAGTTGAAAATGTTTTTGAAACGAATTCAAAACTATTTATATAATTCGTTTTAAATAGAAATCGACGATATATATATTATATATATATTATATATAATATAATGGCCTGAATAGAACGCGCCACGCCGCGGCAGTTCGCGAATTTCGACCATTTATTTCAAACGGGCATTACGGGAGATCCGACCGTCGGATTCTCCTAAAACCGGAACCGTTGGGTTCGTATCGAAAAGAGCTTTCTAATGAATGTTAGAAATTTGAAATCTAACGGTTGGATTTGGAGATATGTCCAAATCAAATTCAAAAAAGGTCGCTGTAAGTGCAGTTCGATGGCCATTGATGGAAATCGACTGTACGGGCCTTGATAAAATTATTAAAAATAGCAATAATTTGTGTAAAATCATAAGAAATGATTTAGAAAGAATTGGGATGAAAAACTCCATACTTGAAAAGATAAAAATAAATTTTTATCGAAATGAACTAGTTTTGAACTAGAATTATAATCCTATTTATTTTTAAATAAATAAATTGAATTCGAAAAGGGTTTTAAAAATAACCAAAATTTCCAATGATTGCATTGGAGTGGATTTGAATCGAAATTGTCTTCGGAATATTTCGATGTTGGAATTCGTGATTATACAGGTGTTGTTATGGAAATTTGAAAGATATATATTGATATCGTTATTTCCAATACGACATTTGTTAGTCGTAGAATTCGATATTGAATATAAGCCGATATATTTTCTATTCAGAGCCTTGTATTGAATATCGAATGTGATTTGGGTTTGTCGTGAATGGTGTCTTCACTAACACTATTCTTGAACCCAGTTGAGAAAAGATTAAATCTTTTTATTTAGATTTAATGAAGTGTACCAATTAAATAATATTTAATTGGAATTGAATAGATATTGATTTTTGGGCTTATCGTGAACAGTGTTTTAAATAACACTTGTTCTTTAACCCGATAATTAATGAATGTGATTTTGGGTTTATCGTGAACCGTGTTTTAAATGACACTGATTCTTTAACCCAGTTAACGATTAAAACTGAGTGGAGTTTTAATGAATCTTTAATTAGATTGAAAAGATCGAAAATGGAGTATCACCAGTTTTGCTCCAGGCGATAGTTAAATCTTTAATTAGATTTGAACGTGAAATTTAGAAACTAACTGTCGGTTAGCCAAGCAGAATGGTTTTCTGGATATTGATCTGATGTTGGTTTCGGCCTTCGGGGTTAATATTTGGGGAATTATTCTCTTGATTAATTTATGGTTAGTGACTAATGAATTGGAATGAGGCGTATGTTGTGTTTGTGTAACACTTATTTAAAATATACGCGAGTTATTCGGAAAGACCGGGTTTATCCCATTCTGAATAACTGATACGACGATAAGTCGAAGATGAAGACGATGGTAGAAGACCGGAGGTCTTCACGTCGTTTGGGTGATAACTGATGATCTTGATTGGGCTGTACACCCAAGAAGATGGAAACAGTTAGTGATCGTCCAGACGTACTTGGAGATCGATGGATATGCGGGGTACTAGGTGCCTCCGGTTTCGTTCAGACCCAGAACGGACTTGTAAATGGACTGTGTGTCTGACATCGGATTTCATTCTGTGTGACTGATATCGGTTGCATAGGATGGTTTGCCTGTGTGGCATGCTAAGATGCAAATGATCAAGGCTTCTGTTGAAAAGCAAAGTCTTGTGGTGATGATCAAAGCACGGCCTTTGTGGCGTAGCTTTGTGTAACGTTTACCTCGCGTGTTTCACACCAGGTATGAACCAAAAACGGGAGACGGACCTCAGGGAGGACTTGCGTTTCTTTCTAGCTAGAAGTGGCGTCAGTGGTTTTACACGCCCTGACGAGTTTGACTTATGTGGTTGTTGCTGTTGCGAGGCGCCTCGGTTATATCGGTTTCGGCCGAATGCATTCTGGTCGGCTGACGGACCAGACTTACACCCCATAGGGTGGGGAGACGTATTGTTCAGGCATAATAATCCACTCCGTGTGGACCGGCCCTGACGATCCAAGGGGCAGTTGCGGCTGTTCCTGAGGGGCGGGCTAGAGCGTCTCGAATCGGTTGAGGACTATCTTTTGCCTCGGTTCATAGATGGAAATCCAATTTCCAAATACGTGACATTTGCGGTTTTATTTGTAAACCTATATATGGCGACATAGTGGCATGGGACGCTCATGCCGCCTATGATTGATACTTATGATTTGAAGTTGTTTTATGCACTATGCACTTATAATAGTATCAAACGACTTGTTTTAACCGTATCAAGCATTCTTTGGCTGTTATAAGGGAAAACCCTATCCCCCGGCTTGCGTTTGCATTGTGTGATAGGACCTGGGTCTTATAACAGCTTCATTTTTCTTTATTTAGCATTGCGCTGTTTGTTTCATGCACTGGTATTCTTGGGAGGAAACCCGTTCCGTGTTATACGGCGTGGTCCCTTGATTTACCTAACTTTAAGAATAAAGAATAATAACTGTTTTAGTTCTCACACCAGTCACATGACTGACCTGGAGTTTATTGTTTTAACCTAAACTCTGGGTGCCCTTATTTTCGACACGGGCAGCTAGTAGTTTTGGTTTTGCAGATTTATATTCACAGGATCCTGGTTTACAGCTGGAATGATATCCGGAAAGCTTTGTATCCGTATATCTCTTCTAGTTGTGTATTGTATTATTTTCCGCTGCTATGTATTTAAATGTAATTTAAATCTCTGATATTTCTGTGTAATATTTATTCGTACTCTGTATATTCTTGTAATCTGATGCATTGTTGTAATATACAATGAAATGTTCTTTTATATGCGTTCTGTTGTGGTTTGTTCTCGAACTATCCGACGCTTTCCTTTACGGGGAAGTTACGGGTCTTCACATAAGGCGACGACCTGGATTTAATTCTAGACCGTCTAGCGGATTATAATCCTACGGACATGGATTGTAATCCACGTTGATTTCTTAGTCATCTTTTAGAAAGCCGGCTAAGAAACACACAATAACCCCTACTTGGGTTGCTATGTTTCTTCCCATTGGGCTGGGTTGGGTGTCAACCCAGTCTGATGAGACTCCCAACCCAACCCAGGGTTGGGAATGATCTAAGCTATTTTAATTGTCTCCATTTTTCATTTACATTATATATGTTTCTAGTTAGGAATGCATTAAAGCAAGAAAGGAAGATAACAACACTTTATTTATATTCTATATTTTGAGGAAGTTCGAGCTAATACATAACTTACCATCTTCAGTCAACAGCCACTGCATAATTATAGGCCTACAAAAGATGCTAATAGTTTTATAGTGATTTCGCTTTACTGTAGATATTAGGCAATTAGGTGTAAGTATAGCATTTAGCTCAGGTAGCATCCCCTGTTTCCATATCATTGGATTCCTATATTTTTCTCAATTGAGACCAGAATCGGTGGTACACATAACTAAGTCTAATTCCATCTTCTCTAAGTTCCATGTCAACAAGTTAGACCGTTTGCAAGGTGACATAATACGTTTGAATATTGATAAAAATAATATTAGTCAGATCACTGTTTGAACTTTGATTACTTTACACTTCTTGAAATATTTCATTTGAAGTGTAGGTTTTTTAAAAAATTTTAAGAATCTACGACAATTCTTTGTCTTCACCATCAACTTATTTGGTTTGTTGCTCTTTGGTGTGGGAATTACATGTTAATTTACTTTTCCTTTTTTATTAGCTGCTTTGATGTATATTAGAGGATTTTAAAAATATTGTAAGTATGTGTAAAATCATAAGTATGCTTATGTTTTATCTTCATATAGCTTCTACTTTGAGACAAGACTACCATATCAATCCTAAATTTAGTATGTTTTGAATTGGTTCTTCAGTTATATGCTATATTGTTCATGTATTATGCACAGGATGGGTGTAGAAATAGAATTACAAGAAACCAGACCAAATGTTGAAGTTAAAGTGTAACGTATTGTATACCTCGGTATTCAAAGTACACATAATCCCAACGAATTTTGCTCGGTAATGATTAGAGATTTTCATTGATACAGTAATTGTAGTTAAGGGAAATAAATAGATGACAAACAGTTTTAGTCTTGCACCAATGAATACAGTTGTGATAAATTGTAGCATGTAAGAACAAAAAGATGAAAATTACATTATAGACGTGAGAACTGAGTAGTCAGGGAATTCATTTTAAACATGGAGATAATCTGATTTCTTGATGTTGTTAGACTAATTTGTATACTATTACTTATAAGTTCTTATTCAGTTCTGACATTTCATTCAGTTCTAATTTCTTTCGATTTTGATAGGAAATTTAATTTATTTTGGTCATATGTTGTCACTTATTTATAGTTTGATGGGAAATTCCATGCAAAATAAATGGTTAACTGACATTTCTACATACAGAGATGGGAAATTCAGTTTTGATTTATAGCGTTAATGGGAAGTTCAGTTAGCGGTATAAAACATGGAAATCTATTCTATTATATATAAAGATAAATTTATGACTTTTCATTATTTGATCTCTCATTCCCGTTCAAGATTGATACTATATCCCCTTTTTTTTATAGAGTATTTTTCATTTTTACTCTTCAATTATACAACTACTTTTATCTCCAAACATGAACTTTATTTATTTATGATGTCTCTTCCATCTATGCTTTTATCAACTTCCTTTGATATATATACATACATATATGCGTATATATATAGTGTCTCTTGCATTTACATATGGATCACAATTAGATGTACAATGTAAATGGTAGCGATGAAGAGTTCATAAACAAAATTGAAGAGTTCATTAGTTGTGCATTAAATGATCAATTAAGAAAAGGGGAAGAAAAAATATTTTTTCATTGTAGACACTGCAAAAATTAGAGAAGGCTATGTAACATAGATCAAATTAGGGATCATATAATTCATAATGAGCTTAAGCAAAACTATACGTGATGGATATGGCATAATGAAAGTATACATGGCAAAGCTCGTTCTAGCAATCACGAGAATGATCAAGAAGATAACACGAATAATGAGGATGAATATGATGAGAATGACCGCATTCAAGAGATGTTTCGTGATCGTGAAGATCAATCGATGTATGAGCCAAAGTGGTATGGAAAAATATCAATTGATGTTGAGAAACCTTTGTTTGCAGATCGTGCTAAGTTCACAATACTGTATGTTGTGCTCAAGATTTTCAATTTGAAAGAAAATTATGGTTGAAGTGATGTAAGTTTTATTAGATCCTCTGATTCATGATTTTAATGACGATAACAATACAATTATAAAATACAGCATATATACACTCACGCATATACATTATCTATCTTTGCAGGAGATATACATGAAGAAATATCATCGAAGGTTGGAAGAAATAAACAAGGAGCGTATACAAGAGGTACATAGTAAGATAATAGTTTGTATATTAGTAGAGATAATATGTAAAATCCCCTTGGATAAATATATTTCAATAAACTCCTCCAGGAAATAGAACTGTGCATATGTCAGACGTCTGTCTAATAAGATCAGACGTCAGTACATAGACTCTGGAAATTTTCCAGACTCAGCACAGACATCTGATCATTAAGGCCAGACGTATGTCATTGAGTTTGGGATATTATACATGGTATAGAACAGACATCAGTTCTAAGGGACAGGTGTCTGTCCTTAGTGACAGCCTGTTTTCCTAAAAGGGTTTCTTCCAAAATCAAAAGATAGGACCATTCTTTTAAACCCTATTTTCTATTTTTCAATGGTTACATCTTTTTAATTAAAGATTCTTTAGTCTAAAAACTATAACTCTTTAATGAAACTCTTCAATTTCCATATATAGATTGAAAACAAAAGAGTTACTCACTGAATCTGTCTGAATCTCTCTAAAAACTCTTTATATTCTCTTGCAATCCTTCACTCAAAAGCACACTTATTCTTCTACACAAAGCACCTCACTTCATATATTTACTCAGGGAGATTATAGGAGAAGCCTTGTAAGGATTCAGTTAATATCAGTGTTGTAAAGAGCACAAGTTTGTCAAAGAAACTACAATTCTGTACGCCTATTCCTTCAGCTAACAGAGAGTTATTCTGATAGTTGGAAACCCGAATGAGGGCTTCGGGACTAGATGTAGGATGAGAGGTCCGAACCAGAATAAAAGATTGGCATGTTCGTTCTTTACTTTACTTACTTTGATGTTAGCCTTTATATAAACTATACTTGCTTATTTAGACACATACAATCCACATACGTTCTTTCAATCGGTATCAGAGCAAGGTTTTGATCAAATTACAGTAAGTTGCAACTTGTATCACATTAATATGGCAAGTATATTTCAAGAATGTCAGTCCATACAATGTCCCTCACTTTTCAATGGTTCAAACTATGCATATTGGTCAACCCGTATGCGAATTTTTATGGAAGCAAACGGATTGGAAGTTTGGTCCGCCGCTCAAAACAAGTTTGATACGCCAACCATTGAAATGAGTACATGGACAGATGCTAAAAAAATCACAGCTTCAAACAATGCAAAAGAAATGAATGTCTCATTTTGTGCTTTAATAAAAATGAGTTTTCACGAGTAATGTTATACAACACTACATATGACATTTGGCGTATTTTACAAGTAACACACGAAGGTACTGCTAAATTCAAGCAGACTAAAAAAATTATTTTACAAAATCTATTTTCGTCTTTAAAATGAAACAAGGTGAACCCATAGTTGATATGTATTCAAGATTTCAGATTATTCAACATGATCCAATGGCTCTAGGAGTATAATTCACTGATTTTGATCTAGTTTCTAGAGTACTCAATTCCTTAACATCTGAGTTGGAAAGGAAAGTATTAGGCATCGAAGAAGCTAATGACCTTTCAACACTTAAAGTTGAGGAATTGATAGGAAATTTAATGTCCTATGAAGCTAACTTGCAGGCAAGAAAAGAATAGAAAAACAAAAAGAAAAACATAGATTTTCTAATAAATAATTAAGGTTCTGACTTAGACGAAGACAAACTTGTGTTCATAGCCAAAAACTGTGACAAGTTCAGAAAGTTCAGAAAAATGATTAAATTACAAAAGGATGGAAGATCAAGCTCAGCAAATCAAACATTAATTAAGTGTTTTGAGTGTGACGAATATGGTTATGTGAAGAAAGATTGTCCAAAGATCAATAATGAAAAGAAGAAACATAAAAATGAAAATTTTAAAAAGAAGAGAAGAGCCTTTCAAGTTACTTGGGACGATTCCGACTCTTCCTCATCAGATAATAATGGAGACAACGACACAGAACAAGCAAATGTATGTTTTATGGCAGACACAAATGAGGTATGTCAACTTACTTATAATGAAATCTTAGAAATTAGTATGAAATTAGATGAAAAATATAGAGAGATGTTTTTTAACAAAGAACATATTGCTAGAATAAATAGAATGGAAATTTAGATAGGATTAGTAAAAGATGAGAAAAACATTTTGGAAGAAAAATTAGAAAATGCAATAATTGTAAAAAGTTATCTTTTGAAAATGATTTATTATCAAAGGAATTAGTAAAAGTTAAACTAGATAATAATGATATTTTGAATAAAAACATAACTTTAAATAGTGATATAGAAGTTTCAATTTCTGAAATCTCGAAACTAAGAAAATGAGTTGGAAAAGATTATTATAAATATTTCACAATTTAATAAAGGAAAACAAAATTTAGATGATTTGATCAAAATTTCAAAATGCACTGAAAATATAAATGGATTAGGTATTAAAAAGGATTCAAAACCTAAGAACTACAGTTTTCTCTATAGAAAGGTAAAAAAAAAAGAAACTTTCAATAAAAAGACAATATAATAAAAAGAGGTAAAAATATGGATTCCTAAATCAAATAATAAGCTTATTAGACATAAGCATATTAAAAATTTTCTATAAAATATAGTTTGTAATACAAATTATGTTCTTAAAGGCCCCAAACCCACTTTGGTATGGTTGATTTAGGGCTCTAACGGAGGAAGTGAGTACCAATTAAACATTTTTATCTTGTTGGTACCCAAAATAAGGCAAAATGAGAACTGAATTTTAGATGAATGCTCCAAACAAATGACGGGAAAAAAACTTGTTATCAAATATAACATACATGGATGGTGGCCCCGTGACTTTTGGCAACAATTTAAAGGGAAACGTTATAGGCATTGGTGAAGTCATCAATATCGATATATCCAATTCTCCTATTATTACTAATGTTCTATTAGTTAAAAATTTAAAGCATTACCTTCTAAGTATTAGTCAGTTATGTGATAAAGGTTTTCAAATCAATTTTGAAAAAGACAAATGTAACTGTGACGACCCGAATTTCGGAGCTGACCAGATATAACCCAAGTCCAACCCAAAGAACACTAGAACTTAGATGTCGAAGAAAGAAATTAGATGATAGGGAAAGATAAGATAGAGAAGTAAGAATAGAAGAAAGATAGAACTGAACAACAACACAGAATCTCACAATCGCAGCGGAATAAAATATAGTATATATAATCTCCTTTGAAATACAAAACTGTATTTTATCTTACATACATCATCATTTTACATCATATATACAATACAGTGGAAATAAACTCTCTCCATATATATATCTATTGTTGAAGCCTCCTGCTCCAAGCTCGTCCAAATAAATCTATAAAATCCCTAACTACTTGACTATCCATATAAATTTAGGCACTCACGAGTTTAGGGAAAACATAGAAAAATAAACTCCGGGTCAGTCATGGGACTGGTGTGAGTAAACGATTTCAAAATTGCTTGATAAATGAAGGATATCTCATAAGACAACACCGTAAAAACGGAACGAGTTTTTCCCTTATGAGAATCCAAAAATAACTTGGTTTAACTTTCAAAAACGTTTCGAAAAAAAAGATAATCGTAAGATCAATCCACACATAAACACAGATGGTTTTTACCTTACGATAACCCAAAGCATCTTTATATCAAAACTCTTCTGGTATTATAATAATGTCTATCAAACTGCAAATAAATAATCATCTAGCAGAATGCTTGCATCTCACGCTCTACATACATAGAATTCTTATAGTTCTCAGGTGCGTAGCGAGAGTGAACAAAACTTGAATTAGCAGAGTTAATGAATGGTTTGGTCCTCTTCCCTGTGCTATCTAGGCTAAATGACTTGGATTTGGCATGAGGAAAGATCTAGTGATGTTCAGCTACGTAAAACACTGGAGAGTCCAACAATTAATATACCGTGGTTCGGTATCAGCTGTGTCATTAGGTCAATATCCCACACAAACAAGAAGTCAAGCACCTGTCTGAAAAGTTCTCCAAGGCCCAAAAGAGAAAGAGTGATTTGATCTCTCTATAGACGCCTTATATTATCATTGTGCGCCTTCTCCCATCGCCCGGAAACATTACTGACAGGAAAAGGTGACGGGATATACAATCAAAACCGCGGGGGCTTATTGGAGATTGGATTCTGACTATCAAAAGGTATGGAACCACCTTCCGATAGTGTATCTCCAGAGGGGAATACTCTGGGTTCAACAAGAACATCTTGCAACCCGGCCACACATGACCGACCACTCATTTCTCTTGAGTGTATCGAATATATTGTCACCTTACGGTTGGTACCAAAATAACCATTCCCGGGAGATACAAAAGCGAAAGAAGTAACAATATGAATATTCTCTAGATGGTGACAATACATCCTAATTGGGAGCGACCCACTTAGCTATTCTGTTTGCCCGATTTTTGTCATTTCCTGATTGTGGGGCTTGAGGCTGAACTTACCTTTAGATATAACACGTCTTCATTTACTTTGAATGCCACATCATCAAAATTGTCAAATCACAAATTGATGTCCCCAAAACCACATATATAAATCTAAGAGAAACAAATTTCTCCGCCACCAAACATAGTTTTGAAGAAAACAACTTTCGCGATCTATTAGTGAAACACCCCACCTCCGTTAAAGTCACTCACAAAGGGAATGCCTTAAGTTCGGTGGAGCATTATAGGTAAAAGATACAAATAATTTACAAGACAGACATATAAACAGCGGAAAAACTAAATTTATTTCATAAGTACGTGGTTCATTCAAAACATTTCAACATCTGTCTTAAACCAACTTCCAAATCATTACAACAAAATCTCTGTCTTGATTAAAACATAAAGAAGCATAAAATAATAATAAGGCAGCATAAATCCCCAATAAGAGTGTATCCAAAGCCATAGCCCAAGGAAAGAGAATCCAAGCAATACATCTACTCTCTTCAACCGGAAATGGTCCGAACTAAGCTAAAGTATTCCCTCCCTGCGGACCTCTGTGTGTGTGGGGGGGGGGGGGGGACGGAAGAAAGAAGACGAAAGGAAAATGGGTCAGACATGAGTCTGGTAAGTCCAGTGATTATTTAGCATGTAAACAGGAAAAAGGATCATGACATGAATAAACTGAACCAAGGACAACACCCTAGAAATAAGATAATAAAACTGAATATGTTATCGCACTCATTACTATTTCTCTGCACCCACTTATAAGTGTTTCAACTAGCACCACGTGTTCAAGATAAATGAACCCCTTTATTGATCGGCTCCTACTCGTATACGTTCTCTACTTGTGTCATTCGGCCCCGCTTGATTGTAGATACCTGTGCTAGTCCCACCATGGGGTTTATCAAATCCTATGGTGGAAACTCGACACAATTCAAGATGCACAGTGTAACCGTTGATGCCCAGTGCTTGCTTTTCCCACTCCGCAGTACGTGCACGCACGCACTCCGTCAGAACCTACACTGATGCACCACCCGCCGTTGTTTTGACCGCTTATAATCAGCCTAGTAATCGTGCCCCACCTTGCCTAGTTCAGGGTACCATGATACATCTATGTGGGTTACTGCTGAAATGGGTCCCCGTTACAGGGTTTCCTAATCAACATGTTAAAATGGTTAAGTGTTCTCAAATTAACCTAACCCCCCCATCAGTTTAGTTAACATGTTGTATTGGTTAAGTGTTGCCTTAATTAACTTAACTCACCGTTCCTGTCTTAGCTTTAATTCATTCATTAAAGCACCAACCACTCACATTAGATATGTATTGTTGCGGTCGCTGGATGTGCCGGTCGGTTCCGGGCAGTCTTACACCGCAACTCAATCTATCCTCGGGTTTTTTTGGGCAGGATGCGCTAACCTCTCACATTAGATCTATATTGTTACGGTTGCTGGATGTGTCGGGCGGTTCCGGGCAGACTTACACCGTAACTCAATCTAACCTCGGGTTAGGCATATTCGTGTTTTACTTAATTTACATATTTACCCTTCATATCCACAATTATTGCCATTCAAGTCACGCCCCATTTACCCTCTAAATCATGTTCATAATTTTTAGGTATATAAATATACCATTTTATGCCACTAATCATTTATATGATTATGGGCCAAATTATGCCAATAATATGAAATTTAAGGTTTTCCCAACGTTACCCCTGTTATACATTTGCAAAATTCACATAGAATGTTAGGCTCGCAACTTAGCCTAACTTATATACAAAAGTGAAAAGAAAGGAGCATGTACCATTCCCACAACATAAAATAATAAGGATCTAACTAAACATGTGTCATATAAATCTGGCATAAAACAATGAGCTTGCATTTTTGGATCCAATTAACATGAATCTTAAGCATATGAACGGGGACTTATATAGAATTACACAAATCCATTTAGGCAAGTAAATGTAAACTTGCATTTTGGATCCAATTAACATGAATCTTAACATATGAGAATGTAGATCTAAACATAATAGGCATATATGACTTAGCCTAAAAACTTGCATGTAACATAACATGAAAGAGTCACCAAATTTTTATAATACATGATTGGTTTAACATACAACATGATAAGTCCAATAAACGACAATAGTTTCATAGGCATATATGATAGAATCATCACAAGAATAAACATGAATCAACATCACCATTATCTTACAACTAGGCACAATTCTAGTTTTCACTTTATTACAAATCATAACTTTTAATTGTTCACATCTAAATAATAACAGGACTTACAAATAAAAGAAAATCTTGTTTTCTGGGATCTGTTTTCTGAAACTGAAAAGCTATCCCTTGACGTAGACTATCGATCTCTAAATTAGATTTGATTCGTAGCTTCTAACTTGCTTCCTAGTTGGAGAAGAAATGGTGGCTATGCTAGGTTGACCATGGACAGCATGGTGGCTCCTTGGAATGAAATTGTGTGATTTAGGGTTGAGGGTTGGGGTTGCTTTTATAGAGGTTTAGATTTATGTGAGCAGTTAGATCAAACTAGGAGCAATCAGAACCATCCAGACTAGATAGAGCTATCCAGAAATCGCCACCTATGCCCTAGTGACTCAGCAACAAGTCAGAAAATCGTCACTGTTTGGATCTGGGTGAGGGGGTCGACCCCTATAGGGGGGTCGACACCCCAGTCGACACCCCTTGGGGGTCGACACCTATGTCGACCCCCCTTGGGGGAAGTCGACCCCTATGGGCGGGAATTTTCCCGCCCAACTGATCCACGTGATTTTGAAATTCGAACTGTTTTGTTTATTAAATTATTAAATTTTCTGTTTAAACATGAAACCTTCTGAACTCCATAACTTCTTCATACGTAGTCCGATTCACGCAAACTCGGACTCTATCTCAAGAAGAATTCCGAGACGAACGCAATGGCATAACCCGTTTCCCTTAATTCTCGCTTTTACAATTTAGTATTCTTTAATTCGTTACTTTAATAAACATAGAAAATACAGGGTGTTACATTCTCCCCTCCTTAAAGGATTTCGTCCCCGAAATCTTCAAGTCAAGAAGAATGTATATCCTTCCATCCAATCGTCCATCTACTCAACCATCAAACACCGGCATCCATTGTCCATAAAAGATTTCTAATGCTTTCATGATTGTATGCATAGTATGTGTATATATGTCCTTATCTAATGCAAAATCAGGCGGTCTACTGATTTAGTTGACCTCCTTAATGCAAATTATGTTAGTGCCATGAGTCCATTATGCATGCAATTATTCCTAATCATACTTTCTACATGATTGCACAATTATTCATACAAATGCAACGTCCATATGAAAACATTCCAAGTTTCAATCCATATACAAATACATATATGCATATGCAATATGAAAGTGACTGAGCTGATCTAGTACCTAATGTGTGTGTGTGTATGCATCCACGAGAAACCACTAGCAACCATTTGCAACCATCAACCATAAAATGTTCCAAATACATGTTTACATCCATTGGTTTCTACCTAAGGATCAAGAATAGGACCGAGGAGATATACATAAAAGATAGATAAAACCATGTATAAACTTATGGAAAAAGAGATCAAGGATGTACCCTCAAAAAGAAATGGGTAGGTTGCGCATATTTTTCCCTCGGTTTCCCAATTCGCGTCTTCCTCAACGTCACTCCATTGAATTTTAACAAGCTTGACTTCACGGTTGCGTAGCATTTTGACTTTTGTCCCTAAGATACAAGTTGGAACTCTTCTCACAGTCGCTTCTCGTTCCACTTCTACTTCCTCTAGTATACTTGGCTCCACAACTTCCGCAGACTCATGTAAGCACTTTCGTAGTTGAGAAACATGAAAAACATTATGAACTCCAACCAGTCTTTCGGGTAGCTATACTCTGTAAGCCATCGTCCCAATCCTTTCAATGATAGGAAATTGTCCTACAAATCTTGGTGCCAACTTTCCTACGGACCCAAAGCGAATGACATTCCTCAAAGGAGATACTTTAAGGAACACCCTATCTCCAACCTCAAACTCAAGGTCGGTCCTCCTTTTGTCTGCGTAGGACTTCTGTCTATCTTGTGTAGTCTTCATTCGTCTTCTTATCAAGTCCACCTTCTCTGAAGTTTCTCTAATCATGTCTAGCCCAAGTACAAGCTTGTCTGTAGACTCCCACCAGCAAGTTGGTGATCGGCATGGTCTTCCATATAAAGCCTCGAAGGGTGCCATGCCTATGGTGGCTTGGTAGCTATTGTTGTAAGCGAATTCCACCAAAGGAAGATGATCCTCCCATGTTCCTCCAAAGTCAAGAATGCACAATCTCAAGAGGTCTTCTAATACTCTGTTCACCCTTTCCGTCTGACCATCGGTTTGCGGGTGATAGACAGTGCTTAAGCATAGTTGTGTGCCTACAGCCTCTTGCAAACTCCTCCAAAACTCACTCGTAAAGATAGGATCTCGATCACTCACTATGCTGGAAGGTATCCCATGGAGTCGAACTATCTCTTTAAGATAAATGGATGCTAAGGACGAGGCAGTTCTTCTACTCTTAACAAGTATAAAGTGAGCGCTTTTAGTGAGCATGTCCACTATTACCCAAATACTGGTATTGCCCCTTCTTAACCTGGGCAACCCATCAACAAAGTCCATCGAAATTCTATCCCATTTCCACTGTGGGACCTCTAGAGGATGAAGCAGACCACCAGGCTTCTTCTGCTCCGCTTTGACTTGCTGGCATATCAAGCACTTAGCGACGAACTCAACTACATCCCTCTTCATGCCATACCAAAAGAAAACCCTTTTTATGTCTTTATACATCTTGTCTCCATGTGGGTGTATGGTCAGCTTAGAATGGTGTGCTTCTTCGAGAACGGTCTTCACCAAATCCCTTGCTTGTGGGACGCATAGCCTTCCATCCCATCTCAACCAACCCTTATCATCGATGGAGTATCTATTGAGGTGACTAGAAGTCTCACCCCTAATTAGCTTATCCATCATATCAACTAGCTGAGGGTCTTCACGTTGCGTGGTTCCTATTGAGTCCAAAAGATTAGGCCGCACCTCTAGCGATGCTAACAAACCAGGTACAAATTCAGAGGAGGGTCTAAAGTCAAAGTTTGCTATGTACTCCAAGCTTTGCCTTTCTACAAAGAGAGGACTTAAGGTCAGCTTCTTTCTACTCAAGGCGTCTGCTACTACATTGCCCTTGCCAAGGGTATAGGAGATCTCAAAGTTATATGAGGCCAGAATTTCCATCCACCTTTGTTGTCTTAAGTTAAGATCTTTCTATGAGAAAAGGTACTTTAACGATTTATGGTCAGTAAACAATTCAAACCTTTCTCCTAGCAGGTAATGACGCCATGACTTAAGAGCGAAAACAATGGAAGCTAGCTCCAAATCATGAGTTGGGTAGTTCTTCTCATGTACCTTCAACTGCCTTCCCCCATAACAAACCGCCTTGCCTTCTTGCATCAAGACAGCGCCTAATCCTGTATCGCATGTGTCTGTGTATACGGTAAACATTTTGCTCCCATCAGGCAATGTCAGAACTGGGGCTATTGTTAGAGCCCTTTTCAAACGTTGGAAAGCAACATCGCAATCCAAATCCCAAGTGAAAGTTAGGTTCTTCTTTGTCAGTATTGTGAGTGGGGCTGAGATTTTCGCAAAGTCTTTAATGAAATTTCGGTAAAAGCCTGCTGGCCTGAGAAAGCTTCGGACTTCAGTTGCGTTCTGTGGAACCTTCCAATCTTGCACCGTAACTACTTTTGCGGGGTCCGAAGCTATCCCCTCTTTGGACACCACATGTCCAAGAAACCTTACCTCTTCTCTCCAGAAATGGCATATGGAGAATTTGGCTTTCAGCTGATGTGCACAAAGAGTATCCTTGACTTCCCTTAAATGCAAAGCATGCTCTTCTTCATTCTTCGAGAAAATCAAAATGTCGTCTACGAAGACCACCACAAACTTATTAAGGAACTCCCTATACACCCTGCTCATTGAGTCAATGAAATAAGCAGGTGCGTTTGTTAAGCCGAAAGGCATGACAAGCCATTCGAAGAAACCATCCGGGGTTCTGAACGCGGTCTTATCAATGCTGTCTTCAGCCACTCTTAGCTGATGAAACCTGGTAGCGATATCTAGTTGGGAGAAAACCGATGCACCTACAAGCTGATCAAACAAGTCATCTATTCTTGGAAGTGGGTGCCTATTCTTCTTGGTCAACTTGTTTAGCTCCCTATAATCAACACATAGGCGAAGTGAACTATCAGCTTTGGTTGCAAATACTACTGGAGCACCCCATTCAGAAATACTCAGCCTTATGAACCCTTTCTCGAGCATCTCTTTAACTTGCTTGCTGAGGTATTTCCTCTCCCTTGGAGCCATGTGTCTAACAGTTAGAGCTACGGGTTTTGCATTATCAACAAGGTATATGTGGAAGTCTATCTCCCGCTTCGGAGGTAAGCCCTCCACTTCTTCAAATACATCTGAGTATTCACGGACCGTTCTAACAGACTGCAAGTTTTCAATGGACGCATCAAGAAATTCTAGGTAGCTAAGCATAATAGAATGCATGGGATTACAAGATATTTCAAGAGTGTTACCGAGGCGAGTCATAAGTCTAACCACTCTCTTTTCACAATCGAGGATGGCACCATTACTGGATAACCAATCCATGCCTAGAATCAACCCATAGCCCGTGAAGCCCAAAACATAGGCATTACATCTAAACCCAACGCTTAGTATAGAAATTTCCAAATCCAAAAAAAAAAATCATTGACAAATAAGCCGAGCCCCAAATTGGATTTGAAACAATCAATGGATCCTCTACTATACTGGTGTCTAGGTGCAGAGATTCAACTAAAGCAGTAGATATAAAAGAGTGCGATGCGCCACAATCAAAGAGTGTACGAACAGGATGATCAAAAAGACTCAAAAGAAATATTTCTACCACGTTCTTGCGGAGGTGCTATGAGAGCGTGAACCTGCCCTCCAGAAGTAGATCCAGTCCTCTACCCTTGCCCTTGCTTTCTTGAGCAGTCCTTAGCTATGTGTCCTGTCTCGCCACAGCGATAACAACTACCCATCTTCCTCTTTTTCATTCTGCAGTCCTTAATCAGATGTCCAGGAATGACACAAAAATTACACTTCCTCTTGTCACGGGGTTTGTTGTTCTTCCCGCCCTTCTTTGAATCTGCCTTCTTATTCTGCGATCCCTCCACTTTCTTATCTTGATGTACTTCCACCTTTGCCTCTTTCTTGCCATCCTTGTCTTCCTCCTGTAACAGTGCCATGTGTAACACCCCACGTCCGTTAGTGTCACTCACAAAGGGAATGCACTAAGTTCTGTGGAGCATTTAGGGTAAAAGATGCAGATAAATTACAAGACAGACAGAAATTAAACAGCGGAAAATAAAACTTTACTTTATTGATAAAATAGTTTGTACAAAGATTTCTTTACAATATCAGAGTGTCATCTGTCTTACAAAATAAAGAAGCATAAAAATACATTTATATTCCCCAATGTAGCAAGAACCAGCCATAGCATCTGAAAAGAGAATCCAAGCAAAACTTCGACAAATCTTCAAGCTGGGAAAGAGTGACGGTCCAACTTAACCTGAGCTATACTACTCCCTCCTTTACTACCTGGGGGGGGGGAACGGAAGAAAAGAAGACGAAAGAAAAACAGAGTCAGACATAAAGCCTGAGTAAGTTCAGTAACTTCTAGCATGTGAACATGGAAAAACAAAACGACATGAGTTAACTGAATACAAGATAACACCATGATGGTAGGGTTAACAAGATTAGACAAGATTAACACAAGATATGCTTAAGCTAAGATAAACTGGATATGCTCTAATACTTCGCCGCTTCGCTATTTCCTTATTTTACTGATTTCTATGTCTCTGCACCACCTAACTAGTGTCCCAACTAGTAACGATAACGTGATCCCAATCCTTGTATTTTCCATTGCCTTCGGGCATCCATTTATTATTTATTACCTAGATCTTAATCTAGGGTTTTCTTATCAAGTGCTTTCTAGATTTAACTAGAGTTTTACGCTGTCTGCTGAACGCTTCTCGAGTTCAGGGTTTATGCCACCTAGTCCAACTAGGGATTACGCTACCTGTCGAACAATGCCCCCAAGTCTAGGACACACTACCTAGAGTGGTATATGTTCCTATACTTCCCCACGCATGTATCGCGAATCGTTATCGCTTGTCTAGATGCACATGTCCTGTAATGTGCGGTCCGAGTCCTGTGACAGGGCAAATCAAGGAATACAGAACTCGGTCGGGAGCTTTCAGATATCTGCCGATGCAGATGCTAAGGTCTGTTTTTATTCCAGTGGCTATGGTCCCACTTGACCCCTCCCTCAACTAATAAAAGGCACACCTTGTAAAATGAGAACTATACGTCGGCCCCCCGGTGCCCCACTATCTTATGGCCATCCGCAACCATAACTAGATAGCAAGTATATGGTCTTTTGGAGTTCTCCTCCTTTCCGATTCACATATCTCGATTGACTCAAGATGGATGGTAGACGACGAGTTGCTATCACAGGGCTACCGTTTGCTCGCCGAATCACGCTGGTCCATCCTAGTCTTTAGGTTTCCATGTATTGCAACCAAGGCATACCCCTGGTTCTTCTACGCAGACCTTAACCTCTGTGGGCCCAGGCGGATCATCTGCAGCCTCATAGAGGGATACCAAGAGTACCCTCACGTCCCCTCGAAGCCTCGGGCTTCGTAACCCAATTCATTGGAGCCTCCTTTTTACTCAGACGGACGTTCGCTCCTCCTCGTGCTATACTAAGAATAACTACTTAGTTTTACTAACTAAGATTTACCACTTAGTTTCCAGAATCGTTGTTTTCTTAACTAAGGTTCACTACTTAGTTCTCCTTCCCATCAATTTGGATTGGTTAAGTGTCATTAGTCAATTCAAGCTAACTTAACCCCCTTCATTTATCCTGTTAAACTGGTTAAGTGTTATCAGTAATTCATGTTGACTTAACCCGACTACAAACCAAGTTATATTGGTTAAGTATTCCTTATTACTTAGCCCTACCCATTATCCTGTATTGGTTAAGTGTTCCTTTTTAACTTAACCTTGCCCGTCTGTTTTCACTAACATGTTATTAATGGTTAAGTATTGTCCCTTCATGTTTTTGACTTAGCCTCATTCCTTTATCACAACCTGATGGTTAAGTGTTCAAGTTTACTTAACCCTACAGTCTAGCCCAGCTAACATATCAAAACTGGCTAAGCGTATTAGATTTTACTTAACCCCAACCTCTAGTCTAGTTAACATATTAATTTGGCTAAGTGTATTAACTTTACTTAACCCCTACAAGTCTCGTTTTGCTATCTTGAGTTTGGTTAAGTGTCTCTATGGACTTAGCCCTCCCATTCTAGCTTAACCGTGTTAAATTGGTTAAGTGTTCCTATGGACTTAACCCTCCCATTCTATCAGTCTGAACCTAACCCCACCCATTTGTCTAGTTATCATGTTGAACTGGTTAAGTGTCTTAGTTAACTTAACCCTACCATTCTTGTTCTAGCTTTAACTAAATAGATTAAAGCCGCTACCACTCACATTAGACAGGTACTGTTGCGACTACTGGATGTGTCGGTTGGTTCCAGGCAGGTTTACATCACAAATCAGTCTAACCTCGGGTTAGGCATATTCGTGTTTTCTAAGTTCAAAGGGTTTTGATTAGTTTTCAAATCAGGTTTTTTAAAAGTAACCATCCCGTCCGTCGGATCAGTTAGGGATAGCCAGGGAGAGCAGGAAACTTGTATTTTCCAAACCCAAGCCTAGACACTATCCTCTCTGTCACCCTAGAACTTTTTGGTGTGTCATTAAAAGAGATGTCGTTAATAAACCTTTAATTTGTCTAAATTTATATTTCCTCATTCAGGCCAAATTCTATAAGTAAATTATTTCTAATTTACTTATTTCCTAATTACTCTTTTAATGTAAATTGTCTACATTCATTCTTATGGCCCATTCTCCCCTCTATATCAAATTTATGCTTTTTGGTATGTGGACTATACCAAATTAAGTATCACTAACCATGATTTTGCTAAACCTGACAGTTATTCCCAATTATGGCCAATTTCACATTTATGCCAATATACTTACCGTGCCAAATTAGCTAATCCAATTCCGATTCAACATTCTAATTCACGTCAAACTAGACTTATTACTCTAGTTCACTATTCATGTAAATACTAGATTTACCCGTCAATACTAGATTCAAATTACACATCTTACAATTTATGTCAAATTTATCCAATTTGCACTTCTATGAACATGCCATAATACATGTTCCCCATTTATGACAAATTCCAAGTTTTACAACTATGTTCTAGTACATTTCACATTATGCCCAAATCGTATTCCCACCGTTCGTATAATTGCGATTCAATCTAGATTATGGATAAACCTAGACTCGTAGAAAATAGGGAATGAACCAAAGATGCTATGAAAAAGGATGGACATAATAACTGGCATAAAAGGTTTTGAATAACAACGTAGGTTCAAGAACATGGGTAGACCTAACTTAATAGGTAAATTCCCATAGTCTAAAACCAAGGATAGACAGAATAGAGACGCCGGTTCAAGAACATGGGTAGACCTAACTTAATAGGTAAATTCCCACAGTCTAAAACCAAGGACAGGCAGAACAAATAATCGGGTTTAGACCCAATCTCATAATCACAGAACTTAAGCAACACTTTCCTAGTCATGAATCATAGGTGTTTAATCACAGATGTCCTTGTTATGTCATAGGCAATAGCTTATATCTCCTAATCAAAGGCATAGGCTGAGTCAAGGAAATAATCCTCATAGTCACAGTCACAGTCATAGGCAATGTCCATAGTCATAGGCAGTGTCCATAGTCATAGGCAATATTCATAGTCATAGGAAAATGTTCATAGTCATAGGCATATGGTTTTAAGGTCCATAATTTCATAGTCACGGTCTTATTTGTCCTTGAATCATAACAGTTCTTAATTAGGTTCAAGAGTATAGGCACTGATTCGAATAGAGAGAGAGAGAGAGAATTGGCATATTCTTTTATTCCTTTAATTTCATGTCATGAACAAAGAAAAACGTTCAAATCTAGAAATAACTGACTTACATAAATTATATCAGAACAGAAAGATGGCGTTGCTAAGATTCGTAAAAAAAAAACAGTCGTTGAAGTCGTTTGAACCTCCTTTTGAATCCTAGCCTGAATCTCTTCTTCTTGAAAGTCTTTGAGCAGCATCTCCTCGTCTTGATTTATTTTATATATATTATTCTATTTATTATTTAATTTAAGAGGAGGAGAAGAAGCCATGTTTGCCAATAATCTTTGCAGCATAAGGGTAGAAAAGAATTGTGAATATAGAAGAAGACCAGGGCTGTTTATATAGTGTTAGGCGGACGAACCTGGTCAGAAAACGTGGCCAAATACATCGGAACGAACCAGATGCAGAAAGGTGGAAAAACAGGGGGGTCGACCCCCAGGTCGACTATGTAGTCGACCTGGGTGCCCCAGGTCGACTACCCAGTCCCAGGTCGACTGCCCAGTCGACCTAGGTGTCTTGGGTGGGAAAATTCCCGCCCTAGCCAATCCGGCCCGATTTTTGAAATCTGAATTTGACCTGTTTTGAATGTTGAACTTCGCTGAATCTTCCGGAGGCCATATCTCCCTCATACGGACTCCGATTTACGCAAACTCGGACTCGTTTTCATGTAGAATTCTGAGACGAACACAATGGCGCAGCCCGTTTCCCTTGATTTTGACTTTAACTTTTAATTCTGCCTTGATTTGTGAATCTTAGTGTTATAGAATTACGAGGTGTTACATTCTCCCCCACTTAAAAGGATTTCGTCCCCGAAATCTTCAAGTTAGGAAGAATGTGTCCTACCATCCAATCACCCATCTACTCAACCATTCACTCACAGGCATTCATTGTCCTTAAAAGATTTCTAATGCTTTCATGTCCATATGCATAGTGTGTGCATATGTCTTTATCTAATGCAAAATCAGGCGGTCTACTGATTCAGTTGACCTCCTTAATGCAAATCATGTCAGTGCCATGCGTCCAATCATGTATGCAAGCATCCCTAGTTATGTAAATACTACATGCGTGCACAGCCATTCATCCATATGCAACATCCATATGATAACATATCAGGCTCAACTTTCAAACAATTACATATCTGCAAATGCAATATGAAAGTGTCTAAACTGATCTAGTGCCTAATACTTATGCATATGCATCCACGAGCAACCATTTGCAACCACTTGCAACCATTAACCATAACATGTTTCAAATACATGTTTACATCCATTGGCTTCTACCTAAGGATCGAAGATACGACCTAGGTGGTATACTTTGGGAAGAGAGAAACAATTATGCGTAAAGCTCCTTAAACAAAGAAATCAAGGATGCACCCTCAAGGAAAAGGGTATGTTGCTAGTATCTAGCCTTCTTGAGCTTTACTCCTTTGTATTTTAACAAATTTAACTTCACGATTGTGAAATACCGGATCTCCATTTCCAAAATAAACAGATGTCAATCACGGTACCAAGTATACGTACTAAGATGATTAGAGGTTTCCCTCTTATCCGCCATGCCATAACTATAAGGGTTGAAAGGTTACAATGCACTTTTTAGAGTGCCTGCCACAACTATTCATCTCTCACGCAAACCATCCCAGTCGAACTCGACATTCCTCAAGTACAAGCCCCAAAGGCCTAAACCAATATCAGACAAGCACCCAAGGAATATCTCCTCCGAATTTAGACGATCTACGTGAGATGATATAAGCAAACTCGATAGCTATTCTCAAATCCCTACTTAACCAAAAATAAACTGGTCGACCACCAATTGGAATTGAGACTCTAGTGGGATCTTTCTACTATACAAGTACTATGGTGGAGAGACTCAACTATGGAAGTGGATATGAACAAATGCGAAGAGCTAAAGCCAAAGGAAATAGTATGAACAGCAAAACTAGACTCTTCCAACAGGACTTCACTACCTTTCTCCTAGGTACGCTTGGTGGCGAAAGTAGGTTCATGCCCTTCTGAAAATCTTGTTCCTCGTTCTTGCCCTTGCCCTTAATTATATGCCTTATCATTCCCTAGTAAAGATACTTCCTCTTGTCTTAGGTTTTATAATTTCTTCCTCCTTCGTGAGCTAAATCTACATCCATGAATTCCTCATCCTAGGGTTGTGCTCATTAGCTAAACTCCTCATCCCCTTCCGTGTGTAGTCATGTTGACAAATCTCTCGAAAGTTGCTTCCATCGTACAAAGAACCCTACAAGCTTGAAAGAAAACTGGCCGTAAGTGAAACAATCACAGCCCTAGATGGAAGTTGTGTACTACTTTGCCCTTCGATGAGGTTACCTCCCAGAGAGCCAGGAGCCCCAGAGACTCAAGAAAGAAGGAGACAAAAATTCAAACAGAGGAAGAGAAGATAGTGTGTATGGCTTTGGGGAATATGCCTTTAAAACAAATCTTTTCTCTTGAAAATGCTTCTTTAAAACCCGTTTTGAAAATAATTTTTCAAATCCTTTATCTGATCCGGTAACCTTCAGCTCTGATACCACGTGTAACACCACACGTCCGTTAGTGTCACTCACAAAGGGAATGCACTAAGTTCTGTGGAGCATTTAGGGTAAAAGATGCAGATAAATTACAAGACAGACATAAATTAAACAGCGGAAAATAAAACTTTACTTTATTGATAAAATAGTTTGTACAAAGATTTCTTTACAATATCAGAGTGTCATCTGTCTTACAAAATAAAGAAGCATAAAAATACATTTATATTCCCCAATGTAGCAAGAACCAGCCATAGCATCTGAAAAGAGAATCCAAGCAAAACTTCGACAAATCTTCAAGCTGGGAAAGAGTGATAGTCCAACTTAACCTGAGCTATACTACTCCCTCCTTTACTACCTGGGAGGGGGGGGGAACGGAAGAAAAGAAGACGAAAGAAAAACAGAGTCAGACATAAAGCCTGAGTAAGTTCAGTAACTTCTAGCATGTGGACATGAAAAAACAAAACGACATGAATTAACTGAACACAAGATAACACCATGATGGTAGGGTTGACAAGATTAGACAACATTAACACAAGATATGCTTAAGCTAAGATAAACTGGATATGCTCTAATACTTCGCCGCTTCGCTATTTCCTTATTTTACTGATTTCTATGTCTCTGCACCACCTAACTAGTGTCCCAACTAGTAACGATAACGTGATCCCAATCCCTGTATTTTCCATTGCCTTCGGGCATCCATTTATTATTTATTACCTAGATCTTAATCTAGGGTTTTCTTATCAAGTGCTTTCTAGATTTAACTAGAGTTTTACGCTGTCTGTTGAACGCTTCTCGAGTTCAGGGTTTATGCCTCCTAGTCCAACTAGGGATTACGCTACCTGTCGAACGATGCCCCCAAGTATAGGACACACTACCTAGAGTGGTAAATGTTCCTATACTTCCCCACGCATGTATCGCGAATCGTTATCACTTGTCTAGATGCACATGTCCTGTAATGTGCGGTCCGAGTCCTGTGACAGGGCAAATCAAGGAATACAGAACTCGGTCGGGAGCTTTCAGATATGTGCCGATGTAGATGCTAAGGTCTGTTTTTATTCCAGTGGCTATGGTCCCACTTGACCCCTCCCTCAACTAATAAAAGGCACACCTTGTAAAATGAGAACTATACGTCGGCCCCTCGGTGTCCCACTATCCTATGGCCATCCGCAACCATAACTAGATAGCAAGTATATGGTCTTTTGGAGTTCTCCGCCTTTCCGCTTCACGTATCTCGATTGACTCAAGATGGATGGTAGACGACGAGTTGCTATCACAGGGCTACCGTTTGCTCGCCGAATCACGCCGGTCCATCCTAGTCTTTAGATTGCCATGTATTGCAACCAAGGCATACCCCTGGTTCTACTACGCAGACCTTAACCTCTGTGGGCCTAGGCGGATCATCTGCAGCCTCACAGAGGGATACCAAGAGTACCCTCACGTCCCCTCGAAGCCTCGGGCTTCGTAACCCAATTCGTTGGAGCCTCCTTTTTACTCAGACGGACGTTCGCTCCTCCTCGTGATATACTAAGAATTACTACTTAGTTTTACTAACTAAGATTTACCACTTAGTTTCCAGAATCGTTGTTTTCTTAACTAAGGTTCACTACTTAGTTCTCCTTCCCGTCAATTTGGATTGGTTAAGTGTCATTAGTCAATTCAAGCTAACTTAACCCCCTTCATTTATCCTGTTAAACTGGTTAAGTGTTATCAGTAATTCATGTTGACTTAACCCGACTACAAACCAAGTTATATTGGTTAAGTATTCCTTATTACTTAGCCCTACCCATTATCCTGTATTGGTTAAGTGTTCCTTTTTAACTTAACCTTGCCCGTCTGTTTTCACTAACATGTTATTAATGGTTAAGTATTGTCCCTTCATGTTTTTGACTTAGCCTCATTCCTTTATCAGAACCTGATGGTTAAGTGTTCAAGTTTACTTAACCCTACAGTCTAGCCCAGCTAACATATCAAAACTGGCTAAGCGTATTAGATTTTACTTAACCCCAACCTCTAGTCTAGTTAACATATTAATTTGGCTAAGTGTATTAACTTTACTTAACCCCTACAAGTCTCGTTTTGCTATCTTGAGTTTGGTTAAGTGTCTCTATGGACTTAGCCCTCCCATTCTAGCTTAACTATGTTAAATTGGTTAAGTGTTCCTATGGACTTAACCCTCCCATTCTAGTCAGTCTGAACCTAACCCCACCCATTTGTCTAGTTATCATGTTGAACTGGTTAAGTGTCTTAGTTAACTTAACCCTACCATTCTTGTTCTAGCTTTAACTAAATAGATTAAAGCCGTACCACTTACATTAGATAGGTATTGTTGTGACTACTGGATGTGCCGGTTGGTTCTGGGCAGGTTTACATCGCAAATCAGTCTAACCTCGGGTTAGGCATATTCGTGTTTTCTAAGTTCAAAGGGTTTTGATTAGTTTTCAAATCAGGTTTTTTAAAAGTAACTATCCCGTCCGTCGGATCAGTTAGGGATAGCGAGGGAGAGCAGGAAACTTGTATTTTCCAAACCCAAGCCTAGACACTATCCTCTCTGTCACCCTAGAACTTTTTGGTGTGTCATTAAAAGAGATGTCGTTAATAAACCTTTAATTTGTCTAAATTTATATTTCCTCATTCAGGCCTAATTCTATAAGTAAATTATTTCTAATTTACTTATTTCCGAATTACTCTTTTAATGTAAATTGTCTACATTCATTCTTACGGCCCATTCTCCCCTCTATATCATATTTATGCTTTTTGGTATGTGGACTATACCAAATTAAGTGTCACTAACCAAGATTTTGCTAAACCTGATAGTTATTCCCAATTATGGCCAATTTCACATTTATGCCAATATACTTACCGTGCCAAATTAGCTAATCCAATTCCGATTCAACATTCTAATTCACGTCAAACTAGACTTATTACTCTAGTTCACTATTCATGTAAATACTAGATTTACCCGTCAATACTAGATTCAAATTACACATCTTACAATTTATGTCAAATTTATCCAATTTGCACTTCTATGAACATGCCATAACACATGTTCCTCATTTATGCCAAATTTCAAGTTTTACAACTATGTTATAGTACATTTCACATTATGCCCAAATCATATTCCCACCGTTCGTATAATTGCGATTCAATCTAGATTATGGATAAACCTAGACTCGTAGAAAATAGGGAATGAACCAAAGATGCTATGAAAAAGGATGGACATAATAACTGGCATAAAAGGTTTTGAATAACAACGTAGGTTCAAGAACATGGGTAGATCTAACTTAATAGGTAAATTCCCATAGTCTAAAACCAAGGATAGACAGAATAGAGACGCCGGTTCAAGAACATGGGTAGACCTAACTTAATAGGTAAATTCCCATAGTCTAAAACCAAGGACAGGCAGAACAAATAATCGGGTTTAGTCCCAATCTCATAATCACAGAACTTAAGCAACACTTTCCTAGTCATGAATCATAAGTGTTTAATCACAGATGTCCTTGTTATGTCATAGGCAATAGCTTATATCTCCTAATCAAAGGCATAGGCTGAGTCAAGGAAATAATCCTCATAGTCACAGTCACAGTCATAGGCAATGTTCATTGTCATAGGCAGTGTCCATAGTCATAGGCAATATTCATAGTCATAGGCAAATGTTCATAGTCATAGGCATATGGTTTTAAGGTCCATAATTTCATAGTCACGGTCTTATTTGTCCTTGAATCATAACAGTTCTTAATTAGGTTCAAGAGTATAGGCACTGATTCGAATAGAGAGAGAGAGAATTGGCATATTCTTTTATTCCTTTAATTTCATGTCACGAACAGAGAAAAACGTTCAAATCTAGAAATAATTGACTTACAGAAATAATATCAGAACAGAAAGATGGCGTTGCTAAGATTAGTAAAAAAACAGTCGTTGAAGTCATTTGAACCTCCTTTTGAATCCTAGCCTGAATCTCTTCTTCTTGAAAGTCTTTGAGCAGCATCTCCTCGTCTTGATTTATTTTATATATATTATTCTATTTATTATTTAATTTAAGAGGAGGAGAAGAAGCCATGTTTGCCAATAATCTTTGCAGCATAAGGGTAGAAAAGAATTGTGAATAGAGAAGAAGACCAGGGCTGTTTATATAGTGTTAGGCGGACGAACCTGGTCAGAAAACGTGGCCAAATACATCAGAATGAACCAGATGCAGAAAGGTGGAAAAACAGGGGGGTCGACCCCCAGGTCGACTATGTAGTCGACCTGGGTGCCCCAGGTTGACTACCCAGTCGACCTGGGTGTCTTGGGCGGGAAAATTCCCGCCCTGGCCAAACCGGCCCGATTTTTGAAATTTGAATTTGACCTGTTTTGAATTTTGAACTTCGCTGAATCTTCCGGAGGCCATATCTCCCTCATACGGACTCCGATTTATGCAAACTCGGACTCGTTTTCATGCAGAATTCCGAGATGAACACAATGGCGCAGCCCGTTTCCCTTGATTTTGATTTTAACTTTTAATTCTGCCTTGATTTGTGAATCTTAGTGTTACAGAATTACGGGGTGTTACACCATGTCCACTAGTCTCTCATAAGTCGCACCCATAAGTATATAGGACATAGCTAGGTTGTGCAGTGGCTCATTCAACCCTTTAACAAAATGGAGAGCCTTCTTATGGGGAGTATTCACTAACTCCAGTCCGAATCTAGCCAGCTGGTTGAATTGGTTGACGTATTCCTTGATCAACATGCTTCCCTATTTGAGAGCTAAGAACTTCTCCATCTGTAGGCTACGTTCAGCTTGTGAGAGGAATTTCATTTCAAACCTCATTCTGAAATCCTCCCAAGTTTCAACTGGTCTCTCAGCATTAGTAACTTCCCATCCATAAGAGGCTTCATCTTTAAGTAACCATATGGCCAACTGTATCTTCTGCCTATCGTCCACTTCGAAGATAACAAACAAGTCCTCGGTTTCTTTGAGCCGGTTTCTTGTTTCTACAAATGACTCAGTCCCATTAAAGTTCTTTCCACCCATGGCCCGAAAATATCTATATATCTTTGAGAAAGCATTTGCACGAGGAGGAGGAGGAGGAGGAGGAACAGCTGCAACTGGGGGAGGAGGAACGTCTGCTGGGCCTGCATCATTAGCCCTAGCGTCTAGGTACCTTCAGAACCAGCTAGATACCGGTATGCCCTCTGGAAGGTTAAGATCCCCGGACATGCTGAAACGAAAAAGAAAAGACTCAAAACAAGGGATAGAAAGATAATGCATATGGCTTTGTGGATTATGCCTTTTAAAATAAAAACAACACTTTTTTTCTTGAAAATGCTTCTTTAAACTTCTTTTTGAAAATTAGTTTCAATTTTTTTAATCTGATTTGGCAACCATCAGCTCTGATACCAAGTGAAACACCCCACCTCCGTTAAAGTCATTCACAAAGGGAATGCCTTAACTTCGGTGGAGCATTATAGGTAAAAGATACAGATAATTTACAAGACAAACATATAAACAACGGAAAAACTAAATTTATTTCATAAGTACGTGGTTCATTCAAAACATTTCAACAATTATCTCGAACCAACATCCAAATCATTACAACAAAATCTCTATCTTGATTAAAACATAAAGAAGCATAAAATAACAATAAGGCAGCATAAATCCCAATAAGAGTGTATCCAAAGCCATAGCCCAAGGAAAGAGAATCCAAGCAATACATCTACTCTCTTCAAGCCGGAAATGGTCCAAACTAAGCTGAAGTATCCCTCCCAGCGGACCTGGGGGGGAGGGGGAGGGAGGGGGAAACGGAACAAAGAAGATGAAAGAAAAATGGGTCAGACATGAGTTCGGTAAGTCCAGTGATTATTTAGCATGTAAACATGAAAATGGTGCATGACATGAATAAATTGAACTTAGGACAGCACCCTAGAAATAAGATAATAAAACTAAATATGCTATCGCACTCATTACTATTTCTCTGCACCCATTTACAAGTGTTTCAACTAGCACCATGTGTTCAAGATAAATGATCCCCTTTATCGATCGGCTCCTACTCGTATATGTTTTCTACTTGTGTCATTTGGCCCCACTTGATTGTAGATACCTGTGCTGGTCCCACCATAGGCAATTCAAGATGCACAGTGTATAACTACTGATGCCCAGTGCCTGCTTTTTCCACTCCGGAGTATGTGCACGCCTGCACTCCGTCGGAACCTACACTGACGCACCACCCGCCGTTGTTTTGACCGCTTATAATCAGCCCAGTAATCGTGCCCTACCCTGCCTAGTTCAGGGTACCAAGATACATCTATGTGGGTTACTGCTGAAATGGGTCCCCGTTACTAGGGTTTCCTAATCAACTTGTTAAAATGGTTAAGTGTTCTCAAATTAACCTAACCCCACCCATCAATTTAGTTAACATGTTGTATTGGTTAAGTGTCGCCTTAATTAACTTAACCCTACCATTCCTGTCTTAGCTTTACTTCATTCATTAAAGCACTAACCACTCACATTAGATATGTATTGTTGCGGTCGCTGGATGTGTCGGTCGGTTCCAGGCAGTCTTACACCGCAACTCAATCTAACCTTGGGTTCTTTTGGGCTTGATGCGCTAACCTCTCACATTAGATCTATATTGTTATGGTTGCTGGATATGCCGGGCGGTTCCGGACAGTCTTACACCGTAACTGTAACGACCTGGAAAAAGGCGATCTTGGTTATCCGATATACAACACATATCGAACATCCAAGGATCGAAAATAACCGGAAAGTTAATAGAAAGAAATTAGAGGGTGAGAATAGATAAGATAGAAACTTAGAATAGAAGAAGAAGAACAACACAACATCAGAGTAACACGAACCTCACAGCGGAACGAATAACATACAATATATAACATAACTTTGAAATATAAATCTGTACTTGAATATACATATCATTTCCAAAGTACAGCACTTACAAGACAGCAGAAAATAACCATAACTATATAATTTTGAAGCCTCCTGCTCCAGCTCTTCAAGTATCTATAAATCCCGACTACTTGACTGTCCGTACAAAATTGGGCACCCAAGAGTTTACGGAAAACAAAACAAAATAAACTCCGGGTCAGTTATGGGACTGGTATGAGTAAAATAGTTAAAAACAGTTTGAACAAGTAAACGATATCTCATAAGACCACGCCGTATAACAGAACGGGTTTTTCCCTTATCAGAATCCAAAACATCTTTATATCAAAAACCTTTTGATATTATAATAATGTCTATCCACCACAATATAATAATCATCTAGCAGAAACGCTTTCATATCACGTTCTACATATATAATATACAATCAAAACTACAAGCACGTATTGGGAAATGGATTTCCAACTATGACAAGGTATGGAACCACCTTTCGCTAGTGTACCTCTAGAGAGGAATACACTGGGTTCAACGAGAACATCTTGCAACCCGGCCACACATGACTGACCACTCATTTCGCTTGAGTGTATCGAATGTATATCACCAACGGTTGGGATCAGCAACCGTTTCCCGAATGGGACAGCATCAACAATAGATTTTTAGAAGTAAATGAAACTCTAGATCAGGTGATTATACACCCTAATAGGTGCGACCTACATAGCCATGCTGCCTGCCCGATTTTTTTCATTTCCCAGTTGTGAGGCTAGAGGCCACGCTTATCTTCGACAGATCACACAATTATTCACTTTGAATGCCACATCATCATACCCGCCAAATCACAAATTGATTTCCCAAAAAAAAACGGGTATACAGCTAAGAGAAACAAATTCCTCCGCCACCAAACGTAAATACTGTAATGACCCGGGATTTTGGCGACCTTGGTTATCCGATATACAACACATATCGAACATCCAAGGGTCGAAAATACCGGATGATTAATGAAAGAAATTAAAGGGTGAGAATAGATAAGATAGAAACTTAGAATAGAAGAAGAAGAAGAACACAAGATCAGAGTAACACGAACCTCACAGCGGAACGAATAACATATAATATATATAACATAATTTGAAATATACATATGTACTTGATTATACATCATTATCAAAGTACAACAATTATAACATAGCGGGAATAAACTATAGCTATATGATCCTGAAGCCTCCTGCTCCAGCTCTTCAGGGTATATCTGTAAATCCCGACTACTTGACTTTGGAATTAGGTTTAGGTTGGTAAGGGGGGTATTTATAGAGAATATGGTTTAGATATTTTGAGTTAGATATTTTATTTTTATTCAATTTATATTCGTTCCGCCTTCTAAAAATCGGTACGATCACATACGGTACCTAAAAATCACAAAACGGGACATGCAGCTACAGTTCGACATTACGGTCCTAACGAAACTGGTTTCGTCGAATTCCGACTCCGTTTGCTCACACAGCGTATTTTTAAAGCTCTGGATGACCCATTTAAACATATAAATATATTTAAATAAAATAAAATTAAATATAAATAAATTTATATTATCGTTTATATATTCACAGTGGAATACCATACAACTCCACTGTGATTTATAACTCGATATTTCAAATCTGGGTTAATCCGATATTCGATTTATATTGAAATTCCTTTTTAAAATATAAATAATTCCTTTATAAATTATAAAGGAATTCCACAGCGACTTTTCTAAAATTTGATTTGGACGTAAATCAAAATCTACCCGATGAAATCCAGATTTTTCTCTCCCACTAGAAAGATATACTCCACCAGCTCCACACGTTTCTTGTTTCACAGAAATCCGACTTAAAACGAATCATGTACATTCAGTTGAAGTTCGATTCGCCAAATTACGAACTGCAGCGCCGTTTCAAGCTTGATTTTAATTATAATATAATTATACGTTCAAACTGTCGTTCAAATAATATATTCGTTATTCTAATTCAATTCTAAACTGAATTAAATATCACAGATGATCCAGTTCACACCATATTGTCATTTCAACCAATTCTGATTATTTCAGAATTAAATATATTATTTAATTTATTATTTTAATTAAATATTCACCAATATTTAATTAAACCACCATTTAATTCACTATATCACTATTTATATAATTAAATAAATAAATTATAATACCTCTGCAAATGCGGGTCATTACAATCTTCCCCACTTAAAATAATTTCGTCCTCGAAATTGCTAAGGTGGAGAACGACCCTATCGACTGGTTAGAACATATTTGCTCACTTCTTAACTTCAGTTTCAACTGAACCAATTTAATTTAATTTAAATTATTAATTAATTCTTATCAATGAAAATTTTCAAAAATCCTGAAAATTTTCTAACACCTTGACTTTTCAAAAAATTTCGCCAGCACCTCCTTTGTACTGGTCAATAGGTCAAACCACCTCTCGCCTCTCTGGGCCATCTCCATCCCAAAAGAAACTCAAACAGCCAAGCGGCTTGCCAATTCGGCTCATAAATCTTATATCCAATATGAAATATAAACTTGTACCTTTTGTCGGCATATCATTTTATCCTTTCCACCTGTTATCAATTCAGCGGATACAAGGGTCATCCCAATCAAATTCCAATCTACTTTTATCCATAACACAACCATTCGCTTATATTCGAGCCAAATATCATTTCAAACTCGAGTTTCATTCTCGATTCCCAATTCTTAACTTGATTATCACATCACACTTCAAATTTAAATCTCACAATCCAATTTGTCTTGATATCATTCTAATTCAATCTCAGTTACCACTTTACTGGCTTTACTTTATTCAAATTTGCTTTCACAAATTTTTGTTAAATTTGTTTTTAATTCAAACAATCTTTCCCTGGGAGTTTTTAAACAGTTTACTCTTTTCAAAAATCAAATTTTCCTTTTAGAAATTCAACACAACTTGTCTTTCCCAAAATAAATTCAAAACAGTATCTCTGGTAGTAATTCGTCACTTACAACTCGAAAATGAATACTGATTGGTTATTTACATAACTATTTAATTTATAATCTTACTTGATTATAACAACAACCAATATATCCACTATATTATAATTTTGATATATATCTATCTTCTCTATATCAAGATATACCTTGGGTAAACTTATTTTAATTTACCCTCTTTTCAAAACATATCATGTCGACCCATCGTATTCGAGTGTTTAGTAACTCCTACCGATACAGTGGATCAAACTGATCGACCAGAACTCATAAACAACTCAACCAATAAATCACCACAATATAAAACAATTTTTATATCGAATACAAATACGTTCACTCGTATATATACACTCAACTCAATCTAGGGTATTACTAACCCCATCTCTATTGAGTCACGCCACAAAGCCAAGGTAATTCACTTAACCTTATGCTCTGATACCAACTGTAATGACCCGGGATTTTGGCGACCTTGGTTATCCGATATACAACACATATCGAACATCCAAGGGTCGAAAATACCGGATGATTAATGAAAGAAATTAGAGGGTGAGAATGGATAAGATAGAAACTTAGAATAGAAGAAGAAGAACACAACATCAGAGTAACACGAACCTCACAGCGGAACGAATAACATATAATATATATAACATAACTTGAAATATACATTTGTACTTGAATATACATCATTATCAAAGTACAACACTTACAACACAGCGGGAATAAACTATAGCTATATGATCCTGAAGCCTCCTGCTCCAGCTCTTCAGGGTATATCTGTAAATCCCGACTACTTGACTTTGGAATTAGGTTTAGGTTGGTAGGGGGGGTACTTATAGAGAATAGGGTTTAGATATTTTGAGTTAGATATTTTATTTTTATTCAATTTATATTCGTTTCGCCTTCTAAAAATCGGTACGATCACATACGGTACCTAAAAATCACGAAACTGGACATGCAGCTACAGTTCGACATTACGGTCCCAACGAAACTGGTTTCGTCGAATTCCGACTCCGTTTGCTCACATAGCATATTTTTAAAGCTCTGGATGACCCATTTAAATATATAAATATATTTAAATAAAATTAAATTAAATATAAATAAATTTATATTATCGTATATATATTCACAGTGGAATACCATACAGCTCCACTGGGATTTATAACTCGATATTTCAAATCTGGGTTAATCCGATATTCGATTTATATTGAAATTCCTTTTTAAAATATAAATAATTCCTTTATAAATTATAAAGGAATTCCACAGCGACTTTTCTAAAATTTGATTTGGACGTAAATCAAAATCTACCCGATGAAATCCAGATTTTTCTCTCCCACTAGAAAGATATACTCCACCAGCTCCACACGTATCTTATTTCACAGAAATCCGACTTAAAACGAATCATGTACATTCAGTTGAAGTTCAAATCGCCAAATTACGAACTGCAGCGCCATTTCAAGCTCGATTTTAATTATAATATAATTATACGTTCAAACTGTCATTCAAATAATATATTCGTTATTCTAATTTAATTCTAAACTGAATTAAATATCACAGATGATCCAGTTCACACCATATTGCCATTTCATCCAATTCTGATTATTTCATAATTAAATATATTATTTAATTTATTATTTTAATTAAATATTCACCATTATTTAATTAAACCACCATTTAATTCACTATATCACTATTTATATAATTAATTAAATAAATTATAATACCTCTGCAAATGTGGGTCATTACAAATACGTTTGAAGAGATCAACCTACGCGATCTATTAAATATACTCTGTCAGACATTCTTCCATACAGGTCGTCCTGGGACTGGACAAACCGAAGGCACTATTCAGTACAACCATCTTAGGCAATCTTTACCAAAGATTTATACAACAGCCCTTGCACTTTACTCCGTCTTCAATTATCTTTGGCATATATGATTCGCAATGCTTATGCCAATACGGAGTGGTTCTTCGGATAATAATCCAACCGATCTCTCCATATTAACAACGTTAAAATGGTAAAAAACTTCGATAGTCGGTGAGTTAACTATCAAAGAAAAACACGTGTGCAAACAACGATATTATTTCCAAATGGAAATTATTTCGATCAATCATCAACCATATATATATTCATATTTCCTTATTTTCTACATTTAGAAAATATACGTTATTAACATTGGAAACATTTCCATGGCTTATTCACGCATCACTACCATTCCACAAATATTAGTCCCTAACCGTAAACTAGTAAGAGAACAATTATCTAAGTATAAACCCCGAAGGTCGAAACCAACATCAGATCGATACTCAGAAAACTATTCAACTTAACTAATCTCTAGTCAGTTTCTAATCTTTTTTAACTCTGTTTCGATTAACTCTAATTGAATAACTCTATTTGCTTAACTCTTATTCGAATAACTAATATTCGATTTACTCTAGATGCTTAACTCTTATTAGAATAACTAATATTCAATTTAACTCCATTCGCTTAATTCTAGATCGCAGCGATCACAATGGTTACGCCTGATTCCCTCAGGAAACATCCGACCGTTGTAGGCTATCTGCAGCCCTGCGAATTACGCTAGCAGTCGTGCAAAATGGCAACTTATCCTGAATAACTATGTTTGACTAACTCTATTCGACTAACCATATTCGATTAACTCGACTTCGAATAACTAAATTCGATTAACTCTTTTATATCTCGTCAACTTCCTTTTTTATAAATCCTGTTTTATTTTCCCAATAAATATTCCTTTTATAATTCTATTTACTTTCTAAATAAATATCCCTTTATTCTATTTATTTTCTAAATACATATTCCTCTTTTAATTCTATTTATTATCCCGATAAATATTCCTCTTTATAAAATCCTTTGATTTTATAAATAATTTCCCTTTTATCTTTATTCTATTTTCTAAATAAATATTCCTTTATAAATTCTATTTACTTTCTAAATAAATATCTTTCTTAATACTTCTATTTACTTGCTAAGTAAATAATCGTTTTACACTTCTATTTACTTTCTAAGTAAGTAATCCTTTTATAAAATCCTTTTCGTTTTATAAATATTTTATTTCAATGCACAGTTTGAAATCTTCCTTCTATATAAAATTCTTCGATTTTATATAATATTTTACTTCAGTATCTCTTCTGGTATTTAACAGTACCAAATAACAAGACCTTTGCCATTATAATCAATCACAGATTATACATCACATCATATGTCACAATATTTGAACAAAATAGTATTATAAATATTGAGGAACCCAGTTGGATCCCTCCAACCTGTTTCCCTGCATCACAGATGTTAAACAACACAAATAACACGAATATAAAATATTTTGATAAACAGAATCAATATTCGATTAACGATTTATATATATTGTTATCTATAAATTCAACCAATACATAAGCAATTCAACCAAACAATTAACACACAGCAATCAACAGATAATTAACAGTTCTAAATATACGTTATAAAAATATAACTCTTCAGAGTTGGTGAGTTTTACTCACATTTCACGTTAACCGTTAAATAACGATTTGCGTTATTTGATTCAGATGGACAATTTATTTTGATATAAATTGTAACGAGCCTTGATTTACTCCCAGTCAGTTCCATGGTGGAGCCACCGTCCATACGATCCCATCGAATCTTGTTTTGTTGAATTCCGTCAACATATGAACAAGTTATGGCAATTATAAGTTAATACATATTTAAATCAAATTAAAAAGTTGGATTTTTATTTCTTGATGGGCCTTAACCTTTTATTTTTCTCCCGGCCCACTTAGAAATACACCAGCCTGCCCAAGACCGATCTTCTTCCCCGATGTTCATCTGGACGTCGCTCTTCTCATTCTTTTCCCATAGCCGATCTTTGAAAAAAACATACCCTCTCAATAATCCTCCTAAAATCAAACAAAATTTACCAAAATTCTTCTTGTTGAACGCTCTTTCCAACCATAGAAAAATCATTGAACCTGCTGGCCTCCTTCGAAAACCGTCCTCAACCCCTTTGCGTCGATTAACAGTAAACATCGAACCACATTTACATCAAGTCACTCAAAAAAAATGTAAGCAAACTCATATCGATCTCCACTTCGGAATCCTCCTGAAACCGATCTCGCACCCTTCAGTTTGCTGCGGCCATGACCACCGTAGCTCGTACAGTAAGGGATCGAACCCTCTTATCCCAAAAACAAACTCGAATGTTTGAATTACTGCTTCTATTCTCGGATTCCTCTAGCCCTAGTCGAGCTGAACAATTCCAGCGAATGATTTCGGGGCCGAACCCATTAACCTCGCACACCAGAATGAAGGGCAGGGCTATATGAGTTTGAGTATAAGGCCACTTCGATCTATAATATTTTCGTTGATTTTCTTTTGATGATTTTCTCAGCCCCGAAAGAAAGAGGAAGCTTTGCTGTATTTATATTTGATTCATTTACAGAAGACTTGGGCTAAGGCTTTACTTTGTCCACGTTTTAGCATTTAGGACACACAAACAAGTCCACGTTTTAGCTTTTAGGACACACAAACGAAACAATAACTGGTGGCTGAACAAAGGAAGGCGTGGCCTTATTTCGATCAGGGAAAAAGAGTGATATTGTTTAGCTTAAGTTTTGGCATGGTCACCCCCTTTTATTTGCTCCTGAGTTTTAGATTATAAAACTTAATGTACCTCGTTTCATAAAATTCCTTCCACCTACAGACTGAAATAGAGATACCATTGTGTCGAGCTCAGTGCCCCGATCCCAAAAATATAATAATACCAGTAGATTAACTCATATTTTGAAACCTCAAAATGTTGATTACAGGGTGCAAAATAAAACAAAAAGTCGCTTATTTAATTAATTAAAAATTACAATAAAATTCTAAAAATTAATTTATCACTACGTCTCAAAAAAATCTTGTCTAAATTCGAAACCGTTATCTAGTTATATCGAATAAACCGTTACGGTCGATAAACGATTCTATAGCGACTATTTTAAAATTTGATTTGGACACAACTCACAATCTACACGACGAAATCCTGATTTTTCTCTTCCATCAAAAAAATATACTTCACCAGCTCCGAACGTTTCTTGTTTCACAGAAATTCGGCTTAAACGAATCTTGTACATTCAGTTGAAGTTCAAATCGCCAAATAACGAACTGCCGCGCCATTTCAAGCTCGATTTTAATTATAATATAATTATGCGTTCAACTGTCGTTCAAATAATAGATTCGTAATTCTAATTCAATTCCAAACTGAATTAAATATCACAGATGATCCAATTCACACCATACTGTGAATTCCACTATTTCTGACTATTTCAGAAATTTAATATATTATTATATTATTTATTTTAATTAAATATTCAATATTATTTAATTCTGGTCATTTTAAATAAACAAACCATTATTTAAATAATTAAATAAATTATTTCTATACCGTAAAAATACGGGTCGTTACAGTAACTCAATCTAACCTCGGGTTAGGCATATTCGTCTTTTATTTAATTTACATATTTACCCTTCATATTTATATGTAAATTATCCACAATTATTGCCATTTAAGTCATGCCCCATTTACCCTCTAAATCATGTTCATAATTTTTAGGTATATAAATTATACCATTTTATGCCACTAATCATTTATATGATTATGGGCCAAATTATGCCAATAATATGAAATTTAAGGTTTTTCCCAACGTTACCCCCGTTATACGTTCGCAAAATTGACATAGAATGTTAGGCTCGCAACTTAGCCTAACTTATATACAAAAGGGAAAAGAAAGGAGCATGTACCATTTCCACAACATAAAATAATAAGGATCTAACTAAACATGTGTCATATAAATTTGGCATAAAACAATGAACTTGCAATTTTGAATCCAATTAACATGAATCTTAAGCATATGAACGGGGACTTATATAGCATTACACAAATCCAATTAGGCATGTAAATGTAAACTTGCATTTTGGATCCAGTTAACATGAATCTTAACATATGAGAATGTAGATTTAAACATAATAGGCATATATGACTTAGCCTAAAAACTTGCATGTAACATAACATGAAAGAGTCACCAAATTTTTATAATACATGATTGGTTTAACATACAACATGATAAGTCCAATAAACCACAATAGTCTCATAGGCATATATGATAGAATCATCACAAGAATAGACATGAATCAGCATCACCATTATCTTACAACTAGGCACAATTCTAGTTTTCACTTTATTACAAATCATAACTTTTAATTGTTCACATCTAAATAATAACATGACTTACAAACAAAAGAAAATCTTGTTTTCTGGGATCTGTTTTTTGAAACTGACAAGCTATCCCTTGACGTAGAATATCGATTCTCTAATTTAGATTTGATTCGTAGCTTCTAACTTGCTTTCTACTTTGCTTCCTAGTTGGAGAAGAAATGGTGGCTATGCTAGGTTGACCATGGACAACATGGTGGGTCCTTGGAATGAAATTGTGTGATTTAGGGTTGAGGGTTGAGGTTGCTTTTATAGAGGTTTAGATTTATGTGAGCCGTTAGATCAACCTAGGAGCAATCAGAACCGTCCAGACTAGATAGAGCTATCCAGAAATCGCCACCTATGCCCTAGTGACTCAGCAACAAGTCAGAAAATTGTCACTATTTGGATCCGGGTGAGGGGGTCGACCCCTTTAGGGGGGTCGACACCCCTCTTGGGGGGGTCGACACCTATGTCGACCCACCCGGGGGAGTCGACCCCTATGGGCGGGATTTTTTCTGCCCAGCTGATCCACATGATTTTGAAATTCGAACTGTTTTGTTTATTAAATTATTAAATTTTCTGTTTAAACATGAAACCTTCTGAACTCCATAACTTCTTCATACGGAGTCCGATACACGCAAACTTGGACTCTATCTCAAGCAGAATTCCGAGATGAACGCAATGGCATAACTTGTTTCTCTTAATTCTTGCTTTTACAATTTAGTATTCTTTAATTCGTTACTTTAATAAACATAGAAAATACAGGGTGTTACAGTTAGGCATACTCTGTCAGACATTCGTCCATACAAGTTGTCCTGGGACTGGACTAACCGAAGGAACTATTCTGTAAATCCATCTTAGGCAATTTCTATGTAGGATTAACAGAACAGCCCTTGCAAAAAATCTGTCTTCAATGGTCTTCAATTTGAATTCAAGTTAGTCGACGCCTAGGTCAAAACAAAGTTGTATTTGGATTTCGCTTAGAAAACCAATCTCGGTCTCTTTGAATCGATGAACGTTAATATCCTTTAGGGCTAGTGATACTTAAAGGAATCATGTTATCATATTCAAACAAATTTCAATATTTATAATTTTAGGACTTATCTACACAATTCCAGATTTCAACAGTAATTTGATATTATCTAAATAAGACTTGTAAATGATTAAATTAAACTGAATAAGTCTATTGGGTCATATCACAACATTATAATCAAACAACTATCACACATATTCATCACAATTTAATAATTCAAATAATCGTCATTCATGAATCGGTTGATCTTGGAAATTTATTACTTCCAAATTATATACACCTCAGGTTTAATTCAGCTTAAAAATCCATTTATTTTACTTGATTTTAATGTATCATTATAATCCATACTTCAATATATATATATATATATATATGTGTGTGTGTGTGTGTGTGTATATACACATATATGACTTAAATATATAACTATTATTTCATTTATTCAATATATAATTTATTTAAATCTGATTTAAAATGGAAGGTGAATAATACTTTCCTAAGTCGATTCCCAATTCAACATCTTTTCTGATTTATCTTTATTCCATTGATCTTCTGAACTTCAGAATAATCCATGTTATCGGTCAACCAACCTTCTCTTATCGATACCTCCCACAACCATTCTTATTAAAAAAAACATTTGTTCTTCACATTATTCATTTTGGGTTGTGAATATCCTCCTTCCGGACTTGTTTATCATAACCTTAGATTCGATTAATAAATACTAGTACATGGTCAAATTCTGTTTATCTAGTTATTATATAAATTCACATTTACATGAATATTCAACATTAAGTTTAATTGTCATTAATTAAATTTTTAAATCCTATCTCGATTAAAAATATATTTATTGACCGAAGCCATTTGATAAATACTTTGTTTCAAAACATTCGAGTTTATTTCAACACCATATTACTGACGATCGGTCATTTTCATTAATCACTCCATATTGTTGATTTCAGTCCAACTAATTTGATTTGAACTCATTGTCAGAATATTAGATCTAAGTGAATTCGCGCGTGTGTGTGTGTGTGTATATATATATATATATATATATATATATATATATATATATATATATATATATATATTAATTTTTATATCTGAAAAGAAATAAATTTAACTTTATTTACTTGTTTAATTAAAATAACTTATTTAATTCTGTACAACTTTGTTTACTACTGTCTGATCATATTTCATCTATTCCCTTCAGACTTCATCATCCAATACTGACACTGCTTCCCTTCCATTTCTTTCAAAACCTATTACTTTACTTTGAATTTATATTTAAAAAGAAATCTTAAAATTTATCTTTTTTATTTATTTCTACTTTTCCTTCATTTCTTCTCTTTGCTTTATATTTCTACCTTTATTTCTATTTCCTTTATTTCTTTATTTTTGGGCCCAATCAGCCCACTAGCTCAGCCCAATTCTCTTTATTTTATTTCTGTTTTCTTGTGGCCCAATAAAGCCCAACGCCGGCCTGTCAATTTCTTTCCTTTCCCTATGTTTCCTAACTTTCTCTTTGGTTTTTCTTTTCTGTTCTTTCTTTTGTTTTCCCATTTTTTCTTTCTTCCTTTGTTTCCTATCTGGTCCACCCTCCCCTTTCTTATATTATCTTTTTCGTTACTGGAGCCCGTTGGGCCCATTTGCACACCCAAGCCCAAATATTTTTCCCCACTCTCTTATTTCTGCCTACGTTTCTTTGTCTTCTTTCCGTTCGTTTTAACCCCATCAATACAACCTCGACACAATGCTTCGATCCATACAAACCTCTTCAGCTCTTCGCCTGTCATCCCGTTCATCCCTTTTTCTCCAGTAAATGGTCTCAGCCACTTCATTCTTCCAGTACCAAACACATACACAACTCTCCTTTGTTTGTCGAATGAGTCCTCCCAGTCCAACCCTTCTCTTCCTGTATTACTTCAGATGCACGACTTGTGTGCATGGTGCATGTGCACCAGCGCTTCTCCGGCCGTCTTACCTTCACCACCATCACTGCAAATGCCAACTGCATCGCTGATACTAATGCTACCACCCAAACTGGCTTCCATCCCCAACCTTAGATTTTGACAGTGCTACAACCCTCCTCCTTATACAGTTTCATTCAAGAACCCTCCCCGTGTCATCACCATAGACCACTGGTCCCCCTCCAACTCCGCCGGAACTAACCGCTCATCGATCTCGACTTACTCCCAAAACCCCATGACATTTCATGGCTTTAGCACGGAGCAGTTCTGATGCAAAGTTTCCCTGCCTTTAAATTTACTTACTGTGAATCCAAATTTCCTATTTTCTATGCTTCATTCTCTGATGAGACCAAATTTTAGAATAAATTGTACAAAAAATGCAACTACTTTTGTTTTTGATCGATCTTTGGAACATTCTTCATTTGGTGTATTCTGTTTTTGAACATGGTACTTGTTTTATAGACTAATAGAACCAGTCTGTTTCCAGGTTTCAATTTCATTCCCCAAAATTAACATTTAGATTCAGTTAACACATTTGGGAGTGTGTGTGTGTGTGTGTGTGTGTGTACACACACACACACACACACACACACACACACACACACACACATCTATAAATAATTACATTCTAGCACAACCAGAAATAGATTTTAAATGGGAGTTGTTTACTCACATACTTGTTTTCCAGGTTACTTTAAAGATCCAACTTACTAAATACACTTCACTCAAACATAAATGCATATATATAAACTCTGCATAACACCATATACTATCATGATAGTTCTAAATTAGTAAAACAATGTAGTTTACTCACATGAAGAAGCTCTCTGTTTATACTTCTCTGTCCAGGGTCTCCAAACACAAGTTCACAGCCATTTTAATACCAGCTTGTTTCGAATGAAGTATGGTTATATGCATGAAGCTAATGTTTATATATAGATGTTAACAAATATAAAATAATGGGCAGCAAATGGGGAATAAAAATACTTCAGATGGAAGGTTATAGCTATGTATTTGATTGGAGATATATAGCTATTTGGAGCTATAAATTCGAAATGTAAATATTCGAAAAGACCAGACATAAAATTAGCTTTGCCGTATGATGTGTATTGGTGATTAGATATACCAAAGTTACAAAATTGGATTTACTAAATAATGTAAACTTATAACGTATTTATCATATGCGTGTTTACCAGGGGATTGGAAGGAGTTGACATCTCTAGTTCAGACAGCAGGTGCAAATAAATCTCATTGCTTCAGGTGGATGTGGAAAGAATACAAGTCCCTTTCCAGTGTACGACTTGTAGCAAACAACTTTACGGCAACAAAGATCAATATATATACAAGCATAGGCTATAGCCGTATGCACTTAAATTAACGATAATCCAATGTGTAAAATCATTTGAAAGTTCGTTGTCACCAACCAAAAGTAGAGTTAATATCTACATGGTAATTGCTTTAATTTTTCGTCAACATATCCCATACTATACCATGAACCTAACAGGTATGAGTCATTTTTTAATTTAAGCAATGAACTTAAGTTACACCAACATTTGTAATCCATGACATAACCTCAAATACAATGGAACTGGCTATCATGCTGATATGGCAATAACATTGCAATGAAAATATGTTTTAAAATCAAAATTTGATGCATGGGAAGTGGATTATACTGATGGGAATGTTACAGCTATGATGCTAGGTTGATGGAATGAAGAAATCTATGTTTATATTGAAAGTGGAGCTATATGCATGTAGCTGTGTACCCTATAGAATAACAATGCATAACTGTCCTAGAATGAAGTACATATCCATGTAGATTCAACCTATGTGCAGTAGTGGATTATAGGATGGTTTTGAGCTGCAGTTACATTGGGGATTTGAAATGACTGAAGCTCAGTGATCTGGTCCTATAGATGACCATGCAATGGCAGTCCTATATGAGGTACAAATATATTTGTAGCCATGTTCCTATCTTCCTCTAATTGTTCTAAAAATATGCAGCTATTTGATTGAAAAGATTGAGCAAAGTTGTTTATATCTACCAACCTTTTAACCTATATGCACGGTTGGTATGAAAAAAATAGATAATCTATAATTTTCGCAACCATGTACTTGTATATAATAAAAATAAAATGCTTGATTGCTAAGAAATCTAGACATATAAATGCACATGTAGTTTTATATTTTCAAATGGCACATCCATGGCACAAGACACATCAAAAGGTTACATTCTTTATTAATGTAGCTATTTCTTAGCTAGGAAGTAATCTACATTTTACTTATGTTATTTTTATTTAAATTTTACATAAGCAATGTCTATATTTAATTCATATGAGAATAAACACCATTATAAATATATACAACAAAAATATTAAACATTACTTACTTGTTTATTCACATATATGTTAAGGAAAATAATATAAACATATACATAGAATTATAAAAAGATTATTTAATTTTATTAAATAATTAAATTCAATTATATTAATATCTTAATATAATCAAAAATTATTGCTTAACAGAATTAGCCCAAATTCTGGTTCGTTATAGTAACATACTTGATAATAATAAAAAATTAAATTTTGAAGGATTTAGAAAAAGAAACATCTATATCTTAAATATGAATATAAAAAAATTATGATTTATGTTTAACCGTAAAACATGATGATCCTTGGTTATGGCATAAATGATTTTGTCACATAAATTTTAAGTATATTAACAAACTAACTAAACATGAATTGTTAAGGGCTTTACCAAAAATAAATTATAAAGTTAATAATATTTGTGCTGCATGTCAGTTTGATAAATTAAAAAAGAGTTCTTTCAAATCTAAGAATAATATTTCAACAAAACAACCTTTAGAATTATTGCATTTGGACTTATTTGGTCCTACCCAAATTCGTTCATTAAGTCATAATAAATATGTTTTTGTAATTGTAGATGATTTCTCAAGATACACATGGACTTTATTTTTAAAATGTAAGTGTGATACTTTTGAAATATTTAAAGTATTCACTAAACGAATAAGAAAACTTATGGATTTGAAGATAAAAAATATACGTAGGAATCATGGTGGCGAATTCGAAAACAAATTATTTACTGATTTTGGTCATAGAAAGGGATAACTAATAAATTTTCATTTCCAAGAACACCACAATAAAATGGAGTTGTTGAAAGGAAAAATCGAACATTATAAGAACGTGCTAGGACTTTATTAAATAGTAGTGGTTTACCCAAGCAATTTTGGGCTGAAGCAATAGCAACAACATGTTATGTATTTAACAGAGTAACTCTACAACCAAAGACAAAAAATACTTGTTATGAAATGTTCTATGAAAAGAAACCTAAAGTATTATATTTTAGAATGTTTGGTTCAAAATGCTTTATCTTAAACATAAAAGATAATTTAGGAAATTTCGATCCAGAAGCCGTTGAAGGAATATTTATCGGTTATTCAGATCGAAGTAAAGCTTATAGGATCTTGAATAAACGAACTAGTACTATAGAAGAAAGTTTACATGTATCATTTAATGAAAAAAATTAACTAATAAAAATAACGATGAAGAAGAAATTGTAGTACAGTCTACTGAAATAACACAATCTCAGATAATGAATCAATAAATACATTAAGATCACCTCCTCGAATTTTGAAAGATCACCCCTCAAATAACATAATTGAAGATCTAAATTCAAGAGTATCTACTAGACATCAATTAAATCAAATGAGTCACATTACATTCATTTCTACTTTAGAACCTGAAAATTATAAGGAAGCAGCAAATGAAGAATCATGGATTATAGCAATGCAAGAATAACTTAATCAATTCAAAAGAAACAATGTCTGGGAACTTGTCCCACGACCTTTGGATCAATATGTAATTAGAGCTAAATGGGTCAATAAAAATAAAGCAGATGAAAATTGGAACATCGTTCGCAATAAAGCTAGAATGGTAGCTCAAGGCTATAACCAAGAAGAGGAATTGATTTTGAAGAAACTTTTGCTTATGTCACTCGTCTTGAGGCAATTCATACATTACTTGCCTTCGCATGTTGTCTTAATATAAAACTTTTTCAAATGGATGTTAAAAGTGTTTTTTTAAACGGTTTCATAAAATAATAAGTTTATGTAGAACAACCACATTTATTTATGCATGAACAATTTTCGGAACATGTTTATAAACTAAAGAAATCACTATATGGTTTAAAACAAGCACCAAGTGCTTGGTATGATAGATTAAAATCTATCTAATTAATTCTAGTTTTGAAATTGGTAAAATTAATACCACACTATTTATAAAGAAAATTCAAAGTGATATATTAATTGTTCAAATATATGTTGATGATATAATTTTCGGCTTAACTAATGAAAACTCATGTAACGAATTTTCGAATATTATGAAAAATGAATTTGAAATGCCTCATATGGGAGAATTAAATTATTTTCTAGGATTACAAATAAAACAATTAAAAAATGGCATCTTTATAAACTAAGAAAAATATTGTCACGATCTTCTAAAATGCTTTGGAATGGAAAAAACATATGGGAAACCTACTCCAATGAGCACAAGTATTCATTTAGATAAGGATGAAAATAGAAATGATTTTAATCAAAAATTATATCATAGCATTATAGGTTCGTTAATATATTTAGTAGCAAACAAGCCCGACATTATGATAAGCATTTGCCTATGTGCAAGATTTCAAGAAAAACCAAAATAATCTTACTATAGAGTTGTAAAACGAATTCTGCGACACTTAACCAAAACCAGAGATTACAACCTTTTCTATCCCAAAGGAAGCACTTCTGAATTAGTATCATACAGTGATTCTGATTTCGGAGGTTGCAAAATAGAGAGAAAAAGCACTAGTGGCACTTGCCATTTTATTGGTCAATCTCTGGTTTCGTGGTTTTGCAAAAAGCAAAATTCAGTTTCACTGTCCACATGTGTGAAGTAGAATACATCTCTTCTGCAGTAGCATGTGCTCAAGTAATCTACATGCAAAAAAAGAAAGAAGAGATTATGGAAAATTAATACTAAGTTCACCAATATATTACGATAACACAAGTACAATTAATTATCAAAAACATCCATTAATCACTCTCGAACAAAACATATCGATATCTGACATCATTTTCTTCGAGACAATATAGAAAAAGGAAATAAAACATTGGAATTTGTTACAACATATAAACAAATTGCATATATATTTACATAACCACTATGCGAAACAACATTTATCAAGTTGTGTAGATAGTAAGGGATATGATCGTTTTCTGAATTATAAAATCTTCACATATAAATTTTTAAGTATAACTAAAGTTTAGGCTGACTTTTCTCAGTTAGTTTTCCACTCAGATGGTTAAAAATTGTACTACCATTTTCACCACAAAAGAATATTCTTTATTTTTAGTAATTTTTTTACTATATATGTATGTAAATTAAAATGGTGTTAAAACAATTAATTCAAACAAGTCTTCTCACGAGATTTTTTTTCCTCATTTGATTCAACTTCACCTTCGTCTAACACAACTCCAACATCACCTGCTCCGATAACTCCAGCTTCTTTACCCAAAAATCGATGGAGTCTCTAACCCTTACTTAAGAAACTTAAGAAAGATAGGTCTCCAGCTACTCACAACTCAATTCACAAAAAAACTAGATGAAATATCACACTCCCAAAGAGAAATGATGGAACTTCAACGTGAGATGTATTACAAACAAAAAGGACAAGGAATGCATCTACGTTTTCTTGAGAAGAGCTTACTTTTGATTTGTGGACACTCACCAACAAAAGATTGCATTCACAAAAAATCATTGTGTTTTAAAGATACTACTTCACATGTGATGTTACTCCCATAAATCTTTGGCAACAAGAAGGAACATCTCATCACAGTCCTAAACATTCTGAGTACTCGCCATTGAAACCGATTATTCAAAACAAATCAAACTCATTTCATAAAGAGACTGATCATTCAAATAATTCATCCAAGAGAATCTAGTCTGCGTTGACATTATATGTATGACTTTTAATATATAATAATAATAATCTTACATATCTAATATAATAGGAATAAAATTTGTTTTTATCTTGAGTCTAAAAAAGGGAAGAAAGACAACAGATGTCTATCATAAAACCAGACATCTGTCAACAATCATGAAAAATCAAATTGTTTCAGCAAAGATGTCTGTTCGAATACCCAAACATCTGATAAAACTTTCGAGTTTTAACCCCTGTAAAGACAGACATCTGCCTATATATATATCCGACGTCTGTACAAACATTCAGAAAAGTTTTCTCTGAAACCACAGACTTCTGTGGAGAGAAATAGACGTCTGTTGGAATGTTCGGGATAGATTTATGAAAACAACATATGTTTTTCAAATTTTACAGAAGTTTATATGATCAAAAAGTCACCATTTTAAACCTATTTTTCTTCTTTCTATTCACTTTGACCTTTTATCTTTTCACTTTTTACCTAACTTCTCTTCCAAACCTTAAATTCCCAAATCACTTTTAACCCCAATTTCAAAATCAGGGTACCAAAGTAACCATGGTACAAACATAAGAAGACCATCCAGCAAGCTGAATCATCCATAATGGAAGTAAGACTTGCTTCTCAAGACCAATTAACGAATGAATGCTTGAAAGTGATGGACAAGATCAACTCAAGGAATTAGAGAAAAAACATCCACACAGGTCCTTTTTTACTCTTTACTACTTTTAAGAAAATATGACATTCAAGATTTGGTTTTTGATGTTGAAATTGGGAATTATATTGAATATGCATCCAACAAAAACCCCCATAGATCCATTAGCAATTTATTTATTCTTCATAAACCTTTGTTTGATACAAGTTTGGAACCCTACCGACCCCGAGAATTGGATTTGGACAAGTATTTTATGAGCAAATAGTTAAATTCAATATTGAGATTCTTAGATAAATGTTACAATGTTCTTACCATAGAGCATAACTACAAGATATTTCGGATATGCGTTTTAAACCGAGGAACCAAACTACTCATCTTATTTGGGAAGATGAATTTCCCAAAATGGCTCCTCTTTATTTTCGTCCATGAGCTCGTCTACTAAATATAATTCTTATTAACATGATTACTCCGAGATGTGTAAGTCACGAATAAGTTTATGATCACGACCATAAAGCATTATATGCAATATTCGGAAACATAAAAGTTAATTGGTCTTAACATATTTTTCAACAATTCAAGAGTCTTTGGACTTCGACAAAACGAACTCTTCCATATGCACCATATATAATGAGGATTCTTAAGTGTAACAACCCGTATTTTTAATAACCTGTTATAACGTAAATCGAGGCAGAATTTAATTCTAAAATCTGAATCAAGGGAAACGGGCTATGCCATTGCGTTCGTCTCGGAAAAATACGCGAAATAGAGTCCGAGTTTTCGAAAATCGGAGTCCGTATGACCCAATTAAGGCCCAACGAAGTTTTCAGAAAATTTCAAAGTAAAAACAGATTTCAAATTCAAGTTTGAATTTGGAAATTAGGTCAGATTGGGCCAGGCGGGAAAATTCCCGCCAGAGCACCCAAGTCGACAGCCCTGTCGACTTGGGAGTCGACTTGGTTGGACCCAAGTCGACAGCCCTGTCGACTTGGTCCAGCCGGGCAGTTTTGCCTGGTGCACCATTTGGGGTCTTGGTTAGGTTTTAGGGCCAGATTCGGTTTTGAGGGCTGAGATTGGAACTAGGGTTTAATCCTAAGGCTAGAACTAATCCTAATCTCTATAAATAAGCCCCTAACCTAATCCTAAATCATCATTATTCATTCAGGTAACTAAACTATGGCAAAATCATTCCTCTCATGGCCTCCACTCTCTTCATAAAATTCCTAAATAAATTTCTATGAGAGATTTTCCATGCATACAAGTGTTTTCAAGCTTGTATGAGCATCATTAGCTTGCATTCAAGTCAAGTTTCTATATTTGCATCATAAAGAAAGAGTTTTTGATCATTTTGGCTCAAGGGTTTTTCTATTAGAGCTTGCATTTTGGGTCTATTTGATTGCATAAGGGCTTTGTCATATTTTTGTGTCTTCATAAGCATTGTAAGCCCTTTTCTACTTTCATACTTAAACTCTAAAGTTAAATGAATGATGCAAGTTGTGTTTGATCATTATGATATGCAAGTTTGATATGTTATGATATGCAAGTTAATCATGTTATGTTATGCAAGTTAGCCATGTTGTGATATGCAAGTTAATCATGTTATGATATGCAAGTTTATATGCAAGTTTACCATGTTATGCTATGCAAGTTTGCCATGTTATGATATGCAAGTTTATCATGTTATGTTATGCAAGTTTGCCATGTTATGATATGCAAGGTTATCATGTTATGTTATGCAAGTTTGATATGCAAGTTCGTCATATGATATGCAAGTATGTTGTGCAAGTTTGGGATGATCATTTTGTTCATGTTATCATGTTATGCAAGCTTATCTTGAGTATATGAACATAAAGCTTCAAGCTTTATGCTAAAGGTTGCATTTTGGCAACATGTAGGTTATCATATCTCTTATGATAACTTGCATGTGAGGCTAAATGCGAACTTATGGACATTTCTACATGTCATTTATCACCATGTATCACCAATATGCTAAGTTTGGTTTTATGCATGCTTTTGAGGCCTAAAAATGTAATATGCAAGTATATGAACATGTGTACATTTCATATGCCACCATGTTGAACTTGTGGCTTCAACACCTTTATGTCATGATTATGCCAAGTTCCCTCTTTCTATCCTTTATGCGCTATTGCGATATGTAAGCGATGGGATTGCGTTTGGGGTTGGGTAAACTTAAAAGACATAAAAACATAAGATTGGGAATTTACCTATTAAGTTAGGTCTACCCATTGGGAATTTACCTATTAAGTTAGGTCTACCCAAATGCTTGAAAACTTGTAATATGTTTTGGAAACATGATGGACATGACACTTAGAAAAGATAAGTGTGACCAACTCGAGGTTGGGTTGAGTTTGTAGCGTAAACCTACCCGGAACCGACCGGCTTAACTAGTTGCTACAAACAATAGGACCCAATGTGAGAAGTTGGCCATGTGATGCCTTGAACCCGAGGTTAGACCAAGTTGTGGTGTAAAGCTACCCGGACCCGCCCGGCTTAACTAGTAACCACAACAAGGTCTAATGTGAGAGGTTAAGGCACGTGAAATTAATTAATGCCTCATGATTAGGGTTAAGTCATGGTCCACTTAATACTTAACCAATTTGGGCTTGGTAGGTTAATCAGGGTTAAGTCGTGAACTCATCGTTACACTTAACCAAGTTAATCCATGATTAGTAAAAGGGTTAAACCGTACTTAACCCACTAGAAAATCCTAGCAATGGGGGTCCACTCCAGCAGTAATCCCAAGTTCGTATCATTAAGACCCTAGGGACTAGGCTAGGGTAGGGGGCACAATTACTGGACTTGAGGTAAGAGACCAAAAACGACGGCAGAGTGGTACGCCGGTGTAGTTCCGGGCGGACTATGGTCGTGCACATAGTCCGAAGCCGGGGAAAACATACACGGGTACCAGTAGATCGAGACTGTGCACTTATGTTTATGGTGTCCAGGGGTTGACACCCTAGGGCTTGATACACCCGACGGGAGACCCTGCACAGTCTGACTACAATTATGTTTGGGCCGCATTGACACCAACACGTGACGAGTTAGGCTTATAGGGAGCCGATCGACTAGACCGTTTGGTTGGACCGCGTATTAGGGTCACTTCATGTTATTGGGCCAAAGCTTGGGCCAAGGGATCAATACTTGTTATTCAAGTCATGTTAGTTTGCTAGTACACCTGTGGTGCAAAAACCTTAAACCTGATTATGCGATGACACCTTTATCTACCTTGTTAGTTAATCATCATGCTAGTATGTTGTTAGTTTTATGTTCATCCCTGCTTCTCATGCCAGTTAACTTTATCAGTTTACATTGATTGTAGTAGGGCTTACTCAGTCTTTTTGACTGACCTGTTTTCCTTTCGCCTCTTTTCTTCCGTTCCCCCCCCCCCCCCAGGTTCTCAGGGTGGGAATATTGGAACTTAGCTTGGATTTCTGATCGCTTGCTTGTGGGATTTTAGCTCATGTACGGTCTTGACATGAAGCTAGCTATGGTTATCACTTATTTTGGGGATAGTACTTATGTATTTCAGTTTTTCAGTAATGTTGTTTTTATCTAGACTTGTGTATTTGGAAAGTTGACATTATGTTGTACCAGACTTGTTTTGAAATGGTTTGAAATCTTCCGCTGTTTTATCTATGTTATTTACTCTGTTTACATATATACATATGTTCTTGTTCTGCCTTGATATATCATTATGCATGTTTACCTGATTCAAACGCCCCTCCAAAGTCAGAGTGCTTGCAAGAGCCACCCTGGCGGAGGTGGGGTGTTACATTTGGTATCAGAGCCTATGGTTTACGAGAAGGAACAAAAAGGTTTTTAAAACTTTTGGAAAACTATTTTCAAAACCAAGTATAAAATATTTTCCAAAGAAAAGTCTAGTTTATTTTAAAGGCTATTCCCCAAAAAGCCATTAGCAAACTTCCTTCGTTTTTCTCCATTCTGAATCTGTCTTTTTCTTCGTTTTCAGTATGGCCAATAACTTTGCCATTCCGGAGGGAGTACACGTACCTGTTTGGTATAGGAGACTTTTGGAGGCTAGGGCGACCGAAGCCGGCCCCACCGATGTTCCTCCTCCTCCTCCGGTAGTTAATGTTCCTCCTCCTCCTATCGCTGATGTTCCTCCTCCTCCTGTCGCTGAGGTTCCTCTTCCTCCTCCCCCTCAGCATCCTCAAGCTGACTTCGCAGAGATTTGCAAAGACTTTAAGGCGATGGGTTGCAAGAATCTCATTGGGACTGAGACTTTTGTAGAGGCCAGGAATTGGTTGAAAGAAACCGAAGATCTTTTTACCCTCTTTGATATAGATGACAGTAGGAAGGTTTTATTAGCAGTGTGGTTGCTAAAGGAAGAAGCTGCACGTTGGTGGGTGGTCACCACCGCTACTAGGCCAATTGAGACTTGGGATGACTTTCGGGGAAAGTTTGGACTAAAGTTCCTATCACTGAAGCAAGGGGACATGACTATTAGGGAATACATAGATAAGTTTAATCAACTGGCTCGGGTCGGTTTAGACTTGGTTAACACAGCTCAGAAGAAGGCCCTATACTTTGCTCTAGGATTAAACGAGCCATTACATGGTTTGGCCATATCTCATATACCCTTGGGGGCAACTTTCGAGAGTTTGGTGAATATGGCCCTACTCAATGAAGAGAATAGGAGTGACAAGAAGGAGATCAAGATGAATGATACTCAAGCCAAGAAGACTGATTCCCAGTGGAAAGGAAATCAGGGTAATCCAAGCGGTCAGAGCAGTCAAGGCAGTCAGAACAAGAACAAGAGTCAAGGCAACAAGGGGAACAATAGCAAGGGCAATAACGACAAGAGGAAGTGCCATTATTGCGGTTCAGTTGGGCATCTTATTAAGGATTGTAAGAAGAGGAAAAGGAAGAGTGGTGAATGCTTTCATTGTGGTGAGTTTGGACATTTCAGCAAAGATTGCCCGAAGAAGCAAGGGCAAGGTCAGACTCAGTGTGCAAGACCGTCGGGAGGGTAAGTTCATGCTCTCAATGCCGCTCCGGTTCCCGATCGAGGTAGTATTTCTGTTGAGAGCCTTGTATATATTTCTGATTTTCCAGTTCGTACCTTGTTTGATTCTGGTGCATCGCATAGCTTTATTTCATCTGATCTAGTTGAAAGTTTGCACCTAAGTACTAGTCTAGTTAATGATCCCGTGTGTGTTTCAAATCCAATTGGGGTTTTCGCCCATTTGTCTATTATCTACGTGGATTTGAAAATCTCTATCTTTAGTGTAGAGTTCTGTGTGATGCTTATATTCTCGGTTTCATGGGGTATGGGTTGATTTTGGGCATGGATTGGTTGTCCAGTTTTGGAGCCATCCTTAATTTTTGAGCATAGGGTTGAGAGGCTCATGACTCGCCTCGGTAATACCCTAAAAATTTCTTGTAACCCTATGGGTCCCGTCATGTTGTGTTATCTTGAATCCCTCAACTCGTCTATCGATAGTTTGCAATCGGTGAGGGTGGTCCGAGAATATCCTGATATCTTGGGTGAAGTGAAGGGGGTTACCCCTAAGCGAAAGATTGATTTCCGCATTTATCTGGTTGATAATGCCAAGCCAGTTACGTGGCCGGTTAGGCACATGGTCCCGCGAGATGAGAGTTAAGAAAGCAAGTCAAGGAGTTGCTTGAGAAGAACTTCATACGATGAAGCATTTCCGAGGAGGGTGCTCTAGTAGTATGCGCTACTAATGTGGACAGTTCGCTTCGCCCGTGTGTTGATTATCGTGAGTTGAACAAGAAGAATAGACAACCATTACCAAGGATCGATGATTTGTTCAGCTTGTAGGAACATCTGTTTTCTCTTGATCTTGCTACTGGATTCCATCAGCTCAGAGTAGCTGAAGATAGTATAGACAAGACTGCGTTCAGAACTCCGGATGGATTCTTAGAATGGCTGGTCATGCCATTCGGTTTGACTAATGCACCCGCCTACTTCGTGGACTTGATGAGTAGGGTGTCTAGGGAGTTCCTGAACGAGTTTGTGGTAGTCTTTGTAGACGATATCCTGACTTTCTTAAAGAACGAGGAAGAACAAGCTAGACATCTCAAGGAGGTGATGGATACGCTTAGAGCGCATCAGTTGAAAGCCAAGTCCTCCAAATGTCATTTTGGAGAAAAAGGAGTTAGATTTCTTGGGCACATAGTTTCTAAGCAAGGCTTAGCGGTGGATCCCGCTAAAGTGGTCGCGGTTCAAGACCGAAAAGCTCCGACGAGGACAATTGAAGTAAGAAGTTCTCTCAGTTTAATTAGTTAGCGTCCCTTGAGCTTAGACCTACCCTTCTGGATCAAGTAGGGACTTCGCAGAAAGAAGACCCGCAGTTAGTCGAGATCATGGACAAGTTGATTCAAGGCGAGATGTTAAGACACCTCGCTATAGATGGCAAGGGATGGCTAAGACGCAATGAGAGAAAGAAAGCTCTTGAAGATGCACATCACTCGAGGAGGTGGCCGAGTTTGTCCCAAGGTGCATGTTGTGCCAACAGATTAAAGGCCGAGTCATAGAAGCCCGGTGGGCTATTACATCCATTGGAGGTCCCCGCAATGGAAGTAGTAAAGCGTCACGAAGGATTTCGTGGATGGACTGCCTAGATCAAGAAAGGGAATAAGAGCATGTGGGTCATAGTAGGTAGACTCACGAAGAGTGCTCATTTCACTCCGGTAAAGAGCGAAAGGACTGCATCATAACTAGCGACAGTTTACTTTCAAGAAATAAAGCGGTTGCACGAGGTTCCCTAAAGTATAGTTAGTAACCATGACTCAATCTTCACTAGTTGGTTTTGGGAGAGTCTACGGGAAGTCATGGGCAAGCGACTGAATCTAAGTACGACCTATCATTCACGGGCGGATGGTTCATTTCGTTCAAGCATGAGTTATAGAAAATCACGTTAGTAAGAGCAATTGGCAACGTGGATTGGTATTTCCAAGAAAAGTTTTGCTGCGTGGAATACTTTATAGTAAGTAAACGAGATCCAGGATTCACTGGTGAATTTTGGAGAGCTTGCATGAAACCATGAGGTCATAGTTATGTTTAAGCCAAGAATGATAGAAGAGTAAGTGAAAGAGGAAGATGAGAGGCGGCAATGAAATGGATTCCAACTCATATTTGGAAATAAGAGTTAAGAAGCCAAGGAATCGTGAGGTAAAAGACGGTCAAAGCACAGTGGAGTCAAGCTCAAGGAAACATGACTTAGAAGATTGAAGGCTGGATACGCGCATCATATCTTTATGAGTATATCCTTGATCCTTGTTTTCCTGTGGAGCTTACTCGCATGTTATCTTTTACAAATATCCTCTCGGTCCCGTTCTCGATCCCATTTCTGTTGTAAACTCCATAAGGGGTCCGTTAGGTTGACTAAACCTTTTGGGCTTTTATAGAATATGGGTTGGGTTAGGAAGGGATTTCTTGTAATCCGAAAGGAGTATATCCTGCTTATACTCCCGATCTCTTTGTAGCATATCTTTTGCTATCCATGTTTGTCTTGATTATCTAGTTTATCATGTTAATCTTGTCATGAGAACCTTAGGTAGAAACCCTTTGGATGAAACATGTGTTTGAGACAAGTTATGCTTGATGGTTGCAAGTGGTTGCAAGTGGTTACTCGTGGATGCATTATACACATTAGGCACTAGATCGGCTCACACACTCCTCATATTGCATATGCATGAGTGTTTACGCTTATTCATGGATGAAAATTTTTGTGTTATCACATGGATGTTGCATATGGATGTATGTTATGTGCACACATATAGATGTTATACATTATGTTAGGAATTGCATACATATGGATTCATTTCACTAACATAATTTGCATAGATGATATTTGCATTAGATAAGTACATATACACACACCTTTGCATATGTTCATACAACATTTAGAATCTTGTAAGGACAATGATTGCTCGTGGATGATGTTTTGAGTAGATGGATGTTGGATGGTAGGATACGTTCTTCCTAACTTGAAGATTTCGGGGACGAAATCCTTTAAGGAGGGGAGAATGTAACAACCCGTATTTTTAATAACCTGTTATAACGTAAATCGAGGCAGAATTTAATTCTAAAATCTGAATCCAGGGAAATGGACTATGCCATTGCGTTCGTCTCGGAAAAATGCGCGAAATAGAGTCCGAGTTTTCGAAAATCGGAGTCCGTATGACCCAATTAAGGCCCAACGAAGTTTTCATAAAATTTCGAAGTAAAAACAGATTTCAAATTCAAGTTTGAATTTGGAAATTAGGTCAGATTGGGTCAGGCGGGAAAATTCCCGCCAGAGCACCCAAGTCGACAGCCCTGTCGACTTGGGAGTCGACTTGGTTGGACCCAAGTCGACAGCCCTGTCGACTTGGCTGTCGACTTGGTCCAGCCGGGCAGTTTTGCCTGGTGCACCATTTGGGGTCTTGGTTAGGTTTTAGGGCCAGATTCGGTTTTGAGGGCTGAGATTGGAACTAGGGTTTAATCCTAAGGCTAGAACTAATCCTAATCTCTATAAATAAGCCCCTAACCTAACCCTAAATCATCATTATTCATTCAAGTAACTAAACTATGGCAAAATCATTCCTCTCATGGCCTCCACTCTCTTCATAAAATTCCTAAATAAATTTCTATGAGAGATTTTCCATGCATACAAGTGTTTTCAAGCTTGTATGAGCATCATTAGCTTGCATTCAAGTCAAGTTTCTATATTTGCATCATAAAGAAAGAGTTTTTGATCATTTTGGCTCAAGGGTTTTTCTATTAGAGCTTGCATTTTGGGTCTATTTGATTGCATAAGGGCTTTGTCATATTTTTGTGTCTTCATAAGCATTGTAAGCCCTTTTCTACTTTCATACTTAAACTCTAAAGTTAAATGAATGATGCAAGTTGTGTTTGATCATTATGATATGCAAGTTTGATATGTTATGATATGCAAGTTAATCATGTTATATTATGCAAGTTAGCCATGTTGTGATATGCAAGTTAATCATGTTATGATATGCAAGTTTATATGCAAGTTTACCATGTTATGCTATGCAAGTTTGCCATGTTATGATATGCAAGTTTATCATGTTATGTTATGCAAGTTTGCCATGTTATGATATGCAAGGTTATCATGTTATGTTATGCAAGTTTGATATGCAAGTTCGTCATATGATATGCAAGTATGTTATGCAAGTTTGGGATGATCATTTTGTTCATGTTATCATGTTATGCAAGCTTATCTTGAGTATATAAACATAAAGCTTCAAGCTTTATGCTAAAGGTTGCATTTTGGCAACATGTAGGTTATCATATCTCTTATGATAACTTGCATGTGAGGCTAAATGCGAACTTATGGCCATTTCTACATGTCATTTATCACCATGTATCACCAATATGCTAAGTTTGGTTTTATGCATGCTTTTGAGGCCTAAAAATGTAATATGCAAGTATATGAACATGTGTACATTTCATATGCCACCATGTTGAACTTGTGGCTTCAACACCTTTATGTCATGATTATGCCAAGTTCCCTCTTTCTATCCTTTATGCGCTATTGCGATATGTAAGCGATGGAATTGCGTTTGGGGTTGGGTAAACTTAAAAGACATAAAAACATAAGATTGGGAATTTACCTATTAAGTTAGGTCTACCCATTGGGAATTTACCTATTAAGTTAGGTCTACCCAAATGCTTGAAAACTTGTAATATGTTTTGGAAACATGATGGACATGACACTTAGAAAAGATAAGTGTGAACAACTCGAGGTTGGGTTGAGTTTGTAGCGTAAACCTACCCGGAACCGACCGGCTTAACTAGTTGCTACAAACAATAGGACCCAATGTGAGAAGTTGGCCATGTGATGCCTTGAACCCGAGGTTAGACCAAGTTGTGGTGTAAAGCTACCCGGACCCGCCCGGCTTAACTAGTAACCACAACAAGGTCTAATGTGAGAGGTTAAGGCACGTGAAATTAATTAATGCCTCATGATTAGGGTTAAGTCATGGTCCACTTAATACTTAACCAATTTGGGCTTGGTAGGTTAATCAGGGTTAAGTCGTGAACTCATCGTTACACTTAACCAAGTTAATCCATGATTAGTAAAAGGGTTAAACCGTACTTAACCCACCAGAAAATCCTAGCAATGGAGGTCCACTCCAGCAGTAATCCCAAGTTCGTATCATTAAGACCCTAGGGACTAGGCTAGGGTAGGGGGCACAATTACTGGACTTGAGGTAAGAGACCAAAAACGACGGCAGAGTGGTACGCCGGTGTAGTTCCGGGCGGACTATGGTCGTGCACATAGTCCGAAGCCGGGGAAAACATGCACGGGTACCAGTAGATCGAGACTGTGCACTTATGTTTATGGTGTCCAGGGGTTGACACCCTAGGGCTTGATACACCCGACGGGAGACCCTGCACAGTCTGACTACAATTATGTTTGGGCCGCATTGACACCAACACGTGACGAGTTAGGCTTATAGGGAGCCGATCGACTAGACCGTTTGGTTGGACCGCGTATTAGGGTCACTTCATGTTATTGGGCCAAAGCTTGGGCCAAGGGATCAATACTTGTTATTCAAGTCATGTTAGTTTGCTAGTACACCTGTGGTGCAAAAACCTTAAACCTGATTATGCGATGACACCTTTATCTACCTTGTTAGTTAATCATCATGCTAGTATGTTGTTAGTTTTATGTTCATCCCTGCTTCTCATGCCAGTTAACTTTATCGGTTTACATTGATTGTAGTAGGGCTTACTCAGTCTTTTTGACTGACCTGTTTTCCTTTCGCCTCTTTTCTTCCGTCCCCCCCCCCCAGGTTCTCAGGGTGGGAATATTGGAGCTTAGCTTGGATTTCTGATCGCTTGCTTGTGGGATTTTAGCTCATGTACGGTCTTGACATGAAGCTAGCTATGGTTATCACTTATTTTGGGGATAGTACTTATGTATTTCAGTTTTTCAGTAATGTTGTTTTTATCTAGACTTGTGTATTTGGAAAGTTGACATTATGTTGTACCAGACTTGTTTTGAAATGGTTTGAAATCTTCCGCTGTTTTATCTATGTTATTTACTCTGTTTACATATATACATATGTTCTTATTCTGCCTTGATATATCATTATGCATGTTTACCTGATTCAAACGCCCCTCCAAAGTCAGAGTGCTTGCAAGAGCCACCCTGGCGGAGGTGGGGTGTTACATTAAGTCCCAAGGAATCACCTTGTATCTTTCCAAATATGAAGAAACTGATGTTAAGGAAAGCGGAATTCAGTTTTGTGTCGCTTATATGCATCTTCCTGAGTATCCACTCTTATTATTTCTCTAAAGGATTGGTTACAAAGATAGGTCAACCACCTCCTCCATAACAACAACTACTATGACGACATCAACAAACTACAGCTTCTTTTGAACCAACAGAGACTACCGAGTATCATTTTGACCCGGAAATTCAAGAAGCTCATGTTGTGGTAGAAACAGGAGAAAGTATTCATGATGTTACTCTTCAAAATCAAACAACTTTTATCCCTAAATCAAAAGATTTTAGGTAAGAAAGTTAATCGTTTAGAACGTTCATTTTCTACTTGAATGACCAAAGTTGAAAAGACTCTTGAAAAAGTGGTTTCCTCCCTTACAAAAATTATACGAAAAGTCCGTGGTCGTTCGTCATCAGGATTTTCTTCTCATTCTCGTACAACAACACCTCCTCCTCCATCTACTTCTTAATATCCACTAGGTTCAAGTGCAACAATGGAACAATTTAAGGAGCATGCACCCGGGAAGAGACCACTAGACCCTACAATGGAGCAACAAGGGGATGAAGAAGAAAAGGATAGTTTATGGCCTTTGGAAGATGCACCCCATTACGGTCGTCATCAATCCTTTGAAGGATTATTGATTCAGCAGAATACCAAATATCATGACAAGTCGTAATGGTCGAACTACGCAAATAATGACCAAACTTCTGACTTATGAGGTTATTTCATCAGATCTTGAGAGTTTTAGTTATTTTCTATCCTTTTTCGCACTAGTTTAAAAAAACCTTTAATACGATTTGATGGTTTGTAATATAAAATTTGTAATGACTCTGTGACACTTGTGTGTTGGGATTTGGTTTGGCGATCTGGTTATCTCTATATTATATATTATACTTTTTGATAATGCCCAAGGGGAAGATAAAATATAGGGATCACTAGTTCAGTGGGAGCACTTAGATGCTTATGATTGTATAATTGTCATCATTAAAAAAGGGGAGAATGTTAGATCCTCTAATTCATGATTTTAATGAAGACAACAATACAATCATAAAACACAACATATATATACAATATCTATCTTTACAAGAGATATACATGCAGAAATATCATCGAAGGTTGGAAGAAATATACAAGTAGCATATACAAGAGCTACATAGTAAGATAATATTTTGTATATTAGTAGAGATAATATGTAAAATATCCTTGGATAAATATATTTCAATAAACTCCTTCAGGAAATAGAACTGTGCATATGTCAGACGTCTATACATAAACTCTGGAACCAGACTAAGCACAAACGTCTGACCATTAAGGATAGCAATATGTCATTGAGTTCAGGAAATTATACAGGGTATAAAGCAGATGTATGTTCTAATGGATAGGGGTCTGTCCTGAGTGACGACCTATTTTCCTGAAAGAGTTTCTTCCAAAATTAAAAGACACGACCATTCTTTTAAACCTTGGTTTTTATTTTTCAATGGTTACAACTTTTTAATTGAAGAGTCTTTAGTCTAAAATCTATATCTCTTCAATGAAACTCTTCTATTTCTATATATAAATTGAAAACAAAAGAGTTTACTCACCGAATCTTTCTGAATCTCTCTAAAAACTCTTTATGCTCTCTTGCAATCCACCATTACTCAAAAGCACACTTATTCTTCTATACAAAAGCACTCCAGTTCATATATTTACTCAAGGAGATTATAGGAGAAGCCTTGTAAGCATTCAGTCAATATAAGTGTTGTAAAGAGCACATGTTTGTCTAAGAAACTACACTTCTATACGCCTATTCCTCTGGGCTAAGAGAGTGTTGTTATGATAGTTAGAAAGTCGAAGGGGTGCTTCAGGACTGGAAGTAGGACGGGAGACCCGAACCAGGATAAAAGATTGGTGTGTTCATTCTTTATTTTACTTACTTCAGTGTTATCCTTTATATAAATTATACTTGCTTATTTAGACACATATGATCCGCATACCTTCTTTCAAGTTTTACACATTGCTGAAACTTCTGAAAGACATGCTTCCGAAAGGTAATGAGCTTCCTACTTCTAATTATGAGGCATAGAAAATTTTGTACCCAAATGACATATGATATTAATGATACATGCATGTCCAAATGATTGTATATTGTATCGAAGTGAATATGAGAAATGGCATGAGTGTCCTAGGTATGGATTATCCTGTAACAAGTTGCAAGGGTATGTTCATAACAAAGCAAATAAAAAAAGTCTCTGACAAAGGTCTTATGGTATCTGCCCATTATACCAAGATTTAAACGCTTATTTGCAAATAAAGAAAGCACAAGAAACTTAAGATGGCATGCAGATGTACAGAAAGTCGATGGATTACAAAGGCATCCAACTGATTCTCCACAATGTAGAAACATTGATGCAATGCATCCTGATTTCAGTAAAGAAATTAGAAATCTCAAACTTGATCTTTGCATAGATGGCATAAACTTGTTTGGCAACCTAAGTAGTCAATATAGTATTTGGCCTATGCTTTTGGTGATTTACAATCTTCTACCTCACTTGAGTATGAAGCGCAAGTACATCTTGTTGTCTCTTTTGATATCTGGACCACGACAACCTGAAAACGACATGGATGTTTATCTACCTCCTTTTATTGATGATCTAAAACTTTTCTGGGATAAAGGCGTGCATGTATTGGATTCATATAGTAGAAGTGATTTTACATTGCGTGCCATGGTATTTTTACCATAAATGATTTCCCGCGTATGGTAACTTGTTTGGCTATAGTACAAAAGGTGTCAAACCATTCCCAATTTGCCAAGGTGATATGGTTGTTGAACGATTGCCTTTTCCTCAAGAAAATTGTGTACATGCATCATCGTAGATTTCTCCCTCATAATCATCCTTATCATAAAAAGAAGAAGCCTTTTAATGGGAAGATAGAGAATGGAGTTGGTCATTTACTATTAGTAGTAAAAGATGTTTACGAACATGTTAGGGATATTGAAAATAAATTCGATAGTTTTTCCTCTTTTATAAGGCTCATGGAAGAAGAAATCTACATTTTGGAAACTTCCATATTGGCGACATTTACATATTAGATATTGTTCAGATGTAATGCATATAGAAAAAATGTTTATGATATTATCACTAGGACACTCGTGAATATGCCTAGTAAGACAAAAGATGGGGAGAAAGTTATGCAAGATATGGTGAAAATTGGTATTCAGAAGGAGTTATCACCAATGCAGAAAGGTAAACACACATATTTGCCCCTGCATGTTATTCGTTGTCCAAGAAAGAGAAAACTAGTCTATGTGAGTGTCTTCGTGGTGTTAAGTTTCCATCAGGTTATTCTTCGAACATTACCAGCCATGTATTAATCAAAGATCTAAAATTGACCGGCATGAAGTCTCATGGTTGTCATGTGCTAATGCAATAATTTTTACCTACTGCAATTCGAGACATATTGCCTAAGCATGTTAGACATGTTATTACAAAGCTTTCTATCCTTTTTAACTTAATTTGTAGCAAGGTAATTGATCCTGATACGTTGGATGCTCAACAAGCTGATGTAATCATTACTTTATGCCAATTAGAGATGTATTTTCCCTTTTCATTTTTTGAAGTTATGGTGAATTTGATTGTTCATCTATCAAGAGAAATAAAAATTTATGGTCATGTGTTTATGAGATATATGTATCCATTTGAAATTCACATGGGGACTTTAAAAACAAAAACAAAAAATAGATATAGACCTGAAGCTAGTATCATAGAAGATATTGTAGCTGAGGATGTTATTGAATTTGTCACTCAATACTTAACTCGTGTTGAACCTATTGGACTTCACAAGTCTCGACATGAAGGACGACTTGATTTTCATGGCACATTTGGGTAAAAGCCGATTTCAATTGGTGAGGAAATGTTTCACAAAGCCCACCTACTTGTTTTATAGCACCTAACCGAGGTTCATCTTTACTGGAGGAGCACATGACAATTATAAAGTCTAAGAATCCTTCAAAGAACGAAATGTGGTTGACAAACGAACATAACATCTCCTTTGTCGTATGTTTTAAAGACAAAGTAATGTCTCAATTGTCTCAAGCAAATCATGATATTTTTGATACAATAAAATGGTTAGCATATGAGCCTCAAACTCAAGTTAACTCCTACTACGGATATGATATGAGTGAGTATGTCTTTTATACGAAGCGCCAGGATAAGAAGAGCAGAATGCAAAATAGTAGAGTTAGTTTCGTGGCATGTTCAAGAGAATTTGCTAGTGCTAAAGATAAAATGCCAATAAATGCGACAATGTCATATTATAGGGTAATCAAGAATATTTGAGAGCATGAGTATAAGGACTTCCAAATATCGCTATTTCAATGTAGATGGGTTGACAACCATCAGGTTATACGAGTAGATGAATATGGATTCAGACTTGTTGATTTAGTCAAGTTCGTCATGATAATAATCCACTCATCTTGGCATCTCAAGAAAACCAGATTTTTTATGTTACCGATCCAACTGATAATAAGTGCTTTGTTGTTCTTTCAGCAAAAGATGCATTGTTGGAATTGATGAAGTGGTAGTGAAGAAGAGTAAAGTCAGTTTAACGATAACTCGCTTTTCTCCATTGGCATAAGTCTACCGGAAGAAGAATTTGATTTAAATGCTAATTATACATGTTTTGTTCATGATGAAGGGGTTTGGATAGTGAGGTAATTTTGAAGTCGATACAATTAATTTACCTTATACTCTAGGATAGCGGTTTTATTTACGTGTTGTTCATTTTGATGAACAGAGAGAAGGATAACCTAGAATCTTGAATGGGATGTTCACCATCTCGTTTGGGCTTTATGAAGCTATTTGACTTTGGCTTGAGCTATCAGTTTGTTAAGAGAAAATCACTTATACACATGAAAAAAAATTAGAAAATTTAATCTTGGGTTCGAAGAATATCTTTTAAAACTTTAATTTAGTAATCAAACATGTGTGAAATTTAAGAAGTTTCTGAAAGTTTTTAAGGATTTTTTTATTACACTTCATTTGGTTCTTCCACATGACATGCTCATGGGTGGGTAATTACTTTTTCCTCATTCCAGATTCTATCACTTAAACATCATATTATTAACTCAACATATAGCCGTTCAATAGTAAATTCTGTTTAGTAGATCAATAAATCATGTAGTTAGTAAAACTTTTTAACAAATTAAACTATCAAAACAACTGTAAGTAAAATATAATGTTGACTAATAAAGGTTTTCAAGGTTACAAAAACCAGTAACATTTTTTTTGACTGAGGACAGTGTTCCATTGTGTTGTAATAGCAGCCGATTCATAAGGTAAACAAACATAAGTCCTAAAAAATTGTCAGGTGAGAAAAAATTGTCAAACCATGAAATGTTAGCTGATTTTTTTATTAATTAAGACTTTGTAAGCAGTTGTTTACAACCTTATAACAGATTTATATTTCCATGGTCATATGAAAGAAAACTAATTATATGCTACATATAATGTTAAATTTTATTATTTCAGCAAGCTTTAGTGATATTAATATTGTCTTACATAATAATTCCATCTTTGCTACATGTATAGCAGGAAGCTACCTGAATCCCAATACAAGAATATTTGTCTACTTGTCAAATTTTGCTACTTGGAATCAAAACCATGGTCTTTTGACTTAAAGGAACAACTAGTCGTAGTGGTTAGTTAGAAATATAAGAATATATTGATTAATGCTATCTGAATTACATATTTGTAGGTTACACGTCAAATTTTGAAAATATACTGCTTGTGTTTAACTTGAGATATCTTGTTAAGGCCTCTCGCAATGAAATATTTTTGTTAAAGCTACCCGAAAAACCATTCATTTTTAAAATTTAATTATATAATTATTTAAAGCACAATATTTGTAACACCCCACAATTTTCAGCACCCAAATTTTGTCAAAAATCAAAACTTGAACACATCCAAGCATGGAGTGTGTATATTTGGTACCTACAATAAATGAGCATGATCATAATTAGAGTATGATAAAATAACTCAAAGCGGAAACAAACTAGGACAAATTAGTATTAACTCAAGCAACTACCTTTTTCAAAGTAGGTCACTTTGCCAATATGGAGCATGAGAGAGAACGAGAACCAAAAGTCAAACTTAAACATATCTGAGAACCCGACCTTCTCTATGAAACCTGGAGGTTGTAATGAGGAGGGGATCAGAACAACAAGTTATGATGGCTAATAGATGTACAACACAGTCTATAACACAGATATATTCTGTTTGGTTCAACCCAAGCTGTATCCCTAACCTGGTTAGTGAATCTAGCCTAACCAGTAAATGTTTACGCACGACTTTACTATTTATCCCAAAGTAGTATTTCCAAATTATATTACTGAGATAGGACATGTACATATATTTTTGTGAAGTCTTTATACCAGAGTTTAACTAGTTAATTATATCGAGAGTGGGCCCCTAATTACGAGGTTTCTATCTATCTCCTCAATCACTATTCTTTATTATTTAATGCCTCAGTATCAATGATAGATAGGGTGGATTCTCCCTGATCACTTAAGACCCTAGGCGAACTTGTTGGTCACTTATTAACCCTTGATAATGTATTAAATGTTAACATAAAGCTAGAGGGCACTAGCTACGGGACCTACTAGTTAAGGCTTCCGTAATTCATGGCTACACCTTTACCCCGCATATGGTGAGATTAGGTATGTTATCATTCGTTATACCTTCTAGATGACCTTATTTGATAACTTCCTTAGTCGCTTATTACTTCCCGTAGGATAGGTAGCCATTTCCGATGTTTTTAGTTTTCAGATTTAGGTAGGCCCCTACACACCTTCCATTTAAGACCCCTAAACTGAAAGTCCTATTACCAGGTGGATTCCTCAATCCTAGTTACTTAAGGCCCAAGGAAGTGGACTATACGCGAAGGTTATTCCTTCGTCCCCTATTTGCCTTTAACACCTTTCCCTTTTTGGGATAAAGTAGGCAACATTATTAAGTCACTCCCGTTTAATTCCTTTATACGAAAATACTATATGTACACCATTTATTTGTATCACGGGTTTACATGGTTAATAATGTCTTATATTATTAACCTGCTAAGTCAAAATATATTTTTATTTATAAGTTTTATTGACATAAATTAGGAAGGTTATATTCCCTTTTCTCCAGGACATTTATTTAATTTCTTCCCTAATTTGGACTTAGTATTTAAACGACAATCAATATCCATTTATCCCCCTTTTGACACCCATTTCTTTTTATTTCCTTTTTATTGCCCTTTATGACTCTAACTGTCATATTTTCCTAAGGCACTATTTATCAATCCCAAGTTATCTATCGTTATACGCCAATGGAAAATTTCTATTTTATTTATTGGTTGACTGTTGTATATATGTATATATATATACATATTTTTACATACCAGGCCTCTCACATTAGTTTGACTACCTGTGGATGCTGGATATGTCGGTCGGTTCCGGGCAGACTTCTACCACAAGTGACCTTAAGCTCATGCCTTAGTATGATTATATTTATGCATTAGACCTCTCACATTAAAATGACTACCTGTGGTTGCTGGATTTGCCGGTCGGCTTCCGGCAGGCATACACCACAAATTGAGTTTAACCTCGTGTCTAAATGCAGTTATAATTTGAATTTCCTAATTGAGGTCCACAACAATTATCCTAATTTATTTTTGGAATTGTAACCATTTTTCCCATCACATTTATTTTTCCTAAATCAATATTGGTTACAATGGCTATTTGTTATTTTGCGGTCTTATTTATAGTAGTTAATTACATTGATTTCTACAAATGGTCGCCACAAATATATTAATTCAATATGGATTATATTTACATATAATTCCACCATTGAACCTTATCCTAACATTCAACATTTGTCACAATTGATAATTATTTATTTATGGCCCCATTTATAGCAATCAGTTACACTAATTGCTACAACGGTCACCATAAATATATTCATTAAGTATGGAATATAATTTACATGTATGATTCCATAAATGAATACCATTCAACATTTCAAATTTTCAAACATTTAATACAGTTAATATTTTACCGTTTTACGCTGATTTGGATGGATAATATGTATATATTCATTTCTATGTTCGTGTGTGGTCAACATAGTTATTTTTTTATTCTTAAATTTTAAATTAATGATTTGGTCAAATCAATTAACCAAACATTCCCTTTTTATATTCAATCTTGCCAAAAAGGTTTCAAGTCTCACAAGGATCATTAGCCAAAATCATTGTAAATCATGCCCATTTTGTGGAATTGACATATTTCTAAGTCACAAGAAATACATGTAATATATTTTTATTTTGGAATTATTGATGCAAATTACATACAAAAACATGTATTTATTTTTATATGTACCTTTGCACCACTTTTCTCTTTTTAATTCTTTTTATCACACTTCTTGTGATTCTAAAATAATGTCTATCTTCTAACCTGATAAAGCATCTAGTTTTAATCAAGTTTAGTTGCTTATTTGGCAAGATATAAGAGAAGGAATAAAGTTTTTGAAGTTCACTTTCGATCCTGGGATTATGAGCTTTATTTCTTAACGCTCTTCTCTTGTACATTTATGTTTTGTTTTCTTCTGTAATGTTTGATAAGCCATGTTTTCTCCATTTTTTTTGTTTTGCTGCTTTGTTCCTATGTACTCGTCTATGGTTTATCAATAAAATGGTAGGGGATCACCCAAACCCGTCGGCTTTGCCAAGAAAATGAGGAAAACGACATAATTTACAATGCTTAAGCCAAAAAGTCCAACAATATTGAATGTAAAAAAGAAATATTTCTTTTTATTCTTACAATCACATAATACACAAATTCAACTTTTTACCCAAATTTGCATATTTTATATTTTAGCACTGAACTAAAGATCTGGAACATAACTACAACTAATTTATGTTTAATGGGACTGATTTCCAGATCCATAGTGCTATGTAACATATACAACATATTTCATAATTCATAACATAACTTGTAGGGATATGTGGGAATATATATAAAAATCCTACAATTCATGTTTATACATAATCACAACTTATCATTTACCAATTTTAAACATATTCATGATCAGATCTAAGGGTTGCCACAATTTACAATTATTTAAATAATAGATCTGATAGGCATAAAACAAAGATTGGATTCAAACAAAATAGATAAATCATTATATATGTATTAGTAAATTTCCTACTCACCTTATAGCTTCCAATTTCTCTGTTTTGAACATTTTTAGACTTAGAATCCCCAAATTCTTATAAATCTACAGTTTATCTAGAAAGGAGAAAATTCTAGATCTGTAGAAATGTAAGTGGGAAAAGAGTGAAGAAATCTATTGTTGAGCTTCAAATTGCATTTCTTTCCATTAGATATGCTTGCCCTCTCAATTTTATATGATTGGATTTGATTTGATATGTATGAATATATTTTTATTTTAGAATTTAGGTTTGGAGAGAGAGAAAAATGGAAGAGCTCCGCTGCCTTTGCAGATTTATGTGGAAAAAGAATGAATCTCTTCCCCTTTATTTATAGAAGTGGAAATGTCCTTGCACCGTTGGATTCATTTTAAATAACATCCGTCCATTCATTTTATAAAATATAACAAGAATACCCCTCAAAACCTAGCCGTCATTGGGCACTACTAGCCCGAAGCGGTCGACACCCCACTAGGGAGCGGTCAACCGCCCTCTGGCTGGTTTGCCCAATGAGGGCTGGTCAAAGAGGGAAACATATATATTAATTATTCTATTTATTTATTTCCGTTCGTTTTTCATATTTCGTCCGTACTTTTTTCATATGGACCCCGTTCGCGAAAATCCAAACATGAAAGTTGACCATAATTCCGAGACGAACGCAATGGTTAAAGTTTCATGGTCAAGTTCCATCATTTGTAGAAATTCCTATTTTTGAGCTTCTAATTAAATAACTATTTACTGTCAAAATTCTGGGTTGTTACATTCTTCCCCCTCAAAAGGAATTTCATCTGGAAATTCCGACAACTAGTTATCCTATCCTACACAAGCAATTTGTGTACATCCACTTTGCAACCACGTGTATATGTGAATGGTGTACTTAATTCATTTCAACCATAAAACATGCATGTAAGATGATTCTAAATCGGGCCCTCTATATGTTTGCATTGAGTTTTTTAAAACACTTTCAAAAACATGATGCAAAACATCCTAAATATACTGACAGTATTTGAATGCAAATTTTAAAAATTCTTTTTCATCTAAACCTCCACACAATTGCGAATAAAAATGTGGAGCAACCAATTTTGCATTCAAACCCTACCATCCAAAACGTACGCAATCTAATCATTTTCTATTTAGTCTCTCCTAAACCGGAAAAAGGAAATTAAGGCAAAGAAATTTAACGTTCCCTTTGCTTTCAAATATTACATTTCCCGACGTATAGTGGAATTTTCACCTCAATTACCCTAAATACTAAATTTTTTCCAATTGTAGACTGTAAAGGAGGCTTAAAACAAGCTATAAAACGTAAAATGAGTTAATTAATAACTCACGTGCATCGTTGACAAGGTATGGAAACAGCGTTTCCAAAGCTAAAACAACCTTTTTCTTGTTACCGTTAACGTTTTTATCGCATCATCAGTCCTATTGCATTGCTAAAACGCGCACACAAAGCATCCAAAAATCTTCCTTACGCTATTCATGTGACCAAAAACCGAATTTTTTCACAAAAATAAATTCTCGCTTGAAAACTTGTCATGTCTATTTTGAAAATTTCCTTTAAAAAGCGTTTCATTTTCCTATAAAATAAGAAATGATAAAAATGTTTTTTTTCAAACAATATTTTCCCAAAAGCTTTTAAAAATGTATTTTGCGGAAATATAAACGATTCAAGTCACATGTTGGCGAAGAAGGAAGTCAGTCACGCCAAAAATGCGAAAACTGAAATCACGCACAAAAAGACCAAAATAAATTTTAGCTTTAACAAGGAACAATGATTTATCTATTTATATACCCGTGATGAAAACAACACAAAACCAGTCCTTTGCTAAAATTTATCCAACACAGAATTCTATTCTTTCCATCTCTAGGACAACTGCTAGTGTAAATACGAAAATGAGATTTCATTCAAACAAGCACGCGCGAATGACATAAACATCTCCAAACATAGAAATCTCACTAACCTAAATCATGCGATTTAAACAACACTAACATTTACAAGCACGAATCACCACAGCCAAGAACCCGTTGCTGGGAAGGGATAACAACAGAACAACACCAAAATTCCCAAAACAATAGCTATAAACAACGAGATGTCTTGCTCCGCAGCTGGAGCTCAAACCACTTTCTATGATCTTTGATTAACCATATTATGGTAGCAAAATGCTCAATCTCGTGTCACAAACACTGTTGGTGTTGTTGGAGGTTCCCACATCACCATCTCTTCTAAGAGGGAATTTATTATGAGAGAAGAAACCTACCACAAAACTGCTTCTCATGGAAATCCACACAATATTGTCTAAGGACAAAGTAGACAGGTGAAATTATAGAAAGTTACTCCATGAGACAACGCACAAGAACACAAGCTGAATCGAATATGATGCAGCACCAAATGATGGTTATGCCATCGATTAAGCAAAAGATATGCATCATGAGACAAACCTAGTCATAACTTCCCACTTATAGAACGATGTGCTAAATAGGTCACACGTCTACATGGGCAGTTTAAACATAGATTCCAAACACAGAAACCGACATCAAGAAAAAGAGATTTGCTGAAAAATCTTCAAGGCTGGTTAAACAAAAGACCATATAAGTCCACGTACAACACGAATTCCTCAAAAATCTCTTTGAGATTCTCCATTAAAAAACCATCCAAAATATAGCTTAATCTTCCTCTCCGAAATGACGGTCACCTTCGAAAAAATCTATTCAAATAAGGTATAGCAAAGGCGGATGCAGCATAAACAACAAACCCTATTCTAAGATCTCGAGCAATGGACCGATGCAAGTCCTACAACCACGATAAGTTTTCTTAGCCCTAAAATGGTAAGACCATTCTCGTCATTCCGATCCAATCAAATGATCTCTACCCAAGGATGATACTTAAATGGTGTGAGTAAGATCGAATATTACAACTAGGTATTATAGGCCAAGAAATGGTCGAAGAGAAGAATTTAGATCTTGGAGCATTAGTGAGGCAAGATCTAATGTGAAAACAAATGCGAAAAAGAGGAGATGAGGCGGCAACAAAGAAAGAGAAGAAGAATAGAGATAGGGCTCGACAGGATGAGGAAGGAAGGACGAAAGAAGGAAGTTAAGGGGTAACTTGGACACAACTTTTACGGTTGAGTCCTAGGTCCAAGTTGTACCAAAACTCATTAACTAATTGACCGTCCTAGTATAGCACTAAATGGTCAGTTACCAAATGGGATATGGATAGAGGATGGACCTTGACCTTATTAGGCCAGATTAAAATATTAATTGTCCTGCATTATCTTTTAAGATTTGATGCGATCCGAAATGATTATCCTCATCACCGCGTTATTTAAAGACCGGAGTTAACTCCGAACCAACTCTAAGGATTTATAGTCTCAACACGATGTTGCAACTACACAACAAACGAACAAATTCCAAAAATTCAGCAAAAAATTCATAATATAAATTAAATCAGATTTTCCCTTATTTAGCTAACAATGTAACAACCCGAATTTTAGTAACATGTTAAAACCATAAATCAAGGCAGAATTAATTTTTAAAATAAGAATCAAGGGAAACGGGTTACGCCATTGCATTCATCTCGGAATTCTGCTTGAAATAGAGTCCGAGTTTGCATAAAACGGATACTGTACGAAGAAGATATGGACGAATGAAGTTAGGCAGAAAAACCAGAGACGGGCCAGAATGCATTGGCGCAATTGGCAAGTGCGCCCAGGCCGAGCAGAAAACCTGCTTGGTCAGGCCCTGGCTGGCCTGGTCGGGTTCTGGTCGAATTTCTGAGCTCTGGTGTGTCACTAGGGCTGACTTGTCACTTTCTGATTGGCTTCTCTTGAGATGGATGGCCTTGATTAACTCTAGCTTCATCGACGACTCTAATTAGTTTGAAACCCTATATAAACAGCCTCCTAGCCTCATTTTCTTTACGCCATTCTTCTCTAACCTTATGCTGCTCAAACTCTTGATGATCATGGCTTCTTCTTCTTCCTCTAAATTAAATTAAATTAAATTAAAACGCGAAGATTATTTCTTGAAGACTACGGCTAGGAATTGGGGGATTTGCTTCTACAATCAAAGCAAGATTCAACGATTCAACAATTCAACGACTAATTTCTAGACTTGACTTCTGCATCTAAATTTCCTAGACCACGATCTATAAGTTCCAGTTACTTTTAGATAAAAACTATAAACTTAATATGGCATGTTATAAATTGGAATTGATTTATGTATAATTCATATCTATTCTTGTTTTCTTTTTGGATCTTGACTATTGAGAATATTGCCTACGACGTTGAAACTATTATTAATGGCCTAAGACTATGACGGTGAACATATGACTACGCCTATGCCTATGACTGTGAACATAAGACTATGTCTATGCCTATGACTATGAACATAAGACTATAGCCTATGACTATGACAAGGACAATTGTGACTAATCACCTAAGATTCATGACCATGAGGTTATTGCCTAGGATTATAACTATGAAATCGGATCTAAGCTTGATTTTCTATTCAGACCTTTTCTTTATTTGTCCTTGGATCTTGATCTTGGGGATTTTTCTATTTAAATTAGATCTATCCATGTTCTTGAAACTAGATTATTATTCAAACCTTTTCATGATCAATAATGTTATCAGATCTATATGCCTGCGATGTTTTAGTCAATTTAGTTATGTTATGCCTTGGAAATAAATTGATAATGGAACAATGTTTATTATGCTATATGTGAAATTGAATGATATTCTATTTTATTAACATGTTTGAATTTGGGAATTAATGAATAAGTCTATTCATATGTATATTGGAATAGAACCTGTTATGATAGGTTGTGTAGCTTATCATGTTATGCAAGTTTTAGGTTGTAAAATCATATCACATATGTGACCACATGTTAGATCTACATGTTTATGTGTATATGTTAAACCTATGTCATATTTCAAGTTCACACTTATTCATATGCTCGGGATTGATTTGCAAGTTCACATATATGTAAGTTGATTTAGTCTATGTTGCAAGTTCACATATATGTAAGTTGATTTAATCTATGCTGCAAGTTCACATATATGTATGTTGATTTAGTCTACGTTGCAAGATTCACACCTATGATATTCATGTTGACTATTTCGCAAGTTCACACCTATGATGTTCATATTGACTATGCCAATAATGCCAAGTTTACACCTATGTCATGTTTATGTTAATGAATTGCTTTATGCCAATTTTGCGTACGTTAAATTAGGCTAAGTTTTTAGCCTAATATTATATGTCAAAAATCATGCAGACGAAAAATTAGGCTAAGATTGTTAGCCTAATATTTAGATGGGGTAACGTTGGGAAAAATGGGTAATTATAGGAAACTTGGCATAAAACTTGCGTTGAAAACTTGACACGAACTTGACATGAAAATTTGAACATGGATATGACACTAGAATGAACTTGAAAATGACCAACTCGAGGTTGGGTTGAGTTTGCAGTGTAATTCTGCCCGGAACCGCCCGAAAAATCCAGTTACTGCAAACAATAGGATACAATGTGGGTAGTTGGTCATATCGCGCTTAAAACCCGAGGTCAGGCTGAGTTGTGGTGTAATTCTGCCTGAAACCGCCCGACATATCCAGTGACCACAACAACTGGTCTGATGTGAGAGGTTGGGGTGCATTAATGAATTAATGCCACATGATAGGGTTAAGTCATGAACATGAAAGACAACACTTAACCAACTAGATACATGATTGGTAGGGTTAAGTCACGAACTTGAATGACAACACTTAACCAACTTGACATGCTAGACTGATAAGGGTTAAGTCACAGATTTAAATGACAACACTTAACCTATTGGATAGAAACCTTAGTTACGTTGTCTGTTTCAACAGTAACCCACTAGATGTATCATGGTAACCTGGAACTAGGCAGGGTGGGGCACGATTACTGGGCTGATTGTAAGCGACCAGAACGACGGCTGTGTTGGTGCGCCAGTGTAGGTTCAGGCGGGCTATGGTCGTGCACGTGGTCCGGAGTTGAAAATGCAGGCATTGGGCATCAGTAGGTTTATCTGTGCATGGTTGATTCGTGTCGGTGGTTGACATCCTAGGGCTTGATACACCCTATGGTGGACCTAGCACAGGTGACTACATTCGTGATAGGGCCGTATGACACACAGACACACAACGAGCTAGAACTTGTAGGGAGCCGATCGATTAGTGGATCGTTCCATTGGACCTAGCAATGGGTCATTTCATGATATTGGGCCAAGGGTTCATTTCATGATTAATATAAAACATGGGTTTGGGATTCCAGTACAGTTGATGCAGCGAACCTTGAATATGTGATGCTATACTTGATTTATACTTGATTTATCATGTTATCTTAGTCTACCTTGCCCATCTTGTCATCATCCTTATGTTTACTTTCAGTTTATACATGTCATGTTACCTTTACCTGTTTTTATGCTGAAAGTCACTAGGACTTACCAGTCTTTATGACTGACCCATTTTCTTTTGCCTCTTTTTCTTCCGTTTTCCCCCCAGGTTCTCAGGGAGGAAACTCTAACACTTAGCTTGGATTTCGCTTGCTTTCGGTTCAGCTCATGTACGGTTTGATCTTGAGCTATGCTATGGCTACATTTCTGCTACCTTTGGGGAATTGAGCTACTTTTGTTTTTTTAAGATTATGCTTCATTATTTATGCAAGACAGAATTTGTTGTAATGGAAAATAATGACCTTGGCTATTTGATGTAAAAGGTTTTGAGTCTTTTTGAAAGTAATGAAATTTATCTTTTGATTCTTCCGCTGTTTTATCTATGTTCTGTCTTGTAATATTTCTGTGTTTGTTTACCTCGATAACGCTCCTCCAAAACTAGTGCATTCCCTTTGTGAGTGACCCTAGCGGAGGTGGGGTGTTACATTTGGTATCAGAGCAGAAGGTTACTAGACTGGGCAAAAAAATTTAAAACCTTCTAAAATTATTTTCAAAAACCGTTTACAAAGAAGCATTTTTCAAGAAAAATCTTGTTTTATTTAAAAGGCCATTCCCCAAAAGCCATTTGCACTATCCTTTGTTTCCTCGTTTGAATCTCTTCTTTTTCATTTCAGCATGTCTGGGAATCTTAACTTTCCAGAGGGCGTGCCAATACCTGGCTGGTTTAGGAGGTACTTAGAGGCTAGGGCCAATGATGCAGGCCCAGCAGATATTCCTCCTCCAGCTGCAGCGATTCCTCCTCCTCCGCCCCCTCCTCGTGCAATTGCTTTCTCAAAGATCTGTAAAGATTTTAGGGCCATGGGTGGAAAGGATTTCAAGGGAACTGAATCATTCGTAGAAGCGAGGAATTGGCTCAAAGAAACTGAGGATCTGTTCATTATTTTCGAGGTGGACGATAGGCAGAAGGTACAGTTGGCGGTATGGTTGCTCAAATACGAAGCTTCCTATTGGTGGGAAGTCACTAACGCCGAGAGGCCGGTTGAAACATGGATTGATTTTATAATAAGGTTTGAGATGAAATTCCTCTCGTAAGCTGAACGAAGTCTACAGCTGGAAAAATTCTTATATCTTAAGCAAGGAAGTATGACGGTCAAGGAGTACGTCAATCAATTCAATCAGCTGACTCGGTTTGGACTGGACCTAGTAAATACCCCTCATAAGAAGGCTCTCCGCTTTGTCAAAGGATTGAATTAGCCACTTCACAGCTTGGCCCTGACCCACGTACCTATGGGAGCTACTTATGAAAAGCTAGTAGACATGGCGCTCTTAAGTGAAGAAGACAAGAATGGCGAGAAGGAGGTCAAGGCGAATGAATCTCAAAACAAGAAGGTAGACTCCGAGAAAGGAGGCAAGAACAACAACAACAATAATAATAACAAGACACGTGAGAAAAGAAAATGCCACTTCTGTGGTATTGAGGGGCATATAGTCCAGGATTTTAGAAAGAAGAAGATGAAGATGGGAGCATGCTTTCAGTGTGGTGATACTGGACATATCAGCAAGAACTGCCCTAAGAAGCAAGGGCAAGGCCCGCAAGCAGGACCTTCTAAGGGTACATCTTTAACTTCTTCTCCTAGATGCTTTGTTTTATCTTGCTTATCTTCTCAATCCTATCTTGAGAACCTTAGGTAGAACCCTTTTGGATGTAAACATGTGATTGAAACATGTTATGGTTGATGTTTGCAAATGGTTGCAAGTGGTTGCTCGTGGTTGCATAACACACATTAGGCACTAGATCGGCTCAGACACATTTTCATATTGCATACGCATGAGTGTTTATACTTGTTTATGGATGAAATTGAATGTGTTATCATGTGGATGTTGTATATGGATGGATGTTTGTGCACACATATAGTGTTTATGTGACTAGGACTATTTGCATACATGTTGGATTCATGACACTAAACATATTTTGCATTAAGAAGACCAATCAGGCCTGATCATTTGCATTAGATAAGGAACATATATACACACTTTCTGCATATGTTCATATAGCATTAGAAATCGTTTAAGGACAATGGTTGCTTGTGGATGATGTTTTGAGTAGATGGATGATTGGACGATAGGATGCATTCTTCTTAACTTGAAGATTTCGGGGACGAAATCCTTTAAGGAGGGAAGAATGTAACAACCCGAATTTCAGTAACATGTTAAAACCATAAATCAAGGAAGAATTAATTTTTAAAATAAGAATCAAGGGAAATGGGTTACGCCATTGCGTTCGTCTTGGAATTCTGCTTGAAATAGAGTCCGAGTTTGCATAAAACGGATACTGTACGAAGAAGATATGGACGAACGAAGTTAGGCAGAAAAACCAGAAACGGGCCAGAATGCACTGGCGCACTTGGGAAGTGCGCCAGAACAAAATTGCACTGGCGCACTTGGGAAGTGCGCCCATGCAAAGTTGCACTGGCGCACTTTGCAAGTGCGCCCAGGCCGAGCAGAAAACCTGCTTGGTCAAGCCCTGGCTGGCCTGGTCGGGTTCTGGTCGAATTTCTGAGCTCTGGTGTGTCACTAGGGCTGACTTGTCACTTTCTGATTGGCTTCTCTTGAGATGGATGGCCTTGATTAACTCTAGCTTCATCGACGGCTCTAATTAGTTTGAAACCCTATATAAACAGCCCCCTAGCCTCATTTTCTTTACACCATTCTTCTCTAACCGTATGCTGCTCAAACTCTTGATGATCATGGCTTCTTCTTCTTCCTCTAAATTAAATTAAAACGCGAAGATTATTTCTTGAAGACTATGGCTAGGAATTGGGAGATTTGCTTCTACAATCAAAGTAAGATTCAACGATTCAACAATTCAATGACTAATTTCTAGACTTGACTTCTGCATCTAAATTTCCTAGACCACGATCTGTAAATTACTTTTTGATAAAAAATATAAACTTAATATGGCATGTTATAAATTGGAATTGATTTATGTATAATTCATATCTATTCTTGTTTTCTTTTTGGATCTTGACTATTGGGAATATTGCCTACGATGTTGAAACTATTATTAATGGCCTAAGACTATGACGGTGTGACTACGCCTATGCCTATGACTGTGAATGTAACACCCCGTAATTCTGCAACATTAAGATTTACAAATCAAGGCAGAATTAAATATTAAAATCAAAATCAAGGGAAACGGGCTGCGCCATTGCGTTCGTCTCGGAATTCTGCATGAAAACGAGTCCGAGTTTGCGTAAATCGGAGTCCGTATGAGGAAGATATGGCCTCTGGAAGATTCAGCGAAGTTCAAATTTCAAAACAGGTCAGGTTCAAAATTCAAATCGGACCCAGAATGGGCTGGGCGGGAATTTTCACGCCCAAGGCACCCAGGTCGACTGGGTAGTCGACCTGGGGGTCGACCCCCCTGCTTTTTCCTGTTTTCTGCACCTGGTTCATTCTTCTGTATTCGGACGCCATCCTGACCAGATTCGTTGACTTCTACACTATATAAACAGCCCTAGACTCCTTCTCTATTCACAATTCTTCTCTACCCTTATGCTGCAAAGATTCTTAGTGAACATGGCTTCCTCTCCTCCTCTTAATCAAATAATAAATAAAATAATATATAAAAAATAAATCAAGACGAGGAGGTGCTGCTCAAAGACTTTCAAAGAGGAGATTCAAGCTAGAATTCAAGTGAAGATTCGAACGACTGAATGACTGTTTTTCTACGAATCATAGCAACGCCATCTTTCTATTCTAATCTAATCTCTGTAAGTCGGTTACTTTTTAGATTTGAACGTTTCTCTCTGTTCGTGACATGAATTGAAGGAATAAAAGAATATGCCAAATCTTTCTATTCGAATCTGTGCCTACATCTTTGGACTTAATTAAGAAATGTTATGATTCAATGACCGATAAGACTGTGACTATGAAACTATGGACCTTAGAACCATATGCCTCTTTGACTATGAACATTTGCCTATGACTATGAACATTTCCTATGACTATGAACATTGCCTATGAATATGAACATTGCCTATGACTATGGACATTGCCTATGACTGTGACTATGACTATGAGGATTATTTTCTTGACTAAACCTATGCCTTTGATTAGAAAACATAAACTATTGCCTATGACATAACAAGGACATCTGTGATTAAACACCTATGATTCATGACTAGGAAAGTGTTGCTTAAGTTCTGTGATTATGAGATTGGGTCTAAACCCAATTATTTATTATGCCTGTCCTTGGTTTTCTTTGGTTTTAGACCTTGGGAATTTACCTATTAAGTTTGGTCTACCCATGTTCTTGAACCTACGTCCCTATTCTGTCTATTCTTGGTTTTCTTTGGTTTTAGACCCTGGGAATTTACCTATTAAGTTAGGTCTACCCATGTTCTTGAACCGACGTCGTTATTCAACCCTTTTTATGCCAGTTAGTATGTCTATCTTTTGCATAGCATCTTTGGTTCATTCCCTATTTTCTACGAACCTAGCTTTATTTATAATCTAGAATGAATCACGATTATACGAACGGTGGGAATGCGGTTTGGGCAAAATATGAAATTTACTAAAAACGTAGTTTAACTTGGAAATTGGCATAAATTGGGAACATGTATTATGGCATGTTCATAGAAATGCAAATTGGATAAATTTGACATGAATTATAAGACGTGTAATTTGAATCTAGTATTGACATGTAAATCTAGCATTTACATGAATAGTGAACTAGAGTAATAAGTCTAGTTTGACGTGAATTAGAATGTTGAATCGGAATTGGATTAGCTAATTTGGCACGGTAAGTATATTGGCATAAATGTGAAATTGGCCATAATTGAGAATAACTGTCAGGTTTAGAAAAATCATGGTTAGTGACACTTAATTTGGTATAGTTTACATACCAAAAAGCATAAATATGATTTAGGAAGGGAAATGGGCCATAGAAATAAATGTAAACAATTTACATTAAAAGAGTCATTGGGAAATAAGTAAATTAGGAAAAATTTGCCTATAGAATCTGGCCTAAATGAGGAAATGTGAATTTAGACAAATTAAAGGTTTATTAACGACATCTCTTTTAATAATAAGCCAAAAAGTTCTAGGGTGACAGAGAGGATAGTGTCTAGGCTTGAGTTTGGAAAATACAAGTTTCCTGCTCTCCCTGGCTATCCCTAACTGATCCGACGGACGGGATGGTTACTTTTAAAACCTGATTTGAAAACTAATCAAAACCCCTTTAAACTTAGAAAACACGAATATGCCTAACCCGAGGTTAGACTGAGTTGCGATGTAAACCTGCCCGGAACCAACCGGCACATCCAGTATTCGCAACAATATCTGTCTAATGTGAGTGGTAGCGGCTTTAATTTATTTAGTTAAAACTAGAACAAGAATGGTAGGGTTAAGTTAACTAAGACACTTAACCAGTTCAACATGATAACCAGACTGATGGGTGGGGTTAGGTTCAGACTGAAACTTAACACAGTTAAGCTAGAATGGGAGGGTTAAGTCCATAGGAACACTTAACCAACTTAACACAGTTAAGCTAGAATGGGAGGGTTAAGTCCATAGGAACACTTAACCAACCTAACACAGTTAAGCTAGAATGGGAGGGCTAAGTCCATAGAGACACTTAACCAAACTCAAGGTAGCAAAACGAGACTTGTAGGGGTTAAGTAAAGTTAATACACTTAGCCAAATTAATATGTTAACTAGACTAGAGGTTGGGGTTAAGTAAAATCTAATACACTTAGCCAATTTTGATATGTTAGCTAGGCTAGACTGTAGGGTTAAGTAAACCTGAACACTTAACCATCAGGTTGTGATAAAGGAATGAGGTTAAGTCTAAAACATGAAGGGATAATACTTAACCATTAATAACATGTTAGTTAAGATAGACGGGCAAGGTTAAGTTAAAAAGGAACACTTAACCAATACAGGGTGAATGGGTAGGGTTAAGTAATAAGAAATACTTAACCAACATAACTTGGTTTGTGGTGGGGTTAAGTCAACATGAATTGCTGATAACACTTAACCAGTATAACAGGATGAATGAAGAGGGTTAAGTTGGCTTGAATTGACTAATAACACTTAACCAATCCAAATTGACGGGAAAGGGAACTAAGTAGTAAACCTTAGTTAAGAAAACAACGATTCTGGAAACTAAGTGGTAAATCTTAGTTAGTAAAACTAAGTAGTAATTCTTAGTATAACACGGGAAGGAGCGAATGTTCGTCTGAGTAGAAAGAAGGCTCCAACGAATTGGGTTACGAAGCCCGAGGCTTCGAGGGGACGTGAGGGTACTCTTGGTATCCCTCTGTGAGGCTGCAGATGATCCGCTTGGGCCCACAGAGGTTAAGGTCTGCGTAGAAGAACCAGGGGTATGCCTTGGTTGCAATACATGGCAACCTAAAGACTAGGATGGACCGGCGTGATTCGGCGAGCAAACGGTAGCCCTGTGATAGCGACTCGTCGTCTACCATCCATCTTGAGTCAATCAAGATACGTGAAGCGGAAAGGCGGAGAACTCCAAAAGACCATATACTTGCTATCTAGTTATGGGTGAGGATGGCCATAGGATAGAGGGGCACCGGGGGCCGGCGTATAGTTCTCATTTTACAAGGTGTGCCTTTTATTAGTTGAGGGAGGGGTCAAGTGGGACCATAGCCACTGGAATAAAAACAGACCTTAGCATCTGCATCGGCAGATATCTGAAAGCTCCCGACCGAGTTCTGTATTCCTTGACTTGCCCTGACACAGGACTCGGACTGCACATTACAGGACATGTGCATCTAGACAAGCGATAACGGTTCGCGATACATGCGTGGGGAAGTATAGGAACATATACCACTCTAGGTAGTGTGTCCTAGACTTGGGGGCATTGATTGGACTAGGGGGTATAAACCCTGAATCCGAGAAGCGTTCAGAAGATAGCATAAACTCTAGTTGAAACTAGAAAGAACTTGATAAAAAACCCTAGATTAGATCCAGGTAACAAATAATAAATGTATGCCTGAAGGCAATGGAAACTACAGGGATTGGGATCACGTTATCGTTACTAGTTGGGACACTAGTTAGGCGGTGCAGTGATATAGAAACCAGTATAACAAGGAAATAGCGAAGCGGCGAAAGTATTAGAGCGTATCCAGTTTATCTTATCTTAGAATATCTTGTGATTACCTTGTCTAATCTTGTTGACCCTATCGTCATGGTGTAATCTTGTATTCAGTTAATTCATGTCGTTTTGTTTTTCCATGTTCACATGCTAGAAGTTACTGAACTTACTCAGGCTTTATGTCTGACTCTGTTTTTCTTTCGTCTTCTTTTCTTCCGTTTCCCCCCCCAGGTAGTAAAGGAGGGAATAGTTTAGCTCAGGTTAAGTTGGACTGCCACTCTTTCCCAGCTTGAAGATTTGTCGAAGTTTGCTTGGATTCTCTTTTCAGATGCTATGGATGGCTCTTGCTAAAATCGGGGAATATAAATTTTGTTTTTATGCTTCTTTATTTTGTAAGACAGATGATACTCTGATATTGTAAAGAAATCATTGTACAAACTATTTTATCAATAAAGCAAAGTTCTATTTTCCACTGTTTAATTTCTGTCTGTCTTGTAATTTATCTACATCTTTTACCCTAAATGCTCCACAGTACTTAGTGCATTCCCTTTGTGAGTGACACTAATGGATGTGGGGTGTTACACGTGGTATCAGAGATGAAGGTTACCATATCAGATAAAGGATTTGAAAAATTATTTTCAAAATGGTTTTTAAAAGAAGCATTTTCAAGAGAAAAGATTTGTTTTAAAGACATATTCCCCAAAGCCATACGCACTATCTTCTCTTCCTCTATTTAAATTCTTGTCTCCTTCTTTCTTGAGTCTCTGGGGATCCTGGCTTTCTGGGAGGTAACCTCATCGAAGGGCAAAGTAGTGCCCGGCTTCCATCCATAGCCGTAGTTGTTTCATCTATGGGCAGTTTTCTTTCGAAGCTTATAGGGTTTTACGGATGATGGAGGCAGTTTTCGAGAGATTTGTCAACATGACTACACACGGAAGGGGATGAGGAGTTTGGCTAAGGAGCATAACCCTAGGATGAGGAATTCATGGATGTAGACTTAGCACACGAAGGAGGAAGAAATTATAAAACCTAAGACAAGAGGAATTATCTTTACTAGGGTATGATAGGGCAAAAACGAGGACGAGATTTTCAGAAGGACAAGTACATGCTTTCGCCACCAAGCGTACCTAGGAGAAAGGTAGTCCGGTTGGATGAGTCTAGTTTTCTGTTCGTACTATTTCCTTAGGTTCCAGCGCTTCGCATTTGTTCATATCCACTTCCATAGTTGGGTCTCTGCACCATAGTACTTGTATAGTAGAAAGATCCCACTAGAGTCTCAAATCCAATTGGTGGTCCGACCAGTTTATTTTTGGTTAGTAGGGATTTGAGAATAGCTATCGAGTTTGCTTATATCATCTCACATAGATCGTCTAAATTCAGGGGAGATATTCCTTGGGTGCTTGTATGATATTGGTTTAGGCCTTTGGGGCTTGTACTTGAGGAATGTCGAGTTCAGTTTGGATGGTTTGCGTGAGAGATGAATAGTTGTGGCAGGCACTCCGAAGAGCACGTAGTGACCTTTCGACTCTTATAGTTATGGCATGGCGGATAAGAGGGAAACCTCTAATCATCTTAGTACGTATACCTGGTACCGTGATTGAAATCTGTTTATTTTGGAAATGGAGATCCGGAACTTCACAATCGTGAAGTTAAATTAGTTAAGATACAGTGGAGTAAAGCTCAAGAAGGCTAGATACTAGCATCATACCCTTTTTCCTTGAGGGTGCATCCTTGATTTCTTTGTTTTAGGAGCTTTACGCATAATTGTTTCTCTCTTTCCAAAGTATATCACCTAGGTCGTATCTTCGATCCTTAGGTAGAAGCCAATGGATGTAAACATGTATTTGAAACATGTTATGGTTGATGGTTGCAAGTGGTTGCTCGTGAATGCATATGCATACGTATTAGACACTAGATCAGTTCGGACGCTTTCATATTGCATTTACAGATATGTATTTGTTTGAAAGTTGAACTTGATATGTTGTCATATGGATGTTGCATATGGATGAATGGCTGTGCACGCATGTAGTATTTACATAACTAGGGATGCTTGCATACATGATTGGACGCATGGCACCGACATGATTTGCATTAAGGAGGTCAACTGAATCAGTAGACCGCCTGATTTTGCATTAGATAAAGACATACACACACACTATGCATATGAACATGAAAGCATTAGAAATCTTTTAAAGACAATGAATGCCTGTGATTGAATGGTTGAGTAGATGGGTTATTGGATGGTAGGACACATTCTTCCTAACTTGAAGATTTCGGGGACGAAATCCTTTTAAATGGGGGAGAATGTAACACCCCGTAATTCTGCAACATTAAGATTTACAAATCAAGGCAGAATTAAATATTAAAATCAAAATCAAGGGAAACGGGCTGCGCCATTGCGTTTGTCTCGGAATTCTGCATGAAAACTAGTCTAAGTTTGCGTAAATCGGAGTCCGTATGAGGAAGATATGGCCTCTGGAAGATTCAGCGAAGTTCAAATTTCAAAACAGGTCAGGTTCAAAATTCAAATCGGGCCCAGAATGGGCTGGGCGGGAATTTTCCCGCCTAAGGCACCCAGGTCGACTAGGTAGTTGACCTGGGTCACCCAGGTCGACTGGGTAGTCGACCTGGGGGTCGACCACCCCTGCTTTTTCCTGTTTTCTGCACCTGGTTCGTTCTTCTGTATTCGGACGCCATCCTGACCAGATTCGTTGACTTCTACACTATATAAACAGCCCTAGACTCCTTCTCTATTCACAATTCTTCTCTACCCTTATGCTGCAAAGATTCTTAGTGAACATGGCTTCCTCTCCTCCTCTTAATCAAATAATAAATAAAATAATATATATAAAATAAATCAAGACGAGGAGGTGCTGCTCAAAGACTTTCAAAGAGGAGATTCAAGCTAGAATTCAAGTGAAGATTCGAACGACTGCAACGACTGTTTTTCTACGAATCATAGCAACGCCATCTTTCTATTCTAATCTAATCTCTGTAAGTCGGTTACTTTTTAGATTTGAACGTTTCTCTCTGTTCGTGACATGAATTGAAGGAATAAAAGAATATGCCAAATCTTTCTATTCGAATCTGTGCCTACATCTTTGGACTTAATTAAGAACTGTTATGATTCAATGACCGATAAGACTGTGACTATGAAACTATGGACCTTAGAACCATATGCCTCTTTGACTATGAACATTTGCCTATGACTATGAACATTGCCTATGACTATGAACATTGCCTATGAATATGAACATTGCCTATGACTATGGACATTGCCTATGACTGTGACTATGACTATGAGGATTATTTTCTTGACTAAACCTATGCCTTTGATTAGAAAACATAAACTATTTCCTATGACATAACAAGGACATCTGTGATTAAACACCTATGATTCATGACTAGGAAAGTGTTGCTTAAGTTCTGTGATTATGAGATTGGGTCTAAACCCGATTATTTATTCTGCCTGTCCTTGGTTTTCTTTGGTTTTAGACCTTGGGAATTTACCTATTAAGTTGGGTCTACCCATGTTCTTTAACCTACGTCCCTATTCTGTCTATTCTTGGTTTTCTTTGGTTTTAGACCCTGGGAATTTACCTATTAAGTTAGGTCTACCCATGTTCTTGAACCGACGTCGTTATTCAACCCTTTTTATGCCAGTTAGTATGTCTATCTTTTGCATAGCATCTTTGGTTCATTCCCTATTTTCTATGAACCTAGCTTTATTTATAATCTAGAATGAATCACGATTATACGAACGGTGGGAATGCGGTTTGGGCAAAATATGAAATTTACTAAAAACGTAGTTTAACTTGGAAATTGGCATAAATTGGGAACATGTATTATGGCATGTTCATAGAAATGCAAATTGGATAAATTTGACATGAATTATAAGATGTGTAATTTGAATCTAGTATTGACATGTAAATCTAGCATTTACATGAATAGTGAACTAGAGTAATAAGACTAGTTTGACGTGAATTAGAATGTTGAATCGGAATTGGATTAGCTAATTTGGCACGGTAAGTATATTGGCATAAATGTGAAATTGGCCATAATTGAGAATAATTGTCAGGTTTAGAAAAATCATGGTTAGTGACACTTAATTTGGTATAGTTTACATACCAAAAAGCATAAATATGATTTAGGAAGGGAAATGGGCCATAGAAATAAATGTAGACAATTTACATTAAAAGAGTCATTGGGAAATAAGTAAATTAGGAATAATTTACCTATAGAATCTGGCCTAAATGAGGAAAATTAAAGGTTATTAACGACATCTCTTTTAATAATAAGTCAGAAAGTTCTAGGGTGACAGAGAGGATAGTGTCTAGGCTTGAGTTTGGAAAATACAAGTTTCCTGCTCTCCCTGGCTATCCCTAACTGATCCGACGGACGGGATGGTTACTTTCAAAACCTGATTTGAAAACTAATCAAAACCCCTTTGAACTTAGAAAACACGAATATGCCTAACCCGAGGTTAGACTGAGTTGCGATGTAAACCTGCCCGGAACCAACCGGCACATCCAGTATTCGCAACAATATCTGTCTAATGTGAGTGGTAGCGGCTTTAATTTATTTATTTAAAACTAGAACAAGAATGGTAGGGTTAAGTTAACTAAGACACTTAACCAGTTCAACATGATAACCAGACTGATGGGTGGGGTTAGGTTCAGACTAACACTTAACACAGTTAAGCTAGAATGGGAGGGTTAAGTCCATAGGAACACTTAACCAACTTAACACAGTTAAGCTAGAATGGGAGGGTTAAGTCCATAGGAACACTTAACCAACCTAACACAGTTAAGCTAGAATGGGAGGGCTAAGTCCATAGAGACACTTAACCAAACTCAAGGTAGCAAAACGAGACTTGTAGGGGTTAAGTAAAGTTAATACACTTAGCCAAATTAATATGTTAACTAGACTAGAGGTTGGGGTTAAGTAAAATCTAATACACTTAGCCAATTTTGATATGTTAGCTGGGCTAGACTGTAGGGTTAAGTAAACCTGAACACTTAACCATCAGGTTGTGATAAAGGAATGAGGTTAAGTCTAAAACATGAAGGGATAATACTTAACCATTAATAACATGTTAGTTAAGACAGACAGGCAAGGTTAAGTTAAAAAGGAACACTTAACCAATACAGGGTGAATGGGTAGGGTTAAGTAATAAGAAATACTTAACTAATATAACTTGGTTTGTGGTGGGGTTAAGTCAACATGAATTGCTGATAACACTTAACCAGTATAACAGGATGAATGAAGAGGGTTAAGTTGGCTTGAATTGACTAATAACACTTAGCCAATCCAAATTGACGGGAAAGGGAACTAAGTAGTAAACCTTAGTTAAGAAAACAACGATTCTGGAAACTAAGTGGTAAATCTTAGTTAGTAAAACTAAGTAGTAATTCTTAGTATAACACGGGAAGGAGCGAATGTCCGTCTGAGTAGAAAGAAGGCTTCAACGAATTGGGTTACGAAGCCCGAGGCTTCGAGGGGACGTGAGGGTACTCTTGGTATCCCTCTGTGAGGCTGCAGATGATCCGCCTGGGCCCACAGAGGTTAAGGTCTGCGTAGAAGAACCAGGGGTATGCCTTGGTTGCAATACATGGCAACCTAAAGACTAGAATGGACCGACGTGATTCGGCGAGCAAACGGTAGCCCTGTGATAGCGACTCGTCGTCTACCATCCATCTTGAGTCAATCGAGATACGTGAAGCGGAAAGGCGGAGAACTCCAAAAGACCATATACTTGCTATCTAGTTATGGGTGAGGATGGCCATAGGATAGAGGGGCACTGAGGGCTGGCGTATAGTTCTCATTTTACAAGGTGTGCCTTTCATTAGTTGAGGGAGGGGTCAAGTGGGACCATAGCCACTGGAATAAAAACAGACCTTAGCATCTGCATCGGCAGATATCTGAAAGCTCCCGACCGAGTTCTGTATTCCTTGACTTGCCCTGACACAGGACTCGGACTGCACATTACAGGACATGTGCATCTAGACAAGCGATAACGGTTCGCGATACATGCGTGGGGAAGTATGGGAACATATACCACTCTAGGTAGTGTGTCCTAGACTTGGGGGCATCGATTGGACTAGGGGGTATAAACCCTGAATCCGAGAAGTGTTCAGAAGATAGCGTAAACTCTAGTTGAAACTAGAAAGCACTTGATAAAAAACCCTAGATTAGATCCAGGTAACAAATAATAAATGTATGCCTGAAGGAAATGGAAACTACAGGGATTGGGATCACGTTATCGTTACTAGTTGGGACACTAGTTAGGCGGTGCAGAGATATAGAAACCAGTATAACAAGGAAATAGCGAAGCGGCGAAAGTATTAGAGCGTATCCAGTTTATCTTATCTTAGCATATCTTGTGATTACCTTGTCTAATCTTGTTGACCCTATCGTCATGGTGTAATCTTGTATTCAGTTAATTCATGTCGTTTTGTTTTTCCATGTTCACATGCTAGAAGTTACTGAACTTACTCAGGCTTTATGTCTGACTCTGTTTTTCTTTCGTCTTCTTTTCTTCCGTTTCCCCCCAGGTAGTAAAGGAGGGAATAGTTTAGCTCAGGTTAAGTTGGACTGCCACTCTTTCCCAGCTTGAAGATTTGTCGAAGTTTGCTTGGATTCTCTTTTCAGATGCTATGGCTGGCTCTTGCTAAAATCGGGGAATATAAATGTTGTTTTTATGCTTCTTTATTTTGTAAGACAGATGATACTCTGATATTGTAAAGAAATCATTGTACAAACTATTTTATCAATAAAGCAAAGTTTTATTTTCCACTGTTTAATTTCTGTCTGTCTTGTAATTTATCTGCATCTTTTACCCTAAATGCTCCACAGAACTTAGTGCATTCCCTTTGTGAGTGACACTAACGGATGTGGGGTGTTACAGTGAACATAAGACTATGCCTATGCCTAAAACTATGAACATAAGACTATTGCCTATGACTATAACAAGGACAATTGTGACTAATCACCTAAGATTCATGACCATGAGGTTATTGCCTAGGATTATAACTATGAAATCGGATATAAGTTTGATTTTCTATTCAGACCTTTTCTTTATTTGTCCTTGGATCTTGATTTTGGGGATTTTCTGTTTAAATTAGATCTATCCATGTTCTTGAAACAATATTATTATTCAAACCTTTTCATGATCAATAATGTTATCAGATCTATATGCCTGCGATGTTTTAGTCAATTTAGTTATGTCATGCCTTGGAAATAAATTGATAATGGAACAATGTTTATTATGCTATATGTGAAATTGAATGATATTCTATTTTATTAACATGTTGAATTTGGGAATTAATGAATAGGTCTATTCATATGTATATTGGAATAGAACCTGTTATGATAGGTTGTGTAGCTTATCATGTTATGCAAGTTTTAGGTTGTAAAATGATATCACATATGTGACCGCATGTTAGATCTACATGTTTATGTGTATATGTTAAACCTATGTCATATTTCAAGTTACACTTATTCATATGCTCGTGATTGATTTGCAAGTTCACATATATGTAAGTTGATTAGGTCTATGTTGCAAGTTCACATATATGTAAGTTGATTTAATCTATGTTGTAAGTTCACATACTGTAAAAACCCGTAACTTCCCCGGTGAGGAAAGCGCGGATAGTTCGAGAACAAGCCACAACATAACGCAGACGGAAGAACATTTCATTGTTTATTACAACAATACCATCAGAATACAAGAATATACAGAGTATAAATGAATATTACACAGAAATATCAGAGATTTAAATTACATTTAAATACATAGCAGCGGAAAATAATACAATACACAACTGAAGGAGATATACGGATACAAAGCTTTCCGGATATCATTCCAGCTGTAAACCAGGATCCTGTGAATATAAGTCTGCAAAACCAAAACTACTAGCTGTCCGTGTCAAAATAAGAGCACCCAGAGTTTAGGTTAAAACAATAAACTCCAGGTCAGTCAAGGGACTAGTGTGAGAACTAAAACAGTAATTAATTCTTTATTTTTAAAGTTAGGTAAATCAAGGGACCACGCCGTATAACACGGAACGGGTTTCCTCCCAAGAATACCAGTGCATAAAACAAACAGCGCAATGCTAAATAAAGAAAAATGAAGCTATTACAAGACCCAGGTCCTATCACACAATGCAACGCAAGCCGGGGGATAGGGTTTTACCTTATAATAGCCAAGAATGCTTGATACGTTTAAAACAAATCATTTGATACTATTATAAGTGCATAGTGTATAAAACAACTTCAAATCATAAGTATCAATCATAGGCGACATGAGCGTCCCATGCCACTATGTCGCCATATATAGGTTTACAACTAAAATCGAAATGTCACGTATTTGGAAATTGGATTTCCATCTATGAACCGAGGCAAAAGATAGTCCTCTACCGATTCGAGACAATCTAGCCTACCATGTCTCAGGATCAGAGCTCGAGTGACCCTTGGATCGTCAGGGCTGGTCCACCGATGTGGATTAAAATGCCTGAACACTACGTTTACCCGCCTTTTGGGGCGCAAATGAGCCAACAGATGACTCCATCGGACCCGGATCATCCGATCAAACCGAGGCGCCTCGCAACAGCAACAACCACATAAGTCAAACTCGTCAGGGCGTGTAAAACCACTGACGCCACTTTTAGCTAGAAAGAAACGCATGTCCTCCCTGAGGTCCTCTCCCGTTTCTGGTTCATACCGGGTGTGAAACTCGCGAATTAAACGTTACACAAAGCTATGCCACAAAGGCCGTGCTTTGATCATCAACCACAAGACTTTGCTTTTCAACAGAAGCCTTGATCATTTGCATCTTAGCATGCCACATAGGCAAACCACTCTATGCAACCGGTATCAATCACATAGAATGAAATCCAATGTCAGACACACGGTCCATTTACAAGTCCGTTCTAGGTCTGAACGAAACCGGAGGCACCTAGTACCCCGCATATCCATCGATCTCCAAGTACGTCTGGACGATCACCAACTGTTTCCATCTTCTTGGGTGTACATCCCAATCAAGATCGTCAGTAATCACCCAAACGACGTGAAGACCTCCGGTCTTCGACCATCGTCTTCATCTTCGACTTATTGTCGTATCAGTTATTCAGAATGGGATAAACTCGGTCTTTCCGAATAACTCGCGTATATTATAAACAAGTGTTACACAAACACAACATACGCCTCATTCCAATTCATCAGTCACTAACCGTAAATTAATCAAGAGAATAATCCCCCAAATATTAACCCCGAAGGCCGAAACCAACATCAGATTAATACCCAGGAAATCACCCTGCTTAGCCAACCTACAGTTAGTTTCTAAATTTCACATTCTTAGGGAAAGGTTCCCATTAATTTTATCAAAGATAAATTCCTTGAATTTATTCTTTAATCTCCTTTTGAATTTCGATTCAAATAGTCAGGATTAACGAACCTTACCGAAGTAATCATTTGTTTTAATTTCCCAATCCCAACCTATTCATCCCATGAAGTAAAACTGATAATACTTCATATTTAACACCACGGTGTTATCGGTAAATTCAATTACCATTTCACGTTCAAATCTAATTAAAGATTTAACTATCGCCTAGAGCAAAACTGGTGATACTCCATTCTCGATCTTTTCAATCTAATTAAAGATTCATTTAAACACCACTTAGTTTTAATCTGTAACTGGGTTAAAGAATCAGTGTCATTTAAAACACGGTTCACGATAAACCCAAAATCACATCCCATTTCAATCAGTCCCTAACCGTAAATTAGCAAGCGAGCAATTCCCTAAGTATTAACCCCGAAGGCCGAAACCAACATCAGATCAATACCCAAGAAACCATTCAACTTAACTAATCTCCAGTTAGTTTCTGATTTTCTTAACTCCGTGGGTCTAAGAACAGTATTATTGAAGATACCGTTCACGACAACCCAAAATCACATTCCATTAATTATCGGGTTAAAGAACAAGTGTTATTTAAAACACTGTTCACGATAAACCCAAAAATAAATATCAATTCAATTCCAATTAAATATTATTTAATTGGTACACTTCATTAAATCTAAATAAAAAGATTTAATCTTTTTCTCAACTGGGCTTAAGAACAGAGTTAATGAAGACACCATTCACGACAAATCACATTTGATATTAAATACAAGGCTCTGAATAGAAAATATATCGGCTTATATTCAATATCAAATTCTACGACCAACAAATATCGTATTGGAAATAACGATATATATATCTTTCAAATTTCCATAACGATATCTATATAATCACGAAATCCAACATCGAAATATTCCGAAGACAATTTCGATTCAAATCCATTCCAATGCAATCATTGGAAATTCTGGTTATTTTCAAAACCATTTAAATCCAATTTATTTATTTAAAAATAAATAGAATTATAATTCTAGTTCAAAACTAGTTCATTTCGATAAAAATCTATTTTTATCTTTTCAAATATGGAGTTTTTCATCCTAATTCTTTCTAAATCATTTCTTATGATTTTACACAAATTATTACTATTTTTAATAATTTTATCAAGGCCCGTACAGTCGATTTCCATCAACGGCCATCGAACTGCACTTACAGCGACCTTTTCCAAATTTGATTTGGACATAATTCCAAATCCAACTGTTAGATTTCTAATTTCTAATATTCGTTAGAAAGCTCTTTTCGATACGAACCCAACGGTTCCGTTTTTAGGAGAATCCGACGGTCGGATCTCCCGCAATATCCGTTCGAAGTCAATGGTCAAAATTCGCGAACTACCGCTGCGCGGCGCGTTCTATTCAGGCCATTATATTATATATATAATATATATATATAATATATACTTCGTCGATTCCCTTTTTAAAACATATTTTATAAATCGTTTTAAATTCGTTTTCAAAACGATTTCAATTTCTTTTTCAAATTCAAATCAAAATTGAATCTTCCCTCATAAATTCGTTTTAAATTCATTTCAAATTGATTTCAATTCAAATCAATTTTTAATTCAATTTCAGTTCGAATTCGTTTCTATTCAATTTCAATTCGAATTCAATTCTATTCAATTTCTATTCAAATTCATTTCTATTTATTTCAATTCGAATTCGTTTTCTATTCAAATTCAATTCTATTCAATTTCTATTCAAATTCATTTCTATTTATTTCAATTCGAATTCGTTTTCTATTCAAATTCAATTCTATTCAATTTCAATTCGAATTCATTTTATTTTCAATTCGAATTCTAATTCGTTTCAATTCGGTTCGAATTTCAATTTAAAATATTCGATTTTGAAATCACTTTTCAATATTCCTTATAAAACGAATACAATCGATATAAATATCGTTTACGTCAAAATGGCGTCAATCTAATCAACACGGCTTCATATATTACTATATTCAAATATTCTATCTCAAACATTTCTATTCAAATATTTCTTTTCAAATATTCCTTTTTCAAATATTCTATTTAAATATTTCTTTTTCAAATATGGAATGAGGCCCAATCAATTACCATATAATGTTAATTATATGGATTTTCTACAACACACATATTTAACAGCAACGATAAATCATCAACCATCATCCAAAGTGCGTTCTACACTGTATAAGCATCAAATATAAATATTTAACGCTTATAACAGTCTGTCAATCAATCGATCGACATACAACTAACTATTGGGATTAGTGTATGTCATATATCACCCCAATACCCGTGTGGGGTTTTCAAACAATCAAACACAGATTTTATTTGTGCAGTTGGGCGATGTGTAAAATTTATCGTCCCAATCAATATCAATCAATTCAGTGTATATAAACAAATCTCCGATTTGTTTATAAATATTTATTTTATGTACACGTTAAAAATTCTATTTTCAACTATAAAATATTTTTAACTATATAAATATTTTATTTCATTTCACATTACATCACACAATCAACTACATATCAAAATCAAACAAACAAGCATACAAGCCGTGCATGGTCTGTGGACGACGGGTGTCGGGTGCTACTAAACACCGTCTGCATCCTAGTATATATTTTAACTAGAAAATTAAATAAAAGGTGAGGAGTTCTCACCGAGGGATCCACTCCTCCATTTCATTTTTCTGAACGGTTCAAATTTGGATTTGCTTTCTACCCGTTCCATCGCAACCTTTTTCACACTGTTCATATCAAAAATCATAATTTTAATATGATGTTTTATATATAAAAATCATATCTTTACATCGCTACTTCGTTATAAAAATTATATTTTTATCTCGTTCTTCTTCTAATAAAGGTTATATTTTTATAACTCTACCTAAATAAAAATAATATTTTTATATCTTCTTCCATATAAAGATCATATTTTTAATATCTACTTATATAAAAATAATATTTTTATTCTTTCTCTAATATAAAAATCATATTTTTATTATCCTCCTTATATAAAAATTATATCTTTATCTTTCTACTATAATAAAAATTATATTTTTAACCTCTTACTAATATAAAAATTATATTTTAACCTCTTTCTAATATAAAAATTATATCTTTCATATATATACTTTCATATAAAAATTAAATTTTTATCATCATAGTTGTTTATACCAAAGTTTGATAGCATACAAAGGAATAAAAATAAAAAGTAAACAGAAAAACTCACATTTGGGGTGTAAAAATCGGATTTTTGATGTTGGAGGGGGTTCACGGTTCAAACCGGGGCTGAGGAAGGGCACACCAGGGTAGGGGATGGTGGCACCGACGATGGGGTGGTCGGCCATGGGTCACGGTGGCGTTGCGGGTGCGATTCAGGTGGTGGCTCGGTTTTAGAGGGGGGCACGGGTTTTTAGAGAGAAGGGGAAGAAGTTAGGGCGGCGATGGTGCCAGGGAGGAGGAGGGGGAGTCGGCCGACGCGGTGGTGGTCTCTGGCGGGGTCCGGCGACGAGAAAAAAAAGGGGGGCGATGGCAATTGAGCACGAGGGGGGTTCTGATTGGAACGGTTTTTTTTCTTTTGAGGAGTGGAGAGAGAAAGTGTGGGAGGGAGGGGTTTATATTTATTTAAATTTTATTTTATATTTCATTCCTTAGAGTTGACTTTTCGTTCGAATCCCAAATCGAGCCCAACGACTGTCGCCCATAGATAATTACCCCCATTCCGAACACAATGGGATATGTATCGCAAGCTGATTCGATCGTTTCGATCAGTTTTCGTCAAGATCAACATATAACTCTATATATTGAATTTGAACGCGCATTTCAATTTACTGTGGTTACATACTAACTCGAAAAATTCCAGAAAAATATTTTTTAGCTTCGTATTGACGATACGGTCCTAACAAAACTAGTTTCGTCGAATTCTGAGACCGTTTGAAAATGGTCATTTTCCAGTCGATTAAAATCAACTAAAACTGGTCAAACGCGTTTTCCACTGCCACGCTCACATATAAATTCGAAAAATTATGAAATTTGAAACCTAGCAATAATTTTACATTCCAGATCCAACAAAAGTGGTTTCGTCGAAATCCGAGGTCGTTTGCAAAATGGCTATTTTCAATGGCCAGAATTCCATAGCTACTATTCTGAATTTTCAACTGGACGTATCTTTTGATTCCCACTATGAAATCTTAAATTTTCGGATTCGTTGGAAAGATATTCTTGAATAGATTCGAATATTTTTGGTTTCACTAAAATCCGGTTTATTTTGCACCTGATATGTTCATTTGAATTTTGAAATCGAATTATCGAACTACTGCGCCATTTTCAATTCCTTTTATAAATATAAATAAATAGTTATATTCCAACGTCGAGCTATATAAATATATACGTTTGAATTCTATTCAAAATAACTTTTTCATCGTTATTATTTAAAATAATTCATTTTAAATAACCAAAATTCGCTAAAATTGCCAAAATAAAAAAATTTAAACTGGCCCAGATTTTCGGGTCGTTACAATCTCCCCCACTTAAAACTTTTCGTCCCCGAAAAGGAACGAAGCCGAAAGTTGTTTTAAATACCAACTCAACTTTCATTATTTTTATTATGGCTTAAGTTCTTCAACTTTTCAGTTTCTAAGAACTTTTCAAAAATTTCAAAAATTTGACTAACACCCTAAATTTTCGAAAAATTTCGCCATAACCTCCCCTGCACCGGGAGCACCAGGAAAATCCCGAAAGTGCCATACAGGCCCTCTGATCTCAAAAAGAAAAAGAAAAAGAAAAAGCCAAGCGGCTAGCCAATCGGCTCATAAAACCATCATCACCCAAACAAAACAGTAAATTATGATAAACATGTACCTATTTGTCGGGCAAACAAATTTTATTCTCTGCTCTAGCCTCCTTGCTATGACCTGTTCAATGTAAGTACATGTATATGCATGCAAATGCGACAAATTTCCAATACAATTCACTATTTGGTTCAATTTGGCTAACGGTTCAACATTTAATTAATCAAACAATAACAAACAACACAATCAGCAATCAATTAGTGAATTATCATTTCAAATTCATAACTTTGATATATAGTCCAAAAATCAGATTTTTGATGCCAAATCACAACAATAAGCCCTATCTAATTTTGGTTCTCACACCAGTCAATAGGAAATATATAAATATCACACCTTCGAAACTCGAACCCAAACGACTGATGTTGTACAGTCATCAATAGTTTCATCTCCGGGCGACTAGAGTGTGATTCTATATCTACCCAATATATTAAAACTTCGAATACACGCGGATCAGACGCATACGCAAAATCTTTATATACTGGATAGTCCAAATCAATATAAACAAATATTCAAATACGAATAATTCGATTTAAATTTTCAAAACAAAAATTGTTTTCATTTTCAAAAATATACTCTTCACACACGTTCTAGGATACTACTGATCCCATCTCTAACGAGTCATTCCCATTGGATATTACTAATCCAATCATCTGATGAATTCTTTCGTATGGTTCTAATGTGTCTTGTTCTCTGAGCTTTGTAAACCAAAGCTCTGATACCAACTGTAAAAACCCGTAACTTCCCCGGTAAGGAAAGTGCGGATAGTTCGAGAACAAGCCACAACAGAACGCAGACGGAAGAACATTTCATTGTTTATTACAAAAATACCATCAGAATACAAGAATATACAGTATAACTGAATATTACACAGAAATATCAGAGATTTAAATTACATTTAAATACATAGCAGCGGAAAATAATACAATACACAACTGAAGGAGATATACGGATACAAAGCTTTCCGGATATCATTCCAGCTGTAAACCAGGATCCTGTGAATATAAATCTGCAAAACCAAAACTACTAGCTGCCCGTGTCAAAATAAGGGCACCCAGAGTTTAGGTTAAAACAATAAACTCCAGGTCAGTCAAGGGACTGGTGTGAGAACTAAAATAGTTATTAATTCTTTATTTTTAAAGTTAGGTAAATCAAGGGACCACGCCGTATAACACGGAACGGGTTTCCTCCCAAGAATACCAGTGCATAAAACAAATAGCGCAATGCTATATAAAGAAAAATGAAGCTAATATAAGACCCAGGTCCTATCACACAATGCAACGCAAGCCGGGGATATGGTTTTACCTTATAATAGCCAAGAATGCTTGATATGTTTAAAACAAATCATTTGATACTATTATAAGTGCATAGTGTATAAAACAACTTCAAATCATAAGTATCAATCATAGGCGACATGAGCGTCCCATGCCACTATGTCGCCATATATAGGTTTACAACTAAAATCGAAACGTCACGTATTTGGAATTTGGATTTCCATCTATGAACCGAGGCAAAAGATAGTCCTCTACCGATTCGAGACAATCTAGCCTACCATGTCTCAGGATCAGAGCTCGAGTGACCCTTGGATCGTCAGGGCCGGTCCACCGATGTGGATTAAAATGCCTGAACACTACGTTTCCCCGCCCTTTAGGGCACAAATGAGCCAACAGATGACTCCATCGAACCCGGATCGTCCGATCAAACCGAGGCGCCTCGCAACAGCAACAACCACATAAGTCAAACTCGTCAGGGCATGTAAAACTACTGACGCCACTTTTAGCTAGAAAGAAACGCATGTCCTCCCTGAGGTCCTCTCCCGTTTCTGGTTCATACCGGGTGTGAAACTCGCGAATTAAACGTTACACAAAGCTATGCCACAAAGGCCGTGCTTTGATCATCAACCACAAGACTTTGCTTTTCAACAGAAGCCTTGATAATTTGCATCTTAGCATGCCACATAGGCAAACCACTCTATGCAACCGGTATCAATCACATAGAATGAAATCCAATGTCAGACACACGGTCCATTTACAAGTCCGTTCTAGGTCTGAACGAAACCGGAGGCACCTAGTACCCCGCATATCCATCGATCTCCAAGTACGTCTGGACGATCACCAACTGTTTCCATCTTCTTGGGTGTACATCCCAATCAAGATCGTCAGTAATCACCCAAACGACGTGAAGACCTCCGGTCTTCGACCACCGTCTTCATCTTCGACTTATTGTCGTATCAGTTATTCAGAATGGGATAAACCCGGTCTTTCCGAATAACTCGCGTGTATTATAAACAAGTGTTACACAAACACAATATACGCCTCATTCCAATTCATCAGTCACTAACCGTAAATTAATCAAGAGAATAATCCCCCAAATATTAACCCCGAAGGCCGAAACCAACATCAGATCAATACCCAGGAAATCACCCTGCTTAGCCAACCTACAGTTAGTTTCTAAATTTCACATTCTTAGGGAAAGGTTCCCATTAATTTTATCAAAGATAAATTCCTTGAATTTATTATTTAATCTTCTTTTGAATTTCGATTCAACTAGTCGGGATTAACGAACCTTACCGAAGTAATCATTTGTTTTAATTTCCCAATCCCAACCTATTCATCCCATGAAGTAAAACTGATAATACTTCATATTTAACACCACGGTGTTATCGGTAAATTCAATTACCATTTCACATTCAAATCTAATTAAAGATTTAACTATCGCCTGGAGCAAAACTGGTGATACTCCATTCTCGATCTTTTCAATCTAATTAAAGATTCATTAAAACTCCACTTAGTTTTAATCTGTGACTGGGTTAAAGAATCAGTGTCATTTAAAACACGGTTCAAAATAAACCCAAAATCACATCCCATTTCAATCAGTCCCTAACCGTAAATTAGCAAGCGAGCAATTCCCTAAGTATTAACCCCGAAGGCCGAAACCAACATCAGATCAATACCCAAGAAACCATTCAACTTAACTAATCTCCAGTTAGTTTCTGATTTTCTTAACTCCGTGGGTCTAAGAACAGTATTATTGAAGATACCGTTCACGGCAACCCAAAATCACATTCCACTAATTATCGGGTTAAAGAACAAGTGTTATTTAAAACACTGTTCACGATAAACCCAAAAATCAATATCAATTCAATTCCAATTAAATATTATTTAATTGGTACACTTCATTAAATCTAAATAAAAAGATTTAATCTTTTTTTCAACTGGGCTTAAGAACAGTGTTAATGAAGACACCATTCACGACAAATCACATTTGATATTAAATACAAGGCTCTGAATAGAAAATATATCGGCTTATATTCAATATCAAATTCTACGACCAACAAATATCGTATTGGAAATAACGATATATATATCTTTCAAATTTCCATAACGATATCTATATAATCACGAAATCCAACATCGAAATATTCCGAAGACAATTTCGATTCAAATCCATTCCAATGCAATTATTGGAAATTCTGGTTATTTTCAAAACCATTTAAATCCAATATATTTATTTAAAAATAAATAGAATTATAATTCTAGTTCAAAACTAGTTCATTTCGATAAAAATCTATTTTTATCTTTTCAAATATGGAGTTTTTCATCCCAAATCATTCTAAATCATTTCTTATGATTTTACACAAATTATTACTATTTTTAATAATTTTATCAAGGCCCGTACAGTCGATTTCCATCAACGGCCATCGAACTGCACTTACAGCGACCTTTTCCAAATTTGATTTGGACATAATTCCAAATCCAACTGTTAGATTTCTAATTTCTAATATTCGTTAGAAAGCTCTTTTCGATACGAACCCAACGGTTCCGGTTTTAGGAGAATCCGACGATCGGATCTCCCGCAATATCCGTTCGAAGTCAATGGTCGAAATTCGCGAACTACCGCTGCGCGGCGCGTTCTATTCAGGCCATTATATTATATATATAATATATATATAATATATACTTCGTCGATTCCCTTTTTAAAGCGTATTTTATAAATCGCTTTAAATTCGTTTTCAAAACAATTTCAACTTCTTTTTCAAATTCAAATCAAAATTGAATCTTCCCTCATAAATTCGTTTTAAATTCATTTCAAATTGATTTCAATTCAAATCGATTTTTAATTCAATTTCAGTTCGAATTCGTTTCTATTCAATTTCAATTCGAATTCAATTCTATTCAAATTCTATTCAAATTCATTTCTATTTATTTCAATTCGAATTCGTTTTCTATTCAAATTCAATTCTATTCAATTTCAATTCGAATTCATTTTATTTTCAATTCAATTCGAATTCTAATTCGTTTCAATTCGGTTCGAATTTCAATTTAAAATATTCGATTTTGAAATCACTTTTCAATATTCCTTATAAAACGAATACAATCGATATAAATATCGTTTACGTCAAAATGGCGTCAATCTAATCAACACGGCTTCATATATTACTATATTCAAATATTCTATCTCAAATATTTCTATTCAAATATTCCTTTTTCAAATATTCTATTTAAATATTTCTTTTTCAAATATGGAATGAGGCCCAATCAATTACCATATAATGTTAATTATATGGATTTTCTACAACACACATATTTAACAGCAACGATAAATCATCAACCATCATCCAAAGTGCGTTCTACACTGTATAAGCATCAAATATAAATATTTAACGCTTATAACAGTCTGTCAATCAATCGATCGACATACAACTAACTATTGGGATTAGTGTATGTCATATATCACCCCAATACCCATGTGGGGTTTTCAAACAATCAAACACAGATTTTATTTGTGCAGTTGGGCGATGTGTAAAATTTATCGTCCCAATCAATATCAATCAAATCAGTGTATATAAACAAATCTCCGATTTGTTTATAAATATTTATTTTATGTACACGTTAAAAATTCTATTTTCAACTATAAAATATTTGTAACTATATAAATATTTTATTTCATTTCACATCACATCACACAATCAACTACACATCAAAATCAAACAAACAAGCATACAAGCCGTCCATGGTCTGTGGACGATGGGTGTCGGGTGCTACTAAACACCGTCTGCATCCTAGTATATATTTTAACTAGAAAATTAAATAAAAGGTGAGGAGTTCTCACCGAGGGATCCACTCAACCATTTCATTTTTCTGAACGGTTCAAATTTTGATTTGCTTTCTACCCGTTCCATCGCAACCTTTTTCACACTGTTCATATCAAAAATCATAATTTTAATATGATGTTTTATATATAAAAATCATATCTTTACATCGCTACTTCGTTATAAAAATTATATTTTTATCTCGTTCTTCTTCTAATAAAGGTTATATTTTTATAACTCTACCTAAATAAAAATAATATTTTTATATCTTCTACCATATAAAGATCATATTTTTAATACTCTACTTATATAAAAATAATATTTTTATTATTTCTCTAATATAAAAATCATATTTTTATAATCCTCCTTATATAAAAATTATATCTTTATCTTTCTACTATAATAAAAATTATATTTTTAACCTCTTACTAATATAAAAATTATATTTTTAACCTCTTTCTAATATAAAAATTATATCTTTCATATATATACTTTCATATAAAAATTAAAATTTTATCATCATAGTTGTTTATACCAAAGTTTGATAGCATACATAGGAATAAAAATAAAAAGTAAACAGAAAAACTCACATTTGGGGTGTAAAAATCGGATTTTTGATGTTGGAGGGGGTTCACGGTTCAAACTGGGGCTGAGGAAGGGCACGCCAGGGTAGGGGATGGTGGCACCGACGATGGGGTGGTCGGCCATGGGTCACGGTGGCGTTGAGGGTGCGATTCAGGTGGTGGCTCGGTTTTAGAGGGGGGCACGGGTTTTTAGAGAGAAGGGGAAGAAGCTAGGGTGGCGGTGGTGCCAGGGAGGAGGAGGGGGAGTCGGCCGACGCGGTGGTGGTCTCTAGCGGGGTCTGGCGGCCCCATTCCGAACACAATGGGATATGTATCGCAAGCTGATTCGATCATTTCGATCAGTTTTCGTCAAGATCAACATATAACTTTATATACTGAATTTGAACGCGCATTTCAATTTACTGTGGTTACATACTAACTCGAAAAATTCCAGAAAAATATTTTCTAGCTTCGTATTAACGATACGGTCCTAACAAAACTAGTTTCGTCGAATTCTGAGACCGTTTGAAAAATGGTCATTTTCCAGTCGATTAAAATCAACTAAAACTGGTCAAACGCGTTTTCCTCTACCACGCTCACATATTGATTCGAAAAATTATGAAATTTGAAACCTAGCAATAATTTGACATCCCGGATCCAACAAAAGTGGTTTCGTCGAAATCCGAGGTCGTTTGCAAAATGGCTATTTTCAATGGCCAGAATTCCATAGCGACTATTCTGAATTTTCAACTGGACGTATCTTTTGATTCCCGCTATGAAATCTTAATTTTTCGGATTCGTTGGAAAGATTTTCTCGAATAGATTCAAATATTTTTGGTTTCACTAAAATCCGGTTTATTTTGCACCCGGTATGTTCATTTGAATTTTGAAATCGAATTATCGAACTACCGCGCCATTTTCAATTCCTTTTATAAATATAAATAAATAGTTATATTCCAACGTCGAGCTATATAAATATATACGTTTGAATTCTATTCAAAATAACTTTTTCGTCGTTATTATTTAAAATAATTCATTTTAAATAATCAAAATTCGCTAAAATTGCCAAAATAAAAAAAATTAAACTGGCCCAGATTTTCGGGTTGTTACACATATATGTATGTTGATTTAGTCTACGTTGCAAGATTCACACCTATGATATTCATGTTGACTATTTTGCAAGTTCACACCTATGATGTTCATATTGACTATGCCAATAATGCCAAGTTTACACCTATGTCATGTTTATGTTAATGAATTGCTTTATGCCAATTTTGCATACGTTAAATTAGGCTAAGTTTTTAGCCTAATATTATATGTCAAAAATCGTGTGGACGGAAAATTAGGCTAATATTGTTAGCCTAATATTTAGATGGGGTAACGTTGGGAAAAATTGGTAATTATAGGAAACTTGGCATAAAACTTGCCTTGAAAACTTGACATGAACTTGACATGAAAATTTGAACATGGACATGACACTAGAATGAACTTGAAAATGGCCAACTCGAGGTTGGGTTGAGTTTGCAATGTAATTCTGCCCGGAACCGCTCGGCAAATCTAGTTACTACAAACAATAGGATCCAATGTGGGTGGTTGGTCATATCGCGCTTAAAACCCGAGGTCAGACTGAATTGTGGTGTAATTCTGCCCGAAACCGCCCGGCATATCCAGTGACCACAACAACAGGTCTGATGTGAGAGGTTGGGGGTGCATTAATGAATTAATGCCACATGATAGGGTTAAGTCATGAACATGAAAAACAACACTTAACCAACTTGATACATGATTGGTAGGGTTAAGTCACGAACGTGAATGACAACACTTAACCAACTTGACATGCTAGACTGATAAGGGTTAAGTCACAGATTTAAATGACAACACTTAACCTATTGGACGGAAACCCTAGTTACGCAGTCCGTTTCAGCAGTAACCCACTAGATGTATCATGGTACCCTGGAACTAGGCAGGGTGGGGGCACGATTACTGGGCTGATTGTAAGCTACCAGAATGACAGCTGTGTTGGTGCACCAGTGTAGGTTCAGGCGGGATATGGTCATGCACGTGGTCCAGAGTTGAAAAAGCAGGCATTGGGCATCAGTAGGTTTATCTGTGCATGCTTGATTCGTGTCGGTGGTTGGCACCCTAGGGCTTGATACACCCTATGGTGGACCTAGCACAGGTGACTACATTCGTGATAGGGCCGTATGACACACAGACACACAACGAGCTAGAACTTGTAGGAAGCCGATCGATTAGTGGATCGTTCCGTTGGACCTAGTAATGGATCATTTCATGATATTGGGCCAAGGGATTATTTCATGATTAATATAAAACATGGGTTTGGGATTCCAGTACAGTTGATACAGCGAACCTTGAATATGTGATGCTATACTTGATTTATACTTGATTTATCATGTTATCTTGGTCTATCTTGCCCATCTTTTCATCATCCTTATGTTTACTTTCAGCTTATACATGTCATGTTACCTTTACCTGTTTTTATGCTAAAAGTCACTAGGACTTACCAGTCTTTATGACTGACCCGTTTTCTTTCGCTTCTTTTTCTTCCGTTTCCCCCCAGGTTCTCAGGGAGGAAACTCTAGCACTTAGCATGGATTTCGCTTGCTTTCGGTTCAGCTCATGTACGGTTTGATCTTGATCTATGCTATGGCAGCATTTCTGCTACCTTTGGGGAATTAAGCTACTTTTGTTATTTTAAGATTATGCTTCTTTATTTATGCAAGACAGAATTTGTTGTAATGGAAAATAATGACCTTGGCTATTTGATGTAAAAGGTTTTGAGTCTTTTTGAAAGTAATGAAATTTATCTTTTGATTCTTCCGCTGTTTTATCTATGTTCTGTCTTGTAATATTTCTGTGTTTGTTTACCTCGATAACATTCCTCCAAAACTAGTGCATTCCCTTTGTGAGTGACCCTAGCGGAGGTGGGGTGTTACAAACAACAAACAAACGATTCACGAAATCAAAATACCCCAAAATCCAGATGAAGGATTTTCCTTAGCCTTTTCGAAGAAAATTTTAAAACTTTTCCAAAAAGGGATTTATTTATAAACTAACAGTTTCGTATTTATAAATCCACTTTATTATTACTATTTATATTCCGGTTTTATATTTTAAACTGGGAAAACCTTTTCATGTCCAAAATGTTAGAGCTTTAGAATCCTAAGGTTAATATGGTAATTTAAATAAATTATTCAGTATATATAGGAAAATGGATACTAAAAATCACAAGGAATAGATATTTATTATTTTCATGTTTAGTGGCATATTCCTTGTCCTTTCTAATTCCATCTTTCCAACCAATCAGACTACATTTATTAAAATTTCACAATAGCCCTATTATTTTGAAACACGAATATATTAAGAATTAAAAAAAAATTATATCTTTACAGAACTAGGATTTAATAAAACCATTTTCCGAAACTGTGACGGCAAGGAATTTCGCTCGGTCCGAACCAGTCGCTAAACCGATCCAGGCCGTTCGAAACGCCCTATCGTTTGAGAACACGACACAACAGAACGCATACAGAAGAAACATTTCATTGTATATTACAACAATGCATCAGATTACAAGAATATACAGAGTATAAATGAATATTACACAGAAATATCAGAGATTTAAATTACATTTAAATACATAGCAGCGGAAAATAATACAATAAACAACTAGAAGAGATATACGGATACAAAGCTTTCCGGATATCGTTCCAGCTGTAAACCAGGATCCTGTGAATATAAATCTGCAAAACCAAAACTACTAGTTGCCCGTGTCAAAATAAGGGCACCCAGAGTTTAGGTTAAAACAATAAACTCCAGGTCAGTCATGTGACTGGTGTGAGAACTAAAACAGTTATTAATCTTTATTTTAAATCATTAGGTAAATCAAGGGACCACGCCGTATAACACGGAACGGGTTTCCTCCCAAGAATACAAGTGCATAAAACAAACAGCGCAATGCTAAATAAAGAAAAATGAAGCTGTTATAAGACCCAGGTCCCATCACACAATGCAACGCAGCCGAGGATAGGGTTTTCCCTTATAACAGCCAAAGAATGCTTGATACGTTTAAAACAAATCATTTGATACTATAGTCAGTGCATAGTGTATAAACAACTTCAAATCATAAGTATCAATCATAGGCGGCATGAGCGCCCCATCCCACTATGTCGCCATATATAGGATTACAACTAAAACCGCAAATGTCACGTATTTGGAAATTGGATTTCCATCTATGAACCGAGGCAAAAGATAGTCCTCAACCGATTCGAGACTGTCTAGCCCGAGTCTCAGGCACAGCCGCAACCGTACCTTGGATCCTCAGGGCCGGTCCACCGATGTGGATTATAATGCCTGAACAATGCGTTTCTCCGCCCTTTGGGGCGTAAATGAGCCAACGAATGACTCCATCGGTTCGAGAACGACCGATCAATCCGAGGCGCCTCGCAACAGCAACAACCACATAAGTCAAACTCGTCAGGGCGTGTAAAACCACTGACGCCACTTCTAGCTAGAAAGAAAACGCATGTCCCCCCTGAGGTCCGTCTCCCGTTTTTGGTTCATACCTGGTGTGAAACACGCGAGGTAAACGTTACACAAAGCTACGCCACAAAGGCCGTGCTTTGATCATCACCACAAGACTTTGCTTTTCAACAGAAGCCTTGATCATTTGCATCTTAGCATGCCACACAGGCAAACCATCCTATGCAACCGATATCAGTCACACAGAATGAAATCCGATGTCAGACACACAGTCCATTTACAAGTCCGTCCTGGGTCTGAACGAAACCGGAGGCACCTAGTACCCCGCATATCCATCGATCTCCAAGTACGTCTGGACAATCACTAACTGTTTCCATCTTCTTGGGTGTACAGCCCAATCAAGATCATCAGTAATTACCCAAACGACATGAAGACCTCCGGTCTTCGACCACCGTCTTCATCTTCGACTTATCGTCGTATCAGTTATTCAGAATGGGATAAACCCGGTCTTTCCGAATAACTCGCGTATATATTATAAAAGTGTTACACAAACACAACATACGCCTCATTCCAATTCATTAGTCACTAACCGTAAATTAATCAAGAGAATAATTCCCCAAATACTAACCCCGAAGGCCGAAACCAACATCAGATCAATATCCAGAAAACCATTCTGCTTAGCTAACCGACAGTTAGTTTCTAAATTTCACATTCATAGGGAAAGGTTCCCATTAATTTTATCCAAGATAAATTCCTGAATTTATTCTTTATTCTATCTTTGAATCTTAATTTAAACTAGTCGGGATTAGCGAACCTTACCGAAGCAATTATTTATTTTAATTTCCCAATCCCAACCTATTCATCCCATGAAGTAAAACTGGTGATACTTCATATCTAACACCACGGTGTTATCGGTAAATTCAATTACCACTTCACGTTCAAATCTAATTAAAGATTTAACTATCGCCTGGAGCAAAACTGGTGTTACTCCATTCTCGATTATTTCAATCTAATTAAAGATTCATTAAAACTCCACTTAGTTTTAATCTTTGACTGGGTTAAAGAATCAGTGTCATTTAAAAACACAGTTCACGATAAACCCAAAATCACATTCATTAATCATCGGGCTAAAGAACGAGTGTTATTTAAAACCCTGTTCACGATAAACCCAAAAATCAATATCCATTCAATTCCAATTAAATATTATTTAATTAGTACACTTCATTAAATCTAAATAAAAAGATTTAATCTTTTCTCAACTGGGTTCAAGAACAGTGTTAGTGAAGACACCATTCACGACAAACCCAAATCACATTCGATATTCAATACAAGGCTCTGAATAGAAAATATATCGGCTTATATTCAATATCGAATTCTACGACTAACAAATGTCGTATTGGAAATAACGATATAAATATATATCTTTCAAATTTCCATAACAACACCTGTATAATCACGAATTCCAACATCGAAATATTCCGAAGACAATTTCGATTCAAATCCACTCCAATGCAATCATTGGATATTCTGGTTATTTTCAAAACCCTTTTCAAATTCAATTTATTTATTTAAAAATAAATAGAATTATAATTCTAGTTCAAAACTAGTTCATTTCGATAAAAATCTATTTTTATCTTTTCAAATATGGAGTTTTTCATCCCAATTCTTCACAAATCATTTCTTATGATTTTACACAAATTATGACTATTTTTAATAATTTTATCACGGCCCGTACAGTCGATTTCCAACAACGGTCATCGAACTGCACTTACAGCGACCTTTTTCCAATTTGATTTGGACATAATTCCAAATCCAACCGTTATATTTCTAATTTCAAATATTCATTAGAAAGCTCTTTTCGATACGAACCCAACGGTTCTGGTTTTAGGAGAATCCGACTGTCGGATCTCCCGTAATATCCGTTTGAAATAAATGGTCAAAATTCGCGAACTGCCGCGGCGCGGCGCGTTCTATTCAGGCCATTATATTATATATATAATATATATATAATATATTTCGTCGATTTCTATTTAAAACGAATTATATAAATAGTTTTAAATTCGATTCAAAAGCAATTTCAACTTCCGTTTCAATTCAAATCAAAATTGAATTCTTCTCTATAAATTCGTTTTAAAATTCATTTCTATTCAATTCAAATTTCTATTCAATTTGAATTCATTTCAATTCACTTTCAATTCAATTTGAATTCGTTTTCAATTCAATTCAAAATCGTTTTTCAATTCAATTCATTTCGAAATCGTTTTCAATTCAATTCATTTCGAAATCGTTTTCAATTCAATTCATTTCGAAATCGTTTTATATCGATATAAATATCGTTCACGTCAAAATGGCGTCAATCTAATCAACACGGCTTCATAAATTTCTATTTTTCAAATATTCTATTTCAAATATTTCTTTTTCAAAATAGTTATTATTATCAAAATATTTCGTTCAACACATGACCAATCTCAATGAATGAGTACTGTCAACACATGAACTTTTAATTTATATCGATAAAGATGTAAATTTTATTACTAAAATATTTCGTTCAACACATGACCAATCTCAATGAATGAGTACTGTCAACACATGAACTTTTAATTTATAATATTCTTTATTTTTCAAATTGGAATGAGGCCCAATCAATTACCATATAAAGTTAATTATATGGATTTTCATACAACACATGTATATCATAGCATTGAAAAATAATCAACCATCAACCAAAGTGCACTACACTGTATAAGCATCAAATATAGATATCTAACGCTTATAACAGCCTGTCAATCAATCGATCGACATATTTTATCAATCAGGATAAGTGAACTTCAAATTTCATCCTAACACCCGTGTGGGGTTTCAAACAATCAAACACATATTTTATTCGTGCAGTTGGGCGATGTGTGAAATTTATCGTCCCAATCAATGTCCTTCAAATAGGTGTACATAAACAAACCGTCTGGTTTGTAAATGAATATTCTATTTTATTCACTTCACGTTAAAAATTATATTTTTAACGATAAAACATTTTATTTCAACATATGAATTTCTATTCAGTTCATTTATTCAATAAAATGATATTTTTATTTTTCTAACATATTTTAGAAAATTTCGGCGGCATAACGGCACGATACTAGAAACGGGACGAGGCCTAGCCTTATCCCCGGTCTAGTGAAGGCCCACGCCATTCACACATCAATCAAATCATTCAATTTCACTCAAACAATTCAATTCAATCACATAATCAAACTAATCTATGCAACCAAACAAACAAGTCCATGGTTTGTGGACGATTGTGTCGGGTGCTACTAAGCACCGTCTGCATCCTAGTATATATATATAACTAGAAAATGAGAATTTAGAGTGAGAAGTTCTCACGTATAGCTATCCTAGCTCCACGGCACTTCTAATGCAGGAAATCTTCGCCGTTTTCGCATCTTCGTCAGCTTCGTCGCCCGTAGCCACTACATATATAAAAATCGAATTTTTAGTTCGCTATTCAATATATAAAAATCGAATTTTTAGTTCGCTATTCAATATATAAAAATCGAATTTTTAGTTCGCTATTCAATATATAAAAATCGAATTTTTAGTTCGCTATTCAATATATAAAAATCGAATTTTTAGTTCGCTATTCAATATATAAAAATCGAATTTTTAGTTCGCTATTCAATATATAAAAATCGAATTTTTAGTTCGCTATTCAATATATAAAAATCGAATTTTTAGTTCGCTATTCAATATATAAAAATCAAATTTTTATCTCGAAGTTCAACATATAAAAATTCCATTTTTAATTCGAAGTTCAATATATAAAAATTCCATTTTTAATTCGAAGTTCAATATATAAAAATTCCATTTTTAATTCGAAGTTCAATATATAAAAATCATATTTTTAATTCGAAGTTCAATATATAAAAATCATATTTTTAATTCGAAGTTCAATATATAAAAATCATATTTTTAATTCGAAGTTCAATATATAAAAATCATATTTTTAATTCGAAGTTCAATATATAAAAATCATATTTTTAATTCGAAGTTCAATATATAAAAATCATATTTTTAATTCGAAGTTCAATATATAAAAATCATATTTTTAATTCGAAGTTCAATATATAAAAATCATATTTTTAATTCGAAGTTCAATATATAAAAATCATATTTTTAATTCGAAGTTCAATATATAAAAATCATATTTTTATACCTCTACTATATAAAAATTATATTTTGAACCTTTCTATAATATAAAAATTATATTTTGAACCTTTCTATAATATAAAAATTATATTTTGAACCTTTCTATAATATAAAAATTATATTTTGAACCTTTCTATAATATAAAAATTATATTTTTATAAATAAAACACATATCTTCTTATAAATAAAAATCCCTTATTTATGTATATAAAAATCAAACCCATTTTGTTTATAAAAAACATGTCTTTAATTTAAACAAAATCATGTCTTTAAATTTCTTATGTATATATATATATAAAAAGTCAGATTTAAAACAATGTAAATGGTATAAAAATGATTTAAACTAACTGTAAGTTCGAGAGCTGCCTTCCGTCTTCATCCCGTAGCAGGAACCCTCCCATCGTAGAAAGGAGGCGCCGCCGTACCTCGAGGACGATGACCGGACGTCGATCTAATTCACCAGGGCACGCGGCTTCACCGGCGGAAGGAGAGGTGGTTCGATTGCGGTGGGGGGGGGGGGGTGGGTGTTGCGGTTTCAAAGGGAGTAGGGTTTGGAGATGGAGGCGGCGCCCTGGGTGAGGGGGTCACGATGAGAGGAGGTGGAGGATCGACGAGTGCTTCAATCGATTCGGAGGTTTTTTTTTTTTTTTTTTTCTGTATAAATGAACGAGGAATCGGGGGGCCAAGCAGAAGAGAAAAGGGGGAAATAGATTTTTTTTTTTATATATATTTTATTTTATTATTTAATTATTTATTTTTGCCAAAGGGTTGACTTTTATATCCGACCTCGAAACGAGGCCCACCGCCTGTCGTCCATAGCGTTTTACCCCCATTCCGAACACAATGGGATATGTATCGTAAGCTGGTTTGATCGTTACAATCAGTTTCCGTTGAATTTACAATTTAAATCCTTATATTGAATTTTAAACGTACATTTCAAATTACCGGGGTCACATACTAACTAGAAAAATTCCAGAAAAATATTTTCTAGCTTCGTATTGACGATACGGTCCTAACAAAACTAGTTTCGTCGAATTCTGAGACCGTATGAAAAATGGCCAATTTCCAGTCGATTAAAATCCACTAAAAATGGTCAAACGCATTTTCCTTTGCCACGCTCACATATTGATTCGAAAAATTATGAAATTTGGAATCTAGCAATAACTTGACATCACGGACCCAACAAAAGTGGTTTCGTCGAAATCCGAGGTCATTTGCAAAATGTCCATTTTTAAGGGCCTGAATTCCATAGCGACTATTCAGAATTTTCAACTGGACATATCTTTTGATTCCCGCTACGAACTTTTGATTTTTCGGATTCGTTGGAAAGATATTCACAATTAGATTCCATTATTTTTGGTTTCACTAAAATCCGGATTGTTTTGCACCCGGTACATTCAATTGAAGTTTGAAATCAAATTATCGAACTACCGCGCCATTTTCGATTTCTTTTATAATTATATATAAATATTTATATTATAACGACGACGCGTATAATATATACGTCGAATTATATTCAAAATAAATTTCTCGTCGATATTATTTAAAATAATTCATTTTAAATAATCGAAATTCGCTAAAATTGCCAAAATAAAAATTTTAAACTGGCCCAGAATTTGCGGGTTGTTACAATCTCCCCCACTTAAAACTTTTCGTCCCCGAAAAGGAACAAAGTCGAAAGTGGTTTGATTAATCAACTCTACGTTCGATCTGGCTTTCCTTCTCTAACTTTTCAGTTTCTGAGAATTTCAAAAATTTGGCTAACACCCTAAATTTTTGAAAAATTTCGCCATAACCTCCCCTGCACCGGGAGCATCGGGGAATTTCAAATAGCTTCCCCGGTCCTTCAGATCTCAAAAAGAAAAAGAAAAAGCCAAGCGGCTAGCCAATAGGCTCACAAAATCATCATCACCCAAACAAAACAGGAAATTATGTAGTAAACATGTACCTATTTGTCGGGCAAACAAATTTTATTCTCTGCTCTAGCCTCCTTGCTATGACCTGTTCAATGATATATATGTATATGCAAGCAAACGCGACCAATTTTCAATACAATTCAATATTTGGTTCAATTAGGCATAATGGTTCAAAATTATCAAACAATTAAACAAACAACACAAACATCAATCAATTAGTGAATTAGAGTTTCAAATTCATAATTTCGATACATAGTCAAAAATCATGTTTTTGATGCCAAATCACAACAATTAGCCCTATCTAATTTTGGTTCTCACACCAGTCTAATGGAAATATATAGATATTACACGTTCGTCACTCGAATATAAATTCTGATGATGATATATCAATCATCAGAATCACCCCCGGGCGACTAGAGTGTAATTCTATATCTATCCAGTATATTAAAATTTCGAATACACGCGGATCAGACGTATACGCAAAATCTATATATACTGGATTGTCCACATCAATATAAATAAATAACCAAATACGAATAGTTGATTTAGATTTTCAAAACAAAATTTGTTTTCATTTGAAAAATATACTCTTCACACTCGTTCTAGGATACTACTGATCCTATCTCTAACGAGTCATTCTAATTGGATATTACTAATCCAATATCTGATGAATTCTTTCGTATGGTTCTAATGTGCCTTGTTCTCTGAGCTTGGTAAACCAAAGCTCTGATACCAACTGTGACGGCAAGGAATTTCGCTCGGTCCGAACCAGTCGCTAAACCGATCCAGGCCGTTCGAAACGCCCTATCGTTTGAGAACACGACACAACAGAACGCATACAGAAGAAACATTTCATTGTATATTACAACAATGCATCAGATTACAAGAATATACAGAGTATAAATGAATATTACACAGAAATATCAGAGATTTAAATTACATTTAAATACATAGCAGCGGAAAATAATACAATAAACAACTAGAAGAGATATACGGATACAAAGCTTTCCGGATATCGTTCCAGCTGTAAACCAGGATCCTGTGAATATAAATCTGCAAAACCAAAACTACTAGCTGCCCGTGTCAAAATAAGGGCACCCAGAGTTTAGGTTAAAACAATAAACTCCAGGTCAGTCATGTGACTGGTGTGAGAACTAAAACAGTTATTAATCTTTATTTTAAATCATTAGGTAAATCAAGGGACCACGCCGTATAACACGGAACGGGTTTCCTCCCAAGAATACAAGTGCATAAAACAAACAGCGCAATGCTAAATAAAGAAAAATGAAGCTGTTATAAGACCCAGGTCCCATCACACAATGCAACGCAGCCGAGGATAGGGTTTTCCCTTATAACAGCCAAAGAATGCTTGATACGTTTAAAACAAATCATTTGATACTATAGTCAGTGCATAGTGTATAAACAACTTCAAATCATAAGTATCAATCATAGGCGGCATGAGCGCCCCATCCCACTATGTCGCCATATATAGGATTACAACTAAAACCGCAAATGTCACGTATTTGGAAATTGGATTTCCATCTATGAACCGAGGCAAAAGATAGTCCTCAACCGATTCGAGACTGTCTAGCCCGAGTCTCAGGCACAGCCGCAACCGTACCTTGGATCCTCAGGGCCGGTCCACCGATGTGGATTATAATGCCTGAACAATGCGTTTCTCCGCCCTTTGGGGCGTAAATGAGCCAACGAATGACTCCATCGGTTCGAGAACGACCGATCAATCCGAGGCGCCTCGCAACAGCAACAACCACATAAGTCAAACTCGTCAGGGCGTGTAAAACCACTGACGCCACTTCTAGCTAGAAAGAAAACGCATGTCCCCCCTGAGGTCCGTCTCCCGTTTTTGGTTCATACCTGGTGTGAAACACGCGAGGTAAACGTTACACAAAGCTACGCCACAAAGGCCGTGCTTTGATCATCACCACAAGACTTTGCTTTTCAACAGAAGCCTTGATCATTTGCATCTTAGCATGCCACACAGGCAAACCATCCTATGCAACCGATATCAGTCACACAGAATGAAATCCGATGTCAGACACACAGTCCATTTACAAGTCCGTCCTGGGTCTGAACGAAACCGGAGGCACCTAGTACCCCGCATATCCATCGATCTCCAAGTACGTCTGGACAATCACTAACTGTTTCCATCTTCTTGGGTGTACAGCACAATCAAGATCATCAGTAATTACCCAAACGACGTGAAGACCTCCGGTCTTCGACCACCGTCTTCATCTTCGACTTATCGTCGTATCAGTTATTCAGAATGGGATAAACCCGGTCTTTCCGAATAACTCGCGTATATATTATAAAAGTGTTACATAAACACAACATACGCCTCATTCCAATTCATTAGTCACTAACCGTAAATTAATCAAGAGAATAATTCCCCAAATACTAACCCCGAAGGCCGAAACCAACATCAGATCAATATCCAGAAAACCATTCTGCTTAGCTAACCGACAGTTAGTTTCTAAATTTCACATTCATAGGGAAAGGTTCCCATTAATTTTATCCAAGATAAATTCCTGAATTTATTCTTTATTCTATCTTTGAATCTCAATTTAAACTAGTCGGGATTAGCGAACCTTACCGAAGCAATTATTTATTTTAATTTCCCAATCCCAACCTATTCATCCCATGAAGTAAAACTGGTGATACTTCATATCTAACACCACGGTGTTATCGGTAAATTCAATTACCACTTCACGTTCAAATCTAATTAAAGATTTAACTATCGCCTGGAGCAAAACTGGTGTTACTCCATTCTCGATTATTTCAATCTAATTAAAGATTCATTAAAACTCCACTTAGTTTTAATCTTTGACTGGGTTAAAGAATCAGTGTCATTTAAAAACACAGTTCACGATAAACCCAAAATCACATTCATTAATCATCGGGCTAAAGAACGAGTGTTATTTAAAACCCTGTTCACGATAAACCCAAAAATCAATATCCATTCAATTCCAATTAAATATTATTTAATTAGTACACTTCATTAAATCTAAATAAAAAGATTTAATCTTTTCTCAACTGGGTTCAAGAATAGTGTTAGTGAAGACACCATTCACGACAAACCCAAATCACATTCGATATTCAATACAAGGCTCTGAATAGAAAATATATCGGCTTATATTCAATATCGAATTCTACGACTAACAAATGTCGTATTGGAAATAACGATATAAATATATATCTTTCAAATTTCCATAACAACACCTATATAATCACGAATTCCAACATCGAAATATTCCGAAGACAATTTCGATTCAAATCCACTCCAATGCAATCATTGGATATTCTGGTTATTTTCAAAACCCTTTTCAAATTCAATTTATTTATTTAAAAATAAATAGAATTATAATTCTAGTTCAAAACTAGTTCATTTCGATAAAAATCTATTTTTATCTTTTCAAATATGGAGTTTTTCATCCCAATTCTTCACAAATCATTTCTTATGATTTTACACAAATTATGACTATTTTTAATAATTTTATCACGGCCCGTACAGTCGATTTCCAACAACGGTCATCGAACTGCACTTACAGCGACCTTTTTCCAATTTGATTTGGACATAATTCCAAATCCAACCGTTAGATTTCTAATTTCAAATATTCATTAGAAAGCTCTTTTCGATACGAACCCAACGGTTCTAGTTTTAGGAGAATCCGACGGTCGGATCTCCCGTAATATCCGTTTGAAATAAATGGTCAAAATTCGCGAACTGCCGCGGCGCGGCGCGTTCTATTCAGGCCATTATATTATATATATAATATATATATAATATATTTCGTCGATTTCTATTTAAAACGAATTATATAAATAGTTTTAAATTCGATTCAAAAGCAATTTCAACTTCCGTTTCAATTCAAATCAAAATTGAATTCTTCTCTATAAATTCGTTTTAAAATTCATTTCTATTCAATTCAAATTTCTATTCAATTTGAATTCATTTCAATTCACTTTCAATTCAATTTGAATTCGTTTTCAATTCAATTCAAAATCGTTTTTCAATTCAATTCATTTCGAAATCGTTTTCAATTCAATTCATTTCGAAATCGTTTTCAATTCAATTCATTTCGAAATCGTTTTATATCGATATAAATATCGTTCACGTCAAAATGGCGTCAATCTAATCAACACGGCTTCATAAATTTCTATTTTTCAAATATTCTATTTCAAATATTTCTTTTTCAAAATAGTTGTTATTATCAAAATATTTCGTTCAACACATGACCAATCTCAATGAATGAGTACTGTCAACACATGAACTTTTAATTTATATCGATAAAGATGTAAATTTTATTACTAAAATATTTCGTTCAACACATGACCAATCTCAATGAATGAGTACTGTCAACACATGAACTTTTAATTTATAATATTCTTTATTTTTCAAATTGGAATGAGGCCCAATCAATTACCATATAAAGTTAATTATATGGATTTTCATACAACACATGTATATCATAGCATTGAAAAATAATCAACCATCAACCAAAGTGCACTACACTGTATAAGCATCAAATATAGATATCTAACGCTTATAACAGCCTGTCAATCAATCGATCGACATATTTTATCAATCAGGATAAGTGAACTTCAAATTTCATCCTAACACCCGTGTGGGGTTTCAAACAATCAAACACATATTTTATTCGTGCAGTTGGGCGATGTGTGAAATTTATCGTCCCAATCAATGTCCTTCAAATAGGTGTACATAAACAAACCGTCTGGTTTGTAAATGAATATTCTATTTTATTCACTTCACGTTAAAAATTATATTTTTAACGATAAAACATTTTATTTCAACATATGAATTTCTATTCAGTTCATTTATTCAATAAAATGATATTTTTATTTTTCTAACATATTTTAGAAAATTTCGGCGGCATAACGGCACGATACTAGAAACGGGACGAGGCCTAGCCTTATCCCCGGTCTAGTGAAGGCCCACGCCATTCACACATCAATCAAATCATTCAATTTCACTCAAACAATTCAATTCAATCACATAATCAAACTAATCTATGCAACCAAACAAACAAGTCCATGGTTTGTGGACGATTGTGTCGGGTGCTACTAAGCACCGTCTGCATCCTAGTATATATATATAACTATAAAATGAGAATTTAGAGTGAGAAGTTCTCACGTATAGCTATCCTAGCTCCACGGCACTTCTAATGCAGGAAATCTTCGCCGTTTTCGCATCTTCGTCAGCTTCGTCGCCCGTAGCCACTACATATATAAAAATCGAATTTTTAGTTCGCTATTCAATATATAAAAATCGAATTTTTAGTTCGCTATTCAATATATAAAAATCGAATTTTTAGTTCGCTATTCAATATATAAAAATCGAATTTTTAGTTCGCTATTCAATATATAAAAATCGAATTTTTAGTTCGCTATTCAATATATAAAAATCGAATTTTTAGTTCGCTATTCAATATATAAAAATCGAATTTTTAGTTCGCTATTCAATATATAAAAATCAAATTTTTATCTCGAAGTTCAACATATAAAAATTCCATTTTTAATTCGAAGTTCAATATATAAAAATTCCATTTTTAATTCGAAGTTCAATATATAAAAATTCCATTTTTAATTCGAAGTTCAATATATAAAAATCATATTTTTAATTCGAAGTTCAATATATAAAAATCATATTTTTAATTCGAAGTTCAATATATAAAAATCATATTTTTAATTCGAAGTTCAATATATAAAAATCATATTTTTAATTCGAAGTTCAATATATAAAAATCATATTTTTAATTCGAAGTTCAATATATAAAAATCATATTTTTAATTCGAAGTTCAATATATAAAAATCATATTTTTAATTCGAAGTTCAATATATAAAAATCATATTTTTAATTCGAAGTTCAATATATAAAAATCATATTTTTAATTCGAAGTTCAATATATAAAAATCATATTTTTAATTCGAAGTTCAATATATAAAAATCATATTTTTAATTCGAAGTTCAATATATAAAAATCATATTTTTAATTCGAAGTTCAATATATAAAAATCATATTTTTATACCTTCTACTATATAAAAATTATATTTTGAACCTTTCTATAATATAAAAATTATATTTTGAACCTTTCTATAATATAAAAATTATATTTTGAACCTTTCTATAATATAAAAATTATATTTTGAACCTTTCTATAATATAAAAATTATATTTTTATAAATAAAACACATATCTTCTTATAAATAAAAATCTCTTATTTATGTATATAAAAATCAAACCCATTTTGTTTATAAAAAACATGTCTTTAATTTAAACAAAATCATGTCTTTAATTTAAACAAAATCATGTCTTTAAATTTCTTATGTATATATATATAAAAAGTCAGATTTAAAACAATGTAAATGGTATAAAAATGATTTAAACTAACTGTAAGTTCGAGAGCTGCCTTCCGTCTTCATCCCGTAGCAGGAACCCTCCCATCGTAGAAAGGAGGCGCCGCCGTACCTCGAGGACGATGACCGGACGTCGATCTAATTCACCAGGGCACGCGGCTTCACCGGCGGAAGGAGAGGTGGTTCGATTGCGGTGGGGGGGGGGTGGGTGTTGCGGTTTCAAAGGGAGTAGGGTTTGGAGATGGAGGCGGCGCCCTGGGTGAGGGGGTCACGATGAGAGGAGGTGGAGGATCGACGAGTGCTTCAATCGATTCGGAGGTTTTTTTTCTTTTTTTTTTTATTTTTTTCTGTATAAATGAACGAGGAATCGGGGGGGGGGGGGGCAAGCAGAAGAGAAAAGGGGGAAATAGATTTTTTTTTTATATTTTTTTTTTATTATTTAATTATTTATTTTTGCCAAAGGGTTGACTTTTATATCCGACCTCGAAACGAGGCCCACCGCCTGTCGTCCATAGCGTTTTACCCCCATTCCGAACACAATGGGATATGTATCGTAAGCTGGTTTGATCGTTACAATCAGTTTCCGTTGAATTTACAATTTAAATCCTTATATTGAATTTTAAACGTACATTTCAAATTACCGGGGTCACATACTAACTAGAAAAATTCCAAAAAAATATTTTCTAGCTTCGTATTGACGATACGGTCCTAACAAAACTAGTTTCGTCGAATTCTGAGACCGTATGAAAAATGGCCAATTTCCAGTCGATTAAAATCCACTAAAAATGGTCAAACGCATTTTCCTTTGCCACGCTCACATATTGATTCGAAAAATTATGAAATTTGGAATCTAGCAATAACTTGACATCACGGACCCAACAAAAGTGGTTTCGTCGAAATCCGAGGTCATTTGCAAAATGTCCATTTTTAAGGGCCTGAATTCCATAGCGACTATTCATAATTTTCAACTGGACATATCTTTTGATTCCCGCTACGAACTTTTGATTTTTCGGATTCGTTGGAAAGATATTCACAATTAGATTCCATTATTTTTGGTTTCACTAAAATCCGGATTGTTTTGCACCCGGTACATTCAATTGAAGTTTGAAATCAAATTATCGAACTACCGCGCCATTTTCGATTTCTTTTATAATTATATATAAATATTTATATTATAACGACGACGCGTATAATATATACGTCGAATTATATTCAAAATAAATTTCTCGTCGATATTATTTAAAATAATTCATTTTAAATAATCGAAATTCGCTAAAATTGCCAAAATAAAAATTTTAAACTGGCCCAGAATTTGCGGGTTGTTACAGAAACCGTCATTCAAAACCATTGAAACCATTTTTTATTTTTCTAAATAGTTTTAAAAATAAATTTCCACGAATACAAGGCTAAGGACTCAATTGAATATTTCAACAAAGGTAGATTCACAAATTTAACGAAGTAACAAATGGATACACCTCGTACTTACATTTCCGAAATGGATACGACATATCAACGTAATCTTTTTTCCCCGTTTTGGATCGAGTAATGGTCTTAATTGGAACTACTAAAAAAACCAGACCAGGAATTATGACTATCTCGGTCGCAGCTAGATTTTTACATTAACATATATTTTATTCCAGTTTCCAAATCTTGAATCAACAGAATCCACCATATGTCGTCTCATGCTCTTTACGACGAGATCGCCAACGTACTGCAGGGTAAGATAGAATTGGCAAGAAACCCGAAATCAACATATTTCGACTCTTAGTCGCTCAAAGCCCATTATACATGATTAGGCGCACAACTAACTTGTATAGTCGAAATAAATTGATGTTAAGTGAGAAATACAAAGGAAAACAGAAAAGAAAATGGAATTATGTTCTCTCACGATTCCTAATTTAACTAATTCCTATGATTGTTTAACCTAAGCTCTGATACCAAATAGAACACCCCACAATTTTCAGTTCCCAAATTTTGGCAAATATCAAAACTTGAACACATCCAAACATGGAGCATGTATATCTAGTACCTGCAACAAATGAGCATGAGCATAATCGGAGTACGATAAAATAACTCACAGCGGAAACAAACTAGGAAAAATTAGTATTAACTCAAGCAACTACGTTTTTCAATGTAAGTCACATTGCCAATACCGAGCATGAGAGAGAACGAGAACCGAAAGCCAGACTTAAACATCTCTGAGAACCCGACCTTCTCTATGAAACCTAGAGGTTGTAATGAGGAGAGGGTCAGAACAACAAGTTCTGGTGACTAAGAAATGTACAACATAGTCTATATCACAAACATATTCTGTTTGGTTCAACCCAAACTATATGCCAAACCAGGTTGGTGATTCTAGCCCAACCTAGTAAATGTTTACGCACATCTTTACTATTTAGCCCAAAGTAGTATTTCCAAATTATATTACCGAGATAGGACATTTACATACATTTTTGTGAAGCCTTTATACCAGAGTTTAACTGGTTAATTATATCGAGAGTGAGACCTTAATTACGGGGTTTCTATCTATTTCCTCAATCACTATTCCTTATTATTTAATGCCTCACTATCAATGATAGATAGGGTGGATTCTACCTGATTACTTAAGACCCTAGGCGAACCTATTGGTCACTAGTTAACCCTGGATAATGTATTAAATGTTAACATAAAACTATAGGGCACTAGCTATGGGCCTTACTAGTTAAGGCCTCTGTCATTCACGCCTACGCTCTTACCTCGCATAAGGTGAGAGTAGGTATTTTATCATTAGTTATACCTTATAGCTGACCTTATTAGATAGCCTCCTTAGTCGCTTATTACTTCCCGTAGGATAGGTAGCCATTTCCGACGTTTTTAGTTTCCAGGTTTGGGTAGGCCCCCACACACCTGCCATTAAAGACCCCTAAATTGAAAGACCTATTCCCAGGTGGACTCCTCAACCCTAGCCACTTAAGACCCAAGGAAGAAGACTATACGCGAAGGTTATTCATTCATCCCCCATTTGCCTTTAACATCTTTCCCTTTTTGGGATAAAGTAGGCTACGTTATTAAGTCATTCCCGTTTAATTCCTTTATACGAAAATACTATACGTACACCATTTATTTGTATCACAGGTTCACATGGTTAGTAATGTCTTATATTATTAACCTGCTAAATCCAACTATATTTTTATTTATAAGTTTTATTGACATAAATAAGGAAGGTTATACTCCCTTTTCTCTAGGATATTTATTTAATTTCTTCCCTAATTTGGACTTGGTATTTAAACGATAATCAATATCCATTTATCCCCATTTTGACACCCATTTCTTTTTATTTCCTTTTTATTGCCCTTTATGACTTTAACGGTCATATTTTCCTAAGGCACTATTTATCAGTCCCAAGTTATCTATTGTTGTACCCCAACGGACAATTTCTATTTTTATTTATTTATTTGTTGATTGTTGTATATATGTATATATATATATATATATATATATATATTTACATACCAGGCCTCTCACATTAAGTTGACTACCTGTGGATGTTGGATATGCCGGTTGGTTCCGGGCACACTTCTACCACAAGTGAACTAAACCTCGTGCCTTAGTATGATTATATTTATGCGTTAGACCTCTCACATTAAACTGACTACATGTGGTTGCTGATTTGCCGGTCGGTTCCCAGCAGGCTTACACTACAAGTTGAGTTTAACCTCGTGTCTAAATACAGTTATAATTTAAATTTTCTAATTAGGGTCCACAATAATTATCCTAATTTATTTTTGGAATTGTAACCGTTTTCCCATCACATTTATTTTCTCGAAATCAATATTGGCTATAATGGTTATCTATTAATTTGCGGTATTATTTATAGCAATTAATTACATTGATTGCTACAAATGGTCACCACAAATATATTAATTCAATATGGATTATATTTACATATAATTCCACCATTGAACCTTATCCTAACATTCATTTGTCACAATTGTTAATTATTTATTTATGGACCCATTTATAGCAACCAATTACACTAATTGCTACAATGGTCACCATAAATATATTCATTAAGTATGGAATATAATTTACATGTATGATTCCATAAATGAATACCATTCAACATTTCAAACCTTCAAACATTCAAAACAGTTCATATTTTACCGTTTTACGCTGATTTGGACAGATAATATGTATATATTCATTTCTATGTCTGTGTGTGGTTAAGATAGTTATTATTGTTTTTATTTTATTCTTAAATTTTAAATTTTAAATTAATGATTTGGTCAAATCAATTAACCAAACATTCCTTTTTTATATTCAATCTTGCCAAAAAGGTTTCAAGTCTCACAAGGGCTGTTAGCCAAAATCATTGTAACTATTTTATGAAATTGACATATTTCTGAATCACAAGAAATATATGAAATATATTTTTATTTTGTAATAATCGATGCAAATTACATACAAAAACATGTATTTATTTTTACACGTACCTATGCACCACATTTTTCTTTTTAATTCTTTTAGTCATACATCTTGTCATTCTAAAATAATGCCTCTTTACTTAAAAATGAGGAAAAAGGCATAATTTACAATGCTTAAGCCAAAAACACAACAATATTGAATGTAAATAAGGAGTATTTCTTTTTATTCTTACAATCACATAATACACAAACTCATCTTTTTACCCAAATTTACATACTTTATATTTCAGCACTGAACTAAAGATCTGGAACATAACTATAATTGATTTACGTTTAATGGGACTAATTTCTAGATCCACGGTGCTATGTAACACATACAACATATTTCATAATTCATGACATAAATTGTAGGGATATATGGCAATATATATATATATATCCTACAATTCATGTTTCTACATAATCACAACTTATCATTTATCAATTTTTAAACATATTCATTATTAGATCTAAGGGTTGCCACAATTTACAATTTTTTTAAATAATAGATCTGATAGGCTTAAAGCAAAGATTGGATTCAGACGAAATAGATAAATCAATATATATGTATTAGTAAATTTCCCACTCACCTTACAGCTTCCAATTTATCTGTTTTGAACCTTTTTAGGCTTACAATCCCCAAATTCTTATAAATCTACAGTTTATCTAGAAAGGGAAAAAATCTAAACCTGTTGAAATGTAAGAAAAAGGGAAAAGAGCGAAGAAATCTATTGTGGAGCTTAAAATTGCATTCCTTTCCATTAGATCTGCTTGCCCTCTCAATTTCATATGAATTGGATTTGATTTGATATGTATGAATATATTTTTATTTTAGAATTTAGGTTTGGAGAGAGAGAAAAATGGCAGAGCTCCGCTGCCTTTGCAGATTTATGTGAAAAAATAATGAGGCTCTTCCCCTTTATTTATAGAGGTGGAAATGGCCTTGCACCGTTGGATTCATTTTAAATAACATCCGTCCATTCATTTTATAAATATAACAAGAATACCCCTCAAAACCTAGCCGTCATTGGGAACTACTGGCCCGAAGCGGTCGGCACCCCACTGGAGAGCGGTCGACCGCCCTCTAGCCGGTTTTCCTAATAAGGGATGGTCAAAGAGGGAAACATATATATTAATTCTTCTGTTTATTTATTTCTGTCTGTTTTTCGTATTTCGTCTGTAACTTTTTCATATAGACTACGTTCGCGAAACTCTAAACATGAAAGTTGACTAGAATTCCGAGACAAACGCAACTGTTAAAGTTTCATGGTCAAATTCCATTATTTGCAGAAATTCTTATTTTTGAGCTTCTAATTAAATAACTATTTATTGTCAAAATTCCGGGTTGTTACAATATTCTGTCATTAAATGTCCCATCAAATACTCTATTTCTGTTAATTAGTCTTCTACTAGACTTAAGTATGATCTCTATTATAATTAAGTTATAGGTTTGATCTCTACTAGAATTAGATTCACTCCGACTTCTTTCTACGCGGGGCAATTCTTGTAAGTTCTTCAACATCTTTCTTTTTCCAATCAAGTCGACAATAGTAATAACTGATGACTTGTAAGAATTACCGTTTCATTACTAGATTTTCTAAAGGCCACAAGGTCTTCCAGTATTGACAGTTAGCTTTTTTTGATAGAATCCCAAATGAATCTTGAGTACTCAAAGTCGAAAAAGATACATTGTGTATCCTCCTTGTGATTATGACATAGTTTGCAAATGGAATCAATATTAGTATTCCATTTACGGACTTTGTCAAGTGTTTGTAGACGATTTATACAAGCCTGATAAGTACCAATGAATATTTCTAAGTTGTTGGCTTTCCTCATATAAATTTCGCCTAATTAAAGAACTTTTGATGATGTATTGGAACTATACGCAGATGTACTCTTCCATTTCTGCTAGTAGTCCATGCCTAGTTCAAACACAGTTAGGATGCAAGTGAACATATACGTTGCAATTATTTGCTTTTTGATATATTTTTTGTTAGATGCATAAGTTAATCATTTAACTTTTTATTTTATATGTAGGGCCTTTAAAAAATACAAGGCATATGGTGACAAGTCTCGAGGAAATGCCCTGAAGTGGAAGAATGTTAAGGTGGCTTGTTTTGTAAAAAATACTTGTATCCTGATTGGGCTATAGATACATTTTAAATCGACCATTAAACTATCTTGGACTATTGCTATAGTATCCTCAACAATTAAAAGCGTCGGATAGTGTATATTATGCGATGAGATATATGTATGATACAGTAAAAAACTTCCATCAAAGCATTAATTTGCAGGAGGTACCAATTTTTTTTCCTTTATACTTTATGCCGAGATTATACAATTAATATTTCAAAATAACCTCTTTATTGTAGTGCTTCAAAGAAGATAATTCTTATAGCTAGAAAGGCTTGGACGAGGTTCATGATAATTTAGCTGGATATATCATGCAAAACTAGATATAGTCTTTCTATATGCCATAATATAGTGAGTTTATTCATGTCTTTCCATATAGATACATTTTCACTTTATGTATGAATGTGTGAATATTTGATTTGAAAATTATAGATACTTAATATTAAGTGTAAATATTTGCAGTTTGACTGAAATAAAAAATAAAACTGTTTTTTCAAATCTAATTATGAAAAGGAATAGCCATGTATTGGAAGTTTAGAACCAATATTTTGTAGAAGTTCGCTACATATATACATACATACATATGCATACACTTATATATGTGTACATATATACAATTGTATGTGTGGTGAAGCAGGTCAAACCAAGATTAAGACGCAACACAAATACATATATTATATGTATGTAAATTACAAAACTTAACCGAACAACAAATATGAAATTAATGCAACAAACAAAAACTCCCTTATGGAAGTGCTTTTATACAAGCAAATACACATACAGATATATATGGGAAATTTATATAACATATCAAAATTAAGAATCGAGGAGAGGAACCTTTGGAATGGTAGGCATGCTAGGTAAATTTGGAATTTTCGGCATGGGTTGTTTTGGAACTTTAGGTACAAGCAGTGTCAGAACTGTTGGCATAGGCAGTTTAGGAACTCCAGGAACATGCAACGTAGGAACTATAGGCACATGCAATATGGGAACAATGGGCACAGGGAGGATACGAACAATGGGCTTGTTTGCTCTAAATATACACAACAAACTCATCTCAATAGCGCTACAAAAGGAAACTTCTCCATCACCTTGAGAGAAATGCATGTCACCCGTACTCAGGTTTGCTCCTTCGACATAAGAGAAGATAAACTTTAGCTCCTTTACTTAGATTTTGTTGTCATTGTTTCCTCCATTCTCTCTTCTTGGGATCATCCTTGGTGCATCATTGCAATCTTGTTCCATTCCGGGTCTGCCTTTTCGATCTACATGTAACAACCCGTATTTTCAATAACCTGTAATAACATAAATCGAGGCAGAATTTAATTCTAAAATGGGAATCAAGGGAAACGGGCTATGCCATTGCGTTCGTCTCGGAAAAATACGCGAAATAGAGTCCGAGTTTTCGAAAATCGGAGTCCGTATGACCAAGATATGGCCTCGCGAAGTTTCACGAAAATTCCCAAATTAAAGTATACTTAATTAAGTGAAATGGGTTGTGTAGATATATATATATATATATATATATATATATTGATATATATATATATATAATTGAAAATTTAATAAATAAATATGCAAAAATGCTCAAAACAGCGAATTGGGAGAGGGGAATAACCGAACCGGCCGATTTTTGAAGTCGACCCGAGCCCGCTGGGTCGACTAGGGGTTAATCCAGGGTGTTTGGCTGTCAACCCGTGGGCCGATTCGCTCAAGTGCAGATTTTGCATTTGAATGGTTCTCATGGTCCATCTTTAATCTAAAGGCCCTAGATGGTTCCTACACTTGACTTCTTCCCCAAGACATGCTTTGATGGCTTGGATTGAATCTAGGGTTAATCCTATGGCCTAAAACACTTGCCTAATCTATAAATAAGACCCTAACCTACCCTAATTCATTCATAATTAAACCTAGTGACTAAACTATGGCAAAATGCTAGCTCTCATGGCCTCCACTAATTTTATGAAGAGGGTTGCATACTAATCACTCTCTAATCAACTTCTAATCCCTTCTTAGCATCTTAATCTTCTTCATTTGGTGTTCAAAGTTGCTAGTTGTGAGTTTCTATCACTTTGATGATCTTTTGGTAAACTAATTAGATGAGATGTGATGAGATTTATGGTTTTGTATGTGGGTTAATGAGCTTTGAATCATATGATATGATGTTAGCATTAATCTTATGTTTATGCATGTTGAGTATGTAAGCTTATGCAAGTTTAATATGATGTATGTTATGTTTGCATGATGCTAAATATGCAAGTTGTGGGCTATGTAATCATATGCATGTTATGCAAGTTCATGGTAATATGCTATGCAAGTTACATGTATGTAAATATGCAAGTTACATGTTTGTTAATATGCAAGTTACATGTATGTAAATATGCAAGTTACATGTTTGTTAATATGCAAGTTACATGTTTGTTAATATGCAAGTTACATGTATGTAAATATGCAAGTTACATGTTTCTTTATATGCAAGTTACATGTTTGTTAATATGCGAGTTACATGTATGTAAATATGCAAGTTACATGTTTATTAATATGCAAGTTCATGATGACACATTATGCAAGTCTATAAGCTAATATGCAAGTTTGTTATGCAAAATGAATATGTAAGTTATGTGACATATTATATGCAAGTTATGTGACATGTTATGCAAGTTCATATGCAAGTTATGTGTTTGTTAATATGCAAGATGGCACCTTTGAAACATGTTCATTCATATGCAAGTTGACACCTTTTATATGTGTTATATCATGAACGAAATTACGTGGGAACGATGGGGTAATTAAATGCATAAGTTAATAAGATTGTGTGAAATTAATATAATTATGCATAACACAAAATAAATAAACATAGTATGGGAATTTGCCTATTTGGTTAGGTGTACCCATACTATGTGTTGGGAATTTACCTATTGAGTTAGGTCTACCCCATGGGAATTTACCTATTAAGTTAGGTCTACCCATGTTAAGAAAACTTGATTAATTAGGGATAATTAATATAAAATTATGAGGGTGATTAATTAGGTGTAATTAATTGACTAAGACACGAGGTTGGACTCAGTTGTAGCGTAAAACTGCCCGGACCCAACCGGCTTAACCAGTTGCTACAAATGTTAGCCCAATGTGAGAGGTCTTAGGCACAAACTAAATACGTAATTAATGTAAAGACACGAGGTTAGACTCTGTTATGACATAAGGCTGCCCGGACCCAACCGGCTTAACCAGCGGTCATAAAAGACAGTCTAATGTGAGAGGTCTTTACAAAGGTTACGTTCTTAATTAATTAATTAAGAAACACTTAACCACATTAGCATGTAGAGGGACATGAGGGGTTAAGTGGGTGCCTCGGGTGGCATGAGAAAATCTAGTGGTTGCCTTGGGTGGCAATAGAAAATACGATTAGAATACTTAACCAAAATGGAACATGTAATTAAAACATGATTAAAGGGTTAAGTGGGATATACTAGAAAAAGGGACAAGCTTAGGTGGGTAGCTTGTGGAGGCCCATTTCAACCAGTAACCCATACGTATCTTTGTGGGCTCGACCCATGTCGAGGACGGGACACGCATACTGGGCTTGACTGTAAGAGGCAAACGGGTTAGCGGTGGCAACGCAAGTCCAACGGGCTTCATATGCGTGAGTGGGCCCGGGCTGGTAGGTAAGTCGTTGTTGCATCGAGTAGATATAAGCCGTGCACCTTTAGTTTCATCAGGTTGCCACATTGGGGAATGATACATCCCACGGTGGGGCCAGCACGGGTATCTACGTTAGGGAGCCGATCGAATGGGAAGTAGTGTGTACACCTAGTGGATTGTAGGGCCCCGTGGCGCCTACTTGGTCACCTAGGGGTACGCAGGTACTAATTAGTAAATTTTATAAGTCCTTGGGTGGGATCAACCTTTAAGTTAGGAACGACTGGTGTGGTGCAGTTTAGTAATTTACCTTAGGGAGGGTAGATGCGTCTTTATCCTTTATCTTCGTTTAGTTGACTGCTTAGGGTAGCCATTCATCCCTATATGTTACCGTATATCAGTTTATGTCTTCTCTGGTTACTTTAACGATTGTATTGTTAAAGTTATAGGACTCGCTCAGACTTATGTCTGACCCTGTTGTTTTTATCTTTTTCCCAACCCTCAGGTCCTACGGTGGATCCTAGCAGTAGTGGAGCTTGATCGGATTGCTGTTCCAGTCTTTAGGAGCTTGGATAGATGTAAAGCTCCAGTTATCCAGTTATCTTCTCTTTTGTTCGGCTATTGTATGAGAGTGGGATTATGTACTTCTTTATTTTGATGGATATTGTACTTGACCTTTATTGTGGTTTTATGATGTAACCAGACATGTTTTACTTCCGCTGTTATGAGATGATGTTTTAAAATTTCAAGTACTATTTATATCTGTCTTGTTGTAATTTTTCTGTTCTATATTCACTAAAATACTCCACCGATGCTATGGCATTCCCTTAGTGAGTGATCATAGCGGGAGTGGGGTGTTACACGTGGTATCAGAGCTTAAGGTTACCAGAACAGATAAATTTTTTGAGAAAAACTACTTTCTAAGAGTATTTTCGAAGAAAGTATTTTTAAAAGCATGTCTTCTAAGAGAAAAAGTTTTTGAAAAAGAAAAGCATAATCCCCAATAGCCATATCTTTATCTTTCGGAATCTCCTTTTTGAATCTTTCCTCTTTCGTTTCAGCATGGCTGAAGATCTTAACATCCCGGAGGGTTTAGTTATACCACTATGGTATAGGAGGTTGCAAGAGGCTAGGGCCGCGGCTGCGGGTCCGGCCAATGCTACTACACCAGAGACAACCGCTCCTCCTCCTCAGCCTAGAGTGGATAATTTTGCTAAGGTTTGCAAGGAGTTCAAGGCTATAGGAGGAAAACCTTTTCTTGGTTCAGAGACTTTCGTAGAGGCTAGAGATTGGCTTAAGGAAGTGGAAGAGTTGCTAGATATCTTTGAAGTGGAAGAGGGAAAGAAAGTCAAGTTGGCGGCTTGGTTAATGAAGGGAGAGGCCTCATTCTGGTGGGAGGTCACTAATGGAGAACGCCCTGTTGACTCTTGGGCAGATTTTAAGCAAAGGTTTGGGGCTAAGTTTCTCTCAAGGGCGGAAGAGAATCTGTTTATGGAGAAGTTCTTGAATTTGAAGCAAGGGAATCTCACGGTAAAAGAATATGTCAACAAATTCAATCAATTAGCAAGGTTTGGCATAGAGTTGGTGAATACACCGGAGAAGAAGGCTTTGAGGTTCGTTAGAGGCTTGAACGAACCATTGCAAGGAATAGCTATGACTCACATTCCTATGGGGGCCACTTTTGAGAAGCTTGTCTACATGGCACTTATGCATGAGGATGATAAGAATTCTAAGGCACCAGAGAAAAAGGGGGATCAGAAGAAACCGCAACAACAACAACAAGGCAAGGGCGGAAAAGGCAATGGTGACAAAAAGAAGACGAAGAAGAAGTGCTTCAATTGTGGAACACCAGGACACCTTAGTAAGGATTGTCGCAAAAAGAAGAAGACCGGTTGCTTTCATTGTGGTGAAGCAGGGCATCTTGTGAAAAACTGCCCAAAGAAGGGGCAGAAGACGGGGTCTACCTCAGGAGGCCAGGTGCAAGCTCTTATAGCACCACCTCAGTCAGGGGGGCAAGTTCAGGTTCTCTCAGTTCCACCGATTCAGCAGAGAGGTAGAACTATTTCCGTTGAAAGTCTGGTTTTTCTGTTTGATCATCCAGTTCGTACTTTGTTTGACTCTGGCGCATCGCATTCTTTTATCTCATCATCGTTAGTTGAGTCACTGCACTTAGACACCAGTCTAGTTGATGATCCCTTGGTTGTCTCAAACCCAATTGGGGGCTCCATATATCTGTCTATGATATGTTTGGGTTTGAAGATTTCTATACTTAGCGTTGAGTTTAGATGTGATGCTTTTGTATTGGGCTTCACGGGCTATGGGTTGATCTTGGGCATGGACTGGTTATCCAGTAATGGTGCCGTTCTTGATTGCGAAAGGAGAGTTGTCAGGCTCATGACCCGCTTGGGTAACACTCTCGAGATCTCTTGCAATCCCATGGAATCTGTTTTGCTAAGTTATCTTGAATCGCTCGATGCTTCGGTCGAGAGTTTGTGTTCTGTCAGAGTAGTCCGGGAATATCCGGATGTGTTTGAAGAAGTAAAGGGTTTGCCTCCGAAGCGGGAGATAGATTTCCGAATTTATTTGGTGGATAATGCCAAACCAGTGTCTTTGCCAGTACGCCACATGGCTCCTCGTGAGAGAAGAGAACTTCATAAGCAAGTAGGGGAGTTGCTTGAGAAGGGGTTCATAAGGCGAAGTATATCGGAGTGGGGAGCTCCAGTAGTGTTTGCCACGAAGGCGGATGGGTCCCTCAGACTTTGTGTGGATTATAGAGAACTTAATAAGCTCACGAAGAAGAATAGACACCCATTACCGAGGATAGATGATCTCTTTGATCAGTTGGTTGGCGCGTCAGTATTTTCGCAGATGGACTTAGCTACAGGGTTTCATCAGTTAAGAGTGGCGGAGGACAGTATAGAGAAGACTGCTTTCCGGACTCCGGATGGTTTTTATGAGTGGCTAGTGATGCCATTTGGGTTGACAAACACCCCCGCATACTTTGTTGATCTCATGAGTAGAGTGTTCAGAGAGTATCTGAATAAGTTTGTAGTAGTTTTTGTGGATGACATCTTGGTCTTTTCCAAGAATGAAGAAGAGCATGCCTTACATCTCAAGGAAGTGTTGGAGACTCTTCGAGCGCATAGTCTTAAAGCTAAATTCTCTAAATGCCATTTTTGGAGAAGAGAAGTGCGATTCTTAGGGCATGTGGTCTCTAAGGAAGGGATAGCTGTGGATCCCGCAAAGATAGTATCTATCCAGGATTGGAAAGTTCCTAGAAATGCTACCGAGGTAAGAAGTTTCTTGGGGTTGGCAGGATATTATAGGAAGTTCATCAAAGACTTCGCGAAGATATCAGCCCCATTAACCCGCTTGACGAAAAAGAATCTGGTTTTCTCGTGGGATGTAGATTGTGATGATGCTTTCCGACGGTTAAAGAGAGCTTTGACCACCGCTCCAGTTTTAGTGCTCCCGGATGGGAGTAAGCCGTTTGTTGTTTATACCGATGCTTGTGGAACAGGATTAGGCGCAGTCTTGATGCAGGAGGGAAGGGTAATAGCCTATGGAGGGAGACAATTGAGAGTGCATGAGAAGAATTACCCTACCCATGATCTAGAGTTGGCCGCGATTGTTTTCGCACTTAAGTCTTGGCGCCATTATCTTCTTGGTGAGAGATTCGAGTTGTTCACCGACCATAAATCATTGAAGTACTTATTCTCTCAGAAGGATTTAAACTTAAGACAGCAAAGGTGGATGGAGTTCTTAGCATCCTATGATTTCGAGATAGCGTATACCCCTGGTAAGGGTAACGTGGTGGCAGACGCCTTAAGTAGAAAAAGGCTATCTTTGAGTCCATTGTTCGTGGAACGACGAAGCTTGGAGTTTCTTTCTTTGTTTGACTTCAGACCTTCTGTTGATTTTGTACCTGGTTTGTTGGCATCCTTGGAGGTTAGACCTACTCTTTTGAGACGGATTGGCGAGGCTCAGCGAGACGACCCACAGTTGGTTGTGTTGGTAGAGAAGCTTATAAGAGGGGAGTCGTCCAGCCATTTGGGTAGATACACCATAGATGATAAGGGATGGTTGCATAGAGACGGTAGACTTTGTGTACCGCAAGATGAGGGTTTGAAGAAGGCTATTTTGGATGATGCACATCGTTCAAGAATGACTATTCATCCCGGTGGAGACAAAATGTACCAAGACATGAAGAGAGTTTTCTTCTGGGCCGGTATGAAGAAAGATGTGGCCGAGTATGTGGCTAGATGCTTAGTGTGCCAACAAGTTAAAGTGGAGCAAAGGAAACCCGGTGGGTTGCTACACCCATTGGAAGTTCCACAGTGGAAGTGGGATAGTGTCTCGATGGATTTCATCGACGGGTTACCGAGATCGAGGAAGGGCAATACGGGAATTTGGGTTGTGGTAGACAGACTTACCAAGAGTGCCCATTTTATACCCGTAAAGAGTAAGAGGACCGCTCCATGGCTTGCTTCAGTCTATGTTAGAGAGATTGTTAGATTGCATGGCGTACCATCCAGCATTGTGAGTGATCGAGATCCTATTTTCACTAGTGAGTTTTGGAGAAGTTTGCAAGAGGCGGTAGGGACTCAGTTGTGTTTGAGCACCGCATATCATCCTCAGACGGACGGTCAGACTGAGAGGGTGAACCGTATCTTAGAAGATCTTTTGAGGCTTTGTATCTTGGATTTTGGAGGTACATGGGAAGAACATCTTCCTTTGGTGGAGTTCGCATATAATAACAGCTTTCAGTCCAGTATTGGTATGGCTCCTTTCGAAGCTCTTTATGGAAGGCCTTGTCGATCTCCTACATGTTGGTGGGAATCTACGGATAAGATCTTGCTTGGGCCGGATATGGTTAGAGAGACTTCAGAGAAGATTGATTTAATTCGAAAAAGGATGAAAGCAGCGCAAGATAGACAGAAATCTTATGCGGATCGGAGAAGGACGGATCTTGAGTTTGAGGTTGGGGACATGGTTTTTGTCAAAGTATCTCCATTGAGAAATGTTGTTCGCTTTGGGTCCGTAGGGAAGTTAGCACCGAGATTTGTTGGGCCGTTTCCTATTAAGGAAAGGATTGGACGGATGGCATATAGGGTGGAGTTGCCCGACAGACTTAGTGGTGTTCATGATGTATTCCATGTATCACATTTGAGGAAGTGCTTACATGAGACCGCGGAGGTGGTAGAGCCGAGCTTGCTTAGAGATGTAGAGGTAGAGCGTGATGCGACGATTCGACGAGCTCCTACTCGCATCCTTGGGTCAGAAACTAGGAAGTTGAGGAACAGAGAAGTTCAGCTAGTTAAAGTGCAATGGGGAGATGACGAAAGCAATGCTACTTGGGAGACGGAAGCAAAGATGCGTTCTTTGTATCCATTTCTTTTTGAGAGTATGTCTTTTAACTTCTCCTTTATTGCTTGTCTAGTACTTATCTTATCTTTAGTATATCCTCTCGCTAATACCTATGACCTTTAGATAGGGTAAAACCTATGGTTGAAACATGTGTTTGAAACATGTTATGGTTGATGGATGCATATGGATGCAATTGTTTGCTAGTGGTTGCTCGTGGATGCATATACACACACATTAGGCACTAGATCGGCTCAGTCACTTCATGTTGCATATTGCATAAATGGATGTGGTAGTTAGATTGATGGATGTATCATGGCTGTGTTATCATATGGATGATGCATTTTTGTGTATGGTTGTGCACGCATGTAGAAATTTGTATGTGTCAATAGGGTTTCGCATACATATTGGATGCATGGCACTATCATGGTTTGCATTAAGGAGGTTTACTGTATCAGTAACCGCCTGATTTTCGCATTAGGTAAGTACATATACACACACTTTTGCATATATCCATCCAGCATTTAGAATCTTGTAAGGACAATGATTGCTCGTGGATGATGCTTTGAGTAGATGGATGATTGGATGGTAGGATACGTTCTTCCTAACTTGAAGATTTCGGGGACGAAATCCTTTAAGGAGGGGAGAATGTAACAACCCGTATTTTCAATAACCTGTAATAACATAAATCGAGGCAGAATTTAATTCTAAAATGGGAATCAAGGGAAACGGGCTATGCCATTGCGTTCGTCTCGGAAAAATACGCGAAATAGAGTCCGAGTTTTCGAAAATCGGAGTCCGTATGACCAAGATATGGCCTCGCGAAGTTTCACGAAAATTCCCAAATTAAAGTATACTTAATTAAGTGAAATGGGTTGTGTAGATATATATATATATATATATATATTGATATATATATATATATAATTGAAAATTTAATAAATAAATATGCAAAAATGCTCAAAACAGCGAATTGGGAGAGGGGAATAACCGAATCGGCCGATTTTTGAAGTCGACCCGAGCCCGCTGGGTCGACTAGGGGTTAATCCAGGGTGTTTGGCTGTCAACCCGTGGGCCGATTCGCTCAAGTGCAGATTTTGCATTTGAATGGTTCTCATGGTCCATCTTTAATCTAAAGGCCCTAGATGGTTCCTACACTTGACTTCTTCCCCAAGACATGCTTTGATGGCTTGGATTGAATCTAGGGTTAATCCTATGGCCTAAAACACTTGCCTAATCTATAAATAAGACCCTAACCTACCCTAATTCATTCATAATTAAACCTAGTGACTAAACTATGGCAAAATGCTAGCTCTCATGGCCTCCACTAATTTTATGAAGAGGGTTGCATACTAATCACTCTCTAATCAACTTCTAATCCCTTCTTAGCATCTTAATCTTCTTCATTTGGTGTTCAAAGTTGCTAGTTGTGAGTTTCTATCACTTTGATGATCTTTTGGTAAACTAATTAGATGAGATGTGATGAGATTTATGGTTTTGTATGTGGGTTAATGAGCTTTGAATCATATGATATGATGTTAGCATTAATCTTATGTTTATGCATGTTGAGTATGTAAGCTTATGCAAGTTTAATATGATGTATGTTATGTTTGCATGATGCTAAATATGCAAGTTGTGGGCTATGTAATCATATGCATGTTATGCAAGTTCATGGTAATATGCTATGCAAGTTACATGTATGTAAATATGCAAGTTACATGTTTGTTAATATGCAAGTTACATGTATGTAAATATGCAAGTTACATGTTTGTTAATATGCAAGTTACATGTTTGTTAATATGCAAGTTACATGTATGTAAATATGCAAGTTACATGTTTCTTTATATGCAAGTTACATGTTTGTTAATATGCGAGTTACATGTATGTAAATATGCAAGTTACATGTTTATTAATATGCAAGTTCATGATGACACATTATGCAAGTCTATAAGCTAATATGCAAGTTTGTTATGCAAAATGAATATGTAAGTTATGTGACATATTATATGCAAGTTATGTGACATGTTATGCAAGTTCATATGCAAGTTATGTGTTTGTTAATATGCAAGATGGCACCTTTGAAACATGTTCATTCATATGCAAGTTGACACCTTTTATATGTGTTATATCATGAACGAAATTACGTGGGAACGATGGGGTAATTAAATGCATAAGTTAATAAGATTGTGTGAAATTAATATAATTATGCATAACACAAAATAAATAAACATAGTATGGGAATTTGCCTATTTGGTTAGGTGTACCCATACTATGTGTTGGGAATTTACCTATTGAGTTAGGTCTACCCCATGGGAATTTACCTATTAAGTTAGGTCTACCCATGTTAAGAAAACTTGATTAATTAGGGATAATTAATATAAAATTATGAGGGTGATTAATTAGGTGTAATTAATTGACTAAGACACGAGGTTGGACTCAGTTGTAGCGTAAAACTGCCCGGACCCAACCGGCTTAACCAGTTGCTACAAATGTTAGCCCAATGTGAGAGGTCTTAGGCACAAACTAAATACGTAATTAATGTAAAGACACGAGGTTAGACTCTGTTATGACATAAGGCTGCCCGGACCCAACCGGCTTAACCAGCGGTCATAAAAGACAGTCTAATGTGAGAGGTCTTTACAAAGGTTACGTTCTTAATTAATTAATTAAGAAACACTTAACCACATTAGCATGTAGAGGGACATGAGGGGTTAAGTGGGTGCCTCGGGTGGCATGAGAAAATCTAGTGGTTGCCTTGGGTGGCAATAGAAAATACGATTAGAATACTTAACCAAAATGGAACATGTAATTAAAACATGATTAAAGGGTTAAGTAGGATATACTAGAAAAAGGGACAAGCTTAGGTGGGTAGCTTGTGGAGGCCCATTTCAACCAGTAACCCATACGTATCTTTGTGGGCTCGACCCATGTCGAGGACGGGACACGCATACTGGGCTTGACTGTAAGAGGCAAACGGGTTAGCGGTGGCAACGCAAGTCCAACAGGCTTCATATGCGTGAGTGGGCCCGGGCTGGTAGGTAAGTCGTTGTTGCATCGAGTAGATATAAGCCGTGCACCTTTAGTTTCATCAGGTTGCCACATTGGGGAATGATACATCCCACGGTGGGGCCAGCACGGGTATCTACGTTAGGGAGCCGATCGAATGGGAAGTAGTGTGTACACCTAGTGGATTGTAGGGCCCCGTGGCGCCTACTTGGTCACCTAGGGGTACGCAGGTACTAATTAGTAAATTTTATAAGTCCTTGGGTGGGATCAACCTTTAAGTTAGGAACGACTGGTGTGGTGCAGTTTAGTAATTTACCTTAGGGAGGGTAGATGCGTCTTTATCCTTTATCTTCGTTTAGTTGACTGCTTAGGGTAGCCATTCATCCCTATATGTTACCGTATATCAGTTTATGTCTTCTCTGGTTACTTTAACGATTGTATTGTTAAAGTTATAGGACTCGCTCAGACTTATGTCTGACCCTGTTGTTTTTATCTTTTTCCCAACCCTCAGGTCCTACGGTGGATCCTAGCAGTAGTGGAGCTTGATCGGATTGCTGTTCCAGTCTTTAGGAGCTTGGATAGATGTAAAGCTCCAGTTATCCAGTTATCTTCTCTTTTGTTCGGCTATTGTATGAGAGTGGGATTATGTACTTCTTTATTTTGATGGATATTGTACTTGACCTTTATTGTGGTTTTATGATGTAACCAGACATGTTTTACTTCCGCTGTTATGAGATGATGTTTTAAAATTTCAAGTACTATTTATATCTGTCTTGTTGTAATTTTTCTGTTCTATATTCACTAAAATACTCCACCGATGCTATGGCATTCCCTTAGTGAGTGATCATAGCGGGAGTGGGGTGTTACACTACATATGTGTCAAGATCATATTATTTCATAAACTCAAGTCACGATGTAGTTATACTGGTTAGCCCAATAGGAATAATACACATCCGCACACATACATACACACACATACACAAGGAGTTCGATTAGTAATTGTGCGTACGCCACTTATCTATATATTTTATTACCTTTCCAAGAAGGCAATTTTTTGGTGTTGGTAAGTTAACAAGTGGCCTCTAATGTAGAATCTCACATAATTTAAGAGATTCAATACCACCTTCGACCAATTTCTTCTCTCTTTCATTCCCAATGTTCAAAAGTTCAATTGATGGCGTAGTTCCAATTATACCAAAGTGAGTTAAGCTAGGAAACCATACACCTATCATAAAAAGAACAAAAAATTATTAAGGAGAAGCAGAAGAAAAAAAACTTAGCTTGGATGTACCAAATAGCTACATATATACTGGGTATATGATGGTAATATACGTATATTCCTTCAAAATACAAAAAAACTTTGGTTGTAGAAGGAAAATGATCAGTTAAAAATCCACCACCATTTTCTCTATCAAGAGTACTAATATAACCTTACTTGAGTGATTCTCATAGTAACTAATTTACCTTTCTTAAAGGGCACCGGCCATTACTTTTAATGCTCTAATTAGGCTTCCCATTGAACATAAACTCTAGGGTGGACATTGTATCATATGCTCGATCCCATAGGAGTAACAAGACTGAATTGTTATGTCTTTCATCGGAGATAAGGTGTTGACACTCTTATTTCAAGTTACTTTTAATTAGGTTTCATTGCATAATTAGACAACACAAAATATGACAGTAATGTTGTTCTAAAAAAACAACACAAATGCAATGTACATTACTTATGGCCATGTGCTAGCATATACTGATATATAAGTAGTCTTCTAGAGAAATTACTTAGACTATAGAATAATTTTGAGTTAGTTTCGTACATTGAGTTATAAACAATGATTAGGAGAATAACAAGAAAAGTGGGCAACAAACAACCTTTTGAGCTGCCTAAAATCTTATCATAAGAAGAATTTGATTATGGGAGCTTTATAATCAATGCAAAGTCAAAAAGAAGACAACTCTTCATTCCCGTTGAAGATATAACTATAAGGTCTATATAAGAAACATTTATTTGTAGCATTTATGTAGTTCTAAGTTATTAATTATACTTTTATGGCAAGTTCAAACATATTCATGAAGTCAAAACGACTATTCCCTGATTAGAGGGTACAATTTCTGTTGAATGTCCCATTATGTACCTAAATTGTTTCCAGGTTGGCTCTGAAACAAAATTATAATCCCGGTAGCATTTTACTAGAATATTTCTTTGTTGGTCTTAATATTAATGCCTAATATTTATATCTCTTCCGATGTCTCAAGGTGCAACTCCTCTATAACCGCTTGCACCGACTATTCCTAAATCAAATGCTTAATAGATTAAAATACATAATTGGTGTTCTACTCAAGTTGAACCAGAGACTGAAAATTTTAACTCTTATATGGAATATCTACTTCAGAAATAGTCTTTGTGTCCTGTAAATTTTTAGTTCTCATATGACCATCTTTAGTGTATAATTACATGGTGCATATGTTTTTTGAGCTAAGATTTAAACAATCGCATTGTGGCTTAATTTGGATACTCATCTGTTTGTGTTTGGCTAGTGGATGGTTTTGTGGATCTTGATTTCTAAACTATAATAGTAATGTGTTTCATTTGTGTTTGAGTTCTATGGCAAATGATTCAATGCAAACAAATTTTTCGTTGTACAGTATTTGTCAATGGACCTACAACAATATTCAAACTAGTTCACCATTGATAAACATGAAACAACATTAGAATTAATTAAAAGTAATGTGATTAGCAGGGAGTTATGCTATGTTGGCTTGTAATAGGCACTAGAAAGACTACGACTCAAATAAAAGCAAAATATGAAACATTGTGGCCGTAGAAAAGATTTGAAACCACGTGCATTTTCGACCTAGATTGGTCAAACTATAATTAGGTTTCTATTTTTCTCTTCTTTTTATATCTATAGGCTGGAATGGTGGTTTATAGAGATAACTAGTTCGTGACTTATATAGGCGAAGTATGTAACTGTCATGCTTATCTTTGGACGTAAAAATAAGATTCTTTATAGATATACATATATTGATATCAAAAAACAATTGGGATTTAATTTATATTTTGGGAATTATTAGAATACTTGGGTTTACTTATAAAACAAATTAACTTAGGGTTATTTATTTGCATGCAGGAATTTGGAAGAAGACTGAAATATATCATCTTAAATTTTAGGTGTTGTCGAGTGGATAAGTTTAGGTTCTCTATATATTTTTCAGAGGGAAATATGTTAGTGTTGTTATACTTGTTGGCTACATTTATTGTATTGAAAATATGAATGTTGAATCCCTATTTTGTATAGAGGAACATTGTATTAAATTATATATATGCGTATATTTGGTTCAACCGTTACGCTCAATTTGTTAGTCATTCACTTTTATTTAAAATGATGTATATGTATAATTGTATTAATAGCGTGTTTCAGAGTTTCAACAATTAATAAGGGTTTCTCCATAAAAAATCATCATTTTTCACCAATTGTTACGAACAAACGATGCAATAAAAAACTATGCAATAAAAAACTTCAATCGTTTCTTTTTTGCATCGTTAGTTTTTGACTACTAACAACTGGTGCTACATTTCCATCTCTTACATCGGTTGTAGAAAACAACTAACACAAAAAGTAAGCTTTTTTAAGTAGCAGAGCATTTTTGCATTGGATTTTGACAGAAACCGATGCAAAAAACTCATCTTTTGCACCAATTGTTACTGACAACCGATGCAAAAAAAATACTTTTTTGTGTCGTCTATATTTGCAGCGGTTTTAGCGCCGAATCAAAAAGGGGTAAACAACTGGTGTAAATGACCTGTTTTGTAGTAGTGTAAATGAACTTGATATAATTCAACACTAAAGAAATGTAGCGCCATTCAGGCTACAACAGATACAATGATTCTAATAAACGTAATAAAAGGAAAAAAAATTATAGGAAAAAGTTACAAAAAGATAACAGATGACTTCTTCTTTATTACAGTACAGAAGTAGCACACTTACAATATTGGGAGTACAGACTCATAATACACTAAGTTCCGAGTTCCATAATAGGGAACCCTCGTTTTGTAATACAAAATTACCGACTTTAGCACATAAAATAATAATATGGATCCTACCGACTTACTACATATTATTAAAATAGTACAGACTTCTGCTGACCTAGGATAAAAGTAGTGTTGTTCTATTTCCTTTAATTATGTGCTTCCAATTCTTGTCTGGCCACGTCTATATACACCCAAACTTCATAGTTACCTAATCTTATCATTTCATAAATTCCTGCAATCATTGATACTTATCAGGAAGATTTGCCTTATTATTGATGCTTATCTTCCAATTTCCGGTAGATTTGCAGATGCTTTTAGATCTTCATCAGGCAGAGTTGCTTTTAACTTGCTGTTTGTCTAAGAGATTTTTCTTTAACTGTTTAAATGTTGCATTAATTTCCACTTCTTCTTCTTTTTCTTCTTTCTCATCAAAAGGATCTTCCTTTGATTCACCAACACTTTCTTTCTCTCTAGATGATGGTATCACGAAGGTGTCAGATTTTGACTTTTCATCCTTTCAATTTTTGATTAAATCTTTTTTCATTTCTTCTAGGAAACACTGAATACTTTCTTCCCTTGTTGATATGCCTTTCTGCATTCACACTTTTTACTGGTGTGCTCAAATTGACTAGGTGAATCTTTTTGTTGCCTTAACAAATTTTGTTCTTGATATTTTTTTATCTTTTCTTCTATTTAGAAGAATAAGCTCATGGCCAAATATTTCTCCCGTTGATTTATCATTTCTCATTAATTTGTCCTAAAATTTTGTCAATGGATATCTTCGAAGGCGGGGAATACCTTGCTGAGTATTGCATATTTCCGACATCGATTTCCAAATATATGGGATTGAAAATTCTATGAAAAGTGCGTTTAAGTCATTCCTTCAATCCAGTGTCCTTGCTCATTAATAGCAGTTATTTTTGGTGTAAGATGTAGCCATATAGAATAAAATTCTCTAAATTTTTCTAGTAAGATCTGTAATGATGGACCAAAATTTATCCATCATTGAACAAACCAATTTGGGATTGGTTGTTTGTATAATTCACCACAAATTTTAATAGACCAAGAATGCTTTTTTATTATTCTCGTAAAGAAGCACCCTATATAAGGCATCTACGAAGTCCTGGTAATTGACTTTTATAAAATATTTCTTTTTTGAAATAAACATGTTTTCCCTAAGGGCCGATAATCCCCATTCTTCAGGTAGTATTAACCTTTTAGTTACTATCTTAATAAAACTATAAACATTTAGATCATTTCCATGAAAATGTGTTATTTTAGTTGTGTAACACTCCACACTTTTCTAAGCCCAAATTTCGACAAAAAAATCGAAACTTGAACACATCCAAGCGTGGAGCATGTAAATCTGGTACCTGCAAATAAATGAGCATGAGCATAATCATAGTATGATAAAGAAACTCATAGAGGAAACAAAATTGGATAGACTAGTTTTAACTCAAGTAACTACCTTTTTAAAAGTAAGTGACTTTGCCAATACCGAGCATGAGAGAGAATGAGAACCGAAATCCAAACTTAAACACCTGTGTGGATCCAACCTTCTCTAGAAAACCTAGGTGGTTGTAATGAGGAGGGGGTCAGAACAACAAGATTCTGGTGAATGGGAAATGTACAACACAGATTATAATACATAGATGTATCCCGTTTGGTTCAACCCAAGTTTTATGCCTACCAAGGTTAGTGATTCTAGCTCAACCATGTAGATATAATTACGCACGGCTCTAACTACCCTTCCAAAGGTAGACTTCCCAATATATCACTACACCATATAGCTATTTAGGCTGTGTTTTTAGCTATATCAAAATCAGTTAGGCACGACAATATGCTATATCAAAAAATGGCGCGTTAAATTATAACTGTATCTCACTAGAAATAACACACGGCTCTTAGCCGTATCTTAATTATAATCAGACATGGCCTTTGATCGTATCTAATTATATGTGTGTGTACACACACACAAACACACACATATATATATATATACACGCATACATATATATGGTATGTGTGTATATATATATAAAAAACACAAACTGTAGCACATATTTTTCATAACACAGAGCATATATACCAAAATTTATACATAGGAATAACACAATTTAGATATATGTATATATACTCAAAGCATTACAAGATTTTTCATAACATGAACACAATGTACATATAAACATATACAATAAAAGGAAACTATCAAAGATTTTCATCACATTACGAACTAACAAAAAAAAGGTAAAAACATATCGGCCTGATAAAACTCCAGTCGAGGCCGAGAAGATTGAGCGTACGTGCTGATCATGCTAATGAAGTCCATGTTTGCTGTAAATCAAAGCAGTTTATTATGAGAATAAGCTAGCTGATGCTGATAAAGTTTTATAATAGCATAAATATTTATATATATACAGTTAATTTAAAATAAAATCTTATAAGGCCAACTTGAGTTCCAGCGGCACAAAAGCACCAAAATCTACAGGCAAAAGGAAGTAATTTTATGCCTGATTGCACACAAAACTAGTCGACACCAATACCTCCTCACTTTTTCTGTTTTCTCCAACAGGACCGCATATAAATTAGAATTAGAACATATAATTTATTTAAATTGAAGTTAGAATATAAATATTTATTTTAATTATAAAAGGAATTGGAAATGTCGCGGTAGTTTGAAAAATCGATTTCAAATTTCAAATGAACGTACAGGATTCAAAATAAACCGGATTTTAGTAAAACCATAAATATTTGAATCTGTTTGAACATATCTTTCCAATGAATGTGAAAAATACAGATTTCATAGCGGGAATAAAAAGTTATGTCCAGTTGAAAATTCAGAATAGTCGCTATGGAATTTATATAATATATAGCCCTTAAAAATAGCGATTTTGCAAACGACCTCTGTTTTCGAGGAAACCACTTCAGTTGGATCCGGAATGTCAAATTATTGCTATATTCCAATTTTCATAACTTTTGGAATTAATATGTGAGCGTGGCAGAGGAAAACGTGTTTTGTCAATTTCAGTCAATTTGGATCGACCATAAAATGGTCATTTTTCAAACAGTATTTATATTTTTTTATGAAATTGATTGGATTGAAATGAATTTTATTTTACGAAAAAGGGAGGGGGAAAGGGTGAGGTCCAGTACACTTCGCCAAACTATTCTTAGCCCCAAGTCCAAATTATTAATTTCATTAGAACCTGAAGATAAGAAATCGGTATCAATTCGTTCAACTGCATAATTCAAGGACATGCGGACTACCTCGTAAAGCCAAGGCCCCAATTAATATACTGGACTTGGTATACTAGCTCGCCAGTATATTAATTGCGCCTATGCTGGAGTGCTGTAGAGAGATATGTTTTTATATCCCGCATTGAAAATCCTCTTTCTTTATTGTAATACATATATCGTCAAATGCTGTAGTTCAAGATCATTTGTCTTTTTTGTACAAATTCGACGAAATTAGTTTTGTTAGGACCGTATCGTCAAAACATAGCTAGATTTATTTTTCTGGAATTTTTGGAGTCAGTATGTGGCCCTAGTAAATTAAAATGCACGTTAAAAATTCAATATATTGATTTATATTTTAATTTTGAGAAAACTGATGGAAACAGTCGAATTGGCTTACGGGACATATCTCATTGTGTCCGGAATGGGGATAATTAGCTAGGGACGTCAGTCGTTGGGTTCGATTTGGAGTTAGAATGAAAAAGTAACTTTTTGGAATTAAATAATTATATAAAGTCAACCCTCACCTTCTCTCTCCCTCACCATTCAAACCATCATGAAAAAAGAAGAAGAAAGGGGAACCCATCCCTGCAGCGCCACCCCCTCCCCCTCGCGCCAGCGCCGCCGCCACTTCTTCCTCCTCCTCCCCTTCTCCTCCTCCTCTCCTCTCTCTCTTCAAATTGGAAACCCTATAACCAAAATGCCCCCAAACCCGCCACCTCTGACCACCATCCGGCCACCTGCGCCTCCCCCAACCACCAGCAGGTCCCGCCGCCGCCTCTGACCACCTAGCTCCGGCCGTGGGCCCCCCATCACCCAAAAACTCATTTTCAACAAAAATCCCGTTTTTGCAAATAACCCTCTGTCACTATTTTTCTAATAACTCTCAAACGGTGCGTTTCTAGCCAAAACTCTACACTACCAAAGTCGAAGAGCACGATTTTCTTTTCGATTTGGGTATATGGAAGTCCTACTTTGGATTGCGGAGCTGTCTGGAAATCACGTCCGAAGACAACGGACCTGCTGCTGTTTTTCGCGATTTCCGGCGAATTGGTGCGTTTTTGGAAGAAAATCCACTAGGCAAAAGTTGTCCAGAATGGCGCGTTTAGACTAGTGACAAAGATTGGTGAAGATTGGAGGCCGTATGCAAATTCTAGAGCCAAAGAGGCAGATTCAAGTGCGAGAAAGCGACAAAACGGAGAGCGACGACAAAATCCGCCAATTAAAGAATGACGGAGTGGATCCCAAAGGTGAGAACTTTTCACTCTAATTTATTTTCTAGTAAAATATATATACGAAATAAAAATAATATATATATGAAATGAAAATAATATATATATATGAAATGAATAAATATGAAATGTGAATAATATATATATGAAATGTGAATAGAATATATATATATATATATGAAAAATGAAAAAATATATACGAAATGAAAATAATATATATATGAAATGAAAATAATATATATATATATGAAATGTGAATAATATATATATATATATGAAATGTGAATAATATATATATGAAGTGTGAATGAAATAAATATTGATTGGTTAAAAATATTATTTTTAACATATATATGAGATGTATAAAATTGTCATGTAATGGAATATTCAATTTTGATTTAAATTTGAAAATGAAATTGAAATCGTTTTAAAATGGATTTAAAACAAATTTACATAGGAATATTCAATTTTGATTTAAATTTGAAAATCAAATTGAAATCGTTTTAAAATAAATTTAAAACGAATTTATAATGGAATATTCAAGTTTGATTTGAAATTGAAATGGAAGTGGAAATCGTTTTTAAAACAAATTTAAAACGATTTATAAAATTTGTTTTAAATGGAAATCGACGAAATTTATATAAAATATATATTATATATATTTAATGGCCTGAATAGAACGCGCCGCGCAGCGACCGTTTGCGAATTTCGACAATTGACTTCGAATTGACATTACGGGAGATCCGAACGTCGGATTCTCTAATACTGGAACCGTTGGGTTCATATCGAAAAGAGCTTTCCAACGAATACATCAGATCTGAAATCTAACGGTTGGATTTGAAATTATGTCCAAATCAAATTTGGAAAAGGTCGTTGTAAATGCAGTTCGATGACCGTTTATGAAAATCAACTGAAAAAATTATTAAAAATATTAATAATTTGTGTAAAATCATAATAAATTATATGGAAAGAATATGGATGAAAAATTCCACATTTGTGAAGATAAAAATATATTTTTATCAAATTGAACTAGTTATTAACTAGATTAATAATCCAATAATTTTTAAATAAATAAATTGGATTTGGAAAGGGTTTTAATATAACCAGAAGTTTCCAATATATAAATTGGAATGGATTTGAGTATAAATAATCTTCGAAATATTTCGATATTAGATTCCGTTATTATACGGATATTGTGGAGGGATTTGGAAGATATATATATATATGTCGTTATACCCAATACAATATTTGTTGATTTCAGAATTTGATATTGAATATAAGCCGATATTATTTTATATTCAGAGCCTTGTATTTAATATCAAATTGGATTTTGGGTTTTTCGCGAATGATGTCTTAAATAACACTGTTTTTAAACCCAGTTGAGAAAAGAATAAATCTTTAAATTAAGATTTAGTGAAGTTTTCAAATTAATTAATATTTATTTGGAATTGAATAAAAGAATTGGGATTTTGGGTTTATCGTGAATGGTGTTTTAAATAACACTTGTTCTTTAACCCAATTAACAGTGAAGAAAATGATTTGTAATTTATAATCTTTTAATGAAGATTAATAGAATTTTCCAAAGTAAAGATTTCCAATTTAATATATTAAATTGGAATTGAATGGAATTCGATTTGGTAATAATCGAAGTGAGTTTCTATGAAGGAAGATTATTAATACATATGGAATTTAAAAGGCTTCGTCGTTATTCTATTTATATTATTAGTCGGATACGGAAATTGATATCGATTATATATATTGATCTATTTTCCGTGAAGATTCCATGGTTAATCAAATTGGATTTTGGGTTTGTCGTGAACTATGTTTAAATGACATTAGTTCTTTAACCCGAGTAAAAGCAGGATTAATTTCCAGAAAGTTGAACAATCAATAAGAAATGATTTTTGGGATAAAAACCAATTAGAGTTAGAATAAATCTTTATTTAGATTATGAATGAACAGATGGTAATTGAATTTACCAAAACACGTGATGTAATTAAACCAAATTTACTTGGTTGTAGATATTCATGATTGTGATTGATTGGCTGTTTGGATTGTGCTCAACCAGTTTATGAGCAAGATATGCTTTTACATTTAGCATTGGGTTGGGTAGAAATACTGGTATGTTAACATCTTGTGAAAAACTTCACGATTTGACTATGAGATGCGTAGCGATGTTGTTGTGTTCATTTAAAATTTAATGAATGATTTTGAAATGATATTTTTCTTAAGTGAAAAGAAATGTATTCCCGATTTTGGACAAGGAATGTTTTATAAAATTGCTTTATAAAATGGAAAAGATTTCGAGGGCTAAACCCGATGATTTCGAAATGATTTGGAAATGTATTATGGTTTTACAATGTAGTTCATCACATATTCAATTGGTTGCTATTAATGATGTATCTGTTTGGTGGTAGAGAATTTATTCTCTTGCTTAACACCCTTCTTTGAGACGTACGAGCTCAAAGGATACGTAATTAATAGTGACTGATCATATGTATGAATTGCTGATGTGAATTACTATAGTTTGAAAGTACTTGTGATTATTGTGTTGTGAAATGTTTTCCCTACTTTGGGATATAATATGGTTTAGTGTGTGGCTAAAGATTCGGGTGACCCGAGATTGACTAAAAGTATGGGCTGGATCCAGTGCCTTAGAGTGAGTGGTCAGCAGTGTAGCCTGCTCCATGCGTGGGAGGTGAACACACACACACACACACACACACACACACACACACACACACATATATATATATATATATATCGAGTTGGAGGGGCGCTTGCTGCCTTATCTGAGGGAAGATTCCCGATATTTGGTTGCATACTTGTTTGTATGCATTGTTATGTTTTGGAATTCATATTTCCAAACGATTTGGTTTGAGATCCCAAAGTGAAATCTACTTTGATATAAAATCTAGATATGCATTTCAAATGATTTGAAATAGAAATCGGGAAATAAAGTCCAAAGGAATAATTTCTGTAAATTGAATTGGATTTGGAAAAATCTAAGAGTGGTGATTAATCTAAATAGGTAGATTGGGATATTTCATGTTGATTGATGCATAGTAGATCCATATCTATGTTACTGATTACTGTTTATACACTGGCGTTCATGGGGGTAAACCCGTTTCGTGTTAGCAGGGTGGTCCTATGATTTTCCTTTTCATTTATATAAGTTAATTTTAACTGTAGAGTTTCTCACACCAGTCTCATGACTGACTCGTAGTTTGCTTTTCCCTTGCAAACTAGGGTGCCCCTATTTTCCACATGGGCAGTCGAGTGGTTGCTTTTGCAGATATTTATTTATTGAGCAAGATTTTGGATTAAAGCTTAAAGCTGTGTCCAAAGCATTGATAGTCTTCCACTGTGTAGTTTACTTGTTTCCTCTGCATTGTATTACATTTATTGTAAATTAATCTTCCGTTATATTATATTTCGATATACTCTGATATATTATGTACTCTGATGTAGCATTATTATGATGTTTATAAAAGTCTTCTGTTATTTGTTCTGATGTGTTGTATTCCCAGAGTTAGCATATGCGGGATTCAAATGGTCTTGGTTGGTTTAGCAATCGATTAGGTCCAAGCGAAATCCGTATCGTTACAAAAGACACAGGTGTGAAGGTGGCTATAAGGAAAATGGCTCTGTGAGGTGCCGATGAAGGGCTCATGAAGATGAATCATAAGCACACGCGCCCAATTGACGGCTATACCGCGAAGAATAGCATAAGTAGAGCGACGAAAAGAAGGATAAATCTACTCCAAACTTCCCGTCTTGGGGATGATGTTGTGCTGTACGATGCACACAACTACTCGGGCGTTGGGTCGCTTATTGGCGGTGGTCCAAGCTCCGGGGGCTTCAAGGAAGATACGCTGATGGATTTGAGGGTCCTCCATCTCGATATCTTCAAACACTGCGCCGGCTGCAGAGATGCACAAAATCTGAGCTAAGTCATTTGGTGAACTTGACGCGGATGCCCTTGACCTCAGATCGGATGATGCAAGGCTCATCATCGATGTCGGCATTCATCTGGGCATCAAACGGATGGACGCAACGCAAATATAGGTCATGATCAAAAGTGTCAAAGCGCAGGATTAGTGCTAGGCCTGTGGCGACAAAAAGCTCCTCCAAACCAAAAGCAGCAAAGTCGGTGAACTTCACCGGTCAACCAACATGAAACTCATAGTTGGTCGTGGTCAAATAGCACTTAATCTTCTCCTTATCGAGGTCTAACCATGTGGCTTTCTGAGGCGTGAGGTCGTGGTGTTGAGTGGTGACATTGCGAGGAGGTGCCATGGAGGGAATGATGAAATAGGCAAAGGAAATTGCAAATCCAGAGTATAATTGGGTAGAGATTTGCACAAGAAGGACTTCGGTGGTAATCAAGGATGAAACGAAGCAGAGGTAGCTTGGATTGGAGTTTGGGAATGGATGAGGGTTCAGTGAAAAATGGGGTTTAGGGAAGGAGAATCGGCTTGAATGATATATATATCATTTCAATCGAATCGGGTCGGGTTCGGGCCACGTCCCCTTAAGGGGAGCGGTCGACCTGGCCCATGAAGGGCGGTTGACTACCCCTTAAAGGGCACGGTACGAACCTTGGCCCAACGGCCTGTATATATTATATAAAAATTAAAATAAAATTCTTATTACGTCGAAAACAACTTCTGATCCCAACTGAATTCTCGTATCGACTTCCACCCACTTTTCGAGTTGAGAAATTTAAATTTTCAACGCCTTTTCCCTTCTTCCAAAAGGTTGTGACCACCGAAGGAATGAACTTAAACAAGAAATCAGCTAGAAATCCGAACTAAAATTAAAATAGATTTTCCCCTTACTAGCCGACATAAAATTAAACGAGTCAAAATCAAAATACCCCAAAAATTTGAATGAAAGATTTTTCTCAGCCTTTTCGAGAGAAAATTTAAAACTTTAAAAAAAATGGAATTTATATAAACTAACAGTTTTGTAATTATAAATCAAATTTATTATTTATCTTTATAAAACTAGGTCGTTTTAAAACCATTTTCTGAAATTGTATTTCAAAACATTTGAAACCCATTTTATTTTTCTAAATAGTTATTTTTTAAAAATATATTTCTTCGAATACAAGGCCAAGAACTCAAATGAATATTTCAATAAAGGTAGATTCAAAAATTCTTCAAAGTAATGAATGACTACACCTTGTAATTATATTTCCGAAATGGATACGACATACTAACGTGAACCTTTCCCGTTTTGGATCGAGCAATGGTCTTATACAAAACAATCAACGAAACAAAAAACCAGAAATTACGGCTATCTCAGTTGTAGCCAGATTTTTATTATATTACTTTTTTCTAGTCTCCAAACTCGAATCATCGGAATCCACCATATGTCCTCCACATGCTCTTCAAGATGAAATCACCAACGTACGTGTAACGACCCAAACTTCCCGTAAAGGAAAGCCCGGATTGCTTTGAGGACAAGATGAATCAGAACACAAACAGAAGAACATTTCATTGCTTATTACAACAATTTACATCAGAGTACAGGAATATAACAGAGTATGAACAAATAATATACATTTGATAAATAACAGAGATTTACAAATTACAATGCAGCGGAAAATAATAGAAAACACAACTGAAAGAGATACACAGATACAGAGCTTTCCGAATATCATTCCAGCTGTAAACCAGGATCCTGTGAATATAAATCTGCAAAACCAAAACTACTAGCTGCCCATATGGAAAATAGGGGCACCCATAGTTTAGGTTAAAACAATAAACTCCAGGTCAGTCATGTGACTGGTGTGAGAACTAAAACAGTTATTTAAAACTTTACTTTATAAATAAGGTAAATCAAGGGACCATGCCGTATAACACGGAACGGGATTCTTCCCAAGAATACCAGTGCATAAAACAAACAACGCAAGGCTTTTTGGAAAAATGAAGCTATTATAAGACTCAGGTCCCATCACACAATGCAACGCAAGCCGAAGATAGTGTTTTACCTTATAATAGCCAACATGCTTGGTACGTTTAAAACAAATCATTTTGATACTATTATAGTGTAAAGTGTATGAAAACAATTTCAAATATAAATGTATCAATCATAGACGGCATAGTGCCCCATACCACTTTGTCGCCATACTAGGCTCTACAAATAAAACCAAAATGTCACGTATTGGAAATTGGATTTCCATCGTGAGGCTAGGCAAGGGATGTACTCCTTTTCGCTTTGAGACACTCTAGAAAATGTCTCGGGACTACACACTCTAGGCAACCCCTGGATCCCCCAAGGTCGGTCCACACTTACATTAGTGGATTGGCAATTCCTGAACACACGTTTCCTGGTCCTATCGGACCTATCCATCGGCTCCGTAGAGACCAATCTATCCAAGGCGCCTCACATTCCAACAACAACAAAGGTAAAAATAACATAAATGTCTGGGCTTGCAAAACACCGATACCACCCATAGCTAGAAAGAAACGTCATGTCTTCCTTGGGTTCCCTTATCCCGGTATTAACTCATACTGAGGTGTGAGGCTCCCGAATTAACGCTATACACAAAGCTATACTATATTAAAGCCGTGCTTTGATAATCAACCATAAGACTCTGCTTTTCAACATAAGCCTTGATCATTTGCATCTCAGCATGCCACACAGCCAACTAATGCCATGCGACTGATATCTATCGATATATAACCTCTGAGCTCGTACGACTCATAGAAGGGCGTTAAGCAAGAGAATAAATCCTCCGCCGCCAAACAGATATATATATATATATAATAGAAATCAATTAGCACAGAATAAAATCCAATGTTAGACACACATCCATTTACAAGTTCGTTCTGGGTCTGAACGAAACCGGAGGCACCTTATTCCTCGTACCATATGTCCAATACAGGAGAGAGGCCCTCACATATCCGGTCGATCTCCAAGTACGTCTGGACAATTACCACTTATTACCTCGTCTTGGGTGTACAACCCAATCAAGACATCAGTAATCATCCAAACGATGTAAAGTCTTCCGGTCTTCAACCACCGTCTTTATCGTCGACTTATCGTCGAATTAATTATTCAGAATGGGTATAAACCCGGCCTTTCTGAATAACCCGCGTATATAATAAACGAGTGCTATAAAAACACAACATACGCCTCATTCCAATCCAAAATATTCTTTTATTTAAATATTCACATCTTTAGGGAGTAGGTTCCCATTAATTTTATCAAAGATAAATTCTTAGAATTTATTCTTTAATCTTCCTTTGGATATCATTTCTGTAACGAACCAGGATTTTCAATGATTAAAATATAAACTAAATTAAGATTTAAAGTTTAGGTAAATATTTATATTCGGAACTTGGTATCCAAATGATTTGTGTAAACCCTTTTTCATGAACTTATAAACAAATTGAGCTTTATATCTCTAACCAATTTGAACCCTGAACGTTAGAATTCCCTCGTTATTGATATGAAAGAAACAGATGATAAGAAGTTTATCATCATTAGTTTACTTTGAATTTAAGTAAGAAACGAAGTCAATATTTGTCGTGTAATCCGGTTTATTTTGTAATTGTTTTGAGATCCATACACGTACTTGTATATAATCATATTTCATTTCGTTATCGTCCGTAATTAATAAGTATATACGTGAACCCTTGTTGGACTGCGTTTTTCATGGTACGTTTAAATTTGGAATACTAAAAGCATGGTAAACCATTACCTTGGATATCCGTAAATCACGTTCAGTAGGTATCTGCACGTGTAAATCTTATTCTGAAATTCCGACAATTGTCAAATGAGTGCAAGGCCTCGTTACCACGTGTGTCTCCACTTTTAATAATCAGCGGTTCCTCATCCTCTAAAGCAAACCATCTGCTCGCTCTCCCCTGTAGAAAAACTCGATCTTCTTCCTTCCTCTCCGTGTTCTTCCCTGTCCAAGTAGACAACAGCTCCCACTTAAAAGCGCAGCTCCTCCATAGTTTTCTGGCGATCTCCGACACCGTATCATCTGTCACTCACCTGCACGCAAAACTGCACCCCTTCCAGACGCAGTCAGCCCTTTTCACATGCGGCCTTCATCCACTTCGTGGCACCACCGCCTGTTTTTCCGCCACCAAGTACGCTTCCCATCTCCCTCTCCCTTCCATAAAAATCCATGTTTCCTTCTCTTTAATCCACTCTCTTCCTTTTAAATGGCCCCACCATCACTTCCATTTCCTCGTGCAAGTGCATATACCTTTAGCTCGCCTTCCTGCATTGATTCCCAGTTCCGATGTTCCTTGCCCTTTCCACTGCAATGAAGCCTTTGTCCCACTTGATGTTTCCATCTTGGTATGGCGCGTTTCAGCCCCTATGAGTATCATGGCAAATTTGAGATCTAAGTTCAATATCTATTATAACAGTTGAGGTGATTTGGTTTGGGATACCATGGAGTTGGAATGTTGAGGCATAGGGAATGGAAATCTGACGAAATAGATGTAAACTGCAATGAAAAGTATATATCCGATGGAAGCTTTCAAGATGCTTGATGCAATGCCCCTGTCAACAATTCTGTCCTAATCATGTTAATCATGGCACTGTGTCATTACTAGAAGCTTAGGTATATTTTGTTTATATATATATATATATAAAAGTGTAAATGGGTTTGTAAAGGAAGCATTTTGATGAAGGTTGTAGGGTTATCCTATGGTGTACTATAGATGATGCAGGAAAGGAATGATGGAGTAACTTAAGTTTGAAGATGGTTGGGATGTGTAAATTAAAGGTTTGAGACTACCATAGGAAATAGAATGTATTCGCATGCACGGTGCAGGTGGTGATAACATGTGGATTGTAGCTAAGTTGGATACATGCAAAAAAAAAAAGATATTTTATTGAAGAAAAGAAGAAAGGTGAAATCTTGGTGTTTGCCGGTGTTTTATCAAGTGGGCACTTGCTAAAAGCGGTTATTTTGCTAAAGCAAAGTTCTAAGGGTCAAAATTGCATATCATTTGTTGCGTTGGACCGGAAATAGTACGCATAGCGATAGCATTAAGGGAAGTCTGACTGTGAAGATTTGGAAGGTAGAAAGGAGAAGAAGAAGAGAAGTAGTGGGCTTGGGTTCAACGTAGTCAAGTAACGGGCTTGGGCCCAATTTTGTTTAAGGTATTATTTAACTCAAGATTTAATGGTTTAAAACTTTAAACACTCCTAATTCATTCGATATTAACCCAATTGATGCGCTGTTGGGTCCATTAAAAATCGTATCAAAAAGTAGAACACTTTGATATGTAATACCGGCCATTTTGGTTAAGTATAAAATTATAATGTAATAAAGATTGTTATATATAAATATGTATAACAAAGATCGTTATTAATCAAATATCAATATATAACTAGCAGAAACATCAGGAGCTACTAATGGAAATGGATCTTAAGCGATACAAGTAACGGTGTCAGTGTTGCGACTTGTCCGTCTTGGTTATGAAGTTATGGAGCTATTTCGGTGAGAACATTGAATTTAATTATTTATTTAATTAGTTGTTATTTAATAATTATAATTAGTTGAGATTAATTATAGTTAATTGTTGGTTGGATATGGATGTTCTTGTGTGAATGGATGTGCATGTAATTAGATTGACACTGAACACTGAAGCGTTATTGACCATAACGCTTGTGCACAGCTGAATTGTTTGTGTATGGGTGATGATTATAATTTATGGTCATCCGATTTATATGGTTAATTTATTTTTCATGATGCACACACAGCACTATGGTTGCAGAATCATACAGATAATCGATTAAATACTCCTTCCATGTAAATGAAGATTTTTTTTTTCAAATATTAAAATATTTTTCTTTTAAGTCAAATTTTAATTTGAAAAAAAAAGGTTTGGAAATTTAAATATAATATTTTATAATATTAAACCAAACCGTTCTAGGATGACAGAGAAGATGGTGTCTAGGCTTGGGTTTGGAAATCCAGTTTCCTGCTCTCCCTGGCTATCCCTAACTGGTCCGACGGACGGAACAATTAATTCAAATATAATTTGAATTTGAAATTGTTTTAAAACTTAGAAAACCAATTGGAATTAAAATGTTGCGTAAGGACCATTTATGAAATTCAAAGTTAAATTTAAACAAAAAGGGTTTGAATTTCTATGGTTTACGACTTATTTTAAATTTAAACTTAAAAACCGGTTTTAAAATTTAAGTTGTTGAAAATTTAAATTTAAAAGTCAAAAGGATTTGAAGGATTATATTTAAATCGTTTTATAACACGCTGCGGCGCGGCAGTTCGTAAATATCGATTAAATTTCCCAATGGTTATAATTTGACCGTTTGGAATCGATTTAACTTGGAATAAGAAACGTTGATCTTCAAATATTAGGAATTTTTGAATAAAAAAGAAATTTTTTAAATTTCAGCATACGATTTTCAAGTTATGTTCAAAACAAATTTGGAAAAGGTCGTTGTACGTGCAGTTCGGCGACCATAACGAAAATTCAAATAAAACAAGTTTTAAAATTTGAGAAAATTCATGAAAAATCTTGCTTTATTAATTTAAAGTAATTAAAACTGAATTATTGGAATTTTTGAATTGATTTGGCATCTATTTGAATTAAATGGCTATCGCAGCACTTTTAATAGTGTTCAAACGCTATTATCTTAATTTCCAAAATAAATGGGGTTTGAAGTTTTTAAACCGTAAACCATTATTTCAAATGGTTAAAAAGGATTGCAAAATAGTTTGAAAAGAAATTTTTGAAATTGAATATTGTGTATGGAATTGATATCAAACACAAGTCGATAACTCTATTTAAACTTACTTTCGAATATCAAATTGTTTGGATTATCGTAAATGGGATTCTAATCCAAGTTAAGAATTGGTAAACTTAAAGACTTAAGGAATCGAAGGATTATGTTTAAGTATAAGGATCGAAGGGTTTTGTTGGAAATAAAGGTTGGTAAATCGAATAATTGATTTCAATGAAAAGTTAAGAATGATGAAAGAATCTATGACAACTCCAACCTTGACATTGTAAATGAATTAATTGATTGGAAGGAGATTGAATTGAAAGCCCGTATGATCCATGACTATCGATTTAAGAATACGCTTATTACTTGGAAAGTCCGGGATCAGATCTAAGTCCGAAAACCATTCCAAGTAATAATACGATGCATGAAGCAAATTCAAGACTTGGAATCGATGAATGAAGACCGTGGTTCTTCACAAATCGAACAGACTATCTGCTGATTGGTTTCTTTACTGAATAGCTACAGTAGAGAGATGTCCCTATAATCGGAGTGGCAGGAAGTTCGAACGTATGGGGAGAACTTTTGGATTTTGTTCCGTTCAGAACCAGGACGGACTTGTATGGATTGTGTGTCTGACATTGTAATTGACGGCATAACACGATTTCCATTCATATGTATCTGGTTTGTGACGTATGAGTTCGAAGTGGTTATGTATGGATGGAAATCAGTGGTCATGTTGTGAATGGATAATGTGACATACTTAAGAGATGAAATGAGCTTGTACGATCATGGCATTGCTTTTCTAGGCATGCTTTGTGTATGACGTGACATCAACAAACCTCACACCCCGGATGATGAGAAATTGGCGGTTAGGTTGTGTGTGTATATATATATATATATATATATGAATTGATGATGACCGCTGCAGCAGTGGGAAATCACTTATGACTTATGGAATAGGGTATGTTCGGGGGGCCGTGTCTGGTCGAAAACCGTTGACCTACCTCGCGGTTTGTATTGGTGTCCGCGTTTGGATGAAAAACCCGTGATTACATTTTATCTGTGTTCCGATTGATCTTTCGTGCTAGGAATCATCAAGTTGGAAACCCAAATCTCCAATACGAGCCATACGATTTTGATTGTATATATATATATGGCAACATAATATTATGGGGTATTATGCCGTCTAGGATTAATACATTTATTTGCGAAATGTTTTCCACACTATATATGTATTATGGCATTGAAAAGATGATTTTCACATATGAAAGCATGTTTGGTTATCATAAGATAAAACTCGCCCATCTGTGTGCGCTTGCATTGTGTGATATGGGACGAGCTTATGATAGCTTCATTTTCCAAAAGTCATTTCGTATTTATATGCACGGGTATTCACCTGGAGTAAACCCGTTCCGCGTTAGCGGCGTGGTCCGGTGAATTTCCCAACTTTAAATAAATCCTAAAGTATCTGTTTTATGTTCTCACACCAGTCCCATGACTGACCTAGAGTTTATTGTTCCTTCCTAAACTCTGGGTGCCCATTTATTTTTCACACGGGCAGCTAGTAGTTTAGTTTTGCAGTTATAGTTCGTTGGAGCGAAGTTCGGAGTGCTTTCTGAGTTGGAGTCTATGCTAGAGTTGAAGCTTCTGCTGTATGATTTTGATCTTCCGCTGAGAGAGTATTTTCTTTCTTCCGCTGTATATTTTATATTGTAACTCTGATATTCATGTAACTCTGATATAATCTTTGTTTTGAGCAATGAAAAAGTTTTGTTATTTTGTTCAGTATATGTATGTACCCATAACAATTCGTCTTTATGAGCGATTTAAGTTGGTTCAATTACCTGCGAGAATCGGGCAAAATGGCTGGTCGTTACAAGTTGTATCAGAGCTTTGGTTTATACAAAGCTTTGGGTATGACATATTTTGAAAAGAAGATAGGACTCAACAGTGTTATAACATCTCATTAGAGATAGGGTTAGAAATGCCCTAGAATGAGATTTTTGAATATTATGTCGAGAGAGCGTATTTTGAAATCTTTATAAAGTGTTTTTGAACTAAGTAAATCATTTTAAAAATGATAATTATTTTTAAGAATTTTGAGTATTGTATTCGACGTCACAAATGGACAATCGAGGATGTAAGGATTTTGAATATACGTCTGATCAACGTATATACGAAGCCCGATATATACTAAATAGATGTAGAATCACACTCTAGTCTCCTTGAAATAAATTCTGGGATGAGCGCGACATCGCTGATATTTATTTTCAAGTTTAGAAGGTGGGATGACTATATAAATCCGATTTAAGCGTCAAGGAATATTTAAAACATTTAACTATGTGTTTTAATGAATAAATCTTAATAAAATGGTTTGGAAATTTAATATAGGAATTTAATTTAGGGGAAAAAACTAGAAGTTGAGAAATTTTTTAGATTAGCTTAAGAATACTTCAGGACTTTGAACTCTAAAACTTGAATGTAGTAAACAATTAGTGCTTGAATAATTAAAAGATATTTTAAGGGTAAATCTCGCTTAAGAATTTGAAAAATAAATGGTTGAAAATACGCATAAGAAGGATAATTTACCCATACCTCAGATTTACAAGAATAATTGATCAAATTATAATGAGGATTTGGATATGAATTTTTGATCATAAATTTCAATCAGAGAAGATAGCATATTTCTCGATCAAGTCAATTTAAGCAACTGATCTGAATCGATACCTAGTATAAAGAGTAAATAATGATATGAGAGTAAAAATATTTTGCTTGAAATATATTTTAGAAAAAACAAAGCTTTAAGAAATTTAAAGGTAATTTCTTTTAACTCAAGTTAAGAATTTGTTTAAAAAGATGATTTAAAATATAACTAAAATTCTAAGTGGGGGAGAAAACCACTCTTCCCTATTTAGACGATATGAGTAAGTTAGCTGGAATTATTTAATAAGCAATCGTTTATGACGCAAAGGAAATATTAAAGTAAGTTTACCTTAATTATATGTTCCATAATCGTATCGTCAGGCGCGCTCGATTTTTCTATCTTGACCTATGCTTGTTCCATCTTTGAACTGGTTGTTCTTGAAAGCATTATTCACATCCTTTTATCTTATAAATTTGGTTAAGTAATTTGATCTGAACCCTCATTCCGATACTAAACTCTTATCTATAACTCGATTTGAGCATATGTAATTTGATTTGTAGAACGAAGCCAAGTTTAAATTTAAATTTGATAATGGTGATCCATCCAAAATATTATCCCACTAAATAAGCGTTGCGTGGTAACTGAAAGGGTTTGAAATTAAAGGTCTGACTTATGTAAGGAATTTGGATTTATAAGTATTTGTTGATTATGAAAATTTACCTCAAATACTTGAATAAATGTTGGAAACAGTACTAACTGAAATAGGATGAATCAGAGTAGCGTAGCAAAAGCGTGATGGAAATGATTTTTCCAACTGATTGAGTAAAGAAAATTTTCCCAAATAAGCTTCAATATTTGAAGGTAGAAGGAAAATCATATACTTCGGATTTCGAACGAATTTGGAAAGGAAAGATTTATTCGATTATGTGAAAATGAAACTAAGAGTTAAAATTAACAATAGAAGATATGAAAATTTACCGGAGATCTTAGAAATTTGAAACGTTTAAATAAGATCCTTGATTTCGAAATTTGTGAAACATAATTCTGTATGTTTAAGGTTGGAATTTTTTCTCAGATTGAATGAATTTCCAATTATTTTGGACGTGATGAATGACTTGTAAATAAAAGAGATTTCGACGACTAGAATCCCGATACTTTGAAATATTTAGAAAACAATAAGTATTTGTAAATTATGGTTATGAAATGATTTACAACTTCGAGATATGAAATGATTTGGTTTATTCAAGTAACCATGAATAAAACTGGGTTGGGATGAAAGATTGGATTTCGTACGATGGGTGATACTCAGTTGCCCTGTCATGAGGATGAACTTCTCGAACTAATAACATATAGATTTCGTCATAGTATATTTTAAATTTTGGAAGCAAATTGGTTTTAGAAATCCCGAAGGGAAATATGATTTTCTATGTGAGAGGAATTAATTTATTTCAATGTTTTGAAATAAAAATTGGGATTCCAAGTCCAAGAGATCATCTTGAGTTTTCAAAAATTGAAATTATAGGTAAGATTTATTCTACTTATATATAATTTTACGAACTCTCCTTTTCGAGGACAAAAAGTTCTTAAGTGGGGGAGATTGTAACGAACTAGGATTTTCAATAATTAAAATATAAAATAAATTAAGATTTAAAGTTTAGGTAAATATTTATATTCGGAACTTGGTTTATCCAAATGATTTGTGTAAACCCTTTTTCATGAACTTATAAACAAATTGAGCTTTATATCTCTAACCGATTTGAACCCTACATTTTAGAATTCCTTCGTTATTGATATGAACGAAACAGATGATAAGAAGTTTATCATCATTAGTTTATTTTGAATTTAAGTAAGAAATGAAGTCAACATTTGTTGTGTAATCCGGTTTATTTTGTAATTGTTTTGAGATCCGTACACGTACTTGTATATAATCATATTTCATTTCGTTATCATCCGTAATTAATAAGTATATATGTAAACCCTTGTTGGACTGCATTTTTCATGGTACGTATAAATTTGAAATACTAAAAGCATGGTGAACCATTACCTTGGATATCCGTAAATCACGTTCAATGGGTATCTGCACGTGTAAATCTTATTCTGAAATTCCGACAATTGTCAAATGAGTGCAAGGCCTCGTTACCATGTGTGTCTCCACTTTTAATAATCAACGGTTCCTCATCCTCTAAAGCAAACCATCTGCTCGCTCTCCCCTGTAGAAAAACTCGATCTTCTTCCTTCCTCTCTGTGTTCTTCCCTCTCCAAGTAGACAACAGCTCCCCACTTAAAAGCGCACCTCCTCCATGGTTTCCTGGCGATCTCCGACACCGTATCATCCGTCACTCACCTGCATGCAAAACTGCACCACTTCCAAACGCAGTCAGCCCTTTTCACATGCGGCCTTCATCCACTTCGTGGCACCACCGCTTGTTTTTCCGCCACCAAGTCCACTTCCCATCTCCCTCTCCCTTCCATAAAAACCCACGTTTCCTTCTCTTTAATCCACTCTCTTCCTTTTAAATGGCCCCACCGTCACTTCCATTTCCTCCTGCAAGCGCATATACCTTTAGCTCGCCTTCCTGCATTGATTCCCAGTTTCAATGTTCCTTGCCCTTTCCACTGCAATGAAGCCTCTGTCCCACTTCATGTTTCCATCTTGGTACGGCGTGTTTCAGCTTCTATGAGTATCATGGCAAATTTGAGATCTAAGTTCAATATCTATTATAACAATTGAGGTGATTTGGTTTGGGATACCATGGGGTTGGAATGTTGAGGCATAGGGAATGGATATCTGAAGAAATAGATGTAAACTGCAATGAGAAGTATATCTCTGATGGAAGCTTCGAAGATGCTTGATGCAATGCCCCTGTCAACAATCCTGTCCTAATCATGTTAATCATGGCACTGTGTCACTACTAGAATCTTAGGTATATTTTGTTTTATATATATTTAAGTGTAAATGGGTTTGTAAAGAAAGAATTTTGTTGAAGGTTGTAGGGTTATCCTATGGTGTACTATAGATGATGCAAAAAAGGAATGATGGAGTAACTTGAGTTCGAAGATGGTTGGGATGTGTAAACTAAAGGTTTGAGACTTCCATAGGAAATAGAATGTATTCGCATGCACGGTGCAGGTAGGTGATAACATGCGGATTGCAGTTAAGTTGGATACATGCAAAAAAAAAAAAGATATTTAATTGAAGAAAAGAAGAAAGATAAAATCTTGGTGTTTGCCGGTGTTTTATCAAGTGGGCACTTGCTAAAAGCGGTTATTTTGCTAAAGCAAAGTTCGAAGGGTCAAAATCGCATATCATTTGTTGCGTTAGACCGGAAATAGTACGCATAGCGATAGCATTAAGGGAAGTTTGACTGTGAAGATTTGGAAGGCAGAAAGGAGAAGAAGAAGGGAAGTAGCGGGCTTGGGTTCAACGTGGTCAAGTAACGGGATTAGGCCCAATTTTGTTTAAGGTATTATTTAAATCAAGATTTAATGGTTTAAAACTTTAAACACTCCTAACTCATTCGATATTAACCCAATTGATGTGCTCTTGCGTCCATTAAAAATCGTACCAAAAAGTAGAACACTTTATGTAATACCGACCATTTTGGTTAAGTATAAAATTATGATGTAATAAAGATTATTATATATAAATATAAATATGTATAACAAAGATCGTTATTAATCAAATATCAATATATAACTAGCAGAGACATCAGGAGCTGCTAATGGAAATGGATCTTAAGCGATACAAGTAACGGTGTCAGTGTTGCGGCTTGTCCGTCTTCGTTAGGAAGTTATGGAGCTATTTCGGTGAGAACACTGAATTTGATTATTTATTTAATTAGTTGTTATTGAATAATTATAATTAGTTGAGATTAATTATAGTTAATTGTTGGTTGGATATGGATGTTCTTGTGTGAATGGATGCGCATGTAATTAGATTGACACTGAAAACTGAAGCGTTATTGACCGTAACGCTTGTGCACAGCTGAATTGTTTGTGTATGGGTGATGATTATAATTTATGGTCGTCCGATTTATATGGTTGATTTATTTTTCATGATGCACACACAACACTATGGTTGTGGAATCATACAGATAATCGATTAAATTCTCCTTCCATGTAAATGAAGATTTTTTTTTTCAAATATTAAAATATTTTTCTTTTAAGTCAAATTTTAATTTGAAAAAAAAAGATTTGGAAATTTAAATATAATATTTTATAATATTATACCAGACCGTTCTAGGATGACATAGAAGATGGTGTCTAGGCTTGGGTTTGGAAATCCAGTTTCCTACTCTCCCCGGCTATCCCTAACTGGTCCGACAGACGGAACAGTTAATTCAAATATAATTTGAATTTGAATATGAATTTGAAATTGTTTTAAAACTTAGAAAACAAATTGGAATTAAAATGTCGCGTAAGGACCATTTATGAAATTCAAAGTTAAATTTGAATTTAAACAATAAGGATTTGAATTTCTATGGTTTACAACTTATTTTAAATTTAAATTAAGATTTGGAAATGATTTTGATTTAACTTAAAAACCGGTTTTAAAATTTAAGTTGTTGAAATTTTAAATTTAAAAGTCAAAAGGATTTGAAGGATTATATTTAAATCGTTTTATAACGCGCTGCGGCGCGACAGTTCGTAAATATTGATTAAATTTTTCAATGGATATAATTTGACCGTTTGGAATCGATTTGACTTGAAATAAGAAACGTTGACATTCATATATTAGGAATTTTTGAATAAAAAAGAAATTTCTAAATTTCAGCGTACGATTTTCAAGTTATGTTCAAAACAAATTTGGAAAAGGTCGTTGTACGTGCAGTTTGGCGACCATAACGAAAATTCAAATAAAACAAGTTTTAAAATTTGAGAAAATTCATGAAAAATCTTGCTTTATTAATTTAAAGTAATTAAAACTGAATTATTGGAATTTTTGAATTGATTTGGCATCTATTTGAATTAAATGGCTATCGCAACACTTTTAATAGTGTTCAAACGCTATTATCTCAATTTCCAAAATAAATGGGGTTAGAATCTTTTAAACCGTAAACCATTATTTCAAATGGTTAAAAAGGATTGCAAAATAGTTTGAAAAGAAATTTCTGAAATTGAATATTGTGTATGGAATTAATATCAAACACAAGTCAATAACTCTATTTAAACTTACTTTCGAATATCAAATTGTTTGGATTATCGTAAATGGGATTCTAATCCAAGTTAAGAATTGGTAAACTTAAAGACTTAAGGAATCGAAGGATTATGTTTGAGTATAAGGATCGAAGGGTTTTGTTGGAAATAAAGGTTGGTAAATTGAATAATTGATTCAAAGAAAAGTTAAGAATGATGAAAGAATTTATGACAACTCCAACCTTGACATTGTAAATGAATTAATTGATCGGAAGGAGATTGAATTGAAAGCCCGTATGATCCATGACTATCGATTTAAGAATACGCTTATTACTTGGAAAGTCCGGGATCGGATCTAAGTCCGAAAACCATTCCAAGTAATAATATGACGCATGAAGCAAATTCAAGACTTGGAACCGATGAATGAAGACCGTGGTTCTTCACAAATCGAACAGACTATCTGCTGATTAGTTTCTTTACTGAATAGCTACAGTGGAGAGATGTCCCTATTATCGGAGTGGTAGGAAGTTCGAACGTTTGGGGAGAACTTTCGGATTTTGTTCCGTTCAGGCCCAGGACGGACTTGTATGGATTGTGTGTCTGACATTGTAATTGATGGCATAACACCGATTTCCGTTGATATGTATCTGGTTTGTGACGTATAAGCTCGAAGTGGTTATGTATGGAAATCAGTGGTAATGTTGTGAATGGATAATGTGACATACTTAAGAGATGAAATGAGCTTGTACAATCAGGGCATTGCTTTTCTAGGCATGCTTTGTGTATGACGTGACATCAACAAACCTCATACCCCGGATGATGAGAAACCGGCGGTTAGGTTGTGTATATATATATGAATTGATGATGACCGCTGCAGCAGTGGGAAATCACTTATGACTTATGGAAAAGGGTATGTTCGGGGGGCCGTGTGTTGTCGAAAACCGTTGACCTACCTCGCGATTTTTATTGGTGTCCGTGTCTGGTTGAAAAACCCGTGATTACATTTCGTCTGTGTTCCGATTGATCTTTCATGCCAGGAATCATCAAGTTGGAAACCCAAATCTCTAATACGAGCCATACGATTTTGATTGTGTATATATATATATGGCGACATAATATTATGGGGTATTATGCCGTCTAGGATTAATACATTTATTTGCGAAATGTTTTCCACACTATATATGTATTATGGCATTGGAAAGAGGATTTTCACGTACGAAAGCATGTTTGGTTATCATAAGATAAAACTCGCCCATCTGGTGTGCGCTTGCATTGTGTGATGCGGGACGGGCTTATGATAGCTTCATTTTCCAAAAGTCATTGCATATTTATATGCACAGGTATTCACCTGGAGTAAACCCGTTCCGCGTTAGCGGCGTGGTCCGGTGAATTTCCCAACTTTAAATAAATCCTAAAGTAACTGTTTTATGTTCTCACACCAGTCCCATGACTAACCTAGAGTTTATTGTTCCTTCCTAAACTCTGGGTGCCCATTTATTTTTCACACGGGCAGCTAGTAGTTTAGTTATGTAGTTATAGTTCGTTGGAGCGAAGTTCGGAGCGCTTTCTGAGTTGGAGTCTATCCTAGAGTTGAAGCTTCCGCTGTATGATTTTGATCTTCCGCTGAGAGAGTATTTTCTTTCTTCCGCTGGATATTTTATGTTGTAACTCTGATATTCATGTAACTCTGATATAATCTTTGTTTTGAGCAATGAAAGAGTTATGTTATTTTTTTTAGTATATGTATGTACCCATAACAATTCGTCTTTATGAGCGATTTAAGTTGGTTCAATTACCGGCGAGAATCGGGCAAAAAGGCTGGTCGTTACAATTTCAAACCATATTAAGGTTTTTCCAAACTAGTCGGGATTAGTAAACCAAATCGAAGTAATCATTTATTTTATTTCCCAATCCCAATCTATTCATCCCATGGAGAAAAACTGGTAATACTCCATATCTAACACCACAGTGTTATCGGTAAATATTAATTACCATTTCACGTTCAAATCTAATTAAAGATTTAACTATCGCTTTGTAGCAAAACTGGTGATACTCCATTCTCGATCATTTCAATCTAATTAAAGATTCATTAAAACTTCACTTAGTTTTAATCTCTCCAAAAATCAATATTAATGATTATTTAACTTTGGGAAATCAAACATTTCGCATCAATAATTCACACCGTACTATTTATTTTTGCCAATATATAACCTCTAAGCTCGTACGTCTTAGAGAACGGTGTTAAGCAAGAGAATAAATTCTCCGCACCAAACAGATATATATTTAATAGAGATCAACCATACAGTTCGAAATACAATGCTACACATGTAATCTTGTCTTTACCTGGGTTAAAGAACTAATGTCATTTAAAACACAGTTCACGATAAACCCAAAATCTCATTCCATTAATTATGGAATCTTCATGGAAAATAGATCAATATATAATCGATATCAATTTCCGTATCCGACTAATAATATAAATGGAATAATGACATAGCCTTTTAAATTTGATATCTATTAACAGTCTTCCTCCACAGAAGTTCATTTCGATTATTACCAAATCGAATTCCATTCCAATTAAATATTAATTAATTGGAAAACTTTACTTTGGAAAATCCCATTAAATCTTAATAAAAGATTTATATATTCTAAATCACATTACACTGTAAATCGGGTTAAAGAACGAATGTCGTTAAAAACACAGTTCATAATAAACCCAATTCACATTCCATTTCAATTCCAATTAAATGTTAATTAATTGGTAATTCTTCTTCAAATCTTAATTAAAAGATTTATTCTTTTCAAATGGGGTTTAAGAACAGTGTTATTTAAGACACCATTCACGACAAACCCAAAATCACATTCCATTGTTAATCGGGTTAAAGAACAAGTGTTATTTAAAACACCATTCACGATAAACCTAAAATCACATTCCATTGTTAATCGGGTTAAAGAACAAGTGTTATTTAAAACACCATTCACGATAAACCCAAAAACCAATTTCAATTTAACTCCAATTAAATGTTAATTAATTGGTAAACTTCATTAAATCTTAATAAAAAGATTTAATCCTTTCTCAACTGGGTTTAAGAACAGTGTCATTTAAAACACATTTCACGACAAACCCAAAATCCCATTTGATATTAAATACAAGGCTCTGAATAGGAAATATATCGGCTTATATTCAATATCAAATTCTGAAATCAACAAATATCGTATTGGGAATAACGATATATATATCTTCCAAATTCCTCCACAATATCCGTATAATCACGGAATCCAATATCGAAATATTCCGACGATAATTTCGATTCAAATCCATTCCAATTCATATATTGGAAATTCTAGTTATTTTTAAAACCATTTCAAATCCAATTTATTCATTTAAAAAATATTGGATTTATAATTCTAGTTCATAACTTGTTCATTTCGATAAAAATGTATTTTTATCTTTTTAAATATGAAATTTTTCTTCCAAATTCTTTCCAAATCATTTATTATGATTTTACACAAATTATTGATATTTTTAATAATTTTATCAAGGCCCGTACAGTCGATTTCCATAAACGGTCATCGAATTGCACTTACAGCGACCTTTTCCAAATTTGATTTGGACATAATTCCAAATCCAGCCGTTAGATTTCAAATCTCTTGTATTCGTCGAAAAGCTCTTTTCGATACGAACCCAACGGTTACGGTTTAGGAGAATCTGACGGTTGGATCTCCCGTAATGTCCGTTCGAAGTCAATGGTCGAAATTCGCGAACTGCCGCGGCGTGACGCGTTCTATTCAGGCTATTAAATATATATAATATATATATTTTATATATTTCATCGATTTCCTTTTAAAACGTATTTTATAAATCGTTTTAAATTCATTTTCAAAACGATTTCAACTTCATATTCAATTCCAATTTAAAATTGAATATTCCATATCATTAATATATAAATGATAATATTTTCAAAACATTAGATTTTGAAATCACTTCCTTTTCGATATTCATTATAAAAGTGAATAAAATCGATATAAATATCGTTCACGTCAAAATGGCGTTAATCTCATCAACACGGCTTCATATATTTGAATATTTTCGTGTTCATCCCAAATCGGACATCAAAATCATATTTTGATCCATTACTAAATATTATTTTAAAATATTAGTTATTTTAAAATATTCTATATTCGTCAATTAAAACATTCTTTAATTTAAAATATTCGTTCTTTCCGAATTGGAATCAGGCACAATCAATTACCATATAATTTTACGTATATGGGTTTCATACAACACATGTATGCAACAACAATCAAATACAGTCAACTATCATCCAGAGTGCATTACACAACTGCATAAGCATTAAATATAAATAATTAACGCTTACAACAGCTTGTCAACTAATCGATCAACATACAACTAAATAATTGGGATTAATGTACGTCAAATATCATCCCAATACCCGTGTGGGGTTTTCAAACAACAAACACAGATTTATTTGTGCAGTTGGGCGATGTGTAAAATATATCGTCCTAATCCATATCAGTCAAATGTGTGTACATAAACAAATCATCCGATTTGTAAATGAATATTTGTTTTATTCACATACACGTTAAAAATTATATTTTTAACTATAAAATATTTATTTCAGCACATGAATATTTTATTTATTCCATTCCACATCACAATCAATTATCACAACACAATAAGATCAAACAAGTCGTCCATGGTCCACATGACGGGGAACAGTTCATATAAGCAGTTATAAAATAAATAACTGAACTAGAAATTATAGTGATGAGTTCTCACCTTTGGGATCCACTCCTCCATTCCTTATTCCTGAACGGTTCGGATTTGGATTTGATTCCCGTCGGTTCCATCGTAATCTGTTTCATACGATTTTTATATTAAAAATTCCATTTTTATTTCAATGCTATAAAAATCACATTTTGTTTGAACACTATAAAAATCACATTTTATAATGTTATTTATATAATAAAAACCATATTTTTTCTTTGCTTTCATGATAATAAAAATCTCATCTTTATATGTTGTTCATATAAATAAAAATCACATCTTTATCATGCTAATATATGTATATATATATATAAATCAAATCTTTATTCTTGCCATGATATATAAAAATCAAATCTTTATTTGATTAAAAATCATATCTTTACCGTGTAAAAAAACATATTTTTATCGCTACATTCAAATAAATAAAAATCCAATTTTTTCGTTAAAAATCATACCTTTTCCTACTTAAAAACCATATCTTTCCTAAAGTAAAAATCATACCTTTTCCTACTTAAAAATCATATCTTTCCATTTAATCAAAATATATCAGATTTTCTTATAATTAAAAATTAAAAACTAAAAACTCACTGTTTTTAATTCGAGGTGGGTGCGTCTGTCGCTGGTGGCTCGAAAGTCGGTGTAGGAGGCGGCGGCAGGGGCTTCAGGTGGTTATGGCGGCGGCAGTGCGTCGAACGGGGCTCTGGAGCTCGCATTGGAGAGGGGGGGAGAAGGACATGCAGAGCGGGAGGTGCTGGGGTCGCAGTGGGTGGACTGAGGGTCGGCGACAGCGCCTGGGAGGCGGTGGAAGGGGAGGTTGGCCGTGGGGATGAGTTTTGGGCGCGGGGCGTTAATTCAGAGGAAGGGAGAGAGGAGAGAGAGGGGTAGAGGAAGGGGGTGGCGCGCTGGTGGCCGACCGACGGTGGAGGGGGCGCGCATGTGGTGGCTAGGGTTTGGGTGAGGAGGGCGACGGATTTTTGAATTCGGGGGAGGGAGGTGCGGGTTTGACTTAATGAAGAGGGAAAAGGGCTTTGACCCATATAATTATATGTATATTATTTAATTTATCACCAAAAAGTTAATTTTTTTCAAACTCCATATCGTACCCAACGACTGTCGTCCCCAGCTCCCCATTCGAACGCAGTGGGATATGTCCCGCAAGCCAATTCGACTGTTTCGATCAGTTTACATCAAATTAAAATATAAAACATTCTATATTAAATTTGAACATACATTTTAATTTGCCAGGGCCACATACTAATTCCAAAAATTCCAGAAAAATAAATCTGGCTATGTTTTGACGATACGGTCCTAGCAAAACTAATTTCGCCTAGTTTGGAGACCGTTTGAAAAACGGTCATTTTTCAGTCGATTAAATTGAAACTGAAATTACCAAACGCATTTAAATCCCCACGCTCACATATTAATTCCAAAAATTCTGAAAATTGGAATCTAGTGATAATTTGACATTCCGGATCCAACAAAAGTGGACTCGTCGAAAAACGGAGGTTGTTTGCAAAATCGCTATTTTTAAGGGCTATAGTTCCATTGCGACTATTCTGAATCTTCAACTGGACACAACTTTTTAGTCCCGCTATGAAATTTGGATTTTTCAGATTCGTTGGAAAGATATTTTCAAATAGATTCAAATATTTTTGGTTTCTCTAAAATCCGGTTTATTTTGAATCCTGTACATTCATTTGAAATTTAAAATCGAAATTTCAAACTACCGCGCCATTTTCAATTCCTTTTATAATTAATATAAATATTTATATTCTAACTTCGATTCAAATAAATATATACGTTCTAATTCTATTCAAAATAAAATTTTTATCGTTATTATTTAAAATAATTCATTTTGAATATTCAAAATTCATTAAAATGCCAAAATAAAAAATTTAAATTGGTTCTGATTTTCTAGGTTGTTACAATCTCCCCCACTTAAAATCTTTTCGTCCTCGAAAAGGAACCGAGCTGAAAGTTGTTTAACTAACAAACTCAACTTTCATTCTGGCTTTCATTCTTCAACTTTTCAGTTTCTAAGAATTTTTCAATTCTTCAAAAATTTGGCTAACACCCTAAATTTTTGAAAAATTTCGTCATAACGTCCTTTGTACGGGGAGAATTTAAAACTGCAACTAGCCTCACAGGGCCCTCACCTATCTAAAACAAAAGGAAAATGCCAAACATCCAGCATTAGGCTCATAAAGTCTTTAAAAGAAAAGAAAATTGCCAAGCGACCAGCCTTAGGCTCAAAAACTCTTTAAAAGAAAAGAAAATTGACAAGTGGCCAGCCTTAGTCTCGTAAACTCTTTGAAAGAAAAGAAAATTGCCAAGCAACCAGCCTTAGGCTCATAAACTCTTTAAAAGAAAAGAAAATTGCCAAGCGGCCAACTTTAGGCTCATAAACTCTTTAAAGGAAAAGAAAATTAGTAAACACGTACCTATTTGTCGGGCATAAAATTTTATTTATCTTTTTAGAAGTTTATCCATAACCTATTCAACAATGTGTATATATACATGTATGCATTTCTAAGAAATTTCCAACTCAGTACAATATTTGATTCAATTTGGCTTAATGGTTCAAAATTTTAATTAATCAAACCAATAATAAAACAACACAACCCGTAATCAATTAGTTGATTATCGTTTCAAATTCATAATTATATATATATATATATATATATCCATTTTTGATGCCAAGTCACAACAATATACCCTATCTATTTTTGGTTCTCACACCAGTTAATTGGAAATATATAGAAATCCCACATTCAAACCTCGAACATAAACTTTAATGATGATGCATCAATCATCAGAATCATCTCCGAGTGACTAGAGTGTGATTCTATATCTATCCAGTGTATTAAAACTTCGAATATATGTTTGCAAGGCGTATATGCAAAATCTTTATATACTTGATTGCCCAAATTCAATATAAAATAAACATTCAAATACGTATATAATGGTTCAAATTTTCAAAACAAAATTTGTTATTTCATTTTTATTTTAAAAACACTACTCTTCACACTCGTTCTAGGATACTACTGATCCTATCTCTAATGAGTCATTCTCATTGGATATTACTAATCTAATCTTTGATGAATTCTTTCGTTTGGTTCTAATATGTCTCGTTCTCGAGCTCTGTAAACCAAAGCTCTGATACCACTGTAATGACCCAAACTTCCCGTAAAGGAAAGCCCAGATTGCTTTGAGGACAAGACGAATCAAAACACAAATAGAAGAACATTTCATTGCTTATTACAACAATTTACATCAGAGTTAAAGAATATAATAGAGTATGAACAAATAATATACATTTGATAAATAATAGAGATTTACAAATTACAACGCAGCGGAAAATAATACATAACACAACTGAAAGAAATACACGAATACAGAGCCTTCCGAATATAACTCCAGGATCCTGAAATAGAAATCTGCAAAACCAAAACTACTAGCTGCCCGAGTGAAATTAGGGGCACCTAGAGTTTAGGTTAAAACAATAAACTCCAGGTCAGTCATGTGACTAGTGTGAGAACTAAAACAGGTATTAAATCTTTACTTTAAAATAAAGTAAATCAAGGGACCATGCCGTATAACAAGGAATGGTTTTCCTCCCAAGAATACCAGTGCATAAAATAAACAACGCAGTGCTTTTTGGAAAAATGAAGCTATTATAAGACTCAGGTCCCATCACACAATTCAACGCAAGCCGGAGGATAGAGTTCTACCTTATAATAGCCAAACATACTTGGTTACAAATCATTTTGATACTATTATAGTATATAGCGTATGAAAACAACTTCAAATATAAATGTATCAATCATAGACGGCATAGTGCCCCATACCACTATGTCACCATACTAGGCTCTACAAATAAAACTGAAATGTCACGTATTGGAAATTGGATTTCCATCATGAGTCTAGGCAAGGGATGTACTCCTTTCCTCTTCGAGACACTCTAGCAAATGTCTCGGGACTGCACACTTTGGAAAACCCCTGGATCCTCCAAGGCCGACTCACACTTACGTTAGTGGATTGGCAATTCCTGAACACACGTTTCCTGGTCCTCTCGGACCTATCCATCGGCTCCGTAGAGACCGATCTATCCAAGGCGCCTCGCATTCCAACAACAACAAAGGTAAAAATAACATAAATGTCTGGGCTTGCAAAACCTCGACACCACCCATAGCTAGAAAGAAACGTCGTGTCCTCCTTGGGTTCCTTTATCCCGTTTTTAACTCATACCGAGGTGTGACGCTCGCGAATTGACGCTATACATAAAGCTATGCTATATTAAAGCCGTGCTTTGATCATCAACCACAAGACTCTACTTTTCAACAGAAGCCTTGATCATTTGCATCTCAGCATGTCACACAGGCAATTCATGTCATGCGACTGATATCTATCGATATATAACCTCTGAGCTCGTACGTCCCAGAGAAGGGCGTTAAGCAAGAGAATAAATTCTCCGCCGCCAAACAGATATATATTTAATAGAAATCAATCAACACAAAATAAAATCCAATGTCAGACACACATCTATTTACAAGTTCGTTCTGGGTCTGAACGAAACCGGAGGCACCTTATTCCTCGTTCCATATGTCCAATGCAAGAGAGAGGCCCTTGCATATCCGGTCGATCTCCAAGTACGTCTGGACAATCACCACTTACTACCTCGTCTTGGGTGTACAACCCAATCACAACATCAGTAATCATCCAAACAATGTGAAGACTTTCGGTCTTCAATCACCGTCTTCATCGTCGACTTATCGTCGAATCAGTTATTCAGAATGGGTATAAACCCGACCTTTCTGAATAACCCGCGTATATAATAAACGAGTGCTATAAAAACACAACATACGCCTCATTACGATCCAAAATATTCTTTTATTTAAATATTCACATCTTTTGGGAGTAGGTTCCCATTAATTTTATCAAAGATAAATTCCTTAGAATTTATTCTTTAATCTTCCTTTAGATATCATTTCAAACCATATTATGGTTTTTCCAAACTAGTCGGGATTAGCGAACCACACCAAAGTAATCATTTATTTTATTTGCCAATCCCAATCTATTCATCCCATGGAGCAAAACTGGTAATACTCCATATCTAACACCACAGTGTTATCGGTAAATATTAATTACCATTTCACGTTCAAATCTAATTAAAGATTTAACTATCGCTTTGGAGCAAAACTGGTGATACTCCGTTCTCGATCATTTCGATCTAATTAAAGATTCATTAAAACCCCACTTAGTTTTAATCTTTCCAAAAATCAATATTAATGATTATTTAACTTTGCGAAATCAAACATGTCGCATCAATAATTCACACCGTACTATTTATTTCTACCGATATATAACTTCTAAGCTCATACGTCTTAGAGAAGGGTGTTAAGCCAGAGAATAAATTCTTCACCATAAAACAGATATATATTTAATAGAGATCAACCATACAGTTCGAAATACAATGCTACACATGTAATCCTGTCTTTACCTGGGTTAAAGAACTAATGTCATTTAAAACACAATTCACGATAAACCCAAAATCTCATTCCACTAATTATGGAATCTTCACGGAAAACAGATCAATATATAATCGATATCAATTTCCGTATCCGACTAATAATATAAATAGAATAACGACATAGCCTTTTAAATTCCATATCTATTAACAGTCTTCCTCCACAGAAGTTCATTTTGATTATTACCAAATCGAATTCCATTCCATTCCAATTAAATATTAATTAATTGGAAAACTTTACTTTGGAAAATCCCATTAAATCTTAATAAAAGATTTATATATTCCAAATCACATTACACTATAAATCGGGTTAAAGAACGAATGTCGTTAAAAACACAATTCACAATAAACCCAATTCACATTCCATTTCAATTCCAATTAAATGTTAATTAATTGGTAATTCTTCTTCAAATCTTAATTAAAAGATTTATTCTTTTCAAATGGGGTTCAAGAACAGTGTTATTTAAGACACCATTCATGAGAAACCCAAAATCACATTCCATTGTTAATCGGGTTAAAGAACAAGTGTTATTTAAAACACCATTCACGATAAACCCAAAATCACATTCCATTGTTAATCGAGTTAAAGAACAAGTGTTATTTAAAACACCGTTCGCGATAAACCCAAAAACTAATTTCAATTTAATTCCAATTAAATGTTAATTAATTGGTAAACTTCATTAAATCTTAATAAAAAGATTTAATCCTTTCTCAACTGGGTTTTAGAACAGTGTCATTTAAAACACAATTCACGACAAACCCAAAATCCCATTTGATATTAAATACAAGGCTCTGAATAGGAAATATATCGGCTTATATTCAATATCAAATTCTGAAATCAACAAATATCGTATTTGGAATAACGATATATATCTTCCAAATTCCTCCGCAATATCCGTATAATCACTGAATCCAATATCGAAATATTCCAATGATAATTTCGATTTAAATCCATTCCAATTCATATATTGGAAATTCTGGTTATTTTTAAAATCATTTCAAATCTAATTTATTTATTTTAAAAAATATTGGATTTATAATTCTAGTTCATAACTAGTTCATTTCGATAAAAAAAAATTTATCTTTTCAAATATGGAATTTTTCATCACAATTCTTTCCAAATCATTTACTATGATTTTACACATATTATTGATATTTTTATTAATTTTATCAAGGCCCGTACAGTCGATTTCCATAAACGGTCATCAAACTGCGCTTACAGCGACCTTTTCCAAATTTGATTTGGACATAATTCCAAATCCAACCGTTAGATTTCAAATCTCTTGTATTCGGAAATCTCTTTTCGATACGAACCCAAAGGTTCCGGTTTTAGGAGAATCCGACGGTTGGATCTCCCATAATGTCCGTTCGAAGTCAATGGTCGAAATTCGTGAACTACTGCGGCGCGGCGCATTCTATTCAGGCCATTAAATATATATAATATATATTATATACATTTCATCGATTTCCTTTATAACGTATTTTATAAATCGTTTTATTCAACTTCATATTCAATTCCAATTTAAAATTGAATATTCCATATCATTAATATATAAATGATAATATTTTCAAAACAATAGATTTTGAAATCACTTCCTTTTCGATATTCATTATAAAAATGAATAAAATCGATATAAATATCGTTCATGTCAAAATGACGTTAATCTCATCAACACGGCTTCATATATTTAAATATTTTCGTGTTCACCCCAAATCGGACATCAAAATCGTATTTTGACCCATTACTGAATATTATTTTAAAATATTAGTTATTTTAAAATACTCTATATTCGTCAATTTGAAACATTGGTTAATTTAAAATATTTGTTCTTTCCGAATTGGAATCAGACACAGTCAATTACTATATAATTCTATGTATATGGATTTCATACAACACATGTATGCAACAACAATCAAATATAGTCAACTATCATTCAGAGTGCATTACACAACTGCATAAGCATTAAATATAAATAATCAACGATTACAATAGCTTTTCAACCAATCGATCCACATAAACTAAATAATTGGGATTAGTGTACGTTAAATATCATCCCAATACCCGTGTGGGGTTTATAAACAACAAACACAGATTTATTTGTGCAGTTGGGCGATGTGTAAAATATATAGTCCCAATCCATATCAGTTAAATGTGTGTACATAAACAATCGTCTGATTTGTAAATGAATATTTATTTTATTCATATACACGTTAAAAATTATATTTTTTACTATAAAATATTTATTTCAACACATGAATATTTTAATTATTCCATTCCACATCACAATCAATTTTCACAACACAATAAGATCAAACAAGTCGTCCATGGTCTGTGGACGACGGGGAACAGTTCATATAAGCAGTTATAAAATAAATAACTGAACTAGAAATTATAGTGTGGAGTTCTCACCTTTGGGATCCACTCCTCCATTCCTTATTCCTGAACGGTTCGGATTTGGATTTGATTCCCGTCGGTTCCATCGTAATCTGTTTCATACGATTTTTATATTAAAAATCCCATTTTTATTTCAATGCTATAAAAAACACATTTTGTTTTAACACTATAAAAATCACATTTTATAATGTTATTTATATAATAAAAACCATATTTTTGCTTCGCTTTCATGATAATAAAAATCTCATCTTTATATGTTGTTCATATAAATAAAAATCACATCTTTATCATGCTAATATGTATATAAAAATCAAATCTTTATTCTTGCCATGATATATAAAAATCAAATCTTTATTTGATTAAAATTCATATCTTTACCGTGTTAAAAATCATATTTTTATCGCTACATTCAAATAAATAAAAATCCAATTTTCATCGTTAAAAATCATACCTTTTCCTACTTAAGAATCATATCTTTCCTAAAGTAAAAATCATACCTTTTCCTACTTAAAAAATCATACCTTTCCTTTTAATTAAAACAAATCAAATTTTCTTATAATTAAAAATTAAAAACTCACTGTTTTTGATTCGAGGTGGGTGCGTCTGTCGCTAGTGGCTTAGAAGTCGGTGTAGGAGGCGGCGGCAGGGGCTTCAGGTGGTTATGGCGGCGACAATGCGTCGAACGGGGCCGTGGAGCTCGCATTGGAGAGGGGGAGAGAAGGACAGGCGGAGGGGGAGGAGCTGGGGTCGCGGTGGGTGGACTGAGGGTTGGAGGTAGCGCCTGGGCGGCCGTGGAAGGGGCGGTTGGGTGTGGGGATGGGTTTTGGGCGCGGGGCATTAGTTCAGAGGAAGGGAGAGAGGAGAGAGAGGGGAAGAAGAAGGGGGAGGCGCGCTGGTGGTCGGCCGATGGTGGAGGGGGTGCGCATGTGGCGACTAGGGTTTGGGTGAGGAGGGTGATGGATTTCTGAATTCGGGGGAGAGAGGTGCGGGTTTGACTTAATGAAGAGGGAAAAGGGCTTTGACCAATATAATTATATATATATTATTTAATTTATCTCCAAAAAGTTAATTTTTCATTTGAACTCCATATCGCACCTAACGACTGTCGTCTCTAGCTAATTACCCTCATTCCGAACGCAATGGGATATGTCCCGCAAATCAATTCGACTATTTCAATCAGTTTTCATCAAATTAAAGTATAAAACATTCAATATTAAATTTGAACATACATTTTAATTTGCTGGGGCCACATACTGATTCCAAAAATTCCAGAAAAATTAATTTGGCTATATTTTGACGATACAGTTCTAACAAAACTAATTTCGTCGAATTTGGAGACCGTTTGAAAAACGGTCATTTTTCAGTCGATTAAATTCAAATTGAAATTACCAACGCGTTTAAATCCATCATGCTCACATATTAATTCCAAAAATTGGAATCTAGCGATAATTTGACATTCCGGATCCAACAAAGTGGTCTCGTCGAAAACGGAGGTTGTTTGCAAAATCGCTATTCTTAAGGGCTATATTTCCTTAGCGACTATTCTGAATCTTCAACTGGACATAATTTTTTTATTCCCGCTATGAAATTTGGATTTTTCAGATTCATTGGAAAGATATTTTCAAACAGATTCAAATATTTCTGATTTCACTAAAATCCGATTTGTTTTGAATTTTGTACATTCATTTGAAATTTGAAATCGAAATTTCAAACTACCGCACCATTTTCAATTCCTTTTATAATTAAAATAAATATTTATATTCTAACTTCAATTCAAATAAATATATACGTTCTAATTCTATTAAAAATAAATTTCTTGTCATTATTATTGAAAATAACTCATTTTAAATATTCAAAATTCATTAAAATGCCAAAATAAAAATTTTAAATTGGTTCTGATTTTCCAGGTTGTTACAGTACAGCGGGGCAAGACCGAATTAGCTAGAAATCCAACCTCAACGTATTTCAACTCTTAGTTGGTTAAAGCCTATTTTTGTTATAATTAGGCCCACAACTAACAAAATAAATTTAAGTCGAGTTAGAAAGAAGAAGAAAAACAGAAAAGAAAATCAAATTACGTTCTCTCACGAGTCTTAATTTAACTAATTCCTCTGATCGTCTAACCTATGCTCTGATATCAAATGTAACACTCCTGAGCCCAAATTTCTACAAAAAATCAAAACTTGAACACATCCAAGCATGTAGCGTGTAAATATGGTACCTGCAAATAAACGAGCATGAGCATAATCAGAGTACGATAAAGAAACTCACAACGGAAAAAAATAGGATAGACTAGTATTTACTCAAGTAACTATCTTTTTAAAAGTAAGTCACTTTGCCAATACCGAGCATGAGAGAGAACGAGAACCGAAAGTCAAACTTAAACACCTGTGAGGACCCGACCATCTCTAGAAAACTTGGGTGGTTGTAAGATTCTGGTGAACAGGAAATGTACAACACAGATGATAATACATAAATGTATCTCGTTTGGTTCAATCCAAGATGTATGCCCTACCAAGGTTAGTGATTCTAACTCAACCTTGTAGATATAATTATGCACGACTCTAACTACCCTTCCAAAGGTAGACTTCCCAAAATATTGCACCTAGATAGAACGTTTACGCATACATTTATGAAGCTTTTATACTAGAATGGCTGGTTATTTAATCGAGGGTGGACCCCTAATTACGGAGTTTCTATATACACACACACACACACACACACACATATATATATATATATATATTTCATTCGCTCATCCTTTATTATTTAATGGCTCACTATTAATGATAGATATGGTGGACACTCCCTGATCGCTTAAGACCTTAGGCGGACCTATTGGCCACTTACTATTCCTCGATAATATATTCAATCGTTAACATAAACTAGAGGGCACTAGCTACAAACCCTACTAGTTAAGGCTTCCGTAATTCACACATATACCCTTCCCCCGTGTAAGGCGAGAGATGGTATTTTATCGCTCGCTATACCATCTAGCTGACCTTATTGGGTAACCTCCTTAGTCGCTTACTACTTCCCTTAGGATAGATAGCCATAATTGACATTTTAAGTTTCCAAGTTTGGGTAGGCCCCACACACTCACGCCATTTAAGACCCCTAAACTGAAAGACCTACTCCCAGGTGGACTCTCAACCCCATCCGCTTAAGAACTAGGAAGCGGACTATACACAAAGTTTATTAAGTTCATACCCCATTAGGCTTTAATACCTTTCTCTATTAGAATAAAGTGGGCTACGTCATTAAGTCCTTTTCATTTAGTTTCGCTTCACGGAAATACTGTACGCACACGATTCATTATCGTCACAGGTTCCTATGGTTAATAATCTTTTACATCATTAACCTACCAAGTCCAATTCTAACTTTCAATTATAAGTTCTATATTAACTAATATAAATAAGTAAGTTATATCCTCCTTACCCTAGGATATTTATTTGATTATTTCCTAATTGGACTTAGTATCTAAGCAACAATCAATACCCATAATTCCCCTTTTTATTTCATTTATTTATGTTCATAGATTAATTGCCATTTATAACCATAACGGTCATATTTTCCTAAGGTAATCATAAAATTCCTAATTTTCTTTTTATTACCATTGAATGTAATTAATTCCATTTTGAGCCTAACAGCCATAATTTTCCTAAGGCATTAATTCACAATGGATATCCTTATTTTATCAGTCCCGAAATATCTACTTGTCGTACTCTAACAAACATTACTAATTATTTATTTATTTTTTATTATTATTTATATGTGTATATATATATATATATTTGTGCACCAGACTTCTCACATTAAGCTGACCACTTATGGATGCTGGATTTGTCGGTCGGTTCCGGGAAGAATTCTACCACAAGTTGAGCCTTACCTCGTGTCTTAATGCAGTTATGAATTAAATTTCCTAATTAGGGTTTACAACATTTATCCTAATAAATCCTAGGATTTATAACCATTTGACTTAATTCCCTGATTAACGTTGTTTACAATGGTTATTTATTCATTTGTTGGTTTATCTATAGCAACCGATCATATTCATTGCTACAATGGTCACCACGAATATATTAATTAAACATGGATTACATTTACATGTATAATTCCATAATTGAATACCATTCCAAACATTTAATATAATGTATATTTTATCGTTTTACGTAGATTTGGATGGATAATATATGTGTGTGTGCGTGTATATATATATATTGTATTTTGTGTGGTCAACGTGGTTATCTTTCTTTATTATTATTTATTGTTAAATTTAACCTTTTTTTAATCAATATCCAAACATTCCTTTTTGCACTCAACCTTGCCATAAGGCTACAAATCTTACAAAAAAGACAGTTAATTATAGTTATTGTAAGCCTGATTTTTGGAATAGACATATTTCAAATCACAAGAAATATATGTTAATGTATATTTTGGAATAGTTGAAGCAAACTACTTACAAATATGTTGTTGACATGCTTTTTAGTAAAAGAGTAACACATAAAATCTCTAGTTAACAATACGCTCAAGTACTGAGAACATTGTTAGAAGATAGGAAGCGTTTTGGTTGAAGTCGCATCAGAAACAAAGAATGGCCCGAAATTCCTATCAAACGATCCCTTTTGGGCCCGAAAACAGCAATTACGGTGCCTTGCACAATAAACCTTGTAGCCCACTGAATTAGCTTCAGGCAGAGCTTTCATTTGGCTCAATCGGATTTACGGTTTGAAAGTTATGCATGTTTCCGTGAATGGGTGCAATTGGGCATCGACTGGCAATCACTTGGATGAAGTGACGAAGCGTCATTAGCTCGGATTATGGACCGACTCGCCCCCCTCGGCTCGTGGGACTACCCTCGGCTCGTGGGACCAACCTCGGCTCGTGGCCCAACCCGGCTCGCCCTCTGCTTCTGCTCGTGAACCACCTTCGGTTCGTGGAGCACAAGTGGACCATGACCCCCCCCCCCCCCCGAGACTGCGGGCCGCCAGACACTGCTCCACCGAAGAGCTTCAGCACTCGATCCCTCTCCCCGATTCATGGTGCACCCATAGACCACGAACCGCTTGTAACAGAACAGCAACAATCCTTGGTTTTGACCTATTCTCAAGGCTAATCTCACTCCAACTTGCACGGATCTGATTACACATGGCTTAACGCGACTTGGAGAGGATTTCTGGATGTTTTCCACCTCATTTTGAGATTTTTGGGATGTGTGCCATGTGTCTCACGAACCGGTTTCAGGAAATGGGTATAAATACACCATTTGAGGGCATTTTAAGGGACTCTCTTGGCTTTTGGCACTAACACCTCTCGGCCTCCATTGCCGAGCACACAAGGACTTTGTGTACTCCTCAAATCAATCTAACACGAGGATTTCGTATATAAAATCACTTCTCTTTTCTCTTCTTCTTCATGACAACACAAGGCTATTATGTATAAACGGACCTCATTGTGAGACGACGTTGTAATTGTCCTTTCTTAGGATTTAAGAAAATATAAAGTGGACGTAGGCTTGGTTTGAGCCGAACCACTATAAAAACCTCATGTGTTCCCTGTTTTTTACTGCTTTATTTGCATTCTATGATCTGAGATTTGTGATTGTGAGGAGTTCACACTGCATTTGGGTGTTAGGCCCAGATTTTGGTCTAACATATGTATATTTATATTTATACGTGCATTGCACAACTTTTCCCTTTTTCAATCTTTTTGTTATATCTCTTGTGAATTCAAAATAATGTCTGTTTGTTCAAAAAGAGGAAAACGACATGTTTACAATAACTAAACTAAAACCTCAACAACATTGAACACAAATAAGCATGTGTCTTTTAAATTAAAATCACAAAATTCATCAATTTACATTAGAACTAGAGATTTGGAAGAAAACTACATCTAAACAATGTTATTGGGACTAATTTCCAAATCTTTAGTGTTTTATAACAAACTAACAATATATTTTTCAAATAATTGTAGGCAATATGTATAAACAATTTAAGTAAACCTACAATTAATATTATTCCTGACTACAATTCACAATTTCCAAGTTTTGACAATATTTATTAGCAGATCTAATATGTGTTAATTCAATTTCAACAATATTATGAATAGATCTGATGATAATAGGCATACATTTTAAGATCTAATTCAAACGAAACAAATAAGCTATTATAAATTTGTATGTAAATTTCCCACTCACCTGAAAGCATCCAAATCTGAAATATGAATAATCTTTTAGGCTTATAATTCCCAAATTCTTGCAGATCTACAACTATCTGAAAACGGGATACTTTCAGATCTATAAACATGCAAGAAAATAGGAAAAGTGGGGAGAATCTGATGTAGAAACGCTTTAGACATCAATTCACACTCTTTTCCATTGATACCCCCTTTCAATTCTATATGATTTGTATTTGATTGATTGTATGTGAATAATTTTAATTAATAAATCTGATTGGAAGTGAAAGGAAAATGGCAAAGCTTCGCTCTTGTGTATAGATTTGTGTGGAAAAGAATGAGGCCTTACCCCTTTATTTATAGGAGTGGAATTGGCCATGAACTGTTAGATTTATTTTAATTTATATCCGTCCATCCATTCGATGTTATAATGTAAGCTTAACCCCTTAACCCTAGCCGTCACTGGGCGTTCTAGCGCCCAGTAGGTCGATCGCTTGGTCATTGACCACCCAGCGAGGGTGGTTAAATATGGTATAATATACTTATATATTCTGATTTATTAATTTTCCGTCAGTTGTCGTATTTTTTCCGTAACTTTTTCATATGGACTTCGTTCGCGAAACTCCAAACATGAAAGTTGACCAGAATTCCGAGACGATGCATCGGTTAAAGTTTCATGGTCAAATTCCATCGTTTGTAGAAATTCCTATTTTGACGTTCTAATAATTGATTCCTATTGTAAAAATTCCGGGTTGTTACAAGTTGTTTCGGTACCTTTCAAAATCGCTTCATAATAACCTCTTTGTTTATATGTAGTGTCAATATATGATGATGTATCAACGTACCTTTGCATTAAGGTCCATGGATTATCTTCTCTTTTGAAATCATAAAATTCTAATAGAAGTATTACCTCTTTGTAGGTACTTTCTTTATCTGAAAGTTATATTCTCTTCATTATCTTCATTACCGATGACGCTAACATAGGTCCTCGGCTGATTTAGCTTAGTCATTCCATGAATTTTCTATATAAAGGATTACTTTTGTCTAAAGGGATATTATTTCCTGATGAGCTTGACGCAGTATTCTCTTCCATTACCTGTTTATTACCATGTTGAGTCAATATATTGCATCTGCCTCTCCCTCTATTCGAGATATATCCTCTAGAGAATTTCCTCTCCTCTTAGGGATTATTATCATGTAAATATTCATGAGTCAAAAAATCAAGAAGATTATTTTCTTCTCCTTTTTTATAAATAACCTCAAAATCAAAGGGAGCCAAATGTGCTTGCCATGTAGCGAACATTTGTTTAGCCACATCATGCTTAAAATCCTTACTTACCGTGTATTTCTTTTGATTTACAATCATTTCCTATAATAATTTTTGATTTAATAAATCATCTTGAAAATTCCATACATATTTTACAATATTGAGGATTTTTTTCTCAACCAATGCATAATTCTTCTGACCATTATTTCGTTTTCTTGAATTAAATCTTACAATGTATTCTTGTTTTGTTTTTGGATCTAATTTCAATAATTTTTTGCCAATTTGGATTAGCAAACATTACACAAGGAAGATATTTTTCTTTATCTTTTATTTTTCTTACCGCTCACATATGTTGATCAGTCCAAGGGTTGGGGTTCTTTTCAAGCCTATCATACAAAATATTTGCATCATTGGCTAAGTTTATGTAATAGGATGATACATAATTTAGACTTCTAGAAATCTTTGTATTTGAGTATATTAGTTATTTCATCTGTGAGTGGAAACCCTACAAGTTGATATTTTCTATCTTTAATAGTTTGGATTTGGATTAGTATGCCTGTATGAAATTTAGATTAAACGAGAAAAAATAACTATAAACCCTTCAAATCCTATATTTTGTTTATCGCTAAAATGGCAATCAAAGTGACGTAATTGGGTTAATGTTATTTGAATAATGGAAGTTAAGCTTAAAGTGTTGTGAAATTCTTAGTTTTTGGTTCCGATTCATTTGATTCTTATTTTCAATGTTAATATATGTTTGTGTACTAAAAATGTAAGATTTGCATATTGTAAATTAATAGGTTTAAACATCTATTTTAAATGGATTGTTTGAATGTAATTTTCTCCATGTATGGAGTTGTAACTTGTAGTCTAGATTTAGTTTCTAGCTCCAGCGTTGTAGCCTAGATAGGATAAAGTGTTGGAGAATGGAATGTTGATGACAACAACCTTGTTTCAATCATTATCGATTATAAAATATATACTAACACATTTATCCAGAATATATATAGATATATGCAGGATTTATATGCTGAAAATAAATATTAAAGACAGTACAGTTTAAGAGATTTAAGACTCATGAGTATCAAGATATAAAGATATTAAGATTTAAAAGTTCAAGATTATCATAGTAATAGAGTCTAATTAGTATGTGAAACTCTGATTAACACTCTCAAATTCTGTTTTCAAATTATTCTTTTTAAATTGTTTTCAAATTCCTTTCAGAATGTTTATAAATCATCCAAATATTTTTTTACATATGATTTCAAATATATATAAGTTTCTTATATAGTTTATATATATTATAAAGTTATATAATTATATTATATATGTTTGTAATTATATTATATAGTTTTATATAATTCATATATATATAGTTTGTAAATCATATGTTTAAATATGTTTTTATACTTGAGAAATTATATTTTAAACAACCAGTTTTATTTCAGGAATTTTCAGAATATATATATTGGTTTAAATACTTGAAAAATGATTTAAAATTCAAAATTACATATATATGTCGAAATACACAAATGTACATGTCGACATATAACTGTCACAAATTTTAAATTTAAAAAGATGTGCCTTTTCATATATAAAACGTTTCAAGAATGGTTGTGTCCCTTGTAAAACTATAAAGGCCTGATTTCGATTTTTTCATAATATATCTTCTCCTTCTTCCTCCTTTATCAAACCACCAATATTCTACTTAATTTTCTAAGTTTCTACACTTATACTCTGCCAATTTCATTGCAAATTATACCATTCTTCCTCTATTATCAATCTCTATCAAATACTCTCTGTTTGGAAGTGCTATTTAAGAGTTCTAGGCCAATTGTAATCGATAAGGAACAAATGTGTTCCTTGTAGCCCATAAATCAAAGAAAAAGAGCGATGTTAACCTTGTAGCCGTGAAATCAAGTGTGTTGAATCGGTGTTAACCTTGTAGCCGTGAAATAAAGGGGATTGTAATTGGATATTAATTTAATAAAACTCTGCGCAATCCAACGTAAGCGTGGGGCTGGGCGTACGAGTAATCCAACCAGTATAAAATCCGGTGTGTTCTTTCCTTTTCTGCATTTTATATCTGTTTATATTTGCATCTGTGATTGTTTCTATTGTGATATTCATTCGTTGATTCATATTGTTGTTTGAGTAATTGTTAAATATTCAAGTATCTATAAGCTTTTTAAAACATTATTCACCCCCTCTCTAGTGTTAGTTTTGCCTTAAGATCTGTGATTCTCATCCTTAACAATTAGTATTAGAGCATAGGTTTTAAAATTTTCATCATCAGAATTTTCTAAATATTAAATGAGAAATTTTGAAATGATCTATAACACTAGTTCAAATTCTTGCATTGCATCAGTATTAAATGAGTCTACATTATATTCTGTTGAAAAATCAAGTTATCTACTTAATTGTTGTTCTACTAGGGAAAAGATGTGTTACATGGCTAATTAAAATTCAAATCTTGATGGTCAAATGGTGGAAATCAAAAAGGACAAATGGATATTGGATAGTGACTGTTTAGGACACATGACAGGAAATCCAGAATTACTGAACAATCTAGTGTATGAAGATGGAGGAATGGTCAACTTCAGTGACAATTCTAAAGGATATGTGGTTGGCATCGGCAATGTCGGTAATTCTAAAACTCCTACTAATTCTGATGTTTTACTAGTTAGGAATTCAAAACATAACTTACTTAGTATAAGTCAACTATGTTATACAGGCTACAAGATCAATTTTGAAAAAGATAAATGTTTTATAGAAGATAATATTCGAAGAAGATAGAAAGAAAAATATCTGTATACTAAGTATGAAAATTTCTAATGATAATTTGTGTCTTATGGCCAATACAAGTGAACCTTGGATCTAGCATAAGAGATTCGGTCATATAAATTTCAAACATATTTCTAGAATTTCAAAATTAGATTCAATTAGTGGTTTACCTAAAATGAAGTTTAAAGTGAATAATTTATGCGATGATTGTCAATTCGGAAATTTGAAAAAAAGTTCATTTAAATCAAAAGAAGAAATTACAACCTCAAAACAATTAGAAATATTCACATGGATCTATTCGGCGCATCCCAATCTCAATCAAGAAATCATAATCGATATATTGTTTGGATTGATTAGTTTGATACATACAATGTTTGCTTGTAAATATTGATTGAATTGCTTGGAAATGTTGTTTGAATTGCTTGTTTATACTCTACTTTATTTAGAATTAAAACAAGTGTCGCCGTAGAATTAGGAGGAGTTATAAAGTCACTAGGAACTTTATGGCAAAAATTTAGGGCGAGTATAATTAGATATATTTTTTGTTGATGACAAAGGGGGAAAAAATTATAAAACAGATATAGATAGAATAGGTATACTTTAAGGGAGAGTTATAAAGGATTCATGGTGAAAGGGGGAGTAATCAAAGAATCATATCGACAAGTAATATCAGGTATGAATATATTTTATAAACCAAGGTTATCATCATCAAAAAAGGGGAGATTGTTGGAGAATGGAATGTTGATGATGTTTTGATGACAACAACCTTGTTTCAATCATTATTGATTATAAAATATATACTAACACCTTTATCCAGAAATTATATATGCAATATTTATATGTAGGAAATAAATATTGAAGAATATACTGTTTAAGAGATTCAAGATTTTCAAAGGAGATTCAAGAATCATGAGTATCAAGATATCAAGATTTTCAATGGAGATTCAAGACTCATGAGTATCAAGATATCAAGATTTCAAAGGAGATTCAAGACTCATGAGTATCAAGATATCAAGATTTCAAGATTATCAGAGTAATGAGTCTAGTTAGTATGTAAAACTATGATTAACACTATGAAATTCTTTTTTCAAATTATTCTTTTTAAATTATTTTCAAATTATTTCTAATTCCTTTCAAAATGTTTTTAAATCATCCAAAGATTTTGACTTATGATTTAAAATATATATAAGTTTCTTATATAGTTTATATATTATAAAGTTATATAATTATATTATATATATATGTTTATAATTATATTATATAGTCTTGTATCATTCATATATATATAGTTTTAAATCATACATTTAAATATGTTTTTATACTTGATCAATTGCACTTTAAACATTTGTTTTCATTTCAGGAATTTCCATACTATATATATTGGTTTAGATACCTAAAAATTGATTTAAAATTCAAAATTACATATATATGTCGACATACACAAATGTACATGTCGACATATAACTGTCACAAATTTTAAATTTAAATAGATGTGTCTTTTTATATTTAAAACATTCCAGGAAAGGTTATGTCCCTTGGAACACTGTATAAAGGGTGTGATTTTGAATTTTTTTCATACTATATCTTCTCCTTCTTCCGCCTTTATCAAACCACCATAATTCTACTTAATTTTCTTAGTTTTTACACTTATACTCTGCCGATTTCAATACAAATTATATCATTCTTCTTTTATTCTCAATATCTATCAAATACTCTCTGTTTGGGAGTGCTATTTAAGAGTTCTAGGGCAATTGTAATCGATAAGGAAAGGGTGTATTCCTTGTAGCCTGTAAATCAAGGAAAGGAGCGGTGTTAACCTTGTAGCCATGAAATCAAGGGTGTTGAATCAGTGTTAATCTTGTAGCCGTGAAATCTAGGGGATTGTAATTGGATACTGATATTAATAAAACTCTGCACAATTCAGCATTGCGTAAGACATGACGTAGGAGTAATCCGAACTAGTATAAAATCTGGTGTGTTCTTTCCTTTTCTGCATTTTATTTTTGTTTATATTTGCATGTGTGACTGTTTCCGTTGTGATATTCATTCATTGATTCATATAATTGTTTGAGTAATTGTTAGATATTTCTGTAAGTTCTTTAAAACACTATCCACCCCCTCTGGTGTTAGTTTTGCCTTAAGTTCTATGATTCTCATCCCTAACATAACGGTGGACGGTCCACCTTAAAATTTGTATTTGTAGTAGGTTGATATCCGCTCAATCTCCTGTATATCTTGTAATTACTATTTTTTATAGTATTAAGTGTTTGTGGTCACTTTAGAAACCGGTCGGCTCTGACAAAAAAACAAGTGAAGGAGCGCCAAAACAAGTTTTTATATAAGTAATTGGATTTATTGCACCTTGTCTATACTTCTATTATTAAAAAAATTGTCCAAGCCTAGGTTGCAAGTTTTATTCATATGTGTTGTTATTTCCCTTTTATGATTAATTTAGAATATGCATGTCAAACTATGTTAATTGATTGGGAAATTAACTTGTATACCTTAATTGTGATTGTTAGGATTGACATTTCAAACATCTTAGGTTGATATTATCATACGCTAAATTCACGCCTATTTATTTATAAATTTGTAGCATAATTAAACGTGATATTAATGCATATTAGATGTGTACTAAATATGTTTAAATTCAGAAATAGAACTTGAATGCCATCAATAGGAATTTGTATGCTCATAAATATGTGTGTAAGCCAATGGCTTTAACTATAATTGATGAGACATACACATGATGTTAACCATTACTTGTGGTAGAATCTTTCCCAGAACCGATCGGCATATCCAACATCTACAAGTAAGATTGGTTAATGTGAGAGGTCTTGGGGTCATGGGACATTATAATTATTACACAAAGATGCGAGGTTAAGCCCAACTTGTAGTAGAAGCCTGCCCGGAACTGCCCGACAAACTAGCTTCTACAAGTGGTCGGTTTAATGTGAGATGTCTATTATGTGTGTGTGTGTGTCTGTGTGTTTGTGTAAAGTAGGCATGCCATAAGATGATATTAAGTGGATGACCTACCTTATTGAGAATTAATTGGTTAGAACTAGGTCCATTCCTAAGGTTCACTCCTTGGTTCTGGAACAGAGTCATGGGACCCTCCCTATTAGGTCTTAAGTGGTCATTGGGTATGCCTTTCTCTTATAAGGTATTAAAGGGTCCTAGTGGACGATAACGTATGATTGGGGTAGTTCTCTAGGAAATGTATGCTTCTTATCTAGGTTCTTGATGAGGGCTAACCTAGGGATAATTTACATAATGGCCTAAAGGAACCACCGTCTAAGGGAAGTATTAAGTGGTTGCAGTTCACCCATAGGGACAACTAGATAGTAACAAGGGGATCCGCCAGGAGTGCCTTAAACGAAGTTGTATTCCTATATACGTCTGGTATTAAGTGGTTGTTTACTATCTATCGACCTGCAAGGAGAGTATATATTTAATAACGATGATGTTAGGTATGAGGTCTTAAGTGGCTAGAGGTCCGCCATAGTGTATTAAGTGATAATAGGAATCCACCTTTAATAAATTAGGTAATGGCCTTAAGTGACCAGGTAGATCCCGCCTCGTGGGGGTATTAAGCGACTGCAAGGATGTCCACCTTACATAAACATGTAGGCTTTAAGGGCCTGTAAGGATGTCCGCCTCATATGATTAGTTTTGTGTATGTTTGTTTGTGTAGACATAACATGAAAAAATTAAACTGCCAAATATAGGAGATAATCATCCTAAACTTATATGATTTTCATTCACCAAAACTTTATGTTTTGACCTCCCTCCTCTTAACATAAATAGGTTAGTAGGTGAGGACGCATAGATCAGTGAAGTGTAGTGATGCTTTAGAGATGGATCCCGACGATGGAGGTTTTAGTTATTTATGGTATTATTATCATGTTGTAATTGGGATAGTTATTGATGAACCTTTATTTGTTATTACTCACACTCGTTGTATTTGACATTTATGATGATTTTATCATGGTACATCTATTTTGAGATATTATATTTTTTCCCTTTCGCGGTGTGAGATTCTGATTTTTTTTTATATTACTCTACGATATCTATTTTTAGTATTTCCTTATAGGAACCAACGATCCATTTAGAATGGTACTAAATTTCGATAGACCTTTTTGGGGTTGGGATTTAGGCCTATTCTAGGCGCGTTGTTACATGTCGTATTAGAGCATAGATGACTCGATTATGGGGAAATATACATAAGAAAGATGTGTTTGTTATTTGAAAAGGTTTTTAAAACTATATATATATGTACGTACTATACCCCCAAAGACATACGCAATTATACTAGGCAACCTTTATCTTCCATCCTTTTTGGCCTTGATAATACCTTAAGAAGTCCATTGAAGGGTTTCCCTTTTTCAGATAGTAGAAATGGCCGATAATTAGCCCAAGCATGGGAACCCAGCAATGCCTTGGTACTTGCCTGAATGGTTTCAATAGTTCCTTAAGACTATGGAACATGTTCGTAATGCAAATCCTGCCCCAGCGGAACTATCATCTCAACCCGCTAAAGGGGTATTCAACTTTCCTCGTCTTAGTAAAGATTTTGTGAGTTTAGGAGGCAAGCCATTTTTGGAACCAAAAGATTCCTTGAAGCTAAAGATTGGATAACCGAGTGCAAATGGATTTTCGAGGCTTCCAGATAGGACGATCAGCCTAAGCATAAGGTAGCGGGTTGACATTTGAAAGGAGATGCCCTAGAGTGGTGAAACATAATTTCGAAAGAGAATATGGGTAGAGTGTTTGCTTAGGAGGAGTTTAAGACCCGCTTTGAGACTAAGTTCTTACATAATGCCAAGATGAGCCTACAGATGGAAAAGTTCATTTAGCTAAAGCAAGGGGAGTTAATTCTAAGAGAGTATGTGGCGAGATTTACGGAGTTACCAAATTTAGGAGAGGATTGGTGGACACCCCTTTGAACAAGGCATTTAGTTTTTTTAAGGGACTAAATTATCCGTTGAGGGAAATGTTATTGGCGCAGGTGACGTTTGGAGCTACGTTTGAGGCCCTTGTTGGGACAACTATCCTGTATATGATCGAGGAAGTGAAGAAAGTTAAGAATAAGAAAGGAGAAGGTGCTTCTAGTTTTGGGAAGAATAAAAGAAAGGTTTTTGGATTAAGAAAAAGAAAGTAGAAAATTTTAAGAAGTAGGTTAAGGTGTGTTCGAAGTGCCACAAGATGGGGTATGAGGCCAAGGAGTACAGGGTGAACATAGCGAAGCCGGATTCAAAGGAAAATGTTTCAACTGTCATGAGGATGTGCATTTGGCAAGGAACAGCCCTAAACCTAAAGTAGTGCAAAGTGGTCAAAACTATGCTTTGGAGGTATCTCTGATTCAAAGTCAACCCCATAGAGATCAAGGACAATCAACATTGGGAGGTATAACTATCCCAAGAATTTCTTTATGTACCCTATTTGATTCGATAGCAACCCACTCCTTCATTGCCAAAAGGATTGTTGATTCCTTAAATCTTCCCTTAACCTTTGTTAGCAGTTCGATAGAGGTGTCTAACACTATTGGAAGGGCTATGAAACTTTTGCTTTTGTGTAAAGACCTTGTATTAGACATCACTGATGTCAATTTCTTTTGCAATGCGTATGTTCTTGAATTTGAGGTGTATGTTCTAATATTAGGAATGGACTGACTATTTTATGGGGTTGTCCTAAACTGTGATAGGAGAGTGGTTTGCTTAATAACTTGTGGGGGTTGTAGGATAAAGTTCCTTGTAGGATTGGAATAGGGATTCAGCCTCATTGCATTCCTTATCGTCTAATTTAGAAGGCCAACTCCAGCATCCACAAGTGATCAGGTTAATGTTAGAGGTCTGGTGCACAAACATATATAAAAATATATGTATACAACAGGCAATGAATAAATAAATAAATGGTACATGTGAAAATATACAAGTCAATAAAGAAATGGATGCTACAAAGGTAAAGGTTTAGTTAAAAAGGGAAATGTGATGAAGAGGGAATATAACCTATTATAACTGATTATATGAAATAGAATGGAATATAATAGGTAGGCTTGTCCTAGGGACAAGTGGAAATTATAACATAGGTTATAATAAATGAAAAGGAAACTTATTAATAAATCTTAGTTAAGAAAAACTAAGTTAATAAGTAAACAACAACAATAAGTTGTGACAGTTATGATGGAGTAAGAAAGAGTAAAGTAAGAAGACATATGGAATGAAGCAAGTTGTACTTAATTATAAATATTAAGTAACATGTTAACAGAAAAAATGTGAATTGAGATAAGATATACTTAATTATACATTAAGTAGAACATGTTATTGTAACATGTAAACATGGAATTGGACAATGAATGACAATAATGTAAAAAGAATGTAGATTACTTTCGTTAATTACAATCTAGGAAATAACATGTTATGGTCTTATTAATGAACTTAAATAGGTTAAGTTATATCACTGAATTAATAAGCGAAAGGGGTCCATTCCTTCGAGATATAAAGGGCTCAGAGAAAACCTGGTAACTTAAATAGAAAGATAAGATGTAAATAATCAAGTTAATTGGCAATCTGATAAAATAAGACAAGCACGCGATTAAAAGATTGGACTAGGGTCTAATAACACGTTCATGTGATGGTTTGGACCAGGCTTCATGTACAAAGGTGAAGAACCCAGCGGGGTAGATCATCGAGGTGTATAGAGGCACAAGAGGAGCACATCTATCTGATTCTTCTGCTTGATATTCTGCTTGCTGCCTCTGCGGGACTAGAAGGAAGCACGCAACTTCCGAGGGACATGGTAGGCTACTCCGTGGTGGTCCTCTGTTGCGGTGCATGCTCAGGTTGTACTCGCAGAGGTTGGGTCTGTGCGTTACCACCCGGCGAATATACCTTGACTGCAACAGTAGTTAGCAGTCAGAAGGCTGTGGCAGTATGGCATTGGGGTGATTCGGCGGTTTGCCTCGCTCGTCGAGGGAGGTTGGTTAGGACCAAATAATGGATAGTAATCATCGGGTACCTGTCATCAGTAGTAGTGGGATGCAGAAAGACTAAAGCTAAACCTATAGACCATCGACCTTTCACTATCGAGACTTTGGTTGTGCGACACGCCAATTTGGATGTAGATTGTTTGCTAGGAGCACGTCACTTAGCTCTTGATGCAGTCTTTCACTAGTTGAGGGAGGGGTCTAGGTGGGACTATAGCCAATGTGAAAATGCAGACTATATTTTAGATATCTGTACCTTGGGCCCTTTCGAGTGGACCTGTACAAATATGAAAAAGACTATATTTTAGATTTAGCTTTAACTTATAATTTTTTAGTAATTACAGAAATCTCACATAAATCTTCTTATCAAATGGACCCAGCAGAAATGCCCAAAATCTATGCATAAACAATACTTCAATTTGTGCGCAAACAAACTTTGTTTTCATTTTGGAGAAGAAGGGTGTAGTGGAGGCCTAGAAATGAAGAATGGGAGTTGTGGGGAATGAGGGAGGAGTATAGGTTTATTTATAGATAACGTAGGGAATTCTAGGCCTTTAGATATTAGATTTTTGATTCCAACTGACCAAGCCACGTCAGAAAAGAAGAATCCTGAAGCTCCCAGTTCTCTCTCGATTTTGTGCCAGGCACGATTTCGTGCCTGGCAATACTTGGATAAACCCACACAAGGCCTGGGTCGACCCACTTCTTTCGCTAATTAAGCGTGATTAATTATTTTAATTCGATATATTTTATTATAAATTCTGATTTGAATTTCAAACTTTAATTAGTCATAACTTATTCGTTTAAGTCCGTTTTATGCAAACCAAAAGTCAAACTGAAACAGAAAATCGTAAATGACACAATGGCGCAAACACCGTTTCCCTATTCCGATTGTTTTTCGACTTATTATTTAATTAATCAATTTGGTAATTAGTTATTATTCATTAAAATTTGGGTTGTTACATTCTCCCCTCATTAAAGGATCTGCTCCCAAAATCTCTAAGTTTGAAGAATAACATAAGTGTTTTCTGCATCCATCTACTCATCCATCGTCCACTGGCAACCACTATCCTTAATTTACCTAATGCAATTTATGTACTTATGCAATAGTGTGGTGTATATGGTCCTAAATATTACAAAATACTAGGTGGTCTACCGATTCAATCAACCTCCTTTTTATGCAATTATGTTTGTGTCATTTGGGGTGTCATGCATCCAAATGTATGCAAAAATCTTAATGGTAAAAGATTATTGTATATGCATGCATCAAACAACATTCATATGCAACAACCATATGATGACATCAAATATTACAACCACATAAATAAATAAAACGTACACGCATCCATATGCATATGCAAGTGTCCTATTCAATCGATCATAATGCCTAGTGTGTGTATATGCATCTGCTACATCCAGTTGCAAACACTTGGTTCCATTTGAAAACATCAAACGTAACATGTTTCAACTACATTTTTTAACCATATCCTATCATCTATAGGTTTCTCCTAAGATCAAGTTCAAAAGAATTTGTGAGGTGGAATCTAAGAACTAGAGATGGAAAAATATTGGAACGTACCATCAAACAGATAGGGATAGGAAATACGCATCTTCGCCTTGGGTTCCCAAGTGGCCTTACCATCATCCTCTTCCCACTGCACCTTGACCAACCATACATCTTTGTTCCTCAGCTTCTTGGCCTCAAAATCTAAGATCCACGAAGGTGCTCATCGAATGGATGCCTCTCCTCGGTCTTCATGTCCTCCAATGTACTAGGCTGTACTACCACTACTAAATCGTATAGGCACTTACGCAAGTACGATACATGGAACACGTCATGAATACTTGGTAGTCTCTCTGGTATTTGAACTCTATAATCCATTTGCCCTACCTTCTCTATGGCTTGGAATGATCCAACGAGCATTAGGGGCAACTTGCTCGCTGAGCCAAACCTCACCACATTCCTTAGCAGCGAAACTTTGATGAAGAAAAATTCTCCAGTAGCAAATTCTAAGTCAATCCTCCTTTTGTTTGCATATGAATTTTGCCTACCCTGCGCTTCCTTTATCCTCTTTCTAATCAACTCAACCTCATCAGAAGGTTCCCTAATCATTTCCGACCCAAGAAGCAGTTTGTCTGTCGAATCCCACCAACACGTCGAAGATCTGCAAAGCCACCCATAAAAGCCCTCAAAGGGTGTCATGCCAATGCTAGACTGAGAGCTATTATTATATGCAAATTTTACGAGAGGTAAATGATCCTTCCAAGTCCCTTCCAAGTCTAAAAGACACATCCTCAGCAGGTCTTCAAAAATTCTACTGACACTCTCAGTATCCATCTAAGGGTGATAAGCAGTGCTCAACCTGTGTTGCATCCCTAAAGCTTCTTGCAGACTTCTCCATAACTCACTGGTGAAAATTGGGTCTCTGTCGCTCACGATGCTCGAAGGAGTACCATGGAGTCCAACTATCTCATGAATATACAAAGAAGCCAATCATGCAGCCGTCCTCTTACTCTTAACAGGGATGAAATGGGCGCTCTTAGTCAATCGGTCCACTATGAACCAAGTGTTGGTGTTTCCCTTTCTTGACCTAGGCAGCCTGTTCATCAAATCCATAGAAACACTCTCATATTTCCACAATGGTATATCCAAAGGCTGAAGTAGTCCGCAGAACTTCTTTTTCTCTGCCTTAACACTTTGGAAAGTCACACATCTAGCTATAAACTCAACCACGCTCTTCTTCATGTCGGTCCAATAAAAGACTCGTCTCACGATACATCTTATCACCACCCGGATGGATAATCATCCGACAGTGATGAGCCTTGACTAATACCGCACTCGTCAAGCCATCCGTGTTGGGTACACATAATCGGGAGCCCCAAGACCCCAATTGGCTCGTAAGAATTTAGTATAAGTATTTGGTTCTTTCATATAATCCCATGATGTGGGATATTCAACCCATACTTACACTTAGTAAATTTTTAATAATTCATTTTTCAAAGCATTTTTCCAACAGTACCCGCTTTCTAATGGACCCAAACCCTATGAAAACCATTAATCCAGGTTTTTTTCAAACTCACCCGAAAGCGGCCATCTGCACCACTCGATGACATGAGCTCATCCATCTAAAGTCGCTCAGTCTGATCCGAGACCCGGTAAGCTGTAATTTCAATCTCTATGAGGGTTAATGTGCTTGTGGATGAATTCTATGGATATGAACTTGAGAAGGTACGTATGATTTCTTTAGTTGATAATTCTAGTTTTTGGAGTATGTTGGGTTATTTAACACATGTTAGAATCTTAGACGTACGAAATCAATTGCTATCGATAATTGAACTCGAAATCTTAGTTATTTGAATATCCTGATTTTATGAGCTAAAACTAGTTCCTATGTACTATAGTGAGAAATTAGAACTAATTTCACCATTGTACATTTTCTGTGAAGAGACATGATTCCTCGTTGTGATAATAGCTTATAAGGAGTTTTTGGTTATTGTATGAGAAAAACACAAAAATTTCTAGCAAGGGAGGATAAAGAAGCTAAGAATAACTTAAAGACTTGAGTTGTAACATGCGATTGTTTTTGAATTGTTTTTACAATATTAGGTAGTTTTAAAATCACTACAACAAAAAACACTTTCCGCAATAGGCAATATCTATTGCAATAGGGAAATTCCAAAAGACCTGTGCTCGTCTATATAGTCGAACTTGCAATAGATCGGTCGCATTTCACAACTATTATTGCTACTTGCGATATAACTTTTTGCAACTAGCTATCGTTGTTGCAACAACAAATGCCAGTTGCAAAGCTAAAATAGATGTTGAAAAGGTGAGATACTACAACAGTTTAGGACAGTTGCAATCTGATTATTTGCAACGCTACATGCTCGTTGCAAAATTTATAAAACCATTATAATCCACCATCATATTCATTTAATAATGTAATAATGAAAGCATTATTTACAAGAAATAAACATACATTTCCAATAGACACAAACAAGACAAAATCAGATTCACTAAATTCTAACGAACATTTCAAAAGTTTACTCAAAGTTATATTCAAAGTTCTACAATATTAAAATATGTAATCCACACATAATCTAAATGCATATTGTAGTGACAATTCCAAAATACAATACAACGCAAAACCATAAAACTAAAAATACACATTCTACTATAGCGAAATGAAGTCTTTGTGTAACAATGGCCTCTTGAATGGTGCACATCTCTCAATTTAGCCTTAGTAAAAAAGATTCATGATCCACGACTACATGCAATATTGGCAGTAATCTTTAACCAAGATATGATTTTATAATTAGTGCATCTCCTAATAATTTTCATTGGAGACATTAAAATAAATTTCATTAGAGTGCACTGAAAAATAAAGTTAACACACTTTTAACATATATTGTATCAAAATACAATATGTATAAGAATGTGCATACAGAAAGTACACAAATAATTTCTAGATACTTTAATCCAAATTCTATGCATCAGCTCCAATGCAAATTATAAACATATTTTGTTCAACTAACCTTTTTTTTTAATATTTCATCAAATTTCTTTGTCACAAACATGCGTGAACATCACCCCATTTCATTCCACAACAGTAGCAAAACTCATATCTGCACGTGTACATAGAAGCATTCTCAGAATGACACACCGACACAATACACTGGGAACAAATAACAAAATTTTAAAAACAAACCTGCATGTAATATGAATGCATCCTTCAATTTTTTCCATATAAAACTTACACTTTGGACACTTCGATTTGGTTACTCTTTGCAATCTTGATCAATCTAAAATCCTCAGCTTCTCTATCTTTAGCTCCTAATCTTTTGACCTCTTCACAAGTCTGACCAGCATGCCAAAGACCTCGCATTTTGCACATAAAAATCTCCTACAATTCAGACAATCGGACTGAGTCACATTTTAAAATTAGTAATCTACCACATTTGTGTACTTACAAAATTGAGGATCCGGAAATACTAACAATCTAACTTTGACAATAGAGAAACCAAACATCTTTTCAGTTCGTAACACATCAATCCTATATCTAAAGTTTATCTTGCTCAAGATTCAGTTTTGAACTATAAATAATGTATAGTAAGTCACTGTAAATAGATAAAATATTCTTATGATTAATGAGAACCAAAAGCATCAAGTTAGGATGCATACATCAAGAATTTGGAGAATCTCGTTTTCCTGCTTGACCAAGAGCTTCTCATTGAAATGCTCAATGAAATCAATCCTTTTATTACGATGTAAATGATGATTGAAAGATTTTAGTATCGTTCCGTCATCAATTGAGCGCATTTTTAATGGTACATAACTTGGTGCCCTATGGTAAATTAGCAACATGATTCCAGGACTGTAAACAGAAGATACCAATTAGCAATCAGATGATTTGGAAAATAGATAAATTATTGTCAAAAACTCTGATTTTGATCTACTGCATATTCTTGTCAGATATGGAGTACAGAAATGCATAATTTTTAAGGTCAAACACCTTATAGATGCAACAATAAGAAAATTAACTAGATTAAACATGAAAACAATTTTTTTAAAGAAATTATAAGTAGAAGGTAGTTTACCCATCTTGAGTTGAATATGCTAAAACTTTCCCATTTACATCATCAAATTCGACAAAACCTGGCCATTTGAGAGACCCGGATTCAAAAAACGGGTATCCAGCATCAAATTGGTTTCTCCTAATATACCTATCAATGTTATTTGCTTTATTAGTATACAATATTTCCAAGACAAAATTGATTCTAAAATGCAACTAAAAACTTCTCAAATAACTTGGCAAAGTTGAGAATTCTTACTCTACAGGAGTTGTTGGGCATTTCAAGGATCTGAAATGGTCTGATGCATAAACTGGCATTGTTATGAGAGAATCATTGTTTTTATTATAAAAAAGGCTTTTAATCACATCATCTCAGCTAATGTTCAGAAAACATATGCACCTGTTTGTTGCTGTGAACACAGTATTAATAATTAACACCTGTTGTTAGTTTAACCAAAAGCAGCAAATGAAAGTGAAAATAGTGGCTCACTTCGACTAAGTGCTGCACAAAGACCAGACTGAGGTAAGGCGAATATAACTTCCTTAGCAACAACAATTTCAATTATTTTTAACGCTTTTCAAGGAATTGCAACAGTAGAAACCAATTAACGTCATCGTCGTATGTATTAAACTCCTCATGCATGATAACACGAGATTTGTTACCATCATTTAATTATTAACGTCTATCAAAGCAAATCATTTAGATGATACTACCACCAAGCAGAATATACTATATTGGCCTTCGGATGTTGAAGTATTGCTCGGATAAGAAAATTTAACTAAGTTACAACTAATCAAATTTGCCACAATCGTAAAAAGAATGTTCTTAGGGGATATGTGAATCCAACAAACTTCAGAAGCAGTCAAGCCGAGACTCGCTTGATAACCAATATCAAATTATAACTAAATATTACATATTACTTCGTACTTTTGATATCAACTTCAGGCTAAAGCTTAGGGAAAAATCAGTATACATTTCTCAAGGGAGGACTGAAAATAATAAATAGAAAAAGAAGAGGAAAATAACAACAAATTTGAGCTGCTGATACCAAATGTTCGATATGGTTCCTATAGTCACAAGCTGTGAAATATTGAGTACATCTGAAGTACACTGAATGTATGCATCACAAAGTCGTTAATTAATGATTGATTATTAAATGTGTGTGTATATATATATATATATATATATATATATATATATATATATATATATATATATATATATATATATATATATATGTATGTATATATATATATATATGAGCAGAGGAGAGGAGTATCTATATAATTGCAAGCAACATGTTAAAACTTAAAAGCTACTCACATGCAATTGGAATGTTATGAATTTAATGCTAAAATTCAGAACAAGTAGACACAGTTTAGAATTGTGCAAGTGGATTTGTAGTAATAGATGTGCGAACTTTTTAGGATTTGGTTGGATGAAACTGGACTCAAAACATAGCCTGCAGCTAACTTTATAAATAGAACTTACTAGGTTAGAATATCCAATCAAGAAATGGTAATTATATAAAATAAATATTCAAGTATGATGGTATAAAAAATCTATTAACGAATTAAAATTTATAAACAGATTCATTTACCATCTTTCCCTCCATTTAGATGATCTTGAATATTGAATTTTGTGCTGCCATGACCACGGTTCATATCGGGTTAAAGTATTTCTCGATCGGTGGTGCCACGCCGATAAGCCGATGGAAGATAAATTGGAAAGGGACGACTCCACTTTGTCTTTAGTTTTAATACTTTTATCCCAGTCAGGTACTCCTTGCTTTCACCAAGTGATGACCTAACTCCTTCCCACCTAGTAGTTTGTAATTTGTATATGCATATACATAAATATTAAGAAGATTATCACATAAAACTTTTTAAATTTGCACATGCATGGACAATTGCAAATCTGCACAAAATCGTACTAACACAGGAGCAATGACAAAATCTTTTACCTCAAAAATTCAGTCTGCCATTGACTTGAAAAGAAACCAAATGCCTTCCCCAAAATATGGCATGAACTATTCCATAAGAAAGCATGACACGACCATGGGAAAGTAGTAGAACATGTAGCAAGAAGATCCACACCACATCAAAACTAGCTCATCAGTGTAGCTTCTGTTATCACCATGGAAAACAGGGGAGAGGTGGAGCAAAAGCTAAAATAAAACTACAATCCCACAACGGATACCCCGAAACCAACAAAGCCAACCAAGGAAAAATATTAGTAAACTCCTCACCAACCACTGATAGGTAAAGCGCAGTCCAATATAGCCGAACCCAAAGCATATGACCACCTGGACACAAGCCAATACACTAGAATTGACATCCCAAAAATCAAGATTAGCTGAAGACAGTCTAGATAAGTGTCTATTAAGGATGAGAAAACGTGCATGGTGATGAAAAGGAAGATCCAGAAGCTTCTGACAGGCGCGAACAAAGTTGGAGCAACAAAGCTTCCAATCGAACAGGACGTAATGGATACAAGCAGAACATGACGTATTTTTTCTGGTAGGCGATTTGTGATTCGTAATTTTGTGATTTTAGGGATCGGTTTTAGGGATTTTGATTTAATGAGGTTCAAGATTTAGGTTTAATGACGAAGAGGTAGATGGTGAAACTAAAACGAGAGCGGGATCTAAAATTTTAGGATGACGCCTTTTTATTTTTTTACTCGTAACCGATACATATATATTTTCTTGTTTAATAACATTTTGATGTTTTAACTTCGAAACGCAGGTTATGATGTTTTCTAACTTTAAATAAGAAACATGAAGTATCGATTATAGTTATTAAATACTACGTAATAAAAACACATGCTAATATTAATTATCAAATTTAATAACGTTTAATTGTTTTAGTTTTACTTCTTAATTATAATTGAATATTGCTTGTTAAATACAATATGTGATGAAGATTTATTAATTATTTAATATTTGTTGTTAATTAGAGTTATTAATTATTAAATGTAATTAATAATTGTTAAATATAATTTACACACTATTAATAACTAACCATAATAAATTATTAAAGTATTAATTCATTTCAATTAATTATTATTACTTAATAATTATCAAATTATAACTAAATATTACCTATTACTTCGTACTTTTGTATTTAATAGTAATTATGCTTAACAAAGGTGGGAGAGAAAATAATATTTAAAAGTCTGTTTTTCGCAACTGGCTTTACCAGTTGTAAAAAACACAATTTTATTGATCACTAATAATTAAATATAATATTAGAAATATAAAAATAATTATTAATGATAACTTGAACCTATTAATTAATTCATAAAAATACCTCTATCAAGCACAAACTATAAATTAATTCATACAAGAAATTATTATTAACTATTTGGCATAACCGACCAATTTTTATATTGTTCTATAACACTATTTTATTATTACTAATAATAAAATTATAATATAGTACAGGTGACTGTAGTTAACAGTCAGCTAATTCAGTTTTTAAGGTGGACTATCCACTGTCAACGGCATTTATAGTGGGTCGTCCACTGTATCTAATCTAGATTACAATACATGAGCTAGTTTAATTATCTAGACTACTATATGTCGTCTCCACGCGGGGAGAAATTACAAAATACAAGCTACACAGTACAAGACTATAGTAACATGTAAATAAAATAACTTTAGCTTGTGCTTTGACAACAACCATGATAAAACCTGACGGTAGCTACCCATCAAGCCGTATAGCATATGAGACCACTCAGTCATCCACTAGCTCCCTGTACCATTCGCTATCAAGAAAACAGTATCACAACAGTAGAGAGGACAAAGCATGGAACCAACAGTGTAGCCATAAGAACAGGAATCCCAATTCGTGTCTTGAGGCCATATTTTATTGATTTTGAGAACAATAAAAAACCGCAACAACACCAATAGAACCATCAAGCTTTAGATGTCCATACATGGAAAAAGCCACTTGCAGAAGCAAGATGACATGCACTCTTACATGATATCCGCCAACTTACTCAAAGGATAACATCAAAGAATGCACACTCATGCACAAGGAGCAGTGACAGTAACGTTGAGACATACCGTAATAGTCCAGACTACACAACCTGCTCATAAGTCGAGGAGAGAACAATGAGGCATATTCACCACCGGACAGTTGGCTAAGGTCAGTGTGAAAGTGTAACACCCCACGTCCATTAATGACACTCACAAAGGGAATGCATTAACTTTCATGGAGCATTATGAGTGTATAGAACAGAACATCACAAGACAGATATATAAAATGGTACTTCAAAATTTAAAATAACTTCATTGCAGTGAAAACTGAACATAGTTTGGTTGCAACATCAAAACCCAATACTAAAGTCAAGTACACAGATATCCATCTTGGACAATTTATTATCAGAATACATAAAAACAAAAGCATAATCCCACTCCAAATAGCCATATGAAAAAGAGATAAAGTGGAGCATTTCTTTTAACACTTCCAAGAACTTCAAGAATTCTGAGTCAAGCTCCACTAATCCCATCCTCAGCACCTGGGGGAAAGGAAAGAAAAGAGGTGAAACAAAACAGGTCAGACATGATAAGGACATAAACTGGATATAAGAAATGACTGTAACATAAGCAAGTATGACAAGGTGAACAAGATGAACATGATATAACGTTGATTGCGCTTCTAATTACTATAAATTCTTACACCGCACCAATGCAAGTTACACCACACCATTACTAGTCCCTTACTGAAAGTTGATCCCTCTTACTAATCATAATAATAATAATAATGGTAGTTTCGTGTACCCCTAGCTGCTGTCATAGGTGCCGCTTGCTCCTGTCTCCACTAGTTATACCCGCTACCCTCCCCATTCGATTGACTCCCTAACTCGTAGATACCCGTGCTGGTCCCACAGTAGGGTGTATCACTCCCTAAAGTGGCAACCCGATACTACTAAAAATGCACGGCTTATACCTACACGATGCAACAACGTCTTACCTACCAGCCCGGACTCACGTACGCACATGACCCCGTTGGACTTGCGTTGCCACCGCTAACTCTTTTGACCTCTTACAATCAAACCCAGTAAGCGTGTCCCGTCCTCGACCTAGCTTGAGCTCACATAGATACTAAATGGGTTACTGGTTGAAAAGGGTCCCCACACTTGACACAAGCTTCCCACTTACGCTTGGTCCCCACTAGGATTTCCCACTCCCATGTCTGCTTACATGTTTTACCTTGGTTAAGTGCTTCTAATTATATTTCACATGTCACTCATGTCACCCACTTAACTCTCCCATGTCTTACTACATGTCTTATCTTGGTTAAGTATTCTTTAATTCATTTTAACCGTAATCTTGCAAGACCTCCCACATTAGATTATTGTTTTGCGGTTGCTGGATTTGTTGGGCGGTTCCGGGCAGTCTTATGCCGCAATCCGAATCTAACCTCGTATCTTTGCATTATTACGCATCTAATTTCTGCCTTTGACCTCTCACATTAGACTACCGTTTGCGGTTGCTGGATGTGCCGGGCGGTTCCGGGCAGCCTTATACCGCAAACCAAGTCTAACCTCGAGCCTTAGGCGTTTATTACCACTTTCTTACTTCATGTCCCCAATTTTAGAACTTGGATTATAATATATACCCATAATTTACAACCTAAATTATGTTCATAATTTTAATCCAAATTATGCCTACAGTCTCGTACGTGTTAGTTATGCCAAATTAGGCTCAAACCAATTTATGCCAAATTCATGTATACAAGTTATACATAATTATGCCTCAGATCAATTACATGATTGCAAACCAATTTATGCCAATTACACATTCTTCAATATTTTCTCAAACTTTTCCGATAATGTTCCCATGTCATTCGTACGTATAATAAAATGTTAGGCTCGCAGTTAGCCTAATCTCATAAAAAGGAAAAGATGAGAAGAAGGGGAAAGAATTAAAGCAACAAAACTGGCATTACACATAAAACAGATCCAATAACATATGGAATATAAACTTTGGGTATGAATAATAACACAGACCTAATAAGCATATGGATCATGAACTGGCTTGGCATAATAACATAGATCTAATAAGCATATGGATCATGAACTGACATAGCATAATAACATAGATCTAATAAGCATATGGATCATGAACTGGCATAGCATAATAACATAGATCTAATAAGCAAAAGGTTCATGAACTGGCATCATCACATAGAATAGATCTAATTAGGCATATGATCACATAAAATAGATCTAATTAGTCATATGAACATACACTGGCATCATCACATAAAATAGATCTAATTAGGCATATTCATATAGTCCAATTCACAACTTATCACAATTACTTTTAATTAATTACATGTGAAAGTAACGTGGACTCACAGTGGTAGAAAAGAGAAAGTAGATCTGAATTCTGTATTCTGAATTTGATTAGCTAAACTGTTGTTGTAGAATTCTATTCTTATCTTCCAATATGAATACTCTATTCTAATTTGCATTAGAGTAGAAGAAAGATTAGTTTAGGTTGTGGCAGCATGGAGGCGTATGAGTTAGTGTAATGGCATTAGGTTTAGGTTTAGATGTGATTATATAGGTGTAGTGAGTTAATTAGGGCCTTCGGATTAGCTAAGAGATCATCAGAACCACACAGCTCAAAAGACACGTCATCCAGCCAATCCCTGCAAGACACATCATCACAGAACTCTCTAAATTCTGTGCAGTTTTGTCCTCGGCATGGGCGCACTTCCCAAGTGCGCCAGTGCATTTTTGTTCTGGCGCACTTCCCAAGTGCGCCAATGCATTTTGGTCCATTTCCTGAATTTTCTGCCCAACTTCTATTATCTGTAACTCTTTCATACTACATCCGTTTTACGCAAACTCGAACTCTATCTCAAGTAGAATTCCGAGACGAACGCAATGACGTAACCCATTTCACCTAATTCTTCTTTTAATAATTAATTATTCTTTAATTATCTCTTATGTAATGTTCTAAAATTATGGGGTGTTACATTCTCCCCTCCTTAAAGGATTTCGTCCCTGAAATCTTCAAGTTAAGAAGAATGCATCCTACCATCTACTCATCCATCATCCACAAGCATCCATTGTCCTTAAAATATTTCAATGCTATATGAACATATGAAAAAGTGTGTGTATATGTTCCTTATCTAATGCAAAGATCAGACGGTCTACTGATTCAGTTGACCTCCTTAATGCAAAACATGATAGTGCCATGAGTCCATTATGTATGCAAAAGAATCCTAATGATACATATCATTTCTATATGAATGCACATCCATTCATTCAAATGCAGCATCCATATGATAACACATTCAAGATACATCCATTAACTTAAATATGCACACTCATTTATATGCAATATGGAAGTGATTGAGCCGATCTAGTGCCTAATGTGTGTGTAAATGCATCGATGAGCAACCACTAGCAAACACTTACATCCACTTGCATCCGCCAAACATAACATGTCTCAAACACATGTTTACAACCATAGGATTTTCTACCTAAAGGTCGAAGATGTAAGGACATACTAAATGGTAAAACAAGTATAAACAAAGCGGTAGAAAAAGGAGAAGTTAAGAACATACCCTCAAAAAGGAAAGGGTACGACGCGCGCATCTTATCTTCCGTCTCCCAAGTCACGTTCCCTTGATCATCTCAACATTGGACTTTAACCAACTTGACCTCTCGGTTGCGTAACTTCTTAACCTCCAATCCAAGGATGCATGTAGGAGCTCGTCCAATCGTGGAATCTCGCTCCACTTCCACTTCTCTAAGCATGCTCGGCTCTACTACCTCCGCGGTATCATGTAAAAATTTACGCAAATGCAACACATGAAATACGTCATGAACACCACTAGGCTTCTCGGGTGACTTCACTCTGTAGGCCATCTGCCCAATTCTTTCGGTAATGGGAAATGGCCCTATGAACCTTGGTGCCAATTACCCTACAGACCCAAAGCGAACTACATTCCTCAACGGTGATACTTTAATAAAGAACATGTCCCCAACATTGAACCCAAGATCGGTCCTTCTCTTATCAGCATAAGACTTTTTCCGGTCCTGTGGCATCTTCATATGTCTCTAAATCAAGTCTATCTTCTCCGAAGTTTCACTCACCATATCGGGCCCAAGTAAAATCTTATCCGTAGATTCCCACCAACAAGTTGGTGATCGGCAAGGTCGTCCATACAGAGCTTCAAAAGGTGCCATGCCAATGCTAGTCTGATAGTTGTTGTTGTAGGCGAACTCTACTAATGGAAGATGTTCCTTCCACGTACCTCCAAAGTCCAAGATGCATAATCTCAAAAGATCTTCTAGAATCTGATTCGCTCTTTTTGTTTGGTCGTCTGTCTGTGGGTGATAAGCGGTGCTCAAACACAATTGTGTTTCTAACGCCTCTTGCAAGCTCTTCCAAAACTCATTAGTGAAAATGGGATCTCGATCGCTCACGACATAGAAGCTATGCCGTGCAGACGAACTATCTCTCGAAGATAAATAGATTCTAACCATGTCGCTGTTCTTTTACGCTTGATGGGAATGAAATGGGCACTCTTGGTAAGTCTATCCACTACTACCCAAATCCCCGTATTACCCTTCCTTGACCTCGGCAACCTGTCGACGAAATCCATGGAAACACTTTCCCACTTCCACTGTGGAACCTCTAAAGGGTGAAGCAAACTACCAGGCTTCTTTTCCTCCGCCTTGACTTGCTAGCACACTAAGCATCTAGAAATGAACTCAGCCACATCCTTCTTCGTTCTGGCCCAAAAGTAAACTCGATTCATGTCCTTATACATCTTGTCACCACCGGGATGTATGGTCAGCTTAGAACGATGTGCTTCTTCAAGGATTGTCTTTCTCAAACTCTCGTCCCGAGATACGCAAAGTCTCCCATCCCTACGCAACCAACCTTTGTCATCGATAGCATACCTACTAAGATGGCTCGAAGACTCCCTCTTATGAGCTTGTCTACTATCTCTATCAACTGTGGTTCATCTCGCTGTATCGCACCTATTTGTCCCAAAAGTGTAGGTAGTACCTCTAATGATGCCAACAAACCGGGCATATAATCAATAGAGGGTCTAAAGTCAAAGGTAGAGATATACTCTAAACTCTGCCGCTCGACAAACAAAGGAATCAAAGTCAACTTCTTTCTACTTAAGGCGTCAGCTACAACGTTACCCTTGCCAGGGGTATATGCAATCTCAAAATCGTAGGATGCTAAGAACTCCATCCACCTTTGTTGCCTTAAGTTTAAATCTTTTTGGGAGAACAAATACTTTAATGACTTATGGTCTATATACAACTCAAACCTCTCACCAAGCAAATAATGGCGCCAAGACTTAAGGGAAAAAACTATAGCGGCTAACTCTAAGTCGTGGGTAGGGTAATTCTTCTCATGGGCCTTTAATTGCCTTCCACCATAACATATCACCCTTCCCTCTTGCATCAAAACTGCGCCAAGATCTGTCCCGCAAGCATCGGTATACACTGTGAATGGCTTACTCCCATCCGGTAAAACAAAAACTGGAGCTGTCGCCGATGCCCTCTTCAAACGTTGGAAAGCATCGTCACAGTCAACAACCCAAGAAAAGGTCAAATTCTTTTTCGTCAACCGTGTGAGTGGGGCTAATATCTTAGCAAAATCCTTGATTAACTTTATGTAATAGCCCGCCAAACCAGGGAAACTTCTTACTTCTATTGCATTCTTAGGAATCTTCCAATCTTGGATTGCTACCACCTTCGCGGGATCCCCATCTATCCCTTCCTTGGAGACCACGTGTCCTAAGAACCTCACTTCTGTCCTCCAAAAATGACATTTGGAGAACTTAGCTTTGAGTTGATGTACTCAAAGGGTCTCTAAGAATTCCCCAAGATGTAGGGCATGCTCTTCCTCACTTCTAGATAATATCAAGATATCATCCACATAGATTACCACGAACTTGTTTAAAAACTCCCTAAACACCCTACTCATCAAGTCTACGAAATATGCAGGTGCATTCGTCAAACCAAAAGGCATGATGAGCCATTCAAAAAAACCGTCAGGAGTTCTAAATGCAGTATTATCTATGCTGTCCTCAGCCACCCTTAGCTGATGAAATCCTGTAGCTAAGTCCAACTGCGAGAAAACCGAAGCACCCACCAACTGATCAAACAAGTCATTTATCCTCGGCAATGGGTGTCTATTCTTCTTCGTGAACTTATTCAGCTCCCTATAGTCCATGCACAATCAAAGCGAACCATCAGCCTTTGTGGCAAAAACAATTGGAGCACCCTACTCCGAGATACTTCTTCTTATGAACCCTTTCTCAAGCAACTCTTTGACTTGTTTACTAAGCTCTCTCCTTTCTCTTGGAGCCATGTGGCGCACAGGAAATGCAACTGGCTTTGCATTGTCCACCAAGTATATACGGAAATCTACCTCACGTTTTGGAGGTAAGCCCCTAACCTCCTCAAAGACATCTGCATACTCATGGTCTACTCAAACAGATTGCAAATCATCAATAGATGTGTCAAGAGATTCTAGGAAGCTAAGCATAACAGAACCCTTAGGGTCGCATGAGATATTGAGAGTATTACCCAAACTAGTCAATAGTCTAACTACCCTCTTTTCACAGTCGAGAGTGGCACCATACCTGGCTAGCCAATCCATTCCTAGAATCAACCCATAGCCTGTGAAACCAAGTACAAAAGCATTGCATTCGAACTCAACGCCATACACAAATATTCTAAAATCCCGATATAACATAGAAAGATGAGCCGCACCCCCAATAGGATTTGAGACTACAATGGGATCCATAACTAGACTAGTATTTAGGTGCAGTGTTTCAACTAACGTAGCAGATATAAACGAATGTGAAGCGCCAGAACCAAACAAAGTTCGAACAGGATGATCAAAAAGGAAAATCAAACTTTCAACAGAAATGTTTCTACCTCTCTCATGTTCTGGTTCCATGAGAGCATGAACCTGCCCCCCAAAAGTAGATCCTGTCCTTGCCCTTGTCCTTGCCTCCTTGGGCAGTCTTTAATCATATGTTCTGCCTCACCACATTGGAAGCAACAAGTCTTTTTTGCCTTCATCTTTCTACAATCTTTAGCTATATGACCTGGTATACCACAGAAATGGCACTTCCTTTTATCTCGGGGTTTCCCACCCTTCTTAGGTTCTACTTTCTTGTTCTGTGATTCTTCCACTTTCACCTCTTTCTTTTCACCTTTACCTTCTTCGTAGATAAAAGCCATATCAACAAGTTTCTCAAAAGCTGCCTCCATCACATGGAAAACCCTATGAAGCTTGAAAGAAGATTAGCCACTGGTAAAACTACTGCGACTACAGATGGAGGTTGGGCACTTCTTTGCCCTCCGACATGTGTCGTAGTTTTAACATGCCTACGGAGCTATTGCAAAACGAAAGGAAAAAGAGATTCAAGTAGAGAATCGAAAGAAAGATATATGGCTTTTGGGGATTATGTTTTTCATAATAAAACTTTCTCTTGAAAATATCCTCTTTAAAACATGTTTTAGAAAATACTTCTTTCTAAAAAAAAATCTTTTGAAAATGGTTTTCAAAATGTTTTATCTGTTTTGGTAACCTTCGGCTCTGATACCACGTGTAACACCCCACGTCCATTAATGACACTCACAAAGGGAATGCATTATCTTTCATGGAGCATTATGATTGTATAGAACAGAACATCACAAGACAGATTTTTAAAATGGTACTTCAAAATTTAAAATAACTTCATTGCAGTGAAAATTGAACATAGTTTGGTTACAACATCAAAACCCAATACTAAAGTCAAGTACACAGATATCCATCTTGGACAATTTATTATCAGAGTACAAAAAAAACAAAAGCATAATCCCACTCCAATAGCCATATGAAAAAGAGATAAAGCTGAGCATTACTTTCAACACTTCCAAGAACTTCAAGAAATCCGAGTCAAGCTCCACTAATCCCACCCTGAGCACCTGGGGGGAGGGGAAGGAAAGAAAAGAGGTGAAACAAAACAGTACAGACATAAATTCTGCCGAGTCCAATGACTTTAACTATATAATTAGTAAAGTAACAGGATAAGGACATAAACTGGGTATAAGAAATGACTGTAACATAAGCAAGTTTGACAAGGTGAACAAGATGAATAGGATATAACATTGGCTGCGCTTCTAATTACTATAAGATAATACCTACACCGCACCAATGCTAGTTGCGCCGCACCATTACTAGTCCCTTACTGAAAGTTGATCCCTCTTACTAATCATATTAATAATAATGGTAGTTTCGTGTACCTCTAGCTGCTGTCATAGGTACCACCTGCTCCTATATCCACTAGTTATACCCAATACCCTCCCCATTCGATTGACTCCCTAACTCGTAGATACCCGTGCTGGTCCCACAGTAGGGTGTATCACTCCCTAAAGTGGCACCCCGATACTACTAAAAATGCACGGTTTATACCTACATGATGCAACAACGTCTTACCTACCAGCCCGAACCCAAGCAAGCACATGACTCCGTTGGACTTGTGTTGCCATTGCTAAATCTTTTGACCTCTTACAATCAAACCCAGTAAGTGTGTCCCATCCTCGACCTAGCTCGAGCTCACATAGATACTAAATGGGTTACCGGTTGAAAAGGATCCCCACACTTGACACAAGCTTCCCACTTACGCTTGGTCCCCACTAGGATTTCCCACTTAACCCCTTCTTGTTCCCATGTCTACTTACATGTTTTACCTTGGTTAAGTGCTTCTAATTATATTTCACATGTCATCCATGTCACCCACTTAACCCTCCCATGTCTTACTACATGTCTTATCTTGGTTAAGTGTCTTTAATTCATTTTAACCGTAATCTTGCAAGACCTCCCATATTAGATTACCGTTTTGCGGTGGCTGGATTTGCCGGGTGGTTCCGGGCAGTCTCATATCGCAATCCGAATCTAACCTCGTGTCTTTGCATTATTACACATCTAATTTCTGCCTTTGACCTCTCACATTAGACAACCGTTTGAGGTTGCTGGATGTGTCGGGTAGTTCCGGGCGGTCTTATACTGCAAACCAAGTGTAATCTCGTGTCTTAGGCGCTTATTACCACTTTCTTACTTCATGTCCCTAATTTTAGATCTTGGATTATAACATATACCCATAATTTACAACCTAAATTATGTTCATAATTTTAATCCAAATTATGCCTATAGTCTCGTATGCACTAGTTATGCCAAATTAGGCCCAAATCAATTGATGCCAAATTCATATATACAAGTTATACATAATTATGCCTCAAATCAATTACCTGATTACAAACCAATTTATGCCAGTTACACATTATTCAATATTTTCCCAAACTTTTCGCACAACGTTCCCACGTCATTCGTACGTATAATAAAATGTTAGGCTCGCAGTTAGTCTAATCTCATAAAAAGGAAAAGATGAGAAGAAGGGGAAAGAATTAAAGCACCAAAACTGGCATAACACATAAAATAGATCCAATGACATATGGAATATAAACTTTGAGTATGAATAATAACATAGATCTAATAAGCATATGGATCATGAACTGGCACAACATAATAACATAAATCTAATAAGCATATGGATCATGAACTGGCATCATCACATAAAATAGATCTAATTAGGCATATGATCAAATAAAATAGATCTAATTATGTATACGAACATAAACTGACATCATCACATAAAATAGATCTAATTAGGCATATTCATATAATCCAATTCACAACTTATCATAATTACTTTTAATTAATTACATCTGAAAGTAACGTGGACTCACAGTGGTAGAAAAGAAGAGAAAGTAGACCTGAATTCTGAATTCTGAATTTGATTAGCTAAACCGTTGTTGTAGAATTCTATTTTTATCTTCCAATATGAATACTCTATTCTAATTTGCTTTAGTGTAGAAGAAAGACTAGTTTAGGTTGTGGCAGCATGGAGGCGTATGAGTTAGTGTAATGGAATTAGGTTTAGGTTTATATGTGATTATATAGGTGTAGTGAGTTAGTTAGGGCCTTCAGATTAGCCAAGAGATCATTAGAACCACACAGCTCAAAAGAAATGTCATCCAGCCAATCCCCGCAAGACACTTCATCATTGAGCTCTCCAGAATTCTGTGCAGTTCTGTCCTCGGCATTGGCGCACTTCCCAAGTGCGCCAGTGCATTTTTGTTCTGGCGCACTTCCCAAGCGTGCCAGTGCATTCTGGTCCATTTCCTGAGTTTTCTGCCCAACTTCTATCATCCGTAATTCTTTCATACGACATCCGTTTTACTCAAACTCGGAATCTATCTCAAGTACAATTCCGAGACGAATGCAATGGCGTAACCCATTTCACCTAATTCTTCTTTTAATAATTAATTATTCTTTAATTATCTCTTATGTCATGTTCTAAAATTACAGGATGTTACAGAAAGCATCTCGTGGATAGCCTACTGTCGGTGTTGAAATCAAACGAAGAATACCCAACCAAAAACAAATTACAAAAAATGGACTGGCAGCTAATTCTACATGACATAGCCATCCCCAAACACATGACAATCAGGAAGACACCCAAAAAATCAGATCTAAAAACTTTCTACCATAAAAATCACAGTACTGACCTCGTAGGTATATCAACAAGATGAAAAAGTTAACATTGAAACCCCCTTCACGCAAATTAGAACCATCACAGATAAAAAAATCGAGATGTGAATCCAATCGACATAAAGGGGATTACTACTCACCACTGATACTCCACGTTGATGCTAGACTACTTGAGTACCTCTAACAATCAGTTGAATAACTCGCTTGGAGTAGTTGCCTAAAATTGGAAGAGACACAGAAGTAGAGAAGCCGGTGATGGGTTTTGGGGGTGGAGAGGTGAGATCTGACGGGGCGGAAGTAAAGGGCCGTCATTGCTCAGTAGATCCGTAAAAAATGCTTAGGTAGGTGTGGGACAAAATCAGTGAATGGAGGCATCACGCATAGAGTAAACAAGGAAGATAAGAAGACGGTGATGTTTGAGGAGGGGCGAGTGAAGAAAAGGGTGGTTTATAGGAGAGAAAGAGGCATGTAGATGAAAGAGGAAATTTCCTTGATTCCATTAACGATGCCACCCATTACTGAAGCTTTTTTTTTACGTCCTTATCTATTATATTATATGAAAGCACAATCTTCCTCCAAAGACCTTTCGGTTCCAATTCAGCCAAAAAATCAATACGCTGACATGTGTCCAAAGAAATTAATCAATGGTGAAAAATGAGTTTAAACATATGCGTCTCTTGGTTTACTGTAGTAACGTTCCTTCCTTCCACTGTTAGACATTCATAATTTGAAACTTCCCCTATTAATGTTAAAAACTTACAATCCTAATTTCTTTTCACATACTTCTAAAATTATTGTCAATTGAATGCTTCTTTATCATTCTTTGTATTATTAATTTTATTATATAAATAAAGTTCAATAGAATTGATTGTAATTCTTCCAAATCTAAGCATTATTTCTTCATAGTTTGCTTCCTTGCTCCATTCGAATATAAATTAAGCAATTAATATTTAAAAGTTTTCACTTTCATATTTTTAACATATACGAATTCAAATTGTTGTTAGTCACATGTACCTATTCTACAATATATGTCAAAAATCAATACATTAACCTATGTCCAGAGAAATTAATAAATAGTGGAAAAGTGAGTTTAAAACATAAGCGACTCTTGGTTTTCTATAGTCATGTTTCTTCCACCCACTTTTAGACTATAACAATTTAAGAATTCTAATGGAATTATTTTTTGTAATGTATTTCTTAAAAGAATTCTAATGGACTCACAAATTTTTTTTGTTGATTACCTTTCTATTATACATCTATTATATATATATATATATAACATATGTTCTATTATATAAGAAATAAATTATGATGTTGACTTTTCTTGCACCACATTTGCTCTTAGCTCAAATCCTCCACTCTCATTCATTTTGATAGAAGCTTACATTCAACCCACCGAAAATAAAAAATATTTCTCAACCGTTCCGTAAATAATAAATTGTAATAAATGACACCTTATAAATTTTCCATTCCAAACATTCATTTTGTATTCAAATCCTTCTATTTTCCCAAATCTATTTATTTACTATTATCTAAGAAAGTGAATATAGCACTTTTAGAATCTCATCTCTAATTCACTCTCAAGTTGAATATTGTATTCTATACGATTCTTAGTACATTATTCGCTTCCAAATAAAATTTCAATATTTTACCACCATTGACTAAGTAGTTAATGGTATCTCATTATGTAACCGACAAAATATGAAAGGCTTATCCTATCTAAATATCATTTCTTTTGATACTCTAATAATCTCATTTCCTATTCTCCATCATTTCAATACAAATTTATCATTCCTCTCCTATGTTTTCTATCATTATTTTTATGTTTTCCATTTTTCGTAATGTTTTCTCTATGTATTTTGAATTTTATTTGTATACTTAATTTAAAAGACCTAAATCTATTTCCAATTCTCATTTCTCTGTTAAAACACTCCCCTTTCTAAGTTTATTTTTGTAATCATTCCAATTATCCTAAGTTTTATTTAAAATAATATGTATTTTTTTCAATTATCACTAGGTTTTATTTATTTTTCTACTTTAATATTTTTATAATTTCGGAATCAAGATTTTTTTTAAAGTGGTATGTAATTTTTCAAATTAATATGATAATGGATATACAATTAAGTTCATCTTATTTGTTTTTTTTCTCTTTATATACTTTTGTCTCTACTAATAATTTGGATTTCAGATTTTATTTACTTCCAATGTCAGCTTTTTCATTGCAAGATACCTATTATAATATATATAAAAAATTAATTATAGTTTTAATATTTCTAACTTTTCTTCTGAAATACAAGAATTCTCTGGATTGCTGGCTCAAACTTTTCACTTACCCGCTTTAAAAATCAATGGTCTCCTTAACATTGTCCTTATTTGCAAAAATTATCCAAAATCATTAATGATGACCGTTTCTTTTCTTTATATTCCATCCCTAAATTTGGCTTTTTCATTTTCACTCTTCTACTCTCATTTCTTACATGTTGGCATTATTGGTTTTTTTTTGTTCTCATTTACTAAATTCATTTTCCAATTACTATTTTCTATATTGCAGTATCAATCGTCAATTCCTTCTCTCAAATATAGTTAACTATAAAAAAATTAAATATTGATTGACTGGTTATCAATTTCCAGCTCAAGATTAGGTATGATGTTCTTTCATTATTTAAGTTCTATTGCTTTATACATTTTTTTTTCTTCAGTGAAATTTATATTTTTCATATTATTCTAATTGATTCTCTGCCTAACTTCAGGTATGCTCTTCCTTTGCTTATGTTACATTGTATTACGCTTTTTGGTTCATCACCAAAATTCATGTCTCGATCGTGATCTAATGACCTTCTACTCTAGATAGATAGATGTCATTCTCATTCGTTTCTATTTTTGGACATCGACTTTGTTTCCAGGTATTCACTACTTTTAAATATATGGATCTTCACTATGTAGGTTGCTCTAAATATAATTATTGATTTCAACGACTTTGAAAATTTTATGATGTTTGTTTATCTATAGATCGCTCTAATGGTTGACTTAACATCTATTTTATAAACTATTTTAAAGCATATGTTTCATTGTTTCTTTTGGATTTCTGTTTGAAATTATAATGCTCCATTTGTGTTTTCTGTGTTCCAATTATCCAAGCACACAAAAATAACGATTGATTTTAGGAGAATTTATTTAGCGGTGAAAATGTTGTACAAAAATAATTTTTGGTTTTATGTTACGATTTATATTTTAATTAGAATTTTCAGAATGTAATATATATAAATCGAATATGGTCTCTGTAATCATCTCTCATCTCATTCATTTTCACCCTAAAACTAAATTCTCTTAATTTTTTACTTATAGTTTTCATTTTCCATTTTCAAACATGTATTTAATGGTTTCATTAAATTTTCCTTAAATGCAAAAGTTGCCGAATATTATTAACAAGGACCATTTCCTTTCTTTAATTTTCCATCCCTATATGACTTAATGTCATCCTTTTTTGTTTTCTTATTTTCATGTTTTAGATTTTATTTTTTTGAGCAAAATTTATCTTGCATTTTGTTATGTTTGTTTGTTGTTTTCATTTTCATTTACCCAATTACATTTTTAATCAATACTACAGTATCAATTTTCATTGTCTTCCGTCAAATCTACTTCATTATATGAAAAATTAAATATGATTTGAATATTTGTCGACCTCCTACTCGATTTTAGATATGTAATATTCAAATCATTTGGGTTGAAATATTACATCGTGCTTTTTGTTTTTTTTACCAAAAATTATATATTACTATCTTAATCTAATTCACTTTCTACCTTAAATTAGAGATATGTCGTCCTTCCTCATTCCTATTTTCGGTTTTTAACTTTGTTTTCCAATTTTTATTTCTTTCTAAGTTTATAAATTTTCATTTTGTTTTATGTACAACTAACCACTTTCACGATTTTTGATGATCTGTATGTTGTTCCAATGGTTTATGCCTTAAGATTTGCTTCACGGACTATTTTTAGGCATTTGTTTTTCATTTTCACCTCAAAAACTAAACTATCCTAATTTTTAACTTATAATTTTCATTTACCTCTTAACATGTATTCAATAGTTACCTTAGCATTGTCCTTACATACAAAAATTGCTCAATATTGTTAATAATGACCGTTTCCATTCTTAAATTTTCTATCTTCAAAAATGCCCGACTTAAATTTTCCCTCTTATGTTCTCTTATAGTCATTGCTTTAGATTTCATCTTAAGCTAAATTTTTGTTGCAATCTATTAAGATTGTTTGTTTATTTCATTTTCATTTGTAAAATTCCATTTTCAATTAATGTTTTCAATATTATAAGATAAATTTTCAGTACCTTTCTTCATATCTACTTTATTATATAGAAAATAAATATAGGTTGAATATATGTTGATTTCTTGCTCAATTTTAGGTATGTATTTTCTTCAATTATGTTCTGTTATTTTACCCTTTTTGTATCTTCACGAATCATATTTTAGTTTAAGCTAATCCATTTTATACCTTAAATAGACAAATGTCATCCTTCTTTATTCCTTTTATGGGTTATAACTTTGTTTTAAAGTTTTTATTACTTTCTAATTTTACAAATCATCATTTTGTTCTACGTCAAACTGGATGAATATGCATATGGGATTTAAATTAATATGCATGTTCATCTTAATACACATAAAATACTATTTTTCTATTTGTTTGTTTGTAAGCTGATTAATAAATTATATTTGCAAAAAAAACTAGCACTCTAATTTTTTTAGAAGTACACAATGTCTAAACATTGTAATGAAATGGTAAAATATTTGTCGTATTTATTGTATACATTCCTCCTTGAGAATGGGTCCATTATGATTTTAAGATCTATTACTTTTGAATTTTTAATGATAAGAAGTTGTGAAATGACAACATAAATTTTTAGTTCTACATGATGATTGGTTTGTTATTAGGATATTTAAAATTTCCAATTATTATTTATAATGACTTTTTCCATTTACCTAATGGTATGTTAGAAATTTGTTAATTCATTATAACTCTATTACGTATTGAAATAAATGTGCTATTAGAAATTTAAATTCAATGTTATATGATTTTATTTTTTATAAATTATGACGGTTTTAAGCTACTAACTTGGTTGATTGTATGGTTAAGTGGTGTATAAGTAGCAAACAATTAGTAAATTTGCTTTACATTTATAACAATGTTTGTACTTAGGCATATTATAGATTCGAAAGCTACTTACTGTATAATGTTGGATAAGAATTGGTTACTCATTTATATTCCAAAAAAAGCTCCAATAATTTCATATGTTTTAGGGATTATTCCACATGCGTATAGTACACGATTTTTTTTCTAATAAATTTAAAGTTGTATCTCTCCTTTTTCTGAACTTTTTGTCCTTCGTAATTTGTGTTTTCCATTTTGCTCTATGCTTCATAGTTATTCAAGAAAGATTTTTTATGACATAGGTGCACAAGCCTAATAAATTGATCTATAACAAACAGACTGTGAAAGATTTCACGGTTTGAAAGGCAAATAGAAGCATGATACGAAATGGATCCTATTTTGTTGCAAAAGTCATGAAATATGGCAAAAGTGCCAGTAGAGCGTAGACTATAATGCAAATTTTCTGTTAGAATGGTTAAATTCATAACATTATGTCTTTGAATTGTGAGATTTTTCTTCAAAGGGACAATGTTTCATGAATCCAAATTTTATTGGTTATAATTTTTTTATTGTATTTGATGTATAGTTTTTCTATACTTCTGATAGACTTGAAGTATGACTTAGATATATAATATTTTTCTAATTATTGATCCAAATATTACAATTGTCACTTGGAATATTTCTATTACATACAAAATTGAATATGGTTCTAATAATTATGTCTCACCTCTATCATTTTCAACTTTAAAACTTATTACTTCTAATTTCCAACTTAGAATTTTAATTTGCATCTTTAAAATATTCAATGGTTTTCTTAACGTTGTTCTTATGTGCAATAGTTATCTAATATCATTAATAACACAGTATTCTTTTTTTAAGTTTCTATCATCAAATATATTGAATTTAATATCACTCTCTTTTGTTTTCTCAACTTCCATACGGTAGATTTCTTTTACAATGAAACTTATCTTGCAAAATTTATTAAGATTGTTTGTTCCTTTCATTTTCATTTTCATTTATCGAATTCTATTTTCTTTTATATTTTCCATAATAGAGTATCAATTTTCAATGTATTCCTCAAATTTACTTTATGATATGAGAAATTCAGTATATTCATATTCTATATATTATAAAAGCTATAATTTTATCTTAAGTTGTAATGATTAAGTATGGTTAAAAGTATTCTGAATGTATACACAAAATATTACAAACATTCATACTAGCAATGGGTTAATGCCTCAGTACAAATTCATAGATAATGTCAAATTCAAACCTCAAAGAAAAGCAATGACCCATGTTTAGAGCTATGAATTTATTCATACTGTAAAAAAGATGAAGGACGATTGCATGGGAAGGCAAAATGAAATTAAAATATGATTGCAAAAAACGTTAAATTTAAATGAATTATATTTTAAAATTTGAGTTGCATATAAGATGTTTTTTATTTGCCCAAGGAGGGGAGTTAAATTGTTTCCCTTCTGCCAATATCATTGGAAATGTTGATGATATTTATCATATTTAATTAAAGCTAAAGTTTTATCTTAGCTTTTCGTTATTTGTTTCATAATAAAACAAAATTACTTGGACAACTTTTGACATTTTGCTACATAACATTCCAACTTCTATTTAATATCTTCTTTCTATACAAATATTATCTCATATTTGTGTTGTTTACAGTACACCTATCCATAATTAAAAAATCATTTTGATAATAATCTAATTCTTATACATATTTTTTATAATATGGTTGATACTTCAGTGAAGTTGTGCTCTCATTACGATATCTCAAGGGCTCCAAACCATAACCTCTATAACCATTGTCTAAAACGCCAAACTCCTAACCATCAAACTAGAGGTCCTTGACTCTATTTCTAACAACTCAATGCATTAACTGTTGTTCTTTACACCGTTCCATCTTATTCTGTTTTTTGTAATGAAACGTTGTCAAAAATTATCTTTATGCATGTTGCATTCCATTTTATAGTGATATTCAATTTTGCGTTAAACTACGTTAATTGTTATGTTGGTTTAGTTGTTTCATGTATGAATAATTAAATTAATGGAAGATGATTATTATCAAGTTCTAGAATTTTGACTGTGTATTCGTATTCTACACATATTTTTTTATGTCATATTACCTTATGTACATTAAGAAATGTGATGTGCCAAATTCACTTTAATTTTTTATAAGGCATTTAGTATCAAATATGTCAAAAGGTGGGCATGTTCTAATCTTAGATGGTATATTTTTGAACAAAAATTTTAACAATAATTTGAATTAAGTGTTATTTTGTGGTTAAGTATGGAAAATTTCTATCAACTAAACTATGTGTCTACATATATGAGTGTGTCTTATAGAATAAATCTATATTGGATATATGTTTCTTACATTGGGAAACATTACGTAGTAATGCATTACTTAACATCTTAAAAATAATTAATGGCTAAAATTATCTTTTGTTATATGAAGTTATTGTGCTTCAAAAATGTGTTATATGTTGTATGGTTTGAGATGACTTAAATGCATTTTCCAGCAAATATTTATCAATAGTTTTTAAAAAATGTAATTTATTTCAGAAGTATAAATTATATAAACATGCTTATTCATCGTTGAAACTTAAAAAACTAAGAAATATAAAACAAATTATGTGGTGAACCCCGTGTGCGTAGCACGGGTTCACACTAGTTAACTATTAATTACTCCTTAACAGTAATATTGATCAATTACTGTTTATTTATTTATTATGAATTCATGAATTATTTATTTAATATTTAAACATATTCATATTTCAAATTAATTATTATCCATAGTTTTTTATTACTTTATTATTGTTTAATAATTATTATTTATTATTAATTTGTTATTATTTGTTAATTATTAATTATTATTATTATTTAATTATCAGTTATAATTATTACTTTATAATACTTAAATTTTATTCTTAGTTAATAATTATTAAATATTAATCTTAATTATTATATAATTACTAGTAGTTAATTATTTAATAGTAACAATTTAAAATTAATTATTAGAAGTCAATCATTAAAAGCTGATATATATATTTTTAGTACGTTTTTCACAACTGGTTTTTCCGCTTGTAATAAAATACAGTTATTGCAAGTGGTGAAAACAGTTGCTAAATATATTTATTCGCAACTGGCTTGAAAGCGCAGTTGCAAATAATACGTTTATTGCAACTGTTATGGAAGCACAGTTGCTAAAAATATGTTTTTCCAATAGGTATGCTTTTCACAATAGAAAAAAAGACCTGCTGCTAAATCTTATCTATTGCAACTGCTATTATAGGTCTGTTGCTATATATCATTTACTGCAACTATCATTTATAGTCTGTTGCAAATTGCTAGTTGCAATACAGTATTTTTCTTGTAATGATTACTTGTTCTTAAAACTCAAATGTAAAATGAGCGGTTTGTTTAGAACATATTTTTTAAGCTAGGCGATTCTAAATCAGTGAAATCAAGTGAAAACAATCTCAACAATTGCTTAATTTGGTTCCCAGAATATCCACCATGGGCATAACTCTAGTTTTGATTTCCGGTTATTCTAGCTGCATGGAAAATGACATAATGCTAAAAAATGATTGTTTAAAAATATTTTTTAGCATATGAAAACAACTTTTTTCTCAATATAGAATCACAGATCTAGCAGTAACCCTTTGTGGACATGTTTAATTTATGAGCAATTCCCAAGCAAATTTTCACGGTTATTGTATAATTCAATTAATAAGCATTGGACAACTACTAGAGTACATACTGGAATTCTTTTCCGCTTTTAAATATGAGTGGACTTTAAAATTGGTGTGAAAGCTGAGGTTATGTAACACCAGATCTTTCATGTTCTAAATAACGCTAGAGATACTTGATATGAAGCATTGTTTTTAAAAACCCGCCTCGATACTCACCTCAAGGACCGCCTTGAGGAAACAGAGGTAAAATGCTTTGAGACTTATTCGAAATGATTTTTTACCTCCAAAGCTTACGCCTCAACAATTTGAGCTATATAAAGCGCATACAGCGTCCGTCTCTCACGCCTCAAGCATATGACTTAAAAAAATTCATCTTTAACTACAGATATTGACACTGATAAAAGTCATTAAACTTTAATTATTTAATGAAAATAAAAAAAGGAAAAATTTAAGAATGAAATAATGATCATAAGCAATGTACTGAATTTTCTCATTGTTATCTAAATAATGTTTTTTAATGAACTTTGTTAAATCTCGAAATAAATTTTGCAGATTGATTTGAATTGATAGAACGTATCAAAATTGGAGTTTGACGGAACCTAAATTCCTATGCAGAAGATATTAAGCTAACTGAACCTGAAAATATTTAAAAAGTTATACACTTGTGGATTTTTTTCCACTATTATTCAGAATGTTATAGAGCCATTTCTCGTAATTACAAAGTATCAATGGTACATGAGTTGAAAACTGAAAAGTAGCCATGACAATGGTTAGGGAGTTAGTGGAAAGTGCAGTAGGGATGATAGGGATTTAGTGACGTATACAGTTATGGATGATTTAACAATTACACTGATGTCAACTTTTTCTGGATTGATTGACTGGGCAAGTTTTGTGTAAAGGAAACAGTCTGCTAAAGGAGCAACTAGCATCTATTGGTATACGAAACAGCTATATACTTATATGTTTCATGTTTTTCTTTCTCTTCGTGTTATACTACTATTATCTGCTATCAGTTATGAACTTATGATGCATATGTACTGTAGAAAATGTAGATGTTATAATTAGAACACATTTTATTCACTTATTTTTGGCAGGGTCTAATTCTGCTGAAGAATTCCTTTGAATCTAAAATTATTAACAACAATAAAAGTTTGTAAAAAATAAATAATTTTCCTTACCACTGTAAGGAATGCTTGCATCCTAGATGAGGATTCAATTTATTATATATTACAAACTCATGGTTGCACTATGATTTTTCTGTTCTTTTCAAGCCACCGATTACTTTTTGCAAAACATTGATGAATTAGGATTTGAATTAGGTGCACCAACTTCTTAATAGCTGAAGCATGCATATGTTGCCCAATTACCAGATCATTTATAAAATAAAATATGAATTATTTTTGTGCTATTTAACTTGGAGTTGACATGCTTCACATTTTTTGTATGTCTTTAAGCGTCACATGAGGTCGGATTTTTTTTTAGTTCAACTTAATATAATATACTCAAACTTTGTTTATATTTCTATATGTTTGCAGATTAAGCTATAGATGTCACAAAGGAACTTCCTTACGTTTTAAATGGTTCATCTCAACCGTAACAGTTGGTGTATTACTTCTCAACAATTACATGGCAATTATATGTGCACACATTATTGTATTACTCGGTAATTATATCACAGCTTATGCTATAGAAAATAGTGAAACTACAAATCTTATAATCAATTTAAGGAATGGACTAACCCATTGGTTTTTAATTTAATAGTTATAACACAACATTTGGTGTAATTTGTAAGAAATGTAAGACCAAATTCTGAAAATCAAAATAAAGACTTAGGAGGCGTTTGATTTATTTTTTGTTTTGCATTTTAAATTTTCAACATTAGCTACACAAAATGGAAAGAGTAGACGGATGATGAAGGGGATGGAAGGAAGATGGAGACAACAACGGAGGGGGTGGAGGGCGACGGAAGAATGTGTTGAGTCAAGAGTATATGGAGTTTTGATTTCTGACAAAGAAATAAGCCGTGATCGACAAAAAGAAGATATTTATTGGTTTGAAGAGGTACAAGAGCTACATATGGTATTCTACATTAGAGGTTGATTATTTGGTGTTTAATAGTGTTACTTATGTTAAAATATATCCTCAAATAATCTCACACCTCGAAATTATCGATATATATATATATATATATGAATATACACATATGTACACATTGATTGTGCAAATAGGGTAAAACCGGTCGACCGCCTCTATTTGGACCTGTCGACCGTTTATACCCAGAATGCACAATAAACATGTACATGCGAATATAACATATATATATATATATATATATTCAAATTCCTCTCTACCAGTTCTTTTTGACCTGTCGACCATTTTCTTTCAGAAAACAACCTTTCGAAAAGTCACTTCCTTTCAATCAAGGGTTGCTTCTTCTTCTCTTCACCAATAATCATGGCTATTGTTCGTTACTCTTCACAAAGGGTTATAACTATTTATTATCTATATAAACACTATGAGATCATCATTACATTCGACTAATTTGAAAAAAAAATTGACTTGATTACTATCGCTAATTTCTTGATCGCATTTCTATATTCTCAAGCGCTCAATTGCTCATATTCAATAATATATCGTTTGAATCCTAGAATCTATATAATATTCTTTTGATTCAATATGATATCCACTTCCAAATCTTCATATACACAAATATTCTATTTGAGGACAAGATTATAGGATGGTTGTACTACAAGTGACAAATTTATGTTATCAAGAACATATACTATCAACAACAATTGTATTCATCTTAGTTGAAGTCCTTAGTGTTGTAAGAGCTACGTGTTGAAGTCCTCGGTGTTGTTAGAGGCGTGAAATCCCGTTCGTCTGCTCGGGTGTTGTAAACCTGTTCCTACGGGTGGAGCGAGGTGGTTGTTAGTGAAAATCCAGATAGAAGTCTAGGACAGGACGTATGATGGTGCTCCGAACCAGTATAAAAATCCCTGGTGTGATTTTTCTATTTTACTGCATTTACTGTTACATACCTATGATTAGCTGATATTTATATCATCTTACTTTTGCCTTCATAGCTATTGTATGTTTGTGTTTTATACACCGTATTACACGATCTGTGTGTACTGTATTAGTACGTATGCATTCTTCATTGTTAGAGGCGTGAAATCCCGTTCGTCTGCTCGGGTGTTGTAAACCTGTTCCTCTAGGTGAAGCAAGGTGGCTGTTAGTGAAAATCCAGATAGAAGTCTAGGACTGGACGTAGGACGGTGCTCCGAACCAGTATAAAAATCCCTGTTGTGATTTTTCTATTTTACTACATTTACTATTACATATTTGTGATTAGCTTATATTTATATCATTTTACTTTTGCCTTCATAGCTATTTTATATTTGTGTGTAAGGTGTTATACATCATATTACACGATCCGTGTGTACTGTTTTAGCATGTACGCATTTTTTTTCATTTGGTACCAGAGCACGTTCATCATATAACTATAACACAGTTATTTGATATATTCTATTAATATGGCAAATAACGCAAGTTCCAGCACTATCACTCAAAACACCATTTACACGGAAGGTCAATCGACACAAAGACCTTCATTCTTCCATGGTCTTAACTATAGCTATTGGGCAACACGTTTGTCATTCTTTATGCAGTCAAATAGCTGTGATGCTTGAAATGCTACCCAAAAAGAAATAGTGAATCCAACAACTGATTATTCAGAATGGACACCGGCTGAGAAAACGGCAGCAGCTATAAATTCAAAAGCAATAAACTTGTTGTTTTGTGCATTAGACCAAAACGAATATAACCATGTTAGTATCTGTACCACCGCATATCAAATTTGGCAAATGCTAAAAATCACTCATGAAGGTACTAACAAGGTAAAACAAGGTAAAACAAGCAAAAATAGCCACGTTGAAAAGTCAGTTTCAAAATTTCAAGATGAAGCCAAATGAGACAATCAACAATATGTATTCATGGTTTCAAACTATTCACCATGCTCTTATCGGATTAGGACAAAAATATTCTGATTTTGATGTTGTTTCAACAGTCCTACATTCTCTGACTACTGAATAAGAAGGAAAAGTATTAGCAATTGAAGAAGCTAATGACCTTTCCATCATGAAGCCAGATGAATTGATAGGGAATCTAATGTCCTATGAAGCTAATTTGCAGGCTAGAAAGGAACAAAAAGAAGAAAAGAAAAATATGGCATTCCATGCTGAAAAAGATGAAGATGAATCAGAATCTGAAGAAGAAGATCTGGCGTTCATTGTAAAAGGTTTCAAAAAATTCCTGAAACAACGAAAAGGCAGTCGTTATAACAAAAAGAAAACTAGATCAATTAAACCATCATCATCCACTATAGAATGTTTCAACTTCCACAAAAAGGGGCACATGCCCAAGGATTGTCCGGAGCAAAAGAAGAAGTTAGAAAATGATAAATTCAAATACAAAAGGGACAAATCTAAGAAACGAGCATTCTCAGTAACATGGAATGATTCAGACTCTTCTTCATCGGAAAGTGAAAGTGATACAAAAAATGAACAAGCAAACGTTTGTTTCATGGTAGCGGAAGATGAGGCACAAATTCCTACATTTGATGAAGTACTTGATATTAATGCTAAATTGATAGTTAAATATAAAGACATGAAACAACAATACAAAGAAGCCAAAGCTGATTTGAGTAGAGCAGTGTTTGAACGAGATATGTTAAAAGACGAGAAGAAAATACTAGAAGAAGAAATTGAAAAACTTCAAGAATAATCATCTAATATTGACTCTCAATTATCTCTTTTGAGTCAAGAATTTAAAAATCAAAAAGAGAAAAACGATGCTATTAGTACTGAAAATCATGAGCTTAAGGAAAAGGTCAAAATTCTAGACCTAGAAAAAGCTAGTTTACAAAATAAGTTAGATAATATTACTCAAAATGTTTCTAACTTCAACAAAGATCGAGAAAATTTGGCAAAAATCATTAAGAGTTCGCAATCTGCTTAAAATAAACAAGGTTTGGGATATAAGAAATAAGAAACCAAGAAACATCCCAGTTATAAAGAATGAAAAAAGATGTAGTAGTACAAAAAAATGAAGCTAAGAAAAATATTAGTTTATTATATTCCAAGCCAAAACCAGTTGTGAAATTTCAAAAGGAAAATGTCAAGACTATCAAGATATAGGTTCCTAAAACAAATAACAATTTGATTAGGAACAAATATACTCGGCATTTCATGAATTTGTGCATCTTAATTCTAATTATTTATATAAAGGAGATACCGGACCTGTATGGGTTTGGACTCCTAAGACCTAACTCTTAGGACCCTATGAAAAAGTGGGTACCATGGACTTAATCTTCTTTTTTGCAGGTCCCACTTAAGAAAAGAGGAAAGTGGATATTGGATAGTGGTTGCTCGAAGCGCATGACTGGAGACAAGATCTTATTGACAAATATTACATAATCAGATGGTGGCTCCATCACTTTTGGAGATAATTCAAAAGGCTATATCATCGGCAAATGCGATGTGAGCAATTGTGGTACAACTAACTTACTTCTTATTACCAATGTCATGCTAGTTAGGAATCTGAAACATAATTTACTTAGCACTAGTCAGTTATGCGATAAGGGATTTATAATTTCCTTTTCAAATATTAAGTGTAGTATTTTAGATAGAGATCATAATTTAGTTTTCGAAGGTTATAGAGACAAAAACATATATATTCTGAATATGAATATAAATCATAATTCAGATATGTGTCTTATGGCTAATGATAATGATCCATGGCTATGGCACAAACGCTTCTGTCATATAAACTAACTATCGACAAGCTGGCCAAAAACGATCTAGTTAGAGGTTTACCCAAACTGAGCTTTAAGGTTGACAACATTTGTGACGCATGTCAATCAGGAAAATTGACTAAATCATCTTTTAAATCCAAAAAAGTCATATCAACATTACAACCACTTGAGTTATTGCATATGGATTTATTCGAACCAACTCAGGTATAGTCAATAAACCATAGTCGATATGTGTTTGTAACTGTTGATGATTACTCTCGTTACACTTGTACTATTTTCCTGAAAAACAAAAGTGACACTTTGAAAATTTCAAATCTTTCGTCAAAAGAATCCAGAAATCAAAAGGGCTAAAGGTTAAAAATATAAGAAGTGGTCATGGCGGAGAGTTCAAAAATAATGAATTTGAACATTTTTGTACAAAGAAAGGTATATATCATAATTTTTCGTTTCCCAGAACTCCACAACAAAACGGAGTTGTAGAATGGAAAAACCGGACCTTACAAGAATGTGCAAAAACGTTATTGAATGGAACGACTTTACCAGAACATTTTTGGGCAGAAGCTGTTGCAACTACATGTTATGTTTTGAATCATGTGTCCATTCGACCTCTCACCAAGAATACGCCTTATGAATTATTTAACATAAGAAAGCCTAATATCTCATACTTCAAAGTCTTTGGTTCTAAGTGCTTTATCTTAAACACAAAAGACCAGCTCGACAAACTCGATTCAAAGACCGATGAAGGTATATTTGTCCCTTATTCGAAACATAGTAAGGCCTTCTAACACCCCGTATTTTCTGTGAACGTATAAGTAACAAATCAGAGAATAATTAAATTATAAGATAAGAATCAAGGGAAACGGGTTGCTCCATTGCGTTCGTCTCGACATTCTGCTTGAAAACGAGTCGAGTTTTCGAGAAACAGAGTCCGTATGAGGGAGATATGGCCCTCCGAAGTTTCAGAGAATTTCAGAATCGAAAACAGCTCGAAAATTCGAATTCGAAATTCGAATTCAAACCCAGAAGCGGGCTGGGCGGGAAATTTCCCGCCCAGGACCCAGGTCGACTGGGTGGTCGACTGGGTAGTCGACCTCCCCCTGACCAGGTCGACTGGGTAGTCGACCTCCCCCAGACCAGGTCGACCATAGTGTCGACCTAGGGGTCGACCTGCTCCCGAAACCCAGTTTTTTTTAACCTGATGAATTCTGATGTATCCGGTCTCGTTTCTGTCTAGATTCGTCCGCCTAATCCTATATAAACTCACCCCTAGCCTCATTCTCTCCACACCATTTCATTCTGTCTATATTCTGCCGCTGTTTTAATTAAAAATAAAAATGGCGTCGCTACCCTGCTGGAATCAAAACTTGGACTGATGAATCTTCTTCCAACATGAATAGAATTAAAAGCTAAATCAAATCCAAGTTTAGAGCTACGACAATAATTAAAGAGGAATAATTCAGCATTTCTGCATCAACAACAGTTTATTATCCTTTCTCAAAACCACGAAAGGCAAGTACAATTATTTTCCGCTGTAAACATTAATTATGATTGTGACATGAATTGTAAATCTGAATTTGAGGTTATGTTTGTTCTGTTCTGTTTAGATCTATCTTATTCTTTCTTCTTTCTATTCTATAGCCAGGCTACCACGAGCCTGAGCCAAATCGCATAAGAGATTAACGCACGAACGCTAAAATGTTTGGGACAAATAATGAATGATGCATAATCGGACAGGACTGATTCGAGGACATGGCATAAAATCTGAGGCATACAATTGGACATGTGGCATATTTAACATATGACTTGAGATTGAGGCATAAAATATATTGGACTTATGACTTGGGATTTGGGGTGTAGATTTAACCGTAAACATGAAACTAATTAAGATACATAGTACATGTTGTAATCTAGATCTGTAGTTAATTTGAGAAATAAACATATGTTAGATCTAGATCTGTTCATACTAGGTATGAAAATTTGTGATTTGGGAGAAGGGGAAATTATAGGACAACTTGAAACTTGGGGCATAATGCATGTTTTAAATCAAGGTCTGATGTTAGAATTTAAAGATAATTTACAACATGTTATGCATGTTGAGAACATATAACATGTTATAGTTTAAAAATCTACATTTTTGGGACATATTCTTTTATGTAAAATTCATGACTTGAAAAAGGAATATGTGACTTAGGCGTAGAGACCTATACAAAAACAGGATAACTATTAATGTGAATGAGCATAAATTAGGGTTTTTGGATATCTGGCATCATAGGCTATAATTTGGCATAATTCATATTGTTTATAGTGATTTATGGAGAATGTTCTGTACTATGTAATGTTTAACTAAAAATTAGGAGCAAGATGTGATATTATGAATTATGACCATGATTTGGCAAGTAAGTTTAGGCTAAATTTATGATTAGGCAAGATATGATATATATAATCTGCTAAATCTGTTATCTGCTAAATCTGTTATATTGCCTAATCCGCTAGTTCTGTTATATTGCCTAAACTGCTAATTAGATTGAATTGCCTAATGTGCTAATTATGTTAAATTGTCTTATCTGCTAAATCTACTAGATAGCGTAATCTGCAAGATCTGTTATCTGTTTAATTTGTAGAATGACGTAATCTGTTGGAACTGAAATGCTGAAATTTGAAGTATGTGAATCTGTAGGCTCGATTTAAAATTGAGCAAAACTTGTTAATAGAACCTCGAATAATCTGCTATACTTGTACAGAAGTTATATCTGTTAAATAAACAGAATTAGTCTGATATCTGAAAAATCTGTATTGGAATGATTTGGCTATGACACAAGGTTAGACTTTGTTTGCGGTAGAAGCCTTTCCGGAACCAACCGGCTTAACCAGCGACCGCAAACTGTCAGTCTAAAGTGAGAGGTCGTAGGCATAACTAAAAATATGCTTAGACACGAGGTTAGGTCTGGCTTGTGGCAGAAGTCTGCCCGGAACCACCCGACGTATCCAGCGGCCACAAGCTACCGACCTAATGTGAGAGGTCTGTGCATTAATATTAATGCAAATCTGGGATAAATATGATGTCTAAAACGTGTTGGGTGGATAGGGTTAAACCAACTGGACTAATGAATTTAACAAACCCGTTTCGTGAATCTGTAGGCCCAATTACAAAGTTAGACAAATCTGTAAATCTGTTAAATCCGTATATCCAATCCGTTAGTTTGAAAACTTGTCTGATCTGTGAACTAGTTGATCTGAACTCTGTATGTCTGAACTTGTAAACAAGTTAATCTGAAATCTGTTAGTCTGGGGACACAAGGTTAGGTGGGAAATTACTTGTGTCATCTGTTGTTTGGGACCCATATTAGTCAGTAACCCTCTCTGGTATCAAACTTTGACCCAACAGTAGGTAGGTTCCGGGCACGCTTACTGAACTAATTATAAGTGGTTCATTCTGATAATGGCGAGGGGTGTTGATGGTGCATTCCAACCGGGTCATGTGCGTGCATGGATCCTGGTCTACATCTGAGGATGTAAGACGCCGTGACATCTGTAAATAGGCCTGTGCCAATTGGTTGTCACTTTAGGGAATGATACACCCTATTGTGGAGCCGACACAGGGTATTTATGTATTAGGGAGCCGATCGCTTGGGGTAGGGTTTTAGGGTACACTTAGTTCTGTCTGTTTCTGTTGGTACCGTTTGTTTCTGTTGGGTGGCAACACCTATCTGTTTCTGCGTGGTACCGTCTGTTCGGGTGGTAAAGGCCCATTTACTAGTGTACACCTAATTCTACATTCTGTTTCCGTAGGGATTAATCTGTTTCTGTTTCTGTTTGGGTGGTAAAGGCCCCTGTATCAGCATTCTGCTTCTGTCTATTTCTGTTCAGGTGGTAAAGGCCCATTATTAGCGTTCTGTTTCTGTGGAAATTATTTTGTTCCTGTTTCTGCTTCAGTTTAGACATTAGGGTGGCACCTAATCCTGTTATACTAGTATTAGTGCAGAGAAATGAAAAGTAACATTATTCTGTTTCTTCTGTTTAACCTAAGTACATCTGCTACTTCTGTTACTGTTATCTCTCATCCAGTTTTATTTTCATGCCATGATTATTATTATCTGTTCATATGCTGAAAGTCACTGGACTTGCCAGACTTTATGTCTGACCTTTCTTGTTTTCGCCCCTCTTTCTTCCGTTTCCCCCCCAGGTTATCCAAGGAGGGAATACTTTAGCTTGATCCGGATTCCTTCTGCTTGAAGTGCTTAAAGTATGGCTTAGCTCTTTGTAGCTTCTGTTCTGTGGGGATTATGATTTTAAAGTTTTGTACTCTGATGATTTTCTGAACAAGACTGATATTTATGTTCTTGAGTTTTTCTGGAAAGATGTAACCAAACTGATTTCTGTTTTCCGCTGTAATAAAGTTATAATTTCTCAAGTATTGTTTATCTGTCTTGTAAATTTCTGTTCTGTCTACTAAAACGCTCCACCAAAGTTAAGGCATTCCCTTTGTGAGTGTCCTTAACGGAGGTGGGGTGTTACACTTGGTATCAGAGCTGAAGGTTACCATATTGGGTAAAGTTTTTGAAAACTATTTTCAAAAAGGTTTTAAAAAGGAAGTATTTTCAAAAGTAAAGCTTATTTTTGAAAAACATAATCCCAAAAAAGCCATACATCTATCTTTTCCGTTCTTCGTTTTAAATCGTTTTCTTTCATTCCAGCATGTCTGGGAATCTTAACTTTCCAGAGGGCGTGCCAATACCTGGCTGGTTCAGGAGGTACTTAGAGGCTAGGGCCAACAATGCAGGCCCAACAGATATTCCTCCTCCAGCTGCAGCGATTCCTCCTCCTCCGCCCCCTCCTCGTACAATTGCTTTTTCAAAGATCTGTAAAGATTTTAGGGCCATGAGTGGAAAGGATTTCAAGGGAACTGAATCATTCGTAGAAGCGGGGAACTGGCTCAAAGAAACTGAGGATCTGTTCGTTATTTTTGAGGTGAACGATAGGCAGAAGGTACAATTGGCGGTATGGTTGCTCAAGAGCGAAGCTTCCTATTGGTGGGAAGTCACTAACGCCGAGAGGCCGGTTGAAACATGGATGGATTTCAGAACAAGGTTTGAGGCGAAATTCCTTTCGCAAGCTGAACGAAGTTTACAACTGGAAAAGTTCTTATCTCTTAAGCAAGGAAGTATGACGGTCAAGGAATACGTCAACCGGTTCAACCAACTGGCCAGGTTCGGACTGGATTTAGTCAACACTCAGCATAAAAAGGCTCTCCGCTTTGTTAAAGGATTGAACGAGCCACTGCACAGCCTAGCCATGACCCATGTACCCATGGGAGCGACTTACGAGAGATTGGTGGATATGGCACTACTGCACGAGGAAGACAACGACAAGAAAGAGGCAAAGAAGGAAGAACCACAGAACAAGAAAGCATGGCCCAAAAAGAAAACACAAAAGGGTGAAAAGTCTGAAGATAAGAAGGAGAAAAAGTGCTTTACTTGTGGAAGCTTGACTCACCTGAACAAGGATTGCAGAAAAAGAAAGGGCACTTACTTCAACTGTGGTGAGATGGGGCACTTCACTAGGGACTGTCCGAAGAAACGAGGGCAAGGAAAGAGGGCAGGACCAACTTCTGGATGGCAGGCGAACACTCTCGAGGCTAGTGGATAGGATAGAAATAGGAAAACTTTCTGTAGGAGGTTTAATTTCTTTATCTGATTTTTGGGTTAAAACTCTTTTCTGATTCTGACATTACGATTCTATAATCGATACTCTGCACTTAAATACTAGTATTGTTTCTGATTCCGCTGTAGACCCAGACCCATAAGGGTTATGACTCATCCAATTGTGCTAAGTTGGGTATCTGTGTTAAGCGTTAAGTTGACTACGACGCATACATTCTGGGTTTTTATCATGCTTAGTTTCCTAAGAATCATTTAGTAATCTGATCTGTACTAGAAATCTGTAAATATCTGAATATTGCTGATAAGGTTGAGATTTCCAGTTTTGACATTGTCTAAAGAGGGTAATCCTCTAGGTGTCAATCCGATGTTGATTTCGGTCTTCGGGGTTGATACTTAGGGGAGTTTGTCTCTCAACCAAGGTTTAATGGAAACCAAGTTTTTGTTTTATCTGTACTCGCTTCCATCACTCGACTGTATCCTATCAATCGAGTCTTCGACCTATAGATAGGAATTCTATGGATGTAAACATGTGTTTGAGACATGTTATGTTTGATGGTTGAAAGTGGATGCAAGTGGTTGCTAGTGGTTGCTCGTGGATGCATATACACACACTAGGCACTAGATCGGCTCGAATACACTCTCATACTGCATATGGATGTGCGAGCATTTTCAATTTCTGTGGATGCAAAATGATTGACTCATCACATGGATGTTGCATATGAATGAATGGTTGTCACTCATATAAGAATGATATGTAACAAATAGGAAAATTGCATACATGTTGGACTCATGACACTGACATAGTTCGCATTAAGGAGGTCAACTGAATCAGTGGACCACCTGATCTTTGCATTAGATAAGGAACATCTACACACACTTTTGCATATGTTCATACAACATTAGAAGTTTTCTAAGGACAATGGATGCTTGTGGATGATGGTTGAGTAGATGGATGGCTGGATGGTAGGACACATTCTTCTTAACTTGAAGATTTCGGGGACGAAATCCTTTAAGGAGGGGAGACTGTAACACCCTGTATTTTCTATGAACGTATAAGTAACAAATCAGAGAATAATTAAATTACAAGATAATAATCAAGGGAAACGGGTTGCGCCATTGCGTTCATCTCGAAATTCTTCTTGGAAACGAGTCCGAGTTTTCGAGAAACGGAGTCCGTATGAGGGAGATATGGCCCTCCGAAGTTTCAGAGAATTTCAGAATCGAAAACAGCTCGAAAATTCGAATTCGAAATTCAAATTCAAACCCAGAAGCAGGCTGGGCGGGAAATTTCCCGCCCAGGACCCAGGTCGACTGGGTCGTCGACTGGGTAGTCGACCTCCCCCTAACCAGGTCGACTGGGTAGTCGACCTCCCCCAGACCAGGTCAACCATAGTGTCGACCTGGGGGTCGACCTGCTCCCGAAATCCATTTTTTTAACCTGGTTCATTCTAATGTATCCGGTCTCGTTTCTGTCTAGATTCGTCCGCCTAATCCTATATAAACTCACCCCTAGCCTCATTCTCTCCACACCATTTCATTCTGTCTATATTCTGCCTCTGTTCTAATCAAAATTAAAAATGGCGTCGCTACCCTGCTGGAATCAAAACTTGGACTGATAAATCTTCTTCCAACCTGAATAGAATTAAAAGCTAAATCAAATCCAAGTTTAGAGCTACGACAACAATTAAAGAGGAATAATTCAGCATTTCTGAGTTTATTATCCTTTCTTAAAACCACGAAAGGCAAGTACAGTTATTTTCCGCTATAAACGTTAATTATGATTGTGACATGAATTGTAAATCTGAATTTGAGGTTATGTCTGTTCTGTTCTGTTTAGATCTATCTTATTCTTTCTTCTTTCTGTTCTATAGCCAGGCTACCACGAGCCTGAGCCAAATCGCATAAGAGATTAACGCGCGAACGCTAAAATGTTTGGGACAAATAACGAATGATGCATAATCGGACAGGACTGATTCGAGGACATGACATAAAATCTGAGGCATACAATTGGACATGTGGCATATTTAACATATGACTTGATATTGAGGCATAAAATATATTGGACTTATGACTTGGGATTCGGGGCATAGATTTAACCGTAAACATGAAACTAATTGAGATACATAGTATATGTTGTAATCTAGATCTGTAGTTAATTTGATAAATAAACATATGTTAGATCTTGATCTGTTCATACTAGGTATGAAAATCTGTGATTTGGGAGAAGGGGAAATTATAGGACAACTTGAAACTTGGGGGCATAATGCATGTTTTAAATCAAGGTCTAATGTTAGAATTTAAAGATAATTTACAACATGTTATGCATGTTGAGAACATACTACATGTTATAGTTTAAAAATCTAGATTTTTGGGACATATTATTTTATGTAAAAATTCATGACTTGAAAAAGAAATATGTGACTTAGGCGTAGAGACCTATACAAAATAAGGATAACTATTAATGTGAATGCGCCTAAATAAGGGTTTTTGGATATCTGGCATTATAGGCTATAATTTGGCATAATTCATACTGTTTATCGTGATTTATGGAGAATGTTCTGTACTGTGTAATGTTTAACTAAAAATTAGGAGCAAGATGTGGTATTATGAATTATGACCATGATTTGGCAAGTAAGTTTAGGCTAAATTTATGCTTAGGCAAGATATGATATATATAATCTGCTAAATCTGTTATCTGCTAAATCTGTTATATTGCCTAATCCGCTAGTTCTGTTATATTGCCTAAACTGCTAATTAGATTGAATTGCCTAATCTGCTAATTATGTTAAATTGACTTATCTGCTAAATCTGCTAAATAGCCTAATCTGCAAGATCTGTTATCTGTTTAACCTGTAGAATGACGTAATCTGTTGGAACTGAAATGCTGAAATTTGAAGTATGTGAATCTGTAGGCTCGATTTAAAATTGAGCAAAACTTGTTAATAGAACCTCAAATAATCTGCTATACTTGTACAGAAGTTTTATCTGTTAAATAAACAGAATTAGTTTGATATCTGAAAAATCTGTATTGGAATGAATTGGCTATGACACGAGGTTAGACTCTGTTTGTGGTAGAAGCCTGCCCGGAACCAACCGGCTTAACCAGCGACCGCAAACTGTCAGTCTAATGTGAGAGGTCGTAAGCATAACTAAAAATATGCTTAGACACGAGGTTAGGTCTGGCTTGTGGCAGAAGTCTGCCCGGAACCGCCCGGCATATCCAGCGGCCACAAGCTACCGGCGTAATGTGAGAGGTCTGTGCATTAATATTAATGCAAATCTGGGATAAATATGATGTCTAAAACGTGTTGGGTGGATAGGGTTAAACCAACTGGACTAATGAATTTAACAAACCCGTTTCGTGAATCTGTAGGCCCAATTACAAAGTTAGACAAATCTGTAAATCTGTTAAATCCATATATCCAATCCGTTAGTCTGAAAACTTGTCTGATCTGTGAACTAGTTGATCTGAACTCTGTATGTCTGAACTTGTAAACAAGTTAATCTGAAATCTGTTAGTCTGGGGACATAAGGTTAGGTGGGAAATTACTTGTGTCATCTGTTGTTTGGGACCCATATTAGTCAGTAACCCTTTCTGGTATCAAACTTTGACCCAACAGTAGGTAGGGTCCGGGCACGCTTACTGGACTAATTATAAGTGGTTCATTCTGATAATGGCGAGGGGTGTTGATGGTGCATTCCAACTGGGTCATGTGCGTGCATGGATCCCGGTCTGCCTCTGAGGATGTAAGACGCCGTGACATCTGTAAATAGGCCTGTGCCAATTGGTTGTCAGTTTAGGGAATGACACACCCTATTGTGGAGCCGACACAGGGTATTTATGTATTAGGGAGCCGATCGCTTGGGGTAGGGTTTTAGGGTACACTTAGTTCTGTCTGTTTCTGTTGGTACCGTCTGTTTCTGTTGGGTGGCAACACCTGTCTGTTTCTGCGTGGTACCATCTGTTCGGGTGGTAAAGGCCCATTTACTAGTGTACACCTAATTCTACATTCTGTTTCCGTAGGGATTAATTTGTTTCTGTTTCTGTCTGTTTCTGTTCGGGTGGTAAAGGCCCCTTTATCAGCATTCTGCTTCTGTCTATTTCTGTTCAGGTGGTAAAGGCCCATTATTAGCGTTTTGTTTATGTGGAAATTATTCTGTTCCTGTTTCTGCTTTAGTTTAGACATTAGGGTGGCACCTAATCCTGTTATACTAGTATTAGTGCAGAGAAAGGAAAAGTAACATTATTCTGTTTCTTCTGTTTAACCTAAGTACATCTACTGCTCATGTTACTGTTATCTCTCATCCAGGTTTATTTGCATGCCATGATTATTATTATCTGTTCATATGCTGAAAGTCACTGGACTTGCCAGACTTTATGTCTGACCTTGCTTGTTTTCGCCCCTCTTTCTTCCGTTTCCCCCCAGGCTATCCAAGGAGGGAATACTTTAGCTTGATCCGGATTCCTTCTGCTTGAAGTGCTTAAAGTATGGCTTGGCTCTTTGTAGCTTCTGTTCTGTGGGGATTATGATTTTAAAGTTTTGTACTCTGATGATTTTCTGAACAAGACTGATATTTATGTACTTGAATTTTTCTGGAAAGATGTAACCAAACTGATTTCTGTTTTCCGCTGTAATAAAGTTATAATTTCTCAAGTATTGTTTATCTGTCTTGTAAATTTCTGTTCTGTCTACTAAAACGCTCCACCAAAGTTAAGGCATTCCCTTTGTGAGTGTCCTTAACGGAGGTGGGGTGTTACAGGCCTATTGTGTATTTGATAAATGAACCAAAACTATTGAAGAATCACTTAATGTCTCATTCGATGAATTCTATCACCACCTTCATAATACATCAGATGATGACGAAACTATAGTCATTGACAATCCAATCATCACAAATATTGATTCTGACTCTGAAATAGTTGTTGAAAATATTCCTCAAACATGTGAATTACTGTCTCCACCAAGAATATTAAGAGACCATCTGGCTCAAAATATAATCGGGGAAGTAACTTCACAAGTCAGAACAAGGAGTCAACTCCATCAAATGGGTAATGTCGCGTTTCTTTTAAATATCGAACCTAAGAATCCAAAAGAGGCTGCTACCGATGATTACTGGATCATTACCATGCAGGAAGAACTAAATCAGTTCGAGCTCAACGATGTCTGGGAACTTATTCCAAGACCAACTGATCAATCAGTTATTGGTACTAAATGGGTTTATAAAAATAAGGCTGATGAACAAGGTAATATCACCAGAAATTAAGCTAGGTTAGTAGCACAAGGATATAATCAGGAAGAAGGTATCGATTATGAAAAAACATTTATGCCAGTTGCTCGACTAGAAGCTATTAGAATCCTATTATCTTTTGCTTGTCACCATAATTTCAAACTATATCAGATGGATGTCAAGAGTGCATTCCTCAATGGATTTATCAAAGAGAATGTATATGTCGAACAACCCCCTTTGTTCGTACATGAAAAATATCCTGACTATTTGTATAAACTTAAGAAATCTCTGTATGGTCTAAAACAGGCACCTCGTGCTTGGTATGAACGACTATGTAGCTATCTTATTAATTCAGGATTTCAAATAGGCAAAGTCGATCAAACTTTGTTTATCAAACATTCTCGAAAAGATATTCTAGTTATCCAGATATATGTAGACGACATCATCTTTGGTTCTACAAATGCTGCAAAGAGTTTGCAAATATTATGACCAAAGAATTTGAAATAACTCGTATTGGAGAACTATCATATTTTCTCGGACTTTAAATCAAACAACTTCCAAATTGTATTTTTATCAATCAAGAAAAATACTACGGAAATCTTATCAAATGCTTCAGATTAGAAAACACGTCTGGTAAACCCACTCCCATGAGTACAACCACACATCTTGAAAAAGATGAAAATGGTAAGAGTGTTGACCATAAACTATATCGAAGCATAACTGGTTCTCTTCTTTATCACACAGCTAGTCGTCCCGATATAATGATGAGTGTTTGTGTATGTGTACGATTTCAGGCGGATCCAAAGGAATCACACCTATGAGCAGTGAAACGTATAATTCGTTATCTTAATAATGCCAAAGATTTTGGTCTTTTCTACCCAAAAGAATGTCCATTCCAACTAGTATCATATAGTGATGCTGATTTCGGAGGCTCTCTAACGGATAGAAAGAGTACAAGTGGTACATACCATTTTATTGGAAAATCACTTGTCTCTTGGTTTAGTAAGAAACGGAATTGTGTTCCACTATCAAAGCGTGAAGCTGAATATATATCAGTGGCTCTCGCTTGTACTGAAGTAATACATATGCAACAAACACTTCAAGATTTTGATTTTCATTTATCCAATTCTATTATATATTGCGATAACATCAGTGCTATAAATTTATCCAAAAATCCTATGAACCACTCTCGAACCAAACATATTGATATCCGTCGTCATTTTCTAAGAGACAATATCGAAAAGGGAAATATATGTCTTGAGTATGTCGAAACTGATAATCAACTAGCGGACATTTTTATTAAGCCTCTACTTGAGTCTAATTTTATAAAATTACGTAGAGAGTTTGGTCTTATCTCCAGAAAAGAACTCGACAATTAGTTTTAACACTAATGTCCTATTTTACTCATTTATATTAGGTAGTTCTTTTTTTTACTCAAACATATATTAGCTATTATTAGCTATCGTTAATTTGAGTAAATTGATTATTAGCTTTTGATAATTCCTATGGCCAAGTATTTTTGGAAATTCTTGACCTTAAATATATATATATATTCTCAAGGCTCTATATATATATATATATATAGAAATTCCTATATAAAATTGGCATAAAATCTCATTTTTTTATCACTCCCAAGCTGATCCTAATTCCGTCATAGTGTTTGTTTTCTACTATAATCAATGGCACAAATATGCGAAAAATGTGCTCAATATTCTCATGTCTCTATCACTAGTTCTGAGACAGGAGATCATTACTCTCTGAAAACTCCCAAACACAAATCTGGATATCACCCAAGCAATCATACCCCCGACACTAAGCCAACTTCAAAACGGCCAAAAAAGTATTGTTTTGCTCACCTCACACCAACGAAAAGATCGCTGAAATCCACCATTACCAAAAACATCTGATTGATCTTCAAAGGCAAATATATTATGAGCAAAAGCTGACCTCGGATCGACCATCCCTTCTAGAAAGATTGGCAATGTTCCTTTGTGGCTCAAATAAACATGATGTACATGAGCCTATGCCAAACATGCCTTCATCTTCTAGGAGCCCGAATTCATGGGAAAGAAACTATAATAGGAACGAAGGAGCAAAAGAGAATTGGTCACCATGGAAACCACGTATTAACGACGTCAAAGAAGATTCTACCGATCATAATTCATCAACTTCATATTAGATTTATATCGTAAAATTCATCAACTTCACATTAGATTTATATCATGGTTATATTCTCTTGTATCACTCATGTACTAATATATATTGAGTAATTTTTACGTCATATGGATTGTTAAATATCGGAAATGGAGCAAAAACTAGGAAAAACAGCCGAAATACCAACCAGTCGACATGCCAGATTTCGACCGGTCGACCAGTTTATCTTCTGATTAAAAACAGTCGACCGATGGAAATGTGGCGGTCGACTGGTGTTGGCTTTTTCTGTTTTTAAAACACACATATACGAACATATCTCCATTCCACTTCTTCACTTTTACTCCAACCGTTCCTTCTTCTAAAAACTCTAAAACCCTAGAATTCAAATTGTTTTAAAATTTCAACAATATCAATCAAATGGCTCCTCCTCAGAAGAAATCAAAGAAAGCTTCAACTTCAGAATCCTAACCAATTGACCTCTCAATCAAGAAGTGGCTAGTTGATCTAACTGCTGTTAAAAGATGGAATGATATGGAAGACTTCACGATTCACCCGTGTTCATTCATTAAGTTCTCCGATTTCTCCAAATATCGCGTTCTTAATTTAGCAAGAAATTCAAATATTGAATCCCTAATTGATTTTGATCAAAATAATGTAGAAATAAACCATATTGTGATCAAATTATTCTACGCTAACTTAAATTTGGAGAAGTACAAGCCCAAAAATTCTACATAATATCTTTGGTTTGTAATCTGTGGCAAGGAAGTGTTTATCTTGTGTTCAAGAATGGCAAGCATTCTTGGTGCTCCTTTTAGTGGTGAAAAATTTTCAAGCAACTTTTGCAATATCCATATCTGTGATCGTATTAGCCATGAATTCATTGAAGACGATATGGATAGCTTAAAATCCAAAGGTTTACGACCCACTGCAAGAATTATTCATCACACTCCCGTGCACTCTCTACTACCAAGATTAGGTCATTTCGATGTCGTTTATAAAGAGAACTTCAAGGCATTATATGCAATATGGATATTCATATCAATTGGATTGGTATGATTTTGATGAGATTTTGCAAGTAAACGACTGCACTAGGCCACATTTATTTTATAATGAATATATCATGCGCCTACTGCTCGACCGTACCATCACACCACCCGAATCTCCTGTTTCAAGGCCTAAAGTCTTAAACAAAGCAACGACTAAACGGATGAAACTCCCCGATCCATACTTCACTATTATGCCTTTTGAGAAATGGCAAGAACAAGGACATCAAAGTGATTCAAAACGATCATCCCGACCACGACCTGAGGAAGTCAAACTTCTAGGATCGTCTTCCTCAACAAAGGAATCTCTAGACACCATTGCTCGCAACCAATTTCTACTCGAAGCAAGACTTAACCGTATGGATACAAAGATCAACAAACGCTTCAACAAGATTAAGTCTTTCTTCGGAAAATTATGGGAAGCAATATCATGTGGTGCATCATCATCCATGCAAGCTCAAGACCCCGGCAAATGTCCAGCTCCTCCTACTTTTGATTGGACATCATCAGAGGAGGCAATGAGCTTGGGAACTAGCCATAGACATGATCACGGAAAACACAAGTTGTTGACGAGGAAGAGGAACAAGAGGAAGATGAAATGGAATTGCAATCCGAGTCTTCTTAGTTAACTTCCTTATTTTTTCTTCCTATGTATCTATGTCTGTCTTTTGCTTCAAGACTTGGTTTGGCACTTGTATCTAAATGGTGTCGTGCTTTAATCGTACTAGATTTTTGAGTGTGTATAACGTTGTTTTGTGACTCTTAGCATGATCTATGTTACTCGTTCATGTTGCTTAAATATTTTGACAGTAGCATTTATATCTTCACTTATTTTCTCCTTTTTGTCGATGACAAAGGGGGAGAGATTGGTACTAACAGTGTTATGCAGGAATATATAGTTCATGTTCATATATAGGCACAATCTTAGGGGGAGATCATATACGGGGGGAGATTCAGAACTATGTTGTCATCAATCAAAAAGGGGGAGAAATTTGAGTCAAAAATTTATGGAGTTTTGATTTCTGATAAAGAAATAAGCCGTGATCGACAAAAAGAAGATATTTATTGGTTTGAAGAGGTACAAAGAGCTGCATATGTTATTCTACATTAGAGGTTGATTATTTGGTGTTTAATAGTGTTGTTTATGTTAAAATCTATCCTCAAATAATCTCACACCTCAAAATTATCGATATATATACGAATATATACATATGCACGTTGTGCAAACTAGGTAAAACTGGTCAACCGCCCCTATTTGGATCTGTTGACCGTTTATACCCATAACGCACAATAAATGTGTACATGTAAATATAACATATATATATTCAAATTCATGTCTACCGATTCTTTTTGACCTGTCGACCTTTTTTTCAGAAAACAACCTTTCAAAAAGTCATTTCCTTTCAGTCAAGGGTTGCATCTTCTTCTCTTCATCAATAATCATGGCTATTGTTCGTTACTCTTCACAAAGGGTTACAACTATTTATTCCCTATATAACCAATATGAGATCATCATTCCATTCAACTAATTTGAATGATTTTTGACTTGATTACTATCGCTAATTTCTTGATCTCATTTCTATATTCTCAAGCGCTCAATTGCTTGTAACACCCCACGTCCATTAATGTCACTCACAAAGGGAATGCATCAACTTTCATGGAGCATTATAAGTGTATAAAACAGAACACCACAAGACATATATATAAAAATGGTACTACAAAATTTAAAAATAACTTCATTGCAGCGAAAACGGAACATAGTTTGGTTACAACATCAAAACCAACTTGTAAAACCAAGTACACAAATACACATCTTGGTCAAATTATTACATGAAAACCAAAAGCATAATCCCGTTCAAATAACCATAATAAAAAAGAAGATAAAGCTGAACATTACTTTTGGCAACTCCAAGCACTTCCAAAAGAGAGAGAAAGAGATCCAAGTCAAGCTCCACTAGTCCCACCCTGAGAACTTGGAGGGGGGAAAAGGAAAGAAAAGAGGCGAAACAAACGAGGTCAGACATAAAGTCTGGCAAGTCCAGTGACTTTAACAATACAATCATTTAAAGTAACAGGATATGAACATAAACTGGATATAAGAAATGACTGTAACATAAACAGGTATGACAAGGTAAGCAAGATGGACAAGATAATTGTAACAACCCGCAAAAATCAGAACCAATTTAAAATTTTTATTTTAGAAAATTTTAATGAGTTTTGACAATATAAAATAATTTATTTAAATAATAATGATCACAAATTTGATTTAAATCGAAAGAAGAATGAATGATTTAATTTTAATTAACAAAAGAGTTAGAAATAACGCGGTAGTTTGAAAAGTCAAACTTGAACTTTGACTGACCGTACAGGATGCAAAATTTAACGAATTTTAGTGAAACCAAAAACATTAGAATCTATTTAAAAATATCTTTCTAACGAATCTGAAAAATCGAAATTTCATAACGGAAATCAAAAGTTATGGCCAATTCAATTTTTAGAAAGGTCGCTGTAGAATATATAGGGCCCGAAATGCTATTTTTCACATATATAGGAATTTGGACTCGAAACCACTTCCATTGAGTTCAGAATGACGTTTCTGCATTGAAAAACAGTAAACACTTATATATTTTGAGTTTCAAAAATTATTTGTTTAAAAATGTATTTTTAATATTAAATATATTGGCCTTAAAAAAATAGTCATTTTTCAAACGACCTCCGTTTTCGACGAAACCACTTTTGTTGGAACCGAAATGTCAAATTATTGCTAGGTTTCAATTTTCAGAATTTTTCGAATTAATATGTGAGCGTGGCGAAATAAAATGTGTTTTGACTATTTACAGTTAAATTTGAACGCCTTAAAAATAGCCATTTTTCGAACAGTCTCAGAATTCGACGAAAATAATTTTGTTGGATTCGTATCGTCATAAGAAAACTAAAAATATTTTTTTTAGAATTTTCTGAGGTCGTATGTGGCCCCGGCATATTTAAATGTATGGTAGGAATTAAATAATTAATTTAATATTGTAATTTCAATTAAAACCGAAAATAAAACGTGTAGACATCAGAATTGGACATTGGGACATAGCTCATCGCGTTCAGAAGGCCTTAAAACGTTAAGATCGACAGTAAGCAGGCCCAAATCCGAGAAAGTTCAAAAATCCACTTTATTTCACGAAATTCGGAATTTAATATTAAAATAATATAAAACTCCGAAAACCCTAACCCTAACACTGTTCATGGCGGCCGCCGCCCAGAAAATTAATGGCCAGAATTGCTCCAACTTCAAACGCTAATATCTCCCAATCCGTTCGTCGAAAATTTATGTATGACCTACCAAATCGAAGAGAATTCAGAGACCTTTCAATCTATACGGTTAAGATCGGATTTTGATGCACGGATTTCGCGAATTTTGGCCGAGAAGTCGCTGCGGTTTTCAGTGATTTGCGGGTGATTGGGGAGGCCGAGCTTCAGGCGGTGGGTGGCGTAGGCGGCTCTTGGCATGGTGGTTCGTGTGGCGGTGTCTGATCGGCGGTTGGTGGTCCGTGGGGTGGTGCGCACGGAAGGATGAACGGCGGTTTTGGGTTCGGCCGTGAGTAACGTGCGACGGGGAAGAAGGTCCCGATTTCTTTTTTTAATATTATTTTATTATTTAATTATTTAAATTATCCGATGTTTAAAAATTCATAACTCTCTCATACGAGGTCCGTTTGACAAACCGTAAATTGCGCTGGACTCGTCTTTCCGAGCTCTTCGCGATGGCGCAGACCACACCTGATTCTGAGACAGTTGATTTTCAGCCAAAATTTGAGGTGAGAGTTCAAATCTTTATTATTTAATTAATTATTAATTTATTTTCCCACATGAAAATAATTGTATGATGATGATGATTTAGTTCTGAAATGTTTTGGGTGTATGAATTATCGATTGTTGCTTGTGGTGTGCTTATTGTTCATGTTATGCTTAAATCCGTCTTTAAATTGTATATGTTATTGAGTTTAAATTGCAGTTGGAAATTTAAATCTAACTTTAGATTTAAAACATATTTTATTCAGATCTAGACGTTCTAATTTATTTTATTTAAATGTCATTTTCATTCTTCTGAAATGAACAAAGAAATGGAACGACAAATAAAACTTTATTTTTATTTGTTGATGTTACAATGGAAATTGAACGACAAATAGAATATTACTTTTATTTGTTTGTTTACAATAGACTATGAACAACGAATTAAATATATTTCTTTTTGTTTGCCTTAAAGGTTAACTAACAAAGTTCTCATTTTTGGTTGCATAAAAAGAAAACAAAAAAACTCTCAATTTTGTTGCATTCAAAGTTAACAAACAAAAATCCATATTTTTGTCACCGAAAGAAAAATGAAACAAAAATTCATATTTTTGTCATTGAATAAAAATGAAACAAAAACTCATATTTTTGTCATTGAATAAAGATGAAACAAAAATCCATACTTTTATCATTGGAAAAAAAAAAAAAAAGAAAAAAAAAAAGAAATTTTCCTTTTATTTGAATTGATGTGAACTATCAATTCAATATTGAAAAAAAAAGGATTGTGTTTTGTTTGCATTTCTCAAACAGAAATGTACGAAGGAACAAAAAAGATTGTATTTTGTTTGCTTCCCTTGATGCGAACAAAATGACAAAATATAGATTTACATTTAAAATAAAAAGAATTATATTCTTCTTGCATTTCTCAATGCAAACAAAATGTTTAAATAAAAAGAGAATTATATTTTGTTTTGCATCCCTTGACGCGAACAAAGTATTGAAATAAAGATTTACATTAAAATTTATATTTTTATTTGTGTTTTCAAGACACAAATGAACTTGAAACTTACTTTTTATTTTTATTTTATTTATTTACATTTCATAATGTAAATATCACTTGAGAATAAAACTTACCTTTTTATTTATATTTTATAATGTAAATATGACCTGAAAACTAAAACTTATTTTATTATTTGCATATTATAATGCAAATGAGACTTGAATACAAAACTTACATTTTTGTTAACATTTCATGATGTGAATATAACTTGATGATAAAGCTATTTTTATTATTTGCATGCTATAATGAAAATAAAACTTGAAAATAAAATTTACATTTTTATTTGCACTTTATAATACGAATATAACATTGAAAATAAAACTTACCTTTTCATTTGCATTTTATAATGCAAATACAACATAAGGATAGAATCTACCTTTTATATGCAATTTACAATGTAAAATAAAAAGTACATTTTTATATGTAATTAGAAAGGGGATTTGCAATAAAATTAAAACTTACATTTTTATATGTAATTTATGATGGGATATATAATTGTAAAATAAAGTTTACAGTTTTATATGTAGTAAAAAAAATTGAAAATTCGCATCGATATTAAAATAACACTTTTGTAAAGATATTGCATTAGAATAAAAAGATAATTTTTGTCGCTTTTTCTTTTAGAATTAAGAACATATTTTGTCACTCTTTTCTTTTTAACATGAAAAGGGTCATTTTGTCGCTTCTTCTTTTTAACATTAAAAGAACATTTTTATGTCATGTTTCTTTTTAGCATTAAAAGAAGCATCTTTGTTGTTTTTCCTTTTAGTAATAAAAAGAACATTTTGCTTTCATTTCTTATGATAATATTTCATCGTCATTTTGAATGCGGTAAAAATAGAATTGTTAATGTTGAATATTTTATCGTCATTTTGAATGCGGTAAAAATTAGAATTGTTAATGTTGAATATTTTATCGTCATTTTGAATGCGGTAAAATTAGAATTGTTAATGTTGAATATTTTATCGTCATTTTGAATGCGGTAAAAATTAGAATTGTTAATGTTGAATATTTTATCGTTATTTTGAATGCGGTAAAAATAGAATTGTTAATGTTGAATATTTTATCGTTATTTTGAATGCGGTAAAAATAGAATTGTTAATGTTGAATATTTTATCGTCATTTTGAATGCGGTGAAAATAGAATGGTTAATGTTGTCATTTTTATCGACATTTTTGGTGCGATAAAAATAGACAATGTTAGTGATTCATTTTTATCGACATTTTTGGTGCGATAAAAATAGACAATGTTAGTGATTCATTTTTATCGGCATTTTTGATGCGATAAAAATAGCAATGTTAATGTTACATTTTTATCATCATTTTAGATGCAATAAAAAGAATATATTTTTGTGTTACATTTTATTGTCTTTCTAGAGACAATAAGAAGAATAAAATTAAAGAATTACAATTTTATGTAAAATTGCTTTCATTGAAAAGAATAAATATAGAAGACGAGACTTTTGTTGTTAATAAAAAATAAAAAAACAATGAAAAAGGGAACATTTACATTTTGATGTAAATAAACAATAAAAAAAGGAAAATTACATTCAAAATGTAAGTTAGAATAAAAAGGACATTTTGTTAAGTAAAAATGTAAATTACAATAAAAAGTATGGAAATAAAGATCACATTTTTATTGGCCGTTTATAGGAAAAAAAAGGAATATAATTAAAAGAGACATTTTTATCGTCGTGTTATATATTGTGTAATACACTTCCATAGACAAGTTACCCGACTTGTGTATGTGATTGGGACGATAATTTTCACACATCGCCCAAGTGCACAAATTAGTTTATCATTTGCTTGATTGGTTGAAAACCCCACACGGGTGTTGGGATGAAAATTTACATACACTAATCCCAATATTAGTTGTATGTTGATCGTTAGATCGACGGGCTGTGATGAGCGTTATTATTTAATTTTAACGCTTACACAGTGGAAAATTACACTTTGGATGTAATGGATGACTTGATGATTGTACTGTTATTGTCATATATATGATGTGTGTGAAATCCTTATAATCCAAATTATATGGTAAATGTTTGAGTCGCATTTCGATTCAAGTGTTCTTTTAAATAAGACTATTTTTACATTAGAAATCCTTTTTATATAAAGTGCATATATTTTTTTTTATAATATATTTTTAATCAACTATATGTTAAACAAAGAATATTTGTAGAAGATAAAGATTTGTAAAATAAAGAATACTTCTCATTTAGAATCTTTTATATAAAGAATATTTTTATGATTATTTTAAAATATGTTTTTAAAGAGATTACCAGCGTTTGCAATTATATTTTGTGATATGTAATAAATTGAGATGTGAAGTGGGTTTACCGTGGACGATGTTTTAAACGACATCTATCCTTTAATCCAATTTGCATTGAAATCATTATTTGGAACTTATAAATCTATTTTATAGAATTAAAAAGACATTTTCTATAAATCAAGTTTTTCAACTAATATATTAAATAGGAATTAAGTGGAAATTCTATTGGTAATAATTGAGATGGGCTTCTGTAAAAGAAGACCGATATTATATATGGAGTTTAAGAGGCTTTGCCGTTATTCCATTTATACTATTAGTCTGATACAGAAATCTATATCGATTATGTATTGATTGGATTTCTGTGGAATTCCATATTTTTAGAAATTGATTTATAGATTGTATTTTAAATATTTATCTTTGATAAAATTAATGAGAATCTTCAAAAACGAATATCTTATTAAAAGAATATTCTGAGTTGAGATGTGACGAAATGTGTGATTTTCCAACATTTGTTTAATCCTAAATTACGCAAGTTATTTAGAAAGACCGGGTTTAACCCATTCTGAATAATCAACACGACGATCAAGAGTCGAAGACGAAGACGATGATTGAAGACCGAAGATTTTCACGTCGTTGGGATGATGATGACTAGTATCTTGAATTGGGATTGGCCTTCCAAGGCAAGGTATTTGGTAATGATCGTCCAAACGCATTTGGAGATCGACGGACACGATGTTTCGTTCAGACCCAGAACGAACTTATAAATGGATAGCATGCCTGACATTGAAATTTATTTCATGTAATTAAATCGGTTTTTATTTAATATATAAATGCATGGTGGCGGAGGATTTATTCTCTTGCTTAACACCCTTTTGTATGTTAAATAATTACCGATCGCATGATATGAGTTGTTGATGTGGCACGCCAAGTTGCAATTGAACAAAGCTTATTGTTGCAAAGCAGAGCCTTGTATGATGATCAAAGCATAGTCTGGTATGGACATAGCTTTGTGTAATACGTTACTTCGCGAGCCTCACACCCCGGTTGGGTCTAAAACGGAGTAAGGGAACGCAGGGAGTGCGCACGTTTCTTTCTAGCTAGAAGTGGTGTCGGTGCTTAAACTGGCTGACATTTTACTTATGTGGTTGTTGGATTTGAGGTACCTCAGGTATATTGGTCGTATTGTGGCCAATCAGAGATCCGTTAGGATCGGGAAACGTGTGTTCAGGAATAACTAATCCAGTCCATTGCACCAGTTGGACAGAGTACCAACACGGGGACGGACCGGCCCTGCAGGATCCAAGGGTTGGACAGAGTACCAATCCTGGGGCATTGCTAGAGTGTCTCGAATCGGTAAGGAATTCGCTCCTAGCCTTGACTCAGATGGAAACCCAAATTTCCAATACGACATCACGCAGTTTTGATTGTATACCTATATATGGCGACATAGTGGGATGGGGCACTCATGCCGTCTAGGATTGATATATTTACTTTGATGTATTTCAAATTGGTTGCACACTATTATTATGTAATACCGTGTTTCTCGTATCAAGCATCTCTTGATCATTATAAGGTAAAACCCTATCCTCCGGTTTGCGTTGCATTGTGTGATGGGACTTGGGTCTTATAATGGTTTCATTTTTCTAAAAAGCATTGCGTTATTTTGACGATTTACTTTAGTCATGCACTGGCAATCCATAGGAGAAAACCCGTTCCGCGAAAGTGGCGTGGTCCTGTGATTAGCCTTATTATATTATATAGGTTAAGTAGAATTCTCACACCAGTCCCACGACCGACCTGTAGTTTGTTCACTTTGCAAACTCGGGTGCCCTCTTTCCACACGGGAAGTCGAGTAGCTTATTTGACAGATAGATAAAACAAGATCCTGGATTGAAGATTGAAGCTGTGGCCATAGTGTTGATAGCCTTCCACCGAGATTTGTTCCGCTGCAATGTATTCATTTATTGTAATTTATTCTTCCGCTGTAATTATTTTCCAATGTACTCTGATATGTATATTCTGTACTCTGATGTAACATTTATTATTGATGTTATAAAAGTCTGTGTTTTTGTTCTGATGTGTTGTATGCCCAAAGTTAAAGTATTCGTAGGTTTCCGCTTTTTGGATCAGACCTGTGTGGTTTATGGTCGATTCAAAGGGTGGGAATTTGCGGGTCTTTACAGTTGGTATCAGAGCTCAGGTTAGCTCAAATCTTTGGGGTACAACTCGTTAGAACTGAACAAAAGACTCATCAGAGATTGGATTAGTAATGTCCAATAAGAATACTCATTAGAGATAGGATCAGCAGTATCCTAGAATGAGTAAACTCGTTAGAGATGGGGTTAGTAATGCCCTAGAACGAGTAAAGAGTTACGAATTTATAATTAACGTATTTTTGATATTTATAATCTATTCTTTGAAATATGATTTTTATAAATATAAAGTTATATATATTTTGAAAAGATAATTAACCATTAAAATTTAAAATTGAGATAGTTAATTTTACAATTTTTAGCTACGTTCCTTTTCGAGGACGAAAAGTTTTTAAGTGGGGGCGATTGTAACAACCCGCAAAAATCAGAACCAATTTAAAATTTTTATTTTAGAAAATTTTAATGAGTTTTGACAATATAAAATAATTTATTTAAATAATAATGATCACAAATTTGATTTAAATCGAAAGAAGAATGAATGATTTAATTTTAATTAACAAAAGAGTTAGAAATAACGCGGTAGTTTGAAAAGTCAAACTTGAACTTTGACTGACCGTACAGGATGCAAAATTTAACGAATTTTAGTGAAACCAAAAACATTAGAATCTATTTAAAAATATCTTTCTAACGAATCTGAAAAATCGAAATTTCATAACGGAAATCAAAAGTTATGGCCAATTCAATTTTTAGAAAGGTCGCTGTAGAATATATAGGGCCCGAAAGGCTATTTTTCACATATATAGGAATTTGGACTCGAAACCACTTCCATTGAGTTCAGAATGACGTTTCTGCATTGAAAAACAGTAAACACTTATATATTTTGAGTTTCAAAAATTATTTGTTTAAAAATGTATTTTTAATATTAAATATATTGGCCTTAAAAAAATAGTCATTTTTCAAACGACCTCCGTTTTCGACGAAACCACTTTTGTTGGAACCGAAATGTCAAATTATTGCTAGGTTTCAATTTTCAGAATTTTTCGAATTAATATGTGAGCGTGGCGAAATAAAATGTGTTTTGACTATTTACAGTTAAATTTGAACGCCTTAAAAATAGCCATTTTTCGAACAGTCTCAGAATTCGACGAAAATAATTTTGTTGGATTCGTATCGTCATAAGAAAACTAAAAATATTTTTTTTAGAATTTTCTGAGGTCGTATGTGGCCCCGGCATATTTAAATGTATGGTAGGAATTAAATAATTAATTTAATATTGTAATTTCAATTAAAACCGAAAATAAAACGTGTAGACATCAGAATTGGACATTGGGACATAGCTCATCGCGTTCAGAAGGCCTTAAAACGTTAAGATCGACAGTAAGCAGGCCCAAATCCGAGAAAGTTCAAAAATCCACTTTATTTCACGAAATTCGGAATTTAATATTAAAATAATATAAAACTCCGAAAACCCTAACCCTAACACTGTTCATGGCGGCCGCCGCCCAGAAAATTAATGGCCAGAATTGCTCCAACTTCAAACGCTAATATCTCCCAATCCGTTCGTCGAAAATTTATGTATGACCTACCAAATCGAAGAGAATTCAGAGACCTTTCAATCTATACGGTTAAGATCGGATTTTGATGCACGGATTTCGCGAATTTTGGCCGAGAAGTCGCTGCGGTTTTCAGTGATTTGCGGGTGATTGGGGAGGCCGAGCTTCAGGCGGTGGGTGGCGTAGGCGGCTCTTGGCATGGTGGTTCGTGTGGCGGTGTCTGATCGGCGGTTGGTGGTCCGTGGGGTGGTGCGCACGGAAGGATGAACGGCGGTTTTGGGTTCGGCCGTGAGTAACGTGCGACGGGGAAGAAGGTCCCGATTTCTTTTTTTAATATTATTTTATTATTTAATTATTTAAATTATCCGATGTTTAAAAATTCATAACTCTCTCATACGAGGTCCGTTTGACAAACCGTAAATTGCGCTGGACTCGTCTTTCCGAGCTCTTCGCGATGGCGCAGACCACACCTGATTCTGAGACAGTTGATTTTCAGCCAAAATTTGAGGTGAGAGTTCAAATCTTTATTATTTAATTAATTATTAATTTATTTTCCCACATGAAAATAATTGTATGATGATGATGATTTAGTTCTGAAATGTTTTGGGTGTATGAATTATCGATTGTTGCTTGTGGTGTGCTTATTGTTCATGTTATGCTTAAATCCGTCTTTAAATTGTATATGTTATTGAGTTTAAATTGCAGTTGGAAATTTAAATCTAACTTTAGATTTAAAACATATTTTATTCAGATCTAGACGTTCTAATTTATTTTATTTAAATGTCATTTTCATTCTTCTGAAATGAACAAAGAAATGGAACGACAAATAAAACTTTATTTTTATTTGTTGATGTTACAATGGAAATTGAACGACAAATAGAATATTACTTTTATTTGTTTGTTTACAATAGACTATGAACAACGAATTAAATATATTTCTTTTTGTTTGCCTTAAAGGTTAACTAACAAAGTTCTCATTTTTGGTTGCATAAAAAGAAAACAAAAAAACTCTCAATTTTGTTGCATTCAAAGTTAACAAACAAAAATCCATATTTTTGTCACCGAAAGAAAAATGAAACAAAAATTCATATTTTTGTCATTGAATAAAAATGAAACAAAAACTCATATTTTTGTCATTGAATAAAGATGAAACAAAAATCCATACTTTTATCATTGGAAAAAAAAAAAAAAAAGAAAAAAAAAAAGAAATTTTCCTTTTATTTGAATTGATGTGAACTATCAATTCAATATTGAAAAAAAAAGGATTGTGTTTTGTTTGCATTTCTCAAACAGAAATGTACGAAGGAACAAAAAAGATTGTATTTTGTTTGCTTCCCTTGATGCGAACAAAATGACAAAATATAGATTTACATTTAAAATAAAAAGAATTATATTCTTCTTGCATTTCTCAATGCAAACAAAATGTTTAAATAAAAAGAGAATTATATTTTGTTTTGCATCCCTTGACGCGAACAAAGTATTGAAATAAAGATTTACATTAAAATTTATATTTTTATTTGTGTTTTCAAGACACAAATGAACTTGAAACTTACTTTTTATTTTTATTTTATTTATTTACATTTCATAATGTAAATATCACTTGAGAATAAAACTTACCTTTTTATTTATATTTTATAATGTAAATATGACCTGAAAACTAAAACTTATTTTATTATTTGCATATTATAATGCAAATGAGACTTGAATACAAAACTTACATTTTTGTTAACATTTCATGATGTGAATATAACTTGATGATAAAGCTATTTTTATTATTTGCATGCTATAATGAAAATAAAACTTGAAAATAAAATTTACATTTTTATTTGCACTTTATAATACGAATATAACATTGAAAATAAAACTTACCTTTTCATTTGCATTTTATAATGCAAATACAACATAAGGATAGAATCTACCTTTTATATGCAATTTACAATGTAAAATAAAAAGTACATTTTTATATGTAATTAGAAAGGGGATTTGCAATAAAATTAAAACTTACATTTTTATATGTAATTTATGATGGGATATATAATTGTAAAATAAAGTTTACAGTTTTATATGTAGTAAAAAAAATTGAAAATTCGCATCGATATTAAAATAACACTTTTGTAAAGATATTGCATTAGAATAAAAAGATAATTTTTGTCGCTTTTTCTTTTAGAATTAAGAACATATTTTGTCACTCTTTTCTTTTTAACATGAAAAGGGTCATTTTGTCGCTTCTTCTTTTTAACATTAAAAGAACATTTTTATGTCATGTTTCTTTTTAGCATTAAAAGAAGCATCTTTGTTGTTTTTCCTTTTAGTAATAAAAAGAACATTTTGCTTTCATTTCTTATGATAATATTTCATCGTCATTTTGAATGCGGTAAAAATAGAATTGTTAATGTTGAATATTTTATCGTCATTTTGAATGCGGTAAAAATTAGAATTGTTAATGTTGAATATTTTATCGTCATTTTGAATGCGGTAAAATTAGAATTGTTAATGTTGAATATTTTATCGTCATTTTGAATGCGGTAAAAATTAGAATTGTTAATGTTGAATATTTTATCGTTATTTTGAATGCGGTAAAAATAGAATTGTTAATGTTGAATATTTTATCGTTATTTTGAATGCGGTAAAAATAGAATTGTTAATGTTGAATATTTTATCGTCATTTTGAATGCGGTGAAAATAGAATGGTTAATGTTGTCATTTTTATCGACATTTTTGGTGCGATAAAAATAGACAATGTTAGTGATTCATTTTTATCGACATTTTTGGTGCGATAAAAATAGACAATGTTAGTGATTCATTTTTATCGGCATTTTTGATGCGATAAAAATAGCAATGTTAATGTTACATTTTTATCATCATTTTAGATGCAATAAAAAGAATATATTTTTGTGTTACATTTTATTGTCTTTCTAGAGACAATAAGAAGAATAAAATTAAAGAATTACAATTTTATGTAAAATTGCTTTCATTGAAAAGAATAAATATAGAAGACGAGACTTTTGTTGTTAATAAAAAATAAAAAAACAATGAAAAAGGGAACATTTACATTTTGATGTAAATAAACAATAAAAAAAGGAAAATTACATTCAAAATGTAAGTTAGAATAAAAAGGACATTTTGTTAAGTAAAAATGTAAATTACAATAAAAAGTATGGAAATAAAGATCACATTTTTATTGGCCGTTTATAGGAAAAAAAAGGAATATAATTAAAAGAGACATTTTTATCGTCGTGTTATATATTGTGTAATACACTTCCATAGACAAGTTACCCGACTTGTGTATGTGATTGGGACGATAATTTTCACACATCGCCCAAGTGCACAAATTAGTTTATCATTTGCTTGATTGGTTGAAAACCCCACACGGGTGTTGGGATGAAAATTTACATACACTAATCCCAATATTAGTTGTATGTTGATCGTTAGATCGACGGGCTGTGATGAGCGTTATTATTTAATTTTAACGCTTACACAGTGGAAAATTACACTTTGGATGTAATGGATGACTTGATGATTGTACTGTTATTGTCATATATATGATGTGTGTGAAATCCTTATAATCCAAATTATATGGTAAATGTTTGAGTCGCATTTCGATTCAAGTGTTCTTTTAAATAAGACTATTTTTACATTAGAAATCCTTTTTATATAAAGTGCATATTTTTTTTTTATAATATATTTTTAATCAACTATATGTTAAACAAAGAATATTTGTAGAAGATAAAGATTTGTAAAATAAAGAATACTTCTCATTTAGAATCTTTTATATAAAGAATATTTTTATGATTATTTTAAAATATGTTTTTAAAGAGATTACTAGCGTTTGCAATTATATTTTGTGATATGTAATAAATTGAGATGTGAAGTGGGTTTACCGTGGACGATGTTTTAAACGACATCTATCCTTTAATCCAATTTGCATTGAAATCATTATTTGGAACTTATAAATCTATTTTATAGAATTAAAAAGACATTTTCTATAAATCAAGTTTTTCAACTAATATATTAAATAGGAATTAAGTGGAAATTCTATTGGTAATAATTGAGATGGGCTTCTGTAAAAGAAGACCGATATTATATATGGAGTTTAAGAGGCTTTGCCGTTATTCCATTTATACTATTAGTCTGATACAGAAATCTATATCGATTATGTATTGATTGGATTTCTGTGGAATTCCATATTTTTAGAAATTGATTTATAGATTGTATTTTAAATATTTATCTTTGATAAAATTAATGAGAATCTTCAAAAACGAATATCTTATTAAAAGAATATTCTGAGTTGAGATGTGACGAAATGTGTGATTTTCCAACATTTGTTTAATCCTAAATTACGCAAGTTATTTAGAAAGACCGGGTTTAACCCATTCTGAATAATCAACACGACGATCAAGAGTCGAAGACGAAGACGATGATTGAAGACCGAAGATTTTCACGTCGTTGGGATGATGATGACTAGTATCTTGAATTGGGATTGGCCTTCCAAGGCAAGGTATTTGGTAATGATCGTCCAAACGCATTTGGAGATCGACGGACACGATGTTTCGTTCAGACCCAGAACGAACTTATAAATGGATAGCATGCCTGACATTGAAATTTATTTCATGTAATTAAATCGGTTTTTATTTAATATATAAATGCATGGTGGCGGAGGATTTATTCTCTTGCTTAACACCCTTTTGTATGTTAAATAATTACCGATCGCATGATATGAGTTGTTGATGTGGCACGCCAAGTTGCAATTGAACAAAGCTTATTGTTGCAAAGCAGAGCCTTGTATGATGATCAAAGCATAGTCTGGTATGGACATAGCTTTGTGTAATACGTTACTTCGCGAGCCTCACACCCCGGTTGGGTCTAAAACGGAGTAAGGGAACGCAGGGAGTGCGCACGTTTCTTTCTAGCTAGAAGTGGTGTCGGTGCTTAAACTGGCTGACATTTTACTTATGTGGTTGTTGGATTTGAGGTACCTCAGGTATATTGGTCGTATTGTGGCCAATCAGAGATCCGTTAGGATCGGGAAACGTGTGTTCAGGAATAACTAATCCAGTCCATTGCACCAGTTGGACAGAGTACCAACACGGGGACGGACCGGCCCTGCAGGATCCAAGGGTTGGACAGAGTACCAATCCTGGGGCATTGCTAGAGTGTCTCGAATCGGTAAGGAATTCGCTCCTAGCCTTGACTCAGATGGAAACCCAAATTTCTAATACGACATCACGCGGTTTTGATTGTATACCTATATATGGCGACATAGTGGGATGGGGCACTCATGCCGTCTAGGATTGATATATTTACTTTGATGTATTTCAAATTGGTTGCACACTATTATTATGTAATACCGTGTTTCTCGTATCAAGCATCTCTTGATCATTATAAGGTAAAACCCTATCCTCCGGTTTGCGTTGCATTGTGTGATGGGACTTGGGTCTTATAATGGTTTCATTTTTCTAAAAAGCATTGCGTTATTTTGACGATTTACTTTAGTCATGCACTGGCAATCCATAGGAGAAAACCCGTTCCGCGAAAGTGGCGTGGTCCTGTGATTAGCCTTATTATATTATATAGGTTAAGTAGAATTCTCACACCAGTCCCACGACTGACCTGTAGTTTGTTCACTTTGCAAACTCGGGTGCCCTCTTTCCACACGGGAAGTCGAGTAGCTTATTTGACAGATAGATAAAACAAGATCCTGGATTGAAGATTGAAGCTGTGGCCATAGTGTTGATAGCCTTCCACCGAGATTTGTTCCGCTGCAATGTATTCATTTATTGTAATTTATTCTTCCGCTGTAATTATTTTCCAATGTACTCTGATATGTATATTCTGTACTCTGATGTAACATTTATTATTGATGTTATAAAAGTCTGTGTTTTTGTTCTGATGTGTTGTATGCCCAAAGTTAAAGTATTCGTAGGTTTCCGCTTTTTGGATCAGACCTGTGTGGTTTATGGTCGATTCAAAGGGTGGGAATTTGCGGGTCTTTACAATAAACGTTGATTGCGCTTCTAATCACTATAAGATAATTCCTACAGCGCACCAATGCTAGTTACATCGCACCCTTACTAGTCCCATATTGAAAGTTGATCCCTCTTACTAATCATAATAATGGTAGCTTCGTGTACTCCTAGCTGCTCTCGTAGGTGACCCTTGCTCCTACCCCCACTAGTTGTACCCACTACCCTCCCTACTACTACTACTAATAATAATAATAATAATAATAATGGTAGTTTCATGTACTCCTAGCTGCTGTCATAGGTGCTGCCTGCTCCTATCTCCACTACTTGTACCCACTACCCTCCCCGTTCGATCGGCTCCGTAACTCGTAGATACCCATGCTGGTTCCACAGTAGGGTGCATCACTCCCTAAAGTGGCAACCTGAAGAATGCAAGGCTTATACCTACACTATGCAACGTCTTACCTACCAGTCCGGACCCATGCACGCACATGACTCCGTTGGACTTGCGTTGCCACCGCTAACTCTTTATTGACCTCTTACAATCAAACCCAGTAAGCATGTCCCGTCCTCGACCTAGTTCGATCTCACATAGATACGGAATGGGTTACTCGTTGAAAAGGGTCCACACACTTGACACAAGCTTCCCTCCTAAGCTTGGTCCCCACTAGAAACTTCCACTTAACCCCTTCTTATTCATGTCTTCTAACATGTTTCAACTTGGTTAAGTGTTTCTAATTATATTTCACATGTCACCGATGTCATCCACTTAACCCCGTGTCCCACCACATGTCTTATCTTGGTTAAATGTTATTTAATTAATTATAACCATAATCTTGCAAGACCTCCCACATTAGATTCCATTTTGCGGTTGCTGGATTTGTCGGGCGAGTCCGAGCAGGCTTATACCGCAATCCGAATCAAACCTCATGTATTTGTCATATTATGCATCTAGTTTATGCCTTTGACCTCTCACATTAGACTGCCGTTTGCGGTTGCTTGATGTGCCGGGCGGGTCCGGGCCGGCTTATATCGCAAACCAAGTCTAACCTCGTGTCTTAGGCGTTCATTATCTCATTCTATTATACAAAACCCAATTTGAATTAATATCCATATTCCAATTTGTCCATAATTCCTAATTTAGGCTATGTCCATAATTCTCATTCTATTTATGTCCATAATTCCATGTACATAAATTTTACCAATTTATGCCCCAAGTTAATAACATGATTAGAAACCAATTTATGCCAATTACATAATATTCAATGTTTTTCCCAAACTTTTCCCCAATGTTCCTACATCATGCGTACGTATAATTCACATAATATGTTAGGCTCGTCGTTAGCCTAACTCATAAGACAAAGGAAAAGAAGAGGGAAAGAGAAATCATCCACGCATAATATAGATCCAATAATCATATGGAATATGAACTTGCATAGAATAGGATAAATCTAATCAACATAAACTTGCATAGATCTAATTAACATAAACTTGCATAGAACTAATTAACATAAACTTGCATAGAAAAGGATAGATATAATCAACATAAACTTGCATAGATCTAATTAACATAAACTTGCATAGATTTAATTAACACAAATTTGCATAGAATAGAATAGATCTAATCAACATAAACTTGCATAGATCTAATTAACATAAACTTGCATAGATCTAGTTAACATAAAATTGCATAGAATAGAATAGATCTAATCAACATAACATTGCATAGAATTAATTAACATAAACTTGCATAGATCTAATTAACATAAACTTGCATAGAATAAAATAGATCTAATCAACATAAATTTACATAGATCTAATTAACATAAACTTGCATAGATCAAATTAACATAAACTTGCATAGAATAAAATAGATCTAATCAACATAAACTTACATAGATCTAATTAACATAAACTTGCATAGATCTAATTAACATAAACTTGCATAGGTATAATTAATATAAACTTGCATAAAATAGAATGGATCAAATTAACAAGAACTTGCATAGCATAGAATAGAGTAGATTTAATTACGCATATGAATCTACAAAATAGATCTAATAACATAAGATAACATAACTGGCATATCTCAACAATAGATCTAATAGCATATGATACAGGCATAGTCATACAGTCCAATTCACACTTATCACCATTATTTTTAATTAATTATCTTGTGAAATTAACTGTACTCACAGTGGTAGAAGAAGAAAGAAAATAGATATGAATTAAGCGTTTGTTGTTGTTCTAGAATTGTTCCCCCTTTTCACAATTCCTATGCTTTGATTCGTTGAAAAAGAGAAACTAGTTTAGTTTTGGATGCAGCAGCATGGAGGCTTATGAATGAATTTAGTTTAGATTAGGGTTAGATTAGATGTGCTTATATAGATGTATTAGCTTAGCTAGAGCCTTTAGATTAATTAGGAGATCATCAGAACCACACAGCTCAAAGACACGTCATCCAGCCAATCAGAAGAGGCCATATCAGCCCTAAAACTCACAAATTGTCATTAACAAATAAAACTACATCATGTGTGCAACATGATGCGCAACAGCAGGGGTGTTGACACCCATATCTCATATGTGTGTGTGTATATATATATATATGCATATATTTTTTATATTATATATATATATATATATATATTCTTTTTAACTATCTTTCCAATTAACCCTTTTCACACTAAACCGGTTTTTTTTCAATTGAATTGCGTTCACACTAAGCCACTTTTTAGCCATTTCCCTAAAATAAAAATATGGCGCTGGCGGAGATTGAACTCAGAACCTCTTGTATACAAGTCACGTGCTCTAACCAAATGAGCCAATAAGTCTTTTGTTTACAAACCTTAGAACAATGCTAAACATTATTCTTTTCTTATTCCTCTTTTTCATGTTTTGCTGCAATATTTAATTTAAAGATATCTTCTTCATTTTAAATCAGTTTTCTACAAACTATAGGTCTAAATTGACTAGAAAATCGCCACGAATGCAATGACGCTAATTTCGTGACCAAATTCCTGTAGCTTCTCAAATTTTCCTTTTTATTCTATTTAATTGTTCGCATGCATTTCTTCACATTTCATGTGTTGCATTTAATTTCTTTTATTAATCTTTTTCCTTCATTTCATTGCATGAACTTATTACATGAAATTTTATTGTCATTATTTAATTTTTCTCTTAAATATATCCATGTATATAATATATATACATATTTCTACATTCTTAATTTCATTAAAAATGCGGGTTGTTACATTGCTCATATTCAATAATATATCGTTTGAATCTGTATAATATTCTTTTGATTCAATACGATATCCAGTTTCAAATCTTCATATTCGCAAATATTCTATTTGAGGATAAGATTATAGGAAGGTTGTACTACAAGTGACAAATTTGTGTTATCAAGAACACATACTATCAACAACAATTGTATTCGTCTTAGTTGGAGTCCTTAGTGTTGTAAGAGGCACGTGTTGAAGTCCTCAGTGTTGTTAGAGGCGTGAAATCCCGTTCGTCCACTCGGGTGTTGTAAACCTGTTCCTCCGGGTGAAGCGAGGTGCTTGTTAGTGAAAATCCAGATAGAAGTCTGGGACTGGACATATGACGGTGCTCCGAACCAGTATAAAAATCCCTGGTGTGATTTTTCTATTTTACTGCATTTATTGTTGCATATCTGTGATTAGCTGATATTTATATCATTTTACTTTTGCCTTCATAGCTATTGTACATTTGTGTGTTATACACCATATTACACGATCCGTGTGTAGTGTTTTAGCAAGTACACATTTTTTTTAGAATGAATTGTGTGTCATTTATTCGTTGTTTCCGAAAACATGAAAAATAAAAAAAAAGATTGTTTGTCGCTTTATGTGTTAACTTCATTTTCTAAAATGTTCATTTTTCATGGTTTATGTACTTTGTTTTCGATTTTGTACTGGTGAAAATCGAAAACTAAAGAGTGTGAATCGAATGCACCCTTACATTTTCACGAAGGAACCAAGAAAGTAAGTTAATAAGTTTTTTTCTTCCGATTATTGAGGTTTGAATCCAAAACTGTGTTAATTGTTGTTTTTCTCAGTAATAAGAAGGCTCAGATTGATGGATTATGTCTTTCTAATCTATCGTATTTCGCATTTGTTATTGCTCTTTGATGACTTGGCTAGTAAGTTATATTTAAGTTACTTGGAACATCAGAGGATTATATTTTGAGTTTTGAGTTGAATTCTAAGCATGCCTTTTTCATCTATATAGCATGGCAGTGACGTTTGATTCCATAATTCTAGCATTTTAACTTTGTGCCTATTGTTATTCTTATGGCGAACGTAGTTCATTCAATTTCGCAACTTCTTTAGAGTTAGCTATTATTATTTATTATTGTCATCCGATTGTAAACTACACTGTGTTTTTTATAGCTATTCAAGATGCACAATGTTCTCACTTGGCACACAGTGTACACTGAGCTAGACTAGTATGTATATCATGGTTTTATGATTTTTTATTGTGCTATATTTTGAATTCATCACTTGGATATGTGTAATGTGCATGCATTATATATTTCTATATGTTAAGTTTGAATGTAATTTTACCAAGAATTTCAAATTGTGTTAAAAGATCTTGTACATAATATTATCTTGCTTAGCCTTTAGGAATGATTTTTTGGTTATTTCATTGCGATATTTATTTTTAGCAGTGAATTATTACATATTTGTAATTATGAATTATAATATATACGCTGCAGTCCATAGTGCTATAACTTTTTTTTTTGCAACTACCAACAACGAAATGGTTTTTCTTGTATTGTTTGTAAGGGTTTACCGATGGATTGTCCGCAAATATCGTTGGATGAAATATACACCTAAAATAATATCCGTTGCTAATCCCTTGCTAATTAACAAGGGTTTATTGATGTTTATGTTTTAAAAATAAATTTTTGGAAAATATGTATCTATCGGTAAAATGACGGTAAATAATTTTAAAATTTTAAAATTTGTATTTAGGTTAAGACAGGAAAAGGTCGAAGAGTTCACACTAAATTCCATCGTAAAAGAGACGTTAACTTACCGACTTGAACTTTGTCGACTACGCATATCCATCGAAAATCCGTCGCTAAACAGTATTACCGACATATTTCCGATGAATTTTTCCACTGCAAAATCAATATTTTCATGTAGTGGTGCACCTGTATTCACTATTCCAAATGGAACCGAACCCGTTAGGATTTTTACAGATGCTTGTGGCACATGATTAAAAGCAGTTCGGGTGCAAGAAGGAAAGGTATTTGCTTATGCCAGCACATAATTGAAGGACTACGAGAAGAGATACCCAATACATTTGAAATTGGCAACCATTGTTTCAAATACTAGCTGAACCTGTCCAAGGCCTATTAGCCGTTAAGGAGGTTAAGACAACATTATTGGACAGAGTTAGGGTTGAACAAATTAAAGATGAAAAAATGAAAGACAATTCGGGAAAGATAAAAAATGAAAAATGAGAAGCATAGCTATCCTTGTAATTAATAACACTGAACCTGCTATTAGTTATGAAATATTAGCAACAAAGCTACACAAATTACAACGTAATGGAAGAGGAAAAAGGTAAGTAATTTAATTTTTTTCGACTAATAAATCAATATAATCAATTTTCACCCTCTGAGCTTTTGGAACACATAAACCATAGCCATAAGTAAGTTGTAAAAATAAATGCATATCAACCTATCATTAAAATGCATGTAAGTTATACAAACTTAAGTCAGATTAATGAATCAGACCCCATCATGAAAATAACCTTGTGGGTCCTTTGACCTAAATCTTAAGAGAGCATATGCATAATTAACAAAAATAGAATAGTAATAACTTACATTTAAAGGATGGCATTCCCATAAAAATGGTCTTAATCTGAATTATGGAAGACCATAACAACCTACAACCATCATTCCCAGTGTCACTTGGTAATTCATGTGAGCTAATTGGCTTATTCCAGATTTAACAATAATAGCTCGTGCAAATTTCAGTGTACGTAAATTATTTTCTTCCATCAGTACATACCAGGGCGTTAGGATCAACAACATCGATGAATACGACAATTTGTTGGTTCTTCTTATCTACTAACGGCACCTCAAAGTTTCTGAAATGATCATAACTGCTTATTCCCTAACAAGGTTTTCCTCTGCATTGGACATCGATAATCCCCCTGAGGGAAGAAACAATTTTTTTCAATAGTACTTCATATAGTAAATGATTTGAAGCAACAAAGGGTTTATTCGTGAATTGATAACATAAAAATCGTACATGGTCCAAGAAGAAGGAAATTGACAGCAATCATAGTTTTTTTCTTTCTTCTTTTGTATTGACTAAAGTAAATCATATTAGCAAACCTAATAAAATGACAGAGATCATATTTAATGTCAAAGTCCTTTTATCTTAAACCTCTTGCGCTTTCTGATAATAAATGAGAACGTAGGTGAAAATTTTATAGCAAATGAAAAACGGCAGACAAAAAGTTGTAGGAAATTAGTACGCAAATCAATCTAATCGATCAAGAGAAAATATTTTGAAACAACAATAATACTTGATTTTAGATCTCAGTGACGTGAAAATTACCTACCGGTTCAATCTGGGATATAACATCTCTCGACGTAGATGCTGGTCATGGCGGCAATACAGATCGGTTATTCTTGTTCTTGTTAAATTCCAAAATTAGGAGAGAAGATTGTAGAATCCAAATTGAACCTGAAACAAAGACCACTGTATATGTTTAAAATCAACAATGGAGAAGTGAAGAACATCGCTTTCTTTTGGCAATAAAATTTAGGAGCAGATAAAAAATTAGGTGAAAAAATTTGTGTTTACCCTGCTGGCTCCTACTGTGCTGAAACCATTTTGCAACAACAAGGATAATGGACAGCTTAAATTTTTTGGAATTTTTTGTGATAGAAATAGGAAATGAAACAAACCTAAGGTTAATACTCGTTGTTACACAGAATCCTCCAAAGAAGTAATCGAAAAATAAAAACAATCGCAAGAGAATGAAAACAAAGCCCCAAAAATAAAATAATTAAAATAAATTGAAGATCATAAGCTTAAGAAAATGTTAGAGCAATACTTCAGCATTTCCAGTATTTTCTGCCATTGAATTAACCCTACGGTTATTGCATCTCGGAAAGAAGGTTACGTTATGAATGAGAATGTGAAAGCAGATCGTGTCCACTACCTTATTTGAATTTACATTAATGCCCAGTGTAATTAACTGTTCGAAAGAATTAATGTGGTTATTTTTGGAAGTCCTAAAAAGGCTTCACTTTGAACCATTGACCAACGTATTTGCATTACATATAGGATAAGATTAAATGGTCAAAGCATGTACGTCTTCCTAAAAAAGGTATTAAATTGCCTAATGGCGCTGTTTCTAGCATTATTAGATATTTGTTGCATTTGAGTTATGTGTTAGAAATATAAGATCTTAAATAATGGGAGACCTACCATTATAAAGGTCTTAAATAGTCTAGTTCTAATTTTTCTCCTTCTATGGAGTAATAATAATCTAATATATGCTTCCATATGAAATATTCTTATTAAAACTATACAATCCAAGTACTACTATAAGAATGCTCAAGGTTTTTATGCACCAAACACTTGTTCTGACTCTCTCCTCATTACAGCACTGTTTACTCCTCAAAAATCGTACACACATTGACGGATCAAAACACAAGAACAGGATAAAAATTGCTTTCCTATTTGTTTCATAAAATGAGTCGATCTGTCCACTCAGCATAGCGATCGAACAGTCATCTTCGAAGCCTCCTAGTTCAATCAATACTCAGCACAACCGGTCGGTTAGGGACATAAGCACTGGTCGGTCGCTTCTAGGGTAACGACTTTGATCAAATATCACCGTAGCAATTGGTCAAGAAGACTTACAGCCGATCGGTCATATCATAAGGATCAGGCCGGTCAGTTTCATGAGAAGGGAGGTAAAACTACCAATCGATCGACTCTGATTTAGACCGATCGGTCCTATCAACAGCTAGATAACATTTGGATACAGCTGGCCAGTGGCATTCCTTGTAAATAAGTTTTAGGCCGATCAGTGGACTGTACACTATATTTTGGGTCCTCCTCACTCCTATAAATAGAGGATGAACTCCACATTAATAGGGATCGAATCATAAGACCCCGAAGGGCTACCGAATTATTTTCCACTCCATTCCAAGTGATTCTAACATTTCCAATCCTCTCCAATCAAAGATCTAGCATCAAATTCACCATAGAATCGTTGAAATCCATTCAAGTGCTCGAAGAATCATAGATACACATCGTCACTTGCCGTCCTTAGAGATTATATCTAGTTCCTTAGTTAATTTGCATAGATCAAAGTGAAGAGTTTGTGAGAGAGAGAACGAATGTACTTAGAAATGATTCAAGCCTTGTAAATCTTGAAATGATAATGGAAAATCTTGCTAAAATGGATGTAGATATATTTTAGATAGAACCACTACAAAATTCTTGTTTTTTTGCTTATTTTCTGCGATTGTGTTCTCATTTTCTTATTTCTAACCATTGATGAATACTCCCGAGGTACCTTTGGTGTTTAAACCAATTTTGATTTAAACATTTGGTGCCTATCATGGGGCCATGTTCGCACTTCCTTTCTGTAAGTCATTTGCGGAAATAAAGTTTGGAGCTCGTTCCTCCTATGGATCTTCCAAATCTAAAGTTCGAGCTAATCAATAAACTCTCTTCAAAGTTTAAAGCATTGTTTGAAATCATGGGTAGACTGAAGAAAACCACTAGTAAGACCGTTGAAGAGACCGACAATCTTGCCAATGACACTATGCTTCTTACCAACTTTGAAGCTGGTGAGACCTCTAGAGCAAGAGCTGTCGTAACTAGGGAAGAATTAGATGAGGTTATCACAGGATTGACAAGTCAAATTGATATCTCGAAAAATGCTATGTGGAAAAAGTTAGAATCCATGTTCGCTCTTCAAGCTGCTATAGCAAAAAATTACCGTTAATGCCACCCATGCTAAACCTGTTCAAACTGTTCATACGGAAAATGCAGGTTCTTCTTTTTCAAGTCCGAATCAGGACAGTTCCGTCCAGGAGGTTACATGTCCTAATAATCCTCATCATGAAGAGGCAAAACCACCTGCATGCAACCTTTCTGAAAAAGCAACCTCTCGACAAGCATATGTCTCCACCAAATGGGCACCTCCCCAAGAGGGAGGCCCAGGGCCCTGGAACCCAAACCGAGACCGTTTGCCTAAGCAAACATCCGGCGGGGGAAAAGCGTCCGCTCCGTGGACCAGCACGATGACGAGGAATGCTTATCGGAAATGGTTCGCAAGATTATGAAGGAAAGCTTGAAAAAAGAAGATGATGAGAAAGAGTGGGGATTTGCTCCCACCAAGACCCTACTTACTTAGAGAATCAAAATGGCCCCGTACCCGAAAAAGTTTAAACCTCCGACGGTGCAAGCATACAATAGGACTGGAGATCCCAACGTGTTCTCATTCAAGTATGACCAACATATGGGCGGGAACGTGCCATTGATGAGCTTAAGTGTCTGTACTTTCCAACTTATCTAGAGGGGGTGGCTTCCCTTTGGTTCACTAAGTTACCACCAAAATCTACGGATAATTTTGCTACATTGGGCAAGCTGTTTAGAGAACAGTTTAGGCTCTAAGCTGCTAAGGTCTAAGATGTTATGGAGCTAAACGAGGTAGAGAAAAGGCCAGGGGAACCAGTCAGGGCCTTTCTCACTCGATTTAATGCTGCTGCTGCCGAGGTTGAAAATATGAGCCTCGCTTAGTATTGATGGCTTTAAAGGGAGCCATAAACAAGAAGTCTAAATTAGGGCGATGGATCAAGAAGAAAAATCCGAGCATGCTCGAGTAGCTGTATGATAAAGTCAAAGAGTATATAAGTGTAAAAGAAGATCCAGCTTACTCCATAGACATCCCTGAAAGAAGTGCGCAACCCGAAAAGAAAGACAATAATGTGCAGGGAGGCTAAAAGAACTCTAGGGGCCAGAAGAGGGATAATGACAACAAAGATAATAAGATCAATAAGAGGTTCCGCTTCTTTAAGAACTCAGAGTTGACCCCATTCAATGACACCTTGGAAAATGTCTACATGGCCGCAACGGACACTGAATACTTTTCAACTATGAAACATGTGAAAATCAGCGATGCAAGTGCAAACTTTGGAAGGTTTGTAGGTTACACAACCAGCCGGGCGACAATACTAACGAGTGTAGACATTTGAAAAACCTGATTGAGGAGCTAATAAGGAAGAACATGATGCAGCAGTATGTGAAAAACCCTCAGAATGCACGGGGGCAGAGGTACCCCCCAACAGAAAAAGGTCCAACTCCTGTCAACCCAAAACCAATTATCTACACAATCTCAAGTGGTCCCCACCCAGCCGAAAGAAGCTGGGAGATTACGTGAAATATGCTGATGAGCTGAATAATCCTCCACAGGAAGAAGGCTATATGGTCCTCAACAATTCATTCCCCATCAAATTGCCAAAGACGTCAGGAGAAGACATAGTGTTTAGAGACAGGGATTCAGATGGACTATTAACACCGACAGTTGATCCAATGGTGGTCACTGTTGGCATAGGACCGTCTTTGGTCAACAGGGTTCTGGTGAACAGCGGGGCATCTATCAATGTGCTTTTCATTATTGCTTTCAGCAAAATGAACATCCCCATATCAGACATCCGAGCATGTCAGAACAAGATTAACGGATACACAGGGCAACCAACACAACCAATCAGTGTGATAGATCTGCTAATTGAACTTAGTGAAGGAAACCGAAAGGTGGTTGTGATGCAAACCTTTGTAATAGTTGACAAGCTTTCAGCCTACAACACTTTTCTTGGAAGGTCTACTCTGACCGGATTCAAAATCGCGTTAGCTCCATGGTGTATGACTTCCCGATAGAAAATGGAGTTGGCGTAATAAAGGGAGATCAAAAAGCGGTCAGAGAGAGCTACATGACAAAGCTAGTTGAAGTCAATAAAAAGGAGACTGGGAAGAATGCGGAGGTTTCGCTCTGCATTCGTGACACCGCCTTATAGCAACTAGAGGAGGGCCCTTGCACTGGCGAGCATAGTGTAGCTAAAAAAGAAATGGATTTGAGGAAATCTAGTGTAGGGCAGAGTAGAGCGGCACCAGCTGAAGCTACGATCCTGATTCCAGTTCATGACAAAGATCCCGACAAAGTATTGAAAATAGGCTCTCAGCTGGGCCTAAAGTTGCAAAAGGAATTAACTATGCTTTTGAAAGCGAATTTGGATGTTTTTTCTTGGAATCATTCTGATATGTGTGGAATTTCATCTGATGTAATGGTACACAAATTAAATATTAATCCAAGTATAACTCCAATAAAACAGAAAAGAGGAACACAAGGATCCGAAAGATCTAAAGCATTAAAAGAAGAAGTGGATAGGTTACTCGAAAACGACTTTATAAGGGAATCAACATATCCTGATCGGGTCTCTAATCCAGTCCATGTAAAAAAGTCTAATGGCAAAGGGAGAGTATGCATCGATTATTCAGACCCCAATAAGGCGTGTCCCATGGATAGTTTCCCATTGCCCAGAATTGATCAGCTTGTTGATGCGACAACTGGGCATGAACTATTGTCTTTTATGGACGCCTACTATGGGTATAATCAGATAATGATGTATAAGCCAAATGAAGAAAACTCGAGCTTCATAAGCGATAGGAGCTTATATTGCTATATGGTTATGTCGTTCGAACGAAAAAACATAGGAGCAACTTACCAGCGCCTTGTGAATTCCATGTTTGGATCTCAAATTGGGAAAACAATGGAAGTCTACGTAGACGATATGCTGGTAAAATCAAAGAAAGCTAGAGATCACTTAGAGAACTTGGCGGAAATGTTCCATATCCTCAAGAAGTATGGGATGAAGCTAATTCCACTCAAATGTTCATTCGGAGTCGCATAGGGAAAGTTCCTCGGATTCATTGTCAATGCCAGGGGAATATAGGCCAATCATTCTCAAGTTATTGCTTTGCGAGAAATGCGAGCTCCTGGAATAAAGAGAGAACCTCAAAGTGTGAATAGGAAGGTAGTTGCGCTTAATCGATTTATCTCTAAGGCCACGGATCAGAGCATTCCACTCTTTGATGCTTTGAAGAAAGGAAAGAAAGATTTCTAATGGACTCCTAAATGCCAAACAGCCTTCGAAGAGCTGATCGAACATATGGAATCACCACCGACGATATCAAAGCTTAAAGATAGAGAAGAATTGTTCTTATACCTGGTTGTCTCATCTCATGCATTAAGCACTGCACTAGTCCAGGAGAATGTGAAGGTTCAATGGCCAGTTTACTACATCGGCAAAAGGCTTGCTGGGGCAGAGATGAACTATCCTAAGTTGGAGAATCTTGCATATTGTCTTCTCATCGCCTCGAAGAAGCTAAGGCCATACTTCCAATATTACTCTATCAAAGTTCTTACCGATCAGCCGCTAAAGCAAGTTCTCTTTCGCCCAGGAACTTCGGGAAGGCTGTTGAAGTGGAATATTGAGCTTCGCCAATATGACATCACTTACCACCCTCGAAGAGCTATAAATGGGTAGGCTTTAGCTGATTTCGTCGCAGAATTCACTAACAGAGGAGGAGAGAAGGAGGAACCATTTGAAGCAATTAGGAGATGGAAGTTGTTCATTGATGAGTCTAAAAATGATTACTAGTTAGGGGCAAGAGTAGTTTTGGAAACTCCTGAAGCCCATCCTCTATGCTATGCTTTAAGACTGGAATTCCCATCAACCAACAATAGCCAAGTAAGAAGCTCTAATTGCAGGATTGAAGTTGGCAAAGGAGTTGAACCTAAAATCCCTGCAAATTCTCAGCGACTCACAGATAGTAGTGTATCAAGTTCAATGAGAATTCCAAGCCAAGGTCGGAATTGTTCCTCCTTATCTTTCCAAAGCTTGGGAATTACTCGATTACCTCGATTACTACACCATATCCCATATTCCAAGAGAGGAAAATATGAAAGCTGATTCACTCGCCAAACGTGCCAGTTTCGGAGATGCTAAGATACAGGGATTAGTGCCTATTGAAGTTCTTTCAAATCCTAGTATCGAAGATGCTTACATCGAGTAGGTCATGCAGAATGATGAAGAGTCCATCTCATGGATGACCCGGATCTAAGAGTATCTCCTCAATGGGACACTTCCATAGGATTCTAAGAATCGACGAATTTTTTTGAGTAAAGCTCCATTATATCTCATCCAAGATGGAAGATTGTACAGACAAGGCTTTTCCATGCCCCTGCTTCGGTGTGTGACTAAAGAAGAGTCCAAAGAAAACCTGGCAGAATTACATGAGGGTGAATGCGAGGGGCACACAGGAGGACATACATTGGCCAAGAAAGTTCTGCGATATGGCTACTTCTGGCCTGATGTGAACCTAGATGTTATGACCAATTCTAAAAAGTGTGAATGCCAGAGATTCGCAAAGATTCCAAGGGCACCATCTACAGAATTAACCCAAATGGTCAGTCCGTGGCCATTTGCTGTCAGGGGCATCGATCTAATCGGAGCTTTACCTACAGCCAAGTCCAACATGAAGTACACCAATGTAGCCGTCGATTATTTTACAAAGTGGGTTGGAGCAGAGCCACGAGCCACCATCACTTCGAAGAAAGTCATCGACTTTATCTCGAAAAACATCATCTGCAGATTTGATGTGCCACAGAAAATAATCATGGACAATGGGACTCAATTCGAAAGTGACGAGTTAGAATTTCGGTGCCAAGTACAAGATTTAAAAAAAGTTTTGCAATCATTGCTCATCCACAGCCAACGGGCAAGTTGAAGCTGTAAATAAAATCATAAAGTCAACCATCAAAAAAGGCCTCGAGAAAGCTAAAGGTGGTTGGGTAGAAGAGCTTCCATTTGCACTATGGGCGTATCGTACAACTCATAAAACTATGACAGGGAACACTCCGTTCTCCCTTGCATTTGGATCTGAAGCCATGATTCTGGTAGAGCTGGAAGTTCCCACTCACCGCAGAATTCATTCAACCAACAGGAGAACGAGAAGCTGCAGCTTGAAGCGCTGGATTTACTCGAAGAAAGAAGGCAAGAAGAAAAGCTCAGAATTGCTGCTCATCAAACAAGGGTTGCCACACATTTCAATTCTAAAGTCAAACAAAGGACCTTTGAAATTGGGGACCTCATTCTAAAAAGAGTCTTGATGGGGACTGGTGTTTTCGGACCCAATTGGAAAGGACCTTACATAATAAGCCAAAAGCTCTTAGATGGCACCTTCAAGCTAAAGACAATGGATGGAACTGAAATTACTAGAGCCTGGAATAGCATTCACCTCCGCCAATACTTTTCTTGAAATTTCTTTCATATGTCTTGTAAAAGTTGTAAATATTCTACAAGTATAGTAGATAAACTTTGTACATATTAATGAAAGAAATTTCCTTGCTTGCCTGAATTGTACATTTGCAAATTCTTGTTAATTATTTACAAGTTGCTAAAATTTTATTTTGATTGCAGGTCCCCTAAAAAAACATTGACACATCCATAGCCTAGTAAAGCCTGGTGACCATTATAGCACATTCCGATTGGGACAGCTCAAGCATCTAGTGCACCAAACATCATTCGCAACAAATACGAAGGTGCAAAGCATGACATTGCATATAAAGGACACCAAGAGCCGAACAGTCAAATGGTACAACGTTCAGACTAAAGACAAAGTTGTAAGTTTCACCATAAGGGCACCTTCTTAACTGCAAGGTCCAGGACCCTAGTTCTACAAATCGTGATAAAACATGATAAATGAACTAGTGTCCGCCCCGTGAAATGATGCCATCCCAAACCAAATACCTCTCCAAGGGCTCCCAGTCGATTGTCCGTGTTAGGAAATACCTGACCTAATTGCGACATATACTGGGCAAAAGATCTCTTCGGGGGCATCCGACCATAAGCCGGGTCTTCCAAATTTGGTTAGTGGCGGACTTAAAAGACTCTTCGGGGGCATCCGACCATAAGCCGAGTTTTCCAAATTCGGTTAGTAGCAGACTCAAAAGACCTCTTCGAGGGCATCCGACCATAAGCCGGGTCTTCCAAATTCGGTTGTGGTAGACATGGGGGCATCTGACTATAAGCCGGGTCTACCAAATTCGGTTAGTGGAGGACTCAAAAGACCTTTTCGAAGGTGTCCGACAAATACGACAGGTTGCTGAATCGTTCAGTCACAACGAATAACGGATTTACAAAGACCTCTTCGGAGGCACAAAAACAAAGACCTCCCCGGGGGCGTGTATTCAAATCTAATTTCCGAAGAGCCTGGACTACTAGGCTAGTGAGAAACGGAATTGGATATATCAAAAATATAAGACCTCTCAAGCAGCGGCACAAAAGTAAAAATTCCTCTTCACTAAAAGGCAAGAGCCTCATTGACTAAGCTAAAAATCCTCGGACCATGAACAAACCAGGAAATCCCAAAAGTGACCGCAAAAGCAATAAACTTAGCAATTACAGTTGGAATTTCTTGAAAATACAGTCATGACCAGGAGATTCTAAGTATAGTTGGTCACACCAAACCTATGAAATTTGTGACAAACTTTGGTATGGGGGCATCACCACCGCATTAAGATAAATCAATAATGCTCACCAAAGCATCCCATAAGCACATCACAACTTTGCACTAAAAGGCTTAGAGCTTGCAAGGACAACTTCAGTTAACAAAGTTGAATCCCTTGAAATGGCTAAGGCAAGTTCGAGAACTTCAACACAGTGGTAAACACAAAAAGTGGTTACTCACGAAAAAGAAGTCTCAAGTACCGCTAGTCTAAATAAAAAAGAATTCAATGAAGTTGATCAAGTGGACCTAGCTAGTAGTGATTTGTGGCTACAACTAAAAAAAATCATCATTTACAAAAAAGGCCTACAACTGAAAAAAAAAATCATCATTTACAAAAATGTACCACAAGGTCATTATTACACCAGGCATTGCAACAACGAATGTCTTAAAATATAAAAGGCTTGTTTTGTAAGCATGCGAAAGAAACAGGTGTGGAATGCAAAGCGAGAGAGTACAATAAAGCTAAAGTAAAAAAGCTTAAGTACAACAAGCAGAACACAGTTTCATTACAGCAACATAAGTCAACAAGTCAATCACAAGTCAAGAACAGAAGTTTTAGACACAGATGTGCGTACAACAATCAAAATAAAGTAGTGAGCGAGGGCCGACACTCGCATATATAACCGGTCTGAACACAATATATAAAAGGAAATTGCAGAAAGTAAAGAAAGTCAACCATGAGCGCTACTTCTTTTTTTCCCATCCTTGGAGTTACTCCATCTTTGGTTATGGACCACTCGGACTTTCTTGGGAAGATAGAGTAATAATCCCCTTTTTCTCAGCAGGGCGCTTCGCTTTCCTACTCTTTAAAGACGATGGGGACTTTGTTTTCTGCTTCTTTGGGTCTTTAGCATCCTTTCCCGGGGTCTTTCCGGTGTAATCCGAATCTTACTCACTCGAAATGTAGTCAAAGTCATCATCCAAGTCAGTGATTGCACAAATCTTGGTATTCTGTGACCCTGGAGTCTTAGCACCAAGTAGTGATGCATCACCCGTAGGAGGAGTAGTGATCGGGGTAGGACGAATCGACGTCAAAGTTGAGTCAGTAATAATAGCCTCGGTTGTTGTTGTTTTTCCTACAGCAGGAGAAGATGGTGGTGAGATGAGACCTAAAATAGACGAACAATAAGTGTAGAATGCAGTTGTTCGAGGTAAAGGGCATAGGCAGTCTAAGTATAACAAAGTTTGGACAATTTCAATTTTACATGCAGCTATAAAACTTGCTTGAATATCTCTGTGCTCATCGACCTCAAATCTATCTACATCATTGTCATCGTCATCCTCATCATCTTCGTTATGCTCCTCTGTAAAACCTTCCTCAACATTGTGCTCCTCGGCAGTTGTCTTTTTGTTTGTGAACAGCGGGAGGATTAATCGGAGTTTGCGGGCCGGAAGCTTTAGCGTTATCAGGAAGAGCAGGGGCACTAACATCTGTTGTGTCCTGAGCTTGCTCCCCTAAAGGCCCGGCCCTGTCACTTAGTGTGTTTCGCGCTTTCTCCAGCTGAGCCTTCCCTGCAGCCAAAAGCTTTGCGGGACTCCTCATCTAAAAGATCTTCAATAAGCTCATCTTCAGGGCGATCGCCTTCATTAATCTCAAGTATCTGTTCCTAAATGAGGGCCAAAGTAACTTCTAACTTATCTTACAGATAATGTAAGTTTCCATTTCTCATGACACCGAAGACATAAAAATTGAATAAAGAAGTATCAACATTGATCATTTTCAAGATCGGCCGTAGCTTCAAATCTTTCTTCTTCAAGAGTCTTATTATCAGCCTGCGCTACAGAAAGAGATGTACTTAGAGAAAAAAAATCTTTTCCTCGAGAATGGAGTTTTCTTACTAATGAGCAACAAAGGCATTCCTTTCTATAATCAGATGAGATTCAGCAAGCTCTCGGGAAGTTAGAACCTCTTGGACTTGTGCCGTTAGTGTATTCTATTTTTGTTGTGCAGTAGCAAGCTCCTCTTTAAGTTTCTTATTCTCAGCCTCTAAACTCGATAGCTCTGCATCCCTTTGAGTGTAAGATGCAATAGTTCTCTCCTAAGACTTAAGAACTTTGACCAGCTCAGCTTTGTCGCTCTCTAATGTAGCAATGCGGCCAATGGTAATTCTGTTAACTCTTTGGACTTCATGTGCAAAAGCATACCATTCGCCCAATTGCTTCTCACCTAGCCCCTGACCTTATCTAACCTAACTTCGAGCTGACTCTCGGCCATATCAAACTGTGTAAGTATGCAACCTTTCAGGTATAAAATTCTTCGAGAATGTCCCGCTTATCTGGAGGATATATGTTTAAATTGAGACATGTCCCTCTTAGGCACCAGCCCGTGAATCGGTTGGCAAAGCCAAAGTCAGTCGAACCAGGAATATAGGGAGGTCTATTTATAATCATCTGAAGGTCGGTGGAAATTGGGGTGATGGATGGAGAAGCCAAGGACACTTGTTCGCAGGTAGTTTGAATATCAAGAATTGGGAAATTTTCCGGCTTATGACGCTTTCGGGAATCGTCATTGCTCCAATCATCCTTATCCCTTTTCTGCCCAGTTTTCTTTTTCATTTTCTTCGCTTCCTTCCTTTTCTGTTCTTCTAACTGAGCTTCATTATCCTCCCTCCACTGCCTTTGATCGTCAGTCTCGGGAAGCTCTGGAATTGACTAAGATTGGTGAGGAGGCTGTGGATGTTGTGAACGATCGGATCGCTGGGAATGTCGCGAAGGACGAGATTTGTTTAAAAGATGATTTGGATTTTGCTGACTTGTCCTTTCATTAAAGTCATTTATAAACAAGCGCTTCAACATCATTTCTGGACCCGAGAAAAGGGACAAAGCAGAAATTTAATGTTCTCATTGTCAAATGTTGGGGAAAATTTAAGAAAATAATGCAAAGAATCGTAAAACTCATGACATAAGTAAACGCTTGTTAATGTGTATGCAGTAACGAACCAAGTTTTATAGTCGGTTCTAAGGAAATTCCTAGACTTGCAAGCATTTTTCCCAGTCGAGTGATCGGGGCTCCAGCTATATTAATTCCTGTGGTTTGGGGTTTAGGAGGTTGGATAACAATTTCACACTGGATAATGTCTCTAACTGAACTAAGGTCGCTCAAGCCCTTATAAGTATTTGTAGAACTCTCACCTTGAGTAACTTGGATAATAGAGTTCTCATCAACCTTATCTGCATTATCCTTAGAAGTTGTTTTGACATCTCCAGATTGTTTGACACCCTTCATTGGATCCTAGAAGGTTTCTGAAGTAGCTCTACCCGTCTCAACTCGCTCAGTCTCCTTCTGAACCTATTTGCTTTTATCCTCGCGTTGTTGAGACTCCTCTTCTCCAATGGAAAACAGTTTAGACTTGGGAGGCGTTTTACTACTGCCCACGGTATTAGAGCATCTCTTTAAAGGGGCTTTCTTAACAGAGGATTTATTGGCAATCTCACTCTTAAAGGTCAGGTCTAGTTTAAGATTATGAGAAGGATCGAGAAGATGGTATTGACGAAGGAATTGTTCTGTAATTAATAATTTTCTACTCCTTTCTCCCTCGTCAATAGCTTTTAAAGTATCAGCTAAATCCTGATCCACAATAGCGTCTGGGTCGGCAAACGAAATCTCTGTAAAACAAAGAAGGAACATAAAATTCGAGATTTAGACGTAAAAGGAAATGAAGGAGTTTTAAATAAGCAGATCTCTTACCTCCTTTCATCCACCTTCCATAGAATCTGTCAGGCATCGAACGAAGCAGTAGTTATCTATAAATCCTTTAACACTCTCCAATAAGTCATTGATAATCTTGGAATGTTTTTCTTCGACAAAGATAATAGATGGTTTTCCCTCCAGCCTCCTTTTAAAGGTCTTTAAAGAACAAATTTCTTGGAAAGTAGGCGCGCGCTGCTAGCTTAACCCTCGTAAAAAGCACATATAATCCAATTAAAATGGTGTAGCTATTCGGGTGTAACTGCACGGAGGCAATGGCTAAGCGTCTAAGAATCATTTCTAAGAAAGGATTGAAAGGAGGGACAACTCTTATCACTAACATCTGTCGGTTAACAGCGACGTATCCTGGAGGCGGGGAATTAGCAAACTCATTTTCTTCTGGAAGTTTGGCATCATTTTCTCAAATCCTAAACTGAGCACATAAGATATTATATGCCGCTTGGAGTGTTTCATGGGTTCCCTTTCATTAGGTGCTACAGCACGAGGTTGTGGCATGGGAAAATCTATGATAACCTCTGGTCCAGGGGAATTGGCCATTACAGTCTGAGCAGAAGTTTCAACTTGAGCATGCCCGGATGTTCCCTCAGGCGCGATTGTTTTCAAGTTATCATTTTTACACAAATAAGTATACTTTTTCCTAAAATAAGAGAAGTTATATGTAGCAACATGAAACTAAGGCTTGAAATCTACAACTGATCAATCGAACTCAAGCTTTAATACGAACTTATACATGAATGTTCAAATTTGTGTGAGAAGTGCATAACTAAACTGGAAATCGCCTTTGAAGCACTTCAGCACAGACGTATCATTCAAATACAGGTAATAGAATGCTATATATAAACTCTCTAAAACATTTAAACTGACTTGTTGCTGACACGGGCAGTCAGTGGCAGAGTGTAATGTCCTGAAATATTCAGATTTCTTGTAACAGGTGGCAATAAAAGGAAGTTACACACAAATTATCGATTAAAGAAAGTTATGAAAATGTCATGAAACACAAGGGGATGGTTGGTATTAACCGAACTTTAGGCGATTAATATTGATCGGTCGGTGTTGAACACAGGCTGATCGGCACTGTCAATCCTCTAGAGGATTGGAATTAACCGATCATTGGTAGTGTCCAAGGCTGACCGATCGGTACTCTCAACCCTCTGGGGAATTAGAACACCGATCGGTGCCTAAGATAGGCCAATCAGTACTATCAATCTTCCAGAGGATTGGAGCTGACCGATCGGTACTCAATACAGACCAATCAGTACTTCCAATCTCCCAGAAATTTAATACCGATCAGTGTCTAGAACCGATCGACCAATACAGTCAATTCTCCAAAGGATTGGTGATGGTTGGTCGGTCCTGATGCATTTCTAAAATCCATAACTTTCTCTAAATCAAGTGTAACTACGGTCAGCCCTAACGCAATTAGCAAGCAACATTCAATATGGACCAAAGTAATACACACAGTAGCAAGTTAAATATCATACAAAGCTTAAAATTACTGGTTCAAGCAATTTATCGAACATCTTATGAGCAAAAAGTCAAAATCAAAGTTTTAAGAGCAACAATGCATTTCGAATTCCTCAAACACAACCACAAACCCATCACAATCAAATATAATCCCAATTCACATTGTTTCAGTGCCAAACTTCGAAACCTTAAAAACCCAAATCCAATTCTTTTCAAGATCCAAATCAATTCTCACGAGCATACACGAGCATGATGTTTCAAAATTAAAATCATACCAAGATTCGGCTTGGATTTGGTGGGAATCGGTCACAGTAATTGTCACAAGGTTTCGAATGTTTGACGCGGGAGGTTGGATCGGAGAGGATTCAAAGCTCTAAGAAATCGATGACACGAGGCGAGCTTGAGTGAATTTGAAGAATCGAAGCGGGTTTCTTAAAAATGAGCGGCCGCCATTAATGAAGATTCTTGATTGGTTTGGGGAAGTAAAACGAAAGAGAAAAAGGAAGAGTAAAGGTCAATGGGACTGGTGGTGCAATATATAGGACAACGTTAGATAGGCCAATCGGCCCATGAAAGCCCGTTTTACTCGATATGTTCAAGCCAACCGATCGCACAATGAATTAGCCAGACCGGTCGCCTATTGTTACCATACCAACCCAAATTAAATTGCAATGTGTACGATCCATCAATTTATGATAAAAACATTCATTTCGGAGTTTACAATTTTTCGCAACTAAGAAAAATATAAACTCCGAGGGGCAAATGTTTACTCCTCAAAAATCGTACACACATTGACGGATCAAAACACAAGAATAGGATAAGAACTGCTTTCCTATTTGTTACGTAAAATGAGTCAATCGGTCCACTCAGCATAACGATCGAACGGTCATCTTCGAAGCCTCCTAGTTCAATCAATAGTCAGCACAACTGGTCGGTTAGGGACATAAGCGTCGGTCGGTCACTTCTAGGGTAACGACTTTGATCAAATATCACCGCAGCGATTGGTCAGGAAGAGTTACAGCCGATCGGTCATATCACAAGGACCAGGACGGTCAGTTTCATGAGAAGGGAGGAAAAACTACCGATCGGTCGACTTTGATTTAGACCGATCGGTCCTATCAACAGCTAGATAACATCTGATTACAGTTGGCCAGTGGCATTCCTCGTAAATAAGTTTTAGGTCGGTTGGTGGCCTGTACACTATATTTTGGCTCCTCCTCACTCCTATAAATAGAGGATGAACTTCACATTAGTGGGGATCGAATCTTAAGACCCCGAAGGGATGCCGAACTATTTTCCACTCCATTCCAAGTGATTCTAACATCTCCAATCCTCTCCAATCAAAAATCTAGCATTAAATTCACCATGGAATCGTTGAAATCCACTGAAGTGCTCGAAGAATCATAGATCCACATCGTCACTTGCCATCCTTAGAGATTCTATTTAGTTCCTTGGTTAATTTGCATAGATCAAAGTGAAGAGTTTGTGAGAGAGAAAATGAATGTACTAAGAAATGATTCAAGCCATGTAAGTCTCAAAATGATAATGGGAACTCTTGCTAAAGTGGACATAGATCTATTTTAGATCGAACCGCTATAAAATTCTTGTGTTTTTGCTTACTTTATGCGATTGTGGTCTCATTTTCCTATTTCTAACCTTTTGGTGAAGTACACCCGAGGTACCTTTGGTGTTTAGAACAATTTCGGTTTAAATAACAGGGTTGGTAGGGAAGATGTGGTTGTGGTGTTTAATGGAGATGATAGGATTGCTTGAGGAGGTATTTTATCTAATATTTGAATTTTCACCAAATTGTGCCTATGAAATACTTTTTAAATAATGGTTGAAATTTGAGACCAAGTTTCTGAGACATGACTTTATGTATTGATTATCTTGAGAAGTTTCAATAAATGGGTATAAATTTCTATATTATATTTTATTTCATGTAACGTGAGCTCTAAAAGTGCAGATTTTTTCTCTGTAATGTTTTTTTTTAACCAACGATCTAGTATGAAATGGGTCTGAATTTCAATGGACATTCCTAGATCGGAAATTAGGCCAATTTCGAGGTGGGTTGTTACAAACACTATTCAATAGAGAATTCAACTCATTGATTATATAAGGTTAGTATCATGTTAATTATAGTCAACTCAAAGTTATATCTCCAGTCAACGTAGCCCAGTTAAAAATATTTCTTAGTACAAAAAAAGGACTTTGTATTTTGATTAAGCAAGTTTAATGAGGACCTTATAGGAATTTTAATAAAAAAACAAATTAATTAATTCCTAAAGCTTCATAGTTTTGACGAAAAGGGTTGGTGTAAATAATCATTGCTACAAGGTACAACTTAAAATGCTAAAATTGGATTTTATCGAAAAATGGGTAAACTATAAATTTGGTAAGAATGTTGCATCACTAGTTAAGATAACGTGTGAACACTTATATTAAATTATTCGATACTATTCCCCGACTAAATTTAAACATTTAAGTCGCAAAACCGCAACATTAAAACCTTTAAAATAACATAATCTTATCAAATACCTTGGTCAGCCCTCGTTGAAATGGAAAATGGAGGCATCATTGGGAACTAGGATTTCTCTTCCCATCGCCTCTTTCTCTTGCCTTCTTTCATTGCCCTCGCCTCCAGTATTTATTAGTTCGTCCATCCACTTTACAAACCCAACTTTTTACTTTGTTGTCTTTATCCCTATATTATCTCCTCTCACAAATGTGCATGCTTGTAATTTTCAGATTTAGTGCTCTAGATATATTGTTTTTCTTTCGGTTGTGGATGTTATTCCAAATTAGGGGTTGTTTACTGGCTTGTCAAGGTAGCCATTATTGTCTTCCCAACTTTGTCTCAATGTATCTTTGTTGTTCTCTTTAACATAAAAGCATTACCTCCCTCAACGCAGTCATCTACTAAGTTTAGGTTGGTTTATGGTATGAGTTTTTGCTCAACAGCTTGTCTACTAAGTTTAGGTTGGTTTATGGTATGAGTTTTCGCTCGGCGACTTGGTGATTTTGAGTTGTGTCCCCTTGGCTATTTTTGGTTTCAGAGGTGGTTTTGTATGTCTATCTTAGGTTGGAGTGTGGAGGCGATGGTGGTCTGATTCTGTCCAACTGTGTCACTGATCTGGTCAATTTCTGTTGCTCTTTTTAGTAGTTTGGTGCTATTTTGTTATATCATTTTTTAGTGGTGAATCTATTTGGATTCCTAGTCTTGTTGTCTGCAGTTGACCTATCTAACCCATATCGTGGCCATCTATAAGGAAACGAGAAGAGGCTGAATGCAAAAAAAATCTATTTTTAAATTGGCTAAAATAAAGAGCTAATAAGGAGGCTTGGATCTCCGCTTTTTACTCTAATCTAGGGCCTATTTAAACCTCACACCTTCACTCATTTTGAGTTTTACTTGAACTGTATCCTCTTTATCTTAGTTATTATAGCAATGCGGGGATATAGCCCAAATTTCCAAATCAAGTATAAACCAAATTTAATTTAAATTAATGGTGACATCCATCTCTAGTGTAATACAAATTCAAGACGTATTTGGTTTAGATCTAAAGCAGCTTTTTTTAGCATTCGAGGTGCACTTTACATGTTATAGTTTTGGTAATACTTTATTACTACACAGCTTTATATTCACATATGTTGTCATTTCAATTATGTTATTTACATGTTGATTATTATACCTATTTATACATATAATCGTTGTCAAATGCTACATATATATATTATATATACATTTGAATTTTTTGATTCAAAGATTACATATATTGAATTTTACATATTCAATTTTATATGATAAAAAAATGTTTTTGAAATTTAATATGTTTTCATGTAATTTGAAAATATGAATTTTGTAACTAAAAGATATATATATATAGAGAGGGAGAGAGGAGCGATCGGGGGCACCCCTGTTTGTGAGCACCCCTTTAGCACCCCTGCCGGTCCGTGAGCTACGGCGATCTAAATCGAACGAGAATTTGTAGACATTCAATCCACATATTTTGAAGGACCTATCCAAAATTTGAGCTCGTTCCGACATCCGTACAATAATATAATTGGTGTTTAAATTTAACGGTTTGAATAAATGTCTGAACGGTGAATAATTGAGCTAAGATTTTGAATATGCTACGGATGTCGGAACGAGCTCAAATTTTGGATAGGTCCTTAAATATATGTGGATTGAATATCTACAAATTCTCGTTCGATTTGGATCGCCATAGCTCACGGACCGGCAAGGGCGCTAAAGGGGTGCTCACAAACAGGGGTGCCCCCGATCGCTCCTCATATATATATATATATATATATATATATATATATATATATATATATATATATATGGGAAAGTCTATTTAGACACAAAACTTTGACACAATCGGTGACACAATTGATTTACACCATTGGATCACCCTATGAATTCCACTCATCCATATAAGACAAAAAGATCCATATATATATATATATATATTATATAATGCAAATACTTAACCAAATGAAGCCTTTTTTGATCTCCCAAAAATAACCTTTGACCCGGCTGGTTGGAAGTTACTAGCACAAGGGTACATCGGCCATTATCCTCTGTCACGTTCGGTCCCACGTCCTACTGTTAGCAAAATTCTCAAGTTGATGTTGAATTGGATAGCAAGTGAAAATGAGAGATTGTTTTTCAAAAGAGGAAGTGAAACTTTATTGCAACTTGAACTTTGCTTATAAAATTGTTTTTTGCTTGGTTACAAATGAGACATACTTCTCCTATTTATACTAGTTCACATCTCAAATGAATGGTTGAGATGTATTTAATCCTACGGTACATAGCTTTTCTCTAGAGTTTTCTATAACTCTCCTACAAAATATCTAGGTCTTTTTATACATAATTTAAGAGTAGAAAACTCTAGAGACTAATTATTTTATTACAACATAAAGAAGGATAATTCTAGGCTCCTTCCACATCAACATGTATCTAGATATTTCTATCTAGATATTTCTTGTTCTAGGCTTCTCTTTTAAATCTTCCTCTTCAAATCATTTGTAGCCCAATCTCATGACCCAAACTAATAGCCCAAAGTCAAGTTTAATTTTTCAACACCTACACCACTCGGCCACTTTGTTTATTTGTTCATTTTTTTAATTTGTACCTCAGACCAGAAACCTCGTTTGGGAAGATAATCATGGAAAACATTCGAAGAAATACAAATTGCAAATAATATGTCAAGCTGGAAAAGGGAACTGAACGTCTTCTTCCAAAGTCGCTCATCAGAAGCTCTATCCTCTTGGTAACATTCATTCACAATCAATTTACGGTTTATACTATATTTAATTTGATTTGTGTTCTGATGTTTTCTACAGGCTATTTTATTAGGTAATTACAACAGATCTGCTAACTCTTAGCCGTCATCTTCCTAGGCAGAAAGCTATTCCATGTTTGATAGGATGAGTTATTGTGATCAGTGATTTTCTTAATTTAATTATCTTGAATACTGACAGAAGGTTCTATTGTGATCAGTGATTTTCTTAATTTAATTATATTTCTTCTTCAATTATTTTTACTTATGGCAGTCAAATTTATGCAGGGTCAAGTAGGTGGAGGAAAAAATAAAGTTTACTGATGATTTTACCGAGATGCGGTAGCTTTCAATCAAGGTCGGTACAGTATGATGATTTTACTAAGACGGGTATTATGTAAGTGGAGCACGTATCCAAAGTGATACTATTTTTTTGATATGATGATTCATTTTCTCAACATCTTTATATTGTTTCTTTACAAAAGTTTAGTGTCATCATGCAACAGCTACTCACGTCATTTTGTATTGTTGTAACAAATATTCGTCCATTATTGTTTTATGTGTTTTCCAACCCTGTGGTTAACTAACATACTAGTCATATTACTCTACATATTTGTTCCCACCTTCTTTAATGATTGACAAAATGTCAAAAACAATTAAATAATTGTGTACTTTGTTTTATTATTATTTTTCTTAGTACTACAATAGCATTTGCTTTAGAAAATTTTCTTCATATACTCTTGCGCTCGAGGTGACGTAATGGACAACTAAGAATTTTTACTTGGAGTTCATAGGTTTTCCTTACTTTATCAACAGTCATATGCTTTAATATTATTGCTTAGGTGATAGCCTTAAATGATTGAGTTTTCTAACAGGTTTCCTGCTGTTCATTTGCAGCATTCTGTTTTTAGATCAAGCATGTACTTAGAAGAGAAATGAACATACTTTACCAGTCAATTTGTTATTGTTGAAAACTTATTAATTTGAAATTTGAGTCTGAGACTCTGTTTTATATAAGCAATCCTTATGTTGTTTTCAGTCTTATATCATGGGGAAAGTGATCTATTGAATTAAACTGAGATAATTCATTTATCTCTTCCATGTTAATTTTAAACAGGGCATGAATTCTTACTTCATTTTAGGTTACCAACTTTTCGATTATCTATGTATGTGTGTTAGACTGTTTCTATTCTTTATTATTTATGTACCTGCATTGAACTGTTTATATTTGGGTGAAGGGATTAGATGAAATTTTCAAGAGAGTTTGCATCCAAGTTCTCAAATGAGTTAAGAAAAAAAATGACTGTTGGAAGTGGAGAAGAAAAGTGCGAAGGGAAATAATATGGAGATTTCGGTTGACTATGAACCAGTGGTGTTTGGTTAATATTGGCCGGGTGTTTCATTTATTTATTTCCAAGCAGAAAATGAGTAACTACATATGAAAGTCAATTATGTTATGTATGAAACATCTAAAATTATCATGCACGTCTTTATATAGGGCATACATGAGTTCTTAGTAACTATGATTCTCAAGTTTTCAATTAATTATGCCACATTGGAGATTGATAGAGGTGAGCGTTTGTTTTGAGGTAAAAAAACCTCAAATCGAATTAGAATCGATTTTTTTAAAAAAATCGAACCAAGCCGAACGAAATTAATTTCGGTTAATTCGGTCGGTAACTGATTTATCCGAACTTGAAGAATAGGTTGATATTTAAATGATGAATTCATTGGAAGTAAAACATGAATTCATGTTTGAAAAAAATTTATTTAGTAAATTTTAGAGTTATATTAAATTTTGATCTATTTTCAACACATACTTTTGTATTTTATCATTAAATTAATTATTTAAAGTCCTACAACCTCAAACTGTAAAACTGAACCGATTTTACAACACATGATTTACTTTTAAAACTAAACCGAACCGATGAAATGAACCAGTTTGATTGGTTAATTTGGTTTGAACTGAATATTGCTCATCCCAGTGGTTAACCATAGTTTATCCTCTAGCACTGCATTAGCCAAATTGTATCATTCATGGATCAAGCAAGTATTGAAGGAAGCAGTCACTCACTAGTAGGGCTGTCAACGGATGCTTTCGGATACGGATAGTGCCATATCCGTATCCGTATCCGAAATTATTTTCGGATATAGGATATCCGTATCCATTTAATTTTCGAATATCGGATATTTGTATCCGCTTAATTTTCGGATACGGACGGATATCGGATATTTATCCGTTCCGCCTATAATTAATAAATTTAAGAGTATAAATAAAAAAGTTTGGATCCACATAAAATAATTTTTGTATTAATGTTTATAAAAAACAAGGAAATAAAGAAGTATAATGAGGAAATATTATTTTATACTAATATCCATAAGTATATTCAAAAATATTCCAAAATTGAACACTAAAACTACCATTTTTCACTAAAAATTGACAAAGAATTATATCATAGTAACATCCAACAATTACAAAATAATTATTAACTCTATTTTTCTGTTTTGAGTTATATATATTACATCAATCAGTCGGGCGGGATATTTTTCGGATACGGATATCATTATAACCATATCCGTATCCGAAAAGCTTTTCGGATATCGGATATCCGTATCCGAAAAGCTTTTCGGATATCGGATATCCGTATCCGCTTTTCGGGTAATGCCGGATAACGGATATTTCGGATACGGATTCAGACGGATATCGGATTTTTCGGGTACTCATTGACAGCCCTACTCAATAGCAATAGTTACAACCACTGTTATCATAATTTGACTGGGCCTCCGATTAAACCATGAAAACCATGGACCGAAGACAAATCCGGCTCGGAATGAAATTGGACCATAACATACACTGTACCACAGAAAACTGCAGCCCAGGCAAGAAAGGCTGCTTAAACCAAATCAGCCTAAAATGATTGCAAAATGCCTCCATCAGGCCAACTGAACAACAGTCGCTATTCCAGCCTTTCTAAAACAGCAGCAAAGTCCAGAATGCAATGGAATGTTTGAGAGCACTTAGTTTTATAGCCGAGAAATATTAACTTTCCCTCTTTCTAGCTGATGTTGGACAGTAACACAAAGAAAAATTGCATTTCAGAAAATTTAAAAGCCTTGAGAAATGATTTACTTTAGTTTTTTGTATTTTTATCTAAAAAGTAACATGTACGGTTCTAAGGTCCAACCGATTGGACCCTGAAAACCTTAAACCTTGGGGTATCGCAGTTCGATTGACGGTCCGATCATGATAGTATTGGTTACAACTGTTGTTTTTAGCGATGCAAAAATTATGTGAGATATAAAATTGTACGTTCCGTGATATAAATCTTAGTTAATGATATTGCATATATTTTCTATTATAAACATTGCTATTTGCAAATATACGTTGAAATATCAAATATACAATTAAAAGCATTGACTAGATAGATACGAGCAAATTGATAAATTATATACCACCATGTGCTTTTATCTTTTATTTTTGAAACTTTTTTTGGGGACTTTTGGAACTAATTATGCCAATGGGTAAGGGTGCATTATAAATTTAATTTTAGCCCTTGCAATGCCAACTGAGTTTCAGTCATTGATGGAAAACCTAATTTATCTTATGAAATATGTTTTTAATTTTGGTGAAATGTAAGTTGCTTTATTTGGGGAACCTGCACAAAAAAGAACGAAGGTAGTGAAAAATGGAAAGATTTGAATTAAAAGAGCATGCATATTAGGAGTGTAGTACTCAAGGGATTTTATATATAGCCATGGGCGCATGAATGGAAAGAACTACATTTAACAGTGTTTTTTCCATTTTTAATGTTTTTTCTTTTTGTTAATTCTCAGGCAATCCTTTTAAGTATTGTATCATTGATTTAATTATGTCATAAATATGGAAAAACAATTTTCAAGTTTATTACTCAAACAAAATGGTGGTTTACATAAAAATCCCTAATATAGTAATGTTCTAGACTCCGCTATCTACATATTATACTAATGCAAGTCCCAAGTACGATTTACCAAGGAGAGAAAACGATTACTGCTGTTGTACTTTAGTTCTAACAGATAGCCTATAGGCTATTTTTATTGACAATAATTAAAATAAGTAAGAGAAGCACCCAACTCTCACAAATTTTCATAACAATACCAAACTAAAGCAAACATCAAAATGTATACACTAGCGCCGAGTAGTTTTGTACAAGTATGGAGGGTTTATGAGAAAGAGTATCGTGGAATATTCAATCATTGTGATGGATAAGCGAGAATTCTCTATATACAAATAAAATAATGATTAATTCCTAAAAGAGAGATAATGTAATCTTTCTTTGTTCCAAAACTATAAGGAACGCTAATTTTAGCATTAAGGCCTATTTTTTGAACATAAATTTAAAGAAATTGATGATATGAAAGATTTAGACACTAAATCTTTTTTGTTTATACGAAATGTGAAAATCGGAGGGCAATCCAATAAAAAAATTCATTATTTCACAATTTATGTCTACATTTTGTGTCCCATAAAATTCTCATTAATATTTGTTATATTTCTAAAGATTTTGATGTAATAGTTGATTATTCTCTTTACTTATCCAACTATTTCTTAAAATAACTTAGTACCATTTACATTCTGACAAATTGTTGATTTGTGAATGTACGCCATAAAAATGCAATGCAATGCAAAAAGTCATTTTGTAAGATTCAGAATGTCATACAAATAATGTTCGTTAGTTCCATTTCCTTTTATGCACAGCATCGCACGTGCTGAAGTACTAGTATATATATATATATATACACACACACACACACACATATACACACACAAACACATACACACACATATATATGTATATATATGGAGAAATGTTCCGCTACACCTCTTATATTGCATGCGAAATTCCCCCCGCATTCCAACCATGCGTTCGGATTTTAATATTTATTTTTTCTCTTTTTTTCCACTACATTCCGATTTTTAATATTCATTCTTTCTCTCTCTTTCCACTTAAATAATATAGTGTAACGGAAAGAGAGAGAAAGAAAGAATATTAAAATCCGAACGTGTGGTTGGAATTCGGGGGAATTTCACGTGCAATATAAGAGGTATAACAGAACATTGCCCATATATATATATATATATATATATATATATATATATATATGAGGAGCGATCAAGAGCACCCCAAATAGTCCAGCACCCCTTTAGCCCCCCTGATTTCCACCACACAATCCTCTTTCTCTCTCCTTCCACTAACTCTCTCTCCCTCCCACTAACTTAATAAATAATAAATGGATGGCTATTATAAAGGTGCAAAAGCGGTGCTAACAAAATAGGATGCCATATAACCTTCCTCTCTCTATATATATATATATATATACATATATATATATATATACATCTGTATATATACACATATATACACGTATACATACATATATATATATATACATATATATAAGAAGACAATTATGCCTATTATGGTGCAAATCTCAACATCTAAATACAGACACATTAATCGCGTACACTTTGTGTATCTTACATGCACCATACACATATATACTTACACATATTATATAAACGAATAAAATAAAGATAAAGATCATATTTAATATTCTTGAGATTAGATCTAAAATAGTTTACACTTTATAGACCAAAAAAGGTCTGAATATGTTTTCTTTTAATTCCCCTATTTAACCCATTACGATCCGGCCCGGTCCAAGGAAAGTGTTAAGGAAGTGGAACCTTCGTTATCTCTTTCATAAGAGGAGCATCACTTATGTTATTGTTGACTTTTGGACCATGATTCTTTTTCCATTCAAATCATATCTTTGACCATGTTATGTACTAGATCTCAAAAGTACGCTCATAATCTCGCATACTTGACTTTAATCCACCCGGAAGTGGAGCTAGCAAATTGCACTACTGGAGATTTATTTAAGAACCCTTGGATACTTCATGAACCAATGGTCATTTATCAGTATGCCTCGTGCTGCATGGTGCTTAAACTTTGATGGAGTTTTTTTCCCTCTCGACACCAAAGTTGTAAAATAGTTAAACGGGAATTAAGCTACAAGCATAAACTAGGAATTGATCGTTTAGGCTGGAATCAATCAAGACCTAATCAAGGCCTAATCTTGTACTCCTCTATCACAAATCATTAATATTTATTTGATCTAACATGTCGTGGAACTACTAAATCGAGCTTTTGTAAAAAAAATTGAGCTATATATGAAACTGAGGAAGAAGAAGATTATAAAAAGGGTCCTTTCTTATGTACAGGTATATGTATATCTCCGTTTATAGTAAAAAGACTTTAGTGAACTCTTAACATGTGGTGAGTAATAGCTTTGGAAAACTAAGGATCTCTTGTTGGCTAATGAAATGGAAAGCGTTGATGTGACAATATCCTTAGAGGTAAGTTATTTCCGTTACATCAATTCTTTCTTATTTTTTGTTGATGTGGCATGAATTGTCTAACAGGGAATTGATGCAAGAACAATCAGGAAACTTCTATAAAGTCAACAAAACTTTGGCTACTAACTCAATGTGAGCGTACCAACCCAATCGTATGCCCATATGATAGCTTTGCGTATCCAATAGCATCTTCATATGATAACTCTACAACACTTTATAGACTAGATAACGTTATTTCTATAAACGTAGCCCCTTTTTGTATATCTGATAGCTCCTTTATAAATTTGATAGCCCTACTGAAAATTGGGCATGTATAACAGATGTCGGTTATGCCTCAGATTCTTCTCCCACTCAATCCGATTTCAATATTTTTTAATTAAAATAATTATACTTTCTCTCTCACATCACTTCATTCAGTGGAGATGCCTGAAATCAAAGAAATTTGAGGGACAATCGATTTTTGCATATCACACTGAGGTGTAGCCAAGCATGTGTATTTACGCATGTACCGATGTACCTATATATAGAGAATAGTCAATGTAACGAACCGAGTAATTCTTGATCCTAATTATCGTAAATACCATGCCAACTAACTAAGCATTAGAAATTTACCGGATCATTGATAGAAGAAGTTAGAGGGTGAGAAGCGATAAGAAAGAAAAGTTAGAATAGAAGAAAAGAAGATCGGAATAACATAAAATCAAAGCAGACACAAATCTCACAACGGAACGAATAAAATATATTATATTACATAACTTTTGAATTACAAATTTGTAATTGTATATACATACGATCATCAGAGTACAACACAACGGAAATAAACAGTGGCTATCTAATGCTGAAGCCTCTTGCTTTGAGCTCCTCCAAGTATATCTGTAAAATCCCGACTGCTGGCTGTCCGTACAAATTTGGGCATCCAAGAGTTTAGGTAAAACAAAACAAAATAAACTTTGAGTCAGTCATGAGATTGGTGTGAGTAAACTCCAATTACTTGGTTTAACTTTTAAAAATCCTTTGAAAAAAATATATAATAGTAAAACTGATCCACACATAAATACAGATGGTTTTTACATTACGATAACCCAAACCATTCTTTGTATCAACACTATTCTAATATTATAATAGTGTCAAATCAAATCAATAGCAATCTAGCGGAATGCTTGCATCTCGCGCTCCACATATATAACATATAATCAAAAAACGCGGGAACTTACTGGGTAATGGATTTCTAACTATGACAAGGTATAGAACTACATTCCGATAGTGCATCTCTAGAGAGGAATACACACGGTTCAACAAGAAGATCTTGTAACTCAGGCAACACGTGACCGACCACTCATTTCGCTTAAGTGTACCAAATGTATCATCATCAATTGTTGTGATCAACAACCGTTTCCGAAAGCATACAACAGCGATAGAATAAGAAGCAATTGAATTTTCTCTAGATCGGGTTATAATACATCCTAATGGGTGCGACTCACATAGTCATGTTGTCTTCCTGATTTCTGTCACTTTTCCGGTTGATGAGACATGAGGCTTCGTCTTACCTTTATAACACCACATAGCAATTCACTGTGAATGCCACATCGCCAGATCCGTCAAATCACTAATTGATATCCTAAAAATACATCGGGTGTTGGCTAAGAGAAGTTTCCTTCTCCGCCACCGACTATGGTACCCTTGAAGAAATTAATGTACATAACCATCTGGAAATACTCTGTCATACATCCGTCCATATACGTTGTCCCGGGACTGAACAAACCGAAGGCACCATCGCATCAATCCATCTTAGACAATTTCTACCAAAGATTAACAGAACAACCCTTGCACTTTACTACATCTTCAATTATTTTTGACATGATTTGATTCGCAAAGCTTATTTCTATACAGATTGGTTTTCAGATAATAAATTTGATTCCCGTCTCTCCGTACTGAAAACGAAAATATCAAATGGGCCAAAACTTTGGTAGCCGGTTATTTAATTATCAAAGAAAACATCCATACAACCAACGATCTTATTTTCAAACGAAAATTATATTGATCAAACATCAAGCAACACTGAGCCCTTTTAAGGTAATTTCTGATTAATTTATTCATTTCCCAACTTCCCTTCAATCTCTTTACCCGGATATTCCACAAAACTCGTTTTGTTTCTCACAATTATTGGATAAACACTTCCCTCTATCATAAACTATTTATTTTCTCTATTCCAGGAAATATCTCTTATCATAGTTGGAAAACATTTCCATATATTCACAATTTCTTATTTTCTATATTTAGAAAATATGCGTTATTAACATCAGAAAACATTTCATATATTTTCATTTTTTTATTTTCATCAACCAACTCATTTAATATTCTACGCTAAAGAAATATCTCTGATTATATTTGGAAAACGTTTCCAAAACTTATTTACTTGGATTTAAACAAATGTCATATGAAATATCATTACGACAACCCAAAACCATAACACTCGTTAACTATCTGTATCTCTAACCAATTCTCGCTACCGAACCTTAGCTGTTTCTTAGTCAACAATGAAATCAATTAAGTTGGGGTATAATTAACTCTTAGACCTTAATTGAACAACATTCTTAACTTCGAAATGGTCAAAGCACACAATTTCGAATACCGACAAAACATCGCTTACATAACTCTCGGATTTAGTTTGAGAATCCACTTCCTTTCCGGAAATCATTGATTATAACAATAGCGTTATAACCCATGCTCTGAAATATAAAATTTTAAAAATATATCTTTTATTCATTTCTTTAAATAAATAAATAAATAAACAAAACTTTATTTAAAACGTAAAGTAAATAGTACTTTCCCAAATCCGACGTAGTCGAATTTCAATGTATAACTCCCTTTCGGAAAATCTCTATTCGATTAACATTCTGATCTTCGGAATAAATTACCGTTTTAGGTCAACTCAATTTCCACTTTTGTAACACCCCGCCTCCGCTAGGGTCACTCGCAAGGGAATGCACTAGCTTTAGAGGGGCATTATTGGTAAACATGCACAGAAATATCACAAGACAGGACATATAAAATAGCGGAAGTAAAATCGAACTTTCATAAACATTAATAATTAAGGTCTAAAGCCTTTTACATCAGAGTACATCAAAACCTGTCTTGCAATAGTAAAGAAGCATAAAGACTTTTTCATAAATTATTCCCCAGTAAAAACAGTAAAGTAGCCATAGCCAAGAAAAGTCCAAGCCATCCATGATGACCTTCAAGCAGAAGAAGTCCGAACTAAACAACAGTGTTTCCTCCCTGTAACCTAGGGGGGAAACGGAAGAAAAGAGGCGAAACAAAACGGGTCAGTCAAAAAGACTGAGTAAGCCCTATCTACTATTAGTATAAAAACTAGTAAAGTTAACTGACATGAGAAACTGAGATGAACATAAGCATGATAACAAGATAGATAAGCTAAATCAAAATAACAGGATGAACTACTGAACTCAGGTAAACTAAGGTGTCATGATAAATTACGATGTCAAGATAAAACAAGGTATCACATCGTCAGGTTTCTATCAAGTATAATATCCCCAAGATATCTATCACGTATAACGTCCCTTGGTATCTATCCTGTATATCCGCTCTGCACCTCTCGTACTAGTGTCCCAACCCGCGTCATGTGTTAACCATGAATGTCCCTTGCCCAATGTCATGTAATGGTCCATGTCAACCTAACATATATCATATGTTGGTTCTCCCTACTCGTATGTTTCTTTCCATGTATAAGTTCAGTCCTTTGCCGTAGGCCATACGGGCTTTCCCATGTAAACGTTTTATCCTTGAGGTTATTTTGGACTGCAACCCTTGATCTAGTTATGTTTCCTTACCATGAACTATCGCGCGTTCACTTAGGATTTATGCCACCTAGGCCCACTAGGGATTATGCTACCTAATGAACGTTTCCGTGTCTCGGTTTGGGTTTTGGCCACCTAGGACCACTAGGGATTATGCCACCTGTCAACCGCGCCCTTCATCCCACGTATGTATCGTGAATCGTTTCCCATGTCTAGACGCACATGTTCCCCCAATGTGCCATCCGAGTTCCGTGCCAGGGCAAACCAAGAAATACGGAACTCGGTCGGGAGCTTTGAGTCGTCTGCTGATGCAGATATCAAGGTCTGTTTTTGTACCCGTGGCTATGGTCCCACGTGACCCCTCCCTCAACTACTGAAAGGCAACCCACGAAAAATCATGTATGAGAACTGCACTAGGCCCATCGATGCCCAATTCCTGATAGCCATCCTCACCCATAACTTGATAGCTAGTATATGGTCTGTTGGGAGTTCCCTGCCTTTCCGTACGTACACGATTGACTAAAGATGGTAGGTAGTCGGCGACATGCTATCCCGGGGCGAAAACCAAGAATCGTCGACTCCACGCTAATCCATCCCAGTCTTTAGGTCGCTCGCATAGCAACCAAGGCATACTCTTGGCTCTTCTACCGCAGACCTTAACCCCTGTGAGGTCGGGTTTCATGGACCACTTGCCACCTCACAGAGGGATACCAAGAGTACCCTCACGTTCCCCGAAGCTTCCGCTTCGGCACCCAGTTCGCTGGAGCTTTTATCCAAGTCAGATAACTTGCTCCTCCTCGTATACTAAGCGATGACCTACCGTATCAGGTTACTCATCCCTTTATGAACTAGTCCCATGTCCTTAGCTAAGAATTATTACTTAGTTACCCTTAACTAAGGTTTACCACTTAGCTTTCTTTCCCGTTATCCTTGATTAACCACGATTTTCTACCTAGTTCCTCTAACTAGGGTTTGTCTATTGGGTTAAGTGTTATCATTCAAGTCCATGACTTAACCCGCCCACGAATCACGTCAAGATTGGCTAAGTATTTAAGTTCAAGACTTAGCCCTACAAGTTGGTTAAGTGTACCCAGAGGCTCATGACTTAACCCTATCGAGTCAAATTGGTCAAGTACTAGTTTACCTTAATCCTATCGGGTTATCTTGCTAGATTGATTAAGCATAGATTATCTTAATCCCATCAAATTATCGAGTCGGATTGGTTAAGTATAGGTTAGCTTAACCCCATCCTCTAATCGTACTACAATGGTTAAGTATATTCCAAAAAGGTCTTGTGACTTAACCTTATCAGGTCCGCGTATTAGATTGGTTAAGTGTAGGTTACTTAACCTCATCAAATCATCATGTATAATTGGTTAAGTATGAGTTGCTTAACCCCATTAAATTATCACGTTAAGCTGGTTGAGTATTGGTTACTTAACCTCGTTGAATTACCAAGTTTAAATTGGTTAATTGTTTAACTTAACCCCATCGAATTACCGTGTTTAGATTAGTTAAGTGTGGATTGCTTAACCCCATCTAATTACCGTGGTTAGATTAGTTAAGTATCAATTACTTAACCCCATCTAATTACCATGTTTAGATTAGTTAAGTCTTAATTACTTAACTCCGTCTAATTACCGTGTTTAGATTAGTTAAGCCTTAATTACTTAACCCCATCTAATTACCAAGTCGGATTAGTTAAGTGTAAATTACTTAACCCCATCCCCTAATCACCTTGCATGGTTAAGTGTCATTAAGAAATCAAGCCCGGTCCCACTTAACCTACCCATTCGTGTCATATCGGTTAAGTGTCATTAGTCAAATTTACTTAACCTTATCATGTGGCATTAATTTAATTAATGCACCTCAACCTCTCACATTAGACTTTATTGTGGTTACTAGTTAAGCCGGTCGGTTCCGGGTAGCTTTACACCACAACTTGGTCTAACCTCGGGTTCAAGCACAACATGACCAACTTCTCACATTGGGTCCTATTGTTTGCAACTACTAGTTAGGCCGGTCGGTTCCGGGTAGTTTTACGTTGCAAACTCAACCCAACCTCGAGTTGGCCACTTTCATGTTTAGTCTAGTGTCATGCTCGTATTCAAGTTTTCAAGCAATTGGGTAGACCTAACTTAATAGGTAAATTCCCAATGGGTAGACCTAACTTAATAGGTAAATTCCCAAGCTTATGTTTTCAAGCATACTTACATGTCAACTTCCATGTTATATTTCAAGTCATGTTTTCAAGTATAAACACATGTCATATTTAACGTTACATGTTGTCATGTTTATACCCATTTACCCAAATCATGTTCATTTCATTATGTTTTCCCATATTGTGACCCCAACGCTTTTAAACTCGCCTATACGTTCGCAACAACGTAATGGACTAGAAGAAGAGACTTGACAAAGGCATGACAAAAATGGATATTAAGCCACAAATTAATCATGGTGGCAAATGAGGCACAAATGTGTTCATTAGCTTGCATGTTACATTCTTAAGCCTCAAAAAGAACATGCATAAACCCAAACTCGGCACATAAGCGAATCATGGTGACAAAAGACATGGAATGATGACTAGAAACTCGCATATGTCATCATATAAGGATTATGACTTCATATGCAAGTTGACATAAAGATTACGAAGGCTCTCATGTTGCATAATGCAACTTTTCAACATAAAGGTTGTAGCTTTTAGCTCATAAGATCAAGATAATGACTTCATAAACTTGCATGACATGATAGCATAAATCATACTCAATGATCAAACCCAAATTTGCAACATGAACATTTAACTTCATAGTTAATATCTAAGAGTAGGGAAAGGGCTTACATTGCTATGAAGGCCTAAATCGATTAAACTAAAGCTTGTGATGAAGCCTATGCATGCCATCATCCAAAAACCCAAAGATGGATGCTCCAAATCGACAAAAACACCATCTTTATGAACAAAGATCAAAGCTTTTGCCTTGAAATCAACTTGAGAAGCTCTCATACTACCATAGGGACTCTCTAACACTCTCATGATCATGAAACCTCTCATAGAAATGAAGTGGAGGCTAGGATAGTTGAGTGGAGGCCATGAGAGTAGAAATTTTGCCATAGTTTAGTTACATGAGTGAATAATGAGGGTTTAGGGGTAGGGTTAGGGGCTTATTTATAGAAGATTAGGCTAGTTAGGACCCTTAGATTAACCCTAGGACCAACCTGAACCGTCAGATCTCAAACCAGGCCCAAAAACCTAGCCAAGATAGAAAATAGGTGCACCAGGCAAGACTGCTCGTCTGAGCCAAGTCGACAGGGCTGTCGACTTGGTCAGACCAAGTCGACTCCCAAGTCGACAGGGCTGTCGACTTGGGTACTGTGGCGGGAATTTTTCCCGCCTGGACCAACTGGCCCAATTTTCCAAATTCAAGTTTGAATTTGAAATCTGTTTTTTACTTAGAAATTTTCTGAAAACTTCGTTGGGCCTTAATCGGGTCATACAGACTCCGATTTTCGAAAACTCGGACTCTATTTCGCGTATTTTTCCGAGACGAACGCAATGGCATAGCCCGTTTAACTTGATTCAGAATTTAAAATTAAATTCTGCCTTGATTCTCGTCTTAATCATGTTATCGAAATACGGGTTGTTACAACTTTCATTCTAAATTCAACTTTTGAATTTATCACTCCTAAACCCTTACCAATTTTCCTTATAACTATTCTAATCTGCAAAAAGTTAGCTTTTAAAACATTATCCACTTTAAAACGTGAATATTATTTCTTTACAGAAATCTAGACTCGTTTTATCAAATCAATCTTGATTTACATTGTTAATACCATTACAAGTTAAAATATCATCTATCGAGTCATTTTATAACTTCTCATTTACATTTCACTTTATTATCAAATCTCATTTACACATCAACTTTCAAGTTGATTTTATCTAAAAAGTTTATAATTGTGTATTGACTTTACATTTGATTATAAAATATCGGTTTCAAACCGAATATTAATTACGTTGTCACGTTCCAAATTATATAATATATCATCTCTAAAAATAAATTATTTTTATAACATTCGACATAGTCGAATTCCAATTATGAATCCTTATGAATTTATTTCAATTCTATTCACATTCTGAACATCGGAATAAATTTCATCGTTTATTTTTTAAAACGATTTCCCATTTAAATTCATTCTTGAATTTACATTTTCAAATAATCCAATGATAATTATTTCACTTCATTTATAAACATCATTTATAAATTAAACTAAACAAGTTATTATTTCTTAGCCCATTCGAAATTCAATTTCTATTTTTGAAAAAAATAGATTTCTTATAAAATCTCAAAATCCCTTCTTATGATATTTTAAATATATATATTTAGGGTCAGTGCTATTCAAACATCCAAAAACAACAAAATCTATAACAGGATATTTAATACATCATATATCACAGTATATGAAAACAAACAGTAATAATTTTGAGGAATCCTGTTAGATCCCTCCAACCTGTTTTTCCTGCATCCGCAATTGTTAGACAACATAAATAATACTAATCGCGCTTCAAGGCGGGATATCGCAGTGTGGAAGGTCATCCGCTATTATGCGAGGCGCATATGGTCTCATCCGCTAAAATGTGCGGAAGTATCCAAGTACAAACATTAAATATAACTAATATATAATAGTAAGAATTGATAACAATATATCAATTCATCCAAACAATCATCACACAACATTCAATCATTATTTATCAACTCTAATATGCGTTTATAAAATTATAAACCAGACAGAGTGAGTGAGTTTACTCACTTTAGTTATTAACCGTTGAATAACGATTAATTGTCCATTAATCCAATCAGACGTTTTATTTTACCATAAATTCTCACGAGCTCCAAATCGCTCCAAACCAGTTTCATTGCGTATCCTGCGTCCACACGGTTCCAATTGCGACAAAATTGTATTCGTCACTGATAAATTTGTAAGATCACATATGAACTCCGATTGCGATGAAAATGGACATACATCTATAGTTTGACATTACAGACCCAGCGAAACTTGTTTCGTCGAAATCTGAGTCTGTTTGCAGAAACGACGTTATTTTAAATTCAAATTATAGATCGATTCACATTTTAATTTAACACGATCACAAAGCAACTCTGATTGACGCGAAATTTGAAATCTAGCAATAATTAGTCATTGCGGATTTAACAAAATTCGTTTCATCGGAAACGGAGATCATTCGCAAAAAGACTATTTTTAAGGCTTAAATAAAACCAATAAAATTTATATAAATTCAAAAGCAATTCAGTTAAATAAAAGTAAATTAATATTATCGTATATAACCAAAATAGAATATCATATGGCTCCAAAATAAACATACTTGGATTTATAACTCGGTATTTCAAAATCCAAGTTAAATCGATATTCAGTTTGTACAAAAATCCTTATATTTTATTAAATAAATCGTTATGATTTATAAACGATTCCATGACGACTTTCTAAAAATTTGATTTGGACATAACTCATAATCTACAAAACGAAACCTCGATTTTTCACTTTCATTAGATTCAAATGTTTCTTGTTTCAAAGAATTCCGACTTATAATAAATCATATACATTCATTTAAAGTTCAAAACGTTCAAACTTCGTTTTATAAATAAATTCGTTATTATAATTCGGATCTAAACTCAATTAAATTTCTTACATTATCCAGTTCACACAATATTGCAAATTCACTTATTTCCGACTATTTCGAAATTAAATTTATTATTCTTTTATTTATATTAATTAAATATTCAAATTTTTTTAATTTTAGCCATTTAAATTCCCAAATCAATTTTTAAATGATTAAGTAAACTAATTATTCATTCGCTTAAAATCCGGGACGTTACAAGTCAACAACCCTCTAAATTCAAAACATGACCACTTGTTTCTTTCTAAATAATTATATAATTTTACAAGGGAGAAACAATTAGTATTTAAACAGAAACTATAAATTAATGTGTACATGTGTGTATTTTTATTAACAGTTGGTTTAGAAGCGCAAACTTTTGAACCAACCATTAATTTTCTAAAATGCTCCCTATATATAACTTTTAAATATTAAATTGATTTCCCCGATAAAGTAAGAGATAATATATCCTTGTGATTGTCCACAAAATTGAATTATTCAGAATTAATGTGATTTGATTTCAAAAATGATTCAAATATATGACTATAATCTAAGATTTTTTTGAATAAATGAACAAATCCATAAATATCTTCAATAGACTATAATATTATATAAAAATGCCTTTGAAATAGGATCTAATGAATTTTCGCCTAAAAATCGCATCTAATAATTACAATTTCAAACCATATTTTACCATACAATAACAAACTTTGAAATCACTTACATATAGGATCTAATAAACTTTCACTACAAAATTGTTCTTCATTAATTTATAATACAAATAAAAATTAAAACTACTAAAAATAGATACTACAACTTAAATAAAAATTCAAACTAACTACACGTTGTTTCGATGAAAAATTATAATTAAATATTCATTTAAATTCATAGAACCCATATAGTTTGCAAAAGACAATCCACGTGCAAAACATATTACTTAATCATGTCCAAAGCGCGTGCTGTAACACTCATTTATATACAAGACGCGTGCTCCAAAGCACCCATGCTATCCCTCATTCTCAGTCATTTATTTATATTTGAATAATGTGCAAGTGAAAGTTAATGATTACAAATAGAAAACCGGGTTGTATGATGAAAATCAGAGGACATTAAATGATGTTATACACACACACACATAGAGAGAGAAAGAGACGCTCTATGACATCCATATTTTCGAACATCCCTATTGTCTTTCAACTTGAACGACTTATTTATATTTAAATAAGGTATTGAGGGAGAGAGTTAGTAGAAAGACAGAGAAATGTGAATGCGTGGAGAAAATCGAAGAATTATAGTGATGTTGCACTATTTGGAATGATCTTCATCCTATTTCATATGTATTTATGTATGTATGTTCGTTCGTTCAATAACACTCCAAACACTACAGCACTCTACCCACCCAGTTCAGACTTAAAAAACATTTTTATCCCTTTCCACTCTTTATCATTTAAATAGGAACTTGAGACAATATCAACGATATTTAGAATGCTCCTTTGTTAGAAATGTCATTGAATGCTCCTGGTATACACAGACCCACAAGCAAACACACACACGTCACTCGATTTTGAGTTTACATTATTGAACGCCTGCGTATGGTGACATTACCCAAAGCAAACTGCCCGAGTCACGGCTTGTAAAGGTAACAGCACCCAGAAGTAACAGGGACGTTAACACAAAACACCTATCAACATTGTAGCAGTAGCAGAGACATTTTCCTCATGTAATACATGTAGGAACATTGGATAACCTGAAAGCAAATTCAGAGAAGAAAATAACGAGAACAAAAAGGAAGATTTGAACGCATCTTAACGAACAACAAACGGCTACCTGTTCATTCACTTTTATTCAGTATTAAACCGTTCAAGGATCGAGTATGTGAACAGGTCTCTTATGAATTGTTATGTACATTAAACACCCAATAAACATGTACCACTGCAAAACCTATTGAGGACTCCTTGAGCGGGTAGACAACATCACACAGGCAAACCTGAAAACAGAAAAATGATTAAGTGTTCTACTTAATACAATTTCTATCACTGCATGATCGAGCAAAAATTGACAGTCTACATGAAGAGAAATCCATAATAGAGTTTATAAAAAGACAGGAAAATAGACTTTATGTTTTGGCCATGTATCTGATTCAGTTCGACTAAACATGATACAGTAAGCAGTTATGGCCACAATTAAGTCAAAGTATTTCATGCATGAACATGCACTATAAGTCAAAGTATTTCATGCATGAACATGCACTATAGATGCTGAACATAGCATAAGTGCAAACCTCTTATCTAGTAAAATATTAACTAGAGAACGGGATCTTGTTTCATCACTCTGTGATGGGGAAGCAACAAAAGGTTCAAAAGAATATATATATATATATATATATATATATATATATATATATATATATATATATATATATATATATGAAACTCTATTTGCACACAAAATTGCACATAATAAATCTCAATCACTGGATACTTCCATGAATTGCACTCTCCACATAAAGACAAACAAATCCAACGGTGTAGGCTTCGTGTCTCTCTCTTTGTGTCCAAATAGCCGGCCCATATATATATATATATATATATATATATATATATATATACACATACATACATATATGAAACTCTATTTAGACACAAAATTGCACATAATAAATCTCAATCACTGGATCCTCCCATGAATTGCACTCTCCACATAAAGACAAACAAATCCAACGGTGTAGGCTTTGTGTCTCTCTCTTTGTGTTTAATTTTGTGTCCAAATAGCCGGCCCCTATATATATATATATATATATATATATATATATATATATATATATATATATATATGTGTGTGTGTGTGTGTGTGTATAAAAGCCTAATTAGGATCACTAATTCTATTGAAAACCTATGGATTAATCTACCCAGTGAAACAGGCAAACAGAGAAGTTTTCCTTGGAGCATTCAAGCAAGTTTTGCCTCCAGGAAAATAGGAATTTAAAAACAAATTACAGATAACTGCAGAAAAATCCTACATTCTGCAAATAATTTTGGAGTATACTTGTGATACAATCCATTGGGTAGAACTCACACCTCAAGGCTCAAAGCTAGCTTTTAGGGTTGAGGCATACCCAACGGATCGTATCGTTTGATGCTTTCATTAAAAACCATTCGACAAAAGTTAAAGCCGCAAAAGGGGGTGACCTATAGGACGTAACAACTCGAAATTTGAGATTATTTTCTAACCAACAATCTAGTTTAAAATGATAAATAATGATAATGAATTTATTTTAAAAAAGTTGTTCCAAAAAATATTTACGTGGGAAAATACCGATAAAATGGTTGAAACCATTTCATGAATAAAATTGTTTCTTAACTATAAGGATTGCGAACGGTTTGGATATATACACTTATTTTCATAATTAAACAAAAAATATAAAATAAATTTTCATATTTTATTTTAAAGAATCTACATGTGTATAACATCTTCGGTAATGTCATTATATTTAATAATTAATTTATGGTATAAACGGAAATTTTACAATTTAATAAATTTTATAATTATGCAAATAATTGTTTTAAATGATAATAATTCATTTTAAATTAGTAATACAATGATAACAAATCATTTAGTTATATAAAGAAATATACTTAACTTAAAAATGTAAGAAAAATTGATATTGATAAGCGATATAATATCAATTTTGTAGATAATTGGTTAATATTATTTAATATTTAAATAATCATGCTTTTAATTACTTAATGATGATAAGAAACACAATTTTTTTTTTTACTAAATACGAAGTCTGGTTGAAAACTGAAAATATGATCGATAATTGGATTCCGGATTTTCAATAGTTTGGCAAATGAAAATTTTACAAGGTTGTAAACTAAATGTGACACACATATACATGTACATGAACGCATAAACATATCTCTTATGATTAACAAAAATAATAATTAAAAATAAGTAAGATTAGGAAAATAATAAGTCTAAAAGACAAAAATGGTTTATTTTTACAAAAGGACAAACCTAAGTTCTCTTACACAAGCATCATCACCTTACACACTATCCCTCTATCAAATTTATCTGCTGCACTTTTGTGTTTGGATTTTGAATATTGGTCCTTTCATAATGACTTCGATGTTGGCGTCAATTTTTTACATCAACGCTATGATTATAACTCTTCTCCTGAAACCAATCCGAATCAAATCTCAAGTGAAGAACCCCTATATAAATAGAGAGAAAGAAAACATATTTGCATCTCCTCGAACTTCAGGTAATTACTGCATTTTCAATTATTATTTTATTTGTTTTTTAAAGTATTTATTAAATATATTAATTATATCCCCTACTGTTTTCACCAAAAATGGCATTCCACCCTAGACGTAGATAAATTCAAATCAAACAAGAAAATAAGACCATACAAATGCTTTTAATCATGGTTTAGAAAATACTTTTGCCTACGTACATTTTAATCTTATTATCTGATTGATTCTATATGAAATACAATGATTACAACTCAAATCTGACCACAATCCGGTAGATCTCGGGATTGAAAGTGTTCGGAATGTTCGAGGAAGAAGAGGATAGAAGAGAAATTGGATGTCTAAAAATCTTTATCCAGTTGCCTTTGAGTCTGTATTTATGGAGAAATTGGAAACCCACAAATATCAAGTCCAGATGCAAGTCTGCAAAAGTGAATCACATGGCCCAATTATCAATAAAAACCACTAGGTACAGACTGTTTTCATGGAGGAAATCTCTTTTCTTTCTCCTATTTGGCCTTCTACCTTTGATCGATTGTGCTCCGAGCACTTTTTTTTTAAGACTGAGATATCTTTGAGAGGTTATAATAGTGTTTATTCTTGTTTGCTTTTAGTCAAAAAACCCTTAAAAGTTTTTCTTCTATTCCCCAAGAATAGCACCTGGTGAAGATCGCTCGAGCTATAACATTGCATACAAGAATTCTAAAGGTCCCACATGAAGGAAAAAGCAAATGGTAAAGGGTAGCAGATCTCAATACCGACTGGTTCTTATTAGCTCCTATGCTACTGAAATTTTTTGAGTATGCTTTTATTGTTCTTTTAAGCATGTTCCCAAGGCTTTGAATAATCTCATCTTTTTGATTCCAATGGAAATCTGTTTGATCCATGCTTTCATAGTCTTGAAGTCCAATTCATTGGTTTGAGTATTCTGAAACCGTAGCAACTTTAGGTGTAACATTTGCCCCCAAGAGCATGAATTATGAATGTAAAGTGTGTTTTTCCTAAAAACAAGTTTCAACAATAGTCAATCTTCGGTAGTTGAACACTTTGACCATTCATCGATCCCAATCTTGATAAACCATCGAGTTTTTTCGGATTCTCCTGCAAATAAATGGTCACTCCAGACCATCATAACTAAGGACTCTAGTTCTTGCTTAAGTGTTAGTCGTCCTAAATCATAATTAGTTCCTTTTCATCCGGAGTTATCATATCATACATCAAAATCGTCCTGCGTTCGTTCAAAATTTACTTATTTTACTCTAATATCAAGGCGTTCAAATCCTAAGGTTAAATCAACATCCACCGTATGGTCCAGTCTCTTTAGATCGTTTAACATCCAAACTATATTTTAATTTCCCCAAACCGTTTAACATTCGATCTAGGGTTAATCGCTTCGATTGTTTAACATTCAATCTATGCTTCGACCTCTTCAAATTCTTGCATAGTCTACTCCGCTCGCTCTCCAATAAGGGAACTTAACGTCTAAGCGAGTCTATCCGCTCGCTCTCCGATGAGAGAACTTGACGTCTAAGCAAATCCATCTGCTCACTCTCCTGTAAGGTTTAACTCAAAAAATGGATCAACATGCAGAAATCATATGAAACACCCGTTTAGTTAAAAATAAAAGAAAAAACGACAAAGAAACTAACATACCGAAGAATTTTATAGTGGTTTGATGTAACTTTAGACCTACAAATCCACTTCAATCAGTTTTGTTAGTTGTTCTCTCTACGGATTACAACTGGTTTGAGTTTCTTTAGATCTGGGGTACAATGAAGTTTAGAATGTCTGTAGGAGGGAATAAGCGTGAAGAAAATCTGTCAAACTAATCTCCAGAATATCAAATTTCAGTTGCATGTAGGTTGATATTTATAGAAAAATGAGTGGCATGGAGTCAGAAGCCTGTTGGCATTAGAGTCCAGAAGCTTACCCAAAGTAGCACAAACCCACCAGAGTTGAACAACTCGGCACCATGTCATTTTTACTCGTCAAACTACTATTTGTTCATCTTCCTCTGTCTTGTTGCTCCGGGTCTTTTTCCTTCAACTTATTATTTATTCAAACCATCTTCTGTTGGTTTTGCTTTTGTTTTAGCATCCTCTTTAAACTTGGTGATTGGTCGTTAAAACTTCATGAAGATACTTGAGCAGATACTAAAGGAGTAGATTGTATGTTGTATGGATTTGGTGAGTTGTTTCAGTGTAATTAAATAACTTGGTATCATATTGAACAACTCGATGACGAGTTGTTTCCTTAGCCTATTTTAGGTTAAACCTTCTTCGGATCTCTTCTTTGCTTCTTCCAAGCTCGCTTGCTACTTTTAAAGTCGTTTTGTCATTGTCTTGACATTTCAACTTTTTTAAATCTCTGCTTCCAAGTTGTGAATCATTATGTCCTTGTTTCAATCTTCTAAATTCAGTTGAAATCTTCTGTAGCTAAAATACTAATTAGAAACTATTCCTTAAAGTATGCCTTTCAAAAGCAATGTATGTTTTGCTCAAGTTCCAGCAATCAATCTTCAATGGTTGGACTCTCTGTCAACTTTAATCTTAACTAATCATCTGGGACTATTATCTCCTAAATCTAAGTCACCTTGTGTTCACCCATGGTTGTTTTTTTTTATGTCAAGGCATTCAAATCCGTCTATTTTGTTTTGATCCGTAACGAGGATTGTTCATGCCCGGTGGTTCATCTTTCAATCTAGGACTTAATCCTTTCAGATTGTCCATAATATACTCTGGCATGTCAATTTTTTAGTCTCTTATTGAGTTCTATCTGCGCGCTCTCCGACAAGGGAACTAAACGACCAAGTAATCCTATCTGCTCACTCCCCGATAAAGAGAGTTACTTTTGACTTTCTACGAGCCTTTATCGAGTTCAATCCACTAATTCTTCGATGAAGGGGCTTAATGACTAGCAAACTTATCCACTAACTCTCTTGTAAAGAGGCTTGCTTCTTGCACTACGACCTGTCTCTTTAGATAGGACGTAAAGCGATCCGAATCATACAAGCCCATCCACTTGCTCTTCAGTCGGACCATTCATCTTTCAATCTATGACTTGATTCTTTAGAACCATTTATCATCCGCTCCGACGTTTCAATCTTTCTAATCTCTTGTTGAGTTCTATCTGCATGCCCATTGATAAGGGAACTCTCAACAACTAAGTAAGCTCACCCGCTCACTCTTCGATAAGTGGACTTATTTTTGACCTTTTTCGGGCCCATGTCAAGTCCAATCCACTCATTCTCGAACGAGGGGACTCAATGATAAGCAAACCCATACACTCTCTCTTTGGTGAGGGAACTTGCTTCCGGCATTATGGCAAAGACGGGACGTAAAGCGATTCAAATCATTACAAGTCCATTCACTTGCTTTCCAACTTCGAAACTTGCACCCTACACTCTGGTACTGACTCTTCAACCAAATCAGTCGGGACTCTATGGCAATCAATATTGCATAAGCATATCCACTTCCTCTCCGGCAATGATACTTACATCTCGTGTTCCAGTCTCATTTCTCCAACCTAAACATAAAGCGATCAATATCGGTCATCACTTTCAGGTGGGTTTTTCGAAATTCAAATTCAAAACAAAACAAGCAAATAAAAATCACTGAAGGTCATTTCGAACAACAGTCTCAAAGCATGCCTAGCTCCAATACAGGATATGTATACGTGTAAGTGGTCATATGTTATTATTTTTCTAAATAATCATCTCACACATTCAACTCAGAGTGTGCTTGAAGACCAATATAAGACTCATACACACAAGCGGACTGGCATTTCTATTCTCCTATAAATCCAAAGCAAGAAAAAAACAGAGTGTGGGAATCGAATTTGTGATCCACGAGCATCTTGATTATGGGATTACTAGTCTCAAACCATGTCCATGGTTGTTTCTTGAAGCTTTCGCCGTAGACGTTGGTTGCTCCATCTACACCACGGCAGTCGAGTTCTTCACGTACCGTGGAAGTTGCTTGCTTTGAACCAATTCTTCTATCAAGTCGCGAAGGTGTATGCACTCATCCGCTTCATGTCCTCCCAACTCATCGAAGATGTAATATTTCTCAAATCTTTTCTCTGGATTAGCGGGCTCTTTCCTGGTAGGCGTTCGATAGAGGTTGTTCCCCTTAGTTTCTAGATAAATCATCTTCGAGTATATGTTAGCTCAGCATAAAAAGTGAACCTTGATTTTTCCTTAACTGTTTCGATTCTTCATCATCATCTTCGACTCTTTGTTTTTCTTTGTCCTTCCTGTTTCCAGCTCCAGGCACTCCTCCATCATCCACAACATTAATTTCAATGTTCTTAACTTCGACGTCTTCTGACACTAGCATCTTTCAACCTCACGGTAGAATTCAATGAGATCCATCCATATATCTCTCCAAGGCGATCTTGAAATCAGTATCGCTCGCAACTTCAGACATTGTCGCCTTTAAGATTATCAATGGATCCAACTTATCTATCATAGCAACCGTCGCATTAAATCTTTTCAAGTAACTGCTCAAAGTCTCTTCGGACCTTTGTTTCACACTAGAAAGCATAGTTATGTTCTTCGTTTGCAAGACGTGTACTCTGAACTACTTCAAGAATCTATTAACCAATTCGGTCCATGTGTTGATGGGCACATTCTCTAATTGCATAAATTGCATCGCTACCAAATCAATCAAATATAATGGGAAACATCGCCCCATTATTTCCTCTAAAGCACCATACACTTCCATAAATTAGATATATTTCATCAGATGAACCATCGGGTCTATTTTTCCATTATACATCTCGAGCTTCGAAACCTTGAAATCGCAAGGATTCTTCGCATTAAGAATATTAAAAGTGAACGGGTTCCTACTATACATTCCATGTTTAACTATCATCTGGATCATTTGGGTCATCCAATTGTTGTCGCTTAATGCAAATTTGTGATCCAAAGCATTATCTTATCCCTTCTTCCTATGGGGAAGAATGGCAGATAGCCTTTTGGTTGCTGTTCGTTTACGCTCTGGCATGCAGTTCTAACCTCATTCCATCCTCCGTGAATACGATTTTTTTTTTTTTTGGGTACATATTCCTCATGAATTTGATTATTTGTACTCTGATTCACATTCATGGATCTAACATTATCCACTTGCAGCATTCTAGGCTTCTAGCAACCATTCCAGCGTTGTCCCTAAGTAAAGTCCTTTCGGTATTGAGTCATCCAATCCTTAAGGGCATTGTTCCAATTTGGTCACTCTCCCAAGGTTCCTGCATTAGTTCCTAGCACCAAATTCTGAATTTCAGTTGTTCTATCTTTAGAAGAAATCATTGATTTCCAGCATCTCTTGCTGTCTTATCATATTTCATATTGCATCTTCTTCATCATTCTCTTTATATCCTCTCTTGGGACACAACATCTATTAGAATTGAGGACACATCCTAACTGCCCTTAGACTCTAGTTGATTCTCTCCAACTCTAGACCTAGTTTTAGGCCTCCCTGTCTTCTTCAAATATCTGATTCAAGCTCTTTCCCAGTGAAAGCACTTAAATATTAACCTAAAAATGGATCAACAACCAATAATCAGATGCAAGTTCCGGTACAGTTCAGAGTAAAAGAAAATGCAACAGAAAAACAAGAACATGGAAGAATTTTGCAATGGGGATGCGAAATCTTCAACTTATGTCCACTTCAATCTGTTTTATTGGTTATTCTCACTATGGATTACAACTTCTTTCCTTGGAATTGGAACGAAATGAAGTTTAGAAACTTTGTAGAAGGGAATAGGAGTCAAGGAAATTCGACCAAGCAATGATAGATAGTCTTTAGAAGATCCAATTCTAATTGCAAGTAGGTCGATCTCTATAGAGAAATATGTGACATGAAGTCAAAATCCAGCTGACATTGGAGCCTAGAAGTTGACCCAAAATAGCACAGAAGAACATAAGGCCCCTAAGTCAAAACAACCAGGACCGAGCTGAACAGCTTAGGACCGAGTTATTTTTACTTTTTCATTTTATATTTCGAACTTCTGTTAGTTCATCTTTTTCTATCTTGAGTTGCTCTAAGTTTTTTTTTTTCCTTTAACGTTGAGTTGTATCTAGCCATCTTCTATTGGTTTTGCTTTCTTTAGTGTCATCTCGTTATACTTCATGATTGATCGTTAAGACTTCACGAAAACACTTGAGCACATGCTAGAGAGAGTAGAAAATAAGTCATAAGGAATTCATGAAGACACTTGAAACTTCTTCGAATCTCTTTTTTGCTTCTTCAAAGCATGTCTGCCAATTTTCAATTCTTCATCTCAACGTTCTAACTTCTTTTGATCTATGCTTTCAAATCATTTTGTCCTTGTTTTAATCTTTCAGGTCCAATTGAAATTACCTGCTTTGGCTAAAAAAAAGGAATTAATAGGGACTTACTTTCCTTTACAAGTTCATTCACTCGTTCTTCAACAAGGGAACTTATACCTTATAGTTATTGCTTCGTCTCTTCAAACAGAACTACCATGTTCAATCAATATTTATCATCACGTTTAAATGGTTTTCAAAATCAAATACTCAAATCAAAGCAATCAAACATCCTAGATGCTCATCTCAGACATCCAATTCAAAGCGTGCCCAGAGAGTAGAGACCAATTGAAGTCTCGTAAAAGAGTAAGTCCGAGGTTATAATTGTCATCTATTCAAAAAGGAAAGCAGCTCGTAGGAAATGAGTCTAACTCTCATCCATCCCGATCATGGAATCACTAATCTCGACAGAGATCCTTGGTTGTGCCTTGATGTATTTACTATATATGGTGGCTGCTCTAGCAGCACTGTTCCTTACATATTATTGAAGTTGGTTTACTATAAACCAACACTTTTGTCAAACCGCAAAGGTATCTACACTCTTTTTTTCACACATGTCCATCTAATGGAAATACGATTTTTTTCTACATTTTCTTCCAATTCGTTGGCTTTCTCTTACCTAGATTCTGATAGGAAATCTAGCCTCTAGTATCTAAGTAACTCTTTTTTGAAGATTCTATTAGGTTAGTGTAAGATGAGAATTTTAATTCTCTCCTTTGTCTCCATACTCCAAAGCCATCCTTGGCTCTTAGCTATCCTTTGTCTCCACTATACCATACTCCGGTCGGTCCTCCGTCATTCACAACATTAACTTCGACATTTCAACTACAACTTTCTCTCGGCGCAAGTACCCCTGTACCTCATAATAAAACTCTGTATGATTCATTGGTAGATCTCTTTCCAAAGCAATTTTAAATTAAGTCTTACTTGCAACTCCAGAAGCTGCTACCATTAGAATTATTGATGGATTAGACTTACGAACTGTAGTGATGGTTGCGTTAAATCCGGTTCGGTAACCCATAAGAGTCTTTCCGGCCCTTTACTTCTAGCTTCATCGCATTCTTTGGTCGTGAATCATGATCTTGAACCATCTCATGAAATTATTCGCTAAATCAATCTACGTGCTTATACACTAATTCTTCAGCTGTTTGAACCACACTACTGGTCAATCTATTAAATATAGTGAGAAACACCATCACATCACGTCATTGAAGGCACCCGACACCTCCACATGTTTTGCTCAAACCAACATTATGCCCAAGTGAACTCATCTCCACACAGACCTAGTTCAAGTTGGTACCGTTATGGTCATAGGAGCATTGTTCTAGTTTGTTTTGCTCCAACACCAAATGCTCCAGCATTGGTTTCTAGTCTTTAATTTTAAATTCCAGTAACTTCAAATGTTCCTTGATGTCTAATCCTTCCAAAAAAAAAAAACTTATAGTGTTTCCTGTGTCGAGTCATTATTCCATCATGCACCTCTTTTAGAATTTTCTTCATCTCCTCTTTTGTCACATGGATGGATTAATTAGAACTTGATGACGCCTCATGGTTGCCCCATGCTCTGGTTGATTTCCTTCAACCACGAATCTCATGTTAGACATCTTCATCTTCTCCAAACTTCAAATTGAAACATCGGATTTTCAAATCTAGCTCTTTCTCAACAAAAATACTAAAAATATTTATGTTAACAATGGCATAACATCGAAAAAGTAGTTAAATGCAAATCAAACAGGGAAAAAACACAAGCTTTTTTATAGTAGTGCAGCAAATACTCTGGTATACATCCATTTTAATCTTATCGTTTGATTGATTCTATCTGAAATTTAATGATTACAACTAAAATCCAACAATAAGCCAATAAATCTTGGGTTTAACAAGGTTTGGAGCACTATTTCAAATCTCGCAAATATCGCCCGAGATCTCCTCCGATATCCCGTTTTGGGCTCCTTCCGAAATGAAACAGCGAATATCACTCTAAATCTCCTTTTGAATATATCGCCTGATATATTGCAATATTGAACGATGTATCGACCGAGAGGAAATACTGTAATATCGTCCGAGATCTTAGTGTTTTTTTTTTTTTTTTTTTGTTAATTTAAATCTGTGCCTGAAAATGAAATAGAACAATAATTAAAAAACTTGAATGTAGCCATGATAATCTTTTGTTATTTTACATTTTGCATGTTAAATGACCATATTGTATGTTCATATATGTTCTACAATGCTTAGGATTTTCATATTCGTCTTTTTTACATACAAATTACTTATGTAATTATGTATTTTATGGTCTATTTATGCTGAATTTTTTAATGTTTTGGATTCTTTCAATGTTTTATGTTTAACAATATTTATGTTTTAAGCATAATACGATTTAAAGTATGAATGATCTTTCGCAAAAATAAAGAATAATAAATCTATTTTGCAATTCAAGTTTAAGTTAATATGTTTTTAATTGTATTCATAAAAATCATTTTGTAAAAAAATATCATTTTTTTAACATATCATTTACCCCGAGATTGTTCCAATATGAACTTTCAGATCCGAGATGGAAATCCGAGACGAACTCCCGAGTTAGACTCATCTCGTCCGAGATCTCCTTCGATACGAGATCAAATCTACAAAATTCTCGAGACGAAACACGACCGATATCCGAGATTTAAAACCTTGGTTTGTAGTATTTAGGGAATAAAAAGATTAAAGATAAATCAAGTGTTCAAAAATCATTTTCCAGTTGTCGCTTTTCTGTATTTCTTTAGAAAAAACGTCTAGCAGAACAGGGACCCACGAAATATCAAGTCCAGAGCTAAGTCCAAATTGGCAGGAGTGAATGATGGAGCTCAATTATCAATAAAAAAATCACTTAGCATCGACTCGTTTTTGTGGAAGGGATCTCTCTTCTTTTATTTGCCCTTCTACATTCGATCCATTGTGAACACTTTACCCTTGAGATTAGGTTATTTTCGAAAGGCTTTGATACCATTTGTTCTTATTTGCTTTCGATCAGAAAAAAAATCCTTATAACTATCCTATTCCTCAAGAATAGCACCTCATGACGATAAATAGAACCACAGCTTCACGTGTAAGAGTTTTGAATGTCTCATATGGAGAAAAAAGCGGCCGATGATACCAAGTGGTAGGTCTCGATACTAAGTGGTCTTTTGAAATTTCTTGAGTATGCTCCTATTGTCCTTCTGAGCATGTTCCCAGAGTTTGTGAATTGTTTCATCTTCATCTTGGCGTTCTGCTTTCAGTGAAATTTTTTTTGATCCATTCTTTCATTGTTCTAAAGTTCAATTCATCCGCCTGAATTTGTCTTGAAACTATGGAAATTTTAAATGAATACCTATCTTGTTCTACGTCAATTTCTTATTGATTTATACTAATATCACGATTTATTTTGCTAAAATTTTCAAAAATTTAAGGAGTTTGAATTTTTGATGGTTAGGACGAACAACTGACAATGTACAGGATGCAAGAGTATTTAAATGAATTGGAGTTTGTTGGTGTAAGATTTATACGTGTAGAGGCAGGAAGATCTCAAACGAACATACTTTGATTTTGGTAGAATGGGATTTTAAAGGTAAAATTGAGTTTGTTGAATGAAAATGTGAGCAGTGATCAAATTTATTTACTGTTAAATTATGTAAATATATGTTATGAAGATGCTTGAGGATTGATAATTAATTGGGAGAAATAACTCTCCTCCTACTATCTCTCGTTGAATCCAAATAAGGACATTCCCGTTTGAATCAGTAGAGGCGCCAATATATTAATTGGGAGGTATATACATGACATTACGATCCCTTGTGGAAAAATAATAATTTGTTGAGAAGGAAATCATTTCGAGAGGTGTCATTTTTTCTTTCAAAGACGAAGCTCGAGGCCAGGTACCTAGGGTTTTGGGATGGGACCCGGACAGTATACGGACAAGAACGAGCTACTCCGATCATGTACGAAATTTCCTTCCGACTTGGTAGCGTGGTTTTGTGGAACAATTTATATAATTTTTACAATTTTACACATGCAAATTTTACTAAATATATGACCTATTGCCATGAAATTTTACACTTCAAAATGTTTGCTAATATATTGTTTCTTGTTTATCATGCTGAAACTCGTGACAAAGGAATTTGTTAATGGGACAAATAAACTGGTTAACAAGAGCATGGTTTAGGGGAAATTTATTTGAAAAAAATTAAGTGAGAACATGACAAATTGTCCATATTTTCAATGCATGCTAAGATTAAACTCCTTTCAAAAATAAACCTCCTTGTTTTTTTTTCCGTCTTTCTTCGCTTCAGACTGTCCTTTTATACGCACCTTGAAAGTTGAAACCCCTTTGCAAAACAAAACCGCACTAGAAATTCCATCTCTCCTCCTTTCCTCTGCCATCTCACCTTTCCGTAGTAAATTCCTAGAACAAAGTTGAGATGAAGAACCTCCTACATGATCATAATTTTAACAATTTTTTTCTAAACTAGGGATTATAGTCTAGGTTTTTGCGTATGTAGGGACAACAAAAAATTATTCTGACAAGACCGAACTTGGCTTCGTTTGTTTAATATGCTGAATTCTGAATTCTGATTGATGAACTCTGAAGTCTGAGTGTTGATTGCTTAATGTTGAATTCTGAATAATCACTTACTTATTTGTTTGCATTAAGAATTCAGAACAAAAAACAATATTCAGCATTCATAACTTAAAATAAGGACTGATTTACAATTAATAACATAGACAAAAAACAAACAACCTTGAAAGTTCTGATTTACAATTACGAACTTGCATTCAGAACTTTAAGTAAAAACAAACACAACCTACGTTAATTAGTACCAAGACAAGATTGATATAAAAGGGAGAAGAAAGAAGAAAATAAATACCATAAAAGATGAATTTAGTAACTTTTATTTATTTTTACGAGGGGATAATCAAATGTCTCATTCTTCCCTTAAAAGAACAACTAAGGAATTAACTTTTTCCATTCTCCTCGTCCAAAACATTTCTCTCTCTACCAACTTCGAAAAAAAAATGAATAACTCATGTTGTTGGCATTTGCTCCGTATAGTAAAAAACTAGTGAAATGAAGAATGGGAAAGATTGGAAACAGTTACTAAACAAGACAAATTCATTTATCCTGTCTTTACTCGTCTCATTTAACACATTAATCTCAGCTTTTCATTTTGTATTACCAACCATTCATCAAACATAGTGGATATCGCATGTGGCTGAGATTTGTTGGGACATGAGAAACAGAGAAAAAGAAAACAGAAATGTTGCTAAACATGAAGCCAGGACAATTTAGTGTGTTGAAAAAAATGTCATGACCCACATAGGCTCCAATGGGATAGGTATTAGGTGGAGTGTACAAAGCCTATTAAACACCCTTATCCTGCAACCTCAGTTTTGATGTTAAGTTCTATCTAATTTGATTCAGTGACTACCTAACAGAGGATAGTAATACTAAAACCCCAATGTTAATTATTTTCTTCACAGTCCAGCAAATGTGTCCCTACAGTATATATAATCATACATTCAAAAGTCCGATGGACTTACTTAATTCCAGTGCTCCAAACCTCTGCAGATCATCCCATTTGCCACTGCACAGAAAAGAGAATAATATAGCTTTAGTCACCCCAAAAAAGGTGAATCGATTCAAACAAACACATAAGATCGATTTGACATGAAAAATCACTTTAAGAACAGGTTCCCCTCTGCTGTTGTTGTTAAGCTTTTCCTTGTTCGCAGCTGCTATTTGTGCTTTCGCTGCTTTACCTGCAGCCGATTTTTCGAACTGCTCCTGCCTGAATTGATATTCAGTTAGATTATTCAAAGGTTGTTTATACAGAAGCAAGAAATTGGAATGCTTAATGAGAAACTTGCCTTCTTTGCGCTGCTTCGGCAGCACGAGCACGAGCTTCCTGGGATTCGATCCGATCCGCTTCTTTCTTCTCTGATTTTGATGGGCCAAAGCATGAGCAAAATCCCATTAATTGAAAGACTAGCACGATTCCCAAAACTGAAATGGATTTTGCTCAGGTTGGGAAAGAAAAAATTAACGCGTTTTGATGTGCCGTAAACACTGTTTTTAATTGTTGAAACTAGAGGGACCTACACGGACCCCCGATTTCCACCAATTAAATCTGGTGTTTTGTTCACACTAACTATTTACCCTCCGATTTCCACCAATTAAATCTGGTGTTTTGTTCACACTACCTTAAATAGTGTGAACAAACTCGGACTCCGTTTTGATGCTAAATGACGGGAAAAACAAAAATTCCCAAAGGACAGGTTAACTGCACCCCCTCTACACAGAGTGCGATTTTGTTGACATCTTTTAAGGGATGTCAACAAAACACTCGGTCATGATTGGTGGAAATCAGGGGGACCCATATGGATCTCTCTGATTTCCACCAATCAGGATGCAGTGTTTTGTTGACATCTTCAAAAAGGATGTCAACAAAATCACGTTCCCACTACACACCCCATCCCTTCTATTGTTTTTCCTTTCCTATTGCATCAATTCCTCTTTTTGACTTCTCTGCTTTTAAATCTATATTTTCATTTCCCGTAGTTCATTCGCTTTTTTCATTTTTTACACTTGTTAGTTCATCCAACGAGTAGTTTTACCTACTCTAAACGCGAAGTCGAAGCAGAAGAAGGTATGAGACTCGTTAAATGTAAGATTTTGATTGCATTCATTTTCATTCACATCAGTTTTTTCTATAAAAAAAATTTTACAATAGAAACCAAGCCAGAGGGCTGAGGGACAACGGATATATTGTTATAATACACAACTAAACGTAGAGTGGTTGACATGAGCATCCACATACGTCGTTGACGTAGTATATATTATTTTCATTATTAGTCTCAAACATGTTAGTTTATTTTACAATTTAAATTGTTTTCAGCAAATCTCATATACGGAAGAGCTCGAATGAATGAATCCACACCACAGAAGAAATTGCACTAGACAATGTCAAATTCATTACATACGATGTAGGTGTTAGTTTTGCTTATGTTTTCCAAGCCATATTATATAAGTTGTATATGTCTAGCAAATTCATTTTAAATGTTTCCGATTTACCAAAAATTGAAAGATTAGATCACTGAAAAGTGGAGAGAGTTAGGATTGTTGACATCATCCTACACCAATTGACACCATATACATATATACATATATTAAAAATGGGTATAAGGTTTTATTAGGCATAGCAACCCAAGATGGTAGACGTTACAATGCACACAATCAATACAAAGACATGAATATAATATAATAGCCACCAGTAAGATGCACTGTCACATACCATATACGAACTCGTCACTTTCCCAATTCATCCCAAATTAGGTTTCATGGCGGACGGAGAAGAAGTAACATATCTGGGTTTTCAATACCTGTCACCATACCATCCTCGCGTGGCCCACCATCTTCATTGCCACCCTCGATGGAAGTAAGTCTTATCATCGCTCTTAACTTCAAAACGGTTGCTGATTCCACATTTAATCAAACCAACAAGTTCTTCTTTGCTTTTGCTTTTGTGCTAAAAAATTCTTCTATTTCGTTCTTTCCAAATCCACCAAATAACGGTAGTGAAGGAGATGCTATCTACGTTGGACATCATGTTTTTGTTCTTCCATCTATTCGCCAGGTACGCCAGAATATCCACCAGACTATTATCCGTAATTTGAGTATCTACACTAGCAAATGTTCGTGAAATTATGTATTTGTTGTAGTAACAATTAAAATAAACATGATATGTGTAACGACCCAGAAATTTCGACTACTGAAATGTAGGGATTTGTTTGACATTCAATTACTAATGATTAATTTCATATCGGTAGTTGAGTAGAAATTTAGAATTTAATGTATGAATTGAACTCAATATTGAATTCAGAATGGTTGATTTTAAATCAACTAGTTATTGTTGGATGTTTGGATTGAATTTGGTTGCATACTTGAATTGGATTTGAAATTCGACTGAAAATTTAAATAGTTTAATTTAAAAATAAACATTTTTAACGTTAAACAAGTCGGTAATTTTATTCGTTTAAATATATGGAAATTTTATTGGAAATGAAGTTGAAAGTATAAACATATATTAAACATTAAATGAGCTCCATGACCCTTTCTAAAAGCTGAAGCCAAGACATGATAAATACTGTACGTTGTGCAAATAGGAACTCGACCACATGTCTGTCACTACAAAGGCTGGCATTCGAAAATTCAATGGCACATGTGTATCCACAGCTAGTTTGAAACTTTTTCCTCTATTCGTACTTCATGAAAACGACCTGGCTTTCATTATTTTATTTATACGTGCGTGCCAAGCTACATACTCCGTGAGTACCAAGGTAATTGAAACCGTGGGAGCCAAGGTAATTGAAACCGTGGGAGCCAAGGTATTTTGCTTTTAAATAGTTGACATTTCGTTCTTCCTCTAAAAACAAAATGAAATCCCTAAATCAAAAATGGCATCCTCCTAAATCGAAATCACCCCTCAGCCCTAAAGAGTAAATCGCTGCCTCCTAACTCGTAATCCGCCTCTGCCCTAAATTCGATTTTCCCCAAATCTGAACTTGCTTAAACCCTAAGGGCCACAGATCGGATTGATTCCATCGCTAATCACCTGATGTCATCGCCATCTCGAAGCTTCTTAAAACTGAAGCCGCTCTTCCTTCCGATAGTAGCTCAGACCAAATCGTCACCATCGCCCGTTGCCTTCGCTGCCCTAAGAAGCACATCGAAAGGTGAGTTTCTTTTGAAACTCACAAATTGATTAATTTCAGTTCGAGTATTTTAATTTTAATTCAAACTAAGTATAATAGCATGATTTTTGTGTGTCCTTTTGGTAGTCATTTACTAGTTGTTTCGTTTGAAAACCTTACCATGTTCCATTGATTTATGGACTGTTTAGCTTGAATGCCTGTTTTAACTTAAATGGATATATACATATAAATATATGCATTTGGTCTCAAATTTCATACGTTGGCCTACTCTGTCATAGGTTCAGATCAAAATTAATTATTATTATTTTGACTGGTTCATTTTAGTAAGATGAGTCATACATGGTTGAAACTTCCTTATTAAATCTGGGGATAGATTGTTTGTTAAACCTCATAAAATCTGAGAATAGGTTGTGTGTTAAATTTTATCAAAACTGAGATTACTTTGATCTAAATGGAGAACGCATTGTTTTATGCATTATTTTTGGCATTTGAAACCATTCAGTATGCATAAGTTTGCGGCACTTTGAGCCTATAATTAATCTGATCGTTATGAACAATATTTAATATGTTCAGTATACGTAGCTTCCCTGAATCATCACATATGTTCAGAATATACAATATACCGTGCCCATACACTACAATATGGCCTTGAAGGGTGGTGCCTGGTTAATGCATTTATGTATTTGGATTATGGATAGAACTGGAGTAGTCGGAGAATACAATAATTATAACTTCAACTGGCCACCAATTTTGCATTTGAAATATAGAAACCTATAGTGAATGAGAAAATATATATCATTTTGCCATATTGTTTTTACTGTGTAGCAGTGCCTTGGACTGTTTTAACCCGTGTCACCTAAATGTATATTGACAAATTGGGTTCTGTGTTTATTTACATCGTTATGACCAGATCTAAATAACTTGACCTTGACCGAAATTGTGTCACCTATCACTGCTGCACATACCACATTCGCCTTAAGCTGCAATAAAGCATTGGCATGTAGGTCTTAAAGTAACCTGCAGCATACTTTGAAATGTGCCATGTGTGTGTAATTATATTTGCTGGTGTTTTGTTCTGATCTGAATCCTTGGCATTTAACATATGTTAAAAGATGATAATCCCATATGCAGTAAGCTTGTGAACATTTTACATGGGCTGAGCGTGATAATACATAGGCATGAGCTGCTCCTATTTGGCACAAATATATAGACTGACCTTGAATATTGGACATTATAGCTTGCATATGTTTTTACCATACGTTAGAATGAGATGACCAAAGAAAAAGAAAAAAAGGGAAATGCCTACCTTGTTTACCTCGTTGAAACTGGAAATTTACATGATGCCTTGATATTTTTCCTGCACTGTTTTGGGAAAAACTGAAATATATATATATGTTTATCACATAGTTGCCTTGGTATTTTCCATACATCTTACCTAAATAGTTTGCTTTCGCTGACTTTGTGCAATGATGCAAATTTGTATAATTTGCCTGACTTGTTGCTGCCATATTCATTTTGCTCTACCTGTGTGATCTCGGCTTGCTCTTGTCATTTTTTCTGGGATGCTGAGGTGATACACGTGTGTGTATATATATACATGCACGTGTACATTCAAGTTCCCAGGATCGCTTATGCTATCGTTATATTCGGTGCGGACGTTGAGGCGATGCACACGGATATATTATGTACACGTGTGCACTCGAAAACGCTGATACTGCTCATCCCTGGAAATAGTTAGAACTGATATGAACAAAATACCACAACTGTTTATTTTATATATGACGTCGATGATACTATTAACTGTTATATTTCAGTTTATATTGAAGTTAATTTACTTGAACTATGATTAATCCTGACTCGAGTGTTTTGTGTTTTTGCATGGAACGCTCGGGTCAGACCGGAGCGTTTCAGATTTAAAAATTTCAGCTTAGGATTCAAAGATTGGCAATGACTGGGGATTTCAGAAGAAGGCGCACTCTGAAGATTTCAAAACAGTAAATTATTTTTGTTATATTCAAAGCATGTTTTCAATATTCCGCTGTATATAAGAAATTTGTATCAAAAAAATTTTCTGGTTATATAGTAAAGTTTATTTTGCTGTTCAATACTATGTTATATATTTATTCTGTGTTTCTGTGTAAATTCTGTGTTGAAACTCGGTAAGCTAAGTACGCTCCGTCATTTTGAGCATTTTAAGTTGGTTTAATTACTAATTTAAAGCGGTCAAAAAGGCGGGACGTTACAAGTGGTATCAGAGCTTTGGTTTATTCAAAGCATAGCTTATCGAGTTTGAAATAGAATCGACACTGGAAAAGCGGATTTTGAAAATAAAAAGATTTCAAAATATAATTTTTGAAAGGTGTAAACAGTTTCAAAATAAATTTTGAATGGAAAAATATTTTGGAAATATTATATATTTTAAAATTTAGTATTTTGGAAATAATACAGCGGAAACAAAAATTTATTTTGAGATTTAAATTTTTTCGGAATCCCCAGTCTTCGGAAGTCTTCGAATCCAGGTTTGCGAGAATTATTCTTCGATAAGATTCCTTTGTATTTGAATCTCGAACCTATCATCAAACGACATTTAAGGAAGATAATTATAATAGAATCGATGAATCAATTGTGTGTTTTTAGCGATAAAAAAATAATTGAAATTTATTGGAATAAAATTTCAGATAAGAATTTGATTAAGGAGAGGAAATTGGAAATCGTTTCGGAAATGAGACGATGAGTTTTATTTTGAATTCGGAATATAAAATAATAAAATTGAAAAGGGTATAATTATAATTGTGTCGAAGTTTATTGGCAAGATAATTTATAATTAGTATAATCGAATACATGGATTCAATAGTGAGGTACAAACTTGTTAATTAATTATCAAGAAGCAAAGTATGAACGAGAGTTGTAAATGGAGCAAAATATGAATAAAGATTTGAATTGAGGTTCAAGTGAAATGAAAGCTAATTGGATGTGACGAGTTTAGATTTTGATAAAAGAAATATTTACTTTTTTTTTTTTTTTTTTTTTTGAAGTAAATAACATTTGAAAACGAATATGTTGCGATTGAAATTGGAGATGGAGGTGATAAAGTTAACCAGTACGGTGAGATTGTTCTGAAGTTCAGAATATTTTCCGAAGTTCGGAATATGGTATTGAATAATAGATTATTCGAAAGGAAGTTATTTATGGGAGACAATTATGTCGGGTTTCAGGAAAATATTATTTAATTATGTATTCAATGGATAAAGTATATTTTAAAGTTAAATATTTCGAGGCATGAACGATTGTTACAATCAACGATTTTCGTTAAAAAAGTAAAATTTTAATTTGAATTTGAAAGTTATGAGAATGAAAGTTTCGAAGTTGCGAACTTATCTGTTTCAAAGTTAATAATATTGTTCAGTTAAGGTCTGAGAGGTAAATATACCCCAACTTGATTGACCTCATCATTGACTAAGAAATGGATAAGATTCGATAGCAAGAATGGTTAAGTGAAGTAAGTAAATGAGTGCTAGCAGTTAAGTGAAAATATCAGTATTTTATTTAATAACTGTTTAATGCAAATAACGAATTTAGAAATATTTCCCCTGAGAATAAAGTGATTTTGTAGAATTATAGAAATAAAATATGAAAATTGGAAATGTTTTCAAAAGATCATGGGAGGTGAGCGAATTTTGGAAAGAATGCCGCACGTCGAGAACGAATGATGACAGAACATAAAAGATATATGTTCGTAAACTGAATTCGAGAATTTGCATAAACAATGATTTGATAAGAAATTAAGAACTGGCTAGAGATTAGTCAAGTTGGATGACTTTCTGAGTGCTGATCTGATGTTGGTTTCGGCCTTCGGGGTTGATACTTAGAAAGTTGTTCGCTTACTAATTGACGGTCGAAGTATGAATGTGAAGAAGTGATAATGCGTGAAGGAAAAATTTGTGATAAGAAGAAAAAATCCGGAGTTTTGAGCAAATAAAGATGTTGATGAAGTGATGAATTTTATAATTAGAAATTGAAAGAAAAATTTGGTTTATAGCCAGTGAATTCAGAAAGCCGAGTTTGAAGTGATATCAATCAATCATTTGAATTGATTAAGAGTTTAAAGCTAAAATTTTAAGATTAGAATGGAAATTGAGGGATGTTCGAGTTTAGATATTTAGCATAGAAGTTTCGAAACTTATATGGAGAAAAATGTGGTATAATCAATTTGAAATGAAGTCTTATATAACAGAATTTATATAAGAATGAGATGTTTGATTTGGAAAGAGAATCTTATGTAAAGTATGAATTATGAAAAGTATGAGAATTAGATACTATATGTATATAGTATTATATGTTTTCAAGTCAAGATAAGGGAAGTACCATCCTTCTTCTTTGAATTTCGAGCTTATGTAAAAGGACTGCAGATAGCGCAATCTGCAGTGCTGCTGGTGGTAGTAGGTTGTCCGGACATAAAACTCATGAGTTGCCATTGAGCACGACTGCTAGCGTAATTCGCAGGGCTGTAGATAGCCTACGGCGGTCGGATGTTTTCTTGAGGGAATCAGGCGTAACCATTGTGATCGCTGCGATCTAGAGTCGTGGGAATTCGATCGTGTAGCGAAATTCGCAGGGCTGCAGATAGCCTATGGCGGACGAATGTTTCTTGGGGGAACCAAGCGTAACCATTGTGACTGCTGCGATCTACAGTCGAATGTAAGGGCGTAATCCGCAGAGCTGTGAAAGCTTACGGGTATGGATGTTTCCTGGGGGACAAAGGCGTAACCATTGTGTACCTGCGGTCCACAGTATTTGAGATATCTTAGTGATAGTGAACCACCTGTTTGATGCAGCAGTTAGTCTTCGTGACTTGATTGGTCTTCGTGACCTGAGTTGTCTTTGTGACTTGTTTTGTCCTCGTGACTTGATTCATCTTCATAATTGGATGATTTGATTTCGTGATCCTGAGAGAGAGCAACCAACGCTCAATGAACTCAGATCGTCTTTTGATTCTTAAGTATCTTCCGTTGATCTGTCCATGAACGAAATTCGCAGGGAAGTGATTTCCTACGGATACAGATGTTTTTTGGGGGATCCAGACGAAACCATTGTGTATCTGCGATTCATGAACAATCAACATATCAATATCACATTGGTACTTGCCGTATCTGTTTTTAAAGGAAATTTTGAAATATTTTCACTGGGAGTTGAAGCAAGGATGTATGTGGTACTTGGAGATTTTAGTCATGCGCCTGGCCAGCGTATGACTAACATCTGTAAGGACGACAATAGACTTGTCAAACTTCGAGCTATCAAGTATTTTCAAGTCGATAATTTGAAATTAAAGTATATCTAATGTAATAAGTTGCATTAGGTAAGAAAAAGAATTTTGAAATGTTTTCAAATATGTAGCTTGATGTAATAATACAAATGTTTACTGCACAAATTTGGTATGGAATTTATAAAAGATTTCGGATTTGTGGTTTTAAATTTATGAATGGTCGACTTGAAAAGAGGAATGTATTTACACTCTGGAATGAGTGTTGAGAAGAATTAATTGGAACAAGATAGGATTGATGATTGTAAAGCCTAGACCCATTGCCATGCAACGATGGATAAGTAAATGATTGACAGATGAGGTTGTAAGGAAATTTGGAATAATCCGAGATGCAACTTATGCAGAATTTGAAATTTAAGAAGTGATTGGTTTTGTAAAGAAATTTGATTTCCCGAGTTAATGGGATACGATAAATAAGGACGATCGATGACCTAAATATCGATATATAATTAGTGGTGAAGGAATTCCACACAAATATGGAAATTTGAAGTATACGACGGTATAACCCTAACGATCTCTCCTTTTCGAGGACGAAAAGTTTTAAAGGGGGGAAGACTGTAACGACCCAGAAATTTCGACTACTGAAATGTAGGGATTTGTTTGACATTCAATTACTAATGATTAATTTCATATCGGTAGTTGAGTAGAAATTTAGAATTTAATGTATGAATTGAACTCAATATTGAATTCAGAATGGTTGATTTTAAATCAACTAGTTATTGTTGGATGTTTGGATTGAATTTGGTTGCATACTTGAATTGGATTTGAAATTCGACTGAAAATTTAAATAGTTTAATTTAAAAATAAACATTTTTAACGTTAAACCAGTCGGTAATTTTATTCGTTTAAATATATGGAAATTTTATTGGAAATGAAGTTGAAAGTATAAACATATATTAAACATTAAATGAGCTCCATGACCCTTTCTAAAAGCTGAAGCCAAGACATGATAAATACTGTACGTTGTGCAAATAGGAACTCGACCACATGTCTGTCACTACAAAGGCTGGCATTCGAAAATTCAATGGCACATGTGTATCCACAGCTAGTTTGAAACTTTTTCCTCTATTCGTACTTCATGAAAACGACCTGGCTTTCATTATTTTATTTATACGTGCGTGCCAAGCTACATACTCCGTGAGTACCAAGGTAATTGAAACCGTGGGAGCCAAGGTAATTGAAACCGTGGGAGCCAAGGTATTTTGCTTTTAAATAGTTGACATTTCGTTCTTCCTCTAAAAACAAAATGAAATCCCTAAATCAAAAATGGCATCCTCCTAAATCGAAATCACCCCTCAGCCCTAAAGAGTAAATCGCTGCCTCCTAACTCGTAATCCGCCTCTGCCCTAAATTCGATTTTCCCCAAATCTGAACTTGCTTAAACCCTAAGGGCCACAGATCGGATTGATTCCATCGCTAATCACCTGATGTCATCGCCATCTCGAAGCTTCTTAAAACTGAAGCCGCTCTTCCTTCCGATAGTAGCTCAGACCAAATCGTCACCATCGCCCGTTGCCTTCGCTGCCCTAAGAAGCACATCGAAAGGTGAGTTTCTTTTGAAACTCACAAATTGATTAATTTCAGTTCGAGTATTTTAATTTTAATTCAAACTAAGTATAATAGCATGATTTTTGTGTGTCCTTTTGGTAGTCATTTACTAGTTGTTTCGTTTGAAAACCTTACCATGTTCCATTGATTTATGGACTGTTTAGCTTGAATGCCTGTTTTAACTTAAATGGATATATACATATAAATATATGCATTTGGTCTCAAATTTCATACGTTGGCCTACTCTGTCATAGGTTCAGATCAAAATTAATTATTATTATTTTGACTGGTTCATTTTAGTAAGATGAGTCATACATGGTTGAAACTTCCTTATTAAATCTGGGGATAGATTGTTTGTTAAACCTCATAAAATCTGAGAATAGGTTGTGTGTTAAATTTTATCAAAACTGAGATTACTTTGATCTAAATGGAGAACGCATTGTTTTATGCATTATTTTTGGCATTTGAAACCATTCAGTATGCATAAGTTTGCGGCACTTTGAGCCTATAATTAATCTGATCGTTATGAACAATATTTAATATGTTCAGTATACGTAGCTTCCCTGAATCATCACATATGTTCAGAATATACAATATACCGTGCCCATACACTACAATATGGCCTTGAAGGGTGGTGCCTGGTTAATGCATTTATGTATTTGGATTATGGATAGAACTGGAGTAGTCGGAGAATACAATAATTATAACTTCAACTGGCCACCAATTTTGCATTTGAAATATAGAAACCTATAGTGAATGAGAAAATATATATCATTTTGCCATATTGTTTTTACTGTGTAGCAGTGCCTTGGACTGTTTTAACCCGTGTCACCTAAATGTATATTGACAAATTGGGTTCTGTGTTTATTTACATCGTTATGACCAGATCTAAATAACTTGACCTTGACCGAAATTGTGTCACCTATCACTGCTGCACATACCACATTCGCCTTAAGCTGCAATAAAGCATTGGCATGTAGGTCTTAAAGTAACCTGCAGCATACTTTGAAATGTGCCATGTGTGTGTAATTATATTTGCTGGTGTTTTGTTCTGATCTGAATCCTTGGCATTTAACATATGTTAAAAGATGATAATCCCATATGCAGTAAGCTTGTGAACATTTTACATGGGCTGAGCGTGATAATACATAGGCATGAGCTGCTCCTATTTGGCACAAATATATAGACTGACCTTGAATATTGGACATTATAGCTTGCATATGTTTTTACCATACGTTAGAATGAGATGACCAAAGAAAAAGAAAAAAAGGGAAATGCCTACCTTGTTTACCTCGTTGAAACTGGAAATTTACATGATGCCTTGATATTTTTCCTGCACTGTTTTGGGAAAAACTGAAATATATATATATATGTTTATCACATAGTTGCCTTGGTATTTTCCATACATCTTACCTAAATAGTTTGCTTTCGCTGACTTTGTGCAATGATGCAAATTTGTATAATTTGCCTGACTTGTTGCTGCCATATTCATTTTGCTCTACCTGTGTGATCTCGGCTTGCTCTTGTCATTTTTTCTGGGATGCTGAGGTGATACACGTGTGTGTATATATATACATGCACGTGTACATTCAAGTTCCCAGGATCGCTTATGCTATCGTTATATTCGGTGCGGACGTTGAGGCGATGCACACGGATATATTATGTACACGTGTGCACTCGAAAACGCTGATACTGCTCATCCCTGGAAATAGTTAGAACTGATATGAACAAAATACCACAACTGTTTATTTTATATATGACGTCGATGATACTATTAACTGTTATATTTCAGTTTATATTGAAGTTAATTTACTTGAACTATGATTAATCCTGACTCGAGTGTTTTGTGTTTTTGCATGGAACGCTCGGGTCAGACCGGAGCGTTTCAGATTTAAAAATTTCAGCTTAGGATTCAAAGATTGGCAATGACTGGGGATTTCAGAAGAAGGCGCACTCTGAAGATTTCAAAACAGTAAATTATTTTTGTTATATTCAAAGCATGTTTTCAATATTCCGCTGTATATAAGAAATTTGTATCAAAAAAATTTTCTGGTTATATAGTAAAGTTTATTTTGCTGTTCAATACTATGTTATATATTTATTCTGTGTTTCTGTGTAAATTCTGTGTTGAAACTCGGTAAGCTAAGTACGCTCCGTCATTTTGAGCATTTTAAGTTGGTTTAATTACTAATTTAAAGCGGTCAAAAAGGCGGGACGTTACAATATGACTTTTCATTGTGTTCACTACACAACACACACACGGCTTCCACATTTAAACCCCAACTTCGCAATTTATCACGAGTAGGAAGTCGACCCATCAAAGCCTTATATGCCGTATAGGCCATTTTTGGCGCATTGAAATTACTCCAGACAACATTTCTTCATGTCACACAAGGGGAAATTGGTATGATATTCTCATAAGTATTGCGTAGAAGGAAGTCATCAGAATTATTCCACACCCATATGTTGTGTTCTCTACTAGCATAAATAGAAAATTGTGCAATCTAGTTACGTCGATCAGTAGGAATAGGAAAATTACCCATTTGCCAGCTTCCATTGTTTATCATTTGATTAACTGATTGAATTGGACAGCCATACGCAGAAAAAGTATCCCAACCCAACAAATCAACTAATGATTTATCCTGCAGCCATGAGTCACACCATAGATCGGTATCTTTCCCATCAGTTATTACTCGAATGCATTTTTTTGCAAGCATGTCTCAAGACCTAAGAACTGCTTTCCATGTGGCTGATACATTGTTTTCATTTGTCATGGTCCAAAAATTATCTTTACTATATCTTCTCCTCATCCATCTAGCTCATAATCCTTGAGAATTAATGATTTTCCATCCAAGTTTGGCAGCAAAAACATCCCTCATCACTCTTAGGTTGCATAGACCAACACCCCCTTCCTTCTTGGGATTGCACAAATCCGAATACTTTATTTTATGAAGTCCTCCTTTCCATATAAAGTCAGCATAAACACTTTCAATATTTTTGATTGTAGCACCAGGAAATTGAAAAGTTTGGAGCCAAAAATATACTATAGCTTGAATAATCGAGTAAACTAACTCAATTCTGCCAACAAACGATAAGAGTCTGGAACTCCATCCTTGCATTCTATCCCTGATCCCCGGGATAAGAGTGAGACTCTCTATCAATAATTTTATTCGATGAAAAAGGGACCATAAATATTTGACTGGTAATTCACCTTCTGAAACATTAAGAATGCCCAGAATTTTACACTTCCTAGAACAGTAGTTATCGAAGTAGCATTTTTTTTATCATTAATTTTCAACCCCATAAATTCATCTAATCTATTAAATATGCTTTTCACCTTATTTGCAACAGCACTATTTGATTTAATACAAATTATTAAATCATCAACATATAACAAGTGACTGACTTTAGGGGAAAATTGTGGATAGTCTGTATTCCCTTGTTATGGGTGGCTAACTCCGTCTCAAGAGAAAAATACTACATAGCAACAACAAACAAGTGCGAGGATAGAGGATCACCTTGTCTAATCCCATGGTTACTTGAAATAAAAACTTTCAGAACTCCATCAATCAAAATGGAAAAGGTAGGCGTGATAATACATTCCTTAATAAGTTCCACAAAGTTATCTGGAAACTCCGTACATTTAAGCATGTGAATAATAAAATGCCTATTAAACTTATCATAAGCTTTTTGAAGATCAACTTTCAAACAAAATTTATCTGCACCATTTTTATTAAAATTTCTAATCAATCCATGAGAAAGTAAGTAGTTTTCAGATATGTTTCTACCTTTTATGAATGCATTTTGACACTCGGCTATCGAATCTAGTAATATTTTTTTCATTTTATTGCATATCGCTTTGCTCGGTATCTTGTATATAACATTGCAACAAGCAACAGGTCTATAGTCAGCAATACTGGAAGGTTTATCTTTTTTTGGAATAAGTCATATGAAAGTATGATTTATTTCTTTCAATAATTTAGTGGACCTGAAAGTCTCTTGTGTGGCTGATGTCACATAAAATTGCAAGCTTACCCAATGCTTCAAGAAGAAGGCGAACCTGGAGCCATCGGGTCCAAGAGCGGAGTCCACGTGAATCGATTTCAAGGCATCAACAACTTCTTCACTAGTAACCTCAGCAGTCATCGGTCTCCTCCCTTGTGCATTAGCGAGCTTACAAGGCTTGATGTTGGGTAAACTCTCATCTTTGACAGCACCATTATATAGCCCATTGAAATATTGCAGAGCTTCTCTTTCAATCACTTCTTGATTAATAGCAATATTGCCATCCTAATCAAGAATTTGAATATTAAAGTTAGTGGCGTCTAACAACCATTTTAGTATAAAAGAATTTAGAACAAGGGTCGGCATCAATAAGCCAATATTCTTTTGCTTTTTGTTTAAGCTCAGTAGCTTTAATTTGCAAAGTGTGCTTTAACTCCTTTTGACACTCATTATACTGCCTCCAAGTGTGATCATTATCATCTTCGCCTTCAATTTTGTCCAACACGTCCACACATTGCTTTTTCCAATCTTTCTATTTTATCATTATCTTTGGGTCTTTTTTTGTTCCACTCTTTTAGTTTGTTTTTGGTAACTCTGAGGAACTTAACCAGGTTGTACATATAGCTTTCTCTAATCAACACTAATTCTGATAGGCAAATGTTAGCGTAATAGCCATCCAATTCGTGCCAGTGATTAACATATCTAAATGGTTCACCCTTCATATGACTTTCTCGAATAATTAAAGAAATGTGTAACGGATTGTGATCACTTGAATAAGGTGATAAAACATTAACTTTAATATCATTAAATTGAGTGATGCAATTGGAATTTACAATCGAAACTATATATATATATATATAATATGCTGATATTGTGTCATGTCAATGTAGGACGATTATTAAGGGTCAAAATAAAAGAAATCATAGAACATGTCAATATATCTCGTAGCGCATCGAGTAAAATATAATAATCATCACATATATAAAATGAGGGAAAATATGCTAGCAAAGTGAACCAAATGTCAAAATGTAGATCCATGGAGTTATACAACACAATAACATTGTAACGACCCAATAATTTTAATATTTAAATACGAGGTTAATTTCAAATTTAAGGTTGAAATAAATGTTTATACTTGAGATTTCATATATAAATTGAAATATAATTTTATTCGAACTTGGTTTCAATAAAATCTTATGTATGAATAAATTTTTGATATGAGTGGTTAGCCAAAATCAAATGTTTATTTATATATTAATTAATTGAGAAATAAATTTGGCTAAGTATTTTAAACTTGATTTTGATATTTAAGCCTGAATGGTTTACTTAGAATCAAGTATAACTAATTGAGATCTACTTTGTTTGAATATTTGAATTTGATTTCAAAATACAAATTTGGACTTTAACTTAAGAATTAAAAGTTAATTTATTTTGAACTCGGTTTGAATACACTTAAGATAAGTATATTGATTTCAAAACAACAATTTAAGGTGTTATTTAAACTTGTGAATTTAAAAAAAAATCAAGTTATAGATATAAAATTGTATCTATCTAAATTAATATTAACAAGATAAAAAAGAGAATGAAAAATAAACATAGAAAATTTTTACACTTGTAACTTAAACTTCAACTCAAATAAGCACGTGTCAGCTCATTTCTGATATTTCTTCACACGTGTTCGTTTATTTTCCACGTCCCATTTCCTTCTTATTTCCACCTTTTCCCTAATTCAACAGCAAATAAAGAAGTCTATTTCCCCAAAGAAATGTCTTCCTCCTCGAATCGCTCCTCCACTTAGTCAAATCGACCTTATCGAGTGCCGCCGTGGTTCCCCTCCATCTCCTATACCTAAGCACCACCCGGCCTTGTTTCCCCAAATGTTTTTGCTGCAATTCCCATTGCCGCCATGACTCCAGCAGCCCACAGCGCTGCTGCCTTATTCGCCACCGAAGAAGGAGAATGCGTCTATGGCCTGCAAATCCTCCAGTATCTCGCCCACCGCCTTAGGCTCTAGCAACCCAAGAAGTTTTCGCCTCCAGCCTCGTTCGTGAAACGCCTCCACTAAAGGTGAGTTTTACCTCATGGTTAATTTATTCAAGTTGTAAACCTCAATGTTTGACTAAATGAAATTGTTTAATTGTTGAGTTGTTTTGTATATGTGATTTGTTGTTTGGGCTTGTTGACTGCTACATTTCGTTTTTCCATGACTCTGTCACTGTGTATTGGTTGTTTGGAAACTTGACGTTGTATATATGTGGTGGCTATCGCATGTATGTGCATATATACAGTCTTGTATGTGTATCTACACATCGTTAGTATACATATATGCTTGAATATACATGCCACCTATTTATTGCGTTGGCTATTTTCAAGAAACCAGTTCATACCTAGCTTGATATATTTCGTGTGCTTTGAAAATTGAATATCTTCATGTGTACATGCGTATTTAAATGTGTGTTCATAGCACCTGGGGTACCCTGTCCCTCTTGTGTTTAGATATACAGTTTAACTTGTTTTGTGCCTCACCGCTCACATTATTGGGAACCTGATATATATATATATATATATATATATATATATATATTTGGGCACATATACCTTGTAAACCCAATTTAGATGCCTTGCCATTCTCTTGCCTAATGACCAAGTGTTCATGTGTGACGCCCTTTGGCCAGACAGCCCTTGCCTAGGGTCCGAAAGATTGGTTGTATCTTATTGTTTTGTTAAAACTAGACCTCCACTGGCTCATTTTCTGTTTAACCTGCATTGCCCTGGAGTTAATAGAAATTTCTAAACCAATAATTGACTACTTGCTCATCCTGACCTATTTGAAAATAGATTTTATATACAAGTCAGATCCGTCTCTTAAGTGGTATATCAGCCTTCCTACCTTGACACTTGTTTCCATTCATGCTTGCTTTACCATGACATTGCTGGTAGTTCGAACAGCTGCCAATGACCTATGTATTGCATCTTGTTTGTTATTCATGTGCATGGGCCTATTAGTTTTGAGTTTGAGTTGCCATGATCATTGTGCTGGTCCATTTGTATTATCTTGACCTTGTGCCACTATGACCAGTATACTTTGTCTATTTTGTCATGCACATTAGCCTTAGATATGTTCCTTCATTTGGCCTGTAAATCTTAGCAATAGCCTTCTGCATTTGTGTAATTGCTTCACTGGCATTGGCTTTGCTTGACCTTGCAGTTTTCATTGCTTCCCCTAAAACCATCTGCCATGATCAATGGCCTGCTTTGATGTTGTGTTGCATGTCTCATTGTGACCTTTATCTTGCCTCTGGCTTGCCTGAAATTTGTATTGTTGATACTTTGATCTTGGTTCGTTTTGTGTTGCATTAGTCATCCCCTACTGCAGCACTTGTTCACTTCCCTTGCCACTTTTGCATTTTTTCTTTCTAGTGCCTTAGTATAAGGTCATTTATATTTTACTCTACTGGAATTTACCATGTCCGTAAGTGTCTGGCTGCACTTTGGTTTTTGCTCTTCCACGCTTACCTCGGTATATGCTATAGAAATTAACTTTATGAATTGTTAGTTGCATGTCACAGGCATGGGTTTTTGGTTAAGGCATGCCACTCATGGTCTGACATGAATCCTTGTTTGAGTGCATTTTACTTTATATGTTGACTTACGTTGTTTAAACCTGAAATACATACTTGATTGTGAATAGGTACCATGTAGCTTTGTTGAAACTGGAATCATATTTGGTTCTATCGTTTCTTGTTTTGGGTCTTAAATGCAAATATGGAAATTCTTACTGTATTCTCCACTGTTTGTAGTGCCTGATATACAAATCACTTTAGCCAGTGATCATATATTCGAAGATTTGGGTAACTAAATAATCATCTGACCAAATGTATTTGATTCCCTATTTTCAGCTTAACCTGAAAGATCAAATTTATGGTGGAATATGTCTTAGTATACACGTTGTCCTCATTAATATAGGAGTAATTTGTCATATATTAATCGTTAGCTTCATTAATATTGCATGTTGTTGATATAACGACACTCATGCTGTCTTGTCTATATATATTTATGAATTGAAATTTAAAGGATGATATATTCACCCTGCCCATGTCTTGCACCCTTGAATATTTGTGTTGTCTTTATTTTTACCATGCCTTGCCAAGCGTCTTGAAACCCCGGTTGTTTTGATTTCATGCCGAATGTATTTTTTGCAGTGATTACTTAGATATTTTAACACATATTCAAAGTTAGAAACTGCAAATAGGTTAGGATCGATTATTATATTTTAGTGTTTTATTGAAGGTTATTTACTTAAATATAGTTAATCCTGACTCGAGTGTTTTTGTGTTTTGCATAAATGCTTGGGTCAGACTGAGTGTTGCAGATTTAAAGATTTCAGCTATCGAAGTTAGAGGCACATAAAGACATACGCACATTGGCTCGACAAAACTCCGTAAATTTATATATTATTTTATTTAATTAAAAACTTATGTATTTAAATTTCACTGTAAAATATTGTAAACTTTGATATTTCGTATAAAATTATTCCACTATGATTATCTATTTATTTTTTGTTGATTCTATCTAAACCACATAAGCGATAACAACATGTCATTTTGAACGGTTCATGTTGGCTTAGTTACCAACTTGAAGAAGTAAAAAGGCAAGTTGTTACAGCGCGATATCAGAGCTTTGGTTTATATAAAGCACATCTTATTAGGTTTTGAACTCATTAGAGATAGGATAGCAATATCCTAGAATGAGTAGAATCATCGCTAGAGTCACTTTAAAGAGATCATATTTTGAAAATATAAATTATTTTTAAACATTAAGTATTTTGAAATGTAAATTGCCTTTGAATCCGTTCCATTGATAGTTTTTCTTTGGTAAGGTTTCCTTATATTTGTGTCCCAAATTTATTCGAGATCCATCGTTGAGTTGCCTGTGATTTATCGAGAATATAAGTATAAGTTAAGTGAATTAATAAAATTAGTTATTCACTAATTGAATTTGAATCAAGTATTTTGAAAATACCTACTGAAGGAACAAAGGGTTGTGTATGAAGATTATTGAAACTTCGAAAATGTTAACTAATGAATGGATTGAAAATATTAACTAATAAGCGTGTACGATGAATGGATTAATGAGTTGAAAATGTTGAACCATTGAAATGAAATATATGTGTATTCCAAATGAAGAAAAATTATGGAATAAAATGATATATCAATTTAGTTATAACTAAAGGGGATCATTTGACTAAACTTGAGAACTTAATTTCGGAAATCTTTGAAATTGATTTCTAAGATTTTGAAAAAATACGAGTAGTATACACAAGTATTTTCGAATAGAAATGTTTTGAGTGGTTTTCCAAAATGTTTTCGAAAAACATTATATGAGTGGAGAACCCAGTTTTGCCTAGAAAATAATTTCGATGATAATTCTACGTCAACGGAGTTCATTTTTGACTTTCAACTAGGGATACCACTTTGGTAGCTTTGCTACTTGTTTATCTTGGACAAGTGAATTTGTTTTGTGAAGCATGGTTTGATATACAAATATACGTATATATTTCGAACGATTGAAAGAAAATGCGGAGTTGATTCTCGAGTTTGGTTGAATAGTAATCCTATGTATTAGGATAATGTAATTGTACATCTTGAAGAGATGTCTTGAAGAAATAATTATATTCTTGATTTCCAATTATTGAATTGAAAGTAAATTTCGCTGGCTATTTGAATAGTTCAGTCTTTGCCAATAAGATTTCAACTTTAAGTTAAGTTGATTTAAATAAGCTCAAAAGCAATTATATATAATAATTGAAATGAATAAAATTTTGTAAGTATTGAAGTTCTGAAATGTTTGGAAAATTTTGTTTTAAGAAATATTTTTAACAAAGTAAACATTTGAGAAAAATTTATTTTTTACAAGCTTGACTTTATGAATCAAACTAGTTTTGATGTTAAATTTATATTTCATGCTTGGATTAATGTTCAAAATGTTTAATTTGAAGGTAAATTTAACTTAACTAATTCAGTGAATGGTTTTATTAATCAAAGAATTAGTTGGTTTTTTTGAAGTTTTAAATGGTGTTTAAATTAAATTTGAGTTATTAACATGAGGATTTATCAAGTTAAATGGTTTAATGGATTCGAATGATAAAATCTAACCCGTAAGAACTGATCAAGTGATGAACTTAATACTTAAAAATTTGGAATTTGGTTCAAAACCAATGATGTGGAATGAATGTAGAATTCAAACTTAAAATTCAAATTGAAGTTGAGAGATTGTATGGAGAATTTGAGCTGCGATCCAACTTGAACACTTGGTTCATCTTGAAGTGCTACCAATTGAATCTTAAGTTAAATTTAGTTTAACTTTGAAATTGGAATCTATGTTTGGTAATTTTTGAAAAGATTCGGAAAACTGATTCGGATTGGATTATTTCTTGAAATTAGCATTATTTATTTTACAACTATTATATGTTTTAACATTGTTTTATGTGAACTAAAATTTATCTATCTTAAACTACTTTGTATAAAAGCTTAACAATCTTATTTAACTATTCTCTACCAAACCTATTTTTAATCCTGAATGATTTTTTTCCAAACCATTTTATGCCAAAACCTATCTAATTTATTTAAACCTGTTTTACCAAAAACTTAGTTTTTTTTCGAACCTACTTTATATCAAGCTTACTATTTTACTTAAACTATTTGTTTATTACTTAACTATTTTAGGCAAAAGTATATATTTTTGATCTGAGCAATTTAAGTCTGAGATGATTGTATATAAAGATTCAATTAAATAATGATATTTGTGATGTGTAATTTAAATCAGATGAGAAGATTTGATAATGAATTGATTTATGAATATGGATTTGAATTTGGAATAATATCGAATATCTAAATCGATCGTGAGATCAAAACTAAATTGGTATTAAGATGGATTTTCAAGAATCTTGATTTTGAATATTTGATATGAAGTTTTCAAAACTTATATGTAAATGAAAGATTTATATAAAAAACGATGATTAATTCGAAAACTATTAATTGGGAAGGTAATTGATTTAAAATGAAATCATGCATAATGGAATTTATATAAAAATGATATGTTTGAGAACATGATTTGGAAAATAAAATCTTATGTAAATTGACATTTATATAAGTATGATTTATGCGATCATGAAATGAAGTACTATGTGTATATAGGGCTCATAGTGACTGAGGGGGTCGCAGACCAAGAAGTGAGTTATTTATACCAAACATTCTTCTTATGGCTAGATCCAATCTCCTGGTCCCTGCGGAAAGGAAAAAGAATTTCACGTTCTTCCTTTCGTGAAGGGAGGATTAGGGAAATCCTATTGATTGCTGCTTTCTCCAGACCTCTGGTAAAAGCATGAAAAAAAGGCTCGAATGGTACGATCCCTCCGTCACCCCAGAATGAAAGGGGCGATCTCGTAGTTCTTGGTCTGCGAAGATGCGTTGTTAGGTGCTCCATTTTCCCATTGGGGCCGAACCTAAACCTGATCTCATGTTTTCAAAACCAAATATATGGGAAAGTACCTTCCATCGGAAGTCGCGAAGGTGCTAGAACCCGTAGGGAGTGCTCATTCGGAAGTTGCAAAGGCATTGGAGCTTTAATGTTTGAACCGTCCATCGAAATCGGAATCCCACTCGATGGGTTCATGTTTGATTATTATTATTAAAGACTTTTTCTTGCATAATTCGAAGAATGCGATGACTACAGTGCACGCGATTCCACTGGGATAGTGGCGTAACCACAGTGTAACTGCAATCTAGACGTCATAGCGAAATTCGATGGGAGTGATACCTATGACACAAGCGATTCTACTGGGATAGTAGCGTAACCGCTACGTGTCTGCGATCCATGGGGGAAGTACTTTCCATATCTATTTAAAAAAGTTTTAAGTACTTTCACTGGAGTTGAAACTAGTATATTTAGTACTTGAGGATTTTTAGTCATGCGTCAATACCACATATGCTTAAATTTCTATAAGAACAAAAATAAACTTGTAAAACTTCGAGTTATCAAGTATTTCAAACTTTAAGTAAAAAATCAATAATATGAAATTAAAACTTTTATAACTACAACAATTAAACTAAGAAAGAGGATTTTAAACGTTTTACAGATCCACGGTTTTGAAATATAATAAAGGTAAGTTTGGCTCAGGTCTAGTTTAGGTTTCAAAATACACAAAAATTCCTTGTCTTAAAACTTTATAAATTAGGTCCCTATTTTCCGAAAATCATCAAAAAAGTCATGAAAATTAAAAATTAAATTTAACACATAATAATCATCATTTTCATGCATTAAAATTAGAAAAAATGAATCAAAAACAAAAAAATAGCATGCTCCAGTATATTGCAGCAAATAATGTAATTATTTGCAATTTTTGCTGATATTTCAGCAACTTTTGCAAATATTTGCATCAACTGCAAAAATATGGTTGAATTATCATCAATATATTATAATAATTGCAGATTTTGCAACTATTTTCATTTCGTCTTTAGTTAATTAAGTTTTTCATCAAGTTTTAAATACTTGTTGATATATCATCAATTATACCCTGTTATTGCGATATATTAGTAAGTATTTATTAACTCAGCAATTATATACAATAATTACTGATATATCAACAATAATTCACATTGCAGCAATTTTTAACATTGTTGTTGATATATCAGCAATTATAGTGAATTATTGTTGATATATCAGCAATTATAGTAAATTATTGTTGATATATCAGCAATTGTTCACTATAATGGATAACTTTTAAGTTTTTTTTCCAGATTACTCACCTGAATATTTCCAATTATTCTTTTATACAACAACGCCAAAAATTTGTGAAAAAACACGTAACTTCAAAAATGGGGACCCGCTTTGTAATAAACTTTAGGGAGGGATGTCGCTTAAATCAAACTTGGAAATAAGGACCAACGCCGAATTTTCACTATAATAAAAACCTTTTTCCTAAATTTTCAACTCGAGAATTTTATGTTTAAATTTAAATTTTGTAAATTACAATTCTATAAAAGTTTTTATAACAAATAATAAATGAGCATTGTAATTTAAAAACAAATTGGAAAAAAAAAATTGAATTTTGAAACTATAATTTGTTTCAACCTAAGTAAATTTATATGTGTATATGTATTTAGTTAAGTTTAGTTTGGTATAGTATTTTAATGATTTAAAATGAAATTGGTATTTCATGATTAGAGAAATTATTAAGTAATTTTAGATGTTTTCCAAACAAACTATTTTGAAATATAGCAAAACAATAAACTTTCTGTTTATTTTCCTAAATTTCTCCAAAGCAAAGATTTTATATCTAAGTATAAGTTTAGCGAATTTAAGTTTTAGTATAAAAGAGTTTTGGAAATTTTAATTTTATGAAAATTTTGAGTTATAAAAAATCCTACAAATTTACTTTGTTCTAATAAGTTAAACTTGGTAAAATTTTGAAGTAAGAATATTAATAATATTTTTGCTATATACATAAGTAAAATCTTAACAACCTTTCATTTTCGAGGATGATAAGCCTTGGGTGGGGGAGATTGTAATGACCCAATAATTTTGACATTTAAATATGAGGTCAATTTAAAATTTAGGGTTGAAATAAATGTTTATACTTGAGACTTCGTATATAAATTGAAATTTAGTTTATTTGAACTTGGTTTCAATAAAATCTTATGTATGAATAAATTTTTGATGTGAATGGATAGCTAAAATCAAATGTTTATTTATATATTAATTAATTGAGAAGTAAATTTGGTTGAGTGTTTTAAACATGATTTTGATATTTACGCCTAAATGTTTTAGCTAGAATCAAGTACAACTAATTAGGATCTAATTTTTTTGAGTATTTAAATTTGATTCCGAAAAATAAATTTGGAGTTTAACTTAAGAATTGAAATTTATTTTATTTGGGTTTGAATAAACTTAAGATAAGTAGATTGATTTCAAAACAACAATTTAATGTGTTATTTAAACTTGTGAATTAAAACAAGCATGAAAATCAAGTTGTAGATATAAAATTGTATTAATCAAAAGTAATATTAACGAAGTAAAAAAGGAAAAAAAAAACAAACATAGAAAAAATTTACACTTGTAACTTAAACTTCAACTTAAATAAGCATGTGTCACCTCATTTCTAAAATTTATCCACACGCGTTCACTTATTTTCCTAGTCCCCTTTCCTTTTAATTCCCACCTTTTGCCTAATTCAATAGCAAAGAAAGAAGTCCCTTTCCCCCAAAGCAATGTCTTCCTCCTCGAATCTCTCCTTCACCAAATCAAATCACCCTATTGAGCGCTGCCCTTGTTCCCTTTTATCTCGCCTGCTTAAACACCTCCCGGCCTTGTTTCCCCAAAGGTTTTTGCTGCAATTCCCATCGCCTCCATGACTCTAGCAACCCACAACTTCACTGCCTTAATTCATCGCCGAAGAAGAAGGCGTCTATGGCTACTGCTCCTCCAGTAGCTCACCCACCGCCAGAGACTTCAGCAACCCAATTCGAACCCGAGGTTTTCACACTTCAGCAACCCAATTCGAACCCGAAGTTTTCACACTTCAGCCTCCTTCGTGAAATGCCTCCACTAAAGGTGAGTTTTTCATCACGATTAACTTATTCAAGTGGTTAACCTCAATGTGTAACTAAATAAAATACTTTAATTATTGGATTGTTTCGTATATTGATTTGTTGTTTGGGTTTGTTGATTGCTGCATTTCATTTTGGTATGCCTCTATCATTGTGTATTGGTTGTTTGGAAACTTGGCGATGTATATATGTGGTTGTTGACGCATGTGTGTGTGTAAATATAGTCTTGTATGTGTATATACACAACATTAGCATACATATATACTTGAATATACATGTTTACTATTTATTGCGTAAGCTATTTTCATGAAATCAATTCATATCTAGCCTAATATATTTCGTTTGCTTTGAAAATTGAAAATCTACATGTGTATATGCATATTTATATATGTGTTGTGAGCACCTTTATGTACCATGTCCCTCTTGTGTTTAGATACAACTTAACTTGTTTTATGCCTCAGTGCTCACATTATTGGGAACCTAAGATATATATATATATATAATTGTTAGACTTTATTACGATGCCATTTGATAAAATTCATATATGTGCCTCGTTAAAACCTTGCAACCCCCCGGGTACCTTGCAAGGAAAAAGAGTACATGTATATGAATTAATAGCATTACAATATTCATCCAACATCAATACAACAAAAACAACACTAATTCAAAATAAAATAGAACCGCTTTCCTACACTCAACCTCCACGTGTCTGGTGCTTTAGCCATTATCAAATAATTCCACACCCCATCTCGCTAGCATCTCCAGATTTCTAACGGTCGATTTTGTCTTACTACCATTATTTCGAACAAGAAAAGCAACTTCCTTCATGATTTATTGTAATATGGTATAAGCATCTAGTCTTCTCCCTGTAAATGCTCGAGCATTACGCTCTCACCTTATATAATAAACCGACCATGTATTAGATCCATATGCCATGTCCTGAACTTGGTCTTTAGTTTTAAAAGTAGAAAGAATCATCATAAGCTCATCGATCATTGATCCCTGAATGGATGGGTTGAGACCTAGCAGATGTTTAATCGAGCCCCAAATGAAGGAAGAATAGTCGCAAATGGAAAAAAAAAGATGATTGATATTTTCATCGAACATGTTGCACAATGAACATAAGTTGTTTATGACAATGCTATGAGCTTGTAAACGAGTTTTTTTGCTGAGGCGATCCAAAGAAGCCAAGTATGTGATAAAAGACACATAACGATTGTTCTTCGAATGCCAAATAATTCTGTAAAATAGATTGTAAACCCCTTGGTGACGAAATTTTGTCTAGGCTTTAGAAAAAGAAAATATACCCCCTCACACCATTCATAGTAATTAGCTGTTTTGGACGTCTGAATCTTAAGTTTTTTAATTTCAAATGCTATCATGGCTAATAACTTGCAATCGTTGGAAGCCCAAAATGTCAACCAAACATTTGCAGTTCAACCAAGGGTCGAACCAATAAATGAGTATAATCCATAAGCTACGACCTTATTAAAGAGTTGTTTGCCTAAAGAACGAAGTCGCAGAATGGATTTCCACGTGTTAGATGCATTGTTGTCAATGTTCATGGACCAGAATTGTTTACCATTACAATATTTGGCAGCCGTCTACCTAGTCCACAAATTATCTCTTATCAGAAAGTTCCACATAAGTTTTATCACTGCAGCTTGCTTGAGATTAGGAAAATATTTTAGGCCTACTCCACCTTCCATTTTGGGTTGACAAATAGTTTCCAAGCAACCTTATGTTTGCATCCTCCCCAAAAGAAATCAGCATAGAGTGTGTTGAGTTTGTCCAAAGTAAATTCTGGGAATTAGTATATCAGAAGCCAGTATAGAATAGTGGGAGTGATTACAGAATGAATTAACTCTGCACGACTAGCAAAGCTAAGAGAATTGATATTCTAATCTTGAAACTTTTTCTGGACTATTCGAAGCAAAGATTGGCATTCTGCATAATGTAGATAAGTAGATGACAATGGTACTACTAAGTATTTAATGAATAGGAAGCCAATTTGGAAGCCAAGCACTTGTTGTATCATTTGAGATTCGAAGACATTAGCACTGGAAAATAGTCGTGACTTTGCATTGTTAACTGATAGACCAGTGTGATAATGTAGCTTTTGGAATACCGTTTGGAGAGTAGATTCAGATAACATGGAAGCACTACCAAAAACCATGAGATCATCACCGTAAAGAAGACGAGAAATTGTGGGAGTAACTGAAGAAGAGGGTATAAATTTTCTGGATAAAACTACCTCGTTCATCAAAAAGGAGAAATACTCCATTGCAATAGTAAACAAATAAGGTGATAGTGGATCGCCTTGCTGTACACCTCGATTACTCGTAATATACCTTTTGGAGTTCCTTGAATTAGGGTGGAGAACGATGGTGAAGAGATACAAGCATAAATTACATGGATAAAATGTGTGTGAAATCCTATCTTCGACATGATGTAACAAATCAATTCTCTACTTATATAGTCATAGGCCTTGCTTACATCAATTTAGCCACAAATTTTTTTGAGCCTGGTTTCCTATAGTCACGAAGAATTTCGTGAGTAAGAAAAATATTTTCACCTATATATCGACCAACAATGAAATTAGATTGGTTCTCAGAGATTAAATAAGGCAGAAAAACTGACACGACCCGAACTTCCCCGTGAAGGAAAGCCCGGATGGCATTGAGAACATGACAAAATAGAACGCAGACGGAAGAACATTTCATTGCTATTACAACAATTCCATCAGATACAAGAATATACAGAGTATAATGAATAAATTACATTCAACAAATATCAGAGATTTAAATTACATTTAAATACATCGCAGCGGAAAATAATACAAAAGCACAACTAGAAATAATGCACGGATACAGAGCTTTCCGAGCATCGTTCCAGCTGTAAATCAGGATCCTGTGAATATAAATCTGCAAAACCAAAACTACTAGCTGCCCGTGTCGAAAATAAGGGCACCCAGAGTTTAGGTTATAACAATAAACTCCAGGTCAGTCATGTGACTGGTGTGAGAACTAAAACAGTTATCTAAAACTTTTACTTTAAAAGAGAGTAATTCAAGGGACCACGCCGTATAACACGGAACGGGTTTCCTCCCAAGAATACCAGTGCATAGGAAAGACAACGAAATGCTTTTTCGAAAAATGAAGCTATTATAAGACCCAGGTCCCATCACACAATGCAACGCAAGCCGGAGGATAGGGTTTTCCCTTATAATAGCCAAACATGCTTGGTACGTTTAAAACAAATCATTTGATACTATAATAAGTGTATAGTGTCAAAACAATTTCAATCATAAATATCAATCATAGACGGCATAGCATCCCATGCTTCTATGTCGCCATACTAGGCTCTACAAATAAAGCCGAAATAACTCGTATTGGAAATTGGATTTCCGTCATGAGTCGAGGCAAGGGGCAAGCTCCTCTCCGCTTCGAGACACTCTAGCAAATGCCTCAGGACTACAAACTCTGGGCAACCCTTGGATCTTCAGGGCCGGTCCTCTCTTACGTTTGAGGATTGGCAATTCCTAAACACACGTTTCCCGGTCCTTACAGACCTAAAATCGAGGCGCCTCATCTAACAACCACATAGGTGAAAAGTATATAAATGTCAGGGCTGGTAAGTCACTGACACCACCAAAGCTAGAAAGAAACGTCGTGCTCTCCCTGCAGTCCTTATCCCGTTTTTAACTCATACCGAGGTGTGAGGCTCGTGAATTCACGTTATACACAAAGCTGCCACGTAGGCCGTGCTTTGATCATCAACCACAAGACTTTGCTTTTCAACAGAAGCCTTGATCCATGCAACTCAGCATGCCACACAGGCAATTCATGCCATGCGACTAATGTCCATCGATATACAACCTCTGAGCTCGTATGTCTCAGAGAAGGCCGTTAAGCAAGAGAATAAATTCTCCGCCGCCAAACAGATGTATATTTAATAGAGATCAATCAACACAGAATAAACTCCAATGTCAGACACACAATCCATTTACAAGTTCGTTCTGGGTCTGAACGAAACCGGAGGCACTTTCCTCGCATATCCATCGATCTCCAAGTACGTCTGGACGACCACCAACCGATTCCCTCATCTTGGGTGTACAGCCCAATCAAGATCATCAGTAATCACCCAAACGATGTGAAGACTTCTGGTCTTCAACCACCATCTTCGTCTTCGACATGTCGTCGAATCGGTTATTCAGAATGGGTATAAACCCGGCCTTTTCGAACAACCCGCGTATATTAAAACAAATGTTACACAAACACAACATACGCCTCATTCCAATTCAGCAGTCACTAACCGCAAATTAGCAAGAGAACAATTTCTCAAATATTAACCCCGAAGGCCGAAACCAACATCAGATCAATACCCAGGAAACCATTCTTCTTAACTAACCTACAGCTAGTTTCTAAATCCCAATTCTTAGGGAAAGGTTCCCATTAATTTTATCCAAGATAAATTCTTTAAAATTTATCCTTTAATCTTCCTTTGGATATCATTTCAAACCAGATTATGGTTTTCCAAACTAGTCGAGATTAGCAAACCACACCGAAGTAATTGTTTATTTTATTTCCCAATCCCAACCTATTCATCCCATGAAGCAAAACTGGTAATACTCCATATCTAACACCACGGTGTTATCGGTAAAACTAATTACCATTTCACGTTCAAATCTAATTAAAGATTTAACTATCGCTCTGGAGCAAAACTGGTGATACTCCATTCTCGCTCATTTTCTAAATTTTATAATTTAGATTATCAATTCACATTTCAATCTAATTACAGATTCATTAAAACTCCTTTTACTGGGTTAAAGAACTAATGTCCTTTAAAACACAGTTCACGACAAACCCAAATCACATTCTATTTATTTATCGGGTTAAAGAACAAGTGTCATGTAAAACACCATTCACGATAAACCCACAAATCAATTCTATTTACAACCCATTTCAAATCCAATTTATTTATTTAAAAATAAATGGGTTTTAATTTTAGTTCAAAACTAGTTCATTTCGATAAAAATCTATTTTTATCTTTTCAAATATGGAGTTTTTCATCCTAGTTTTTCCCAAATCATTTCTTATGATTTTACGCAAATTATTACTATTTTTAATAATTTTATCAAGGCTTGTACAGTCGATTTCCAACAATGGCCATCGAACTGCACTTACAGCGACCTTTTCCAAATTTGATTTGGACGTATCTCCAAATCCAACCGTTAGATTTCAAATTTCCAATATTCGTTAGAAAGCTCTTTTCGATACGAACCCAACGGTTCCGGTTTTAGGAGAATCCGACGGTCAGATCTCCCGTAATGTCCGTTCGAAGTCAATGGTCGAAATTCGCGAACTGCCGCGGCGCGGCGCGTTCTATTCAGGCCATTATATTATATATATAATATATATTTCGACGATTTCTATTCAAAATGAATTTTATAAATAGTTTTAAATTCGTTTCAAAAACATTTCAACTTCCATTTCCAATTTAAATCAAAATTGAATTTTTCCTTATAAATTCGTTTTAAAATTCATTTCAAATTTCGATTCAACTTGAATTCATTTCAAATCGATTTTTATTCTATTTCAATTCGTTTTCCATTCAATTCAAATTAAATTCGTTTTATATTCAATTCAATTCGAATTCGTTATATATTCAATTCAATTCAATAAAAACGAATATAATCGATATAAATATCGTTCGCGTCAAAATAGCGCATCTCTAATCAACACGGCTTTATATATTTCAATAATCCCGTTATTCTATTCGACAAATGAATATTTATCCTATTCAATACGTGAATCTATATATTTGTCAACACATGACTAATCTCAACGAATGAGTACTGTCCACGTGTGACTATTTTTGTCATTCAATATATTTTATAAAAATTATGGTATCTATCGTTTGATTTAAAATCAGACTCCAACCGTAAAGTAGTAAGAGAACGATTCCCTGAATATTAACCCTGAAGGCCGAAACCAACATCAGATCAATATTCAGGAGACCACTCATCTCATCTACTTTCCAGTTAGTTCCTAATTTTATATGATAAAGATGTAAATTTTATTGTTAAAATATTTCGTTCAACACATGACTAATCTCAACGGATGAGTACTGTCAACACATGAACCTTTATTTTACAAAGAAGTTAGTTTCTAATTCTATATATAATAAAGATGTAAATTCTATTGTTAAAATATTTCGTTCAACACATGACTAATCTCAACGGATGAGTACTGTCAACACATGAACCTTTATTTTATAATATTCTTTATTTTCTAAATTGGAATGAGGCCCAATCAATTACCATATAAAGTTAATTATATGGATTCCATACAACACATGTATATAATAGCAACGATAAATAATCAACCATCATCCAAAGTGCACTACACTGTATAAGCATCAAATATAGATATCTAACGCTTATAACAGTCTGTCAATCAATCGATCGACATACAACTAATTATTGGGATTAGTGTATGCCGTATTTTATCCCAATACCCGTGTGGGGTTTCAAACAATCAAACACAGATTTTTATTTGTGCAGTTGGGCGATGTGTAAAATTTATCGTCCCAATCAATGTCCTTCAAATAGGTGTACATAAATAAATCGTTCGATTTGTAAATGAATATTCATTTGTTCACGTTCACGTTAAAAATTATATTTTTAACAATAAAATATTTTACTTTAACACATGAATTTCTATTCAGTTCATTTACAAAATAAAAATGATGTTTTTATTTTTCTAACTTATTTTAGCAAATTTCGGCGGCATAACGACACGATACTAGAAACGGGACAAGGCCTAGCCTTATCCCCGATCTAGTGATGGCCCACGCCATTCACACATCAATCAAATCAATTTCCATTTCCCCCAAACAATCAAATTCAACTCAAATAATTTAACTAATCTATGCAACCAAACAAACAAGTCCATGGTCTGTGGACAGTGGTTTCGGGTGCTACTAAACACCGTCTGCATCCTAGTATATATTTATAACTAGAAAAAGAAATTTAGAGTGAGAAGTTCTCACATTGATTTTTTTTTCTAACGCTTTTCTGAACTGCTGAATTGTTGTTCGAGCTCCAGACTTCGCATACAAGATCGAATCTTCAATCCATCTTTTTTTAACTACAAGCACGGCATTCTGAACAACTTTTGCCTAAGGGACTTTTTGCCGAAAATGCTCCAATTCGCCAGAATTCGCGATAGTACACGATTTTTTCAGCTTTTGAACAGCAGACTTCACACGCGTTTTCCGAGCAGCTCCGAACTCCAAAACATGACCTCCACATAGCCAAATCGAAGAGAATTTCGTGCTCTACAACTTTGGTTTAGAGGGACTTTGGCCAAAAACGCACCGTTTGGGAGTTATTGGCGAAATACGGTCAAGGGCTTATTTGCAAAACGGGCGATTAGTGTAAAATGGGTTTTTGGTGACCGGGGGGCCCACGGCCGGAATTGAGGAGGGGGAAGGGGGCGCCGAACCTGATGTGGCGTGGGGAGTCCGCTGGTGGGTTGCTGCGGGGGTGGTGGGGCCCGTGGTGGTGGTGGTGGCTTAGGGTTTTGCATTTGAAGAGAGAAAGAGGAGGAGAGATAGAGGAGGAGGAAGAGGAGGGGAAGAGGAGGAGGTGGTGCGGCGGCCTGAGGTGGTGCGGCGGTGGCGGTGGGAGGAGGGGCAGCGGCGGTTTGGGAGCGGTGACCATTAAAGAGGAAAAATGCAAAAAGAGGAAGAGGAAGAAAGTGAAGAAGAAAAGGAAGTAAAATTGTTTATATGCTAGTTTCTCGCGTATCGCCTGAACGCTAACGATCTCCAATCGCCGCGGATTTCGGACATGAGATAGTAGACGTGAAGACGAGTTCAACGAAACAAGTTTCGTCGAATTTCGAGCTCGTTTGACCGTTCATAAAAAATCACGAAAATGCTCAGATAAGCTCTAAAAATGCTATTTTGGCGCACGTTTTCTTCTCGCACGCTCACATGCTAACTCAAAAAATCAAGCCCTCTTGGATTTAACCATTATTAGACGATAGAATCCATAAAAAAAAACGAAATCGAATTCTGAGGTCGTATCAATAATGTTCCTTTGTAAAATGACTACTCGTTTTACCCTGAACTGTTTCAGCTCGCACGACCACATACTAACTCCGTTCGACGCGCCATTTGGAACTCAACAATGATTTGTCATTATGAATCCATAAAAATTTATCTCGTCGAATTCTGAGCTCGTATGCAAAATTTCACTTTTTAATGGCTATGTATGGTTAACCGAACAACTCCAGCCCATAGCCACTATTCCGGATATCGAAATATATCGAAGCTTATACTTTACGGAGTTCTAAACGGCATTTTGAACTCAATGGAAGTGGTTTCGAGTCCAAATTCATCCGTATGCAAAATTTGACTTTTTGGGCCATGTATAATTTACATTGCGACTATTCTGAATTTTCAACTGGGCATAACTTTTGATTTCCGCTATGAAATTTCGATTTTTCGGATTCGTTGGAAAGATATTCCCAATTAGATCCTATTATTTTTGGTTTCGCTAAAATCCGGTTTATTTTGCACCCGGTACATTCAATTGAAGTTTGAAATCGAATTATCGAACTACCGCGCCATTTTCAATTCTATTTATAATTATATATAATTATTTATATTCTAACGACGACGTATATAATATATACGTCGAATTCTATTCAAAATAAATTTCTCGTTGATATTATTTAAAATAATCCATTTTAAATATTCAAAATTCGCTAAAATTGCCAAAATAAAAATTTTTAACTGGCTCAGAATTTCCGGGTTATTACAATCTCCCCACTTAAAACTTTTCGTCCCCGAAAAGGAACGAAGCCGAAAGTTGTTTAACAATTCAACTCAACTTCCAGTATTTTGACTACGACTTAAGTTCTTCAACTTTTCAGTTTCTAAAAACTTTTCAAATTTTTCAAAAATTTGGCTAACACCCTAATTTTTTGAAAAATTTCGCCATAACCTCCCCTGCACCGGGAGCAAGCGAAAATCCCGAAATTGCCATACAGGCCTTCTGATCTCAAAAAGAAAAAGAAAAAGCCAATCGGCTCATAAAATCATCATCACCCAAACAAAACAGTAAATTATATAGTAAACATGTACCTATTTGTCGGGCAAACAAATTTTATTCTCTGCTCTAGCCTCCTTGCTATGACTTGTTCAATGTAAATATATGTATATGCAAGCATATGTGACCCATTTTCAATACAATTCAATTAGGCATAAATGGTTCAAAATTATCAAACAAATAAACAAACAACATAAACATCAATCAATTAGTGAATTAAAGTTTCAAATTCATAATTTTGATACATATATACAGAAAATCATGTTTTTGATGCCAAATCACAACAAATAAATCTATCTATATAAGTTTTGGTTCTTACACCAGTCTAATGGAAATATATAGATATCACACCTTCGTCACTCGAAAATAAATACTGGTGATGGTATACTTCATCATCAGGACCATGTCCGGGCGACTAGAGTGTGACTCTATATCTATCTAATATATTAAAACTTCGAATATACGTTCATGACGCGTATATGCAAAACCTTTATATACTAGATTGTCCAAATTCAAAATAAATAAATAATCAAATACGTTTAAAATGGTTTAAATTTCAAAACAAAATTGTTTTCATTTGAAAAATATACTCTTTACACTCGTTCTAGGATACTACTGATCCTATCTCTAACGAGTCATTCTAATTGGATATTACTAATCCAATTTCTGATGAATTCTTTCGTTCGGTTCTAATGTGTCTTTTTCTCGAGCTCTGTAAACCAAAGCTCTGATACCAAACTGACACGACCCGAACTTCCCCATGAAGGAAAGCCCGGATGGCGTTGAGAACACGACAAAATAGAACGTAGACGGAAGAACATTTCATTGCTATTACAACAATTCCATCAGATACAAGAATATACAGAGTATAATGAATAAATTACATTCAACAAATATCAGAGATTTAAATTACATTTAAATACATCGCAGCGGAAAATAATACAAAAGCACAACTAGAAATAATGCACGGATACAGAGCTTTCCGAGCGTCATTCCAGCTGTAAATCAGGATCCTGTGAATATAAATCTGCAAAACCAAAACTACTAGCTACCCGTGTCGAAAATAAGGGCACCCAGAGTTTAGGTTATAACAATAAACTCCAGGTCAGTCATGTGACTGGTGTGAGAACTAAAACAGTTATCTAAAACTTTTACTTTAAAAGAGAGTAATTCAAGGGACCACGCCGTATAACACGGAACGAGTTTCCTCCCAAGAATACCAGTGCATAGGAAAGACAACGAAATGCTTTTTCGAAAAATGAAGCTATTATAAGACCCAGGTCCCATCACACAATGCAACGCAAGCCGGGGGATAGGGTTTTCCCTTATAATAGCCAAACATGCTTGGTACGTTTAAAACAAATCATTTGATACTATAATAAGTGTATAGTGTCAAAACAATTTCAATCATAAATATCAATCATAGACGGCATAGCATCCCATGCTACTATGTCGCCATACTAGGCTCTACAAATAAAGCCGAAATAACTCGTATTGGAAATTGGATTTCCATCATGAGTCGAGGCAAGGGGCAAGCTCCTCTCCGCTTCGAGACACTCTAGCAAATGCCTCAGGACTACACACTCTGGGCAACCCTTGGATCTTCAGGGTCGGTCCTCTCTTACGTTTGAGGATTGGCAATTCCTGAACACACGTTTCCCGGTCCTTACATACCTAAAATCGAGGCGCCTCATCCAACAACCACATAGGTGAAAAGTATATAAATGTCAGGGCAGGTAAGTCACTGACACCACCAAAGCTAGAAAGAAACGTCGTGCTCTCCCTGTAGTCCTTATCCCGTTTTTAACTCATACCGAGGTGTGAGGCTCGTGAATTCACGTTATACACAAAGCTGCCACGTAGGCCGTGCTTTGATCATCAACCACAAGACTTTGCTTTTCAACAGAAGCCTTGATCTATGCAACTCAGCATCCTACACAGGCAATTCATGCCATGCGACTGATGTCCATCGATATACAACCTCTGAGCTCGTATGTCTCAGAGAAGGCCGTTAAGCAAGAGAATAAATTCTCCGCCGCTAAACAGATGTATATTTAATAGAGATCAATCAACACAGAATAAACTCCAATGTCAGACACACAATCCATTTACAAGTTCGTTCTGGGTCTGAACGAAACCGAACGCACTTTCCTCGCATATCCATCGATCTCCAAGTACGTCTGGACGACTACCAACCGATTCCCTCATCTTAGGTGTACAGCCCAATCAAGAACATCAGTAATCACCCAAACGATGTGAAGACTTCTGGTCTTCAACCACCGTCTTCGTCTTCGACATGTCGTCGAATCGGTTATTCAGAATGGGTATAAACCCGGCCTTTCCGAACAACCCGCGTATATTAAAACAAATGTTACACAGACACAACATACGCCTCATTCCAATTCAGCAGTCACTAACCGCAAATTAGCAAGAAAACAATTTCTCAAATATTAACCCCGAAGGCCGAAACCAACATCAGATCAATACCCAGGAAACCATTCTTCTTAACTAACCTACAGCTAGTTTCTAAATCCCAATTCTTAGGGAAAGGTTCCCATTAATTTTATCCAAGATAAATTCTTTAAAATTTATCCTTTAATCCTCCTTTGGATATCATTTCAAACCAGATTATGGTTTTCCAAACTAGTCGAGATTAGCAAACCACACCGAAGTAATTGTTTATTTTATTTCCCAATCCCAACCTATTCATCCCATGAAGCAAAACTGGTAATACTCCATATCTAACACCACGGTGTTATCGGTAAAACTAATTACCATTTCACGTTCAAATCTAATTAAAGATTTAACTATCGCTCTGGAGCAAAACTGGTGATACTCCATTCTCGCTCATTTTCTAAATTTTATAATTTAGATTATCAATTCACATTTCAATCTAATTACAGATTCATTAAAACTCCTTTTACTGGGTTAAAGAACTAATGTCCTTTAAAACACAGTTCACGACAAACCCAAATCACATTCTATTTATTTATCGGGTTAAAGAACAAGTGTCATGTAAAACACCATTCACGATAAACCCACAAATCAATTCTATTTACAACCCATTTCAAATCCAATTTATTTATTTAAAAATAAATGGGTTTTAATTTTAGTTCAAAACTAGTTCATTTCGATAAAAATCTATTTTTATCTTTTCAAATATGGAGTTTTTCATCCTAATTTTTCCCAAATCATTTCTTATGATTTTACGCAAATTATTACTATTTTTAATAATTTTATCAAGGCCTGTACAGTCGATTTCCAACAATGGCCATCGAACTGCACTTACAGCGACCTTTTCCAAATTTGATTTGGACGTATCTCCAAATCCAACCGTTAGATTTAAAATTTCCAATATTCGTTAGAAAGCTCTTTTCGATACGAACCCAACGGTTCCGGTTTTAGGAGAATCCGACGGTCAGATCTCCCGTAATGTCCGCTCGAAGTCAATGGTCGAAATTCGCGAACTGCCGCGGCGCGGCGCGTTCTATTCAGGCCATTATATTATATATATAATATATATTTCGACGATTTCTATTCAAAATGAATTTTATAAATAGTTTTAAATTCGTTTCAAAAACATTTCAACTTCCATTTCCAATTTAAATCAAAATTGAATTTTTCCTTATAAATTCGTTTTAAAATTCATTTCAAATTTCGATTCAACTTGAATTCATTTCAAATCGATTTTTATTCTATTTCAATTCATTTTCCATTCAATTCAAATTAAATTCGTTTTATATTCAATTCGAATTCGTTATATATTCAATTCAATTCAATAAAAACGAATATAATCGATATAAATATCGTTCGCATCAAAATAGCGCATCTCTAATCAACACGGCTTTATATATTTCAATAATCCCGTTATTCTATTCGACAAATGAATATTTATCCTATTCAATACGTGAATCTATATTTTTGTCAACACATGACTAATCTCGACGAATGAGTACTGTCCACGTGTGACTATTTTGGTCATTCAATATATTTTATAAAAATTATGGTATCTATCGTTTGATTTAAAATCAGACTCCAACCGTAAAGTAGTAAGAGAACGATTCCCTGAATATTAACCCCGAAGGCCGAAACCAACATCAGATCAATATTCAGGAGACCACTCATCTCATCTACTTTCCAGTTAGTTCCTAATTTTATATGATAAAGATGTAAATTTTATTGTTAAAATATTTCGTTCAACACATGACTAATCTCAACGGATGAGTACTGTCAACACATGAACCTTTATTTTACAAAGAAGTTAGTTTCTAATTCTATATATAATAAAGATGTAAATTCTATTGTTAAAATATTTCGTTCAACACATGACTAATCTCAACGGATGAGTACTGTCAACACATGAACCTTTATTTTATAATATTCTTTATTTTCTAAATTGGAATGAGGCCCAATCAATTACCATATAAAGTTAATTATATGGATTCCATACAACACATGTATATAATAGCAACGATAAATAATCAACCATCATCCAAAGTGCACTACACTGTATAAGCATCAAATATAGATATCTAACGCTTATAACAGCCTGTCAATCAATTGATCGACATACAACTAATTATTGGGATTAGTGTATGCCGTATTTTATCCCAATACCCGTGTGGGGTTTCAAACAATCAAACACAGATTTTTATTTGTGCAGTTGGGCGATGTGTAAAATTTATCGTCCCAATCAATGTCCTTCAAATAGGTGTACATAAACAAATCGTTCGATTTGTAAATGAATATTTATTTGTTCACGTTCACGTTAAAAATTATATTTTTAACGATAAAATATTTTACTTTAACACATGAATTTCTATTTAGTTCATTTACAAAATAAAAATGATGTTTTTATTTTTCTAACTTATTTTAGCAAATTTCGGCGGCATAACGGCACGATACTAGAAACGGGACAAGGCCTAGCCTTATCCCCGGTCTAGTGATGGCCCACGCCATTCACACATCAATCAAATCAGTTTCCATTTCCCCCAAACAATCAAATTCAACTCAAATAATTTAACTAATCTATGCAACCAAACAAACAAGTCCATGGTCTGTGGATAGTGGTGTCGGGTGCTACTAAACACCGTCTGCATCCTAGTATATATTTATAACTAGAAAAAGAAATTTAGAGTGAGAAGTTCTCACATTGATTTTTTTTTTTCTAACGCTTTTCTGAACTGCTGAATTGTTGTTCGAGCTCCAGACTTCGCATACAAGCTCAAATCTTCAATCCATCTTTTTTTAACCACAAGCACGGCATTCTGAACAACTTTTGCCTAAGGGACTTTTTGCCGAAAATGCTCCAATTCGCCAGAATTCGCGATAGTACACGATTTTTTCAGCTTTTGAACAGCAGACTTCGCACGCGTTTTCCGAGCAGCTCCGTACTCCAAAACATGACCTCTATATAGCCAAATCGAAGAGAATTTCGTGCTCTACAACTTTGGTCTAGAGGGACTTTGGCCAAAAACGCACCGTTTGGGAGTTATTGGCGAAATACGGTCAAGGGCTTATTTGCAAAACAGGCGATTAGTGTAAAATGGGTTTTTGGTGACCGGGGGGCCCACGGCCGGAATTGAGGAGGGGGCGCCGGACCTGATGTGGCGTGGGGAGTCCGCTGGTGGGTTGCGGCAGGGGTGGTGGGGCCCGTGGTGGTGGTGGTGTGTTGAGACAAGTCCCACATTGGGGAATTTGTAAAAATGAATCCTGTACAACTATAATGAGTTCACCCTTCACATTGCCAATCGGTTTTGTGATAATTCGGGGTTCTCTAACATGGTATCAGAGCGGGTTTAATTCGTGCGCACAATGCCACACTTATCCACATCACCCAATATAAAGGTCCACGTGTTAGGCTTATGATATGCCACACGTGCGGGGGCGTGTTGAGACAAGTCCCACATTGGGGAATTTGTAAAAATGAATCATGTATAACTATAATGAGTTCACCCTTCACATTGCCAATTGGTTTTGTGATAATTCGGGGTTCTCTAACATGGTGGCTTAGGGTTTTGCATTTGAAGAGAGAAAGAGGAGGAGAGAGAGAGGAGGAGGAAGAGGAGGAGGAGGGGAAGAGGAGGAGGGGGTGCAGCGGCCTGAGGTGGTGCGGCGGTGGCGGTGGGAGGAGGGGCAGCGGCGGTTTGGGAGCGGTGGTCATTAAAGAGGAAAAATGCAAAAAGAGGAAGAGGAAGAAAGTAAAGAAGAAAAGGAAGTAAAAATGTTTATATGCTAGTTTCTCGCGTATCGCCTGAACGCTAACGATCTCCAATCGCCGCGGATTTCGGACACGAGATAGTAGACGAGAAGACGAGTCCAACGAAACAAGTTTCGTCGAATTCCGAGCTCGTTTGACCGTTCAAAAAAAATCACGAAAATGCTCAGATAAGCTCTAAAAATGTTATTTTGGCGCACCTTTTCTTCTCACACGCTCACATGCTAACTCAAAAAATCAAGCCCTCTTGGATTTAACCATTATTAGACGATACGAATCCAAAAAAAAAACGAAATCGAATTCTGAGGTCGTATCAATAATGTTCCTTTGTAAAATGACTGCTCGTTTTACCCTGAACTGTTTCAGCTCGCACGGCCACATACTAACTCCGCTCGACGCGCCATTTGGAACTCAACAATGATTTGTCATTATGAATCCATAAAAATTTATCTCGTCGAATTCTGAGCTCGTATGCAAAATTTCACTTTTTAAGGGCTATGTGTGGTTAACCGAACAACTCCAGCCCATAGCCACTATTCCGGATATCGAAATATATCGAAGCTTATACTTTTCGGAGTTCTAAACGGCATTTTGAACTCAATGGAAGTGGTTTCGAGTCCAAATTCATCCGTATGCAAAATTTGACTTTTTGGGCCATGTATAATTTACATAGCGACTATTCTGAATTTTCAACTGGGCATAACTTTTGATTTCCGCTATGAAATTTCGATTTTTTGGATTCGTTGGAAAGATATTCCCAATTAGATCCTATTATTTTTGGTTTCGCTAAAATCCGGGGTATTTTGCACCCGGTACATTCAATTGAAGTTTGAAATCGAATTATCGAACTACCGCGCCATTTTCAATTCTATTTATAATTATTTATATTCTAACGACGACGTATATAATATATACGTCGAATTCTATTCAAAATAAATTTCTCGTTGATATTATTTAAAATAATCCATTTTAAATATTCAAAATTTGCTAAAATTGCCAAAATAAAATTTTTAAACTGGCTCAGAATTTCCGGGTTATTACAAAAACCTTCAGATGATTAGAGAGCAACTTACTTAGAACTTTGTAATATACATTACAACATGATATTGGATGACACTCAGTTATGCTTGATGGCCTTTCATTCTTGGGGATCAACATAATGAACGTATGGTTAGTGCCTTTGGGAATTATAGTTTCATGAAACATGTCATTAACTGCACTTAGCAAATCATTTTTTATAGTATCCCAATGTATCTTATAGAATTTGGAGTTCAAACCATCGGGGCATGGGCTTGTATCATCATGGATAGAACAAACAGTTGTTTTGACTTCAGATAATTAATGTCTTTCATAAGTTGTGCCTTCCCTGCTTCGTTAATGGTGTCAATAGGTTCAAAATATGGAAATTGAGTGATAGGAGAACCATTGAAAAGTTGCTCATAGTATGTAAGTGCTTCATTTTCAATGTCATTTGGATCAATCAGAAAATTACCTTCAAGTGTAATCAATGCCTTAATATTGTTACCGCGGCATCGAGAGGACATTTTAGAATAAAAGAATTTTGAATTCATATCTCCCTGTTGCAACCAAGAGATCTTTGACTTTTGATTAAAGCTCCAGCACTAATTTTCTCCATTGTTGAAACTTGATATTTAACATTAAGCATTGTGTCATAAAGCTCAAGATTACATAGATCTTGATGAAAAACCACCTTTAGCTCTTTAGGTTGCCTTTCCAAATCTGCCAATAATTCATTTTCTTTTGGTGTTAATCGGTTCCAAGCTTTCAAATCAGATTTACATGCTTTAAGTTGATTTGGAAAGAATATGAAGGAAAATTGTCTGAACTAACAAATAAACATCGATTAGTGCACTCCGTATAGCCCTCCTTTAAGTGCCAATCATTATGATATCTAAATGGATAGCCTTTCGAACCTGAAGTTGGTAGAAGATGCAAAATCAACGGATTGTGGTCGTTAGACATTTGTGAAAAAGATAACGCCTTCATAATAGACAATAGCCACAAGCAGGTATTATTCACCAATTTTTTATCAATATGTGTAGCTACTCCTCTTCTTCTCCAAGTAAAATTAAGACCCACAGGTCTAATTTCGTTTAAGCCAGACTGTAACAAGCAATAATTTAATGAGCATAAATGCTGAAATGGGATGGGTAAGCCCCCTTTTTATCACTAAAAGAGGAGACATTATTGAAATCACCCATAAGTGTTCCAGCTTAGATTAAAATTTCCATATTCTTGAATTATATACTACCATATTTCTTGCCTCTCACTGAAAAAGTTACTTGCATATATTACTGTTAAAATAATATTCAATCCTCTTGTATTTGTTGTAGAAATTTTTAGATGTTGAGTAGATGATGATATAATACAAGTAGACCAAATTGATGTATCCCATATTATAAGAATTCTACCAGAACAGTGGGAAGAGTCGTTGGTGATTAAATCCCATGAAGGTAGAATTCTTTGCTTGAAAACCATTAAATTATTGGATGATAATTTGTTCAAAACTAAACCACCTAGAGTTGGTTTAAATCTGTGCAGGAGCTTCAGAACATCATTATACGAGTCAAATTGTTCATTCCCTTGGCATTCCAGGTAAGTAATGTCATTTAGAAACAGTGGAGCTCCTTAAGTTTCTTTTACGAGGAGCATTACTAACCACTTTCTTACCCTTGGATTTGTCCAGATATGAGGCATTTTTGGTAATAAGATTGGATACATCAAGTATTTGTTCTACAAGTGGATCCTCTGAAGAGACTCTGCTACATGAGACAAGTCATCTTGTGTAATGGATGAAGGGAGCTCTTAATTAAAAAAATAATTAAATCATTAGAATCACTTTGTGTATTCTCAAAGGTAACCTCTTGTAGATTTTCCTGATCATTGAGTGTGTATCTGCATGCACAGTCTCTTTTGCCATCCATCGTGCTTCAGTGTGAGCTGCATGAATTAAATTGTAACATCTCGCATTTTACGTATCGAAGGATCATAAAATATTTTATTTTATTCCCTGAGGGTTGGATCATTCTCAGATTTTAATATGTTGTTTATATGGATGTGAAACATGTCCATAATTTTTACCAATTTTGTTTATGACCATTTTACCCCTGTCAGTCTAGTACATTACCTAATTTTTGACTCGGGTCGAACCAGGTGTTGAGACCTATGCCATTGGAAAGGAAATGACGATTCCCTTTCCGTAGAGTGGTCACATTAAAGATTTGGCTCATTGGTTTGGAAGGAATAGCTGTTTTAAAGTTTTTCAGTTTGTTGTCCAGGTTTTGGGAGCCTTAATGGGCTGATTTGTAGAGGCCCATTAGTGGGCTGGTGGAAAGCAATAAATATGGGGTGAGAGGTATGGAGAATAGTTTATTTTCTCCATTCTCTCATTTGGTGGCCTTGTGTTCTTCCTCCCTCTAACACCTTTCCACCATTAAAATTGAGATCTAAGGAAGGGAATCCAAGATCTACATCATTTGAAGCTAGATCTACATTATTTGAAGTGAGAGTTCGTCGAATCGAAGGATTTGGATCAAGTTCTTCACTGTCCAGAATCTGATTTCACTCCTTTTTCTTTGATTTGGGGACTTTGTGAGTGATATGCATCTCTCACACAGATTCAATCAAATTATGATTGTTTGATCTTGTTTTTAATCAAATTCAAGTGTTTTCTCCTAGATCTACATCATGGTAAGTCTATTTTTATTTGAATCACCATAGGATCTAATTTAGAAAGTTAAAATTGGTAGTTTCCATTTATGTTCATATGTTTATGCAAGTTAGATCCATCGTTTAGTTCATAAGTTCATTTATCATGATTTTTGGTGCAAATTGCATAATTTTGGTGGAAATCATCATATTCATGTTGTTAATGATTTCATATCGTGTTTATGGTTGAAATTGATGAGTTGGATGAAGGGATTTTGTCAAGATAGTCGATTGGCAAAGTTTTGGTCGAAATTGGACATGGATTGGCCTGGTGTTGGTTTTGGGTCGGTCTTCTCCTGGTCGGTCGGTCGAGCAAGCAGTACAATGCACTACAACGTGTAGTATGGTGTAGTACAGGAGAGGGGTCGGGTCGGTCGTCCAATATTGGATCGGTCACTCTGATGATTTCGGGTCGGTCGGTCAGGCATGGAGTTGAGGGATCAGTCAGAAAGGAGGCGGTTCGGCCATGGTCAGAAAAGATCAGGTCGGTCTGAAGTGGTCGGGTCGGTCGCTACTGGTTAGGTCAGTCAGAGGCCGGGTCGGTCGCATATGGAGATGGGCTCGGTCGTGCATCCCAAAGGCTGGTCGGTCGTGCACATTGGAGACGGGTCGATCAGGTTGTGAAGCGAGTGGGTCGAGCTCAAAGGGGTGGGGTCGGTCACTCCGGCCAGGTCGGTCCAAAGTAGTTGGGTTGGTCGAATACATAGGTGGTCGGGTCGGTCAGGAAAGCCTGGTCGGTCGTGAAGGGTTTTTAGCAGCATTTTGAAACGCTGTGGTTCGAAGTGAACTCAATGGGGAATATTGAAGTGTGTGATGTGTACAATGCTAGTTGTAAGGCAATGGGTATGATTAGAACTCAAAGGTCGTGAGTTGGTGGATAATGGTTGCTCGAGAAGGTTGCTTGGCTATGAAAAGTCATCGGGTTGAATGACTAGAGATGTGAAGGTCGTGAGATTATCGTTGTCGTAAGTTCTAATAGGCTCAAAGCTGGGGTACAATTGCAGCACCCAAAAGACCGGAAGGTTGCTGGTCAAGTGCCCTAGGTTTCGTTGAAAGGTCTAGTTGTCAAGGTTGGACATACATACGTATCGTTGAAAGGTGTATGGAGTTTATGCTAGAATCGACAAGGTTGACCGTCATATGATTAACAATAGTTTCAAAGCAGAATTGGCGGTGATAACTAGACTCTGTCATGGGTGATTGGTTGCTTTGTTTGAACTATCTCATGTAGATTGTCCAACGTCGAAGGAGATGTTCCTTCAACGTTGAAGGAGATGTTCTTTGGGTGCTTGTCTAATGTTGGTTTAGGCCTTTGGGGCTTGTGCTTGAGGGATGTTAAGTTCGATTAGGATGGTTTACATGCGACATATAATTTGGATGTCATGAGTGCTTGCCATGGTTGAATGGGCGTCCTGGTTTCCATGAATGTATGGTTGAAATGTTATTATAAAAGCTATCATTGTCCGATGTGGGGAAGATGGGGTTGAGCCTTTTCTGGTGTTATGGGTAGACTAGTATGTTTATCTATACATTCTCATTTACTTTATTGTTGATGTTTGTTGGCTGTTTTATCGCTCACTAAGACTGTTGTTTGACTCAAGGTTTTATGTTTCCCTCTTATTACCTTGGGCTGTTCATCCGATTATGGATGGGAAGACTAGGTGACAGGTAATTAGTGAGGACGATGCTGCTGTGCGAAGCAGGAGGCTGACATAGATCTTACTTAATATCTAGTATTTTTGCTGTTTGAGTTGTTATCTGAGTGTTGTAATGAGGGTTCATGTACAGACTTTGATATTCCTATGATGTATGGATAACCTTTCAGAATGTTGTGAAAGTTTTCAAAAGTTTGTTATATGATGCTCCACTATTTCTGCCGGTTGTATATGTTCTATTATATTTTATCCTTGCGCTGTGGTATTTACAACAGGTTCTGATGTTGTTGTTTACCTTGATGATCGTCCATAACTGCTTGGCACGTCCTTCAACGCATTATTCCTCTTGTTTAGCGCAAGTGTTTTGGAAGGTCGTCACATTTGGTATCAGAGCTCTAGTTATCGATTTTAGCTAAAGTACGAAGACGTAATTACGTATGAGAGACGTATTTGTAGATTTCAGTTGAATGTATATTATATAATGTATATAGTATAGTAGCGTTCGTACTTCTTTAGCAGCTTTTCTTGCAAGTGGCTAATCATTCTAATTTGCAGATTTAGAATGAGTCGACATACTTCAAGACATACTACTAGGGAAGGAGCTGTGCCTGGAGAGGGTAATGGTGGTACACCAGACTACCCAGAGGCCACGATGGAAGCATTCATGCGAAGTGTAACGACCCGCATTCTACGCATCGCAGGATCATAGGATATTTATTTCTTTCACATACGAAGTCATATGGTCATGTAACTTTGGGAGACGACTATTGGGGTCATTTCCCATGTTCATGATTTTTGCCGATTTTTAGATGACCGTTTTGCCCCTAGTCGATACTGTTTTGGACATAACTTTTGATTGGAAATGAGTTTTGACATGAAACTACTTCCATTGGATCCGGATAATGGTTTACAATTCCGTAGAGTGGTCATATTAGCCAAACGGACTCACCGTTTGGGAGATATGGCTGAAACAAGTTTCAGATAGTGAAAAACTGCTTAACCGGGCCAAATGAGGTGATTAGCAAATGGACCCATAATCCGTTTCGGGATTAGGGTTATGGGGAGGTTGAAATGAGTTAGGTTTCATTTCATTTCAGTTTTCTAGCCGCCATCTACCTCCTAAGAACCCTAATAATGGCCTCCAACCTCTAAAACATCTCCAAATCACTTTCTAATTAAGGATTAAGCTTAGCAATATCAAATTAAGAAGAGATAGCACCAAAGCATGGTTAGAGCTGCTGTTAGACATCAGTATTCGTGCCAAATAGCTATTTATTTCAGATTTGAGTTTTATTTGTGGCCAAAGTGAGTGATTTGCACAGTTCCTCACTAATTATGGTTAATTAAGGGTAATTAGTGTTGATTAGCGAATTTATACACTAAAAAATTCTGGAAAAATATTTATAAATTCTTAAATGATGTTTTAGACCTCTATTAGAAATTTGGGTTGATTTGATTAAGTGTTGCTAATCATATCATTAGTTTTGCCTAAACATGCTTAGGGGAAAATATGGGATTTTGGCTATGTTTGATCCGTTTAACTTTGTCATATTGTTGTTTTGGTGTTTGTGGCCACTTCTATTTGTTGCTATGACTATATGGTGTGCTTTGTGATTGATTAGAACTGTTAGAATGGTTGAAAACGGCGTCGTATGGCGTGAACAGTCGCTGGAAAAGTTGCAGGAAAATGTGCAGGGTTTCGGATCGGATCGGGATAAGGGGCTCGGATCGAATGGTGGACTGGGCAGAGAAGCCGAACCGGATCGGAGCTTTGCACTAAAGGAGCCTTGGCGAGAAGGAAGGCCATTTTCTTAGAGTTGGAGTTGGGTAGGGGATCGAATCGGGGAGACCAAGAGGGGATCAGATCAGAGGGACCAAAGGGGGACCGGATCGGGCTTATGAAGGGAAGGGGGATCAGATTGGGACATCTAGGAGGGAGCAACCACCGAACCGAACCAGGAAGCAACCATCGAACCCAGGCATAGGGCATCCGAACCGAACCAGAGCTGGAGTACCGAACCGAGGAGGAGTGGAGCACTGATCAAGGCATGGGCCAGGATCACCGAACCGGGTCGGGACTACCGAACCGAACCAGACGTATACTTTTACCTCATTGTGACGACTCTTTTGAAGACCAACTCCAATTCGACCAAAACCCGAGATGCAAAGGAAGTCCAAATAGGAAGTAGAACTCAGTATCCAGAAGGGAACCTATGAGTCCACTTCATGGGTTGGGCTTTGCTGCGGGATGTGTGCAAAGGGGTTGTCGGTATTCATAACTTTGGTTCACCACTGAGAGACGGATAATGGGCTTGTAGTGATAGTTGTACGGGATTGGATTCCGTCATGGCCCAAAGGATTAGGTGACCAAGGTAGTGGATATCGTATGTTTTACGCACTAAGCGAGAGATGTGAGGATGGTGGCTATGCTTGATTGTTTGCCATCACCATGACATGCACACCCCCTCCCCGTATTTCTTTACGCCTTTGTTAGTGGCACCTTAGAGTATTGTACGGTATGTAGTGCTAACTCTTTGGTTGCAGGTCCAGGTTCAGGTATGGTTTAGTATACCTGTTATTGTTCTGTTTAGCTGCTTATCGCTCATACCAGACTTTTTGTCTGACCCAGAGTTTTATGTCTCTTCTTATTACTTTGGGTGCTCTCTCGAGGAGACTAGAGACAGGTTAGGTGGTATGCACGGGTAGCTGTATCGGAGACGAGCAGGAGGCTCCCACGCATGATATATAGATACTCTCTGTGTTGCTGTTGTCACTACTTTAGGCATTAGTGGTGTACCTTTCTTTCTTTTGTTTAGAGAAAGTAATTTGGAAAGATGTAATAAGCTTTATTTGGATTTCCGCTACTCTGATGATGATGTTGATGTTGGTTTTAGTTATCAGCTTATGCACTGTCTCACCTGTTTTATATCAAGTACATTATTATTGTATTTTGTTCCATGCGCTGTGAGACATCCTACAGGTTTTCGATTAGTTCATTCTCTTCTTCTTTTTCTTTGGCGACCGTTCCGTGCTAGTCGGGCATGTGTACAATGCACTTTCGGAGGAAATGTCGGTTGGTGCAGGGCAGGCCGTCACACTTAGTATCAGAGCCTAGGTTGCGTAGTTAACCTAGGGGAAGACATCAGGGAGAGATAGTATACATATATGAGAGCGCGTATTTGTTATATTTTGGTTTTCAAAAGCTGGCTATATATTTATATATACTATTAGTATAGTTAACGGTGGAGTCGCACTGCACTGGCACCACTGAAGAGATGGTTAATCGTTTTCTCCTTACAGATTGAACGATGAGCCGAAACTTGAGGAACACGGGTCCAAGGGCTAACAATAGGAATGACCCTGATATGAGGGCGATGTTCACCAACTTCATGAGAGAGATGCTTAGGGATGTGTAGAGGGTAGCTCCCAATGCTGGTAATGGTGGTGGGCCAGTAGTGCAGGCACCTAGGGCCGATTTTGCCAAGCTGAATAATGATTATTTTAGTCTTGGTGGGAAGCCTTTCCATGGAACGGAATCGGCTACGGATGTTCAAGATTGGTTGGATAGCTGTGAGCGTATCTTCGAAGACTTTGGTATCGAGGATGCGATGAAGAGAAGGCTAACATCCCGTCAGCTGCAAGGACGGGCAATGAACTGGTGGAATGCTATTAAGGCAGCTACTCCAGAGGATCAAGTCACTTGGGATCAGTTTAGAACTCGTTTCAGTGATAAGTTTATTCCAGCTGCTCAGAAGTCAGAATTGTTTAGGAAGTTCTTGGAGCTTAAGCAGAATGGTAGGACAGTCTCGGAGTATATTGCTGAGTTCGATACTTTATCGAAATATGGATTATCCCTTATAGATACTACCGAGAAAAAGAGCGAGAAGTTCATAAATGGTTTAGATGGGTACTTGGGGGAAAGACTTATAAACCACATCGATGAGACGTTTGAGTCAATTGTAGGAAAGGCATTAAGGTCAGAGAGTCTTTACCCTAAACCAAAGACTGAGGTTGCTATTGCATCTGCAGAGGAGCCAAAGCCGCCAGCAGGCAGTGGAGGCGAGAATAATTCACAGAATAAGAGGAAACAAGACCAAACCATGGATGGTCAGAATAAGAAAAATAAGAAAGATGGCGAGTGCTTTAGGTGTGGCAAGAAGGACCACTATGCCAGAGATTGTCGGGAAAAGCCTGGGGAAAGGAAGTGCTTTAATTGTAGCCAAGCGGAACATCACAAGAATGAATGTCCACAACCTCCTAGGGAGAAGCAGATCATGAAAGCATATGCTATCAACGCTGTTCCTTCTTCATCGAATGCCCCAACTGCGGTGCAGAAGGAAAAAGGTGTCGTTATTCGAGATATGCTTCCTATTTAAGATGTTTCTGTTCGAGTTTGTTTGATACCGGGACTTCCCATTCCTTCGTACCTAGTGACCTGGTAGGTAGGTTGGAATTGGAACCCGAGGTAGTCGATAGACCTTTAGTAGTGACAAACCCGATTTGTGGTTTGACTAGACTTTGTAGGATTTGTCGTAATTTGGTCTTATCGAGTCATGGATGTATGTTTGTTGTGATTGCTTTATTTTGAGCTTTACTAGGTCTAGCTTGATTTTGGGAGCTGATTGACTCCGAAGGTATAGAGTGATAGTAGATTGTGAAGAGTCTTTGACGACCACTATAATGGATGATGGACGAAAGGTGGTAGTGGATCGCCTATCTTATGATGAAGATGATAACGGGAGTTAGAGAAGCAAATGTACATTGGATGTACATTAATTTGGTCGGGACTTGGCCATGCGATCGACGATAGCCTCAAGCAAGATTAGCAAGGATAGCCAGAGTTAGTTATGGATGCTTGAGTGTTTGGATGTTTTGCTCGTATCAACTCACGTAGATTGTCTGAACTCGAGAGAGATATTTCCTTGGGTGCTTGTCTGATATTGGTTTAGGCCTTTGGGGCTTGTACTCGGGGAATGTCGAAGTCGACTAGAATGGTTTGCGTGAGAGATAAGTAGTTGTTGTGATTTTCATTGGATGATATCTTGGCTTACTCGAGGAATAATAGGCAGCTGTGACAGGATAAGACTATTCAATGGTATGGACTGCCTCGAGTTAGAATCGATAGGGTTATGAGATGACTTGAGTGGGACTCGAGAAAGATACAAAGTAATGGATTGTTTAGGACCCTATACTGATGTTCTCTTTGGATAGTAGAACTTTGAAGAAATAGGATGTGTTCGTCGATCATGGAAGATGCAACGAAGATTAGGACGATTCAAGTTGGACTTGAACTCATAAAAGAAAATGGGTGTTCGTTGATCTTGGAGATGCAACGAATAGGGAGACGACTCACGTTGGACTAGGGTTTGTAGGTAATGGATACTCAAGACTGGGTCTGAGTTTATGGGTAATAGATTGACTCGAGTTGGACTCGAGAAGGCTGCAAGGAATTGGATTGGCTGGAGTTGGACTCGAGAGGGCAGCAAGATAATGGATAGACTTGGGTGGGACTCGAGTATTTCAGGCGGACTAAAAACAGGGGTATTTGGGGACGTCCACTTACCTTGGATCCGTTGGACGTGATCTAGTTATCCTTGGAGGATAAACGTACGTTGGACGTATGGTAGTCCGTTTGGAGGCAGAGCTTCCATTAGTTATTGGTGTTGGTTGGACCAGACATACTGGTATCGACGTATTCAGGGCTCTAGCAGGTGATAGATAGGGTTTGTTTGATGGATGTTATGGTTGTTGTGTTTGTTCCTACCTTTCTTCTCTTGAGTACCACCTGTAGGATCTTGTTGAATGGAAATAATATAAGTTCGTTGATCATGGTGATATGACGGGTGAAAGATACTTTACGTTAGACTTGAAGTATGTTGGGCATTGTGGAGCGTCCGTTGACCTTGGAGATTCAGCGGATATAGGAGCTTCAAATTGGATTTGGACTCGAAGGTAGAGTACCTAGATTCAGTGGATGAGTCTAGTTCACCTTTAAAAGGTGAATGTACGTTGGACGTGCAGTACGAGTATAAGTGGAGTACCTAGGTTTATTGGATGGGTCTAGTTTGCCTCTAGGAGGTGAATGTACGTTGGACGTGCGGTACGAATGTAGGAAGGACTCAGATTGGACTTGAAAGGACATTTGGAATGTAGTTGGAAATTTGACATATAGGGTTGGATTACCTAAGAAGATGACGGTATAGACGGATGCCATAGTACCGGACTGGGTACGATAGCTGATGCATTGGGTAGGAGACATGCCAGTTTAGAGGCTATGTTTCTGGAATGGAAGCAACTAGAGTATATCACGGGAGATAACTTCGGACCTAAGTGCGAATTGGATTCAGAAACGCTAGTAAGCTTGACGATTAGATCGATCTGGATTGAATGAATCGGTTCCAGTCAGAGAGACGATCCTACCCTATTGGAAATCACCTCTAGAGTAGAGAAGGGAATCGATGGCGAGAGAACGACTGTACTTGGGAAGTAGAGGATGACATAAGAAAGTCATATCCAAAGCTCTTTGCCTGGTAAGATTTTAGCGGCGATGATTCTTCCCTTGTTAGTAAGTCGCATACTATGACAGATTGGTTTTGTTTGTTTTGCATGTTTGATTGTTGTTTGTGGCCGGTAGGCGTGCGGGATCATTTGTATGTTTTGGACTAAGGAATTTCGGGGACGAAATTTCTTAAGGGGGGAGAGTGTAACGACTCGCATTCTACGCATCGCAGGATCGTAGGATATTTATTTCTTTCATATACGAAGTAGTATGGTCATGTAACTTTGGGAGACGACTATTGGGGTCATTTCCCATGTTCATGATTTTTGCCGATTTTTAAAAGACCGTTTTACCCCTAGCCAATATTGTTTTGGCCATAACTTTTGATTGGAAAGGAGTTTTGACCTGAAACCACTTCCATTGGATCCGGACGATGGTTTACAATTCCGTAGAGTTGTCATATTAGCCAAACAGACTCATAGTTTGGGAGTTATGGCTGAAACAAGTTTCAGATAGTGAAAAACTGCTTAACCAGGCCAAATGAGGTGATTAGCAAATGGGCCCATAACCTATTTCGGGATTAGGGTTATGGGGAGACTGAAATGAGTTAGGTTTCATTTCATTTCAGTTTTCTAGTCGCCATCTATCTCCTAAGAACCCTAATAATGGCCTCTAACCTCTAAAACATCTCCAAATCACTTTCTAATCAAGGATTAAGCTTAGCAACATCAAATTAAGAAGAGATAGCACCAAAGCAAGGTTAGAGCTGTTGTTAGACATCAGTATTCGTGCCAAACAGAGATTTATTTCAAATTTGAGTTTTATTTGTAGCCAAGGTGAGTGATTTGCATAGTTCCTCACTAATCATGGTTAATTAAGGGTAATTAGTGTTGATTAGCGAATTTATACACTAATAAATTCTGGAAAAATATGTATAAATTCTTAAATGATGTTTTAGACCTCTGTTAGAAATTTGGGTTGATGTGGTTAAGTTTTGCTAATCATATCATTAGTTTTGCCTAAACATGCTTATGGAAAAATATGGGATTTTGGTTATGTTTGATCCGTTTAACTTTGTCATATTGTTGTTTTGGTATTTGTGGTCACTTCTATTTGTTGCTATGACTGTATGGTGTGCTTTGTGATTGATTAGAACTATTAGAATGGTTGAAAACGCCGTCGTATGGCGTGAACAGTCGCTGGAAAAGTTGCAGGAAAATGTGCAGGGTTTCGGATCGGGATAAGTGGCTCGGATCGGATGGTGGACTGGGCAGAGAAGCCGAACCGGATCGGAACTTTGCACTAAAGGAGCCTTGGCGAGAAGGAAGGCCATTTTCTTAGAGTTGGAGTTGGGTAGGGGATCGGATCGGGGAGACCAAGAGGGGATCAGATCGGAGAGACCAAAGGGGGACCGGATCGGGCTTATGAAGGGAAGGGGGATCGGATCGGGACATCTAGGAGGGAGCAACCACCGAACCAAACCAGGAAGCAACCATCGAACCCAGGCATAGGGCATCCGAACCGAACCAGAGCTGGATGACCGAACCGAGGAGGAGTGGAGCACTGATCAAGGCATGGGCCAGGATCACCGAACCGGGTCGGGACTACCGAACCAGACGTATACTTTTACCTCATTGTGACGACTCTTTTGAAGACCAACTCCAATTCGACCAAAACCCGAGATGCAAAGGAAGTCCAAATAGGAAGTAGAACTCAGGATCCAGAAGGGAACCAACGAGTCCACTTCATGGGTTGGGCTTTGTTGCGGGATGTATGCAAAGGGGTTGTCGGTATTCATAACTTCGGTTCACCACTGAGAGACGGATAGTGGGCTTGTAGCGATAGTTGTACGGGATTGGATTCCTTCATGGCCCAAAGGATTAGGTGACCAAGGTAGTGGATATCATATGCTTTACGTACTGAGCGAGAGATGTGAGGATGGTTGCTATGCTTGATTATTTTACATCACCATGACATGCACACCCCCACCCCGTATTTCTTTACACTTATGTTAGTGGCACCTTAGAGTATTGTACGGTATGTAGAGCTAACTCTTTGGTTGCAGGTCCAGGTTCAGGTATGGTTTAGTATACCTGTTATTGTTCTGTTTAGCTGCTTATCGCTCATACTAGACTTTTTTTCTGATCCAGAGTTTTATGTCTCTTCTTATTACTCTGGGTGCTCTCTCGAGTAGACTAGAGACAAGTTAGGTGTATGCACGAGTAGATGTATTGGAGACGAGCAGGAGGCTCCCATGTATGATATATAGATATTCTCCCTGTGTTGTTGCTGTCACTACTTTGGGCATTAGTGGTGTACCTTTCTTTCTTTTATTTAGAGATATTAATTTGGACAGTTGTAATAAACTGTATTTGGATTTTCGCTACTCTGATGATGATGTTGATGTTGGTTTTAGTTATCAGCTTATGCACTGTCTCACCTGTTTTATATCAAGTACATTATTATTATATTTTGTTCCATGCGCTGTGAGACATCCTACAAGTTTTTGATTAGTTCATTCTCTTTTTCCTTTTCTTTGGCGACCGTTCCGTGCTAGTCGAGCATGTGTACAACGCACTTTCGGAGGAAATGTCGGCTGGTGCGGGGCGGGCCGTCACACGAAGGGTACCCGCGCCAGTGGCGGTCACGGTAGATGTAGGAGTTCAGTTGCCTAGGGTCGTGGATTTTGCGAAGCTGTGCAAAGATTATACATCTATGTAGGAAAGCTATTCAAAGGAATTGAGCCAGCAGAAGTGGTTCAAAGGTGGATGAATTCTTGTGTCCGTATTTTTGGAGGCTTGGGTTTGGATGATTTAACTAGGAGAAAGCTTGCGTCAAGGCAATTGCAGGGCAGGGCCATGGAATGGTGGAATTCAATTACGCTTAAAACTCTAGAGGACGAAATAACTTGGGAGCAGTTCCAAGTTAAATTCAAGATGAAGTTTGTCTCTACTGCTCAGAAGTTTGCTTTGTTCGAGAAGTTCGTTGAACTAAAAGAGAATGGTCATTCTGTGCTTGATTATATTTCTGATTTCGAGGCCTTGTCCAGATATGCTCGTTCATACATTGACATACCCTATCAGAAGAACGAGAAGTTTGTTATGGGTCTGGATATCTACATAGGAAGACCGTTGGTGGAACATATATATGATTCATTTGAGAAGATTGTGGAGAAAGTTTTTCGCCATGAGAGCTTGTTTCCTAAGGAAACAAATGTTTTTGTAACCAAAGAAGTACAGAAACCACAACAAGGTGACAATAATAAGAAGAGGAAGCAGCAACAGCAGAAAGGCAAGGATGGCCAAAAGAAGCCAAAGAGTGAGGTTGTTTGCTTTAACTGCCAATAAAAGGGTCATTGCTCGAATGAGTGCAAGAATACCAAACCTAAGAAGAAGTGCTTCAAGTGTGGAAAGCCTGGACATGAGAAGAAAGACCATCCAGAATCAGCTAAGGGAAAGTAGGTTGTGAAAGCATATGCTTTGGAAGTTGTGCCATCTTCTTCAAGTGCTTCTACTGTAAAGGAGAAGGGAAAGGGTGTCGTTGTTCAAGGTACTCTTTAAGTTAGTGGTGTTTCAGTTCTTGTGTCGTTCGATATTGGAGCATCCCATTCATTCATTTGTAATGAGCTTGTGTGCCGCTTGGGTTTGGAACCCAAGATTTGTGATAGACCATTGATTGTGACTAACTCAATTGAGGGTTCGTCCAGTTTGTGCATGTTGTGTCGTGGTCTAGTGTTGTCGAGTCATGATTGCTCTTTTGTGTGTGATTGCTTCATGCTGAACTTCGTTGGGTTTGGGATCATTTTGGGCATGGATTGGCTCAAGAGGTATACGACAAGGGTGAATTGCGAGAAACTAGAGGTGAAGGTTGGGGATGTGGAAGGGAGAAAGGTGTTGATTAGATGTAAGCGCGAAGACGGGGTCTTCATAATCTATCTATATTTGCTTGTGATTCCACAGGATGACTTGTCATCAGTGCTGGTCGCAAATGAGTATGAGGATGTCGTTGACGATGTCAAAAGTTTGCCGCCGCATCGTGAGATTGAGTTTAGGATCGATTCGGTCGAGGGTGCTACACCAATCATTATGCTTTTTAGGTGGATGGCGCCTAAGGAACATCGATAGTTGGAGGTGCAGGTTCATGACCTTTTGGGAAAAGGATTCATTCGGAGGTGTGTATCCGAATGGGGTGCACCTGTAGTGTTTGCAACCAAGGCAGATGGCTCATTGAGATTGTGTTTGGACAACCGTGAGCTGAACAAGGTGACCAAGAAGAACAAGTATCCGTTGCCGAGGATTGATGACTTGTTTGATCAGCTTCACGAGGCCAAAGTGTTCTTAAATGAATTTGGCAACGATATTTCACCAGTTAAGGGTGGCAAAGGATAGTGTGCCGAAGACTGCTTTTAGGACACCATCCGGTTTCTTCGAATGGTTGGTGATGCCTTTCGGTTGAGTAGTGTGCTAGCGTATTTTGTGGATCTTATGAACAGTGTTTTTAGAGATCAGTTGAATGAGTTCATGCTTGTGTTCATGGATGATATTCTCTTTACTCTCAGAATGAGGAAGAGCACAAGACACACTTGCAAATTGTGTTGGAAACTTGTGAAAGCATCAACTGAGAGCCAACTTTTCAAAATGTCACTTCTGGAAGAGTGAAATGAGGTTCTTAGGCCATGTTGTTTCTGGAAATGCGATAGAGGTTGACCTCGCTAAAGTGACAACAATCCAGGACTGAGATAGATCTAAGAGTACGACCGATGTGAGAAGTTTCCTTAGGTTAGCTAGTTATCATGTACAGTTTATCAAGGATTTCTCCAAGATAGCTGCACCCTTGATAGGATTGATGAAGAAGAACCAAGAGTTCACATGGGATGCAAAGTGTGAGCAAGCATTTGGAATCCTGAAGGAGAGACTAATGAGTGCTTCTGTTGTAACGACCCAGCGGTTTTCGGCCTCGAAAATCGATATAAATACCTTTACCGTATCTTATGCCGATCCTCCAAGTGCCGGAAAACACTGGACGTTATTAGAAAGAATTTAGAGGGTGAGATAAGAAAGAAAGAAATATTAGAATAGAAGAAGAAGAAAAACACCACAACACAGGGTCTCACATCGCAGCGGAACAAAATATAATATAGAAACAACATTTATTGAGAGCTTTTGAAAATACTTACAATATCAGAGTACAACACACATCTGGACAGTTTTGATAATCTGTCCTCATATAATCACACAGCGGAATATCATTCATCTGAACATCTTCAGCTCGTCTCCGGACTTCTCAGTATCTGATAACCTGAACCTGTACACCTCGGTCTAACCCGAGCATTTACAAAACACCGGGTCAGTCTGGTGGACCAGAGTGAGATAAACTCGCACAGCATTAAGGTATCACACAACTTGATTTTAGAGTAAAAATCCTTTTGAAAGAAAAAGATAATCGTAAGACCGATCCACACATAAATACGGACGGTTTTTACCTTACGATAACCCAAACTAGTTTCGAAATCAATATCTTGAATCTGATATTATGATAATGTCTAGATACAAATAATTAACAAATCTAGAGGAACGCTTGCATCTCACGCTCCCCGTATATAGTATACAATTGAAAACCGCGGGCGCTTATTGGATATTGGATTTCCAACTTGACAAGGTATGGGACCACCTTTCGCACGTGTATCTCTAGAGGCGAATACACTGGGTTCAACAAGAACATCTTGCAACCCGGCCCTCACATGACCGACCACTCATTTCGCTTGAGTGTATCGAATGTATATCACCGACGGTTGGACTCAAACCACCGTCCCCGAATGGGCAGAATTGATAGATTTAGAAACAAAAGGAATTTCTCTAGATAGGTGATAATACACCCTAATGGGAGCGACCCACATAGCCATGCTGCCTGCCCGATTTTTGTCATTTCCCCGTTTGATGAGGCCTGAAGTCAGAGTACATCTGATCATCATACACTTTGAATGCCACATCGTCAGATCCGCCAGATCACACTTGATTGACGTCCACAAACATACTCTAGCTATCTGGCTAGAGAATAACCATTTCTCCGCCATCAACTATGGTACGTTTGGAGAAATCAATGCAGGTAATTCCTTTGGAAATACTCTGTCAGACATTCGTCCATACAAGTCATCCAGGAACAGGATGAACCGAAGGTACTCTCCTACTGCATCCAATATAGGAATCACCCCATGGATCAGTAGCGATAGCCCTTGCAATCCACAGATCCCAACCACGACAGAACCCCAGAATATCTCCGGCGCGAATCAGAGATTGTAAGTGGTTCTTCCGCTTCATGAAGATCTATGGTCTTCACATGCTCCATCTCGATCGTCGCTTGATCTTCTTATACTTTCGTATTTGTTGGTTGGAATGGTTTTCGAATATACATTCGATCCCGGACTTTCCATACCAACAATCGTAAAGGTCAGACTTGATAGTCGGTTATTTAACTATCAAGTAAACATCCATGAAAACAAAAGAAATACATTCACTGGTCTAGTACTCAGCATCACTTGGCCTTTAAAGTCATCGCCCAATTTCCTTTTAATTCCATTTCTAGGGAAATCTCATTTCCGTTATCTTGGAAATCTTATCGCACACTCTCGTCATTACCAACTAGTATTATCTTTGGGTCGTCCCGAAGTCGTTCAAGTTGGGGTATTTTAATTACCTCTCAGACCTTGACCAACCACGTTCTTACCTTCAGGTAAATACGAGTCATAATTTAAAAACCCGATATTAATATCTCAATTTCCATTTCCAAATCTCGTTTACCAAGCTCACTTTTAAATCTTCTTTTTGGTAAATCTCTTTCCAAATTCATTTGGTTTATCTTAATTTCCTTCTTAAGTATTTGAATTCAAAAACGACACTTAACTCATATTCCATTTATAAATTCTTATAAAATTCTAGGTTTAACATAAACCATTTTCATCTTCGCCTCCCTTTACTTAATTCAAAACATTAAGAAAAATTCCCTTTAACCTATCGTATTCGGTTTGAAGCCCTTTATTTCTTTATATAAAAACCCGAGTTCCAATATATACCTGTTCATCTTTCAAACTTACTTGGTTAATTCAAATCATAACCATTTCTCTAAACCCTTTTGGTTTAATTCCTCTTTTTAAATTAATTAAATAAAATTAATTTAAATAACCCTTTTTAATCATTTACAATTAACCAAATATCTAGTCACCAGATAATTCCCTGTCCTTTATTTAAAGTCCTTATCGATTTAAGAATTCATCTTATAAAACAAGTTTCCAATAAACTTTAAATAAATAATAATTTAATACTTTATTTCCTTTTTGAATAACTTCCAATGTAAAAATCTTTCAAATCCAATTCCCGTTATAACTTCAAATTTTATCGATTCACTGCTTATAAAAATCCATATTTTATAACTGTTTGACTTTTGGGTCCACTGATGCTGATTACCCAACCAATTCTAGACAATTGTGAATATTAGAACAGATATGGAAATATGGTTTTACGACCATCAAAATCAATCATTCGTCATTCTTATAATGACCATCAATTCAAACAACAATCCATTCAACCAACTCAAACACGTTTTATAAACGTGATCAAACCAAGGGGTTACTTTGTTATGGGTCATCCCCAACAGTGTATATTTCTAAATTTAAACCATCGTTGATCAACAGTATATACACCTAACAGTCAACCACAAACAAGCAGAACACGCAAAATAAAATACCCAGTTTATATAAAATATAAACTAGGAGGCTGAGTGAGTTTAACTCACCTTGGTTGGAATCTGTTGATAAACGGTCTGTTCTGATCAATTTAACTTGACGTTTTAATTTGAATAAAATTCTAGATACTCCGGACTGCGCCTGCTCCATCTTGAAGTGCTCGACTCCACGGTCCCAACGTATCTGACCGTGCGTAAATCTGATAACGTATGTGTAAATTATCGCATAAACAAATTTGTAACTAATTTAAATAAACATGGATTTTCTATTTAAATTAAAATGGGCTTTACCCTTTTTGATCCACCGGCCCACAAAAAGAACCCGACCCGCTTTCATAAAAACCCTTCCCCTTCGATCCTTCCCTCATTCAATCAGCCGCCACGAAATTTTGTCCTCAAACCCGAAGAAAAAAAAAACCCTAATCCCCCAAATTGCTAGATGGCGTCGCGACCCTCTCTTCGTGCTCCTCCACGTCCATCGGTCGGTCAATCACTATCAACCCATCCTTCTACCGAGACCACGACGAACCCTCAAACCCCTAGATCCATCTTGGATTCAAGACGAGGCCTCCATCGCGAATGATTTCAACCGAAATCAGTCCACCATCCAAAAGCTAAGTTTTTATTTTTGATTTTCCTATACCGCATATATTTTTATTTGATTTTCTGGTTGGTTTTGTGTCGTTCGAATGGTCCAGGATGAATGAAATACTGCTGTATTTATAGTTGCGATTTGCTTTAGATGAGTACACTGTCATTCATTAGCTACGAGTTGTAATTTCACTCAGATTCGAATCTGTAGTTGGATTTTGTTGTTCGGATTTTTAGGGTATACCTTTTGATCCGTTCGAAATGGGTTCTGATAGATCTTGGATAGGCTATGTCAAGTGAATTTAAATCAAAGATTCAAAACTGAAATTATAGATTTTATTTCCATGTAAACAGTGAATTTTCACTGTATATCCATGTGGGTTTTGCTGTTCAATAAAGATTTTGTAATTAAATCCACAGATTCGAACTTGTATTTAAACAGTTTTCGAAATGGATTCCTACTGTATTTGCTGCTTTGATTTTGCTGTGCAGATTTATGTACAAATATATACATATATTTGTTTCACTAGCTTGTCCTTTGTACTGATTTTTAGCTGTTTACCTCGGCCGTGCAGATGGATGTATCACGGTTTGAGGGAACATGGCATACTGTTCTTAAGATTTGAAAAAGATTCTTTTGGATTTCCTGATTTTTATATGAATATCAAATTGGTTTCAACACCACATGTTTAGAGTATTCATACCTGTATCTATGTTTGCAGTATTCTACTATCTTAGCTTAGCTGTTCATGCTTTATGTATATGAGTATAGGTATTAGCTGTTTTTAGCTGTACACCCCATGTTCCTTAGCTATTTATTACCATTCCTTTAGTTGTTCGATTTATATTTTCTTAGCTGTTTGGCTATTATTTCCTAGCTGAACCTAGTTGATTTCCTCCCTGTTCATGATTTGTTGGTGAACAAATATGTCCATCTCTTTAGCTGCTCATGATCTGTTTTGGGGAAATTTCAATTTTACTGTTTTCATGAATTTAACAATTCATGCAGCAATATTTAAAATGTACTGCCTTCTCACTTTAATTTCTCTTCTTTTTTTAGACAACAACTAGACTTCTGTTTAGCTACATTGGGTTTTCCACTAGCCATGTACTGTCCTGTCTTGTAAGTAGCAAACAGGTCATGTTGCATATTCAAAATGATCTGTCCTCCTCTTCTCCTTTTTTTTTCTACTTTTAATTTCCCCTTTTTATTTATATTTGTAATAACCCGGAAAATGTGAACCAGTTTAAAATTTTTTTATTAGGTTATTAACAAGAAATTTGAATGATTAGAATAGCCTATTCCCATAAAATATAGAATATCTCAATAAAGTAGTGAGTTAAGAAATAGTAAGTCAGTTTGAAAATTGATATTTTGCATATGGCCTCGGAATTCGACGAAACCACTTTTGTCGGGTCCGGGATGTCAAACTATTGCTAGGTTTCAAATTTCATAATTTTTCGAATCAATATGTGAGCGTGGCAAAAGAAAACGCGTTCGACCAGTTTCTATTGAATTGAATCGACAGGAAATTGGCCATTTTGCAAACGGTCTCAGAATTCGACGAAACTAGTTTTGTTAGGACCGTATCGTCAATACGAAACTAGAAAATATTTTTCTGGAATTTTTCTAGTTAGTATGTGACCCCGGTAATTTGAAATGTACGTTTAAAATTCAATATAAGGATTTAAATTGTAAATTCAACGGAAACTGATTGTAACGATCAAACCAGCTTGCGATACATATCCCATTGTGTTCGAAATGGGGGTAAAACGCTATGGACGACAGGCGGTGGACCTCGTTTCGTGATCGTATGTAAAAGTCAACCCTTGTGCATAATTAAATAATTAAATAATAAAATAAATAAAAAAAAAAACCTACCATCCCTCCTTTTCTTCTTCAACTGGCCCCCCCCCCGATTCAGTTATTCACAAACGAAATAAAAAAAAAAAAAGAAGAAAAACCCTAACCCTAAAAGAATCGCGCCGCCGAAGCCCCACCGCCGACCAACCTCCTCCTCCCACCGCACGACCCCCGTTCAGTCTCCTCCCTCCAGTCATCGAAGCAGCAACCCGAAGCCTCGAACCACCGCCGCGACGCCTCAGAACCTCCGAACGAAGCCTGAGCCACCGCCGACGACGCCTCATCCCCTTCGCCAACTGTCGGTGAGCCATTTTACTTTATATTTATTTTTATTTCTGTTTTCTAATTTCTGATTTAAAAAGCGATTTAAAAAAACGAATTACTGTTTTTTTTTTAGATTTGAAGACTGTTTTTTTTTTTAGTTTTAAAACTGAAATTTTATAAAAGAAAGTAAAGCAGAAATTTTTAAAGGAGTTTTAAAAGGTAAAATAAAAACAGAAATCTTTAAAAGAATTTTAAAACAGAATTTTTTTTTAAAGATTTGAAAACAAAATTTTTAAAAAGAATAAAACTGTTTTTTTTTTAGGATGTAAAAACAGAAATTTAAAAAGAGAAACTGTTTTTTTGAAGAAAAGAAATTTAAAAGAAAGACTGTTTTTAAAAGAAATCAAAAAACTGATTTGAGATAAAGTAAAACTGCATTTTTAAGAAATAAAAACTGCATTTATTTAAAAGGCAAAAACTGCATTTTTAAAAAAATAAAAACTGCATTCATTTTTAAAAGGGATTTTTAAAACTGCATTTTCTAGAAAATAAAAACTGCATTTTCTAGAAAATAAAAACTGCATTTTTCTAGAAGATGAAAACTATTTTTCTAAAAGGAAAAAAAACTGCATTGTGAAAGAGAATAAGAAAGAAAAAAACTGTTTTCTTTATAAAAGAGTTTTTAAAACAGAATTTTTAAAAAGAAGTAAGTTATAAAAACTGCATTTTTAAGAAGATTTAAAAACTGTTTTTAAAAGAAATTAAAAACTGTTTTGAAAAGAATAAAACTGTTTTTTTTTAAAGTTTTAAAACTGTTTTTTTAAGGATGTAAAAACAGAAATTTAAAAAGAGATTTAAAAACTGTTTTTAAAAGAAATCAAAAACTGATTTTTTAAAAAGAGATTTAAAAACTGTTTTTAAAAGAAATCAAAAACTGATTTGAAATAAAAAAAAAAAAAAAAAAACTGCATTTTTAATAAAAGAAAAAAACTGCATTTTTGATAGATGAAAAAAACTGCGTTTTCAAAAGAGTTAAAACTGGATTTTTAGAAAAAAAGAAAGGGAGACTGATTTTAAAAATGAATTTAAAAACTGATTTTTATGAAGAAAGAAAAACTGATTTTTTCTAAAAAGGCAAAACTGTTTTTAAAAGAAATTGAAAAAAACTGCATTTTTAAAAGAATAGAAAAAAACTGCATTTTTCTAAAAGGAAAAAAAACTGCATTTTTGAAAGAATAATAAAAATATAATCTTTATATTTAATAGCGAAGTCAAAATGCAATCTTTATATATTGAATAACATAGTAAAATTCGATTTTTACCTATGTAAAGGATACAGTCAACGAAAGCAACAAGGACAAGTAGGCGAAGTTTCTATTAAGGAAATCAATCGTGTGAGTGGATAGCTATTGGTGAGGATTTCTCACTCTTCAATTCCTTTTTATATAAATATATCTATGTTGAAAATGAAAGTGAACTGCTATATATAAATATCTATATATATATATATACGCCCCTCGTCCACAAACCATGGACGATATTTATTGGTTGAAATTGATTGATTGTTTGGGATTGTTTGTGATTGATATTGGTTGATTGCGGTTGAAAAATATCCAATTGTGATTGGAAAATATTTGGTTGAAACCACATAGGATTAGTTTGTGGAAATGAGAAAAAAATATAAACATGCCGCCTGCGTGCGAATTAGATGCATGATTCCCATTGTCAAAAACCGCGAGGTTTTAAGGTAGAGCGAGGAGCCGTACTAGGGACGGTGCCGGTGTAACTACCCTGCCGTTATGCTGCCGAAATTTTGAATAATATTCTTGTGTTTGAATTATTTTCATATGCTTAAACTATATTTATTCATTGTATAGAAAACATTCATGTGTTGAATTGATATTCATTCGTTGTTTAGCAATTCATGTGTTGAATGATATTCATATATGGAAATAAACCGTTCGATAATAAAAATCACATTTTTATCTAACTATAAAAACATTCATGTGTTGAATTGATATTCATTCGTTGTTTAGCAATTCATGTGTTGAATGATATTCATATATTGAAATAAACAGTTCGATAATAAAAATCACATTTTATCTAACTATAGAAACATTCATGTGTTGAATTGATATTCATTCGTTGTTTAGCAATTCATGTGTTGAATGATATTCATATATTGAAATAAACCGTTCGATAATAAAAATCACATTTTTATCTAACTATAAAAACATTCATGTGTTGAATTGATATTCATTCGTTGTTTAGCAATTCATGTGTTGAATGATATTCATATATTGAAATAAACCGTTCGATAATAAAAATCACATTTTTATCTAAATATAAAAACATTCATGTGTTGAATTGATATTCATTCGTTGTTTAGCAATTCATGTGTTGAATGATATTCATATATTGAAATAAACAGTTCGATAATAAAAATCACATTTTATCTAACTATAGAAACATTCATGTGTTGAATTGATATTCATTCGTTGTTTAGCAATTCATGTGTTGAATGATATTCATATATTGAAATAAACCGTTCGATAATAAAAATCACATTTTTATCTAACTATAAAAACATTCATGTGTTGAATTGATATTCATTCGTTGTTTAGCAATTCATGTGTTGAATGATATTCATATATTGAAATAAACCGTTCGATAATAAAAATCACATTTTTATCTAACTATAGAAACATTCATGTGTTGAATTGATATTCATTCGTTGTTTAGCAATTCATGTGTTGAATGGTATTCATATTTTAAAATAAATTGTTTTATGATAAAAATCCCATTTTTATCACCAACTTGAACTATATAGAAGAATAGTGTTTTGAAATGAATTGTTTTACAATAAAAATCACATTTTTATTGTAAGCACCAAGTCGTTGAAATGTGAAGTGTTAAAAATAGCCACTTGTTCAAAATAAACATATATGAGTTGAAATATTCATTAATTAGCTAATGAAATGATTTGCACCTATTTATGTAACATTAGAATGAATGGTGTTTTTAAACCAAACAGAAATCAAATATGAAGTTGAATAGAAAATGATAATTGATAAGAACTGTATATATATGTACATGCATATTCTTTGAACAGGTTATAGCAAAGGGGCTAGAGAAGAGGAATAAAATTTGTGCCCGACAAATAGGTACACATTTACTGATTTGTTTGGGTGATGATTTTTGAGCCTGTTGGCTAGCCGCTTGGCTTTTTCTTTTTCTTTTTGAGATTAGAAGGACCGGGACGCTATTTGCGATTTCCCGATGCCCCCGGTACAGGGGAGGTTATGGCGAAATTTTTCCAAAATTTAGAGTGTTAGAAAAATATTTGAAGTGAAAACGATATAGAAATCGTCGAATGAACTATATTTATATAAATATATAAATATAAATAAAATTAAAACGAAACGAGGCCGTGCAGTTCGTATTTTGAAACCGTGATTTCAAACGACTAGTGCGGGAAATCCGACCATTGAATTTTCCCGAAACCTCAACCGTCGGGTTCGCCTTGGAATAATCTTTCCAACGGCACCAACCTTGTAAAAATCCAACGGTTGGATTGTCTGGAATGTTTAATTCAAAATTAAGGAAAAACAGCGCCAGGAACGATTATATTTATATATATATATAAATATAATTAAATTTAATCGAATTACGACGCTGCAGTTCGCAAATTGAAACCGTAACTTCAAACGACTAGTGTGGAAGATCCGACCGTCGGATTCTCACGAAACTGGAACCGTTGGGTTCGCTTTGGGAATACCTTCCCACTGATATAGACTTTGTAGAAATCCAACGGTTAGATTTTCCGATATGTGTAAAACAAATTAAGGGAAAAACAGCGCCAGTGACACGAAACGACCTGAAACGTCGTTTAATTAATTATGGCCATTTTTAAATAAATAAAAATGGCGAATAATCGTTATAAAATATTATAAGCAACATAGGTTGCAAATAAACCAATTGGGCTTGAATTGTTTGATATTTGATGGTTGTATGTGTATGACATGAAAATAACACTAAATAACTGAAAGATGGATGTCGAATAATATAACCATATAAAGAATCGATTTAAATTCTAATGACGTGAGTTATTTGAAAAGGCCGAGCTAACCCTCATTTCAAATAATTCATCGAGCGATTCGAATTGGAAGGTGCAAAGACGATTCAAGACCGACGATCTTCGTATCGGTTGGATGGGCGCTACTGAGGTTCCTAACCGGAGTAGCTACCGGAAAGGGACGGAAGTAGTAGCCGTCTGAACGTGTATGTTGATTGGACGGATATACGAGGAATTTGACGCCTCCGGTTTCGTTCAGACCCAGGACGGACTTGTAAATGGACTGTGTGTCTGACATTGGATTTTGTTCTATACTGATTGATCTCTGTTAAATATATATCTGTTTGGCGGCGGAGAATTTATTCTCTTGCTTAACGCCCTTCTCTGAGACGTACGAGCTTAGAGGTTATATATCGATGGAAATCAATCGTATGGAGTGGACTGCCTATGTGGCATGCCAAGATGCTGTGATCAAGGCTTCTGTTGCAAAGCAAAGTCTTGTGGATGATGATCAAAGCAAGGCCTACGTGGCCTAGCTTTGTGTATTTCGTAGATTCGCGAACCTCACACCCCGGTATGAGTTAAAAACGGGATACGGACCGCTGGGAGAGCACGACGTTTCTTTCTAGTTATGGTGGTGTCAGTGACTTACCAGCCCTGACATATATATCTACTTTTCACCTTTGTGGTTGTTGGAATGCGAGGCGCCTCGATTATAGGTCTGTAAGGACCGGGAAACGTGTGTTCAGGCATAATTAATCCTCTAACGTAAGTGAGGACCGGCCCAGCCGAATCCAGGGGTTACCCAGTGTGCGTAATCCTGAGGCATTTGCTAGAGTGTCTCGAAGCGGAGAGGAGCTTGCCCCTTGCCTCGACTCATGACGGAAATCCAATTTCCAATACGAAATAACGGGCTTGATTGTAGTACTAGTACGGTGACATAGTATATGGTAGCTATGCCGTCTATGATTGATATTTATGATGCTATTCGTTTTGAAACATATATGCACTAGTAATAATATCAAATGATTTCTCTTTATACGTATCAAGCATATTTGGCTATTATAAGGTAAAACTCTATCCTCCGGCTTGCGTTGCATTGTGTGATGGGACCTGAGTCTTATAATAGCTCCATTCTTTCTAAAAGCATTGCGTTGTCTTAAAAAGAATTTACCTTGTTTTAAATGCACTAGCAATCACTGGAGTAAACCCGTTCCGCGAAAGTGGCGTGGTCCTATGAATTGCTATTATTGTTGTTTAACTGATTAAATAGATTCCTCATACCAGTCCCCATGACTGACTCGTTGTTTGTTTCACTTTGCAAACGCGGGTGCCCTTATTTTCACACGGGCAGCCTAGTACACAGGTGACAGGTGATTTTTGGTTCTGCACTGCTGCACAGCATGCACTTTTGGCTCATGGCGAGGCTGACTTCATAGTGATGACTTAGATATTTTCCGCCATTACTGTGTATATTATGATTCCGCCACTGGTGAAGTAGACTGATTTACTTTTCCGTATTTCTCACTATATGTATATGTATTCCGCCTTCGGCGATGTAGACTGATACTCTTATTATGTCACTGCATGTATGTATTCCGCCTTTGGCGATGATGACTGATCACTTCCCTTTCTTTTTACTAAGTGTATCCCCACGTTATGCTATTCTGATATTCCTACATGTTGTGATTCCGCTGTCATATCCATGTTAAATTATTTTATTTATTGTTTCTGCTATTATCTGTACTCTGCTATGATGATTAATGTGTTATTTCCTAATGATTATCCTTAATACCGCCCCTCGGATTTTGGGATCGTCACAGTTGGTATCAGAGCTTTGGTTAACCTTAATTCTGGGATCTAACACATTAAACACCTCGTCAGAATAGAATCAGTAGTGTTCTAATGCGAGTAGCTCGTTAGAGATAGGATTAGCAATATCCTAGAATGAGCTAAACAGATTAGCAAAACAATTTGATCAGTACATCATCATTATCTTCCTTTGTATTTCCTTGCTTTATCATTTATGAAAATTATCAAATCTGTGAGCTTGACTCTTTTCTTGCTTATACAGTATTCTTAGATGGCTACACGAGCAGCAGCAGCCAGAGGAGGCCGTGGAGGCCGAGGAGATGCAGCAGGAGGACGGGGGAATATCCCCGTAGCTGCAGAGGCCCCTATTATTCAGGCACCAGCACCAGAAGACTTTGAGCTGGACAAAGTGGCAAAGAGATACCGAAATCTTGGAGGGAAACCTTTTACAGGCACAGGCACAGTGACCGAAGCTATCGCTTGGCTAAAGACCTGTGAGAAAATCTTCGAAGGTATGGGCATGGGAACTAACAATAAAGCCCGACTTGGCATTTGGCTTCTTCAGGAAGAGGCAGAGCTGTGGTGGGATGCCATTACTTCTGGAGATGCAGCTGGTACTATCCGAACTTGGGAACAGTTCAGGACATTATTCAATGAGAAGTTTGTGCCAGAACAAGCTCTTGAGAGGATGCGGGAGCAATTTGCTAATCTCCAACAGGGAGACCTCTCTATTCAAGACTATCTGAATAAGTTCACTCAGCTATCGCGCTATGCCCCAGAGTTGGTTTTAACCGACAAAGCGAAGAATAAAAGATTCATTTTTGGGCTGAAGCGCAAATATCATGATAGGGCTATGAGCAACATCAAACTTTCTTTTACAGAGCTCGTAGAGATGGCTTGCAACTACGAGGACATGGATGAGAGGCATGCTAGCCAAGACCGCGCTAAGAGCCAAGCAGGGATTAAGCGCAAGACCTCAACTGACCAACCTGAATCTAGCATCACCGCGGCCGCGACTCAAAAACCCGCAAAGATCCCAAAAGGCAACTGCTATAATTGCGGGAAGCCCGGTCATTTCTCTAATGTATGCAAAGCCCCAAAGAAGCCAAGGGCCAGTGACTCAGTTGAATGCTACAATTGCCACAAGAAGGGGCACTACAGCAATAATTGTCCTTTGAAGAAGAGCGCACAAGTGGCCCATGTTTATGACGGGAATACCCCGCCAGCTATCACCGACGGCTCAGGTAAACCCGATGTCTTGGGAGGTACCCTTACTATCAAAAATATTCCTGTTTCTGTACTTTTTGATACTGGTGCATCACGTAGCTTCATTTCTGGTAAAATTGTACACAAGTTAAAATTAAAACAAAGAATTCTAAAGGAACCGATTAAAGTTCAAAACCCGATAGGAGGTTCTGTTAGTCTCAGTTTATACTGCAGAGTGCCTATCTCTTATTCATGTTACAAGTTCTCCTTTGATTCGATTGTCATGGACCTTTCCGAATTTGATATGATATTGGGACTTGATTGGTTGACAAAATATAAGGCCGAAGTTAGATGTGCCGAAAGAATCGTTAAAGTTGAAACGAAGCTTGGACCTATATATATACCATGCCATGGCTCAGAAATTAATAGAACAGAATTCTGGGCTTCTTTAGAAATTACTCCCCCTTCAATAGAAAAGATACCGGTCGTGAAAAATTATGCGGATGTGTTTGAAGAAGTAGAGAACTTACCGCCGCAAAGAGAAATTGAATTTAGAATTGATCTAATTCCGAATGCTCGACCAGTAGTCCACCCAATAAGAAGAATGGCCCCGAAAGAAAAAGAAGAGCTAAGTAGCCAAACCCGAGAATTACTTTGGAAAGGTCTGATCAGACCAAGCTTTTCAGCATGGGGAGCCGCAGTAGTATTTGTCCCTAAATCAGACGGTACTCTAAGACTTTGCGTCGATTACAGGGATCTCAACAAACAAACACTGAAGAACAAATATCCTTTGCCCCGAATAGACGATCTATTAGATCAATTAAATGGAGCAACCGTATTCTCCAGAATGGACCTAGCTACAGGTTTCCACCAATTGCGTATAGCCGAAGACTGTGTTCCTTTGACAGCCTTCAGGGGTCCCGATCTATTCTACGAATGGTTAGTAATGCCGTTCGGTTTGTGCAACGCTCCGGCATATTTCGTTGATCTTATGAACAGAGTGTTCCGTGGTGTGTTGAATAAATTTGTTCTAGTCTTCATCGATGACATTCTAATCTACTCTAAGTCGGAAGAAGAACATGCAAAACATTTAGAACAAGTGTTGGAAATTCTAAGAAGAAATGTTTTGAAAGCTAAATTTTCTAAGTGTGTCTTCTGGCAGAATGAAGTTAAATTCCTTGGCCACGTCGTATCAAAAGAAGGAATTGCTGTGGACCCAAGCAAAATTACAGCGATTCAGAACTGGAAACAACCCACTACACCCACTGAAGTTCGAAGTTTCCTTGGATTAGCTAGTTACTATCGGAAATTCGTTCAGGATTTTTCAAAGATATCAGGAGTTTTGACAAAGCTTACAAAGAAGCATGAAAAATTCAAATGGACTCCCGAATGTGAAGAAGCTTTCCAGGAGCTGAAACTGAAGTTGACAACCGCTCCGGTATTGACAATAATAGAAGGTAACCAAGACTTGACAGTATGGACTGATGCTTCTATTAGAGGCCTAGGAGCAGTGTTAATGCAAAAAGGCCAAGTGATCGCATATGCCAGTCGTCAACTAAAGCCACATGAAAGAAACTATGCTACTCATGATCTTGAGTTATTAGCTATCGTGTTCGCTTTAAGAATATGGAGGCATTATTTACTGGGCGAGAAATTCGAACTATTTACCGATCATCAATCCTTGAAATACCTTTTCACCCAGAAAGATCTAAACCTGAGGCAACAGCGTTGGTTAGAATTCCTTGCAGCATACGATTTTGAAATTATATACACTCCAGGGAAAGCCAATGTAGTGGCAGATGCGCTCAGCAGGAAAAATGAAATCATCGCCAGTTTTGTCATCACGTCTTCATTAATAGACAAGATCTCGACTCTTCAGAAAGACGATGAATTTATTCAAAGAATCATTCAAAGAGTCAAAGGAGGTGAATCCACAAGTTTTAGACTCGATGACAAGGGAGTTCTAAGATTAAAGGGTAGAATCTGCATCCCAAACCTTCCCGAGCTCAGAAGAGAAATACTTGATGAATGCCACAAATCCAAATTAAGTATCCATCCCGGTGTGAGCAAAATGTATAACGATATCAAACGCACATTCTGGTGGAGGTCAATGAAGAGAGATATCTCATTATATGTTAGCAGATGCTCCACTTGTCAGCTAGTTAAGAGTGATCAGCAGAAATTGGCTGGATTATTACAACCATTGGAAATTCCAGGTTGGAAGTGGGAACAAATCTCGATGGATTTTATCGATGGCTTGCCTCGGACTAGAAAAGGAAACGACAGTATATGGGTAATCGTAGATCGCTTCACGAAGACTGCCCATTTTATCCCTGTCCGATCCAACAGAACGGCTCAAAGTCTGGCGCAAATTTACTTCAAAGAAATTGTTAAACTCCATGGAGTACCGCTCAATATAGTCAGCGATAGAGATCCCCTGTTCACTAGCAAATTCTGGGAAGCATTCCAAGGAGAATTGGGAACCAAATTAAATCTAAGCACCGCTTATCACCCTCAGACAGACGGCCAAACTGAGCGGGTGAATAGAATTTTAGAAGATTTGCTGCGGGCTTGCGTTATTGATTTTGGAGGCTCATGGGAAGATCATTTACATCTAGCAGAATTCTCTTACAACAATAGCTATCAAGCAAGTTTGGGAATGTCCCCATTTGAAGCACTATACGGTAGACCGTGCAGATCTCCCGCATGTTGGGTAGAACCTGGCAACAGACTTGTGTTAGGGCCCGATATGATTCAAGAAGCATCGGATAAAGTCGATTCCATTAAGAAGAGATTAAAAACCGCACAGAGCCGACAGAAAAGTTATGCTGATGCGAGAAGAAGGGATATATCGTTTGCCGTAGGCGATTATGTTTATTTAAGAGTTTCTCCAATGCGAGGAGTAATCAGATTTGGCAAGACTGGGAAGTTGGCACCGAGATTTATTGGTCCCTTTCCTATACTAGAACGGATTGGAACTCTAGCATATAGGGTTTCATTACCTGATTGGTTGCCTGGTGTACATAATGTGTTCCACGTATCTCAACTCAGAAAACATGTTCATGATCCAGATCTTGTTGTGGAAGAAGCAGCACAACAGGATGTTGACATAACTCCAGAATTAGCACTCAAGAGGGATCCATTAAAGATAGTTGGCAAAGAAACCAGAGAGCTAAGGAGGAAAAAGATCCACTTAGTCAAAGTGCAGTGGAGTAGTGATCCTAGAGACTGTACTTGGGAAACTGAGGAAAGCATTAAACAAGCCTATCCCAAATGCAGAGTGGACATCTCTGACTAACTCCGGTGCAAGGTACCTTTACAATACTTTGCATTTACATTTTATTTCCTGCTTAACTATTATTTCCTTTTCGAGAACGAAAAGTTTTAAGTGGGGGAGATTGTAATAACCCGGAAAATGTGAACCAGTTTAAAATTTTTTTATTAGGTTATTAACAAGAAATTTGAATGATTAGAATAGCCTATTCCCATAAAATATAGAATATCTCAATAAAGTAGTGAGTTAAGAAATAGTAAGTCAGTTTGAAAATTGATATTTTGCATATGGCCTCGGAATTCGACGAAACCACTTTTGTCGGGTCCGGGATGTCAAACTATTGCTAGGTTTCAAATTTCATAATTTTTCGAATCAATATGTGAGCGTGGCAAAAGAAAACGCGTTCGACCAGTTTCTATTGAATTGAATCGACAGGAAATTGGCCATTTTGCAAACGGTCTCAGAATTCGACGAAACTAGTTTTGTTAGGACCGTATCGTCAATACGAAACTAGAAAATATTTTTCTGGAATTTTTCTAGTTAGTATGTGACCCCGGTAATTTGAAATGTACGTTTAAAATTCAATATAAGGATTTAAATTGTAAATTCAACGGAAACTGATTGTAACGATCAAACCAGCTTGCGATACATATCCCATTGTGTTCGAAATGGGGGTAAAACGCTATGGACGACAGGCGGTGGACCTCGTTTCGTGATCGTATGTAAAAGTCAACCCTTGTGCATAATTAAATAATTAAATAATAAAATAAATAAATAAAAAAAACCTACCATCCCTCCTTTTCTTCTTCAACTGGCCCCCCCCGATTCAGTTATTCACAAACGAAAAAAAAAAAAAAGAAGAAAAACCCTAACCCTAAAAGAATCGCGCCGCCGAAGCCCCACCGCCGACCAACCTCCTCCTCCCACCGCACGACCCCCGTTCAGTCTCCTCCCTCCAGTCATCGAAGCAGCAACCCGAAGCGTCGAACCACCGCCGCGACGCCTCAGAACCTCCGAACGAAGCCTGAGCCACCGCCGACGACGCCTCATCCCCTTCGCCAACTGTCGGTGAGCCATTTTACTTTATATTTATTTTTATTTCTGTTTTCTAATTTCTGATTTAAAAAGCGATTTAAAAAAACGAATTACTGTTTTTTTTTAGATTTGAAGACTGTTTTTTTTTTTAGTTTTAAAACTGAAATTTTATAAAAGAAAGTAAAGCAGAAATTTTTAAAGGAGTTTTAAAAGGTAAAATAAAAACAGAAATCTTTAAAAGAATTTTAAAACAGATTTTTTTTTTAAAGATTTGAAAACAGAATTTTTAAAAAGAATAAAACTGTTTTTTTTAAAAAGTTTTAAAACTGTTTTTTTTTAGGATGTAAAAACAGAAATTTAAAAAGAGAAACTGTTTTTTTGAAGAAAAGAAATTTAAAAGAAAGACTGTTTTTAAAAGAAATCAAAAAACTGATTTGAGATAAAGTAAAACTGCATTTTTAAGAAATAAAAACTGCATTTATTTAAAAGGCAAAAACTGCATTTTTAAAAAAATAAAAACTGCATTCATTTTTAAAAGGGATTTTTAAAACTGCATTTTCTAGAAAATAAAAACTGCATTTTCTAGAAAATAAAAACTGCATTTTTCTAGAAGATGAAAACTATTTTTCTAAAAGGAAAAAAAACTGCATTGTGAAAGAGAATAAGAAAGAAAAAAACTGTTTTCTTTATAAAAGAGTTTTTAAAACAGAATTTTTAAAAAGAAGTAAGTTATAAAAACTGCATTTTTAAGAAGATTTAAAAACTGTTTTTAAAAGAAATTAAAAACTGTTTTGAAAAGAATAAAACTGTTTTTTTTAAAAGTTTTAAAACTGTTTTTTTAAGGATGTAAAAACAGAAATTTAAAAAGAGATTTAAAAACTGTTTTTAAAAGAAATCAAAAACTGATTTTTTAAAAAGAGATTTAAAAACTGTTTTTAAAAGAAATCAAAAACTGATTTGAAATAAAAAAAAAAAAAAAAACTGCATTTTTAATAAAAGAAAAAAACTGCATTTTTGATAGATGAAAAAAACTGCGTTTTCAAAAGAGTTAAAACTGGATTTTTAGAAAAAAAGAAAGGGAGACTGATTTTAAAAATGAATTTAAAAACTGATTTTTATGAAGAAAGAAAAACTGATTTTTTCTAAAAAGGCAAAACTGTTTTTAAAAGAAATTGAAAAAAACTGCATTTTTAAAAGAATAGAAAAAAACTGCATTTTTCTAAAAGGAAAAAAAACTGCATTTTTGAAAGAATAATAAAAATATAATCTTTATATTTAATAGCGAAGTCAAAATGCAATCTTTATATATTGAATAACATAGTAAAATTCGATTTTTACCTATGTAAAGGATACAGTCAACGAAAGCAACAAGAAGGACAAGTAGGCGAAGTTTCTATTAAGGAAATCAATCGTGTGAGTGGATAACTATTGGTGAGGATTTCTCACTCTTCAATTCCTTTTTATATAAATATATCTATGTTGAAAATGAAAGTGAACTGCTATATATAAATATCTATATATATATATACGCCCCTCGTCCACAAACCATGGACGATATTTATTGGTTGAAATTGATTGATTGTTTGGGATTGTTTGTGATTGATATTGGTTGATTGCGGTTGAAAAATATCCAATTGTGATTGGAAAATATTTGGTTGAAACCACATAGGATTAGTTTGTGGAAATGAGAAAAAAATATAAACATGCCGCCTGCGTGCGAATTAGATGCATGATTCCCATTGTCAAAAACCGCGAGGTTTTAAGGTAGAGCGAGGAGCCGTACTAGGGACGGTGCCGGTGTAACTACCCTGCCGTTATGCTGCCGAAATTTTGAATAATATTCTTGTGTTTGAATTATTTTCATATGCTTAAACTATATTTATTCATTGTATAGAAAACATTCATGTGTTGAATTGATATTCATTCGTTGTTTAGCAATTCATGTGTTGAATGATATTCATATATGGAAATAAACCGTTCGATAATAAAAATCACATTTTTATCTAACTATAAAAACATTCATGTGTTGAATTGATATTCATTCGTTGTTTAGCAATTCATGTGTTGAATGATATTCATATATTGAAATAAACAGTTCGATAATAAAAATCACATTTTATCTAACTATAGAAACATTCATGTGTTGAATTGATATTCATTCGTTGTTTAGCAATTCATGTGTTGAATGATATTCATATATTGAAATAAACCGTTCGATAATAAAAATCACATTTTTATCTAACTATAAAAACATTCATGTGTTGAATTGATATTCATTCGTTGTTTAGCAATTCATGTGTTGAATGATATTCATATATTGAAATAAACCGTTCGATAATAAAAATCACATTTTTATCTAAATATAAAAACATTCATGTGTTGAATTGATATTCATTCGTTGTTTAGCAATTCATGTGTTGAATGATATTCATATATTGAAATAAACAGTTCGATAATAAAAATCACATTTTATCTAACTATAGAAACATTCATGTGTTGAATTGATATTCATTCGTTGTTTAGCAATTCATGTGTTGAATGATATTCATATATTGAAATAAACCGTTCGATAATAAAAATCACATTTTTATCTAACTATAAAAACATTCATGTGTTGAATTGATATTCATTCGTTGTTTAGCAATTCATGTGTTGAATGATATTCATATATTGAAATAAACCGTTCGATAATAAAAATCACATTTTTATCTAACTATAGAAACATTCATGTGTTGAATTGATATTCATTCGTTGTTTAGCAATTCATGTGTTGAATGGTATTCATATTTTAAAATAAATTGTTTTATGATAAAAATCCCATTTTTATCACCAACTTGAACTATATAGAAGAATAGTGTTTTGAAATGAATTGTTTTACAATAAAAATCACATTTTTATTGTAAGCACCAAGTCGTTGAAATGTGAAGTGTTAAAAATAGCCACTTGTTCAAAATAAACATATATGAGTTGAAATATTCATTAATTAGCTAATGAAATGATTTGCACCTATTTATGTAACATTAGAATGAATGGTGTTTTTAAACCAAACAGAAATCAAATATGAAGTTGAATAGAAAATGATAATTGATAAGAACTGTATATATATGTACATGCATATTCTTTGAACAGGTTATAGCAAAGGGGCTAGAGAAGAGGAATAAAATTTGTGCCCGACAAATAGGTACACATTTACTGATTTGTTTGGGTGATGATTTTTGAGCCTGTTGGCTAGCCGCTTGGCTTTTTCTTTTTCTTTTTGAGATTAGAAGGACCGGGACGCTATTTGCGATTTCCCGATGCCCCCGGTACAGGGGAGGTTATGGCGAAATTTTTCCAAAATTTAGAGTGTTAGAAAAATATTTGAAGTGAAAACGATATAGAAATCGTCGAATGAACTATATTTATATAAATATATAAATATAAATAAAATTAAAACGAAACGAGGCCGTGCAGTTCGTATTTTGAAACCGTGATTTCAAACGACTAGTGCGGGAAATCCGACCATTGAATTTTCCCGAAACCTCAACCGTCGGGTTCGCCTTGGAATAATCTTTCCAACGGCACCAACCTTGTAAAAATCCAACGGTTGGATTGTCTGGAATGTTTAATTCAAAATTAAGGAAAAACAGCGCCAGGAACGATTATATTTATATATATATATAAATATAATTAAATTTAATCGAATTACGACGCTGCAGTTCGCAAATTGAAACCGTAACTTCAAACGACTAGTGTGGAAGATCCGACCGTCGGATTCTCACGAAACTGGAACCGTTGGGTTCGCTTTGGGAATACCTTCCCACTGATATAGACTTTGTAGAAATCCAACGGTTAGATTTTCCGATATGTGTAAAACAAATTAAGGGAAAAACAGCGCCAGTGACACGAAACGACCTGAAACGTCGTTTAATTAATTATGGCCATTTTTAAATAAATAAAAATGGCGAATAATCGTTATAAAATATTATAAGCAACATAGGTTGCAAATAAACCAATTGGGCTTGAATTGTTTGATATTTGATGGTTGTATGTGTATGACATGAAAATAACACTAAATAACTGAAAGATGGATGTCGAATAATATAACCATATAAAGAATCGATTTAAATTCTAATGACGTGAGTTATTTGAAAAGGCCGAGCTAACCCTCATTTCAAATAATTCATCGAGCGATTCAAATTGGAAGGTGCAAAGACGATTCAAGACCGACGATCTTCGTATCGGTTGGATGGGCGCTACTGAGGTTCCTAACCGGAGTAGCTACCGGAAAGGGACGGAAGTAGTAGCCGTCTGAACGTGTATGTTGATTGGACGGATATACGAGGAATTTGACGCCTCCGGTTTCGTTCAGACCCAGGACGGACTTGTAAATGGACTGTGTGTCTGACATTGGATTTTGTTCTATACTGATTGATCTCTGTTAAATATATATCTGTTTGGCGGCGGAGAATTTATTCTCTTGCTTAACGCCCTTCTCTGAGACGTACGAGCTTAGAGGTTATATATCGATGGAAATCAATCGTATGGAGTGGACTGCCTATGTGGCATGCCAAGATGCTGTGATCAAGGCTTCTGTTGCAAAGCAAAGTCTTGTGGATGATGATCAAAGCAAGGCCTACGTGGCCTAGCTTTGTGTATTTCGTAGATTCGCGAACCTCACACCCCGGTATGAGTTAAAAACGGGATACGGACCGCTGGGAGAGCACGACGTTTCTTTCTAGTTATGGTGGTGTCAGTGACTTACCAGCCCTGACATATATATCTACTTTTCACCTTTGTGGTTGTTGGAATGCGAGGCGCCTCGATTATAGGTCTGTAAGGACCGGGAAACGTGTGTTCAGGCATAATTAATCCTCTAACGTAAGTGAGGACCGGCCCAGCCGAATCCAGGGGTTACCCAGTGTGCGTAATCCTGAGGCATTTGCTAGAGTGTCTCGAAGCGGAGAGGAGCTTGCCCCTTGCCTCGACTCATGACGGAAATCCAATTTCCAATACGAAATAACGGGCTTGATTGTAGTACTAGTACGGTGACATAGTATATGGTAGCTATGCCGTCTATGATTGATATTTATGATGCTATTCGTTTTGAAACATATATGCACTAGTAATAATATCAAATGATTTCTCTTTATACGTATCAAGCATATTTGGCTATTATAAGGTAAAACTCTATCCTCCGGCTTGCGTTGCATTATGTGATGGGACCTGAGTCTTATAATAGCTCCATTCTTTCTAAAAGCATTGCGTTGTCTTAAAAAGAATTTACCTTGTTTTAAATGCACTAGCAATCACTGGAGTAAACCCGTTCCGCGAAAGTGGCGTGGTCCTATGAATTGCTATTATTGTTGTTTAACTGATTAAATAGATTCCTCATACCAGTCCCCATGACTGACTCGTTGTTTGTTTCACTTTGCAAACGCGGGTGCCCTTATTTTCACACGGGCAGCCTAGTACACAGGTGACAGGTGATTTTTGGTTCTGCACTGCTGCACAGCATGCACTTTTGGCTCATGGCGAGGCTGACTTCATAGTGATGACTTAGATATTTTCCGCCATTACTGTGTATATTATGATTCCGCCACTGGCGAAGTAGACTGATTTACTTTTCCGTATTTCTCACTATATGTATATGTATTCCGCCTTCGGCGATGTAGACTGATACTCTTATTATGTCACTGCATGTATGTATTCCGCCTTTGGCGATGATGACTGATCACTTCCCTTTCTTTTTACTAAGTGTATCCCCACGTTATGCTATTCTGATATTCCTACATGTTGTGATTCCGCTGTCATATCCATGTTAAATTATTTTATTTATTGTTTCTGCTATTATCTGTACTCTGCTATGATGATTAATGTGTTATTTCCTAATGATTATCCTTAATACCGCCCCTCGGATTTTGGGATCGTCACAATATTGATACCAAGATTTTTATTTCTGCTGTGCAGTCTCTCGTATACAGTAAATCTTGGATGTTCTAAATAGTATATGTGCATGTGTGATCTCATTTACTTCAAGTCTTTTAATTTCAATGAGAAACTAAATTAAAACAGTTAATAATTGGGTTAATTTGTTCGACTGCTATATTTGGTTATCGAGCACCATTGTGAGTGGCTTTGTGTTCTTTGATATCGTGGATCTTACCATCATGAATACCATGTGTTTGTTAATCATGTCTTAGTTGTCCTCTTAAACATATTGCTTCCATTTGATTTTTTTTCTTTCTAAAACTGTTCATTTATGTACCTAGTTAGCTTTTCCTGATGGGAAATTTTCTTACTGTTACAGGAAAGGAATGAAGCAAAAACAAGACATGCACAAGACCATTGGCTGAGCGGTCATGTTCACTTGGTTTTTGTGCTGCCCCGACAATTTCATATATGTCTTGCATTGTATCACATTAATGTATAAACAATTTATTTTTGTTTGTTTTGCACATTTGTACAACAAAATATGAATAAAAATGTTATTCTCTACATTGTGTAAAAAAAATTTCAGTTTCATGTATATTTCAGTTTTATTTTTATATGTTCATGTTTATGGCCCACTTCTTATTTATCGCACAAATATGTTGTGTTCAAGTTTATGCAGCGACTCCTTTATGTATTCAATTTTATATAACTGATTTTATGCCATTTCCGTGTATGAAGCTCGAGTGGATGTAGTTAATATCATTCTCTACGGTAAAAATCATCGTATTGATTTAAACAAATAACTTAAATATCACCGTGATAGAATTCAACTCAACCGTTAAGGTTCTGGGTATAAATATCATTTTATTTTTATAAAGATCCTTTTATAATAAAATAACGTTCAAACTTTATTTTAAGTAACGAATTAAATATTAAGCCCATTAATATTTCAAATAAAATAATTAAAATAATAAATTAAATTAAGTATTCCATTGTCAAAAATACGGGATGTTACATTCCTCTCCCCTTAAAATAATTTCGTCCTCGAAATTGCTAAGGTAGGAAAGGACTTTACAAATCCATAAATCTTATATATATATATATATATATATATTTTTTTTTCTTTTCGTAACCGTACCTTTTTGCGAGCGCCATTTAATTTATCGCGATCTATTCAATCAAAATCCATTCTCAAAGGCCATCTGACACATATACTTACTCATTTCATTTATGAGTAATAATATTTGAAATTCTAAGATAATGTTTTACTAATCAACTGGTATAACTACACCAATTGCAAAGTCGATTGTCGATTATTCTTACGTACATATCATAATCAGCAATCAATACCTGACCAAATCAAGCAAACCAACTAAATTTACTTTCAATATTAATATTTTTCTTTGGTTTCACGCCCTTGAACATCAATCTTTTAATACCCGATCGATTTCTATTTAATTTATTATTTATTCATCAAATCCCAAATTTATTTATTTATTTCCATTTAATTAGATTAAGTTTCCAATTCAAAATTCCAATCCATCTTGAATATCATTCCAATCAATCAAACACAGTAATATCTCAATAATTTGATAAAATTATTTCCCTTCTATACAGAAATATAATTTAGGCAAAATTATTTCATTTATTCTCTTTACAAAACAATATTGTATTAATTGCCAGTTCAATGCTTCTCAACACTTGAACCGATCAACAACACAATACAAAACATTTGTATATCAAAATTTACAAATACGCTCTCATACATATACTCAAACTCAATCTAGGGTGTTACTAACCCCATCTCTATTGAGTTACGCCACAGAGCCAAGGTTATTACTAAACCAATAGCTCTGATACCACTGTAACGACCCAGCGGTTTTCGGCCTCGAAAATCGATATAAATACCTTTACCGTATCTTATGCCGATCCTCCAAGTGCCGGAAAACACTGGACGTTATTAGAAAGAATTTAGAGGGTGAGATAAGAAAGAAAGAAATATTAGAATAGAAGAAGAAGAAAAACACCACAACACAGGGTCTCACATCGCAGCGGAACAAAATATAATATAGAAACAACATTTATTGAGAGCTTTTGAAAATACTTACAATATCAGAGTACAACACACATCTGGACAGTTTTGATAATCTGTCCTCATATAATCACACAGCGGAATATCATTCATCTGAACATCTTCAGCTCGTCTCCGGACTTCTCAGTATCTGATAACCTGAACCTGTACACCTCGGTCTAACCCGAGCATTTACAAAACACCGGGTCAGTCTGGTGGACCAGAGTGAGATAAACTCGCACAGCATTAAGGTATCACACAACTTGATTTTAGAGTAAAAATCCTTTTGAAAGAAAAAGATAATCGTAAGACCGATCCACACATAAATACGGACGGTTTTTACCTTACGATAACCCAAACTAGTTTCGAAATCAATATCTTGAATCTGATATTATGATAATGTCTAGATACAAATAATTAACAAATCTAGAGGAACGCTTGCATCTCACGCTCCCCGTATATAGTATACAATTGAAAACCGCGGGCGCTTATTGGATATTGGATTTCCAACTTGACAAGGTATGGGACCACCTTTCGCACGTGTATCTCTAGAGGCGAATACACTGGGTTCAACAAGAACATCTTGCAACCCGGCCCTCACATGACCGACCACTCATTTCGCTTGAGTGTATCGAATGTATATCACCGACGGTTGGACTCAAACCACCGTCCCCGAATGGGCAGAATCGATAGATTTAGAAACAAAAGGAATTTCTCTAGATAGGTGATAATACACCCTAATGGGAGCGACCCACATAGCCATGCTGCCTGCCCGATTTTTGTCATTTCCCCGTTTGATGAGGCCTGAAGTCAGAGTACATCTGATCATCATACACTTTGAATGCCACATCGTCAGATCCGCCAGATCACACTTGATTGACGTCCACAAACATACTCTAGCTATCTGGCTAGAGAATAACCATTTCTCCGCCATCAACTATGGTACGTTTGGAGAAATCAATGCAGGTAATTCCTTTGGAAATACTCTGTCAGACATTCGTCCATACAAGTCATCCAGGAACAGGATGAACCGAAGGTACTCTCCTACTGCATCCAATATAGGAATCACCCCATGGATCAGTAGCGATAGCCCTTGCAATCCACAGATCCCAACCACGACAGAACCCCAGAATATCTCCGGCGCGAATCAGAGATTGTAAGTGGTTCTTCCGCTTCATGAAGATCTATGATCTTCACATGCTCCATCTCGATCGTCGCTTGATCTTCTTATACTTTCGTATTTGTTGGTTGGAATGGTTTTCGAATATACATTCGATCCCGGACTTTCCATACCAACAATCGTAAAGGTCAGACTTGATAGTCGGTTATTTAACTATCAAGTAAACATCCATGAAAACAAAAGAAATACATTCACTGGTCTAGTACTCAGCATCACTTGGCCTTTAAAGTCATCGCCCAATTTCCTTTTAATTCCATTTCTAGGGAAATCTCATTTCCGTTATCTTGGAAATCTTATCGCACACTCTCGTCATTACCAACTAGTATTATCTTTGGGTCGTCCCGAAGTCGTTCAAGTTGGGGTATTTTAATTACCTCTCAGACCTTGACCAACCACGTTCTTACCTTCAGGTAAATACGAGTCATAATTTAAAAACCCGATATTAATATCTCAATTTCCATTTCCAAATCTCGTTTACCAAGCTCACTTTTAAATCTTCTTTTTGGTAAATCTCTTTCCAAATTCATTTGGTTTATCTTAATTTCCTTCTTAAGTATTTGAATTCAAAAACGACACTTAACTCATATTCCATTTATAAATTCTTATAAAATTCCAGGTTTAACATAAACCATTTTCATCTTCGCCTCCCTTTACTTAATTCAAAACATTAAGAAAAATTCCCTTTAACCTATCGTATTCGGTTTGAAGCCCTTTATTTCTTTATATAAAAACCCGAGTTCCAATATATACCTGTTCATCTTTCAAACTTACTTGGTTAATTCAAATCATAACCATTTCTCTAAACCCTTTTGGTTTAATTCCTCTTTTTAAATTAATTAAATAAAATTAATTTAAATAACCCTTTTTAATCATTTACAATTAACCAAATATCTAGTCACCAGATAATTCCCTGTCCTTTATTTAAAGTCCTTATCGATTTAAGAATTCATCTTATAAAACAAGTTTCCAATAAACTTTAAATAAATAATAATTTAATACTTTATTTCCTTTTTGAATAACTTCCAATGTAAAAATCTTTCAAATCCAATTCCCGTTATAACTTCAAATTTTATCGATTCACTGCTTATAAAAATCCATATTTTATAACTGTTTGACTTTTGGGTCCACTGATGCTGATTACCCAACCAATTCTAGACAATTGTGAATATTAGAACAGATATGGAAATATGGTTTTACGACCATCAAAATCAATCATTCGTCATTCTTATAATGACCATCAATTCAAACAACAATCCATTCAACCAACTCAAACACGTTTTATAAACGTGATCAAACCAAGGGGTTACTTTGTTATGGGTCATCCCCAACAGTGTATATTTCTAAATTTAAACCATCGTTGATCAACAGTATATACACCTAACAGTCAACCACAAACAAGCAGAACACGCAAAATAAAATACCCAGTTTATATAAAATATAAACTAGGAGGCTGAGTGAGTTTAACTCACCTTGGTTGGAATCTGTTGATAAACGGTCTGTTCTGATCAATTTAACTTGACGTTTTAATTTGAATAAAATTCTAGATACTCCGGACTGCGCCTGCTCCATCTTGAAGTGCTCGACTCCACGGTCCCAACGTATCTGACCGTGCGTAAATCTGATAACGTATGTGTAAATTATCGCATAAACAAATTTGTAACTAATTTAAATAAACATGGATTTTCTATTTAAATTAAAATGGGCTTTACCCTTTTTGATCCACCGGCCCACAAAAAGAACCCGACCCGCTTTCATAAAAACCCTTCCCCTTCGATCCTTCCCTCATTCAATCAGCCGCCACGAAATTTTGTCCTCAAACCCGAAGAAAAAAAAACCCTAATCCCCCAAATTGCTAGATGGCGTCGCGACCCTCTCTTCGTGCTCCTCCACGTCCATCGGTCGGTCAGTCACTATCAACCCATCCTTCTACCGAGACCACGACGAACCCTCAAACCCCTAGATCCATCTTGGATTCAAGACGAGGCCTCCATCGCGAATGATTTCAACCGAAATCAGTCCACCATCCAAAAGCTAAGTTTTTATTTTTGATTTTCCTATACCGCATATATTTTTATTTGATTTTCTGGTTGGTTTTGTGTCGTTCGAATGGTCCAGGATGAATGAAATACTGCTGTATTTATAGTTGCGATTTGCTTTAGATGAGTACACTGTCATTCATTAGCTACGAGTTGTAATTTCACTCAGATTCGAATCTGTAGTTGGATTTTGTTGTTCGGATTTTTAGGGTATACCTTTTGATCTGTTCGAAATGGGTTCTGATAGATCTTGGATAGGCTATGTCAAGTGAATTTAAATCAAAGATTCAAAACTGAAATTATAGATTTTATTTCCATGTAAACAGTGAATTTTCACTGTATATCCATGTGGGTTTTGCTGTTCAATAAAGATTTTGTAATTAAATCCACAGATTCGAACTTGTATTTAAACAGTTTTCGAAATGGATTCCTACTGTATTTGCTGCTTTGATTTTGCTGTGCAGATTTATGTACAAATATATACATATATTTGTTTCACTAGCTTGTCCTTTGTACTGATTTTTAGCTGTTTACCTTGGCCGTGCAGATGGATGTATCACGGTTTGAGGGAACATGGCATACTGTTCTTAAGATTTGAAAAAGATTCTTTTGGATTTCCTGATTTTTATATGAATATCAAATTGGTTTCAACACCACATGTTTAGAGTATTCATACCTGTATCTATGTTTGCAGTATTCTACTATCTTAGCTTAGCTGTTCATGCTTTATGTATATGAGTATAGGTATTAGCTGTTTTTAGCTGTACACCCCATGTTCCTTAGCTATTTATTACCATTCCTTTAGTTGTTCGATTTATATTTTCTTAGCTGTTTGGCTATTATTTCCTAGCTGAACCTAGTTGATTTCCTCCCTGTTCATGATTTGTTGGTGAACAAATATGTCCATCTCTTTAGCTGCTCATGATCTGTTTTGGGGAAATTTCAATTTTACTGTTTTCATGAATTTAACAATTCATGCAGCAATATTTAAAATGTACTGCCTTCTCCCTTTAATTTCTCTTCTTTTTTTAGACAACAACTAGACTTCTGTTTAGCTACATTGGGTTTTCCACTAGCCATGTACTGTCCTGTCTTGTAAGTAGCAAACAGGTCATGTTGCATATTCAAAATGATCTGTCCTCCTCTTCTCCTTTTTTTTTCTACTTTTAATTTCCCCTTTTTATTTATATTGATACCAAGATTTTTATTTCTGCTGTGCAGTCTCTCGTATACAGTAAATCTTGGATGTTCTAAATAGTATATGTGCATGTGTGATCTCATTTACTTCAAGTCTTTTAATTTCAATGAGAAACTAAATTAAAACAGTTAATAATTAGGTTAATTTGTTCGACTGCTATATTTGGTTATCGAGCACCATTGTGAGTGGCTTTGTGTTCTTTGATATCGTGGATCTTACCATCATGAATACCATGTGTTTGTTAATCATGTCTTAGTTGTCCTCTTAAACATATTGCTTCCATTTGATTTTTTTTTTCTAAAACTGTTCATTTATGTACCTAGTTAGCTTTTCCTGATGGGAAATTTTCTTACTGTTACAGGAAAGGAATGAAGCAAAAACAAGACATGCACAAGACCATTGGCTGAGCGGTCATGTTCACTTGGTTTTTGTGCTGCCCCGACAATTTCATATATGTCTTGCATTGTATCACATTAATGTATAAACAATTTATTTTTGTTTGTTTTGCACATTTGTACAACAAAATATGAATAAAAATGTTATTCTCTACATTGTGTAAAAAAAATTTCAGTTTCATGTATATTTCAGTTTTATTTTTATATGTTCATGTTTATGGCCCACTTCTTATTTATCGCACAAATATGTTGTGTTCAAGTTTATGCAGCGACTCCTTTATGTATTCAATTTTATATAACTGATTTTATGCCATTTCCGTGTATGAAGCTCGAGTGGATGTAGTTAATATCATTCTCTACGGTAAAAATCATCGTATTGATTTAAACAAATAACTTAAATTTCACCGTGATAGAATTCAACTCAACCGTTAAGGTTCTGGGTATAAATATCATTTTATTTTTATAAAGATCCTTTTATAATAAAATAACGTTCAAACTTTATTTTAAGTAACGAATTAAATATTAAGCCCATTAATATTTCAAATAAAATAATTAAAATAATAAATTAAATTAAGTATTCCATTGTCAAAAATACGGGATGTTACATCTGTGTTGACCATACCAAGTGGTAATGAGGAGATGGTGGCATACACCGATGCATGTGGTACTGGACTTGGAGCAATACCGATGCAAAATGATAAGGTTGTGGCCTATGCGAGTAGAAACTAAAGCCGCATGAGAGGAATTATCCAACCCATGATTTGGAGTTGGTGGCTACTGTGTTTGCTCTGAAGATGTGGAGACATTACCTGTTGGGAGTTCGATTCGAGTTGTTCATGGATCACAAGTCATTGAAGTATCTTTTCGCCCAAAAGGATTTGAATCTTTGGCAGCAACGGTGGTTAGAGTTTCTAGCATCATATGATTTTGATATAGCCTATACTCCGGGCAAGGGTAACGTAGTTGCAGATGCGTTGAGTCGAAGACACGCAAGTTTGGGAGTAATGTTTTTAGAATGGAGGAACCTCGAGTATTTGGCAAGGTTCAATTTCAGGCCAAGGCGTGAGTTGGAACCCGATTGTTGGCAAGCTTGTCGATAAGACCTACTTTTATCGAAAGGATTGGAGAGAGCCAAAAGCGAGATGTAAAGATTGTCGAGTTTATCTAGAAGCTAGAACCAGAGAATAAGGAGTTCGAAGTCGATCGGGAAGGTTGGCTTCGAAAGCAAGGACGACTGGTTGTTCCTGATATCGACAGATTGAGTGATGAGGTTCTGAGGGAATATCATCACCCGAAGTTAACGTTTCATCCCGGTGGTTATAAGACGTATCAGGACATGAAGCGAGTTTACTATTGGGAGTGGATGAAGCGGAATATAGGAAAGTTCATTTCCAAGTTTATGAACTGTCAGTTGGTGAAAGTTGAATAGAATAAACCGAGTGTTTTGCTTCAACCATTGGAAGTTCCTATATGGAAGTGGGAGCAAATATTGATGGACTTTATCGATTGACTACCTAGAATGAGGGCAGAAAACGAAGGGATTTGAGTCATCGTGGATTGTTTGACCAAAAATGCAAGGTTTATTCATGTCAAATCGACTAGGATGACATTGAAGTTGGCTGAACTTTATGTGAAATTGATAATTCGATTCCATGGTGTCCCGAAGAGCATAGCAAGTGACCGAGATTTGTTATTTACGAGTGGATTTTGGAAGAGTTTGCAAGAAGCTTTGGGAAATGTGACACCCACGGGATTCAAACTCCCGACCTCCTGGAAAGCAACACCACGCACTAACCACTGTGCTAAAAGATCTTTGTGTTGCTTCTCGAGAGGGGTGTTACAAACTACCCCTCTTAAAGAGCCCAACGTCCTCGTTGGCTCATATCACTCACCACCCAGGCGTTGTGCATGTAACCCGCACCAGTACCACACCGACTAACATCCGCAACATTACACACACAATTCCGGCTGGGTACAGGCTCTGATACCAAATGTGAAAACCATGAGATTCGAACCCCCCACCTCTCAGAAAGCAACACCACGCACTAACCACTATGCTAAATGATCTTTGTGTTAGCTTTTCGAGAGGGGTGACAGGAACCGAGTTGTGTTTAAGTATGACTTATCATCCTCAAACCGATGGTCAGATCAAGAGGGTTAACCGAGTTTTGGAAGATCTCCTAAGAGCTTGTGTGTTGGATTTTGGGGGATCATGGGAAGACCATCTACATCTAGTTGAGTTTGCATATAGTAATAGCTACCAGTCTAGCATTGGGATGATACCATACGAGGCATTGTATGGTATACCGTGTAATTCTCCAGCATGTTGGTAAGAAACTGGAGATAAGTTGGTACTTGGCCTGAGATGGTTAGAGAAACCTCAGATTGTATTGAGATCGTTCGACAACGAAATGAAGGTGGCCCAAGATCGTCAGAAGAGTTACGCCGATAAGCGTCGAAATGATTTGGAATTCGATGTTGGCGATATGGTTATTGTGAAGATTTCGCGGTTGAAGCATGTGGTACGATTCGGAAATAAAGGGAAAGTTATCTCCTAGTTTCGTTGGGCCATTTCCGATAGTCGAGCGAATTGGATAGCTCGCATATAGATTGAAGTTACCCAAGAAGATGTCGAGTGTGCATACAGTGTTCTGTGTATCGTTCTACGGAAGTTCGTGCATGATTCGAATGAGGTGGTATCTCCAGAGCAGTGCAAAGATCTAGAAGTAGAGACCGTCGTTGCGAGACCTCGTAAGCCATTTCGTATTGTGGGGAATGACATGAAACAGCTTAGGAGAAAGACGGCTAAGCTAGTCAAGGTACAATGGAGTGAGGGTGACGGCGATTGTACATGGGAAACTGAAGAGAGCGTGAAAGCGACCCATTTAGAACTCTTCACTGGTATGACCCATTAGTATCGCGTCACCTTGCATCGTTGTAACTTGTGCTATGGTTGTTTTTAGAATTCCGTGTGCTAGGATAGGGCTATGGTTGCATGATCTGATGACTGCTAGTTAGGGTGGTAGAATTGGCTGCTTATGGATGATAGGCATGCAGAATTGTTGTGGTTGCTTGTGCTTGTTGGGATTTCAGGGGAGAAATTCCCAAAGGGGGAGAATGTAACAGCCCGCATTTTACGTATTGGGGGATCGTAAAATATTTTTATTTTATTCCCTGAGGATTAGATCATTCTCATATTTTAATATGTTGTTTATGGGGATGTGAGACATGTCCATAATTTTTACCAATTTTGTTTGTGACCATTTTGCCCCTGTCAGTCTTGTACATGGTATAATTTTTTACTCGGCTTGAACCAGTGTTGATACATGTTCCATTGGAAAGGAAATGATGATTCCCTTTCTGTGGAGTAGTCACATTAAAGATTTGGCTCAGCGGTTTGGGGGGAATCGTTGTTTTAAGGTTTTTTAATGTGTTGTTCGGGTTTTAGAGCCTTAATGGGCTGATTTGTAGAGGCCAATTAGTGGGCCGGTGAAAATCTATAAATAAGGGGTGAGAGGTATGGAGAATAGTTTGCTTTCTCCATTCCCTCATTTGGCGGCCTTGTGTTCCTCCTTCGTTGTAACGGCCCGTAGATCCGTACTATCTGAGTTGACTAATAACACCACACGTCCAACCCAAATTGCATAGAAATACGAATCATTATTAGAAAGAAGTAAGAGGATGAGAAATAGAAAGAAAGAAATGTTAGAATAGAAGAAAACAAAGAAGACAAATATCATAGTTGAATGAATACAATATATTATATAACATAACCTTTGAAATACAAATCAGTAACTTTATATACATACCATCATCAGAGCACAACAGTTATTCTTGGAACAGTTATAAACTCATGTTTCCAGATACCACATAGTATGCAGCGAAAATATGATAGTCTATAGCTAACAGGTGAAGCCTTCTGCTTCAAGCTCCTCCAAGTGAATCTGTAAAATCCTGACTACTTGACTGCCCGTACAAATTTGGGCACCCAAGAGTTTAGGTAAAACAAAAACAAAATAAACGCTGGATCAGTCATGGGACTGGTGAGTAAACTCCAACCATTTGTTTAACTTTCAAAATCCTTTCGAAAGAAAAGATAATAGTAAGACCAGCCCACACATAAACATGGACGGTTTTTACCTTACTATAACCCAAAACACTGATACAAAAATCCAGAACGCTTGCATCTCACGCTCCATGTATATAATATAAAATCAAAAACCGCATGGCGCTTATTGGAGATTGGATTTCCAACATGACAAGGTATGGAACCACCTTCCGATAGTGTATCTCTAGAGAGGAATGCACTGGGTTCAACAAGAACGTCTTGCAACCCGGCCCACACATGACCGACCACTCATTTCGCTTGAGTGTATCGAACATATATCACCAACGGTTGGGATCAGCAACCGTTTCCCGAAAAGGGACAACATCGATAGATTAAAGAAGCAAAAGAAATTTCTCCAGATAGGTGATTATACACCCTAATGGGAGCGACCCACATAGCCATGCTGCCTGCCCGATTTTTGTCATTTCCCGGTTGTTGAGGCCTGAGGCTACGATTACTTATATTTCATTGATAGCACAATCACTTTGAATGCCACATTGTCAGATCTGTTAATCACTAATTGATTTGCACAAATATATTCTGGATATTATGCTAAGAGAATAAATTCTCCGCCACCATATATATCTTTACAGGCCAACATATGCGATCATTGGAAATACTCTGTCAGACACTCGTCCATATACGTTCGTTCTGGGACTGGACGAACCGAAGACACAATTTCTATTAATAGAAAAGTCCTTGCACTTTACTCCGTCTTCGATTATCTTCATATAATCTGATTTTCAAAGCTACTACCAATACGGAGTGGTTCTCGGATAATAATCCAACCGGTCTCTCCATATTGACAACGATATTGGCAAATACTTCGATAGTCGGTTATTTAACTATCGAAGAAAAACAAACAAACATTCATCCATAACATCAATCAATCACTGGGCCTGTTAATTAATATTTCATTAATTAATTCACTTCTTCATTTCCCTATCAATATTTGTTAACCAAATATTTTCAGTAATCTTATTGGTCTCTTACGCTATTTGGAAAAACATTTCCATATATCACCTTCTTTAATTTTCTATACTTAGAAATTATATTCTATTTGCAATTGAAAACAATTTCAATTACTTATCTCTTTCCCGACTACTTTAATTATACTCGAGAAATATTTACTTTTATATTTCCAAAATTCCCCCACTTGGGTTAAAACGAATGTTGTGTAAAACATCGTTACAACAACCCAAAATATTTTATTCAATTAACTCTTATTCAAACACTTCTCTTCAAGATTGGATCCTGCTATTTATCAATTAAAAATGAAATCAATCAAGTTGGGGTATAACTACCTCTCAGACCTTGACTGAAAACATCCTTAACTTCAAAACGGACAAAACCACTTACCTCGAATAATCAATATTTTGAAAACCAATTATTCATTTTAAACCAGTAACGTTTCTCTATCTAATTTTACCGGATTTAATTTTAAATTTCCTTTCTGTTAATAATATTCTATTTTAAATTCGTTTCCTTATCGAATTCTATATATATCGATATATCGATTCATAATTATCAAATCTTCTTAAAGTATTCTAACTCCTTAAATTTTCGGAAAAATTCGCCATAACCTCCTTTGTACTGGTAAATAGTTCAAACCTCAACTGGCCTCTCTAGGCCCTTTCCATTCAAAAAGAAAATCAAAAAGCCAAGTGACTTGCCGATTCAGCGCATGAAACCTCATATGAAATTTAAACATGTGCCTTTTTGTTCGGCACATAAATTAAAATCTCCATTCTCTTCATTCCATACCTGTTTAACACACAAACGTCTGTTCCCAATTTATTTCAACTCAATTCCAATCGTTTTTAACTTACTTCGCTAATTTATCCATTAATTAGCTCTTTAACCTATTTCACTTTTATTTGAATATATCTCGTTCATAAATATATCTTTATTTACTTATAAACCAATCAAATTCCATTTTTCATCTCGGGTTTCATATTCAAATTCGAATATAAATTTCTAAATCGAATTCACTTATTCAAAGCCCAATTTCTATCCAAAATCTCATTATGTAATTATTATTGAAATTAGTTAATTCTATTAAATAATAAATATCTGATTTTTGTTTCAAAAACAAATCTTTTTATTCCACTTGAGTTCATATTTATTTTATATCTCAAGTCTGTATTTTTTCTAATGGACTTTCGGATTTTATTTACTTAAAATCCTTTTATTTATTTAAATAAACCGTTATGGTTTTAAAATGGTTATGGCGTTGTTTTTCTGGAAAATTGATTTCGGCACTACTCAAAATCTATTCGACGAAATCCAGATTTTTCTCCTCTATTAGAAAACTATTATCAAATCGGTCCCGACGTTTCTTGTTTCAAAGAATTCCGGCTTAAATTGAGTTCTATATACTCAATTGAAGTTCGAAAATGCCAATTTACGAACTGCAGTGCTGCGACGAGTTCGTTTTAATTAAATTTATGTATATAAACGTTTAAACTTCGTTTATAATAAATTCAACTCCATTCTAGTATCTTTTTAATATATATCAAATCAAAATTTCCAATTCAACATAATATTTCTGATTTTCTAAAATTGTCGATTTTTCCTAACTTGGAAATAAATTTATTTATACTTCGATCTTCTATATTAAATTCCAATTCCTTTTACAAATTATAAATCCTTTGGATTTATTTCTATTCTTTTTAAAAATCCGCATTTTGTAATATATTTCGTCGTTCCCATTTCGAAATGATTTCAACTTTCTATTTTCAAATTCTATTTTCAATTCTATTTGAATTTTCCATATTCAAATTCCATTTGAATTTTCTACATTCAAATTCTATTTTCAATTCTATTTGAATTTTCTATTTTCATATTCCATTTGAATTTTCTACATTCAAATTCTATTTTCAATTCTATTTGAATTTTCTATATTCAAACTCTATTTCAATTCTATATAACTTCTATTTAAATAAATTCGGATTAATCGAATTCAAACCATAAATCTGTACGGATTTATTTTAGTTCAATTTATATTCTAAACATCAAAATAAATTCCATCGTTTTTTTCTTTAAAACGATTTCCCCATTTTTTATAAAATTCACATTTGAATTTTAAATTTTAAATTATCAAATGATAATTTCTCCACTTTAGTTACAAACCCCATTTATAAATTCAATTCAATTCCCTTATTATCCAATGAAAATCATTCTATTTTATTTATAAACACCATTTATAAATTCACTTCAATTTCTTGTATTATTTAATTTATAAACATCGTTTATAAATTCAATACTTGTTTTATTTAGTTTCAAAACAAGTAAATATCTTTAGCCCATTCTAAATTCAAATTCTATATTAGAAAATAGAATTTTCCTTTTAAATCTCAAAAATCTCTTTCACGATATTTTTATAAATCAATATTCAGGCCCCAGTGATATTTAAACACCCCAAAACACTCAATTACCAATCACAGGTTTTCTAACACATCATATATGATAATATATATGAAACAAACAAATAATAATATTTTTGAGGAATCCAGTTGGATTCCTCCAACCTGTTTTTCCTACATCCACAGGCGTTAGTCAACATAAATAATACCCATCCTGCTTCGAGACAGGATATCGCAGTATAGAAGGTCATCCACTATCATAGCATGGGGCGTATAGGGTCATCCGCTAATGATACTACGGGCATCCACTAATGGTACTGCGGGAAATATCCAACCACCAATATATATATATATATATATATATATAATAGCCACAAACACCAATCCTATATAACTAATAAATATATAGAATAGCCATTAAACGCATCCAATCAACAAATAAACAGTATAAATATTAAATTAAATAATCGAAAGAGTGAGTTTACTCACCATGATTTTTAATTTGCACTTGTACCCATTTCAATTTCTTTTCATCGATTGTCGAGTCTCCGAATTCCACACGGATGATTCTATTCGATTTATCCTAACATAAGAGAAATTCGAATTTTACAAATAAGTTATTGAATTTTCTTTATAGGGTTTTATTTAAAAATATACTAAAGTTTAGTTTTTCTTCCTTTTTAAACTTCCTAGTTATGACCGACTTAACAAATTTCAAATTTAACCTTTACCACTCGTTAGTCAACAATATTATATATATATATATGTATATATATATATACGTACATATAAAATCAATGAATTTAAGCATAAGGATTATTTAAATCTATTACCTAAATTGCCTATTCTACTATGTAAAAATTTAAATTGCCAAAGATTGAATTCTTTTACCTTATTAACAAAATAAGCTCTTAATCCTCCTCCTTGCACCACTCGACCAAGTTGAAAACCCTTCAGCAAAAACTCGAAGCAATCCAAAACTGATACCCCATCTTCACGTCCAGTCAAAACCCACTCCTTTTCTTCCTTCCTGCCTCCAGAACGCGACAATGATTAATGTGAATCCTTCCAAAAATCGTGACTTTGATTTTTCTCGTGAATAGCTACAGGACTATCATCGCACCACTACCGCAATTTGGATCTAAATCGCAACCACCAACTTGCGTGCCGGCCTCTACATCGATCAGGAGATCGAGCTCTTCACGAACGCCCCTCCCCAAATGTCGCACGCCTCTACCTTAGTCGAACTCCTCAATTCTAACAACGACTATCCCTTGTTTACACCAATTCGAGACCGATAGAAGTGGAGAGACTCAAGCGACGAACCCCTCCAATCGCGTCCGCCTCATTGAGGTCAAAATCCCCAAACCTCGTAACAGCCCAGATGGCGAGGCTACCCCTCCTCCTTGCACGCGCGAGCGTCTCTGCCTCGTAGTCGAGCTCCGACGGTTTCGATCTCTTTTTTTCCTGTCGAATAATTTACGAAGAGAAATACATGGTTTTAAGAACAAAGGCCATTTCCAACTTGGTTTCCAGAAGAACGAGAATGAACAGAAATAAACGGGGGCTTATCGCAATATTAATAGAAGTGGAAGGGGAAAATAGATCGCCATTTTACTTTGATTTCGGAACTTTTGGTTTGATTTTTATTGTTGCCAGAGGATTGAAATGAAGAAGTAAAGAGAGGGTATTGCGTATAAATAGATGGAGAACTCTTCGGCACTAAGGAATAGGCCTGCGTATAGTACATGGTTGCTATTATAATTTAGGGTAGGATAATTAATTCGATTTGATTTATGTTTAATTTGATTCGACACAAAGAGATCTTTATTCTTTTTAGATGGATATCGATTTGATTTCGATCCTATCCACTAAAAATATCGGGGTTCATAACTCGACATCACGAACCGCTATTTTAACCTACCGATTGACGTTTCAACATATTTACACTATTCTAGACTCAACAGAATAGACTATAAAATTTTATTCAAACATATATATAAAATAACCATATTAAATTAATATAATTTAAATTAAAAACAAATAAATTCTTCGATAATATATTATTATTATTATCGTTGTCTATATTCAAATAGAATATATATTTATCATCTGAATTGTTTTGATTCAGTTTTATCTTCGAATTGAATTATTTCAAATTCACGTTACAATAATTATATTCTACTCAATATAAATATCCATCTATATTATCAACACAATATTTAAAACAATATTAAATATTTAAAACTAATCGACAAAAATTCCGAGTTGTTACATTCTTCCCCCCTTAAAAGAATTTCGTCCCCGAAATTACTATGGTAGGAAAGTTGCCTTAAATCCATTTATTTTCAAACTCACTTATGTTGAAACTCGACACTTTATACTTCTACAATTTTATTTCTACTAAACTTTTGGTTTCCTTTTATATTGCATCATATATATTTTACATTCATTTATTCTGAATGATTTTCAATCAACACATTCACCTCTGATTCATATCCCATTCATATTCATTCAAACTAATTTTAATCAATTTATTCACCTTAATCTACTTAACTTGATTAAGTTAAATTTAAATTCCAGAATCCAAATCCCTGGGTTTTTATTTCATTTTTTTTTGAAATCACATGAATATATACACATATATTTACAACCATTCCAAATTCAAAACGTTTGAATTTTCTAAAACAACTTGTTTTTTTTCAACAAATTTCCATCAAAAACTTTTCTAAGGTAGCAATTCATCACTTAGAAACTCGAAAATGAACACTGATGATGTCGCGACCATCATCAGAGTTTATTTCCCAGCCACTGAAATGAGCTCAGTGCTTTATACTTTCAAAATCCATCTAAAATGGTTTTTAATCATAAATCCTTTCAAAACAATGTTATATTATTTCAGTATACTTCAGAAAATATTATTCCAAACACCCAGGATTTTAAATTCTTAATTCTGATTCTGAATTCAATTCCAGTTCATCTCATTTGTATATATTATTCATATACACATTCTATTTGGTTATATATAACCATTTCAATTTTTATAATCTCATCTGACTATAATAACAACCAACTCATCCATATATTATAATAATTTCAGAAAATTATTCCTTTTCTATCAAAATAGAATTTTGAGTAAAATTATTTCATTTACCCACTTAAAAACAATATCATGTCCAATCTTCTGTTCAAGTATTTACAAACTCTTATCGACGTCGTGGCATCCCATGATTCGATCAGAATTCATAACTCACCCAACAGACTAACCAACACAATATAAACAATTTTTATATCAAATAACAAAGACATGCACTCGTATATATATACATTCAACTCATTTTAGGGTACTACTGACCCTATCTCTAATGAGCACAACCCCACACAAGCCTAGGTATTCGCTCAACCTAAGCTCTGATATCAACTGTAACGGCCCGTAGATCTGTACTATCTAAGTTGACTAATAACACCACACGTCCAACCCAAATTGCATAGAAATACAAATCATTATTAGAAAGAAGTTAGAGGGAGAGAAATAGAAAGAAATAAATGTTAGAATATAAGAAACCAAAGAATACAAATCTCACAGTGGAACGAATAAAATATATTATATAACATAACCTTTGAAATACAAATCAGTAACTTTATATACATACCATCATCAGAGCACAACAGTTATTCCTGGAACAGTTGTAAACACCTATTTCCAGATACCACATAGTATGCAGCGGAAATATGATAGTCTATAGCTAACAGGTGAAGCCTCCTGCTTCAAGCTCCTCCAAGTGAATCTGTAAAATCCCGACTACTTGAATGCCCGTACAAATTTGGGCACCCAAGAGTTTAGGGAAAACAAAAACAAAATAAACTCTGGGTCAGTCATGGGACTGGTGTGAGTAAACTCCAACCATTTGTTTAACTTTTAAAATCCTTTCGAAAGAAAAGATAATAGTAAGACCAGCCCACACATAAACATGGACGGTTTTTACCTTACTATAACCTAAAACACTTTGATACAAAATCCAGTGATATTATGATAATGTCTAATCAAATAAACAGAATCTAGCGGAACGCTTGCATCTTACGCTCCATGTATATAATATAAAATCAAAAATCGCATGTCGCTTATTGGAGATTGGATTTCCAACATGATAAGGTATGGAACCACCTTCCGATAGTGTATCTCTAGAGAGGAATACACTGGGTTCAACAAGAACGTCTTGCAACCCGGCCCACACATGACCGACCACTCATTTCGCTTGAGTGTATCGAACGTATATCACCAACGGTAGGGATCAGCAACCGTTTCCCGAAAAGGGACAACATCGATAGATTAATGAAGTAAAAGGAATTTCTCTAGATAGGTGATTATACACCCTAATGGGAGCGACCCACATAGCCATGCTGCCTGCCCGATTTTTGTCATTTCCCGGTTGTTGAGGCCTGAGGCTACAATTACTTATATTTCATTGATAGCACAATAACTTTGAATGCCACATTGTCAGATCCGTTAATCTCTAATTGATTTGCACAAATATATTTTGGATATTATACTATGAGAATAAATTCTCCGCCACTATATATATCTATACAGACCAACATATGCGATCATTGGAAATACTCTGTCAGACACTTGTCCATATGCGTTCGTTCTGGGACTGAACGAAACCGAAGGCACAATTTCTATTAATAGAAAAGTCATTGCAGTTTACTCCGTCTTCGATTATCTTCATATAATCTGATTCGCAACGTTACTGCCAATACGGAGTGGTTCTTGGATAATAATCCAATTGGTCTCTCCATATTGACAACGATATTGGAAAATACTTCGATAGTCGGTTATTTAACTATCGAAGAAAAACAAACAAACATTCATCCATAACATCAATTAATCACTGGGCCTGTTAATTAACATTTCATTAATTAATTCACTTCTTCATTTCCCTATCAATATTTGTTAACCAAATATTTTCAGTAATCTTATTGGTCTCTTACGCTATTTGGAAAAACATTTCCATATATCACCTTCTTTTATTTTCTATACTTAGAAATTATATTCTATTTGCAATTGAAAACAATTTCAATCACTTATCTCTTTCCCTACTACTTTAATTATACTCGAGAAATATTTACTTTTATATTTCCAAAATTCCCCCACTTGGGTTAAAACGAATGCTCTGTAAAACATCGTTACAACAACCCAAAATATTTTATTCAATTAACTCTTATTCAAACACTTCTCTTCGAGATTGGATCTTGCTATTTATCAATTAAAAATGAAATCAATCAAGTTGGGGTATAACTACCTCTCAGACCTTGATTAAAAACATCTTTAACTTCAAAACGGACAAAACAACTTACCTTGAATAATCAACATTTTAAAAACCAATTATTCATTTTAAAGCCGTAACATTTCTCTTTCTAATTTTACCAGATTTAATTTTATATTTCCTTTTTGTTTATAATATTCTATTTTAAATTCGTTTCCTTATCGAATTCTATATATATATATCGATTCATAATTATCAAATCTTCTTAAAGTATTCTAACTCCTTAAATTTCCGGAAAAATTCGCCATAACCTCCTTTGTACCGGCAAATAGTTCAAACCTCAACTCGCCTCTCTAGGCCCTTTCCATTCAAAAAGAAAATCAAAAAGCCAAGTGGCTTGCCGATTCGGCGCATAAAACCTCATATGGAATTTAAACATGTACCTTTTTGTCGGGCATATAAATTAAAATCTTCTTCATTCTATACCTGTTTAACACACATACGTCTGTTCCCAATTTATTCCAACTCACTTTTATTTGAATATATCTCGTTCATAAATATATCTTTATTTACTTATAAACCAATCAAATTCCATTTTTCATCTCGGGTTTAATATTCGAATTCGAATATAAATTTCTAAATCGAATTCACTTATTCAAAGCCCAATTTCTATCCAAAATCTCATTATGTAATTATTATTGAAATTAGTTAATTCTATTAAATAATAAATATCTGATTTGTGTTTCAAAAACAAATCTATTTATTCCACTTGAGTTCATGTTTATTTTATATCTCAAGTCTGTATTTTTTCTAATGGACTTTCAGATTTTATTTACTTAAAATCCTTTTATTTATTTAAATAAACCGTTATGGTTTTAAAATGGTTATGGCCCTGTTTTTCTGGAAAATTGATTTTGATATAACTCAAAATCTATTCGACGAAATCCAGATTTTTCTCCTCTATTAGAAAACTATTATCAAATCGATCATGACGTTTCTTTTTTCAAAGAATTCCGACTAAAATTGAGTTCTACATACTCAATTGAAGTTCGAAACGCCAATTTACGAACTGCAGCGCTGCGGCGAGTTCGTTTTAATTATATTTATATATATAAACGTTTAAACTTCATTTATAATAAATTCAACTTCATTCTAGTATCTTTTTAATATATATCAAATCAATTTTACCAATTCAACATAATATTTCCGATTTTCTAAAATTGTCGATTTTTCCTAACTTGGAAATAAATTTATTTAAATTTCGATCTTCTATATTAAATTCCAGTTCCTTTTACAAATTATAAATCCTTTGGATTTATTTCTATTAGTTTAAAAATCCACATTCTGAAATATATTTCGTCGTTCCCATTTCGAAATGATTTCAACTTTCTATTTTCAAATTCTATTTTCAATTCTATTTGAATTTTCCATATTCAAATTCCATTTGAATTTTCTACATTCAAATTCTATTTTCAATTCTATTTGAATTTTCTATATTCAAATTCCATTTGAATTTTCTACATTCAAATTCTATTTGACTTTTCTATATTCAAATTCTATTTAACTTCTATTTAAATAAATTCAAATTAATCGAATTCAAACCATAAATCCTTATGGATTTATTTTAGTTCAATTTATATTCTGAACATCAGAATAAATTCCATTGTTTATTTCTTTAAAACGATTCCCTTTTTTTTTTTTAAATTCACATTTGAATTTAAAAATTCAAATTATCAATTGGTAATTTCTCCACTTTATTTATAAACCCCGTTTATAAATTCAATTCAATTCAATTCCCTTATTATCCAATGAAAATCATTCTATTTTATTTATAAACACCATTTATAAATTCATTTCAATTTCTTGTATTATTTAATTTATAAACATCGTTTATAAATTCAATGCTTGTTTTATTTATTTTCAAAACAAGTAAATATCTTTAGCCCATTCTAAATTAGAATTCTATTTTAGAAAATAGAATTTTCCTTTTAAATTTCAAAATCTCTTTCACAATATTTTTATAAATCAATATACAGGCCCTAGTATATTTAAACGCCCCAAAACACTCATTTACCAAACATAGGTTTTCTAACACATCATATATGATAATATATATGAAACAAACAAATAATAATATTTTAGAGGAATTCAGTTGGATTCCTCCAACCTGTTTTTCCTACATCCACAGACGTTAGTCAACATAAATAATACCCATCCTGCTTCGAGACAGGATATCGCAGTATAGAAGGTCATCCACTATCATAGCGTGGGGGCGTATAGGGTCATCCCCTAATGATACTGCGGGCATCCGCTAATGGTACTGCGCGAAATATCCAACCACCAATATATATATATGTATATATATAATAGCCACAAACGCCAATCCTATATAACTAATAAATATATAGAATAGCCGTTAAACGCATCCAATCAACAAACAAACATTTTAAATATTAAATTAAATAATCGAAAGAGTGAGTTTACTCACCATGATTTTTAATTTGCACTTGTACCCATTTCAATTTCTTTTCATCGATCTCCGAGTCTCCGAATTCCACACGGATGATTCCATTCGTTTTATCCTAACATAAGAGAAATTCGAATTTTATAAATTAGTTATTGAATTTTCTTTATAGGGTTTTATTTAAAAATATACTAAAGTTTAATTTTTCTTCCGTTTTAAACTTCCTAGTTATGACCGACTTAACAAATTTCAAATTTAACTTTTACCACTCATTAGTCTATATTATGTATATATATATATGTATATATATACGTATATATAAAATCAATGAATTTAAGCATAAGGATTATTTAAATCTATTACCTAAATTGCCTATTCTATTATGTAAAAATTTAAATTACCAAAGATTGAATTCTTTTACCTTATTAACAAAATAAGCTCTTAATCCTCCTCCTTGCATCACTCAACGAAGATGAAAACCCTTCAGCAAAAACTCGAAGCAATTCAAAACCGTTACCCTATCTTCACGTCCAGTCAAAACCTACTCCTTTTCTTCCTTCCTGCCTCCAGAACGCGACAAAGATTAATGTGAATCCTTCCAAAAATCGTGACTTTGATTTTTCTCGTGAACAACTATAGGACTATCATCGCACCACTACCGCAATTTCGATCTAAATCGCAACCACCAACTTGCGTGCCAGCCTCTACATCGATCAGGAGATCAAGCTCTTCACGAACGCCCCTCCCTAAATGTCGCACGCCTCTATCTTAGTCGAACTCCTCAATTCTGACAATGACTATCCCTTGTTCACATAAATTCGAGACTGATAGAAGTGGAAAGAATCGAGCGACGATCCCCTCCAATCGCGTCCACCTCATTGAGGTCAAAATCCCCAAACCTCGTAACAACCCAAATGGCGAGACTACCCCTCCTCCTTGCACGCGCGAGCGTCTCTGCCTCGTAGTCGAGCTCCGGCGGTTTCGATCTCTTCTTTTTTTTTCTCTCGAATTATTTACGAAGAGGACCACATGGTTTTAAGAACGAAGGCCATTTCCAATTTGGTTTCCAGAAGAACGAGAATGAATAGAAATGAACGGGGGTTTATTGCGATATTAATAGAAGTGGAAGGGGAAAATAGATCAGCCATTTTACTTTGATTTCAGAACTTTTGGTTTGATTTTTATTATTGTCAGAGGATATAAATGAAGAAGTAAAGAGAGGGTGTTGCGTATAAATAGATGGAGAACTCTTCGGCACTAAGGAATAAGCCTACGTATAGTACATGGTAGCTGTTGTAATTTAGGGTAGGCTAATTAATTTGATTTGATTTATATTTAATTTTATTCAACATAAAGAGATCTTTATTCTTTTAAATGGATATTTATTTGATTTCGATACTATCCACTAAAATTATCGGGGTTCATAACTCGACATCACGAACTGCTATTTTAACCTATCAACTGATGTTTCAACATATTTACATTATTCTAGACTCAACAAAATAGAATATAAATTTTTATTCAAACGTATATATAAAATAACCATATTAAATTAATATAATATAATTTAAATTAAAAACAAATAAATTCTTCGATAATATATTATTATTATCGTCATCTATATTCAAATAGAATTTATATTGATCGTCTGAATTGTTTTAATTCAGTTTTATCTTCGAATTGAATTATTTCAAATTCACTTATTACAATAATTATATTCTACTCAATATAAATATCCATTTATATTATCAACACAATATTTAAAAAATATTAAATATTTAAAATTAATCGAAAAAATTCCGGGTCGTTACAATCGTCTAACATCTTTCGACCATTAAAATTGAGATCTAAGGAAGGGAATCCAAGATCTACATCATAAGCTAGATCTACATTATTTGAAGTGAGAGTTCATCGAATCGAAGGATTTAGATCATGTTCTTTGCTGTCCGGAATCTAATTTCACTGTTTTTGCTTTGATTTGGAGAATTGGTGAGTGATATGCATCTCTCACACGGATTCAATTAAATATATGAGTGTTTGATCTTGTTTTTCATCAAATTCAAGTGTTTTCTCCTAGATCTACATCATTGTAAATCTGTTTTCATATGAATCACCATACAATCTAATTTAGCAGGTTAAAGCCGATAATTTCCATGTATTATCATATGTTTATGCAAGCTAGATCCATCATTTAGTTCATATGTTCATTTATCATGATTTTTGGTGCAAATTGCATAATTTGGTGGAAATTGTCGTATTCGTGTTGTTAATGATTTCATATCGTGTTTATTGTTGAAATTGATGAGTTGGATGAATGGCTTTTATCGAGTTAGTCGATGGCGAAGTTTTGGTCGAAATTGGACTTGGATTGACTTGGTGTAGGTTTTGGGTCGGTCTTTTCCTGGTTGGTCGGTCGAGCATGCAGTACAATGCACTACAACATGTAGTACGATGTAGTACAGGAGAGGGGTCGGGTCGGTCGTCCAGTATTGGGTCGGTCGCTCTGATGACTTCGGGTCGGTCGGCCAGGCGTGGAGTTGAGAAATCAGTCAGAAAGGAGGCGGTTCAGCCATGCTCAGAAAGGATTGGGTCGATTTGAAGTGGTCGGGTCTGTCGCTACTGCATGGGTCGGTCAGAGGCCGGGTCGGTCGCATATGGAGGTGGGGTCGGTCGTGTATCCCAAAGGCTGATTGGTCATGCAAATTGGAGACGGGTCAGTCAGGTTGGGAAGCGAGTGGGTCGAGCTCAAAGGGGTGGGGTCGGTCACACTTGGGTCAGTCACTCCGGTCGGGTTGGTTCAAAGTGGTTAGGTCGGTCAAACACATAGGTGGCTGGGCCGATCAGGAAGCCTGGTCGGTCGTGATGGGTTTTTAGCAGCATTTTAAAACGCTGTGGTGAATGGCATGAGTGTTGTGGTTTATTTCTTTAGCAAATGGATATAATGCTATGGATTGTTTCGGACCTTATGATTGATGTTTTCTTTGGATCGAGAGTAGTGATAACTTCGAAGTGAACTAAATGGGGAATATCGAAGTGATGTGATGTGTACGTTGCTAGTTGTAAGGCAACAGTTATTATTACAACTCAAAGGTCGTGAGTTGGTGGATAATGGTTGCTCGAGAAGGTTGCTTAGGCTATGAAAATTCATCGGGTTTGATGACTAGAGATGTGAAGGCCGGGAGATTATCATTGCCATAAATTCTAGCAGGCTCAAAGTAGGGGTACAATGGCGGCACCCAAAAGACTAGAAGGTTGCGGCTCGAGTACCCTGGGTATCGTTGAACGACCTAGTTGTTAAGGTTGGACATACATACATATCGTTGAAAGGAGTATGGAGTTTATGCTAGAAATGGGGTTACCATTAGCCCTTGACGTATGGCAAGGTTGGCCATCATACGATTAACGATAGTTTCGGAGCAGGATTGGCGGTGATAGCCAGAGTCTGTCATAGATGATTGGTTGCTTTGTTTGAACTATCTCAGGTAGATTGTCCAAATCGAAGGAGATGTTCCTTGGGTGCTTGTCTGATGTTGGTTTAGGCCTCTGGGGCTTGTGCTTGAGGGATGTTGAGTTCGGTTAAGATGGTTTACATGAGACATATAATTTGGATGTCATGAGTGCCTGCCATAGTTGAATGGGTGTTCTGGTTTCCATGGATGTATGGTTGAATATTATTGTAAAGGCTATCACTGTCCGATGTGGGGAAGATTGGGTTGACTCTTCTCTGGTGTTGTGGGTAGAACAGTATGTTTGTCTATCCATTCTCGTATACTTTATTGTTGATGTTTGTTAGTTGTTTTATCGCTCACTAAGACTATTTTCTAGCTTAAGGTTTTATGTTTCCCTCCTATTACCTTGGGCTATTTATCCGGTTGTGGATGGGCAAACTAGGTGGCAGGTGATTAGTGAGGACGATGCTACTGTGCGAAGGCGAGCAGGAGGCTGGCGTATTATCTTATTTAATACCTAGTATTTCTATTTCCGCTGTTTGAGTTGCTCTCTGAGTGTTGTAGTGAGGGTTCATGTACAGACTTTGATATTCCTATGATGTATGGATAACCTTTCAGGATGTTGTGAAAGTTTTCAAAAGTTGTTATATGATGCTCCACTATTTTTACCTACTATATATGTTCTATTATATTTTATCCTTGCGCTGCAATTTTTATGATAGGTTCTGATGTTGTTTACCTTAATGATCGCCCATGGCTGTCTGACACGTGCTTCAGCGCATTATTCCTCTTTTTTAGTGCAGGGGTTGTAGGCGATCGTCACATAAATCTCAATGACCAAATAGTTTGCATTTCTCGCATTTTGGAGGGATAAATTCATACTCTACAGTAATGTCCTTTTTAACACCATTGTGCAATATAATGGGAATTTCTTTGACTAAATTTGTGTCTATTGAGATTTAAAGTTAAAGTCTAGCAAATTGAGTAAAAGTTTTCACAGCAGTTTTTGGATCTACTTGAATTGGTTCAGCAATAAAACTGGCAATTGTAGAAATTTCTTCTAATGTCCATAATTCCATATCCAAATTAGGCAATCTTGCCCAAGCTTGAACATCAGTAGTATTAAATTTATTATAGTCATATCTAGGCACCTATTCATCAACCATCAAAAGTTTACCAAAGTAAGAGTATGTGGAAGTCATAAGTACCTTTTTAAAATCAATTTTTTTGCTCAAACCTGACATTGAACTTATAGTAAGGCGCAATATGAACATAATATTCTCCAGTCGGTTTCCATACTTTATTAATGTAATCTTTTAACTTCTTCACAGAAAGCCAGAAATCAACAGGGCGAAGCACCAAATTATTTTTCCATGCTTCTCTAGATTTTGCAAAATCTTCTTGTGGGATGTAAACATATGAAGTTAGAGGTTTGGTGTATTGAAGTCGTCGATTAGGAGATAAAGAAGGACCTTCACCAGGCTGTCGAACGGCGGCACCGTACGATTTAGGTCGTGGAGGTGTTATTGGATTGGGAGGAGAGGTTGTGGTTGTCTGTGGAGGAGGTACAGGCGGTTGAGTACGTGAGAGAAGTGGAGAATTAGTTACAGTAACTACCACCTGTTATGTCGCCATTATTGTAATGTGAAATATAGGATTATATATATATATATATATATATAATTTGGGCACGTGTACCTTGTAAACTCAATTTAGATGCCTTGTTATTCTCTTACCTAATGACTAAGTGTTCAATTGTGATGCTCTTTGGCCAGACAGCCCTTGCCTGGGGTTCAAAGTATTGGTTGTATCATGTTGTATTGTTAAAACTTGACCTCTATTGGCTTATTTTCCGGGTAACCTGCATTGCCCTAGAGTTAATGGATTTTTCTAAACCAATAATCGACTACTTGTTGACCCTGATCTATTTGAAACTGGATTATATATATATATATATATATTAGATCTTCCTCTTAAGGGGTATACCCCTATTTCGGCTTGCCTTCCTTGACATTTTTTTCAATTCATGCTTACTTTACCATAGCATTGTTGCTGATTCAAACTGCTGCTAATGACATGTGTATTACATCTTGTTTTTTATTCATGCACATGAGCCTAATATTTTTGAGTTTGAGTTGCCATGATCATTTGTGCTGGTCCATTTATATTATCTAGACCTTGTGCCACTGTGACCTCTATGCTTTGTTTATTTTTTCATGTACATTAGCTTTAGATATGCTCCTTCATCTAACCTGTAACTCTTGGTAATGGCCTTCTGTATTTGTGTAGTTGTTTCACTGGCCTTGTCTTAGCTTGACCTTGCAATTTTCATTGATGCCAATACAACCATCTGCCATGATCAATGGCATATTCTGAAATTGTGTGATCTATCCCATTATGACTTCTATCTTGCCTTTCCTTACCTAAAATTTGTATAGCTGATACTTTAATCTTGCTTCGTTTTGTGTTGCATTAGTCGTCCCCTACTACAACACTTGTTCACTTCCCTTACCACTTTTGCATTTTTCTTGCGCTTTAGTATAAGACCATTCATATTTAACTTTGCTGGAATTAACCATACCCATAAGTGTCAGACCCTACTTTGGTTTGTGCGCTTCCGTGTTTACCTTAGTATATGCTATAGAAATTAACCTTGCTAATTGTTGGCTGCATGTCACTGGCATGGGTATAGGTGAGCAATATTCGGTTCAAATCAAATTAGCTGACGAAACTGGTTCATTTCGGTTGGTTCGGTTTTAAAACTAAATCGGTTTGAATTCGGTTCAAAATATAAAAAAATTCGGTTATTAGTTTAACCAAATTAACCGAACTTTTAATTTATTGTCTAATTTTATAGTATTGTAGTAATTTGAATAATTTGTTTTGTGATACAATACAATGACATTTGCTAATCAAATTTTATTATTAACATAAAATTTACTATATAAAATTTCTTCAAACATGAATTTATGTTTTACTTTAAGTGAAATTCATCATTAGAATAATAACACATCCTTCAAGTTCGGTTAAATCAATTACCGACCAAATTAACCAAAATTAATTTGATTCTGTTTGGTTTCAATTCGGTTTGAGTTTTTTATCTTAATACGAACCGATCGAACGCTCACTAAGCATGGGTTTTAGTTAAGGCATGTCACTTATGGCTTGGAATGAATTCTTTTTTGAGGAAACTTTACTTTACATGTTGACTTACTTCGTTTAAACCTGAAATACATACTTAATTGCAAATAGGTACCCTGTTGCTTTATTGAAACTGGAATCATATTTGATTCTACCCTTGCTTGTTTTAGGTCTTTAGTGCAAATATGGAAACTCTTACTGTGTTCTCCTTTTTTTGTAGAATCTGATATACAAATCACTTTGACCAGTGGACATATATTCGAAGATTTAGGTAACTATATAATCATCTGACTAACTGTATTTGATCCCCTCCTTTCACCTTAATCTGAATGATCAAATTTTTGGTGGGATATGTCTTAGTATGCATGTTTTCCTCATTAATATAGGAGTAGTTTTTCGTATATTAATTGTTGGCTTCATTAATATTGCATGTTGTTGATATAGCGACACTCATACTGTCCTTGGCTATACATATTTATGAATTGAAATTTAAAGGATGATATATTCACCATGCCCACGCCTTGCACCCTCGAATATTTGTGCTATCTTTATTTTTACATTGTCGTTTTGATTTCATGCCGAATGTATTTTTGATGGCGATTACTTAGATATTTCGGTACATATTCGAAGTTAGAAACTGCAAATAAGTTAGGATTAATTATTATATTCTAGTTTTTTTTAACTAAATTTGATCTACTTGAATAAAGTTAATCGGGAATCAAGTGTCTTTGTGTTTTGCGTAATTGCTTGGGTCAGACCGAGTGTTGTAAATTTAAAGATTTCAGCTATCGAAGTTAGAGGCACGCACACTGGCTCGACAAAAATCCGTAAATTTCTGTATAATTTTATTTAATTAAAAACTTATGTATTTAAATTCCACTGTAAAATATTGTAAACCCTGATGTTTTGTAAAAATATATTCCGTTGTGAGATATTATTTGTTTATTATCTGTTGTGATTCTATGTTGATTCCGTTTAAACCCTATAAGTGATAACAATTTGTTGTTCTGATAGTTCGACTTGGTTTAATTACCGACTTGTAGCGGTCAAATAGGTACGCCATTACAAACATAGTTTATACAAATGGAAATAAATTCAAATAAATTATCTTAATATTAAAACAAATATTGTTAATGCTCCATAGTGCTACACAATGAAATATGCAATACAATTTCCATATATAATATGATTAAGTTTCACCTTGCTCATCCTCGGCATTACCACCGCTTGCACTTAAACCCGATGTGACATCCAGTTGCGGCACCGCACAGTATCATGCACACAATCGTATTTTTTTCTAGTTGTTTCTCGTAGACGAATGCGATATGGTGTGTCACAAGATCAAAATAAACACGCTTACATGTAGTATATGTATCATCACTATGTTCTCACATTCTTATTTTTCATTTCACCTTACATATATCTGTACACATTGCATATGGAAAAAAATTAAGGTTTGTGATTGCTCATCAGTGATAGATGAGTAGATGTTTATAGTTATTAGTTTCTATGTATATATGTTGCATTCTTCCATCCTTTAAGATTTCAAGGATGAAATCCTTTTAAGAAGGAAGAATGTAACTTCCCAAAAATCAAGCAAAAAATTAATAAGAAAGCTAAATAAAATAAAATAAGGACTTTAAAGAAAATTTTCGTAAGTTTCTAAATTTGACTATGAAACTTGTAGCATTCCGTTCATAGCAATTATATATATATATATATATATATATATATATATATATATATGCCTAATTGAATGTAGTACGAAGAAGTTAAATGCATCAAAATAATAATAAAATTTGAATGAAAAATTATATAAAAATTTGCAAGTTTATTAATTGACACATAAGGGTTGATGGTTGACGAGTAGCGACCAACCAAGGAGAGCAGGCAGTAATTGCGCCTTGTGTAAAACTGAGTGTCTTTTATCTATAGCGACATGATTCTATGAAAGAGATTATTGCTTTGGCAGTACATTTTTAATGACCTGGCGTGATTAAATTAAAGATTCTCTAATTTAGATCTAATGGCTTAAACTAAACTCTCATCTCTACAAGTTCTATCCTAACCAAATCCTAATATAACTATTTATAGTGATCAACCACTTTCCCCCGCTCCTAAAAATCAAACAAAAAGAAAACTTAAAAAATTCTCATTAAAATCTATAGGATCTAGATTAACCCTTACGGGTGGTGAGTTGAGTTTATTGGAATTAAAAAATAAAAGCTAACATAGAATAACAAAGAAGCCGCAGAAAAGATAAATCACACACAAGAATTACACAACTTGGGAAACCTTGCCTACTGCTGCATTCCCAAAACTTTTACTAGGTATTAAAGCACATTCCCGCTTACAAAACCCTATAAACTCAAAAATCCTGCTACTGCTCTAACCCTAAGCTCAAAATCTTGATATGACTTAAATTTTAAGTTGTGATTTTCTTAACTACAAAATCCTGTAGTTACAACTCAACTAAAAGACAAGTTTATAAAAAAAGACAAACACTAAACCCTAAATAAAAGCAATAATAAAAAAAAAAGATGGCCCCTTATTTCTTTTTTCCTTGGGATATACGGCAGCCCCTGTCTTTTTCGATGGTGATGAATTTAGGGTTTTGAGTTTCCTCTAAATCACGACTTTGCTTCGATTGATTTTTGGTTCCTCGATCGATCATGCGTTGCTCCTCTTGCATGATTTGAAATCGAACCACATTCTCAACTGAAAAGAAATGCAAGCTCTCTGAAATTATTTCTTTGATTACTTGAATTGTTTTTCTTCTAACGGGATAGATTTGTCGATGAAGAATTGGTGATATATATAAGGTTTTCTAACCCTTATTACTCTGATTTCCTTTAAGACTTGTTGTGTGTGCATGCAATCGATTTCTAGAAACTTTCGATTAATTTTCATGCCCAAAAAGATGCATTCATGAACTTCTGGAATGTCTTAAACCGTGAATTCATTCTTTTCCCAAAACAAAACCATCAATTTCATTGATAAAATCTTGTCTGACTTTTTTTGATGTATTTAGCCGTGTTTTTGCCCCACTGATAATTTGGAGAATAAATTGTAAAAGAACCCAGGCAGTGATTTCTGACACATGCATGATTGAAATATTTCATCAAGATATTTACTAACCCAATTTTGCTTAAGCCAAGAATGCAAAATAAACCCTTTACAAATTCGATACAGTGAGTTTAAATTACAAAAGAAACTGCCTTTTCATTTTCAAAACATTCGAACTGTTTTCATTCTCCTCATTCATGACTGTACACCTAAAATGCCTGGTTTTGATGTAGCTGCACTTGTTTATACATGGCCATTTGTAATCTAACGTACATACTTGCATGATATTGTCTTGAATACATTTTCATTTGGGTTTGTGTGCATACTGAAATGCTCTTGCACATTGTTTTGCACTTGTGTCTGTGTTGTACCATGTATATGTACCATGTTTCCTTGTCCTTATGTGCCTGGTGCATCCTTTTCACTTTGCATGCACTAACATGCTACTCTTGTGTGTTCGTTAATCCTGACTAGTTGCAACACTCAAGGTACTTTTCCACTATTTCATATGCATTTGCATTGTGCTTGTTTGGTTGTATCTCTGAGAAGTATGCACATAGTGCTTGAGTTATCGTGGTGCTTCACACTTGACACTTCTAAGCTAAGTATTTTCAATTTCATTTGCCTTGTCATTTGAAATATATTTGTGCACACTGATATGTTTGAGTATGCTGCTTTATTGTAGCCTTCGTTACATTTGACCATACCTTGTGCTATTTTGTCTTGAATCTTGCACCAGACCTGCTTCATGTGTTGCACCCTAGTTCATATTTGTGAGTTAATCCGTTGCCATGCTATGTATATGCCTTTGTGCCTTGCCTGACCCTGAAGCTGGCATCAAGTTAATTTTGAACTACTTTTACACTTTTGACCTACTGCATATATGCATGTGCTAGCCTTGTGTACTTGCTAGATCATGTTATTATTGCTTTTCTATATGTCCTGCCCCCACTATCACTTTTATTGTGCTGACCAGACTTGCATTCTTTGCGTTGAACCTAAAGCACTTGTGTTTGAACTTATGTGCACTTTGCATTTGCGCATGTATTTGTGCCATTGTATTTTCTCGACCCAGTTTTGTAGCTGCACCATTCTTTGCTCATTGCTTCTTGAAACTCGTATTTTATGCTTTCATGACCATGTAGTCTTTACCTGACATGCACAAGTGTGCTTGAGTTGTGCTTGTGCACTTCTTTGCTGATGTACCTATGTTGTGTTGATGTGCTTTATTGAGTTGTATTGCCCTCGACATTCTATGAATATCCTTGTTCATATACTTAGCCATGTAGCTTGAGCTACTTGCATGTGTGTTCTGAAATGTTTATGATTTGCACACCACTGTGATTTCTTCTGTTGCACAATTGTATTACCATTGTTACATGCTTCTCGTACACTTGAACCTCTTGTTTGCTGCACCTACTGCATTGAGAGGTGTTTACAACTTCTCTGCCATCCTGCATGTCCATGTGTACATGTGTCTTGAAGTTGATGCTTTGACACTTAGCCTTGAACCTGAGATGGTTGATTTTCATGCTTTGCTGAAATTTGTTGTTCATGTATTTACATAACACATGATCCATGCATACATACATACATACATACATACATACATATGTTTGTATGCATGTGTGATTGTACTGTGAGCTTCTTGGTCATGCTTGTTGATTGCAATGTATTATGCTAAGTTGTATTTGTCCATATTGCCCATGTTCATCAAAAAAAAATTCTCTATGCATAAACATAAACTTATTATTTCTAAACCAGCAAACTAGTTATGGTTGTACTGAGGGTAGTCAAGATCAGTGGACCACATATGTGAGTTGAGGCTAGTCTTGATCAGCAAACTACTATAACCGAGTTGTGGTTGGTTTGTAGGCACTAGAAAATCAGTCTACCTTGTGGTATTTACAGTGAACACTGTAAATATCATAAGCAGTATAGACTCAAATATATATTTTGTATGTGTGTGTGTGTATATATATATATATATATATCATAACAAGTCTAGAAAATTGATGAGAAATAAACGAAAAATTCTGAGACAAATAAACATTAAAAATACATTCATATTTGCTAGAATTTAAATCTATTTTTATTTCATTTTACTGTGTATGTTTCTGTGATAGGTATGTAGCAAGATCTGAAGCACATGAAGATTCAATGAGTGTGTATGAATGTATGTGAGAGAGTGACTGAGTGAATTGAGTGGACTTCAGTGAGGAAACAATGTATAAATATGATCAGGGATATGTACATAAAAGAGAAGGTTGTATTATCCTATATGTTTGAAATAAAGTATTTTATTAAATAATAAATACTATTTGAATGTTTGAATTTTGTACATTAGTATTATTATTCAATAATAATATTCATTTTTGTATGAGATGAAATATAGAATTGTATAATTACAAACACATTTATAGAATAATATATGTTTGTTATCATCAAACAAAAATATCATATTGTTATATTCAACAATCTCTCCCTTTTAATGATGACAAACATAGACTTAAGATTTTGAATACAATAAACGTGTTTGAATGTGAAGTATGAGAACTCCCCCTATATGTACGCTCCCCCTACAACTGAACTCCCCCTACTTAACAAATTATCATGAGATTTCAGAAATATAAAAACCTATTAAACACTTCGCAAATTTGGAAAAAAAATCTATAGATGTTGTCATACTTATCAAAATCTTAATGCTTCTCCCTATTTTGTTATCATCAAAAGATTGACATAGTTGGAAAATAACAATGGATTTGGACTATAATTATAAACCTAAATCAAGCGACAAAATAAAATACTGCAAATCCGAAAACAATCAAACAAAAAATCATAACATTTCATAAAATATAAACACATTTCACAATTCAGAGGATGGATTGAAAGGTTGGTTATTGCATAACAAAAAGGATTTCATATATATAACCTTTTTTATGAGTACACTAATGTAATGACCCAAGGATTTTCGATCCCGAAAATCGACATAAATTCACCATGTCGACTATTCAAGTATCGAAAACACTGGATTGTCAATAGAAAGAAATTAGAGGGTGAGAAAAGAAAGAAAGAAACATTAGAATAGAAGAAAGAAGAACACCACATCAGAATCTCACAGTGGAACGAATAAAATATAATATAACAAATCTTTTATACAAAAGAACTGTATATACATACCGACCATCAGAGTACAACAGATATCATTCACAGCGGAAATAACATTATATAACCAGCGGTGAAGCCGCCTGCTTCTAGCTCCTGAAACTCCAAGCAAAACCTAACCTGGAACATACTCGGTCTAACCCGAGCACATTTGAAGCAAAGCAAAATACACCGGGTCAGTCTGGAATACTTTCAGTGATAAATTCACAGACCACAAACTACTTGTTTAACTTTAGAAAATCTTTTCAGAAATCAAAGCATAATAGTAAGACCAGCCCACACATAAACACAGACGGTTTTTACCTTACTATAACCCAAAATGTTTATGAAATCATAACTTGCTCTGATATTATCATAATGTCTAAATACAAATAATTAATAATCTAGCGGAACGCTTGCATCTCACGCTCCACATATATATGTATACAATTAAAAACCGCGGGCGCTTATTGGATATTGGATTCCAACCTTGACTAGGTATGGGACCACCTTCCGAACGTGTATCTCTAGAGGCGAATACACTGGGTTCAACAAGAACGTCTTGCAACCCAGCCCTCACATGACCGACCACTCATTTCGCTTGAGTGTATCGAATGTATATCACCGACGGTTGGGATCAGCAGCCGCCTCCCAAAAAGGGATAGCATCGAATATAGATTAAAGAAGCAAATAATTTTTTTCTAGATAGGTAATCATACACCCCAATGGGAGCGACCCATATAGCCATGCTGCCTGCCCGATTTTTTGTCATTTCCCGGTTGATGAGGCTTGAGGCTAAAATTTCTACTTCTCGAACATCTAGCCACCATTCACTTTGAATGCCACATCGTCAGATCCATCAGATATCACTAATTGACGTCCACAAAAATACTCTACTTAGGAGCTAACCAACTATAATATGTTTGAAGAAATCAACATACGTGGTCCTTTGGAAATACTCTGTCAGACACTCGTCCATACAAGTCATCCAGGAACAGGATGAACCAAAGGCACCCTCATACTGCATCTCATATAGGAATCACCCATGGATCAGTAGCGAGAAGTCCTTGCAATCTGTGGATTTCAACCACAACAGAATCACAAATCAAATAACTCTGGTTGCAAGCCAGAGAGATTTGACAAGTAGTCCTTCCGCTTATGAAGATCCACGGTCTTCACTTGCCCCGTCTTCAATTGACGTATTCACGTATTTGCTGGATGGAATGGTTTTCGAATATAAATTCGATCCCGGTCTTTCCGTACCAACAATCTGGGTTGATAGTTGGTGATTTAACTATCAAATAACAAATGTGTGAAAAAAATGAGTTTGCTGATTCAGTACTTGGCACTACCTGGCATATTAGAATTTATTTAACAAAATCGTTAATAACTTTAAAGTCTCCTCTTAAATTTAAACCTTTATATTTATCCTTAGTTTATTATAACAAAAACTATTTTTATATGTATCAAGTTTGATATACAGATGTATACCCAACTTTCCAATTCCTTTACTATTGGAAATATCATTATATTTCTACAAAACCTTTTCCAATTCCCTTAAATTTTGCATCTCAATATATACATTTACATATGTAATACTTAATGGCATAAAACCAGTTATCGATCCAGATACAGGTAAAACACATGTCGATTTATATAATTTGAAATCAAATATTCTTATTTATATTGAAACTAATATCGTAGTATTATTTATATTCCAACATCTCGCACTTATATTAAATACTTTACGTATGGGATATCACACCAATCACAACACCTTTCACTCGTTTCAAACTAATACTATTCCTCGATAAAAATGGAGCCGTTCAAGTTGGGGTATTTTTATTTAGCTCTCAGGCCTTGATCGACAACGTTCTTATCTCAGAATAATATCTATTCGTAACTTAACCCCTGATATTAAAATGTTATTTCCCTTTTGATTTCAAATCGGGTTTTATAAACCGTTTCTTCCTTTTGAAAACCTCGTTCGAAAATCTTCTTTACTTGATTCCTTTAATTAAGTAAAATTTTATTTAAATCTTCACATTCGCTTAAAAATCTTATTTTGCAAATCTCGTTCGACAAATTTGGATTTATAAATCTCCTTATAACCCTTATCGCTCCTCTTTAATAAAAACTAATCGCCACTAAAACATTCCTTAATCGATGTCTAATTAAAGGTCATCGCTTGAATTAATTAACATAAAAATTAACTTTTGTATTAACTATATTAAAAATAGTTAACTATGCTACTAACTAAAAATAGTCTAAAATTATCATTTTGAAAAGCTTATTAAATAAAATCAACTTCATTAACATAATTCAATAATTTCCTTAATTTATAGTTAATCGAGGATTAATTAATTATTTCATACCAATCGTTAAACTTTAACGAATATTCAAAATATTTAAATCAAATTACTTCGATTATCAATTTCAAATAAAGACGGTTGATTTTTGTCGACCGTACACCTCACTTAGCAGTTAACTGATTATCATTTGTCATTTTCCCTTTTTAAGTTAAGCGAATAACTTAATTAATTTAAAATCACCATTTAATTGTTTAAAAATACAATTATCCTACTTTACCATCACACAGGTGATTTCTTTGTCTTTCTAGCTTTTAAAACCTATATAAACCACTAATATAATTTCTAATATAAACTGATTTAAAATATACGTTTATAAATTCTAATTTTATTACTTATATAAAATAACTGAAAAACTTTAGTTCAGTTATAAAATAATTTATAACTTTAAAACCGCGTCGATTCATCGAATGGTAAATCGACGTCTGAAACAACACATTTTAGGCCATTCACTACCGATTACTCAATCAACACTGTCGATTGATTTTAAACACAACACAGTTGAATATTTATTCAACCATCATGTTCAAATAGGTGTCACTACCATATGGGGTTTAATCAGTTCAAATATCAACAATATAAAAGAAACAAACAACATATATAATATTTGAGGAATCCGGTCGGATCCCTCCAACCTGTTCTTCCCTACATCACAGCTCGTTATACATTTCATAATAATATATGAAATAAATTTCATATGATCTACTAATTTAAAACGATTAAACCTAAATAACAGCATCCAATCAACCATAAAAGTCAACAGCAACCGATCAACCAATATATTTTTTTAAGGGTAAATTATATTTTAATATGAATTTCCCACATCACAGAATTCCAGAAGGTGTGAGAATTACCTCACCAGTTCATTTCGGTTGATGATTGACGCATTTGTTGCATTTAATCTTGAACGGACACTCAAAATTTACTAAAATTTCAACAGCGTCAGATCAGCGCCTAGTTCAGTGCCATCACCTAATCCTCGTCCCTGCGATCCTAATGGATCCACTTTCGTCATATTTCGTTAACGTATGAATGAGTTACGCTAGTTCAAAGTTTATAAAATTATGCGACTACAAATTAAACTAATTATTAATTAATTAAATAATTATTTACCTAAATTACCGTTACCATGTCAGCATCCTTAACAGTATCTCACGCGTTTTCTTCAATTGGTTACTCAGAACCCAATCCTCTTCCTTTCAGAAAAGCACGACTCCAACCCTCTTCCACCACCGACGATCTGCCACGACTGGACCCACCAGTACCCCTTCAACGTCACCGCGCTTCCACCAGACTCAACCGCCCCCGACGCCAGCAGTCAGCTCCTCCCCAATCGTCGTGAATCTCCATTACCCCCAATCCCGTTCATCCTCCAAATTCTCCGCCACCTCGCCACTTCAGGCGCCTCCACCACCGCCAATCGAAAGAGCTCGCCACCACGCTCCATCCTCCCTCAGGTCTTCCGCCCCCTCGTCAACCAGATCGCCGGAAAACTGATCAAAACCCATTCCTGCTTTTGAAACCGAACCGGAAACAATCCCCTCCAATCAACTGCGATTTCCCACCACCACGGTCAACATCATTACCTCCGACCAAAGACAAAAACGTCCCCCTGCTCGTCCCCTACAACTCCACCTTTGAATCCAAGAACAAATTCCTCACCAAATTGCCATAAATCCACCAAATTCGAAACAGGAAGTTCACGGTTTCAGGCCAATTCCGGCCACCCCAGTCGCCCAATCCACCCCAACTTTTTGCAGCATGTAGCCACTGACCCGATCTAAAACTTCCCTTTGAAACCCCCCTTCAAATTCTTTACCAAATTGAAGAAATAAATTAAAAAGAAACCAGGGGCTTTTCTGCAAATATTGAATGCTGGCATTTGTTGTGGATGGCTTGATCAGAATTCTCGGCTGAAATGGTGTATATATAAATGGAAAATATTATTTATTTATGTCGATGTGACGAACGATATTTTATTTTGTGTCTATCGCGTTTTCAAACTTTGTTTATTCGCTGTTGCGCTCACATACAAACCCCGTTCGAGATGCGAATGGACGACATAGTTTAATTTGACAATACGGTCCTAATGAAACTTGTTTCGTCGAATTCCGAGTTCGTTTGCTCGAATGGCGCTCGTTCACGTTTGAATGATCGTTTTTATTTGTATTTTATTTTGCCACGCTAAAAAATTAACACCGATTGACGCGCCACTTGAAACCCAACAATAATTTACTGTTGCGGTCCTAATAAAATTTGTTTCGTCGAAAACAGAGGTCATTTGAATAAAGGCCCTTTTATAACTGGCCAATTCAAATAAAATAAACCAATTTTAAAATACCTAAATATAGTATTATCAAAATATTGAAATTGGCCATACATGATCAGAATCGTATGCTACCATAATAAAATATCTCGGGTTGAGTTTGAAGCCAAATCGATATTATAAATATTTAAAAACCCCTTTATTTAATATAAATAACGTTATAATATAAAACGAAATTCCAGAGCGGCCTTTTCAAAATTTGATTTGGACATAAAATAAAATCTACAACACGAAAAATCGATTTTTCTCTTCCATTAGAAAAATATCGTCAAACAGATTCTAGTGTTTCTTGTTTCGATAAAATCCGACTCATTTTGAATCCTGTACGGCTGTTTAAAGTTCAAAACGCCAAATTACGAACTACCGCGCCGCTGCCGCTCGTTTTATAATTAAATTAAAAATTAACGTTATAACGTCGTTTTAATAAGGAAATCGATATTATAATTTCAATAAAAACAATATTAAACCATTTTAAAATCGCCCGATCACATTATACTGCAAATCGACATTTTTCCCAAACATGCCAAAAATAAAATATTATTATATTATTGATATAATTTAAATATTCACATTAAAATGGTCAAAATCGATTATTTAAATTCAAACCAATATTTTAAATAAATAAAATATTTCAATAAAATGGCCAGAAAATACAGGACATTACATTCCTTCCCCCTTAAAATAATTTCGTCCTCGAAATTGCTAAGGTAGAAAGAAGGTCATAACCCATTATATTTATAATAATATCTAAAATTTAGTACTCGATTTTATTACCAAAACAAATCTAATTGGTCGTAAAACCAAATTAATTCAAATAAAAGAAATTTCCACAAATCTTCAAAAAATTTCTAACACCTTAAATTTTGAAATTTTTTTGGCAGAGTCTCCCTTGTACGGAGAACCATCTGCAATATCGCAGGTTCAAGAAATATGTATACATCGACCAACACGGTCGGAAAAATTCAAAAACCAAACTCAAAACCCAAATAAAAACAAAAAATTTCATATTTGCGTAGGCATACCTTTTTGTGAGCGTTATTATGTGATAAACAATATATTACACTTGAGCTTGCTTAGTTATTATGCAGCTCTATTCAAACTTGATTCAATTAACTCCACTCAGTTTTTTAAAGCTGAATTGGCACTTCTGCACCTGTTCTTACTCAAATGAACTCATTAGTCATTAAAACAATGTCAGTTATGTCCAAAACATCTATATCATTCTGATCGACCAACTATACACACAATTCAATCCACACGAGATTATAATTATTTATAATCACTTCATTTGTTTCTTTAATTATCCATTCAAATTTATTTAATTTGGATTGGTTTATTCTAATTATTTATTTCATTTTGGTTTTCAACCAAGTCGACTCATGTTCAGGTTTATCCACGAGATCGAGCACACCATCTAAACATATCACACAATCAACATTAACAAATCCAATTAATTTTCCCATACTATAATAATTTGAAAAATCATTACTTCCATTATTTATAAAATATATTGGGCAAAATAATTTCAAAACTAATTTTATATCAAATTACAAATACGCGCTCTCATATATACACTCAAACTCAATCTAGGATATTGCTAACCCCATCTCTATTGAGTCACACCACAGAGCCAAGGTTATCACTAAACCAATAGCTCTGATACCACTGTAATGACCCAAGGATTTTCGATCCCGAAAATCGACATAAAATCACCATGTCGACTATTCAAGTATCGAAAACACTGGATTCTCAATAGAAAGAAATTAGAAGGTGAGAAAAAAAGAATGAAATATTAGAATAGAAGAAAGAAAAAGAACACCACATCAGAATCTCATAGTGGAAAGTGTTGAGACAAGATTTTGATCGATGCCAACATATAAAGGTGCAATGAAGATCATTTCATAGAGATAAGGTTTTTACTTTGAGTCATGTTAGAAATATGTTAAAATCTATCCTCAAAGTATAACACAAATGCAAAAAACAATATCATATCTTCGTTGCTGAAATCTGTATATTTGAGGAATTGAAAAGTCAGAGAAAAAGCCCAAACGGTCCAGGCTCCGACCGGGAAAGAGTGCAGAGTGGTATAGACTGCGGACCGAGGTCCTCTGGTCCACAGCCATAAAACGGTCGACCGCACAAAAAGGACCAGTCGACTGGTTCTGCTGTGTTTTTTGAAACAGAAACTAAAACGGTCGACCGCCCAAAAAGGACCAGTCGACCGGTTTATGTGTTTTTGCACATAATGGCTATTTTCTGGAATTTTCAATTCAACCAGTCGACCGGTGATTTTTGACCTGTTGACTGTTTCCGAAACAGCAAGTTTTTTCCTGAAAGGTTGCTTCCATTCATCAAGAGTTTTCTCTTCAATTTTCAATGGAAACGGATGCAATCTTTTGTAAAAACTCTTCATGAAGGAATGCAACTGTTCTACACTATAAATAGACTTGAAATCATACTTTCAAATCACCGATTCTTGCTCTAAATTCTGATCTTACTTTCTAAATATTCTTGCATTCTAAAAGCTCTCAAATATTTCAATTGCTTATTGAATCATTGAAATTATTTCATATCTTTTCATTCAATAAGTAATATACTTCCTTAAATCTACGCATTCAAAGTATATACTTGAGGATCAGATTATAGGAAGATTGTACTCAAACTGTTGACTATCCGTGTTGAATCAAGAACACAAAGCAGAAGTCAAAACCATTGTATCAGTTGAAGTCCTGTGTGTGATCAGGCAAGTGTTGAAGTCCTCGTGTTGTTAGAGGTGTGAAATCCCGTTCGGTTGCTCAGGTGTTGTGAACCTATTCCTCCGGGTGAAGCGAGGTTGTTGATTAGTGAAAATCCAGAGAGAGGTCTGGGACTGGACGTAAGACGGTGCTCCGAACCAGTATAAAAATCCCTGGTATGATTTTTCCATTTTTACTACATTTACTATACTACTGTTCTGTGATTAGCTATTACTTTATACTTGAATATTGTTTGTCATATTATACGATCCTTGTGAGTGTACTATACTGGACAAGTACACGCACTCACTTTCAATTGGTATCAGAGCCTGGCGTTCTAGAGATCGTAACAACATCATAGAATAAATGGCTATAAAGAAATCTAGTCAGGGAATTAGAAAATGGAAGAGCAACAAAGCAGGATCAGGAGAGCAAGGAAACAAATGTCTCATGACTAAAGTCAGATCACAATCGGTATTGTAACACCCCACACCCGCTAAGGTCACTCACTAAGGGAATGCCTTAACTTCGGTGGAGTATTTTAAGTGAATATAGAACAGAAAAATTACAACAAGACAGATATAAGTAATACTTGAAATTTAAAACATCATTTCATTGCAGCAGAAGGTAAACATGTTTGGTTACATATCAAAAACCAACAAGAGTCAAGTACAAAATATCCATCTCGATAAAAAGGTAAGTACATAATCCCACTACATACTAATAGCCATAATAGAAAAGATAAGCTGGGCTTTACATCAACGGTCCAAGCTCCAAAAGATAGATAAAGCAATCTGATCAAAGCCCACTAGTGCTAGGCCCACTCTGAGAACCTGAGGGTTGGGAAAAAGATAAAAACAACGGGGTCAGACATAAGTCTGAGCGAGTCCTACAACTTTAACAATACAATCATTAAAGTAATTAGGGTATGATATAAACTTGGTACGGTAATGACTGGGGATAAATGACTACACTAAGAAGCCACTAGACATAGGATGAACTAAGATATCGGTAAAGACGCATCTACCCACCCAAGGGTAATTACTACACTTCACCACACCAGTCATTCCTAACTTAAAGGTTGATCCCACCCAAGGACTTAGAAAATATAACTAGTAGTTTCGTGTACCCCTAGCTGACCACATAGGTGCCGTCTGCCCCTATCTCCACTAGGTGTACCCACTACTCCCCAAGCGATCGGCTCCCTACCGTAGATACCCGTGCTGGCCCCACAGTGGGGTGTATCACTCCCCAAAGTGGCAACCCGATACAACCAACGGTGCACGGCTTATACCTACACGATGCAACAACGTCTTACCTACCAGCTTGGGTCCACACACGCATATGAAACCCGTTGGACTTGCGTTGCCACCGCTAACCCGTTTTGGCCTCTTATAGTCAAGCCCAGTACGCGTGTCCCGTCCTCGACATGGGTCGAGCCCAATAAGATACATATGGGTTACTGGTTGAAATGGGCCCCCACAAGCTACCCACCTAAGCTTGTCCCTTTTTCTAGTGCATCCCACTTAACCCTTTAATCATGTTTAATTACATGTTTCCACTTGGTTAAGTATTCTAATCGTATTTTCTATTGCCACCCAAGGCAACCCACTAAATTTCCACATGCCACCCAAGGCACTTACTTGATTTCCACATGCCACCCAAGGCACCCACTTAACTCCTCATGCCCCACTACATGCTTTAAGTGTTTCTTAATTGATTAAGAACGTAACCTTTGTAAAGACCTCTCACATTAGACTGTCTTTTATGGCAGCTGGATTTGCCGGTCGGGTCCGGGCAGCCTTACGCCATAACAGAGTCTAACCTCGTGTCTTTACACTTGTCACGTATTTAGTTTATGCATAAGACCTCTCACATTGGGCCAATCATTTGTAGCCGCTGGATTTGCCGGTCGGGTCCGAGCAGTCTTATGCTACAAAAGGGTCCAACCTCGTGTCTTAGTCGATTAATTACACCTAATTAATCACCCCCGTATTTTGAATTAATTTTCCCTAATTGATTCCAATTTAATGATGTACATAATTGACTCAATTATGTTCATCCACTCATGGTATGCAACATCATACCAATTTCACCACAATTTTGTTAACATGAATATTAACCCCATCGTTCCCCACGTAATACGCTAACATGACATACTTAAAAGGGAAGATTCATCACAAATACAATGGGTTCAACTTAGCATAACATTAGCATCACATGGGTTTTAAAGGTGTCAACTTGCATATATGACCATAGGATCAAACCCAACTAGCATAAATAATCAACCCAAACTTGCATGAATCACATATGTCATAAAGAGGGTAACTTGCATAAGTTACTTATGTCATACAAAGGGGTAAACTTGCATATGTATGTATGACATACAAAGGGGTTAACTTGCATATGTATGCATATCATACAAAGGTGTAAACTTGCACATGTTACTTGCATATAATCAAACACCAAACTTGCATAACATGTCATATATGGACTTGCATATAATCAAACACCAAACTTGCCTAACATGTCACATATGAACTTGCATAAAATCAAACACCAAACTTGCATAACATGTCATATATGAACTTGCATATAATCAAACACCAAACTTGCATAACATGGTGTCATAATGGATCAATGTTTATCATAGTGATTTGCATAACTAGCATCATGAACACATAACATAGATTACACCCAACTTGCATAACTAGCTTCATGGGCACATAGCATCCAACTTGCGTAACTTGCATCATGAACATATAGCATACAACTTGCATAACTAGCATCATGAACATATAGCATAAAACTTGCATAACTAACATCATGAACACATAGCATATGATAACATAACTTGCATTGATCCACATACATAACCATAACCTCATTATATCCTATCATAATTAGTTTAGCAATTGCTTGCTAAAGGCATAGAAACTCACAACTTGTTGATTAGCACTCCTATGAAGAAGATTTAGTTGCTAGAGTTGATTAGAAGTTGCTTTGAGAAGCTATCTTCTTCTAAAATTTGATGGAGGCTCCTTCTACTTGCATTTTGACGGCATGACGACGTTGTATCTATTTTTATTATGGATTAGAGTAGTCTTAGGGTATATTTATAGATTTAGGATGTAGTTTAGGCCCTTAGATTAACCCTAGATTAGGTTAGAGCCATCAGATCTCGTCACAAGCCCCCAAACACAGCCCAAACTCCTTCAGGCTGCACCCAGGCCAAACTGGCCGAGCCACCTGTGTCGACAGGGGTGTCGACACTACTGTCGACACCCCCCCTGTGTGTCGACTCCCCAGTCGACACGGGGGTCGACCTGGTGCTGGTGGGAATTTTCCCGCCTATCCCCCCTTCTGCATTTGAAATCTGTTTTTTCGAAATTTGAATTTTCTGAAAACTTCGTTGGGCCTTAACTGGGTCATACGGACTCCGATTTTCGAAAACTCGGACTCTATTTCGCGTATTTTTCCGAGACGAACGCAATGGCATAGCCCATTTTCCCTGATTCAGATCTTAAAATTTAATTCTGCCCTGATTTATATTATTACAAGTTATTCAACATACGGGGTGTTACATTCTCCCCTACTTAAAGGATTTCGTCCCCGAAATCTCTAAGTCAAGAAGAACGTATCTTACCAACCAAACAACCATCTACTAAACCATCAAACACCGACATCCATTGTCCTTAAAGTTTCTAATGCTGTATGAACATATGCAAAGAGTGTGTGTATATGTTCCCTGTCTAATGCAAAATCAGGCGGTCTACTGATTCAGTTGACATCCTTAATGCAAACCATGATAGTGCCATGCATCCAATATGTATGCGAAAGAACCCTATCGACACATACTATCTCTACATGTGTGCACAACCATACACCAAAATGCATCATCCATATGATAACACAACCATTATACATCCATTAATATAGCTACCTACACACAATTATATGCAATATGCAATATGAAGTGACTGAGCCGATCTAGTGTCTAAAGTGTGTGTATATGCATCCACGAGCAACCACTAGCAAACACTTGAATCCACACGCATCCATCAATCATAACATGTTTCAAACACATGTTTCAACCATAGGTTTACCCTATCTAAAGGTCAAAGGTCCTAACGAGAGGACATACTAAAGATAAGATAAGTACTAGACAAACGATAAAGGAGAAGTTAAAAGACATACCCTAAAAAAGAAATGGGTACAGTGAACGCATCTTCGCTTCTGTCTCCCAAGTAGCGTTGCTCTCATCATCTCCCCATTGCACTTTGACTAGTTGAACCTCTCTGTTTCTCAACTTCCTAATCTCTGACCCAAGGATGCGGGTCGGAGCTCGTCGAATAGTCGCATCACGCTCTACCTCCACTTCTCTAAGCAAGCTCGACTCTACCACCTCTGCGGTCTCATGTAGGCACTTCCTCAAATGTGACACATGGAATACGTCATGTACACCACTAAGTCTCTCGGGCAAATCCACTCTATATGCCATTTGTCCAATCCTTTCCTTAGTAGGAAATGGCCCTACAAACCTTGGTGCTAACTTCCCAACGGACCCAAAGCGAACAACATTCCGTAATGGAGATACTTTGACAAAGACCATGTCCCCAACATCAAACTCAAGATCCGTCCTCCTCTTATCCGCGTAAGATTTCTGCCTATCTTGCGCTGCTTTCATCCTTCTTCGAATCAAATCAATCTTTTCCGAAGTCTCTCTAACCATATCGGGCCCAAGCAAGATCTTATCCGTAGATTCCCACCAATATGTAGGTGATCGACAAGGCTTTCCATAAAGAGCTTCAAAAGGAGCCATACCAATACTAGACTGAAAACTGCTATTATACGCGAACTCCACCAATGGAAGATGCTCTTCCCATGTACCTCCAAAATATAAGATACATAGCCTCAAAAGGTCTTCTAGAACACGATTCACCCTCTCGGTCTGGCCGTCCGTCTGAGGATGATATGCGGTGCTCAAACACAACTGAGTCCCTACCGCCTCTTGCAAACTCTTCCAAAACTCGCTAGTGAAGATAGGATCTCGATCGCTCACTATGCTAGAAGGTTCACCATGCAACCGAACTATCTCTCGAAGGTAAACTGAAGCTAGCCATGGAGCAGTCCTCTTACTCTTCACGGGTATAAAATGGGCGCTCTTAGTAAGTCTGTCTACCACAACCCAAATTCCCGTATTACCCTTCCTCGATCTCGGTAACCTATCGATAAAATCCATCGAGACGCTATCCCACTTCCATTGCGGAACTTCCAATGGGTGAAGCAACCCACTGGGTTTCTTTTGCTCCGCTTTCACTTGTTGGCACACCAAGCATCTAGCGACATACTCGGCCACATCCTTCTTCATACCGCCCCAAAAGAAAACTCGCTTCATGTCTTGGTACATGTTGTCCCCACCGGGATAAATGGTCATCTTCGAACGATGTGCATCATCAAGTATAGCCTTCCTCAAACCCTCATCTTGCGGTACACAAAGTCTACCGTCTCTACGCAACCACCCCCAATTGTCTAAGGTGTACCTACTCAAATGGCTGGATGACTCCCCCCTTTTGAGCCTCTCTACCAACTCAACCAACTGTGGGTCGTCCCGTTGTGCCTCGCCAACCCGTCCCAAAAGAGTAGGTCTGACCTCTAAGGATGTTAGCAAACCGGGTATAAAGTCAACGGAAGGTCTGAAATCAAACATCGAGATAAATTCCAAGCTTCGTCATTCAACAAACAATGGACTCAAAGACAACCTTTTTCTGCTTAAGGCGTCCGCCACCACGTTACCCTTGCCAGGGGTATACGCTTTCTCAAAATCATAGGATGCTAAGAACACCATCCACCTTTGTTGCCTTAAGTTCAAATCCTTCTGAGAAAACAAGTACTTCAATGATTTGTGGTCAGTGAACAATTCAAACCTCTCGCCAAGAAGATAATGGCGGCAAGACTTAAGCGCAAAAACAATAGCGGCCAACTCTAGGTCATGTGTAGAGTAATTTTTCTCATGCGCTCTCAACTGCATTCCACCATAGGCTATTACCCTTCCTTCTTGCATTAAGACTGCGCCCAGTCCTGTCCCACAAGCATCGGTGTAAACAACAAATGGCTTACTCCCATCTGGCAACACTAAGACTGGAGCTGTGGTTAAAGCTCTCTTTAACCGTTGGAACGCATCATCACAATCTACGTCCCATGTGAAGACTAGATTCTTCTTCGTCAAGTGAGTTAATGGGGCTGATATCTTCGCGAAGTCCTTGATAAACTTCCTATAGTAGCCAGCCAACCCCAAGAATCTCCTCACCTCGGTAGCATTCTTCGGAACCTTCCAATCTTGGATGGACATTACCTTCGCGGGATCCACAACTATCCCTTCTTTGGAGACCACGTGCCCCAAAAACCGCACTTCCTTCCTCCAAAAGTGACATTTAGAGAATTAAGCCTTAAGGCTATGCGCTCGAAGAGTCTCCAACACTTCCCTAAGATGTAGGGCATGCTCTTCTTCACTCTTAGAAAAGACTAAGATGTCATCCACAAAGACCACCACGAACTTATTAAGGTACTCCCTGAACACCCTACTCATCAAATCAACAAAGTATGCAGGGGCGTTCGTCAAACCAAAGGGCATCACCAGCCACTCATAGAAACCATCCGGAGTCCTAAAGGCAGTCTTGTCTATGCTATCCTCAGCCACTCTCAACTGATGAAACCCCGTGGCTAAGTCCAACTACGAAAACACTGAGGCGCCAACCAACTGATCAAAGAGATCATCAATCCTCGGCAATGGGCGTCTATTCTTCTTTGTGAGCTTGTTGAGTTCTCTATAGTCTACACAAAGTCTGAAGGACCCATCCGCCTTCGTGGCAAAAACTACCGGAGCACCCCACTCCGATATACTTCGTCTTATGAACCCCTTCTCAAGCAACTCCCCTACTTGCTTATGGAGTTCCCTCCTCTCACAAGGAGCCATGTGGCGCACTGGCAAAGATACTGGCTTAGCATTGTCCACCAGATATATTCGGAAGTCTATCTCCCGCTTCGGAGGTAAGCCCTTCACCTCCTCAAACACATCCGAGTACTCCCGGACCACTCTAACAGATCGCAAACTCTCGACCGAAGCGTCAAGCGATTCAAGATAACTTAGCATAACAGAATCCATGGGATTACAAGAGATCTCGAGAGTGTTACCCAAGCGGGTCATGAGCCTAACAACTCTCCTTTCGCAATCAAGAACGACACCATTACTGGATAACCAGTCCATGCCCAAAATTAACCCATAGCCCGTGAAGCCCAAAACAAAAGCATCACATCTAAACTCAATGCTAAGTATAGAAATCTTCAAACCCAAACATATCATGAACAAATAAGTGGAGCCCCCAATTGGGTTTGAAACAACCAAGGGATCATCTACTAGACTGGTGTCTAAGTGCAGTGACTCAACTAATGATGATGAGATAAACGAATGCGATGCGCCAGAGTCGAATAAAGTACGGACATGATGATCAAACAGAAAAACCAGACTTTCAACGGAAATAGTTCTACCTCTTTCCTGAATCGGTGGAACCGCGAGAGCCTGAACTTGCCCCCTTGCCTGACCTGGTGCCATAAGAGCTTGCACCTGTCCTCCTGAGGTAGATCCCGTCCTTTGCCCCTTCTTAGGGCAGTCCTTCACTAGATGCCCTGCTTCGCCACAGTGGAAGCAGTCAGTCTTCTTCTTCTTCCGACAATCTTTGCTTAGGTGGCCTGGTGTCCCACAATTGAAGTACTTCTTCTTTCCCTTGCCACCGTTGCCTTTCCCAACCTTGTTTTGCTATTGCTGTTGAGGTCTCTTCTGATCTCCTTTCTTCTCGGGTGCCTTATTAACATTGGGACCCTTCTCTTCCTCATGCATGAGTGCCATGTCTACTAGCTTCTCAAAGGTGGCCCCCATAGGGATGTGAGTCATAGCCAATCCATGCATCGGTTCATTCAAGCCTTTAACGAACCTCAAAGCCTTCTTCTCCGGTGTATTCACCATGTCTATGCCAAACCTTGCCAATTGATTAAACTTGTTGACATATTCCTTCATTGATAGGTTTCCTTGCTTTAGAGTCAAGAACCTTTCCATATACAAGTTTTCTTCCGCCCTTGACAGAAATTTTGCCACAAACCTTTGCCTGAAATTCGCCCAAGAGTCAACAGGGCGCTCTCCATTAGTGACCTCCCACCAGAACGAGGCCTCTCCCTTCATTAACCAAGCAGCTAACTTGACTTTCTTTCCTTCTTCCATCTCAAAGATATCTATCAACTCTTCCGTTTCCTTAAGCCAATCCCTAGCTTCCACAAAAGTTTCTGATCCTTGAAAAGGTTTCCCTCCCATAGCCTTAAATTCCTTGCAAGTCTTAGCAAAAGTATCCGCTCGAGGAGGAGGAGGGGGAGGAAGATCGGGTGCAACTGGTGGTGGAGGAACATCTGCTGGACCCGCAGCGGAGGCCCTAGCCTCCATCAATCTCCTATACCATACTGGTATCGCTACACCCTCCGGAAAGTTAAGATCTTCAGCACGCTGAAACGAAAAAGGAAAGATTCAAAACGGAGAATTCGAAAGATAAAGATATGGCTATTAGGGATTATGCTTTTCTTTCAAAAACTTTTCTCTTAAAAGACATTTTTTTGAAAATACTCCTTCAAAAATGTTTTAAGAAAAATAGTTTTTCTAAAAGTTCTATCTGTTCTGGTAACCTTCAGCTCTGATACCACGTGTAACACCCCACACCCGCTAAGGTCACTCACTAAGGGAATGCCTTAACTTCGGTGGAGTATTTTAAGTGAATATAGAACAGAAAAATTACAACAAGACAGATATAAGTAATACTTGAAATTTAAAACATCATTTCATTGCAGCAGAAGGTAAACATGTTTGGTTACATATCAAAAACCAACAAGAGTCAAGTACAAAATATCCATCTCGATAAAAAGGTAAGTACATAATCCCACTACATACTAATAGCCATAGTAGAAAAGATAAGCTGGGCTTTACATCAACGGTCTCCAAAAGATAGATAAAGCAATCTGATCAAAGCCCACTAGTGCTAGGCCCACTCTGAGAACCTGAGGGTTGGGAAAAAGATAAAAACAACGGGGTCAGACATAAGTCTGAGTGAGTCCTACAACTTTAACAATACAATCATTAAAGTAATTAGGGTATGATATAAACTTGGTACGGTAATGACTAGGGATAAATGACTACACTAAGAAGCCACTAGACATAGGATGAACTAAGATATCGGTAAAGACGCATCTACCCACCCAAGGGTAATTACTACACTGCACCACACCAGTCATTCCTAACTTAAAGGTTGATCCCACACAAGGACTTAGAAAATATAACTAGTAGTTTTGTGTACCCCTAGCTGACCACATAGGTGCCGTCTGCACCTATCTCCACTAGGTGTACCCATTACTCCCCAAGCGATCGGCTCCCTACCGTAGATACCCATGCTGGCCCCACAGTGGGGTGTATCACTCCCCAAAGTGGCAACCCGATACAACCAACGGTGCACGGCTTATACCTACACGATGCAACAACGTCTTACCTACCAGCCCGGGTCCACACACGCATATGAAACCCGTTGGACTTGCGTTGCCACCGCTAACCCGTTTTGGCCTCTTATAGTTAAGCCCAGTACGCGTGTCCCGTCCTCGACATGGGTCGAGCCTAATAAGATATATATGGGTTACTGGTTGAAATGGGCCCCCACAAGCTACCCACCTAAGCTTGTCCCTTTTTCTAGTGCATCCCACTTAACCCTTTAATCATGTTTAATTACATGTTTCCACTTGGTTAAGTATTCTAATCGTATTTTCTATTGCCACCCAGGCAACCCACTAGATTTCCACATGCCACCCAAGGCACTTACTTGATTTCCACATGCCACCCAAGGCACCCACTTAACCCTTCATGCCCCACTACATGCTTATCTGGTTAAGTGTTTCTTAATTGATTAAGAACGTAACCTTTGTAAAGACCTCTCACATTAGACTGTCTTTTATGGCAGCTGGATTTGCCGGTCGGGTCCGGGCAGCCTTACGCCATAACAGAGTCTAACCTCGTGTCTTTACACTTGTCACGTATTTAGTTTATGCCTAAGACCTCTCACATTGGGCCAATCATTTGTAGCCGCTGGATTTGCCGGTCGGGTCCGGGCAGTCTTATGCTACAAAATGGTCCAACCTCGTGTCTTAGTCGATTAATTACACCTAATTAATCACCCCCGTATTTTGAATTAATTTTCCCTAATTGATTCCAATTTAATGATGTACATAATTGACTCAATTATGTTCATCCACTCATGGTATGCAACATCATACCAATTTCACCACAATTTTGTTAACATGAATATTAACCCCATCGTTCCCCACGTAATACGCTAACATGACATACTTAAAAGGGAAGATTCATCACAAATACAATGGGTTCAACTTAGCATAACATTAGCATCACATGGGTTTTAAAGGTGTCAACTTGCATATATGACCATAGCATCAAACCCAACTAGCATAAATAATCAACCCAAACTTGCATGAATCACATATGTCATAAAGAGGGTAACTTGCATAAGTTACTTATGTCATACAAAGGGGTAAACTTGCATATGTATGTATGACATACAAGGGGTTAACTTGCATATGTATGCATATCATACAAAGGTGTAAACTTGCACATGTTACTTGCATATAATCAAACACCAAACTTGCATAACATGTCATATATGAACTTGCATATAATCAAACACCAAACTTGCATAACGTGTCACATATGAACTTGCATAAAATCAAACACCAAACTTGCATAACATGTCATATATGAACTTGCATATAATCAAACACCAAACTTGCATAACATGGTGTCATAATGGATCAATGTTTATCATAGTGATTTGCATAACTAGCATCATGAACACGTAGCATAGATTACACCCAACTTGCATAACTAGCTTCATGCGCACATAGCATCCAACTTGCATAACTTGCATCATGAACATATAGCATAAAACTTGCATAACTAACATCATGAACATATAGCATAAAACTTGCATAACTAACATCATGAACACATAGCATATGATAACATAACTTGCATTGATCCACATACATAACCATAACCTCATTATATCCTATCATAATTAGTTTAGCAATTGCTTGCTAAAGGCATAGAAACTCACAACTTGTTGATTAGCACTCCTATGAAGAAGATTTAGTTTCTAGAGTTGATTAGAAGTTGCTTTGAGAAGCTATCTTCTTCTAAAATTTGATGGAGGCTCCTTCTACTTGCATTTTGATGGCATGATGACGTTGTATCTATTTTTAGTATGGATTAGAGTAGTCTTAGGGTGTATTTATAGATTTAGGATGTAGTTTAGGCCCTTAGATTAACCCTAGATTAGGTTAGAGCCGTCAGATCTCGTCACAAGCCCCCAAACACAGCCCAAACTCCTTCAGGCTGCACCCAGGCCAAACTGGCCGAGCCACCTGTGTCGACAGGGGTGTCGACACTACTGTCGACACACCCCCTGTGTGTCGACTCCCCAGTTGACACGGGGGTCGACCTGGTGCTGGCGGGAATTTTCCCGCCTAGACCCCCTTCTGCATTTGAAATCTGTTTTTTCGAAATTTGAATTTTCTGAAAACTTCGTTGGGCCTTAACTGGGTCATACGGACTCCGATTTTCGAAAACTCGGACTCTATTTCACGTATTTTTCCGAGACGAACGCAATGGCATAGCCCGTTTCCCCTGATTCAGATCTTAAAATTTAATTCTGCCCTGATTTATATTTTTACAAGTTATTCAACATACGGGGTGTTACAGGTATGTACAGACTCCTTATATAAAGACCTTTTGTTAAACCATGAAAAATTGTTGAAAGATTCTAAAAGTTTGAGTAAACTTAATGTAATCATTGTAGCCAAGGCTAAAAATTGTGAGCAAGAAAATTCCAAATAAAAAGAAGAAAACAATTTTTTGGAAAAACAAGCCAAATGTTTTGAAAATACCTTAGAAAAGCTTGTTTCTCAAAAATATTCCCTTCAAAAAGAAAATGAGCGACTAGAAGATAAAAACAATGTTCTTTTAAAGGAAATCGATCTTTTGCAAAATAGAAATAAATCATTAGAAGATTCTTTAAATAATTCTAGTTCTTTAATTTCGTCTCTTAAAAAAGAGAATGGAGCTCTAACTGAAAAGAATTTGGAATTATCTAAAGAATGTGAGACTTTAAAAGTTAATAATGATATTTTGCAAAAAGCAATCTCTGAATCAAAAGAAAATGTTGAAAAATTACAATCATCTTTTTATAATTCAGAATCTCAAATTAGTTGTCTGGAAAATGAGAATAGAACTTTAAAAAGGAAGAATTCTGAATTAAATAAGGGTATTAATAGCAAAGTTTCTTTTGAAAATATCAATCGCGACTGTGGAATCAAATGTACAAACAAATTCGCGAAATTTAATAATGGTCAAAATGATTTAAACATGATTTTATCTAGATCTCGACCTTTACATGACAAAAGTGGTATAGGATATAATAATCATAGAAATAGTACTAGATATGCTTTTATGTACAATAAGAATATCACTGCTAGTACTAATGCACATCCAAAACCCAATTATTGTAGAAATTCGAATACTTCTATGACTAGCGGTAATTATAATAAATATAGAAGTACGAAAGGAATATCACTAGAGATTACTTAAGTATTTGGGTTCCTGTAAGTTGGGAAAACAGAGAAAAATATATCGATGATTATTTTGATTCAGTGGTTAATAATGAAAATTTTATCTTTAAAGGTTCCATTAAACCGGTATGATTACCTTCCATCTAACCCGTGGACCCAAACAAAGCAAGTGGGTACCAAAACTATATATCTTATACTTTTTGCAGGTACACCACAATAAAGAGAAGGTTATTCGACATCTCTGAATATCGTTGAAAACTCAGCTTATCAAAAAAAATCACATGATTCAATATCCCCTAAAGGTGCTATAATTATTTGTATTCTCTACTACTCTCGATTAGTGTGCTTATTATGGTATTTATTCTTTTTAATCGATGACAAAGGGGGAGAAATATTTTCTCTTATGATTATTCGTATCATTCATGTTACATATACTATCATTTAAAATAATGTGCTTAACAATGGTAACAGTATATGTGATCTAACATTTGTTAATGCAGGAATCAAAAGGTAAGATTATTTATATTATGAACTAACAAATGTTGCAGAAATTCAGGGGGAGCTTTATATTTAGAGGGAGAAAATCTAAGGTGTTGTCATCAATCAAAAAGGGGGAGAATGTTGAGACAAGATTTTGATCGATGCCAACATATAAAGGTGCAATGAAGATCATTTCATAGAGATAAGGTTTTTACTTTGAGTCGTGTTAGAAATATGTTAAAATCTATCCTCAAAGTATAACACGAATGCACAAAACAATATCATATCTTTGTTGCTGAAATCTGTATATTTGAGGAATTGAAAAGTCACAGAAAAAGCCCAAACGGTCCAGGCTCCGACCGAGAAAGAGTGCAGAGTGATATAGACTGTGGACCGAGGTATTCCGGTCCACAACCATAAAACGGTTGACCGCCCAAAAAGGACCAGTCGACTGGTTCTGCTGTGTTTTTTGAAACAGAAACTAAAACGGTCAACCGCCCAAAAAGGACCAGTCGACCGGTTTATGTGTTTTTGCACATAACGGCTATTTTTCTGGAATTTTCAATTCAACCAGTCGACCGGTGATTTTTGACCTGTCGACCGTTTCCGAAACAGCAAGCTTTTTCCTGAAGGGTTGCTTCCATTCATCAAGAGTTTTATCTTCAATTTTCAATGGAAACGGATGCAATCTTTTGTAAAAACTCTTCATGAAGGAATGCAGCTATTCTACACTATAAATAGACTGGAAATCATACTTTCAAATCACCGATTCTTGCTCTAAATTCTGATCTTACTTTCTAAATATTCTCGCATTCTAAAAGCTCTCAAATATTTCAATTGCTTATTGAGTCATTGAAATTATTTCATATCTCTTGATTCAATAAGTAATGTACTTCCTTAAATCTACGCATTCAAAGTATATACTTGAGGATCAGATTATAGGAAGATTGTACTCAAACTATTGACTATCCGTGTTGAATCAAGAACACAAAGCAGAAGTCAAAACCATTGTATCAGTTGAAGTCATGTGTGTGATCAGGCAAGTGTTGAAGTCCTCGTGCTGTTAGAGGCGTGAAATCCCGTTCGGCTGCTCGGGTGTTGTGAACCTGTTCCTCCAGGTGAAGCGAGGTTGTTGATTAGTGAAAATCCAGAGAGAGGTCTGGGACTGGACGTAGGACGGTGCTCCGAACCAGTATAAAAAGCCTGGTGTGATTTTTCCATTTTTACTGCATTTACTATACTACTGTTCTGTGATTAGATATTACTTTATACTTGAATATTGTTTGTAATATTACATGATCCTTGTGAGTGTACTATACTTAACAAGTACATGCACGCACTTTCAGAACGAATAAAATATAATATAACAAATCTTTTATACAAAAGAACTGTATATACATACCAACCATCAGAGTATAACAGATATCATTCACAACGGAAATAACTTTATATAACTAGCGGTGAAGCCGCCTGCTTATAGCTTCTGAAACTCCAAGAAAAACCTAACATGGAACATACTCGGTCTGACCCGAGCACATTTGAAGCAAAGCAAAATACACCGGGTCGGTCTGGAATACTTTCAGTGATAAATTCACAGAACACAAACTACCTGTTTAACTTTAGAAAATCTTTTCAGAAATCAAAGGATAATAGTAAGACCAACACATACATAAACATGGATGGTTTTTACCTTACTATAACCCAAAACAATTTTGAAATCATGACTTGCTCTGATATTATCGTAATGTCTAAATACAAATAATTAACAATCTAGCGGAACGATTGCATCTCACGCTCCACGTATATAATATACAATTAAAAACCGCGGGCGCTTATTGGATATTGGATTCCAACCTTGACTAGGTATGGGACCACCCTCCGAATGTGTATCTCTAGAGGCGAATACACTGGGTTCAACAAGAACATCCTGCAACCCGGCCCTCACATGACCAACCACTCATTTCACTTGAGTGTATCGAATGTATATCACCGACGGTTGGGATCAGCAGCCGCCTCCCGAAAAGGGACAGCATCAAATATAGACTAAAGAAGCAAATGGATTTTCTCTAGATAGGTGATCATACACCCTAATGGGAGCGACCCACATAGCCATGCTGCCTGCCCGATTTTTTTTCATTTCCCGGCTGATGAGGCTTGAGGCTAAAATTTCTACTTCTCGAACATCTGGCCACCATTCACTTTGAATGCCACATCGTCAGATCCATCAGATATCACTAATTGACGTCCACAATAATACTCTAGTTGGGAGCTAACCAACTATAATATGTTTGAAGAAATCAACATGCGTGGTCCTTTGGAAATACTCTGTCAAACACTCGTCCATACAAGTCATCCAGGAACAGGATAAACCGAAGGCACCCTCCTACTGCATCTCATATAGGAATCACCCCATGGATCAGTAGCGAGAAGTCCTTGCAATCCGTGGATTTCAACCACGACATAATCACAAATCAAATAACTCTGGTTGCAAGCCAGAGAGATTTGACAAGTAGTCCTTCCGCTTATGAAGATCCACGGTCTTCACTTGCCCCGTCTTCAATTGACGTCCCCACGTATTCACTGGACAGAATGGTTTTCGAATATAAATTCGATCCCGGTCTTTCCGTACCAACAATCGTATTGGTCTGGGTTGATAGTTGGTGATTTAACTATCAATTAACAAATATGTGAAAAAAAATGAGTTTGTTGATTCAGTACTTGGCACTACCTGGCCTATTAGAATTTATTTAACAAAATCGTTAATAACTTTAAAGTCTCCTCTTAAATTTAAACCTTTATATTTATCCTTAATTTATTATAACAATAACTATTTTTATATGTATCGAGTTTGATATACATATGTATACCCAACTTTCCAATTCCTTTACTATTGGAAATATCATTATATTTCTACAAAACCTTTTCCAATTCCCTTAAATTTTGCATCTCAATATATACATTTACATATGTAATACTTAATGGCATAAAACCAGTTATTGATCTTGATACAGGTAAAACACATGTCGATTTATATAATTTGAAATCAAATATTCTTATTTATATTGAAACTAATATCGTAGTATTATTTATATTCCAACATATTGCACTTATATTAAATACTTGGGATATCACACCAATCACAACACCTTTCACTCGTTTCAAACTAATACCATTCCTCGATAAAAATGGAGTCGTTCAAGTTCGGGTATTTTTATTTAGCTCTCAGGCCTTGATCGACAACGTCCTTATCTCAGAATAATATCAATTCGTAACTTAACCCCTGATATTAAAATCTCATTTCCCCTTTGATTTCAAATCGGGTTTTATAAACCGTTTCTTCCTTTTGAAAACCTCGTTCAAAAATCTTCTTTACTTAAATCCTTTAATTTAGTAAATTTTTATTTAAATCTTCACATTCACTTAAAAATCTTATTTTGCAAATCTCGTTCGACAACTTTGGATTTATAAATCTCCTTATAACCCTTATCCCTCATCTTTAATCAAAACTAATCGCCACTAAAACATTCCTTAATCGATGTCTAATTAAAGGTCATCGCTTTAATTAATTAAAATAAAAATTAACTTTCATATTAACTATATTAAAAATAGTTAACTATGCAACTAACTAAAAATAGTCTAAAATTATCATTTTGAAAAGCTTATTAAATAAAATCAACTTCATTAATATAATTCAAAAATTTCCTTAATTTATAGTTAATCGAAGATTAACTAATTATTTCACACCATTCGTTAAACTTTAACGAATATTCAAAATATTTAAATCAAATTACTTCGATTATCAATTTCAAATAAAGACGGTTGATTTTTGTCGACCGTACACCTCACTTAGCAGTTAACTGATTATCATTTGTCATTTCCCCTTTTTAAGTTAAGCGAATGACTTAATTAATTTAAAATCACCATTTAATTGTTTAAAAATACAATTATCCTACTTTACCATCACACAGGCGATTTCTTTGTCTTTCTGGCTTTTAAAACCTGTATAAACAACTTATATAATCTCTTATATAAACTTGATTTAAAATATATGTTTATAAATTCTAATTTTATTACTTATATACAATAACTGAAAAACTTCAATTCAGTTATAAAATAATTTATAACTTTAAAACTGTGTCGATTCATCGAATGGTAAATCCACGTCTGAAACAACACATTTTAGGCCATTCACTGCCAATTACTCTATCAACAGTGTCGATTGATTTTAAACACAACACAGGTGAATATTTATTCAATCATCATGTTCAAACAGGTGTCACTACAATATGGGGTTTAATCAGTTCAAATATCAACAATATAAAACAAACAAACAACATATATAATATTTGAGGAATCCGGTCGGATCCCTCCAACCTGTTCTTCCCTGCATCACAACTCGTTATATATTTCATAATAATATATGAAATAAATTTCATATGGTCTACTAATTTAAAACGATTAAATCTAAATAACAGCATCCAATCAACCATAACAGTCAACAACAACCAATCAACCAATTTATATTTTTAAGGGTAAATTATATTTTAATATGAATTTACCACATCACAGAATTCTAGAAGGTGCGAGAATTAACTCACCAGTTCATTTCGGTTGACGATTGACGCGTTTGTTGCATTTAATCTTGAACGGACGCTCAAAATTTACTGAAATTTCAACAGCGTCATATCAGCGCCTAGTCAGTGCCATCACCTAGGCCTCGTCCCTGCGATCCAAACGGATCCAGTTTCGTCAGATTTCGTTAACGTATGAATGAGTTACGCTAGTTCAAAGTTTATAAAATTATACGATTGTAAATTAAACTAATTATTAATTAATTAAATAATTATTTACCTAAATTACCATTACCACGACAACATCCTTAACAGCCACGTTTTCTTCAATTGGTTACTCAGAACCCTATCCTCTTCCCTTCAGAAAAGCACGACTCCAACCCTCTTCCACCGCCGACGATCTGCCACGACTGGACCCACCAGTACCCCTTCAACGTCACCGCGCTTCCACAAGACTCAACCGCCCCCGACGCCAGCAGCCAGCTCCTCCCCAATCGCCGTGAATCTCCATGACCCCCAATCCCGTTCATCCTCCAAATTCTCCGCCACCTCGCCACTTCAGGCGCCGCCACCACGCTCCATCCTCCCTCAGGTCCTCAGCCCCCTCGTCAACCAGATCGCCGGAAAACTGATCAAAACCCATTCCTGCTTTTGAAACCGAACCGGAAACAATCCCCTCCAATCAACTGCGATTTCCCACCACCACGATCAACATCAGTACCTCCGACCAAAGACAAAAATGCCCCCCTGCTCGTCCCTTACAACTCCACCTTTGAATCCAACAACAAATTCCTCACCAAATTGCCACAAATCCACCAAATTCGAAACAGGAAGTTCACGGTTTCAGGCCAATTCCGGCCACCCCAGTCGCCTAATCCACCCCAACCTTTTGTAGTAAGTAGCTACTGACCCGATCTACAACTTCCCTTTGAAACCCCCCTTCAAATTCTTTACCAAATAGAAGAAATAAATTAAAAAGGAATCAGGGGCTTTTCTGCAAATATTGAATGCTGGAATTTGTTGTGGATGGCTTGATCAAAATTCTAGGCTAAAATGGTGTATATATAAATGGAAAATATTATTTATTTATGTCGATGTGACAAACGATATTTTATTTCGTGTCTATCGCGTTTTCAAACTTCGTTTATTCGCTGCTGCGCTCAAATACAAATCCCGTTCGAGATGCGAATCGACGACATAGTTTAATTTGACGATACGGTCCTAATGAAACTTGTTTCGCCGAATTCTGAGTTCGTCTGCTCGAATGGCGCTTGTTCACGTTTAAATGATCGTTTTTATTTGTATTTTATTTTGCCACGCTCACAAATTAACCCCGATTGACGGGCCATCTGAAACCCAGTAATAATTTACTGTTGCGGTCCCAATAAAATTTGTTTCGTCGAAAACAGAGGTCGTTTGAATAAAGGCCCTTTTATAACTGGCCAATTCAAATAAAATAAACCAATTTTAACATACCTCAATATAATGTTATTAAAATATTGAAATTGGCTATACACACTAGAATATCGTATAATACCATAATAAAATATCTCGGGTTGAGTTTGAAGCCGAATCGATATTATAAATATTTAAAAACCCCTTTATTTAATATAAATAATGTTATAATATATAACGAAATTCCACAGCGACCTTTTCAAAATTTGATTTGGCTATAAAATAAAATCTACAACACGAAAACTCGAATTTTCTCTTCCATTAGAAAAATATCGTCAAACAGATTCTAGCGTTTCTTGTTTCGAGAAAATCCGACTCATTTTGAATCCTGTACGGCTGTTTAAAGTTCAAAACTCGTGACATGATTTGGAAACTCGTGACTTTTAAAACCAGGGGGTTGTTCAACAAAAGCTTCTTATTTTAGCTCTCCATTCAGAAAGGCACTCTTTACATCCATTTGCTTAAGTTTGAAACTCTTAAAACATGCAAAGCTTAGCAGAACTCTAATTTCTTCTAACCTAGCAATTGGAGCAAACTTTTCATCAAAATCAATGCTTCTATTTGATTATATCATTTTGTGACCAACCTAGCTTTATTTCTAATTACATTTCCAGATTCATCAAGTTTATTTTTGAATGCCCACTTTGTTCCAACATTTGGATAGTCAATTGGCCTAGGAACCAATTTCTAGACCTTATTCCTCTCAAACTGATTAAGTTCACCTTGCATTGCTAAAATAAAAAATTAATCGTTAAGAGCAACATGATAAGAATTTGGTTCAATTTCAGAAATAAAATAATTGTGGATATAGAAAGCACAAACATTCCTATTCAGAGAAGAGCGAGTGCGCACGCCTATCGTTGGACTTCCAATGACCAATTTTGGAGGATGATTAGATCTGAATTTCAACTTTTCTGATTCAACTGTAGTTTCTGTGACCTCATCGCTGCTAGCTTCAATTTCATTACTTTCCTTTTCACTTTCTTGCATAACACCATCATCTTTTTTCTTTCCATAAGCCATCTCCCAGTCCGATTCATTAAACTTCACCATAATGGTTTCAACAATTGTTCTTGATTGCTTATTGAAGACTCTGTAAGTTTTGCTCCACAAAGAGTAACCCATGAAAATTCTTTCATCGACTTTTGATTCAAATTTTCCAAGTTGATCTCTTGTGTTGAGAATATAACTAGGACATCCAAAAACTCTACAATATGAGATAGCTTTTTGCCCAACCACAATTCATATGACGTTTTATTAAGTATTGGTCTAATCATAACTCTATTCATTACATAACAAGAAGTATTGATTGCCTTTGCCCTTAAATTTAAAGGTAATTTATACTGACTCAACACAGATCTAGCCAATTCTTGTAATGTACGAATTCTCCTTTCGACTGCTCCATTTTGTTGGGGTGTTCGAGGGGCGGAAAATTCGTGTTTAAAACCATTTTTTTCACAAAACCTTTCAAAGTATAAATTTTCAAATTCATCTCCATGATCACTTCTCAAAGTTTTAACTGAAAAACCTTTTTCATTTTGAAAAAGTTTTGAAAACTTCGAAAAATAATCAAAAATTTCAGACTTTTTGGCTAAAAAATAAACCCATATGAATCTAGAATAATCATCAACCAATACATAACAATAAAATTTTCCATTTAAGCTTGCAATATTGTTTGGTCCAAACAAGTCCATATGGATTAGCTCAAGAACTTGAGAAGTGCTAACAATATTTTTCGGATGAAATGATGTAGGACTAAATTTTCCCATGGAACATGCTTTACACATTTTATTATTTTTAAATTTCTGATGTCGTAGATGTTGAATATGTGATTTTTGTTTGATGATAACAAACATATTTCATTTTACAAATGTGTTTGAGGTTGTGTTGTTCTCTATTTCACATCATACAAAAATAAAAATTATTTTTGAAAGATAATACTTCTACACATAATTTAAATATTCACACAAGTATATAATATTCAAAAATAATTTTTATTTCACAAATAGAATAGTACATCTTTTCAAAACCCTCATATATACATTCAAATCTTACAATCATTTTTTACGTATGAACCTCACTACAATTTCTTTCTCACTCAATTACATATATATGTTCACTCTTACTGTATCTTCATCTTCTTCTAATCTTGCCTCATCATCTACAAACCTATCAAAGAAACACATAAAGAGTAAACTTGAACAAAACAAATATAAATCTGAACATATATAAATTTATTTTTTTATTTGTACTCGCCTCAGGTTTTTCTGGTGTGTTTCTCATCATATTTCATGACTTGATCTAATTTATATGTACATCCATCTGTGTCTATACAACTTGTGATATTCATAGTGATTCACTGTAAACACCACAAGGTAGACATTTCTTCTAGTGCTCACATATATAAATTGCTTGTGAACAACAAAAGTATATGCATACATGTACGTATATACACATATTATTTTTCAGGCATATAGAGCCAATTCAATCGAAATTCAATCTCAGACTGGCACAAAATATTTTGGCAAATCTCATACAATTATACATATATATGCACATATGTGCATATATACATATATGTCACTACACCATATCAGCGAATTTGGCACACAGGGATGCGAATATACAATTCGGCTCTAAGAGATATCAAATTTGATAGTGCTCATAGCCGTCTCAAACTACATTTTGTGATCCGCACCACCCCAAACACCCTTTATCTGACTGTCCATCGACGAAGCCCCGGATTAGTTAATTTGATACGGCTTTGGATCGTATGAAATGCGTATCAAATTCCCCCCATACCTCCACTCAGGCACAATCGACTTTTGCCACATCAAAACTTTCGCATGAATGATCCTTTTTTTATTTTGCAATGGCGACCACCGAATACCCAAATTAGGGTTTTGGTAATCAAATGACTTCCTTTATCAATGAGCCATCCACCGCAGTCCATGAGTTATCGTCACCTCGCACTGCCTTCAGCTGACCAGCGAAGCCTCAGTCCACCGCTGTCCATCCTTCTCGTCGCCACTGGAGGTGAGTACTAGAACATGGTTAAATTTCAATATGAATTGGGTTTAATTTGAATTCGAATTGGGTTTAAATTGGGCTTAAATTGGGTTTAATTTGAATTTCCATGCCTTAGTTCAAAAATACGAATGATAGATAGTTGCTTGTGCTTGTCTACATAGAATTCATGCTTTTGTTGTGTCTAAATTGGGTATTATCCCCAGTTTTATAGTGCGACAGTGTATTTTCTATCATTTACTTGTGCTGTATTTGTCTACCTTGAATTCAGACACTTACTTGTGCTGCCCTGCTAATTTGTGTGTATTATTGTACCATGTACACTGGTCCTTACTAACCTAAAGTAAAAGCTTTGACTAAAGGTGAGATTTTTATTGAAAAAGGATTGAATTAAGAAACAAGTTTACAATGACCTGGTGACACTCGATGGGATCACACTATGGTATACATATTAGACTTATTACTATTTTCACTTCTATGCGTGAGGTGTTAATTGGAAATTATTGTGGATGACATTATTGGTTCAAAAAAAAATGTCAATGCACAAGTTTTGCTAGACATAATGCACTAATATGACTTTTTGTTTATGGCACACACATATTATGACTTGTCATTGACATTGCAAAAACAAAAAATTCAAGAGATTGAAAATGCGTTGAATTTAGTAAATGCGCCTACAAGACATGAGATGTAATGATGTGAAGTGGGAATCTTTGTTAAAGGAAGTGTTATTATTTTGTTCTTTGAATGGAATTATTGTACCTTACATGGATGATGAGTATGTAGCTCGTAAACGTTCAAGACGGAAAGCTGAAAAAATTACAAATTTACATCACATACGAGTCGACGTTTGCAACACCGTCATAGATTTGCAACTTTCGAAACTAAACAATTGGTTTTATATAGAGCAAAATAGCGAGTTGCTTTTGTGTATGGGAAGTCTTAATCCAATCGATTAATTTTCTTCTTTCAACATTGCAAAGTTGATTAAATTTTATCAATTTTAACCAAAAGATTTTTCTATGTATGATATTGTGGTACTTGAGAATCAACTTGAGACTTATATTATGGATATGTGTTCGGATGACGAATTTTTGCATATCAATATATAACTTTTTTATGGATGATTGTTATTGCCCCTTCTCATATATATTCCTGTATTCACCCCTAACTATTATAACATGTGTGTGCATGTAGCGACCTCTGTCATTTGGATGGAGCTAATAAGCATGGATTTGAATGAAGCTAATAACCATGGATTTAGTTGTTAGTTTTCTCTTCTTTGAGTTTTAGTTGCTGGCTTTTGGATGAAGGTTAAGCTTGGTTCTGCAGTGGTTCTTGTTTAGTTTGAGATACCTTGGTATTGTTTTCTGATAGAATGCAATGTTGCTTGGTCGGTTTATGATCTTTTGTCTGTTTTGGAGGATGTTCATCTTGATGGAAGCATTAATTCAACATGTGTCTGCATTTTAATGTATCTTCTTTAATGTAATGAAACGACGTGTATCTTATTTATTGTAATGTAATCAAATAGCATGTATCATTATATATTGTAATGTAATGAAATATTTCATACATTTGTTTCGTTTACTGTTATAATGGTGAATTAGTGTATCCTGTGTTATATATGCTTTGTGTTACAAATACTATGTGCTGCAGTTTCTGCTTATATATATAAGATACTGTTTATAGTCGTATCAACTTATACTTAAGATATGGCCAATAGCCGTATGTTATCATATTGGGATATGGTTTTGAGCCGTATCTAAAAATTTAACACGCCGTTTTTTGATTTGGCTTTTTGTCATGCCTACATGCTTTAAATGCGGCTAAAAACACAGCCTAATCAGCATATATGGTGTCATGTTTATATATGGAGAAAGTGGACAACTGTATATACATGGACAACATTCCCAGCTCAAATGTGACTCAGCAGTCAGAATGGACAAAGCCAAATTCACAGTAAATATAGTTCAACACAATTCATACAAGCTTCGGGATCATAAAACATGGCATGCCATTGCTCAGTCAAACAGCAAGTCACAATGGAGCAGTCAAGGTGCACACATCTCAACCATTTATACAAGTACATAACTAAGCCATACAAGTACAAGGCATCACCAAACTCATGTGGAGCATATGTACATGGGACAGTACAAGTGAATTCTTGGCCAAGCATGTCGACCAATTTTACAAATTCAGATCAGACCAAAAACAAACATGTGTAGGTCACATATACGATACACAAAGCCATGGTTCAGGGTTCAGAAAAGGGAGCATTCAAATAAATACATACAAGATTTTACATATGCATCAGTGTGTATATAGACATAGCAGCATAAAAGACAAGGGAAATGGGCAACTTAGTGAACACAAGAAAACAATTTCAGCAAGTTCATTTCAGCCAGTTTGTACATGCTCATTTATATAGGATGTCAAGAGTGTATAAAATTTAGAACCAAAAAGAACGAACATGGTCAAGTAAGTGACAGAAATTCAGTTACATGCAACAATACATAAGCAAGTGCATGCAAATAGATAATCAGAAGAACCCAGACCTGTTCAAAGCCAAAATGTGGATAGTGCACAGTTTTTTTTGAAGCAAGGCTATACCAACTTTGAAATAAATATATACAAACTTTTGTGTGTATATATGATAAATTCTCTTAATAAATTCATGTCATATGTGCGAATACATTTCTCATGTAAATTAAGTAAGGCAAAGATTTTCTATTAGATCAAAATGGAATGAATTTATTGTTTGCATAGCTGGCAAAAGCCGAATTTGAAAATAAATTTCAGCAGATCAATTTACCAAGTTCACAGATGTCATGTAATCGGCCAAATACATCAGAGTTTTTTAGGAAAGAATTCATCAGAAATTTGTAAAACATATGTTTTTGGTAAATATCAATTCACCAAATTCATATAGGAAAAAGAAATCGAGTAGATTCATTCCTTAATTCACGTAAGAATCTTTTTCAACAAATTAGAAGAATTTGTTTTTGGAAACCAATCAATTCGTTCAAAAAAATTCACAAATGTTCAAATCGACTTCAAGGAGTAGATAAATCAAATGAAAGCCTTCCAGAAATTTACAAAATCAAATCAGGCAAGTCGTAAATTGAAATCAGAGATTAGGATTTTCTAAACCCTATAAATACACTTGTATCCTCATCGGCAAAAGATCAACCACAAAAATTCATAGAAAAATATTTTGAGTACTAAAGAAATATCAGGAATCTTACAGTGAGTAATCGAGCAAAATATTGGTTCGAGATTGTGAGATCAAGCAGTGTTCATCATCTAAAAGATTGCCTGAAGTCTCGAATGATTTTTCAAGTCGATTTAAAGAAAAACTAAATTGCAATTCTTTGGACACCATTAACAAAGAGGCGGCTGAAATCTTTTTACAAAGAAAATAACAAAGGGGCCATCTTTTATTATTTGTGTCCTCTTAAATTTAGGTTTTTTTTTGAGTTTGCCTTTGCTTCTCTTTGAATCTATTTCACTTGTTTTCTAGTTTTTTTTTAAACTAGCGAGTTTTAACTACAGGTATTTGTAGTTAAGAAAATCACTACTTAGGATTTTAAGGCGTGTCAAGTTTTTGAGCTTAGGATTAGAACATTAGTGGGTGTCGCAAGTTTACAGGGTCTTGTAAAAGAGAATCTATTTTTTAATACCTGGTAGAAAACTTGGGAATGCAGCAGTAGGCAGGGTTTTTGCCGAAGCTAGGTAAATCTTGTGTGTGATTTTTATTTCTACATTATCTGTGTTTTATTTTTCAATAAAACTTATTCACCCCCCTCTAGGGTTAATCCAGATCCAACAATTGGTATCATAGCCACTGTTTAATTAACTCTAGAGTCATGAATTCAAATAATGAATTTTCTAGGGGACAATCCATAGCTAGGCCTCCTATGTTCAATGGTAGTGATTATGCTTATTGGGAAGCTAGGATGAAAATTTATTTAGTATCCGTTGATTACAATGTTTGGGATATTATTGAAACAGGATATAAAACTCCCACGCTAATTATTAATAAAGCTGAATTTCGTAAACCAAATGATAGGTGGGATTGTAATGATAAGAAGTTGTACTCAACTAATGTTAAAGCAATGAAAGCCTTAATTTGTGCTCTTGAAAAAACTGAATTTAATAGAATGTCTCATTATAATACTACATAGGAAATTTGGCACACTTTGGAGGTCACCCATGAAGGAGCATCTCAAGTAAAGGAACCTCATCTTTCCTTATTCAGCAATGAAAACGAAAATTCATGATGCTAAAAGACGAAAGTATAAAAGACATCTATGGTCATTTCTCAGTGCTTGTGTATAATGCTGGAGCTCTTGGAAAGGTTTACATAGAAGTAGAACTTGTAAGGAAAATCTTTCGAGTTCTACCCATGAATTTTGAAGATAAAGTTATGGCAATCCCAGAATCAAAAGATCCGAACAAGCAGAGCATGGAAGAGATGATTGGAAATATAATGACTTATTAGATGGAGCTGAAAGCACGAGAAGATCGCAACCACACAGAATCAAAGAAGAAATCATTAGCTTTGACTAACACAGTTGACAATGATGATGAAGATACAATCGAGCAACTTGTTATGGCTGTCAGATATCTCAACAAGTGGAAGAAATTCAAACCTAGAAGGAGCAAGCCTAAAGCAAACAAATCAAAAAACTCTGATGATTCTGATGAGGAACCAACCTGATACAAATGCAAGAAGTCTGGACATATCAAACCAAACTGCCAGAATAGCAAAGGAAGCGAAAAAGAAGAAGAAAGAATTTGTAATGACATGGGATGATGAGGAAGGAGAAAAAGTCTCTGACAACAGCGAGGAAGAGGCTGCAAACCTATATCTTACGGACCAATCTGATTCTGAGGAAAATGGAGAAGACTCTAGTGAGGTATACAATTATAAAAAACTTCTTTTGATGTTCAATATCTTACTGGAACTCTTGATGCTCTTGAACTAAAAGTGAAGTAACTAAAATATGATAGATTGAAGTAACTCATGATAACAATAGGTTAGAATCTGAACTTGAAAAGGTTTCAAATATTTAAAACCTAAAATGTCAAAAATGTAACTATCTGAATCTAGAGCTATCAAAACTCAAGTCTAACATTGAAGATCTTGAAAAGGAAAAATATGTTTTTGAAAGAGAATGATGACATTAAATTTCATAGACAGATGTACTTCACTTGTGACTGAAAGCACAACACTTAGAACCAAAGTCCTAGATCTTGAGATTACCTTGAATAAATTTTCAATTGGTCAAACTTATTTTAAAATGTTGTTAGGAAACTAAAATTTTGCTAACAATAGAAAAGGACTAGGTTTTGGAAAGACACAGAATTATAAAAATGATAATGCAAAAGGTAGAAGCATCTTTCCTAAGTGTATGAAATGTAGGGTAATTGGGGATAACTTTGAAAATTGTATGAGTAGGAATAAACACAAAAAATATACTCAAGTTTGGATTCCTAAACACTTGGCATGCAACTATCATAACCATTGGAACATGAATTAAAGGACAAAACAAATCTTGGTTCCAAAAGGTTTTTTCATCATTAATTCTCCACTCACTAATGCTCTTGGACCTAGGAGCTTCTTTGGGTCATCCTCTTCTCTTTATGTGTAGGTATGTTGGCGGGCTAAGGAGCAACAAAAATGGTATTTAGATTCAGGTTGCTCTAGACATATAATAGGAGAAAAGAAACCGTTCCTTAGCCTAGGAAAATATAAAGGTAGGAATGTGACATTGGGCGATAATAGAAAATGTAAGATTATTGGTAAAGGTAAAGTTGGTAACAATACTTTTGCTTTAACTGATGTCTTATATGTTGACAATTTACACCACAATATAATCTCTATAAGCCAACTTTGTGACAATGGAATGAATGTGGTCTTTGATAGTGAGATTTACAAAATCATTAAATCATCCACTAGAAACATTGTTTTCAGGGAAAAGAAAGGGAAATGTTTCCACACTTTCTTTCGATGGTGTAACTATTTCTAATTATTTGGTAGCCATTGATAAAGAGGCAATTTAATGACATAGAAAACTAACACATGCTAGTATGGGCCTCTTGGAAAACTGGAATCAAAAGAGCTTGTTAGGGGCCTACCACATAAAAATTTCAAAAACAACAAAGTGTGTAAAGCTTGCTTTATGGGAAAACTCAATCAATCATCATTCACTCTAAAAATGTTGTTAGCACCTCTCGCGTTCTTGAATTAATTCATATGGATTTGTTTGGGCCAAATGATATTGCAAGTTTAAATGGAAAACATTATTGTTATGTATTGGCTGATGATTACAGTGTTTATTTTCTAGCCAAAAAGTCTAAAACGTTTGATTATTTTTCGATGTTTTCAAAATTAGTCCAAAATGGAAAAGGTGTTTCAATTAAGACTTTGAGAAGTGATCATGGAGGCGAATTTGAAAATTTAGACTTCGAATTTTTCTTGAAAAAAATGGTTTTAAACATAAATTTCCGCATCTCGAACACCTCAACGAAATTGGGTGGTGGGAAGGAAAAATCGTACATTACAAGATATGGCCAGATCAATGTTTCGTTAGTATAAATTGCCTCAAACTTTCTGGGCTGAGGCAGTTAATACTGCTTGCTATGTAATGAATAGAGTTATGATTAGACTAATACTAAATAAAAAAAGTCATATGAATTGTGGTTTGACAAAAAGCCTAACATCTCATATTTCAGAGTTTTTGGATGACACGACCCGAACTTCCCCAGTAAGGAAAGCCCGGATTGCATTGAGAACAACACACATCGGAACACAAACAGAAGAACATTTCATTGTTTATTAGAACAATTCCATCAGAATACAAGAATATACAGAGTATGAATAAATATTGCACATTTGACAAATATCAGAGATTTAGATTACATTTAAATACATCGCAGCGGAAAATAATACAAAACACAACTGAAAGAAATACACAGATACAGAGCTTTCCGAGTATCGTTCCAGCTGTAAACCAGGATCCTGTGAACATAAATCTGCAAAACCACTAGCTGCCCATGCGGAAAATAAGGGCACCCAGAGTTTAGGTTAAAACAATAAACTCTAGGTCAGTCATGTGACTGGTGTGAGAACTAAAACAGTTATTAGACTTTATTTTTAAAGTTAGGTAAATCAAGGGACCACGCCGTATAACACGGAACGGGTTTCTTCCCAAGAATACCAGTGCATAACACAAACAACGCAATGCTAAATAAAGAAAAATGAAGCTATTATAAGACCCAGGTCCCATCACACAATGCAACGCAAGCCGGAGGATAGGGTTTTTACCTTATAATAGCCAAAGAATGCTTGGTACGTTTAAAACAAATCATTTGATACTATTATAAGTGTACAGTGTCAAAACAATTTCAATCATAGATATCAATTATAGATGACATTAATGACCCATACCACTATGTCGCCATACTAGCTTCTACAAATAAAACCGCAATATCACGTATTGGAAATTGGATTTCCGTTATGAGTCGAGGCAAGGGGCAAACTCCTCTCTGTTCGAGACAATCTAGCAAATGTCCCAGGACCGCACACAGCAATCCTTGGATCTTCAGGGCCGGTCCTCTCTTACTTTTGAGGATTAGTTATTCCTGAACACACGTTTCCCGGTCCTAACAGACCTATATCCGACGCGCCTCGCATTCCAACAACCACACAGGTGAAAAGTATATAAATGTCAACCAGTTTTAAGCACTGACACCACCACTAGCTAGAAAGAAACGTCGTGCTCTCCCTGCAGTCTCTATCCCGTTTTTGACTCATACCGAGGTGTGAGGCTCGCGAATTAACGCCATACACAAAGCTGCGCCACACTGGCCGTGCTTTGATCATCAATCACAAGGCTTTGCTTTTCAACAGAAGCCTTGATCATCTGCCACTTAGGCGTGCCACATAGGCAATTCACTCCATGTGACTGATGTCCATCGATATACAACCTCTGAGCTCGTACGTCTCAGAGAAGGGCGTTAAGCAAGAGAATAAATTCTTCGCCGCCAAACAGATGTATATTTAATAGAGATCAATCAACACAGAATAAAATCCAATGTCAGACACACAGTCCATTTACAAGTTCGTTCTGGGTCTGAACGAAACCGGAGGCACTTTCCTCGCATATCCATCGATCTCCAAGTACGTCTAGACGATCACCAACTGATTCCCTCATCTTGGGTGTACAGCCCAATCAAGATCATTAGTAATCACCCAAACGATATGAAGACTTCCGGTCTTCAACCACCGTCTTCATCTTCGACTTATCGTCGAATCGGTTATTTAGAATGGGTATAAATCCGGCCTTTCCGAATAACCTACGTATATAATAAACAAATGTTACACAAACCCAACATACGCCTCATTCCAATTCAGAATATTCTTTTATTAAAATTTTCACATTCTTAGGGAAAGGTTCCCATTAATTTTATCAAAGTTAAATTCTTCTAAATTTAATCTTTAATCTTCCTTTGGATAACTTATCAAACCATATTATGGTTTCCCAAACTAGTCGGGATTAGCGAATCACACCGAAATAATTATTTATTTTATTTCCCAATCCCAACCTATTCATCCCATGGAGCAAAAATGTTATTACCCCATAACTAACACCACGATGTTATCGGTAAATATTAATTACTATTTCACGTTCAAATCTAATTAAAGATTTAACTATCGCTTTGGAGCAGAACTGGTGATACTCCATCCTCGACCACTTTCCAAATTTGATAATTTAAATTATCAATTCACATTTCAATTTAATTACAGATTCATTAAAACTCCACTTATTTTTAATCTTTCCTCCAAATCAATATCCTGTCTTTAACTGGGTTAAAGTACCAATGTCACCTAAAACACGATTCACGATAAACCCAAAATCACTTTCTATTGTTAATTGGGTTAAAGAACAGGTGTTATTCAAAACACCGCTCACGATAAACCCAAAAAACCAATTTAAATTTAATTCCAATTAATATTATTTAACTGGTACACTTCATTAAATCTAAATAGAAAGATTTGATCCTTTTCTCAACTGGGCTAAAGAACAGTGTTAATGAAGACACCATTCACGACAAACCCAAATGACATTTGATATTAAATATAAGGCTCTGAATAGAAAATATATCGGCTTATATTCAATATCCAATTCTACGACCAACAAATATTGTAACACCCCACCTCCGCTAGGGTCACTCACAAAGGGAATGCACTAGTTTTGGTGGAGTATTATCTAGGTAAACATACACAGAGATATCACAAGGCAGAACATAAATAAAGCAGCGGTAGAAATTAAAAACCAAATTTTTATTACTTTCAAGAAAAGAGTCAAAACCCCATATATCCAAGGTACAAATTATTCCATTACATCAAGCTCCAAATAAAGAAGCATAAACTTAAGATAAGAAAAGTAAATTATTCCCTATAAATAGCAGAAGCAACCATAGCATAGCTCAAGACCAAACCGTACATGAGCTGTCAGAAAGCAAGCTAAATCAGAGCTAAGAGCTAGTATTTCCTCCCTGAGAACCTAGGGGGAAAAACGAAAGAAAAAGGGGCGGAAGGAAAAGGGTCAGTCATAAGACTGGTAAGCCCTAGTGACTTTCAGTAAAAAAACTAGTAAAGGTAACATGACGTGTGGAAACTGGAATTAAACATAAGGATGATAACAGGACTAGTATGACAATTAAGATAACAAGATAAGTCAAGTCTAGCATCGCATATTCAAGATTCGCTGCACCATCTGTACTAGTGTTCTAACCCATGTCAAGTATTAATCATGAAATGATCCCTTGGCCCAGTATCATGAAGTGACCCATTACGGGGTCCTACGGTACGATCTACTAATCGATCGGCTCCCTACAAGTTCTAGCTCGTCGTGTGTCTGTGTCGTACGGCCCTATCCTGAAATGTAGTTACCTGTGCTAGGTCCACCATAGGGTGTATCAAGCCCTATGGTGCCAACCACCGACACGAATCAAGCACGCACGGTGTAAACCTACGGGTTCCCAATGCCTGCTTTTTCAACTCCGGACTACGTGCATGACCATAGTCTGCCTGAACCAACAATGGCGCACCTACTCAGCCGTCGTTCTGGTCGCTTACAATCAGCCCAGTAATCGTGCCCCACCCTTCCTAGTCCCAGGGTATCGTGATACATCTAAGTGGGTTACTGCTGAAAAGGACCGCGTAACTAGGGTTTCTAATGGGTTAAGTGTTGTCATTCAAATTCGTGACTTAACCCTATCCAGATCATGTATCAAGTTAGTTAAATGTGTTCAAGCGGTTCATGACTTAACCCTATCAAATCATCGTGTCCAGTTGGTTAAGTATATTCAAGTGGTTCATGACTTAACCCTATCATGTGGCATTAATTCCTTGATGCACCCCAACCTCTCACATTAGACTAACTGTTGTGGCCACTGGATTTGCCGGGCGGTTCCGGGCAGATTTACACCACAACATAGTCTAACCGCGGGTTTTACGTGCGATATGACCAACTACCCACATTGGATCTTATTGTTTGCAGTCACTGGATTTGTCGGGCGGTTCCGGGCAGATTTACACTACAAACTCAACCCAACCTCGAGTTGGCCATTTTCAAGTTTATCTAATTGTCATGCCTACGTTCAAGTTTTCATGTCAAAATTCATGTCGAGTTTTCATGTCATGTTTCATGTCAAATTGTGTCAAGTTCATGTCCATATCCAGGTTCAAGTCGTAATAACGTTCATGTTCAAAGCCAATTTATGATTTACCTAATCTACCCAAATCGTATTCCCATCGCACATAAGCTCGAATCAATACAAGTAAATCTAATTAGGGAATAACATAAAAAGGGACGGGCATAAGGTGGAAAAAGTGATTACTAGCATAGCATGGTATGACTTGAGATAAATGATTATAGCATTACTGGCATATGGAATATTGGCCTCAAACATAAAGATTCCAAATCTAGCAAAATAAGGTACTGGTCAAGATAACAGTTGTCATAAGGTGATAGTGTGGTCATGGTAACGATTGACATAAGGTGATAGTATAGTCATGGTAACGATTGACATAAGGTGATAGTCATAAACTTGTGACTAATAGCAGATTCAACTTGATAATATGAGGGGGTTTTCTCTTTGATTTACAACATGAATAGGCCCCAAATCAATGTCATAGTAATATATCCAAAAGTCAAGATCTAAGATGAACAAGAATGGATGCAAAACAGTCATCATACATAGGTCTAATTTCAATTTACATCATATTCATATTACATTTACAGTTTAAATCTAAAAATAACTGGGGCTTACAGATCATGGTTCGAGAATTAGAAAAAGAGACTTGATATTGAATCTTTATATGCTTAGTCAAGTCCTAACAGAAATCCCCAAATCAGCAACGTAGTTTCGACATAGAAGAAGTAGTCCCTTTCTCTAACTTTTCAACCAGAATTAGAGCAGCATAAGGTCAGAAAGAATTTTGTGTAGAGAGACTAGTGTTAGGGGCTGTATATATATAGGGTCAGGTCAACGAATGTAGACAGAAACGAGGCCAGAAATATCAAAGTGAATCAAGCTTCAAAAGTGGGCTCGGCCACCAGGTCGACCCCCAGGTCGACACTATGGTCGACCTGGTCCTGGGCAGGTCGACTACATAGTCGACCCCCAGGTCGACCTGGTCCTGGGCGGGAGATTTCCCGCCCAGTCCATTCTGAGGTTTGAATTTCGAAATTTGAATTCGGAGCTGTTTTGAACTTGAAAACTTCTGAAAACTTCGAAAGGTCATAACCTGGTCATACGGACTCCGATTTTCGAAAACTCGGACTCGTTTCCAAGCAGAATTTCGAGACGAACGCAATGGCGTAACCTGTTTCCCTTGATTCTTATTTTAAAAATTAATTCTGCCTTGATTTATGTTATAACACGTTATAAAAATACGAGTTGTTACATTCTCCCCCCTTAAAGGATTTCGTCCCCGAAATCTCTAAGTTAGAAAGAATATATCCTACCATCCAATTATCCATCTACGCAATGCATCATTCACAGGCAACCATTGTCCTTAAACGATTTCTAGTGCTGCATGAACATATGCAGAAAGTGTGTGTATATGTACATATCTAATGCAAAAGATCAGGCGGTCACTGATCCAGCAAACGTCCTTAATGCAAAATATGTTAGTGTAATGAATCCAACATGTATGAAAATCCCTAACATAGTTTATAATCTCTACATGAGTGCACAAACATTCATTCATATGCAACATCCAAGTGATAACATAACAAGTTCCATCCATGTACAGGTATAAACACTCATGCATATGCAACATGAAAATGTGACTGAGCCGATCTAGTGCCTAATGTGTGTCATGCATCCACTAGCAAACACTTGCAAACACTCGCAACCATTTGCAAACATCAACCATAACATGTTTCAATCACATGTTTACATCCATATGGTTCTACCTTAGGTTCTCAAGATAAGATGGAGAAGATAACAAGACAAACGTAGGTAGTAGAAGTATGATGCGAAAAGGTTTTCAAGTTTATAGGAAAAAGAGATCGAGAATGTACCCTAAAAAAGAAACGGGTAAAGCGCGTGTATCTTCTCTTCGGTTTCCCAAGTTGCATCTTCTTGGGCTTCACTCCACTGCACTTTAATTAGCTTGACTTCACGATTCCTTAGCTTCTTAATCTCCTTCCCCAAGATATGAATCGGACCTCACCTCAATGTAGCATCCTTTTCCACTTCTATGTCTTCAAGGATGCTTGGCTCAACCACTTCGGCCGACTCATGCAAGCATTTCCGGAGATGCGAGACGTGAAAGACATTATGTACTCCAGTCAGCTTCTCGGGTAAGTCTACCTTATAGGCCATCCGCCCAATCCTCTCAGTGATAGGGAACGGTCCTACGAACCTTGGTGCTAGCTTTCCAACTGCTCCAAAACAAACTACATTGCGTAATGGAGAAACTTTTATAAAGACCATATCTCCGACTTCGAATTCTAGGTCTACCCTTCTCTTGTCCGCATAAGATTTCCGTCTATCTTGGGCCGTTTTCATCCGTCTTCGTATCAGCTCAACCTTCTCAGAAGTGTTTCTTATCATGTCGGGCCCAAGTATAAGCATGTCTGTTGTCTCCCACCAACAAGTTGGCGACTTGCACGGTCTTCCATACAGGGCTTCGAATGGTGCCATTCCGATGCTAGCTTGGTAACTGTTATTATATGCAAACTCCACGAGAGGAAGATGGTCTTCCCAAGTACCACCAAAGTAAAGAATGCAAAGCCTCAAGAGATCTTCTAGTACTCTTTTTACCCTTTCGGTTTGTCCATCCGTCTATGGGTGATAGGCCGTGCTTAAATTCAGTCGTGTACCCATTGCCTCTTGCAGACTATTCCAAAACTGGCTAGTGAAAATCGGGTCACGATCACTAACTATACTAGAAGGAACTCCATGCAACTGTACTATCTCTCGAAGGTAAATAGACGCTAGCCATGATGCGGTCCTCTTACTTTTCACTGGAATGAAGTGAGCACTTTTCGTGAGTCTATCAACTATGACCCATATGCTAGTATTTCCCTTCCTTGACCTAGGCAGTCCATCCACGAAATCCATCGAGATACTCTCTCATTTCCATTGCGTAACCTCCAAAGGATGTAATAGTCCACCAGGCTTCTTCGACTCGGCCTTTACTTGTTGGCACACCATGCACTTCGAAACGAACTCTGCCACGTCCTTTTTCATTCCATCCCAAAAGAAAATGCGTTTCATATCCCTGTACATCTTATCCCCTCCGGGATGTATAGTCATCTTCGGGTGGTGCGCCTCTTCGAGAACTTTCCTTACTAGGTCTCCCACTTGTGGGACATGTAGCCTTCCATCGCGCCTTAGCCATCCCTTGTCATCTATGGCATACCTACTGAGGTGACTTGACGTCTCACCACTAATCAGCTTGTCCATGATTTCGACTATCTCTGGGTCTTCCATCTGTGATGTCAGTACTTGATCTAGAAGTGTAGGTCTTAACTCAAGAGATGCTAACGTAGCAGTCAAGGACTCAACAGCAGGTGTAAAATCAAAGGTTCCTATAAACTCAAGGCTTTTCCTTTCAACAAACAAGGAGCTCAAAGTCAACCTTTTTCTACTTAGTGCGTCCGCCACCACGTTACCCTTGCCAGGGGTATAAGCTATATCGAAGTCATATGATGCCAAGAACTCCATCCACCGCTGTTGCCTCAGATTCAAATCTTTCTGTGAGAAGAGGTACTTAAGCGATTTGTGGTCGGTATACAGCTCGAACCTCTCCCCTAGAAGATAATGGCGCCAAGCTTTAAGTGCAAAAACAATCGCGGCCAACTCCAAGTCATGCGTAGGATAGTTTTTCTCATGAACTTTAAGTTGTCTGCCTCCGTAGCATATTACTCTTCCCTCTTGCATTAGGACAGCGCCTAATCCCGTGCCGCACGCATCTGTGTACACGGTAAACATCTTACCTCCATTGGGTAATGCCAAAACTGGAGCTGTGGTGAGGGCTCTCTTAAGTCCCTGAAAAGCGGCGTCACATTCTATGTCCCATGTAAAAGCTAGGTTCTTCTTTGTTAACTTAGTAAGAGGGGCTGAAATCTTAGCGAAGTCCTTAATGAACTTCCTGTAGTAGCCCGCCAAACCGAGAAAGCTCCTCACCTCCGTTGCATTCTTAGGAATTTTCCAGTCCTGTACCGCAACTACCTTTGTGGGGTCCATGGCTTTGCCTTGCTTAGAAACTACATGTCCAAGGAACCGAACTTCCATCCTCCAAAAAGGCATTTGGAGAACTTAGCCTTTAACTGGTGTGCTCTAAGTGTTTCCATGACTTCCTTAAGATGTCTAGCATGCTCTTCTTCATCTTTTGAGAAGATCAAAATATCATCCACGAAAACTACCACAAACTTGTTAAGGAACTCCCGAAACACCCTATTCATCAAATCTACAAAGTACGCGGGTGCATTCGTTAACCCAAACGGCATGACGAGCCATTCGAAGAACCCATCTGGAGTCCTAAACGCAGTTTCGTCAATGCTATCCTCAACCACTCCAAGCTGATGGAATCCTGTGGCTAGAACGAGTTGAGAGAAAACAGATGCTCCCACAAGCTGGTCAAACAAATCGTCGATTCTTGGTAGTGGGTGCCTATTCTTCTTTGTCAGCTTATTTAACTCACGATAATCAACGCACAGACGAAGCGATCCATCCGCCTTAGTAGTGAATACCACCGGAGCACCCAATGCTTCGCCTTATGAATTTTTTCTCAAGCAACTCGTTAACTTTTTTACTGAGCTCTCTTCTTTCTTGCGGGGCTATGTGCCTAACGGGTAATGAAACTGGCTTGGCATTATCAACAAGATAAATTCGGAAGTCTATCTCGCGTTTAGGAGGTAACCCCCTCACTTCATCAAAGACATCTGGATATTCTCGGACCACTCTTACAGATTGAAAATTATCGTCGGACGATTCAAGGGATTCAAGATAACACAACATGACCGGACCCTTAGGGTTACAAGAAATTTCAAGGGTATTACCGAGGCGAGTCATGAGCCTCACTACCCTTCGTTCACAATCAAGAATGGCTCCATAATTGGCTAGCCAATCCATACCTAGGATCAAACCGTATCCCATAAATCCGAGAACATAAGCATTACACGTGAATTCTACGCTTAAGATAGAGATCCTCAAATCCACACACATCATAGATAAATGGGCGGAGCCCCCAATTGGATTTGAAACTATAACGGGATCCTCAACCAGACTAGTACTTAGCTGCAGATTTTCAACAATATCAGAAGAAATAAAAGTATGCGATGCACCAGAGTCAAATAAGGTTCGAACAGGAAAGTCAGAAATGTAAACAAGGCTTTCTACGGAAATATTACTACCTCGGTCAAGAGTTGGAGTGGTGTTGAGAGCATGCAGCTGCCCTCCAGAAGTTCCTACTCGCTGGGTCTACCCTTGCCCCTGTCCTTGCTTCTTAGGGCAATCCTTGCTGATGTGTCCAGTATCCCCACAATGAAAGCATTCCCCCAACTTCCTCTTCTTCTTTCTACAGTCTTTAGCTAGATGTCCCGTAATACCACAAAAGTTGCACTTCCTCGTCTCACGTGGTTTGTTGTTGCTCTAGTTATTCTTGTTATTCTTGTTGCCCCCCTTCTTGGAGTCAACTCTCTTATTCTGAGTCTCATTAGGCTTAACATCCTTCTTGCTATTCTTGTCTTCCTCATGAAGTAGAGCCATATCCACCAAGCTTTCAAAGGTCGCCCCCATGGGTATATGAGTTATGACCAAACTGTGTAGTGGCTCGTTCAATCCTCGAGCAAAGCGTACAACCTTTTTCTGGGCTGTGTTGACCAAATCTAAACCGAACCGAGCAAGCTGATAAAAGCTAGATCCGAGCTAAGAGCTAGTGTTTCCTCCCTGAGAACCTGGGGGGAAAAACGAAAGAAAAAGGGGCGGAAGGAAAAAGGTCAGTCATAAGACTGGTAAGCCCTAGTGACTTTCAATATAAAAACTAGTAAAGGTAACATGACATGTGGAAACTGGAGTTAAACATAAGGATGATAACAGGACTAGTATGACAATTAAGATAACAAGATAAGTCAAGTCTAGCATCGCATATTCAAGATTCGCTGCACCATCTGTACTAGTGTTCTAACCCATGTCAAGTATTAATCATGAAATGATCCCTTGGCCCAATATCATGAAGTGACCCATTACAGGGTCCTACTGTACGATCTACTAATCGATCAGCTCCCTACAAGTTCTAGCTCGTCGTGTGTCTGTGTCATACGGCCCTATCCTGAAATGTAGTTACCTGTGCTAGGTCCACCATAGGGTGTATCAAGCCCTATGGTGCCAACCACCGACACGAATCAAGCACGCACAGTGTAAACCTACGGGTGCCCAATGCCTGCTTTTTCAACTCCGGACTACGTGCACGACCATAGTCCGCCTGAACCAACAATGGCGCACCTACTCAGCCGTCGTTCTGGTCGCTTACAATCAGCCCAGTAATCGTGCCCCACCCTGCCTAGTCCCAGGGTATCGTGATACATCTAAGTGGGTTACTACTGAAAAGGACCGCATAACTAGGGTTTCTAATGGGTTAAGTGTTGTCATTCAAATTCGTGACTTAAACCTATCCAGATCATGTATCAAGTTGGTTAAGTGTGTTCAAGCGGTTCATGACTTAACCCTATCAAATCATCGTGTCCAGTTGGTTAAATATATTCAAGTAGTTCATGACTTAACCCTATCATGTGGCATTAATTCTTTGATGCACCCCAACATCTCACATTAGACTAACTGTTGTGGTCACTGGATTTGTCGGGCGGTTCCGGGCAGATTTACACCACAACATAGTCTAACCTCGGGTTTTACATGCGATATGACCAACTACCCACATTGGATCCTATTGTTTGCAGTCGCTGGATTTGCCGGGCAGTTCTGGGCAGATTTAAACTACAAACTCAACCCAACCTCGAGTTGGCCATTTTCAAGTTTATCTAATTGTCATGCCCACGTTCAAGTTTTCATGTCAAAATTCATGTCGAGTTTTCATGTCATGTTTCATGTCAAATTGTGTCAAGTTCATGTCCATATCCAGGTTCAAGTCATAATAACGTTCATGTTCAAAGCCAATTTATGATTTACCTAATCTACTCAAATCGTATTCCCATCGCACATAAGCTCAAATCGATACAAGTAAATCTAATTAGGGAATAACATAAAAAGGGATGGGTATAAGGTGGCAAAAGTGTTTACTAGCATAACATGGTATGACTTGAGATAAATGATTACAGCATTACTGGCATATGGAATATTGGCCTCAAACATAAAGATTCCAAATCTAGCAAAATAAGGTACGGGTCAAGATAACAGTTGTCATAAGGTGATAGTATAGTCATGGTAACGATTGACATAAGGTGATAGTATAGTCATGGTAATGTTTGACATAAGGTGATAATCATAAACTTGTGACTAATAGCAGTTTCAACATGATAATATGAGGTGGTTTTCTCTTTGATTTACAAGATGAATAGGCCCCAAATCAATGTCATAGTAATATATCCAAAAGTCAAGATCTAAGATGAACAAGAATGGATGTAAAACAATCATCATACATAGGTCCAATTTCAATTTACATCATATTCATATTACATTTACAGTTTAAATCTAAAAATAACTGGGGCTTATAGATCGTGGTTCGAGAATTAGAAAAAGAGAGTCGATGTTGAATCTTTATATGCTTAGTCAAGTCCTAACAGAAATCCCCAAATCAGCAACGTAGTTTCGAAGTAGAAGAAGTAGTCCCTTTCTCTAACTTTTCAACCAGAATTAGAGCATCATATGGTCAGAAAGAATTTTGTGTAGAGAGACTAGTGTTAGGGGATGTATATATATAGGGTCAGGTCAACGAATGTAGACAGAAACGAGGCCAGAAACATCAAAGTGAATCAAGCTTCAAAAGTGGGCTCGGCAAGCAGGTCTACCCCCAGGTCGACACTATGGTCGACCTGGTCCTAGGCAGGTCGACTGCATAGTCGACCCCCAGGTCGACCTGGTCCTAGGCGGGAGATTTCCCGCCCAGTCCATTCTGAGGTTTGAATTTCGAAATTTGAATTCGAATTCTGAGCTGTTTTGAACTTGAAAACTTCTGAAAACTTCGAAAGGTCACAACTTGGTCATACGGACTCCGATTTTCGAAAACTGGAACTCGTTTCCAAGCAGAATTTCGAGACGAACGCGATGGCGTAACCAGTTTCCCTTGATTCTTCTTTTAAAAATTAATTCTGCCTTGATTTATGGTTATAACACGTTATAAAAATACGAGTTGTTACAAACATCGTATTGGAAATAACGATATAAATATATCTTTCAAATTCCTATAAAAATATCTGTATAATCACGAAATCCAACATCGAAATATTCCGAAGATAATTTCGATTCAAATCCATTTCCTCTTTATATATTGGAAATTCTGGTTATTTCCAAAACCACTTTCAATCCATTTTATTTATTTAAAAATAATTGGATTTTTATTTCTAGTTCAAAACTAGTTCATTTTGATAAAAATATATTTTTATCCTTTCAAATGTAGAAATTTTCACCCTAGTTCTTTCCAATTCATTTCTTATGATTTTACACAAATTATTAATATTTTTAATAATTTTATCAAGGCCCGCACAGTCGATTTCCATCAACGGCCATCGAACTGCACTTACAGCGACCTTTTCCAAATTTGATTTGGACATAATTCTAAATCCAACCGTTATATTTCAAATTTCTAATATTCATTGGAAAGCTCTTCTTGATACGAACCCAACGGTTCCGGTTTCAAGAGAATCCGACGGTCAAATCTCCCGTAATGTCCATTCAAAGCTAATGGTCGAAATTCATGAACTGCCGCGGCGCGTTGCGTTCTATTCAGGCCATTATATATATAATATATATATATATTATATATATTTCATCGATTTCCTTTTAAAACGTATTTTATAAATCGTTTTAAATTCGTTTCAAAACGCTTTCAACTCTATATTCAGTTTCAAATCAAAATTGAATATTTCATATCATTACTATATAAATGATAATATTTTCAAAACGTTATATATTGAAATCACTACCTTTTCCATATTCATTATAAAAACGAATATAATCGATATAAATATCGTTCACGTCAAAATAGCGCAACTCTAATCAACACGGCTTTATATATTTTAATAACTTTGTTATTCTATTCAATAAATGATTTTTTTTTCAACACATGAATATTCACAACACATGAGCATCGTCAACATATGACTATTTATCCTACTCAATATATTTTATAAAATTATGGTATCTATCGTTTGATTTTTTAATCAGACTCCAACTGTAAAGTAGTAAGAGAATGATTCCCCAAGTATTAACCCCGATGGCCGAAACCAACATCAGATCAATATCCAGGAAATCACTCATCTTATCTAGTTTCCAGTTAGTTTCTAATCTTAAATATGATAAAGATGTAGATTTTATTGTTAGAATATTTTACTCAACACATGATAAATTTCAACACATGAATATTCTCAACACATGAGCATCGTTAACACATGACTATTTTTCTATTTAACACATGAATCTTTATTTTATAATATTCTTTATTTTCCCGATTGGAATGAGGCCCAATCAATCACCATATAATGTTAATTATATGGATTCCATACAACACATGTATATAATAGCAACGATAAATAATCAAACATCATCCAAAGTGCACCACACAACTGCATAAGCATTAAATATAAATAATTAATGCTTACACAGTCTGTCGACCAATCGATCGACATACAACTAAATAATTGGGATTAGTGTACGCCAAATATCATCCCAACACCCGTGTGGGGTTTCAATCCACAAACACTGAATATTATTTGTGCAGTTAGACGACGTGTAAAATTTATCGTCCCAATCAATGTCCTTCAAATAGGTGTTCATAAACAAACCGTCCGATTTGTAAATGAATATTTATTTATTCACATTCACGTTAAAAAAAAAATTTAACGATAATTAATTTATTTCAACACATGAATGTTTTCAACACATGAGTATTTTATTATCTATTTCACATCAACATCACAAACAAATTTCACAACACATCAAACAAGCATACAAGTCGTCCATGGTCTGTGGACGATGGGTGTTGGGTGCTGCTAATCACCGTCTGCATCCTAGTATATAATTTTTAACTAGAAAACAAGATTTAAAGTGAGAAGTTCTCACCGAGGGTTCCACTCCTCCATTTCATTTCTGAATCTCTGAACCGTATGAATTCCTTTTTGATATTCAATCCGTTCCATCTCGCTTCTTTTCACGCTGTTCATATATAAATAAAAATCACACTTTTATTTCACTATATATATAATAAAAATCAGATTTTTATTTCGCTACATAAATAAAAATTATATTTTTATATTCTCTGTTATATAAAAATTCTATTTTCAATCCGCTACCTATATAAAATTCGAATTTTTACTTTACTACACATATAAAAATTATATTTTTATATCTCCACATATATAAAAGTTATATTTTTAACCTTTCTATAATATAAAAATTATACTTTTAACCTTTGTATAATATAAAAATCTCGCCTTTTCTATATTTAAGAATCAAACTTTTCACTTATATGATAAAATCACATTTTTAATATTTAGGTTATTTAAATAAAAATCATATTTCATCTCGCTACTGTATATGTAAAAATCGTATTTTTATCTTGCTATCTTCTGGATAAAAATCTCATTTTTATATTGCTAACATATAAAAGAAAATTTCATATTTTTATTTCATTAAAAATCATATCTTTATACCATTAAAAATCAAATCTTTATACCGTTAAAAATCATATTTTTATGTTTAAAGATATTTCCTATAAAAATCACATTTTTGTTTTCGATGTTTACACTATAAAAATTGCATTTTGTTTCACATACATAAATAAAATAAAAATTAAAACTTACAGGGGGAATTGGGGGTGCTTGTGGTGGTACAGGTGATTGGGGAGTAGCGTTGGCCAGCGGTGGGGCCCACATTGATCGGAGCATAGGTTTAGAAAGGGGTTTTAGGGCTTGGGGATGGAGAAGAAGGAAGAGAGAGGGAGGAGGAGGAGGCGCGGCAGGGTGTCAAGAAGGTGATGGGGGTGCTGTCAGGCGACTGACGTCGGTCAGTGGTGGTGGGCGGCGCGGTTTGGCTCGCGATTGGGGGGGGGGAGGGGTTGTGCTGAGCGTCGACGTCTGGGGCAATGGGGAGGGGATCCATGCGTCAGAGAAGAAGGTGGGGGAGGTGGAGGCACCCGCCTTAAGGCGGCGGCGGATGATCGGGGGGAGGGGACGGCGTGAATTGCGATCCCCCCAATTCTTTTTCTTCTTTTTTATTTTGCTTTTTCTCTGAAAAATAACCCGGGGGGGGGGGGGGGGGCTGAGGAGAGATAAAGGGGAGAGGTTTTTTTATTTAATTAATTAATTTAATTTCAAAAAGGTACTTTTTGTTTCGACCACGAAATCGAACCCACCTTCTGTCGTCCATAGCTAATTACCCCCATTGAAACACCCCACCTCCGTTAGGGTCACTATCAAAGGGAATGCCCTAATTTTGGTGGAGGTTTATAAGTATAAGTCACAGATATACAAGACAGATATAAGAACACATATTTTTGAACAGCGGAAAAACAACAAACTTTATTTCATATAAAAGTACATGTTACAACAACATACCATAATTGTCTTACAATACTTCTAAAAACATAACATGTTCATAACTGTCTTGATTAAATTATTTAAAGAAGCATAAAGAAAACATAAGTAAAATGCAAAAGTCCCAAAGTTGCTGTCCAAAGCCATATTCCAAAACGAAAAGATCCAAGCAATACATTCTTTCTCCTCAAGCTGGGTATGAAGGCTGGTCAAGCTGCGGTATTCCCTCCCTGTGGACTTGGGGGGGGGGGGGGAACGGAAGAAAAGAAGATGAAAGAAAACTAGAGTCAGACATAAAGCCTGAGTAAGTCTAGGACTATTCAGTCTATGAATAAAGAACTGGGTATGATAAGTATAAACTAGAAATGGGGAAAGCACCATAAACTTAGTTAAGTTGTCTAGGGTCGAATATACTATCGTACCCCATATTAATCTCTGTACCCATATAAACTAGTTCCCAACAGGCACCCCATAATCAGGGTGAAGTGATCCATTTTATGATGATCGGCTCCTACTCGCATAGTTACATGTGTCTTACGGCCCCCGATGTTGTAGTTACCTATGCTGGTCCCACCATGGGGTGTATCAAGTCCCATGGTGGCGGCCCGACACAATCCTAGAATGCACAGGTATGTTACTGGTGCCCAGTGCCTTATTTTTCTGCGCCGGAGTGTGTGCACGCCCACACCCCGTTAGAACCTACACTGCTGCACCACCGCCGTCGATTTGACCTCTTACAGTCAGCCCAGTAATCGTGCCCCACCCTGCCTAGTTTCAGGGTATCATGATACACCTTATAGGGTTACTGCTGAAAAGGGTCCCCCGCTACTAGGTTTTCTATTTCTAGCCAACATGCTAAGTTGGTTAAGTGTTTTTTTTAAACCTAACCCCCAATCAGTCTGTTTCGTTTAGCATGTTCCATTTTGATTAAGTATTAATATAATTTACTTAATCCTATCAATCCTGACCCAGCCTTAATTGTCTTATTAAAGCCTTGACCTCTCACATTAGACAGGTATTGTTGTGGCTGCCTGTTGTCGGTTGGGTCCGGGCAGTCTTACGCCACAACTCAGTCTAACCTCGGGTCCTTATTGGGCTCCATGTTTAACCACCCACATTGGATAGGTATTGTTGTGACTACTGGACAGCCGGGCGGTTCCGGGCAGGTTTACATCACAACTCAATCCAACCTCGGGTTAAACACATCGTATTGTCTACATTTACATATTTTGTCTTTCTTCTTTATTTTCTTATATGTAAATATTTGCGGCCCATTATTAAAAATCAATTTAAGTAAATGGTGTAAAGGTTTACACCAATCATGGGCCCAACCCATACTTGAATTTGGGCCCCTCTACTTTATATTTTCATTTATTAATTAATTTGGCCCAACGCTATTTCCCCCGTTTAATACGTTCGTTTATTATAATATATGTTGGGCTTAGCCTTTTAAGCCCAACTTAGCCACGTGAAAAAGGGGAGGCTTAAAACGTGATTGTATACACAAAAAGGGGAATGTGAACGCATGAACTTGCAACATAACGTTGGAACTACAAAATAGAAACAAGTGTACTTGCATCGTAGTAACATATACTTTGGTCATAAAGCATAAGTGACATGAATCAAACTATGTAAACTTGTAGTTAAGTTAAGAATCTAACTAAATTAGATATCATTATTGACATATAGTCTTAACTACAACATAAACCTATATTTTTACTTAGGCATAATGTCAAACATAAGCAAATCATGTTTATAAAATTACTATATGTTTACAAAGGTGTTTACTTTTGTTACTAATACAAAAGTATAGTTCCACTAGAATTATTCCAACTTAATCACAATTTTAAATCTATTCACATAACCATGGCACAAATATACTTATGGCATAAATATTCTTAAACATGAAATCATGGTTTTTACTTTATTCATGCAAACTTGCAAATGGAATTGTAAATCTAACCTAGCTATGTGTCACGTGTATTATCATATAATTCTTGTTAACAATATAGGCCTAACATGTTTTTCAATTATGCAAAATATCAAACATAGCCTAGTCATATTCATAAGTTCACAAAGAGGCTTACTTTTGTTTCTAGTACAAAAGTATAGTTTTATACACAGATCATGATGCCAATTCCAACATAATTTCATATGAATCATAATACCCCAAATTTGATCTAATTACACAAAAAGTGATTTTGTACAAAAATATACATTATGTTGGCATAATAGAAAAACCACATACTTGCATGAATCTCAATTAAACAATCATAAACATATAGCTTCACATGAATTACATACTTTGTGAATATCCAATCGTATACTTGCATAAAACTACCGCAACATGTAGTTTTTATAATGAATTACATACTTGCGAAATTCCAAATCGATAAGAATCATAGTAACGCACAAATATGAATTACTTATCACCACAAATCAAGTGTACAAATCAAACACAGTATTTATTCACACCGGAATAATACTCTACTTACAATCGTGTGATGAATTCTCCAATTCAGGAATTTGGAGATGCGACTCCCTTCACGTAGGCGTTGATTTGATTTGTTTAAGTTGCTTTATGCTTTAGAATTTGCCTCCTAATCGTCTCTCAAATTGGTGGCTACTCCTAGTCGTTCCTCAGCAGCATGATGGCCTCGTTCTTATTTTTGAATGAATAGATTAGGTAGAGTCTAGGGTCATTTTTATAGAGTTTATGAACTGATTAGGACCATCGATGTAGCTTGGGTTAATCGTAGCCATTCATTCGAAAGAGAGACCAATTAGGGGCTGCCACCTAGCCCTAGTGACAAAGCAAGCTTCTGAAAATCGACCAAACATAGACTAGGCCACCCAGGGTGGGCTGGGTTCGACCTGGCTCTGGGCCAGGTCGACAGCCCTGTCGACATGGCTAGCCCAGGTCGACTGCCCAGTCGACCTGGGTGCCTTAGGCGGGAATTTTCCCGCCCTGGCCAATTGGGCCCGATTTTGAATTTTGAATTGTTTTTCTGAGCTGTTTTTCTTATGTTCGAATTTTAAACTTAATTCAGAAACTTCCGGAGGCCATATCTTCTTCATACGGACTCCGTTTTTCGAAAATTCGGACTCTATTTCGCGTATTTTTCCGAGACGAACGCAATGGCGTATCCCGTTTCCCTTAATTCTTTGATTTGAAATTAATTATACTTTAATTTGTGAATTTCACGGTTATAGAATACACGGGGTGTTACATTCTCCCCCACTTAAAAGGATTTCGTCCCCGAAATCTTCAAGTTAGGAGGAATGTATATTCTAACATCCAATCATCCATCTACTCATCCATCAAACACGAGCATCCATCGTCCTTAAAAGACTTCTAATGCTTCATGATCATATGCGAAGTGTGTGTGTACACATGTACTTATCTAATGCAAAATCAGGCGGTCTACTGATTCAGTTGACCTCCTTAATGCAAATTATGTAAGTGCCATGAATCCATTATATATGCAAATTTTCCTATTCATGATTCTACATGAGTGCACAATCATTCATACAAATGCAACATCCATATGTCAACACATTAAAGTTCAACCATATACGAATGCAAACATGTATGCATATGCAATATGAAGTGACTGAGCCGATCTAAAACCTAGATTGTGTGTGTATATGCAACCACGAGCAACCACTAGCAATCACTTGCAACCACTTGCAACCATCATCCATAACATGTTTCAATTACATGTTTCATCAAAAGGGTTTCTACCTAAAAGATAAGGTCGAGGAATTATACCTAAAAAGATAGATAAAAGCGCAACTTAAGGAAAAAGAAAGATCAAGGATGTACCCTCGAAAAGAGAAGGGTAGGCAGTGCGTATTCTAGCTTCAGTTTCCCAAGTCGCGTCTCCCTCGGCGTCGCTCCACTGAACTTTGACGAGCTTGACTTCGCGGTTACGTAGCTTCTTCACTTCCGTTCCTAATATACGGGTTGGAACTTTTCTTATGGTTGCTTCGCGTTCCACTTCGGCTTCTTCTAGGATATTTGGCTCTACCACTTCAGCAGACTCATGTAGACATTTTCGGAGATGTGACACATGAAAAACGTTGTGAACTCCAGCCAGCTTTTCGGGTAGCTCTAATCTATAGGCCATTTTCCCAATTTTCTTGATGATAAGGAATGGCCCTACGAACCTTGGTGCTAGCTTTCCTGTGGTTCCAAAACGAACAACGTTCCTTAGCGGAGATACCTTAAGAAAAACTCTGTCCCCAACCTCAAATTCAAGGTCGGTTCTCCTCTTGTCGGCGTAGGACTTTTGTCTGTCTTGGGCCGTCTTCATCCTTCTTCGTATTAAGTCTACTTTCTCTGAAGTCTCTCGGATCATGTCTGGTCCAAGTATGAGCTTATCAGTAGACTCCCACCAACAAGTGGGCGATCGGCACGGTCTTCCATATAAAGCTTCGAAGGGCGCCATTCCGATGGTTGCTTGATAGCTGTTGTTGTAGGCAAATTCCACCAAAGGAAGGTGGTCTTCCCATGTCCCTCCGAAGTCAAGGACGCACAGTCTTAAAAGGTCCTCCAAAACTCTGTTCACTCTTTCTGTTTGGCCGTTGGTTTGGGGATGATAGGCTGTGCTCAAGCATAACTGCGTTCCTACTGCTTCTTGCAGACTCCGCCAAAACTCACTGGTGAAGATAGGGTCTCGGTCACTAACAATGCTGGATGGTATTCCGTGGAGTCGAACGATTTCCTTGAGGTAAAGTGATGCTAGAGATGAGGCAGTTCTTTTACTTTTGACAGGTAAGAAGTGGGCGCTTTTAGTAAGCCTATCCACTATTACCCAAATGCTAGTGTTGCCTCTCCTAGACCTAGGCAGCCCATCGATGAAGTCCATTGAGATGCTATCCCACTTCCACTGTGGGACCTCTAGAGGATGTAGCAGTCCGCCAGGCCTTTTCTGTTCCGCCTTAACCTGTTGGTACACCATACACTTAGAAACGAATTCTGCCACGTCCTTTTTCATGCCGTTCCAGAAGAAAGTTCTTTTTATGTCCTTATACATTTTGTCTCCGCCTGGGTGTATCGTCATCTTGGAGTGATGTGCTTCCTCGAGAACCCTCTTTACTAAATCCCTTATCTGTGGGACGCATAGTCTTCCGTCTCGCCTTAGCCAACCCTTATCGTCGATGGAGTATCTGTTGAGGTGACTTGAAGTCTCACCCCTAATTAGCCTATCAATCGTTTCCACAAGCTGAGGGTCTTCGCGTTGTGATGTCCCTACTGAGTCCACTAAGGTTGGGCGCACTTCGAGAGATGCTAGCAAGCCTGGTATAAAATCGGAGGAAGGCCTAAAGTCGAAGCTGGCTATAAACTCTAGGCTTTTTCTTTCAACAAACAGCGGGCTTAGGGTCAGTTTCTTTCGGCTCAACGCGTCTGCCACTACGTTGCCTTTGCCTGGAGTATAGGAGATCTCGAAATCGTACGAGGCAAGAAACTCCATCCATCTTTGTTGCCTCAAGTTAAGATCTTTCTGCGAGAAAAGATATTTCAACGATTTATGGTCAGTGTAAAGTTCGAACTTCTCACCTAGGAGATAGTGTCGCCAAGACTTGAGTGCAAAGACGATGGCAGCTAATTCAAGATCGTGGGTCAGATAGTTCTTTTCGTGCACTTTCAACTGCCTCCCGCCATAAGCTACTACCCTTCCTTCTTGCATTAAGACGGCGCCTAGCCCTGTCCTACATGCATCTGTATAAACAGTGAACATCTTGCTCCCATCTGGCAACGTCAAAACTGGGGCTGTTGTAAGAGCCCTTTTCAGTCGCTGGAAAGCAAACTCGCAATCCAAGTCCCAATTGAACATTAGATTCTTCTTGGTCAATTTCGTGAGTGGAGCCGAGATTTTCGCAAAATCCCTTATGAACTTTCGATAGAAACCTGCTAGTCCTAGAAAACTTCGGACCTCAGTTGCATTCCTTGGTGTCTTCCAATCCTGTACCGCCACTACCTTAGCAGGGTCCACTGCTAACCCTTGTTTGGATACTATGTGCCCAAGGAACCTCACCTCTTCTCTCCAAAAGTGGCATTTGGAGAATTTGGCTTTTAGTTGATGGACTCGCAGAGTTTCCATGATTGCCCTTAAGTGCTGAGCATGTTCCTCTTCACTCTTTGAGAAGATAAGGATATCATCTACGAAGACCACTACGAACTTGTTGAGGAAATCTCTGAATACCCTACTCATCAGGTCCACGAAGTAAGCAGGTGCATTTGTCAAGCCGAAAGGCATGACAAGCCATTCAAAGAAGCCGTCTAGGGTTCTGAATGCCGTTTTATCGATACTATCTTCAGCCACCCTTAGCTGATGAAAACCGGTCGCTAAATCGAGTTGGGAGAAAACAGACGCTCCTACAAGCTGATCAAACAAATCGTCAATTCTGGGGAGAGGGTGCCTATTCTTTTTCGTTAGCTTGTTGAGCTCCCTATAGTCAACACATAGACGGAGTGAACCATCCGCCTTTGTAGCGAACACCACTGGAGCGCCCCATTCTGAAATGCTCCTCCTAATGAACCCCTTTTCTAGAAGCTCTTTAATCTGTTTACTGAGCTCTTTCCTTTCCCGTGGAGCCATGTGTCTAACGGGCAACGCAACGGGCTTTGCATTATCTACAGGGTATATGCGGAAGTCTATTTCCCGCTTCGGAGGCAAGCCCTTCACCTCTTCGAAGACATCCGGATATTCCCGGACCACTCTAACTGATTGCAAATTTTCAACAGAGGCGTCTAGCGATTCAAGGTAACTAAGCATAACCGCATACGAGGGATTACAAGAAATTTCCAAAGTATTACCGAGCTGGGTTAGGAGCCTAACAACCCTTTTCTCACAATCAAGGATGGCCCCATTACTGGATAGCCAATCCATGCCCAAAATCAAACCATATCCCGAAAAGCCCAAAACAAAGGCACTACATTGAAATTCTATGCTTAGAATAGAAATTTTCAATCCCAAACAGATCATAGACAAATGAGCTGGGCCCCCAATTGGGTTTGAAACAATTAAGGGGTCCTCTACCATACTAGTTTTTAGGTGCAGAGATTCTACTAAAGCAGACGAGATAAAGGAGTGTGATGCGCCAGAATCAAATGAAGTGCGAACGGGGTGATCATAAAGATAAACTACACTTTCTACAGAAGTATTTATACCTCGCTGTTGCAGAGGTGGCGCTTCTAGCACATGAACCTGTGCCCCTGAGGTGGATCCAGCCCCCTGCCCCTGTCCTCGTTTCTTTGGGCAGTCCTTAGCCCTGTGGCCTGTCTCACCGCAAGAAAAGCACCCACCATTCTCCTTGGCCTTCTTTTTCCGGCAGTCCTTTACTAAGTGCCCCCCTTTGCCACAGAAATTACTGTGACGGCAAGGAATTTCGCTTGGTCCGAACCAGTCGCTAAACCGACCCAGACCGTTCGAAACGCCCTATCGTTTGAGAACAGGACAAAACAGAACGCATACAGAAGAACATTTCATTGTATATTACAACAATGCATCAGATTACAAGAATATACAGAGTATAAAAGAATATTACACAGAAATATCAGAGATTTAAATTACATTTAAATACATAGCAGCGGAAAATAATACAATACACAACTAGAATGAGATATACGGATACAAAGCTTCCCGGATATCGTTCCAGCTGTAAACCAGGATCCTGTGAATATAAATCTGCAAAACCAAAACTACTAGCTGCCCGTGTCGAAAATAAGGGCACCCAGAGTTTAGGTTAAAACAATAAACTCCAGGTCAGTCACGTGACTGGTGTGAGAACTAAAACAGTTATTAATTCTTTATTTTCAAGTTAGGTAAATCAAGGGACCATGCCGTATAACACGGAACGGGTTTCCTCCCAAGAATACCAGTGCATAAAACAAACAGCGCAATGCTAAATAAAGAAAAATGAAGCTGTTATAAGACCCAGGTCCTATCACACAATGCAACGCAAGCCGGGGGATAGGGTTTTCCCTTATAACAGCCAAAGAATGCTTGATACGTTTTAAAACAAATCATTTGATACTATTATAAGTGCATAGTGTATAAAACAACTTCAAATCATAAGTATCAATCATAGGCGGCATAAGCGCCCCATCCCACTATGTCGCCATATATAGGATTACAAATAAAACCGCAAAGTCACGTATTTGGAAGTTGGATTTCCATCTATGAACCGAGGCAAAAGATAGTCCTCAACCGATTCGTGACTCTCTAGCCCGAGCCACAGGATCAGAACGCATCAACCCTTTAGATCGTCAGGGCCGGTCCACCGATGTGGATTATTATGCCTGAACACTACGTTTCCCCGCCCTTTGGGGCGTAAATGAGCCAACGAATGACTCCATCGGTTCGAGAACGACCGATCAATCCGAGGCGCCTCGCAACAGCAACAACCACATAAGTCAAACTCGTCAGGGCGTGTAAAACCACTGACGCCACTTCTAGCTAGAAAGAAACGCAAGTCCTCCCTGATGTCCCCTCCCGTTTTTGGTTCATACCGGGTGTGAAACTCGCGAAGCAAACGTTACACAAAGCTACACCACAAAGGCCTTGCTTTGATCATCACCACAAGACTTTGCTTTTCAACAGAAGCCTTGATCATTTGCATCTTAGCATGCCACACAGGCAAACCATCCTATGCAACCGATATCAGTCACACAGAATGAAATCCGATGTCAGACACACAGTCCATTTACAAGTCCGTTCTGGGTCTGAACGAAGCCGGAGGCACCTAGTACCCCGCATATCCATCGATCTCCAAGTACGTCTGGACGATCACTAACTGTTTCCATCTTCTTGGGTGTACAGCCCAATCAAGATCATCAGTAATTACCCAAACGACGTGAAGACCTCCGGTCTTCGACCATCGTCTTCATCTTCGACTTATCGTCGTATCAGTTATTCAGAATGGGATAACCCGGTCTTTCCGAATAACTCGCGTATATTTTAAATAAGTGTTACACAAACACAACATACGCCTCATTCCAATTCATTAGTCACTAACCGTAAATTAATCAAGAGAATAATTTCCCAAATATTAACCCCGAAGGCCGAAACCAACATCAGATCAATATCCAGAAAACCATTCTGCTTGGCTAACCGACCGTTAGTTTCTAAATTTCACATTCATAGGGAAAGATTCCCATAAATTTTATCAAAGATAAATTCCTTGAATTTATTCTTTAATCCATTTTTGAATATCAATTCAAACTAGTCGGGATTAGCGAACCTTACCGAAGTAATCATTTGTTTTAATTTCCCAATCCCAACCTATTCATCCCATGAAGTAAAACTGGTAATACTTCATATCTAACACCACAGTGTTATCGGTAAATTCAATTACCATTTCACGTTCAAATCTAATTAAAGATTTAACTATCGCCTGGAGCAAAACTGGTGATACTCCATTTCGATTATTTCAATCTAATTAAAGATTCATTAAAACTCCACTTAGTTTTAATCTTTGACTGGGTTAAAGAATCAGTGTCATTTAAAAACACGGTTCACGATAAACCCAAAATCACATTCATTAATCATCGGGTTAAAGAACGAGTGTTATTTAAAACACTGTCCACGATAAACCCAAAAATCAATATCGATTCAATTCCAATTAAATGTTATTTAATTGGTACACTTCATTACATCTAAATAAAAAGATTTAATCTTTTCTCAACTGGGTTCAAGAACAGTGTTAGTGAAGACACCATTCACGACAAACCCAAATCACATTTGATATTCAATATAAGGCTCTGAATAGAAAATATATCGGCTTATATTCAATATCAAATTTTACGATTAACAAATGTCGTATTGGAAATAACGATATAAATATATATCTTTCAAATTTCCATAACAACATCTGTATAATCCCGAATTCCAACATCGAAATATTCCGAAGACAATTTCGATTCAAATCCACTCCAATGCAATCATTGGAAATTCTGGTTATTTTTAAAACCCTTTTCAAATTCAATTTATTTATTTAAAAATAAATAGAATTATAATTCTAGTTCAAAACTAGTACATTTCGATAAAAATCTATTTTTATCCTTTCAAATATGGAGTTTTTCATCCCAAATCTTCACAAATCATTTCTTATGATTTTACACCAATTATTACTATTTTTAATAATTTTATCAAGGCCCGTACAGTCGATTTCCATCAATGGCCATCGAACTGCACTTACAGCGACCTTTTTCGAATTTGATTTGGACGTATCTCCAAATCCAACCGTTAGATTTCAAATTTCTAATATTCATTAGAAAGCTGTTTTCGATACGAACCCAACGGTTCCGGTTTTAGGAGAATCCGACGGTCGGATCTCCCGTAATGTCCGTTTGAAATAAATGGTCGAAATTCACGAACTGCCACGGCGCGGCGCGTTCTATTCAGGCCATTTATATTATATATATAATATATATAATATATACTTCGTCGATTTCTATTTAAAACGAATTATATAAATAGTTTTAAAATCGTTTCAAAAGCTATTTCAACTTTCTTTTCAATTCAAATCAAAATTGAATTCTTCTTTATAAATTCGTTTTAAAATTCATTTCTATTCAATTCAAATTTCAATTCAATTCGAATTCATTTCAATTTGAATTCGTTTTCAATTCAGTTCATTTCGAAATCGTTTTCAATTCATTTCATTTCGAAATCGTTTTCAATTCAATTCATTTCGAAATCGTTTTCAATTCAATTCATTTCGAAATCGTTTTCAATTCAATTCATTTCGAAATCGTTTTAAAATCGATATAAATATCGTTCACGTCAAAATGGCGTAAATCTAATCAACACGGCTTCATAAATTTCTATTTTCAAAATAGTTGTTATTATCAAAATATTTCGTTCAACACATGACCAATCTCAATGAATGAGTACTGTCAACACATGAACTTTTATTTTATATCGATAAAGATGTAAATTTTAATATTAAAATATTTCGTTCAACACATGACCAATCTCAATGGATGAGTACTGTCAACACATGAACTTTTATTTTATATCGATAAAGATGTAAATTTTAATATTAAAATATTTCGTTCAACACATGACCAATCTCAATGGATGAGTACTGTCAACACATGAACTTTTATTTTATAATATTCTTTATTTTTCAAATTGGAATGAGGCCCAATCAATTACCATATAAAGTTAATTATATGGATTTTCATACAACAAATGTATATAATAGCAACGATAGATAATCAATCATCAACCAAAGTGCACTATACTGTATAAGCATCAAATATAGATATCTAACGCTTATAACAGCCTGTCAATCAATCGATCGACATATTTAATCAATCAGGATGAGTGAACTTCATATTTCATCCCAACACCCGTGTGGGGTTTCAAACAATCAAACAAATATTTTATTTGTGCAGTTGGGCGATGTGTAAAATTTATCGACCCAATCAATGTCCTTCAAATAAGTGTACATAAACAAACCGTCTGGTTTGTAAATGAATATTTATTTTATTCACTTTCACTATATTCATATTCACGTTAAAAATTATTTTTTTTAACGATAAAACATTTTATTCTATCATATGAATTTCTATTATTCATTTACACAATAAAATGATATTTTTATTTTCTAACATATTTTAGAAAATTTCGGCGGCATAACGGCACGATACTAGAAACGGGACAAGGCCTAGCCTTATCCCCGGTCTAGTGAAGGCCCACGCCATTCACATATCAATTTTAATCAATTTCCAATTCAACCAATCAATCAAATCCAAATCAAATAATCTAACCAACTACACAACCAAACGAACAAGTCCATGGTATGTGGACGGGTGTCGGGTGCTTCTAATAAGCACCGTCTGCATCCTAGTATATATATATAACTAGAAAAATAGAATTTGAGTGAGAAGTTCTCACCTATAGCTATCCTAGCTCCACGGCACTTCATTGATATAAATCTTCTTCGTCCTCGCCCTTTTGTCACCTTCGTTGCCCGCTTTCACTACCTATGTAAAAATCGAATTTTTACTTCGCTATTCAATATATAAAAATCATATTTTTATTTTGAAGTTCAATATATAAAAATCCTATTTTTCTATCGAAGTTCAATATATAAAAATCCTATTTTTCTATCGAAGTTCAATATATAAAAATCCTATTTTTCTATCGAAGTTCAATATATAAAAATCCTATTTTTCTATCGAAGTTCAATATATAAAAATCCTATTTTTCTATCGAAGTTCAATATATAAAAATCCTATTTTTCTATCGAAGTTCAATATATAAAAATCCTATTTTTCTATCGAAGTTCAATATATAAAAATCTCGTCTTTTTATTTTATCCCCTTTTTTTCCCTTTAATGTTTTTCATTTCAAAAATCATGTTTTAAAGAAATGCTATTTATTTATACAAAAAAAACAAGTTATATATTTTAAAACCAATGCTTTATATTTTAAAAACAATACTATTTTTATATTTTAAAAACAATGCTATTTTTATTTTTTTAACAATGCTAGAAATATTTTAAAAATCTAAAAATTAAATCTGAAAATAAATCATATATTTTTCTCTAAGGCATTTTATATAAAAGTTCTCATTTTTGCTTAATTACTAATTTACCTAAACTAATTACCTTGATAAAGATAATTAATAAAATAATTAGTTTAAAATAAACCTTTCTTCTTCACTGTTAACACCCCAGGCGGCCTTCTTCTTCGAACCAATATCCGCCACTAGGGCTAACAATCGCACGCTGTACGAGGCCTCCGCCGCTGATCAGGACCCACGTCGATGAAGCCCGTTGTGCCCCCTCTCCAACGCTGACGAACACGCGCCATTCGGTGGCTGGTCCACGCCTGAAATGGCGCTCGATGTCTGCGAGTTTGGGAGCCAAAATTGGTCTGAAAACCTCACGAGATTCGATCCAACCCATATGATATTAACGAGGCCAAAAATCTCTTTTATTTCGATGAAGAACGATCTCTTAATTCTTTGTAACTTGAGGGAGATTGGAGGATTAAGATTTGAGCACGAAGACCGTTCGTTTCAGAAGAGGAGCGGCGGCACTTAATGGAGTTGACCGATGGAATGGTTTTGACTAGGGTTAGTTAAGGTTTTATATAAATATTTTATTATATTTTAGTTCGAAAAATTAGGGTTTTTTACCTGAACTCCAAATTGAACCCGACGACTGTCGCCCCTAGCCAAATATCCCCATTCCGAACACAACGGGATATGTTTCGCAAGCCGGTTCGGTTGTTTCGATCAGTTTTTCTCAAATTCAAAAATAAATCAGTATACATTGAATTTAAACGTACATTTCAAATTACCGGGGTCACATATTAACTCTATAAATTGCAGAAAAATATTTTCTAGCTTCGTATTGACGATACGGTCCTAACAAAACTAGTTTCGTCGAATTCTGAGACCGTTTGAAAAATGGCCAATTTCCAGTCGATTAAAATCAACTGAAACTGGTCAAACGCGTTTTCCTTTGCCACGCTCACATATTGATTCGAAAAATTATGAAATTTGGAATCTAACAATAACTTAACATCACGGACCCAACAAAACTGGTTTCGTCGAAATCCGAGGTCGTTTGCAAAATTGCTATTTTTAAGGGCCTGAATTCCATAGCGACTATTCAGAATTTTCAACTGGACATGTCTTATCATTTCTAAGATGAAATCTCAGTTTGTTAACTTCGTTACAAAGACATAGTTATACAGATTCAAATATTTCTTGTTTCGTTCAATTCTGACTTATATTGAATTCTGTATATTCATTTGAAATTAGAAATCGAATTTTCGAACTACCGCGCCATTTTCAATTCTATTTATAATTATATATAAATATTTATATTCTAACGACGACGTGTATAAATATATACGTTCGCATTCTATTCAAAATAAATTTCACGTCGATATTATTTAAAATAATTCATTTTAAATAATCAAAATTCGCTATAATTGCCAAAATAAAAATTTTAAACTGGCCCAGAATTTGCGGGTTGTTACAATTACACTTCCTCTTCTCTTTGTTGCCTTTCCCGCCCTTCTTAAAGTCTGTCTTCTTAGGCTGTAAACCCTCTTTCTTCCCTTGAGAGCTTTCTGCCTTTGTCTCCTTCTTGCCTTTATCCTCTTCGTTCAGCAATGCCATTTGTACCAACCTTTTATATGTAGCTCCCATGGGTATATGGGTCATGGCCAAACTGTGTAACGGCTCATTCAACCCTTTGACGAAACGGAGAGCCTTCTTGTCCGGGGTGTTGACTAGGTCCAGCCCAAACCTAGCCAGCTCATCGAACTGATTAACATACTCCCTGACTGTCTTGTTCCCTTGCTTAAGAAATAGGAATTTTTCCAACTGCAAACTCCTTTCCGCATCTGAGAGAAATTTAGCCTCAAACCTTGCCCTAAAGTCCTCCCATGTCTCCACTGGTCTTTCTGCATTAGTGACTTCCCACCAGTAGGAAGCCTCGCCCTTTAGTAGCCATACTGCCAGTTGTACTTTCTGTCTATCTTCTACCTCAAAGATGATGAGTAAGTCCTCAGTTTCTTTCAGCCAATTTCTAGCTGCCACGAAGGACTCAGTTCCATGGAAATCCTTTCCTTCCATAGCTTTAAAATCTTTACATATCTTAGCAAACGTGTTTCCCCGTGGAGGAGGAGGTGGAGGAAGAGGTGCCGCTGCAGCTGGATGATTTCCTGCAGCTGGGGGAGGAGGAACGGTAGGACCTGGCTGAGTGGCCCTTGCTTCTAAGAACCGTCTAAACCAACCAGGTATTGGTACACCCTCTGGCAAGTTGAGTTCTTCGGACATGCTGAAACAAAAAAGATAGATTCAATACGAAGGATAAGAGATAGTACCTATGGCTTTGGGGGGACTTTGCCTTTTTAAAATAAAATAATATTTTTCTTTTTAAAAATGCTTCTTTAAATTTCCTTTTTGAAAATAAAATTTCAAAACTTTTTATCTTATCTGGTAAACCTATGCTCTGATACCAAATGAAACACCCCACCTCCGTTAGGGTCTTTCTCAAAGGGAATGCCCTAATTTTGGTGGAGGTTTATAAGTATAAGTCACAGATATACAAGACAGATATAAGAACACATATTTTTGAACAGCGGAAAAACAACAAACTTTATTTCATATAAAAGTACGTGTTACAACAACATACCATAATTGTCTTACAATACTTCTAAAAACATAACATGTTCATAACTGTCTTGATTACATTATTTAAAGAAGCATAAAGAAAACATAAGTAAACTGCAAAAGTCCCAAAGTTGCTGTCCAAAGCCATAGTCCAAAACGAAAAGATCCAAGCAATACATTCTTTCTCCTCAAGCTGGGTATGAAGGCTGGTCAAGCTGCGGTAGTCCCTCCCTGTGGACCTGGGGGGGGGGGAACGGAAGAAAAGAAGACTAAAGAAAAGTAGAGTCAGACATAAAGCCTGAGTAAGTCTTGGACTATTCAGTCTATGAATAAAGAACTGGGTATGATAAGTATAAACTAGAAACGGGGAAAGCACCATAAACTTAGTTAAGTTGTCTAGGGTCGAATATACTATCGTACCCCATATTAATCTCTGTACCCATATAAACTAGTTCCCAACAGGCACCCCATAATCAGGGTGAAGTGATCCATTTTATGATGATCGGCTCCTACTCGCATAGTTACATGTGTCTTACGGCCCCCGATGTTGTAGTTACCTATGCTGGTCCCACCATGGGGTGTATCAAGTCCCATGGTGGCGGCCCGACACAATCCTAGAATGCACAGGTATGCTACTGGTGCCCAGTGCCTTATTTTTCTGCGTCGGAGTGTGTGCACGCCCACACCCCGTTAGAACCTACACTGCTGCACCACCGCCGTCGATTTGACCTCTTACAGTCAGCCCAGTAATCGTGCCCCACCCTGCCTAGTTTCAGGGTATCATGATACACCTTATAGAGTTACTGCTGAAAAGGGTCCCCCGCTACTAGGTTTTCTATTTCTAGCCAACATGCTAAGTTGGTTAAGTGTTTTTTTTAAACCTAACCCCCAATCAGTCTGTTTCGTTTAGCATGTTCCATTTTGATTAAGTATTAATATAATTTACTTAATCCTATCAATCCTGACCCAGCCTTAATTGTCTTATTAAAGCCTTGACCTCTCACATTAGACAGGTATTGTTGTGGCTGCCTGTTGCCGGTTGGGTCCGGGCAGTCTTACGCCAAAACTCAGTCTAACCTCGGGTCCTTATTGGGCTCCATGTTTAACCACCCACATTGGATAGGTATTGTTGTGACTACTGGACAGCCGGGCGGTTCCGGGCAGGTTTACATCACAACTCAATCCAACCTCGGGTTAAACACATCGTATTGTCTACATTTACATATTTTGTCTTTCTTCTTTATTTTCTTATATGTAAATATTTGCGGCCCATTATTAAAAATCAATTTAAGCAAATGGTGTAAAGGTTTACACCAATCATGGGCCCAACCCATACTTGAATTTGGGCCCCTCTACTTTATATTTTCATTTATTAATTAATTTGGCCCAACGCTATTTCCCCCGTTTAATACGTTCGTTTATTATAATATATGTTGGGCTTAGCCTTTTAAGCCCAACTTAGCCACGTGAAAAAGGGGAGGCTTAAAACGTGATTGTATACACAAAAAGGGGAATGTGAACGCATGAACTTGCAACATAACGTTGGAACTACAAAATAGAAACAAGTGTACTTGCATCGTAGTAACGTATACTTTGGTCATAAAGCATAAGTGACATGAATCAAACCATGTAAACTTGTAGTTAAGTTAAGAATCTAACTAAATTAGATATCATTATTGACACATAGTCTTAACTACAACATAAACCTATATTTTTACTTAGGCATAATGTCAAACATAAGCAAATCATGTTTATAAAATTACTATATGTTTACAAAGGTGTTTACTTTTGTTACTAATACAAAAGTATAGTTCCACTAGAATTATTCCAACTTAATCACAATTTTAAATCTATTCACATAACCATGGCACAAATATACTTATGGCATAAATATTCTTAAACATGAAATCATGGTTTTTACTTTATTCATGCAAACTTGCAAATGGAATTGTAAATCTAACCTAGCTATGTGTCACGTGTATTATCATATAATTCTTGTTAACAATATAGGCCTAACATGTTTTTCAATTATGCAAAATATCAAACATAGCCTAGTCATATTCATAAGTTCACAAAGAGGCTTACTTTTGTTTCTAGTACAAAAGTATAGTTTTATACACAGATCATGATGCCAATTCCAACATAATTTCATATGAATCATAATACCCCAAATTTGATCTAATTACACAAAAAGTGATTTTGTACAAAAATATACATTATGTTGGCATAATAGCAAAACCACATACTTGCATGCATCTCAATTAAACAATCATAAACATATAGCTTCACATGAATTACATACTTTGCGAATATCCAATCGTATACTTGCATAAAACTACCGCAACATGTAGTTTTTATAATGAATTACATACTTGCGAAATTCCAAATCGATAAGAATCATAGTAACGCACAAATATGAATTACTTATCACCACAAATCAAGTGTACAAATCAAACACAGTATTTATTCACACCGGAATAATACTCTACTTACAATCGTGTGATGAATTCTCCAATTCAGGAATTTGGAGATGCGACTCCCTTCACGTAGGCGTTGATTTGATTTGTTTAAGTTGCTTTATGCTTTAGAATTTGCCTCCTAATCGTCTCTCAAATTGGTGGCTACTCCTAGTCGTTCCTCAGCAGCATGATGGCCTCGTTCTTATTTTTGAATGAATAGATTAGGTAGAGTCTAGGGTCATTTTTATAGAGTTTATGAACTGATTAGGACCATCGATGTAGCTTGGGTTAATCGTAGCCATTCATTCGAAAGAGAGACCAATTAGGGGCTGCCACCTAGCCCTAGTGACAAAGCAAGCTTCTGAAAATCGACCAAACATAGACTAGGCCAGCCAGGGTGGGCTTGGTTCGACCTGGCTCTGGGCCAGGTCGACAGCCCTGTCGACAGCCTTGTCGACATGGCTAGCCCAGGTCGACTGCCCAGTCGACCTGGGTGCCTTAGGCGGGAATTTTCCCGCCCTGGCCAATTGAGCCCGATTTTGAATTTTGAATTGTTTTTCTGAGTTGTTTTTCTTATGTTCGAATTTTAAACTTAATTCAGAAACTTCCGGAGGCCATATCTTCTTCATACGGACTCCGTTTTTCGAAAACTCGGACTCTATTTCGCGTATTTTTCCGAGACGAACGCAATGGCGTATCCCGTTTCCCTTAATTCTTTGATTTGAAATTAATTATACTTTAATTTGTGAATTTCACGGTTATAGAATACACAGGGTGTTACACCCATTCCGAACACTATGGGATATGTATCGTAGGCTGATTCGATCGTTTTGATTAGTTTTCGTCAAAATCAACATATAACTCTATATATTGAATTTGAACGCATATTTCAATTTACTGGGGTCACAGACTAACTCGAAAAATTCCAGAAAAATATTTTCTGTCTTCGTATTGACAACACGGTCCTAACAAAACTAATTTCGTCAAATTTTGAGATCGTTTGAAAAATGGCCATTTTCCAGTCGATTAAAATCAACTAAAACGGGTCAAATGCGTTTTCCTTTGCCACACTCACATATTGATTCGAAAAATTACGAATTTTGAAACCTAACAATAATTTGACATCCCGGATCCAACAAAAGTGGTTTCGTCGAAATCCGAGGTCGTTTGCAAAATTCCCATTTTTAAGGGCCCAAAATTCCATAGCGACTATTCTGAATTTTCAACTGGACGTATCATTTGATTCCCGCTATGAAATTTCAATTTTTCGAATTCGTTGGAAAGATATTCTCAATTAGATTCAAATATTATTGGTTTCGTTAAAATCCGGTTTATTTTGCACCCGGTACATTCATTTAAAGTTTGAATTGAATTATCGAACTACCGCGCCATTTTCAATTCCTTTTATAATTAAAATAAAATATTTATATTCTAACGACGATCTATATAGATATATACTTCTATTTCTATTCAAAATAGATTTCTCGTCGATATTATTTAAAATTATTCATTTTAAATGTTCAAACTTCATTAAAATTGCCAAAATAAAATTTTTAAACTGGCTCAGATTTCCGTGTTATTACATTGGATGTCCGTGTTATATTATCAATAAAGGTGATCAACTTGGAAAATTTGAATTAAAAACTAATGAAGGAATTTTCATGGGCTATTTTTCAAGGAGAAGCGTACATAATCTTCAATAAGCGATCAAGAACAATTGTTGAAACCATTAATGTGAAGTTTAATGAATTAGACTTGGAGATAGCTTGTGGAAAAGATGATGGTGTTGTACAAGGAAGTGAAAAGAAAAGCAATGAAGTTGAAGCGGGTAGTGATGAGGTCACAAAAGCAATTGTTGAAGCTGAAAAGTTGAAGTTCAAACCCACCCATCCTCCAGATTTGGTAATTGGAAGTCCAATAGCTGGTGTTCGCACTCGTTCCTCTCTCAATAAGAATGTCTGCGCTTTTTGTAATCATGATGCTTTTATTTCTGAAACTGAACCAAAATTCTTATGATGTTGCTCTTAATGATGAATGTTGGGTTTTAGCAATGCAAGATGAACTCAACCAGTTTGAGAGGAATAAGGTCTGGAAATTGGTTTCTAGGATAAGTGATTACCCAATTGTTTGAACGAAATGGGTGTTTAAAAGTAAACTTGATGAATATGGAAATGTAATTAGAAACAAAGCTAGGTTGGTCGCAAAAGGATACAATCAAGTTGAAGACATTGATTTTGATGAAACATTTACCCCAGTTGCTAGGTTAGAAGCAATTAGAATTTTGCTAAGTTTTGCTTGTTTCAAAGGTTTCAAACTTAAGCAAATGGATGTTAAGAGTGCTTTTTTGAATGGAGTGTTGAAAGAAGAAGTTTTTGTCGAGCAACCCCCGGTTTTAAGAGTCATGAATTTCCAAATCACGTGTACAAACCAAAAAATGCATTATATGGCCTTAAGCAAGCTCCTGGAGCTTGGTATGACTATCTCTGTACATATCTTTTGGAAAATGGTTTTAAAAAGGGATGTGCTAACACTACTTTGTTTATATTACATGATGGCATCGATTTCCTTATTGTTCATATTTATGTTGATGATATCATTTATGGCGCTATTAATGATATTTTGTGTGAGAAATTTGAAAAAGTTATGCAGGACAAATTTGAGATGAGCTTGGTTGGTGAACTGAAGTACTTTCCTGGGTTTCAAATCAAACAAAGTAGCAAAGGAATCTTCATTTCTCAAACGAAACATGTGATGGAGCTGCTAAAAAATTTAGGAGTCGAAGACGCAAAACCAATGAGAGCACCAGTGAGTCCAACAACGAAGCTTGACAAAGATGAAAAGGTATTGCTATTGATTAGAAAAAATATCGTGGTATAAATGGTTCACTTCTCTATCTCCCTGCTTCTAGACCTGATATTACGTTTTCTGTTTGTTTGTGTGCTCGTTTTCAGTCGAATTCGGAAGTATCTCATTTGAAAGCCACAAAATGAATTTTGAAATATTTGTTACACACACAAAAACAAGGTTTGTTGTATCCCTCTTGTGATAATTTTGATTTAGTTGGTTTTTCTGATGCTGATTATGCTGGTTCATTCACTGATAGGAAGAGCACTAGTGGAACTTGTCTCATGTTAGGACATTCTCTTGTTTCTTGGTCAAGCCGTAAATAAAATTGTGTTGCATTGTCCACCACTAAAGCTGAATATATTGCACTAGGAAGTTGTTGTGCACAAATTTTGTGGATGATGCAAACTCCCTCTGATTTTGGGCTAATCTATAAACTAGTACCTTTGAAATGTGATAGTAAGAGTGCAATCGATTTATCAAATAATCATGTCCATCATTCATGCACAAAACACATTGATTTGAGACACCATTTCATTAAAGATCATATTGCTAGTGGGGACATTTGTATTGAATTTATTCCAACTGAATCTCATCTTGCTGATATTTTTACTAAGCCCCTTCCAGAATATAGATTTTCCATATTATGATTGGATATGGGGATTATAGAAATTATTTAACCCTTGAGCATTTTTGATTAAATTTTTTCTTGGGTGTTTTTGTTATCAAATTCATTTTCTGACAAATTAAACCATTTTTTCAAATCATTGAGAAAAAAATAGTTTTTGGACATTTGTGATAAAATTATGACTGTATTGGATTTCAAATTTTGAGATAGTTTAAAGATTCTCAATAATCCTGATTTGATTGAATATATTTCATGATATGAGTAATTTAGGAATTTATCTCACAACCATTTCTATCTCTATCATTCTTCTATCATCCATTATAGTTTTATATATTACGGGAATTTTGTGTATAACAATAAGTGTTTCTCTAACTTCATTTAAAAATCCATGATTTGGTCATGCATGGTTATGAGATAGCCTATATTTCATGTTGCAAGCTATTCCATTTAAAAATCCAAGATCTGGTTATGCGTGGTTAGCGTGCTCTTCTAAATAAAAATTACAAGAAAAGAAAAGGAAAAGAAAGAATAATAATAATAACATATGTGAAATCTTCCCTAGCATATAATATCTATCCTTCCAATCCACCCTCTATTTTCTGAAACGTGTTTCTATCTTATGGGTTATTATGATTTTTCGTTTGATTGTTGTAGGATTTGTGGTACTTAATTCTGTCAATTGTTTTGAATTTCTATTTATAGTCCAAATCCTTTGCATTTTTTCCAGTTTTGTTCATCTTTTGATGATAACAAAAGGGGGAAAGAGTTAAGATTTTGACTAGTATGCAGACATCTATAGAATTTATTTTTTCATTAATGCTAAGTGTTTAATTGACCTCTATATTTCTTAAATTTTCATTCAAATTTATTAAGTCTGCTTTCAGTTATATCAGTTGTAGGGGGAGCTCTGTTACAGGGGGAGCACATATATAGGGGGAGTTCTCATATTTCAATACCAAACACATTTGTTATATTCAAAATCTTAAGTGTGTTTGTCATCATCAAAAGAGGGAGATTGTTGAATATGTGATTTTTTATTTGATGATAAGTAACATATCTTATTTTACAAATGTGTTTGAAGTTGTGCTTTTCTCTATCTCACATCATACAGAAATAAAAATTATTTTTGACTGATAATACTTTGACACGGAAATTAAATATTCACATGAGTATTTATTATTCAAAAATAAATTTTATTTCACAAACAGAATAGTACATCTTTTCAGAACCCTCATATACATTCAAATCTTACAATCATTTTTTACATATGATCCTCACTACAATTTTTCTCCTACTCAATTACATATATTTGTCCACACTTACTGTATCTTCATCTTCATTTGATCTTGCCCGATCATCTACCAACCTATCACAGAAACACAAACAGAGTAAACTAGAACAAAATAAATACAAATCTGAAAAAATATAAATTTATTTTTAATTTTTATTCGCCTAGGATTTTTCTTGTGTGTTTCTCATCATATTTCATGACTTGATTTGATTTATATGTACATCCATCTATGTCTAGACTACTTGTGACATTCACAGCGATTCACCGTAAATACCATAAGGTAGACATTTCCTCTAGTGCTCAAATATATCAACTGCATGTGAATAATACATGTAAACACATACACGTATGTATATACACATATTATTTTTCAAGCATACAGGGGCAATTCAGTCAAAATTCAATCTCAGCTTGGCACAAAATATTTCTGGCAAATCTTATACAATTATACATATATGTGTGTGTCTATGTGTGTGTGCATATATATATATATAGAGAGAGAGAGAGAGAGAGAGAAAGTGGACAACTATATATACACGGACTACATTCCTAGCTCAAATATGACTCAGCAGCCAGACATGAAGAACATGTGTGCAAATACAATGGACGAAGCCAAATTCACATGTAAATATGTTCATCACATTTCATACAAGCTTCAGGATCATAAAACATGGCATGTTATTGCTCAGCAATACAATAAGTCAAAGTGGAACAGTCAAGAGGTACACAGCTCAACCATGTATGCAGGTATATAATCAAGCCATGCAAGTACTAGGCATCACCAAACTCATGTGGAGCATCATGTACAGGGGACAATACAAGTGAATGCATGGCCAAGCATGTCAACCAGTTTTTTAAATTCAGATCAGACCAAAAATAAACATGTGTAGCTCATAAATACAATACACAAACCATGGTTCAGGGTTCAGAAATGGGAGCATTGAAATAAATACACACATAATTTTACATATGCATCACTGTGTATACAAACATAGCAGCCTAAAAGACAAGGGAAATACGCAACTCAGTGAACACAAGTAAACAACTTCAGCTAGTTCATTTCAGCCAGTTTGTACATGCTCATTTGTACAGGATGTCAAGAGTGTATAAAGTTTCAAAGCAGAAAGAATAAACATGGTCAAGCAAGTGATATAAATTCAGTTACATGCAACAATACATAAGCAAATGCATGAAAATAGATGTTCATAAGAACCCAGATCTGTTCAAAGCCAAAATGTGGGTGGACAAAGTTTTTTTTTTGAAGTACGGCTATACAAACTTTGATATACATATACACAAACTTTTGTGGGTATATATGACAAATTCTCCGAATAAAATCATGTCATATGTGCAAATACATTTTTCATGTAAATTCAGTATGGAAAAGATTTTCTATTCTATCAAAATGGAATGAATTCAATGTTTGCATGGCTGGAAAAAGGCAAATTTGGAAATAAGTTTTCACAGATCAATTTACCAAGTTCATAGATGTCATGTAATCGGCCAGATACATCAGAGCTTTTGAGGAAAGAATTCATTAACAATTTGAAAATAAATGTTTTGGGAAAATATCAATACCCCAAATTCGTAGAGGAAAAAGAAATCGGGCAGATTTATTCCTTGATTCACGTTAGAATCTTTTTCAACAAATTCGAAGAATTTATTTTTGGAATCCAATTAGTTCGCATTCAAAAATTTACACAAATGTTCAAATCGACTACGAGGGGCATATAAATCAATTCGAAGCCTTCCAAAAATTAACAAAATAAAATCAGGCAAGTCGCAAATTGAAATCATAGATTAGGGTTTTCTAAACCAATAAATACACATCTATCCTCATCTGCAAAAGATCATCCAAAAAAATTCAGAGAAAAACAATTTGAGTACTCAAACAAAATTAGGAATCTTACAGTGAGTAATTAAGAAAAATGCTAGTTCGAGATTGTGAGATCAAGAAACGTTCATCATCTGAAAGAATGCCTAAAGTCTCGAATGATTTTTCAAGCTAATTTGAAGAAATCCTAAAAAGCAATTCTATGGACACCATTAAGAAAGAGGCAGCCGAAATCTTTTGACAAAGAAAATAATGAATGGGGCCATCTTTTATTATTTGTGTCCTTTTAAACTTAGGTTTTTTTTTTGAGTTTGTTTTTGTTTCTCTTTGAATCCATTTCACTTGTTTTCTAATTAATTTTTAAACTAGCGGGTTTTAACTACAGGTCTTTGAAATCACTACTTAGGATTCTAAGTCGTGTCAAGTTTTTGAGCTTAGGATAAGAACAGTAGCGGGTGTCGTAAGTTTACGGGGTCTTGTAAGCGAGAATCCATTTTTTAATACCTAATAGAAAACTTAGGAATGCAGCAGTAGGCTAGGCTTTTGCCGAAGCTAGGTAAATCTTGTTTGTGATTTTTATCTCTGTAGTATCTGTATTTTTCTATGTTTTATTTTTCAATAAACCTTATTCACCCCCTCTTGGGTTAATCCAGATACAATAGTAGACCTCTAACAAGCTCTTTTATTTCGAGTTTTTCCAAGAGACCCATACTAACATGTGTTAGTCTCCTATGCCACAAAAATACTTCTCCTTTTGTGGCTACCAAACATCTAGAAAGAATTAGATCTCAAATGAAAGTGTGTAAACATTTCATTTTCTTTTGCCTGTGAACACAATGTTACCAGTGGATGTTTCAATGATTTTGTAAATCTCACTATCAAGAACATATTCGTACCTTTATCACACAGTTGGCTTATAGAAATGAGTTTTTGATGTAGATTGTCAACGTATAAGACATCAGTTAAAGTAAAAGTATTGTCACCTACTTTACCTTTACCAATAATCTTACTCTTGATATTGTCGCCCAATGTAACTCTCCCACCTTTATATTTTCCTATGCTAAGGAATAATGTTTTGTCACCTATCATATGTCTAGAGTAACTTAAGTCCAAATACCATTTCTGTTGCTCTTTAGCCCGCCAATATACCAACACAAGAAGAGGAGAATGACCCAGAGAATGTCTTAAGTCCAAGAGTATTAGTGACTAAAGAATTGTGGATGAAAGAACCTTTTGGAATCCATATTTATTTTGGATTTTTATTTTTGTTCCAATAGTTATGATAATTGTTTGCCAAATGCTTTGGAATCCAGACTTGAGTAAATTTTCAGTTCTTGTTCCTATTCTTACAGTTTTCAAAACTATGTCTAATTACTCCACATTTCACACACTTAGGAAAGACACTCCTACATTTAGCAATATCGTTCACATTATTCAGTGTCTTTCCAAGACCTAGTCCCATTCTATTGTTAGTGAACAACTATTTACTAACAACATTTGACAAGATGTTTCACCTATTGAAAAATTATTCAAAGTAATCTAAAGATCTTGGACTTTGGTTTTAAATGATGTGTTCTCGACCACAAATGAGATGCATCTGTTTATGAAATTCTTCCTTTTGATGTCATCATTCTCTTTCAAACTCAAAATTTTCTTTTCAAGATCTTGTATGTTTGATTTGAGTTTTGATAGCTCTAGATTCAAAAGCTTACACTTTCGACATTCTAGGTTTTGAATATTTTAAGCTTTCTCAAGTTCAATTTTAACCTATCATTATTGTGAACTAACTTCAATTTATCAGATTTTTATTTCTTCACTTCTAATTCTAGAGCATCAATAGTCTCGGTATCATCATTACACTTCAAAAGTAAATCCTTGTAACTATATATCTCACTAGTGTCTTCTCCGCTGTCTTCTACATCTGATTGTGCCATAAAACATCGATTAGCCTCTTCTTCACTGCTATCAAAAACTTCTTCTCCTTCCTCATCATCCCATGTTTATGCAATAGCTTTCTTCTTCTTTTTGTTTCCTTCGCTATTTTGAATTAGTGGGTAGTTTGGTCTAATGTGCCTAGGCTTCTTCCATTTGAAGCAGATTAATTCCTTGTCCGAGTTATCAGAATTTTTTGATTTGATAGATTATATCTTGTTCTTTCATAGTTTGAATTTGCTCCATTTCTTGAGATGTCTGACAGCCATAACAAGCTTCTCGAAAGGATCTTCCGTATCGTCATCGCTGTCAACAGTGTTAGTTAAGGCTATTGATTTTTTCTTTGATTCTGAGTTGTTGCGTTCTTCTGTTACCTTCAACTCCGTTTCATAAGTCATCAGATTTGTAATTAGCTCTTCCATCCTCATTTTGGTCAAATCCTTTTATTCTTTAATCGTCGTGACTTAAGCCTCAAAATTCATTGGCAAAAATCATAATTTTTTTTTACTAGTTCCACTTCAGTGTTCGCTTTTCCGTGAGCTCTAGCATTATACGCCAACATTGAAAATTGACCAGCCATGTCTTTTATACTCTCGTCTTTATGCGTCGTGAAGTTTTCATATTCATTGATGAATCAGGCAAGTCGAATTTTTTTTCACTTGAGACGTTCCTTCATGGGTAACCTCCAAGTATGCAAGATTTCATATGCAGTATTACAGTGAGAAATTTTGTTAAATTTAGTTTTGTTAAGGGAACAAATTAAACCATTCATTTCTTTAGCGTTAGTCGAAAACAATTTCTTATCATTAGCATCCCATCTATCCTTTGGTTTAGGAAATTCAACGTCATTAATGATCATAGTGGGAGTTTTGTATCATGTTTCGATAATATCCCAAACATCGTAATCAAAAGATACTAAATAAATCTTCATCCTAGCTTTCCAGTAAGCATAATCATTACCATTGAAAATAGGTGGCCTACCTATGGATTGACTCACAGAAAAAGCATTATTTGTTGAGTTCCCTATTATAGAGTTAATTAGACACTGGCTTTGATACCACTTGTAGAATCTAGATTAACCTTAGAGGGAGGAGGTGAATAGGGTTTATTAGAAATTAAAAAATAAAAGCAAACACGGAATAATAGAGAAACAGCAGAAAAGATAAATCACACAAAAGAATTACCTAGATTCGGCAAACCCTGCCTAGTGCTGCATTCCCAAGATTTCTACTAGGTATTAAAACAAATTCCCGATTACAAAATCCTATAAACTTGCAAATTCCCTTGTACTACTCTAACCCTAAGCTCAAAATTTTGACACGACTTAACTCCTAAGTTGTGATTTTTTTAACTACAAAATCCTATAGTTAAACCTCAACTAAAAAAACAAGTTCATAAAAAAAAGATAAACACAAAACCCTAAATAAAAGTAATAATAAAAAGATAGGATGTCCCTTTATTTCTTTTGTCTTTTTGATAAACGAGTCCCTTTCTTTTTCAATGGTGACAAATTTAGGGTTTTGAGTTTCAACCAAATCGCGGCTTTGCTTCGATTTATTTCTTGTTCCTCGATCGATCATGCACTGCTCCTCTTCCAGGATTTGAAACGAACCACACTCTCATTTGAAAAGAAATGTAAGCGCTATGAAATTCTTTCTTTGATTACTTGAATAATGTTTCTTCGAATGGGGTAAATTTGTCGATGAAGAATTGGTGATATATATAGGGTTTTCAAATCCTAATTACTCTGATTTCCTTTAAGACTTGCCGTGTGTGTATGCAATCGATTTCTGGAAGCAATCAATTGATTTTCATGCCCAAAAAGATGCTTTCGTGAATTATTGGAGTGTCTTTAAACCATGAATTCATTCTTTTCCCGAAAAAGACCCATCGATTTCATTGATAAAATCTTGCCTGATTTTTTTACGTATTTAGCCGTGTTTTTGCCTCACTGTGAATTTGGAGAATGAATTGTAAAAGAATCTGGCAGTGATTTCAAGCCATGCATGATTGAAATATTTTGCCAAGATATTTACTTGCCAAATTTTGCTTAAGCCAATAATGCAAAATAATCTCTTTCCAATTTTGAGCTAGTGAGTTTAAATTATAAAATAAACTACCTTTTCATTTTGAAAACATTCGAACTATTTTTGCTCATCTCATTCATGATTGTACGCCTGAAATGCCTTGTTTTGATGATTCTGCATTTTTGTATACATAGCCATTGTTAGGGATTGCGGATTAAGGATCTTAAGGCTAAACTAACACTAGAAGGGGGTGAATAGTGATTTAAAGAGATTATGGAAAATTTAGACAATCTTGTATCACTATATGAAACGCACAATGATTATCAAATCAGCAATGATAATAAACATAGAAACGATCACAGAGACGGATATAAGTAAATATAAAATGCAGAAAAGGAAAGAACACACCGGATTTTGTACTGGTCTGAATTACTCCTACATTTAGTCCCACACAACGCTTGATTGCGCATAGTTTTATTAATATCAGAATCCAATTAAAATACTCTTGATTTCACAGCTACAAGGTTAACACCGATTCCACCACCCTTTATTTCACGACTATACGGTTAACACCGATTGTACCTCCCTTGATTTCATGGCTATAAGGTTGACACCGCTCCCTTTCCTCGATTTCAAGGCTACAAGGAATACACCCTTTCCCAAACAATTCTTAAATGATTACAACAACCCTACAACTCTTCAATAGCACTTCCAAATTGATAGTAGTGCATAGAGATTGAGAAGAGATGAAGTTTATATAATTTGAGTAGAAATCGGCAAAGTATAAGTGTAGAAATCAAGAAAATGATATATTTTAATAATGGTATGAAAAGGGGTGAAGATGGAGAAGAAGAATTATTAAAAAAAATTCAAAATCAGCTCCTATTTATAGCATTTCAATGGTTGCAACGTTTCAAAAACGTTACAAATAGAGAAATGACACTCTTTGAAAATTGAAAAAGCATAAATGTATGTTGACATAGGCATAAATGTATGTTGACATATGCCTTGCATTTTGAATTTTAAAACTATTTTTCAAGTGTTTAAGCACATATATTATCCTGGAAATTCTTGAATCAAAACTTAGTAATATAAATAAGTATTCTAAAGTGTAAAATCATATGAAATCATAATAATACAATATATAAACAAATTTATAAAGTCATAAGGTTTAAAACTATATAACTATATAAAAATATATGTATATTAAAACTTTAAACATATATGTTTGAAATCATAAGTAAGATAAAATAATTTGAAAATAATTTGAAATCAGAGTTTGAAAACAAAATTTGAAATTTGAAAATTAGAATTTGAAAAAAAAAATTGAACCTGGAGTGCTATTCAGAGTCTTACGTATAAAGTAGACTCAATCACTATATTTTTCTTGAAATCTTGATATCTTGATAACTTGATTACTCATGAGTCTTGAATCTCTTCTAAGTCCTGAATCTCTTGAAACTCTAAAACTGTACAGTCTTCAGTACTAAAGTATATATATGTATGTACTTTAAATAGAGACGTTAGTGTATATTTTATAACCAATAAATAATGATAATTGAAATAAGGTTGTCATAGTCAAAACTCCATTCTCCAGCTATCTCCCCTTTTTTGATGATGACAACCTTGATCTATAAATATTCATACCTGTTCTTACCTATTGATACTTTTTGATCAGGTCCTTCTAATACTCCCCCTTAAACTATGCCTATCTTAACTATCTTAAATTATATTTTATAATTTCTCCCTCTTTGTCATTATCAAAAACTATCCTATACTAATTTAAACTAAACTATATTATACTAAATTAGACTATACTAAACAATATTCCCCCTATATCTAGCTGTAACTGATCCTAATGACCAATTCTATATATATGTCCTTCTTAATCTATAATTCTCCCTAAACCTATAAATCTCCCTAAATCTATAAATTTCTATAACTCCCCCTAAATCTATGGCTGCAAATATTGTACAATTTAAGCCAAACAAGCAATTCAGACTAATAATTGAGTTAAACCAATTCAATACAATCTTTCTGTATAAACAAGCATCCAAACAATCCAAAAAATTTAAATCTAAGTTATATTAAATTCAAGTTTTAAGTTAGTCAAACCTAATCATTCTTAATTATGTTTATTATGTATAGATTATTTCAATCAACAATCCAGACCAAATCAACCAAATCAAAATAATATATGTCAATTCAAAAACACTTCTTGAACACTGATCCGTAGAAACTATAAAATTCCCTCTTAATCTAATACAGGACTAAACCTAGCCGAAACTCTAATTCCCTTTAAAGTATAATAAGACTTTAATCTACACTAAGAAATGTTTTTGATAAGATATTCTTATAACTATGATATAAGTTAAGTAAATCTATTTAATACAAACAATCAATCAATTTAAGTTTTGTTGTCACAAAATATCAATTCTAATTAATTCAAACATAAGGCCAAACATTTCTTGTAACTTCTATTTATCCTATAAAACTCCTATTAACCACAAATGCATAAGTATATTTCTAACACACAGTCACTACTGAAATTCAACCATGTCAAACAAGTCAAACAAGTTATTCATGTCAAAAAAATTAGACAAGTCAATTAAGTCATAGAATTCAAACAAGTCAACTACATAAATCTATCAAGCCAAAAAAGTCAAACAAGCCAATCAATTCAATCAATCCAAATAAGTCAATCAAGTCAAAGTAAATATGTTATGTAATTGGTTAATAATCCTATATATTTCTAATTAGACAAAAACTCCTCATACAGTATACTAGTTGTGGAGTTAAAGTTAACATGTAATGCAGTGTGTGTCGTGTGTTGGTTATAATGCAGTATGGCTTATGCAAAGCTATATAGAATGATATATTTGTGTTGGTTATAATGCAATATGTCGTATGCAAAGCTATATGGAGTGATATTTTAAATGAAATGCAACTTGTGATGTGAAAGATTTTAATTTGAGATGCACTGTAATTTTTAATAATGATGAACGATATGAAATAAGATGTGTAATGATAATATGCAGAATGATTTGGTGATGATAACTATTTTGGTAAAAGATATTCAAAGTATTACATATATTATAAATTATTTCAATCAAACAAAGATTATATTAATTTCTAGACGTTGGTTAATGATACAAATGAAAGAAATTAAGAGTTTGATGGTAATTAAAAAAATATTCATGATAGGTGATAAAATATTTAGAATAATTCTATGAGAAATATGGAGTTAAATAATCTTAGTAAGGTGCTTCTTTAAAAATAATATAGTAAATATTGAAGATCATTTCAAAGGGAATACAAAGTTTTATCATATGAAGTAAACTATTTTGATATAAACATATATTCATATTTGTATATAAAAACTCACAAAAAATAATGTATTGGGAAATATACATTAATCTTTTAATACAAATTAACTTTAAATTTATACCGTGCATAAATTAATTTACTAAAGAACAATTAAAATGTTAAAACTTCAAACTAGAAAATTATTGTAATATAAAATCTATAATTATAAAAAAATTAATTTTTTAATAAAATTTGGTAATATAGAGTAAACTATAAAACTATGTTTTATATTCCAAGGTTTAAATATACAAGTTTTATAAAAATAAGATAATCAAAATTAGTATTCAGTCTACATTGCAACTTAAATCTTTATGTAATCATAGGCAAAAAATATATAAGTTAGGCTATGTTTGTTTAAACTATATATAATAGATATATAAATTTATATTTTATAATAATATCAAATACTTGAAAATTTTAAATTATTTAAAGCCTATATTTATGTACTATATTTGATTTATATAATTTCAATATATATATTTTTGAAACAAAATATATGAAACATAAATAGATAACAAAATTAATAATTAGAGTTTGAACAGGCATTTTCATATTGAAAAGACGTCCTTTCAAAATTTCAAATCCAAATCAAATAAAATATTAAATTTAGAATGAGAAAAGATCTTAATTAGATTGGTATATTGATAAGTATGCTATGGTGTATCAACAGATGAACCAAATTATCTAAAATAATAAAAGTGACAAATTTCTATATCTTACTATGTGCATATACGTATATTCCTAAACATATTGACAATTATGAAATTATTGTATAGCGTACCTCTTTTTTCAATCCTCCATTTTGTTGTTCTTCCATTGTCATGAACCATACATTTATATCTTTCAAAACGATGAAATCTGCTTTATTGCGGCAGGCTCGTTTTTCTGATCAGAGTAGTATATTCATTTGCTGAGTTTGAAGATTGTATGAGAAGGATACCAATGATTTAGTAGTTTAACCAACTTAAAGCCAAAATTTTGGATTTGAATTTTGAACAAATATACACTTCAACTACTATAATCCCAAAAGTCATATCCTTTCATAAACTTTTCTCCTCTTGATTGATGAATGATTATCTTGGTGGCTTTCGGCCAGTAGTCATCAAACATAACTCTTCCCCTGAAAAACAACACAACTATTCAAAGAATCAAGTGTTTTTCCAAAATAACTAATTGTAATTTTGAATAATAACATCATGACGATTATGTGACATATCCATATGAAAAATAGTTTTTAAAAAATTACTATTTTAAACTTTTTAAAAAACAAATTATGATAACTTGATTTTTTTTTTAACATAGTAAAATGCAAATATATATATTACTGATGCAATTGCACGAATTTAAACTAGTGTTATAAATCATTTCAAAATTTGCCATTTAAAATTTCCAAAGTTCAGATGATGAACTTTTGAAAACTTATGCTTTGATACCAATTGTTAGGGATTGCAAATAAAGGATATTAAGGCAAAACTAACACTAAAGGGAAGATGAATGGTGTTTTAGAGAGACTATGGGAAATTTAAACAATCTTGAATTACTATATGAAACACACAAATGATTATCACATCAGAAATGATCACAAACACAGAAGCAATCGCAAACACATATATAAGAAAATATAAAATGAAGAAAAGGAAAGAATATACTGGATTTTATATTGGTTCGAATTACTCTTACATCTAGTCCCATGTAACGCTGGATTGCACAGAGTTTTATTAATATCAGAATCCAATTACAACACCCTTGATCTCACGGCTACAAGGTTAACACCAATTCCACCACCCTTGATTTCACATCTACAAGGTTAACACCGATTCTACCACCCTTCACTTCACGGCTAATAGGTTAACACCGCTCTCTTTCCTTGATTTCAAGGCTATAAGGAACACACTATTTCCCAAACAATTCCCAAATGATTACAACAGCCCTAGACCTCTTAAATAGCACTTCCAAATTGGTAGTAGCAGATAGAGATTGAGAAGAGATCAAGTTTTATATAATTTGACTAAAATCGGCAAAGTATAAGTGTAGAAATTAAGAAAATGATTTATTTTAATGGTGGTATGTAAAGGGGTGAAGATGGTGAAGAAGAAATATTTAAAAATTCGAAATCAACCCCTATTTATAGTATTTCAGTGGTTGCAATGTTTCAGAAACGTTACAAATAGTGAAAAGTCAATTCCTTTGAAAATTGAAAATGTGACAGTTATATGTCGACATAGGCATAAACATATGTGTACATATTCCTTGCATTTTGATTTTCAAACTATTTTTCAAGTGTTTAAACGTATATATTATTTTGGAAATTCTTGAATCAAAACTTAGTAATATAAATAAATATTTTAAAGTGTAAAATCATATGAAATCTAATAATATAATATATAAACATATTTATACAGTTATAAGGTTTAAAACTATAAAACTACAAAACTATATAACTATATACAAACTTATATATATTAAAACTTTAAACTCATATGTTTGAAATCATAAGTAAGACAAACTAATTTGAAATCAGAGTTTGAATTTTGAAAAAAGAAATTGAAATTTGAAAATCAGAATTCGAAAAACAGAATTCGAACCTGGAGTGCTATTCGGAGTCTTACATATAAACTAGACTCTATTACTATATTTTTCTTGAAATATTGATATCTTGGTAACTTGATTACTCATGAGTCTTGAATCTCTTCTGAATCCTGAATCTGTTGAAACTCTAAAACCGTACAGTCTTCAGTATCTAAGTCCTATACACAAACCCTGCATATGTATGTATGTATATATATATATTAAATAAAGATGTTAATATATATTTTATAATCAATTAATAATGATAATCGAAATAAGGTTGTTCTCATCAAAACTCCATTCTTGTAACAACCCGAAATTTTGGAACCAATTTAAAATTTTATTTTCAATTGATTTAATGGATTTTAAAGATTTAAAATGATTTATTTTAAATAATAATGATTAGAAATTTATCTAAATAATAATAATTATAAAACGAACTAAAAATGGCGTGGTAGTTTGAAAATTCGATTTTAAATTTCAAATGAATGTATAGAATTCAAAATAAATCGGATTTTCGCAAAACCAGAAACATCTGAATCTGTTTAACAATACCTTTCTAAAGAATGTGAAAATTGATATTTCACTTTATAAATTATAAGTTATGTCCAGTTTAAAATTTAGAATAGTCGCTATGAATTTATATATATTTTAATATAATATATAACCCTTAAAAATAGACGTTTTGCAAATGACCTCTCTTTTCGACGAAACCATTTTTGTTGGATCCGAAATGTCAACTTATTTCTAAGTTTCAATTTTCATTATTTTTGGAATTAATATGTGAGTGCAGTGAATTTAAACGTGTTTTGAACTTCAATTGTATATTTAATCGACTGGAAAAAGGTCATTTTCAAATGGTCTCCAAATTCGATGAAATTAGTTTTCTTAGGACCGTATCATCAAAACATAGCTAGATATAACTTTTATGTAATTTTTAGAGTAAGTATGTGGTCCCGGTAAATTAAAATGTACATTCAAATTCAATATATATTGATTTATATTTTAATTTAAAGAAAAACTGATCAAATCAGTCGAATTGACTTATGAAACATATCCCATTGTGTATGGGGGTATTTGGATAGGGCGACAGTCGTTGGGTTTGATTTGGAGTTCGGGAATTAAATAAGATATTTTCTAATTAAATGTTAATTAAAATATGGTATAAATACACCATAAAACCCTAACCCTAGCCCACAATAGTTCAGCCACCGTTATAATTGGAAGGCTGAAATTTTCAGAAACAAATCCCAAAAATCTCTCGATCCGTCGCGAATTAGAACCTAATACCAGAACAAAATTTGAAGTAATCCTTTAGATCTTCAAATCCATACCCCAATCATCTATTTTCGTGTGTTATTTTGCTCGAATTTTCCCCTGAATTCACCGCCGTTTGAACGCAAATCCAGGGGCCATCGGAGGTTCGAGTGGGCTACGCTTCAGCGGAGGGGGAGCTCGAGTTGGCGGTCACAGTGGTGTTGGTTGATCGGGGTAATGATGAACAGAGGAGGAACGGTGGTGAGGTTTCTCAGTGGAGCGATGGGTTCAGCAGAAAATCTTGCTCCTGGAAATACGATGGAAGAAAGGTTAAAAGGGGAATTAAGAAAATAATTAAGTTAATTAATTATTAAATTTGTTTATTAATGTAATCAGTTTTTAAAAATCCATATCTTTGTCGTACGACGTCGAAATTCGATGATTTCAAATCTGTTGCGATCGTGGAGTCGAGAGCTTCACAAAAAAACTGATTGGGTCCAATTTGGAGCTTGTTTGAATTTGAGGCAAATACAAACCCGAATGGTACCAAAATCGCTAATTAAAGACTGGCGGAGTGGAAACCAAAGTGAGAACTTCTCACTAAATTTTTTTTACAGTTATTTATTTTATAACTGCATATATGAACTGCCAGTATTGATTTTTATTAGTTTTTTTAATTATCCAAAATGTTGTACGGTGCTTGTTTGTTCACCTCCCTCATCCACATACCATGGATGATTTAATTGACTGTAATGTGTGTTGATTGTGTTGTTGAAATGTGTAACATTTTAAAATACTGTTAACATTAATGTGGTAGTTGAAATTAAATTATAAATATCTATTTATAATTTTAAACAGTGAAAATTGGCTAATTAGAAAAATAATTCAAACCGAATTAGAATTGGTTAAATTTGTTAGCCAATAATTTATTTAAATAAACCGTTGTTTGAAAACCCCAAACGGGTCTGGGGATGATAATTTATTCACATCTCCCCTGAATTTAATTATATGTCAATCGATGGATCGACAGACTATGATAAGCGTTATTTAATTATTTAATGCTTATATAGTAGTAAATTTCACTCTGGATGTGAATTGGCTATTTAGTAGTTGTTTATCACTATTTTTGAATACATGTGATGTATGAAATCCATATAAATAAAATTATATGGTAATTGATTGAGTGTGATTCTGTAACAACCCGGAAATGCGAGCCAATTTAAAAATTTTATTTTGGCAATTTTAGCGAATTTTGATTATTTAAAATGATTTATTTTAAATAATAACGACGAGAAATTTATTCTGAATAGAATAGAACGTATATATTTATATACATCGTCGTTAGAATATAAATAATTATTTTAAATTATAAAAAGAATTGAAAATGGCGCGGTAGTTCGATAATTCGATTTCAAACTTCAAATGAATGTACCGGGTGCAAAATAAACCGGATTTTAACGAAACCAAAAATATTAGAATCTATTTGAGAATATCTTTCCAACGAATCCGAAAAATCCAAATTTCATAACGGGAATCCAAAGATACGTCCAGTTAAAAATTCGGAATAGTTGCTATGGAATTCTGGCCCTTAAAAATGGAAATTTTGTAAACGACCTCGGTGTTCGATGAAACCACTTTTGTTGGCCCTGGGATGTCAAATTATTGCTAGGTTTCAAATTCGTAATTTTTTGAATCAATATGTGAGTGTGGCAAAGGAAAACGCGCTTGACCAGTTTCAGTTGATTTTAATCGACTGGAAAATGGCCATTTTTCAAACAATCTCAGAATTTGATGAAATTAGTTTTGTTAGGAACGTATCGTCAATACGAAGCTAGAAAATATTTTTTGGGAATTTTTAGAGTTCATACGCAGCCCCAGTAAATTGAAATGCGCGTTCAAATTCAATATAAAGAGTTATATTCTGATTTTGACGAAAACTAATCGAAACGATCGAATCAACTTGCGATACATATCCCATTGTGTTCAGAATGGGTGTAATTAGCTATGGACGACAGGCGATGGGTCTCGTTTCGAGGTCGAAAATAAAAGTTTCTTTGTGAAATAATTAAATAAAAAAAAAAATACAAAACCCTCTCTCCTCAAACATACCCCCCCAGTTCAAAATCATTTCAGAATCGATAAAGGAAAAGAAAAAAAAGGGGCGGACGACGGGGAGAACGACCGCCGGCGCCGCTGTTGTATATAACGTAGTTGTATACACAGTTATATGATTTTTGTTTGATGATAACAACCAAATAAATAATATTTTAAATGTGTTTGTTACTGTACTGTTTTATATATACATCACATACAGGAATATAATATTTATATTTAAACAGAATGCATCTATACATAAATTCAAATATCTACACGGTATTTTGTTTAAATATAATATTTTATTTCAATATTCAACAGTACAGATTTACAACTCCGCTATTTGCTCAACACTGAAATTCACTGAAATAATTTTCATTCATATACATTTCACTTGTTACACAGCTCCTCATTACAACACTTTGTTTATACAACTCATATATACATTCTTGAAACAATTCACTGACTCAACACTGTCTTCTGTCTTCACAATCATCTTCACTGTCAGTCCAGTCACCATCTGCTTACCTGTCACATGAAACAGAAAACACACAGTACACTGCAATAGGAATAAAACAGAATACATGCAAATATAATTTTTATTTTGAAAATTTTATTTGCCTCAGATTTCGGTGTGTTTCTCATCATCTTTCTGACTCGATCTGATTAATCCGACTGTTTCTAGACAGCTTGTGATATTCATAGTGAAACACTGTAAATACCACAAGGCAGACATCATATATATCTGTACAGGGACATGGAAACTTGTCTGACGGCTGCATGTACACACGTGTACACGTGTGCACTGCCACGCCAATCAGTGTGCGACTGAGGAGTAGCCACGATGGAAAAACTCGACTCAGCTCATGACTAACAAAAATTGAATAAGCAAATCAGCAAGTGTGTTTTAGCATGGAAAATCAGCACACATGAAGGTATGGATCGGCAAAGGTGGCACATGTATAAGCATGTATGCAACACAGTGGTGCAAAGAACAAATACAAGCTTCAGATCAAAGCAAGTGGATGGTCAACATGTAAATAAGACATGGCAGCAAATGATCATGATACAAGGTGCAACATGTTCAAGTTTTCTCAAAATGGTCAAGTTTTCAGCAACATAAAGGATCAAGTGATATGTATGTGGCTATAAGTTCAAGAATGCAAAGCACAAGGCAGATCAAATCAGTTCAAGGAAGTGGCAGTAAAACAATGCAGCTACAAAGTGGAGCAGCATAATCATTGGAGCAACAACAGTAACAAACAATGGTGTATACATGAGTGGTCGAGTTCAAAGTGAACTTCAACAAAAAAACATATGGTGAAGAGCATGTTGTTCAAATCAAGTTCAAATCAGAATGCAAGGGTATGGACAAGTACAGCAGGGTATAATTCTAGCAGCTGTACAAGTATACAATGGATCATAGCATGCACAATGAAAGGTGTACACAGTTGTGTATTCACACACAAAAATATACGGTATGGTGTATATGTTTCAGGTGCAAGTTAAATACATTGGTATAAACCTCACAAGATGCAAGATGAAGTAGATGCCGAGCACAAATCCATGATCAGGATTCAACGCAAGAAACATGTAAGTCTGGTTTGTTAAAGCTAGTACATGGCTGACTACATGATGCAGCAATAAAAGCATGTGATCGAGCATAGAAATCAAGTTATGTTTTTAAGCAAGATATCAAATGCTTCCAGATTTTTTTTGGGGCAAAGAATTCATTTCAATATTCAAGACAGGAAGTTTTAAAATGGTGATGAAATGTCACGAGTTCAAATCACATTCAAATTGTCATCAACACAAATATGGTAATACATGGGATCATGTTTATGGACAAGTTCACATGTACAAGTCAGTGTGCATTGTGTATGGTCATATACATTTCAACTTGTTTCAGCATTTCATGAAAAGGAATGGAGCAGCAGTACAAGCTAAAATGCAATGTCATGTATGGTCTTACAAAAACAAGCATGGCAATGATCAATGAAGACTAGTACTATATTTGGCAAATTCAAATCAGTCCATAATTTGCAAAGAACAAATATATGCAACTAATCAAAGCATTGGAATAAATCAGGAAAATCATTTTTGGCAAGCATTCAAGAGCAAAAAGTAATCAATCTGAATCTTCAAAATGAGCAAGAAAGATTTTTATTTGAGTTCCAGAAAATCAGTAAATACGGTTTGACAATCAATCTATTAACAATTCAATATTTGGCAAACTCAACAAATCAGGAAATGAAAATTATTCTTTTCATATCTATCAAGAAATAAACATGTTTTCTCTTGGACAAGTGCATATATGGTCTTGCAAAGGTCAAAGTTTTTAAGGCATGCAGAACTAAGTTTCGGCAACAAACAATTTCAATCAGGTTTATTCAAAAGAGGAAACCGAGAGCAATCAGTCAAGCCGTTCAAGTGATTCACGCAAGGGACAGCTAAAAAGAGGAAAGCCCTAAAAATCAGATCAAGCCGTATATTGAAATCAGAGATGTTTAAGGATTTTAAAAAAACCTATATATTAACCAGTTCATCATCGGCTTAGTAGAGTATCGAAAACTAACATCAAAAATCAGAGTATAATCAAAAGAAAAACTCAGAGAAAACTCACAAGCTTTACCATCTGTTTTCGATCGCAGAAAAATCCCAAATCGAAGAGAGTCAAGCCTCAGAGCTTTAGAAGCCATCAGAGAATCACTTTTATCAAGCAATCGATCAGTGATTGGGAGAAATTTCAGAAGCCCTAGATATTCTTTTTCGCAGCCGCCATTTCCAAGTTCCAGAGGAAAAGAGAAAAAGGACCGGGCTAATTAGAAAGGGAATGGGCCGGCCGATCTTCATTGGTTAAGCCATGTTTTTGAAGACAAAAGGGGATGACCCTTCTATGTTTAAATCCTAGGGTTTTTCTTTTATTGTTTTAGTTTTAATTTGTTTTTGTTTTTTTTATATTGTTGTAAAACCGTCCAAACAGTTTAGTCTAGAGTCTGTAAAATTCTAGAATTCTGGTTATAGGGTTGTAACTAGGGGAATCTAATCGAGGGGATATCGATTAATCTTGGGTTTTGAGCGTAGGGTTAGGACAGGAGCAGGCGCTGCGAGTGTACATGGTCTTGTATGCGGGATCTGTTCTATCACCTAGTAGAAACCTTAGAAATGCAGCAGTAGGCAGGGTTTTGCCGAAGCTGGGTATATCTGTGTGTGATTTATTTTCTGTATTTCTGTTTCTGCTATATTCTGTGTTCTGATTATTATTTATTATTCTGTCAAATTTTTAATTCAGTGAAAAACTGTCATAAACCCTATTCACCCCCTCTAGGGTTAATCTAGATCCAACAATTGGTATCAGAGCAGGTATTTTCTTTTAACTCTAGAGTCATGGGTAATCCTAGTCGTCAGTCTAGTGAGAGTCAGTCCAGTTCATCTCCAAATATTTTCACTGGAACAGATTTTTCAAACTGGAAATCCAACATGGAATTTTATTTAAAATCTGTTAATATTAAATGTTGGGATGTTGTTATCAATGGGTTTAATAGTGTAGATATAGCTTTCAATGCTCGTGCTATGAAAATTATATTTGATTATCTTAGTACTGAACAGTTTTATTTTATATGTCATCGTTTATTTGCACAGGAAGTCTGGAGAACTCTCAACAAGCTGTATGGAAAACCTGACAACAACTCAAAACCCCAGGATGACAACTCAGATTCAAATTTATGCTTAACAGGTCTTACAGATGATAATTCAGATGGACCAGCTGATGGAGAATCAACAGACAATGAAATAGAAAATTTCTCATATGAAGATCTAGTTTACATGTGTCTTGATTTAACGAAATCCGCTGATAAACTCCAACTGAAAAATAAGTCTCTGAAATCTAAGAATTCTGAGTTGACCAGCAAAATTGATAATTTGGAATCACAACTTGAATTTTTTAAATACCCTTCAAATTCAGTCTGCAAAAATTATTTGAAATTGGAAATCAATCTTGTTCATCTCAATAAAATTATTCAAAAGTTTGAAAATGAAATTCTGATCTTAAAAAACAACAAGATTGAGTTATCAAGTTTGAACAATCATCTGCAAAAGGAATTTGAAATTTTTAAAACTAATATTCATTCCAAACTTGAAATTGCTGAAAAGGAAAATTTGTTGAAATCGAATTCGATTTTAAAAGAACTTGAAAACGAGATTGAAAATTTCAAGAAATTTGAGTCCGAAAGTCGAAAACTTTTTGAGTTTGAAATTGCTGAATCCCAAACCAAAATTAAATCACTTGAATCTGAAAATTTGGTTTTGAAACAATATGATGCTGAAAGGAAGATCATTGATAACCGCTGTTTAGATTTAATAAAAGAGAACGGTGATCTTAAATTCAAAGTTCAACGACTATAGTCAACTTTGACTAAATTTTCTAATAGTGAAAAGTCGTTGAATATGTTGTTGCAAAACCAAAATTCTATTGGAAATAAACATGGTCTTGGTTTTGGAAAATCAGATGCTTTTGTAAATTCGAATTCAAATGATTTGAAAAATCCCTCAAACTGCTTTGGTAAAAATCGTTTTGAAAATTAAACTCTGAAAATTTCAAAGGATTTTTGAATCATAATCAAAGTGAAAATTCGTTTGATAATAAACCATTTAAACAATCTTGGATCCCAAATAAAAGTAAAATGACTCCGACTAAATTCAAACAGTTTTGGGTCCCGAAGGGTACAAAGGTAAATTCAAATGGTTTGTTATATAAATAGGTTTGGGTACCAAAACGAACAAATACAACTGTGAGTGGTTTTACTGCTTTTGTTAGACCACTCAATCCTCTAAACAGTTAGCTACCAAAGGAGGCTGAGGAACAACTGTGCTGAAAAGAGAAACTGATTCAAACTGCTTCACATCATTGAATCATCTACTGTTACTTAGCCAAGTCTGATGAGTTAGAGGTCCACAACGTCTTCTGTGAATCAGGTATGATTTCTAACCTCATCCTTGTAAATATTCTTTTTTTCATTGTTTATTTCTGCTTCTTCTACCCCTTTCTATTTTATTTTCTTCTATTTGTTTTTATTTGATTTGTCACTGCCATATCTCTTTGTTCATTCTGTGCTTATTAAACTTCCAATTGCAGTTCTCATGATTTTCTGGAAATTCATTTTATTTGAATAAAACTCTCTTGTTTATAATCATTTCCAGATTCTGAATTTAATCTTGTAATTATCTGCAATTGCTTAGAAGTTTATTTTATTCTTGAATTCATAATAGTGCTGAAGCATTCATGTCATATCTTGAACATTGTTAATTTGAATTCTAAATTTTTTGAAGAACTGAATATTTAATGAAATTTCACACACCTTTGCCGTTCTGAGTTTATTCTAATTCATTGTAGAAAAGCTGAAAATATTATACTCATTACAACACTCTATTATTTATCAGTTGTGATAATTTCATTGATTTTTGGATTGGCTTGAATCAGTGATACAACCTGAATTCCATCTTTATTCATGATCATTATGGTTAGAATATGTCTGTTTGAAATCATCTGAAATTCCTGATATTTTGAATATCACACACCTCTTGAATTTGAAATAATCAATCCTGTGTGAATAATTCATTATATCTCAAACTTGACATTGATTCAAGTGATTTCAAATAAATTATTTATTTATGGATCATGAATATCTCTTAATTATTTGATGTAAATGATCTGAAATCATTCTTAGAAATTTTGTGAAAAATTCCTTTGAAAATCTGGTCTTGAAATTCACTCCTATTTCATGATTATTTGATCTAATTATTTGTTTGTTTAAAATCATTTGAAATTATTGATTTATTGAATCTCACACATATCTCAAATTAAAAAAAAAAATATAATCTGGTGTGATTGATTCATTAAATTCTGATATTTTCATATTCCTCAAATGATTTCAAGTAAACAGTATTTTAATCATTAGATCATGAATCATCATATGTGGCCATCATCTTGACAAGTATGATTTGTAACTATGTTCTGTGTTGCTCTGATATTGTTTTGAAAAATGTTTTTTCTGGAATCACATGCTTGCTTCTCTGATACATGTGCATAATTTATTATCTCGTCTGTTTGGGCTTGGTACTTAATAGTTCTTTTGTCTATGACATTCTTGTTCAGTATCATGCTAAAATTCCTCGTAAATAGAGAACATTTGGTATCAGAACTGGTATAAGGTTACAAAATGATAGGGAATTCTCGCTCTATGATCTAGTGGCGAAGTAGTGACTCTTATCCCTACATTTCCATGGGTGGCAGGATGTGAAATCAGTCTCTGAGGTATCTTTGTTTGCCACCAGGGTGTCATTAAAATCCTCGAGAAAGCGAGAACAAGTGGTATCAGAAGTGCCTTATATTTGCCTCACCCATCTGTACTTAGATTCAAATCTTCACCATGTATAAATTCACACACTCTTTTAGTCTTGTACACATTTTGCCCTCTTGTCATGTATAGATCAGCATATTCCTCTTGCATTTGATTTTCAATTTTAGAATTATTTATTTTTTATTCATCCAGAAATTGAAATCAATATCCAAATCGAGTTGTATTTATAATTCATCAAAATCATTATTAGAGTTTGAAATTGTGATGAATTATGACTGCAATATATTTCAAAACAAGAGGAGATTTTATTTAAATTTTCATGATTGTTGAACATTTATTATAATATCTTTGAACTGGCAATTATTTCACGACCATCTCCTTTATCTATCATCATTCTGCCATCCATGATAATTTTATATTAATGTGGAGAGTTTAATATTTAAAAAAAAAATCATCTTGAATAAACAATGAAAATATTTGTGATAGAAATTGGACTTTGTTATTTTTCAGAATTAGTGACAACTGAAAATTTTCAATGATCCCAGTACAGTCGAGCATATTTCATAATATAATTAATTTAGAAATTTATTTCACAGTCCATTTCTATACCTACCCCATTTTCTATCATCCATATATTGGTTTATATTCCGAGGAGTTTTTCTATTTAAAGCTGAAAATGATAAAATATATAATCAATATATAAGTGCGTCTCTAACCTCATTTAAAAATCCAAGCTCTGGTCATGCATGGTTAAGAGATAACTTATAATTTAAGCTGCGACTGACCTCATTTAAAAATCCAAGCTCTGGTTATGCATGGTCAGTGTGCTCTTAAATAAAATGAAAAAGGGAATAATGTGCTATAAATTAAAATTAATATGAAATTCTCCTTGTTGTATAAAAACCAGCCTATCGATCCATCTTTCTAATCTGTGAAATGTGTTAATATTTTATGACGTATTATGATTTGTTAATTGATAGGCATTGGGATTTGAGATTATTCGATCTTGTCACTTAAGTTGAATTATTAACTATAGTCCAGATCCATCACTGTTTTTGAACCTCATTTTTATAAAAATTCTTTTGAAAATAATTGAAATTCATATTTTTTATATAACTCTCTCCATTTTATATAAAATTCATCGTAAATCCGTCATTCTCTAAAATGTGAAATATGCCACCATTTCTTAGCTTATTATGATTTTTGTTTGACTGATTGAGATTTATGATGACCGTTGTTCCTCTTATGCTGAAATTACATTTCTAGTCATTCTTCATCTATAATTTAAGGTCTGAACTTTTTGATGATAACAAAAGGGGGAGAATGAATGAGATTTTGATTTATGAGTGAATATTTTATAAATATTTTTAATTTTGAAAATTTATTCATTTCACTCATGCACAGTTATAGGGGGAGTTGCCTATTGTAGGGGGAGCTAATAAATAGGGGGAGTTCAATATTCACTGTCAAACACATTTATTATATTCAAAATCTTCATATTTGTTTGTCATCATCAAAAGGGGGAGATTGTTGTATATAACGTAGTTGTATACACAGTTATATGATTTTTGTTTGATGATAACAACCAAATAAATAATATTTTAAATGTGTTTGTTACTGTACTGTTTTATATATACATCACATACAGGAATATAATATTTATATTTAAACAGAATGCATCTATACATAAATTCAAATATCTACACAGTATTTTGTTTAAATATAATATTTTATTTCAATATTCAACAGTACAGATTTACAACTCCACTATTTGCTCAACACTGAAATTCACTGAAATAATTTTCATTCATATACATTTCACTTGTTACACAGCTCCTCATTACAACACTTTGTTTATACAACTCATATATACATTCTTGAAACAATTCACTGACTCAACACTGTCTTCTGTCTTCACAATCATCTTCATGTCAGTCCAGTCACCATCTGCTTACCTGTCACATGAAACAGAAAACACACAGTACACTGCTATAGGAATAAAACAGAATACATGCAAATATAATTTTTATTTTGAAAATTTTATTTGCCTCAGATTTCGGTGTGTTTCTCATCATCTTTCTGACTCGATCTGATTAATCCGACTGTGTCTAGACAGCTTGTGATATTCACAGTGAAACACTGTAAATACCACAAGGCAGACATCATATATATCTGTACAGGGACATGGAAACTTGTCTGATGGCTGCATGTACACACGTGTACACGTGTGCACTGCCACGCCAATCAGTGTGCGACTGAGGAGTAGCCACGATGGACAAACCCGACTCAGCTCATGACTAACAAAAATTGAATAAGCAAATCAGCAAGTGTGTTTTAGCATGGAAAATCAGCACACATGAAGGTATGGATCAGCAAAGGTGGCACATGTATAAGCATGTATGCAACACAGTGGTGCAAAGAACAAATACAAGCTTCAGATCAAAGCAAGTGGATGGTCAACATGTAAATAAGACATGGCAGCAAATGATCATGATACAAGGTGCAACATGTTCAAGTTTTCTCAAAATAGTCAAGTTTTCAGCAACATAAAGGATCAAGTGATATGTATGTGGCTATAAGTTCAAGAATGCAAAGCACAAGGCAGATCAAATCAGTTCAAGGAAGTGGCAGTAAAACAATGCAGCTACAAAGTGGAGCAGCATAATCATTGGAGCAACAACAGTAACAAACAATGGTGTATACATGAGTGGTCGAGTTCAAAGTGAACTTCAGCAAACAAACATATGGTGAAGCAGCATGTTGTTCAAATCAAGTTCAAATCAGAATGCAAGGGTATGCACAAGTACAGCAGGGTATAATTCTAGCAGCTGTACAAGTATACAATGGATCATAGCATGCACAATGAAAGGTGTACACAGTTGTGTATTCACACACAAAAATATACGGTATGGTGTATATGTTTCAGGTGCAAGTTCAATACATTGGTATAAACCTCACAAGATGCAAGATGAAGTAGATGCCGAGCACAAATCCATGATCAGGATTCAACGCAAGAAACATGTAAGTCTGGTTTGTTAAAGCTAGTACATGGCTGGCTACATGATGCAGCAATAAAAGCATGTGATCGAGCATAGAAATCAAGTTATGTTTTTAAGCAAGATATCAAATGCTTCCAGATTTTTTTTTGGGCAAAGAATTCATTTCAATATTCAAGACAGGAAGTTTTAAAATGGTGATGAAATGTCACGAGTTCAGATCACATTCAAATTGTCATCAACACAAATATGGTAATACATGGGATCATGTTTATGGACAAGTTCACATGTACAAGTCAGTGTGCATTGTGTATGGTCATATACATTTCAACTTGTTTCAGCATTTCATGAAAAGGAATGGAGCAGCAGTATAAGCTAAAATGCAATGTCATGTATGGTCTTACAAAAACAAGCATGGCAATGATCAATGAAGACTAGTACTATATTTGGCAAATTCAAATCAGTCCATAATTTGCAAAGAACAAATATATGCAACTAATCAAAGCATTGGAATAAATCAGGAAAATCATTTTTGGCAAGCATTCAAGAGAGAAAGTAATCAATCCGAATCTTCAAAATGGGCAAGAAAGATTTTTATTTGAGTTCTAGAAAATCAGTAAATACGGTTTGAGAATCAATCTGTTAACAATTCAATATTTGGCAAACTCAACAAATCAGGAAATGAAAATTATTCTTTTCATATCTATCAAGAAATAAACATGTTTTCTCTTGGACAAGTGCATATATGGTCTTGCAAAGGTCAAAGTTTTTAAGGCATGCAGAACTAAGTTTCGGCAACAAACAATTTCAATCAGGTTTGTTCAAAAGAGGAAACCGAGAGCAATCAGTCAAGCCGTTCAAGTGATTCACGCAAGGGACAGCTAAAAAGAGGAAAGCCCTAAAAATCAGATCAATCCGTATATTGAAATCAGAGATGTTTAAGGATTTTTAAAAAAACCTATATATTAACCAGTTCATCATCGGCTTAGTAGAGTATCGAAAACTAACATAAAAAATCAGAGTATAATCAAAAGAAAAACTCAGAGAAAACTCACAAGCTTTACCATCTGTTTTCGATCGCAGAAAAATCCCAAATCGAAGAGAGTCAAGCCTCAAAGCTTTAGAAGCCATCAGAGAATCACTTTTATCAAGCAATCGATCAGTGATTGGGAGAAATTTCAGAAACCCTAGATATTCTTTTTCGCAGCCGCCATTTCCAAGTTCCAGAGGAAAAGAGAAAAAGGATCGGGCTAATTAGAAAGGGAATGGGCCGGCCGATCTTCATTGGTTAAGCCATGTTTTTGAAGACAAAAGGGGATGACCCTTCTATGTTTAAATCCAAGGGTTTTTCTTTTCTTGTTTTAGTTTTAATTTGTTTTTGTTTTTTTGTATTGTTGTAAAACCGTCCAAACAGTTCTATCTAGAGTCTGTAAAATTCTAGAATTCTGGTTATAGGGTTGTAACTAGGGGAATCTAATTGAGGGGATATCGATTAGTCTTGGGTTTTGAGCGTAGGGTTAGGACAGGAGCAGGCGCTGCGAGTGTACATGGTCTTGTATGCGGGATCTGTTCTATCACCTAGTAGAAACCTTAGAAATGCAGCAGTAGGCAGGGTTTTGCCGAAGCTGGGTATATCTGTGTGTGATTTATTTTCTGTATTTCTGTTTCTACTATATTCTGTGTTCTGATTATTATTTATTATTCTGTCAAATTTTTAATTCAGTGAAAAACTGTCATAAACCCTATTCACCCCCCCTAGGGTTAATCTAGATCCAACAGCCGCCACCCAGGAAAGCACCCCCAGCCTCCTCTTCCCCTTCGCTTCTCCTCTCCCTCCTCCTCTAGTTGGCCGTAGCTCCCTCGAACCCCAAATCGCACAGCCCTAGCCCCCCCTCGAGCCGACGCTCCTCCAACCCGCACCCCTGACGCCGATGACCCCCATGGCCCCTCCAAAAAACCCAAAACCCCCACCTCCTGTAAGTTTTTCTAATTTCTATTTTTTTTATATATGGATATACCGTAAAAAGATGTGATTTTTAATGTTATAAAAATTCTGATTTTTACGCTATAGAAAGATTTGGTTTTTCTATGTATAACACATATGCTAAAATGCGGTTTTTATATAACATGAGAATAAAGATATGATTTTTATTTTGTTAAAGATATAATCTTTAGTTCATGAAGAAAAGGATCGGATTTTTATATAGCTAATCACCTAGAAAAGGTCGGATTTTTATATATGATGTTAGCGAAGAAAGGTTGGATTTTTATCTGAATAAAGATAGGATTTTTATTATGTAAACATCGTTATAAAATTGAAAAGATTATATTTTTATTTATAAAAATATGATTTTTATATTTTAGAAAGAATAAAAATTCGTTTTTTAATTTATAGAAGAGATAAAGAAATGATTTTTATAATGAAATAGCGAAAAGATTATATCTTTGAAGTAGGAAAGATATGATTTCTATATTATAAAAATAATAAAGATACGATTTTTATATTATAAAAATATGATTTTTATCATATGTGAAATACAAAAATATAATTTTTATAAGGTAAAAGTATTAAAAATATGATTTCTATATTATACAAATATTAAAAATTCGATCTTTATATTAGAAATAGATATATAAAAATATAATTTTTATATAGAGAATAGCGTGATAAAAATAGAATTTTTATCTATATAGTACCGTTATAAAAATAGAATTTTTATCTATATAGTACCGTTATAAAAATAGAATTTTTATCTATAAAGTAGCAGTATAAAAATGTGATTTTTATATACACGGCAACAATATAAAAATAGGATTTTTATATATGTAGTGGCTACGGACGATGAAATTGACAAAAGGCGAGCATGACAAAGATTTCTACACAAGAAGAGTCGTGGTATTGGATTAGCTAGTCGGTGAGAACTTCTCACTTTAAATCTTGTTTTCTAGTTAAAAATATATACTAGGATGCATACGGTGCTTAGCAGTACCCGACACCCGTCATCCACAGACCATGGATGGCTTGTATGTTTGATTGTTGGTTGTGGTGAAAATTGATTGTGTGATGTGAAATAAAATATTTAGATAGTTAAAAATATTTGATCGTTAAAAATATTATTTTTAACGTGTGTGTGAATAAAAATATGTGTTTGTTGATTTGAAACCCCACACGGGTGTTGGGATGATATTTGGCGTACACTAATCCCAATTGTTTAGTGATATGCCGACCATTTGATTGACAGGCTGTGTAAGCGTTAAATATTTATATTTAACGCTTATGTAGTTGTGTAGTGCACTTTGAATGATGGTTGATTATTAGTCATTGCTATTATATACATGTGTTGTATGAAATCCGTATAATTAACATTATATGGTAATTGATTGGGCCTCATTCCAATCGGGAAAATAAAGAATATTAGAATATAAAAATAGTCATGTGTTGACGATGCTCATGTGTTGAGAATATTCATGTGTTGAAACTATTCATGTGTTGATTAAAATATTTTAACAATAAAATTTACATCTTTATCATATTTAAGATTTAGAAACTACTTTACGGTTGGAGTCTGATTAAAAATCAAACGATATATACCATAATTTTGTAAAATATATTACATAACAAGAATAGTCATGTGTTGACAGTACTCATGTGTTGAGATAAGTTATGTGTTGAAAGAATATAGATTCATGTGTTGAATAGAATATATATTCATTTGTTGAATAGAATAACGAATTTATTGAAAGATATAAAGCCGTGTTGATTAGAGATGCGCTATTTTGACGCGAACGATATTTATATCGATTATATTCGTTTTTATAATAATTATAGAAAAGGAAGTGATTTCAAAATATAACGTTTTGAAAATATTATCATTTATATAGTAATGATATGAAATATTCAATTTTGATTTGAAATTGAATATAGAGTCGAAATGGTTTTGAAAACGAATTTAAAACGATTTATAAAATACGTTTTAAAAGGAAATCAACGAAATATATATAATTTATATATGTATATTATATATAATGGCCTGAATAGAATGCGCCGCGCTGCGGTACTTCATGAATTTCGACCATTGACTTCGGATTGACATTACGGGAGATCCGACCGTCAGATTCTCCTAAAACCAGAACCGTTGGGTTCGTATCGAAAAGAGCTTTCCAATGAATATTAGAAATTTGAAATCAAACGGTTGGATTTGGAATTATGTCCAAATCAAATATGGGAAAGATCGCTGTAAGTGCAGTTCGATGACCGTTGATGGAAATCGACTGTACGGGCCTTGATAAAATTATTAAAAATATTAATAATTTGTGAAAAATCATAATATGTGAGTTGGAAAGAACCAGGATGAAAAATTCCACACTGGAAAAGATAAAAATAGATTTTTATCGAAATAAACTAGTTTTGAACTAGAATTAAAATCCATTTATTTTAGAAATAAATAAATTGAATTTGAAAGTGGTTTTAAAAATAATCAGAATTTCCAATAATTGAATTGGAATGGATTTGAATCAAAATTATCTTTGGAATATTTCGATGTTGGATTTTGTGATTATACAGATATTGTTGTGGAAATTTGAAAGATATATTCATATCGTTATTTCCAATACGATATTTGTTAGTCGTGGAATTCGATATTGAATATAAGCCGATATATTTTCTATTCAGAGCTTTGTATTTAATATCAAATGGGATTTTGGGTCCGTCGTAAATGGTGTCTAGAATAACACTGTTCTTGGACCCAGTGTAGAAAAGATTAAATCTTTCTATTTAGATTTAATGAGGTGTACCAATAAAATAATATTTAATTGGAATTGAATTTGAATGTGATTTTGGGTTTATCGTGAACCGTGTTTTAGAAGACATTGGTTCTTTAACCCAGTTAAAGACAGGAAATTGATTTTTGGGAAAATTAAAACTAGGTGGAGTTTTAATGAATCCTTAATTAGATTGAAAGTGAATTGATAATTTAAATTATCTAATCTGAAAAGTGATCGAGAATGGAGTATCACCAGTTTTGCTCCAAAGCGATGGTTAAATCTTTAATTAGATTTGAACGTGAAATGGTAATTAATTTTACCGATAACACAGTGGTGTTAGATATGGAGTACTACCAGTTTTTCTCCATGGGATGAATAGGTTGGGATTGGGAAATAAAATAAATAATTACTTCGGTGTGATTCCCTAATCCCGACTAGTTTGGAAAGCCATAATATGGTTGGAAATGATATCCAAAGGAAGATTGAAGAATAAATTTAGAAGAATTTATCTTTGATAAAATTAATGGGAACCATTCCCTAAGAATGTGAAAACTTGAATAAAAGAATATTCTGAATTGGAATGAGGCGTATGTTGTGTTTGTGTAGCATGTGTTTATTATAAGGGGGTTATTCGGAAAGGCTGGGTTTATACCCATTCTGAATAATCGATTCGGCGATAAGTCGAAGAAGAAGATGGTGGTTGAAGACCGGAAGTCTTCACATCGTTTGGGTGATTACTGATGATCTTGATTGGGTTGTACACCCAAGAGGAGAGAAACAGTTGGTGATCATCCATACGTACTTGAAGATCGATGGATATGCGTGGAAAGTGCCTCCGGTTTCGTTCAGACCCAGACCGAACTTGTAAATGGACTGTGTGTCTGACATTGGATTTTATTCTGTGTTTATTGATCTCTATTAAATATACATCTTTTTGGCGACGGAGAATTTATTCTCTTGCTTAACGCCCTTCTTTGAGACATACGAGCTCAGAGGTTGTATATCAATGGACATCAGTCGCATGGAGTGAATTGCCTGTATGGCACGCCTAAGTGGCAAATGATCAAGGCTTCTGTAGAAAAGCAAAGTCTTGTGGTTGATGATCAAAGCACAGCCTGTGTGGCATAGCTTTGTGTATAGCGTGAATTCGCGAGCCTCACACCTCAGTATGAGTCAAAAAGGGATATGGACCGTTGGCAGAACACGACGTTTCTTTCTAGCTAGTAGGTGGTGTCAGTGCGTAAACTAGCTGACATTTATATATACTTTTCACCTGTGTGGTTGTTGGAATGCGAGGCGCCTCGGATATAGGTCTGTTAGGACCGGGAAACGTGTGTTCAGGAATTGCCAATCCTCAAAAGTAAGACAGTACCGGCCCAACCGATTCCAAGGATCATAGTGGGGTCCTGAGACATTTGCTAGAGTGTCTCGAATGGAGAGGAACTTGCCCCTTGCCTCGACTCATGACGGAAATCCAATTTCCAATACGTGATATTGCGGTTTTAATTGTAGAACTAGCATGGCGACATGATATATGATACCCATGCCGTCTATGATTGGTATTTATGATTGAAATTGTTTTGAAACTATACACTTATAGTAATATCAAAATGATTTGTTTTAAACGTACCATGCATGTTTTGCTATTATAAGGGAAAACCCTATCCTCCGGCTTGCGTTGCATTGTGTGATGGGACCTGGGTCTTATTATAGGTTCATTTTTCCGAAAAGCATTGCGTTGTTTTGTTATATACACTAGTGTTCTTGGGAGGAAACCTGTTCCGTGATATATGGCGTGGTCCCTTGAATTACTCACTCTTAAAGTAAAGTTTTAAATAACTGTTTTAGTTCTCACACCAGTCACATGACTGACCTAGAGTTTATTGTTTTAACCTAAACTCTGGGTGCCCCTATTTTCGACAAGGGCAGCTAGTAGTTTTGGTTTTGCAGATTTATATTCACAGGATCCTGATTTACAGCTAGAGCGATGCTCGGAAAGCTCTGTATCCATGTATTACTTTCAGTTGTGTTTTATATTGTTTTTCCGCTGCTATGTAATTTATTGTAATCTCTGATATTTTTCTGTTGTATAATATTCATTCATACTCTGTATGTTCTTGTATCTGATGGAATTGTTGTAATATACAATGAAATGTTCTTCTGTTTGCGTTCTATTTTGTCGTGTTCTCAAGGCAATCCAGGCTTTCCTTACCGGGGAAGTTCGGGTCGCTACAGTTTGGTATCAGAGCTTTGGTTCACAGAGCTCGAGAATAAGACACATTAGAACCGAACGAAAGAATTCTTCAGATATTGGATTAGTAATATCCAATTAGAATGACTCGTTAGAGATAGGATCAGTAGTATCCTAGAACGAGTGTGAAGAGTATATTTTTCAAATGAAAACAACATTGTTTTGAAAATTTAATCCATTTTATACGTATTTGAATATTTTATTTGTATTGAATTTGGACAATCCGATATATAAAGATTTTGCATATACGCGTCATGAACGTATATTCGAAGTTTTAGTATACCAGATAGATATAGAACCGCACTCTAGTAGCCCGAAGATGTTCTGATGGTGGTTCGAAACATCATCAACATTTATTTTCGAGTGACGAAGGTGTGATTTCTATATATTTCCATTAGACTGGCGTGAGAACCAAAGCTAGATAGGTTTATTGTTGTGATTTGGCATCAAAAATGTGATTTTTGACTATTTGTATCAAAGTTATGAATTTGAAACGATAATCCACTAATTGATTGCTGGTTGTGTTGTTTAATTGTTGGTTTCATTTGTTTGAAATTTTGAACCATTATGCCTAATTGAACCAAATAGTGAGTGTATTGAAAATTAGTCGCATTTGCTTGCATCTACATGTACTTACATTGAACAGGTCATAGCAAGGAGGCTAGAGAAGAGAAATAAAATTGTTTTCCCGACAAATAGGTACATATTTACCATAATTTACTGTTTTGTTTGGGTGATGATGATTTTATGAGCCGATTGGCTAGCCGCTTGGCTTTTTCTTTTTCTTTTTGATTGAAGAAGGCCATGGGAGGCTATATGAAATATCCTGAAGTCCCCGGTGCAGGGGAGGTTATGGCGAAATTTTTCGAAAATTTAGGGTGTTAGTCAAATTTTTGAAAAATTTGAAAAGTTCTTAGAAACTGAAAAGTTGAAGAACTTAAGCTGCAATGAAAATAAAGAAAGTTGAGTTGGTTTGTAAAACAACTTTTGGCTTCGTTCCTTTTCGGGGACGAAAAGTTTTAAGTGGTGGAGATTGTAACAACCCGGAAATGCGAGCCAATTTAAAATTTTTATTTTGGCAATTTTAGCGAATTTTGATTATTTAAAATGATTTATTTTAAATAATAACGATGAGAAATTTATTCTGAATAGAATAGAAAATATATATTTATATAGATTGTCGTTAGAATATAAATAATTATTTTAAATTATAAAAGGAATTGAAAATGGCGCGGTAGTTCGATAATTCGATTTCAAACTTCAAATGAATGTATCGGGTGCAAAATAAATCGGATTTTAACGAAACCAAAAATATTAGAATCTATTTGAAAATATCTTTCCAACAAATCCGAAAAATCGAAATTTCATAGCGGGAATCCAAAGATACATCCAGTTAAAAATTCAGAATAGTCGCTATGGAATTATGGCCCTTAAAAATGGAAATTTCGCAAACGACCTCGGTTTTCGACGAAACCACTTTTGTTGGATCCGGGATGTCAAATTATTGCTAGGTTTCAAATTCGTAATTTTTCGAATCAATATGTGAGTGTGGCAAAGAAAAAAGGCGCTTGACCAGTTTCAGTTGATTTTAATCGACTGGATTCAAACGGTCTAAGAATTCGATGAAATTAGTTTTGTTAGGACCGTATCGTCAATATGAAGCTAGAAAATATTTTTCGGGAATTTTTAGAGTTCATACGTGGCCCCAGTAAATTGAAATGCGCATTCAAATTCAATATAAAGAGTTATATTCTGATTTTGACGAAGACTGATCGAAACGATCGAATCGGCTTGCGATACATATCCCATTGTGTTTAGAATGAGGATAATTAGCTATGGACGATAGGCGGTGGGTCTCGTTTCAAGGTCGAAAATAAAAGTTGTTTTTTGAAATAATTAAATAAATAAAAAATAGAAAACCCTCTCTCCTCAAACATACCCCCCTCCCTGTTCAAAATCATTTCAGAATCGATAAAGGAAAAGAAAAAAAGGAAGCGGACGACGGGGAGAAAGACCGCCGCCGCGGCCACTAGGGGCGGCGCGCCTCCGGCGCCGCCACCCAGGAAAGCCCCCCTTAGCCTCCTCTTCCCCGTCGCTTCTCCTCACCCTCCTCCTCTAGTTGGCCGTAGCCCCCTCGAACCCCAAATCGCACAGCACTAGCCCCCCCTCGAGCCGACGATCCTCCAACCCGCACCCCTGACGCCGATGACCCCCATGGCCCCTCCGACAAACCCAAAAACCCCACCTCCTGTAAGTTTTTCTAATTTCTATTTATTTATTTTTATTTTTATTATATATGGATATAACGTAAAAAGATGAGATTTTTAACGCTATAAAAATTCTGATTTTTACGCTATAGAAAGATTTGGTTTTTCTATGTATAACATATATGTAAAAATGCGGTTTTTATATAACATGAGAATAAAGATTTGATTTTTATGTTGTTAAAGATATAATCTTTAGTTCATGAAGAAAAGGGTCGGATTTTTATATAGCTAATCTCCTAGAAAAGGTCGGATTTTTATATATGATGTAGCGAAGAAAGGTTGGATTTTTATCCGAATAAAGATAGGATTTTAATTATGTAAACATCGTTATAAAAGTGAAAAGATTATATTTTTATTTATAAAAATATGATTTTTATATTTTATAAAGAATAAAAATTCGATTTTTAATTTATAGAAGAGATAAAGAAATGATTTTTGTAATGAAATAGCGACAAGATTATATCTTTGAAGTAGGAAAGATATGATTTTTATATTATAAAAATAATAAAGATATGATTTTTATATTATAAAAATATGATTTTTATCATATCTGAAATACAAAAATATAATTTTTATAAGGTAGAAGTATTAAAAATATGATTTCTATATTATAGAAATATTAAAAATTCGATCTTTATATTAGAAATAGATATATATAAAAATATAATTTTTATATAGAGAATAGCGTGATAAAAATAGAATTTTTATCTATATAGTACCGTTACAAAAATAGAATTTTTATCTATAATAGCAGTATAAAAATGTGATTTTTATATACATGGCAACAATATAAAAATATGATTTTTATATATGTAGTGGCTACGGACGATGAAATTGACAAAAGGCGAGCATGACGAAGATTTCTACACAAGAAGAGTCGTGGTATTGGATTAGCTAGTCGATGAGAACTTCTCACTTTAAATCTTGTTTTCTAGTTAAAAATATATACTAGGATGCAGATGGTGCTTAGCAGCACCCGACACCCGTCATCCACAGACCATGGATGGCTTTTATGTTTGATTGTTGGTTGTGGTGAAAATTGATTGTGTGATGTGAAATAAAATATTTATATAGTTAAAAATATTTGATCGTTAAAAATATTATTTTTAACGTGTGTGTGAATAAAAATATGTGTTTGTTGATTTGAAACCCCACACGGGTGTTGGGATGATATTTGGCGTACACTAATCCCAATTGTTTAGTGATATGTCGATCGTTTGATTGACAGGCTGTGTAAGCGTTAAATATTTATATTTAATGCTTATGTAGTTGTGTAGTGCACTTTGAATGATGGTTGATTATTAGTCATTGCTATTATATACATGTGTTGTATGAAATCCGTATAATTAACATTATATGGTAATTAATTGGTCCTCATTCCAATTGGGAAAATAAAGAATATTAGAATGTAAAAATTGTCATGTGTTGACGATGCTCATATGTTGAGAATATTCATGTGTCGAAACTATTCATGTGTTGAGTAAAATATTTTAACAATAAAATTTACATCTTTATCATATTTAAGATTAGAAACTAGTTTACGGTTGGAGTCTGATTAAAAATCAAACGATAGATACCATAATTTTATAAAATTTACTACATAACAAGAATTGTCATGTGTTGACAGTACTCATGTGTTGAAATTAGTCATGTGTTGAAAGAATATAGATTCATGTGTTGAATAGAATATATATTCATTTGTTGAATAGAATAACGAATTTATTGAAATATATAAAGCCATGTTGATTAGAGATGCGCTATTTTGACGTGAATGATATTTATATCGATTATATTCGTTTTTATAATAATTATAGAAAAGGAAGTGATTTCAAAATATAACGTTTTGAAAATATTATCATTTATATAGTAATGATATGAAATATTCAATTTTGATTTGAAATTGAATATACAGTTGAAATGGTTTTGAAAACGAATTTAAAACGATTTATAAAATACGTTTTAAAAGGAAATCGACGAAATATATATAATATATATATATATATTATATATATATATATATAGTGGCCTGAATAGAACGTGCCGCGCTGCGGTAGTTCGTGAATTTCAAACATTGACTTCGGATTGACATTACTGGAGATCCGACTGTCTGATTCTCCTAAAACTGGAACCGTTGGGTTCGTATCAAAAAGAGCTTTCCAATGAATATTAGAAATTTGAAATCTAACGGTTGGATTTGGAATTATGTCCAAGTCAAATTTGGAAAAGGTCGTTGTAAGTGCAGTTCGATGACCGTTGATGGAAATCAACTGTACGGGCCTTGATAAAATTGTTTAAAATAGTAATAATTTGTGAAAAATCATAATATGTGAATTGGAAAGAATTGGGATGAAAAATTCCACATTGGAAAAGATAAAAATAGATTTTTATCGAAATGAACTAGTTTTGAACTAGAAATAAAATCCATTTATTTTAGAAATAAATAAATTGAATTTGAAAGTGGTTTTAAAAATAATCAGAATTTCCAATAATCGAATTTGAATGGATTTGAATCGAAATTATCTTCGGAATATTTCGATGTTGGATTTTGTGATTATACAGATATTGTTGTGGAAATTTGAAAGATATATTCATATCGTTATTTCCAATACGATATTTGTTGGTCGTGGAATTTGATATTGAATATAAGGCGATATATTTTATATTCAGAGCCTTGTATTTAATATCAAATGGGATTTTGGGTTCGTCGTAAATGGTGTCTTGAATAACACTATTCTTGGACCCAGTGTAGAAAAGATTAAATCTTTCTATTTAGGTTTAATGAGGTGTACCAATTAAATAATATTTAATTGGAATTGAATTTGAATGTGATTTTGGGTTTATCGTGAACCGTGTTTTAGAAGACATTGGTTCTTTAACCCAGTTAAAGACAGGAAATTGATTTTTGGGAAAATTAAAACTAAGTGGAGTTTTAATGAATCCTTAATTAGATTGAAAGTGAATTGATAATTTAAATTATCAAATCTGAAAAGTGATCGAGAATGGAGTATCACCAGTTTTTCTCCAAAGCGATGGTTAAATCTTTAATTAGATTTGAACGTGAAATGGTAATTAATTTTACCGATAACACAGTGGTGTTAGATATGGAGTACTACCAGTTTTGCTACATGGGATGAATAGGTTGGGATTGGGAAATAAAATAAATAATTACTTCGGTGTGATTTGCTAATCCCGACTAGTTTGGAAAGCCATAATATGGTTGGAAATGATATCCAAAGGAAGATTAAAGAATAAATTTGGAAGAATTTATCTTTGATAAAATTAAGGGGAACCTTTCCCTAAGAATGTGAAAATTTGAATAAAAGGATATTCTGAATTGGAACGAGGCGTATGTTGTGTTTGTGTAACACGTGTTTATTATATACGGGGGTTATTCGGAAAGGCCGGGTTTATACCCATTCTGAATAATTGTTTCGGCGATAAGTCAAAGAAGAAGACGGTGGTTGAAGACTGGAAGTCTTCACATCGTTTGGGTGATTACTGATGATCTTGATTGGGTTGTACACCCAAGAGGAGAGAAACAGTTGGTGATCGTCCAGACGTACTTGGAGATCGATGGATATGCGAGGAAAGTGCCTCCGATTTCGTTCAGACCCAGAACGAACTTGTAAATGGACTGTGTGTATGACATTGGATTTTATTCTGTTTTGATGGATCTCTATTAAATATACATCTGTTTGGCGGCGGAGAATTTATTCTCTTGCTTAACGCCCTTCTCTGAGACATACGAGCTCAGAGGTTGTATATTGATGGACATCAGTCGCATGGAGTGAATTGCCTGTGTCGCACGCCTAAGTGGCAAATGATCAAGGCATCTGTTGAAAAGCAAAGTCTTGTGGTTGATGATCAAAGCACAACCTGTGTGGCATAGCTTTGTGTATAGCGTGAATTCGCGAGCCTCACACCTCGGTATGAGTCAAAAACGAGATATGGACCGTTGGGAGAACACGACGTCTCTTTCTAGCTAGTGGTGGTGTCAGTGCTTAAACTGGCTGACATTTATATATACTTTTCACCTGTGTGGTTGTTGGAATGTGAGGCGCCTCGGATATAGGTCTGTTAGGACCAGGAAACGTGTGCTCAGGAATTGCCAATCCTCAAAAGTAAGAGAGGACCGACCCAACCGATTCCAAGGATCATAGTGGGGTCCTGAGACATTTGCTAGAGTGTCTCGAACAGAGAGGAGCTTGCCCCTTGCCTCGACTCATGACAGAAATCCAATTTACAATATGTGATATTGCGGTTTTAATTGTAGAACTAGTATGGCGACATGATATATGGTACCCATGTCGTCTATGATTGATATTTATGATTGAAATTGTTTTGAAACTATACATTTATAGTAATATCAAAATGATTTGTTTTAAACGTACCAAGCATGTTTGGCTATTATAAGGGAAAACCCTATCCTCCGGCTTGCGTTGTATTGTGTGATGGGACATGGGTCTTATAATAGCTTCATTTTTTCGAAAAGCATTGCGCTGTTTTGTTATATGCACTAGTGTTCTTGGGAGGAAACCTGTTCCGTGATATATGGCGTGGTCCCTTGAATTACTCTCTCTTAAAGTAAAGTTTTAAATAACTGTTTTAGTTCTCACACCAGTCACATGACTGACCTGGAGTTTATTGTTTTAACCTAAACTCTGGGTGCCCCTATTTTCGACAAGGGCAGCTAGTAGTTTTTGTTTTGCAGATTTATATTCACAGGATCCTGATTTATAGCTAGAACGATGCTCGGAAAGCTCTGTATCCGTGTATTACTTTCAGTTGTGTTTTATATTGTTTTTCTGCTGCTATGTAATTTATTGTAATCTCTGATATTTTTCTGTTGTATAATATTTATTCATACTCTGTATATTCTTGTATCTGATGGAATTGTTGTAATATACAATGAAATGTTCTTTTGTTTGCGTTCTATTTTGTCGTGTTCTCAAGGCTATCCGGGCTTTCCTTACCGGGGAAGTTCAGGTCGCTACAGATTCCGATTCAGAAATAATGAATATTTTAAAATAACGAATATTTTAAAATAACAAATAATTTAAAATAATATTCAGTGAATAATCAAATTATAATTTTGATGTCCAATTGTGGATGGACACGAAAATATTGAAGTATATGAAGCCGAGTTAAGTTAATATACGCTATTTAAACCCGAACGGGTTTACTGATCGATTTATTCATTTTATAATGAATATTGAAAAGAATTGAATTCAAAATCTGATATTTTGAAAATATTATCATTTTAATACTATAATGATATGGAATATTCAATTTTGATTTAAATTGAAAATAAAGTTGGAATCGTTTTTAAAACGAATTTATAAAATACGTTTTAAATGGAAATTGCCAAAATATATCATGTATTATATATATATATATATATATATATATATATATATTAAATGGCCTGAATAGAACGCGCCGCGCCGCGACTATTCGCAAATTTCGACCATTGACTTCAAATTGATGTAACGGGAGATCCGACCGTCGGATTCTCCTAAAACCGGAACCGTTCGTTTTGTGTCGAAAAGATCTTTCCAATGAATATAAGAGATTTAAATTTGAATGGTTGGGTTTCAAATTATGTCCAAATCAATTTCAGAAAAGGTCTCTATGGATGCAGTTCAGTGGTCGATATTGAAAACCGACTGTACGGGCAATATTAAAATTATTAAAAATATGGAAAAATTATGTAAATTCATAATAAGGGTTTTGGAAAGATTTTGGATGAAAAATTCCATATTTGAAAAGATAAAAATATATTTTTATCGAAATGAACTAGTTAATAACTATAATGATAATCTAAGGATTTTTAGAAATAATAAATTGGATTAAAAATGGTTTTAAAATAACCAGAAGTTTCCCACAAATAAATTGAAATGGATTTGTTATGGAAATAATCTGGATTTCGTGATTACATGGATATTGTTAAGGAATTTGGAAGATACATATATCGTTATTCCTAATACGGTATCCATTGGTTTCAGAATTTGATATTAAATATAAGCCGATATAATCTCTATTCAGAGCCTTGTATTTGATATCAAATTGGATTTTGGGTTTGTCATGAACGGTGTCTTAAATAACACTGTTCTTAAACCCAGTTGAGAAAAGAATAAATCTTTAAATTAAGATTTAGTGAGGTTTTCCAATTAATTGGTATTTAATTGGAATTGAATAAAAGAATTGGATTTTTGGGTTTATTGTGAACGATGTTTTAAATAACATTGGTTCTTTAACCGAATTAACAGTGAAGAATACGATTTGGAATTTATAATCTTTTAATTAAGATTAATGGAATTTTCCAAAGTAAATATTTCCAATTTAATATATTAAATTGGAATTGAATGGAATTCGATTTTGTAATAATCGAGATGAGCATCTGTAAAGGAAGACAATTACTATATATGCGATTTAAAAGGCTTTGCCGTTATTCCATTTATATTATTAGTTTGATACGGGAATTTATATCGATTAAACACTGTTATGATTTCCGTGTAGATTTCATTTTGATGGAAGATGATTTTGGGTTTATCGTGAACATTGTTTTAAATAACATTGGTTTTTTAACCCAGTAATAACGGGATTATTTCCTAAATTTGAATAATCATTAAATAATGATTTTTGGAGATTAAAACTAAATGGAGTTTTAATGAATATTTAATTAGACTGAAAGGTTAATGTGGTAATTAAATTTGCCATATTTGAGAAATGATCGAGAATGGAGTACCACCAGTTTTACTCCATACGATAGTTAAATCTATAATTAGATTTGAATGGGAAATGGTAATTAAATTTACCGATAATACTGTGGGTGTTAGATATGGAGTACTACTAGATTTGCTCCATAGGATGAATAGGTTGGGGTTGGAACAATAAAATAAACGATTAGTTCGGTAAGGCTCAATAATCTCGACTAGTTTGATGAACCTTAATTTGGTTTAAATTGTTAAAGGATAAAACAAAATCTTTTGAAATGGATATCCAAAGGAAGATTAAGAATAAATTTAAAAGGATTTATCTTTGATAAAATTAATGAGAACCTTTCCCTAAAGATGTGAATATTTGTATAAAAGAATATTCTGAATTGGAATGAGGTGTAAAATGTGTTTTTATAGCACCTGATTATAAAATATGCAGGTTATTCGGAAAGACCGAGTTTAACCCATTAAGAATAACTGGTACAACGATTAAATATCGACGATGAAGATGGTGGTCAAAGGCCAGAGATCTTCACATCGTAAGGATGATTATTGATGTCTTGATTGGGCTGATCCTTCGAGACAAGGTAATAAGTGGTGATAGTCCAAACGTACTTGGAGATTGACTGGATATGCGAGGACCTCTCTCCTGTATTGGACATATGGAATGAGGAATAAGGTGCCTCCGGTTTCGTTCAGACCCAGAACGGACTTGCAACTGTATACGTTGATCTCTGCTAAATACATATCTTTTTGGTGACGAAGAATTTATTCTCTTTCTTAACATCCTTCTCTAAGACATACCAACTTAGAGGTTATATATTGGTAGAAATCAATGGCATAGTATGGATTGATAGTGTAGCATGCTAAGTTGCAGTGATCCAAGTTGTTGTTGAAAAGTGGAGCTTGGTGGATGATGATCAAAGCATAGCTTTGTGTAGCGTTAATTCGCGAGCCTCACACATCGGTATGATGGTGAACTGATGGTTAGATCAGTATACTTTCGAGAGGAGGACGGATTCGATCGACCGAGATAGACTAGGTATGGTCGCTCCACACCTCGAAGGGATAGGGCACACCCCCGATTCCCATAAGGATAGAGTATATGACGTTTTCTCATGCACGAGACGTAAGCCGTTGAGATACTTGATAACCTGGATATAGTGCGGATGTGTATTACAACATTTTCTCATGCATGGGACGTAACCCGTTGAGTATTACACGACGTGATCGATCTTTCGGATCAATGCCATCATGATGGAAATCGAAACTTCCAATATGACATTTTGCGGTTTTTGTTGTAAAACTATGTATGGCGACATAATATATGGTACCTATGTTGTCTATGATTGAGACATTTATATTTGAAGTTGATTTCTTCACTTATAGTAATAATAAAAGATAAATTTCGCGTACCAAGCATATTTGGCTATTATAAGGTAAAACTCTATCCTCCGGCTTTCGTTGCATTGTGTGATGGGACCCGAGTCTTATAATATCTTCATTGTTCTTTTATTTAGCATTTCGTTGTTAGTTTTATGCACTGATGTTCTTAGGGGTAAACCCGTTCCGTGTTAGCGGCGTGGTCCCTTGATTAACCCAACTTTAAAATAAAGATTAATAACTGTTGTAGTTCCCACACCAGTCCCATGACTGACTCAGGGTTTATTGTTTCTACCTAAACACTGGGTGCCCATATTTTCCACACAGGCAGCTAGTAGTTTTGGTTTTCGCACATATTTCTTTTCACGGGATCCTGGATTACAACTGGAGCCATATTTGGAAAGCTTTGTATCCATGTATTTCATTCAGTTGTGCTAGTTGATGTATTTTCCACTATACCTTGTATTTATACATTTAAATTTGTGTATTTTAATCTCTGATAATTTTCCACTGGGTAATATTTATTCATACTCTAATATATTCCTGTACTCTGATGTAAATTGTTTAATTGCAATGAAATGTTCTGTTGTTTGTATTCTGATGCATCATGTTCTCAAAGCAATCCGGGCTTTCCCGTACGGGGAAGTTTGGGTCGTTTCAGTTCTCCCGTAACCATTTGTAATATGTTGTACATACTTGCATGCTATTGTCTTGAATACATTTTTATTTGGGTTTATGTGAATACTGAACTGCTCTTGGCCACTATATTGCACTTGTGTCTGTGTTGCACCATATTTATGTACCATGTTTCCTTTTCCTTATGTGCCTAGTGCATCCTATTCACCTTGCATGCATTGACTTGTTGCTCTTGTGTTTTTGTTAATCCTGACTAGTTGCATCACTTCAGGTACTTGTCCACTATTTCATATGCATTTGCATCATGCTTGTTTGGTTGTATCTCTGGGAAGTATGCACATACGTGCTTGATATATTGTGGTGCTTCAAACTTGAAACTTATGGGCTGAGCATTTTCAATTTCATTTGCATTGTCATTTGAAATATACTTGTGCACACTGATATGTTAGGGTATGCTACTATATTGTAGCCTTTGTGACATTTGACCATAGCTTATGTTATACTATCTTGAATCTTGCACTTGACTTATTACATATTTACATGTGTTGCGCCTTGGTTAATATTTGTGCATTGGTTTGTTGCCATGCTATGTACATTCCTTTGTGCCTTGCCTGATCCTGGAGATGGTGCCATGTTAATGTTGAACTACTTTTACACTTTGGACCTGCTGCACATATGCATGTGTTGGCCATATGTACTTGCTATGTCATGTTGTCATTGCTTTTGTATATGTTCTGCCCCCATTGTCACTTTAATTGTGGTGGCCAAACTTGCACTCTTTGTGTTGAACTAAAAGCACTTGTGTCTGAACTTACATGCACTTTGGACTTACACATATATTTGTTGCATTATATTTGCTCGACCTAGTTTTGTACCTGCACCATTCTATGCTCACTGTTTCTTGGAACTCCTATTTTATGCTTCCACGCCCATGCAGATCTTTACTTGGAATGTGCAAGACTGCTTGAGTTGGGCTTGTGCACTTCTTTGCTATTGAACCTATGTTGTATTAATGTGTATTGTTGAGCTGTACCGCCCTTGACATTCTGTGTATATCCTTGTTCATATACTAAGCCATGTATCTTGAGCTACTTGCATGTGTGTTATAAAATGTTTGTGATTTGCACACCACTGTGATTGCTTCGGTTTCACTTTTATATTACCATTGTTGCATGCTTCTCGTACATTTGAAACTCTAGTTTGTTTCACCTATTGCATTAAGAGGTGCTTGCAACTTCTCTGCCATCCTGCATTGTGCATGTGTGCATGTGTCTTGAAGTTGATGCTTTGACACTTTGGCTTGAACTTGAGATGGTTGATTTCCATGCTTTGTTGAAATTTGTTGTTCATGTCTTTATGAAACACATGATCCATGCATATATACATATATATGTTTATATGTATGTGTGATTGTGTTGTGAGCTTCATGGTCATGACTGTTGACTGCAATGTGTTATGTTGAGTTGTATTTGTCCATATTTCCTCTCTTCACCTGAAAAAAATTCTCTCTGTGCATATATATACATATATTTTTTATTTCTAAACCAGCAAACCAATTATGGTTGTGTTGAGGCTGGTCAAGATCAGCAGATCACATATTTGAGTTGAGGCAGGTCTTGATTAGCAGACCACTATAACTGAGTTATGGATGGTTTGTGGGCACTAGAAAATTAGTATACCTTGTGGTATTATATATATATATATATATATATATGACCAAGCCTAGAAAATTGATGAGAAACACACAAAAAAATCTAAGGCAAATAAAAGTTAAAAATAAATTCATATTTGCTAGAATTTAAATCTATTTTTGTTCCATTTTACCATGTGTGTTTCTGTGACATGTATGCAGGTGACCGGACAAGATCTGAAGCACATGAAGATTCAGTGAGTATGGATGAATGTATGTGAGAGAGTTACTAAATGAATCGAGTGAACTGTAGTGAGAAAATAGTGTATGAATATGATCAGACATACATACATAAAAGATTTCTAAAGGTTGTACTATCTTGTATACTTGAAATAAAATATTTTATTGAATAATAAATACGGTTTGAACGTTAAAATTTTGGGCATTAGTATTATAATTCAATAATAGTATTCATTTCTGTATGAGATGTAATATAGAATAGTACAATTACAAACACATTTATAGAATAATATATTTTTGTTATCATCAAATAAAAAAATCATACTGTTATATTCAACAGAATCAAAGCAGAGTAAGTAGACACAAGATACAAACTGGTGATTCTTAATGCTTGGGGTCGATGGAAATAATTTTAGCTAGATAATCATTTCTGTTAAGTTTAGAATATTAACCAATTTAAGTTATTAGAAATTGTAATAACCCAGATTTTTGGCACTTAAAATATTTAATGCATTTGGATATAAAATGATTTGTTTTGAGATTAAATTACTTGATTTAAATTTATATGAGAATTTGAGTATTGGAATCACTAGAAATTTTTGAATCTTGATTTTAAAATAAAGCTAATTAAATTGATAATGATGTTTATGTAAGATCCTGTTTGAATATGAATGATTGTAATCAAGTTTTATTGATGAACTTAATTATTTTGAAATTGATTAACAGTAACACGATTTTTGTTAACAAGTAAAAAATAGCATTTTTGCAAATCGTCTCGGATTTCGACGAAACAAATTTGTTAGATTCGAAATAGCAAATTATTAAAATATGTCAAATTTTGTAGCATCTGACTTATTGTGTACTTGTACACACTAAAAAACACATAGTGTTAAATGATTTAGAATGATAATATTATAATATGATTGAACAGCTAACTTTTGTATATGATCAGATTAGGTTTCGAAAGTAGTTCCGTTGAACCCAGAATAGAAGAAATTAGCTATAAATGTTAGTAGGCATATATAATGAGGAGTTTGGAAATTTTTTATGAATGAATAGTATCTTCGGACAATGATATACGTTATTTCTATTATAAGAACACTAAACCCTAGCTGCTACTAATATTTCTTCATGTCGAATAGCTCTTATTTCAGCTTCTAATCCATCCACTTGTAGCCAAAACTTCCTACATGAAAGTTGTCTGTATCGATGGTACACTGTGACGGTCGCCCCGCACCATCAGACATTTCCCTCGAAATGCGTTGTGCCAATGCCCAACTAGCACCGGATGGTCGTAAAAAGAAAGGGTTTGAAACTATGAATCACCAAGAACCTATAGTATATCTCACAGCGCATGGAATAAAATATAATAATAACATAATTTGATATAAAATAGGCGAGACAGTACATAAGCTGAAAACTAAACCATATCCATCAGAGTAGCAGAAATCCAAAATACAGCTTCATATCCAATTATTACAACTTTAAAATACTGTCACTAAAAGGAAATAAAAGAGGTACACTACAAATGCATGAAGCAGTGACCAACAACAACATAGGGAGAATATATATAAATAGTACGTGGAAGCCTCTTGCTCATCTCCGGACAGCTATTCGTGCATATCCACATAACCTTCCTCTAGTCTACTCATTTAGGAGCTCCCAGAGTAATAAGAAGAGACATAAAACTCTGGGTCAGACGAAAGTCTGATGTGAGCGGTAGTAATAAAATAAAGCAATAACAAGTATAAATAATCATACCTGACCTGGACATGCAACCAAAGAGTTAGCATAACAAGATGTACGATACTCTAGGGTAACACTAACGTATAGTGTACAATGGGAGTGTGTGTATCATGGTGGTAACAAACATCAAACATAGCAAGCATCCCACATCTTTCCCTCAATGCGTAAAGCATACGATATCCACCAATTTGATGACCAGATCCATTGGGGTTATGACAGAGTCCAACTCCGTACAACTATCGCTACGGCCACTTTTCCCTTTGGGGCCATGATGGAGTCCCACTCCATACAACTATCACTCTGACCCCACTGTACTGGTCCATAGTTAATAACCCTAACGGGTCAACCAGTCCACACAGCCCTGGCTCTGGTTCGTCTACATACCCCTCCCCCTTAATGGTGAACCAAAGTTATAGATATTGATAACCTTTTTGCACACGTCCCGCAGCAAAGTCCAACTCTTGAAATTAACTCATTGGTTCCCATTTGGATCATGAGTAATAACTTCCCATTTGGACTTCCCTTGCATCTCGGGTTTTGGTCTTCTCCGGTTCGATTCGTATTCAGCTCTTTGCTTCATGACTCTCCAGTTCGTGACTCTCCGTTCATGGTTCAGGGTCGGTTCGTGGGAAGCAGAGGCGGCTCGTTGTTCGTGACACCAAGCTCCAGGTCGTGGTGCTCTACTCGTGGTGTAAGTGGCTCGGCTCCTGGAAACATCTGATTCGTCAGTGGTGAGCACGAGCGGGTCGATTCATGGTGCAGTCGCAGTTCGGGGTCGAGCCTCTTGGCTCGAGCAAGCGGCTCGTAGGGCTCGAGCGCGAGCGGATCGATTCGTGGGGCTGAGTGTGAGCCGGTTCGAGGGGTGCTTCACGAGTATGGGGGAGGGGAGATCCGGTCCCATTTCCTGCACTTCTTACAGCAAGCTATTTATGCCACACGACGGTGTTTACGACCATTTTAACTTTTCGTATGCAATCATAAACATACCAAACAGCAGTAGTAACATGTAGAATCAACCAAAAACAACAAAACAACAATTTTACATGTTAATATGGATCAAACATACCCAAAACCAAGATTTTCCCCTTAACCCCCTAAATTTCGGGATTAGCAAACTTAATCCAGATTAAACCAAATTCATACCAGTGGCATAAAATATGATTCTAGAATTTTCCCATATTTTTCCAAAAATTTTAGATGTATAATCTCACTAATTATCACTAATCACCACTAATTAGCCATAATAAGTGTATAAACATGTAAATCACTCACCTTAGCCAATAATAAATGATAGATCTGAAATTTTTACTTATTTAGCTCGGATTCCAATGTAGTGTAGTAGCTCTACCTCGAATTTGATGCTAATCCGTCTTGATTTGATGTTGATTTTCTTAATTAGTGATTAGAGAGAGATTTGGAAGATGGAGGCCAATACTAGGGTTAGAGAAATGTTTGTAGCTGCTAGAAAAATGAAAGGAGATAATTCTCCAACTCCTTTCAACCCTCCCATAACCCCAATCCCGAAATGGGTTATGGGCCTAGCTGTTAGTCACCCTATTAAGCCAATTAGGATGTTTTTCCATCTTCAAATCTTATTTCAGCCATATCTCCCAAACGCCAAATCCGTTTGATTAATGTGACCACTCTACGGAATGGGAAACCATCATCCTAATTCAATGGAAGTGGTTGTAGGTCAAAACTTCTTACCAATCAAAAGTAATAACCAAAACAAGATTCGCCAGGTGCAAAATGGTCATTTAAAATTCGGCAAAAATCGTGAATGTGGGAAATGACCCCAGTAGTCATTTCCCAAAGTTACACGACCATATGACCTCATATGAAAATAAAACAAATATTCTACAATCCTCCGATACATAGAGTGCGGGTTGTTACACTTTCCCCCTTAAGAAATTTTTCCCCCGAAATTCCTTAACCAAGAAAACATACAATGGTGTGCCGCATGCCTATTAACCATTCATAATCATTCAAACATACATAGTGAATACAACAAGTCTATCCTAGCATGTGTTCTACAAATAAGGGAATAACTATATCGCGATTAAAATCTTACCATGTAACGATCTCAGGATATGACTTCCTTATGCTCTCCTCAGTTTCTCAAGTACAGTCATTCTCATTATCACCCCACTGGACTTTAACTAGCTTCACCGTCTTCCTTCGAAGTTGCTTCATATCATGTCCAATAATATGAATCATTCTACGACTTCCAACTTCCTCAGATTCTACCTCGATTTCATCCAACTGATCTGGTGAAATAGTCATATCAGAATCATGCATGAATTTCCTTAACTGAGAAACATGATATATATTGTGCACTCCCGCCATCTTGTCAGGTAATCCAACTTTTTACACTACATTCCTAACTTGTTTGAGAATTGGAAATGGACCAACAAACCTTGGTACTTACTTACCTCTCCTACCAAACCTAATCACACTCTTCAACGGAGAAATCTCGACGAATACCAAGCTGCCAACGGAGAATTTCAAGTCTCTTCGTCTTTTGTCAGCATAACTCTTCTGCCTATCTTGGGCAGCCTTCATTCGATGTTGAATAACCTTGATCATATCTGATGTTTCTCTTATTACATCTGGCCTAAGCACAAATTTCTTATTGGTTTCCAACCAACATAATGGTGAGTTGCACAGTCTTCCGTACAAAGCTTCAAATGGAGCCATACCGGTACTGGACTGATAAATTTTATTATATGCGAACTCAACCAGATGCAAATGGTCATCCCATTACCCGCCAAAATCAAATATGCACGCTCTCAAGGGATCCTCTGATACATGATTCACCCTCTCTGTTTGACCGTAGGTTTGAGGATGGTAAGCGGTACTGAGATGTAATTCTGACCCTAAAGCCTCTTGTAAGCTCTTCCAAAACCCACTCGTAAAAAATTGGATCTCGGTCACTCACAATACGTTTAGGTACTCCATGAAATCTCACTATCCACTTCGTATGCAGTTCCGTTAACTTATCCGCTGTTCTATTCGACTTAACAGGTATAAATCTTGCACTTTTGGTCAATCGATCCATGATCACCCAGATACTATCATGACCCGATCTAGTCCTTGGTAAACCGTCGATGAAATCCATTGAGACTTATTCCCATTTCCATTCGGGAATTTTCAGTGGTTGCGACAAACCACTAGGCTTCTTCTGCTCGGCTTTAACTAATTGGCAATTCATGCACTTGGATATAAACTTCCCAACCTCTCTCTTCATTCCTTCCCAGTAGTAGGTCTGCTTCATGTCTCGATACATTTTGTTACCACCGGGTTGTATAGTCAATTTCGAGTGATGACACTTTTTAAGAACTTCATCTCTCAATTCATTAACATTGGGTACAACTAGTCTCCCATTCTTTCGAAGCCATCCTTCTCGATCAAGTCCATACTTATTCATTTCCTCACCATCGATACCCATCTCTTGGAGATGATTTCCAATAGGTTAGGATCTTCCCTCTGATTGGAACCAATCCACTCAATCAAAGTGGGTCTGATCATCAAACTTGCTAACATCTCTGGATCTAATTCACACTTAGGTCTGAAACATATCCTGCGATATACTCCAGTTGCTTCCATTCAAGAAACATAGCTCCCAAACTGGCATATCTATTACTTAATGCATCAGCTACCACATTGCCTTTTCTGGGTGTGTATGCGATATTGAAATCATATGATGCCAAGAAGTCTAACCATCTCTGCTAACGAAGATTTAAACCCTTTTGAGAGAAAAGATACTTCAATGACTTATGATCGGTAAACAACTCGAATCTTTCTCCCAAGAGATAATGTCTCCACATCTTCAATAGGAACACGATCGCTGTCAATTCCAAGTTATAGGTAGTATATCTTTTCTCATGCAGTTTCAGTTTCCGATTAGCATAAGCCACAACCCTGCCTCCTTGCATCAGTATCGCACCTAGTCCGGTGCCACAGGCATCCATGTATCTCGTCATCTCTTCTTTCCCTTTAGGAATAACTAACACTAGTGCACATGTTAACTTCTCCTTTAGACTTTTAAACACATTCTCACATCTTTCGTCCCAAGCAAAAGCTTAATTGTTTTTGAACAACTAAGTTAACGGTGCCGCTATCTTGGAGAAATCTTGAATAAACTTACGATAATATCCAGCTAATCCCAAGAAACTTCTCATGTCCGTTGCATTCTTGGGCGTAGACCAATCTTGCACCGTAGCTACCTTCACATGACCTACAGCAGTACCATTCTATGAAACAACATGGCCCAAGAATCTCACTTCCCTCCTCCAGAAGTGACACTTAGAAAACTTTGCTTTCAATTGGTGTTTTCTCAACACCTCCATCACTGTCCTCAAATGTTCCTTGTGTTCTTCCTCTGTCCTCGAGTAAACCAAGATATCGTCCATGAACACAAGAATAAACTTATTTAATTAATCCCTAAAAACCCTATTCATAAGATCCACAAAATATGCGGGTGCATTGGTCAACTCGAATGACATGACCAACCACTCATAGAATCTATACGACGTCCGAAATGCCGTTTTTGGTATACTCTCAGCTGCTACTCAGAGCTGATGATATCCTGTCGCGAGATCCAATTGGGAAAATATCTTGCTCCATTTAATTGATCAAACAAACCATCTATCCATGGAAGAGGATGCTTATTCTTCCTAGTCACCTTGTTCAACTTGCGGTAGTCTACACATAAGCGAAGGGAAGCATCGGCCTTAGTAGCAAATACAACTGGTGCTCCCTACTCGGAAACACTTTTTCAAATGAATCCCTTTTCCAAGAAATTGCCTACTTGCACTTCGAGCTCTCGCTGCTCCCTTGGCGCCATACGACGAAGTGGCATCACTATCTTTCACTAAATCAATCCGAAACTCGATCTCTCGCTGTGGTAGAAGTTCGGTCACTTCCACAAAGATGTCCGGATACTCGCCAACAATATGCACATATGATAACTCATCATGCAGGATGTCGAGAGAATTTAGAAAACTAGCCATCACCCCGTCACTAGGTAGGCAACCCAATACCACCCTCCATCCATCACCCGCTCTAATGGTCACCGAAGAGCCCTCACAGTCTACCACCACCCCATACCTTTGGAGCCAATCGGCTCCCAAAATAATGCCAAACCCAGTAAAGCCCAAAACAAAGCAATCACAAGCAAATATACATCCATGACTCGATAAGACCAAATTACGACAAATCATACAAAGGTTAGTCAAACCACCGATCGGGTTCGTCACAACCATAGGTCTATCGACAATCTCGGGCTCCAATTCCAACCTATCTACCAGGTCACTAGATATGAAGGAATGGGAATCCCCGGTACCAAACAATACTCAAATAGAAATATCACAAATATAAAGCATACCTTAAATAATGACACCATTTCCCTTCTCCTCTGCAGTTGGGGCACTCGACGAAGAAGGAACAGCGTTGATAGTATATGCTTTCACGATCTGCTTCTAATTAGCAGGTTGTGGACATTTATCCTTGAGATGTCCTACTTGGCCACAATTGAAGCACTTCCTTTCCCTGGCTTCGCTCGACAATCTCTGGCATAGTGGCCCTTCTTGCCACAGCTAAAGCACTCAATATCTTTCTTATTCTTCTTTTTCTGACCATCGTTGGTCTGGTTCTGTTTCCTCTTATTCTAGGAATTTTTCTTGCCTTCACCGCTTGCCTGTGGTTTTGGCTCCTCTGCGGACGCAATAACAACCTTGGTCTTTGACTTAGTGTAAAGGCTCTCTGATCTCAATTCCTTTCCCACATTAGATCTGAATGTCTCATCAATATGGTTTATATGTATTTCGCTCAAGTATCCATCTAGGACAGTTATGAACTTCTCGTTCTTCTTCTCGGCAACATCGATAAGAGATAATCCATATTTTGATAAGGTATCGATTCAGCAATGTATTCTGAGACTGCCCTACCATTCTGCTTAAGTTCCAAAAATTTCCTAAATAATTCTGATTTCTGAGCAGTTAGAATAAACTTTTCACTAAAGCGAGTCTTAAAATGATCCCAAGTAACTTGAACCTCGGAAGCAGCCGCTTTAATGACATTCCACCAATTCATAGCCCATCCTTGAAGCTGATGCGATGCTAACTTTCTCTTCATTGAACCATCGATCCCCAAATCCTCGAAGATCCTCTCACAACTATCAAGCCAATCTTGAACCTCTATAGACAATTCCGTCCCATGGAACGGCTTCCCACCAAGACTAGTATAATCCTTGTTGAGCTTGGCAAAATTGGCTCTAGGGTCCTGCACTATAGCACCACCACCATTAGAAGCATTAAAAACTGCTACCTGAGCATCCCTAAGCATCTCTCGCATGAAGGAAGTAAACATCGTCCCCATATCAGGGACATTCCCATTATTGGCTCCTGAACCTGCTCCCTCTTCAACTCCTTGTGCTGGGTTCCTCACCGTACCCCTCGTATTTCGACTCATAGTTCAATTTGTATAGAGAAAACGATTAACCATCTCCTTAGTGGTGCCTGTAACACCCCACCTCCACTAGGGTCACTCACAAAGGGAATGCACTAGTTTTGGTGGAGTATTATCTAGGTAAACATACAAAGAGATATCACAAGGCAGAACATAAATAAAGCAGCGGTAGAAATTAAAAACCAAATTTTTATTACTTTCAAGAAAAGAGTCAAAACCCCATATATCCAAGGTACAAATTATTCCATTACATCAAGCTCCAAATAAAGAAGCATAAACTTAAGATAACAAAAGTAAATTATTCCCCATAAATAGCAGAAGCAGCCATAGCATAGCTCAAGACCAAACCGTACTGAGCTGTCAGAAAGCAAGCTAAATCCGAGCTAAGAGCTAGTGTTTCCTCCCTGAGAACCTGGGGGGAAAACGAAAGAAAAAGGGGCGAAAGGAAAAGGGTCAGTCATAAGACTGGTAAGCCCTAGTGACTTTCAGTATAAAAACTAGTAAAGGTAACATGACATGTGGAAACTGGAATTAAACATAAGGATGATAACAGGACTAGTATGACAATTAAGATAACAAGATAAGTCAAGTCTAGCATCGCATATTCAAGATTCATTGCGCCATCTGTACTAGTGTTCTAACCCATGTCAAGTATTAATCATGAAATGATCCCTTGGCCCAGTATCATGAAGTGACCCATTACGGGGTCCTATGGTACGATCTACTAATCGATCGGCTCCCTACAAGTTCTAGCTCGTCGTGTGTCTGTGTCATACGGCCCTATCCTGAAATGTAGTTACCAGTGCTAGGTCCACCATAGGGTGTATCAAGCCCTATGGTGCCAACCACCGACACGAATCAAGCACGCACAGTGTAAACCTACGGGTGCCCAATGCCTGCTTTTTCAACTCTGGACTACGTGCACGACCATAGTCCACCAGAACCTACAATGGCGCACCTAGTCGCTTACAATCAGCCCAGTAATCGTGCCCCACCCTGCCTAGTCCCAGGGTATCGTGATACATCTAAGTGGGTTACTGCTGAAAAGGACTGCGTAACTAGGGTTTCTAATGGGTTAAGTGTTTTCATTCAAATTCGTGACTTAACCCTATCCAGATCATGTATCAAGTTGGTTAAGTGTGTTCAAGCGGTTCATGACTTAACCCTATCAAATCATCGTGTCCAGTTGGTTAAGTATATTCAAGTGGTTCATGACTTAACCCTGTCATGTGGCATTAATTCATTGATGCACCCCAACCTCTCACATTAGACTAACTGTTGTGGTCACTAGATTTGCCGGGCGGTTCCGGGCAGATTTACACCACAACATAGTCTAACCTCGGGTTTTACGTGCGGTATGACCAACTACCCACATTGGATCCTATTGTTTGTAGTCACTGGATTTGCCGGGCGGTTCCGGGCAGATTTACACTGCAAACTCAACCCAACCTCGAGTTGGCCATTTTCAAGTTTATCTAATTGTCATGCCCACGTTCAAGTTTTCATGTCAAAATTCATGTCGAGTTTTCATGTCATGTTTCATGTCAAATTGTGTCAAGTTCATGTCCATATCCAGGTTCAAGTCATAATAACGTTCATGTTCAAAGCCAATTTATGATTTACCTAATCTACCCAAATCGTATTCCCGTCGCACATAAGCTCGAATCGATACAAGTAAATCTAATTAGGGAATAACATAAAAAGGGACGGGTATAAGGTGGCAAAAGTGATTACTAGCATAGCATGGTATGACTTGAGATAAATGATTATAGCATTACTGGCATATGGAATATTGGCCTCAAACATAAAGATTCCAAATCTAGAAAAATAAGGTACTGGTCAAGATAACAGTTGTCATAAGGTGATTGTATAGTCATGGTAATGATTGACATAAGGTGATAGTATAGTCATGGTAACGATTGACATAAGGTGATAGTCATAAACTTGTGACTAATACCAGATTCAACATGATAATATGAGGGGGTTTTCTCTTTGATTTACAACATGAATAGGCCCCAAATCAATGTCATAGTAATATATCCAAAAGTCAAGATCTAAGATGAACAAGAATGGATGTAAAACAATCATCATACATAGGTCCAATTTCAATTTACATCATATTCATATTACATTTACAGTTTAAATCTAAAAATAACTGGGGCTTACAGATCGTGGTTCGAGAATTAGAAAAAGAGACTCGATGTTGAATCTTTATATGCTTAGTGAATTCCTAACAGAAATCTCCAAATCAGCAACGTAGTTTCGACGTAGAAGTAGTCCCTTTCTCTAACTTTTCAACCAGAATTAGAGCAGCATAAGGTCAGAAAGAATTTTGTGTAGAGAGACTAGTGTTAGGGGCTGTATATATAGGGTCAGGTCAACGAATGTAGATAGAAACGAGGCCAGAAACATCAAAGTGAATCAAGCTTCAAAAGTGGGCTCGGCCACCAGGTCGACACTATGGTCGACCTGGTCCTGGGCAGGTCGACTACTTAGTCGACCCCCAGGTCGACTTGGTCCTGGGCGGGAGATTTCCCACCCAGTCCATTATGAGGTTTGAATTTCGAAATTTGAATTCGAATTCTGAGCTGTTTTGAACTTGAAAACTTCGAAAGGTCATAACTTGGTCATACGGACTCTGATTTTCGAAAACTCGGACTCGTTTCCAAGCAGAATTTCGAGACAAACGAATGGCATAACCCGTTTCCCTTGATTCTTATTTTAAATATTAATTCTGCCTTGATTTATGGTTATAACACGTTATAAAGATACGGGTTGTTACATTCTCCCCCCTTAAAGGATTTCATCCCCGAAATCTCTAAGTTAGAAAGAATATATCCTACCATCCAATCATCCATCTACTCAAAGCATCATCCACAGGCAACCATTGTCCTTAAACGATTTCTAGTGATATATGAACATATGCAGAAAGTGTGTGTATATGTACTTATCTAATGCAAAAGATCAGGCGGTTACTGATTCAGGAAACCTCCTTAATGCAAAATAGTGTAATGAATCCAACATGTATGCAAATCCCTAATATAGTTTATAATCTCTACATGAGTGCACAGACATTCATTCATATGCAACATCCAAGTGATAGCATAACAAGTTCCATCCATGTACAAGTATAAGCACTCATGCATATGCAACATGAAAATGTGACTGAGCCGATCTAGTGCCTAATGTGTGTCATTCATCCACTATCAACCACTTGCAACCATTTGCAAACATCAACCATAACATGTTTCAATCACATGTTTACATCCATATGGTTCTACCTAAGGTTCTCAAGATAAGATCGAGAAGATAACAAGAAAAACGTAGGTAATAAAAGTATGATGCGAAAAGGTTTTCAAGTTTATAGGAAAAAGAGATTGAGAATGTACCCTAAAAAAGAAATGGGTAAAGAGCGCGTATCTTCTCTTCGGTTTCCCAAGTTGCATCTTCTTGGGCTTCACTCCACTGCACTTTAGTTAGCTTGACTTCTCGATTCCTTAGCTTCTTAATCTCCGTCCCCAAGATACGAATCGGAACTCGCATCAATGTAGCTTCTTTTTCCACTTCTACGTCTTCATGGATGCTTGGCTCAACCACTTCGTCCGACTCATGCAAGCATTTTCGGAGATGCGAGACGTGAAAGACATTGTGTACTCCAGTCAGCTTCTCGGGTAAGTCTATCTTATAGGCCATCCGTCCAATCCTCTCAGTGATAGGGAACGGTCCTACGAACCTTGGTGCTAGCTTTCCAACTGCTCCAAAATGAACTACATTGTGTAACGGAGAAACTTTTATAAAGACCATATCTCCGACATCGAATTCTAGGTCTGTCCTTCTCTTGTCCGCATAAGATTTCTGTCTATCTTGGGTCGTTTTCATCCGTCTTCGTATCAACTCAACCTTCTCAGAAGTGTATCTTGTCATGTCGGGCCCATGTATAAGCCTATCTGTTGTCTCCCACCAACAAGTTGGCGACTTGCATGGTCTTCCATACAGGGCTTCTAATGGTGCCATTCCGATGCTAGCTTGGTAATGTTATTATATGCAAACTCCACGAGAGGAAGATGGTCTTCCCAAGTACCACCTAAGTCAAGAATGCATAGCCTCAGGAGATCTTCTATTACTCTATTTACCCTTTCGGTTTGTCCATCCGTCTGTGGGTGATAGGTCGTGCTTAAATTCAGTCGTGTACCCATTGCCTCTTGCAGACTATTCCAAAACTGGCTAGTGAAATCGGGTCACGATCACTAACTATACTAGAAGGAACTCCATGCAACCGTACTATCTCTCGAAGGTAAATAGATGCTAGCCATGATGCGGCCCTCTTACTTTTCACTGGAATGAAGTGAGCACTTTTCGTGAGTCTATCAACTATGACCCATATGCTAGTATTTCCCTTCCTTGACCTAGGCAGTCTATCCACGAAATCCATCGAGATACTCTCCCATTTCCATTGCGGAACCTCCAAAGGATGTAATAGCCCACCAGGCTTCTTCGACTCGGCCTTTACTTGTTGGCACACCATGCACTTCGAAACGAACTCTGCCACGTCCTTTTTCATTCCAGCCCAAAAGAAAATGCGTTTCATATCCATGTACATCTTATCCCCTCCGGTATGTATAGTCATCTTCGAATGGTGCGCCTCTTCGAGAACTTTCCTTACTAGGTCTCCCACTTGTGGGACACATAGCCTTCCATCGCGCCTTAGCCATCCCTTGTCATTTATGGCATACCTACTGAGGTGACATGACGTCTCACCACTAATCAGCTTGTCCATGATTTCGACTATCTGTGGGTCTTCCTTCTGTGAAGTCCCTACTTGATCTAGAAGTGTAGGTCTTAACTCAAGAGATGCTAACGTAGCAGTCAACGACTTAACAGCAGGTGTAAAATCAAAGGTTGCTATAAACTCAAGGCTTTTCCTTTCAACAAACAAGGGGCTCAAAGTCAACCTTTTTCTACTTAGCGCGTCCGCCACCACGTTACCCTTCCTAGGGGTATAAGCTATATCGAAGTCATATGATGCCAAGAACTCCATCCACCGCTGTTGACTCAGATTCAAATCTTTCTATGAGAAGAGGTACTTAAGCGATTTGTGGTCGGTATACAGCTCGAACCTCTCCCCTAGAAGATAATGGCGCCAAGCTTTAAGTGCAAAAACAATCGCGGCCAACTCCAAGTCATGCGTGGGATAGTTTTTCTCATGAACTTTAAGTTGTCTGCCCCCGTAGCATATTACTCTTCCCTCTTGCATTAGGACAACGCCTAATCCCGTGCCGCACGCATTTTTGTACACGGTAAACATCTTACCTCCATCGGGTAATGCCAAAACTGGAGCTGTGGTGAGGGCTCTCTTAAGTCTCTGAAAAGCGGCGTCACATTCTATGTCCTATGTAAAATCTAGGTTCATCTTTGTTAACTTAGTAAGAGGGGCTGAAATCTTAGCGAAGTCCTTAATGAACTTCATGTAGTAGCCCGCCAAACCGAGAAAGCCCCTCACCTCCGTTGCATTCATAGGAATTTTCCAGTCTTGTACCGCAACTACCTTTGCGGGGTCCACGGCTATGCCTTGCTTAGAAACTACATGTCCAAGGAACCGAACTTCCTTCCTCCAAAAATGGCATTCGGAGAACTTAGCCTTTAACTGGTGTGCTCTAAGTGTTTCCATGACTTCCTTGAGATGTCTAGCATGCTCTTCTTCATCTTTTGAGAAGATCAAAATATCATCCACGAAAACTACCACAAACTTGTTAAGGAACTCCCGAAACACCCTACTCATCAAGTCTACAAAGTACGCGGGCGCATTCGTTAACCCAAACGGCATGACGATCCATTCGAAGAACCCATCTGGAGTCCTAAACGCAGTTTTGTCAATGCTATCCTCAGCCACTCTATGATGATGGAATCCTGTGGCTAGATCGAGTTGAGAGAAAACAGATGCTCCCACAAGCTGGTCAAACAAATCGTCGATTCTTGGTAGTGGGTGCCTATTCTTCTTTGTCAGCTTGTTTAACTCACGATAATCTACGCACAGACGAAGCGATCCATCCGCCCTAGTAGCGAATACCACCGGAGCACCCCATACAGAAATGCTTCGCCTTATGAAATTTTCCCAAGCAACTCGTTAACTTTTTTACTGAGCTCTCTTCTTTCTCGTGGGGCCATTTACCTAACGGGCAATAAAACTGGCTTGGAATTATCAACAAGATAAATTCGGAAGTCTATCTCGCATTTAGGAGGTAACCCCCTCACTTCATCAAAGACATCTGGATATTCTCGGACACTCTTACAGATTGCAAATTATCGTCGGACGAGTTAAGGGATTCAAGAAAACACAACATGACCGGACCCTTAGGGTTACAAGAAATTTCAAGGGTATTACCAAGGCGAGTCATGAGCCTCACTACCATGCGTTCACAATCAAGAATGGCTCCATAATTGGAAAGCCAATCCATACCTAGGATCAAACCGTATCCCATAAATCCGAGAACATAAGCATTACATGTGAATTCTACGCTTAAGATAGAGATCCTCAAATCCACACACATCATAGATAAATGGGCGGAGCCCCCAATTGGATTTGAAACTATAACGGGATCCTCAACCAGACTAGTACTTAGGTGCAGATTTTCCACAATATCAGAAGAAATAAAAGTATGCGATGCGCCAGAGTCAAATAAAGTTCGAACAGGAAAGTCAGAAATGTAAACAAGGCTTTCTACAGAAATATTACTACCTCGGTCAAGAGCTGGAGTGGTGTTGAGAGCATGCAACTGCCCTCCAGAAGTTCCTGCTCGCTGGGTCTGCCCTTGCCCCTGTCCTTGCTTCTTAGGGCAATCCTTGCTGATGTGTCCAGTATCTCCACAATGAAAGCATTCCCCCAACTTCCTCTTCTTCTCTCTATAGTCTTTAGCTAGATGTCCCGTAATACCACAAAAGTTGCACTTCCTCGTCTCACGTGGTTTGTTGTTGCTCTTGTTATTCTTGTTATTCTTATTGCCCCCCTTGTTGGAGTCAACTCTCTTATTCTGAGCCTCATTAGGCTTAACCTCCTTCTTGCTATTCTTGTCTTCCTCATGAAGTAGAGCCATATCCCTAAGCTTTCAAAGGTCGCCCCCATGGGTATATGAGTTATGGCCAAACTGTGTAGTGGCTCGTTCAATCCTCGAGCAAAGCGTACAGCCTTTTTCTGGGCTGTGTTGACCAAATCCAAACCGAACCGAGCAAGCTGATTAAACTTATTCACTTACTCCCTAACAGACATGTCCCCTTGCTTGAGCGCTAGGAACCTTTCCATCTGAAGGTTCTCTTCTGCTGACGATAAGAATTTAAGCCCAAACCTCTCTCTAAAGTTTGCACAAGTCTCAACTGGCCTGGTAGCGTTGGTGACTTCCCACCAAAATGCAGCTTCCTCTTTCAACAACCATGCTACCAACTGAACTTTCCTATGGTCCTTCATATCAAAGATAATAAACAAGTCTTTAGTCTCCTTTAGCCAGTTTCATGCCTCAACAAAGGTTTCAGTTCCAACGAAGTTCTTGCTGCCCATTGCTTTAAAGTCTTTGCATATTTTGGCAAAGGCGGTACCAGGAGGAGGAGGAACCGTGGCCACTGGGGGAGGAGGAGGAGGGATGTCTGTCGTTCCTGCGTCATTGGCCCTGGCTTCTAAGTACCTTCGAAACCATCCAGGCACGGGTATTCCCTCAGGAAGGTTAAGATCAACCATGCTGAAAAACGAAAAGAAAAAGATTCAAACGAGGAAACAAAGGAAAGTGCTAATGGCTTTTTGGGGAATAACCTTTTTTTAAACATAAAACTTTTCTTGAAAAATGCTTCTTTATAAATGGTTTTGAAAATAGTTTCAGAAGGTTTTTAAAACTTTTTGCCCAGCCTGGCAACCGTCTGCTCTGATACAAAATGTAACACCCCACCTCCGCTAGGGTCACTCACAAAGGGAATGCACTAGTTTTGGTGGAGTATTATCTAGGTAAACATACACAGAGATATCACAAGGCAGAACATAAAAAAAGCAGCGGTAGAAATTAAAAACCAAATTTTTATTACTTTCAAGAAAAGAGTCAAAACCCCCATATATCCAAGGTACATATTATTCCATTACATCAAGCTCCAAATAAAGAAGCATAAACTTAAGATAACAAAAGTAAATTATTCCCCATAAATAGTAGAAGCAGCCATAGCATAGCTCAAGACCAAACCGTACTGAGCTGTCAGAAAGCAAGCTAAATCCGAGCTAAGAGCTAGTGTTTCCTCCCTGAGAACCTGGGGGGAAAACGAAAGAAAAAGGGGCGAAAGGAAAAGGGTCAGTCATAAGACTGGTAAGCCCTAGTGACTTTCAGTATAAAAACTAGTAAAGGTAACATGACATGTGGAAACTGGAATTAAACATAAGGATGATAACAGGACTAGTATGACAATTAAGATAACAAGATAAGTCAAGTCTAACATCGCATATTCAAGATTCGCTGCGCCATCTGTACTAGTGTTCTAACCCATGTCAAGTATAAATCATGAAATGATCCCTTGGCCCAGTATCATGAAGTGACCCATTACGGGGTCCTATGGTACGATCTACTAATCGATCGGCTCCCTACAAGTTCTAGCTCGTCGTGTGTCTGTGTCATACGGCCGTATCCTGAAATGTAGTTACCTGTGCTAGGTCCACCATAGGGTGTATCAAGCCGTATGGTGCCAACCACCGACACGAATCAAGCACGCACAGTGTAAACCTATGGGTGCCCAATGCCTTCTTTTTCAACTCCGGACTACGTGCACGACCATAGTCCGCCTGAACCTACAATAGCGCACCTACTCAGCCGTCGTTCTGGTCGCTTACAATCAGCCCAGTAATCGTGCCCCACCCTGCCTAGTCCCAGGGTATCGTGATACATCTAAGTGGGTTACTGCTGAAAAGGACCGCGTAACTAGGGTTTCTAATGGGTTAAGTGTTGTCATTCAAATTCGTGACTTAACCCTATCCAGATCATGTATCAAGTTGGTTAAGTGTGTTCAAGCGGTTCATGACTTAACCCTATCAAATCATTGTGTCCAGTTGGTTAAGTATATTCAAGTGGTTCATGACTTAACCCTATCACGTGGCATTAATTCATTGATGCACCCCAACCTCTCACATTAGACTAACTGTTGTGGTCATTGGATTTGCCGGGCGGTTCCGGGTAGATTTACACCACAACATAGTCTAACCTCGGGTTTTACGTGCGATATGACCAACTACCCACATTGGATCCTATTGTTTGTAGTCAGTGGATTTGCCGGGCGGTTCTGGGCAGATTTACACTGCAAACTCAACCCAACCTCGAGTTGGCCATTTTCAAGTTTATCTAATTGTCATGCCCACGTTCAAGTTTTCATGTCAAAATTCATGTCGAGTTTTCATGTCATGTTTCATGTCAAATTGTGTCAAGTTCATGTCCATATCCAGGTTCAAGTCATAATAACGTTCATGTTCAAAGCCAATTTATGATTTACCTAATCTACCCAAATCGTATTCCCATCACACATAAGCTCGAATCGATACAAGTAAATCTAATTGGGGAATAACATAAAAAGAGACGGGTATAAGGTGGCAAAAGTGATTACTAGCATAGCATGGTATGACTTGAGATAAATGATTAGCATTACTGGTATATGGAATATTGGCCTCAAACATAAAGATTCCAAATCTAGCAAAATAAGGTACTGGTCAAGATAACAGTTGTCATAAGGTGATAGTATAGTCATGGTAACGATTGACATAAGGTGATAGTATAGTCATGGTAACGATTGACATAAGGTGATAGTCATAAACTTGTGACTAATAGCAGATTCAACATGATAATATGAGGGGTTTTTCTCTTTGATTTACAACATGAATAGGCCCCAAATCAATGTCATAGTAATATATCCAAAAGTCAAGATCTAAGATGAACAAGAATGGATGTAAAACAGTCATCATACATAGGTCCAATTTCAATTTACATCATATTCATATTACATTTACAGTTTAAATCTAAAAATAACTTGGGCTTACAGATCGTGGTTCGAGAATTAGAAAAAGAGAGTCGATGTTGAATCTTTATATGCTTAGTCAAGTCCTAACAGAAATCCCCAAATCAGCAACGTAGTTTTGACATAGAAGAAGTAGTCCCTTTCTCTAATTTTTCAACCGGAATTAAAGCAGAATAAGGTCAGAAAGAATTTTGTGTAGAGAGACTAGTGTTAGGGGCTGTATATATAGGGTCAGGTCAACGAATGTAGATAGAAACGAGGCTAGAAACATCAAAGTGAATCAAGCTTCAAAAGTGGGCTCGACCATCAGGTCGACCCCCAGGTCGACACTATGGTCGACCTGGTCTTGGGCAGGTCGACTACATAGTCGACCCCCAGGTCGACCTGGTCCTGGGCGGGAGATTTCCCGTCCAGTCCATTCTGAGGTTTGAATTTCGAAATTTGAATTCGAATTCTGAGCTGTTTTGAACTTGAAAACTTCGAAAGGTCATAACTTGGTCATACGGACTCCGATTTTCGAAAACTCGGACTCATTTCCAAGCATAATTTCGAGACGAACGCAATGGCGTAACCCGTTTCCCTTGATTCTAATTTTAAAAATTAATTTTGCCTTGATTTATGGTTATAACACGTTATAAAAATACGGGTTGTTACAGTGCCAGTGCAGCGCGACTTCATCCTTAGATGTACTAATAGTACATATATATATATATATATATACAGTTTTTGAAACCAAAACATCACAAATACACGCTCTCATCTACGTATACTATCTCTACCTGGTGTCTTTCCCAAGGTCAAATTACGCAAGCTAGGCTCTAATACCAAGTGTGATGGCCGCCCCGCACCATCAGACATTTCCCCCAAAATGCATTGTGCCAACGCCCGATTAGCACAGGATGGTCAATAATAACAGAGGATGGTCGTCAAAAGAATGGATTTGAAACTATGAATCACCAAGAACCTATAGTATATCTCACAGCGCATGGAATAAAATATAATTATAACAAAACTTGATATAAAATAGGCGAGACAGTAATAAGCTGAAAACTAAACCATATCCATCAGAGTAGCGGAAATCCAAAATACAGCTTCATATCCAATTATTATAACTTTAAAATACTATCTCTAAAAGGAAATAAAAGAGGTACACTACTAATGCCTGAAGCGGTGACCGACAACAACACAGGGAGAATATATATAGTTCGCGGAAGCCTCCTAATTGTCTCCGGATAGCTACTTGTGCATATCCACCTAACATGTTTCTGGTCTGCTCATTTAGGAGCACCCAGAGTAATAAGAAGAGACATAAAACTTTGGGTCAAACGAAAGTCTGGTGTGAGCGATAGCAACAAAATAAAGCAATAACAGGTTAAATAATCATACCTGACCTGGACCTGCAACCAAAGAGTTAGCATAATAAGATGTACGATACTCTAAGGTAACACTAACATATAGTGTACAATGGGAGTGTGTGTGTCATGGTGGTAACAAACATCAGACATAGCAATCATCCTCACATCCCTCACTCAGTGCGTAAAGCATATGATATCCACCACTTTGATCACTAGATCCATTGGGGCCATGACGGAGTCCAACTTCGTACAACTATCACTACGACCACTTTGCCCTTTGGGGACATTGTGGAGTCCCACTCCATACAACTATCACTCTAACCCCACTGCACTGGTCCATAGTCAATAGCCCTAACGGGTCAACCAGTCCATACAGCCCTGGCTCTGGTTCGTCCACATACAGCATCTCTCAATGGTGAACCAAAGTTATAGATATCGATAACCCCTTTGCACACGTCCCGCAGCAAAGCCCAACTCTTGAAGTTAACTCGTTGGTTCCCATTTGGATCCTGAGTAATAACTTCTCATTTGGACTTCCCTTGCATCTCGGGTTTTGGTCTTCTCCGGTTCGGTTCGGATTCAGCTCCTCGGTTCGTGACTCTCCGGTTCGTGGCTCTATATTCATGGTTCGGGGTCGGTTCGTGGGGAAGTAGAGGCAGCTCGTGGTTCGTGACACTAAGCTCCGGGTCGTGGTTCTCTGCTCGTGATGTAAGTGGCTCGGCTCCTGGCAACATCCGATTCGTGATTCATGAGTGGTGAGCACGAGCGGGTCGATTCGTGGTGTAATCGCGGTACGGGGTCGAGCCTCTTGGCTCGAGCAAGCGGCTCGTGGAGCTCGTGCACGAGCGGCTCGATTTGGGGAGCTCGAGTGCGAGCCGGTTTGAGGGGTGCTTGACGAGTGGGGGGGAGGGAAATCCGCTCCTATTTACAACAAGCTATTTAGACCACATGACGACGTTTTCAACCTTTCTAACTTTTCCTATGCAATCATAAACATACCGAATAACAGTTATAACATGTAGAATCAATCAAAAACATCAAAACAACAACTTTAGATGTTAATATAGATTAGACATACCCAATACCATGATTATCCTCTTAATCCCCTAAATTCTGGGATTAGCAAACTTAGTCTAACTTAAACCAAATTCATACCAGTGACATAAAATATGATTTTAGAATTTTTACATATTTTTCCATAATTTTTAGATGTATAATCTTGCTAATTATCACCAATCACCCTAATTAGCCATAATTAGTGTATAAACATGAAAATCACTCACCATAGCTAATAACAAATGATAGATCTGAAATTTTTACTAATTTTTCTCAGGTTCCCATGTAGTGCAGCAGCTCTACCTCGAATTTGATGATAATCCATCTTGATTTGATGTTGATTATCTTAATTAGTGATTAGAAAGTGATTAGAGAGATATTTGAAAGATGGAGGCCATTACTAGGGTTAGAGAAATGTTTGTGGCAGCTAGAAAAATGATAGGAGATGATTCTCCAACTCCTTTCAGCCCTCCCATAACTGTAATCCCAAAATGGGTTATGGGCCAAGCTGCTAATCACCCTATTAATCCCAAATAGGCTGTTTTTCCATCTTCAAATCTTATTTCAGTCATATCCCCCAAACGGTAAATCCATCATCCGAATCCAATGGAAATGGTTTCAGCTCAAAACTCCTTATCAAGCAAAAGTTATAGGCGAAACAAGATTCACCAGGGGCAAATCGGTCGTTTAAAATTCGGCAAAAATCGTGAATGTGGGAAATGACCCAGTAGTCGTTTCCCAAAGTTACACGACCATATGACCTAGTATGAAAATAAAACAAATATTCTACGATCCTCCGATACATAGAGTGTAGGTCGTTACATACACACACATTAATTATCATCGATCATCGAACGGATCAATGGCATTGTCGGAATCTCCAAAAATTGGTGGCTATTGTAGTTTTGCATTTTTGTCCAATGCGACTACATCGTCGTGTTTTCAGATTCGGAGTTTGAAGGGGAAAGGTGGAGAACCTGGTGTTTGAGATTTTGGTGGTGGTTGAAGATGTTCAGTTGGTCACTGGTTAGAGATATTATCAATTGAACAGATTTCATTCAATGTCAATTGATGGCGGTTCCAATTATTGTTTATGCTCATGCTATGGGCGTATGCATGGGTTAGAGAGGCGCATCTAATGTTGGGGGGTCGTAGTGTCAGTAGATGGTTGAAGGAAGGAGGCACAGAAGGGTCTTATTTTGGCGATTGGATGGAAGATGGGTTAGTGTATGATGACGATTATAAGGTTTGGTTTAAATTTGGTTAACAAAAGTAATTTAAGCGCTAATGACATTATCAAATAATTTAATCTATTTTAAGTTGTATATAAAATTTAACTGTAATCTATATTTCATATGAAATCAGATCTGGATGTGGTCAGTCACGTTGGATTCGTATCTGCAAAATCTGCATGTAGGAATTGGATCAAATGCATTTTGAGCTAGTTAGATTTGAACACATTCGATTTTAACAATTCGGCAATGCGAAAGCATTCTGGATATTATGGTGAGTGAGAACTCACACTTTATGAATACTATTATACCTATAATAGAATTGACTGTTGATTGCATTTTATATGACCGTGAGTTAAAGAATCATACTGTTGATACACTATTATCCCATTTGGTAATATAAGCATTTGATTGTTTTCTTGGATTATTTACGGTTTCATCAGTTGGTTTGGGTATATTCTCGTCCGTAGATTCGATGGACATTACCCACATAGTAGCTGATGATTCATATTAAATTATTATGTAGTACGCGATGTAGGTGGATAATTTGAAGGGACCCAATAGGACTCCTCAACATTATTGATTTATTTATATATTTATATGTATATGTGATGTTAAATGAGTTATGATGTAGGGGAAAGGTATGAGAAATCCAACTGGAGTCCTCGTATATTTATTTTGTTATTGGCTTTCGTATTGTTGACATATGAACTATTTAACATAAAATCTGATTTTAAATCATGAATGGCATATGACATTGGCATATTTTAAAATTGAACCCTACCATAAAAATAACCAGTAAAAAATATTCATTAAGTGATTAATGGAAGATGGCCCAAATTCAAAATTTCAAAATACGACGATTTGCGATACAACAAAAAAATAAGTATCAAAAGTTGCGATAATGGTTTTATAATAAAGCATGCTTTATAAACAGATTTTAATATGTTATATATTAAAAAAGAATTTATAATAAATTAAGTGTTCTAAACAGACTTCATAAATAAAATTCAGAAAAGAATTTCATAAAGTATTTATAAGTGTATGTAATTTTACAAATGATTTTCTTAAAGCTATAATAAGAGTTTTATACTTAACCAAATTTTTAATAATAAGTTTTATGAAGTTATAAAAAAAGATTTTATAAATGAATCAAGTTTTATAAATGATTGCGTATCCTATAAACCGAGTTTTAGAAACAAGCCTTTTAATTTATAAACAAGTTTGTAAATGATTTTAAAATTTTGAATAGAATTTTCTACAAGGTTTAGTGGTTTAAAAGCAAAATCATAAATGAACTAATTTATAATAAAAGAAACTTATAAGGATTTGAAAATTGATTTGAAGTATTTTAAAAATCTTAAAAGGTTTTGAAATAGAATACTTAATATTTTGATTGAACTTTTTATTGATTTTCGAAGGAAAAACTCATTTTATTTACATGAATTTGAAAGGTGTTTTCACCATTATACAACAAATAGTACATGTTTCATACAAAAATTGGTATAATCTTACCATTATACATCTTCTTACTCTATACTAACTTATTTGGGTTTTACATTTAATAATATCTTATATAACATTGTTTTAGCCTATATATGAACTATGAATAAACTTATATCTTTGGGTTCAAAGTGTTGAAAATAATATGATTTGTGAACACGTTTATTCCACTGAGACAAATGTCTAGATGTGTTTTTCAAGCATTAAAAAAAACTTGTGTACATATTTATTCTATTGAGAAAAGTATACAAAATCAATTTTTCAAAATCGACAAAATGATTTGAATTAATGAATATTAATTAAAAAGGATTTATCAACTACTCATGTGCTTAACCAAGTAAATCTACCTAATGAATTAAAATCATGATTTGGTGATTGTATAGTTAACAGTGAAATAATTGACTACCAATATTTGATAGTTTTTAAACTATGCCCGTTGGTTCTGAAAACCACTTCAAATTGGCTTATGCATCCTAACAGCACGTATGTTGATGATTATGATTTGGAGACTACAAACTTCAGAACCAAAAGGTCTGCTTGTTGATTGTCCCTGGATAACTACCAAGATTTATACTATAGGAGTGGTCCCTACGTTCTGGGATCTTTATGATGTTTTGACTGCTTGTAAAATCTTACGGGTGATTCTCAGTAGGTTATGGTAAAAGACTGCCTTCAATTTGCCCTGTTATCGGACGTCTTATATGGATGAGTGTCTAACATTGCGTTTATAAGATCATGTATAATGATTTCTAACATCTATTTGGTAGTGTGAAAAGCAATTCTCCTATAGCATATAAACCCTTTTCTAAGATGTATGATCTAAAAGGTTGTATTTTTATAGAAGTCGGTAGTAGTTGATGGGATGAAAATGTAGCATTCTAACAGATGATGTTTGTTTCATGGTAAGTAAAGTGTGGACTCACTAGCCTTACACCCAGAAGATATGAGTAATGATGTGGCCTGACCAATACTTTTGTACTCTCGACACGATTACAAAGGATCCTAGTAGAATCTGAGTCCTCAAGACATTTCATTCTTATGGGTAGGTATTGAAGGTTGACAAGGAACGTGGATTGATGTCGAGTAATATGCTGATTCATTGTAGCATGATAAGCTAGTATCGCTGGCTAATTGGAAAACACATTGGTCATTGTAGAGCTTGTTGTCTATGCATGGAATTGAAGGAATAATCACTAGTTCCCTATCATGTGGCAACCTAATTCGAATATATGGCTTCAGTTTTGTTTTTAGAGATCATTAGGGCTCATAATTTAGCGTGCTTTATACTTCCAGATATCTGTATTACTTTATTTTAAGAACATTTTATTTCATAGGTATTAAAAATAATATCAACTTATTTGAAATATATGTTTTGGTTACGGCAAGGTTAAACCTATCCATGTATATGCGTGGCATGACATTACAAAATATATTTCAAAAAGAATTTTGCAAATTAAGCAAGTTGTTTATGTTTTGAATTTTCTCACTTTGTATTCGAGACTGAACGGGGAGTTGTTTCCCTTAACGCTTGGGTTAGGACGAGTACATTTTTAGATTAGCATTAGATAGCTTGGGGATTTAGGAGAGGAGTTTGAGCTCGCGATGTATTCCCGTTTTCTTGTATTATCTATATATTTCTGTACTGCAATGTTGTGTATGTACTATGCTATGCTATATGTTGTATGAATTAGAAATTGTAAGGGAAATTATTATGACTCTTTAGGCTAATTATTTGTATTGCAGTTTTATTCATGTATATATATAGTTTTTTCTTTTATGTAAAGAGTGTTGGTGAATTATATTCTATTCATTCCGCTGCGATATTCTGATATGTTGTGTTTTCTTCCTTATTTCTTCTATTCTTTCTTTCTCTTCTTCTATCATCTAAATTTTTATCATGATTTCTGAGTGCTTTTTATGTCTCTGGTTTGCGGTGCGTGCTTGTGTGTTAATTTTCCAGGATCGAGAATAAACCGATCATTACATTAGGTATCAAAATGCAAGTTGAAGAAAAAACCTTGCCTTTGTGGTACAATTCAGTAGGTATGAGATTAGTAACACCCAAAATTGATTTATGATAGTAAATATGTATGAGGATGTATTTGTTATTGAATATAAAGATATATCATGTTGAGTTGTTTGATTTACTAAGTTTGAATTTAGGATTTGGACCAAAACATCTTTCTACCGCTGTTGATAAGGATTCCAAAACACTTGAAAAGGTATATTTAGTTGGATATTGTGTTAGAATTTAGTAAATTGAATAGTTTTATTAAGATTTTATATATTTTATATATAAAGGTGAAAAAAATCATAGATAAATATATTTATACGACTGAGTAGTTTGTTAGCTAACGATGATATCTAATTATGATTTGTTGGTTGATTACCCACTTTCAAGCGTTTTCTATCATTCGTTGATTGTTGTTGTGTCCAACCAACTTTTGAGTATCAATTATTGTGTTTAGATAAGAGTAGTTTTATCCTTTTATTGCATTGGCCGAGTAGATTAGTAATCATAGGGAACATTGGAAAAGAATACCATATGAATTCAGTTTCACGATTTGACTATGAGGCATTCGATGATGATGTTGGGTAAGAATTCAACCTAAATGAAAATTGTATACATATGAATTTAAATAGGAACAAACATAACTAAAATTATGTAGGTATAATTTATCAATGAGATTTATAAATAAAAAGTTATTTGTTTTGAGAATTGAATAACTCGAGATCGTAATACATTCAGAAATGATTTTTCAATGTTTTAATGAATTAACAAGATTATTTGAAATTATTTATAAATATATATATATATATATATATATATATATATATATTTAAACGATTTTACAAGACTGATCTTACTACGATCAATGGAAAATAATTCTAAGGATGATCATGACATCATCGGTGTTTATTTTTGATTTCTTAGGTTAGAACTTCTTCTTAGACATTTGTCTAGAGTTGTTTGATTTAAAACTATTTTTTTTTTGAATTTAAAATTTATGATTTTGAAATATAAAAATCAAAAAGATCAATTCTAAAGCTTAAACTAAGTTATGATATGGATGCATATATATTCTATGTATCAAAGTTGTTTGATTGTAGACCTAATTTGAAGTGATGTTTGATAGGTTTCATTTTTAAATGGAATGGAAATGCTTGATGATTTTAGGTCATCGATATTCCCAAGTTGAATTGAAAGATTTTAGCTAAGGGTTATGTGAGAAAACGTAAGCGAATAAGTTATAAGTTATAACTTATGAATTAATAAGTACTAAGAAAATCGATAAATGTTCATAATTAGAACTTAAATAGGAAAGGGCTATCGTATACGAACTTATCGTTTATGGAAATAGTTCAAATAAATTAGCATAAGAGATAATATTCTAATTTAAATAAAAAAGAAACTGGTTGTAATCACCCAAAGCTTTTAGTAAAATTATTTTAACATGGTTTAAAATGTTTGCTGAATTTTAACATGGAATTAATGGGGTTCTGATCTATGTGCATGTGTGAGTGTGTGTGCACATGTGTACAACAGGGATATGCACAAGGCAACACCATATGTAGTGGCCCGAAAATCTGTACCAATTTGAGCTGACTAATATCCTACGCATTCAACTCAAAGTGCACGAAAGTTCAGATCATTAATAGAAAAGATTAGAGGATGAGAAAGATAAGATAGAACTAATAGAATAGAAGAAGAAGATGATGATGATCACAACTGAACAGAATCAAAGTAGACACGAATCTCACAGCGGAACGAATAAAATGTATTATATAACATAACTTTGAAATAAAAAACTGTATTGTATATGCATACCATTATCAGAGTACAATACATCATATCACAGCGGAAATAATCTCTAACTAACTAATGGTGAAGACCTCTGCTTCTAGCTCCTCCAAGTGAATCTGCAAAGCCTGAAACACTTGACTGCCCGGGAAAACACAAACAAATAAACTCTGGGCCAGTTATGGGACTGGTGTGAGTAAATTTCAACCATACTATTTAACTTTGAAAATCCTTTTGAAGAAAAAGACAATAGTAAGACCATCCCACACATAAACATGAACGGTTTTTACCTTACTATAACCCAAAACACTTTGAAATAAAAATCCAGTGATATTATAATAATGTCTAATCAAATAAATAACCAAATATCAGAATGCTTGCATCTCACGCTCCACAAATATAATATAAAATCTAAAACCGGAGGGCGCTTATTGGGGAATGGATTCCAGCAGACAAGGTATGGGAGCACCCTCCGATCAGTGTACTCTAGAGGGTATACACTGGGATTCAACAAGAACGTCTTGAACCCGGCCACACATGACCGACCACTCATTTAGCTTAAGTGTATAGAATATATTGCCACCCATGGTTGTTGGCCATCCAACTGTAATCCGAAGATACAGAATCAGAAAAGAAGAACAAATATGAATTTTCCCTAGATCGGTGACAATACACCTTGCTTGGGGATGACCCAACAAGCCATGCTGCCTAGCCCAACTTTTGTTACTTCCTTGTTGTGAGGCTAGAGGCTACGTCTATCTTCAGAACATCTGATCATCATTCACTTTGAATGCCACATCGTCAAACCCGTCAATTCACTAATCGATTTCCAAAAATATCACGGGTATAAAAAGCTAAGAGAAACGAATTCCTCCGACACCAGACGTAATACCCAAAAAAGATCAACCATACGTGATTTGTTAGGTATACTCTGTCAGACATTCGTCCATACAAGTTGTCTTGGGACTGGAAAATCAAGAAAACACCATTCTGGAAAAGGACGACCCTTGAATTTCACTCCGTCTTCAGTTTTCTTCAGCATAACATAATTTGCAGCGCTTATGCCTATACGGAGTGGTTTCAGATAATATATCCAACCGGTCTCTCCATATTGACAACGATGGTCAAACACTTCGATAGTTGGTTATTTAACTATCGAAGTAAAAACAAACATCCACTCAAATGTACAACCAAACATCACATAAACACTGGCCCTTTTATTTAATGCTATCTTTCTAGTTTTCCATATTTTTATAAACTCTTCTTTATTTCCCTTTTATAACTAATGCAATACACTGCTATATTCCCCTTTATAACTACTGCAATACGCTTCCATATTTCCATTTATAACTAATGCAATACGCTGTTATATTCCCTTTATAACTACTGCAATACGCTACTATATTTCCCTTTATAACTAATGCAATACGCTGCTATATTTCCGTTTATAACTAATGCAATATTCTGCTATATTTCCCTTTATAACTAATGTAATACGCTGCTATATTTCCCTTTAAAAGTCGATTCCTATATTTCCAAACTATTTAATAATAATTATTCAACCTTATTTCTAAACATTGTTTATAAATTAAACATCTTGTTTTAATATAACTAAAACGAGTTAATAATATGATTCCAATTTAAATTCAACTCTTATTTAAACAATAGATTTTTCCCTTTTAAACTCGAATCAATTTCCATCTATTTTTACGGTATTAAAATACCGGTTATTTCAAGGCCAGTGAAATTCCATATTCAAACAAACAATAATGGACCACACATTTTTTTTTCATATAACGTGTTATATGAAAGACCACAATATAATTGTTAAGAAATCCAGTTGGATTCCTCCAACTGGTTTCCTTGCATTCAAAGATGTTAGCCACTACAAATAACACCAATTTCATACTATGGAATATTATAATCGATGTATTCAGTATCCAACTAATGGTGTGCATATATACGACGCTATATATATATATATATATATATATAATTTAACCAATTTAATTGTAATTTACCTATGCAACTATCACATAGCATTCAACCAATATTAAAATATAATTATAATATTTTAAAATAGATCAGAGTTAGTGAATTTACTCACTTTTGCGCGTTAACCGTTAAATAACGATTTGCGTCAGTTGATTTTATCACAAAATTCCGGTGGCTCTGTTCTCCGCGAAGTACGTTCCATAATGTAGATCAAGTCGTTATGATTTCAGCAGATCCGACCGCGTTCCTTTCGCCAATCCCATTTCTTAGCGTCTCCTTCCCAATTGATCCGCTAGCCCTTCCTATATATAACTTTCCATCGCCATAACCGCATTGTCTCTTCATCCCATTTCCTCCATCATTAAAAGTAACCACTATACCACTGTTGTGCTCATCAACCAAAACGCCACTCTTTCATGAAATACATCCCATTCCATGCGTGTATCCCCATTTGCCTTTCTTTCTATACATATGTTACGCATGCATCTCTTCTGCATCATTTACACACGGACCAAATCCATTATATACATGGTATGCCATGCTTCCTTCAGCTGTAACGTGATTCCCACTTACTGTCTGCATGTCCTTGCTATTTCCGAGATTTCCTTCCTTTGCGTGTAACAATGTTCATGCGTGTGCAAACACCACTGCAGACATTATTTACGTTCCAACACAACTACACATCCACTCTCTCCGTACACAACTTCTTTTTCTACCAATATCGGCCCATACTAAATTCCCCACTGCTGCACACTTTTACACTTCCACTGGTCCTCCTCGCCATCTTGTTTCAACAGTCATCCCTTACATGTAAAAACTCTCTGCCCATCTTGTAACCACTTCTGGACATTTGCCATGAACGCACACACTACCCCCAATGTTCCACTCCTCTTCATTTACCCATTCCTCCTTTGTTTCACGTTGAACCAATGCCACTTCCTCAAACAACATATTCCACCACAAATAAATGCTCCTGGTCCACTCACCTCTCCTCTTCCCTACTCGCGAGCATCTCTGCTAACCTTGTCATGGCACACTCGATCAATTTTCTTCCGCTATGTTCTTACGAAGCTTGTCGATACAAGGACAGTGCATGTCAAGCCCCGCACCTTACGTTAAACCTAAGGACAACGTTTTAGCAAATGGAAGGGCGCCTGTATTTTGTTTCCAGATCAAAGAGTGCTTGAGTTTTTATTTTATTCTTATCTATTTATTTGGTTGAACTCGATATTAAGAGGAGGAGTGGTTTTCTTCGTTGTGGCTTGCAAAAGGAAGAGGAGTGCCGAGGGTATTTATATTGTGGAAAAAAGCTTAACGCTTAAGCAATAGCTGATGTAGAGTTATAGGGTTAAGGCACACACGCCGTTTAGGGGGTCGTCTTCATTGTTAAGGAATAGATGTAGGGTAGCACGTTCATGAATACTACCATCAATCACTACTGTTTGTATACGTGATTTACTTATAGACAGGCATACAAGTTAGTAGGTTATGGTATATTTATTATTTGATTTTACGGTGCCAGGTAGGTGTGTATTCAAAATTTCAAACTTAGCTATTAAAATATTCAGGCTTTTGCGTTTGTAAGTGATGGTTCAGGCATGTATTACTACTTGCGTGTGCTTGTGGGAAGAATGAGTTTGTATTATTATTATTTTTGTGTGGACAAAGTGAATAATTTAATGTCCATTGTTCATGCGTGAAATATAGTTTATTTATTGTTTAGACTTTCTTCTTTTTATTTTGTTAAGTTATGTACCAGACATACATAACCATGTTCATGTACGAACCGCTACCGACCGAACTAAAAATACCATCATAACGAGCAATGTGTCAGAATCCCAAAAATATAATAATATCGGTAGGTTAACTCATATTGTGAAACCCTAAAATACTGATACAAGGTGCAAAATACTTCAAATAAAAAGTTACGTATTTAATTAATTAAAAGTTACTGTATAATTCTAAAAATCAAATTATCACTATGTCTCAAAAGAATGTTGTCTAAACTCGAAACCGATATCAAGTTATATCAAATAAACTGTTACGGTCGATATACGATTTCATAGCGACTTTCTGAATATTTGATTTGGACATATCTTGCAATCTATAAGACGAAATCTCCATTTTCCCCTTTCATTAAAAAGATATAGTTAAACAGATTCGAACATTTCTTGTTTCGAAGAAATCCGACTTGTAACGGATCATGTACGTTCAGTTGAAGTTCAATACGTTAAATTGCGAACTGCAACGTCGTTATGAGCTCGATTGTACTTAATATATATTTTTATACATTCAACTTCGTTTTAATTAGTATATAAATCCACTTATATTACGAATTCAATATTTAAACTGATTTAAATATTCAAATACAAACCGATAAAAATGCGTGACGTTACATTCCTTCCCCCTTAAAAGAATTTTGTCTCCGAAATTACTAAGGCAGGAAAAATGATATGAATCTTATCATAGCTAGATTAAAGGTCTTTTGTTTTACTTCTTGATTCTAGTTTCAACTGAATTAGTTTATTTTAATTAGAAATTAATTCCTTATTTAATGAATATTTTCAAGAATTCTGAAAATATTCTAACACCTTAAATATCCGAGAAATTTCGCCAGCCTCTTCTACACTGTTCCACCCGTACAGGTACAATCCGCCTCTCTAAACCTTCTTCAATCCAAAAGAAAGTAAAATAGCCAAGCGGCTTTCCGAAATAGCTCATAAATCTCTTACTCAATATAATTTAAACATGTACCCTTTTTTCGGCATTCAGCTCTTTCGCTGCCATTTGCTATCAAGCCTTCATATATCCAAGCATTCCTAACCAATCTCCAATCAATTTATTCTCTAATCCAATCATTCGCTTATATCCAAGTTACATTCCATTTCAACTCCCATTTCAATTTCATTTACTGATTTATTTCTCAAATCAGTTATCTTCATCTCTAAATTCAAAATTTGAATCTTATTCTCCAAGGATCAATTCATTTTAATAACTCGAATCTCCAATATTTCTCTTTTACAATTTCCATTTTGGATCATTCCTAATTCAGTCAATTTTTTTTTATCTTAGTTTAAGTTTCACTTTTACCATTTTAACTCTATAAGTTAAATTTTTATTTCAGAATTCAAATTCCTAAGATTTTATTTCAAATGAGTTTGAATCAGATACATATATATTCATAACATAGCAATTAAAACATTTGAATTTCCGAACAACTTATTTCAAAACAAAATCTTTGGTAGTAATCCGTCACTTAGAGACTCGAAAATGAACAATGATGATGGTCGACTTCATCATCGGAATTATTTTCCAGTAACCGAAGTGAGTTCAATACTATATTGCTTACAAATTTTTTTTGCAAATACTTTTCATTTTGAATTTACTTCAAAATATCCTTTATAATACTTGGAAAGTATTTCTAAATCCACCCAGGATCTTAAAATTCCATATATTTAATTCAAAACACCTTTCCAAACTTCCAGAGTTTAATTCCAAATTTGTATTTAAATTCAGTATTAATTCATCTGATTATTTATTTCACTTATACAAATTCTGATTGGTTATTTATATAACCATCTCAATTATAATTTTATTCGTTTATAATAAAGATCGCACATCCAATATATTAAAATAATATCAAGATATATACTTATTTTTATATCAAAATATATCTTGGGTAAAATAATTTCATTAACCCTCTTTCAAAACAATACTATGTCAAAATTCTCTATCCAAGCATTTATAAATCCTGTCGATCACGTCAGCTAAACGCGTCGATCTGAAATTTATATACCACTCAACAGATCAATCAACACAATATAAAACAGTTTTTATACAAATACGCGCTCATATATATATATATATATATACACACTCAAACTCAATCTAGAGTATTACTAACTCCATCTTTATTGAGTCGCGCCACAAAACCAAGGTAATCACTTAACCTTCAGCTCTGATACCTATTGTAGTGGCCCGAAAATCCGTACCAATTTGAGCTGACTAATATCCTATGCATTCAACTCAAAGTGCACGGAAGTTCAGATCATTAGTAGAAAGAAATTAGAGGATGAGAAAGATAAGATAGAACTAATAGAATAGAAGAAGAAGAAGTTCACAACTGAACAGAATCAGAGTAAACACGAATCTCACAGCGGAACGAATAAAATGTATTATATAACATAACTTTGAAATACAAAACTGTATTGTATATACATACCATTATCAGAGTACAATACATCATATCACAGTGGAAATAATCTCTAACTAACTAATGGTGAAGCCTTCTGCTTCCAGCTCCTCCAAGTGAATCGGCAAAGCCTGAAACACTTGACTACCCATACAAATTTGGGCACCCAAGAGTTTAGGGAAAACACAAACAAATAAACTCTGGGTCAGTTATGGGACTAGTGTGAGTAAATTTCAACCATACTGTTTAACTTTGAAAATCTTTTTGAAGAAAAAGATAATATTAAGACCAGCCCACACATAAACATGGACGGTTTTACCTTGCTATAACCCAAAACACTTTGATATAAAAATCCAGTGGTATTATAATAATGTCTAATCAAAAAAATAACCAAATATGTAATAACCCGGAAATCTGAGCCAATTTAAAATTTTGATTTTGGCAATTTTGATGAATTTTGAATATTTAAAATGAATTATTTTAAACAATGACGACGAGAAATTTATTTTTAATAGAATTAGAACGTATATATTTATATACATCGTCGTTAGAATATAAATATTTATTTATATATATAAAGGAATTGAAAATGGCGCGGTAGTTCGATAATTCGATTTCAAATTTCAGATGAATGTACCGGGTGCAAAATAAACCATATTTTAGTGAAACCAAAAAATATTTGAATCTAATTGAGAATATCTTTCCAACGAATCCGAGAAATCAAAATTTCACAGCGGGAATCAAAAGATATGCCCAGTTGAAAATTCAGAATAGTCGCTATGGAATTCGGGCCCTTAAAAATGGAAATTTTGCAAACGACCTCGATTTTTGAAGAAACCACTTTTGTTGGATCTGTGATGTCAAGTTATCACTAGATTCCAGAATTCGTAATTTTCTGAATCAATATGTAAGTGTGGCAAAGGAAAACATGTTTTGACAGTTTTAGTTGATTTTAATCGACTGGAAAATGGCCATTTTTCAAACGGTCTCAGAATTTGATGAAACTAGTTTTGTTAGGACCGCATCATCAATACGAAGCTAGAAAATATTTTTCGAGAATTTTTAGAGGCTGTATATGGGCCCGGTAAATTGAAATGCACGTTCAAATTCAATATATAGAGTTATATTTTGATTTTGACGAAAGTTGATCGAAACAATCGAATCAGCTTACGATAAATATCCCATTGTGTTCGAAATGGGGGTAATTAGCTATCGACGACAGGCGGTGGGTCTCGTTTCGAGATTGAAATAAAAAGTTACTTTTAGGTGAATTAAATTAATAAATTTTTTTAAATATAACCCCCTATTTTCTCCTATACCCTCAGCCCCCCCCCCATGTTCAGATTCAATTCAACAAAAAAACCGTAGATCTAAACACCCGTCTCCCCATCTCGATTGACTGCCGCCTTGTCCCTCAGGCTGCCGCCGGAGAAGGCGACCTCCCCCACCGCGACGAAGCCCTCTGATCCCCCCTCGCTTCCTCCCCCTAGCTTCCTCGCCTCCCTCTCCGACTTGAACAAAAGCAGCACCCGGCCCCCCCTGAAACAACGCACCGCCAGCAGCCTTAGGGCTCGCCGCCGCCTCTGATGGTCAGGCGCCAGTCCAGCGCGCCTCCCCTTCGACAGCGAAACCCCCCCTAGCGCAGCCAACGTCCCGGCCAGCGAAGGTGAGCTTTTTCATTTATTTAATTTTTTTTTTAAAAAAATCTGATCTCATTTGTGTTAAAATATATATATATATTTATAAATCAGTTTTTTTTATATATGTAAAAAAAACATTATTAGAATCGGTTTTAAATATGATTTTGGCTTAGATAAGAATACGATTTTTATTCATATAAAAGCTAGGATTTTGATATGAACAACAATATAGAAAGTTGAGATTTTTAACTATAGAAAGTTGAGATTTTTAACGATAGAAAGATTTGATTTTTCATATTAGAAAGAATTGATTTTTTTACTTTAGAAAAGAATTAATTTTTAGTGCATAAAGGAAATGAAAAAATAATTTTTATATTATAGAGATAATAAATATATGATTTTTATATCATAGGAAGAATAAAAATATGATTTTTATTTATGTAGAGTAATAAAAATATAATTTTTATTATATTACTAGCGAGATAAAAATAGAATTTTTATCTATATAGAGTGATTATAAAAAAAATGTGATTTTTATATAAATAGCAACAATATAAAAATGTGATTTTTATATATGTAGTGGCTACGGACAAGGAAAGTGACAAAAGGCGAGCACGACGAAGATTTCTACATAAGAAGAGTCGTGGCGTTTGGTTTAGCTAGTCGGTGAGAACTCCTCACTTCTATATTTATTTCTAGTTTGAAATAGACGGTGCTTAGTAGCACCCGACACCCGTCGTCCACAGACCATGGATGACTTGTTTGTTTGGTTGCTATGTTGTGAAATTTGATTGTTTGATGTAGAATGAAATAAAATATTTTATAGTGGAAAATATTTTATGGTCAAAAATATATTTTTTAACGTGTGTATAAAATAAATATTTATAAACAAATCGGACGATTATATACACTGATTTAACTGATATTGATTGGGACGATAAATTTTACACATCGCCCAACTGCACAAATAAAATCTGTGTTTGTTGATTTGAAACCCCACACGGGTATTGGGATGATATTTGACGTACACTAATCCCGATTGTTCAGTTGTATGTCAATCGATGGGTTGACAAACTGTGTAAGCGTTAATTATTTATATTTAATGCTTATGCAATTGTGTGGTGCACTCTGGATGATGGTTGATTATTTATCGTTGCTGTTTATATACATATGTTGTAGAAAATCCATATAATTAACATTATATGGTAATTGATTGGGCCTCATTCCAATATAGAAAATGAATTCATGTGTTGAATTGAAAATAAATTCATACGTTGAATTGGAAAATATTCATGTGTTGAATAAAATAAACATTCATGTGTTGAATAAAAGCCGTATTGGATAGATTGATGCCATTTTGACGTGAACGATATTTTTATCGATTTTATTCATTTTTCAATGAATATTGAAAGTGATTTTGAAACTCGAATTAAATTGAATAGATTTGAAATTCGAATTAAATTGAATAGATTTGAAATTCGAACTAAATTGAATAGATTTGAAATTCGAATTAAACTGAATAGATTTAAAATTCGAATTAAATTGAATAGATTTGAAATTCGAATTAAATTGAAATGAATTGAAATTCGAGTTAAATTGAAATGAATTGAAATTCGAGTTAAATTGAAATGAATTGAAATTCGAGTTAAATTGAAGTGAATTGAAATTCGAATTAAATTGAAAGGAATCGAAATTCGAATTAAATTGAAATTGAATTGAAATCGATTTGAATGAAAATAAAACGAATTTATATTGGAAAATTCAATCTTGATTTGAATGTGAAAAGGAAGTTGAAATCGTTTTGAAAACGAATTTAAAACGATTTATAAAATACGTTTTAAAAGGAAATCGACGAAGTATATATTATATATATAATATAATGGCCTGAATAGAACGCGCCGCGCCGCGGCAGTTCGCGAATTTCGACCATTGACTTCGAACGGATATTACGGGAGATCCGGCCGTCGGATTCTCCTAAAACCGGAACCGTTGGGTTCTTATCGAAAAGAGCTTTCTAATGGATATTAGAAATTAGAAATCTAATGGTTGGACTTGGAATTATGTCCAAATCAAATTTGGAAAAGGTCGCTGTACGTGCAGTTCGATGGTCGTTGATGGAAATTGACTGTACAGACCTTGATAAAATTGTTAAAAATAGTAATAATTTGTGTAAAATCATAAGAAATGATTTGGAAAGAATTGGGATGAAAAATTCCGTAATTGAAAAGATAAAAGTAAATTTTTATCGAAATGAACTAGTTTTGAACTAGAATAATAATTTATTTATTTATTTAAAATAAATAAATAGGATTTGAAATGGTTTTGAAAATAACCAGAATTTCCAATAATTGAGTTGGAATGGATTTGAATTGAGACCATCCACGGAATAGTTCGATGTTGGATTTCGTGATTATACAGATATTGTTCTGGAAATTTGAAAGATATATTTATATCGTTATTTCCAGTACGATATTTGTTGGTCGTAGAATTTGATATTGAATATAAGCGATATATTTTCTATTCAGAGCCTTGTATTGAATATCAAATGTGATTTGGGTTTGTAGTGAATGGTGTATTCATTAACACTGTTCTTACACCCGGTTGAGAAAAAGATTAAATCTTTTTATTTAGATTTAATGAAGTGTACCAATTAAATGGTATTTAATTGGAATTGAATTTGAATTGATTTTTGGGTTTATCGTGGACGATGTTTTAAATAACACTTGTTCTTTAGCCCGATAATTAATGGAATGTGATTTTGGGTTGTCGTGAACGGTATCTTCAATAATACTGTTCTTAGACCGAACTGAGTTAAGAAAATCAGAAACTAACTGGAGATTAGTTAAGTTGAATGGTTTCTTGGGTATTGATCTGATGTTGGTTTCGGCCTTCGGGGTTAATACTTAGGGAATTGCTCACTTGCTAATTTACGGTTAGGGACTGGTTGAAATGTGATGTGATTTTGGGGTTTATCGTGAACCGTGTTTTAAATGACATCGGTTCTTTAACCCAGTTAAAGATTAAAACCAAGTGGAGTTTTAATGAATCTTTAATTAGATTGAATGATCGAGAATGGAGTATCACCCGTTCTGCTCCAAGCGATAGTTAAATCTTTAATTAGATTTGAACGTGAAATGGTAATTTAATTTACCGATAACACCATGGTGTTAGATATGAAGTATGACCAGATTTACTTCATGGGATGAATAGTTGGGGATTGGGAAATAAAATAAATGATTACTTCGGTGTGGTCCGCTAATCCCGACTAGTTTGAATTGATATTCAAAGGAAGATTAAAGAATAAATTTAAAAGAATTTATCTTTGATAAAATTAATGGGAACCTTTCCCTAAGAATGTGAAATTTAGAAACTAACTGTAGGTAAGCTAAGTTGAATGGTTTCTTGGATATTGATCTGATGTTGGTTTCGGCCTTCGGGGTTAATATTTAGGGAATTATTCTCTTGCTAATTTACGGTTAGTGACTGATGGATTGGAATGAGGCGTATGTTGTGTTTGTGTAACACTTGTTTATTATATACGCGAGTTATTCAGAAAGACCGGGTTTACCCCATTCTGAATAACTGATTCGACGATAAGTCGAACATGAAGATGGTGGTCGAAGACCGTAGGTCTTCATGTCATTTGGGTGATTACTGATGATCTTGATTGGGCCGTACACCCAAGAGGAGGGAATTAGTTAGTGGTCGTCCAGACATAGTTGGAGATCGATGGATATGCGAGGTACAAGGTGCCTCTGGTTTCGTTCAGACCCAGAACGGACTTGTAAATGGACTGTGTGTCTGACATTGGATATCATTCTGTGTGATTGATGGATATCGGTTGCATGGAGTGGTTTGCCTGTGTGGCACGCTAAGATGCAAATGATCAAGACTTCTGTTGAAAAGCAGAGTCTTGTGGTTGATGATCAAAGCACGGCCTGTGTGGCATAGCTTTGTGTAGCGTTGATTCGTGAGCCTCACACCCCGGTTGTGAACCAGAAACAGGAGAGGACATCAGGGAGGACATGCGTTTCTTTCTTAGAAGTGGCGTCAGTGGTTTTACACGCCCTGACAAGTTCGACTTATGTGGTTGTTGGTTTGCGAGGCGCCTCGGATATATCGGTGACTATGTGAAGCCGATGGAGTCAATCGTTGACTCATTTTACCCCCAAAGGGCGGGGAAACGCAGTGTTCAGACATAATAATCCACATCGGTGGACCGGCCCTAACGATCTAAGGGTTGATGCGTTCTGATCCTGAGGCTCGGGCTAGACAGTCTCGAATTTGGTAGAGGACGATCCCTTGTCTCGGTTCACAGATGGAAATCCAACTTCCAAATACGTGACATTTGCGGTTTTGATTGTAGAGCCTAGTATGGCGACGTGATATATAGTACCCATGCCGTCTATGATTAATATTTATGATTATATATAAAATTAGAAACTAACTGGAAACGAGTTAAGATGGGTGGTTTCCTGGGTATTGGTCTGAAGTTGGTTTCGGCCTTCGGGGTTAATACTTAGGGAATCGTTCTCTTACTAATTTGCGGTTAGAGTCTGATTAAGAATCAAAAGATAAAATTTCACGTATCAAGCGCTCTTTGGCTGTTATAAGGTAAAACCCTATCCTCCGGCTTGCATTGCATTGTGTGATGGGACCTGGGTCTTATAACAGCTCCATTGTTCTTTATTTAGCATTGCGCTCTTGTTTTATGCACTGGTATTCTTGGGAGGAAACCCGTTCCGCGTTAGCGGCGTGGTCCCTTGATTTACCTAACTTTAAAATAAAGATTAATAACTGTTTTAGTTCTCACACCAGTCACATCACTGACCTGGAGTTTCTTGTTTTAACCTGAACTCTGGGTGCCTTTATTTTGACACAGGCCGCTAGTAGTTTTGGTTTTGCAGATTTATATTCACAGGATCCTGATTTACAGCTGGAACGATACTCGGAAAGCTCTGTATCCGTGTATTACTTCTAGTTGTGTTTTGTATTATTTTCCGCTGCTATGTAATGTATTGTAATCTATGATATTTTGTGATGTATATTATTTATTCGTACTCTGTATATTCTTGTATTCTGATGGAATTGTTGTAATTAACAATGAAATGTTCTTCGGTCTGCGTTCGTTTGTGTGTTGTTCACGAAGTATCCGGGCTTTCCTTACCGGGGAAGTTCGGGTCGTTTCAAAATAGCAGAACGCTTGTATCTCAAGCTCCACATATATAATATAAAATATAAAACCGCAGGGCGCTTATTGGAGAATGGATTCCAACAGACAAGGTAAGGGAGCACCCTCCGATCAGTGTACTCTAGAGGATATACATTGGGGTTCAACAAGAACGTCTTGCAACCCGGCCACACATGACCGACCACTCATTTAGCTTGAGTGTATCGAATATATTGCCACCCACGGTTGTTGGTCATCCAACCGTAATCTGAAGATACAGAATCGGAAAAGAAGAACAAATATGAATTTTCCCTAGATCAGTGACATTACACCCTGCTTGGGTATGACTCAACTAGCCATGCTGCCTAGCCCAACTTTTGTTACTTCCTGGTTGTGAGGCTAGAGGCTATATCTATATTCAGAACATCTGATCATCATTCACTTTGAATGCCACATCGTCAAACCCGTCATTTCACTAATCGATTTCCAAAAATATCACTGGTATAAAAAGCTAAGAGGAACGAATTCCTCTGCCACCAGACATAATACCTTTAAAAGATCAACCATACGTGATTTGTTAGGTATACTCGGTCAGACACTCGTCCATACAAGTTGTCCTGGGACTGGAAAAACAAGAAAACACCATTCTGGAACAGGACGACCCTTGAATTTCACTCCGTCTTCAGTTTTCTTCAGCATAATATAATTTGCAGCGCTTATGCCTATACGGAGTGGTTTCAGATAATATATCCAACTGGTCTCTCCGTACTGACAACGATGGTCAAACACTTCGATAGTTGGTTATTTAACTATCGAAGTAAAAACAAACATCCATTCAAATGTACAACCAAACATCACATAAACACTGGCCCTTTTATTTAATACTATCTTTCTAGTTTTCCATATTTTTATAAACTCTTCTTTATTTTCCTTTTATAACCAATGCAATACACTGCTATATTCCCCTTTATAACTACTGCAATAGGCTTCCATATTTCCCTTTATAACTAATGCAATGCGCTGTTATATTCCCCTTTATAACTACTGCAATACGCTGCTATATTTCCCTTTATAACTAATGCAATACGCTGTTATATTTCCATTTATAACTAATGCAATACGCTACTATATTTCCCTTTATAACTAATGTAATACGCTGCTATATTTCCCTTTAAAAGTCGATTCCTATATTTCCAATCTATTTAATAATAATTATTCAACCTTATTTCTAAACATTGTTTATAATTTGAACAGCTTGTTTTAATATAACTAAAACAAGTTAATAATATGATTCCAATTTAAATTCAACTCTTATTTAAACAATAGATTTTTCCCTTTTAAACTCGAATCAATTTCCATCTATTTTTACGGTATTAAAATACCGATTATTTCAAGGCCAGTGAAATTCCATATTCAAACAAACAATAATGGACCACACATTTTTTTCATATAACGTATTATATGAAAGACCACAATATAATTGTTAGGAAATCCAGTTGGATTCAGAGATGTTAGCCACCACAAATAACACGAATTTCATACTATGGAATATTATAATCGATGTAATCAGTATCCAACTAATGATGTGCAAATATACGACGCTATATATATACTTTAACCAATTTAATTGTAATTTACCTATGCTACCATCACACAACATTCAACCAATATTAAAAGATAATTATAATATTTTAAAATAGATCAGAGTTAGTGAATTTACTCACTTTTGCGCGTTAACCGTTAAATAACGATTTGCGTCAGTTGATTTTATCAAGAAATTCCGGTGGCTCAGTTTTCCGCGAAGTACGTTCCATAATGTAGATCAAGTCATTATGATTTCAGCATATCCGGTCGTATTCCATTCTCCAATCCCATTTCTTAGCGTCTCCTTCCCGATTGATCCGCTAGCTCTTCCTATATATAACTTTCCATCGCCATAACCGCATTGTCTCTTCATCCCATTTCCTCCATCATTAAAGTCACCACCATACCACTATTGTGCATCAACCAAAACGCCAATCTTCCATGAAATATATCCCATTCCATGCGTGTATCCCCATTTGCCTTTCTTTCTATACATATGTTACGCATGCATCTCTTCGGCATCATTTACACGCGGACCAACTCCTTCATATACACGGTATGTCGTGCTTCCTTCAGCTGTAACGTGATTCCCACTTACTGTCTGCATGTCCTTGCTATTTCCGAGATTCCCTTCCTTCCTTTGCATGTAACAACGTTCATGCATGTGCAAACACCATTGCAGACACTATTTATGTTCCAACATAAGTACACATCCACTCTTCCCGTACACAACTTCTTTTTCTACCAATATCAGCCCATACTAAATTCCCCACTACTGCACACTTTTACTGGTCCTCCTCGCCAACTTGTTTCAACAGCCATCCCTTACATGTAAACACTCTCGTCCCATCCTGTAACCACTTCTGGACTTTTACCATGAATGCACACACTACCCCCAACGTTCCACTCCTCTTCATTTACCCATTCCTCCTTTGTTTCACGTTGAACCAATGCCACTTCCTCAAACAACATACTCCACCACAAATAAATGCTCCTGATCCACTCACCTCTCCTCTTCCCTAATCGCGAGCATCTCTTCTAACCTTGTCATGGCACACTCGATCTATTTTCTTCCGCTGTGTTCTTAAGAAGCCTGTCGATACAAGGACAGTGCATGTCAAGACACACACCTTACGTTAAACCTTAGGACAACGTTTTAGCAAATGGAAGGGCACCAGTATTTTGTTTCCAGATCGAAGAGTGCTTGAGTTTTTATTTTATTCTTATCTATTTATTTGGTTGAACTCGATACTAAGAGGAGGAGTGGTTTTCTTCGTTGTGGCTTGCGAAAGGAAGAGGAGTGCTGAGGGTATTTATATTGTGGAAAGAAGCTTAACGCTTAAGCAATAGCTGATGTAGAGTTATGGGGTTAAGGCACACACGTCGTTTAGGGGGTAGTCTTCGTTGTTAAGGGATAGATGTAGGGTAGCATGTTCATGAATACTACCATCAATCACTACTGTTTGTATACGTGATTTCCGTATAGACATTGCATATAGGTTAGTAGGTAAGGTGCGTATCCAAATTTCAAACTTAGCTATTAAAATATTCAGGCTTTTGCATTTGTAAGTGATGATTCAGGCATGTATTACTACTTGCGTGTGCTTGTGAGAAGAATGAGTTTGTATTATTATTATTTTTGTGTGGACAAACTGAATGATTTAATGTCCATTGTTCATGCGTGAATTATAATTTATATATCGTTTAGACTTTCTTCTTTTTATTTTGTTAAGTTATGTACCCGACATACATAACTATGTTCACGTATGAACCGCCTCCGACAGAACTAAAAATACCATCATAACGAGCAATGTGCCAGAATCCCAAAAATATAATAATATCGGTAGGTTAACTCATATTGTGAAACCCCAAAATACTAATACAGGGTGCAAAATACTTCAAATAAAAAGTTGCATATTTAATTAATTAAAAATTACAGTAAAATTCTAAAAATCAATTTATCACTATGTCTCAAAAGAATCTTGTCTAAATTCGAAACCGATATCAAGTTATACCAAATAAACCGTTACGGTCGATATACGATTTCATAGTGACTTTCCGAATATTTGATTTGGACATATCTTGTAATCTATAGGATGAAACCTCCATTTCCCCCTGTCATTAGAAAGATATAGTTCAACAGATTCGAACGTTTCTTGCTTCGAAGAAATCCGACTTGTAACGGATCATGTACGTTCAGTTGAAGTTCAATACGTTAAATTACGAACTGCAGCGTCGTTATGAGCTCGATTATATTTAATATATATTTTTATACGTTCAACTTTGTTTTAATTAGTATATAAATCCACTTATATTACGAATTCAATATTTAAACTGGTTTAAATATTCAAATACAAACCGATAAAAATATGGGACGTTACACCATAATTCCAGGATATACTATGATTCATGTATGTGAATATACGTGTGATTCCAATGGCCATTAAATTAAATCATATGGACTGATTTAGTGTATAATATAAGGAAGTTTGAGACAATACATATACATGTATATGGCAAAGACAAGTGCACCAAGTTTAAATAGTGCATAGCCAGATATAGAAAAAGTAGGGATTATTGTTTTATCATGACTTATTTTGGAGGGAAAATGATTTTAAAAACATTTTCTTTATCTCTGAAAAAGTGATGCAGTTTTACACCCGAGTACTATAAAGAAAACCAAGCTAGATCATGTGAATAACACTAACATAAATAGCATGATTTGTTAAGGGGCAAAACTGACTTTGGGTAACATGGGAAAACCCTCGGAATTAGATGGTATAAATAAGGGTATATGGGCAAAATTAAACTGCCCAGTATAAACATGTAAAAATACATAAAATCTATTCTCAAAGTAACTAGGGAAACTTGGGGATAAAGCAAGGGTTCTCTGATTTTCTTTAGCTCATAAGAAGGAGATTTAGTGAGTATTCTCACTTAAAACAAATGGCATTAAGTCCTAAGTTAAAAAGGCAGCCAATATCTTCTTATGTTTATTTTGCTTTGAGTTTGATTCTCTGAATGTTTTACCTGTTTGTGTGTGACTGTGATCATATTAATGATTTTACTTCAAATCATTTTTGAAGTTTAACATTATGGATTTGAAGTTATTATTGAAATCTGTTCAGCTTTATGATCCGTTGAAAACCTCTTTTATGATACCTTTGAAAATCCCATAAATCTGGAAATATATATGATATTGATCTATGGCCATCTCTCATGAAAAATATATATGAGCTATAGGTGTTGAGGCTCTATAAATGATTGATTTAGAGAGCAATAGATTTTCTATGTGCTGATCTCTTATCAAGAATATTTGCTCTATGTCTCAGCTAGGTTTTGAAATCCATTTAAAACCAGTTTATGCATAGCATCAAAACCCTTAAAAACATTCACTAAAGCCATAGATTAAGATCAGATCTATATCTAGACGAGCATATACGTATATATATATAAGTAGCTTTATTCATACAAGGATTTTACCTTGTTTAAACACCAAGGTAAAATGATTTTCTGGAATATATATATATATATATATATATATATATGCGTACTGGATGGCTTATGTTCTTGTTTGAATGGTTGTTTTGAATTGTTTGGAGGGTTTCTGTGAAATCCATGGCATTATGCAGTGAATCTAACTATGTTAGTTTACCTTATTTTAGGTAAGTAGTCACTGGAAAAAAATATAAGAAAACATTTAGTAATTTAACTAAGGCATTTTTGGTTAAGATGCTATGGAAAGACTTGCCTTAAAGTTGTAAGTCTGGAACATAGCCTAATTTTGGTCCTGAGATCTTTGTGTAGTAGTGTAAATTAGATTACTATAATGTTCCCTAGTATTCCTTTATACAGATGAGACCAGGGTATATAAACAAATTGATTTGCTAGGAAATAGATACAAGGAACTTGAGTTTTCCTGAAAGCTTTCCTAGGGCAGTTATGGATACAAATCATAACACTATTAGCATGGATTTACCTGTTATGCACATATATATGATTGATTTTGTATGTTCTAATCTAAGCACTGATGTTAAATATTGAAAAATCAGTGGAAGTGCACTTGCACAAGACTATTTATCTAACATAAAACGGAGTATGTCTTTTCAATAGAATTTCTTCACAAATTATATATCTGCTTTATTCATTATGTTTTAACTAAGATGCTCATACCAGACACATTAGTCTGACCTTGTTTTCTCACGGAAAATGGGGTGTCTCACTATATGGTGAGGCAACCTCTAATGCTTTTTCAGGGAATGATGGAGCAAAGTAGAAACTGGGTTTAGAGTTTGGTTGATTTTCATGGATGTCAGCATGCTTAAGTAGAAAAAAAAGATTCTAAATTATTGTATCTGCATGAATCCTTGAGAATTGTTTCAAGAATCAATTTTGTAAATATTAAGCTAAGTCAGGGAAAGATATGTTTAGATGGTAGGAAAATTATGTACAATGTGATATGTTGATGACTAAGCTGAAATAGTATTTTGCATGAGCATTTTGCAAACTGAAATTGAGAAAACATATGTTTTGAATTGTGGAAAGTTACTAATATTATTTGTATTAGTCAATCTGGAGTCATTTTAGAAAAGTAATGTACACATGTACATATTTGTATGTTGGTTCATTGGTGTGTTCTTTCAGAAAACTCAAATACATAAGTGGTGTGCATGGGCACACTTGGCTCAGCTCATATCAGAAGACGTTATCCAAGGATGCAATGTTGACCCATACACTAATAACTAGAATAATAAACATGCACATGTTACACACACATTGTTTCAAAAGTATCATTTATGCATGCATAAGGTTATCAGTTTTGATAACCCCATTTTGAAAAGTATCATTTATATAAGCATAAGAGTACTAGTTTTGTTATCATCATTTCAAAGGTATCATTTATGTACGCAAGAGAGTATCATTTTTAATAACATTGTTTTGAAAGGATCATTTTTGCATGAACCAGAATAAAAAGGTACCATTTTTGCAAGTATCATTTCTGCATGTATTTAGGTGTCATTTTTGAAGACATCATTTCAGTAGGCACAACAATATCATTTTTGCATGTATAAGAGTATCATTCTTTAGCACTATGTTACAAAAGTATCACTTTTGTATGCATAAAAGTATCAGTTTTGAATCTGTGTTTAACATTGATCTATAATGAGGTCAATGGATCTCTTGCTTTCTTTTTACTCTGATTTAAAAGCAAGAGGGATATATAATTTCATATATATATATATCAAAATATTTTTGTATGAACTAATATTTTTATATTGGTAAACTTTGGGATCCTGGATTTTGATTAGGATAGAATGGCTCTGGCTTATAACTTTAAAATTTAAGAACCATTTGTATCCAACAGAAAAAAATACCAGAATTTTAGTTAAAAGCAGGGTCATTCCATTGTGGTATCAGAGCTGCGTTAATGGAAAACATATATAGTTAATATTCATTATTAGGTGACAGAATAATTTAACTAAATTTGTAAGATTGGTTGCTTGTGTATGCCTGATTATTATATACATATATGAGGGAATAATACCATATATGAGTAGGAAATTTAGTTAACCAAAAGATCCCTTTTACTTAAGATACATGGCAGGAAGGGGAAGAGGAACACCTATGGTGAATATGCAAGAATTAGTTAATGCTTTAAGAGAAGGAATAGGGCATAGACCTGGGAATCCACATGAAGTGCTCTCCAAATAATTAAAGACCTATACTCATTTAGGAGGCAAAAGTTTTGAAGGGACTGAAAGTGTAATGGAAATCCAGGTTTGGCTTAGAACCTTGAAAGGATTTTTGGAGACATGCAATTGGATGATCAAAGGAAAAGGCAAGTAGCTTCTAGACAGTTGAAGGGAGCAGCTTTGAGTTGGTAGGAGGTAGTCATAGCTGGAAGAGTTGAGAATGACATTACTTGGAACCTGTTTAAGGAGTTGATTGAAGCTGGATTTGTGGTTGTATCTGCTAAGGCAGCATTGCTTGAAGAGTTTATAAGACTTGGACAAGGGAATTTAAGAGTCACAAAGTACACTCAAAAATTTAAAGGACTACCAAAGTATGGAGCTATGCTAGTTGTTGATGAAGCTTCTAAAAATAACAGGTATATTAAGGGGTTAAGTCTAAGCTTAAGTAGAGCTATGATACCCTATGTAGACAAAACTTTTGATCAAGTCATAGATTTGGATTTAAACTTTGAGCAACATGATAAAGAAAGGGAAAATTTTCAGCAATTTTAAGAACAACAAGAATAAGAAGGGTAAGGGAAAGTACCATCCGTATGAAAAGAAACAGGAAGATGCTGGAAGTAAGAAAACCAGTGATGCCATAGCTGGTGAAAACAAGAAGAAATTGGTGTGTCATCACTGTGGCAAAGATGGACGTATAACACCAAAGTGTCCAGAGTTGAAAGGTGGAGCATTCAGGTGTTATACTTGTGGGAAGGAAGGCCATTTGAAGAGGAATTTCCTTGAGAATAAGCAACAAGGCAAAGTGGCAACTCTAGAGACAAAAGGCAAATCCATTGTGGAATCTAATGCAGAAAACCTTGGACAAATAGAAGGTATATTATTTATTTCCCAAGTGCCTATATCAGTAGTATTTGATACAGGAGCAACAGACTCTTTGATCTCTCATGATATAGTTAAAGCATTGAAACTGAATTGCATTTTCATAGAGAGACCTTTGCCTATTAAAAGCCCTCTAGGAAGTTCTTATGTCTTGGATATGATGTGTGTGGATGCAGAATTAATTATAGGAGGAAATGTTTTCATTTCTAATTTATATGTTTTACATTACCCAGATACAGGTATATTATTGGGTATGGATTGGCTAAAGCAACATAAGGCTATAATTAATTTAGAAACATCCACCATTTCATACCAAAATAGTAAGAAACAAAGAATTACAGTTCTTTGTGAATCTGCTAAGGAAAGAAGGTTATTTCATTTATGTGGGTTAGGTGATGAAATTTTTGAATTTTCAATTGAGCACATACCCATAGTAAATGAATACTTGGATGTTTTTGGGGAAGTTAAAGGTATCCCACACAACAAGCCAGTGGAATTTCAAATTAATTTAATCCCAGGGGCATGTCCAGTGACTAAAAAGACTACAAGAATGGGGCCAAGTGAACTCATAGAACTGAAGAAACAGATAGAGAAGTTAGAAGAAAAAGGTTATATAAGACCAAGTAATTCTTGTTGAGGTGCACCAATGGTTTTTTTGAAGAAACAAGACGGTTCTTTAAGGTTGTGTATAATTTACAGAGAATTAAATAAATTAACAATAAAGAACTAGTATCCTTTACCAAGAATTGATGATATTTTTGATCAACTAGCTGGATCAAAAGTATTTTCTAGACTTGATTTAGCCTCTAGCTTTCACCAAATGAAAGTGGAAGAGTCTAGCATCAAATACACAGCATTCAACACTAGATATGGGTTATATGAATTTTTAGTAATGCCCTCTGGACTGACTACTGCACCATCTTAGTTTGTTGACTTGATGAATAGGATATTCAAGGACTATTTGGATAAGTTTGTGTTGATTTTCATAGATGAAATTTTTATTTATTCAAAAACAATGGAGGAACACAAAAATCATTTGCATTTAGTTTTTAGAAGATTGAGGCAAAACAATTTAAAGGAAAAATTCTCTAAATGTACCTTTTGGAGAAAGGAGGTAAACTTCCTTGGACATATAATCTTTGCACAAGGGATTTCAATGAATAGAAGTAAAGTGATAGCCATACAGACTTGGCAAAGACCCAAAACAGTGAGTGAAGTTAGATCATTCATGGGGATGGCTGGATATTATAGAAGATTTATTAGAGATTTTTCTAAGATCTCAGCACCACTGACTAACCTAACAAGGAAGAATCAAGCCTATGTTTGGACTGAAAAATGTGAGAAAGCCTTTGAAGAATTAAAGGAAGGATTAGCAAATGCACCTGTCTTAAAAGTACCAGAAGGAAATCATGATTCAACAATATACACAAATGCATGTAGATATGGTTTAGGAGCAGTATTGATGCAACAAGGTCAAGTAGTGGCATATGCATCAAGGAAATTAAAACCACATGAAACCAGATATGCAACACATGACTTGGAATTAGTTGCAGTTGTGTATGCCTTAAAACTATGGAGACATTATTTGTTAGGAGCCGAATTTGAGCTTTACACTGATCACAAATCTTTGAAATATTTATTCTCACAAAAAGATTTAAATATGAGGCAACATAGATGGGTGGAGTTTCTAGCTGCATATGATTTTGACATACTCTACACACCAGGAAAGGAAAAATAAAGTAGTTGAGCTTTGAGTAGGCAACATGCTAAAATAATTTTAATGATGATAGAAGAATTAAAGAATTTAATGATACTCACTGACCAAGAAATAAAAGAGAACAATGATGTGCACATGGAGGTGCAGGATACGCAAAAAGATATGGGAAGATTAAGTATGGTCACCTTGCAGTCTGATTTAATTCTGAAGGTAGGAAATATGCAAAATCAAGATCCCAATATTTTAGAAAAGAAAACCCTTTTGGAAGCAGGAGAAGAAGTGAAAAACATGCACATTGATGAGAAGGGATATGTGAGAAATAAAAATAGAATTTAGGTGCCTGAAGACTTAGAATTAAAGGAGGAGATAGTAAATGAATATCATAGAAGTAAGTGCTCCATACATCCAGGAAATACCAATATGTATCATAATCTTAAGATGAATTAATGATGGAAAGGAATGAAAAGTGATGTAGCAAAATTTGTGGCCAAATGTGCAATTTGCCAATAGATAAAGGCAGAGACACAAAGACCCTCGGGTTCACTTCAACCCTTAAGCATACCTCAGTGGAAATGGGAGGATATATCCATGGATTTTATAGATGGTCTACCAAGATCAAAAAGAGGAAATACTAGCATATGGGTAGTGGTTGATATGCCAACTAAGGTAGCACATTTCATTCCAGTGAAGTCAGATAGAAATGCACCAAAACTGGCTCAAATATTCATGAAGGAGATAGTAAAAATGTATGGCATACCCAAGACTATTATGAATGATAGAGATAGCATCTTCACATCTAAATTTTGGTGGAGTTTTCAGGAGGCTAAGGGAAGTGAGCTTTGCATGAGCACAGCTTACCACCCTCAATCAGATGGGCAAACTGAAGTAGTTAACAAAGTGCTTGAGGATTTGTTGAGAGCCTGTATTTTAGACTTTGGGGGTAACTGGGATGAGCACCTCCACTTAGCTGAATTTACATACAACAACAGTTATCAAAGCACTATAAGGATGGAACCATTTGAAGCTTTATATGGCAGGCCATGTTCATCTCCAGTATGTTGGGTTGAAACTGGGGAAAGGGCAATTTAAGCCCTGAATACATAAAGGAAACCACTGAAAAAGTTGCATTGATAAGGAAAAAAATGGCAGCTTCACAAGACAGACAAAAGAAATATGCAGATAAGAAGAGGAAACAAGTCAAATATCATGTGGGGGACTTTGTCTTCATCAAGATTTCATCAATGGAAAATGTGCTAAGGTTTGGCAAGCAAGGCAAACTGATACCTAGGTATATAGGACCATATAAAATTCTGGATAGAATTGGTTTTTTGGCTTATAGATTAGAATTACTTGAAGATATGCAAGGGATACATAATGTCTTTCGGGTATCACAATTGAGAAGATGGTTTTATGAAAAGCAAGATATTCTGGAATCACCATTAGAGATCCAGATAAATTCTAATTTGACTTATGAAAAAGAACCGGTGGGAATCTTGGCTAAAGAAGTAAAGAAATTGAGAAATAAAACCTTGAAGCTTGTGAAAGTGAAGTGGAGTATTGATCTAAACGATTGCACATGGGAATTGGAAGACAAGGTTAGGGTGAATTATCCTAAGCCATTTGCAAACTAAAGGTATCTTTATTTTTGAAATTGTTTCATAAGTGTATGTCTTATGCTTGTTTAGCCAACTTAATTAACTGGATGGATATGTTTAATCAGGGTTTAAATCTTGTTCAATTATGAAGAAAATTATAAGGACACAGTTCCTAAAAGGTGGGGTATTTGTAATGACCTAAAGCTTTTAGTAAAATTATTTTAACATGTTTTAAAATGTCTGCTGAATTTTAACATGGAATTAGTGGGGTTTTGATCTATGTGCATATATCGATGTGTGTGTATGCACATGTACAATAGGAATATGCACCAGGAAACACCATAATTCCAGGATATACTATGATTCATGTATGTGAATATACATGTGATTCCAGTGGCCATTAAATTAAATCATATGGACTGATTTAGTGTATAATATAAAAAAGTTTGAGATAATACATATACATGTATATGGCAAAGATAAGTGAACTAAGGTTAAATAGTGCATAGCCAGATATAGAAAAAGGAGGGATTATTGTTTTGTCATGACTTGTTTTGGAGGGAAAATGATTTTAAAAACATTTTCTTTATCTCTGAAAAAGTGATGCAGTTTTACACCCGAGCACTATAAAGAAAACTAGGCAAAATCATGTGAGTAACACTCACACAAATAGCATGATTTGTTAAGGGGAAAAACTGACTTTGGGTAACATGGGAAAACCCTAGGAATTATATGGTATAATAAGGGTATACGGGAAAAATTAAACTGCCCAGTATAAACAAGTAAAAATACATAAAATCTATTATCAAAGGAAGAAGGGAAACTTGGGGATAAAGCAAAGGTTCTCTAATTTTCTTTAGCTTAGAAGAAGGAGATTTGGTGAGTATTCTCACTTAAAACAAATGGCATTAAGTCCTGAGTTAAAAGGCAGCCAATATCTTCTTATGTTTATTTTGCTTTGAATTTGATTCTCTGAATGTTTTACCTATTTGTGTGTGACTGTGATCATATTAATGATTTTACTTCAAATCATTGTTGAAGTTTAACATTATGGTTTTAAAGTTATTATTTAAATCTGTTCAGTTTTATGTTCCCTTGAAAACCTCTTTTATGATACCTTTGAAAACCCCATAAATATGGAAATATATATGATATTGACATATGGCCATCTCTCATGAAAAATATATATGAGCTTTAATATACTTGTGTATAGGTGCTGAGGCTCTATAAATGATTGATTTAGAGAGTAATAGATTTTCTAGGTGCTGATCTCTAATCAAGAAGGGTAACTCTCTGTCCTAGCTAGGTTTTGAAATCCATTTAAAAACAATTTATGCATAGTAGCAAAAACCCTTAAAAACATTCACTAATGCCATAGATTAACATCAGATCTATATCCAGACAAGCATATACATATATATAAGTAGCTCTATTCAGACAAGGATTTTACCTTATTTAAATACCAAGATATAATGGTTTTCTGGAATATATATATATATATATGTGTGTGTGTGTGTGTGTGTGTGTGTGTACTGGATGGCTTATGTTCTTGTTTGAATGGTTGTTTTGATTGTTTGGAGGGTTTCTATGAAATACATAGCGTTATGCAGTGAATCTAACTGTGTTAGTTTACCTTATTTTAGGTAAGTAATCACTAGAAAAAAATATAAGTAAACACTTAGTAATTTAACTAAGGTATTTTTGGTCAAGATGTTGTGGAATCGCTTGCCTTGAGTTGTAAGTCTGGTATATGGCCTAGTTTTGGTCCTGAGATCTTTGTGTAGTAGTGTGAATTAGATTACTACAATGTGCCTAAGTGATTCCTTTATAAACAAATTGATTTGCTAGGAAATAGATACAAAGAACTTGAGTTTTCCTGGAAGGTTTCCTAGGGCTGTTATGGATACAAATCATAACACTATTAGGATGGGTTTACCTATTATGCACATATGTATGATTGATTTTGTATGTTCTAATCTGAGCACTGATGTTATATATTGAATAAATCAGTGGAAGTGCACTTGCACAAGACTATTTATCTAACATAAAAAAGAAGTATGTCTTTTTAATAAGAATTTCTTCACAAATTATATCTTTGTTTTATTCATTATGTTTTAACTAAGATGCTCATACCAGACACATTAGTCTGACCTTGTTTGCTCATGGCAAATGGGGTGCCTCACTATATGGTGAGGTTGCCTCTAATGCTTTTTCAGGGAATGATGGAGCTAAGTAGAAACAGGGTTTAGAGTTTGGCTGATTTTCATGGATGTTAGCATGCTTAAGTAGAAAACAAAAGTTATTGTATCTGCATGAATCCTTGAGAATTGTTTTAAGAATAAGTTTTGTAAATATTAAGCTAAGTCAGGGAAAGTTATGTTTAGATGGTAGAAAAATTAAGTACAATGTGATATGTTGATGACTAAGTTGAAGCAGTATTTTATATGATCATTTTGCAAACTAAAATTGAGAAAACATATGTTTTGAACTATGGAAAATTACTAATATTAATAGTCAATCTGGAGTCATTTTAGAAAAGTAATGTGCACATGTACATGTTTTTATGCTGGTTCATTGGTGTGTTCTTTCAGAAAACTCAAAAACATGAGTGGTGCACATGGGCACACTTGGCTCAGCTCATATCAAATGAGGTTAACCAAGGATGCAATGTTGACCCATACACCAAGGATCGGAATAATAAACATGCACATGTTACCCACACATTGTTTCAAAAGTATCATTCATGCATGCATAAGGTTATCAGTTTTGATAACTCTATTTTGAAAAGTATCATTTATATAAGCATAAGAGTATCAGTTTTGCTATCATCATTTTAAAGGTCATTTATGTACGCAAGAGAGCATCATTTTTGATAACATTGTTTTGAAAGGATCATTTTTGCATGAACCAGAATATCATTTTGAAAGGTACCATTTTTGCAAGTATCATTTCTACATGTATTTTGGTGCATTTTTGAAGACATCATTTCAGTAGGCACAACAGTATCATTTTTGCATGTATAAGAGCATCATTCTTTAGCCCTATGATACAAAAGTATCACTTTTGTAGGAATAAAAATATCAATTTTAAATCTGTGTTTAACATTGATCTATAATGAGGTCAATGGATCTATTGCTTTCTTTCTACTCTGATTTAAAAGCAAGAGGGATATATATATATATCTTCATATATATATAAATATTTTTGTATGAACTAATATTTTTATATTGGTAAAACTTTGGGATCCTGGATTTTGATTAGGATAGAATAGCTCTGGCTTATAAATTTAAAATTTAAGAACCATTTATATCCAATACAAAAAAAAACATACTAGAATTTTAGTAAAAAGCAGGGTCATTCCACTGGTTTAATAAAAGTTTAATTGAAATCAATACATAAGATTTACATAAATTGTTCTATTCATTTTGCGATTTTATCTAGATTCAAATGTTGGATTTTGAGGCGGTTTGCAGCAATCCAATTTAGTCTTTTCCACTAAATTATTGATGACGAATGCTAGATATAGATTTTTGATATGATTCTAGAAATTCCTTATGCTAGTGTATGACTATGTAAGGAGAGTGATAGGTTCTAATCAAGAAATCGAACGTAGGGCTACACTAGAGTGACCAAGTGAACAATACTAGTTTCAAAAGTGAAATAATGTGATTGAGCAGGTGGTCATATTTGTTATTGCATGCAAATGATACATGTATAACATATGAACTTTTAAAATTATTTTATACTATGTTATTATCTTGTGGTGAATTTGTAAAATGAATCTTTGAATTTTTCGGGAAACGTCAATGAACGGTTAGTTGATAACTTGAGATTGCTGAGCATAGGGCAGAGCTTAATAAAATTTCCATCCCTGTGTGATTAGAAGGATTTAGAACCTAAGTAAACCATGAGTTAGGATTGACAACAATTATGATACAACATAGTATTTTTATGTGATTTTTCTTTTGTTTATGTGTTACGTTATGTTATATTTATATTCCTTGCAACTTTGCACCATGATTATCGGTGGCATCATATTTCCTTGTCGTATATGATTGCTTCATTGTTTATTCCAATGATATTAGTTATCGTATTATTTGTTTATTTGCTTAACTTTCCCCTTGGTTATTGTAACAACCCGGAATTTCTGAACCAATTTAAAATTTTAATTTTAGCTGTTTTAATGGGTTTTGAATATTTGAAATGATTTATTTTAAATAACAACGATTTAAAATTTATTTAAATCGAAGTTAGAAAGTATAAATTTATAATTTAATTAAAATGAGTTTGAAATGGCGCAGTAGTTTGAAAATTCGATTTTTAATTTCAATTGAATGTACAGAATTCAAAATAAATTGGATTTCAGTAAAACCAGAAACCTTAGAATCTGTTTAATTATATCTTTCTAATGAATATGAAAAATTCAGATTTCATAATATAAATAGAAAGTTATGGTCGATTTAAAATTCAAAATAGTCGCTATGAAATTTATATATATTTTAATATAATATATAGCCCTTAAAAATAACCATTTTGCAAACGACCTCCGTTTTCGACAAAACTACTTTTGTTGGATCCGAAATGTCAAATTATTGTTAGGTTTCAAATTTCATAAATTTTGGAATCAATATGTGAGCGTGGTGAATTTAAATGCCTGTTCAGTTTTAAATGTGAATTTAATCGACCGGAAAAGGGCCATTTTTCAAATGGTCACCAAATTCGAAATTAGTTTTGTTAGGACCGTATTGTCAAAACACTGCTAGATTTATTTTTTTGTATTTTTGGAGTCAGTATGTGCCCCCGAAAAATTAAAATGTGCGTTCAAATTCAATATATACTGATCTATATTTTAATTTTGATGAAAACTGATTAAAACAGTCGAATTGGCTAACCAAACATATCCCATTGTGTTCGAAATGAGGGTATTTGGTTAGGAACGATAGTCGTTGGGTTTAATTTGGAGTTCGAATGGGAAATCACATTTTTTTCTTTGGAATTAAAAATAAAATAAATAATTTATATAAATAACCCCTAAACCAAAACCCTAATTCACTCTTCGTTGCCGCCGTCGGGGCTAAAAGCGATGGCCAGATCACTCCCCCTTTCCTCTCTAATTTTCACGCAATCTACACCATAAAATTCAAGATTTTCTGAAGCAAGATTGGAGATCTAAACAAGACAAACAATCTAAACTGTGGTGATCTGAAAAAATCATCATGGATTGTTCGAATTTGGGGTCTGAAATTGGCGCGTTCGATGGGCTTTTCCGGCTACCTGGGAGGTGCGAGTTTCAAGATTCTCTAGGCAGGGGTGGCGCACCTGAAGCACTACAACTTGGCGATGGTGGATCGTCTTCTGGTGATCGGAATTGAGTGCGATGGCGGAAATTCTGAGGTGAACGATGGGTTTTAAGAGCAGCTGGTTGTTACAGGAAGATGGATTAAGGAGTTGGCTAAGGAAATTATTAATTAATTAATTAAGTATTTATGTAATCAAATGTATGTAATGTCATAACTCTTTCATACGAGGTCAAAACTGAACGATTTCAATTGCGTTGTGACCGTGGCGGAGAATTCTACATTCCAGAACTGACTTAAACAGAAATGAAGGCAGTTGGAATTTTTAACAAAATTAAACGGCTGTTTAATTTTGTTAAAACGATCATCCATTAAAGAACGATGGAGTGGAACCCAAAGTGAGAATTCTCTCACCAAAATTTTGTACAGTTGTTTAATTTTTTTTATAACTGTAAATATATAGAAATTGCCAGTATTGATTTTTATCTGTTGTATGGAGTTCAACACACGAATCTGCACAAATCACATAAAATGGAAGCGATGTATGGATATTAGCGACACTCGCATTTCATACTCCGCGAATGGCCACTTATGGCGCTGTTAATGGCATTGGGTAGTTGAGTATTTATTTATTTGGATGATTTAGTGATTTGGTGATTTGTGTATTGTGATGATGATTTTATGATATTTAACATGTTAGAAATGTTAATATCAAACTGACATATGAAAATGGACAAAATATCCATTTATAGTTTAAATAGTGAAAATTGATTAATTAGAAAAATAACTCAAATCGAATTAGAATTAGTTAAATTTATTAACCATTGATTACTTTAAATAAACTGTTGTTGTTTGAAAACCCTACACGGGTATTGGGATGATATTTGACATACACTAATCCCAATATTTATTTGTATGTCAATCGATGGGTTGACAGGCTATGATAAGCGTTATTTATTTATTCTAATGCTTATACAGTTGTAAATTGCACTCTGGATGTTGAATGGTTAATGATTATTTATCATTATTGTCGCATATATGCGATGTATGAAATCCATTTAAATAAAATTATATGGTAATTGATTGAGTCGCATTCCGATTCAGAAATAATGAATATTTTGAAATAAAGAATATTTAAAATATTGAATATTTTAAAATAATATTCAGAAAAGAATCAAAATATGATTTTGATGTCCGATTTGGGATGGACATGAAAATATTGGAATATATGAAGCCGAGCAAGTAGCTAAACGCCATTTTTAACACGAACGGGTTTATCGATCGATTTTATTCAATTTATAAGGAATATCGAAGAGAATTAATTTCAAAATTTGATATTTTGAAAATATTATCATTTTGTTATTATAATGATATGAAGTATTCAATTTTGATTTAAACTTGAAAATGAAGTTGAAATCGTTTTAAAATTAATTTATAAAATACGTTTTGAATGGAAATCGGTGATATATATATATATATATTATGGTTTGAATAGAACGCGCCACGCAGCGACTGTTCGCGAATTTCAACCATCGACTACAAATTGATGCAACGGGAGATCCGACCGTCGGATTCTCCTAAAACCAGAACCGTTGGATTCATATCGAAAAGATCTTTCCAATGAATATAAAAGATTTAAATTTGAATGGTTGGATTTCAAATTATGTCTAAATCAATTTCAGAAAAGGTCGTTATGGATGCAGTTCGGTGACCGTTATTGAAAACCGACTGTAAAGGCCTTAATAAAATTATTAAAAATATGGAAAAATTGTGTAAATTCATAATAAACGATTATAAATATTTTGGATGAAAAATTCCATAAGTTAAAAGATTTTTTTTTGAATGTACTAGTTATTAACTAGAAGAATAATCCAATGTTTTAAATAAATAAATTGGATTTGCGAATGGGTTTTTAAATAACCAGAATTTTCCAGTGAATATATTGGAAAGGAAATAGTCTTAGAAATATTTCGATATGGGATTCCGTGATAATACGGAAATTGTTAAGGAATTTGGAAGATATAACTATCGTTATTCCTAATACGATATTGGTTGGTTTTAGAATTTGATATTGAATATAAGCCGATATAATTTCTATTTAGTGCCTTATATTTAATATCGAATTAGATTTTGGGGCTATCGTGAATTGTGTTTTAAATAACGATCGTTCTCTAACCAAATTAACAGTGAAGTTATGATTTGGAATTTATAAATCTTTTAAATAAGATTAATGGAATTTTCCAAAGAAAAGTTTTCCAATTTAATATATTAAATTGGAATTGAATGAAATTCGATTTGGTAATAATCGAGATGAGCTGTTGTGAAAGCTGACCGGTACTATATATGGAATTTAAAAGGCTATGTCGTTATTCCATTTAAATTATTAGTATGATACGGAAATTTATATCAATTATATATTGATCCGTTTTCCGTGAATATTCCATAGTTAATGGAAGGTGATTTGGGTTTATCGCGAACTATGTTTTAAATGACATTGGTTCTTTAACCCGGTTAAAGAAGATTAATTTTCCAAAAGTTGAATAACCATTAAGTGATGATTTTTGGAGATTAAACCTGAAATGGAGTTTTAATGAATCTTTAATTAGATGGGAAAGTGAATGAGATAAATAAATTTATCAAACAAGAGAAATGATCAAGAATGGAGTACCACCAGTTTTACTCCAGACGATAGTTGAATCTTTAATTAGATTTGAACGTAAAAGGGTAATTAAATTTACCGATAACACTGTGGGTGTTAGATATGGAGTACTACCAATTTTGATCCATGGGATGAATAGGTTGGGATTGGGATTAGTAAATAAATGATTACTTCGGTAAGGCATGATAATCCCGACTAGTTTTATAAACCTTAATTTGGTTTAGAATTGTGGATAAATAAAATAAAATATTTTGAAATGGATATCCAAAGGAAGATTAAAGAACAAATTTAAAATGATTTACCTTTGATAAAATTAATGGGAACCTTTCCCTAAAAATGTGAATATTTGAATAAACGAATATTCTGAATTAGAATGAGGCGTGTGATGTGGTTTTATGGCACTTGATTATTGATTATAAAATACGCAAGTTATTCGGAAAGACTGGGTTCATCCCATTCTGAATAACTTATACGGCGACTAAAAGTCGACGATGAAGACGATGGTCGAAGACCAGAGATATTCACATCGTATGGATGATTACTGATGTCTTGATTGGGTTGATCCCTTGAGACAAGGTAATAAGTGGTGATCGTCCAAACGTACTTGGAGATCGACTGGATATGCGAGGACCTCTCTTCCATATTGGACATATGGAAAGAGTAATAATGTGCCTCCGGTTTTGTTCAGACCCAGAACGGACTTGTAAATGGATGTGTGTCTGACATTGGATTCCATTCTGTGTTGTTTGACTTCTATTAAATATACATTTATTTCGTGGCAGAGAATTTATTCGCTTTCTTAACACCCTTCTATGAGACGTATAAGCTTCGAGGTTATATATTGATAGACATCAGTCGCATGGCGTGGATTTTCAGTATGGCATGCAAAGATGCAAATGAACAAGGCTTTTGTTGAAAAGCAGAGTCTTGTTGATGATGATCAAAGCACAACTTTAATTATCATAGCTTTGTGTATAACGTTAATTCGCGAGCTTTACATGCGTTTCTTTCTAGCTAGGAGTGGTACCATGGTATGAAGCCAAGACATTTTACTTATGTGGATGTTGGAAAGCGAGGTACCTCGGATTTGATGGTCGACATACTAACCAGATATTATGCCCCATAGGGGTAGGGAAACGTATGGTTTAGGAATTAACAATCCACTAAAGTAAGTGTGGACTGGCCCTGTCGCATCCAGGTGCAGTTGTGCTGAATCCTGAGGCATGGGCTAGAGTGTCTCGAATCGAAAGGAAGATCCCTTGTCTTGGTTCATGACGGAAATCCAGTTTCCGATACGACATCATTCAATTTTGATTGTAAAACTAGTATGGCGACATAGTATACGGTAGTTATGCCGTCTAGGATTGATACATTTACATTGAAAGTGTTTTAAACTGACTGGGCACTTCTAGTAATTTCAAAATGATTTGTTTTAAACGTACCAAGCATGTTTGTCTAATATAAGGGAAAACTCTATCCTTCAGCTTGCGATGCATTGTGCGATGGGACCTGAGTCTTATAGTAACTTCATTTTTCAAAAAGCATTGTGTTGTTTATAAACTGTTTTATTTCAAGCTTTGGTATTCACATGGAGTAAATATATTCCGTGACATACGACGTGGTCCCCTGAATTACCTATTTTAAATTAAAAGTTTAATAACTGTTGTCAAAGCAATCCAGGCTTTCCCATAAGGGGAATTTTGGGTCGTCATAGTTGGTATCAGAGATTTGGTTTACAAAGCTAGAGAACAAGGCACATTAGAACCAAATGAAAGAATTCATCGGAGATAGGATTAGTAATATCCTATAAGAGTAATTTGCTAGAGATAAGGTTAGTAATACCCTAAAATGAGTTTGAAGAGTGTTATTTCTAAAAATGGATTCAGTTTCGAAATTTTATATCTATTATTTGAATCTGAGTATTTTATTTTATATTGAATTTGGACTATCGGGTATATGAAGATTTTGAATATAAATTAACGTATATACGAAGTCTCAAATATGCTGGATAGATAAGAATCACACTTTAGTCGCCCAGGGATAATTCTGATGATTATCCGGATATCATCAGTAGTTATGTTCGAGTTTCGAAAGTGGGATATCTATATTATTCCAATTAACTGGTGTGAGAACCAAAACATTAGTTAGAATTTGTTGTTTGTGATTGGATATTGAAAACATGATTTTTGGAGTATATAAAAGTTATATATTTATTAAAAAAACTAATCAATTAATTGATTGCTGGCTGTGATGTGTGATTATTAGTTTGATTAATAAAAATATTGGAATGATAAAACCAATAAGAGAATGAATGGTAAGTAATGCTAAGTCAAATATTGAATTAAAATTGAAAATTGATTGGAATTGCATACATAAACATGTATATATATATATATGTTGAACACGTTAATGGATTCGCTGTTGAGTAAAGAAATAAATTGCATGCCCGACAAATAGGTGCACCTTAATGAGTTGGTTGCGCAATTTTATTATTATATAAACTCTTGTAAATGAAATTGGATGTGTTGTGATGGTAGTTCCGTGTGAGATTATAAATCATGCCATAGGATAGCAACAAATAAATTATGAACTACACCGCATGGCATACTACATGAAGATAGCATATCATATAATATAACATATAAGCATTTGGCGCTTATATGACGAAGTTTGGATTACCATACGAGCGAGATGCTTTTATGGCAATGGCGGAATTACAGGTTGAATAGAAGACTGATTATGGACATAACTAAGGAATACATGTAACGGGGCTCGGCGCAGGATATAATAAAAACCCTGGACAGGTCTGGAGATGACAATAATGCACGTCTCTCTTGTTGTTAATTAAGGCACATGGATTGTTTATTTTCTAACACTGGGCAAGGTACTGAGATTATGATCTTTACACGTCTCCCTTGGGCATAGATAGGTCACAAAAATTGTGTATGCTTTTATTTGATTTATTAGGTGCCTAATACGGCCCAACAAAATTTTCAAACCCTCCCATACAAAGGAGGTTGTGGCAAATTTTTTCGAAAATTTAGGGTATTAGCCAAATTTTTGAGAAATTAGAAAATTCGTAGAAACTGAAAAGTTGAAGAATGAAAGTTGAGTTGGTTGGTTAAACAACTTTCAACTCCATTCCTTTTCAAGGACGAAAAGATTTTAAGTGGGGGAGACTGTAACAACCTGGAATTTCTGAACCAAATTAAAATTAAAATTTTAGCTATTTTAATGTGTTTTGAATATTTAAAATGATTTATTTTAAATAACAATGATTTAAAATTTATTTAAATCGAAGTTAGAATGTATAAATTTATAATTTAATTAAAACGAGTTTGAAATGGCGTGGTAGTTTGAAAGTTCGATTTTTAATTTCAATTGAATGTACAGAATTCAAAATAAATCGGATTTTAGTAAAATCACAAATGTTAGAATCTGTTTAATTATATCTTTCTAATGAATATGAAAAATTCAGAGTTCGTAATATAAATTGAAAGTTATGGCTAGTTTAAAATTCAAAATAGTCACTATGAAATTTATATATATTTTAATATAATATATAGCCTTTAAAAATAGCGATTTTGCAAACGACCTCCGTTTTCGACGAAACCACTTTTGCTGGATCCGGAATGTCAAATTATTGTTGGGTTTCAAATTTCATAACTTTTGGAATCAATATGTGAGCGTGGTGAATTTAAATGCCTGTTTAGTTTTAATTGTGAATTTAATCAACTAGAAAAGGGACACTTTTCAAATGGTCTTCAAATTCGACGAAATTAGTTTTTTTAGGACCGTATCGTCAAAACATAGCAAGATTTATTTTTCTGTAATTTTTGGAGTCAGTATATGGCCCTGCTAAAATAAAATGTGCGTTCAAATTCAATATATATTGATTTATATTTTAATTTTGATGAAAACTGATTAAAACAGTCGAATTGGCTTATGAAACATATCCTACTGTATTCGAAATGGGGTTATTTGGTTAGGAACAACAGTCGTTGGGTTTGATTTGGAGTTCGAATGGGAAATCACATTTTTTTCTTTGGAATTAAAAATAAAATAAATAATTTATATAAATAACCCCTAAACCAAAACCCTAATTCACTCTTCGTAGCCGCCGTCGGGGCTAAAAGAAATGGTCAGATCGCTCCCCCTTTCCTCTCTAATTTTCACGCAATCTACGCAATAAAATTCAAAATTTCTGAAGCAAGATTGGAAAACTAAACGAGATGAACAATCTCAACGGTGGTGATCGAAAAATTCATCGTGGATAATTTAGGGCCTGAAAGTGGTGCGTTCGAAAGGGTTTTTCGGCTACCTGGGAGATGCAAGTTTCGAGATTCTCTAGGCGGGGTTGGCGCACCTGAAGCTCTACAACTTGGCAATGGTGGCTCGTCTTCTGGTGATCGGAATTGAGTGCGGCAATGGAATTCTGAGTTGAACGATGGGTTTTGAGAGCAGTCGGTTGTTACAAGAAGATGGATTAAGGAGTTAGTTAAGGAAATAATTAATTAATTATTTAAGTATTTATGTAATCAAACGTATATAACGTCATAACTCTTTCATACGAGGTCAAAATTGAACGATTTCAGTTGCGTTGTGATCGTGGCGGAGAATTCTACATTTCAGAACTGATCAGAATAGAAACAGAGGCAGTTGGAATTTTTAACAAAATTAAATAGCTGTTTAATTTTGTTAAAACGATCATCCATTAAAGAATGACGGAGTGGAACCCAAAGTGAGAATTCTCTCAGTAAAATTTTGTACAGTTATTTAATTTACTCTACGACTGTAAATATATAGAAATTGCCAGTATTGATTTTTATCTGTTGTATGGAGTTCAACACACGAATTCGCACAAATCACATAAATTGGAAGCGATGAATGGATTTTAGTGTCACTCGCATTTCATACTCCACGAATGGCCACTTATGGCGCCGTTAATGGCATTAGGTAGTTGAATATTTATCTATGTGGATGATTTGGTGATTTGTGTATTACGATGATGATTTTGTGATATTTAACATTTTAGAAATGTTAATATTAAAAAGATAGATGAAAATGGACAAAATATCCATTTATAATTTGAATAGTGAAAATTGATTAATTAGAAAAATAATTCAAATCGAATTAGAATTGGTTAAATTTATTACTAGTGATTTCTTTAAATAGACTTTTGTTGTTTGAAAACCCCATGCAGGTATTGGGATGATATTTGACATATACTTATCTCAATATTGAGTTGTATGTCAATCGATTGGTTGGCAGGCTGTGATGAGCGTTATTTATTTATTTTAATGCTTATACAGTAGTTAATTGCACTCTGGATGACGTTTGAATGGTTAATGATTATTTATCATTATTGTCGCATATATGCGATGTATAAATCCATATAAACAAAATTATACGGTAATTGATTGAGTCACATTCTGATTCAGAAATAACGAATTTTTTGAAATAAAGAATATTTTAAAATAATGAATATTTTAAAATAATATTCGGAAAAGAATCAAAATATGATTTGATGTCCAATTTGGGATGGACATGAAAATATTGGAATATATGAAGCCGAGTAAGTAGCTAAACGCCATTTTTAACCCAAAGGGGTTTATCGATTGATTTTATTCATTTTATAATGAATATCGAAGAGATTAATTTCAAGTTTTGATATTATAATGATATGAAGTATTCAATTTTGATTTAAACGTGAAAATGAAGTTGAAATAGTTTTAAAATGAATTTAAAAACAATTTACAAAATACGTTTTGAATGGAAATCGACAATATATATTATGTGTTTGTGTGTGTACATATATATATATATATATATATATATATATATATATATAATGGTTTGAATAGAACGCATCGCGCAACGACCATTCGCGAATTTCAACCATTAACTTCAGATTGATGTAGCGAGATATCCGATCGTCGAATTCTCCTAAAATTGGAACCGTTGGGTTCGTATCAAAAAGATCTTTCCAATGAATATAAGAGATTTAAATTTGAATGGTTGGATTTCAAATTATGTCCAAATCAATTTCAGAAAAGGTCGCTATGGATGCAGTTCAGTTGCCATTATTGAAAACAGACTGCAGTGGCCTTAATAAATTATTAAAAATATGGAAAAATTGTGTAAATTCATACTAAATGATTTGGAAAGTTTTTTGATGAAAAATTCCATAAGTGAAAAGATAAAGATATTTTTTCTGAATTAACTAGTTATTAACTAGAAGAATAATCCAATGTTTTAAATAAATAAATTGGATTTGCGAATGGGTTTTTAAATAACCAGAATTTTCCAACGAATAAATTGGAATGGAAATAATATTCGGAATATTTCGATATTGGATTCCATGATTATACAGATATTGTTAAGGAATTTGGAAGATATAAATATCGTTATTCCCAATACGATATTTGTTGGTTACTGAATTTGATATTGAATATAAGCCGATATAATTTCTATTCAGAGCCTTATATTTAATATCGAATTGGATTTTGGGGTTTTCATGAGCTGTATTTTAAATAACATCTGTTCTTTAACCCAATTAACAACGAAGTTATGATTTGGAATTTATAAATCTTTTAAATAAGATTAATAGAATTTTCCAAAGAAAAGTTTTCCAATTTAATATATTAAATTGGAATTGAGTGGAATTCGATTTGGTAATAATCGGGATGAGATGTTGTGAAGGAAGACCGGTACTATATATGGAATTTAAAAGGCTATGCCGTTATTCCATTTATATTATTAGTATGATATGGAAATTTATATTGATTATGTATTGATCTATTTTTCGTGAACATTCCATAGTTAATGGAAGGTGATTTGGGTTTATCGTGAACTGTGTTTTAAATAGCATTGGTTCTTTAACCTAGTTAAAGAGGATTAATTTTCCTAAAGTTGAATAACCATCAAGTGATGATTTTTGGAGATTAAAACTGAAATGGAGTTTTAATGAATCTTTAATTAAATTGGAAAGTGAATGAGATAAATAAATTTATCAAACAAGAGAAATGATCGAGAATGGAGTACCGCCAGTTTTATTCGATACGATAGTTGAATCTTTAATTAGGTTTGAACTTGAAAGGGTAATTAAATTTACCAATAACACCGTGGATGTAAGATATGGACTACGACTAATTTTGCTCCATGGGATGAATAGGTTGGGATTGGGATTAATAAATAAATGATTACTTCGGTAAGGCTCGATAATCCTGACTAGTTTTATAAACCTTAATTTGGTTTAGAATTGTGGACAAATAAAATAAAATCTTTTGAAATGGATATCCAAAGGAAGATTAAAGAATAAATTTAAAAGGATTTATCTTTGATAAAATTAATGTGTAATGACCCGTATTTTCAGCAATATAATAATTAATTTATTTAATTATATAAATAGTTATTTAGAGAATTAAATGGTTGTTTAATTAAATAATATTGAATATTTAATTAATATAACTAGTAGAATAATATATTTAATTCCGAAATAGTCAGAAATATATGAATTCACGATATTGTGTGAATTGGATAGTGGAAGATATTTAATTCAGTTTGAAGTTTGATTATAATAACGAATTTATTTATAAACAGCAGTTGTACATATAATTATATTATAATTATAATCGAGCTCGAAATGGCGCTGCAGTTCGTAATTTGGCGATTCGAACTTTAAACGAATATATAGAATCCATTTTAAGCCGGATTTCTGTGAAACAAGAAACGTCCGGATGGGATGAAAAGTGTAACGACCCGCATTCTACGCATCCTAGGATCGTGGAATATTTATTTCTTTCACATACGAAGTCGTATGGTCATGTGGCTTTGGGAAACAACTATTGGGTTCATTTCCCATGTTCATGATTTTTGCCGATTTTTAAATGACCGTTTTGCCCCTAGCTGATCTTGTTTCGTCCATAACTTTTGATTGGAAAGGTGTTTTGACCTGAATCCACTTCCATTGGATTTGAATGATGGTTTCTCTTTCCGTAGAGTGGTTACATTAGCCAAACGGACTTACCGTTTGGGAGATATGGCTGAAACAAGGTTTAGAAGGTGAAAAACAGCTTAATTGGGCTAAACCGGGTGATTAACAGCTAGGCCCAATGGGGGATTTCGGGTTTAGAGGTATTTGAGGGCTGCTAGGGTTTAGAAAACGATTTTTCATTCATTTTCCAGCCGCCACAAACCTCCTTTGAGCTCTAGCCATGGCCTCCACCTTCTAATTTCATCCCAAATCGTCTCTAACCACTTTCTAATCGAAGATTAAGCAAAACTACATCAAATCAAGGGAGGGTAGCACTAAATCAGAGAGAGAGCTGCTGGAACACATAGGGATTGGATCCAAATCAGAGATATTTCAGATCTGAAGTTGTTTGTGGCTAAGGTGAGTGATTTGCATTGTTTTTCACTAATTACGGCTAATTATGGTAATTAGCAAAGATTAGCGAAATTATGGCTCAGAAAAATCTAAAAAAATTCCTAAAATTCTAAAACATCATTTTATGTCTCTGATATGAATTTGGGTTAATTTCGACTAATTTTGCAAATCCCGGAATTTGGGGGATTACGGGGTAATTAGTGATAATTAGCGAATTTGTGCATATTAAAAATCTGGAAAAATATTCATAAATTCTGAAATATTGTTTTAGACCTCTGATATGAATTTGGGTTAATTTGGTTAAGTTTTGTTAATCCTATGGTGAGTTTTACCTAAACATGCTTAAGGGAAATTAAGGGGTTTTGGGTATGTTTGATCCATTTTACATGCTATGATTTATGTTTTGGTGTTTGGGGTCGATACTACATGTTTCTATAACTGTATGGTATGCTTTGTGATTGTTTAGAAGTGTTAGATTGGTCTAAAACGCCGTCGAATGGCGTGAAACAAGTCGCAGGGAAGCTGTGCAGGGACCGGATCGCGGATCGCCCCTATGTGCCACGACCCGGACCGGAGACCACGATCCGATGGTGGGAGGAGCTCGAACTCGAACCGCGTCACGCGCTAGAGCACCCGATCGCATGCCATCTCCGATCTGACCCGATCCACTTCAGAAGCTCACGATCCGAACCTGTGTGCATCCACGATCTGAAGGGGGAGGAGCATCATGACCGGGGGGAAGCGCCACGAGCTATGGAGCACGACCCGAACTAGTGGGAGTGCCTTGACCCGATCCAATGGAGCTGGAGCGCCACGAGCTAGAAGGAGCATGACCCGATCCGTATGGCGCGACTCGATCCAATGGAGGGAGCACGACCGACCCGATCCGAGATGCTTGGACTTGAAGTGAAGACCACGATCCGACCCGAGAGAGGGTGATGACCACGATTTGAAGCAAGGTGAAGTGAAGACCGACCCGGATGAAGATGATGACTAAAACCCGAGATGCAAAGGTAGTCCAAATGGGAGTTAGAGCTCAGGATCCAGATGGGAACCAATGAGTTCACTTCATGATTGGGCTTTGCTGCGGGACGTGTGCAAAGGGGTTGTCGGTATTCATAACTTTGGTTCACCACTGAGAGATGGATGGTGGGCTTGTAGTGATAGTTACACGGGATTGGATTCCGTCATGGCCCAAAGTATTAGGTGACCAAAGTAGTGGATATCGTATGCTTTACGCACTGAGTGAGGGATGTGAGGATGATTGCTATGCTTGATTGTTTGACACCACTATGACATGCACACCCCCATCCCCGTATCTCTTACACAGTATGTTAGTGGCACCTTAGAGTATTGTATGGTATGTAGTGCTAGCTCTTTGGTTGCAGGTTCAGGTATGATTGGATTATACCTGTTATTATTCTGTTTAGATGCTTATCGCTCATACCAGGTTTTATGTTTGACCCAGAGTTTTATGTCTTCTCTTATTACTCTGGGTGCTCACACGAGCAGACTAGAGACAGGTGAGCTGGTGGTGCGCGAGTAGCTGATCTGCAGACGAGCAGGAGGCTTCCACGTATGATATATATAGTATTCTCCCTGTGTCGCTGGTCGTCGCTACTTGGGCATTAGTAGTGTACCTCCTTTATCTTGCTTTTGCTTTTTGAGATAGTTTGAAAAGTTGTAATAATGTTGGCTTTGGATCATAAGTTGTACTTGGATTTTCCGCTGCTATGTTAGTTTGTTTTCAGCTTATGCACTGTCTCACCTGTTTTATGTCAAGTATATTGTTATTATATTTTATTCCATGCGCTGTGAGACATTCTACAGGTTCCTTGATTAGCCCATTCTCTTCTTTCTTTTTCTTCTGACGATCCGTCCCGTGCTAACTGGACAGGTGTACAGCGCACTTTTGGAGTAAATGTCGGTTGATGCGGGGCGGGCTGTCACACTTGGTATCAGAGCTCTAGGTTGCGTAGTTAACCTATGGAAAGACACTAGGGAGAGATAGTACGTATACGAGAGCGCTTATTTGTGATCACTTTGGTTTTCAAAAGCTATATATATACTATTAGTAGTATAAGGATGAAGTCGTACTGCACTAGCACCACTATGGGGTCGTTAATCGTTTCCCTTTTTCAAATTGACGATGAGTAGAGACACCAGGGGTGCTGGTAGAGGGACCAACCATGGGAATGCTCCTGACATGAGGACAATGTTCATTAACTTCATGAGGGAGATGCTTAGGAATGTTCAAGGGGCAGTTCCCAATCCCGTAAATGGTGGTGGTCCAGTAGTGCAGGCGCCTAGGGTCGATTTCGCCAAGTTGTGTAAGGATTACACTAACCTTGGTGGGAAGCCGTTCCACGGAACGGAGTCGTCCACAGATGTTCAGGATTGGTTGGATAGCTGTGATCGTATCTTCGACGACTTGGGTCTTCAGGATGCGATGAAGAGAAGGCTAGCGTCTCGTCAACTGCAAGGGCGAGCGATGAATTGGTGGAATGCCATTAGAACAGCTACTCCAGAAGATCAAGTTACTTGGAATCAGTTTAAGACTCGCTTTTGTGATAAGTTTATTCCAGCTGCTTATAAATCAGAACTGTTCCGGAAGTTCTTGGAGCTTAAGCAGAACGGTAGAGCAGTCTCGCAGTATATCGCTGAATTCGACACTTTATCGAAATATGGATGGTCCCTTATCGATACAGTCGAAAAGAAGAACGAGAAGTTCATAACCGGCTTGGATGGTTACTTGGGGGAAAGACTTATAAACCATATCGATGAGACGTTCGAGTCTATTATAGGAAAGGCATTAAGGTCAGAGAACCTTTTCCCTAAGTCGAAGACTGAGGTTGCTACGACATCTGCAGAGGAGCCAAAGCCACAAGCAGGCGGTGAAGGCAAGAAGAATTCTTAGAACAAAAGGAAGCAGAACCCGACCGAGGATGGTCAGAGTAAGAAAAATAAGAAAGATGGCGAATGCTTTAGTTGTGGCAAGAAGGGCCATTACGCCAGAGATTGTCGAGAAAAGCCTGGGGAAAGGAAGTGCTTTAACTGCGGCCAGGCGGGACATCACAAGGATGCTTGCCCACAACCTCCTAGGGAGAAGCAGATTGTGAAAGCATATGCTATCAACGCTGTTCCTTCTTCGTCAAATGCCCCAACTACGGCGCAGAAGGAAAAAGGTGTCGTTATTCGAGGTATGCTTTCTATTTAAGATGTTTTGATCGGGTTTTGTTTGACAAACCTGAGTTAGTCGATAGACCTCTAATTGTGACGAAGCCGATAGGTGGTTCGACTGATCTTAATATGATTAGTTAATGTGGTCTTATCGAGTCATGGATGTATGTTTCCTTGTGATTGCTTTGTTTTGGGCTTTACTGGGTTTAGCATTATTGTGGGGAGTCGATCTACTCCAAAGGAATAGGGTGGTATTAGGTACCTACCTAGTAATGGCGATAGTAACTGGAGTTAAGGAAGCTAAAAAGTTATCGTTGTAATAAGTTCTAGTTGTCTCTAGGAGGCAAACGAGTACTCCAGTGCTAGATTGTTTTGCTAGTATCACCTCATGTGGATTGTCTGAACTTGGAGGAGATGTTCCTTAGGTGCTTGTCTGATATTGGTTTAGGCCTTTGGGGCTTGTGCTTGGGGAATGTCGATTTCGACTAGGATGGTTTGCGTGAGGGGTAAATAGTTGTTGTGATTTTTCATTGGATGATATCTTGGTTTACTCGAGGAGTGATGGGAAGACGGAACATGATGAGACTGTTCAATGGTATAGACTGCCCAGAGTTAGACTCGATAGGGTTATGAGATTGCTCGAGTGGGACTCGGGAAAGATGCAAAGTAATGGATTGTTTAGGACCCTATGTTGATGTTCTCTATTGGATAGTAGAACTTTGAAGGAATAGGATGTGTTCGTTGATCATGGAAGATACAACGAAGATTAGAGCGGTTCAAGTTGGACTTGAACTCGTAAAAGAAAATAGGTGTTCGTTGATCTTGGAGATGCAACGAATAGGGAGACGATCCACGTTGGACTAGAGTTTGTCGGTACTCAAGACTGGGTCTAAGTTATAGAGTGACTCGAGTTGGACTCGAGAAGGCTGCAAGGAATTGGATTCAACTCGAGTTGGACTCGAGAGGGCGGCAAGATAATGGATAGACTTGGGTTGGACTCAAGTATTTTAGGAGGACTAAAAGCAGGGGTATCTGGGGACGCCCGTTACCTTGGATCCGTTGGACGTGATCTAGTTATCCTTGGAGGATAAACGTACGTTGGACGTACGGTAGTCCGATTGGAGGCTGGGCTTCCATTAGTTTAATTATCCTTGGAGGATAAACGTACGTTGGACGTACGGTAGTCCGATTGGAGGCTGGGCTTCCATTAGTTTAATTATCCTTGGAGGATAAACGTACGTTGGACGTACGGTAGTCCGTAGGGAGGCGGGGCTTCCATTGGCCTGGGATTGGTCGGACCAGTCAAGTAGGCATCGGTGTATGTATGGAGGCTGGGCTTCCATTAGTTATTGATGTTGGTTGGACCAGACATACTGGAATCGACATATTGGGATTGGTTAGACCAATCATGTAAGTGTCGATGTGTTTATGAATTTAGCAGGTGATAGGTAGGACTTGTTTGATGGATGTTATGGTTGCTATGTTGTTCCTATTTTTCTTCCCTTGAGTAGACTATCACCTGTAGGGTTCCAGCGATGGGGAACAAAGTGATTGTAGTAGGACTATGAGCCAGTGCAGTAGAGTCGTCATGACTCGAGGGGCAAAGTGGACATAGTAAAGGATTAGTAAGGCTATGAGCCAGTGCAGTGGAGTTGTTACGACTTCATGGGGCAGAGTGGACATAGCAAAGGACTAGTGGTTATGGATCAGTGCAGTGGAGTCGCCATGACTCCATGGGGCAAAGTGATCATAGTAAAGGATTTGGGTGCAGTACTAGTTGCATTGAGTAGGAGACATGCCAGTTTAGGGGTTTTGTTTCTAGGATGGAAGCAACTAAAGTATATCACAGGATATGATTTTGGGCCCAAGAGTGAATTGGATTCAGAAACACTAGTAAGCTTGACGATTAGATCGATTTTGATTGAGTGGATTGGTTCCAGTTAGAAGGACGATCCTAATCTATTGGAAACCATCTCTAGGGTAGAGATGATTATCGATGGAAAGAGAATGATCAGGTAAGGATTTGATCGAGAAGGGTGGCTTCGAAAGAATAAGGGACTAGTTGTACCCAACGTAGATGGACTGAGAGGTGAAGTGCTTAGAGCATATCATCACTCGAAATTGACTATACATCCCAGTGGTAACAAGATGTATTGAGACATAGAGCAGATCTACTACTGGAAAGGGATAAAGATAGGCAGAAGGCTTATCTCAATAAGAGACGAAGTGATTTGGAATTCTTCGTTAACGACTTGGTGTTCGTCGGGATCTCTCCATAGAGAATGTGATTCAGATTGGTTGGAGAGGTAAGTTAGCACCAAGATTTGTTGGCCCATTCCCAGTCCTCGAGCAAGTTGGGAAGTTGGCATATGAAATAGAGCTACCTGACAAGATGGCAGGAGTTCACAACGTATTTCATGTTTCCCAGTTAAGGAAGTTTGTGCAAGACCCTAATGTGGCTATTTCACCAGATCAGTTGGACGATATCGAGGTTGAACCCGAGGCGGTTGAGAATCACAAGCCTATGCGTATTGTTGGGAACGATACGAAGCAGCTTCGAAGGAAGGCGGTGAAACTAGTCAAAGTCCAGTGGGGTGAGAATGAAAAAGACTATATTTAGGAAACAGAGGAGGAGATAAGGAAGAAGTATCCAGAACTCTTTGCCTGGTAGGGTTTTGGTAGTGATAGTTTCTTCCCTTGTTAGTAAACCGCATGCTAGGATAGACTTGTTTGGCATGTTGATTGTTGTTTTATGGTTGATAGGCATGCGGGACCCTTTGTGTGTTTTGGTTAGGGAATTTCGGGGGCGAAATTTCTTAAGGGGGGGAGAGTGTAACGACCCGCATTCTACGCATCATAGGATCGTGGAATATTTATTTCTTTCACATACGAAGTCGTACGGTCATGTGGCTTTGGGAAACGACTATTGGGTTCATTTCCCATGTTCATGATTTTTGTCGACTTTTAAATGACCGTTTGCCCCTAGCTGTTCTTGTTTCGTCCATAACTTTTGATTGGAAATGATTTTTGACCTAAAACCACTTCCATTGGATTCAATTGATGGTTTCTCTTTCCGTAGAGTGGTTACATTAGCCAAACAGACTTACCGTTTGGGAGATATGGCTGAAACAAGGTTTAGAAGGTGAAAAACAGCTTAATTGGGCTAAACCGGGTGATTAACAGCTAGGCCCAATGGGGGATTTCGGGTTTAGAGGTATTTGAGGGCTTCTAGGGTTTAGAAAACGATTTTTCATTCATTTTCCAGCCGCCACAACCCTCCTTTGAGCTCTAGCCATGGCCTCCACCTTCTAATTTCATCCCAAATCGTCTCTAATCACTTTCTAATTGAAGATTAAGCAAAACTACATCAAATCAAGGGAGGGTAGCACTAAATCAGAGAGAGGGCTGCTGGAACACATAGGGATTGGATCCAAATCAGAGATATTTCAGATCTAAAGTTGTTTGTGGCTAAGGTGAGTGATTTGCATTGTTTTTCACTAATTACGGCTAATTATGGTAATTAGCGAAGATTAACGAAATTATGGCTCAGAAAAATCTAGAAAAATTTCTAAAATTCTAAAACATCATTTTATGTCTCTGATATGAATTTGGGTTAATTTCGACTAATTTTGCAAATCCCGGAATTTGGGGGATTAAGGGGTAATTAGTGATAATTAGCGAATTTGTGCATGTTAAAAATCTGGAAAATATTCATAAATTCTGAAATATTGTTTTAGACCTCTGATATGAATTTGGATTAATTTGGTTAAGTTTTGTTAATCCTATGGTGAGTTTTACCTAAACATGCTTAAGGGAAATTAAGGGGTTTTGGGTATGTTTGATCCATTTTACATGCTATGATTTATGTTTTGGTGTTTGGGGTCGATACTACATGTTGCTATGACCGTATGGTATGCTTTGTGATTGTTTAGAAGTGTTAGATTGGTCGAAAACGCCGTCGAATGGCGTGAAACAAGTCGCAGGGAAGCTGTGCAGGGACCGGATCGCCCCTATGTGCCATGACCCGGACCAAAGACCACGATCCGATGGTGGGAGGAGCTCGAACTCGAACCGCGTCACGCACTAGAGCACCCGATCGCATGCCATCTCCGATCCGACCCGATCCACTTCAGAAGCTCACGATCCGAACCTGTGTGCATCCACGATCTGAAGGGGGAGGAGCATCACGACCGAAGGGAAGCGCCACGAGCTATGGAGCACGACCCGAACCAGTGGGAGTGCCTCGACCAAATCCGATGGAGCTGGAGCGCCACGAGCTAGAAGGAGCACGACCCGATCCGTATGGCGCGACTCAATCCGATGGAGGGAGCACGACCGACCCGATCCGAGATGCTTGGACTTGAAGTGAAGACCACGATTCGACCCGAGCGAGGGTGATGACCACGATCTGAAGCAAGGTGAAGTGAAGACCGATCCGGATGAAGATGATGACTAAAACCCGAGATGCAAAGGTAGTCCAAATGGGAGTTAGAGCTCAGGATCCAGATGGGAACCAATGAGTTCACTTCATGATTGGGCTTTGCTGCGGGACGTGTGCAAAGGGGTTGTCGGTATTCATAACTTTGGTTCACCACTGAGAGATGGATGGTGGGCTTGTAGTGATAGTTACACGGGATTGGATTCCGTCATGGCCCAAAGTATTAGGTGACCAAAGTAGTGGATATCATATGCTTTACGCACTGAGTGAGGGATGTGAGGATGATTGCTATGCTTGATTGTTTGATACCACTATGACATGCACACCCCCACCCCCGTATCTCTTACACAGTATGTTAGTGGCACCTTAGAGTATTGTACGGTATGTAGTGCTAAATCTTTGGTTGTAGGTCCAGGTTCAGGTATGATTGGATTATACCTGTTATTATTCTGTTTAGATGCTTATCGCTCATACCAGGCTTTATGTTTGACCCAGAGTTTTATGTCTCCTCTTATTACTCTGGGTGCTCACACGAGCAGACTAGAGACAGGTTAGCTAATGGTGCGCGAGTAGCTGATCTGGAGACGAGCAGGAGGCTTCCACGTATGATATATATAGTATTCTCCCTGTGTCGCTGGTGGTCGCTACTTGGGCATTAGTAATGTACTTATCTTGCTTTTGCTTTTTGAGACAGTTTGAAAAGTTGTAATAATGTTGGCTTTGGATCATAAGTTGTACTTGGATTTTCCGCTGCTATGTTAGTTTGTTTTCAGCTTATGCACTGTCTCACCTGTTTTATGTCAAGTATGTTGTTATTATATTTTATTCCATGCGCTGTGAGACATTCTACAGGTTCCTTGATTAGCCCATTCTCTTCTTTCTTTTTCTTCTGACGATCCGTCCCGTGCTAACTGGACAGGTGTACAGCGCACTTTTGGAGTAAATATCGATTGATGCGGGGCGGGCCGTCACAAAAATATTTTTCTAATGAAAGAGAAAATCGAGATTTCGTCGTGTAGATTGTGAGTTATGTCCAAATCAAATTTTCGAAAAGTTGTTATGGAATTCCTTTATAATTTATAATGATTTATACATATTATAAATGGATTTTTCAATATTAATTGAATATCGATTCAACCGGGATTTGAGTATCGAGTTATAAATCCAGTTGGAGCTATATGATATTCTATTGAAATATATATACGATAATATAAATTTATTTAGATTTAATTTAATTATTTTTAAATATATTAATATTTAAATGGGTTTATTTAGAGCTTTAAAAATAGCCAGTTTTTCAAACGACCTCCGTTTTCGACGAAACTAATTTTGTTGGATCCGAAGTATTAAATTATTGCTAGATTTCAATTTCCACAATTTTTGAGGTCAGTATGTGGCAGTATGGGATTTTAATGTGAAAAACAGACAATAATTTGGCTTTAAAAATACGCTTTGTGAGCAAACGGATTCGGAATTCGACAAAACAAGTTTCATTGGGTCAGTAATGTCGAACTGTAGCTACATGCCCATTTTCGTGATTTTTGGATATCATGTGTGATCATATGAATTTTTAAACAACAAATATAAATAACGATTGATTAAAATCTAATAAAATAATGAATATAAAATCATTTAAATTTTTCTATAAATACACTAACATATTCCACAAACTTAACCAATTCCATTTCATGGTCAACCCCAAGAAAAAATACCGCCGCCACTTTCTTTCTCAGAAAAACTAATTCTTGAGGTTCTAAATTCATTTTAAATTCATAGAAAAATCCTATAAATCAAAGTATGTTTGTATTTGAAATCAGGAAGGGGTGCTCCTCATTTCCGTACTAGTTTCATTCGGTTCGATCGAGTTAATGTCGCTGCGAATTTTAACAGTGTTGGGTTCAAGTTTAGGGTTTTCGAATTCATGGATTTGGGAAGCGTTGATTCCAGTTTGAGTTGTGTATTGGTGTAAATGGGATCGAATGGGGTGTGCTGGCCAAATTTTGGGGTTAACGGCGGATTTTGATGTCGATGTCCAACATCGTAGCTTGCGCGAGATACTGTTTAATGCAAGTTCGAAAGTGGGTGCGAGCTGGGGGTTGATAGGATTAGGTGATGGAGATTTTCACGAGAAGTTCATCGGCGGATGTTTGGTTCGATTTAGTGAAGTATGGAACTGGCATTGTTTGTGGGAAGATGCAGCAATGTCCAAATGGTACTGGAGTGCGAAATTCTATTTGGAGGAGGAAGACACTATTTACGGTGGGTAAGTGGGTTGATGGGCCGGGTAGGAGAAAGGTGAGGCCCATAATACTTAAAACTAATATAAGTGTATATTTAAAATTTTAGATCCACTAGTAAAATCATAACTTTCCGTACATTGTCAGAATTGAGCGAAACAGGATCCGTTGGGATTGTATGGGCGAGAGCACCTAATGGAATTGACTGGGAGTGGATTGGAGCTCGTTATAATTTATAGCAAAATAAATTGTTCGATTTGAATCAACGACGGTTATCATTATTAAACGATATACCAACCAATGTGAGTAAATCTCATTAACTCTGCTCAGTTTATATTTCCATAACGTATTTTTAGAACTGATAAATATTGGTTGATTGTTGCGTGTTGATTGGTTGGTTGAACTGCTAATTTATTGGTTAAAAATATCGATGTAGTTATACATATATATATCGTTAATTATATATTGATTCTGTTGATCATAATATTGCATGTTGAAATGAAATTGATGTTAATTATATTGTTTAACATCTGTGGATGCAGCGAAACAGGTTGGAGGGATCCAACTGGATTCCTCAACATTTTTGTTATTGTTTTTCATATATTGTGATATATGATGTGGTATATAATTTGTTGTGGATTATGTGTATTTGGATGATGATTGATCCTTTTGATTTGGTATTTTAATACCATAAGGAATATTGGAATGTAGAAATGAATTTTTCAAAATGTATATTGAAGATGAAATATATTTATATAAAATCAAATAATTTTATAAAAAGGAATTTCAAAGTGGATATTGAATTTAAGGATTTTTTAAAATCAATGGATTTTATAAATAGAAATGTTTATATGAAATCAATAGAGTTGGAAAAGGAATTATTTATAAAATCAAAGGATTTTATAAAGGGAGTATTTATTTAGAAAATAAATAGAATTATAAAAGGAAAATTTATTTGGGAAATAAATAGAATTGAATAGGAAATATTTGTAAAACAAATAAAATAGAAAAGGAATTATTTAGGAAATAAAAAGTAAGTGTTTTTTAAAAATGAATAGAATTTTATAAAAGAAAACAAGTGGAAAATAAATATTAAAAGGGAAATCTGTTTTTAACAGATCAATGGAAAAGATTAATTCAAAGTAGAATTAAATGGAAATCTGTTTTAACGGATAAAATTTGATAAGAATAATTTATAAACAATGTTTACAAATTTAGAAAAATATAAACCATTGGATAAATAAAATTAAAAGTCTGAATTTATATAGAGAAGTAGAAATCGGTTTTTAACGCCGATATTTTAAATAGAATGTGAATGCAGCATTTATAAAGGGAATTATAAATGCGATTTAAGTGTTAGAATAAAAAGGAGATTTCATATGAATAATTCTATAAATAGAAATATAAATAGAATTTGGAAATGGAATATTATTTTAAAATACGAAATCAAACTTAAGGGATTATATAAAAGGAATATTTTTCACATTCGATGTGAATAATAGATTAAAATAAATATTTTGTAAATCAAAACATTTATAAAGAAATTAGGTTTTGAAATAGGAATTCAAATGGGAATTTGAATGGGATAGGAATAGAGTTAATCAAATTAGAGTTAATCGAATATATTCGAATTAGAGTTAATCAAATTAGAGTTAATCGAATATTAGTTATTCGAATTAGAGTTAATTGAATAGAGTTAATCGAATAGAGTTAATCAATATTGGTTATTGGAATAGAGTTAATCGAATATAGTTCATTCGAAGAAGGAGAGATTATCGAATATAGTTTATTCGAAGAAGGAGAGATTATCGAATATAGTTTATTCAAAGGAAAGGTTATCGAATATAGTTTATTCGAAGGAGAGTTATTCGAGAAAGAATTATACATTGAAATTCAACTGTATCATATATAGGAAAGTATTATTTACTTTCCGGGTTTTAAATCAAGATTTATTTATTTAATGAAACCCTACGTTTATTTATAAAATAAGGAACAAAAGTTATATTTAAGTTATTATATATACATCGGAAGAATGGGATTATAACACTATTATTATAATCAAATGAATTCTATAAAGTAAATGGATCCGTAAACTGAATCCGAGGATTACGTAAGGAAGTTTGTTGGAGATTTAAAATGTGAACTTTGTCTATTTTGAGGTTAGAAATGTTGTTCAGTAAGGTATGATAGGTAGTTATACCCCAACTTGATTGACTTCATTTTTAACTAAGGAATGGTTAAGGTTCGATAGGGAAGGTTAGTTGATTGAATTTAGTTAATAGGTGTTAATGGTTCGAGTGGGCATAGCGATGTTTATTTAAACATCTGTTTAAATCCAATAAAGGTGTTTTGGAAATGTTTTCTAATATAGAAAATAAGAAATAGGAATGAATACGAAAATGTTTTCCAATGATTAATAACATATATTTTCTAAATTTAGAAAATAAGAATTTAAGAATATATGGAAACGAAGATAGGGAAATGAACAGTTGAATGGAAAATTAAATTAAAGGGGTTCAGTGTTGAATGATGATTGATCGGTAAGTTTTCATTTGGAAATACAACATTTGTTTGCACACATGTTTCCCTTTGATGGTTAAATCACCGACTATGAAAGTTTTTGACCATTTTTCCGTCGCTAATACGGAAAGACTGGGATCAGATTTATTATCTGAAAATCCTTCCGTATAGGCATTAGCATTGCGAATCAAATATGGTAAAGATAATTGAAGATGAAGTTATGCAAGGGTTGTTCTGGCAATCCCAAGTAGAAATTGCCTAATATGGATTTACAGAATAGTGCCTTCGGTTTGTCCAGATCCAGGACAACGTGTATGGACGAAAGTCTAACAAAGTATATCTAATGGATCATGTAAGTTGATCGCTTCAAACGTATCCACGTTTGGTGGCGGAGAAATTTGTTTCCCTTATCTTTATACCTGTGGTATTTTTGGGGAAATCAATTTGTGATTTGGCGGGTATGACGATGTGGCATTCAAAGTAAATGGAAGTGTGATCTGTCAAAAGATACGTTATGACCTCAAGCCTTATCAACCGGGAAATGACAAAAATCGGGCAGGCAGCATGGCTAAGCGGGTCGCCTACATTAGGGTGTATTGTCACCATCTCGAGAAAATTCATATTTGTTACTTCTTTTAGCTTCTGTATCTCCCTGGAACGGTTATGTTGCTAGCAATCGTAGGTGACAATATATTCGATACACTCAAGAGAAATGAGTGATCGGTCATGTGTGGGCCGGGTTGCAGGACGTTCTTGTTGAACCCAGTGTATTCCTCTCTAGAGATACACTATCGGTAGGTGGTTCCATACCTTGTCATAGTCAGAATCCAATCTCCAATAAGCGCCTGCTGTTTTGATTGTATACTATATATATATATGTGTGTGGAGCGTGAGATGCAAGCGTTCTGCTAGATTGTTAATTATTTGTGGTTAGACATTATTATAATATTAGAAAAGTATTGATTTTGAAAATGTTTTGGGTTATCATAAGGTAAAAACCATCCGTATTTATGTGTGGATCAGTCTTACGATTATCATTTCTTTCGAAAATGATTTTAAAAAGTTAAATCAAATGGTTGGAGATTACTCACACCAGTCCCATAACTGACCCAGAGTTTATTTTGTTTTGTTTTCCCTGAACTCTTGGGTGCTCAAATTTGTACGGGCAGTCAAGTAGTTAGGATTTTACATATATATTTGAGGAGCTTGGAGCAGGAGGCTTCAACACTAGTTATATAGAGTTTATTTCCGCTGTGATATTATGTGATGTGTTCTAAAATGGTATGTATATATACAGTTTTGAATTGTATTTCAAAGTTATGTTATATAATATATTTTGTTCGTTCCGCTGTGAGATTTGTATTTACTCTGATTATGTTTAGTTGTGTTCTTCTTCTTCTTCTATTCTAATTTTCTATCTTATCTATTCTCACCCTCTAACTTCTGTCTTTAAACTATCCGGTATTTCCGATGCTTGGATAGTCGATATTGGTTTTAAATGTCGATTTTTTGGGTCGAAAATCCCCGGGTCGTTACAGTGGTATCAGAGCTTAAGGTTAAGTAATTACCTTGGCTCTGTGGCGTAACTCGATAGAGATGGGGTTAGTAATACCTTAGATTGAGTTGAATATATATATATATATATACGAGTGAACGTATTTGTTATTTGATATAAAATGATTTTATATCGTTGAGATTTATTGGTTGATTAGTTTGTGAATTCTTGTCGATTAGTTTGATCCACTATATCGGTAGGAGTTTCTAAACACTTGAATACGATAAACTGACACAGTATGTTTTAAAGAGAGGGTAAATGAAATAATTTTACCCAAATTATATTTTGATCTAAGGAATGATTAATATTGGAAATATTATAGAATATTGGATGTGTTGGCTATCATTATAATCGAATAAGATTATAAAAATAAAATGGTTATGTAAATAGCCAATCAGGATTCATATAAGAGTAATATGTAAAATCAGATGAAGTAAATCTGAATTTAAATCAGAACTGGAATTAAAACTCTGGAAATTAAAAAAAATGGATTGAATTAAGTATATGAGAATTTTAAAATCTTGGGAAATTTTAAATTGTTTAACTAGAATTGTGAACGATATTTTGAAATAATTTCAAAATAGAAATGGTTTTGAAAAGTGATATAATATTGAACACACTTTGATAGCTAGGAAATAATTTTGGTGATGCTGACCACATCCTCAGTGTTCACTTTCGAGTTGCAAGTGACAGATTACTACTAAAGGGATTGTTTTGAGAAAAACAAATTGTTTTGAATCCCAAAAGGGAATAATTGATTTTTGAGAAAAGGAAAGCTGTTTAAAACTCCCAGGAAGAGACTGTTTGAATTAAAAACAAATTTAAGTAAAAAAATTATGAAAGCAAATAGGAATTTAATTGAAGACCAGTTAATTCGAAATTGAATTGAAATACAATGATATCAAGAAAATGGGATTTGTCATATAAGGATTTGAAATGATATTGGGTTAAAGGGTCAAGTGTTTGAAATCAAGAATGGAACTCGAGTTTGAAATGGAATTTGACTTGGGTATAAGTGAATGATTGGGTTTGAGGATAAAAACTGATTTGGAGTTTTATTGGGATGACATTAGTGTATGCTGAATTGGTAGCAGGTGTAAAGGACATAATGATATGCCCGACAAAAAGGTACATGTTTACTTTTATTTGAGTTTGGTGATTTATGAGCCTGTCTGGCAAGCTGCTTGGCTATTTGATTTTCTTTTGGGTTGGAGAAGGCCTAGAGAGGCGAGTTCTAGTTGTACCGATTGAGCCGTACAAAGAAGGTGCTGGCGAAAATTTTCGAAAATTTAAGGTGTAAGAAAATTTTCAGAGTTTTTAGAAATTTTGGGTTAATAGAAATAAATTAATAATTTAATTAAAATAAATTGTTTCAGTTGAAATTAAAGTTAATAAATAAACAAATAATTATTAATCCAGTTAATAGGGTTAGTTTTCTACCTTAGCAATTTCGAGGACGAAATTATTTTAAGGGGTGAAAAATGTAACGACCCGTATTTTCAGCGATATAATAATTAATTTATTTAATTATATAAATAGTGATTTAGAGAATTTAATGGTTGTTTAATTAAATAATATTGAATATTTAATTAATATAAATAGTAGAATTATATATTTAATTTCGAAATAGTCGGAAATATTTGAATTCACGATATTGTGTGAATTGGATAGTGGAAGATATTTAATTCAGTTTGGAATTAATTATAATAACGAATTTATTTATAAACAGCAGTTGAACGTATAATTTTTTTTTTTTTGAAGTAAAAGGTAGTGAATCATCATGATTCACGCCTAAAATATATACCATTCATCAAGTAACCGTGCGTATATTTACAATGTATGTACAACCAAAACAGCAAAACAGCAAAATAGGCCATCACTACATACGGCCATACAAAAAGGAGCCATACATCATAGTTAACATTACATGACATTACATAACAGAAACAACAAAAGGCTAGTGAAACAGTAAGCATCATCGTCAATCATGTGGTCCAGTGATCCGCCCCCTCTTACGAACTCGGTCTGCAATGCTCTCAACGTTTCTTTTGCGCTCCATGCCTGCCCAATCACAGACGAAATTAAGAATAGAGTAAATAATACTGTTAAGGGCTTTGAATTTGCGGTTAAATTTTCTGGAGTTTCGTTCATGCCAGAGCAACCAAGTGTAAGCGAAGTTCAACAAAGCAAAAAGAAGACTATCATGAGAGGCATGCAAGGACGGGTAAATTGTGTGCCAAAAAACAAATTGCTCTGCAATGAAATCACTCCAGTGCAAGTCAAGGTAAAGCGCAACCAAACATTTTGTCCAAATATAAAAAGCAAAGTCACAAGCCAAAAATAGGTGGTGGTAGTCCTCGTCGTCATGACCACAAAAGACACAGCCATCCAGAACATGCACTCCTCTCTGACGAATTCTGTTAACCGTATTCAATCTACCATGAATCACGACCCACATATGAATTTTGACTTTATCAGGGATTTTGAATTGCCACATAAGCTCAAACCCCAACCTCCTAACCCCAGCAAAGTTAAACAACTTATAGATGCTACGAACACTAAACAACTTCCTTTCCCCCTCCAACATCCAAATAAAATCATCCCGCTCATTATTCAAACTCACCGCTTCAAGCAACTCGAACAAACTGCATAGCTGAATCAATGCATTACCAGCTACAAGTCTTGAGAAATTCAATCTCCATTTGAAACCCGTTGAATCATTATCATACATCTCTCTAACAGTGAAATTTTTGTTACAAGCCATACCAAAAAGCTCTGGAAACTCCACACTCAAAGGGACATTAATTAACCAACTATCCAACCAAAATGATGTATTGTGTCCATTCTTCACCACAATCTTAGTACCCAACTTCATCCACTGTGCATGAACCATGACATTACGCCAAAACGCCGAGCATCTTGAAAAATCAGTATTCCAACCAAAATTACCATTGTAATATGTACTAATGATCCACTCCTTCCATAATGCGTGCTTATCAGAAATCATAAACCACAACCACTTACAAAGAAGAGCCGAATTCATTGTCTTTAAGTTTATAACATCAAGGCCCCCTTGCTCTTTAGATTTGCATACTTGGTTCCACGATATCAAACAGCTTAGCTTCTTCGTCTCTTTAGAACCAGTCCAGAAAAAGTTACGACGAATTGCATCAATCCTTTCCACCACCCAACCTGGAAAGTGATAGAAGGACATCCAGTACAATGGAATCGACGATAGGACAGAATTGACAAGCACAAGACGACCAGCTCGGGATAATGAGTTGCCTTTCCACCTAGCCAGTCGAGTGTCCACCTTTTCAATCAAGTGCTGCCAGTCTTTCTTCATAAATTTCTTGGGGCGAATGCACATACCCAGGTAATTCAAAGGAAAAACTTCAGCCTTGCAATTAAACATTTCAGCACAAGACCTGCGTAAATCATCACTACAACCCAACGTGTAAACACTGCTCTTATGAAAGTTGATTTTTAAGCCAGATAAACTTTCAAAAGCATATAAAATAAATTTAAGTGCAGCAAGGAATTTACAGTCAGGTTTACTGAATATAATGGTGTCATCAGCATATTGCAAAGAATTGATGCCCCCAACCACATGGTCACTGCCAAAACCACTAATAATCCCCTCTGCACAACCCAGCTTCAGAATTTTGGAAAAAACATCTGCCGCCAAATCAAAAAGAAGAGGGGAGAGTGGATCACCCTGTCTCAGTCCACGCATAGAATGGATGGTAGAGCCGGCAACTCCATTAACACAGATGTTGGATCTACTTGATGAAAGAATCATGGAAATCCAATCAATCCACTTGGTGGGGAAGCCTCTTGCCTTCAGCACTTCGACCATAAAACGCCAGTCAACTGTGTCAAAAGCTTTGGCGAAGTCCAGCTTAAGGATAACACAAGGGACGTCAAATCTATCACAATGAGAAATCACTTCGCCAACCAACGCAGCACCATCCAGAATGTTCCTTCCTTTAATAAAAGCAGTTTGGGATATATCTATCAGCGAATCCATCTTAGCTTTCAGCCTATTGGCCAAAACCTTCGTAATTAGTTTGAAGCTAGTGTTGAGAAGGCTAATCGGTCTGAAATCAGCGGCAGAGACATTACCTTCTTTTTTGGGAATTAAAACTACGTTAGCATAGCTAATCAAATCCAACCTCAAAGAGCCTTTGTGGAACTCGTCAAACAAACGCAAAACATCATATTTCAACATGCCCCAATATTGTTGAAAGAAAAAGGTGGGAAATCCATCAGGCCCAGGTGCTTTGTCACCCGGCATCTCCTTCAAAGCATTCAAAATTTCCTCTTCAGAAAAAGCACTTGCAACATCCGAGAGATCAGTTACAACAGGATACAATTTGCTCCATTCAACAGAAATACGGTTCTCAACACGAGAACCGAAGATGCTTTTATAATATTCAGTGAAAGTATCACTCAAAAGTTGTTGCTCACAGATCTCCACACCATCCTTCCAAATACTGTGAATCAAATTGGTACGGCGTCTACCATTGGCAACTCTATGAAAAAACGCTGTATTTCTATCCCCTTCCTTCAGCCACTGAGATCTTGATCGCTGTCTCCAAAAAATCTCTTCCTGATCCAAAACTTTGTTGAGTTCTCGTTCTCGCTGCTGAAGCAAATCTCTTTCAACATCATCAAGTCCTCTTTCCTCTTCCAGTATATTAAGATCAAGAATTTGTTTTTCTAACCTCTCCTTTTTAATTCTAATATGACCAAACTCCTCAGAGTTCCACTTTTTAAGAAATTTCCTCAAAAGTTTAAGTTTATTACAAAGGGTTCTCGCTGCATCACCACTCTCCCCAAATTCAGACCATTTATTGTACAACAAATCGGTAAAGTTATCTTCCAAGCACCACATTTTTTCAAATCTAAAAAAAGGCTTTTTCCTAATGGCATCTCCAGAATCTAATACAACAGGGCAATGGTCGGAAATAATTGTAGATAAGCCTTTTTGGGCGGTTAAAGGATGAAGATCCTCAAAGTGAGCATTGATGAAAAAACGATCAAGTTTCACAAGTGTCGGTGGAGTTCTGCCATTAGACCAAGTGAACTTTCTATTAGCGAGCGGGAGATCAATTAACTCACACTCCCCAACAAACTCACTAAAATCAGCCATGTCACCAAAATGATTAGCACCAGAGTTACTTCTTTCATAACCAAATCTCGTAACATTAAAGTCTCCTCCAATAACCCAAGGGCCGTACATCAAACTATGAAATTCCATCGCTTCTCTCCATAAAGTTTTCCTTTCACTTCTAGTGTTTGGACCATAAACGTTTGAGAAAAAATAAAGCTTCTTAGTCGTTACACATTCCAGTGCAACATGTAGGCAATGTGTTTGACAAATCTCTTGTCTAAATGTCCACAAATTACTATCCCAGCCAGTGAACAAACCTCCAGCACTTCCAGTGGCCGGAATAAATCTCCACTCATCTATAACCCCCTAACCCAGAGTTTTAAAAATAAGAAAGTCAGGATTTTCAAGTTTAGTCTCTTGAAGCAACACAATGTGGGGCTTGACCGACTTGAGATAATTTTTAACTCTAAGACGTTTGTCATAATTACCCAAACCTCTAACATTCCAGGTTAAAACAATCATTGGGGTGCGTCAGCCCTATCTAACTCTTTACTTCTAATATCACTAGCAACAGAATCATTTAACAAAAAACTAGAGCTACTAGCAACAGCATGCATTTGATCAGGAGATAAAGAATTAAGGATAGCAGGGATAAAAACGCTACCTTCCAGAGGATGAGGAAGGCCACGAGCACTTCTCCTTAGGATAACCACACCGGAGTCCACTGGCATCTTGCCTTTTCTTTTGCTTGTTGCACAAGAGCGTTCATCGGAATCTGAAACGGCCAAAGCATTATTCCCTCCACCAAGATCGTAATCATTATCATCCCCCCCAAGATCGTAGTCCTCATCATTATCTTCTCCAAAAATATTCCTCAAGCCATCGAATCCACTCTCCTCCCTACCAGTGTCATCAATACCATCATCAATAGCTTCCGCTTCAAAAGCTTCCACCTTATCCTTATCAACATTATGATCCATCACATCTTCTCTATCAACAGGAATTGGTGCGAAAGAATTACTGCCCAATCCAACATAAGCAGTGGGAGCGCTAACGCTTCTAGCCTTAAGTACTTTCATCTTGCCATTCTCCCCTCTAACAAAAACCGTTTTACGAAGTTCTTGTCTGTCCACTTCCTCAGAGGATTCACCATCGACTTTCGTAATGGAGACATTATGGAAAAAGCCCTCAACAGGAACCACAATCGAAGGAGGAAGCTCCAAATCCTCATCAATCCACATCAACGCCTTCAGGGATGAAAATCGGTTACATTCCACACTCCATGCTGGAGTCTAATCACTTCACCTACCTCCGCCAACGCCGACTTGAGGGAATCAACACTTCTACACACTAGTGGAATATTTTTAAGTGAAACCCAGACTTCAATCCTCTTTCTCGCCATGCTCCCAATTTGCGGGCCCCAACGCTTCAAATTAGTTACACCCTTAGAGTCGAAGAGAGAGTAGTAAAATGTTTCAGTCAACCAAATCTACGCACCGTCCACACCCAGCCCGGCGCACGCCTGCCAAAATGAGTTCCCAATAAAGTCTCCATTTCATTGATCGAGAAAGCACCACGAGCGATGGAGAGAACCACCATCGATCTAGCCTTTTTAAAATCGTCAGGGTAAAACGCCGCCGAAAGAGGAGGGAGCGATTTAGGGTTTTCCATTTTTTTCGGACTTTTGAGATGAAATTTGCAGTTGAAGCCCTTATGCCCAATTTTGTTACAGCGAAAACAAACCATAGGATTTCGACAGCTCCTAGCCCAGTGATCTGGAGAGCCGCATCTGAAGCAACCATTATCAGATTTGATGTTTTTTAATTTTTCCAAGTAATTGTTCGAAATACGAGGCGGCGGCTGAGGATTAATGCGAGGTTTAAATATATTATTTCGAGGAGCGTTACGCTTTACACCTGGCCGCAGCAAGATCTCCTTGTACGATGGAAGTACACCTTTGTTTTTATCTGATCTGTCGTCTAGTGAAGAAGAAACGTGATTAGAGATGGAGGAAGTGAGATTATTGATCACGTTTTTGGAATTCTCCATTAGGGTTTTGAAGGTCACCATTATGATTTCTCTGATAGGTTATTATTCCGCTGTGTTTGAACGTATAATTATATTATAATTATAATCGTTTAAAGCTCGAATCGCCAAATTACGAACTGCAGCGCCATTTCAAGCTCGATTATAATTATTATAATAATTATATAATAATTATAATCGAGCTTGAAATGGCGCTGCAGTTCGTAATTTGGCGATTCGAGCTTTAAACGAATATACAGAATTCGTTTTAAGCCAGATTTCTGTGAAACAAGAAACGTTCGGATCGGATGAACAATATTTTTCAAATGAAAGTGAAAAATCAAGATTTCGTCGTGTAGATTGTGAGTTATGTCCAAATCAAATTTTTGAAAAGTCACTAAGGAATTCCTTTATAATTTATAACGATTTATATATATTATAAATGGATTTTTTAATATAAATTGAATATCGATTCAACCGGGATTTGAGTATCGAGTTAAAAATCCAATTGGAGCTATATGATATTCTGTTGTGATTATATATACGATACCATAAATTTATTTATATTTAATTTATTTATTTTTAAATATATTAATATTCAAATGGGTTTATTTAGAGCTTTACAAATAGCCAGTTTTGCAAATGACCTTCGTTTTCGACGAAACTAATTTTGTTGGATCTGCAGTATTAAATTATTGCTAGATTTCAATTTCCGTAGTTTTTGAGGTCAGTATGTGGCCGTACGGGATTTTATTTGAAAAACAGACAATAATTTGGCTTTAAAAATACGCTGCATGAGCAAACGGATTTGGAATTCGACGAAACAAGTTTCGTTGGGTCCGTAATGTCGAACTGTAGCTACATGCCCATTTTCGTGATTTTTGGATATCATGTGTGATCATATGAATTTTTAAACAGTAAATATAAACAATGATTGATTAAAATATAATAAGATAATGAATATAAAATCATTTAAATTTTTCTATAAATACACTAACATATTCCACAAACCTAACCAATTCCATTTCATGGTCAACCCTGAGAAAAAATACCGCCGCCACTTTCTTTCTCAGAAAAACTAATTCTTGAGGTCCTAAATTCATTTTAAATTCATAGAAAAATCCTATAAATCAAAGTATGTTTATATTTGAAATCAGGAAGGGGTGCTCTTCAATTTCGTACTAGTTTCATTTGATTCAATCGAGTTAGTGTCACTGCGAATTTTAGCAGCATTGGGTTCAAGTTTAGGGTTTTCGAATTCATGGATTTGGGAAGCGTTGATTCCAGTTTGAGTTGTGTATTGGTGTAAATGGGATCGAATGGAGTGTGCTGGCCAAATTTTGGGGTTAACGACGGATTTTGATGTCAATGTCCAACAGCGTAGCTTGTGAGATACTTTTTAGTGCGAGTTCGAAAGTTGGTGCGAGATGGGGGTTGATAGGATGAGGTGATGGAGATTTTCAGGAGAAGTTTGTCAGTGGAGGTTTGGTTCGATTTAGTGAAGTATGGAAGTGGCATTGTTTCTGGGAAGATGCAGCAATGTCTAAATGGTACTGGAGTGCGAAATTCTATTTGGAGGAGGAAGACACTATTTACGGTGGGTAAGTGGGTTGATGGGCTGGGTAGGAGAAAGGTAAGGCCCATAATACTTAAAACTAATATAAATATTTATTTAAAATTTTAGATCCACTTGTAAAATCATAACTTTTTCGTACTTTGTCAGAATTTAGCGAAACAGGATCCGTTGGGATCGTATGGGCAAGAGCAACCCAATGGAATTGACTGGGAGTGGATTGGAGCTCGTTACAATTTATAGCGACATAAATTGTCCGATCTGAATCAATGACGGTTATCGTTATTAAACGATATACCAACCAATGTGAGTAAATCTCACTAACTCTGCTCAGTTTATATTTCCATAACGTATTTTTAGAACTGATAAATATTGGTTGATTGCTGTGTGTTGACTAGTTGGTTGAACTGCTAATTTATTGGTTAAAAATATTGATGTAGTTATGTGCGTATATATATACATACATATATATATCATTAATTAAATATTGATTATGTTGATCAGAATATTGCACGTTGAAATGAAATTGATGTCAATTATATTGTTTAACATCTGTGGATGCAGCGAAACAGGTTGGAGGGATCCAACTGGATTCCTCAACATTTTTGTTACTAATTTCCATATATTGTGATATATGATGTGGTATATAATCTGTTATGGATTATGTGTATTTGGATGATGATTATTCCTTTTGATTTGGTATTTTAATACCATAAAGAATACTGGAATGTAGAAACGAATTTTTCAAAATGCGTATTGAAAATGAAATATATATACATAAAATTAATGATTTTATAAAAAGGAATTTCAAGGTGGATATTGAATTTAAGGATTTTATAAAATCAAAGGATTTTATAAATAGAAATATTTATATGAAATAAATAGAGTTGGAAAAGGAATTATTTATAAAATCAAAGGATTTTATAAAGGGAATATTTATTTAGAAAATAAATATAATTATAAAAGGAATATTTATTTGGGAAATAAATAGAATTGAATAGGAAATATTTGTAAAACAATTAAAATAGAAAAGGAATTATTTAGGAAATAAAAAGGAAGTATTTTTTTAAAAATGAATAGAATTTTATAAGAGAAAACAAGTGGAAAATAAATATTAAAAGGGAAATCTGTTTTTAACAGAACAAGGGAAAAGATTAATTTAAAGTAGAATTAAATGGAAATATGTTTTAACGGATAAAATTTGAGAAGAATAATTTATAAACGATGTTTATAAATTTAGAAAAATATTTATCATTGGATAAATAAAATTGAAAGTCTGAATTTATATAGAGAAGTAGAAATCGGTTTTTAAGACCGATATTTTAAATAGACTGTGAACGCAACATTTATAAAGGAAATTATAAATGTGATTTAAGTGTTAGAATAAAAAGGAGATTTCGTATGAATAATTCTATAAATAGAAATATAAACAGAATTTGGAAATGGAATATTATTTTAAAATACGAAATCAAACTTAAGGGATTATATAAAAGGAATATTTTTCACATTCGATGTGAATAATGGATTAAAATAAATATTTTGTAAATTAAAACATTTATAAAGAAATTGGGTTTTGAAATAGGAATTTGAATGGGGTAGGAATAGAGTTAATCAAATTAGAGTTAATCGAATATTAGTTATTTGAATTAGAGTTAATCAAATTAGAGTTAATCGAATATTAGTTATTCGAATTAGAGTTAATCGAATAGAGTTAATCAACATTGGTTATTGGAATAGAGTTAATCGAATATAGTTTATTCGAAGAAGGAGAGATTATCGAATATAGTTTATTCGAAGGAGAGGTTATCGAATATTGTTTATTCGAAGGAGAGTTATCGAATATCGTTTATTCGAGAAAGAATTATACATTGAAATTAAACTATATCGAATGTAGGAAAGTATTATTTACTTTCTGGGTTTTAAATCAAGATTTATTTATTTAATGAAACCCTTTGTTTATTTATTAAAATAAGGAACAAAATTTATATTTAAGTTATTATATATACATCGAAAGTATGGGATTATAACACTATTATTATAATCAAATGAATTCTATAAAGGAAATGGATCCGTAAATAAAATCCAAGAGTTACGTAAGGAAATTTGTTGAAGATTTAAAATGTGAACTTTGTCTATTTTGAGATTAGAAATGTTGTTCAGTTAAGGTCTGAGAGGTAGTTATACCCCAACTTGATTCACTTCATTTTAACTAAGGAATGGTTAAGGTTCGATAGGGAAGGTTAGTTGATTGAATTTAGTTAATAGGTGTTAATGGTTCGAGTGGGCATAGCGATGTTTATTTAAACATCTGTTTAAATCGAATGAAGCTATTTTGGAAATGTTTTCTAATATAGAAAATAATAAATAGGAGTGAATATGAAAATGTTTTCCAATGATTAATAACGTTTATTTTCTAAATTTAGAAAACAAGAATTTACGAATATATGGAAACGATGATAGGGAAATGAACAATTGAATGGCAAATTAAATTAAAGGGGTTCAGTGTTGATTAATGATTGATCGGTAAGTTTTCCATTTGGAAATACAACCGTTGTTTGCACACATGTTTTCCTTTGATGGTTAAATCACCGACTATCAAAGTTTTTGACCATTTTTCTGTCGTTAATTCAGAGAGACCCGGATCAAATTTATTATCTGAAAACCATTCCCTATAGGCATTAGCATTGCGAATCAAATATGATAAAGACAATTGAAGACGCAGTTATGCAAGGGTTGTTCTGGCAATCCCAGATAGAAATTGCCTAAGATGGATTTACATAATAGTGCCTTCGGTTTTTCCAGACCCAGGACAATGTGTATGGACGAATGTATGGCAGGTATATCTAATGGATCACGTAAGTTGATCGCTTCAAACGTATCCACGTTTAGTGGCAGAGGAATTTGTTTCTCTTAGCTTTATACCCGTGGTATTTTTGGTGAAATCAATTTGTGATTTGGCTGGTATGACGATGTGGCATCCAAAGTAAATGGAGGTGTGATCTGTCAAAAGATACGTTATGACCTCAAGCCGCATCAACTAGGAAATGACAAAAATCGGGCAGGCAGCATGGCTAAGTGGGTCGCCCCCATTAGGATGTATTGTCACCATCTGGAGAATATTCATATTTGTTACTTCTTTCCGCTTCTGTATCTCCCGAGAACGGTTATGTTGCTAGCAATCGTAGGTGACAATATATTCGATACACTCAAGAGAAATGAGTGGTTGGTCATGTGTTGGCTGGGTTGCAAGACGTTCTTGTTGAACCCAGTGTATTCCTCTCTAGAGATACACTATCGGCAGGTGATTCCACCTTGTCGTAGTCAGAATCCAATCTCCAGTAAGCGCCTGCGGTTTTGATTGTAATATATATATACACATATATTTATGGAGTGTGAGATGCAAGCGTTCTGCCAGATTGTTAATTATTTATGGTTAAACAAATTATAATATCAGAAAAGTATTGATTTTAAAATTGTTTTAGGTTATCATAAGGTAAAAACCATCCGTGTTTATGTGTGGATCGGTCTTTCGATTATCATTTCTTTCAAAAACGATTTTGAAAAGTTAAATCAAATGGTTGGAGATTACTCACACCAGTCCCATGACTGACCCAGAGTTTTTTTCCTAAACTCTTGGTTGCCCAAATTTGTACGGGAAGTCAAGTAGTTAGGATTTTACAGATATACTTGAGGAGCTTAGAGCAGAAGGCTTCAGCACTAGTTATATAGAGTTTATTTCCACTGTGATATTATGTGATGTGTTCTGAAATGGTATGTATATATATAGTTTTGAATTGTGTTTCAAAGTTATGTTATATAATATATTTTGTTCGTTCCGCTATGAGATTCGTATTTACTCTGATTATGTTTAGTTGTGTTCTTCTTCTTCTTCTATTATAATTTTCTATCTTATCTATTATCACCCTCCATCTTCTTTCTATTAACTATCCTGTATTTTCATGCTTGGATAGTCGACATTGGTTTTAAATATCGATTTTCTAGGTCGAAAATCCCCGGGTCATTACATAATGGGAACATTTCCCTAAAAACGTGAATATTTGAATAAACGGATATTCTGAATTGGAATGAGGCATATGATGTGTTTTTATATCACTTGATTATAAAATACGCAAGTTATTCGGAAAGATAGGGTTTATCCAGTTTTGAATAACTGATATGGCGACTAAAAGTCAATGATGAAGATGATGGTCGAAGACCAAAGATCTTCACATCGTATGGACGATTACTGATGTCTTGATTGGGCTGATCCCCCGAGACAAGGTAATAAGTGGGGATCGTTCAAACGTACTTGGAGATCGACCGGATATGCGAGGACCTCTCTTCCGTATTAGACGTATGGAATGAGGAATACAGTGCCTTCGGTTTTGTTCGGACCCAGAACGGACTTGTAAATGGATGTATGTCTGGCATTGGATTTCATTCTGTGTTGGTTGATTTCTATTAAATATATATATATATATATATCTGTTTGGTGGAGGAGAATTTATTCTCTTGCTTAACACCCTTGTCTGAGACGTACGAGCTTAGAGGTTATATATTTATAGACATCAGTTGCATGGCATGGATTATCACCATGGCATGCTAAATGCAAATGAACAAGGCTTTTGTTGAAAATCCAAATCTTGTGGATGATGATCAAAGCACAGCTTTAATTAGCATAGCTTTGTGTATAGCGTTATTCACGAGCTTCACACCCCGGTATGAACCAGAAACGGGAGAGGACCCTAGAGAGGACATGCGTTTCTTTCTAGCTAGGAGCGGAGTCATGGTTTGGAGCCTAGACATTTTACTTATGTTAATGTTGGAAAGCAGGTACCTCAGATTTGATGGTCGACATACTTTCCATATTTTATTCCCCATAGGGCAGGGAAAACACATTGTTTAGGAATTAATAATCTACTAAAGTAAGTGTAGACCGGCCCTATCGCATTCAGGTGCAGTTGCGGCTGAATCCTGAGGCACGGGCTAGAGTGTCTCGAATCGGAAGGAAGATCCCTTGCCTTGGTTCATAACGGAAATCCAATTTCCAATATCACATCATTCGGTTTTGATTGTAAAACTAGTATGGCGACATAGTATATGGTAGCTATACCGTCTAGGATTGATACATTTACATTGAAAGTGATCTAAACTGACTAGGCACTTACAGTAATATCAAAATGATTTGTTTTAAACATACCAAGTATGTTTGGCTATTATAAAAGAAAACTTTATCCTCTGGGTTGCGATGCATTGTGTGATGGGACCTGAGTCTTATAATAGCTTCATTTTTTGAAAAGCATTGCATTGTTTATAAATTGTTTTATTTCAAGCTTTGGTATTCACATGGAGTAAACCCGTTCCGTGACATATGGTGTAGTCCCATGAATTACCCATTTTAAAGTAAAAGTTTAATAACTGTTTTAAATTCTCACACCAGTCTCATGATTGACTCAAAGTTTATTGTTTTAACCTAAACTCTGGGTGCCCATATTTTCCAAACAGGCAGCTAGTAGTTTTGGTTTTTGCAGATACTTCTTTTTAACAGGATCCTGGGTTTATAGCTGGAGCTATATTTGGAAAGCTTTGTATCTGTGTATTTTTTTTCATTTGTGTTAGTGATGTATTTCCGTTGTGCATTGTATTTATGCATTTAATTTCCGCTTCTATGTAAAATTTTAACCTCTGATATTATTTTTCTGCTGTGTAATATTTATTCTCTTATATCTTGTACTCTGATATAAATTGTTGTAATAACAATGAAATGCTTTGTTGTTTTTGTTCTGACGAGTCATGTTCTCAAAGCAATTCGGGCTTTCCCGCAAGGGGAAGTTTGGGTCGTCACAGTTATGTAAGTAAATATAGGTATATATAAGCAAATTTTTGCTTATTGCTTTTGATTTCATTAGTAAAGATTGTTTGCTAGAGAAATCCTATGCAATTATGCTTAATGGGTGTGTATGCTATGCGATGTTTGCTAGAGAAATCCTATGCAATTATGCTTAATGAGTGTGTATGCTATGTGACTTGCACAGTCTACAAGTATAAATATTTTTGTGTATGTATAAAATTATATGTATGTACGTATTTATATTGTATATATGTATGTGTGTGTGTGTTGTTCCTATATATGAAAATCTCTCAGAAATGTGCTTATATTGATATTGTGAGTTTTTTGGACCTAGCAACGCAAGGAGGCACTATGGAAATATTCCAAATTTTAAGGAATTAGAAATTTTTAATAATAATTTTGAGAAACATTAATAGTTTAGTGGCATTTTTCTTGACTTGTGATTTCAAGAAGAAATCCTTTTATGGAGTCGAGAATATAACATCCATATTTTTAACAGTTAAATATTTAATGGGTTAAAATATAAAAGTTATTTATTATGAAATTCATTTACTTCAACTAAATTTATGCGAGAACTTAAATAATGGGAATACTAGAATTTTTTTAGTTTTGAATTTATAATGAAATTAATTTGATTTTTATGCTTATGTAAAACCCTATTTGAATTATAATGATGATGATGAATTTTTTTCGAAGAACTTAAGTATTTTGAGATGCACTAATAATAACCAGATTTTTGTTTAGATGTAAAAATAGAATTTTTGCAAACTTTCTTGAATTTCGACGAAACTAGTTTCATCAGATCTGAAATAGTAAATTATTCAAAGATATCAAGTTCCGTAGTAGTCAGACTTATTGTGTATTCGTGTGTGTTAGAAATGTGTGGATTAAAATCATTTGAAATTCTAATATTATAATATGATTTAAAATTTTAACTTTCGTATATAATCAAATCAGGTCCTAAACTAGTTCTATTGGGTCTGAAATAGGGGTAACTAACTACAATTACTAGAAAGCACGTCTCGATTAGATTTCAGGAAATTTTCCTTAATGAATAGTGTTCTTTGTAGAATACTATATGAACACCCATTATTTCCATTTTAGAAACACTAAACCCTAGCTGCCTCCATTAATATTTCTTTATATCCAATGGCCTTTATTCCACCTTCTAATCCATCCACTTCTAGCCAAATTGCCAACATAAAGGTTATTTGTACCATCGTCACGAACTCATTAATGTTAGTGCAAGGATGTTTTGATGATAACAACAACAAGTATAATAGGTATCACAGGTATTCGTATAAAATATATTTAGATTTATTTACGATTATATTAACAATTGTTATTAATGATTATATGTAATACATAGTACAGGCCTTATAACATGTGTTGATATAAAAGACTGTTCAAAACAAGTTTGTCCATGATGTTGGTCAAGACAGATGATGTAAATCAAGACTCATGAGTTATCAAGAGTTCTAGAATTCAAGAGTAATGAAGACATATATTGGAGTCTTAGTTACATATCTTAAAACTCGACTGCACTCATATGATTTGTTTTCAAATGGTTGTCGAATAAGTTTTCAAATAAACTTCAAATTAGTTTTCAAATGTTTTTCAAAAAGAAAAACAATGTATATTTTTTCATTGTTAAGATTGATATTTTAAGTTTCAAATCTATTCAATTTCAATTTTAGTTATATTTATAACTATTTTAATATTTATTTGATATTGACATTATATCCATTTTAGTTTTGATTATGTAATATTTTTAGTATTTGATTAATATATGTTTATATTTTAATACATTTTATTATTTGAGTTAAATATTGATATTTTAATCATTATTGTTTTAAGTATTTAATTTGAATTTAAATTTACTTTATATATTAGTTTTGATAATATAATATATTTTTAAGTTTAAATCTTACAAAATTATCAAGATAAATTTTCTTAAGCATTTTTATGTTAAAAACTATCTTTTACTGTGTATAATAGTTTTCAGTAGTCTCAGGTTTAATTATATAATTTACATTTTTTTTAAAAAATTAAACAAGATTTTAAAATTTCAAAAATAAAAGTATGTCGACATAACAACTTTGAGGTTGTCGAAATAGTGCCCATTATTTTCGAATTCCAAAAGAAGTGTTTATTCGACATATCCTTTTGCGAATGGACTTGACCGTTGTTTCCCCATAAATAGCAGCAGTTTTCAAACAAATTTTAATCCATAAATTCGTATTCTATTTTCCTGATTTCTTCTCCATTATTTCTTTAAAAAAAATTACTTATACTCTACAAAAAAAAAGTGAATCAAACTATTTCTACTTAGTTTCTGATTCTTTGTCATCCTCTCTATAATCTCTCAAGATCAGAGTGCAAATCAGAGTTACAGGGCTGTTGTAATCAAGATTACAAGATCAAGTCTACATTCCATTGTCAAATCCTTTCATATATACTTTAAAGGGTATGACTTGTTAACCCGTAAATCAAGTTGGGCTTGGTTAATCTGGGGATTGTTGGCTCAAAAATACAGGACTGTTGTGCCTAAAGCCATAAATTCTAGAGGATATCTCCTTATAGCCGTGAAATCCAGGAGTGTAAAAGATATTGAAAATAATAAAAATCCGTATAGGATTTGGTGTGGGACTGGATGTAGGGTAACTCTGAACTAGTACAAACTTGGTGCGTTATTTACTTCACTACTTTTTATTGCTTTTTAGTCGTTTCTATTTTCTGTGATTTCTGTGATTTCTATGATAAATCCATGATAGTTTGCATCTATACAACTGCAATTAAAATAATTTATATAAATTACACAAATACTATTCACCTCCTTCTAGTGTTAGTTTTGCCTTAAGATTCACTTCTTTACAACCACAATCAATTGTCGTTGATCGTCAATCTGATCATCGACATCGCCTTAATCCACAAAATACAACGACTTTGGCAGTTTCGGATTTTGGCGACTGCAACTTCATCATTGCATTTTCGGATTTGAGTTAGTGCTCAATATTTTGGCGATGGTTGGAGGTGCTTAGGTGGCCATTGGTCGAAGATATTCTCAGTTGAACCAATTTTTTTAAGCTATGATTTATAGCGATTTCGACCATTTTTTCGAGTCAAGTCGGTCAACTTAGGCACTGGTCGAAGGGACGAATCGGGTGGCGGGGTCATGGCATCAATAAATGGTCAGAGGAGGAAGGGTCGATGAGGTTTTCGATCTAGGAGGGTTCGTATCATGGCGATAAGAAGGGAAATGGATTAGCACATTACGATAATGATTAGGTCGGGTTTAAAATTAGTTAATCAAGGTAATTTATATGTTAACTATGTCATTAAATAATCCAATCTATTTTACTTAATATATAAAATTGTGCTTGAAATATATATTTCTTAAGAGGTCAGATCTGAACGCTGTTATCCACTCTTGATATGTATCAACAAAATATGCATATGTGAGTTGGATTAGATGCTTTTTGAGCTAGTTGGAATTTCAATCAAAATTAAATGACTTCAATTTTAATATTTAACAAAATTAAAGCGTTATATGGATAATATAGTGAGCGAAAACTCACATTTTTTGGATACTACCATACCATAACTGCCGATTACATATTTATTTCATTACGAGTAAAAAATTACATTTTTGATGTACTGTTATCCCATATGATAGTATAACTATTTGATTTCTTCTTTTGATGATTTACCGTTTTATCATTAGATTTGGATTTATTTAGGACCTTGGAGCGGATGGCCTTTAACATTAACGCTTAGTAATGGATGGTTCATATTATATGATTATGTATTATACGTGATGCAAAGGACGAGTTGGAGGGATTTAACAAGATTCCTCAACATTTTTGATTTATTTACATATTTATATGTATATGTGCTGATATTTGAGTTAGAAGTTATAAAAAATAAGTTATAAATGAATCAATTTTTATAAATAATTTCAAATCCACATAAACCATGTTTTAGAAATATTCTTATGAATTTATGAACAAGCTTATAAATGATTCTAGAACTCAAAATAAAATTTCCTAAAACTTCGGAGATTTAAAAGCAAAGTCATAAGTGTTTTGATTTACAATAAAAGAAATCTATAAGATTTGAAAATAGATTTGAAGTATTTAAAAGACTTAATAGGTTTGAAATAGAATACAAAATATTCTGATTAAATTCTGTAATGAATTCCCATGATGGAACTCATGTAACTCATATGAATTTGAAAGGTGTATTCATCATTTTTCGATGAGTAATGCTGATTGAATACATAAATTGGTACTGAGTATAATCATCCTTATCACTATACACATTTTTACTCAATACCAATTGATTTTGGTTTTAAGGAAAGAACATGTCTTATATAAAATTGTTTTGGCCTGTATATGATTGTGAATATATATATATACCTCTGGGTTAAGTATATAGCGTATTTTCTAAGTATTGAAAATAATATGATTTGTTAATACACTTAAGCCACTAAGACAAGCATATGAGTACACTTTCAAAGAACCAAAAATAATATAACTTGTAAGTATGCTTATTTTATACAGATAAATGTATTAATGTGTTTTTTAAGTATTGAAAACAAAACATTTTGTGAATGTACTTACTACGTTGAGATATCTAGAATCGATTTTTAAGGATCGATGAAATGGTTTTAATTAATGAATATTAGTTAAGGAGGGATCATTTGTTGCATATGTGCTTAACTAAATAAATCTCCCAATGAATTAATTATTCATTGTACAGCTGATAGTTAAATAACCAACTATCGATGTTTGATAGTTCTTAAACTATTAGTGTCGGTTAAGAGAAACCACTTTGAGATGGCTTATGCATTCAAAAGTACAAGTATCTGGGTGATTATGTTTTGAAGGCTAAGACTTCAAAATGGAAAGGACTGCTTATTAAGTGTCCCTTTCTAGCTGCCAGGATTTATATTACATGAGTGGTCTCTACATTCTGGGATCCCTGTAATCCATAGACTACTTGTTGCTAATCCTAGTGATGGCTCGTGACAGGGTACGGTAAAAGAATGCCTTTGATTTTTCCTATTTTGGATAGCTTATTTAAACAATTGCTTAGCATTGCATTTCTTAGATCATATAAAATTGACTTCCACAATCGTATATGTAACAACCTAGATTTTTGACTGTTCAAATCGACAATAAACCACACATGTCGACCAAAACAAATCACAAATATAGGCAGTTATTTGGAAAAGAAGAAAAAGATGAAAGAAGAGAAAAACAATAACAGAGTTCTCACAGTGAAAGGACAACCTATAATAAATAATTATCAGTTTAAACAATGGAAACATATACGTTTGTCTATATCATACAACGATTATCAGAGTTACACCTATACATATACATAACAACAGCAGAACCAATTGCAGCAGAAATACATATATATAGGATATATACCAAATCTTTGTCTTCGATCTTCAAAGCAAAGTAATCTTTGCTAACTGCAACTTCTGCTAACCCGAGCGTATTGCATAAAAAAGAAAACACAACAAACACTCGGATCAGCACTAAATCATTCTCATATTAGTCAAATTAAAATACAAAACAACTTGAGTGTCATGCGTGTAGTAACTCAGGAGATGCTACGGGATTTTTCCATCTCTCGAGGATCCGTTAAAATAATACATACATAGTATAATACGCTATTATGATAGTGTCTATCCAGTAAAGTAAATATCATAAAAATAGCATAAGCGAGATTACCATATTACCCTTACGTCGTTTACAAGCACCAACAGTCTATACAGTACCGTAAACTCACCGTACTGGTGTTATCAGAGGGAACTCCACAGAAGGCAATGCTAAATCAAAATCGTATGGGACTCGATATGGATAAATATGACAAGGCACTCGAGGCAATGTCCGGGGTAGGATTCTACCAATTGCACTCCCGGACCGGTGGTAACGCAGAGCAGCCACTACCGCCCACCTCGGAACACACTCCCAAAATCATAAATGGGCCCAAATCATCATCATCATCATCATAGAAATAGTATCGAAGAAGTGTGTCCGATCAAAGGTGCTACCTCAATTAGTCACGGTATAGCTCCTGTTTTAGTCGTTTCAATTCTGACCCGAAGGTCAGGACTATCGTTATCGTTCATCTTCTTCGATTCAATAATCGCCTCCAAGCCATCATACTCATTTTGATTACGTCATAACGTTCATAGTTGTCAAAGTGGTATCGACACTGACAGAGAGTATGTCATTTGCCGACTTCGGTCTCTTTAACAACCAACGCTTATGTTATCTACATAGGTCAGTTATTTTACATTTCTCAAAGGTTCATTTCCATATCAAAATATCATATTTTGTTAGAACCCCATTTAGATTCAAAATAGAATATAATTTCATATCAAGATATCAAAAATCATTCCAAAACCGATTATATTCTAAATTAGAATATATTCCCATATCATATATTATAACCAATATAATATTTCAAAAATCAACTTATATTCAAATAGAATATATTTCATCTTAAAGCTTTCCAAATTATTCCAAATCGATTTATGTTCGAAATCCGTTCATACTCAATAGAATATATACTTCCGTAACTCATTTCAAATTCCTTAGGAGACGAATGTATATTCAAGTAGAATATAATTCACACCCCCACATTATCATTGGTTTAAAAATCGATTCTTATTCCAAGAGGATATAACTTTATCTCAACTCCACTTGAACCAACGATTTAGATTCAAACACTTGTCATTCGGAAGAAATGTAAAGTTAAAGGATATAAATATGAAAATTGATGTTTATAAAGAAAACCTTTATATAAAGTATATATATATAGAATATAATAGTTAGAATAGGATAAGATAACTTAAAACACTATGTATATACATAAATTAAAGTTTACCAAAATAGTTTATGAAATAAAATATAATGAAATTCAGTTATAACAAAATAGTTTATAGGTAAAGGTCTTAATAAATAAATTTTAAGTAAAGGAATAATTTATTTGAAATCAAACGGTATATATATATATAATAAAATTCTTAATACCGAAATTGTTGCTTCTTCCGAATCTCAAATACTCGAACCTATACCCCAGTCCAAATGGAGATACATGGTTCAAAATCTTGTTTCAACACCATTCAAACCCATTTTCAAATTCAAGGATTCAAAACCATACTCGTATTAAGTTTAAAACACTCCAAGTATCATCGATTATCTTTATTCCAATACTAAATTCAATAAGCGTTTCTTTCAGGCTTTACGAATTGTCTGAATTCGTCTAATTCGGATAATTCCTTCAAAAATTATGACTATTTTAGTGAAGGCGAACACCTCAGCGCATACACTAAAAATGCAGGTCTGAGTTGTTAAACCTAGTTTTTACCCCTTTAAATCTCAAAATTTCACTCAGCACATTAAGGAAAATTTTTACTTCAGATCCTGGGTATTCCGAATTGTATTCGCACATTAAAATCTGACGTTCCGTTAGGAAGTGATGGTCAAAACAATATTGGTATTCAGTTCAGATTTTTATTTTCTGTGCATACAACTACGACTAGTTCTTGGTTTTCAACCTAATAGACTTGGAAACTAGGCAAGGCTTTATTAAAAAAAGTTTTAGCTCAGTTTCTAAGGTTTCTGAAAAGTCCGGAATCATCAAATCTCGATCAGCCATTCAAAAGTTATGGTCACTTTAGTTTTAGCTTATCGAATAGTTCAGATTTTTGCATAACATTTATTTATATTGGGAGTTTCAACCTTTCGAATTTTAAAAATTAAGCAACACTTAACCATCTAAAAGGGTCATCGCTCCAATATGCTCATACTACGATTCATACTCTTATTGCTTAAATATATCCATGCTCATTTCACTTTAATTAAATGAATTTCCATTCCATTTACTTATATTCCATTATAATCTATCTTATTTAAGTTTATTTCCAACTCACCCACTTCGTCCATTCTCGTTCGTCCATTCAATCCTTTACATTTACTACACTATCCGAGAAATGGATTCATATTCAATTACTTACTCTATTCCAATAAAATTTCCTATTTGTTTCTCATTTCGTTTCAAGCATTAAATTTCAAATAAAACTTGAATTCATTCATACTTTCAGCAAACTGGGTTATATTAAATCCCAACTTCATTAATCATGGACCAAAATTTCCAAATTTCATGACTTATCTTCCCCTAAGTGCTAAATTCTACATCGATCTTATAGGGTTTTCTAACTTAACTCTTATCGCTTTAATTCACTTGACTCGAATAAATATAACCTTATTTATTATTTCCTTCGCAAATCCATTTATATCCACTTACCGAATCATCATGTTATTAGTGGGGATTCAAATAAAGTTCATTTGTACTTCATCACATTCCTTTATATCAGATTTTTAAATCAGCTCCAATTAATTTTCTTTAAGTTTTCTTTCCTCTCATCTTAGTTGATTAACGTAAATTAAGTCACGTTTAATTCAAGTTCCATCGAATATTCCACTTAACAAATTCAAACCATATTCAAATTCCAATTTGTTCAAATTTCAATGTTTTACCTCTATTACTAGATTTCAAACTTTTCGATTCACAAATTCTGGTAAATCTTTAACACTACAGTGGTTGTCTTTTCATTAGTCATAATATAGATTTTGCATTGCATTTGATTACCAAGTTAAATTTTATTTAATTTGGTTCTCTACTCAATTAAGTTGTATTTCATTCGACTAAATGGTTTACATTCCATTCCTTTCATTGTTTATACTTAGATTTATATTTGATATATTGTTCAAAGGAGATTTATCACATTTAGATTTCATATGCCTTGATTTCACATATATACTAATTTACCATTTATTTCTTTATTTAGATTTATTGGCAATTCACGCTTTAGCAACTAATTTAAATCCCTTTCCAACTTCTTCTTGACTAATTTCACTTATTTATTTACCAAGGCATATGCTATTGCCAATTTTCTTACATAACAAACTTTCCAATTGTTTTGGTTGACTTTAGTTGGAGTTTATTCAGCGGCTATCAAATCCTCTAATACTTATATCGACCAAATTTTTTAACCTATTTACTTAATTATCATCCACGTTTATGAGTTTAAACGATGGTTCCTTTCTCTCAACTCCTTAGTCCAAAATTTCAATGAATCAAGTTACTTTAATCCTTAAGGCGATATCATTAGTTAAATTGAACTCAAATCTCCTGATTGCGGGTCTACAAACCCAGTTTAAAGCACATATGTGTTATAAAATTTTATAGAAACCATACTGAAATTTTAAATCCAACTCTTAAATAAGAGAAACATAGAAATTTCAAATTTTGGGTTAAATTTAAGTTCAACTTAAATAACATATACTAATAACTAATATAAAAATTTATACCATATGGAATTTAAAATCCAAAAACTCTATCAACCAGTTGTGGGAATACGGAGTGGTCTCCCCCACTCAGACGCTTCAGAATAAACGTCGATAATGCATGCACTTATTACTGAAGTCATTCTAAGGTTCAAGAAGGGATTAAACACTTATTCCTTTAAAATCCTTTAAAACCATTCCCCTTTTCAAAACACTTACATATAATACTATATATATATTCCAAAAGTCTTGGCAAATCTATTTTTTCAAAGTTCCATAATCAAATTCTCAAGTTCATTTCTACCCTATTTTAAAGATACATTTACCCAGTTGTCTTTTATATATTTTCAAATCTTTTTAAACCATTTAAACTTGTCTTTGCCATTGAATTTATTATTTAATCAACCATAATAGATAATAACCTAAAACTACTACCTACTAATATCAAATGCATATGAACTTAAAATCAATAATATATCTAATATATTTAAAAGAAAAATATAATCGAAAACCATATTATGTCGATCCATTCTGTTATATTATTTAAAAATTCCAATCGATTTTACGGCGTCCCATAAATTGACCAGAACCTACAAATGTTCAACAGAACAATCAACACAATATAAAATCAATTAATATCAAAAATACAAGTACGCTCACTCATATCACTCAAACCCAATCTAGGGCATTTCTAACCCCATCTGTAATGAGTTAATTCCCAAACAGAGCCGAGGTTATCGCTAACCATCGCTCTGATACCAAATGTAACGACCTAGATTTTTGACCGTTCAAATCGACAATAAACCACACATGTCGACCCAAAAAATCACAAATATAGGCAGTTATTTGGAAAAGAAGAAAAAGATAAAAGAAGAGAAAAACAATAACAGAGTTCTCACAGCGGAAGGACAACGTATAATAAATAATTATCAGTTTAAACAATGGAAACATATACGTTTGTCTATATCATACAACGATTATCAGAGTCACACCAATACATATACATAACAACAGCGGAACCAAGTGCAGCAGAAATACATATATATAGGATATATACCAAATCTTCGTTTTCGATCTCCAAAGCAAAGTAATCTTCGCTAACTGCAACTTCTGCTGACCCGAGCGTATTGCATAAAAAAGAAAACACAACAAACACTCGGATCAGCACTAAATCATTCTCATATTAGTCAAATTAAAATACAAAACAACTTGAGTGTCATGGGTGCAGTAACTCAGGAGATGCTACGGGATTTTTCCATCTCTCGAGGATCCGTTAAAATAATACATACATAGTATAATACGCTATTATGATATTGTCTATCCAGTAAAGTAAATATCATAAAAATAACATAAGCGGGATTAACATATTACCCTTACGCCATTTACAAGCACCAACAGTCTATATTGTACCGTAAACTCACCGTACTGGTGTTATCAGAGGGCACGCCATAGAAGGCAATGCTAAATCAAAATCGTATGGGACTCGATATGGATAAATATGACAAGGCACTCGAGGCAACGCCCAGGGTAGGATTCTACCAATTGCACTCCCGGACCGGTGGTAACGCATAGCAGCCACTACCGCCCACCTTGGAACACACTCCCAAAATCATAATGGGCCCAAATCATCATCATCATAGAAATAGTATCGAAGAAGTGTGTCCGATCAAAGGTGCTACCTCAATTAGTCACGGTATAGCTCATGTTTTAGTCATTTCAATCCTGACCCGAAGGTCAGGGCTATCGTTATCGTTCATCTTCTTTGATTCAATACTCGCCTCCAAGCCATCATACTCATTCTGGATACGCCATAACGTTCACAGTTGTCAAAGTGGTATCGACACTGACAGAGAGTATGCCATTTGCCGACTTCGATCTCTTTAACAACCAACACATACGTTTTCTACATCGGTTGGTTCTTTTACATTTCTCAAAGGTTCATTTCCATATCAAAATATCATATTTTGTTAGAACCCTATTTATATTCAAAATAGAATATAATTTCATATCAAGGTATCAAAAATCATTCCAAAACCGATTATATTCTAAATTAGAATATATTCCCATATCATATATTATAATCAATATAATATTCCAAAAATCGACTTATATTCAAATAGAATATATTTCATCTTAAAGCTTTCCAAATTATTCCAAATCGATTTATTTTCGAAATCCATTCATATTCAATAGAATATATACTTCCATAACTCATTTCAAATTCCTTAAGAGATGAATGTATATTCAAGTAGAATATAATTCACACTCCCACATTATCATTGGTTTAGAAATCGATTCTTATTCCAAGAGGATATAACTTTATCTCAACTCCACTAGAACCAATGATTTAGATTTAAACACTTGCCATTCGGAAGAAATGTAAAGTTAAAGGATATAAATATGAAATTTGATGTTTATAAAGAAAACCTTTATATAATATATATATATATATATATATATAGAATATAATAGTTAGAATAGGATAAGATAACTTAAAACACTATGTATATACATAAATTAAAGTTTACCAAAATAGTTTATGAAATAAAATATAAGGAAATTCAGTTATAACAAAATAGTTTATAGGTAAAGGTCTTAATAAATAAATTTTAAGGAAAGGAATAATTTATTTGAAATAAAACGGTATATATATATAATAAAATTCTTAATACCGAAATTGTTTCTTCTTCCGAATCTCAAATACTCGAACCTATACCCAGTCCAATTGGAGTTGCATAGTTCAAAATCTTGTTTCAACACCATTCAAACTCATTTTCAAATTCAAGGATTCAAAACCATACTCGTATTAAGTTTAAAACACTCCAGGTATCCTCGATTATCTTTATTCCAATATTAAATTCAATAAGCGTTTATTAACTTCGAGTCTACCCAATCCTTGAAAATCCCAAATCATATAAATTTTGAATCTTTACAACTTCAAATTCACTTTGGGAAAATTTCCTTAATCATTTCAAATAACATTCAAGATTTAGATTTTTAAAGGAAGAATAAAATTTATCAAAATCGAAATATTTCCTTTAAATGAATTTCAAATATTTAAATCATTTAACCAACCGATGTCCATATATAATTTGCTACCTTATGGCCAAGTGATTTTAAACTTAATTTCTCGATATTCAGGGGTGGATCTATCATTTCAATCCAAATCAGGATCACAGAGATTTATCATTTCACTTTATGTTCTTAATTTATTTAAATCGACTAATCCTAGGTTCAATCGATGCCTGCAACATCAAGGGTAAATGAGATTAATCATCACAATGAGCATGCAAATACACTATACTGAATATGGAGCATTAGCAGTGTCAACATCAATTCAGTAATAAATTTCAACCAAAAATCCATCACAACCATTCCATCAAATAAATCAGTATTAAACTGTTCCATGGATTATCAAGGATCATAATTTCCGGCTAGAAATTTAACTAGACTAAATAACAAACTATCGATCTAATTTGCATGTTAACACACTTGTATATCAAATATAAGCAACCAGTTCAACACCAATCACAAGCATGCAACCAAACTTATTTCATAATTTAATTCAATAAATATGGGAATAATTCAGTTCAATGTGAGCGATAAAATCACTCACCTTCGTGTCCTTATTTGATCGAACGTCCAAGTAAAGACCAAAATTTGACAGTCTCCAAACGCAGCCAAACCGGTGCCAAAACGTCCGCAATTTTGTCAAGATTCCAACGCATCCAACCATGTCCGAATATGAGTCAGTATGTAAAAGTTATAAGCGTTTTAGTAGTTGGATTTTAAATATATACAATAAATAAACTAATCATTTCTCACCAGTGCCATTTGGACACGTCAGCAGGGAGCTTTCTCTCTTCCCACTCCGCATGCTATAAGTCGACGTGGAGAAAACCCAAAAACCCGTGCCTTAGACCACCCAATCCCGTCAGCTCCGACCGCTTGAAGGTGTCAAACCACTTGCGCCGGAAAGCTTCTCTACAGGCTCATCTCCCCATGCCCGAGCCACCATTTCCGATGCCCCCAATCGGCCATGCCGACCACCCCTAAAACTGCCATTTTCTGGTTTTAAACCCCAAATTCTCTCACCTCCGACCAAAATACTTCCTGCGACTAACTCCATTCAACTCCTCAAGCCATCCTCAACAAAACCCATATCACCATTTCTTCGATTGGCCTCTGAATCGAAAACCCCCAATTCGCATGCTAGGGTTTAAAAAATCTGACTGTTTGACTGCGATTTCTGGCTGATTCAATCACTGCATGTCGAAACGGAGAGTACCCGTAAGTTCATATCGTCGATGCCTTCGATTCGACATATAATAAGCTATGCTTTGAGGAGATTTGATTTCAAGATTGTATTTTTATATGAATCTAGGGTTTTGAATTTGGGTCCAACCATGAGAATAAAGTTTTAATGGAGAAAAAGAAGTCGTAGTGTTGAAAATGGCTGATGGGGTTAGGGAAATATATTTATATATGTGCATAGATGGTCCACTATGAGAAATCACAATTTATCCTATTACATTGATCTCTTTCACATTTTCTCCCGTACGACCAAACGATAAGTCCGATTGTAACACAACTTGAAATCCTACCATAATTCACCGTTCCGGATCCAATGGTGCCAGTTTCGTCGAACTCCGAGACAGTCGCCAAAACAGTTAAATTCCATCGTCAATAAATTATTAAATATCCAATTTTTCGATTAACTATTTAAATTCAATTTAAATATAAATAAAATTTTATTTAAATCAAATTTCAACTTAAATAAATTTTTACATCGATTTCACAAGTTTAAGTTCCAAATTTGATTATTTGAATTTCAATTATTTTTAACGACTCAAAATTTCCCGATTTACCAAATTAATTTGGAATTCAAATTTATTTTTTTTGACTTAACCACTCAAATCTAATTATTATTAAAATATTAACTTCCACATTTCAACATCCTTAAATATATCTTAATAAAAGAATTTGTTTACATTAAATTCAAACAATCGTCATCCTTAAAAATCAACAAAATTTGATTTTTGACAAACATTATTCCATTTAATTCATTTTAAATTGAAAATTAAATATACATAAAATATGGGATGTTACGGTATATCTTTTCGGTGATGTATGAAGCAACTCTTTTACACTATATACACTCTTCTCTGGGGCATATCGGCACGAAGATAGTATTTTAATCGAAGTCAATTAGTGGTTGGCGGAATTACAATGTGGCATTCTAAGCGGATGATTTTTACTTCGTGTTAAATAAATAATGGCCTTATTAACTTCACATCCAGAATGATATGAGTAATGATGTTGTCTTACCTATATATTCTTACTAGCAGTATGGTTATGGAGGTGCTCTATGGAATCTGGGGCCTCAAGGCATTTCGACCTTAGGGAAAGGTATTGGAGATTGACGGAGAACGTATATAGGCTCCAAATACATTGCTCCATTATAGCATGACAAGCTTGTATTAGTGGAGCTTGAGAAAAGTGCAAGCCAAAGTTGAGCTAGTTATCTATGCATGGGTTGTGAGGAATGACCACCAGTTCCCTATCATATTGGAGTCCAATTCAATACGTGCCTTTGTTTTTGTTAATAGAGCTCGTTACAGCCCGAATTTGATATGGGTAGCTGTTTTGGATATTTGTATTACTTTATTTTAAGAGCATTTATTTCATAGACAATAAAAATAATACGAACTAATTTGATATAAATGTTTTGGTTATCATAAGGTAAAAGGATGTAGGTGTTTATGTGTAGCATGGTCTTACGAGATATCTTTTCTTAAAAAAAAATCTAAAATAAAGCAAGTTGTTTATGATATGAGTTTTCCCACTTTAGTATTTAAGACCGGTCTGAAAGATATTTTCTTTAATACTCGGGTTAGACCAAGTATATTTTTCAGATTAGCTTTGGATAGCTTGGAGCACGAGGACATGAGCTTGAGCTCGAGACATATTCGTGTATTATCTATATTTTTCTGCTGTTCTATGTTGTCTATGTATTATGCTCGGTCATGTGTTGTATGTATTAGCAATTGTAAGAACATGTTGTTTCTAGGTTGATTATTTATGCTGCACTCTGATTTATGTGTATATATAGTTTTCACTTTTATGCAAAGAGTATTGGTAAATTATATTTTATTCGTTCTGTTGTGAGATTTTGATCTGTAACGTTGTCTTTCTTCTTTTTCCTATTTTATCTTTCTTTTTTTCCTCTTATTCTATCGTACATCTTCTTTCTCCTTACTTTCGGGCACTTTTCTGGTCTTGAATCATTGGTGCATGCTTGTGTGTCGATTTCAAGAACCGAGAAAAACCCGATCATTGCAGTAATTCAACAGTGCAGTTAAACCCAAAACTAAAACGTGTAACCCTATAGTAATCAAAATAAATTATATATATACACATATGTATGTATGTATATATGTATATATATATATATGCTATAGACAAAAATCATCAACACTCGAATGTAGGATTATGGTTATAGACCATGCGGTAGTCTAGCTCTTCCAAGCTCAACTTAATTCGTCGTTTCCTAAATATCAATGTCCCAAGTATGAAGATTAGTTACTATTCCTTCAAGAGGCGAGCATCACACTTACAATACTTAGGAAAAAGTTATCTTGGGATAAGTGATTCATAAGTTGCTACTGGTTGGAACTAAAATGTTCATTAGGGATGGTTCGACAATATTTTCCAATTTAAGGGTTTGAATTCGAATTAATAATTGAAAGACGAGTGCTACTGATAATGGCTGCTAAGTATTTCATTTAATGATTGATTGATGGAGTATAAGAAAGATTATAAGAGAAATCACCAATTTAATTTCTAAATTAGGGTTTTGTATCTTAGAATTGAGCACAAGATATTTGAGTGAGGAAAAGTACCCCAAAATGTGACCCCTATGGTCTTATTCATAGAGGATTCTGACCCCTTTCGTAACAACCTCTTAGTATCAGCCCATGTTGGTGGCTTTTGGCTTCAACATCGTTTTTGGTCCCTTACCGCTTGCACCTATGGGTGTCGCCTCTATACTTTTGTAAATTTTTATTCATTGGGTAAAGTCCTTTACCACTTGCACCTATGGTTCGACAAGGAATTATGATTCAACTTGAAAAAATTTATTCATTTTAGCACCAATAATAGGATGGACAATTTAGGACTAAATCACTATTATTAAAGTTGGGTAAATTCCTTGGAATTTGAAAGACATTAAATATATTATTTGATTAACCCGCGTATATAACACACTTTGGATTTTGTGGGTAGTACCCACTGAAAACCCTCACGAGACAACACTCATCCTACTATGGATACCTGGGGGTTTAACGGCTGGTTGCATACGCTAAATGCAATCGTGTTTCCTACGGAAGTGTGACACATCTTAGTTTAGTTTATTCGAGGATGAATAAAAAGATAAGTGTGGGGATATTTGATATACACATAAATATGTATATTTATCCACTTATTTATCATGTTTTCTCTTTAAAATTATTGGTATTGTGTATTTATAGTTGTGTTTTCAGATTATTTAAGATGAATGGATTGATGCACTTAATTGTTGAAAAGCTTGGAGAACTGATGCAAGAAGAGTGTTGATTTTTAGAGCTGGATTAAAGCATGAATACATGAAGAAATGTTGTTGTTCAACCACCTTCTGCCACATGTTTAAAGTCAAGATTCAATGCCTTTTCATAAAGATCGCTTGCCTCAGATGTTATGGAGTTATTATTTATGCTCAAAACGATTGAAGTTGATGTCGTTTGATGCCTGCAAGCTATGATAGTTGCATGTCCATTCACTTGCGTTCACATTGGTCTAGTTGTTATTTGGGCAAAGCTTTTTGTCCCACATCTTGTAATTGGCCACATAGTCTTGTTCATGGAAGCTATAAATATACCGTATCTCATTCATTTGTAATTACATTGGGTTTTATTCTGTAATCCTTCTCTTGGAATAAACCTATTCTTCTCCCTGTTCTCTTTAGTTTTTTTTATAGGTTTTTGTTATTTCTTTTCCTTTTTACTTCTTCTTCTTTAGCCATGTCTAGCTAATCTCCTTTAATTAGGGGGTGATGACGCTTAAATTAGATTCAACAAGAATCACATAGCCAAAGAGATGAGGACTTTATTTATATAGATCTAAATCTGGACCGAGGATTAGATCATAATCTTCATACTTTGTGTCGTTTAAGAGCTATGCTCCTTCACAAAGTATATTCGAGCTCGATCTAATGCTTATCATATTTAGATCTAACTTTTAGGGTTTTACAAATAAAATAGTGATTCTGTCCTAATAGCCTATGGTTGTTTAAGAGTTTAGCTCCTACATAGGCTATACTTGTTGTTATTCACCTATTTTTTTGTAGAGACCTAAGTATCGTTGATTCATGTTTGTGACAGAAACATGAATTAGATCTACATTAACCTGTTTGGTTATTAATTCATATTAATCTAGTTTATGTCATGGCTCTCTAATTGCTTTCATTTATTATTAAAAACTCCCTTTTTCTTTATTTTCTGTTATTTTCAATCAATCGAACTCTAGAATAATTTGATTTTATTAATTAAAATAATTTTGGTACCAGAGTTCGACACCCTTTACAGCAACCCTTTGCATGTTGTAAAGGGTGTCGAACTTTGGGATCAAAATTATTTTAATTAATAAATCCAATCAAATTATTCCTAGAGTATGATTGATTGAAAGTAATAGAAAATAAAGAAAAAGAGAGTTTTTAATAATAAATGAAAGCAATTAGGGAGCAATGACATTAACTAGATTAATATGAATTAATAACCAAATAGGTTAATGCAGATCTAATTCATGTTTCTGTCACAAACATGAATCAATGATAATTAGGTTTCTAGAAACAAATAGGTGAACAATGACAAGTATAGCCTATGTAGGAGCTAAGCTCTTAAACAACCATAGGCTATCAGGACAAATTCACTATTTTATTTGTAAAACCCTAAAAGTTAGATCTAAATCTGATAAGCGTTAGATCGAACTCAAATATACCCTGTGAAGGAGCATAGCTCATAAATGACACAGAGTATGAACGTTCAGATCTAACCCTTGGTTCAGATCTAGATCTATATAAATAAAGTCCTCATCTCTTTGGCTATGTGATTCATATTAAATCTAATCTAAGCATCATCATCCCCTAATTAAAGGAGATTTGCTAAACATAACTAAAAAAGAAGAAGGAAAAGGAAAAGAAATAACATAAACATAAAAACAAAAATAAAGTGAACATGGATAAGAAAAGTTTTATTCTAAGAGAAGGGTTACAGAATAAAACCCAATGTAATTACGAATGAAGGAGGTAAAGTGTATTTATAGCTTCCATGACCAAGACTATGTGGCCAATTACAAGATGTGTGGCAAAAAGCTTTTCCCAAAGAACAATTAGACCAATGTGAATGCAAGTGAATGGACATGTAACTGTCATAGCATACTGGCACCAAACGACATCAACTTCAATCATTTTGAGCATAAATAATAACTCCATAACATCTGAGGCAAGAGACCTTTATGAAAAGGCATTGAATCTTGACTTTAAACATGCGGCAGAAGGTGGTTGAACAACAACAATTCTTCATGTCTTCATGCTTTAGTCCAGCTCAAAAAATCAATACTCTTCTTGCATCAATTCTTCAAGCTTTTCAATAATTAACTGCATCAATCCATTCATCTTAAGTAATCTGAAAACATAACTATAAATACACGGTACCAATTATTTTAAAGAGAAAACAAGATAAATAAGCGGATAAAATATACACATTTACATGTATACCAAATACCCCCACACTTATCTTTTTATTCGTCCTCGAATAAACTAAACTAAGATATGTCACACTTCTATAGGAAACACGATTGCATTTAGCATATGCAACAAGCCGTTAAATCCCTAGGTGTCCCTAGTAGGATGAGTGTTGTCTCGTGAGGGTTTTTAGCGGATACTACCTACAAAATCCAAAGCGTCTTATGTACTTGGATTAATCAAATAGTATATTTAAGGTCTTCCAAATTTCAAGGACTTTACTTAACTTCAATAATAGCGATTTAGTCCTAAATTATCTATCGCATTATTGGTGCAAAAATGAATAAAAAATTTCAAGCTGAATTGTAATTCCCTGATAACACTGTAATTTCCTTGAAGGTTAAGAACGTGGTGTCAACCAAAGTTCTACACATCGACAATGTGCGCCCAATCATTTATTTATTCTCTCTCTCTCTTTTTTGAATAATTTTGCACCAGTGTAACTGTAATGTATTAGATGTGAGTTATGCATAGATGAAGGAAACTTTTGTAAGTTCTAAAAATATTATGGATAAGAGGGAAAGTGTATTAGTTGAACTTCAAGCTATAAAAGATAAAGTAATACTGAGGCATATATAGATGTTTTGTTTCCTTTCAATGCACGAGGTGGAATGGCAGTGAATATGTGATGATGTGGAAATTTTTTGCGTGATGGATGCGGTGGTTGGGTTTTTGTTGATTGCGGTTTTGGTATAAGATGTGGAGTCGGTGGTTGAGTGGGGGAGTGTTTCTGGAGCAGTTGGAGGTGTTAGCTGTGTTAGTTGCGTGGAAGTAAATGGTTGTGTTAGGTTTGTGAATGAAGATTGAAGTGATATGGCTTTGGGTTTAGAAGTGGATGGCCAGGCAGTGATGGTTGATAGCGTACAGTTTACAGTCTTTGGTGGTGATCCTGGAATTTTGAGTCAAAAGTTTTGACAGTTTTGGGCAGATGCTGGTGTCAATGGTTTTTGACAGATATGGGTCTTTGGACGTGGGTTGTGATCGGGTAAGTGACGGTGGAAAATAAATTGAAAAAACAGCAAGAAGGAAATCAAAAGTAGAAGAGAAACATAATGCCAAGAAGATTTTTTTCTATTGTTGTAAAAGCAGAAAAATATGTAAAAGGGGAAAAAAGTTGAAAAGGGGAAAGAAATTGAAAAAAAAAAATTAGCAAGTTTTTTTCCTCTTAATTGGAAGATCACGGTACCATTGGATAATACCAAATCAAATCAATCAAGAATTTTATTCTATATATACACGAAAACAAAAGGAATCAAATAAAAATATGTATTTTTTTAATGGAAAATAAGAAAATAAAAATATAACCCAAAGGATTTACTAATAAAAATTATTTTGATCCTAGGAAACAATGCCAAAATTTGTTTGTGAATAAATTAAACAATTGAAAACAACTATTTAATTCGTTCGGCATTCCTAAACAATAACCCTTGTTGTAAAGGGTGTCGAACTCTGGGACCAAAATTATTTTGGTTAATAAATCCAATCAAATTATTCCTAGAGTTTGATTGATTGAAAATGATAGAAAATAAAGAAAAAGAGAGTTTTTAATAATAAATGAAAGCAAATAGGGAGCAATGACATAAACTAGATTAATATAATTAATAACCAAACAGATTAATGTTGATCTAATTCATGTTTCTGTAACAAACATGAATCAACGACAATTAGGTTTCTAGAAACAAATAGGTAAATGACGACAAGTATAGCCTATGCAGGAGCTAAGCTCTTAAACAACCATAGGCTATCAGCACAGATTCACTATTTTTTATGTAAAACCCTGAAAGTTAGATTTAAATCTGATAAGCGTTTGATCGAACTCGAATATACCCTGTGAAGGAGCATAGCTCTTAAACGACATAGAGTATGAAGGTTCAGATCTAACCCTTGGTTCAGATCTAGATCTATATAAATAAAGTACTCATCTCTTTGGCCATGTGATTCATATTGAATCTAATCTAAGTGTCATCACCCCCTAATTAAAGGAGATTAGCTAGACATAGCTAAAGAAGAAGAAGGAAAAAGGAAATGAAATAACATAAACATAAAAACAAAAAATAAAGAGAACAGGGAGAAGGATAGTTTTATTCCAAGAGAAGGATTATAGAATAAAAACCAATGTAATTACAAGTGAAGGAGATACAGTGTATTTATAACTTCCATGACCAAGACTATGTGGCCAATTATGAGATGTGGGACAAAAAGCTTTGCCCAAATAACAACTAGACCAATGTGAACGCAAGTGAATGGACATGCAACTGTCATAGCTTGCGGGCATCAAATGGCATCAACTTTAATCGTTTTGAGCATAAACAATAATTCCATAACATTTGAGGCAAACGATCTTTATGAAAAGGCATTGAATCTTGACTTTAAACAAGGCAGAAGGTGGCTGAAACAACATCATTTCTTCCTGTTTTAATGCTTTAATCCAGCTCTAAAAATTAACACTCTTCTTGCATCAATTCTTCAAGCTTTTCAACAATTAAATGCATTAATCCATTCATCTTAAATAATCTGAAAACACAATTATAAATACACGGTACCAATTATTTTAAAGAGAAAACAAGATAAATATGCGGATAAATTATACACATTTACATGTATATCACTTTTCCCTTTGTAAATTTGATGTCGCCTTTGTAAAGTAATATCGACACCAAGTTTGTTGGTTTTGATAGCGTTCTTTTTCTCCCATCGTATTTGTTATTGTCTGGCACTTCCCTTTCATAGATTCAGCTTTGGTCTCACATCCTAAGCTTACGCATTTGGTGCCGATTTAATTTCTCCCTTTTCTTTGTGTTTGATAGCGCCTCCATCAACACTTGTCTGTAGTATTTGGTTCCGTCTTTGCTGTTTTCACATTGACTACCAAATCCATGCTTCCACCTTCGAGGATTCAATTTCATGTATTTGTCTTTGTGATTTCGGTATCGACATGTACATCTGCTACTTCCTTTGTCCTGGTATCGGCTTTATGCATTCTTATTCATTCTACGGTGTCGACACCAAGCTACCTGCTTACTACATGCGGATGTCGAAAACGCGCCTTTATTTATTTCTTTTCTTAGTATCGAACCAAGCCATTTGTTCCGCTATGTTAGTGCCGATAGCATATTCACAAATTTCTTGTTTCAATGTTGTCTTCCTTTATACCCTTGGTATCGACTTGTTATTTCGGTATCGGTTCCGTTGTTTTTTGTTCCAAGCTCTTAGTGTCGGCTTCGCATGTCATGACTCCACTTCTTGGTTTCGGCTCTTCTCCTATCCTTCTCGTTTTAGTGTCATCTTTGTTTTACTTAGACCTTTTGTTATCAATCCCGGCTCCTCCTCTACCCCTCGTGCTTTGGTATCGATCGAACACTGTCCCAGGCTTCTACTTTGGTGCTGGCTCTATTACGATACCCCTTCACATCATCTTGGTTTCGGTGTCAAATTCTTATGGTAACATTTACCCCTAATGAAGTGGTATTTATGACTTTTCAAGTCAGCGTTTCGGTTTTAAGCTATATCGTCCTTAGAACACATGATTTTCCCGCCTTTCGGTTGCAACGACTCAGAAAATAATAGCAAAATTATTTTAATTTTGTTTAAAATAGTTTGCCAAATTTAAATGGAATTAAGGAAGGTCTGGTCTACGTGCATGTATGTACGTGTGTGCACATGTGCACAAGGGGGTCATGCACAAGGCAGATCCATGAATTCCAATAAAAAACAATGTAGCCTAAATATATATATATATATACATATATATATATATATGAATTATATTAAAATTATTATTATCATTATTCAACTAAGCAATCTGATCTGAGATAGTATATACACATGTATGTGGTAAAAATATGTTATGCAAGTTCAAAGGTGTGTATAGGCAGAATTAGTAAAAATGCTTGTTTTATGCAAATCACTATTTGTTCATGACTTGATATATAGAGGGAAAATGCTTTTAATTTTTCCTTTATTTATGAGAAGTAATTCATATTTTTCCTAGCAACTTTGTACCTCGAGCACTCCAAAGAAAATGAGGTCGAAATAACATATACAACATTTACACAAATAACATGATTTTCTAAAGGGTAAAATTGACTTTGTGTAACCTAAAAACCCTAGGAATTTGAGTAGTATAAGTAAGGATATACGGGCGGAATTAAGTTGCCTAGTGAAACGAGATTTTTTTATAAAAAAACTTATTTGAATACAAAAGAGAAAAGGCTTGGGAAACAAGGCAACATCTTCTGGTTTTTTCAGTGAAGAAGAAGAAGGTTTTGGTGAGCAATCTCACTCATATAACCTGGCAATAAGTCCTAAATATGAAGGCAACCATTGTTTTGTATTCAGTATATTTTTTATGTTTAAAACCATGTGTTAAACTTTCTAACCTGCAAATGGATGTTATCATGTATTGAATGATTTTATAGTATGGTTGTGAGACCATTGTTTAAATACACTCAAAATCACTCAGATCTACTGAATGAAAGTGTTTTAAAATCTTAAATTGATCACACACATGATATTGGTATATGGAAAACCCTCATCAAATAAAATACGGGCTGTAATATACATGTGTAAAGGTGCTGAGGCTCAAAGACAAATGATCCAGAGTGCAATAGATTTTTCTATGTGCTGAACTCTTGTCATATGCTAAAAACTATGCTTCGGCTGGATTAAAGTTCTCTAAATACCAGTTTATCCAGTGTCATAAATAAACGAAAAATACCTATAAATCCATATGCTAATTTCAGGTGTAAATGAACTATATATATATGTAGTTATTTTCTTTTTATTTTATGGAAAGCCTTTCTGTTAGATTTTCCTTATTGATTGAATACTTGGTTGCTTGTTTTATTGGTTGAATGGTTGGTCCACTTATACAAACTGCTAACTATTAGTAGAGAACATTATATGATGTTTTATGACTGGCACGCTTAGCCACATCCAGCTTGAATGGTGATAAAGATTTAAGAAGAACACTTAATGATTAAACTAAGGGATTTTTGGTCAAGAAGGTTGCTGAATGGCTTGCACTTGAGCTGCAGGTTTGACACATGGCTTGATTTAGTCCTGAGATCTTTGTGTAATGATGTGAATTAGATCATTACAATGTATCCTAGTGATTCATATTTGCAGATGAGGCTAGGGTTAAAATTAACTAAATTATGAATGAAAAGGGTAGAAAGGAACTTGAGATTTCCTGGAACTTCTATGGAGACTTGATCATAAGTGTATATTCTTTCAAGATTTGATCAAATTGGCTTAACCATGGATGCGTATGATTGACATGAGTTATGAATATTTGTGTGTGCTTCATCTTTAAATACTCACTATTTCTAGTAAGAGTACATATGTGCACCTGCATAACGATACTAGGCATGCACACTTAAGACCTGAATTCAAATTAGAATTTCTTTGTGCTTTCAATTCAATTCCTTTATTTAAATTATGACTGAAATTGTTCATACCAAACCATTAGTCTGACCCTATTTTGCTCATGGCATATGGGGCGTCTCATTTTTAAATGAGGCAGCCTCAATTGCTTTTTCGGGAAATGAAGAGGCTAAATAATTTGGTTTAAAGCATTGGATTTTGTATGGAATTTGGCATGTTAAGTTTAGATGAAATAATAGCTCTCAGAAGTGCTTGAATCTGCATGAATTCCTAGAAATTACTTTATCTTTATTTATGTAAAGAAGAGTTATAGAGAGTGTTATTTACAATTATGATTATGTAGTGTTTTTAGTTGGAATTAATGATCTAGCAAATGTCTTGGTTTACCATGTATTTTTTTAGGTCACTTTGCAAACTGAATTTGGGGCAAAAATATTTTGAATTATAGAAGTTTGCTAATATTATATATAAATATTAGTCAATCTGGAGTCACTATACAAATAAAAGCGTTTATGTACATATCTCTTAAGTCTGAATGTTTGGTGCATTCGTTTGTTTCAATTCATATTATAAAAAAGCGATGCACATTGGCACCAGGTGGCTCGGTACAAACCAAAAGGGGGTTGGCCAAGGGTTCAATGTTGACATATGCACCAGAAATTCAAAATATATACATGGCACTATATTAGTATAAACATAATTCTCTTAATTTTATAAAATGCAGTATTATTTAGGAAAAAGAATTAAGCTTGTTTGAAAAGTGAAGGCATCATTTTAATATTGTGTGTATAGTAAACCAGTGAAAACCCTTGCATAATGACATAAATTCATCTTATTATTTCAACCATCTTCCCCACAGAATTAACATATTATAGCAAGTCCATAAAGCATACAATAGGTATAGATATGCCAATATGATTTGTGTGCATCATTGATCAAAACTGGGTCAATGGGTCTCTTGTTTTATTACACTCTGATTACAAGCAAGAGGGATGTATATGTCTTCAAATATATATGTGAAAATTTCTTCTGTATAAACTGATATTTTTATATTGGTTAAGTTTTATGATCCTGGATATTTTATAGAGAGAAAATGGCTCTGGCTTTTAACTCATTTATTAAATGTATCACTCACAGATGTTAAAAAAAATTCATACCAAAATTTAGGATAAACCGGGGTCATTTTATTTTGGTATCAGAGTTGTGTTAGTGTAAAACACGGACAATGATTTTTTTTTGGGATGATAGCATGATTTGCTTAGACTTGTATGATTGGTTGCATAGACGTGCCTGGTTACTAATACCACATATATACAAGGGAAAATAACCACATGTATGAATAGGAAATTCAGCTAACCTAAATCCCGTTTTACTTAAGACACATGGCAGGAAGAGTAAGAGCACCACCTATGGTAAATATGAAAGAATTAGTAAATGCTCTGAGAGAAGGGATAGGGCATAGACCTGAGAATCCACATGAAGAGCTTTCTAAATTGCTGAAGACTTACACCAATTTGGGAGGCAAAAGCTTTAAGGGGACCGAAAGTGTAATGGAAATCCAAGTTTGGCTTAGAACCTTGGATAGGATTTTTGGGGACATGCAATTGGGTGATCAAAGGAATAGGCAAGTTGCTTCAAGATAGTTGAAAGGAGCAGCTTTGAGTTGGTGGGAGGTAATCATAGTTGGAAGGATTGAAAATGAGATTACCTGGAAAAAATTTAAGGGGCCAATTAAAGCCAGATTTGTACCTACATCTACTAAAACAACTTTGCTTGAAGAATTTATAAGGCTTAGGCAAGGGAATCTAAGTGTTACTGAGTACACTAAGAAATTTGAGGGATTATCAAAGTATGGAGCCATGCCAATAGCTGATGAGGCATCTGAAAATAGCAGGTATATCAAAGGACTGAATCCAGGTTTAAGTAGAGCTATGTTACCATATATTGATAAAACTTTTGATCAAGTCATATATCTAACTTTAAGCTTTGAGTAACAAGACAAAGAAAGAGAGAAATACAGGAATTTTAAGAACAACAATAATAAAAAAGGGTAAGGGAAGGTATCACCCATATAACAAGAAACATGATGATACTAGAAGCAAGAAAACTAGTGATGCCAAACTTGGTGAAACCAAGAAGAAAATAGTGTGTCATCGTTGTGGAAAAGAAGGACATATTAAACCGAAGTTCCCAGAATTGAAAGGAGGAACTTTCCAGTGTTATATTTGTTTAAAAGAAGGCCATCGGAAGAGGAATTACCTTGAGAATAAGCAACAAGGAAAAGTGGCAACTCTGGAGACAAAAGGCAAATCTATAGTGGAATCTAATGCAGAAAACATGGAAAAAATGGAAGGTACATTATTTATTTTCCAAATGCCTATACCCGTAGTATTTGATACAGGGGCAACACATTCTTTGATCTCCCATGATATAGTTAAAACATTAAAACTGAATTGCATTTTCATAGAAAAACCTTTACTCATCAAAAATCCTTTAGGAAGTTCTTGTGCCTTGGAATGATGCATGTGGATGCAGAGTTAATTATAGGGGAAATATTTTTATTTCTGATTTATACATTTTAAATTACCTAGATATATTTGTTAAATTGGGTATGGATTGGTTAAAGCAACATAAGACTATAATTAATTTAGAGACATTCACCATTTCATTCCAAAACAGCATGAAGCAAAGAGTTATAGTTTTTCGTGAATTTTCCAAAGAAAGAAGGTTATTTCATTTATGTAGGTTAGGTGATGAAACTTCTGAGTTTCCAATTGAGAAGATACCCATAGTAAATAAATACTTGGATGTATTTGGGGAAGTTAAGGGTATCCCACACCATAGTCCAATGGAATTTCATATTAACTTAATTCCAGGAGCATGTCCACTGATTAAGAAACCTACAAGAATGGGCCAAGTGAGCTCATAGAACTAAAGAAACAGTTAGAGGAATTAGAAGTAAAGAGTTTTATAAGACCTAGCAATTCTTGTTGGGGAGCATCAGTGGTGTTTATAAAGAAGCAAGATGGTTCTCTAAGGTTATGTGTAGACTACAGGGAATTAAATAAGTTAACTATAAAGAACAAATACCCTTTGCCAAGAATTGATGATCTTTTTGATAAACTAGCTGGATCAAAAGTATTTTCTACGCTTGATTTAGCCTCTGGTTTTCATCAAATGAAAGTGGAAGAGTCAAGTATTAAGTACACATCATTCAACACTAGATATGGGTTGTATGAGTTCTTAGTGATACCCTTTGGATTAACTAATGCACCATCCTATTTTGTTGATTTAATGAATTGGACATTCAGAGATTACTTAGATAAATTTGTATTGATTTTTATAGATGACATTTTGATTTATTCAAAAACAATGGAAGAGCATAAAAATCATTTGCATTTAGTTTTGAGCAGGTTAAGACAAAATAATTTAAAAGCGAAAATTTCTAAATGCACATTTTGGAGAAAAGAGGTAAATTTTCTTGAGCATGTTATTTTTTCACAAGGTATTTTAGTAAACCCAAGTAAAGTTATAGCAATACAAACTTGGAAAAGACCCAAAACAGTGAGTGAAGTGAGATCATTCATGGGGATGGTTAGGTACTACAGGAGATTCATTAAGGATTTTTCTAAAATATAAGCACCACTCCCTAACTTAACTGGGAAGGATCAAGCCTATGTTTGGACAGGAAAATGTGAAAAGCCTTTGAGGAATTAAAGGAGGCATTGGTAAATGCTCCTGTCTTAAAAGTGCCAGAAGGAAACCATGACTTAATAGTGTACACAGATGCATGTGGGTATGGTTTAGGAGCAGTATTGATGAAACAAAGTCAAGTTGTGGCATATTCATCAAGGCAATTGAAACCATATGAAGTTAGATATGCAAAACATGATTTAGAGCTGGCAGCAGTTATATATGCTTTAAAGCTTTGGAGACATTATTTGTTAGGAATTAAATTTAAGCTCTACACTGATCACAAATCCTTAAAATATTTATTTTAACAAAAAGATTCAAATATAAGACAACATACATGGGTTGAGTTTTTGGCTGCATACGATTTTGATATCCTTTATACACTAGGAAAAGAAAATAAAGTAGCTGATGCTTTAAGTAGCAAGCATGCTAAAGTAAGTTTGATGATGAAAAAAGAATTTAATAATTTAATGTTGCTCACTGATCTAGAGATAAAAGTGAATAGTGACATGCACATAGAGGTGCATGGTGCACAAGAAAATGTGGGGAAGTTAAGTATGATGGGCTTGTAATCTGATTTAATTATGAAAGTGGGGAAAATGCAGAATCTAGACCCCATTATACTAGAGAAGAAAACTCTTTTGGAAAAAGGAGAAGAAGTGAAAAACCTGCACGTTGATGAGAAGGGATATGTAAGGAATAAAAAATAGGATCTGGGTGCCTGGAAACTCAGAATTAAAGGAAGAAATACTAAATGAATATCATAGCAGTAAGCACTCCATAAATCCAGGAAATACCAAGATGTACCAAAATCTTAAGGGGATTATTGGTGGAAAGGAATGAAGAGTGATGTAACTAAATTTGTGGCCAAATGCATGACTTGCCAATAGATAAAGGCAAAAACACAAAAGCCCTCAGGATTGTTTCAACCATTAAGTATACCTCAGTGGAAATGGGAGGATATCTCCATGGATTTTGTAGATGGTCTACCAAGATCAAAAGAGAGGGAATACAAGTATATGGGTAGTGGTTGATAGGCTAACTAAAGTAGCACATTTCATTCCAGTAAAGTCAGATAGAAGTGCACCAAAACTGGCTCAAATATTCAAGAAAGAGATAGTAAAGTTGCATGTCATAACCAAGACTATTGTAAGTGATAGAGACACTATGTTCACATCTAAGTTCTGGAAAAGTTTTCAAGAGGCTATGGGAAATGAGCTTTGCATGAGAATTGCTTACCATCCTCAATCTGATGGCAAACTGAAAGTGGTTAACAAAGTGTTAGAGGATTTGTTAAGAGCATGTATCTTAGACTTTGGGGGTAATTGGGAAGATCACCTCCATTTGGCTGAATATACATATAATAATAACTATCAATGTACCATAGGAATAGCACCATTTGAAGCCTTATATGGAAAACCATGTTTATCTCCTATATGCTGGGTTGAAACTAGAGAAAGAGCAATCTTAGGACCAAAATATATTAAAGAAACAACTGAAAAGATTGCACTGATCAAGAAGAGAATGACAACTACACAAGATAGGCAGAAGAAGTTTGCAGATAGAAAAAGAAAACAAGTTGAATATCAAGTTAGGGACTTTGTTTTCATTAAAATTTCACCAATGAGGAGGGTGTTAAGGTTTGGAAAGCAAGGCAAATTAACACCAAGGTATATAGGACCTTATAAAATTCTAGAGAAAACTGGTTGTTTGGCATATAAATTAGAGTTACCAGAAAATATGCAAGGAATGCACAATGTCCTCCACGTATGACAATTAAGGAGGTAGGTTCATGACAAGCAGGATATTATGGAAACACCATCACAGGTTCAGATAAATTCAGCTTTGATTTATGAAAAAGAACTAGTGGGGATTTTGGCCCAAAGAAGTAAAGAAGTTAAGAAATAAAAACCTGAAGCTTGTAAATATGCAGTGGAGCCTTGATCCAAATGACTGCACATGGGAATTGGAGGACAAAGTTAGGGTGAATTATCCTAAGTTATTTGAAAATTAAAGGTATTTTCAAAAATTTGAAACTATCCCTCACATATATGTATATTTGTTAAGTTTGAGTTATTGTTTGACTGAATGTATGTGTGTTAGATCAGGGTTAGAATCTATGAATTGATTGACATTTATGCAATACCTAAAAGGTGGGTTATCTGCAATGACCCAAATATTATTAGTAAATTGTTTTGATTTTGTTTAAAATAGTTTGCTAAATTTAAATGGAATTAGGGAAGATTTGGTCAGTGTGTGTACATGTGCACAAGGGGGTCATGCACAAGGCAGGTCCATGAATTCTAGGAAAAAACAATGTGGCCTGAATATATATATATATATATATATCTGTGAATTCGGTTAAAATTATTATTATTATTATTAAACTAAGCAATCTGATCTGAGATAGTATATACACATATATGTGGTAATAATGTGTTATGCAAGTTCAATGGTGTGTATAGGCAGATTTAGTAAAAGAGCTTGTTTTATGCAAGTCACTATTTTGTCATGACTTGATATATAGAGGAAAAATTATTTTAATTTTTCCTTTATTTCCAAAAATTATTTCAGATTTTGTCTAGCAACTTTGTACCCCGAGCACTCCAAAGAAAATGAAGTAGAAATAAATATACAACATTTACACAAACAACATGATTTTGTGAAGGGTAAAACTGACTTTGCGTAACCCAAAAACCCTAGGAATTTGAGTAGTATAAGGGTATACAGGCAGAATCAAATTGCCTAGTGAAATGAGAGAAAAATTATTTAAAAAAAAAACTTATTTGAATACAAAAGAGAAAAGGCTTGGGAAACAAGGAAACATCTTCAGGGTTTTCAGTGAAGAAGAAGAAGGTTTTGGTAAGCAATCTCACACATATAACCAGGCAATAAGTCCTAAATATGAATGCAGCCATTGTTTTGTATTCAATATATTTTTTATGTTTAAAACCATGGGTTAAAATTTCTGTTTCACCTGCATATAGATGTTATCATGTATTGATTGATTTTATAGTATGGGTGTGAGATCATTGTTTAAATACATTCAAAATCACTCACATCTACTGAACGAAAGTGTTTTAAAATCTTAAACTGATCACACACATGATATTGGTATATAGCAAACCCTCATCAAAGAAAATATGGGTTGCAATATACATGTGTATAGGTGTTGAGGCTCAAAGACAAATGATCTAGAGTGCAATAGAGTTTTCTATGTGCTGAACTCTTGTCATATAATAAAAACTATGCTTCAGCTGGATTCAAGTTCTTTAAATACCAATTTATCCATAGTGTCATAAATAAACAAAAAATACCCAGAAAGCCATATGCTAATGTCAGATGCAAGTGAACTATATATATAGTTATTTTCTTTTTATTTTATGGAAAGCCTTTTGTTAGATTTTTCTTATTAACTGAATACTTGGTTGCTTGTTTTATTGGTTGAATGGTTGGTTTATCCACTCATACAAACTGCTAGCTATTAGTATAGTACATTATATGATGGTTTATGACTGGCATGTTTAGCCACATCCGGTTTGAATGGTGATAAAGATATAAGAAGAACACTTAGTGGTTAAACTAAGGGATTTTTGGTCAAGAAGGCTGCTGAATGGCTTGGACTTGAGCTGCAGTTTTGACATATGGATTAATTATGTCCTGGGATCTTTGTGTAATGATGTGAATTAGATCATTGTAGTGTTTCCCAGTGATTCATATATGTAGATGAGGCCAGGGTTAAAATTAACTAAATTATGAATGAAAAGGGTAGAAAGGAACTTGAGTTTTCTTGGAACTTCTATGGCAACTTGATCATAAGTGTATATTTTTCAAGATTTGATCAGATTGGCTTAACCATGGATATGTATGATTGACATGAGTTATGAATATTTGTGTGTGTTTCTTATTTAAATACTTACTGTTTCTAGTAAGAGTACATATGTGCACCTGCACAAGGATACTAGCCATGCACACTTAAGACCAGAATTCAAAATAGAATTCCTTTGTGCTTTCAATTCAGTTCCTTTATTTAAATTATGATTGAAAATTTTCATACCAGACCTTTAGTCTGACCTTATTTTGCTCATGGCATATGGGGTGTCTCATTTTAAAATGAGGCAGCCTCAATTGCTTTTTCAGGAAATGAAGAGGTTAAATAATTTGGTTTAGAGCATTGGCTTTTATATGGAATTTGGCTTGCTAAGTTTAGATGAAATAAGAGCTCCCAAAAATGCTTGAATCTACATGAATTCCTAGAAATTACTTTATCTTTATTTATGTAATGAAGGGTTATAGAAAGTGCTATTTAAGATTATGATTATGTAGTGTTTCTAACTGGAATTAATGATCTAGCAAATGTTTTGTTTTAAGATGTATTTTTTTCATGGTCACTTTGCAAACTGAATTTGGAGCAAAAATACTTTGAATTATAGAAGTTTACTAATAATATATATATATATATATATATTAGTCAATCTGGAATCACTATACAAAGAAAACTGTGTATGTACATATCTCTTAAGTCTAAATGTTTGGTGCATTCATTTCTTTCAATTCATATTATAAAAAATTGATGCACAATGGTAGCAGGTGGCTCAGTACAAACCAAAAAAGGGACTGACCAAGGGTTCAATGTTGAAATATGCTCCAGAGATTCAGAATATTGAGCATGTATATGGCACTATATTAGTGTAAAATAATTCTCTTAATTTTACAAAATGCAGTATTATTTAGGAAAAAGGATTAAGCCTATTTGAAAAGTGAAGGCATCATTTTAATATTATGTGTATAGTAAACTAGTGAAAAGCCTTGCATGAAGGGATAAATTCATCTTATTATTTCAACCATCTTCCTTACAGAATTAATATATTATAGCAAGTCCATAAATCATACAATAAGTATAGATATACCAATATGATCTATGTGTAGCATTGATCAAAATAGGGTCAATGGGTCTCTTGTTTTATTTTACTTTGATTACAAGCAAGAGGGATGTATATATCTTCAAATATATATATATATATATATATATATCAAAGTTTCTTCTATATAAACTGATATTTTTATATTAGTAAAGCTTTATGATCTTGGATATTTTATTGAGAGAGAATGGCTCTGGCTTTTAACTCATTTATTAAATTATCACTCACACATGTTAAAAAAATCATACCAAAACTCAGGATAAACCAAGGTCATTACGTTGGTCTTTTATAGTCGATCTGGACAGTTGATTTATATTTGCTTGTAAGACTATGATTAAACACGGTTGAGTATAAGATTTCTTCTTCTTCTTCCCTCTTTCTTTTGCTCATCTGCAAGCAATTTTACTTGAACAAGAATCAAAATCCTACACAGTTTCAGAGCTAAAGGTTCGATCTTCTCCATGTAAGTTTCTCGTTTATGCAAATCAAACTTAGGTTAGAATAAAAATTTCCTCCTTTCTTAATATTAATTACTAATCCAATCGGGATTAATTTAATTATAATATACCATTTGGATAAAAGCTAACATATTAATATAAGTGTTAAATTCGGTATTAACCGTGAATCATAAAATGTATCATCCTTAACTTCAGGAAGTTTGATTATATATGTTTCTGGGTTAAAATGAAAAATTCATTGTGTTTGGAATGAGGAATCCTAATTACTGCTACAAAGATGAGGTTTCCTTCGATTCTGGTGAAATTAGAATCAACTATTATCATCGCCTTTCAATTACGGCTTTACCAACACCAAAATTCATATTTTCCTTGGTTTTGGTTTAGTTGACACCGAAACCGTGTTTACTTGGCACCGAAAATCATATTTTTCTTTGTTTCGATATCGATTAAGCTTGACATTTTGATGATAGTTGGTCCATTGCCGATACTAAGAGATTAATGGTACCAAACTCTAAGTTCCTTTGGTGTTGGCTAAGTTTCTAGCATTGATAGTAAGCCATTTGGTTTTGACATCACCAATACCAGAAACTTGAGTTGTCTTTGGTTTTGGTTTCATCACCACCAATACACCCGGTACAAAAAATTAAACCATATTTAAAATAAGCAGAGTGTATGATATTGTGTAAACTTTGTTGAAAATCCTTCTCTGGTGTCAAGTGGCATACTTCAACTTTTTGTAAGCATGTTAAACAACTAATTATGATAAATTTTCATTATGACGCAAAGCCTGTAAACAGTTTATATTGACTTTAAGTAAATCGTTTGTTCTATTTTTTCAATTTTATCAAATCATTGTACTAAAATCCATGTAATGTGTTTTTATGGAATAATTTCACCTGGTAGAACCTTGAGTAAAAAACAAATTGTGGATGAATCAAACCCAGGTAGCTCCTCCATTCTTCAGAAGGAGCCTGAAATTGTTCACCAGCATTCTCTCATCCGATCACATGATGAGGTGGATGCAATTCTCAAAGATTTTAGGATGACTGGTTTTGGAACCCATTCCCCCATATGAAAAATGACACTATTCAGAATCCACCAGAAGGATTCTTTGCATATTCGGCTATCAATATTTAGCATGGTGGTTTCTTCCCTTTCCCAAGCTTTATTTCTAGACTTTTATAGCATCTTCAGCTTATTCCCATTCAATTGACTCCGGACATTCATACTTATTCTTTATGCCTTGAGCTATTATCAATTGAACCAGGACGGTCCTCTTTCAATGCCCACATTCTTCATCATCTGCCAAGACTGCCTACAATTAAAGTAGCAGATTTGGCCATCTTTTACGCGAACCGTACAAAGAAACTTATCAGTGTGACATTAATAAATTTAAAGATTAGAAAACACAGTTTTTCTATATTAGGTGTCCCCCAGGCATCACAGGCACATTTTATACTCTTGGCGACCTTTACCCTTTTTTTTATTATGTTATCTCCATGCTCTGCCTAATCTTAGTTTTTTTCCAGCTTCCTTCCCCAAAAAAAAAAGCCTAAATGAAGAGGAAACCAAGACTATTAATATAATCCAGAAGGCTTCTAAAAAATTGGGAAAGCGATCCCTTTTATTGACTTGGGACAATCTCCAGAAATGTGCCCGTTTCCCTTCGGTGTAAAGAATTTTGGGGCAACCATCTTACCATTCCCCTGGTGCTCTGCATTTATCTTTGGGTACCAATGTGTTTACGTAAATATCTCCTCTGTTTCCAGGAACTTCAGGTAAGATAGCTCTTCTAAAGCATTTGAAAAATTTTATTTCTTATTTTTTTTATATCTAACTCTGTTTTTTTTTGTCATTACTTTAATTAGCTACCGAACATTCGCCATCCTTGAAAGCAGGGAAATAAGTTCTGGCTGCTATAGCAAATCCAAGGAAGCAGCTAAGAGAAAGCTTGGAATTACAAAATCTGCTGATGAGCCAACTTCCAAAAAGGTGAAGTTTCCACACCTTCCTCTCCCTATAAATAAATTGTTGTTGTGTCTACTAAGCAACCTACCCCTGGTTCTATATCTCCTGCCGCTGGTGTAACTCCTACCATCGAATCTTCCCAGACAACGACCATGGAGAGTCATCTTGCTACTAGATTTTTGATGCCTGACTCTTCAGGGACATTTGATTTAATTGAGCGCGAGCTAAATTTGCCTCCATATCCTAAACATTCCAGTCCCTCAAGGCCTTCTTTACAGACTCAGGATTTTTATGAGATTGCAAGGCTTTCCCTTTCTTCTGAAAATATTACCAACATTTCGTTGCCCTCTTCATCCTCAAACTTGATGAACGTGCGACAATCTCTTGTCGAGCAACAACTTCTGCTATAACTTTGTTTCCCTTAGCCTCTTTTGTATTTTGTTCTTACATAAATGCTGATTTTACCTTCTTCCTTTCTGATAACAAAAGGATGGTCCTCGCTTCAGGAGGTTACTACTCAGTCTTACTCCAAAATTGCAAAGCTTAAAGAGGAGAAATCCAACATAGAATTCAAATTCAATGTTCTGAATGTGGTGAACGAGTAACATGAGAAAGAATGTTCGGAGTTAAATGCTTTTCTTGAAAAGGTTGAGTCGGAATTTCTGGGAGAGAGATAATTTAAGAACCTTGTGTGTGATGAAGTTATTTCTCTTAAGTTATCTCGACGAGAGCTTGAAGATGAAAAGGCAAGAATGGTAGCTAGCCATGCTGAAAAGTTAAAATAAAAAGACTATTGTCTTTCCAAATATCAGGCTAAAATCTCTAATGCCAAGCGAATCATTCCAGAGGCCAAACAAATATTTTCTTTGTTCTCAGAATCCCATTTTCCAGATGCGATTTTAAACTTTTATGAAGATGCTTATTTCTTGGCGCATCCCGATAATATCAAATGTGTCGTGAAATTGAATTTCCTTCAGTTGCCCCTTCCATTATGGAAAAGGTTATAAAAAAATTTGAGCTAGTTAAGAAGGAGATTCAAGTTCCTGAAAGAGAAATAATAGACCCTAAGAAGCTTCTTTTTATTGAAGATTTTCTGATGATTTGGTTTCACAAGAGGGAAAGGAGAAAGGAGATGATGATACCACCGACAATGACGAAGAAGATGATGTTGACGATGGTCGAGATCTTGGTATTAGAGGTGAGGACCGTCATGATGACTTTGAAGGACGAGATGGAAATCCTCCATCTTCTACCGGTGGAACTCATGATTCTGAGGGGGAACCCCTGATCCTTCTGGTGCTCTTATCATTAAATTCGATAGCTACTACCACAAAGGACTTTGGTCCTTCTAACAAATGGCCAAAAGAAAGAGAGCGACTTGCTCAGGCTGAAGTCCCTGTTTCTTAGGTATGTTTTTCACTTTCAAAATGCTTTCCTTCCTCTCGAATTCATGGTAACTGATTCCTTACAATTTATAGAAAAGAGAAAATATTGCTTCATTTTATAAGGCAAAGTCAGATAAGAAACAAAAAGAAATAATTTGGTCTCGTATAGAGCAAGACAAGATGCTGAAGTCTATAATGCACTATCCAAAAAATATTATCATCTTGATGCTAGTGCCTCCAAACTTATGTCCTTCAAAGAAAATGAAGTCGGGCCAAGATTAAAGGCAACTCGACTTATGTAGGAAAGAATTCTTAAGGAAAATGCAGAGTTAATGACTTTATTCTGGATGATGATAGAGGATAGGGATATTTTTATAGATTTCTTATACAAGATTTATAATTAATGTGAAACCGTAGATTTTTCCTTCTTATGAGAGTTTAGTGGTGGTTTACCCCCAACATCTTAAAAAACGGCGCTTAGATGAGTGTGGAGTTGATCTCCATCCTGGGGCTTGTTGGAATCTGCCAAGGGTTCATTTAATACCCAAAGACTTACCTTTTGAAAAGCTCAAATATAACAATAATAGATTTATTTATGAACTATTTAAAAAGTCAATTTTATATGAATAAGATAAATATATGTAAGATTGTAGAATTATGAATATATGTTTCTAATTATTGCTTCTTACATCCATGATTTATAATTTCATTTCATGCTATGGTAGAATCATACTCTCCACAAAGATGTAATTTCCAAAGATGCCTTACATTAATTTTTTAGATTAAGGAGAGAATACTCAACAAAAACAGTTTCTCAAACACAATATAGTTTTGGAAGGGTTTGTTTCCGAAGAGACCTTCGGTGTATTTACATGAAATACCCTCAACTTCCCTTTGACTTTTTGGGTGGTACCTAGGAAATAATTCTAAAGAGACTTAGAACCCGTTATGCCAAATTGATATGTAGTCTAAACAAAGGTATTCTGATCAACAAGATCACACTTCGTAATTTTCAATGCGTGTACCCCAAAACAGTTCAAGGCTTGTTTGAATAAATCTAAGAGTTTTTGTAATAAGCTTTTATGATAATGGCAAGTACGATTTTATTAATACTATTCCATGTAAATAGCACTTGCGAGTAATCATATTTTATTTTGTTGTAAATAGGGAGATCAATCCGAAATAATACCCTCCCAAGTCACTGGGAATAGAAACGAATCATTAGCAGTTGTAGAGCAAAAGAATGCTCCCAAAGATGACCTCACTTCAACTCGAGAAAGAACATTTTTAATTCAAAAATTGGCCATTAAAAATTTGAATGAGCAAGTAGCTGCTTTAGAAGGTCAATTAAAAGAAAAGTATAATGTTATTCTTGAATTAAAGGAACAAATAAAGGCTGATCCCTCAACCAACTTTGACGAAGAGATGAGTAAAATGTTCAACGGATTAATGACTTGGAAATTGAATTGGATGATGCCAAAGAAAGTTGTAAGGCCTGAGAATTTGCCTTGGGGAATACTATCCCCGATGTGTTTGTTGCTTCTCCTATGTCCTCAAGGACTGCGACTAGGTCAAAACCCTTAGCTATTGAAAAGTTTACTCACTTGGTGAATCCCCCCACAGGGTTAGATAAGTTAGTCGTTGTCGAGTGGTGCAGAACGGTAAAAGATGAAGTTAACTGGTATTATGAGGCCAAGTATAAGGATGACACGCCTTCGTCGTATCAACGGTCACATCTCCCAAATAAGTCAATTACAAAAAGTGAAATATACTTTGCAGAAGTGTTCCTTAGAGTTGGAGAAAGAAAATAAAACTTTAAGAGTTGCGGGTAGAGCTTTCAATAGAGCTCGAAAGTTTCAAATTGGATCCATAGACAGTTTTGATAAGATTAGGAAAAAAAGAGAGAAAGCATAAAGTGCCCCCATGTATCGCTATCCGCCGTTCTGTTAATCTTCCTATTTTTAATGATCAAGATGAGGAGGAGTAAGATATTTAATGTGAATGTTATATTAAGACCTAACTTTTGTACTTGACAATCAGTGAAATAACTTCGTAAATAAATTTGTAAATTGTGTAGATATCACCTGATGTATAACATTTGCTTGTGTTTCGAACAACCTCATCTAGGATTTCCTCTGCATTATTCTGCATAAAACTTAGCATATAACATTTTTGTGTTAGTCTTTTGCTTAGAGTATGATGCATATAATAATTTGCTCACCTTATGCGAGACACCATCTGGATCGAAACCAAGTAATAGAGGAAACTTGCAATAGAAAACTAGGATCATTTGTATTTTATATTTCATCGAAATAATGAACAACAATTTTACATATATAGGTTTAGAAAAGGGTGCGTTTTTTACAGGTCCCTATTAGGTTTCAAAATATAAAAAAAACCCGGTCATAAACTTATTGTAAATTTAGTCCCTATTTTTCGAAAATTCATAAAAAAAAATATAAAAAAAATATAAAAAAATCACGATAATTCGTATTTAAATTAAACATGTACTCGCCCAAAAATTCAGATCATAATAAAATCAAAACATGCATCAAAATCAAAAAAATACAGAAAACAACGAAAAATGCAGTAATTTGCATCAAATCATGCACATATTTGGAATACTTGCATTCATCTGTGCAAGTATTTCTCTGTTATATTTTTACATGTAATACTTGCATACATGTGTGCAAGTATTTAAAATAGTTGCATACATGTATGCAAGTTTCTGCACATATTTTATTTTCACATGTAAATACTTGCATACATGTGTGCAAGTATTTCAAATAGTTGCACACATGTATGCAGGTTTCTGCATGCATTTTCAACTAAAACAGCTTCAGAAATACTTGCATACATGTATGCAACTATTGGCAAAAGTTGCATACATGTATGCAACTATTTGCAAGTTTTTAAATTCACAATACATCCCTGTAATTAATGTTTTCTCTGTAAACCCGCCCCCTATTTTAGCTGCCGCCTGGAATCTTCCGCCTGCCACTTTCCATACCTCCGCCTCTTTCGTTTTCTGTCCAAATTTTCAAGCGCTATCACTTAAAAAAAAAAAAAATTCTAAAATCTATAAATATTCTCGGAAGTCCACAGAAATTTAAAAAAAAAAGTTGCATAAATGTATGCAACTTTTACGAATAGTTGCATACATTTATGCAACTATTCGAATACACATGCATATACTTATGCACGCCTGTTTGAAAAATTGCATACATGTATGCAGTTTTTCTATATAACTGCATACATGTGTGCATATATGTCAAAATACATGCAAACGTGAATAAGTTGCATGTAGGTATGCAGTTTTTAAACAAATGCATCAGCAGATGCATGTTTCAACAATATGTGCATACATGTATGCATTTATACTGCAGTTTTGACGCAGATTTCAAATAAATGCATACATGTATGCAACTAATCGATTTATATGCATGTTTTGATGCAATTTACTGCATTTCGTTGATTTTCTGTATTTCATGATTTCGACGTTGTTTTTGATGTTTTTTTGATCTGATTTTTTTCACGATTATTTGATTTAATTAATTACGAATTTACATGATTTTTTTATATTTTTTTTGTATGTTTTTATATGTTTTAAAAATAGGGACTAAATTTACAATAAGTTTATCACCGGATGTGAGCCTAATTAAGTTTCGTTTTAGGGATGTGTGCCTAATATTCACTTTAGAAAACCTCCTGTGTGAAGTGTGAGAAATCATAACCTTCGTTAGAAGGTTTCAAATAGAAGACCCGAGATACCAACCTGAGTATTAAAAATCCTCTTTTCGAAACTAAAATAGTAGGCCCTAATTCCATATTCGAGCATGACAATAAAATTTGTAAACCCCTCTTCTGGAAATGAGAATAAAAAATCCATAACCTAGATTCAGGTGTTTGAATAATGCAAATATAAGAATCCATTTCTAGAAGTATTATAAGTCCAAAATATCCATCTGGAAATATGAGAAAAAGTTCCAAAGATTTGACTTGAGTTTGTGTAACAGAATTCCGAAAACCCGTTTTTCAGGAAATAAGAATCACAGTCTCAAGACTAGATTCGGGGTATTAAAATAGAAATCCAGAAATCCTCTTCTTGAAGCATAAATAGAATTTCTGAAACCATATTCGGGCATTCGTAATAGAAGACCTGAAATCCACCTCTAGAAATAATAGAAATCCTAAAACTCAGATTCGGGTATTTATAATAAAAGACCAGTAAACCACTTCTGGGAATAACAGAAACCCTAAAACCTAGATTCGAGAATTTATAATAGGAGACAAGAAATCCACTACTAAAAATAATAGAAATCCCAACACCCAGATTCGGGTATTTATAATAGAAGACCAGAAATCCACTTCTAGAAATAACGGAAATCCCGAAACCTAGATACGGCTTTTTATAATAGAAGACCAAAAAACTGCCTCTAGAAATAATAGAAATCCCGAAACCCAAATTAAAGTATTTATAATAGAAGACCATAAATCCAATTCTGGAAATAATAGAAATACCGAAACCTGGATTCATGTATATATAATGGAAGACCAGAAAACAACCTCTGGAAATAATAGAAATCCCAAAACCAGATTCGGGTATTTATAATAGAAGACCAAAAATGCACTATGGAAATAACAGAAATCCTAAAACCCAGATTCGAGTACTTGTAGTTTCTGCTTTGAATTGCCATTTCAACATTGTGATCCACTTTCTGGGATTTAATTTGATTTGTGAGCCACTTTTGGGCTTTGTCTGGGCGTTTTAGCCTTGTGAGCCACTCTCTGGGCTTTGTGTGTCTGATGCGCTTGGCTACCTTATTCCCAAGCAGGGCCAAAGGACTTACCTGATTGACCATCGTAGACGCAGCTACGGGAATATATGCTTTATCATGGACATCGTAGACACAGATAAAGGCTTACTCTTTTGACGCTCTACCCTGGCCATCGTAGGCGTAGATATAGGCTTACACTTCACCCCTCCAAGGGGTGCCTTACCATGTCCATTGTAGGCGCGAATAAGAGTTTTTTGTTGCTTTAACTTGGCCCTTTTTGATTTGGGCACGACTAAAGGCTTACACACCTCCTCCCTCACGGAGATGACTTTCCTTGGCTATCTTGGCGCGGATAAGGGTTTTCTACCATGGTAGGTAGCTTTACCCTTTTCAGGTAGTTCCAAATTTTAAGGAGTTTTTCATACTCTCGACCATGTAGACACTCTTTCTTTACGGAATCCTTTATTAGAACTGGTTTAGTCTTTTTACAAATCTTTGCAATTGGTCCTGATCGAAGAACTTGATAATCATGCCTTCAAGAATCCTACAGTGGTTGGTTTCATGTCTATTCAACATATGACAGTGGCAGTATGACCCTCCTAATCTCCTTTCATATTCGAGTTTCTTCTTTGATGATGGCCAAAAGTTAAGCTCATGTTGGTTAGGAAGTAGATATTCTCAATAGATGTGGTAAGGCTGTATTCTTTAGGTAGTCTTGACTCAAAAATTCCCTTTCGACGTCGGAACTTAACCCTTTTGTCACTCAGCTTTGTTGCTTCGTCTCTATCTTTAAGTTTTCTTTTCAATGTATCTTGTGGCTTAGGTGCAATTTTCTTAGACCATTTTGAAGCAGTTGAAATCTTTCATTATTTCTTGTTCGAATATAGTTCTCTTAGCTTGTGCTTGGATGATCTCTTTTATGTGAGAGAATAAGCTATATTCCTTTAACGTAGAGCTACTTAAAGCAAAGATGGGGGTTGGTCCTATATGGAAAGGGTTAATGCTATAACGGTCAGGATTGTACTATTCTACTTCCCTTTTCTTATCCATGATTTGCAAAGCTTTCATTCTTAGCCTTTGTTCTTCAATAATTCTCGGGTCAATGATGTCTGAAGTGGTACTTCGAGGTTCCATTGTTGAGACCTTTTATCCATGGTCTAGCTCTTCAATGTCTAGCCAATCGGGTGGAATAACTAAGGATGTGGTAGGTTAACTGAAGTATCGGAGGTTCATGCTCTCCTTTTAGTGCCAGAATGTTAACAACAAAAATCATCAACACCCGAATATAGGGTTATGGTTGTTGACCTTGGGGTTGTTTAGTCATTCCGAGCTCGAATTAATTCATTGTTTCCTAGATATCAATGTCCCAAGTATGAATATTAGTTACTTTTCCTTTAAGAGATGAGTATCACGCTTAAATACTTAGGAAAAAGTTATCTTGGGATAAGGGATTCATAATTTGTTGCTATTTCGAACTAGAACGTTCTTTGGGGATGGTTCAGCAATCTTTTCTAATTCAAGGGTATGAATTTGAATTAATAATTGAAACACGAGTGCTAATGGATGCTAAGTATTTCCTTTATTGATCGTTTGATGGAGTACATGAAAGATTATAAGAGAAATCCCTAATTTGATTTCTAAATTAGGGTTTTGTATCTTGGAATTAAGTACAACTTTTTTGAATGAGGAAGAGTCCACCAAAATGTGACCTAGGGTCTTATTTATAAAAGATTTGGACCCCTTTTGTAGCAACCTCTTAGTATCGGCCCATTTTAGTGCCTTTTGGCCTCGGTATCGTTCCTAGTCCTTTGCCGCTTGCACATATGGTTGTTGGCTCTATGCTTTTCCCTTCGTAACTTTGATGTTGCCTTTGTATAGTAGTATCGACACCAAGCTTGTTGGTGTTAATAGCATTCTTTTGCTCTTATCATATTTGTTATTGGCCCTGCGCTTCCCTTTCATGCATTTGGTTTCAGTCTCGCATCCCAAGCTTATGCATATGGTTCCGATTTAGTTTCTCCCTTTTCCTTGTTTTTGATATCACCTCCCATGACACCAGTCTTCAGTATTTGCTTCTAACTTTGTTGCTTTCACTTTGACTACCAAATCCATGCTTTCGCCTTCAGGGCTTCGGTCTTGTATATCCGTCTTCATTATTTCGATATCGGCTTGTCCATCTACTACTTCACTCACAACACCATATCAGCCAACTTGGAACACTTATTCTTTTAAAAAAAATATAACACTTATTCTAAAATAAACAACTAAGAGTGGATTTGTTGCGTTGATTTGGGATCTGGTTCAACGTCCCCAAAAGCATTCTTGGTTATTCACTGGGTTTTCTTTTGGGTTTTAAATCTCCTGCATTTCTAATCACCTACCCCTTTTAGTCGATGTCATTCTGTCTAGTCATGCTAGTATCAACAGTCCCATGTTTGTTTTCAGCATGGTGTATTTCGTGTGGCTGGAGAGAAATCTGCTTTCTGCAGTAGGGAATTCAATGTGAAACAGTGTCTCATTGTCCTAGCTACACTGTTTGCTGCTGTGTAGTGATGCTTGGTTTTGAAGACTAATGTAATTGCTGATAGATGTAACCGCCATGTCATATTTGATTTAAGATATATGTTGTATTTCACCCTGCGTGATGAGAATGGAAATGATGATGTAACTTTTGCCTCCCTGTGTGAAGTGCTAGGGAAATACATAGTGGTCGGCCCACTATAAATGCCGTTAGCGGTGGACGGTCCACCTTAAAAATCGACTTATAGTTGATATGTATATTACATATCACCTGAACTCATTTGTAATTTTTATTTTGTAATAAATAAAAGAGTGTTACGGAACACTATAAAAACCGGTCGGCCTTGCAAAAAAAAAAAAACAACAACAACTAAGAGTGGATACTTCATATAACAAGGATAAAATACATCTAAAGAGATGGACCAACGACCAAAATGGATCTTGGAACTACCTACTCATGTGTAAGAGTATAAAAGCACGTTTGTGTTGAGGTCATTGCCAATAATCTACAAAATCGCATCACACCTCCCTATGTGATGTTTGCTGTAAAAGGATGATTGGTGATGTTGCAAAGAAACTGGTTTCTATGAACCCAATCAACTCTATTTTTGCGAGTTTATGTTATTTCAGCCAATTAGTATATTTTTCTATAATGTTTAGGTAGTGCTTTAGGGATAATGATAATCGATTTGACCTAACATGCTACCAGTTTGATGTATTCTTTAGATTTGAAGTCAAGAGTTTAATTATGCTGATGGTGTCTAATCTAGTCTGAATCTCCAATATAGTAAGCTCTACGTATATTGGTTCTAGCTTGATGGTTTATTATTTTTATTTGATAACAATAATCTTTAGCTTGAAACATTACGCTTTAATATTTGTTTATGTGTATATATATGTATATATATGTATCTATGTATATTCTACTATGCTACAGGAATCGCTTCTCTTGGCGCATGTTTGTATTTGTTTAGGGTGTGTATTTTTGGTGTGTGAACATAAACAAGTGCGTGTATAACCACAACCTTTCATGATTTGGTTATTGTGACTGCATCAGCTTTCAATCATACACCATGGAAAGAGGTAGCACGTGTAATAGCCGTGGAAGTACGCACAATGTACAACACCCACCATACATGATGGGCTGACTTTCTGGACCCCTAATATGAACATATTAACAAATATGTACATGGATTTCAAGGCATTGAAGCAGATGGGAAAACAATGCTTTCTACTTGTTGCATGCATTTTATAACTCAAGATCTAGAGACTGCAAGGGATTTACAAGGTATACATTAATTTCAAGTTAGTTTTAATTTGTATTTTTTTTCTTGATTTGCAAATGTTTATATGATTAGAGGGATACGACACAAGCTATGGTTTAAAATCTAAGTAGAGAAACTAAAAAAATTAGACTCTTGTTAATAAAATGAACTTTGAACCACAGTGCATTATAGAAAATTCAATGCTTCTAGAAAGGCATTGTTACTTTGATTAGGTGGCTGGTATTTTTTTAGTCATGATTAGAAATAGGGTATATAATAATTACATACCTAGATAATGTAGTACACATATTATCATTTCTAATGTTGGAGGTTTTGATTAAAAATTTAGCGCTACATATTGAGAATATATGATTGTTGCAATATTAGGTAACAGAACAAGACGTGGCGCATACATATCATAGGTGTACTACCTCTGATTATGATGCTTTAGCAATAATTCTGGAATATTGTAACTTCACCAATTCTGCCGATGGTTCGGTTGCACTTGTTCGAAAACTGGTATGTTTTCTAACCTACAAAACCAATTGTGTGTTTCCTAACTGATATTTCATAACATGAAAGTGTTAAATTTGGTGATACAAAATCACAAATTGATTGGAACAAATTTGCAAAGAATGGAAAGTAAATATCTTTATTAATAATTCTCTTGGGAGCACAAAGTTTTGGTCCGACCTTGAACTTCCCAAAATGCCCTTACATATAAGCTTTCAAATATACAAAATTATTATTTAACCTAATATCCCTAATAAATTAGGCATTTAGTGTCACTTAAATTAGGATTTAATAAATCTTTTCAACAAATTCAAATTGCCTCTTTAATATCGCTCAAAAAGAGGATCTCTAAATAGGCTTTAATTGCAAATTTTAATCGCTTCTCATTTTAGTTGCTATTTCCTTTTTTTTTTCTTGTAATAAATTAAGAAAATTTTGCACTTATTCAATTTACTTGAATTAAAGAATTGAAATACATGTTGGGTTTTGTAATGCGTTTTATTATTAATCAAATCAGATTTAATTATAAAACATTTATTGAAATTATTAAATTGTATACGCCGAGTTATTTGTATTTAGGATTTGATGTATATTATGGTTTTAAGTAAGTTTTTTCAAATATGCCCTTTATCTCAATCTATTTCCTAATTATTCTCGCAACAAATTAAGAAAATTTCCAATTATTCAGTTTACTTGAATTAAAGATTTGAAATACATGTTGGGTTTTATTGTGCATTTCGTTATTAATCAAATCAGATTTAATACCTTATAAAACATATATGGACAATCATTAAATTGTATATGTCGAGCTATTTGTATTTAGGATTTGACGTATATGCTGATTTTAAATAAACATTTTCAAATATGCCCTTTACCTTAATATATTTCCTAATTTTTTCACAATAAATAAAAAAATTCCATTTATTCAGTTTACTTGAATCAAAGATTTGAAATACAATCTAGGTTTTGTTGTGCATTTTTATATTAATCAAATCTGATTTAATGCCTTATAAAACGCGTATGGACAATTATTAAATTGTATTTAGGATTTGACATATTAGCATTATCAAATTAAAATGGAAAGTGTTTAATTTCCTTCATCGTCCATTTCCATATTATCCACAAAAATAAAGGAAATTGACTTATATGCTGATTTTAAATAAGCATTTTCAAATATGCCCTTTATATCAATATATTTCCTCTTTTTTCTTGCAATAAATTAAGAAAATTTTCCATTTATTCAGTTTACTTGAATTAAAGATTTGAAATACATGCTAGGTTTTGTTGTTTATTAATCAAATCTGATTTAATACCTTATAAGACGTATATGAATAATTATTAAATTGTATTTAGGATTTTATGTATTAGCATTGTGAAATTAAAATGGAAAGCATGTAATTTCCTTCATTGTCCATTTCCATGTTCTCAGCAAAAATAAAGGAAATTTAGCCAAATTAAACAAAATCTTCTAAATATGCTAATAAAGGAAGGTTGACTGAATCCCCACAAAAATAAGAAGGTATTTATTTTTTGACTTTTTCTCGGGTACTCAAATCTCCACAAAAATAGCACAATAGAATATCTTATCACCCTTTAAATACCAATTGTAATCCCCACTTCTCTCTTCATTTTTGCTAATCGTTTACTTCTCTTGGCTACTGCTGCTATGGTTTCAAGCTTCAAGTTAGATTGTGTACATCATAAAAACATTTCTTTTGGTATGTTATTATACATAAACATATGTAGTGTCTTATTTACAAATATTTTTCTTATTCAAATTAGTACTGTAGCACCTACCACCATAACTCGGGTACTTTTCGTATCTTAGTGATATACTTTATACTGTCAAGATGTTTGTCTTACGCCGTGTTTTTTGAAGCTGAAGCTTCATTGTTGTTTGGATTTTTGCCTGATGTTCTCTTTGTTTTTTCCAACAAAAATTTTAGGGGCTTCTCTTTCCTTCTACGTCGGACATTTAATTTTCCAAAGTTCAAAATCAGCGATGGACTAGGTAGAAAGCAGCAAATACTTTCATCTACTCACTTAAGGAGTCAAAAAGGATGGCTGGAGCTGCAGTATCTTCTTATATTGGCTCACAGAAAGATTTCTTCATATATTTTTTCTTTAATTGGAATTGGTTCCAATTTATTGATATCTTTGAGGATTAAGAAATACTCCTCTGGATTGGTTGTCATTGATGACCAAAAGCCACATTTGTCCGAAAGAAGCAATTGAGATTGTGAACATTTGACACTCTAATTATATGTTGTTCTTGCTGTTTCATGATGATGAATGTTAAGATTACTCACAAATTCTGAGCATAGATTGAACTTGCATTGATCTTAGATTTATACCATTGATCTTAAAAAAATTCTTTTTAAAACTTTATTTTTGTATGCGTTGTCCGTTGAATAATGAGTCAATAACAATTCACGCACGGCGCATGCCGTCATCACGCACGGATCACGTGCCGTCATCACGCGCGGAGCGCGTGCCTTCATCACGCGTGAAGCGCGTGCCATGACGCTCGTTTTTATAATGGGAATGCTTTGGTTGCATTTAATGAGATGGTAGAGAAATAAATGAAGGGATTAATTTCTTCCATCTGTGCTAAAGAAACGGATTGATTTACTTCCTATGTTTGCACATTTGTTGTTATGGTAATTTGTCTCCATTATATTATTACCATATGTTGGTAATTTAATTGATGACTCACATAGATTTGCACTGGCTATATATTGAGGGGTAGACTTTAGTGTAAACCCATCTTGGCATGGAGCTAGTGATCCCCAATGGTGTCTCTTCTTGTTAAACCTGATTGAGGTTTGGATATGTAAACTCTTATTTTGTAATCTCTTGTAGTTCTCTCATGTAGAATAAAATCTCTCTCTATTAGACTGGACGTACACTATGATGATAGTGGAACCAGTATAAATATTGTGTCTCTTTGTTTCTCTGCTATAGTTATTTACTATTTTGTTGATGTAATAGAATAATTGCTATCGGATTAGATTGGTGTTCAATTGGCAAATCTAGATCCTACTTATTGTTCTTCCGTAAAGGCGCAATTTTCATAACAGATTGGTATCAGAGCGAGGCGATTTGTTTTGAATTGTGCATCAATTATTTCTACAAAGGTTGGTAGATTCAGTGGTGATTATGCTATTACTATTTTGGAGAAAAGGAGACTTTGGTGGAGGAGATTATGCTGAGAGAAAAGAGCGTTCCAATCTGGGAACTTTGACGTGATATGGAGTTTACTGCGTTGAAGGGACTATTGGATTTGGGAAGTTTTGATCATGTTTCTGACAATGGTCTTCATGTTGATGATGCTCGAAGGATCCAAGATGATCAGGAAAGGAGCTCAGGTCAAGTGATAGACGGGTGTCAAGACAGAGATCATTGTGGTTTAGACATGGGTCTTCACGTTGATGATGCTCAAGGGATCCAAAGTGATCGAGGAAGGAGCTCAGGTCAAGTGTTAGACGGGTGTCGATGTGTATTGCAAGCACTTTTAGACCGTTGGTTTATGCGTGGTGCAACTCATGGTGGTAGATGCATCTTTTGCAGGCGGTGGTTGAAGCTTGTAATGGTTTTGATTAAGTGGCAGGAGAGAGATTTTTTGGCGATTGAGAGAATTATTTTTTGGTCTTGGCGGTGTTGAGATTACTTTGGTGTCTGCCTTCTTTGTTATTTTGGATATTTGCAACAGTTTGTTAGTGGGCGAGGACGTAGTCTAAGCTCGTTAACAATGGTGTGATGGAGGGTAGCTTTGCTGGAACCCATTAGGCAAATATTCATTTTTGGTTTCTATCTCATGGTGAGACTTTGATTGAAGGTGGAGTTCTATTGAAAAGTTTTATGATGAGAAGAGAATTTGACTCAAGGGGGGGTGCTGGAGACATGTGATTTTACATCAAGGTGGAGTGTTAAATTTGGTGATACAAAATCACAAATTGATTGGAACAAATTTGCAAAGAATGGAAAGTAAATATTTTTATAATGGGAATGCATTGATTGCATTTAATGATGGTAGAGAAATAAATGAAGGGATTAATTTCTTCCATCTATGCTAAAGAAACGGATTGATTTACTTCCTATGTTTGCACATTTGTTGTTATGGTAATTTGTCTCCATTATATTATTACCATATGTTGGTAATTTAATTGATGACTCACATAGATTTGCACTGGCTATATATTAAGGGGTAGACTTTAGTGTAAACTCATCCTGGCATGGAGCCAGTGATCCCCAATGGTGTCTCTTCTTGTTAAATTTGATTGAGGTTTGGATATGTAAACTTTTATTTTGTAATCTCTTGTAGTTCTCTCATGTGGAATAAAATCTCTCTCTGTTAGACTGGACATACACTATGATGATAGTGGAACCAGTATAAATATTGTGTCTCTTTGTTTCTCTGCTATAGTTATTTACTATTTTGTTGATGTAATAGAATAATTGCTATCGGATTAGATTGGTGTTCAATTGGCAAATCTAGATCCTACTTATTGTTCTTCCGCAAAGGCGCAATTTTCATAACAGAAAGAATGGGTATATTAATATTTTCATGTATAAATTTTTTCATGTTATTAATATAAAATTTTATAAGATATTTATCTAGCTTTCTCAAAGCTTGTCTGCATGAGTTTGGTTGTTCAACCTGCTTGTGAAAGAACAATCTGGGTGTTTGATTAACAATATATAAATATAATCATACGGTTGGGTTCCAGATTTATATGCTTGCAATTCGAGTATAAAATTAAGCTATGTTAATAAATGCTTTAGAATAATAAATGTTTTGTTTAGGAAAGTACTGGATAGACTAAATCATCTGATAGTATTAGTATCATTTTTTATTAGAGCCAAATGAAAAACCGGGAGATATCATAACAAGTCTATAGAGCCAGAAGTGAGACCATATATTAAATTATATTATGGTAGCAACTACATAGATTGTGAAACATAGTTTTCCTAAATTATGATTACCTAACAAATTGTCCGACATGCATTGCATAGTAGCATAAATGTGCAAATAAATTTATCTTAATATCATAGAGTGAAGCAATATCATTAAATCTTTAGCTTGAATTTTCTACCTACAACGGGAAATTTTTCAAAGCTGAGAAAACGAAATTGTGCGCAGAGAAAGCGAAGTTATGCGACAATCTTTGAAGTAGCGAAGATGAGTTCATCAAACAACATCTACTTTTTTTTCCTTTTGTCGTTTTAATCTACATGTTTCAAGAGTCATTACATGCACGTTTGTTTTCTATCTATGCCTTTGATACACTAATACCGCCGCAAATTCCCCCGCACAAATTACCTGGTCCAAAGTATAAATTGTTATTGTAGCTAGTTCTGTTGTATGTTTGTTAACTGGGTTTGCAATGTAGGTCTCATTGGAGAGTTTAGGGTTTGCAAGTGCTACCAGTTAGTTGAATACTTTGTATGGCACCTAATTCTTTTGCCACTTTTGCACTTTAAACCTTTGATTCTTGTAACAATGGACGTTGTTGTTAATATTGCTGACTAAATCAGTGTATATTATTTGATCAGTATCAATGGTGATCATTGATTAAAAAAATTCAAGACTAAGGTGAAAAATAGAATGTATAAGCATGTATACATTCACACACACACACACAGAGAGAGAGAGAGAGCAATAACTATACATTTGCACACATACACACACACAGAGTGACAACCATATACATGCACCACACAATATAAGGAGTCTCTAAATCTCTATTGTTTTATTACTACCAATTTTCTAGTTCAGCTTCTAGTATACGTATGCCGATAGTAAAACAAATTTTGTATATACCACGTTCTATTCGGTAATTTCTTTTTAGCTCTTTTAAAACCATAAACTGATGCAAGATCTTCCAATCATTAATCAACAGTGTATTTTGATAAGGTTAGCAGTTTCAAAATAATGTTAAACTTCTGAAGATATCCATGCAATCAAAACATAATTTATAAAAGAATACCTTAACTTAGCATATACTTATCTGTGTAAATCGAAAAAATTTGAGGGAGGAGTTTTGATGAATAAGCAAGTGTTTATAGATAAATCATAATCCTTTTCATCAAGAAAACGATCATTTTATTAGCGCTATTATTTTATCAGAACAATAATTTAGTAATCATAATCCTTTTGTATGAATAAGCAAGTGCTTATTTTTGTTTCGATTCAATACGTTGAAAAGGTCCCGAGTACTAAACAAATGATATGTTACAAAGTCAGATTATCCACTTTTTCTCAGCACGAGGCCAATAGGGTGTTAAATTTGTGTTAATGTCTGTTGTTCGGCTTTGTTCGAAGTTAAAATTTGTCCATCCATATTCTTTTTATTTAGAAACAAATTAGACTTATTTTTTTAATGATATTTCATTTGAATGAATTGTTTCAGAAAAAATATTGTTCTTCGGTTGCCCATCCATATACATCCAAAGTTTATAGGATAGGACAACAACACCCTTTGTCGGCTTTGGTCCATTCGCTTCTAAGTTCCACGTTTTTTCATAACATATCGCCATGGAGAGATGTTTAGATAACTTTTTCTATACCTTTGGAATGATTTAGATTCCTTATGACACTTCTTAAAGGATCCTTAGTGAGCGCGGCACTAATCTGCGCTGTAAATCAGTAGTTATGCCAAAATTTTGAAAATAGTAGTTTGGATAATTGGGTTGTTTGGTGCGTGGGGTATTCAATTGTGGCTTACTCGGATGACTCTGAATGTATTCTAGTGAAGGGTTGAGAATAGTTCTTGTGTAGTCTGTTGTGATTATTTCTTGAGTAAACATTAATGATAATCTATTGTGATCATTTCTTGAGCATACATTAACGATTGCCCAAGATGATTTTCATTATCAAGGTTTAGAGTTGTCTGAATGATGGGATGTGTCTAGTTTAGTTCATTGGTCCTGGGTACAACTCCCTCAAACTGCTATGCAATTTTTTTGTACAAAGTCAGATAGAGATAGAGTTATATATAATAATAATAATAATTTAACTTTGTGTCAAAAAATTATTTTATTATAATAAACAAACAATATGTTACAAGTGTTATATTCCTTATCAGTATAAATCATCAAATTTGTCCAAAGTTAACAAAAAGTATCTGAGTTGTATAAACAAACGATATGTTGTATATCTAGTCCCGCGGTACTCCAATGTCATATGCTACAGTGCGAGTTCATCTTTTCTTTTAAACCGAGCGAGCTCCTCTTTACTGAGCGATGAACCTCAAGTATTAACCAAGGGGTGGAACTCGGTAAACCGAGTGCTTTGTTCAGTTAAAAATTGAGCGGTAAGCTCAGTAAAAATCTGAGCAATAAACTTAGTTAAAAACTATGCTCTTGGTCTTAACTAAGGCAAGACACTTGGTTTCAATTATCAAATTCCAAAGCAAAACACCTGGTTTCAGTTTGATTTTCACGTACGTAGAATCTTTCCATCTGCCTATTTTATAGTTTGAGAATCTTTTTTCTATTTGCAGGCTTTTATTTAAACTACAGAGAAGAAACAAAAATCAAATGGGAGAAAAAAATTAGCCAAGTCAATTGATGGGGGTTTTGTAATTTGACTAGAAAGCTGCATCTGTTTATTTGTAAGCTTTCAGATGTTTTGCATTGTCAACTTTGAAGTAGTTATATAATGAACTAGATGGAATTTGTATGAAGCATTTCATCTGTATAGTTGTTCTTTTTGAATTGAGTTACATGTACGTTGTTACTATAAATTTGAACTGTATTTTTGAATAAAATATGTTAGATGTTTCTTATTGTGTGATATATTCTAGCTTTCAAATTTGCATCAATCATTATAAGTATATGATATGATTTAATAACATATTTATTGGCAAAAGCATATTTATCAGTAGAAATATAACTGTTAGTAATGTGGAATTTCCTAACGGTTATAACCGTGGGGAAATTGAGCATTTAAATGGTTATAACCATTTGGAAATTAAAAAATTTGCTAACGGTTATAACTGTTGGAATAAAGAAAGTTGCTAATGTAATAACTGTTAGTAATATTCAATCTTCCAACATTTATAACCATTCGGAGATATGTTACAAAATTCATCACATACCTTCTACCAACAGTTCTAACTATTGGGAACGGTTACAACCGTTACAAAATGATTGTTCTGATATTGTGCCTTGTCCTGGTATCGGCTTAATGCATTCATCTTCTGGTGTCGAACCAAGCTAACTGCTTACTAAATGTGGATGTTGACAACGTGCCTTTATTGCTTTCTTTTCTTGGGTATCAGCACCAAGTCGTTTGTTCCTCTAAGTTGGTGCCGATAGCATATTCACAAAGTCCTTGATTTGGTGTTGTCTTCTTTATATCCATGGTATCGACTTGCTATTTCGGTATCAGTTCCATTATTTTTTGTTCTAAGCTCTTAATGTCGGCTTTGCATGTCATGACTCCACTTCTTGGTGCCGTAATTTCTTCTATCCTTCTCATTTTGTGTCGGCTTTGTTTTACTTAAACCTTTTGCTATCATTTCCGGCTCCTCCTCTACACCCTTATGCTTTGGTATTGATCAAACACTATCCCAGGATTTTACTTTGGTGTCGGTTCTATTACAATACCCCTTCACATCGTCTTGGTTTCAATGTTGAACTCTTGTGGTAATAATATATATACTAATTAGCATACCTTTAAACTAGCACCTAAAATATTATATTAGCGACGATAGTAAACCATAATCTTATTATATAGTAAATTACAAATCCTAGATAACCAAATCCAAAATTAAGTTGCAAATTGGAAAGTGAATAGTAAGCCAGTAATTAGAGTTCAAAAACTGCTAAGACTAAAAGCCAACCAAAAACCAACATTTAAAAACTAAATGGAACACTGATTTTACTACATGATCAATAAACATGAAAAGCCTAGCGGTTGACTGGTATAGTTGGCATTGGGGTCCAAACGGTTGATCGTTAATAAAGAAAAATACCAAATTGTACCTCAACCTTAGACCCAAGTTACTTCTCCATCAGAGGACAATAGGTTATCAAGGTATTGGGTAATAGTTAAATACCCAATTTCGAGTTAAGAGACGACTTAAGACACATAGTTCGTAGACACTCAAGGGTATCCCACAGTGAACACGCAACACTAATGGAGATACCAATTGGGTGAGCCAAGTGCTAAGGGGAGTCTTTGTATGCACAACTTATATGTAGCGTAATACAGATGGACGTCGGAGCGACACAATAAGAGGGTGTAGAGTAGAAACATGCCTGGTACTAATGAGAGTTTTTGTATGCATAAATATGGCGCAAAGTGGTATACACTGTTGTAGTACGATAAGAGGTCCTTTGCCATTGCGATCAAAATATAGACACACATGTGCTTGTGACGAGACTTATTATCGGGCTTGCATTTGGGTTCTCTCTTTCTAAGCATAGTGATGGTTATAGGGATTTATGGGATGGTAGATCCCATAGCCGCCTATGGGCAACATTTCATTATTATATATTAATAGGAGTGTTGGCGGATCATTATTGAAGGTTCGATTGGTAATTTGATCCTTTGTGATAGATAAGAATCCTTAGGTATTAGACCTTAGAAATGCACTAACACTATAGAACACCCAATGTCGCTTAGAATAATACTAAAGTTAATTGCACATGATCATCACATATTGAACTTGTACTCATTCACCAAACTGTTGTCTAACCGTTTATTCTTCTTCTTTTTTGCCACCACAAGTGGACATGGCAATATGCAACTGTCCATTCTTGATACTAGGAGAGTTGTGCTTATCTTGAGAGACTGCTTTTACTATACTTTCTATCCATGTATTATTCTACCATATTGGTACATTTTATTTCATTGTATCGAATTTTAAGAGATATTTTTTTTATGTACTCTATATTGAATATTGTACTTTCTGATGCAATGATGTAGATATTTTTTAAGTTGGACATTTTTCTATGTTATATATATACATATATGTATATATGTGTATATATATATATATGTGTGTGTGTGTGTGTGTGTTTTATCCCTTACTTTGAGAGTTCAAAAGGTTAAGATAATCTTATATTATATTTTTCTTATTTTGATCGTCGTAATGTTAAAGGTTAACCTGAATAAATACATTTTTCGGCATGATAAAGGTCGAAAGACATATTAAGCCTTGGATTGGTGTGTCAAAGCGTGTGTGTTATCATACTGGATATGATAGTAATAATGCAAGCATGGTAGACTCTTTTTCAGATTGACATTTCGTAATGGTACCTAGTTACATTGAATGTTAGAAATGATTTACATTGATATTCGTATTTATAGTTTATGCGTATGAATGTTACGAGCTAATTGTGCAAGTTCGATTCGAGTTCAATGCTAAATGGATGTTGAATGGTGACAACCAGTTGGGTGATGTGCATAAACTAGAGGAAAATGCTGACCTTTATGCATATGTATGCAATGTATAACATGCTATGATGTAAACGCGGTACTGAAAGCTAATTAAACCTTAAAAAAAATTGGATGAACATAAGCTTTAATATAATATATATCACAACAAAAAGTTACAAAATTAAATAAGAATTACAAAATTAAATAGGAATTTTTTAAAGTAACATGTGATGGATGGAACAATGTATAAAAGATTTTAAAATATTAAACTAATAGTTGTAAATCTAAATGAATTTTGACAATAGCATGAATCCATATTGGGAAACTATGGTAATGTTATTATAAACTTTAAAACAAGCGAGGCTTTCTTGGAAAGGTTGTTAGAATATCAAACATCATCTTAAAGTGACAAATAGAGGTATAAATGAATTGGAAAATTTGTAAAATCATTTCAAAATATCCAACCATCAAGGCAAAATTTGGATATTTGATACCTATTTGACCGACAAGGTATTATATTCAATAGAAAATAGTGTTACAAAATAAAAATATAGAGATGGACCAAGTTCCAAGCCCTAATTCTTGAGATCTAAACCCTATGGAAAATAAGGAATCATGTAAGGTGTAAGATTGCATGTAAATTAATAATGAAATAAACAAAGGTTTTGCTATTTAGACAAAAAGACAATACCCCAAAAAATTATATGAAATAGATAGGATTAGGGAATGGCAAAATTGCTTGTATAATCTTAATTTAGTTTAGAAACTCTAGTGAAATGTATACTTAGAGATTATGAGAAATTTAGTTTTATTGATAACAATTTGACTTGAATATGTACAATAGTTCCTAGGATTTAGCATTGTTCAAGTTTAAGATGGTTAGAAAGCAAAAAGAAAATTATCTAATTCCTAAAATATATGAAAGCAAATCGATATATGCTAATTGACTCACAATGGGTCAGAAGAAATTGACCTCATTAATGTTATAGAATGTATTTAATTTCTTCAATCTTCTTTTCTTTAAAAATCATCAACTTAACTTTTGTAATTTATGGACTATGAGGTACTTCGTAATAAATAAGATCTTTCATCATGAAGATAATTATTCAAATAAAATGAATTCTCCAACTCTAAGGATCTAATGTACATATTAGCTGGTCGAGCATCACAAAATAACATCTTAGAATTGATACAAATTATATTCTTTGGAGGATATAATTTTTCATGGGAAATAGTTTGAGCACCGAATATGTTTCAATCATTGAAATCCGATGTGCATCTTAACATAAAGCACGATTTGAGGTCACAAAATTTAGTTTGATAGGTAAATATTACTTGTAATTATTCACATTTGAATATTGGTTATTGTTAGACTTTGGAAATATGAAGAAATAAGTGAATAATTTATGAGTGACTGAAAAAAGAGACCATGAGATGAAGTATGAAAGTGAGAAAAGATGTGAAGTATATAGTATGGGAGCAACGACCGCCATCAATTAATATAGGAATTAGGGAGGGCAATGGGGTGGGTCTAGGGTCCAAACCTACTTGAACCACTCCTGTTCTGACCCATTTAGACCTGCCCCATAAGGTCTGGGGGTGGGTAGACCCGTGACCTGCTTTTGAAGGTCCGGGTCTAGGGTCGGGTCTGGGGCACGGTGCCCCAGCCCGGCCTGCATGGTTGAAATATCATTAAAATGCTTTATAACTATAATGATTACTTGTTAATCTTCTTAGGTATACATGGTTATAACTTGAATATTATATTCTTTCAATCAACAAACTATAAAATCTTCATATTATTAAGTTACATCAATGATAATCATACAATAACAAATGCATACATTTTGAACTATTATCTTACAACTCATTTTATTATATTCTCTTATCATCGTGAGCACATTATATATATATATATATATATATATATATATATAATTTATCATTTATTGATAAAAAAAATATAAGAATGTAAATTTGTGTACATTAGAACACAATATCACCGGGTCATGGGGTGGATCGGTTACACCCTGACCCGTACGGGTTTCGGGTACGGGGTAAAATTTCAGACCCACACCGGGTCTGCGGGGCGGGTCTGGGGCGAGGTTTAAAACAGTCTGGGTGGGGTCTGCGGCATGAGAAACCCTCCATAACCTGTCACATTGGCATTCCTAATAAGGATTGATATCAATCGTAGTAAGATTCAACATTAGAATCAACTGGTAAAACTTTTAATTCTAAATCCAAAAGATAGAATAACTCTATAAAGCATGTCGACTGATTAACAAACAACAACGAAATATAACGGTGGAACCGGTTGATTTGAATAGATGATCACCTATCCATACATCCGAAGTGGGTTACCTTGTGATCTAGTTTCATGCCTATTTCATGGAATTTTTTTGGACTGGGATATTCCACATGATTTCAAACTTCCAAAGGCTTTGCTTATACTTACAAGTACAAGTTATACATGGTAAAAACATATGTTCTTTTCTATATCATTTTGGGACAAAATAAACATTTCCTTACTTGATTCTTTTTACTAGGGTAGACGCGGTTCGTTCTGCTGCGGTTTGAAGCCCAAACCGCTTCCGCACCGCATCAAACGGTTGATCAAAAATACAAACCATTATACTAACCGTTCAAACGGTTCGGTTTTGGTTCGGTTTTATTGTAATACGAGAGGGTTTTGATCGGTCCGGTTTGAAATAGTATTAGATATGAAATAAGAGAATTACTTTCATTAACAATCAATTTACAATTGTGTGATGTTGTCGCTTAAAGGTTAAAATACACAGTCTAATGCTGAATTGAAAGAATAGTTTCTAACTATACACTACAAGAAAAATCGCAAATAGCCGCAGATTTTAGCAATGGAAAATTTCGTTGCTAAACTAGTGTTCGATTTTCATGGAATCTGTAAGGGATTTTATCTAGGATTTTTTATTTCAATTTGTTCTAAAATATTACCGTTGAGTTCCGATTTTCATCGCTAAACTATAGCAAATTGCTGCAATTTAGCATCATCAATTTTTCATCGCTGATTTCCATTGCAAATTGAGATAGTTTACCATATTGTATTTTTTGAAGCTATTTTACAGCAGATTTTCGAGGGATTTGCAAGGGACTGTTATGTTTATTTGTCATAAGATGCTTTTACTAAGTAATTGATAAGTAAAAAATAAATTTTAAATAGCTAATGTTAATAATAATATACTAATAACAAAAAAATCACTATTTTTGAAATAGTAAATGGTATAAAAAAGGAGGATCAAGCCATTCTCCAACGGCTCACAAAATATAGTTTATATAGAGAAGGCTATAGAAACTGTGCACACACAGAAAGTGGTACAACCAACATAACAACCCAAGAACATCACGAATACATAAGAAAGAGAACTAGAAAAAAGTGTAAGAAGCGGAGTCCATCCTCTGCCGAAAGAGTCTCCCAAGTAAGATCTAAAAACAAGGCCTCACCAAATGTATCCATAGGTCATCAGAAGACAGACCAATACCAAGAACTAGGAAGTGCTAGCCAAAGACTCAAAAGAAGGCAAGAAACTCCAACCAGAAACTCCTGAGACTCTGGAAAAAGCATCTCGTCCAAGTCCAAATGATCCAACGGTGAAGTAGCTCTGACATATACCATTTCCCCCAAGTAAAGGTAAACCCCAAAACCTATAAATCCAGGTCCGATAGTAGTAGAAAGCAACATAAGATCTTAGAGGCAATGTGATAAAGGATGGGACAACGTAAAAGAGCCTGACGTAACAGAATCAGCCAATTCCCGTTCTTGGAGCGGTCGAGCTTGTGGCAACACCAAAACCACCTACCAATCTCCTAGAGAGAGCGCCAACAGAACCCCTGTAGGGTCTACCCGTAACGCAAGGAAAACATCATTCCTCACCCTCCTTATGATAGAAGGAGGATCCATCGGCACTTCGTCAATTCTTGCCTTATCCCACGAGCACCATATGTTCCAGCAGATAAGACAAGGAATAAAAAGAAAGAGGATTGATTGAACTGATTTTCCAGGGATGTCGGTCCATCGGTTTCTCAGTAAATCTTCAAGCAAAGTAGCCTTACCTCGACAACCAACAAGGTTCCTAAAGTAATTCCAGAGAGAAGTGACGCAAGCGCCCTAGAAAAATAAATAAACAACGGATTCCGTAGAACCTGTACTGCAGCAAGAGCAACAAGAAACGATAGGGATGCCTATCCTTTGAAGATTATCGTCCAGCGGTAATCCATAATGCAGGACTTTCCCCTTAAACAGAGAAACCTTAAGCGGAATACGAACGTCCCAAATGAAGGAAAAAGGTGAAGATTTGGGGATGGAGTCCGCACTGAATTTCAAGCTGCAGAGATAGAAAAGGGACCACTGTCCCAACCGGGTCCACCACCATGTGAATCTAATACGACTTTCACAGATTGCATCTGTTTCCATGTCTCACTGGCGTAGGATGGCAATCCAGAATAATTCACACTTGAAATTCTGTGGTACTTTGCATGAAGGGACATCGCCCATAGTGAGTCGTTCGCTCCAAACCTAGCCCACAGCTTGCAAGCCAAAGCAGAACAAATGCCGATTAGTGTTGTCCTTGTTCCCCTAGATAAAAGACCATGCCAAGGATCTATAAGAGCGGAAGAAGGAAGAAGTGGGAGTCATGGCAGCAAAGACGTGAGAACCTATAGAGTCAAGAACCGACTTTATGAGAACTAGTCTACCTGCCTGGGAAAGAAGGGTAGCATTCCAATGAATGATCTTACCCCTAGCTATATTTTTCGAAGGAACGAAGATGGTGTTAAACTTCCTACCTCGGTAAAGGACAATACCAAGATAAGGTAAGGGAAGGGATGCAACCTTGAAACACGTAAAGGTCTCAATCCAAGAAGCTATCAATGGGGACAAACATTTCAAGGGGACGAAGCAGCTTTTGCTAGAGTTTACGAGTTCCCCCGAGCTTCTCTCATACTAAAGGATAAGGCTGATAAAGCGACGGACAGAGCATCAACAACCATTCGTGAAAATGACGATGTCTCCAGCGAAGGATAAGGAAGAAATAACATGGCAGCCACGAGGAATGCCAAACCGTTGGATTATCCCTGCTATAGTAAGTGAATGCAATCTGTGTGCAAAAGCCTCGGCAGCAATAACAAACAAAGAAGGGGAGAGGGGTCTCCCTAACAAAGACCCTGCACCGCTCGGAAAAAACCATTGGTCGAACCGTTGATGAGAACGGAGAACCAATAGTTGGAGATCAGTCTCCAAACTAGATCAATAAGGGCTTCTGGAAAGACGAACGCCCTTAGGACCTTGATGATAAAGAACCAAGACATGCGATAATATGCTTTAGCCATATCCAACTTGACGACTAAATTAGAACCTCTGACCTTCTTGTCGATCTGGGAGATCAACTCCTAGACCAAAAGGACATTATCTGTGATCAAACATCCTTTCACAAACCCAGACTGAGAAGAAGAGATGATACGCTCGAGAAATGGTGCTAGCCGAGAGCTTAGTACCTTGGAAATAACCTTATTGGAGAAACTGCACAAGCTGATTGGGCAAGAATCCACACAAGTGCATGGGCTTTCACATTTGGGGATAAGAACCAGATTGGTGGAAGTCCAACCCAAAGGAAGATGTCCACTAGGAAAAGTACTAAATCGCTAGACAAAAGTCGGCCTGAATAATAGGACCAACACTTCAAAAGAAAACCCCGTTGTAGCTGTTTGACCCACACGCACTGTCCTTACTAAGAGAAAATACACAATATCGTATTTCTTCCGAGGAAGGAGATGCAGTTAGACTAGAGCTCTCTGAGGGAAGAACTAGGTTAGGAATGTAAGCCAGCAATGTCGGGTCAGAGACCGCCACTGGTGGAGAACCAAGAAAGGCTTGGAAAAGAGAGAATGTCATCTTTAACTTCACTCGACGAGGAAGTCATAGAGAGAACCGGCCGCTGGATTTGGTGAATAGTAAGAAGCTTATTCTTCTTACGAATATAAGAGTGGAAAAACTTGGAGTTCGTATCACCTTCAACAATCCACTTGATCCTCGCCTTCTGGCAAATATAGTCATGCTTGAAATGAAGCTTCGACGAGAAGGCCAGTTGGACAACCACCATGTCCTCCTTGTTAGTAAGGGAAGGGGAATCATCAAAATCTATTTCTGCTAAGACAAGAGTTTCTTCTACCACGTGAATGCGATCGATGATATCCTTGAAAATAAGAACGTTCCACACCTTTAAACAGATCTTAAGACACTTTAGCTTGCGAGAAAACATGACACACATAGATCATGGAATTGGGGAGTTCCAGGATTCCTCCACAACACTATGGAAAGTGTGGTGAGATCTCCACATACTTTGGAAACGGAAAGAAGAAGGGCCAGAAAGGGCTAGGGGGAGCACCGAAGAACCATAGGAGCATGGTTCGAGAAGGAGCGATGTAAGTGCGAAACAGAGAAATTGAATGGAAGGTTGATCCACCCTTCCGATCCAAACACTCTGTTCTGCCTGGACAAAATCCAATTAGGACCTTCCTGGTTGTTACACCAAGTGAAGGACGAGCCGATGAAAGAAACTTTAGAGAGACCCGAACGGAAGATGAAGGCATTGAAATCTGCCACCGCTAAACGGTTAATGGCATTGCCTTCCTGTTTCTTTACTTGAGAGGCGACAATATTAAAGTCGCCCCCTAAAACCAAGACCTGAAAACCCAAATCAGAAAGAGCGAGGATGTCAGACCAAAGGGTCAAACGGTCTACCCTATCACACTTAGCGTAGGCCACCGAAAGCAGAAAAGAGGAAGAGAAAGAAGGGATAGAACAGGCAACCGAGAGAAGCTGCTCGGAGTCGAAAACATGGTGTACGACAACATCTTTGGACCAAAGAATCCAAATCTTGTTGGACACATTAGCTATGGCTCCACCAAACCGAATAGGTAAGATTGACTTGGTCATTTCCTCTGGACCCAAAAAAGGTTCCAGAAGAGCCACCATACTAGTAGAATGCTTCTTAACAATGCGCTTGAGTCTAGCCACTGACGTATCATTACCGATACCATGGACATTCTAGAAAAGGAAATTCGCCATTAGAAAGAAGAAAAAGAAGAGAGCAACAAAAAACAAAGAAGGGAAACACACACACACACAATAAAAGAGTGAAAGATCGTACCTCTCAGTTGAGATACAGCATGCGTCAAGTAGAACGAAGGGTCTACTCAGACGCCGCTATAGAGTGTGCACGAATGGTGCGGGGAGTGCAAGGAGTAGATTGCTTCCCACGACGCGAAGAACTAGCGGATGAGCAACCAGAAATCTCCGAGGAGAGTTGATAATTAATGATCGCAATATCTTCCTTACTGAAAAAGGGAGAGGAGATGGAAACAGACGACACCAGACCGACTAGAAGAAAATGTGGTGTTGCTCACCGAAGATAACACATTTTGCTGTTTGAACTTTACCAAAGCCGAACTGCCATTAGATTGGCAGTCCCACAAAGTTGGTAATGTTCTCAAACCCATGCACCATCTGCCTACATCATGTAAAGTCGAAATCAGGAGGCCATCTTTTCGGAAGACCGTATAATGAGTAATATAATGATCTGCTACACGGTTACAACGAAGCGACTACCGTATCCAAGAAGACAGTACCCAACGTAGGAACCCACAAAACCGATAAAATACAAACAACCAGAAACTAACCAACTGAATCACTAACGACGCATATAAGGCATCATAGTGATTTGTCATATAAGATAGCCCATGCACGATAACCAACACCTCGATCTCATTAAAGCTAGCCCGAAGAAGATCAAAAGCTGGTCGTTCTAAACAATCCTGGACAAACCATTGACGCCGTCCACAAAAGGACCACGAACCCGCGAAGACTAACTGATTTAACGGCCAAAAGAACGAAAAAATTTGAACATCGGAAGTGGGCCAACAAGGCTGCCTAACGACAACATGAAGCACAACCCAGTTGTGTAGTTCAAAGTGGAAAGCCACATAGCACAAAACCAAGAAGAACCCAAAATCAGGCAAAACAACAGCAGATAGGTCAACACACCCATGACCTGTCTTGCCAACTTCCAAAAGAGGCAAAGCAGAGACAAGGAGCACACACATATGTTTGCCAAGGCTCATAGCAACACCATGCAACAACCGAACATGAACAACAAATCCTCAAGAAAACACAGATATAAAAGAAACAAACGGTAATATCTGAAACTGGTGGAAGAATGATGTGCCAAAAAAGCACACAAGTCCGAACGAGGCTCTGAATAACCAAACAACACAACATCAACCACAAAGGCCTTCAAAAATCATGCCGCAACAGCATCCTCATAAGAGCCCAACTCCTCACTAGCACACAAATCAATGCCAACTCAAAAATCTTAGCAGTAAGGAGTGGCAAACCAGCGTGCTACTGTCCGCCTCAGCCACGCCAAGAGAGATAGCCTCTGGCTGTAGAAGGCGAACAGCAGCAGCCTTGTGCCATCTACGGTACCTCGCCCCACGCAACCAAAAAGAACTGTCATCTGCTCCTTTCACACTATCAGTCCCCTTAGAAGCAGTACAACCCTCACTATGCATGAGCCAGCACCTGAAACACCACAATTTGAGGAACCACATACAACAGAACGAACAGAACTAAACATCACGTCCTCAACATCATCGGACAACCCATCGAAACCGTTGGAAAGAGCCAGAGGAGCCGCCGAAGCAGCAAATGCCAGCGATACACTAGCAGCCGATGATGACAATTCTGGATATCAAACCGAATCATGTAACTGATGTCGTTAACTTTTCGTTCTGAACCCAGAACGACCAATCGGTAGAAATGCCACCTTACCAGCCTTAGCCGAAGAGGACGACTGACCTGCTCTCCCCTCAACACCAACAGGACTAACCATTGAGCCACAAACAAATCGAACGCTATTAGAAGCGCCAGAAAGAGTAACTTACCCCTTAAACTGGCGCTGACATGAGCCACCGAAGGCACGCTGGATGGGGCGGTCAAATCCCCACCACAAACAAGTCCCAAGGCAACAACTCACAAAAGTCTAAACCAAAAGCACCACTACAAACAATGGATCCAACCTCAAAGCCAGAAACGAACCCCGAGCACCTCTCTCTCGAGCCCCTGAAACGTTGATGGAGGACGAATGTGGTGATGAAATCCTCACTTCCCCGTTTGATTTCAGAAGCATGACTGGTTCCTATTATTGCCGAGAAAATCATTTGGCCCAACTTCCCCGATGGGGAAAAAGGCGATATGCAAAGGCTCCAGAGTAAATGGGCTCCAACGTTATAAAGCAGTCAAGAACCAGAAGATAACAAAATCGCACTAGGCGTTCGAAAGACTCCAGTGAACGCGGAGAAATCACAACTGAAGAAGGACTAGACATAACGATGAAAAGTGGTTTGGATAAGATTTCCTCTATTGAAGCGTTGGTCGATTCAATCAGAGGACATGATTTCAGAAAAGAACCACGAACCTCGAAAACCCTGATCGATTTAGCCATAGCCATTAAAATGCCTAAAGCGCAACCTTAGAACACAATCGAGAACCAATTGAGTCTCGTATAGAGACAAGACGATGTAAGCAGGGGATATAAAGGCGGCGTGTAAATAAAAGCGATATGAGAAGAAGAGATGGAAGGAATTGTTGGATCTAGAAATTGTCTAAGATTAATGTGTCCGTTGATAAATAATTACTATTAATAGTAAATAAAGTTCAGTAGTTGGTATTGATTAATTGATAATTACTAAATAATTAAGAGGTTATAATAACTAATAATATAGATTTATAAGTAATATTTATTAATCAATGATCAATAAGTAATTTTTAATAATTAAGAAGTAAAATTTATTATTTAGTATATATGATTCAATAATTATAATTGATAATTATGTTTGATACGTATTAACTCAAAAAATTAAAACTTTCGTATTTTTTAAAATAAATATAAAGTTTAAATATAAACTTTTAAAGATTTCATAATTTTGAAATAAATATAAAGTTTTGTAAAATATTCAAAAATTAAAAAAATTATAAATATTAAAGAGTTCTGAAATCCAAAGAATACAAACATTACCATACTAATTATTATTTCCATTCCCATTTACAGGCTTTCACATGTAATTATCTTCTCTCACACATAGTAAGTGTTGAATATGTTTTCAGTTATGTTGAATTAGTTAATAATTACACATTGAACGTTAAGTATTTTTAAAAAACTGTTTTTTCTTCAACAATATCTTAATAACGATGGTCCCCAGTTGATTTTAACTATCTAATAATTAAAATTACTATTATAATAAAGAATTAATAATTAATTAATGGTCATGAGTCAATCATACCTTAAATCTCTTCCAGTTCATCTGTATCTATCTCCGTACACTTCAAAACCGTCGTTTCTCTTCCACTTCATCAACTCCTCTCTCACCAGCTTCACTCCCTAACCTAAATACTTCTACTTCTTCTAAAAGTCATGGAACACCCAATGCAAACAATATTTAATAATTAAGACGTAATATTTGTTATCGATATTTTATAATCATATTGTTATTCAATATGAATTGTTTAATATTTCATAATTAAACTTTTAATTTTTCTAAATTTATTTTAAAAACAAAATTTGAAATTTTCGTCAGATACAAAAATGAAAAACTATTTGTTAAGTTAAAATTTTAGAAAATTTCAAAATAAACAATAATAGCAACTTATTATTTATACCTCATGTTTGATAATTTATAGTCAACTTTCAGTAATTAATATCTAATGATTAATGTTAGTTATATGATAATTAATAATTAATAATAAATATAATATCAACGTTTAATAATTGATGTTCTATAATAATAAAAGGGTAGCAAGTAACAACGATATATATACTCAATATTTGAATGTGAAATTCTACAGGTTTAAATTATAAATTTAGATCGTATATTTTTTTACTTATAATTGAAGTATGTTGAAAATTATTCAATAAGGGTGCGTTTGATTTTCGGAAGGGGCAAAAAAAGTTCACGTCCGCATCCGACGCGTCGGAAGCGTCCGACGCGAACACTAGGGACCCGCCACTTTGCCCCTTCCAGCTGAACGCGAGATTTTGGCCCTTTCGTTTCCCCGTTCGATGTTTAACCCTTCCTTACCCTATTTTACACCCCTTTTTCCCCTTTCATGTGCCCCTTCCTGTTCAAAATCAAACACATACCCCTTTCCCCAATTTTCCCCTTCCCCAACCCCTTCCCCATGCCCCTTCCAAATGCCCATTCCCATTCAAAATCAAACGGACCCTAAATGTAAACCATTCAATCGACTATTTACAAGACTATTAACATTCTAGTTTAACTTTTACAACCCCAAAAAAAGGCACCATCGTGAGATTTGATATCCCGCTTTAATTTTGGTTTCACCGCGTCCACCACTTTAATTTCCCAGTTAACCCTAAAACCATCCCCTAAATCACAAATCGCTCATCACATATGTCTTCTTTCTCTAATTTCATCGGTCCTCAGTCCCAAATACAAATGCATCTGTGCCTTCTTCGAGATTTTCAATTATCGTCACTATCATCGGTAGAGGAGCCAGAGGCGAAGGAGAAGGCGAATTTAACATTGACAAATGAATTTTTTTGGGTTAGGGTTCTTCTGATTTCAGGTAACTTGTGTCTATTAGCTATTTCAATTTCATAGGTAATTTATATCTATTTGCTATTTCAATTTCATGAATTTCTCAAGTTTCATTAGCTGAAATTTCCGTCTGATGTTTTTTTACTACTGTTTAAGCGTAGCGATTTCCGTTCTTCTGTTTAAGCGTTAGTTCGATGTTTTTTATTTTAAGAAATTTACTGAAAATTTTCGAACACAGTTTTAAGTTTTAGGTGCCCACAAGGTTTTAATTATTTTATACCAGTGAAGTTGAATGGTTCTTATAGATCTAACGATTTATTTGATTTCCCCTCACTTGATGCCAGTACCAAATTCATATTTGTTGATTAACTTTGTGTTAAACCTAATGCCTAAGTATACAAGTAAATTTGACTTGCTACATTTGAATTTACTGAGAAAATTCACATATATAGATTTGCTCTTTCGATCATGTAATATTTGGGATAAATTATCATTTAAACAAATGATTTGTGGAGCTTGCTTGTGATTTTAGATAGGGCAACATATTTTCAATGCTTGAGCAGTGAAAAAGCAGTAAAATAAATAGCACATATTAGGATTTTTTTGTTGATGTTGTGGAGAAATTTTGATTCAAGACCGCTTAAATCAAAAATCCCCAACGCCGCGGAAAACGAGATCGTGATAATAGTGCAAAAACAACCAATCGAACAATCTCAATCTTATCCAAGCCAATCACAATCACCAAACAATGGAAATAATAGAGCAATAACGAGAAACTAAATCACACAGGGATTTATAGTGCTTCCACCGACGTCTTATCAGTGTACGTCCACTTTGAGAGAGAAACCTTTATTAATATCAGTAGAAGAGTACAAGAGATTGATTACAATGATGAAATTTACTAGAAAATTTTGATTTTGTGGAGAAAGGAATTGAAGAAGATTAGGATTGCCTAAACCCTAATTAGAATAATCTTAGATCTAATCTCTTGATTTTTGTGATCCACCTCCTTTTGTATTCGATGTAGCTTATATAGGCATAGAGAAGTATATGGAAATTCCCAAAATTTCCTCCAAAATATCCTCTAGATCCAAAATATTCTCCAGATCCAAAATATCCTCTAGATCTAAAATATTCTCTAGATCCAAAATATCCTCTAAATCTAAAATATTCTCTAGATCCAAAATATGCTCCAAATCCAAAATATCCTCTAGATTTAACACATAGTATCGCATACTTCAACACTCCACCTCGATACTATATCCGTCTACATCACAAACTCCAATGCACCCAAGCATTTCCTTCTATCTTCAATCAAGAAAGCTTGAATGTTTCCCCAATGAACTCCGGCATAGCCACCGCCCATTGCACTTCACTAACGAGTTCAGACATAACCCCCACCCGTCAATGAAGTGTTGAAACATCCAACTCCTAAACCAGTCTTACCAAAAGACAATGTACTCGGAAGTGAAAACAAGTACTTACCATGAAGCTAGAACACCAACCTCTCACCGATACTCTTCTACATCCAAGTTTCTCTCTCAAATGTGCCACCCCGTGGCACCTAGCATCTCTCCAAGCGAATTAAGTTCGAGCAATGCTAGAACTTCCCAACCGGTAACGCCTTAGTGAACATGTCCGCCGCGTTATCCTTTGTGTGCACTTTCCGAAGGCATACTTGCTTGTCTTCGTCCATGGCTACTAGAAATGACTCCCTCACTTCAATATGCTTCGTCCGTGAGCTAAATGCCAAATTCTCAGCCAAGTGAATAGCGCTTTGGCTATCACATTGAACATCAACACTGTCATGTTCAAAACCCAAGTCACACAACAGTCGCTTCAAATAGAATGCTTCCTTTGCTGCCTCTACCGCAGCTATCAACTCCGCCTCTGTAGTGGATAAAGCAACTACGGTCTGCAATCTCGATCTCCAACTTATGGATGTACCACCAAGAGTGAAGACATATCCAGAAGTTGATTTCCTTCGATCCCTATCACCAGCGTAGTCGGAATCACAGTAACCAACCAACATGCAATTCTTCTCTTTACTACCCCCAAAAACAAGGCCATGAGATGTTGTACCTTTCAAGTATCTCAAGATAAGCTTCACTGCTTCCCAATGTGATTTCCCCGGATTAGCCATGAACTGACTAACCACCCCGACGGCATTTGCAATATCGGGTCTTGTACACACCATGGCATACATCAAACTTCCAACCGCACTAGCATATGGCACCTTTGCCATGTAAGCCTTGTCTTTCTCCTCGATAGGTGATCCCTTACTCGAAAGCTTTATATGCAAAGGTAAAGGTGTATTTGACGCCTTTGCATCCTCCATGCTAAACCGACAAAGCACTTTCTTAATGTACTCCTTTTGAGTCAATCTCAACTCAAAACGCTTTCGGTCCCTTACAATCTCCATGCCCAAGATTTTCTTTGCTTCTCCAAGGTCTTTCATCTCGAACTACGCCTTTAATTTCTCTTTCAACTTGTTGATTTCTGCCTTGTCCTTAGAAGTAATGAGCATATCGTCCACATACAAGAGTAAATACACCCAACAATCATTTCCTAACCTCTTGAAATAAACGCAAGCATCCTTGATGCTTCAATGGAAGCCACTTTCAATCATGAAATGATCAAATCTCTTGTACCATTGCCTAGGTGATTACTTCAAACCATACAGTGATTTCTTCAACTTGCAAACTAGTTCTGACTTACCTTCTACAACAAACCCTTCTGGTTACTCCATGTAGATGTCTTCATCCAAGTCTCCATGCAAGAAGGCGGTTTTCACATCTAGTTGCTCCAACTCCAAGTCGTGAATAGCAACTATGGCAAGTAATATCCGGATAGAAGTATGTCTCACAACCGGTGCGAAGATCTCATCATACTCCTTTCCTTTCCTCTGTGCAAACCCCTTAGCCACTAGCCTAGCTTTGTATCTTCCATCGTCCTTCACCTTATATATCCATTTGCACCCAATAGCACGGTTTCCTTGAGGAAGTGGAACCAACTCCCAAGTCTGGTTCTTCATCAACGATTGCATCTCTTCCTCCATGGCGCAAATCCACTTCGAGCTATCACTCGAATCCATGACGTCATCAAGGTCCATCGGCTCATCTTGGACTACATGAAGAGCATAGTCCAAATTTTCACAAAAGCTAAGATAGTTCCAATCACCATATCTTTCGGGTGGCCTTATAGCACGACGACCAACCCGAGTAGCAATACCATCACCCGGTCTTCCTTCAGCTCCACCTTGAACTGAATCTTCTCTAGGCTCGTGCACATCACCAACACTACTAGAGGAATCCTGTGGACTATGTGATGTAACATCAACCGCATTCACCTCGCAAGCACCTCCAATAACTCTACTCTCTTTAGGCCTGAAAGTGGGAATAACTTCCTTCTCCTTTGATTCACCATGAACCAAATCCGGAACATCCGATGAGCCTTCATTATCCTTGAACATAGGCGACCCATCAAAAGTAAAATGACGAGAAACTGAAACCTTCTTTGTTTTCGGATTCCAAATCCGATAGCCTTTGACTCCATCCATATAACCAAGCAAAATCCCTTTGAAAGCTCTAGGTGAGAGCTTATAATTCCCCGGATTATGCACATAAACATGACTGCCAAATACACGAAGATAACTCAAGTCAATGCTCTTCCCCTTCCACACTTCCTCCGAAATTTTGTTACCAATAGCCGAGCATAGAATTCGATTAATAATATGCACCGCGGTTGACAAAGCTTCGGCCCAAAATCCCTTAGACAAACCCGATGTCAATCTCAAGCATCGAGCTTTCTCTAATAGAGTTCGGTTCATTCTCTCCGCCACTCCATTAGATTGCGGATCTCCCGGTGTAGTAAAATGCCTCCGAATACCATGATGCTTGCAAAAATTCAGAAATTCTCCGGAAACATACTCGCCACCATTATCGGACCTAAGAACCTACAAAGTCTTTCCACTCTCATTCTCAACAAGAGTCTTCCATTCTTTGAATCTTGCAAATGCCTCCAACTTGGCCTTCATTAAATACACCCAAACCTTTCGAGAAATATCATCAATGAAAGAAATATAATATCTTGCTCCTCCCAAAGAAGCTACAGGTGCTGGTCCCCAAACATCTGTGTGCATATACTCAATAATCCCTCTTGAATCATGTTTTCCTTCACCGAATGACACTCTAGTTTGCTTCCCCATGACACATTCCTCGCAAAACTCTAACTTGCTGAAACTCTCACCATCAATCATCTCCCTTCGACGAAGAACATCTAAACTCTTCTCCGAGACATGACCCAATCTTAAATGCCACAGCCGTGTCGCATCTAAGCCACGAGAACTATCAACACTGACACAAGTTTCGGCTTCCACAGTCACTCCTTGAAGCAAATAGATACCATGAGTTCTAGCACCCTTCATAACCACAAGCGCACCGTTCGAAACCCTCAAGCTATCACTCTCAATGGTGATCTTGCAACCTAGAGAATCCAACTGTCCCAAAGAGATAAGTGACTTCCGTAGTCCCGGAACATAGCGCACATTAGTGAGAGTACAAACCACTCCGTCAAACATTCGAATTTGCACGGATCCAATGCCTTTCGACTTGCAAACTGCACCATTTCCCATAAAAATTAAATTTCCTTCTCGATCAACATAAGAAGAAAAACAATTCCTATTAGGCGTCATGTGATATGAAGCCCCCAAATCAAGCACCCAATCGCCGCCCGAAACATCCGATGCAACAGCCGACAAAACATCTATGTCTTCCTCACCAACATCTCTCTCCACCGCAACTGATGAAGATGCTACTTCCTTCTTCCCCTTGTCTGGACAATCATTCTTTCAGTGACCAGGTTTCTTACATATAAAGCACTTGCCATTTCTTTCCTTCGATTTTCCTCTTCCACTGGGCTTCTTAGACTTAGAACGCCCCTGGTTTCCCTTCTTCTCTGACTTTTCTTTCTCCGCAAATAAACTTGACCATTACCAGCACTACTACTACCATCACTCAGCTCCTTCAACTGATCTCGTAATTCCTCACTAAGAAGACCGGTCTTGACATCATTTAGAGTCAACGTATCCCGGCCATAGATCAAACTATTTGAGAACCCAGTATAGCGTTCAGGCAACGAACATAGCAATATCATCGCCTTCTGCTCCTCCTCAATCTTCAAATATACCGCCTTCATCTTCATTAGCAAATCATCAAACACATTTAAGTGTGCCTTTAGCGAAGTTCCTTCCTACATCTTGTAGGTAAAGAAAGTCCGCAACAAGATCAATCGATTTGTGAGTGACTTCTTCATATACAACTCCTCCAACTTGTTCCAAATACCTTTAGCAGTCGTCTCACCACTAATTTCGGAAATAACATTCTCCCCCATGGCAAGTTGAAGTGTAGTGAATGCCCACTCTTCCATTTCTACTCTCTCTACATCTGAGATGTCCTCTGGCAATAAATGTGTATCAAACACCACCCGATGTGCCCGATTCCGCCTAAGAACCGCTTTCATCTTCCATTGCCACTTTTCGAAATCATTATCGCCATTCCACTTGTCGATAACCAATTGTGAACCAGCAGCTGCATACGACCCACGTACATAAGGAGCTACACCACTTGGACCACATGTTGATGGATTATTTGAAACCTGATTCTGGCATTTCCACAACTATCTACCAACACCAATGCTCTGATACCAAATGTTGTGGAGAAATTTTGATTCAAGACCGCTTAAATCAAAAATCCCCAACGCCGCGGAAAACGAGATCGTGGTAATAGTGCAAAAACAACCAATCAAACAATCTCAATCTTATCCAAGTCAATCACAATCACCAAACAATGGAAATAATATAGCAATAACGAGAAACTAAATCACACAGGGATTTATAGTGCTTCCACCGACGTCTTATCAGTGTACGTCCACTTTGAGAGAGAAACCTTTATTAATATCAATAAAAGAGTACAAGAGATTGATTACAATGATCAAATTTACTAGAAAATTTTGATTTTGTGGAGAAAGGAATTGAAGAAGATTAGGATTGCCTAAACCCTAATTAGAATAATCTTAGATCTAATCTCTTGATTTTTGTGATCCACCTCCTTTTGTATTCGATGTAGCTTATATAGGCATAGAGAAGTATATGGAAATTCCCAAAATTTCCTCCAAAATATCCTCTAGATCCAAAATATTCTCCAGATCCAAAATATCCTCTAGATCTAAAATATTCTCTAGATCCAAAATATCCTCTAGATCTAAAATATTCTCTAGATCCAAAATATCCTCCATATCCAAAATATCCTCTAGATCTAACACATAGTATCGCATACTTCAACAGTTGAGGCATCCGAGGTTCAGGTATAAGCTTCCTTCTGTGCCGCTCAATTTCTTTAGAAGACTGTCCACAAGAACTGATAGTATGTTGTAGGAGGTAGTGGTATGTGATTTCTTATTGGAAGCTTCTGTTTTTTATGTTCTGGTGTTTTGTTGTTTATCTTTGTCAATTGTTATTTTAAAGAACCTTTTGATTATGTAAGCAGTAGATGAGGAGATGTAGGTGCTTGTTTATTCTAGTTAGCTGAATGTCCTTGATCGTTGATATGAGAATCCAGAGACCATCTACTTGATTAAAAAAAAGTGGCACGTTCAGATGTCTTAATTTGTACATGTCTTGCTAATGGAATTTGCCAGCATTTCTTGAGCGCGTATGATAAGAATTATAAGATTGTAGACATACAAACTGTAAGATGGTCAAAACTAAAGTAAAGATTGATAGCAAGTTTATGCTTCATGATGTTAATTTCCACTTTTTTGAGCTTTATATGTTGGCAGTGTCTGAATTCTTCAGTTTTGCTACTTATATAAATACTTATTTGGTCTAACTTGATTACTCCTTAGTTCCCAAGACTGGCGTGATTGCTTGTTACATATTTATATAAAGCACACCTTTTATTATTTTATATCACTTTATCTATGTCTAACTCACATTTCTATTGTGTCTAGATTCAATCACACTAATATTGGTAGGTAATTATATTGATATGAGATACCATGTGACTTAATTGAGATTTTTTTACAGCACTCTCCAAGGAGAAACGTGCAACCGATTGTGATTTATTTGAGGAGTGACAATGCAATAGCTAAACCATTATTAGATAATATGAGTAGTTGTAGCATCTTCATGGACTCGCCATGGATTTGTGCTCAAAACTATGAACGAAGAAGGTATGTATGTTTCAATATTTAGTTTGTTCTAAAGTTTCCACAGTTTATCTTAAAACTGTTAATGGTCAAGTTGGTTTCGATTCAAGCATAAGTACATTAGTGATAAATGTTTTCTTTTACCATTTTACCCAGCATACCTTCTACCAACCTCTGTTCGGTAGCTTACCTAATTTTGATATATCATTAATCAAACAAGTTTCAACTTGAAATCATATGGTTGGTCTTATTTACTTAACCTGAAATTCACTAATTGAATTCTTATTTTGCAATTTTTTTCAGATTTGTATATGAGAGATTTGTTGGAACTACAAGATCTGAGAGAGTTGGACCTAAGTATAAAAAGACAGGTGCACAAGTGAGAACTGCTTCGAATTTCTTTCAGACTTGATTGAACTACGCTAGTCGGGACTACCTATCGTTCAACTGGTCCGGAAGTCATTCTTTTATTTTGGATAGCCAGAAGATGGGAGAGGAAGCTCAAACATAGAGAGAGGGCATGAAGTCGAGGTCAGAAGCGCAAGATTTTCTATTTCATTCTTTTCTTAAGCTAAGAAATGGTTGATTTCGACTTGACTTGACATGTTTATCGGCTTGGAATTGATTAAAGCAAGCAACCTCCAACTATGTTGTTATTCATTATCCCGGTAGTCAACATGTGCACCTATGTGGGTATTATAATTTAAAATTAAGTTGTACACACCTTGTTGTATTGAGATATTATTGGTCCATATTGAAAAATATAACCTTCTCATTGGTGTTAAATGATCATGTATAAAGGAATGAAAAAAAAAATTAATGTATTATTTTGGTATGCTTTGATTTGGTTAATTTGATATATTAATTTTGTAAAATGTAATGTTTGAATTGCTTATAGTGGCTATCATATTACAACCTTTAAAAACGTTTATCGTCAAATTACCAACAAAAAAAGTGAGGTTAAGTTTACCTCAATTTAATTTCCATCGCTAATCCTTTTCTGAATTGTAAGGGTTTTCCGACAAAATACTAATTCCTTGGCAATTAGTAAGGGTTTACCAACGCTTTTTATACATAATAATTTATAATAAATTGCTTATACGTTGGTAAATAGTCGGTAAATAAATTAAAATTAAATTAATAAATTAAATTATATTTTTATTATATAAATAGTATAATGATGGAAAACTGTTCGTTTTTACCCACAATAGTGTTATACAGGAAATCAGCTAAAACCAATGTAGCGTTGGATTGAAAACGGATTTTGCCGCTGCAAAATCAGATTTTTCTTGTAGTGGTATGAATACTCAATTTTATGTTTAATGAAAAGTAAGATTGTTTTAGTACATCAACCAAGCATCAACGTTAATTAATGCATAAATATTAAGAAAGATAACTCAAATAAGTTTATAACTAGCATGTCCAAAAAAGTAATATGAAAAGTATTATGCTGAAACTATAAAATTTTCATTTATGATAACGATTATCATTAATATAACAACATACGTTGAAAATAGAATGTACATCATTAAAATAAAACATTAGATAAGAATTAGTTATATTTTTATCATAAGATTATTAGTGCAAATATAATTTTCATAACCTTATCGTAACTTGAACCGTGATGGCTTAAGGCTCAAGGTGTTGATGGTTCAACCGGTCAAACCGTAAGAGCCGTAATTTTCTTTTTTTAAGAATTTATGCATTTATCAACAACTTATATACAGTAATATTGAAATAAATGTTACATATATGAATTACATATGATCTTAAAATTTACAACTAAATTTATGTACTGCTATAGTACACAACTAAATTTTGTACACAATTGAGCAGTGCACAATGATAGAAGTTTAATGATGCTAAACTTAATGAATTTTACAGTGCTATTGAAGAAACTAGTAGCGGTGAAAATTGAAATGGTTGAATGTGTGTTTAAATTTTAGGTAGATGATGATTTTTGTAATATAGATTTATTTAATTTCTTCTAATTAATACAAGCTATGAGAACAATAGAGAATTGCATGATGAGAAACTAAGAGAAAAATAAAAGAACGGTGGTTCAACCGTTTTAAAATTGATAGTTGAACCACGGGTTATAAGGTCCGATCGAGATTCATGAACAATTGAGGTTTAATTGAGTTCTGGGCCGTTGTGCTCTATGGTTCAATGTTATACGAGGTCGGACGGTGGTTAGGTGGGGTCATGAAAAAACTGTGCATGTATTCGGTTTGGTTTAATATGATTGGGTCAACAGTTCAAAACGAAACCGAATTGTATTATTACGGGTCGGTTCGGTTGGAGTATTTGTTTTAGAGAGAGGATTCAGTTCGGTTTTTCATATCGTTTTTGCGGTTCGGTCTGAACGGTTTTCATATTGTGGTGCGGTTTATGTCTGTCCCTACTCCTTGTTATTTAAAGTTGAATCGTTGTAATCTCTTTTTAATCTCAATTTACACGGTAGTAGAATCCCAATGAAGTGAATGTAAGCATAACCGTTCACTATAAATCTGTGTGCCTTTTTTTCCCACTTTTTCGTTCCAGATCCATGATCATGCTAACTACATATTTCTTGGAGGTTACAATCCACACAAACGATCGTGCTAACTACATATTTCTTGGAGGTTACATATTTATGTACTGCTATAGTACACAACTAAATTTTGTACACAGTTGAGCAGTGCACAATGATAGAAGTTTAATGATGCTAAACTTAATGAATTTTACAGTGCTATTGAAGAAACTAGTAGCGGTGAAAATTGAAATGGTTGAATGTGTGTTTAAATTTTAGGTAGATGATGATTTTTGTAATATAGATTTATTTAATTTCTTCTAATTAATACAAGCTATGAGAACAATTGAGAATTGCATGATGAGAAACTAAGAGAAAAATAAAAGAACGGTGGTTCAACCGTTCTAAAATTGATAGTTGAACCACAGGTTATAAGGTCCGATCGAGATTTATGAACAATTGAGGTTTAATTGAGTTCTGGGCCGTTGTGCTCTATGGTTCAATGTTATACGAGGTCGGACCGTGGTTGGGTGGGGTCATGAAAAAACTGTGCATGTATTCGGTTTGGTTTAATATGATTGGGTCAACAGTTCAAAACGAAACCGAATTGTATTATTACAGGTCGGTTCGGTTGGAGTATTTGTTTTAGAGAGAGGATTCAGTTCGGTTTTTCATATCGTTTTTGCGGTTTGATCTGAACGGTTTTCATATTGTGGTGCGGTTTATGTCTGTCCCTACTCTTGTTATTTAAAGTTGAAACATTGTAATCTCTTTTTAATCTCAACTTACACGGTAGTAGAATCCCAATGAAGTGAATGTAAGTAGGGGTGGGCGCGGTTCGGTTCGGTGCGGTTTGAAGCTCAAACCACTTTCGCACCGCATCAAACGGTTGATCAAAAATACAAACTATTATACTAACCGTTCAAACGGTTTGGTTTCGGTTCGGTTTGGTTCGAACCCGTATTAAATATGAAACAAGAAAATTACTTCCATCAACAATCAATTTACAATTGTATAACGTTGTGTCACCTGAAGATTAAAACACATAGTGTTATCTTTAATTAATATAACTGCAACATACGTTGAAAGTAAAATATACATCGTTAAATTAAAAGTTAGATAGGAATTTGTTAATTTTTTTATCATAACATTGTCGATGTAGCTGTGCGGTTCGGTTCAGTTTAATATGGTTTGGTAAAAGTTCAAACCGCAACCGAACCGTATCATTCCGAGTCGGTTCGGTTTGGGCTGTTTGCATTGGAGAGAGAATCCGGTGCGGTTTTCCGCACCGTTTTTACGGTTCGGTCTGGGCGGTTTTCGCATTGCGGTGCGGTTTATGCCCACCCCTAAATGTAAGCATAACCGATCACTATAAATCTGTGTGCCTTTTTTTTCCACTTTTTCGTTCCAGATCCATGATCGTGCTAACTACATATTTCTTGGAGGTTACAATCCACACAAACGATCACTTATCGTTTACATTCCGAATATTTAGCTCTTCTCAATCTCAATGAGGTCGTAGACCATCTTTTCAACTAACATTTGAATGGTTGGACATAGAAATTTGTTTTTTTTTTTTTTCCTTTTTTTTTTTTGATTTACGTGTGGAACCTATGACTTTACTCAAGTAATTGTTTGTCGGTCTTAGTAAACCCCATGAATAGTGATATACCGCGATTTTTCAACGCCTTCATACTATTTAGGTAGTCATCCCTAGAAATTGGCAGAGGTGATCCTCGAACCTGAAACCTATGTCTCATCCAAATTCTCTCAACTCTAACCAACTGAGCTAGGAGTGTCGGATCTAGAAATTTGATATTTTAGATTTTTATATATATATATATATATATATATATATATATATATATATATATATATATATATAAGGAGGGTTCCGCTACACCTCTTATATTGCACGTGAACTCTCCCCCTTAATCTTCACCACTCATTTTCCCACTCATTCTCTCTCTTTCCATTTCAATATTATTTGTTAGTGGGAAGAGAGAGAATGGGTGGAGAAATGGATGGTGGAGATTAAGGGGGAGAGTTCACGTGCAATATAAGAGGTGTAGCGGAACCCTCCTCTATATATATATATATATATATTGATAGGTTAATTTATGCTAAGTGAAACCTTACATTTTCAACTTGATGTCCTATCACTGGCCTTTCATTGAAGAGGAATTTTTGAAAGAATTGCGTTTTGGACAAGGAAATTTGGTTTTGGAGGATTCAAACCAAAGTTAAACGGCCAAGAAGAGGACATGATATCTCCGGGGTTCATCCGAATTGTCAACACCACATGGGTCTGCCATTTGGCATTTAAACTTTACCCCCATAAGAAACAAGTAATTACGTGATCATGTTTATTATTTTTCACAAAGACCTTTTTTTTATATTCCCACTGTTCCCCGTGTCCCTTCAATCAGATTCCTGATATTTGCTTTTTGTATTTAAATCCCCAAACAATTCAGAGTGGACTTTGATGGGGTAGGACACTGAATTTAGGGACAGAACAATGGGTGCCAACTGTGATAATATAAAAATGATTGGGAAAAATGTCTTTCTTACGCAAAAGTGGGGTACCTGCTGATTTAAATTTGCAGGCTGAATTGAACAAAGTTTTATTTCATTGTGGCTTTGAAGCAGTCTAAATCCATTAATAACATACTGATCTTCATCTGGAAGACAGCTAAGGCATGCATCACATGATGTACATGGTTTGGTTTAAAGTATTTAGAAACTGAGATCTGTTAAGTATCTAAAATTTAAAAGAAGATAGTTGACATTCCTGTTTCCACTATTACATTTCAGATCATAATCTCTCTTAAAATCTAAACAAAAACAACATAATTACACAGTTTGTTATTCCATTTACAGGAAATTACACAAGAATGGTTCAATCAATCTTAAGAAAACAAAATGATCAAACAGAGGAGAGTTGATTTGTTATACAACTTCATCATTGTACAAACAAAGCTTAATCAACTACATACCTACATCAGACAAAGAAAAGAAAACAAAGTATCTTCAACCTTTCTTACCAGTAACTCCATGGCGAGTTCTTGGGGATCCCAGTCTCTTATCACTTAGCCTCCTAACATACTCTTTCTTCTTCATTGATCTCTCCTTCAGTGTAGGCGCAGCATACCACCAAATGGACACACAACATATTGCAAATACTCTCCCAAACATAACCAAACAGACCAATATCAATACCATTACAGACAGCCAGTTATAAGAGCCTCTCCATTTTAACCACTCAGCCCATTTTACACTCTTGTCACTGACCTTCTTCTCCACCATCATTGTTTTCTTCTTTAGGACGATTTCTTTGCTAGTCGCCTTGCTTTCATCTTTATCGCTGTTGATCTTTTCTTCTTGAATCGTGTGGTTTATATCCTTGTCTTTTGGTTTGATTATGATAGGCACCCAATCTTGAGAATTGTTGTACATGAAGCGTATCATAGCGACGCCTTGAGTGCCTGTTTTTGCCATGATTTTCTCTCTTTTCGTTTCGAGCTCAGCAAGAACCATCGTGAATTTGTCGAGGCCTCGTGCGGAGTATGGGTTTTGGTTTTTCGGCTTTTTTGATGATTTTGGCTTTGGTGGAGGGTGATCCACAGCTTTATCATCGTCCATGGTTGAGAAATTGGATGCTCCACATGTGAACATTGCAAACTTTTTGTTGTGAAAAGGAAGGAAGATATTTGGGTCTTGAAGTCTTTTTGATTTGGTATGTGGTTAGATAAATAGGAGGTCTTTGTCTTTGTACAAATGAATGAAGACTTAGACAAGGTGAGGAAGCTTCTAATGATTATTAATTTGGTACATAAATGTTTTCTTTATTGAAATGAATTGACTTGGTTTGTATATGCGTAAGAATGGAAATGTGTGGCTTTGAAGAAATAGTCCACGGGTTTGAATGGATGTATTATGTTGTATTTATCCTGCAGGGCCATTGGCAATTCAAGATGGCGTAAGGAGGCAAATTTGAACTGGTATGCTTAATCAATGACAAGATAATATTAAATATCTTCATCATCTTCGACACTGAAGTATCAAAAACGATAAACACGTTGATTTGTGACAATGGAGTGTATAGCAAAGATGCTATGTTACATTAGCGGATATTTGAATACATATTTCCTAGCTATATCATTGGATTTAAGGATAAGTGTTTGGTTAGTTTTGAGATAAAAAAATTCAAATTGATTTTGAATTTAAATATAAAAAAATTAAATTAAACCGAACCGAAATAATTTGGTTAATGCAATGGAGTGTACAAAACATAAATTTATGTTTGAAGAGATTGATATATTAACACACCCTTTGAATATACCAAAAGAAGCTATGGTTCTTAATAAAATTGGCCCTTCCATCTTGCTCCTTTGCTCCAGCTTCTAGTGGAGCAGCTTTGGGTAACTCTTTGTTAAGCTCATAGTTAAAACTGTTAGACATGCCAATAAATACTTTTAGATGTGGGATCGTACATGCATCTTCATCTGCAGTAATTTTCGGACATTGTATATCATTAACCTTGATTACAGATGAATATCAGACTATTATCGTATCGGTTAAAGTTGGACAAGTAAAAATATGATTTTTTTTTATTTAAGTAATTAATGTTTTAATCTCGTTTATTATAAAAGTGTGAAAAACAAATAAATATGATTATAATAAATTGTTTTAAATAGCAAACATGCGTTGGATTGAATATAATATAAATTACTAAATTAGTAAACAACAAATACATATCTCTCAGGTACTAAAATACATATAGTATAAATGTTCATTTTGGCAAAAGAAATGAAATGATAATTTTTGAATGCCAATGCTTTCCTACCTTTTTTCCGAATATAGGATATGTACCCACTTTTCGGGTGTGGATAGATTTCTAACTTTTCGAATATCTATTGAGCGGCTTATAAAATGTAGATTTTGCAACTAAGCATGGATGGATAAATAATTTATGTATCGTTGAATCCAAATAATAATCCTGAAAGAATTTAGTATAACTTTTCTATCCAAATTCCTAGTATTTTATGCATCTCAAATGAATAGAACTGTTAATCCCATATGAGAGTGTTTGTTGTTTGTTGTCTGTCCGATTCTATCCGAGTTCGAGGCTCAAAAATATCCGTTTAAGTTGTTCCACTGTCATTTAAGACACGAATTAGAAGAACGGAATTTGTACGAGCAAAACGTTTGATCCATGTTTTTTTTTTGTTCTGAATTTCTTATTCTTAATATAATTATTATTTTCTTCAAAATATTTATAATAACATTTAAAAAGAAAAAAAATCTAAAGTAAACAAAAATGTTCATTCGTGCCTGGTAGGTCATCCAATATTTTTTAGGACGTAAATTAAAACAAATTTGTACGAACATACATATTGTTTGATCTGTTCTAGAAAAGAATTTGAATTTTATTTTTTTTGCTTTGATCTGATCCGACTTGACTGATTTACATCGCCATGAAGTATTCGTATGATCTAAAGATAGCTGAAATTATGCTCAATACAAACGTTTCCCTCAGAAATCATTCTAGTTACTACGAATATACTTGTATTATAATCAACGCATTTGTCCATGACTTCAATCACAATAACAAAATAGACGACACATTGATTGCGAAAATGATACGTGACACAAACAAACAAAATACAGGTATCCCTGACTAAGATTTGTCATAGAGCGACAGTTTATTAAAGAAATTTAAAAAAAAAAAAAAAAATGTTGGCTAGGGCACAGCCACCGCAATTGTACATCTTGACTTGGCGAGTTACACGGCCTTGACAATTTGTTTGCCCTGAGTGTTTTAATATAGCACATAATCCGTTAATTTGTAACGTAGTGAAGCTGTTGCAGGCATTAAGGAATTACTCAATTGCCGGCAGTGAGAAGAATCACAACACTATAATTGCATTAGTATTTTATATTATTTTTATTATTATTATTATAAATTTTATATGTAATATATATATATATATATATATATATATATATATATATATATATATATTAATTTGTTCTGAAGAAAAAACGAAAGAAGTCATAAAATCCTCCCAAAATCCTCCCTAGTGCACATAGTCTGGTCCGCGGACACCACATAAATTATTAATCTTAGCGTATGCACATAGTAAGCTCTTAGCATGTTATTTCGGGTTTCAACCAACGCCACTGTTACCATGGCCGTAGAAAACGGTGTTGGTCGGCAATACACAGAATTGAATTAGGATCTCAGAACCTCAAACTATAAAACTCGTCGAAACTACATCAACAACTCAAAAACCAAAGAGCAAATGTAACAATTCACCCTAATAAATACCTAAATGTCAATGCTTTACAACATTGATTAACTTTCAAATACCACAAAAGACAGGTTATAAGGGTATAATTGAAAAAAACACGAAGCCAAGACATCGACAAGATCTCACAATTCAGTGACAACATATACTTCCTCCGATTCATATTGTAAGATGTTTTAGAAATTTACATAGGAATTAAGAAACAAAATTATTGATACTTTAGTGCATAATTAAATTAAGCAGGTCCCATAAATTAAGTTCTATTTTTATGTGCAACCTACTTATCACTTCTATTTTCATGCATAAAAAATCGTGAAACAACCATTGGATCTCTAACATTTATTAAAGATCAAGGATAAGGCAGGAATAATAAGTTAAAACATCTTATATTTTGAAACAAACCATACAACTTAAAACATTTTATATTATGAACCGGAGGGAGTAATACACAAAATATACATGAATAGAAATGGAATAACAACATCTAAGAGACATGTAGTGGAAGTAACAAACAAATGAATATCATGTCTAATTGTTAAAATGCATCAACTCTACAATACACAGAGTTATGAATAAATTCTAATGCACCAGCTGTTAGAGTGTATGCCCTAGAAGCAATCCATTTGACGGGATTAATAACACTGTTTATGTTATATGTATGTGTGTGTGTGTGTATACACACACACACACACACACAGATATATATATATATATATATATATATATATATATATATATATATATATATATATATATAGAGAGGCAGGTTCAATGGCCCTCCAATTATTTGGCACCCCAATTGCACCCCTTTTACAACCACACATTTATATTATAAAAAGTTAGTGAAAGGTGAGAGAGTAAGTGGAAGGAGAGGGAGGGAGAAATACTTGGTGAATATCGGGGGCAAATGGGGTGTTGCACTATTTGGGGTGTCATTAAACGCTCGCCATATATATATCTATATATTCTTTTATGTTATATTTTCTGCGTAATATAAAAACTGACATAATAGAAGTCCTTAGAATAATAATACATAATTATATAGTTCAAGTAAGCGACTTGAACATGAGATTATTAATATATTGAGTATTATAATTCTTAAACGTCTTTAGTCTAGTTTTATTGTTTATATGGGACAACAATAAAACATTAAGACTAATATGTTGATTGACTGATGATCACATCTTATTGATCATTGATATACGTGATATTAATGTCAAGACGTAAATATGTATTGAAGAATAGCGTATTGGGCTGACCCAACATCAGAAAATTACATGGAATATAATTAATAGTATCATAAGTTATTCTCATAGTGACAGTGATATAATGGTCCTCAGACCTCAAACCATTATAATTTTATTCGAGGAAATTAGTGTTTTGATATCATCAAAAGTCACTTTTAATCCGGTAGACGATAAATGTGACTATTGGATACATCTCGAATCGAATGAAAAATATGAATGATCTAGATGGAATTTAACCCTACAATATATAAGTAGTGATATCCATGGGCCTCTTGATTAGGTGAGGCTATGAAATGCATGGTCGTGCTCAAATGTTGATTTGTTTTAAATAGTCTACTTATCGATCAAGATAAAAGTATTAAATTATAAAGAGGGTGATACGTTCCATGCCTCGAGTTTAATCTTGGATATATTGGTTAAAAGGATTACACTACATTGATGCACTGGTCATAGAAAATGTTATATCGAATCATTGATCTTATTACGACTTGGGTAGCAACAACGTATTACTAGATGCCAATCACTGTTTATGATTTTAAATACGATTTAAAATCATTGCCAACGTTATAATAATCTACAGGGTCACACAATAAGAACGTTGAAAGGAAAAAAGAACCATTGCAAGTATAAATATTAAGTCGTTAATATTTTATACTAAATTTGAAATGGTCTAACTGACCTATTTTCTTGGACCGGATTTCATTCTTATGTTGGTTTTAAAAGGGCTAATAGAATTACCTTTTTTAAATATAGATCGAAAGAGAAATAAAATGACCTAACTAATGGGGATCAAAGAAACATGGCGGTCATAGGCTAGTACCTCCCTTTCTTGGATCCGGTGACGAGCAGGACAGTTGTCAAAAGAAAAGCATTTTGAAACGAAGAATCACCAAAGAACCTGTAGTATATCTCACAGCGCACGAAATAAAATATAATCGTAACATAACTTGACATAAAACATGAGAGATGATGCATAAGCTGAAAACTAAAGCATCATAGCAGCGGAGATCCAAAATACAGCTTATGATCCAAACCATTATTACAACTTCAACATACTATCTCTAAAGCAAAAGAAAGAGGTACACTACTAATGCCCAAAGCAGTGATCATCAACAACGCAGGGAGAATATATGTAAATAGTAAGTGGAAGCCTCCTGCTCGTCTCCGGACATCTAGTCGCACATCACCACCTACTCTGTCTCTAGTTTGCTCATTTAGGAGCACCCAGAGTAATAAGAAGAGACATAAAACTCTGGATCAGACAAAAGTCTAGTATGAGCGATAGGCAACAAAACATAACAAAACAATAACAGGTATAAATAAATCATACCTGAACCTGGACCTGCAACCAAAGAGTTAGCAGAACAAGATGTACAGAACTCTAAGGTAACACTAATATAAAGTATGAAACTGGGAGTGTGCATGTCATGGTGATAGCAAATATCAAACATAGAAATCATCCTCACACCTCTCACTTAGTGCGTAAAGCATACGATATCCACCGCTTTGGTCACTAGAACCATTTGGGGCTACAACGGAGCCCAACTCCGGACATCCTTTACTATGACCACTTTTGCCCTTGGGGGTCCTGATGGAACTTAGCTCCATATAACTTTGACCCCACCGCACTGGTCCATTGCCAATGCCCCCTCCATCATAGTGAACCAAAGCTATAGATATCGATGACCCTTTTGCACACATCCCGCAACAAAGCCCAACTCATGAAGTTAATTCGTTGGTTCCCATCTGAATCTTGAGTGCTAACTTCTCATTTGAACTACCTTTGCATCTCGGGTTTTGGTCGTTATCCCATTTGCACTTCAGTTTCCAGTCGGTTCGCGATACATAAGTGGCTCGCGGTTCATGGTCATCTCCGGCTCATGGGTCCTGTTCTGGTTCGTGGCCCTGCCCTCCTGGACTGGCTCATGGCTCGTGACATTGGTTCATGGCTCTAAGCTCATGGCGGTTTATGATGCTGCATTCGTGGAGGCGATGGTGCTCTGGCTCGAGACAGCTCGTGGATCCCTCCGTTACTCGGTTCGTGGTCGAGCTCGATTGGGTCGTGGTCCTTCATGCGACTCACGAGTGGGCGGTTCGTGATGCTTGTTCACGAATGGGTCGGGTCTGACCAATTTCTACAACTTTTCCAGCAAGCTATTTACGCCATACGATGACGTTTTCAATCACTCTAACTTTGCTAAACAATCACAAATCATACCAAACAGTAATAGTAACATCTAGAATCAACCACAAACAACAATTTAACATGTCAATATGGATCAAACATACCCAAAACCCATGTTTTCCTCTTAATCATGTTTAACTATATCTAGCAATAGGATTAGTAAACTTAATCCGAATTAACCCAAATTTCAAACAGAGGCATAAAATAATATTTTAGAATTTATACATATTTTTCCATATTTTTATCATGCATAATTTCGTTAATTATCACTAATCACCCCTAATTAGCTGTAATTAGTGAATAAAAGTGCAAATCACTCACCTTAGCCACAAATTAATCTCAGATCTGAAAATATCTCTGATTAAGTTCGAATTTCTATGCAATACAGAAGCTCTACCTTCAATTTGATGTTAATTAGCTTAATATTTGATTAGAATGTAATTAGGAGGTAGTTTAGAACGTGGAGGCCATTACTAGGTTTGAAGAAATGAAAGTGGCGGCTGAGAAAATGAAATGAGATAGTTTCCTAAATATTTTCAGCCTCCCATAACCGTAATCCCGAAAAGGGTTATGGGCCCATCCACTAATTATCCTATTAAGCCCGTTTAAGCTGGTTTTCACCTTCCAAACCTTATTCCAGCCATATCTCCCAAACGGTAAGTCCGTTTGGTTAATGTGACTACTCTACAAAAAGAGAAACTATCATCTGAATCCGACAGACGTGATTTCAAGTCAGAACTCCTGACCAATCAAAAGTTATAGGCGAAATAAGATTCGCCAAGGAAAAAATGGTCATCTAAAAATCGGCAAAAACCATGAACATGAGAAATGACCCCAATAGTCGTTCCCCAAATTTACACGACCACACCACTTCGTATGTAAATAAAATAAATATTCTACAGTCCTCCAATGCGTAGAATGCAGGTCGTTACACTCTCCCTCCTTAAGAAAGTTCGCCCTTGAAATTCCTTAACCAAGACATACAAGGGTTCCTGCATGCCTATCAACCATTTGCAAACAACCAAACATACGTAACACAACAAGCCTATCATAGCATGCGGTTTACTAATAGGGAAATAACTATATCGTTATTAAAATTTTACCAGGCAAAGAGTTTTGGATGCGACTTCCTTATGCTTTACTCGGTTTCCCAAGTATAGTCATTTTCATTATCGCCCCCATTGGACCTTGACTAGTTCCACCGTCTTCCTTCGAAGTTGTTTCGTATCGTGTCCGACAATACGAATCGTCATGTGGCTCCCAACTACCTTGGATTCTACCTCGATATCGTCCAACTGATCTGGTGAAATAGTCATACCAGAATCGTGCACGAACTTCCTTAACTGAGAAACATGAAATACGTTGTGCACTCCCGCCATCTTGTCTGGTAATCCAACTTTATGCGCCAAATTTCCAACTTGTTCAAGAATTGGAAATGGATCAACAAACCTTGGTGCTAATTTATCTCTCCTACCAAATCGAATCACACACTCTTTAACGGAGAATTTTGACAATTACCAAGTCACCAACGGAGAATTTCAATTCTCTATGCCTTTTATCAGTATAACTCTTCTGCCTATTTTAGGCAACCTTCATTCGCTGTTGAATAACCTTTATCTTATCTGAAGTTTCTCTTATTACATCTGGTCCAAGCAAAAATTTCTCACTGGTTTCCAACCAACATGATGGTGAGTTGCACAGTCTTCTATACAGCTTCAAATGGAGCCATACCAATAATGAATTGATAACTATTATTATATGCAAATTCAACAAGATGTAAATGGTTATCCCATGATCTTCCAAAATCCAATATACAAGCTCTCAAGAGATCCCAAAATACACGATTCACCCTCTCTGTTTGACAGTTGGTTTGAGGATGGTACGCCGTACTGAGATGTAATTCTGACCCAAATGCCTCCTGTAAGCTCTTCCAAAACCCACTAGTAAATAATGGATCTCGGTCACTCACAATACCTTTAGGTACTCAATGAAATCTAACTACCCACTTCATATACAGTTCTGCTAACTTAGCTGCCGTTCTATTCGACTTGACTGGTATAAACTTTGCACGTTTGGTCAAACGATCCACAATTACCCAAATACTATCATGACCTGATCTAGTCTTTGTTAAATCGTCAATAATGTCCATTAAGACTTGTTCGCATTTCCATTCGGGAATTTCTAACGGTTGTAACAAACCACTTGGCTTCTTTTGCTCGGCTTTAACTAGCTGGCAGTTCATGCACTTGGATATAAAATTCCCAACGTCTTTATTCATCCCTTCCCAGTAGTAGGTTTGCTTCGTGTATCTGTACACTTTGTTACCACCGGGATGTATAGTCAGTTTCAAGTGATGACACTCTCTAAGCACTTCATCCCTCAATCCATTAACATTGGGTACAACTAGTCTACCATCCTTTCACAGCCATCCTTCTCGATCAAGACCATACTTGTTCATTTCCTCACTGTCTATACCCATATCTACCTTGGAGATGATTTCCAATACATTTGGATCGTCCCTCTGGCTGGAGCCGATCCGATCAATCAAGGTTGGTATGATCATCAAACTTGATAATATTGCTAAATCTAATTCGCAATTAGGTCTGAAATCATATCCTGTGATATACTCCAGTTGCTTCCATCCCAGAAACATAGCCCCTAAACTGGCTTGTCTTCCACTCAATGCATCAACTACCGCATTGCCCTTTCCGGGTGTGTATGCGATATTGAAATCATACGAAGCCATGAACTCTAACCATCTCCACTGACGAGATTTAAATCCTTTTGAGAGAAAATATACTTTAATGACTTATGATCTGTAAAAAACTCGAATCTTTCTTCCAAGGGATAATATCTCCACATTTTTAACGTGAATACAATCGCTGCCAATTCCAAATAATGGGTAGGATATCTTTTCTCATGCGGTTTCAGTTGCCGACTAGCATAAGCTACAACCCTACCTCCTTGCATCAATATAGCACCTAGCTCAGTACCACAGGCATTCGTGTATATTGTCATCTCTTTGCTCCCCTTAGGAATAACTAACACTGGTGCACACGTTAACTTTTCTTTTAGGCTCTTAAATGCGTCCTCACACCTTCCGTCCCAGACGAAAGCTTGATTCTTCTTGGTCAACTGAGTTAACGGTGCCGCTATCTTGGAGAAATCCTGAATAAATTTACGGTAATATCCAGCTAATCCCAAGAAACTGCTTACATCTGTTGCATTCTTGGGCGTAGACCAATCTTTCACCGTAGCCACCTTTGCAGGATCCACGGCGAAACCATTCTCTGAAACAACATGGCCCTAGAACCTCACTTCCCTCCTCCAGAAGTGACATTTAGAAAATTTCGCTTTTAATTGGTGTTTCCTCAACACCTCCATCACTGTCCTCAAATGTACCTTGTATTCTTCCTCCGTCCTCGATTAAACCAATATATCATCCATGAACACAAGAACAAACTTATTTAAATGATCTCTGAAAACCCTATTCATAAGATCCACAAAATATACTGGTGCATTGGTCAACTCCAATGGCATGACCAACCACTCATAGAATCCAGACGGCGTCAGAAATGCTGTTTTAGGTATACTCTCAGCTGCTACTCGGAGCTGATGAAAACCTGTTGTGAGATCCAACTGGGAAAACACTCTCGCTCCATTCAACTGATCAAACAAATCGTCTATCCACGGAAGAGGATACTTATTTTTCCTCGTTGCCTTGTTCAACTCACGGTAGTCCACACATAAGCGAAGGGAACCATCTGCCTTAGTAGCAAATACAACCGGTGCTCCCCACTCGGAGACACTTCTTCGGATAAATCCCTTCTTCAAAAGATCGCTTACTTGCAGCCCGAGCTCTCGCTGCTCCCTTGGTGTCATACGACGAAGAGGTATCACTATAGGTCTGGCATCTTTCACTAAATCAATCTGAAACTCAATCTCTTGGTGTAGTGGAAGTCCGGTCACTTCCCCGAAGATGTCCGGATACTGGCAAGCAATGGGCACCTCTGACAACTCATCATGCAGGATGTCTAGGGAATTTAGAAAACTAGCCATCACCCCATCACTAGGTAGGCTACCAAACACTACCTTCCGCCCATCATCCGCTCTAACTGTCACCAAAAAGCCCTCATAGTCTACCACCACCCCATATCTTTAGAGCCAATCGACTCCCAAAATAATGCCAAACCCAGTAAAGCCCAAAACAAAGCAATCACAAACAAACAAGCATCCATGACTCGATAAGACCAAATTTCGACAAATCATACTAAGGCTAATCGAACCACCGATCGGGTTCGTCACCACTAAAGGCCTAACGACTATCTCGGGTTCCAATTCCAACCTATCTACCAAGTCACTAGATATGAAAGGAAGGGAAGCCCCGGTATCAAATAAAACTCAAGCAGGAACATCATAAATAGAAAGCATACCTTGAATAACGACATTCTTTTCTTTCTCCTCCACAGTTGGGGCATTCGACGAAGAAGGTACAACGTTGATAGCATATGCTTTTACGATCTGCTGCTCTTTAGGAGGTTGTGTACATTTATCCTTGTGTTGTCCCACTTAGCCGCAATTGAAGCACATCCTATCCACTGGCTTGGCTCAACATTCTTTAGCATAGTGGCCCTTCTTGTCACAGCTACAACACTCTACATCGTTCTTATCCATCTTTTTCTGACCATCCTTGGTCTGATTCTGCTTCTTTTTATTCTGAGAATTATTCTTGCCTCCACTGCTTACATGCGGATTTGACCCCTCTGCAGATGTAACAGCGACCTCGGTCTTGGACTTAGGATAAAGGCTCTCTGATCTCAATGCTTTCCCAACAACCGATTCGAACGTATCATCAATATGGTTTATAAGCCTGTCTCCCAAGTACGAATATAAGCCAGTTATGAACTTCTCGTTCTTCTTCTCGGCAGTAACGATAAGGAATAATCCATATTTCGATAAAGTATCGAATTCAGCAATATATTCTGAGACTGCCCTACCATTCTGCTTAAGCTCCAAAAATTTCTTAAACAATTCCGATTTCTGAGCAGCTGGAATAAACTTATCACTGAATCAAGTCTTAAACTAATTCCAAGTAACTTAATCCTCAGGAGTAGCCGCTTTAATAGCATTCCACCAATTCATAGCCCATCCTTATAGTTGACGCGATGCTAACTTCCTCTTCATTGCATCCTCGATCCCCAAATCCTTGAAGATGCATTCACAACTATCAAGCCAATCTTGAACTTTTGTTGCCGACTCCGTTCCATGGAATGGCTTCCCATCAAAACTAGTATAATCCTTGTTGAGCTTGGCGAAATCGGATCTAGGCACCGTTGCACCACCACCGTTAGCAGCATTGGGAACTGCTCTTTGAACATCTCTAAACATTTCTCGCATGAAGGTAGTAAACATCGCCCTTATATCAGGGACATTCCTATTGTTAGGTCCTAAACCCGTACTCCTCATATTTCGGCTCATCGTCTTATCTGCAAAGAGAAAACGATTAACCATCTCCTTAGTGGTGCCAATGCAGTGCAACTTCATCCTTAGATATGCTAATAGTATATATATAGCTTTTGAAAAACAAAATCTCACAAATACGTGCTCTCATATACGTATATTATCTCTCCCTGATGTCTCCCCCTAGGTTAACTACGCAACCCAGGCTCTGGTACCAAGTGTGACGGCCCACCCTAGTCCAATCGACATTTCCCCGAAATGCGTTGTGCATATGCCCAACTAGCATGGGACGGTCATCAAAAGAAAAGGGTTTTGAAATGAAGAATCACCAAAGAACCTGTAGTATATCTCATAACACATGGAATAAAATACAATAGTAACATAACTTGACATAAAACAGGCGAGATAGTGCATAAGATGAAAACTAAACCATCATAGCAGTGGAAATCCAAAATACAGCTTATGATCCAAACCATTATTACAACTTCAAAATACTGTCTCTAAAGCAAAAGAAAGAGGTACACTACTAATGCCCGAAGCAGTGACCATCAACAATGCAGGGAGAATATATGTAAATAGTACGTGGAATCCTCCTGCTCGTCTTTGGACATCTAGTCACACATCACTACTTACTCTGTCTCTAGTCTGCTCGTTTAGGAGCACCTAGAGTAATAAGAAGATACATAAAACTCCGGGTCAGACAAAAGTCTGGTATGAGCGATAGGCAACAAAAATGAACAAAAACAATAATAGGTATAAATAAATCATACCTGAACCTGGACCTGCAACCAAAGACTTAGCACAAATAGATATACATTACTCTAAGATAACACTAACATAAAGTGAGAAAATGGGAGTATGTGTGTCATGGTGATAACAAACATCAAACATAGCAATCATCCTCACACCTCTCACTAAGTGCGTAAAGCATACGATATCCACTGCTTTGGTCACCAGAACCATTTGGGGCTACAACAGAGCCCAGCTCCAGACATCCTTTACTACGACCACTTTTACCCTTGGGGGTCCTGATCTAACTTAGCTCCATACAACTTTGACCTTACCGCACTGGTCCATAGCCAAAGCCCCTTCCATCATAGTGAATCAAAGCTATAAATATCGATAAACCCTTTACACATGTCCCACAACAAAATCCAACTCATAAAGTTAATTCGTTGGTTCCTATCTGGATCCTGAGTGATAACTTCTCATTTGAACTACCTTTGCATGTCAGGTTATGTTCATTATCCCGTTCGCACTTTAGTTTCCGTTCGTTTCGTGATACACAAGTGGCTCGCGGTTCATGGTCATCTCCAGCTCGTGGGTCCTATTCCGGTTCGTGGTCCTCCCCTCCTGGACTGGCTCGTGGCTCGTGTCAATGGGTCGTGGCTCCAAGCTCCTAGCGGTTCGTAATGCTGCATCGGTTCTTAGAGGCGATGGTGCTCCGGATCGATACAGCTCGTGGATCCCTCCATCACTCGGTTCGTGGTTGAGCTCGATCGGGTCGTGGTCATTCATGCGACTCACAAGTAGGCGGTTCGTGATGCTTGTTCACGAATGGATCTTATCTGACCAATTTCTGCAACTTTTCCATCAAGCTATTTACTCCATATGACGGCGTTTTCGACCACTCCAACTTTGCTAAACAATCCCAAATCATACTAGACAGTAATAGCAACACCTAGAATCAACCACAAACGCCAAAACAACAATTTAACATGTCAATATAGATCAAACATACCCAAAACACATGTTTTCCCCTTAATCATGTTTAAATATATCTAGCAATAGGATTAACAAACTTAATACGAATTAACGCAAATTTTTAATAGAGGCATAAAATAATATTTTAGAATTTATACATATTTTTCCATATTTTTATCATGCATAATTTCGTTAATTATCATTAATCACCCCCTAATTAGTCATAATTAGTGAATAAAATTGCAAATCACTCACCTTAGCCACAAATTAATCTCAGATCTGGAAATATCTCTGATTAGGTTCGATTTTCTATGCAACACGACAACTCTACCTCCAATTTGATGTTAATTAGCTTAATATTTGATTAGAATATGATTAGGAGGTAGTTTAGAAGGTGGAGTCCATTACAAGGTTTGAAGAAATGAAAGTGGCAACCGAGAAAATGAAATGAGATGGTTTCCTAACTCATTTCGGCCTCCCTATAACTCTAATCCCGAAATGAGTTATGGGCCCATCCACTAGTTACTTTATTAAGCCCGTTTAAGCAGGTTTTCATCTTCCAAACCTTATTTCAGCCATATCTCCCAAATGATAAGTCCGTTTGGTTAATGTGACCACTCTTCGGAAAGAGAAACCATCATCTGAATGCAATGGAAGTGGTTTTAGGTCAAAAATCATTACCAATCAAAAGTTATAAATGAAACAAGATTCGCCAGGGGTAAAATGGTCATCTAAAAATCGGCAAAAATCATGAACATGGGAAATAACCCTAATAGTCGTTCCATAAAGTTACACAACCATACGACTTAATATGTAAATAAAATAAATATTCTACGATCCTCCGATGCGTAGAATGCGGGTCGTTACAACTTTCAATGGCTCTATTGCATTAATTGCTCAATAATAATTTTTTTGGTAACTACAATTGATTTATAAATAAATTCATCACATATATAAAACGTTTCCAACAATCCCCCACTTGAATTTTTTTTAAATATTTTGCGAGCAGTTTCTAAAAAATATAAGAATGTGCATAAACAAAGGTGTCTTCCGACTTGAACCTTTGCATAGTGGATAAGATTCAGTTTTTACTAGAGTGACACGTGGTCTTGAACTCTATTTCTGACATCAGATTACACATAACCTTTTCTGTAGTGCAATCAAATGAGCCCATGCGTTAATAGTCTTGCTCATCTATCTCAGTTTAGTGAGTGCACTAAAAGTTTTGCCCAAAACTTCATAGGAAACAACCACATTTCCACATTCACATAGGTGAGTCTATCAAGAGCACTCCTGAAGGTAGGTACTCCACTTTAAATAGAATATAGATCTCATTAAGAGTTTCTTTTTAACTCATCCTCTAATCACTTCAGGAATACATGCTTCTTAATATACAAAAATAGCATGTTCAACTACTATCACTACACAACTTGTTTTTACCCATTGAACCTAGTTCTTGGGATCTCCAGTCATTAGATTAGGTTGCCATTGTGCATGACCCAATGATCTAAGGGAAATTGTCCAATTCTTTTAGAAGTATTAAGGACTTTCGCTCTAGACAGTCCTTTCGTCAAAGGATCTTCCAATTTTTCATCACTACGTACGTATTCCACATTAACTATAATGAACTGGGATTTTTTACCCCGAAAATCGACATAAAACCCATGCCAACTATTCAAGCATCGAACAGACCAGATCATTAATAGAAAGAAGTTAGAAGGTGAGAATAGATAAGATAGAGAATTAGAATAGAAGAAGGTGAAGAACATAACAACAGAATCAGGGTAACACGAATCTCATAGCGGAACGAATAAATATATTATATAACATAACTTTGAATATAAAACTAGTATCTGTATACCGTACCAATATCTGAGTACAATACTTACAACACAACGGAAATAAACAATAGCTATATAATCCTGAAGCCTCCTGCTCTAGCTCTCTAAGTATCTGCAAAATCCCGACTATTTGACTGCCATAAAAAATTAGGCACCCAAGAGTTTAGGGAAAACAAAATAAAATATACTCTGGGTCAGTCATGTGACTGGTGTGAGTAAACTCCAACCGTTTGTTTAACTTTTTAAAACCCTTTTAAAAGAAAGAATAATCATAAGACCAATCCACACATGAGCACGAATGGTTTTTACCTTACGATAGCCCAAAACAATCTTTTAAAATCCATACTCTTCTGATATTATAATAATGCCTAAATCAAATAAATAGCAATCTAGTGGCACGCTTTCATCTCATGTTCCACATATATATAATATATAATCAAAAACAGCAGGCATTTATTGGGTAATGGATTCCAACTGGCAAGGTATGGGACCACCTTCTGACAGTGTATCTCTAGAAAGGAATACACCGGGTTCAACAAGAACATCTTGCAACCCAGGCTAAACATGACCGGTCACTCATTGCGCTTGAGTGCACCGAATGTAAATCACTAACGGTTGGGATCAACAACCATTTCCCAAAAGAGATAGCATCGAAATAGGTTAAAGAAGTAAATGAAATTTCTCTAGATCAGGTGACAATACACCCTAATTGGGAGTTATCCACTTAGCCATGCGGCCTACCCGATTTTATACCATTTCTCGGTTGTGAGGCTAGAGGCCATAACATATCTTTTTAACCGATCACACCTTTATTTATTTTGAATGCCACATCGTCATACCCGCCAAATCACAAATTTATTTCTCCAAAAATACCATAGGTATACAGCTAAGAGAAACGAATTCCTCCGCCACCAAACGTAAATAAATTCGAAGAGATTAACTTACGTGATTTATTAAATATACTCTGTCAGACATTCTTCCATACAAATTGTCCTGGGACTGGACAAACCGAAGGCACTATTCTGTAAACCCATCTTAGACAATTTCTACCTAGGATTTGCTGGAACAGCCCTTGCATAAACTCCGTCTTCAATTATCTTCATCATATTTGATTCGCAATGCTAATGCTCATACGAAGTGGTTTTCAGATAATAAATCCGATCCCGGTCTTTTCGTATTGACGACGGAAAATGGTCAATATTTTGATAGTCGGTTATTTAACTATCAAAGGAAAACATCCGTACACACAGCGATCTTATTTCCAAATGGAAATTTTATTATCGATCAATCATCAATCAACATTTTTCCCTTTAAATTAATTTATCATTAATTTATTCATTTCCCCATTTCCATATATTCGTGAATTCTTATTTTCTAAATTTAGAAAATATACATTATTAACATTGAAAAACATTTCCATTTCTTATTCACGTATCTCAATCTTCGCACAACTATCCATCTCTAACTGTAAACCAGCAAGAGAACAATTCCCTGAATATCAATCCCGAAGGCCAAAACCAACATCAGATCGATACATGGAAAGCTGTTCAACATAACTAATCTTCAGTCAGTTTCTAATTTCCTTAACTTCGTTTATTATCTTCTTACCAAATCAATGCTCACGAAACTCTCCGATTCAATTTACTAATCCAATTCTTTTATGAAAAATATTTATTATAACGATAGCATTGTGATCCCTATCTTCGAAATATCTAACTTCAAAATATAACTTTTATTCATTTATTTGGATAAATAATAATTAATTAATTTATTAAATAAATAAATCTTGATTTAAAAACCGGAAAGTAAATAGTACTTTCCTACATTCGATATAGTCGAATTCCAATGTATAATTCTCTATTGAATAATCTTTATTTGATAACTCTCTTTCAAATAACTATATTCGATAACTGTTTTCGAATAAACTTTATTCGATAATTCCCTTTCGAATAAACTATATTCGATAATCTCTCTTTCGAATAAACCATATTCGATAACACCTTTTTGAATAAACTGTATTCGATAACTCTCTTTCGAATAAATTATATTCGATAACTGCTTTTCGAATAAACGATATTCGATAATCTCTCTTTCAAATAAACTATATTCGATAACTCCTTCTTTCGAATAAACTTTATTCGATTTACGTTATGAACTCCAACATATTTTACCCTTTCAGGTCAACTCAATTTCTAAATTCATTTTTGAATTTCGTACTTCCCAACAATTACCAATTTCCTTTTATAACTGTTTTAATTTTGCAAAACGTTTTCTTTTAAATCGTTATTCACTTTAAAACGTGAATATTATTCCTTTACAGAAAACTAGACTCGTTTTATCAAATCAAAATTTGATTTCATAATTTAAATACTAACACAGGTTTAAACTCCAATTATCGAGTCATTTTATGACTTCTTATTCACATTTTATTTATCAAATTTTGTTTACATGTCAACTTCATAGTTGATTTTATTTAATAAGTCTATAATTCTCTATCGCCTTTATATTCGATTATAAAATATCGGTTTCAAGCCAAATATTAATTATCTTGCTAAATCCCGATTTATTCAATATATAATTTCTTAAAATAAATTATTTTATAACATTTGGCCTAGTCGAATTCTAATTACAAATCTTTATGGATTTTATTTAATCCTATTCACATTTTGAACATCGAAATAAATCCCACCATTTCATTTTAAACAACTCCAAATTTCCCTTTTAAAATTCGTTGCTAAAATTAACAATCCAAAATATCTGCTAATAATTGTTTTATTTCATTTATAAACATTGTTTATAAATCACACAACTTGTTTTTATTAGTAAACAAGTTATTTATTTCTAGCCATTCAAAATTCCATTTCTATTTTTAGAATAGATTTTTCCCTTCTCAAATTCATATTCCATCCTTTATAATTCCCTTTATAAAATATTAAGTTTTCATTCCATTTTCAAATACCGGTGTTAAAACCGATTTTACTTCTTAATATAAATTGATACTTATATATATATTTATATATTAACTTTATCCAATGATAAATATTTTAATTGATTTGTAAATATCCCTTATAAATTAATCTTCTCAATTTAACAGATTCCTATTAAATAGTTACTTTAAATCAATTTTCCCATAATTCTTTTATAACAGGAAATTTTCCTTTTTAAAATTCCATAAATTTCCCAAATATTATATTTACTCCATATACTCATTTATTTACCTCTTATTACCTTCATTTGGTATTTATACCAAACAACCTTTTTAAATTTCCATATAACTGTTAATAATTTTTATACAGAAGTTCTTTTTTATTTCCCAAATAATTCATTTTTGTACAATCCGTTGATTTTATATTAATATTTTATTTTCAATATACACTTTGAAAATTCCCTTTTTACATTCTAGTATTTCTTATGGTATTTAAAATACCAAATTACAAGACCAGTGTCATCATAATCAATCACAGATTATATATCACATCATATATCACAATATATGAAGAAAACAGTATTTTAAATATTGAGGAATCCAGTTGGATCCCTCCAACCTGTTTCCCTACATCATAGATGTTAAACAATATAAATAACATCAATTTCATTTTAATATGAAATATTCTAATAAATAGAATTAATATTTAATTAACAATATATATAACTAGATCTATAATTTCAAACAATTAATTAGCAGTTCATCCAGACAATCAACACACAATAATCAACCATCATTTACCAATTCTAAAAATATGTTATAAAAATATAAAATGGGAAAAGTTAGTGAGTTTTACTCACTTTGGTCGGTTATCGTTAAATAACGAATAACGGTCATTGATTCAGATCAGACGTTTTATTCCACCATAAATTGAGACGAGCTTCAAATCACCCCAAACTAATTCCACTGTGTATCCCTCATCCATACGATCCTAACGGATCTTGTTCGTTCAATTTCTGATCACATAAGAAATTGTTATGTATTTTACTAGTTTCAATCCACTTTAATATACTATAACTTAATTAATTATATTAAATAAATAATTTGTTAAGTTAATCACCATTTAAACTTGCTAATGACCGCACTCATCCCATCTTCTTCCCGTAACCACGCAACGGCTTCAAGAAGAAAAACTGCATACCTTCAACGTTCTAAACACCATATATCCATCCATGATCCAAGATAAATCGAACAGGATATACCAAATTACTCCCCATCCAAATCTCTATGACACCATAACCCAAAATCTCAACTCATTCATCATCTTCCATATTCACGATTACCAGAACCCGCATGCTTGAAACTTCCACATGCCAAACATTTTTGATCCCTTCCACATCCTTCTCTACGAAATTATAAATCCAACAAAAAACAACATAATTTATCGCTACCCAAACTTAACCAATCCATGCTAACATTCCTCAATTCGATGCCTTCAAGAACATTGCGTCGCCGACCTCTTGCCAGTAGCTGGAAGAAAAGATCGATAGTTTTAATTTTGTAAAATTCCGAAGAAAACATTATCAATGCTACTTTCTTCGCTAAATTCGAATATCCACTCTATTTTATGACTTTAAGCCTCAAATTTGCTAAATCCTTAAACCTAGTTTGCTGAAACTCACGCTGGGTAAAGGAAATGTTAACTCACAACTTTGAAATACCACAAGTCTTAAGCCAGAATGTAAAGCATCGCAGCAGGATCTCGTATATATGAATTGGAATTTGTTTTGGATCTTGAAAGTATTGGTTTCAGATTTTGTTTTCGAGGATAACATTTGATTGAAAAGTTAAAGCCACAAAATTTTGGCTAAACTTCCTGAAGCAAAATGAAATGGAATATCCAGTTGGGGTATATATATACATGGTGGAATAACCTAGCAGCGAAGAGAACGAAAATGAATTTAGTATATAGGCTAATACTTAATTGCTAAGGAAAGGTACATTCATCATTTAGACGAAGAGTGGACGTGATGGTATCAAGGTAGTCTAAATTGAGTTGTTTATAGCTAGTTTTGGATAGGACATGATTTAGACTTCATAGCGTAGGGTACAAGTGAGCTATAAGGCTTAGTCATGAAGTTACAATAAAATAATTGTAACAACCCGGATTTTCAGAACCAATTTAAGATTTTTATTTTAGCAATTTTGAATATTTAAAATGGTTTATTTTAAATAATAACGATTTAAAATTTATTTTAGTCGAAGTTATAACGTATAAATTTATTTTAATTATAAATAGAGCCTAAAATGGCATGGTAGTTTGAAAATTCGATTTTAAATTTTAAATGAATATACAAAATTCAAAATAGATCGGATTTCGGTAAAACCAAAAATATTTGAATTTGTTTAATTATAACTTTCTAACGAATGTGAAAAAAATCAGATTTCATAATATAAATTGTAAGTTATGTACAATTTAAAATCGAAATAGTTGCTATGTAATTCATATATATTTTAAATAATATATAGCCCTTAAAAATAGCCATTTTGCAAATGACCTCTGTTTTCGATGAAACCACTTTTGTTGGATCTAGAATGTTAAATTATTGCTAGATTCCAATTTTCATAATTTTTGGATTTAATATGTGAGTGTGGTAATTTTAAACGTGTTTCGTAATTTCAATTTGAATTTAATCGACTAGAAAATGACCATTTTTCAAATGGTCTCTAAATTCAGTGAAATTAGTTTTGTTAGGACCGTATCGTCAAACCATAGCTTGGTCTATTTTTCTGGAATTTTTGGGGTCAGTATGTGGCCCAGGTAAATTAAAATGTACGTTTAAATTCAATATATATTGATTTATATTTTAATTTTGATAAATAACTGATCGAAACAGTCAAGTTGGCTTACGAAACATATCTCATTATGTCCGTAATAGGGGTATTTAGCTAGGGGCAATATTCGTTGGGTTTGATTTGGAGTTCGTATCGATATGCGGGTATTTTCGAAGATTAAATTTTATATTATTTTCCGGCCAATCAGAATTTTTAAAACCCGAATTTATTTCCTCTAAAAGCTGCTGCCGCGTATTATGATTCACTGGCGGAAATCATTCGAAACTTTCCCCATTCAATCTTCCAATCCGTTCAATGAATCTCCATACTTCCAAAGGCAATATTGTTTAGCCAAGAGAGATCTCCACATCCAACGGTAGAGATCGTTCGTAGTGGAGTAATTTTCTCGAAATCAGCACCCAAACCTCCTCCATTTTGTGCCAATTTCTAACCTGGTTGGAAGTGCGAGGTGGGCCCTGTTCTGGGCGGAGGGAGGCGGCGTCGAGGTCTTTGAAGTGGTGGAGGCCGATCATGGTCCGACGCTCGTATGGCGTGCGGCGGTGGGATGTTTAAATCGACGATGAATGGGTTTTATCCAGGAGGAAGATTAAGGAAAGGGTAACGGTTTTTTAAAATGTTATTAAACTTTAATTATTTTAATTAACTATTTATTTAATTGTTCAATGTATTAAAATATGTATCTTCTTAATACGAGGTCCGAATGGAACGATTTCAGTTGTGTTGCGATTGTTGAGACGAACACTATGCAATGGAACTGACCTGAACAAAAACGCAACATGTTAGAATTTCAGGTAGATTTTAACCCAAATTGTACTGTAATCTTCAATTAAAGAATGACGGAGTGGATCCCAATGTGAGAACTCTTTCTCACTCAACTTTTTTTGTTATGTAATTATATCATAGGTTGCAGACCGGGCTTTGTACCTCCCAACACTATTTATTGTACAAACCATATTTGTTTGTTTGGATTGTATTGTGTAAATTTGGATTGTGGTTGTAAAATTGATTGTGGGATTGATGGATTGAATATTGTGTATGGCGCGAGCCAGTATCAGGAGAGGGTTAATGCTAGACATTACTCCGGTTCTAATATCGCGCCGTTATAATGCCAATTTTTTTTGAAATAAATATTTGTTCATTAAAAATATAAATTTTAATGTGTATATGAACTATATAAAACAATCATGTGTTGAAATAATTATTTAATCGTTAGAAACATAATTTTCAACATATATGTGATTGGCATTAAATTCTCCTGAAATGAAAATAAATATTCATTTACAAATCGGACGATTTGTTTATGTACACCCATTTAACTGACATTGATCGGAATGATAAATTTTACACATCGCCCAACTGCACAAATAGTATGCAGTATTTGTTGGTTGAAACCCCGCATGGGCATTGAGATGATATTTGATGTATACTAATCCCAATTGCTTAATTGTATGTCAATTGATTGGTTGATAGACTGTTGTAAGCATTAATTATTTATATTTAATGCATATGGAGTTGTGTAATGCACTCTGCATGATGAATTATTGTTTATCATTGTTGTTGTGTACATGTGATGTATGAAATCCATATAACTAACATTATATGGTAATCGATTAGGTTTGATTCCAATTCAAAAATAACGAATATTTTAAAATAATGAATATTTTAAAATAATATTCAGTAATGGATTAAAATGTGAATTTGATGTCCAAATTTGGATGAACAAGTAAATATTGAAGTATGTGAAGCCATGTTGATTAGATATGCACCATTTTAACGCAAACAATATTTATATCAACTTTATTCATTTTTATAATGAATACCGAAAAGAAAATGATTTCAAAATCTGATATTTTGAAAAAATTATCATTTAAATAATATATTGTTAAGGATATTCAATTTTGATTTAAAATTGAATTGAAAGTGGGAATCGTTTTAAAACAATTTTATAAAATACGTGTTGAATGAAATATATATTATATATATATTAATGGCTTGAATAGAACGTGCTACGGCCGTTCGCGAATTTCAACCATTGACTTCGAATTGACATTACAGGAGATCGATCCATCTGATTCTCCTAAAATAGGAACCGTTGGGTTCATATCGAAAAGAGCTTTCTAACGAATATAAGAGAATTAAATTTGAATGGTTGGATTTGGAATTATGTCCAAATCAATTTCAGAAAAGGTTGCTATGAATGTAGTTTGGTTGCCGTTATTGGAAACCGACTGTATGTGCCTTGATAAATTTATTGAAAATATTAATAATTTGTAAATTATTTGGATGAAAAATTCCACGTTTGTAAAGATAAAAAATATTTTTTTTTATCAAAATGAACTAGTTATTAACTAGAAAGATAATCCAATGTTTTTAAATAAATAAATTGGATTTGTGAATGGTTTTAATCTAACCAGAATTTTCCAATGTACGAATTGGAATATATTCGAATAGAAATCATCTTCGGGATATTTCGATATTGGATTCCGTGACTATACAGATATTGTGGAAGAACTTGGAAGATAGATATATATTGTTATTCCCCGTACGATATGCGTTGGTTTCAGAATTTGATATTGAATGTAAGCTGAAATAATTTCTCTTTAGAGCCTTATATCTAATATCAAAGTGGATTTTGGGTTTCTCGTGAATGGTGTCTTTAGTAACACTGTTCTTAAAGCCCATGTGAAAAGAATAAATTTTTTAATTCATATTATAAGAGTTCTAGTTATATATAGTAATTGGAATAAAATGGAATGTGAATTGGGTTTATTGTGTATAAAATGGAATGTGAATTGGGTTTATTGTGAACTGTGTGTTTAAACACATTCGTTCTTTAACCGGATTAACAAGTGAAATGTGATTTGGAATATATAAATCTTTTATTAAGATTTAATGAAAATTTTCCAAAGTAAAGTTTTCCAATTTAATATATTAAATTGGAATTGAATGGAATTCAGTTTAGTGATATTTGAAGTGGGCTTTTGTGGAGGAAGACTATTACTATATATGGAATTTAAAAGGCTTTGCCGTTATTCCATTTATATTATTAGTCAGATACGGAAGCTGATATCGATTATATATTGATCTGTATTCCGTGAAGATTCCATGGTTGGTGGAAAGCGATTTTGGGTTTATCGTGAACTGTGTTTTAAATGACATTGGTTCTTTAACCCAGTTAAAGATAGGACTACGTGACTAACATTATATTTCGAACCGTATTGTCGATCTCTATTAAAAATATATCTTTTTGGTGGCGGAGAATTCATTCTCTTGCTTAACACCCTTCTTTGAGAAGTATGAGCTTAGAGGTTATATGTTGGTTGAAATCAATGGTACGGTGTAGATTGTTGATGTGACATGTTTTATTTTTCCAAAGTTAAATAATCATCGAGTAATGATTTATGAAATTAAAACTAAGTGGAGTTTTAATAAATTTTTAATTAGATTGAAGTGTGAATGTGATAATTTAAATTATCAAATTTGGGAAATGATCGAGAACGGAGTACCACCATTTTTACTCCAAGCGATAGTTAAATCTTTAATTAGATTTGAATGGGAAAATGGTAATTAAAATTTGCCATTAACACTGTGGGTGTTAGATACAGTGTACTGCCAGTTTCCCTCCATGGGAATAGGTTGGGATGGCGATAATTAAATAAATGATTACTTTAGTAAGGCTCAATAATCCCGACTAGTTGATAAACCTTAATTTGGTTCAGAATTGATATCCAAAGGAAGATTAAAGAATAAATTTAAAGAATTTATCTTTGATAAAATTAATGGGAACCTTTCCCTAAGGATGTGAATACTTAAATAAAATAATATTCTGAATTGGAATGAGGCGTATGATGTGTTTTTATAGCACTTGATTATTGATTATAAAATACGCGAGTTATTCGGAAAGACCAGGTTTAACCCATTCTGAATAATGAATACGACGACTAGAAGTCGACGATGAAGATGGTGGTTGAAGACTGGAGATCTTTACATCATTTGGATGATTACTGATGCCTTGATGGGGTCGTACACCCAAGACAGGGTATAAGTGGCGATCGTCCAGACGTACTTTGAGATCGACCGAATATGCGAGGACCTCTCTCCTGTATTGGACATATGAGACGAGGAATAGGGTGCCTCCGGTTTCGTTCAGACCCTGAACGAACTAGTAAATGGATGTATGTCTGACATTGGATTTCATTCTGTGTTGATTGATTTCTATTAAATATATATCTGTTTGGCGACGGAGAATTTATTCTCTTGCTTGACGCCCTTCTTTGATACGTATGAGCTTAGATGTTATATATTGATGGATATTAGTCGCATGACATGAATTATTAGTGTGGCATGCAGAGATGCAGTGATCAAGGCTTCTGTTTAAAAGCAGAGTCTTGTGGTTAATGATCAAAGCACGACTTTAAATAACATATCTTTTTGTGTAGCGTTACACCCGGTATGAGTCAAAAACGGGATAAGGGACCCAATAAGTTCATGACATTTCCTTCTAGCTATGGGTTGTGTCATGGTATGGAGCCCAGACATTTATTTATTTTTACCTGTATGGATGATGGATTTCGAGGCACCTTGGATATTGGTCCCTAATGGCTAAGTGATAGGTCCGATAGGACCGGGAAACGTGTGTTCAGGAATTTCCAAACCTCAAACATAAGGGAGGGCCGACCTTGGAGGATCCAAGGGTTCACTGCGAGGAATCCTGAGGTATTTGCTAGAGTGTCTCGAAAGCCAACGAGGTGTACATCCCTTAACTCAACTCATAGATGGAATCCAAATTTCAATACGTGACTTTTCGGTTTTAGTTGTAGAACTAGTATGGCGACATGTTATATGGTATCCATGCCATTTATGATTGATACGTTTATATTTGAAGTTGATTTTAACACTAAATACTTATAGCAATGTCAAAATGATTTGTTTTATAACGTATTAAGCATGTTTGGCTATTGTAAGGTAAAACTCTATCCTCTGGCTTGCGTTGCATTGTGTGATGGGACCTGAGTCTTATAATAGCTTCATTTTTCAAAAAGTATTGCGTTGTTTATAAACTATTTTATGCACTGGTATTCTTGGGAGAAAACCCGTTCCATGTTATATGGCGTGGTCCCTTGATTTACTTTATTTCTAAAGTAAAATTTTAAATAATTGTTTCAGTTCTCACACCAGTCCCATGACTGACCTGAAGTTTATTGTTTTAACCAAAACTCTGGTGCCCCTATTTTCCACACAGGAAGCTAATAGTTTTGGTTTTGCAGATATTTCTTTTCCAGGATCCTGAATTTACCGCCGGAGCTGTCTTCGGAAAGCTTTATATCCGTGTATCTCTTTCAGTTGTGTTATGTATTATTTTTCCGCTGCTATGTAATGTAATTTAATCTCTGACATTTTTCTGATGTATAGTATATATTCGTACACTGTTATATTCTTGTACTCTGATGTAAATTGTTGTAACAACAATGAATTTTTCTATTGTTTGTGTTCTGATTTGTCATGTTCTCAACTCAATCTGGGCTTTCCCGTAAGGGCGAGTTTGGGTCATTTCAATAAGTCTCTCCGTTAATAATTTATGTACCCTAGTATGTTGAACTCCATTCCCCTACATGCTGCTATAGACAAAAATAAAAATATAATCATGTTTAGAGAGGTTCCATGATTCCAAAAATATATTAAAATAGACAAGTTGATTTATTTTGTGAAGTCCCAAAATGCTGATATAGGGTGTAAAATACTTCAAAATAAAAAGTGTTTATTTTCCAAAATAAAAATTACAGAAAAATTATATAAATTAAATTATAACTACGTCTCAAATATCTTGTCCAAATTCGAAATAAATTCTTTATTACAATTAAATAATCGTTATGGTTATAAACAAATCCATAGCGACTATTTGAAAATTTGATTTGGACATAACTCACAATCAGTAAGCCGAAATCTCAAATTTTCACTTCCATTAGAAAAATACAGCTCATTAGATTCAAACGTTTCTTGTTTCGAAGAAATCCGGCTTATAATGAATCCTATATATTCAATCAAAGTTCGAATCACAAATTACGAACTACCTCACCATTTTAAGCTCGATTGTAGTTATAATATGATTTATAAGTTCAAGCATCGTTTATTTAATATATTCGTTATTATAATTTAATTCTAAACTGAATTAAATATTTTAAATGATCCCATTCACATAATATTGCCATTTCAGCTATTATGATTATTTCAGAATAAAATATGTTATTCTATTAATTATACTAATTAAATATTCAATATAATTAATTTCAAGCCATTTAAAATTACTGAACCAATACTCAAATAATTAAATAAATTAATTATTCGACCATTAAAAATATGGGATGTTACATTAACAGTACCTGAAGAGGGTATCTCTCTAACAATATTATGCTTATGACGTATCTGTCATCTCTTACCATTATAATAATGGCTCTGAACTTTTGCGGTGGTCGAGGTACTATCGCAATGGATCAACTCAGCTGGTATCGGTTTTTCCCATAAGGGAATCTCAGCTAGTAGATTTCTCAAGTACTATGCTTCTTCACTAGCTACGGCTAGTGCTATCATCTCAGACTCCATAGTAGACTGAGCCAAAATAGTCTGTTTCTTAGATTTCCAAGAAACAACTCCACGAGCAATGCTAAATATATAGCCACTGGTCCCTTTTAAATCATCAGATAAAGTATTGCAGTCTGCATCAAAATATCCTTTAGGTACAGCTGGAAACATTTCATAATGTAATCCAAGGTTCATTGTTCATTTTAGGTATCTTATGACCCTTTCGATAGCATGCCACTGCTCTATACTAGGTCTGCTGGTAAAACTGCACAATAATCCTACGACATAGGCAATGTCGAGTCTAATACAATTAGTGGCATACCAAAGGCTGCCAATGATTCTCGCATAGTCAGACAATCTTACACCTTCACCAATGTTTTTAAATGGCTTCACACTGAGATCATATGGTGTACATGCAGGTTTACAGAAAGTAATTGTACTTCTTTAGAATCTTCTCAATACAGTGGGATTGATCCAAAGAAAGTCCCTTTTCGGACCTAGTAATTTTAATGCCAAGGAATACACTTGCCTCACCTAGATCTTTCATATCAAAGTTGGCACTTAGCAAAGATTTAACATTGTATATGGCATGAATATTTGACCTAAAAATTAGTAGGTCATCTACATAAAGACATATAATAGTACAAATGCCATTCTTATATTTGTAATAAATGCATTTGTCACTTACATTAACTTTAAAACCATGTGAAATGATTAAGTTGTCAATTTTTTCATGTCATTGTTTAGGTGCTTATTTTAAACCATATAACGATTTATCTAATTTGCATACTTTATGCTCTTGACCATGGACTACAAATCTTTCAGGCTGGTCCATACAAATTCCTTCGTCTAATTCACCGCTTAAAAATGTGGTTTTAACATTCCTTTGGTGTATTATTAAATTATGAAAAGAAGAAAGTGAGATTAATACCCGAATGGATGTAATTCTTGTTACAGGTGAAAAAGTGTTAAAGAAACCGACATTTTCTCTTTGTTAAAAACCTTTAGCTACTAGACGGGATTTATATTTATCAACCGTGCCTTCAGGTTTTAATTTCTTTTTAAGCACCCATTTACAGCCTATAGGTTTTCAACGAGGAGGTAAGTCAACTAAGTGCCAAGTCTTATTGGATTCCAAAGAATCCATCTCATCATTTATAGCCTCTTGCCAAAAATCGGCATCTGGTGAAGAAAAGGTGTCTTGGAGGTTTAAGGGATCCTCCTCTATAGTACAAGCACAAAAATTTGAACCAAAATCTCTTGCGGTAGTTGCTTTTTTACTTCTTCTAGGTTCATTTTCAGAATGGTCGTTAGGTTCTGTTCTTACAGGTAATAAATTACTTGTGTGCCCCCACTATTCCTTAATTTAAAAGGAAAGTTTTGTTCATAAAAATCAGCATCATTTGATTCAATTATATAATGTGTATTTAGGTTATAAAATCTGTATGCTTTGATATTAACTACATAACCAACAAATACACATTCATATGCTCTACTTGCTAATTTTATTCTCTTAGGGTTTGAAATACGAATATCCAAGATCTAAAATTGAACACATTGGTTTGTAATTTTTCAGATTTCCAAAAGGTGAAATTTTATTTTTTGATTTAGGGATTCTATGACGACCGCCCACAACCCCTGCACTAAACAAGAGGAAACGTGCGCTGAAAGTTGTGCCAGGCAACTATAGACGATCATCAGAGCAGGTAAACACAAGCGAGACCTGTCATAAAACTCACAACGCAAGGATAAAATATAACATAACATATATAACACGTAAGAAATGTGAAGCATATTCGAATAGAAACTTCGAACTTTCAAAGCTACTAGAAAGTATATCCATATACTAGGATAACAACACATGTCTGTACAAATCTGCCTCACTATAGCACTCAACGTAGAATAAAAAACAGTGAAAATCCAAATACTATGTAGTACGAAAGATAATACGCCAGCCTCATGCTCGCGTCCGAACTGCAACATCGTCCTCACTAAGTTATCACCTGTCACCTGCTACCTAGTATGCCTAACCAGAAATTGGATGAACAACCCAAGGTAATAAGAGGGAAACATAAAACCTTGAGTCAGACAACAGTCTTAGTGAGCAACAAAACAACTACCTAACATCATCAATAAATTACATGAGAATGGGTGAATAAACAAACTAATCTACCCACAACTCCAGAGAAGAACTCAACTCCCGCCTTCCCCACGTCAGACAATGATAGCCTTTACAATCCACACAAATAAAGGAACAATAATTCGTCCATGGTAATCAGAATGATAATTCAATCATGGAAAATGGAAACAACAAACAATAACATTCATAGCATCCAGATTATATATCTCGCATAAACCATCCTAATCGAATTCAACATCCCTTAAGCACAAGCCCCAGAGGCCTAAACCAATATCAGACAAGCACCCAAGAAACATCTCCTTCGATGTTGGACAATCTACGTGAGATGGTACAAATAAAGAAACCAATCGTTCATGACAGACTCTGCCTACCACTGCTAATCCTGCTTCGAAACCATCGTGAATCGTATGACGACCAGTCTTTCCATATGTCAAGGGCTAATGGTAACCCTAGTTCTAGGAAAATCTCCATATGCCTTTCAACGATACGTACCTAGTCCTTTCAATAATACCCATGGCACTCGACCATACTACCTATCTTTAATTGTACCCCTGCTTTGAGTCCACTAGAACCTACGACAATGATAATTCCTCGGCCTTCGATATTTCTGGTCGTCCTTCCTAACAGCCATTCTTAGTTCAAGCAACCTTCTCAAGCAACCATTATCCATCAACTCACAACCTTTGAGTTATCTTCACATTCATTGCTTTTCAACGATCAATGGATGTCTCACAACACTATGAACATTCCACCTTGAACTCGTGTCGAAGCTAGAACCATTGTCGTCTCCAAAACAAACTTCATTTGGTCGATACTACATTTCATAACATTCCATCTTTTTAGCTATGAAAAACTAGCCAAAACGTCAAAACTGCCTTTTACAGCGCTTCTAGAATGCTATCATATCTCCTAGTTCAATTCTGCATCAATCCGTCACTGATCCATCCGTCATTGATCCGTCATTAACCTAAGCCGATCCATTCCGTCACAGATCCATCATAGATCTGAGCCAATCCATTCGTGCGCGATCCATCCATCACCGGTCCGTCACAGATCCGTCGCTATAAATCCGCCACTGATCCGTGACTGATCCACCCATGCAAGAGCCATCTACGCACGATCCATCCATGCTCTGTCACAAATCCATGATCGATCCATTCCGTTGTTGATCCATTGCAGATCTGGACTATGCGCGAGCCATCTATGCACGATCAATCCATGCGCGAGCCATCTTTGCACGATCCATCAATGCGCGATCCATCACAGATCTGCCTCAAATCCATGACCGATCCATTCCGTCACTGATCCATCGTAGATCTAAACCATGCGCGAGCCATCTATGCATGATCCATCCCTGCGTGATCCATCCATGCTCCATCACAAATCCATGACCGATCTATTCCGTTACTGATCCATTACAGATCTGGACCAATCCATTCCGTCATTGATCCATCACAGGTCTAGACTGATCCTTTCTATCACTGATCCATCACAGATCTAGACCGATCCATTCCATCAGTGGTCCATCACAGATCTGGACTGATCCATTCCGTCACTGATCCATCACAAATCTGGACCGATCCATTCCGTCACTGATCCAACACAGACCTGATTTCCCGCCTAATTCAACTTCCATTTGATTCAAAAATTTATGCAAACTACTCGATCTAACCAGTTCATCTAAATCAATCATCAACAATCATTAAAACAACAAATTTTCATCAATAACCATATGAAATTCACCAAAATCATAATAAATGAATAAATGACCAAAATAATGGATCTAACTTGCATAAACATATAAAAACATATGGAAATTACCAGTTTTAATTTGCTAAATTAGATCTTATGGCGATTCATATGAAAGTAGACTTACCATGGTGTAGATCTAGGAGAAATCGACTTAAAATGATGAAAATATGTGCATACAACTCATATACTTGATTGAATCCATGTGAGAGATGCATATCACTCACCAATTCTCCGAAACAACTCAAAAGCAATGAATTATGATTCCGGACAGCGAATATTTTTCTCTATACTCTCGATTCGATGAACCCTCTCTTGGAATGGCGTAGATCTAGCTTCAATCGATGTAGATCTTTGATCCTCTAAGCTCTAATGGTGGAAAGGTGTAGAAGATGGAGTAATGTAGGACCTCTAGCTCTTCCAGTTGAGAGAATGGAGAAAGTAAATATTCTCCGTGCCTCCAACCCCCTATTTATATCCTTCCACCAACCCACTAATCGGCCTCTCCAAATCAGCCCATAATGGTTTTGAAAACCTGAAAAATCAACTGTGAAACCTTAAAACAACGATTCCTCCCAAACCTCTAAGTCAAATCCTTAATGTGACCACTCTACAGAATGAGAATCATCATTTCCTTTCCAATAAGACCAATCTCGGCACCGGAATCGATCCGAGTCAAAAGTTATGCCCTGTACAAGACGGACAGGGGCCAATCAGTTACAAAATAATTAATAAAAATTATGAACATGTCTTACATCCTCATAAACAACATATTAAAATATGAGAAAGTTCCAACCCTTAGGAAAAAATATAAATATATTACGATCGTTCAATACGTAAAATATGGGCTGTTACATTCTCCCTCCCCCCTTTAAGAATTTCGTCCCCGAAATTCCAACAACCCTAAGCAACCAAAACGATTCCACATGTCTATCATCCATAAGAAGCCAATTCTATCATCCAAACTAGCAGCCATCAAACCATGCATCCATAGCCTTTTCCTAGCATGCGGAATTCTGTCAACAATAACAATCATAAAAATAATAACAACGTGCAATCGTCATCATCCTCACTCCAAAGCACCTTGACCAACCTAACCAGCTTTCCTCCTAAGCAGTTTCATGTCATTTCCTCAACACAAAACTGCTTACGAGGTTTTGTAACTATGGTCTTGACTTCTGGGTCTTCGTACTGCTCTGGAGATACTACCACATTCGGATCATGCAATACAGATTTATTTTTAGTTCAATTTACATTTTGAAAATCAGAATAAACTTCCTCATTTACTTCTTTAAAATGATTCCCCATTTCTATTTTTAAATTCACATTTGGATTTAAATATCCATATTATCAAATGATAAATTTTCCACTTTATTGAAATGCTTCTTCTACAAATTGAATACGCAGTACCCTCCTTCACTTCATCCCTGAAACAACATGGAATGCCTTCCCTCCGCATGCAACCACATCTTGAAGGAGCACCATCGACTGTCATAGCTAAACTTCCCTACTTCGGCATACTGAAACCATCATCACCACCTCAATTACAATCTGAACGTCCAATACCACACTACCATACTTGGTTCAACCTAATTCCCCGTAAATAATTGCACACCAGAACCCCTATCCTTCCAGTATCTCAAAATCACATATCGAGCTTCCCTGTATTTTTCATTATGGACTACAAGCTCTAGATTAATGCTAAAAATCGAAAGTGTACATCAAGGCATTGGCATCTTCTCCTCTGCCAGCGATAGACTCCATTCTCCCTCGTCACTTTCTCAATTTTTTCATTGTTGAACTCGAGTTCAGCTCTCACCCTCGATTTCGGCTCAATATTCCCATCACAAGCTTCAACCGCTCCATCGAAACCTCGGCAGAACCCATGACCCAGTCTTCTTCGATACCGTCATCAACCCCTCCTCGCAACTTTGACCGACCCCAATTCCCGCGGACTCAATCAATAAACCACAAATCGCATTCCACCGTTCTCATCAAAACAGCACTTGCGATAAACCATAATCACTGTCGTCCGCACTCCCCTAGTTTCCATTTGATTTTGTTGATCTTTGAAGCCGACGATTTGATTTGAGGTAAAAGGGAAATGCTTGGTTTTGCAAAAGAATGGAAGGGAATGTTACGGTTTTGGGCAACTTCCATCCATACCTTTTCTGTATAAATCGGTTTGTGTTTGGGGAAAAGAAAGAGGAATGACTGGAATTGATTTCGAGTTTTAGAAGGGTAAAATACAAGGCTATAGGTTCTATTTATAAAAGAAAACGAGCGAACCATCGTATATGCAATAAATTCGGTGTTTTCCTTAGTGATGAAGGTAAGGGACCAACGTACAAAGGAATTTAAGGGATGTTGGATAAAGTACAAGCAAATCCTTTTATATTTATTTTAAAAAGATTTTCCCATTAATTTGATGTGATTAAATTAAATTCTGATTTGATTTTTGATTCGATTTTAATCTTATCCACAAATCAAATAACTCAGGGTCCATCACGAACCCTTATTTTAACACAACAACTGATATTTCAACGTTATAGCGCTATTCTGGACTCAATAGAATAGAATATGGAATTTAATTCGAAAATGTATATCTAAAATAACCATATTAAATCAATATAATATAATTTAAATTCAAAAAAATAAATTCTTCGATAATAAATTATAATTATTTTTATCCTTTATAAACAAATACAATTTATAATGATCGTCGGAATCATTTCAATTCGGTTCTAATTTCAAATTCAATTATTTCGTATTAAGATAATTTAATATATTCAATATTAAATCGAAGTTGATTATTAAATTGATAACTTAATATAAAAATTCATTTATATTATCAACTCAATCAATATTAATCGACCAGAAATCTGGGTCGTTACATTCTCCCGCTCTTAAAAGAATTTCATCCCCGAAATTACCAAGGTGGGAAAAATGCTACAAACCTATTACTTTTCAAAAGCTCACATACGTTGAAGATCAACATTTCATATTTATACAACTTTAGTTCAACCAAACTTTTGGTTTTCATTCACATAATATATACTTACATTCATTTAATCCGAATGATTTTCAGTCAATATTTCACATTTAATTCATTTAACTTGCTTAAGTTAAATTTTAAATTCCAGAATTCTAATCCCCGGGTTTTCATTTCAAATCGTTTAGAAATCACATAAATATATACATATATTTATTTCCATCTCGAATTCAAAACATTTGAATTTTCCAAAACAACTTGTTTTCTTTGAAATAAATTTCCACCAAAACTTTTCTAAGGTAGAAATCCACCACTTAGAAACTCGAAATTGAACACTGATGATGCTGCAGTTATCATCGGAATTATTTTCCAGCCATTGAAGTGAGTTCAGTCTTTATCACTTTCAAAATCCATCTGAAATGATTTATATTCAAAAATCTCTTTTAAAACAATGATGTATTACTTCAATATACTTTAGAAAATATTTTCCAACTTCCTAGGTTTAAAATTCCAAATTCTGGTTCTGAATCCAATTTTAATTCATCTCATTTGTATATTTCATTTATATACAAATTATATTTGGTTATATATAACCATTCCAATTTTATAATCTCATTTGATTATAATAATAGCAACCAATACATCCATTTATTATAATAATTCTAGAATTTTTTTTCATATATATCAAAATAGACTTTTGGATAAAATGATTTTATTACCCACTTTAAAACAATATTATGTTGGTTTCTCTGTTCAAGTGTTTAGAAATTCCAATCGACTTCGTGGTGTCCCACGATTCGACCTGAACTAATAAACCACTCAACAAATAAGGCAACATGATATAAAACAATCTTTTTATATCAATTACAAATACGCTCTCTCGTATATAAATATACACTCAACTCATTCTAGGGCAATACTGATCCAATCTTTAATGAGCTCACCCGTAACAACCCGTATTTTTATAACATATTAAAACAAGAAATCAAGGCAGAATTAAATTTTAAAATCAGAATCAGGGGAAACAGGTTACGCCATTGCATTCGCCTCGAAATTTTACATGAAATAGAGTCCGAGTTTTTGAAAATCGGAGTCCGGATGAAGAAGTTATGGCCTGTACAAGTTTCAGCAGTTTTCAGGCCGCACTGGACCTGGGGTCGACCATAGGGTCGACCTACGCCCCCCCCCAGGTTGACCATAGGGTCGACCTACCCCCCAGGTCGACCATAGTGTCGATCTCCCCCCCTTACAGGTCGACCTGGTCGGCCTGGTTTGACCCAGAACTCATTTTTGAAGCCTGAGACGTGTTTTGACGGTCCGGATTGATTCTAGGGTTAATCTAAGGGCCTAAACTAGTTGCTACACCTATAAAAACACCCTTAGACCTAACCTAATTCATATCAAATAATTCTTACACTATTATGCTGCTGAACTTCCTCTTGAACCATGGCCGTCGCCCCCAAATTAAAGTACAAACATTCAAACTCAAATCAATTCAAAGAACAAGGCTTCTACAATGGTTCAAACAATAAATCAACACTACTACAACGTTCTACAACAAATTCAGTTCCTAATTCACTATCCATGCTCTGTAAGTTCTAGTTGTTTTTAGATTTAAACAATTAATTATAATGTGGCCATGGAATAAAGTTGAATTGGATTTAAGTATGTTTATCGATTCTGATCTATTTTTGTTGCTCCTTTAATCTTGTGTTTTGGGACTTGTCTATCTTTATGCTCACGACAAGTTTATGATCTATTCAGCAGTTTTCTTGATTCGTAATGACGTTATCATCAAGTTGTAATATTTATTCCTATGATGATGTTTTACTCTGATCTCATTTTTATTCAATTTCTATCTCCCCCTAATTTATTTTCTTTCATGAACCTTGGTCAATTTCGGACCTTGGCCTAAAATCGCGATTTGCATACGATATGTATACGGGGGAATTATGGGATTATTGCCTATATGAATAGGATGTAATAATTGGCAACATGAAATTGGATGTTATCATTGTATTTGCAAGTTTGGGCGTGATCTGTAAATTTTGGTATAATCTTGTTATGAAAAATTTGCATAAATATTATATACATGGAACTTGGCACAAAAAGGATCTATGTAATGTAACATGGGATTTGGTATATATAACATGTAAATAATTTGGCATAGACATGTATTATGAACATGGGAAACTGACATGTACTGTAATAAAAAGATTATAGTTTGGGATAACTACATCATGAATCATGATTTGGGTTTATTGGGTATGAAACTTGACACATGTAATTTTGGCTAGAACTTGACATGGTAAAATGGCATAAAACGGGCATACATGTAAAACGACATAAATTGAACATATGTAAATTTGGTAGGAATTAGTCATATGTAAAATTTACATGTAATCTAGAACTTGGGCATATGTTAATTATGTAAAATTTGGAGTTGAAACATATATGACTTAGTAGAGGTTTAATATGAACGCGCCTAAGTTGGGTTTTGGGTAATTGGCATGTATTGTAAATAAAAGGCTATAACTTGGCATTACCTTATAGTGAATTATGATAATAATTTGGGAATACGTTTTGGGGCAAAAACGTGAATCATGAACATTTCTATATGTTAAACACATGAACTGATATTGGGGTTTTGGGTGGAATACGACCATTAATGAACCTTTGACACGAGGTTAGACTCGGTTTGTGGTGTAAATCTGCCCGGAACCGCCCGGCAAATCCAGTAGCCACAAAGTGTCAGTCTAATGTGAGAGGTCAAAGGTCGAATTGTAGGCGTAACGATTTATGACACGAAGTTAGACCCAGTTTATGGTGTAAATCTGCCCCGAACCGCCCGGCAAATCCAGTGGCCACAAAATGCATGGTCTAATGTGAGAGGTCATGATTCGTTCGTCATAATGAATGAATTAAGGAATACTAACCATAATAGGACGTGGGTATGGTTAGAGGGTGAGGTGGGATGACATGGAAATTTGACATGTAAATATGGACCTAACCGGTATGAGTTAAGAACATGTAAAACTTATAAATGTGGGCTTAACCAACATAACTATTAATTAGACTAATGGGTAGGTTAAGTCACATAGCTAGGCTAATGTCACTTGACCGTTATAACATGACTAGCGGATGGGTTGGGCTAACTTGAATAGGTTGATAACACCCAATCGATATAACCTGATGCGTGGTAGGGTTGAGTAAACACACGAGGGTAACACTTAACCATTATAATATGACTGGTGGCTGGGATTAAGTTAACATGCACTTAACCAATATAACGTGATGCGTGGTAAGGTTAAGTAACAACAGAGGGTAACACTTAACCGTCACAACATGATAAGTAGGTGGGCTAAGTCAATGTACACTTAACCAATATAACATGCCATGCGGTGGGGTTAAGTTAACACAAGGGAGAACACTTAGCCAGTATAACAAGGCTTGCGGTAGGGTTAAGTAACACAAGGAACAACACTTAACTGATATAACATGATGTGTGGTAGGGTTAAGTAAAACAAGATGAAACACTTAACCAACTTAACGTAATGGACGGAGAGGGTTAAGTACATATTGGGTTGGTGGGTAATATTAGTAAATATAGGCCCACAAACTTAACCATTAATAAGCACGCTTGAATAGGTGGGTTAAGTACATCACGGGAAGGTGGGTAATATCTGTATATATAGGCCCACACACTTAACCAGTAGGAAACCCTAGTAACGGGGACCCATTTCAGCAGTAACCCAAATCAGGTATCAACGGTACCCTAAAACTAGGCAGGGTGGGGCACGATTACTGGGCTGATTGTAAGCGGTCAAACGACGGCGGTGGGTGCGCAGTGTAGGTCTAACGGGGTGCGGGCGTGCACACACTCCGGAGCAGACAACCAGGGCACCGGGGAGACCAGTAGTATAACCTATGCCTTCTAGAATTGCGTCGGGCTGCCACCATGGATCTTGATACACCCCATGGTGGGACCAGCATAGGTATCTACAATCATTGGGGGCCGTATGACACACATAGGTAGCATAATCCCTAGGTTGGACCTAGGTGGCATAAACCCTAAATCCGAGAAGCAATCAATAGGTAGCATAATCCCTAGGTTGGACCTAGGTGGCATAAACCCTAAATCCGAGAAGCGTTCAATAGGTAGCATAATCCCTAGGTTGGACCTAGGTGGCATAAATCCTGGTTGAATCTAGGAAGCACTCGATAGAAAACCCTAGATTAGATCTGGGTAATAAATAATAGATGTACACGTGAAAGTAAGCTTAATTTTCGGGGATTGGGATTACGTTATGATTTTATCATTTTATATAGATTACCAGTAGGGACACTAGTTAGGTGGTGTAGAGAAAATAAATATCATTTTAGTGGTGAAGCAGAGAAATCTTGCGATGCTTGATAGAAATCTTGCGAAACTATACTTAGTTCATCTTGAATGGGAACCTTGCAATGTTATACATGACATAAATCCTATGATGTTATTCTTAGTTATCGTGCCTGTAGCTTATCTTGTCATCATGCTTATGTTTACTTTCAGTTTATTCATGCCATGTTATCTTTACCTGTTTTTATGCTGAAAGTCACTTGGACTTACTCAGTCTTTATGACTAACCCGGTTTGTTTCGCCTCTCTTTCTTCCGTCCCCCCCCCCCCCTCCGTTCATAGGGTGGGAATACAGCTTAATTCGGATCTTACCAAGCTCCAAGGCGCTTTCATGTACGACTTGGATTTCTCTTGGCTATAGCTTGCTGCTACTTTATTGGGGAATGATTTATAACTATGGTTTTATGCTTCTTTACTATTGCAAGACAGATTTCGATGTAATGGATTTAGTAGCATTTTGATGTAAAAGGCTTTAGACCTTTCTAGATTTTAAAGCAATGAAATTTGGTTCTTCTTCCGCTGTTTTATATGTTCTGTCTTGTAATATTTCTGTGTATGTTTACCTAGATAATGCTCCACCAAAGCTAGTGCATTCCCTTTGTGAGTGACCCTAGCGGAGGTGGGGTGTTACATCACCCCCACCAAAGCCTAGGAATTCGCTCATGGCCCGCAAATCCGTATATCTGAGTTGACTAAATACACCACACGTCCAACCCAAATATCATAGAAATATAAATCATTTTTTTAGAAGAAAAAGGTAGAAGAAGAACAAAAATAAAAATACAGAATCTCACATCGCAGCAGAACAAAATATAATATATATATCAGCTTTTGGAGTACAAAATTTTTAACTGTAACATATCATCATCAGAGTACAACACTTACAATATAGTGGAAATAAATATACTACATCTCTAACACTGAAGCCTCCTGCTCCAAGATGCTTTAGATAGATCTGTAAAATCTTGAACTACTTGACTGCCTATACAAATTTGGGCACCCAAGAGTTTAGGTAAAACAAAACAAAATAAATCTGGGTCAGTCATGGGATTGGTATGAGTAAACAATTTAAATCAGTTTGAGAAAATAACAGTATCTCATAAGACCACGCAGTATATCACGGAACGGGGTTTTCCCTTATGGGAATCCAAAACACTTGATTTAACTTTCAAAATCCTTTTGAAAGAAATGATAATATTTATAAAAAAACTCTTTTGATATTATAATAGTGTCTAAATCAAATAAATAGAAATCTAGTGGAACACTTTCATCTCATGCTCCAATGTATATAATATACAATCAAAACCGCGAGCACTTATTAGGTAAGGAATTTCCAACTATGACCAGGTATGAAACCACCTTCCTATAGTGTATCTCTAGAGGAGAATACACTGGGTTCAACAAGAACATCTTGTAACCCAGCCACACGTGACCGACCACTCATTTCGCTTGAGTGTATCGAATGTATATCACCAATGGTTGGGATCAGCAACCATTTTCCCAAATGGGAGAGCATCGAATACAATAAGGAATTAAATGAATTTCTATAGATAGGTGATAATACAACCTAATGGGAGCTACCCACATAGCCATGTTGCCTGGCCGATTTTTGTCATTTCCCGGTTGTTGAGGCCTGAGGCTATGATTACTTTCAATTCATTGATAGCACAATCACTTTGAATGCCACATTATCAGATTTGTTAATCATTAATTGGTTTGCATAAATATATTCTGGATATTATGCTAAGAGAATAAATTCTTCGCCACCATATATATCTATACAGACCAAATATGCGATCATTGGAAATACTCTGTCAGACATTCATCCATACACTTCGTTCTGGGACTGAACGAAACTGAAGTCACAATTTCTATTAATAGAAAAGTCCTTGCACTTTACTCCATCTTCAATTATCTTCGTTGGCTCCAAATCACTCTAATCACTTCCAAAATGTAGATGTCCTTGCTACAAAATCAAACGCGACAAGTCATTTTTGATTTGGACCTAAAACGAGTGGATTATTATATTTAAATTTGACAGATCCAAATTAAAATTGTAACTCATTTAATAATGGAAATTAAGTAAATTACCCATATTGAAATGCTTCTTCTACAAATTGAATACACGGTACCCTCCTTCACTTCTTCCCTGAAACAACCTAGAATGCCTTCCCTCCACACGCAACCACATCTTGAAGGAGCACCATCGACTGTCATAGCTAAACTTCCCTATTTCGGCATACTGAAACCATCATCACCACCTCAATTACAATCTGAACTTCCAATACCACACTACCATACTTGGTTCAACCTAATTCCCCGTAAACAAATGCACACCGGAACCCCTATCCTTCCAGTATCTCAAAATCACATATCGAGCTCCCCTGTATTTTTCATTATGGACTGCAAGCTCTAGATTAATGCTAAAAATCGAGAGCGTACATTAAGACGTTGGCATCTTCTCCTCTGCCAGCGATAGACTCCATTCTCCCTCGTCACTTTCTCAATTTGTTCATCGCTGAACTTGAGTTCAACTCTCACCCTCGCTTTTAGCTCAATATTCCTATCACAAGCTTCAACCACTCCATCGAAACCTCCGCAGAACCCATGACCCAGTCTTCTTCGATACCGTCATCACCCCCTCCTCGCAACTTTGACCGAACCCAATTTCCGCGGACTCAATCTATACACCACAAATCGCGTTCCACCATTCTCATCAAAACATGACTCGCGATAAACCATAATCACTATCGTCCGCACTCCCCTAGTTTCCATTCGATTTTGTTGATCTTTGAAGCTGGCGATTTGATTTGAGGGAAGAGGGAAATGCTTGGTTTTGCAAAAGAATGGAAGGGAATGTTACGATTTTGGGCAACTTCCATCCATAACTTTTCTATATAAATCAGTTTGTGTTTGGGGAAAAAGAAAGAGGAATGACTGGAATTGATTTCGAGTTTCAGAAGGGTAAAATATGAAGGCTATGGGTTCTATTTAAAAATGAGAACGAGCGAACCATCGTACATACAATAAATTTGGTGTTTTCCTTAGTGATGAAGGTAAGGGACCAACGTACAAAGGAATTTAAGGGATGTTGGACAAAGTACAAGAAAATCCCTTTATATTTATTTTAAAAAGATTTTCCCATTGATTTGATGTGATTAAATTAAATTTTGATTTGATTTTTGATTTGATTTTGATCTCATCCACAAATCAAATATCTCAGGGTCCATCACGAACCCCTATTTTAATGCAACAACTGACATTTCAACGTTACAACATTATTCTGGACTCAATAGAATAGATTATGGAATTTAATCCGAACACGTATATGTAAAATAACCATATTAAATCAATATAATATAATTTAAATTCAAAACAAATAAATTCTTCGATAATAAATTATTATTATTAGCATCGTTTATAAACAAATACAATTTATATTGATCATCGGAATCATTTTGATTCAGTTCTAATTTCAAATTCAATTATTTCTTATTAAGATAATTTAATATATTCAATATTAAATCGAAGTTGATTATTATATTGATAATTTAATATAAAAATTCGTTTATATTATCAACTCAATATTTAAAACGATATTAAATATTTAAAATTAATCGACTAAAAATCTAGGTCGTTACAACGAAAGTCATAATGAAACGATCATTCATAGAAACAACCATGAATGAATGGACTAGACCACGGCAAGTCCTTCAAAGAGTAGATAAACCCCACACTGGATCAATTACAGTCAAAGGTATATTACAACTTGTAACAAACCGAATTCCGATAGACCGATTTTTTTTTTTAAATTCTAATCTGTCGAAACCCGTATTGGTTTGTTTGGTATCCTACAGAAAAGACAGAGATAATTAACAAATCAGAGCTCATAAAACATCTTACAGTGGAATGGAATAAAATATAATATAATCAAACAAATATAGCCATACTAAGGTAATAATACTACCTGCGAGTATGTTATAAGGAGGGGGTCATAACACATGTTCTGGTGGCTGGATTTAAACTACACATTTTGGATAACCCTACATATACCTTTCAGTTACATCTTCTTATTTATTAGGTTATTTGGGTTAACATCACTCAAAGCTTACACATACTTCGTACCCATTTACTTCCCAGTGGATTAACCTAATATAGTATATATGTAGCTACCCCCAACATTAAGGTACACCCCAGTTTACCCCACTTGCACGGTCTCCGCCGTAGTGCCACAGAAATATACGCAGTCCCTCATCCTACGCCGAAATGACGTATGGATCTCCATATAACAACGCTACGTTCTGCATAGAACTGCCATCGCATGCTACGTAGGCGTATAGACTGCTATCTTCGATCGGATTAGATTCCATCACGGAGTAATGCCCCAGAGTCTACGATACACCACCCGGAGCAAACATGCATGTATCTAGACTTTCTCATGTACGTATCGTTAATCGTACTCGATGCCTTGACCTCAATGATACACCATCCAAAAACAGTATGCATGTATCCGCACGTATTATCTACTATGCACCGAGTTCCGTAATAGGGCTATATCAGATACACGGAACTCAGTCAGGAGCCTTTTCAGATATCTGTATAAATGAATGCTATGGTCTTCATTTTCAGTGGCTATAGTCCCACGCGACCCCTTCCTCAACTAGTGAAAGACAAACATAATTGAGAGCTAGTGACGTGGCCCAGAAACAAAACAGCAAACAATAAATCCTAATTGGCATGTCCCGCTACCAAAGCCTTGATAACAAAAGGTCGACGATCATGTAGGTTTTGCTCTCCATTTTTCCGCATCATACTGACTGTCGGTGGTTGGTACCCGACGACTGCTATCAAATAGATGGTTAGATCCACAAAAGGAAAACAGGTAAAATGGTCGAAACATGCCTAGTCACAAGGCAACTAGATCATCGAATCAACCATGCCACCTTACATCCTTCTGACTGCCCCATATTGTGGCAGTCAAGGTATACTCACCGGGTAGTAACGCGCAGATCTAACCTCTGCGAGCACAACCTAAACGATGTCACTGCACATAGAACTACCAGGAGTACCATCCATGTCCTAGGAAGCCGCGTGCTTCCCCTTCCAGACCTTCGGAGCCAGCAGAATATCGGCAGAACATGCAGAATAATCAGATGAATGTGCGATCCCCTCGTGCCTCATGACACCACGATGATCTACCCCGTTGGGTTATTGACCTTCAAACGTACGGGTTGGTCCAAGCGCCTCGGGTTAGAGTGTTATTAGACCCTATGTCTAATCATTTAATTATGCGCTTGCTCCACCTTTTCAGATTTCCATTTAACTTGGTTATTTCAAGCCATTTTGACTTCTTATTCAAGTTACCAAGTTCCTCTTACTTATTAATTTCATTTATATAACATAACCCATTTAGGTTCATTAATAAGCCCTTAACATGTTATTCTTATCAGTAGATTTCAGATTCTCAAGTTTACAGATAACATGTAAATGTTTAGCATATTCTTTCTTCCAAATTTCACTGTAATTCTTATTTACAACCCTTTGGCATAATAATATTCTTAACAAGTATTCATGTTCATTATAAATTCAATAATTACAACATGTACCATAAATTGCTACTCAAACAGATGATTAATGGAAAACAGGTCTTATACAACATTACAATTATTCCCAATTTCACTGTAGCTTAACTTACAGTATCCAATTAGCAAGCTATTATAAAATGTATATATACAACAGTAATAGTATCCACATATTTTAATAGGTTTATACATTTCTGCAAATTTACATTCTGGCAGATTAATCATTTCAGCAGATTTACTACACATATTAGCGGGGAATGCCAAACGATAAATATACCATTATCAAAAAGGCATAACTTAAATCCATTTACCTAATTGCTTCCCAATTCATGAATCTAGTCCAGACCTAGCATTCCATGATTCCCTTAACTGGATCTAGAGCCTAAATAACCATGGATCCACAATTCTTAACTAAAAGAAGAAGGGAAGAAAAAGGAGAAAAATAAATTGACCAAATCCAAGAATTTACCTCTCTTTGAGCAAAATTTTGAACAACCTTTTGTAAACATACATTCTTTTCCTTCAAATCTTGAATCAGAATCTCCTAATACTAATTATTCTATTTTCTGAAGAGTTTTGAGGAGGAAGAACATTGGTAGAGTCTAGATAGCCTCTCAGAAAATGGGAGATTTAGGCTAGGCTCTGCTAGCATGTTTATAGGTGTTCAGGATCTTATCGTACATGCAGCGTTGAGTCAGCAACGAATGTGGTTATAAAAAAATCCAGAATTATCAAATGAATCTGCCTGGATCAGGGGTGGGTCGACTCATATACCCCCTGGATCGACCCTAGGTTCGACCCAGCCCCTCTTAGGTCGACCCATGGGTCGACCCAGGCATGTGTGGGTTGACCCATTTGGGTCCCACGCACTGGTTTGGGCGCAGATATTTATTTGTTAACGTTTGTTTTAAACGTTTGAATTTCTAGAATTATTTAAACATTATATTTACGTATAAGCTCCTGATATGTATACAAAACTTATAATGCCCATTTTACATGTATATATATACGCACAACTTTTATTTCAACTTCAAAATTCAAACGGTGTTATGCCGTTATTTAATTCTTACCAGATTTCTTTTATTGTAGCTTTATTTTGAATTTCTCCATTGTACACACACGCGCGCACACACACACACACACATATATATATATATTTGCACATATATATATATATACATATGCATGGATACATATATTTTTATTCTTCCTTATATGTATAATTTTCCTTATATGTGCATATATACCTATTTTGTTCTTGGAACATGTATTATTTTGGCCTTTCCCCTAAACAAAAATAAGGCGCCGACGGGGATCGAACTCACTCCAATCTCTTGAAAGTCACTTGCTTTTACCAACTGGACTACAAAGGCTTTTGTTAACAAGGACTAAAAATAATGGTGGTCATTGTTCTTTTTCTTTTACCTTCTTTTCATGTTTGTTACAATATTTCATTTAAAAGTATCCCTTTCATCTTAAATCAGTTTTCTTCAAATTTTATTTTATTTTACTTAATTAAAAAAATGCGGGGTGTTACATTCTCCCACCCTTAGGAAATTTCATCCTCGAAATTTGGTAAAGGTAAAATCAAGTAATTCCTCGCATAAATCACAACCATCATGTGTGCATCCAATTTTACAGCCATTTGTGTACAAGTGCAAAGTGTAATTCAATATAATAATACATGAATGAAATGAATGCCTAAGTGGTACCTCCTATATGATGCAAAGTTTTTCCTGAAAATCTATTTGAAAACATATGCACAAATTCTAATTATACTGGTATTTTTTATATGAATGCAATATTTGAAAACCAAAATACTTTTTCATCTAAATTTTCCTATACTCTTACTAAGCAAGAGCATAGTTCATCCAATTTTTGCATCCAAAACCCTACTAAGCAGCTTTATTTTTTGAATTTAAGAAAAAACTAATTTTCTAAATTCGATTTTTTATGTTATAAAAAGGTAGAAAGCGGAAAGCTTCACCTCCTCCGTTTTTCCTTTAGTCACCTTTTTCTATCCGTACCTGGATTTTTTGTAACTATGATAAATATTCCCTATTTTCCTGTCCAAGCACAGCCCATATAAAAAAACTTTCTTTATTACAGATTTTCTTTAACTGTCATGTTCGCTGCTTTATTGAATTTGTTGTTTCCTTTTTAGTTGTACCATTACTCTTTTCTTAGCTTATTTAACTTAATCCTCTTATCTAATTTAGTTTCAAATAAGCCTTCCGCTCCTTCAACTAAAACATGAAAACAAACGCTCTACACTGCTACTACTAAGGGCCAAGAATCTCAGGACTATGCCCCCCCCCTTAGACAAAAAAGTTCAAGCCAAGGGATCAATGACATGTTTAGGTTTTGCCCAAACTACCCAACATGAGCAAAATAACAGAACGATCCCAACAGAAATGTAATAGTAGGTCTTACCCCTAACAGGAAAATTAGCAACATAATCTAAATACTTACTTGCCCTTTATTATCTAGTAGTCACCACTTGTCCTAGCTGTGTACCAACAGTCATTTTCAAGCAACACCTTGGGCTTCTCAATGCTTACGCATTCTACGGGAACTTACCATTATTCCAAGATAATTCTCGCTATTTACTTCATAGCCTCAAAAAATTTCAGGTTTTCCCTAGGCACTAATCTTTACCTACTCCATACTTTTTAAAACACGGTTTGGTCTTTTCATTTAAATTTTCTTCCAAAAATTAGAAATGTCAAAACTTTATTTTCCTCATGAAAACTTATTTTTGCCAAACCATAAAAATATGTCATCTCATAAAAATGCAAATCATTTTTTTCCTCAAATCACAAAAACCGGAGTAGACGAGGACAACTATCCCTCAATCGGGTTTACAACTTCTCTTACTTACTATGTCTGTTCAGTCACTTACAACTAGGTACAAACATTTATTCTATTCATAGTTTCTACAACTTATTTTGTCCGCCCAACAAAATTTTATGTCAAACCCATTATCAAAAATGATTGTCAAAAGAACAGAGATGTCAAAACTTCCTTTACTGAAAATTCTAGCTTTCAATTTATGCAACATCAAAATGCAACATTGTCAATGTTTTGCTTTTTAATCCTTTCTTACAATATAACAAGAAAATTAGCGAGATATACATGCTCTATAATGTGCACCTTTTACTGAGAGAATTTCATTTTAGACTAATTTTTCACAAGAAATCACTGTTTCCAAAATATACCCCATTTTACTTCAAAACTCAATATGTACCTTTTAAAACTATAACTTTTAAGATTAAAACTTGAAAACACCATAAACCATCTTCCAAAAGCTTTCACAAATTTCAAATTCTTAAAAGTTAACAATGGGGTTAGACTCCAAGTGAGTTTCCAACTTAACTAGGCTTTCCTAGACAGTCCCACAAAGTCAATTCTCTCAACTATATATATTCCTAATCCATTTTCCTATTTTAAATCTTTTTCCAATTTATAAGGTTTTACTACAAAACCCACTAATCCGAAATACTAACATACGGGATCTATCTTTTTCCTATACAAAGCATATTGTACACATCCCACCCAAATTACCTAAGGGTCTTAGGTTTCCATATTCATTACTTTAGTGTACAAAACAGATATCCCAACTCTAACCATAATATGCTCTTTCTATTTAGTGGGTCCCTTTATGAATCTAGGTACATATATAAAATTTATATTTTAAAAATACAAATACATTCACTATCTAACTATATAGGAATCCTAAACCTATCTCTGATACCAGATGTAACAACCCGAATTCCGACAGACCGAATTTTTTTCAAAATTCTAATCTATCGAAACCCATGTTGGTTTTTCTGCTATCCCACAGAAAAGACAGAGATAATAAACATATCAGAGCTCAGAAAACATCTTACAGCGGAATGGAATAAAATATAATACAATCAAAATATTGCCTTACCTAGATAATAATAATGCCTAACCACTATCCAAAGCTATCACATCTGTGCCACAAATCTAACGTGCGAGTATGTTATGAGGAGGGGGTCAGAACACAAGTTTTGGTGACTGGATTTAAACTACACATTTTGGATAACCCTACATATACCGTTTAGTTACATTATCTTATTTTTTACGTTACTTGGGTTAACAGCACTCAAGGCTTACACACACATCGTACCCGTCTACTTCCCAATGGACTAACCTAATATAGTATACATGTAGCTACCCCCAACATTAAGGTACAACCAATGGTACCCCTCTCGCACGGTCTCCGCCGTAACGCCACAGAATATACGCAGTCCCTCATCATAAGCTGGAACAACGTACGGATCTCTGTATAAAAACGCTACGTTCCGCATAGAACCTCCATCCATGCCATGTAAGTGTACGGACTTCCACCTTCGATCAAATCAGATTCCATCACAGAGTAATGCCCCAGAGTCTCCGATATACCACCCGGAGAAGACATGCATGTATCTAGACTTTCTCATGTACGTATCGTTAATCGTACTCAATGCCTTGACCTCAATGATACACCATCTGGAAATAGTATGCATGTATCCGCACATATTATCTATTGTGCAATGAGTTCCATAACAGGGCTATATCAGATACATGGAACTCGGTCGGGAGCCTTTTCAGATATCTATATATACAAATGCTATGGTATGCATTTTTCATTGGCTATGGTCCTACGCGACCCCTCCCTCAACTAGTGAAAGACAAACAGAATTGAGAGCTAGTGACGTAGCCCAGAAACAAAACAGCAAAAAATAAATCCTAATTGGCATGTCCCTCAACCAAAGCCTTGATAGCGAAAGGCCGATGATCTGTAGGTTTATCTCTCCGTATTTCCGCATCAGGCATCACGCTTACTGTCAGTGGTTGGAGCCCGATGACTGCTATCAAACAGATGGTTAGACCCGCCAAAGGCAAATAGAAAATGGTCGTAACCAGCCTAGTCACAAGGAAACCAGATCGTCGAATCACGTATGCCACCCTACAGCCTTATGACTACCACATGTTGTGGAAGTCAAGGTATACTCACCAGGTAGTAATGAAGATCTAAACTCTGCGAGCACAGCCTAAACGCTGTCACCGCACAGAGGACTACTAGGAGTACCCTCCACGTCCTAGGAAGTCATGTGCTTCCCTTTCCAGTCCTTTAGAGCCGACAAAGTACTAGTATAGCAGGCCGAATAATTAGATGGACGTGCGCTCCCCTCGTGCCTTATAACACCATGATGATCTACCCCGTTGGGTTATTCACCTTCAAACGTACGGACTGGTCCAAGCGCCTTGATTTAGTGTGTTATTAGACTCTATGTCTAATCATTTAATTATGTGCTTGCTCTACCTTTTCATCTTTCCGTTTAACTTGGTTATTTCAGGTCATTTTGACATCTTATTCAAGTTAGCAAGTTCCTCTAGCTTATTATTTTCAATTATATAACTTAACCCATTTAAGTTCATTAATAAGCCCTTAACGTGTTATTTTTATCAGCAGATTTCAGATTCTCAAGTTTATAGATAACATGTTCATCTTATTAGCAGGATTCAAATTATAAAGTTTACAGATTACTTAATTTATAATTAAGTACAACTTATTGCATTTCATAAGTTCCCCCCTTTTCTCTACTTATTACAAACAACAGGTTTTAGGTTTCCAAATTTGCAGATTACTTAACTTATAATTAAGTACAACTTATCTTAATACATAAGTTATCACATTCCCTCTATCGTATATTATAACCTAAAGTATAATTTCCACTTGTCCCTAGGACAAGCCTACCTATTTTCTTTCCTTTTCCCATTCAGGTATATTCATAATAGGTTATTATCATTCTTCGTTCAATCCAATTCTTTTACTATTGTAACTTTCATTCATTTCCATTAATTACAATTAATGTCATTTACTTTTATCCTGCTATATGTACATATTCTTATGCACCAGACCTCTCACATTAAGCTGACCACTTGTGGATGCTGGATTTGCCGGGCGGTTCCGGGCAGACTTCTACCACAAGTTGGACTTAACCTCGTGTCTTAGCACCGTTATATGTGTGTTTATGCACTAGACCTCTCACATAAAATTAACAACTTTTCAACGCTGGATTTGCCGCGCGGTTCTGGGCAGACTTCTACCGCAAGTTGAATTTAACCTCGTGTCTAGTGCGGTTACAATTTTTTTGGCATATTCTTTCTTCTAAAGTTCGCTGTAATTCTTATTTACAATCTTTTGGCATAATAATATTCTAACAAGTATTCATGTTCATTGTAAATTCCATGATTACAACATTAATAGTAAATTCCAACTCAAACAGATGATTAATGGAAAACGGGTCTTATACAACATTACAAATATTCCCAATTTCACTGTAAATTAACTTAAAGTATCTAATTAACAAGTTATTAGAACATGTATATATACAACAGTAATCCTATTGACACATTTTAACAGGTTTATACATTTCGGCAGATTTACATTCCAGCAGATTAATCATTTCAGCAAATTTACTATACATACTAACGGGGAATGCCAAACGATAAATATACCATTATAAAAAAGGAAAAACTTAATCTACCCACCTAACTGCTTTCCAATTCATGAATCTGGTCCAGATTTCAATGGTTCCTCTAACTGGATCTAGAACCTAAATAACCATGGATCATAATTCTTAACTAAAAGAAACAAGGAAGAAAGAGAAGAAAATTAAATTAATTAGATCCAAGAATTTACCTCTCTTCGAGCAGAATTCTGAACACCCTTTTCGTAAATATACATTCTTTTCCTCTGGATCTTGAATCAAAAAGGTAAAAGAAAACAATTCTCTAGTACCGAATAAAACTCAAACAAACTCCAACGGCAGAAAGCATCTCTAAACTAACAACAACTTCTCCTAATTCTCATTAGGAATGCAATAGGAGATCGGAATAGCTTCCAAAACACATGCTTCCTCGGTTCCTTATCCTTCAGAAAATATGGGCGGTCTTTCTTCTTATGCCCAGGCTTACCGCATTTAAAGCAATTCCTTTTGGCTCTTGGCTTCTTACAATCCTTGGAATAATGGCCCTTTAGCAGACAATTAAAACAAATGTCATTCTTCTTGGGTTTCTTCTTTTTCTTATTCAGCTTCCTAGTTCTACTAGGGGCAGTAAAAGTTTCTTCGTGAGGCTCATGCCTGCTACTAAGAGCCTCGTCCCAAGCAGCACTGATTCATTCTTCTCGCTCCCTAACTATGCATCGAAGTTGCTCCAAAGCACTACTTCTTCTTAACTTATCTTCTTCATCTGTAGGAGTATAATCCCTTTGTTGCTTATCGGAATCTTGCCTAGGTACATGCTTAGGAATACCACGCTCTACTGCAGCTTCTGGAATAGGCATCCTCAGTAGGACTTGGACTGCTATCATCGTGGATTCGAACATAACCAAACATTCTAGCATAATAGCTGAAGCTCTTAGCTGGTTACCATCGCTTACGCTTCCAGTCGTAGGCTCATCCCTAGAAGTGTTTCCCGAAATTTGACAACTCATTCTAAATCTAAAAATAGAATGATTATTCCACATATGAAATAACTATAATAAAGTTCAACCGCTGTTATACTATGCACTAGTATATAGTATACATCCAACTGAAATCTACAAATATGTCTCTCTTACATAATTACATCTTAGAACTTTGGCTAAAATCGATAACCAGAGCTCTGATACCAAACGTGATGACTGCCCATAACTCCTGCACTAAACAAGAGGAAAAGTGCGATGAAAGGTATGCCAGGCAGCTATGGACGATCATAAGAGTAGGTAAACACAAGCGAGACCTGTCGTAAATCTCACAACAGAAGAATAAAATATAATAGAACATATACAACTGGTAAGAAATGTAAAGCATATTTGAACAGAAACTTCAAACTTTAAAAGTAACTAAAACGTATATCCATAAACCTGGATAACAACACATGTTTGTACAAATTTGCCTCACTATAGCACTATGAGTAGAATAAAAAACAATGGAAATCCAAATACTATGTAGTAATTAAAATAATACGCCAGTCTCCTGCTCGCTTCCGAACTGCAACATTGTCCTCACTAAGCTATCACCTGCCACCTAGTCTTCCCATCCAAAAATTGGATGGACCACCCAAGGTAATAAGAGGGAAACATAAAACCGTGACTCAGATAACAGTCTTAGGAAGCGATAAAACAACTATCTAACATCATCAATAAAGCACATGAGAATATGGGTAAATATACAAACTAATCTGACCATAACTTCAGAGAAGAACACAACTCCTGCCTTCCCCACATCGGACAGTGATAGCCTTTACAATCCATACAACTAAAGGAACAATAATTCATCCATGGTAATCAGAACGACCATTCAATCATGGCAAACAGAAACAACAAACAATAACACTCATAACATCCAGATTATATATCTCACGTAAACCATCCTGATCGAATTTAACTTCCCTCAAGCACAATCCTCAAAATCCTAAACCGATATCAGATAAGCACCCAAGAAACATCTCCTTCGACGTTGGACAATCTACGTGAGATGGTATAAACAAAGAAATCAATCATTCATTACAGATTCTGGCTATCACTGCCAATCCTGCTTTGAAACCATCGTAAATCGTACAATGACTGACCTTGCCATTTGTCAAGGGCTAATGGTAACCCTGTTTCTAGCAAAAAGTCCATACGCTTTTCAACGATACGTACCTAGGCCTTTCAATGATACCCAGGGTACTCGACCATGCCACCGGTCTTTAATTGTGCCCCTGCTTTGAGACCGCTAGAACCTACGACAATAATAATTCCTCAGCCTTCGGTATTTCTAGTCGTCCTTCCTGATGGCTATTCTTAGTTCAAGCAACCTTCTCGAGCAACCATTATCCATCAACTCATAACCTTGGATTTATCTTCACATTCGTTGCTTATCAATGACCAATGAACGTCTCAAAACACTTCGAACATTCCACTTTGAACTCGTGCCGAAGCTAGAACCATCGTCGACTCAAAAACAAGCTTCATTTTGTCGATACTGCATTTCATAGCATTTCCAACTTTTTCGCTATGAAACACTGGCTAAAATGTCAAAAACGCCTTTTGTAGTGCTTCTGAAATACTATCATATCTCTTGGTTCAAGTCTGCATTAATCCGTCACCGATCCATTACTGATATGTCATTGATCCATCCGTCACTGACCTAAGTCGATCCATTCCATCACAGATCCGTCACAGATCTGAGCCGATCCATTCATGCGCGATCCATCCATCAACGGTCCATCACTGTCACTGATAAATCCATCACTAGTCCACCCATGCGCGAGTCATCTATGCACGACCCATCCATGCGCGCTCCATCACAGATCCATCCATGTACGCTCCATCACAGTATTAACCAAACAGGGAATTTTGCATAATTATTTGTCAATGCCAAAACATACTGATGTTGTTCCACTAAAATGATGCATATACTCTTTATCCTAGTATACATATAGATATACATATGTGCCAGTATAGCTACATTCAGTATGAGTCATTTAGATGATAGTGCAGGGTGAGGTGAAACGTACAATACACATAGAAGACATTATGTATGGTACCACATTCCAGTGAAACAAATGTTGATCGATCCACCCATGCGCGAGCCATCTATGCAAGATCCATCCATGCGCGATCCACCATGTGTGAGCCATCACAGATCCATCACAAATCCATAACCAATCCATTTTTTCATAGATCCATCGCAGATCTGGACTATGTGAGAGCCATCCATGCGCGATCCATCCATGCGCGATCCATCCATGTGCGATCCATCACAAATCCATGACCGATCCATTCCATCACTGATCCATCACAGATCTGGACCATGTGCGAGCCATTTATAAACGATCCATCCATTCCGTCACTGATCCATCACAGATCTGGATCGATCGATTCCATCGCAGATCTAGATCGATCCATTCCGTCATAGATCCATCGCAGATCCGGATCGATCCATTCCGTCACTGATCCATCATAGATCTGGACCAATTCATTCTGTCACGGATCCGTCACATACCTGATTTCCCGCCCCATTCAACTTCAATTTGATTCAATTTATGCAAACTACTCGGTCTAATTAATTCATCAAAATCAATCATTAAAATAACAAATTTTCATCAATAACCATATAAAATTCACCAAAATCATGATAAATGAATAAATGACCAAAATAATGGATCTAACTTGCATAAACATATAAAATATACAGAAATTTCCAGTTTTAAGTTGCTAAATTCGATCCTATGGCGATCCATATGAAAATAGACTTACCATGGTGTAGATCTAGGAGAAATCGACTTAAAATGATGAAAATATGCGCTACAACTCGTATACTTGATTGAATCTGCGTGAGAGATGCATATCACTCACCAATTCTCCAAAACAACTCGAAAGCAATGAATTATGATTTCGAACAGCGAAGAATTTGCTCTAAACTCTTCGATTTGATGAACTCTCTCTTGGAATTGCAATGATCTAGCTTCAAGCAATGTAGATCTTCGATCCTCTAAGCTCTAATGATGGAAATGCATAGAAGATGGTGTAATGGAGGACCTCTAGCTCTTCAATGGAGAAAGTAAACTATTCTCTATGCCTCTTACCCCCTATTTATAGCCTTCCACCAGCCTAGTAATGGGCCACTCCAAATCAGCCTATTATGGCTTAAAAACCTGAACATCAACTGTGAAACCTTAAAACAGCGTTTCCTCCCAAACCACTAACCCAAACCTTAAAATAACGATTACTCCCAAACAATGATTCATCAAATGAATCTACCCGGATCAGGGGTGGGTCGACCTACAAACCCCCTGGGTCGACCCTAATGTTGACCTAGCCTTCCTTTGGTCAACCCGTGGGTCAACCCAGGCAGGTATGGGTCGACCCGTTTTGGTCGCACAAGCTGGTTTAGGCGCAGATGTTTATTTGTTAACATTTGTTTCAAACATTTGAATTTGTGGAATTATTTAAACATTATATTTACATATAAACTCCTTATATGTATACAAAATTTTTAATGCCCATTTTACACACACACAGATATATATATATATATATATATATATACATGCGTAACTTTTATTTCAACTTCAAAATTCAAACGGTGTTATTTCGTTATTTAATTCTTACCAGATTCCTTTGATTGCAGCCTTATTTTGAATTTCTCCTTTGTATATATACATACAAATATATATATATATATATATATATATATATTTGCACATATATTTGTATATATATCTACATATGCATGTATACATATATTTGTATTCTTCCTTATGTGTATGCTTTTCCCTTATATGTGCATATATACCTATTTTCTTCTTAGAACACGTATTATTTTAATCGTTCCCCTAAAACAAAAATGTGGCACCAACGGTGATCGAACTCACGCCACTCTCTTGAAAGTCACTTGCTCGTACCAATTGGACTACATAGGCTTTTGTTAACAAGACTAAAAATAGTGGTGGTCATTATTCTTTTTCTTTTACCTACTTTTCATGTTTGTTACAATATTTTAGTTAAAGGTATCTGTTTCATCTCAAATCGGTGTTCTACAGCCCGTAGTTCTAAATACAATAGAAAATCGCCATGGACGCAATGACGCTAATCCCGTGACCAAATACTAGAAGGTCTTCAAATTTTGTTTCATTTTATTTAATTAAAAAAATGCGGGGTGTTACACAACTTCAATTTCGGAACTCATTCAGCATACAATCTTATTATAGGTAAAAGAAAACGATTCTCTTGTACCGAATAGAACTTAAACAAACTTCATCGGTAGAAACCATCTCTGAACTAACAATAGCATCTCCTATTTCTCATCAGGAATGCAATAGGAGATCAGAACAGCTTCCAGAACACATGCTTCCCCCGGTTGCTTATCCTTCAGAAAATCTAGGCAGTCTTTCTACTTATGCCCAGGCTTGCCGCATTAAAAACAATTCCTTTTTGCTCTTGGCTTCTTACAATCCTTGGCATAATAGCCCTTTACCAGACAGTTGAAGAAAATGTTATTCTTCTTGGGTTTCTTCTTTTTCTTATTCAGCCTCCTTGTTCTACAGGGCCCAATAAAATTTCTTCATGAGGCTCATGCCTGCTTCTAAAAGCCTCGTCCCAAGTAGCACTGATTCTTTCTTCTTGCTCCTTAACTAGGCGTCGAAGTTGCTCCTAAGCCCTACTTCTTCTTTACTCATCTTCTTAATATGTAGGAGTATAATCCCTCTGTCGCGTAGTGGAATAATCCCTATGTACATGCATAGGAATACTATGCTCTACTGCCGTTTCTGGAATGGGCATCCTTAATAGGACTTGGACTGCTATCATCATGGCTTTGACCATAACCAAACGTTTTGGCATAACAGCTGAAGCTCCTAGCTGGTTACCATCGCCTACACTTCCAGTCGTAGGCTCATCCCTAGAAGTGTTTCCCGAAATATGACGACTCATTCTAAATCTAAAAATAGAATGATGAGTGCACATATGAAATAACTGTAATAAAGTTCAACCGCTATTATACTATACACTAATATGTAGTATACATCCAATTGAAATCTACAAATACGTCTCTCTTACGTAGTTTCATATTAGAACTTTGGCTAAAATTGATTAAACAAAGCTCTGGTACCAAATGTGAAGACCGCCCATAACCTCTGCACTAAACAAGAGGAAAAGTGCGATGAAAGGTGTGCCAGGCAGTTATGGATGATCATAAGAGTTGGTAAACACAAGTGAGACATGTCGTAAAACTCACAACTCAAGGATAAATATAATAGAACATATGCAACAGGTAAGAAATGTGAAGCATACTTGAACAGAAACTTCAAACTTTCAAAGCAACTGGAAAGTATATCCATAAACTAGGATAACAACACATGTCTGTACAAATTTTCCTCACTACAGCACTATGAGTAGAATAATAGACAACGGAAGTCCAAATACTATGTAGTAAGAAAGATAATACGCCAACCTCCTGCTCGCCTCCGAACTGCAACATCGTCCTCACTAAGCTATCACTGCCACCTAGTCTGCCCATAAAGAAATTGGGTAAACATCCCAAGGTAATAGGAGGGAAACATACAACCTTGAGCCAAACAACAGTCTTAGTGAGCGATAAAATAGCTATCTAACATCATTAATAAAGTGCATGAGAACGGGTAAATAAACAAACTAATATACCACAATTCCAGAGAAGAACTCAACTTCCGCCTTCCCTACATCGGACAGTGATAGCCTTTACAATCCATACAACTAAAGGAACAACAATTCATCCATGGTAATCAGAACAACCATTCAATCATGGCAAAAAGAAACAACCAACAATAACACTCATAGCATCCAGATTATATATCTCACGTAAACCATCCTAATTGAATTCAACATCCCTCAAGCACAAACCCCAGAAGAGAAAACCAATATCATATAAGCACCTAAGAAACATCTTCTTCGAAGTTGGACAATCTACGTGAGAAGGTACAAACAAAGAAACCAATCATTCATGACAAACTCTGGCTAACAATGCCAATCCTACTTCAAAGCCAACGTAAATCGTATGACGGCCGACCTTGCCATATGTCAAGGGCTAATGGTAACCCCGATTCTAGCAAAAACTCCATACGCCTTTCAACGATACGTACCTAGGCCTTTCAACGATACCCAGGGGACTTGACCATGCCACCGGTCTTTAATTGTGCCCCGGCTTTGAGCCCGCTAGAACCAAAGACAATGATAATTTCTCGGCTTTTGGTATTTCTAGTCGTCCTTCCTGACAGCTATTCTTAGTTCAAGCAATCTTCTCGAGCATCCATTATCCATCAACTCACAACCTCTGAGTTATCTTCACATTCGTTGCTTTTCAACGATCAATGAACGTCTCACAACACTTCAACCATTTCACCTTGAACTCGTGTCGAAGCTAGAACCAACGTCGACTCAAAAGCAAGCTTCGTTTGGTTGATACTGCATTTCACAGCATTTCCAGCTTTTCCGCTATAAAAAAGGGCCAAAATGTTAAAACAACCTTTTGTAGCTCTTCTGAAATGCTATAATATCTCCTGGTTCAATTCTGCATCAATCCGTCACCGATCCATTACTGATTCGTCACCGATCCATCCGTCACCGACCTAAGCCGATCCACTCCACCACAGATCCATCACAGATCTAAGCCGATCCATTCATGTGTGATCCATTCATCACCGGTCCATCACAGATCCATCACTGATAAATCCATCACTGATCCACCCAAGTGCGAGCCATCTATGCACGATCCATCCATATGTGATCCATCCATGCGCGCTCTCCATCAATATCCATCCATGCGCGCTCCATCACAGTATTAACCTAAACTGGGAATTTTGTATAATTATTAGCCAATGCCAATACATACTGATGTCGTTCCACTTAAATGATGCACATACTATTTATCTTAGTATATATATAGATATACAGACGTTCCAGTATAGCTACATTTAATATGAGTAATTTGGATGATAGTGTAGGGTGATGTGAAACATACAATACACATAGACGACATTATGTATTGTACCATATTCCAGTGAAACAAATGTTGATCCATCACTTATCCACCCATGCGCGAGCCATCTATGCACGATCCATCCATGCGCGATCCATCACACATCCGTCGCAAATCCATGACCGTTCCATTCTGTCAGTGATCCATCGCAGATCTGGACTATGTGCGATCTATCCGTGCACGATCCATCACAGATCCGTTACAAATCCATGACCGGTCCATTGTGTCACTGATCCATCGTAGATCTAAACCATGGACGAGCCATCTACAAACAATCCATCCATGTGCGAGCCATCGCAAATCTGGACCAATCCATTCAGTCACAGATCCATTGCAGATCCGGACCGATCCATTCCATCACTGATCCATCACAGATCTGGACCAATCCATTCTGTCACTGAAACATCACAGACATGATTTCCCGTCTAATTCAACTTCAAATTGATTCAAAAATTTATGCAAACTACTCGATCTAGCTGATTCATCAAAATCAATCATCCATAATCATTAAATCAACAAATTTTCATCAATAACCATACGAAATTCGCTATAATCATGATAAATGAATAAATGATCAGAATAATGGATCTAACTTGCATAAACATATAAAAACATATGGAAATTACCGGTTTTAAGTTGCTAAATTAGATCCTATGGCGATTCATATGAAAATAGACTTACCATGGTGTAGATCTCGGAGAAATTGACTTAAAATGATGAAAATATGTGCATACAACTCGTATACTTGATTGAATCTGTGTGAGAGATGCATATCACTCTCCAATTCTCCAAAACTACTAAAAAGCAATGAATTATGATTCCGGACAGCGAAGAATTTGCTTGAAACTCTTCGATTCGATGAAATCTCTCTTGGAATGGCATAGATCTAGCTTCAAGCGATGTAGGTCTTCGATCCTCTAAGCTCTAATGATGGAAACATGTAGAAGATGGAGTAATTGAGGACTTCAAGTTCTTCTAATTGAAAGAATGGAGAAAGTAAACTATTCTCCATGCCTCCTACCCCATATTTATAGCCTTCCGCAAGCCCACTTATGGGCCTCTCCAAATCATCCCATTATGGCCTAAAAACCTGAACATCCAATTGTGAAACCTTAAAACAGCGATTCCTCCCAAACCGCTAAGCCAAATCCATAATATGACCACTCTACAGAATGGGAATCATCACTGATCCACCCATGCGCTAGCCATCTATGCACTATCCATCCATGAGCGATCCATCCATGCACGCTTCATCACAAATCCATCCACGTGCGCACCATCATAGTATTAACCTGAACTAGGAATTTTGCATAATTATTAGCTAATGCCAAAACATACTTATGTTGTTCCACTAAAAAGATGCACATACTATTTATCTTAGTATATATATATAGAGATACACAGACATGCTGATATAGCTACATTCAGTATGAGTCATTTATATGACAGTGTAATGTGAAACATACACATAGAAGACATTATGTATGGTACCACATTCCAGTGAAACAAATGTTGATCCATCACTGATCCACCCATGCATGAGCCATCTATGCACGATCCATCAATGCGCGATCCATCATAGATCCGCCACAAATCCATGATTGGTCCATTTTATCACTGATCCATCGCTGATTTGGACAATATGTATGTAGTAAACATATCACGGTCATGACAGACATGGCGAGAAGCACCAGTATCTACCCACCAACCCTCTGATCCACCAACAAAATGAATCTCAATAATTATAGCTGTTAGAGACTCCTTAGTCAGCTTAGCCTGCGGTGCAGGGCCTGGTCTGTTCCGACACTTACGTGCCATATAACCTGGTTTTCCACAGTTGTAACAAAGAAACAACTGTCCAGATTCACTCTTTTTGGCCAGTTACTGCTGTCCCTTTTGGTTCCCTTGTGGGTTCCAATTCTGTTTGTTGCGACGATTTTGATTTTTGAATGTTATCTCATTTGGTTTCAAAACAGCTGGTTTGGTCTTTTTAGTGTTGTTATATGTGACAACCAGCACTTCCTCTTTCCTATCCTGTTTGCGTGCCTCCTTCTCATTACAAAGGTGAGTGATCAAGATTTCTAAGGAAAATTCCTTAGTCTTGTGCCTCAACACATTCTTAAAATCTTTCCATCCTGAAGGCAATTTGTCAATTATTACAACATTCTGAAATTGTTCATCCAAAGCCATACCTTCGGAGATGACCTCATGCGCTATTTTCTAAAGCTCAAGAGACTGTATTTCTATTGACTTGTCATCCGTCATCTAATATTTAAGGTAGCGACTGACTGCATACTTCTTTGCGTCTGCCTCTTCAGTGTCATACTTCTTCTTTAGAGCCTCCCAGCTCTCCTTCACTGATTTGTTTGAATTGTAATAGTCGTATAAATCATTGCTGAGGCCATTGAGGATGAGGTTCTTGCACTTGTAATCCTGCTCGGTCCAAGTCTACAACTGGTTCGATTTCTCAGTCCAAACTACCATTTGATTTGCATCGGCTACATGATGTGGAGACCTTCAAACCTGGAAGGTGCAGTAGTGACAAGTGGGATCAGGAACATTGATGCTGGCGTGACATCGTCGGTGTTGTTTGCAGCGACAAGGGAAGCGGAAGCCATTAGTTGTCTGAATGTATTCAATTTGTTGGAAAACTAATGGCTGAGTCATGCACAAAGTCGCTCTCTTGAAGAAGTTTTGGCAATCTGCTCAATGGTGCAAAGCAGTTCGTATCTTTCCCCGCCACCTCTAGGATAAAACAGCCACTTCTATAATATCAATTCGCTTCTACAACGAATCGAGCTTGATTTGCACTCAAGTTAAAAAAAAATTGCACTACTCTTTTGTATTGTAATTAAAATTCAATGAAGACAAGATAATTTTTGAGAAAGAGAGCAAAAAAAAGCATTGTTGTATATAATTCTTTGTCTATCCTATTCCTTATATAGACAAAAGAAAAGAGTAACATTAGTTAGGTTAGTAGGAACAAAATTGGACTGCAATTACTATCATATTAAATAAAAGAAACGTTCAATAAAGTTGCAATTTTTAACATGTAAATTACATACGTTTCAAAAGAGATGAATGATAATAAATCTTAATTGATTATCATTCATAGCAATATTGTAGAACCATTTATTTTTGTAACAACTCCACAAAAGGTCACATACATATATGACATTGATTGTTCAATCACAATAATTGTTCATAAATATATTTACATATATGTAAATATATTACCGTTATGACTTTCAAAGGCTCTATTTCATTAAATGGTCAATTGGTAACAACAATTAATTTTTAAATAAACTCATTACATATATAAAACATTTCCAACATGACATATATATATATATATATATATCTGTGTGTGTGTGTGTGTGTGTAACACACAAACTACTTGGCTTTAAAACCATATTTAAATCTTCAGCATGGTGTTTATTTTGATATATATATATATTTGTGTGTATGTATATGTATATATATATATATATCTTCCTGTACATATATGTATATTTAGACATTATGCTTATGTCAAGTTAATTGTGATCTATTAATGAATAAGATTCATCAAAATGATATGTTCCTTAGATCAATATGAATTAAAACATGTTTTGATATTTGATACTCAAAGCATCTTGATGCTTGCATTATGATATACAATTTCCTAAACACAGTATTAACCTGAACTGGGAATTTTGCATAATTATTAGCCAATGCCAAAACATACTGATGTTGTTCCACTAATATGATGCATATACTATTTATGTTAGTATGTACATAGATATACAGACACGCCTGTATAGCTACATTCAGTATGAGTCATTTAGACGACAGTGTAGGGTGATGTGAAACATATAATACACAAAAAAGACATTATGTATGGTACCACATTTTAGTAAAACAAATATTGATCCACACTGATCCACCCATGCACGAGCCATCTATGCACGATCCATCCATATGTGATCCATCCGCACGCGCTCTCCATCACATATCCATCCATGCGCGCTCCATCACAGTATTAATCTAACTGGGAATTTTGGATAATTATTAGCCAATGCCAAAATATACTGATGTTGTTCCACTTAAATGATGCACATACTATTTATCTTAGTATATATATAGATATACAGACGTGCCAGTATAGCTACATTCAATATGAGTAATTTAGATGATAGTGTAGGGTGATGTGGAACATACAATACACATAGAAGACAATATGTATTGTACCACATTCTAGTGAAACAAATGTCGATCCATCACGGATCCACCCATGCGTGAGCCATCTATGCACGATCCATCCATGCGCGATCCATGAAACATCCGTCACAAATCCATGACCGATCCATTCTGTAAGTGATCCATCGCAGATCTGGACTATGTGCAATCCATCCATGCGCGATCCATCATAGATCCGTCACAACTCCATGACCGATCCATTCCGTCACTGATCCATCGCATATCTGAACCATGGACGAGCCATCTATAAATAATCCATCCATGCACGATCCATCCATGTGTGATCCATCGTAGATCTGGATAGATCCATTCGGTCACAGATCTATTGCAGATCCGGACCAATCAATTCCGTCACTGATGCATCACAGATCTGGACCGATGCATTCCGTCACTGGCCCATTACAGACATGATTTCCCTCCCAATTAAACTTCAGTGTGATTCAAAAATTTATGCAAACTACTCGATCTAGCTGATTCATCAAAATCAATCATCGACAATCATTAAAACAACAATTTTTCATCAACAACCATACGAAATTCACTATAATCTTGATAAATGAATAAATGATCAAAATAATGGATCTAATTTGCATAAACATATAAAAACAAACGAAAATTACCGGTTTTAAGTTGCTAAATTAGATCCTATGGCGATTCATATGAAAATAGACTTACCATGGTGTAGATCTCGGAGAAATTGGCTAAAAATGATGAAAATATGTGCATACAACTCGTATACTTGATTAAATCTGTGTGAAAGATGCATATCACTCTCCAATTCTCCAAAAAGACTAAAAAGTAATGAATTATGATTTCGGACAGTGAAGAGTTAGCTCTAAACTCTTCGATTTGATGAACTCTCTCTTGGAGTGGCGTAGATCTAGCTTCAAGCGATGTAGATCTTCGATTCTCTAAGCTCTAATGGGGGAAATGCGTAGAAGATGGAGTAATTGAGGACCTCAAGCTCTTCCAATTGAAAGAACAGAGAAAGTAAACTATTCTCCATGCTTCCTACCCCCTATTTATAGCCTTCCACCAGAGCACTAATGGGCCTCTCCAAATCATCCCACTATGGCCTAAAAACCTGAACATCCAACTGTGAAACCTTAAAATAGCGATTCCTCCCACACCGCTGAGCTAAATCCATAATGTGACCACTCTACAGAATGGGAATCATCACTGATCCACCCACGCGCTAGCCATCTATGCACTATCCATCCATGAGCGATCCATCCATGCGTGCTCCATCACAGGTCCATATATGCATGCACCATCATAGTTGTTAGATCAAAATTTGGACCTAACACCTAAATCGTTCTGAATCTTATAGAGTTTCGACTGAAGAATGAGGAAAAAGAAAATAACACACAGAATTTATAGTGGTTCGGCGTTAACGAGCCTACGTCCACTTTATATATTATTGATTATACTTTGAAAGCTAATACAATCAATGATTTCTCTTAATACTCTAATAGTCTGACAATAATGGCGGATTCAGTACTCAATATTGCCAAAAAGATCCCAAAAATGCCAAGCTCCGGGCTATTTATAGCTGATTTTGTCAGGCGGGTCGTGGTAATACGTGGCATGAATCCCGAGAACATCGGATCGCATCGCTGCCGTTGAAGAAATAGTCAAATTAGCCGTTGCGGACAGGTGTTGCGATCCCCTTGAAAATCGGATCGTGCAGATGGGGAGAATCGGTCAAAATGACGGTTAGGGACACGTGTCGCTAGATCCGTGCGTCTTGGATCGCTGAAGACTAGCTCGTGTTTGAACGGGTCAGAGGCTCCGCCATGCATCAGGGGATCGGATCGGTCAATACTGGGCAATATCACATGCATGGATCGAAACGTATAGAGGTGTCGTTTTGCTGATGAATTGGGGGCGATCCGATAAGGTGCGATCCGATATGGGGGCGATTTGATGAGGGGCGAGTCAATGGTGCGATCCGTTCCTTCATGTACTTAGAGGATGTGGTTTCATGCTTTCTTCTTATGAATGAACCTGGGTGGCTTGGTCAAAAAGCTAGCCAACATTTTGCCCCCTCGAAGTATGTTTTATCGATGATGGAACATGCTTCGAAGCTATAGAACCGTCTTTTCGCATCAAGTCGCAAAACAGTGAACGATTCCTTTTCTGGGACTTTTCAGAGTCTTCATCACTGAATCTGTTGGTGATTTATCGATTCGTATCGCATACTCGAGTCGTGGTCCTTTAGCAAGCCATTCGAGCCATTCGTCTCGTTCTTTGGTGAGTGCTTGAGCTTCTTTACGGAACGGAACGAAATGGGCTTCTCTCCGAGACGCGGTGGGCTTTTGGTTCGCGGCCCTCCTATTTTCGCGGATAGAATAAAACAAAAAAGGGGAGACAAACGGTCGCCCTTTTACCTATATAAGTCGACCCTCCTCTTCACTTTCTTCCTTCTTCCTTCTTTCGTATCGTATCGCCTGCGTCACCGAGGAAACACCTAAGTTTTTCAAACCTCCAAAAATCTGACTGTTCTCCCAACTTTTATAAAGGTAATCCATCGAAAGCATCCTTATGCGATATCGCTCTCCATTTTATGAGTTTTTTCGACTGGTTTGAGGGAGGAAACGATGGGAAATTGTGATTCTTGGGGGAACCAGCGAAGCGCCATGGCTGATAGGTTCAGAGGTTGGAGTTCGGAAACGAGAAGGAGAGGAGGAAAACGGAGGAGGAAGGAGAAGAAGAAGGCCGGTTCGGATCGTGGGCAAGGAGAGGAAAGGAAGAAGATGAAGGCTAGTGGCGAGTTGGAGGGTCGTGGTGGCGGCAGTGGCGCGCTTCGTGGGGAACTGCAACGATCCAACAAAGACCCCGATTACTCGTTTTCACGATTCGTGAGGGGGGCGATCCCTCTGCCCTGCGATCCAAAGGAGGGTGATCCCTCTACCCTGCGATCCGAAGGAGGCCGAACTGTCATACACATCGCTGTCCGACTTGTAGTTCATGATCCAAACCAATTTTTGAACCTTAGACGATGCCTTGTCACCATAAAACTCTAAACAGTTAGGCTAGGGCCTTGATTTGGACTTTCTGGACTGAATGACCACATAATTTTTACTGCATATGACGACTAATACTTTGATGATCTTGATAGCTTTTACGCTTTATCTTTAATGCATGCACAAGCACACACACCGGCACTTGCACACACGGGGGACGAGTAGCTTTAATCTCACTTTTCATGTTTTCTCGCCTAGCAGTAATGTCGGATAATCAATCTTCTTCAAGATCCGCTACAGAAACGGAGTCCGAGGTTCCTGAGCAATACAACCCTGAGGTCCCTCCAATTAACCCAGGAGGTGAAGATTCTGGCTCTGAATACGAGGCAATGGAATCAAATCCGTCTGAAAGTACTTCATCTACTGAAGAATCTGAGATAGACAGGCGAGCTCCCGACGAGATTCCTGGCGCGCTCGGAATAGATAAATTTTCTGATTCTTTAGCATCTAAGCTCGATGATATAAAGCTTAAAAGAATCTGCTTGAGACATGGTATTCCTTGGGATGATGTCTTGACACCCGGTAGCGAAGATAGACCCCACTTAGCTCCGGAAGGATATATGGCAATCAGTCGAACCATGTGCTTGGTAGGAGCTATTCCTCCGTTTCCTCCTATCGCCGTTGAGACTTTAAAACGACTGGGTATTGCTCCGATGCAGCTTCATCCTAACGCCTACGCATCTCTATACACCCTATATGTTGCATACGCGGAGATCCTACACGCCGAACTTAAATTCAGAGATTTGACATTCTTCTTTCTTTTCAAGCATCGTTCTTCGGCAACTCCAAATTTCTCTTTCTTTGAATCGGTGGCGAATAGGAAGGTTCTATACGATGGATATAGCAATATAGGGGATCCTAAGTCTGATTGGTTTTATATAAAGAAACAGGCCGGATGCTCAAGAAGATGGCTCAAATCAAGTATACTTTAAGCTTTTAATTGAATATCTTGTTCAAGAAGTCTAGGCGTTAACATTCTCCCCCCTTTTTCTTTGTCTTAAACAGATCACATCTTCCCGAAAACGGAGGGTCCGCTATACAACAATCGATTGTCCATTCTTCTACAAAGCAGATCCGACTTTTTAAGGATCAAAAAATGCATTACTGATGAAAATCTTCATAAGCATCATCTTCTGGATAGAAGATTTGGACTTGGCGCTGGCGGCAAACCTTATAAGTACGTGCCCCCAACGGAGGGAGAGGGAACTTCGCAAGCGGTAGAAACAACTAAGTTTCGCAAGAGTCCTTCCCCGATAGTCATCCAAGACGATGAGGACCTGAACATATACAGAGGGGATAAGGTCCGCGGTGACAAGTCCAAGGAAATCCCAATTTCTACTCCAATCGAAACTGCTGCTCCCGATGATTTGACAGAAGAGCAGTTATTCGACGAGCTGAGCAAAATTCCTCTACCCGATGATGTATACACAGAGAGGGACTTTGAAGGGGGGCCATTCTTTCCTAATCTTGAGGAGGCCATCGCTCCAACTAGAGAACAAGAAACTAGCCAGATGAGCATGTCTTCAGGCCCGGGTCTGTTAGGGGGAATTATATGGGATACACAAATTACACACACTATCTGACCCCGCACTCTTATATCGTCAGCATTCAAAGTTTTAATATGCTCTTTTCTTTTTCGCAGGAAAGATGTCCCGCAGGCGATCTTATCCTTATCGTTCTCTTCGTGAGGGCACACCCAGTCTTCATCCAGGCACTGAGCGCTCTCGCGGCCCTTCTCACAAGCCGACTTCTTCGCAACCCCGGTCTCCACCAAAATCGACCTCTGCCAAGCCTTCCGGTTATCCGATAGTTCCTGCAGGGGGAAAGAAACTTCCTAAAGAGTTAACTCCTCCAAAGAGTGCACCTTCCCACAGCAGGTCGTCAAAAAGGCATCACGAATCTAAAGATAAAAGCAAAGACCCAATCAAAGAGTCTGAAAAGGAGAGGAGTGAAGTCGTCCCTTCAAGTCAGCCAGAGTTGGCTCCCCCGGGTCACGGGACTACATCCATGGTCCCCGAGATTCAAGGTAGGCTGGAAAAGCTGAGGGAACAATTCCCAGACATATTCTTCGACAGGATGACGTTTGTTCCAGCCTTGGAACCGGTCCCTAAAAACTGGGATAATGAAGCCGTCGGGCACATCCGCCACGTTGCCAGGCAATATGAGATGATGAAGAAACATGCGGTTTACCTCTTAGAAGTCATCCGATCGCTTGAAATAGAAGCACATAGATCTAAAGCGAAACTTGAAAACAACAAAAGAGCAAGGACAAAGATGGAGAAGGACCTGGAAGATGCTCAATCCCAACTTGCTTTAGCGCGAAGAGATGCCGAAAATTATAAGATTGAATTAGAGAATGCTAAGCAGCGCTTTCATTCGGAACTTGACTCCAATAGCCAAGAGAAGATGGCTTTAAAGAAAGAGGTTGAAGATCTCAAAATGGCCAACATCGAGTTGAAAACAGCACAAGGCCATTTCGAAGCTGAGAAAGCTGCTTGGGAAGCAGAAAGAGCAAGTTTGAAAGAAAGTTTGGCTTTGGCTAAAGCGGAAACGCTAACTTTGAATGACCAAGTCGCAGATGCAGAGAGACGGGCAGCTCTCGCCGAACAGAATGTTGAAAGTGCCATCGAACTGGCTACCGCTTCAAACAACAAGCTCCTCGAGAGAGAGAAGGATATCGAGGGGTTTGAAGAGATGATTTTTGACTTCCTTGGCCAAGTCCTGAAAACCCGCAACATTTCGTGGATCCCGGATTACCATATCACTTTAGCCAATCTATGGGATGCCATTGTTGAGGGTGAAAAGCAGAGATTGGGAGTCGATGAAATTGACGAAGATGAGTTGATGAAGAGCATCTTGAGGGATAACGAGCCTGAGGACCTGGCAGAGGGTCGTCGCTTGATTCAAGCGGAGATGGAAAAGGAGAGGGCTCTGGCTAAGGGTAAAGGCAAAGTTGACGAGGGTTCGAGTTCAGCCGTGGAGCCCAAGACCTCCGGAGTTGAGGAATACCATCCCAATGATCCACTAATCCCTTTGGGCCTAACTCCCATGGTTGTTGGAGCTCCTGCAGCTACTCAAGAAGGAGGATCTGCAGAAGGTATCTCCCTTTTTTCCCCACAATTCGTCAAAGCAATTGTGAATTGTCGTCGTCTGGTAGAACAGCCAATTGAATTAGTAATGTGTGTTCCTCATAATACAGGTGGCGAGCCCGTCGACAAGGGTATTGAAAAAGAAAAAGAAGCAGAGAAGGAGGTTGTCTCGCCAGGTGTCGGTATTGATATATCAAAGCAGGCCGAGGTCACAACAGCAGAAAGAAGCATCCCGGCACCTAATACTGATGTTCCCAAGGATGCTGAGACCATTGAGGCCTTGAAAGACATGGATGGGCGCCATGTAGAGGACGAGGAAGATATTATCGGCGCCAAAAAAGCCGACGACGATGACGACGAAACCTTGGCCAGCCGAAAGGCTAGGCAGGGAAAAGAGATGGCTTCGAAGAAGGTGGCGGATGAGGCTTTGGACATAGTCCCTCTTGCAGAATTTGATCCCAAAACCGGGATGATTTTGAAAATCCAGCCCAAATCCATCAGCAGATAGCTTCATTTTGCAAATCCTGATGACTTCCCGGCTTCCCTTTCTGATAGAAGGAAGAAAAAAGAGGTAGAAGAGGAATCTTCAGAAGAGTCGGATGTTCCTCTCATAGACAAAAGGAAGAGGAAGAAAGGGGATCAGTCCGATGCCGACAAGGCGAAGCTGGAGAAGCAGAAGCAGGAGAAGAGGCCAAAGCGTAAATATGATATTGTTGCTTGTTGATATTTTGTCTTTAGGTTTTCCACTGGCCAGGAAGTGTAATTGTGAGACTGGCCCTCACTTTCCTCTCTAGGTCGTTTTTTCACTTTGTTGGGTTGCAGTATATAAATGAAAGTTTATCTCTTTTTGCATCATTGTGTACCTGTATTCAAATAAACTTTCCATGTTTAGTAACAGACCATCTAATTATATCTACAAATCAATCAAACAACAGAAAGAAAATTTTCGTGCTGCATTGACATATTGATCCAATGCCTTGAAACTATGCCCGGCAAGATAAAGTCCTCCGATTACGGTATTGATACCAATGTTCTTTCCCTTTTGCTAGGCAGTTGGCCTAGTAGCAAGTTGATTCTGGTTCTGATTTGGGGCCTGTACTGCTTGCCCCCTGTCTCTGGGCGTTACTCTGTATTCATCTAATTTTCCTTCTCAAAGCAGCCTTTCGACTACATCTCTTAGGTGACGGCATTCATTTGTCGAATGGCCGTGAATCTGATGAAAGAGACAAAACTTCCCCGTTTCACGTTCTTTCTCCGTCGACCACTACAACAAAAACACCATATTACAACTTTAATTTTACAACGGTGGTAAACGCACCGTTGTAATAAATGGGTTTTTACAACGGTGGTAAAAGCACCGTTGTAATAAATTGTTTTTTACAACGGTGGTATAAACACCGTTGTAACTACAACAAAAATACCATATTACAACTTTAATTTTACAACGGTGGTTAAAGCACCGTTGTAATAAATGTTTTTTACAACTTTTTTCCAGAAAAGTTGTAATAAATTTATTTTTAACAACTGTGTTATTTTGACAGTTGTAATAAAAGCCTATCAACTTTTATTTTTTGACTGTTGTAATATATGACTATATTTTAATATTAATTATTTTCATTATATAATTTTTAATAATTAATATTTACAACTAATTAGTAATTATTAATTAATAACCTATATATTAATATTAAATAATTAATTAAAAATACTTCAATAAATAAATAATTCATGCTAATAATTAGTAATTGACAACCAATTAGTAATTATTAATTAATAATCAATAAATACATATTAAATATTTAATAAAAAATACATCAATAAATAAATAATTCCTACTAATAATTACTAATTAACAACCAATTAGTAATTATTTAATAATAATCAATATATAAATATTAAATATTTAATTAAAAATAATTATATATAACTACTTCATTATTAAGTACTAGTAATTAATTAGTAAGTAATAACTAATGAGCGGTTAATAATCAATTAATAATCAATAAGTAAATAACAATTAATAAATATTTAATTTATAATTAATCATGACTATTAGTAGTAAATAATATTTAGTATATAATATTTTTTAATAAGTAATCGTTGTTGAAAGTTTTTCCAAAATCTTTTGTCAAATATGATCCCTACGGAGGGGGGGTCCAGGGGGGGTGGCAACCCCCCTAGGTGGGGGTGCGGGGGCAACGCCCCCGCTAACGGGGTTCGACTTGCCCGGTCAGGTCGCGGGGGTCCATGGGGCAGCGCCCCCGGCGGGGTGCGGGGCAGCGCCCCGTCCGAAACGGTACATTTTGTATACTTTTGAATTTGAATCTTACTTAAAATTTAATACTTAGAAATTAAGATTAATAAGAAATCTTTAATTAATAAGATTAGTAAGTACTGTTAAATAAAATTATTAATGGAAAGTGAATTTAGAAGCTTTCCTTGCAAAGAATAAAACAATTAAAAAAACAAAACAAAAATCTGTTGCCCACTTAACACAAATGATGAAATTTGGGCGGGCGACCGAAATTTTGGCTCCAAAGCTTCTCACTTTCGTATTTCTCCTCACGTGGGCCGACCACTCTTGCTCTTCTCTCACATCGATCCCCAATTTCGTTCCTCTGGAAAAAAATTACGTCTTAACATCGATCCCCATCTTCTTCTAGCCGCCTCCTCCCTCATCGCTTCAGTTCCATTATCCGCTTTGCTCCTCTACTTAAATCGATTCTTCTCTTCAAACCTCTCCAAGCTTTTCCTGGTCCTATCACTCTACCCTAGTTGCTCTTCTTCCTTTCTCGAGCGTGATTTCTCTCAGATCTGTTTCGGTCCAGATCTATCGGAGTGGCTTTGATCTCCATCTATTGGAGCGGCTCGGCGCGGTTCAGATCTTCAAACGACTTTGATCGACAGCTAGTTCTTTGGATTCCGCTTTGTCTGGTGGTTGTTTGCAGTGGATTCTTTTCATCGTGCTGGCGAGGTAATGTTGATTTTCGTAGTAATTCTTGGGTTTCAAAAGTGTCTGTGAGGTCGATGTTCGGTGGTTTGCGTCCCCTTGAGGGTGAATAGGATTTTTGTTTATGTTCTTTGGATCTGTTATCATTTGGTTTAAGGTGGTTGTTGCTGTTAGTGTGTCTGGTAGTGATGCTGCTCTCTGGAGCACTTGTCTGTGATTTTAAGTCATGCTTTTATTGAGCTTATGTAATATGCTTATGCCATTGGTATGGGTAGATCATGGTTCAGCTTACCTATCATCGTACTGCCACGGCAATAGCTATAAGCTATGGTGGTAGTTTGTTTATTGGTGTCTCTGATGTGTCTTATTATTCATTGGCAGTTTTGTTCATTGGTGTCAAAGATGCAATGCAATTTTGGGATGTGCTTCTGCCATTTATGCCTGGCAGTTTTGTTCATTGGCAGTTTTGTTCATTGGCACTCTTATTGTTCATTGGCAGTTTTGGTTCTCTTGCTTTGCTGTTCAGTTAAATCTTGTTTCTCTTGGTACATGTCTAAGAATCTATCTATGGAGGATGAAGTTATCCTATCAGGTATACCATGTCTCTTGACACTGTCTGCTATAGTGTGTAACCGTGTATCTTTGAGCTATGTAATTGTTCACACCTTTCGCTGTCCTTTACCTTTTGCATAAAAAGTCAGTCTGAATTAAAAAAAAGTAGTAGAACATAAGTTTATTAATGTAAGGATACATGAACACAGATGGAGTATAACACAGTGTCCAATAATTCAACCTTGCAGAGTGTTTACATATAGATTTGCGTTGTTGAATCTGAAGGGAACTCAATTTTGACAAAAAAAGTGCTTAGGAATGAATGCACAGAGTAATAAGGATATTTGACGATGAGCATGATGTTGAAATGGATGATCGATTGGGGATGCTGGAGCATAAAGACTCGGTGCATGTCAGTGTGTATGTATATTTATACGAAAGTGTGTATGTAACTGAGTGTATTGAGTGATCAGTTTGTAGTGAGGATTGTATGTATTGTTATGACCATATTATGTAAAAGTGAGTTGTACGATAGTGGATCAGAAAGTTGTACTAATTCAAATATTGAAATAAAATATTTAATTGATTATTTCAGATCAGTGTAGTATCATTTTATTCAATATAAATATTTATTTTTATATGAAATGTAATGTATAACGAAACAAAAATCGTATTGTTATAATTAATTGTTGCAGGAATTACTACAACGGTGGAAAAAAGTTGTAATATGTACTACTACAACAGTGCAAAAATGTTGTAATATGTATTACTACAACGGTGGAAAAAAGTTGTAAAATATACATATTACAACGGTGTTGCAACGGTGTAAAAACGTTGTAAAAGATATGAGTCTATTACAACTTCTTAATACACGACGGTTTGCCCACCGTTGTAAAATGTATATTACAACGGTGTTCCACCGTTGTAATAGGGTCATTTTGTTGTAGTGGACTCTCTGGGAGGTGGCCTCTTATTCTAGAGGACTTCAAACGCATCCATGAAGATATTTTCCAGAGTATCATTTATTGGTGTATAACTTTCAAAGGCCTTGGGACGAGTCCTTCTCTGGGAGTCGTTCCCTCGGTTCCTCTTCCGATTGTTGCCGTTACCATTATTATTGTTGTTCCCTGACTGACGACCACCCTGATTCCGATTTCTGACATTAACCTCGACTTTCCCCGAGCTGTCTCCTGTCTGCTTAATGGCGACATTTCTCTGGATTTCCTCCTTATCAGCTGTTTTTGCCTTTCGGTTAGCATATACTCCTTCCCGGCGTAAATGTACGTTAGCTTTTTCGTAGAACAACTCTCTAGTATGGGGTGGCTTGCCTGCTAGGTATCTCCCGAATTCAGTGTCTTTATCTACTCCATCAATCAGTGTTGCGACAACGGTTGGTTCATGGGGATCTTTAACTTCAGTAGCGGCCAAGTTGAAACGATCTAGGTACGCCCTCAAACTCTCGCCTGGTCGCTGCTTGACAAGGAACAAATCAATCACACTCTTTGTCTTTTGTGCATAGATACGGAATTGTTCTACGAACTTCTCACTCAACTCCCTGAAGCTAGAAATCGATCTTGCTGGCAAGCGAGTAAACCATAACAATGCTACATCCTCCAAGAATATGGGAAATGCTTTGCACTTGACAGCGTCAGAAGCTGCGGCAGCGGTCATTGACCAAGAGTATCTCATCAGATGCTGGACAGGATCAGACCTACCCGCATATCGGTTCATCTGTGGCATGTTGAAACGCCTCGGGAAAGTCGCATCCAAAATATCATCAGTGAAAGGGGTGTGACTGCGGTCAATTCCCCAATCTTCATTCCATTGCCCACGGCTATCTGCTAGAATTTGATGGATCATGGCTGCCACATTTGCACTGGTCAGCGGAGGTTCAGGGTCAGTGCTTCTGGCTCGGCGGGGTTCTCTAGTCTCTCTTCCAGGAGCAGTCACAAAATCTGGGGCTCGGATAGGGCTTCGTTGCTCCCTGTTACCATGAGCATGTGCGCGTCGACGGGGTTGAGGTAGTCTGTTCTGTACAGGATTGTCCACATCTCGAGCTCTGGGAGTCGCGGCGTGATCGCTCACATTATGGTTTGAGGGCCCCGCCTCCACTTCTTCTTCTTCCCGTGATGGCAGGGTTCCGAACCGAAGCTGTTCTATGTTTTCGGCTCTCTCATATGGTTGTCGCGGAGGTCTCGGCGATTCTTGTGACGAAGAAGAATATCCTGGAGTGAGCGGACGAGCTGGTGGCATCCTTTGCCTTGCGAGTTCATCAAGCCTTTTATCCATAGCAGTCAGATTTTGTCGCAGGACGGAGCTTTCTTGCCTTTGGGCAGCCAATTCATCAAACAATCTCTCCCACATTTCGGAAAAGCGAGAGAGATCCCCCTCAGTAACGGGAGCAGCAGGGTCATATTGGTCATCATCACTTTCTCTTATGCGCAAAGAACTTGAGCCAGGTCGAGCGGAGGGGCCAGGACGGTAGGAGCGAGCCATAGGCTCCTTTCCAGGTCGAGTTGTAGTCTGGTCATCAATTCGGATCGCTGTGGATCGAGGATGGTGGCTCGCAACGTCCCCCGGGATCGGTTCGTGGTCACGATGCACGGAGGATTCGAGGCGTTATCTCGGGATCAAGTAACAACCCCTTCAGCAGTCTGGATCGCCTCGTTCTCGTCGACTCGGAGCGTAGCGTCTTCATCGGATCGGTTCGCCCCCTGCGCTCCGTGATCCAAAGTTTCCTCATTGCCTAGCTCGTGCACACTTTCTTCGATTGTTTCATTGGTTCGTGAAGCTCGTGCTTCCTTTGATCTCTTTCCAGCCATGATATCCGAATCGCTGGAATCTTCAAAGAACTGAATAGTGAAACTTTAGGACTGTTCTCTCAGTGAAAGCACCAAAATGTTAGATCAAAATTTGGACCTAACACCCAAATCGTTCTGAATCTTATAGAGTTTCGACTGAAGAATGAGGAAAAAGAAAATAACACACAGAATTTATAGTGGTTCGCCGTTAACGAGCCTACGTCCACTTTATATATTATTGATTATACTTTGAAAGCTAATACAATCAATGATTTCTCTCAATACTCTAATAGTCTGACAATAATGGAGGATTCAGTACTCAATATTGCCAAAAAGATCCCAAATAATTGCCAAGCTCCGGGCTATTTATAGTTGATTTTGTCAGGCGGGTCGTGGTAACACGTGGCACGAATCCCGAGAACATCGGATCGCATCGCTGCCGTTGAAGAAATAGTCAAATTAGCCGTTGCGGACAGGTGTCGCGATCCCCTTGAAAATCGGATCGTGCAGATGGAGAGAATCGGTCAAAATGACGGTTAGGGACACGTGTCGCTAGATCCGTGCGTCTCGGATCGCTGACGACTAGCTCGTGTTTGAACGGGTCAGAGGCTCCGCCATGCATCAGGGGATCGGATCGGTCAATACTGGGCAATATCACATGCATGGATCGAATCTCATAGATGTGTCATTTCGCTGATGAATTGGGGGCGATCCGATAAGGTGCGATCCGATATGGGGGCAATCCGATGAGGGGCGAGTCAATGGTGCGATCCGTTCCTTCATGTACTTAGAGAATGTGGTTTCATGCTTTCTTCTTATGAATGAACCTGGGTGGCTTGGTCAAAAAGCTAGCCAACAGTAGTATTAACCTGAACTGGAAATTTTGCATAAGTATTAGCTAATGCCAAAACATACTGGTGTTGTTTCACTAAAAAGATGCACATACTATTTATCTTAGTATATATAGATACACAAACGTGCCAGTATAGCTACATTTAGTATGAGTCATTTAGATGACAGTGTAGGGTAATGTGAAACATATACATAGAAGACATTATGTATGGTACTACATTCCAGTGAAACAAATGTTGATCCATCACTGATCCACCCATGCATGAGTCATCTATGCACGATCCATCCATCCATGCGCGATCCATCACAGATCCACCACAAATCCATGACTAATCCATTTTGTCACTGATCCATCGCAGATCTAGTCTATGTGTATGTAATAAACATATCACGGTTATGACAAACATGAAGAGAAGCACCAGTATCTACCCACCAACCCTCTGATCCACCAACAAAGTGAATCTCAGTAATCATAGCTGTTAGAGACTCCTAAGTCAGCTTAGCCTGCTGTGCAGGGCCTGGTCTGTTCCGACACGTGCCACATGACCTGGTTTTCCATAGTTGTAACAGAGAAACAACTGCCTAGGTTCTCTCTTTTTGGCCGGTTACTGCTGTCCCTTTTTGTTCCCTTGCGGGTTCCAATTTTGTTTATTGCGGCGATTTTGATTTTTGAATGTTATCGCGTTCGGTTTCAAAACAGCTGGTTTGGTCTTTTTAGTGTTGTTGTATGTGACAACTAGCACTTCCTCTTTCCTGTCCTGTTTGCATGCCTCCTCCTCAAAACGGAGATGAGTGATCAAGCTTTCTAAGGAAAATTCTTTAGTCTTGTGCCTCAGCACATTCTTAAAATCTTTCCGTCCTGAGGGAAATTTGTCAATTATTACAACATTCTGAAATTGTTCATCCAAAGCCATACCATTGGAAATGACCTCATGAGCTATTTTCTAAAGCTCATGAGACTGCATTTCCACTGACTTGTCATCCATCATCTGATATTTAAGGTATCGACTGACTGCGTACTTCTTTGCGTCTGCCTCCTCAGTGTCATACTTCTTCTTTAGAGCCTCCCAGATCTCCTTCGCTGATTTGTCTGAATCGTAATAGTCGTATAAATCGTTGTTGAGACCATTGAGGATGAAGTTCTTGCACTTGTAGACCTGCTCGGTCCAAGTCTACAACTAGTTTGATTTCTCAGTCCAAACCGCCATCTGATTTGCATCAGCTAAATGGTGTGTAGACCTTCAAACCTGGAAGGTGCAGTAGTGACAAGTGGGATCAGGAGCATTGATGCTGGTGCAACATCGTCGGTGTTGTTTGCAGAGGCAAGGGAAGCGGAAACCATTAGTTGTCTGAACGTATTCAATTTGTTGGAAAACTAATGGCTGAGTCACGTACAAAGTCGCTCTCTTGAAGACGTTTCGGCGATCTGCTTAATGGTGCAAAGCAGTTCGTATCTTTCTCTGCCGCCTCTAGGATAAAACAGCCTCTTCTATAATATAAATTCGCTTCTACAACTAATCGAGCCTGATTTGCACTCAAGTTAAAAAAATTGTACTGCTCTTTTGTATTGTAATAAAAATTCAATGAAGACAAGAGAATTTTTGAGAAAGAGAGCAAAGAAAAGCATTGTTGTATATAATGCTTTGTCTATCCTATTCCCTATATAGACAGAGGAAAAGAGTAACATTAGCTAGGTTAGTGGAAAGAAAATTGGACCGCAATTAATATCATATTAAATAAAAGAAACATTCAATAAAGTTGCAATTTTTAACATTTAAATTGCATACATTTCAAAAGAGATGAATGATAATAAATCTTAATTGATTATCATTCAAAGCAATATTTTAATACCATTTATTTTTTAGTAACAGCTCCATAAAAGGTCACATACATATATGACCTTGATTTTTCAATCACAATAATTGCTCATAAATATGTTTACATATATGTAAATATATTACCATTATAACTTTCAACAGCTCTATTTCATTAAATGGTCAATAATTAATTTTTTGGTAACAACAATTAATTTTAAATAAACTCATTACATATATAAAACGTTTCTAACATGATATATATATATGTGTGTGTGTGTGTGTGTGTGTGTGTGTGTGTGTGTGTGTATGTGTGTGTATGTGTAATACACAAACTACTGGCTTTAAAAACCATATTTAAATCTTCAGCATGGTGTTTATTTTGATATATATATATATATATATATGTATGTATGTATGTATGTATGTATGTATGCATGTATGTATTTATGTATGTATATGTATGTATGTATGTATATCTTCCTGCACATATATGTATATTTAGACATTAGTGCTTATGTCAAGATAATTGTGATCTATTGATGAATAAGATTCATCAAAATGATATGTTCCTTAGATCAGTATGAATTTAAACATGTTTAGATATTTGATACTCAAAGCATCTTGATGCTTGCATTATGATATACAATTTTCTAAACACGGTATTAACCTGAACTGGGAATTTTGCGTAATTATTAGCCAATGCCAAAACATACTGATGTTGTTCCACGAATATGATGCACATACTATTTAGTATGTATATAGATATACAGACAAGCCAGTATAGCTACATTCAGTATGAGTCATTTAGATGATAGTGTAAGGTGATGTGAAACATATAATACACAAAGAAGACATTATGTATGGTACCACATTCTAGTGAAGCAATTGTTGATCCATCACTGATCCACCCATGCACGAGCCATTTATGCACGATCCATCCATGCGCGATCCATCCATGCATGATCCATCAAATATCCATCACAAATCCATGACTGATCCATTCCGTCGCTGATCCATCGTAGATATCGACTATGCACAAATCATTTATAAATGATCCATCCATGCACGATCCATCCATGTGTGATACATCATAAATCCGTCACAAACCCATGATCGATCCATTCCATCACTGATCCATCACATATCTGGACCGATCCATTCCGTCACAGTTCCATCGCAGATCCGGACCGAACCATTCGGTCACAGATCCATCGCAGATCCAGACAGATCCATTCCATCACTGATCTGGGCCAATCAATTTCGTCACCGATCCATCACAGACCTGATTTCCTGCCCAATTCAACTTAAATTTGATTCAAAATTTTATGCAAATTACTCGATCTTACTAATTCATCAAAATAAGTTATCAACAATCATTAAAACAACAAATTTTCATCAATATCCATATGAAATTCACCAAAATCATGATAAATGAATAAATGACCAATATAATGGATCTAACTTGCGTAAGCATATAAAAATATATAGAAATAACCAGTTTTAAGTTGCTAAATTAGAACCTATGGCGATTCATATGAAAATAGACTTACCATGGTGTAGATCTAGGAGAAATCGACTTAAAATGATGAAAATATGTGCATACAACTCTTATTTTTGATTGGATCTACGTGAGAGATGCATATCACTCACTAATTCTCCAAAACAACTCAAAAGCAATGAATTCTTATTTCGGACAGCGAAGAGTTTGCTCTAAACTCTACGATTCGATGAACTCTTCCTTGGAATGGCGTAGATCTGGCTTCAAGCGATGTAGATCTTCGGTCCTCTAAGCACTAGTGGTGGAAATGTGTAGAAGATAGAGTAATGGAGGACCTCTAGCTCTTCCAATTTGCAGAATGGAGAAAGTAAACTATTCTCCATGCCTCTTACCTCCTATTTGTAGCCTTCCGCCAGCCCACTAATGGGCCTCTCCAAATCAGCCCATTATGGCCTAAAAACTAGAACAGCCAACTGTGAAACCTTAAAACAACGATTCCTCCCAAACCATTGAGCCAAATCGTTAATGTGACCACTCAATGGAATGGGAATCATCACTGATCCACCCATGCGCTAGCCATATATGCACGACCCATCCATGCGCGCTCCATCAGAGATCCATCCATGCGCGCTCCATTACAGTATTAGCCTGACTGGGAATTCTGCATAATTATTAGCTAATGCTGAAACATACTGATGTTGTTCCACTAAAATGATGCACATACTATTTATCTTAGCATATATATATATATATATATAGATATACATATGTGCCAGTATGGATACATTCAGTATGAGTCATTTAGATGGTAGTGTAGGGTGATGTGAAACATATAATACACATAGAACACATTTTGTATGGTACCACATTCCAGTGAAACAAATGTAGATCCACCACTGATCCACCCATGCACGAGCCATTTATGTAGATCCATCACAGATCAGCCACAAATCCATGACCAATCCCTTCTGCCACTGGTCGATCGCAGATCTGGACTATGTGCGAGCCATCTATGCACAATCCATCCATGCGCGATCCATCCATGCAGGAGCCATCTATGCACAATCCATCCATGCGTGTTCCATCCATGCGTGATCCATCACAAATTCTTCACAAATCCATGACTGATCCGTTACTGATCCATCATAGATCTGGACCATGAGCGAGCCATCTATGCACGATCCATCCATGCTCGATCCACACATGCACAAGCCATCTATGCACGAACCATCCATGCATGATCCGCCCATGCGCGGACCATCGCAAATCCATGACTGATCCATTCCGTCACAGATCCATCGCAGATCTGGACCGATCCATTCGGTCATAGACCATCGCAAATCCGGACTGATCCATTCCGTCACTGATCCATCACAGATCTGGACCGATCCATTCCGTCACTGATCCATCACAGATCCATCCAAACTTGATTACACTCCCAATTCAACTTCAATTTTCTTCAAAAATTTATGCAAACTACTCGATCTAACTAATTCACCAAAATCAATCATCAACAATCATTAAAACTACAAATTTTCATCAATAACCATATGAAATTCACCAAAATCATGATAAATGAATAATGACAAAAATAATGGATCTAACTTGCATAAACATATGAAAACATACGGAAATTTTTGATTTTAAGTTGCTAAATTATGTCCTATCGCGATACATATGAAAATAGACTTACCATGGTGTAAATATAGGAGAAATCGACTTTAAATGATGAAAATATATGCATACAACTCATATACTTAATTGAATCCGCATGAGATATGCATATCACTCACCAATTCTCAAAAACAACTCAAAAGTAATGAATTATTGTTCCAGACAGCGAAGAATTTGCTCTAAACTCTTCGGTCTGATGAACTCTCTCTTCGAATGACGTAGATCTAGCTTCAAATGACGTAGATCTTCGATCCTTTAAGCTCTAATGGTGGAAATGTGCAGAAGATGGAGTAATGGAGTACCTCTAGCTCTTCCAATTGAGAGAATGGAGAAACTAAACTATTCTCCATGCTTTCTACCCCCTATTTATAGCCTTCCACTAGCCCACTAATGGGCCTCTGCAAATCAGCCCATTATGGCCTAAAACCTGAGCAAACAACTGTAAAACCTTAAAATAATGATTCCACCCAAATTACTGAGTCAAATCCTTAATATGACCACTCTATGGAATGGGAATCATTATTTCCTTTCCGATGAGACCGACCTCGGCACCTTAGTTGATCCGAGTCAAAAGTTATGCCCTGTACAAGACTGACAGGGAAAAAACAGCCACAAACAAAATTGGTAAAAACTATGGACATGTCTCACACCCCCATAAACAATATATTAAAATATGAGAATGATCCAAGCCTCAGTGAATAAAATAAAAATATATGTAACGACCCGCAAATCCGAGCTATCTGAGTTGACTAAAACACCACACGTCCAACTCAAATTGCACAGAAATACGACTCATTATTAGAAAGAAGTTAGAGGATGAGAAATAGAAAGAAAGAAATATTAGAATAGAAGAAGAACGAAGATCACAACTCACAGCGGAACGAATAAAATATATTATATAACATAAACTTTGAAGTACAAAAACTTTATATCATATAGACATACCATCATCAGAGTACACATAACATTTGATCCAGCGGAAGTAACTCTAGATAACTAACGTTGAAGCCTCCTGCTTCAAGCTCCTCCAAGTGTATCTGTAAAAGCCTGAAACACTTGACTGCCCGTACAAATTTGGGCACCCAAGAGTTTAGGGAAAACAAAACAAAATAAACTCTGGGTCAGTCATGGGACTGGTGTGAGTAAACTCCAACCACTTGTTTAACTTTCAAAAATCCTTTTCGAAAGAAAAGATAATAGTAAGACCAGCCCACACATAAACATGGACGGCTTTTACCTTACTATAACCCAAAACACTTTGATACGAAAATCCAGTGATATTATAATAATGTCTACATCAAATAAATAACCAAATAGCAGAACGCTTGCATCTCATGCTCCACATATATAGTATAAAATCAAAAAAAAACCGCATGGCGCTTATCGGAGATTGGATTTCCAACATGACAAGGTATGGGACCACCTTCCGACGATGTATCTCTAGAGACGAATACACCTGGGTTCAACAAGAACGTCTTGCAACCCGGCCCACACATGACCGACCACTCATTTCGCTTGAGTGTATCGAATGTATATCACCAACGGTTGGACTCAAACCACCGTTCCCGAATGGGCAGAATCGATAGATTTAGAAACAAAGGGAATTTCTCTAGATAGGTGATTATACACCCTAATGGGTGCGACCCACATAGCCATGCTGCCTGCCCGATTTTTGTCCTTTCCCGGTTGTTGAGGCCTGAGGCTACGCATACTTACCATTCATTGATAACACAATCACTTTGAATGCCACATTGTCAGACCCGTTAATCACTAGTTGAGTTTGCACAAATATTCTGGATATTATGCTAAGGGATAAATCCGTTGCAACCATATATATTCGTACAGACCAACCCATTTGATCATTGGAAATACTCTGTCAGACATTCGTCCATTTACGTTCGTTCTGGGATTGAACGAAACCGAAGGCACCATTTCTATAAATAGAAAAGCCCTTGCACTTCACTCCGTCTTCAATATATTCAGCATACTTGGTTCGCAACGCTTATGCCGATACGGAGTGGTTCTTCGGATAATAATCCAACCGGTCTCTCCATATTGACAACGATGGTCAAAAACTTCGATAGTCTGTGATTTAACTATCGAATAAAAACAAGTGTTCATCCAAACATATCAAACAAATCACTGGGCTCTTTAATTAATATTTATTAATTAAATCACTTCTCCATTTTCTTATCAATATTTGTTAACCAAATATTTCAATAACCATCTTGGCCTCTTATGCCATTTGGAAAACGTTTCCAAATATTAATTTCTTTTATTTTCTATATATTAGAAAATATCTCTATTTGCAATTGGAAACAATTCCAATCATTTATCTCTATCCCCTTTTGTTTACAACATTCGATTTTTATATTCACTTTACTATCGAATTCAATACGTCGATATAATGATTTCAAATTATCAAAATATCTTAAAAATATTCTAACTCCTTAAATTTCCGGAAAATTTCGCCATAACCTCCCCTATATCGGGAGCATCGGGAAATTTCAAATAGCTTCCCGGTACCTTCTAATCTCAAAAAGAAAAAGGAAAGCCAAGCGGCTTGCCGATACGGCGCATAAAATCCATATATGAATTAAACATGTACCTTTTGTCGGGCACATAAATTAAAATCTTCATATACTTCGTCCCATATCTGTTTAACACCTGTTCACCTGTTTTCAATTCAATTCAACACTATCTAATCGTTTGAATTCAGTTTCGCCCGTTTATTCTTTAAATCGGCCATTTTGCCTATTTCACTCCTTTGTTTGAACATAACATGTTCAACAAAATATTTAACTCGTTCCTAACCAAATTGAATTTCAATTTCAATTCTAGTTCTCTTTTCTATTCGAATATAAATTTTCAAATCGAATTCATTTATTTAAAGCTCGATATTCATTCGAAATCTCGTTAACTAATTTCTATTCGAATTAGTTAACTCTATTAAATAAATCAAAAATCTGATTTCTATTTCAGAAATCAACTCATTACTCTACTGGAGTTCACATATATTTTATAACTCACATCTGGATTTTTCTAAATAGAAATTTCGATTTTTATTTGCTTAAAATCCTTTAATGTCATTAAATAAACCGTTATGGTTTTATAATGGTTCTGGCGCTGTTTTTCTGAAAATTTGATTTTGACATAACTCAAAATCCATACGACGAAATTCATATTTTTCTCCTTCATTAGAAAACTATTATCAAATCGGTCCTGACGTTTCTTGTTTTGAAGAATTCCGACTTCAATCGAGTTCTATATATTCAATTGAAGTTCGAATCGCCAATTTACGAACTGCAGCGCTGCGGCGAGTTCGTTTTAATTATATATATATATATATATATATATATATAAAAACTTTTTAAACTTCTTAAAATGAATTCAACTTTATTTAATTCTATTTGAATTCCTTGATTCAAATTCCAATCTTACTTTTGAATTCTATATTTCAAAACCCAATTCCTTTTCTATTTGATATTCAAATTCAATACCTGAATTTCCATTTGAATTCCCTATATTCAAATTCGATACTTGAATTCATTTGAATTCTTTTATTCAAACTCCATATTTTAAATTCCATTGGAACTTCTATATTCCAATTTCTATATTTGAATTCTATTGGAATTCAAATATTCAAATTCCTTTTTAAATTCTATATTCAAAATTCCATAGTTTAAAACCCATTTGAATTTCATATTCAAATCCCATATATCAAATCCTATTCGAATTCGATTTGAATCTCTTATATTCAAATTCCATTTTTTCTTTTCCATTTGAATTCTAATATTCAAATTCATTTCCAACCCCATTTGAATTTTAATATTCAACTTATTTTTAACACCATTTGAATTTCTTCACTCAAACCCATTTGAATTCCCTTGAATTCAAATTCCGTTTCAAAACCCTTTGGATTTCCTATTTTGAAATCCTATTTGAAATTCTATTTCCAATTCTACTTTGAAAATCCTATTTCAAAGTTTATTTCAAATTCTATTTTGAAATCTCATATTCAAATTTCTATTTGAATTTCTTTATTCAAATTCCATGTTCAAAATTCAATACTCGAATTTCTATTTCAAATCTCTATTCAAATTTCATATTTGAATTCCATTTCAAATCTCTATTCAAATTCCACATTTGAATTCTTCTTTGAAATACTATATTTCAATTTCTATTTTGAAATTCCACATTCAAATCTCTAATTTGAATTTCTTTATTCGAATTCCTTTGAATTCAAATTTTATTTTAATTCCTTGAATTCAAATTCCATTTTTCCATTCTAATTTCGTCTATTCAAATTCTATTTGAACTTCAATTTGAATTTCTAATATTCAATCCCCTTTTTAAATTTCAAACATTTAAACTCCTTTTAAAATTTAAATATTATACTCAACTTTCATTTGAGTTATATATTTAAAAATTTCATTTCACATTCTATTTTGAAAATTTCATTTCAAAATCCCAATTTCACGCTTGTATTTCTATTTCTGAATTATCAAATGATAATTCTTTTCACTTCATTTATAACTTCGTTATAAAAGAACTATTTATAAATTTCGTTTAAAAAGAAACTACTTGTTTTGTTTTTCAAAACAAGTTTATATTTTTATTCCATTTAAAATTCAAATTCTATTTAAAAATAGAATTTCCCTTTTTAAATTTACAATATCCTTTTTACGATATTTTTAAATATCATTACTTAAGCCCAGTGATAAAACACACAAAGCAACCAATTGTTTATTTTTCTAACACATCATATATAACAATATATATATGCGAACAAATAAACAAACAGATAATATATTTTTGAGGAATCCAGTTGGATTCCTCCAACCTGTTTTCCTGCATCCACAGATGTTAGCACATAAATAATACCAATTCTGCTTCGTGGCAGAATATCGCGGTATAGAAGGTCATCCACTAATCATAGCGTGGGGCGTATAGGGTAATCATCCGCTATGAAACTGCGGGCATCCGCTAATGAGACTGCGGGAATCCAACCAATCAATCAACCCAATATATATATAATAGCCTAAATAACTAATATATATGAAACAACCATAAAGCATTCACACAAGCAACAGACAATTATTTTTAATAAAATAAAAATAATTCTATAGGTGAGTGAGATTTACTCACCGTGATTTTCATTTCTGAATATTCAATTAAACATTGTATCTTCGCTGCTGCAAATCGACTTGGATAATTATTTTCGTACCTATGATTAATTTATTTTAATTTAGAAATCAAACTATTTTTCATTTAATTTAACTACCGCAATGATTAAATAAATTACTATATTTATTTAAATTTCGAAAACTTATACCTTACTGTCTTTGTAAACTGCTTGACCAATTCCCGAAACAAGTCCTCGGCCAGCTCCAAAACTAAAATCACCCTCAAAACTGCTATAGGTCATTGCGACATTTTCCCGAGCACCTTACATGCAATACTCCATTGCCGAAGTTCAGTCTAAACTCCACTTCATTTCCCCCCATTCATCCACACAGTTCGACCCTTTCATCATCAGTAAGCCGCCACTTCCTCATCGCATCTCGGTCATCTCCTAAACCAACAACAGGCGCGCTGCTCCAAGTGTCAATTCCAGTTGCATCGCTCCCCCACAGTAACCCTGACCGAATCCAATCGAACTCCACCAACTCACGCGCTCCTCAAAACCCCGTCAATCCCTTGCCTAGCTTGACCAGTTCGAGTTCGAACTTTCTTTCCACCCCAGATCTCGCGCGCGTATCCCCAACTCCTCGGAACCCTCAGACTCGACTGCGAAGTCGATTTTGGTTTCGTTTTTAGATTGAAGAATTAGAAAAGGAAATTGGTATTTAAAACGAAGAAGAGGCGGCTTCGATTTTGGTTTTTGCTGAGGAATGGAAATGGCCAAAGGAAAGTTGCGATATATATAATAGTGGGAAGGAGACAATTCGTACTCGACATTAAAATTGTGCTTTACTTTGCAACGAAGCTGGGGAGCAGAATTTGTGGCTCGAGAAAATTTGAGGTCTGCGTTTAACAGAAGATAGGTCGGCTGAGGAACATTTGATTTAAACTTTGAAATGATTTTTATAAAATAAAATACTCTAAAATATCTTTTGGTCCATACTTAACATTTTGAACCGCTTTTTAATCGCATCGAACGGCATTCTCAGCGTTATTCGTTACCCTGAACTTAACGGGACGAGTTCTGAAATTAAGTTCAACTGTATAGAAGAGAATAATTTTAAACTAATACTTTAATTTAAATTCGATTAAAAATATAAATAGATTTCAACATTTACTTCCATCGATAATAAATTATTATCGTTTTAATTCAACCTAGAATTTTTATTAATTGACCGAAGTGTTTCGATTCAGTATTAAATTCTGAATTCAATTATATTACGTTTTCGTATAACAACTATTCAATATATTCAAATTAGATTGTATATTGATTATTTAATCGATAACCCAATAAAATACCATTTATATTATAAATTCAATATTTAAAACTATATTAAATATTTAAAATAAATCGACGAAAAATCTGGGTCGTTACATTCTTTCCCCCTTAAAATAATTTCGTCCTCGAAATTGCTAAGATAGGAAAAATGGTACAAACTCATTACTTTTCAACAATTCACTTATGTTGAACTCACTCCTCATATTTCTATGACTTTAATTTCAACCAAAACTTTTGGTTTCCATTCATATGCCTTCTAATTCATATTCATTTCAATTTATTTCAAATTGATTCTAGTCAATTTATTAACCTCGAACCATTTATCTTGCTTTAGTTAAATTTAAATTTAAATTCCAGAATTTAAATCCCTGGGTTTTCTTTTAATTTCAAATCACTTCTGAAATCACATATATATTTATTTCATCTCAAATTCAAAACATTTGAATATTCAAACCAATTTGTTTTTTTTTTTTTTCAAACAAATTTCCATCAAAAACTATCTAAGGTAGCAATTCATCACTTAGGAACTCGAAAATGAACACTGATGATGTCGCGACTATCATCAGAATTATTTCCCAGTCACTGAAGTGAGTTCAGTGCTTTATCCATTCAAAATGATTTTCTTTCAACTTCTTCTAAAACAAAGCTATATTACTTTAATATATTTTGAAAAATATTTTTCAACTTCCCAGGATTTTGAATTCTTAATTCCGGTTTGAATTTAATTCTAATTTATCTCATTTTGTATATCTTATTCATATACAAGTTCTATTTGGTTCTATATAACCATTTCATTTCTATAATCGTATTTGATTATAATCCTAACAATCAACACATCCATATAATATAATAATTTCAGAAAATTATTCTTTTTATATCAAAATATAATTTTGGGTAAAATAATTTCACCCACTTTAAAACAATATCGTGTTCAATCTCCTGTTCAAGTGTTTAGAAATTCCTATCGACTTTGTGGCGTCCCACTATCCGACCAGAATTCATAAACCACTCAACAGACTAGCCAACACAATATAAAACAACTTTTTTATCTTAATAACAAATACGCGCTCTCGTATATATACACTCAACTCATTCTAGGGTACTGCTGACCCTATCTCTAATGAGCACATCCCACCAAAGCCTAGGTATTCGCTCAACCTAAGCTCTGATACCACTGTAACGACCCGCAAATCCGAGCTATCTGAGTTGACTAAAACACCACACGTCCAACTCAAATTGCACAGAAATACGACTCATTATTAGAAAGAAGTTAGAGGATGAGAAATAGAAAGAAAGAAATATTAGAATAGAAGAAGAACGAAGATCACAACTCACAGCGGAACGAATAAAATATATTATATAACATAAACTTTGAAGTACAAAAACTTTATATCATATAGACATACCATCATCAGAGTACACATAACATTTGATCCAGCGGAAGTAACTCTAGATAACTAACGTTGAAGCCTCCTGCTTCAAGCTCCTCCAAGTGTATCTGTAAAAGCCTGAAACACTTGACTGCCCGTACAAATTTGGGCACCCAAGAGTTTAGGGAAAACAAAACAAAATAAACTCTGGGTCAGTCATGGGACTGGTGTGAGTAAACTCCAACCACTTGTTTAACTTTCAAAAATCCTTTTCGAAAGAAAAGATAATAGTAAGACCAGCCCACACATAAACATGGACGGCTTTTACCTTACTATAACCCAAAACACTTTGATACGAAAATCCAGTGATATTATAATAATGTCTACATCAAATAAATAACCAAATAGCAGAACGCTTGCATCTCATGCTCCACATATATAGTATAAAATCAAAAAAAAACCGCATGGCGCTTATCGGAGATTGGATTTCCAACATGACAAGGTATGGGACCACCTTCCGACGATGTATCTCTAGAGACGAATACACCTGGGTTCAACAAGAACGTCTTGCAACCCGGCCCACACATGACCGACCACTCATTTCGCTTGAGTGTATCGAATGTATATCACCAACGGTTGGACTCAAACCACCGTTCCCGAATGGGCAGAATCGATAGATTTAGAAACAAAGGGAATTTCTCTAGATAGGTGATTATACACCCTAATGGGTGCGACCCACATAGCCATGCTGCCTGCCCGATTTTTGTCCTTTCCCGGTTGTTGAGGCCTGAGGCTACGCATACTTACCATTCATTGATAACACAATCACTTTGAATGCCACATTGTCAGACCCGTTAATCACTAGTTGAGTTTGCACAAATATTCTGGATATTATGCTAAGGGATAAATCCGTTGCAACCATATATATTCGTACAGACCAACCCATTTGATCATTGGAAATACTCTGTCAGACATTCGTCCATTTACGTTCGTTCTGGGATTGAACGAAACCGAAGGCACCATTTCTATAAATAGAAAAGCCCTTGCACTTCACTCCGTCTTCAATATATTCAGCATACTTGGTTCGCAACGCTTATGCCGATACGGAGTGGTTCTTCGGATAATAATCCAACCGGTCTCTCCATATTGACAACGATGGTCAAAAACTTCGATAGTCTGTGATTTAACTATCGAATAAAAACAAGTGTTCATCCAAACATATCAAACAAATCACTGGGCTCTTTAATTAATATTTATTAATTAAATCACTTCTCCATTTTCTTATCAATATTTGTTAACCAAATATTTCAATAACCATCTTGGCCTCTTATGCCATTTGGAAAACGTTTCCAAATATTAATTTCTTTTATTTTCTATATATTAGAAAATATCTCTATTTGCAATTGGAAACAATTCCAATCATTTATCTCTATCCCCTTTTGTTTACAACATTCGATTTTTATATTCACTTTACTATCGAATTCAATACGTCGATATAATGATTTCAAATTATCAAAATATCTTAAAAATATTCTAACTCCTTAAATTTCCGGAAAATTTCGCCATAACCTCCCCTATATCGGGAGCATCGGGAAATTTCAAATAGCTTCCCGGTACCTTCTAATCTCAAAAAGAAAAAGGAAAGCCAAGCGGCTTGCCGATACGGCGCATAAAATCCATATATGAATTAAACATGTACCTTTTGTCGGGCACATAAATTAAAATCTTCATATACTTCGTCCCATATCTGTTTAACACCTGTTCACCTGTTTTCAATTCAATTCAACACTATCTAATCGTTTGAATTCAGTTTCGCCCGTTTATTCTTTAAATCGGCCATTTTGCCTATTTCACTCCTTTGTTTGAACATAACATGTTCAACAAAATATTTAACTCGTTCCTAACCAAATTGAATTTCAATTTCAATTCTAGTTCTCTTTTCTATTCGAATATAAATTTTCAAATCGAATTCATTTATTTAAAGCTCGATATTCATTCGAAATCTCGTTAACTAATTTCTATTCGAATTAGTTAACTCTATTAAATAAATCAAAAATCTGATTTCTATTTCAGAAATCAACTCATTACTCTACTGGAGTTCACATATATTTTATAACTCACATCTGGATTTTTCTAAATAGAAATTTCGATTTTTATTTGCTTAAAATCCTTTAATGTCATTAAATAAACCGTTATGGTTTTATAATGGTTCTGGCGCTGTTTTTCTGAAAATTTGATTTTGACATAACTCAAAATCCATACGACGAAATTCATATTTTTCTCCTTCATTAGAAAACTATTATCAAATCGGTCCTGACGTTTCTTGTTTTGAAGAATTCCGACTTCAATCGAGTTCTATATATTCAATTGAAGTTCGAATCGCCAATTTACGAACTGCAGCGCTGCGGCGAGTTCGTTTTAATTATATATATATATATATATATATATATATAAAAACTTTTTAAACTTCTTAAAATGAATTCAACTTTATTTAATTCTATTTGAATTCCTTGATTCAAATTCCAATCTTACTTTTGAATTCTATATTTCAAAACCCAATTCCTTTTCTATTTGATATTCAAATTCAATACCTGAATTTCCATTTGAATTCCCTATATTCAAATTCGATACTTGAATTCATTTGAATTCTTTTATTCAAACTCCATATTTTAAATTCCATTGGAACTTCTATATTCCAATTTCTATATTTGAATTCTATTGGAATTCAAATATTCAAATTCCTTTTTAAATTCTATATTCAAAATTCCATAGTTTAAAACCCATTTGAATTTCATATTCAAATCCCATATATCAAATCCTATTCGAATTCGATTTGAATCTCTTATATTCAAATTCCATTTTTTCTTTTCCATTTGAATTCTAATATTCAAATTCATTTCCAACCCCATTTGAATTTTAATATTCAACTTATTTTTAACACCATTTGAATTTCTTCACTCAAACCCATTTGAATTCCCTTGAATTCAAATTTCGTTTCAAAACCCTTTGGATTTCCTATTTTGAAATCCTATTTGAAATTCTATTTCCAATTCTACTTTGAAAATCCTATTTCAAAGTTTATTTCAAATTCTATTTTGAAATCTCATATTCAAATTTCTATTTGAATTTCTTTATTCAAATTCCATGTTCAAAATTCAATACTCGAATTTTTATTTCAAATCTCTATTCAAATTTCATATTTGAATTCCATTTCAAATCTCTATTCAAATTCCACATTTGAATTCTTCTTTGAAATACTATATTTCAATTTCTATTTTGAAATTCCACATTCAAATCTCTAATTTGAATTTCTTTATTCGAATTCCTTTGAATTCAAATTTTATTTTAATTCCTTGAATTCAAATTCCATTTTTCCATTCTAATTTCGTCTATTCAAATTCTATTTGAACTTCAATTTGAATTTCTAATATTCAATCCCCTTTTTAAATTTCAAACATTTAAACTCCTTTTAAAATTTAAATATTATACTCAACTTTCATTTGAGTTATATATTTAAAAATTTCATTTCACATTCTATTTTGAAAATTTCATTTCAAAATCCCAATTTCACGCTTGTATTTCTATTTCTGAATTATCAAATGATAATTCTTTTCACTTCATTTATAACTTCGTTATAAAAGAACTATTTATAAATTTCGTTTAAAAAGAAACTACTTGTTTTGTTTTTCAAAACAAGTTTATATTTTTATTCCATTTAAAATTCAAATTCTATTTAAAAATAGAATTTCCCTTTTTAAATTTACAATATCCTTTTTACGATATTTTTAAATATCATTACTTAAGCCCAGTGATAAAACACACAAAGCAACCAATTGTTTATTTTTCTAACACATCATATATAACAATATATATATGCGAACAAATAAACAAACAGATAATATATTTTTGAGGAATCCAGTTGGATTCCTCCAACCTGTTTTCCTGCATCCACAGATGTTAGCACATAAATAATACCAATTCTGCTTCGTGGCAGAATATCGCGGTATAGAAGGTCATCCACTAATCATAGCGTGGGGCGTATAGGGTAATCATCCGCTATGAAACTGCGGGCATCCGCTAATGAGACTGCGGGAATCCAACCAATCAATCAACCCAATATATATATAATAGCCTAAATAACTAATATATATGAAACAACCATAAAGCATTCACACAAGCAACAGACAATTATTTTTAATAAAATAAAAATAATTCTATAGGTGAGTGAGATTTACTCACCGTGATTTTCATTTCTGAATATTCAATTAAACATTGTATCTTCGCTGCTGCAAATCGACTTGGATAATTATTTTCGTACCTATGATTAATTTATTTTAATTTAGAAATCAAACTATTTTTCATTTAATTTAACTACCGCAATGATTAAATAAATTACTATATTTATTTAAATTTCGAAAATTTATACCTTACTGTCTTTGTAAACTGCTTGACCAATTCCCGAAACAAGTCCTCGGCCAGCTCCAAAACTAAAATCACCCTCAAAACTGCTATAGGTCATTGCGACATTTTCCCGAGCACCTTACATGCAATACTCCATTGCCGAAGTTCAGTCTAAACTCCACTTCATTTCCCCCCATTCATCCACACAGTTCGACCCTTTCATCATCAGTAAGCCGCCACTTCCTCATCGCATCTCGGTCATCTCCTAAACCAACAACAGGCGCGCTGCTCCAAGTGTCAATTCCAGTTGCATCGCTCCCCCACAGTAACCCTGACCGAATCCAATCGAACTCCACCAACTCACGCGCTCCTCAAAACCCCGTCAATCCCTTGCCTAGCTTGACCAGTTCGAGTTCGAACTTTCTTTCCACCCCAGATCTCGCGCGCGTATCCCCAACTCCTCGGAACCCTCAGACTCGACTGCGAAGTCGATTTTGGTTTCGTTTTTAGATTGAAGAATTAGAAAAGGAAATTGGTATTTAAAACGAAGAAGAGGCGGCTTCGATTTTGGTTTTTGCTGAGGAATGGAAATGGCCAAAGGAAAGTTGCGATATATATAATAGTGGGAAGGAGACAATTCGTACTCGACATTAAAATTGTGCTTTACTTTGCAACGAAGCTGGGGAGCAGAATTTGTGGCTCGAGAAAATTTGAGGTCTGCGTTTAACAGAAGATAGGTCGGCTGAGGAACATTTGATTTAAACTTTGAAATGATTTTTATAAAATAAAATACTCTAAAATATCTTTTGGTCCATACTTAACATTTTGAACCGCTTTTTAATCGCATCGAACGGCATTCTCAGCGTTATTCGTTACCCTGAACTTAACGGGACGAGTTCTGAAATTAAGTTCAACTGTATAGAAGAGAATAATTTTAAACTAATACTTTAATTAAAATTCGATTAAAAATATAAATAGATTTCAACATTTACTTCCATCGATAATAAATTATTATCGTTTTAATTCAACCTAGAATTTTTATTAATTGACCGAAGTGTTTCGATTCAGTATTAAATTCTGAATTCAATTATATTACGTTTTCGTATAACAACTATTCAATATATTCAAATTAGATTGTATATTGATTATTTAATCGATAACCCAATAAAATACCATTTATATTATAAATTCAATATTTAAAACTATATTAAATATTTAAAATAAATCGACGAAAAATCTGGGTCGTTACAATATATTACGATCCGTCGATATGTAAAATGCGGGTTCTTACAGATTCTATTTAGTAAATAACATACCATTAATAATATACCCCCGCACCAATATTTTGGTGCACCAGAATTTAATAAAATGGCAACTACTAATTTGGTAAAGGTCCTATTTTTTGTTTCAGGTTTACCATTCATTTCAGGTGAATAAGGTGTGATTCTTTCATGTATAATACCATGTAGTTTATAGAAATCCTGAATAGAACTAGATTCATATTATATTCTTTTATCACTACGAAGTCTTTTAATTTTCTTTTTGGATTGATTTTTAATTTCAGTTTTGAATGTTATAAACATGTCAAATTCATCACTTTAGTTTTTCATGAGATATACAAATGTGAAATCATATCAATCATCATTAAAAGTGATAAAATAGTGGTGTCCATGTCTAATCAATGTGTCATCAAGCTCACATATATCAGAGTGAATTAAATCTAAGGGTTCAGATACTATATAAATAGACTTGTGAGGTTTCTTCGTGATTTTAGCTTGAGTGTAGAATCCAAATTATCAAAATTAGTTTCTGACATTTTAGGAATCATATCTAAAGTGCTCATGTTGTGAATTGTGGTTTGTTAACATGACATAATCTAGAGTGCCAAATATTAAGATCACAAAACATATAAGCAGAACTAGTTACTTTATTAGTTCAACATTCAACTTAAACATACGCTCACAAGCATAACCCTTTCCCACAAAAGTTCCCTTATAAGTTAAGGTATACAAATCAGCCCCTATAACTTGAGTAAAGACAATTTTATTTAGAATAAAGCCAAAAAACAGATTCTTTCTGTTCTCTAGAGTATGCATCACGTCTTTCAAAATCACTATCTTTCCAGAGGTAAACTTGATTTCTACATTTCTAACCCCATCAACTTTAGTGGTGTGAGAATCTCCCAACAACACTTTCTGATTATCAACAGCCGTGTATGTAGTAAACATATCACGATCACGACAGACATCGCGAGAAGCACCAGTATCTACCCACCAACCTTATGATCCACCAACAAGGTGAATCGCAATAATCATAGCTGTTAAAGACTCCTCAGTCAGCTTAGCATGCGGTGCAGGGCCTGGTCTCTTCCGATGCTTATGTCCCATATTACCTGGTTTTCCACAGTTGTAACAGAGAAACAACAATCAGGTTCACTCTTTTTTGGCCGGTTACTATTGTCCTTTTTGGTTCCCTTGCGGGTTCCAATTATATTTGTTGCAACGATTTTGATTTTCGAATGATATCGCATTTGATTTCAAGACAGCTGGTTTGGTCTTTTTAGTGTTGTTGTATGTGACAACCAGCACTTCCTCTTTCTTGTCCAGTTTGTGTGCCTCCTACTCAATACGGAGGTGAGTGATCAAGCTCTCTAAGGAAAATTCCTTAGTCTTGTGCCTCAGCACATTCTTAAAAATTTTCATCCTAAGGGCAATTTGTCAATTATTACAACATTCTGAAATTGTTCATCCAAAGCCATACCTTCGGAGATGATCTCATGAGCTATTTTCTGAAGCTCATGAGACTACATTTCTACTGACTTGTCATCCGCCATCCGATATTTGAGGTAGTAACTGACTGCGTACTGCTTTACATCTGTCTCTTTAGTGCCATACTTCTTCTTTAGAGCCTCCCAGATCTTCTTTGCTGATTTGTCAGAATTGTAATAGTGATATAGATCATTGCTCAGGCCATTGAGGATGATGTTCTTGCACATGTAGTCATGCTCGGTCCAAGTCTACAACTGGTTCGATTTCTCAGTCCAAACTGCCATCTTATTTGCATCGGCTTCATTTGTTTCCTTTGAAAATTGCGGTTTCTCGGTTGATAAAGCACTGACGACTTTTCGCATAGTCAAAAAACCCCATTTTTTGTTGCCAGCGTTTGAAGTGGAGACCTTCAAACCCGAAAGGTGCAGTAGTTTCAAGTGGGATCAGGAACATTAATGCTGAAGTGACATCGTCGGTGTTTTTGCAGCGGGAAGGGAAGCGTAAGCCATGCAACGTATTCAATTTGTTGGAAAACTAATGTCTGAGTCACGTACAAAGTCGGTCCCTTGAAGACGTTTCGGCAATCTTCTTAATGGTGCAAAGCAGTTCGTATCTTTCGCCGCCGCCTCTAAGATAAAATAACCTCTTCTATAATATCAATTCGCCTGCACAAAGAATTGAGCGTGATTTGCACTCAAGTTAAAAAATTGTACTGCTCTTTTTATTGTAATAAAAATTCAATGAAGACAAGAGAATTTTGAGAAAGAGAGCAAAGAAAAACATTGTTGTATATAATGCTTTGCCTATCCTATTCCTTATATAGACAGAAGAAAAGAGTAACATTAGCTTGGTGAGTGGGAAGAAAATTGGACCGCAATTAATACCATATTAAATAAAAGAAACGTTCAATAAAGTTGCAATTTTTAACATGTAAATTGCATACGTTTCAAAAGAGATGAATGCTAATAAATCTTGATTGATTATCATTCATAGCAATATTTTAATACCATTTATTTTTTTGTAACAGCTACATAAAAGGTCACATACATATATGATCTTGACTTTTTAATCACAATAATTGCTCATAAATATATTTACATATATGTAAATATATTACCGTTATAACTTTCAACGACTCCATTTCATTAATTGGTTAATAATTAATGTTTGGGTAACTGCAGTTAATTTTTAAATCAATTCATTATATATATAAAATGTTTCCAACATGATATATATATATATATTTCTGTGTGTGTAATACACAAACTATTGGCTTTAAAACCATATTTAAATCTTCTTCATGGTGTTTATTTTGATATATATAAATATGTTTGTATATATATACATGTATGTATGTATGTATGTATGTATGTATCTTCCTGCACATATACGTATATTTAGACATTTGTGCTTATGTCAAGATAACTGTGATCTATTGATGAATATGATTCATCAAAATGATATGTTCCTTAGATCAGTATGAATTAAAACATGTTTTGATATTTTATACTCAAAGCATCTTGATGCTTGCATTATGATATACAATTTCCTAAACACAGCATTAACCTGAACTATGGGAATTTTGCAAAATTATTAGCTAATGCCAAAACATATTGATGTTGTTCCACTAATATAATGCACATTCTATTTATCTTAGTGTATATATATAGAGATATACAGACGTGCCGGTATAGCTACATTCAGTATGAGTCATTAAATGACAGTGTAGGGTGATGTGAAACATATAATACACAAAGAAGACATTATGTATGGTACCACATTCCAGTGAAAAAAATGTTGATCCATCACTGATCCACCCATGCGGGAGTCATCTATGCACGATCCATTACAGATCCGTCATAAATCCATGACCGATCCATTCCGTCACTGATCCATCGCAGATTTGGACTATACGCGAGCCATCCATCCATGTCGAGCCATCTATGCACGATCCATCCATGCGCGATCCATCACAGATCCATCAAGAATCAATGACCGATCCATTCCGTCACTGATCCATCATGGATGCGGACCATGCGCGAGTCATCTATAAATGATCCATCCATGCACGATCTATCGCAGATCCGTCACAAATCCATGACCGATCCATCCATGCGCGAGCCATCTATGCGCGATCCATCCATGCACGATCCATCCATGCGTGAGCCATCTATGCACGTTCCATTCATGTGCGATTCATCGCATATCCGTCGTAAATCCATGACCGATCCATTCCGTCACAGATCCATCACAGATCTGGGCCAATCCATTCGGTCACAGATCCATCGCAGATCCAGACTGATCCATTCCGTCACCGATCCATCACAGATCTGGACCGATCCATTACGTCACTGATCCATCACAGACCTGCTTACCCACCCAATCCAACTTCAATTTAATTCAAAAATTTATGCAAACTACTCGATCTAACTAATTCATCAGATCAATCATCAATAATCATTAAAACAATAGATTTTCATCAATAACCATATGAAATTCACCAAAATCATGATAAATAAATAAATGACTGAAATAATGGATCTAACTTGAATAAACATATAAAAACATATGGAAATTACCGGTTTTAAGTTGCTAAATTAGATCCTATGGCGATTCATACGAAAATAGACTTACTATAGTGTAGATCTAGGATAAATCGACTTAAAATGATGAAAATATGTGCATACAACTCATATACTTGACTGAATCCGCGTGAGAGATGCATATCGCTCGCCAATTCTTCAAAATAACTCAAAAGTGAAAAATTATGATTTCGGACAAAGAAGAATTTGCTCTAAACTCTTCGATTCGATGAACTCTCTCTTGGAATGGAGTAGATCTATCTACAAGCGATGTAGATCTTCGATCCTCTAAGCTCTAATGGCAGAAATGTGTAGAAGATGGAGTAATGGAGGACCTCTAGATCTTCCAGTTGAGAGAATGGAGAAAGTAAATTATTCTTCGTTCCTCTTATCCCCTATTTATAGCCTCCACCAACCCACTAATGGGCCTGTCCAAATCAGTCCATTATGGCTTAAAAACCTGAACCACCAACTGTGAAATCTTAAAACAGCGATTCCTCCCAAACCGCTGAGCCAAATCCTTAATGTGACTACTTTACGGAGTGAGAATCATCATTTCCTTTCCAATGAGACCGATCTCAGCACATGAATCAATCTGACTCAAAAGTTATACCCTATACAAGACTGATAGGGGTAAAACAGTCATAAACAAAATTGGTAAAAATTATGGACATGTCTCACATCCCCATAAACAACATATTGAAATATGAGAATGATCCAATCCTTAGGGAACAATATAAAAATATTTTATGGTCCTTCGATATGTAAAATGCGGGCTGTTACAAATTCTATTTAGTACAAAACATACCGTTAATAATATATCCCCCCACCAATGTTTTGCTACTGCATAATTTAATAAAATGGCAACTAATAATTCAGTAAAGGTCATATTTTTTCTTTTAGCATTACCATTCATTTCAAATGAATAAGGTGCAGTTCTTTCATGTATAATACCGTGTAGTTTATAGAAATCCAGAATAGAACTAGATTCATATTGTGTTCCTCTATCACTATGAAGTCTTTTAATTTTCTTGTTGGATTGATTTTTAATTTTAGTTTTGAATGTTATAAACATGTCAAATTCATCACTTTAGTTTTTCATGAGATATACATATGTGAAATCATAGCAATCATCAATAAAAGTGATAAAATAGCAGTTTTCATGTCTAATCAATGTGCCATCAAGCTCACATATATTAGAGTGAATTAAATTTAAGGGTTCAGATACTCTATGAACAAGCTTGTGAGGTTTCTTTTTGAATTTAGCTTGAGTGCAGAATTCACTGTGAAGACCCGCAACTTCCCCGTAAAGGAAAGCGTCGGATAGTTCGAGAACAAACCACAGCAGAACGCATACAGAAGAACATTTCATTGTATATTACAACAATGCATCAGATTACAAGAATATACAGAGTATAAATGAATATTACACAGAAATATCAGAGATTTAAATTACATTTAAATACATCGCAGCGGAAAATAATACAATACACAACTAGAAGTAGATATACGGATACAAAGCTTTCCGGATATCGTTCCAGCTGTAAACCAGGATCCTGTGAATATAAATCTGCAAAACCAAAACTACTAGCTGCCCGTGTCAAAAATAGGGGCACCCAGAGTTTAGGTTAAAACAATAAACTCCAGGTCAGTCATGGGACTGGTGTGAGAACTAAAACAGTTATTAATCTTTATTTTTAAAGATAGGTAAATCAAGGGACCACGCCGTATAACACGGAACGGGTTTCCTCCCAAGAATACCAGTGCATAAAACAACAGCGAAATGCTAAATAAAGAAAAATGAAGCTGTTATAAGACCCAGGTCCCATCACACAATGCAACGCAGTCGAGGATAGGGTTTTCCCTTATAACAACCAAAGAATGCTTGATACGTTTAAAACAAATCATTTGATACTAATATAAGTGCATAGTGTATAAAACACTTCAAATCATAAGTATCAATCATAGGCGGCATGAGCGCCCCATCCCACTATGTCGCCATATATAGGATTACAACTAAAACCGCAAGATCACGTATTTGGAAATTGGATTTCCGTCTATGAACCGAGGCAAAAGATAGTCCTCAACCGTTTTCGTGACTCTCTAGCCCGAGCCACAGGGTCAGAGCGCATCGACCCTTGGATCGTCAGGGCCGGTCCACACGGAGTGGATTAAAATGCCTGAACATTACGTTTCCCCACCCTATGGGGTGTAAGTCTGGTCCGTCAGCCGACCAGAAGCATCGGCCGAAACCGATATAACCGAGGCGCCTCGCAACAGCAACAACCACATAAGTCAAACTCGTCAGGGCGTGTAAAACCACTGACGCCACTTCTAGCTAGAAAGAAACGCAAGTCCTCCCTGAGGTCCGTCTCCCGTTTTTGGTTCATACCTGGTGTGAAACACGCGAGGTAAACGTTACACAAAGCTACGCCACAAAGGCCGTGCTTTGATCATCACCACAAGACTTTGCTTTTCAACAGAAGCCTTGATCATTTGCATCTTAGCATGCCACACAGGCAAACCATCCTATGCAACCGATATCAGTCACACAGAATGAAATCCGATGTCAGACACACAGTCCATTTACAAGTCCGTTCTGGGTCTGAACGAAACCGGAGGCACCTAGTACCCCGCATATCCATCGATCTCCAAGTACGTCTGGACGATCACTAACTGTTTCCATCTTCTTGGGTGTACTGCCCAATCAAGATCATCAGTTATCACCCAAACGACGTGAAGACTTCCGGTCTTCCCATCGTCTTCATCTTCGACTTATCGTCGTATCAGTTATTCAGAATGGGATAAACCCGGTCTTTCCGAATAACTCGCGTATATTTTAAATAAGTGTTACACAAACACAACATACGCCTCATTCCAATTCATTAGTCATTAACCGTAAATTAATCAAGAGAATAATTCCCCAAATATTAACCCCGAAGGCCGAAACCAACATCAGATCAATATCCAGAAAATCATTCTACTTAGCTAACCGACAGTTAGTTTCTAAATTTCACGTTCAAATCTAATTAAAGATTTAACTATCGCCTGGAGCAAAACTGGTGATACTCCATTCTCGATCTTTTCAATCTAATTAAAGATTCATTAAAACTCCACTTAGTTTTAATCTTTTGACTGGGTTAAAGAATCAGTGTCATCTAAAAACACGGTTCGCGATAAACCCAAAATCACATTCCATTAATTATCGGGTTAAAGAACAAGTGTTATTTAAAACACTGTTCACGATAAACCCAAAAATCAATACCAATTCAATTCCAATTAAATATCATTTAATTGGTACACTTCATTAAATCTAAATAAAAAGATTTAATCTTTTCTCAACTGGGTTCCAGAACAGTGTTAGTGAAGACACCATTCACGACAAACCCAAATCACATTCGATATTCAATACAAGGCTCTGAATAGAAAATATATCGGCTTATATTCAATATCGAATTCTACGACTAACAAATGTCGTATTGGAAATAACGATACAAATATATATCTTTCAAATTTCCATAACAACACCTGTAATATCACGAATTCCAACATCGAAATATTCCGAAGACAATTTCGATTCAAATCCACTCCAATGCAATCATTGGAAATTTTGGTTATTTTCAAAACCATTTCAAATTCAATTTATTTATTTAAAAATAAATAGAATTATAATTCTAGTTCAAAACTAGTTCATTTCGATAAAAATCTATTTTTATCTTTTCAAATATGGAGTTTTTCATCCCAAACTTTCACAAATCATTTCTTATGATTTTACACAAATTATTACTATTTTTAATAATTTTATCAAGGCCCGTACAGTCGATTTCCATCAACGGCCATCGAACTGCACTTACAGCGACCTTTTTCGAATTTGATTTGGACATAATTCCAAATCCAACCGTTAGATTTCAAATTTCTAGCCTTCGTTAGAAAGCTCTTTTCGATACGAACCCAACGGTTCCGGTTTTAGGAGAATCCGACGGTCGGATCTCCCGCAATGTCCGTTTGAAATAAATGGTCGAAATTCACGAACTGCCGCGGCGCGGCGCGTTCTATTCAGGCCATTATATTATATATATAATATATATAATATATACTTCGTCGATTTCTATTTAAAACGAATTATATAAATAGTTTTAAAATTCGTTTCAAAAGCAATTTCAACTTCCTTTTCAATTCAAATCAAAATTGAATTCTTCTTTATAAATTCGTTTCAAAATTCATTTCTATTCAATTCGAATTTCAATTCAATTTGAATTCATTTCAATTCGCTTTCAATTCAATTCGAATTCGTTTTCAATTCAATTCATTTCGAAATCGTTTTCAATTCAATTCGAATTCGTTTTCAATTCAATTCATTTCGAAATCGTTTTCAATTCAATTCATTTCGAAATCGTTTTCAATTCAATTCATTTCGAAATCGTTTTCAATTCAATTCGAATTCATTTTCAATTCAATTCATTTCGAAATCGTTTTCAATTCAATTCATTTCGAAATCGTTTTCAATTCAATTCATTTCGAAATCGTTTTCAATTCAATTCGAATTCGTTTTCAATTCAATTCATTTCGAAATCGTTTTCAATTCAATTCATTTCGAAATCGTTTTCAATTCATTTGGAATTCGTTTTCAATTCAATTCATTTCGAAATCGTTTTCAATTCAATTCGAATTCATTTTCAATTCATTTGGAATTCGTTTTCAATTCAATTCATTTCGAAATCGTTTTCAATTCAATTCGAATTCATTTTCAATTCATTTTGAATTCGTTTTCAATTCAATTCGAATTCATTTTCAATTCATTTTTAAAATCGATATAAATATCGTTCACGTCAAAATGGCGTCAATCTAATCAACACGGCTTCATATATTCCTTTATTTTCAAATATTCTATTTCAAATATTTCTTTTTCAAAACTGGAATGAGGCCCAATCAATTACCATATAAAATTAATTATATGGATTTTCATACAACACATGTATATAATAGCATTGAAAATAATCAACCATCAACCAAAGTGCACTACACTGTATAAGCATCAAATATAGATATTCAACGCTTATAACAGTCTGTCAATCAATCGATCGACATATTTAATCAATCAGGATGAGTGAACTTCAAATTTCATCCTAACACCCGTGTGGGGTTTCAAACAATCAAACACATATTTTATTTGTGCAGTTAGGCGATGTGTAAAATTTATCGACACAATCAATGTCATTCAAATAAGTGTACATAAACAAACCATCCGGTTTGTAAATGAATATTTATTTATTCACATTCACGTTAAAAATTATATTTTTAACGATAACACATTTTATTTCAACATATGAACTTCTATTCAATTCATTCTTTAAATAAAATGATATTTTTATTTTTCTAACTTATTTTAGAAAATTTCGGCGGCATAACGGCACGATACTAGAAACGGGACGAGGCCTAGCCTTATCCCCGGTCTAGTGAAGGCCCACGCCATTCACACATCAATCGAATTCACTTTCGTTATGCAAACCACAAAATTTGGAGTAAGGGTCTAACCTAGCCTTACTCCTTCGCCTTATAACGGCGCACGTCTAATCCTAACCAATTTATCGATTCGATTTTTCACACCACAAACCACATTCAAACCAATATCACAATCCATAACCAAACAGCCAAACAAACAAGTCCATGGTCTGTGGACGATTGTGTCGGGTGCTACTAAGCACCGTCTGCATCCTAGTATATATATATAACTAGAAAAATATACTTTGAGTGAGAAGTTCTCACATTATAGCTATCCAGCTCCACGGCTCTTCATTGATAGAAATCTTCACCAATCTCGCCTTTTATCGCTTTCGTCGCCCGTATTCTCTACATATGTAAAAATCGAATTTTTACTATGTTATTCAATATATAAAAATCGAATTTTTAGTTCAAAGTTCAATATATAAAAATCGAATTTTTAGTTCAAAGTTCAATATATAAAAATCGAATTTTTAGTTCAAAGTTCAATATATAAAAATCGAATTTTTAGTTCAAAGTTCAATATATAAAAATCGAATTTTTAGTTCAAAGTTCAATATATAAAAATCGAATTTTTAGTTCAAAGTTCAATATATAAAAATCGAATTTTTAGTTCAAAGTTCAATATATAAAAATCGAATTTTTAGTTCAAAGTTCAATATATAAAAATCGAATTTTTAGTTCAAAGTTCAATATATAAAAATCGAATTTTTAACTCGAAGTTCAATATATAAAAATCCTATTTTTCTATCGAAGTTCAATATATAAAAATCTCGCCTTTTTAAATTCAAAGATTTCACCTTTTCAAATTTCATCACTTGATTTCAATGTATATAAAATAAAAATCAGATTTTTATTTCGCCACATATACAAAGGTGATATTTTTAACTTCTCTATCCTATAAAGATTATATTTTTAATACTTTAAAAATATAAAAATCATATTTTTAATATTCCTATATAGTAAAGATTATATTTTTATTTCGATTTAAACAATACAAAAATTATATTTTCAAAGCAAATTCATTTTTTAAACCATAAAGTAAAATCAGTTTTTATTCATAAAAAAAAAAAAAAAAAAAAAAAAAAGTTTTAACAAAATATAAAAAATCAGTTTTTGCAATTCTTATAAAATCAGTTTTACATTTCTAATAAAATCAGTTTTTCTTTTGTTAAAAATCAGTTTTTCTTCATTTTTCTTAAACAAAGCAAAATAAAAATAAAATAAATAAATTAAAAATTACCTGGGGGCGCTTGGGGAATAGGGGTGGCCGGAGGCAGTCGCTGGGGGGGGGCGGTTGTGGGTTTCGCGGCGCCTGGCGCCTGGAGGGGGGGTCGGGCTTGAGGGGAGGGGGGGGCTCGAACGTCGTATCATGGCGGAGGGGGCATCGCCTTCTCAGGCGGAGGTGGGGAGATGGCACCGCCATCGTACGGCGGCGGAGGATCATCGGGGAGGGGCGGCGGCTCCTCCCCTGTCGCTCTCCCTTTCCTTTTCTTTTTTTTTTTTTTTTTTTTTTTTTTTATAAATCGATTTTAAAAATGAAAGGGGGGGCCAGAAGGTTTTTAAGGGAGGAAGCTTTTTTTTCTTTTTTTAATTAATTAATTATTTAATTTTATCCTAAAGAGTTGACTTTCACATACGACCTCGAAACGAGGCCCACCGCCTGTCGTCCATAGCGTTTAACCCCCATTCCGAACACAATGGGATATGTATCGTCAGCTGATTCGGCTGTTACAATCAGCTTCCGTTAAATTTACATTTAAATCACTATATTGAATTTTAAACGTACCTTTCAAATTACCGGGGTCACATACTAACTAGAAAAATTCCAGAAAAATATTTTCTAGCTTCGTATTGACGATACGGTCCTAACAAATCTAGTTTCGTCGAATTCTGAGACCGTTTGAAAAATGGCCAATTTCCAGTCGATTAAAATCAACTGAAACTGGTCAAACGCGTTTTCCTATGCCACGCTCACATATTGATTCGAAAAATTATGAAATTTGAAACCTAGCGATAACTTGACACTGCGGATCCAACAAAAGTGGTTTCGTCGAAATCCGAGGTCATTTGCAAAATGTCCATTTTTAAGAGCCTGAATTCCATAGCGACTATTCAGAATTTTCAACTGGACAACTTTTGATTCCCGCTACTAACTTTCGATTTTTCGGATTCGTTGGAAAGATATTCACTATTAGATTCCATTATTTTTGGTTTCACTAAAATCCGGATTGTTTTGCACCCGGTACATTCAATTGAAGTTTGAAATCGAATTATCGAACTACCGCGCCATTTTCAATTCTATTTATAATTATATATAATTATTTATATTCTAACGACGACGCGTATAATATATACGTTCGAATTATATTCAAAATAAATTTCTCGTCGATATTATTTAAAATAATCCATTTTAAATATCAAAATTCGCTAAAATTGCCAAAATAAAAATTTTCAAACTGGCTCGCATTTTACGGGTTGTTACAATCTCCCCCACTTAAAACTTTTCGTCCCCGAAAAGGAACAAAGTCGAAAGTGGTTTGATTAATCAACTCTACGTTCGATCTGGCTTCCATTCTCCAACTCTTTAGTTTCTGAGAATTTTCAAAATTTCAAAAATTTGGCTAACACCCTAAATTTTCGAAAAATTTCGCCATAACCTCCCCTGCACCGGGAGCATCGGGGAATTTCAAATAGCTTCCCCGGTCCTTCAGATCTCAAAAAGAAAAAGAAAAAGCCAAGCGGCTAGCCAATAGGCTCACAAAATCATCATCACCCAAACAAAACAGGAAATTATGTAGTAAACATGTACCTATTTGTCGGGCAAACAAATTTTATTCTCTGCTCTAGCCTCCTTGCTATGACCTGTTCAATGTAAGTATATGTATATGCAAGCAAATGCGACCAATTTTTAATATAATTCAATATTCGATTAAATTAGGCATAATGGTTCAAAATTAGCAAACAATTAAACAGCCAACACAAACATCAATCAATTAGTGAATTAGGGTTTCAAATTCATAACTTTGATACATAGTCGAAAACCAGATTTTTGATGCCAAATCACAACAATGAATTCTAGCCATATATAAGTTTTGGTTCTCACACCAGCCTAATGGAAATATATAGAAAATCACACCTTCGAAACTCGAACATAAATGTTGATGATGCGATCGCTATCATCAATATCATCTTCGGGCGACTAGAGTGTGATGCTATATCTATCCAATATATTAAAACCTTGAATACACGCGGATCAGACGTATACGCAAAATCTTTATATACTGGATTGTCCACATCAATATAAACTAAATAATCAAATACGAATAATTGATTTAAATTTTCAAAACAAAAATTTGTTTTCATTTTCAAAAATATACTCTTCACACTCGTTCTAGGATACTACTGATCCTATCTCTAACGAGTCATCCCATTGGATATTACTAATCCAATTATCTGATGAATTCTTTCGTATGGTTCTAATGTGTCTTGTTCTCTGCTTTGTAAACCAAAGCTCTGATACCACGTGTGAAGACCCGCAACTTCCCCGTAAAGGAAAGCGTCGGATAGTTCGAGAACAAACCACAGCAGAACGCATACAGAAGAACATTTCATTGTATATTACAACAATGCATCAGATTACAAGAATATACAGAGTATAAATGAATATTACACAGAAATATCAGAGATTTAAATTACATTTAAATACATCGCAGCGGAAAATAATACAATACACAACTAGAAGTAGATATACGGATACAAAGCTTTCCGGATATCGTTCCAGCTGTAAACCAGGATCCTGTGAATATAAATCTGCAAAACCAAAACTACTAGCTGCCCGTGTCAAAAATAGGGGCACCCAGAGTTTAGGTTAAAACAATAAACTCCAGGTCAGTCATGGGACTGGTGTGAGAACTAAAACAGTTATTAATCTTTATTTTTAAAGATAGGTAAATCAAGGGACCACGCCGTATAACACGGAACGGGTTTCCTCCCAAGAATACCAGTGCATAAAACAACAGCGAAATGCTAAATAAAGAAAAATGAAGCTGTTATAAGACCCAGGTCCCATCACACAATGCAACGCAGTCGAGGATAGGGTTTTCCCTTATAACAACCAAAGAATGCTTGATACGTTTAAAACAAATCATTTGATACTAATATAAGTGCATAGTGTATAAAACACTTCAAATCATAAGTATCAATCATAGGCGGCATGAGCGCCCCATCCCACTATGTCGCCATATATAGGATTACAACTAAAACCGCAAGATCACGTATTTGGAAATTGGATTTCCGTCTATGAACCGAGGCAAAAGATAGTCCTCAACCGTTTTCGTGACTCTCTAGCCCGAGCCACAGGGTCAGAGCGCATCGACCCTTGGATCGTCAGGGCCGGTCCACACGGAGTGGATTAAAATGCCTGAACATTACGTTTCCCCACCCTATGGGGTGTAAGTCTGGTCCGTCAGCCGACCAGAAGCATCGGCCGAAACCGATATAACCGAGGCGCCTCGCAACAGCAACAACCACATAAGTCAAACTCGTCAGGGCGTGTAAAACCACTGACGCCACTTCTAGCTAGAAAGAAACGCAAGTCCTCCCTGAGGTCCGTCTCCCGTTTTTGGTTCATACCTGGTGTGAAACACGCGAGGTAAACGTTACACAAAGCTACGCCACAAAGGCCGTGCTTTGATCATCACCACAAGACTTTGCTTTTCAACAGAAGCCTTGATCATTTGCATCTTAGCATGCCACACAGGCAAACCATCCTATGCAACCGATATCAGTCACACAGAATGAAATCCGATGTCAGACACACAGTCCATTTACAAGTCCGTTCTGGGTCTGAACGAAACCGGAGGCACCTAGTACCCCGCATATCCATCGATCTCCAAGTACGTCTGGACGATCACTAACTGTTTCCATCTTCTTGGGTGTACTGCCCAATCAAGATCATCAGTTATCACCCAAACGACGTGAAGACTTCCGGTCTTCCCATCGTCTTCATCTTCGACTTATCGTCGTATCAGTTATTCAGAATGGGATAAACCCGGTCTTTCCGAATAACTCGCGTATATTTTAAATAAGTGTTACACAAACACAACATACGCCTCATTCCAATTCATTAGTCATTAACCGTAAATTAATCAAGAGAATAATTCCCCAAATATTAACCCCGAAGGCCGAAACCAACATCAGATCAATATCCAGAAAATCATTCTACTTAGCTAACCGACAGTTAGTTTCTAAATTTCACGTTCAAATCTAATTAAAGATTTAACTATCGCCTGGAGCAAAACTGGTGATACTCCATTCTCGATCTTTTCAATCTAATTAAAGATTCATTAAAACTCCACTTAGTTTTAATCTTTTGACTGGGTTAAAGAATCAGTGTCATCTAAAAACACGGTTCGCGATAAACCCAAAATCACATTCCATTAATTATCGGGTTAAAGAACAAGTGTTATTTAAAACACTGTTCACGATAAACCCAAAAATCAATACCAATTCAATTCCAATTAAATATCATTTAATTGGTACACTTCATTAAATCTAAATAAAAAGATTTAATCTTTTCTCAACTGGGTTCCAGAACAGTGTTAGTGAAGACACCATTCACGACAAACCCAAATCACATTCGATATTCAATACAAGGCTCTGAATAGAAAATATATCGGCTTATATTCAATATCGAATTCTACGACTAACAAATGTCGTATTGGAAATAACGATACAAATATATATCTTTCAAATTTCCATAACAACACCTGTAATATCACGAATTCCAACATCGAAATATTCCGAAGACAATTTCGATTCAAATCCACTCCAATGCAATCATTGGAAATTTTGGTTATTTTCAAAACCATTTCAAATTCAATTTATTTATTTAAAAATAAATAGAATTATAATTCTAGTTCAAAACTAGTTCATTTCGATAAAAATCTATTTTTATCTTTTCAAATATGGAGTTTTTCATCCCAAACTTTCACAAATCATTTCTTATGATTTTACACAAATTATTACTATTTTTAATAATTTTATCAAGGCCCGTACAGTCGATTTCCATCAACGGCCATCGAACTGCACTTACAGCGACCTTTTTCGAATTTGATTTGGACATAATTCCAAATCCAACCGTTAGATTTCAAATTTCTAGCCTTCGTTAGAAAGCTCTTTTCGATACGAACCCAACGGTTCCGGTTTTAGGAGAATCCGACGGTCGGATCTCCCGCAATGTCCGTTTGAAATAAATGGTCGAAATTCACGAACTGCCGCGGCGCGGCGCGTTCTATTCAGGCCATTATATTATATATATAATATATATAATATATACTTCGTCGATTTCTATTTAAAACGAATTATATAAATAGTTTTAAAATTCGTTTCAAAAGCAATTTCAACTTCCTTTTCAATTCAAATCAAAATTGAATTCTTCTTTATAAATTCGTTTCAAAATTCATTTCTATTCAATTCGAATTTCAATTCAATTTGAATTCATTTCAATTCGCTTTCAATTCAATTCGAATTCGTTTTCAATTCAATTCATTTCGAAATCGTTTTCAATTCAATTCGAATTCGTTTTCAATTCAATTCATTTCGAAATCGTTTTCAATTCAATTCATTTCGAAATCGTTTTCAATTCAATTCATTTCGAAATCGTTTTCAATTCAATTCGAATTCATTTTCAATTCAATTCATTTCGAAATCGTTTTCAATTCAATTCATTTCGAAATCGTTTTCAATTCAATTCATTTCGAAATCGTTTTCAATTCAATTCGAATTCGTTTTCAATTCAATTCATTTCGAAATCGTTTTCAATTCAATTCATTTCGAAATCGTTTTCAATTCATTTGGAATTCGTTTTCAATTCAATTCATTTCGAAATCGTTTTCAATTCAATTCGAATTCATTTTCAATTCATTTGGAATTCGTTTTCAATTCAATTCATTTCGAAATCGTTTTCAATTCAATTCGAATTCATTTTCAATTCATTTTGAATTCGTTTTCAATTCAATTCGAATTCATTTTCAATTCATTTTTAAAATCGATATAAATATCGTTCACGTCAAAATGGCGTCAATCTAATCAACACGGCTTCATATATTCCTTTATTTTCAAATATTCTATTTCAAATATTTCTTTTTCAAAACTGGAATGAGGCCCAATCAATTACCATATAAAATTAATTATATGGATTTTCATACAACACATGTATATAATAGCATTGAAAATAATCAACCATCAACCAAAGTGCACTACACTGTATAAGCATCAAATATAGATATTCAACGCTTATAACAGTCTGTCAATCAATCGATCGACATATTTAATCAATCAGGATGAGTGAACTTCAAATTTCATCCTAACACCCGTGTGGGGTTTCAAACAATCAAACACATATTTTATTTGTGCAGTTAGGCGATGTGTAAAATTTATCGACACAATCAATGTCATTCAAATAAGTGTACATAAACAAACCATCCGGTTTGTAAATGAATATTTATTTATTCACATTCACGTTAAAAATTATATTTTTAACGATAACACATTTTATTTCAACATATGAACTTCTATTCAATTCATTCTTTAAATAAAATGATATTTTTATTTTTCTAACTTATTTTAGAAAATTTCGGCGGCATAACGGCACGATACTAGAAACGGGACGAGGCCTAGCCTTATCCCCGGTCTAGTGAAGGCCCACGCCATTCACACATCAATCGAATTCACTTTCGTTATGCAAACCACAAAATTTGGAGTAAGGGTCTAACCTAGCCTTACTCCTTCGCCTTATAACGGCGCACGTCTAATCCTAACCAATTTATCGATTCGATTTTTCACACCACAAACCACATTCAAACCAATATCACAATCCATAACCAAACAGCCAAACAAACAAGTCCATGGTCTGTGGACGATTGTGTCGGGTGCTACTAAGCACCGTCTGCATCCTAGTATATATATATAACTAGAAAAATATACTTTGAGTGAGAAGTTCTCACATTATAGCTATCCAGCTCCACGGCTCTTCATTGATAGAAATCTTCACCAATCTCGCCTTTTATCGCTTTCGTCGCCCGTATTCTCTACATATGTAAAAATCGAATTTTTACTATGTTATTCAATATATAAAAATCGAATTTTTAGTTCAAAGTTCAATATATAAAAATCGAATTTTTAGTTCAAAGTTCAATATATAAAAATCGAATTTTTAGTTCAAAGTTCAATATATAAAAATCGAATTTTTAGTTCAAAGTTCAATATATAAAAATCGAATTTTTAGTTCAAAGTTCAATATATAAAAATCGAATTTTTAGTTCAAAGTTCAATATATAAAAATCGAATTTTTAGTTCAAAGTTCAATATATAAAAATCGAATTTTTAGTTCAAAGTTCAATATATAAAAATCGAATTTTTAGTTCAAAGTTCAATATATAAAAATCGAATTTTTAACTCGAAGTTCAATATATAAAAATCCTATTTTTCTATCGAAGTTCAATATATAAAAATCTCGCCTTTTTAAATTCAAAGATTTCACCTTTTCAAATTTCATCACTTGATTTCAATGTATATAAAATAAAAATCAGATTTTTATTTCGCCACATATACAAAGGTGATATTTTTAACTTCTCTATCCTATAAAGATTATATTTTTAATACTTTAAAAATATAAAAATCATATTTTTAATATTCCTATATAGTAAAGATTATATTTTTATTTCGATTTAAACAATACAAAAATTATATTTTCAAAGCAAATTCATTTTTTAAACCATAAAGTAAAATCAGTTTTTATTCATAAAAAAAAAAAAAAAAAAAAAAAAAAGTTTTAACAAAATATAAAAAATCAGTTTTTGCAATTCTTATAAAATCAGTTTTACATTTCTAATAAAATCAGTTTTTCTTTTGTTAAAAATCAGTTTTTCTTCATTTTTCTTAAACAAAGCAAAATAAAAATAAAATAAATAAATTAAAAATTACCTGGGGGCGCTTGGGGAATAGGGGTGGCCGGAGGCAGTCGCTGGGGGGGGGCGGTTGTGGGTTTCGCGGCGCCTGGCGCCTGGAGGGGGGGTCGGGCTTGAGGGGAGGGGGGGGCTCGAACGTCGTATCATGGCGGAGGGGGCATCGCCTTCTCAGGCGGAGGTGGGGAGATGGCACCGCCATCGTACGGCGGCGGAGGATCATCGGGGAGGGGCGGCGGCTCCTCCCCTGTCGCTCTCCCTTTCCTTTTCTTTTTTTTTTTTTTTTTTTTTTTTTTTATAAATCGATTTTAAAAATGAAAGGGGGGGCCAGAAGGTTTTTAAGGGAGGAAGCTTTTTTTTCTTTTTTTAATTAATTAATTATTTAATTTTATCCTAAAGAGTTGACTTTCACATACGACCTCGAAACGAGGCCCACCGCCTGTCGTCCATAGCGTTTAACCCCCATTCCGAACACAATGGGATATGTATCGTCAGCTGATTCGGCTGTTACAATCAGCTTCCGTTAAATTTACATTTAAATCACTATATTGAATTTTAAACGTACCTTTCAAATTACCGGGGTCACATACTAACTAGAAAAATTCCAGAAAAATATTTTCTAGCTTCGTATTGACGATACGGTCCTAACAAATCTAGTTTCGTCGAATTCTGAGACCGTTTGAAAAATGGCCAATTTCCAGTCGATTAAAATCAACTGAAACTGGTCAAACGCGTTTTCCTATGCCACGCTCACATATTGATTCGAAAAATTATGAAATTTGAAACCTAGCGATAACTTGACACTGCGGATCCAACAAAAGTGGTTTCGTCGAAATCCGAGGTCATTTGCAAAATGTCCATTTTTAAGAGCCTGAATTCCATAGCGACTATTCAGAATTTTCAACTGGACAACTTTTGATTCCCGCTACTAACTTTCGATTTTTCGGATTCGTTGGAAAGATATTCACTATTAGATTCCATTATTTTTGGTTTCACTAAAATCCGGATTGTTTTGCACCCGGTACATTCAATTGAAGTTTGAAATCGAATTATCGAACTACCGCGCCATTTTCAATTCTATTTATAATTATATATAATTATTTATATTCTAACGACGACGCGTATAATATATACGTTCGAATTATATTCAAAATAAATTTCTCGTCGATATTATTTAAAATAATCCATTTTAAATATCAAAATTCGCTAAAATTGCCAAAATAAAAATTTTCAAACTGGCTCGCATTTTACGGGTTGTTACATTCACAATTATCAAGATTGATTTATGACATTTTAGGAACCATATCTAAAGTGCTCATGTTGTGGATTATGCATTTGTTAACACAACACAATCTAGAGTGCCAAATATTTAAATTGCACAACGTATAAGCAGAACTAGTTACTTTATTAGATTCAACATTCAACCTAAACATAGGCTCATAAGAATAACCCTTTCCCACAAAATTTCCTCATAAGTTAAGGTATACAAATCAACCCCTAGAACTTGAGTAAAGATAGCCTTATTCAGAAGAAAGCCAACAAATAAATTCTTTCCCATCTCTGGAGTATGCATCACGTCTTTCAAAATCACTGTCTTTCCAGAGGTAAACTTGATTTCCACATTTCCAACCCCAACAACTTTAGTGGTGTGAGAATCTCCCAACATCACTTTCTGGTTATCAGCAGCCGTGTATGTAGTAAACATATCACGATCATAGCAGACATGGTGAGAAGCACCAGTATCTACCTCCATCCCTCTGATCCACCAACAATGTGAATCCTAGTAATCATAGCCGTTAAAGGCTCCTCTATCAGCTTAGCCTACGGTGCAAGGCCTGGTCTGTTCAGACACTTACGTGCCATATGACATGGTTTTCCACAATTGTAACAAAGAAGGTTCACTCTTTTTGGTCGGTTGCTATTGTCCTTTTTTGCTCCCTTGCGGGTTCCAATTCTGTTTGTTGTGACGATTTTTATTTTTGAGTGCTTTCTCATTCGATTTCAAAACAATTGGTTTGGTCTTTTTAGTGTTGTTGTTTGTGACAACTAGCATTTCCTCTTTCTAGCCTTGTTCGCGTGCCTCCTCCTCAATACGAAGGCGAGTAATCAAGCTCTCTAAGGAAAATTCTTTAGTCTTATGCCTCAGCACATTCTTAAAGTCTTTCCATCCTGGGGACAATTTGTCAATTATTACAGCATTCTGAAATTATTTATCTAAAGCCATACCTTTGGAGATGATCTCATGAGCTATTTTCTGAAGCTCATGAGACTGCCTCTTTAGTGTCATACTTCTTCTTTAGAGCCTCCTAGATCTCCTTTGCTGATTTGTCTGAATTGTAATAGTTGTACAAATCGTTGTTAAGGCCATTAAGGATGAAGTTCTTGCACATGTAGTCCTGCTCCATCCAAGTCTACAACTGGTTTGATTTCTCAATCCAAACCGCCATCTGATTTGCATCAGCTTCGTTTGATTTCTCTGGCAATTGCGGTTTCTCAATTGATAAAGTGCTGACGACTTTTCACATAGTCAGAGAAAACTCCATTTTTTGTCGCTAGCGTTTGAAATGGAGACCTTCAAACCTGAAAGGTGCGGTAGTGACAAGTGGGATCTGGAACATTGATGCTGGCACGACATCGTCAGTGTTGTTTGCAGCGGCAAGGGAAGCGGAAGCCATTAGTTGTCTGAATGTATTCAATTTGTTAGAAAACTAATGGCTGAGTCATGTACAAAGTCGCTTTCTTGAAGATGTTTCGGCGATCTGCTCAATGGTGCAAAGGAGTTCGTATCTTTCCCCACCGCCTCTAGGATAAAACAGCCTCTTCTATAATACCAATTCGCTTGCACAACGAATTGAGCCTGATTTGCACTCAAGTTAAAAAAATTGTACTCTCTTTTGTATTGTAACCAAAATTCAATGAAGACAAGAGAATTTTTGAGAAAGAGAGCACATAAAAGCATTTTTGTATATAATGCTTTGTCTATCCTATTCCTTATATAGTTGCTCTCCTGAACTAAATGTTATTGATGTTGATGGTAAAGAAATGGACATTAGTGTAATGTTAATAAACATTCAGTGTTAAATCAGAATATTGCTGTTGACAGTAAAAAGGAAGATAATATGGAGTTAGCTTATAATAAAGATGGTGATAGTCTACCAAATGATGATTATGAGATGGATAAGCATAAAGAAGTTGATAAAAGAACTGACCTAGCAGAGAATTCTGATGCTAAATGGTATAAAATGGACAAGATGGAACAACCATCAAGGACTATTAATGATGCTGGAAAATATGTAATTGAGCATTTAAATGATGAGGAAGTTGTTATGGAAGAATCAGACAGTTCGTATTGTTCATATAGTTCTACAAATAGTTTCAAGAAGATGAGAACAAAATTTAAACTGAGTAAAAGCAAAAAAGGTAGTAGATTTTTTACAGATGAACACTTGGTAAAGGATAATCCAGATTGGATCAAACTTATGAATGAAATACATGAATGGTGGAGTATCTAAAAAATGAATTTTCTTGGAAGGTGATAGTTTGGCTTTCTGTTTCATGGTTGGAGTTGAAACTGGTTTGGGATTTAACTAGCTGGATGGTGCTAGTTTGATTTTCTATTTCAAGGAGGTTGGAGTGTATGCTAGTGCTTGTGTTTAGGTTGATGCATGCAATGTATTTGGAGTTGTTATTTCAGATGTAGTGTTCCTGGTGTTGTTATCGATGATGGTGGTTTGTTTTGGTTGCTGAATTTTAGGGATGTCTCTTTGCTGCATGTTTCTTTTCTACAAGTTTATGTTAGGTGCATGATATTTTGGTTTCTCAGTTGGCTTTTTAGAGCTTTGGTGACTGATGTGGGCTGGGCTTTCTTGGCCTTTGGATCTATTGTGTTGTTTCTTTTTGTTTCGAGCAGTGGTGGCTCGTCTTTGTATAATCTTGTGTCTTCTGTTGTTTTGTTTCTGGTATGTCTTGTTTGGTTTTTAAGCTTGTTTATTTTCCTTTGTATAGTATTCATTTTCTTTGTAGTTGTTATTTATCCTGGTTCAAAACCTTTTGTACCTCTTTTGTTGTAATAGAAATACCAGTTTGTTTTAAAAAAACCTTAATGATTTTCGTTTACTGCTCTTTATTGTTTGAAAACTGAGTTTATAGTTGTACAATGAAACAATTAGCACTTCTTTGTTCACAAAAATATTATGAACATTATAGTAAATTAGTTTATCATTTTAATCAATTTATATTGACAAATAAGAAAAAGATAAATAGGATTATCTTTTTAAATAATTGTGGTCTTTACACAGTCATATACACAAGTTAGTTTTTTATTTAAAAGAATCCTTAAATTATTAAGGAAGAAATTTTTAAACACAATTATCTTTATAAATTGTTGATATTTTTGAAGCTATAATTGAAGTAGTTTAAAAAGCTAAACAAGTTTATCTTTTTGAAGAGATGTTATATTTAAAAATGATTAATGTATTTCTTTAGACAAAATCACGCATCCAAGTTATCTTTTAATCAATTTATAATGAAGAAAAGAAAAAGATAAACATATTTATCTTTTTAAGAAAAAAGTTAGTCATTTATGCATATAATAATTAATTTACGCATATGTTTTATAATTTAAAATTTTTCTATTTTTTATCATATTAAGGTATATTGGTAAATTGATTAATCATTTTAAACAATTTATAATGATAATAAAGAAAAAGATAAGAATTAACCTTTTAAATGACTATTGTCCTTACACAAAATCATATGTACAATGTAATTTTTTATACAATAGTGTCCTTAATTTATGAAGCAAGAAATGCTTAAACACAATTATATTTTAAAACTATTAAATTTCAAAGCTAGAATTGAATTTGTTTAAAAATATAAATAGGTTTATGTAATGGCGCGTTTTGTTAGCTGTCGAATAATTAATTTATTTAATTATTTATATATCGATTTGGCGATATCGATAACTTAAAGCACAACGTTCGAACTTATAAAGGGTGGATTTTTAATTTAAAATAATAAATTAAGATTTTTTTTTAATTCTGAAATAATCAGAATTGGCTGAAATGGCGATATGGTATGAACCGGATCATCTGTGATATTTAATTCAGCTTGGAATTAAGTTTGAACAACGAATATATTCAATCGTCGACAGTTGAACGTATAGTTTATAATATAATTATAATAGAGCTCGAAATGGCGCTGCAGTTCGTAAATTGGCGATTTGAACTTCAACTGAATGTACAGGATTCGTTTTAAGCCGGATTTCTGTGAAACAAGAAACGTGTGGAGCTGGTGGAGTATATCTTTCTAGTGGAAGAGAAAAATCAGGATTTCATCGTATAGATTTTGAGATATGTCCAAATCAAATTTTAAAATAGTCGCTATAGAATCATTTATCGACCGTATCGGTTTATTCGTTATAACTAGATATCGGGTTGGAATGTAGACGAGATTCTTATGGGAAATAGTGAAAAAATAATTTTTAGAATTTTACTGTAATATTTAATTAATTTAATAAGCGACTTTTTATTTGAAGTATTTCGCACCCTGAAATCAACATTTTGAAGTTTCACAAAATGAGTCAAACTACCGGTATTATTATATTTTCGGGAACGTGACACCGAGCTCGATACAACGGTATCTTTATGTCCGTCCGTACGTGAACAGAATTTAGGTAACATGGTACTTTGAAACCCCAAACGTTAAATACATTGATAAAATGACGTTGTAATTTTCTTTGAATGAACCAAAAATAAGCCACGATGCCTTTCTTCTCAGCCATATAAACACTTGGTCCTCAAAACAGTTCGTGGCCTCCTCTAAATCAAAGAAACCCTTTTGTATATATATACAATACAATCCCTTCTAAAACCTAACTAGTGTTATTTCTCCAATCCACTATCTCAGCCGCCAGAAAAGAACGAAGGCATCGGCTAAAACAAATTCAAGAAAAATAAAACTAAATCATTATATATATATATTTCGGATCCTTGAATGATCCTCTCCTTTCTAGCATAAGTTTCAAGGAGTCGAACTCCTTCTTCTTCGCTGGAAGTCAGCTGATGCGAGCTACTGTTGGGGGTGCGAGAAATCTCTTGAGGGTATCAGGAGGAGGACGTTGCGTAGGAGAGTGGGATGGTGAAGTCAGAGTTGCAAATTAGTGAAGTATTGAGGGAGTGCTTGTTCTGGAAATTATTGGAGCGGATCATGTATGGGTTGTGTAGATTTGTGGTGGGAAGGGAATCAGAAAGTGGGCGTGCACTTTTCATGATTTTGCTGTATTGGATATAGGTTTGTGGGCTTGAACTAGTCCACTAATAAAAGAGAAAAAAATGAATTCATGTATATCTGGAAGAGAGTAAACCGTAAAGAAATGAGGTGGTTTATTTTTGCGTGGCATGCACATGATTTGCGTTTGGTGTATGAGGCATTGACGTACATGTAGAGCTGAGCTTGGATCTAAGTGATGCACGAGCGAGAAATGTACGTTAGTGGTAGGAGGTATCGAGATCGGAAAATGCGATAGTAATCGATAGTTTAGCCCAGGAGTTACGGGTTGGTTGTGTGAGGAGAAAGGGATATTCAGGTTCGGTTTTTACAAAAGAAGATGAGCCGAATTTAAATGATTGGCGGCGGTCTAATCCTTCGGAATCATACGAACGCAAAGTATACGATGAAGTTGGTCTAGAGCCGTTGAGAGTTCGTTTGGATCTAAGGCAAAATAAAACCGCTGACCAGACCTATCAAGCGATAACCGTTATTTAACGATTATCGACCAATGTGAGTAAAACTCACCAACTCTATACAGTTCTATTTTTACAACGTGTTCTTAGAACTGTTAATTATCTGTTGTTTGACTGTGTGTTGACTGTTGATTGAACTGCTAGTCAGTTAGTAGAAATTATATATATATATTTACGTATATATTTATATATATAAACCATCAAATAGTTATATGTTGATTCTGTTTATCAAAATATTATAATGGTGTTGTCTAACATCTGTGGTGCAGGGAAACAGGTTGGAGGAATCCAACAGGATTCCTCAACAGTTATTTTACTGTGATTTTTATATTGTGATATATAATGTGATGTATATAATCTGTGTGATTATGTGTGGTGGGACGATATTTATCGTTGTTATATGGTGTGTTAAATACCCTGAGAAATACCAGAATGTAGGAGAGGGGTTTTCAAAGTATATTTTGAAAATAGTTTAATTATATAAAATCAAGGGATTTTATATATATATATATATATATATATATGTATATAAGAAGAAGGATTCTGAATATAAAGGAATATAGTTGGTAAAAACAAATATAAAAGAATTATATTTGTAAATCAAATACAAGGGAATATATATGTTAATCGAATATAAGGGGATATATTTGTTGATCAAAATATAAAGGAATTATATTCGTTAAAAGAAATATAAAGGATATTTATTTAGAGATTAAATAAATAGAATTAAACTAAAGGGGATATTTATTTAGAAAATAAATGAAATAAAATAGAAACATTTATTTAGAAAATAAATGAATTAGAATATAAAGGAATATTTATTTTAGGAAATAAATAAAGGAAACATTTATTTAGATTATAAATAAATGAAATAAAGGAATATTTATTTAGGGAATAAATAAAGGAACACTTGTTCGGAAAATAAATAGAATTATACAAGGATTGATTTAAACACGTGCTTCGCACACGGTACAACACGATATGGATTTAAATGAGATATTAAATAGGAAATCTGTTTTAAACAGATAAATTGAAGAAGATTAATTTATAAATAATGTTTTATAAATTAAATAAATTATTTATCGTTGATAAATGGAATATATATAAGTCTGGACTTATATAGAGAAGTAGAAACGTTATTAAAAGGACATTTATAAAGTGAAGAACCGTTACAAAAAGTAAATCTTTATAAATGGATAAACGTTGTAAAAAGTAAATCTTTATCAATGGATAAACGTTGTAAAAAGGAAATCTTTTGAAATGAATAAACGTTAATAAAAGGAGTTAATCGAATTTAGTTATTCGAAATGAGTTATTCGAATTAGATATTTGAATAGAGTTAAACACATTAGAGTGATTCGAATTTCTTATTCGAATAGAGTTAAACAAAGTAATTTGTTAGGTTAACCAAAGCAAGTTAGTCGAGTTAATCAAAGAAAATGGTTAAGTTAACCAAAGTAAATTAGTTAAGATAAACTAAGCGGTTAATCGAAGTGAATTAGTCAAGTTAAACTAATTGGTTAATCGAAGTAAATTAGTTGGGTTAATCAAAGTGAATTAGCTGAGTTAAACTAAGTAAATCGGTTAGAGTTAATCAAAGTGAATTAACTAAGTTAAACTAAGTGGATTAGTTCAGTTAATCGAGACAAGTAAATCAAGTTAGGTTAAACCATTTGAGTTAACCAGTTAGGTTAAGCCATTTGAGTTAACCAGTTAAAATTTACCAGTTAAAGATAAACAGTTAGAGTTGACCAGTTAAAGTTGACCAGTTAAAGTTGACCAGTTAGAGTTGATCAGTTAGAGTTACTCAGTTAGAGTTGACCAGTTAGAGTTGACCAGTTAGAGTTATCCAAGTGGAGTTAATCGAGTAAAGTTGCCGAATATCACTTATTCGAAGTAGAGTTATCGAATATAGTATATTCGAGGGAAGAGTAATCGAATATAGTTTATTCGAGTGGAGAAATCAAATGTTATTCATTTGAGAAGAGTTACCGAATATTATTTATTCGAAGAGTAGTTATCGAATATTGGTTATTCGAAGTTAGTTAATCCAAAGGAGTTATTCGAAGTTAGTTAATCCAAAGGAGTTATTCGAAGTTAGTTAATCCAAAGGAGTTATTCGAAGTTAGTTAATCCAAAGGAGTTATTCGAAGTTAGTTAATCCAAAGGAGTTATTCGAAGTTAGTAATCCAAAGGAGTTATTCGAAGTTAGTTAATCCGAAGGAGTTAGTCGAAGAGTTAATCCAAAGAAGTTATTCGAAGAGTTAATCCAAAGGAGTTAGACGAAGAGTTAATCGAATATAGTTATTCGAAAGAAAGTGTTAATCGAATATAGTTTATTCGAGTAAAGTTAAAAGAGTTAATCGAATATAATCTATTCGAGTAGAGTTAGAGAAGTTAAATCGAATTTAGTTATTCGAAAGGAGTTAACCAATTTGAGTTAAGCTAATCGATTTGAATTAAGTTGAATCGAAATGGAGTAAATCGATTAGAATTAAGTTAATCGAGTTAGAGTAAATCGAATATTGGTTATTCGAAGGTAAGTTATTCGAATTAGTTATTCGAAGGAGTTAATCAAACGAGTTGATCCAAAGGAGTTAGTCGAATATTATTTATTCGAATAGAGTTAAAGGAGTTATCGATTTTAGTTTGATCGAAAGGAGTTATCGATTAGTAAATCGAAAGGAGATTTTCGAATATAGCATATTCGAAAGAAAGAGATCGAATATTGTTTATTCGAAAGAGAGAGATTTCGAATATGAGTTATTCGAAGAGAGATAATCGAATATAGGTTATTCGAAGAAGAGTTAATCAAATAGAGATTACTCGAAAGAGAGTTATACGTCGAATTCGATTATAGCGAATTCGGGAAAGTACTATTTACTTTCCAGGGTTTAAATCAAGATTTAGTTATTGATTTAGAAATGAAGTGTCTGTTAAATTATTCGAGTTAGGAGATAAAGTTATAATTTAGGTTAGATATTGCAGAAGTAGGAATTATAACGTTATAGTTATAATCAAACGTTTTCATATAAGAAGTAGATTCGTAACCTGAATCCGAGAATTTGCGTAAACAGATGATTGGAAAAAGTGAGTGACGAGCTTCATCTATTTCACAGTAAAGGACGTTGTTCAATTAAGGTCTGAGAGGTAATTATACCCCAACTTGATTGACTTTAGAATTGACAAAGGAATAGTTGTGGTTCGATAGAAAAGGTTGATTTGAAATATAGTTAAGTAATAAGCGATTAATGGATTAAGCGTAACGATGTTTTATACAACGTTCATTGGAAATCCGTAAATGAGTTTTGGAAACATTTTCCAAATATAGTCAGATATGTTTTCTAAACATAGAAAATGAAATGTTTTCATGATAAGAATTTAAGAAATAGAGTTAAGCAAATTCAGAAACTGACTGGAGAGGGTAAGTTGAACGATTTTCTAAGTGACGATCTGATGTTGGTTTCGACCTTCCGAATTGATACTTAGAGAATTGTTCTCATACTAGTTACAGTAGGGACTGATAGTTGCGAAATAATAGTGATGTGAAAATAAGCTATGGAAATGTTTTCCAAAGATTAATAACATATATTTTCTAAATATATGAAATAAGGAAATATGAACATATATATGTATATGATGATTGATCGATCGAATTTCTATTTGGAAATAAGATCGTTGTTTGTACACCGACATGTTTTCATTTGATAGTTGAATCACAGACTATCAAAGTTTTGACCCTATTTACGGTGTAAATATGGAGAGACCGGTTGGATTATTATCCGAAAAACCACTCCGTATTAGCATAAGCGTTGCGAATCAAGTACGCTGAAGATAATTGAAGACGGAGTGAAGTGCAAGGGCTATTGTGAAAAGCCTACGTAGGATGGATTCACTGAATAGTGCCTTCGGTTTGTTCAGTCCCAGGACAACGTATATGGACGAGTGTCTGACAAAGTATTCTTAACGAATCATATATGTTGATCTCTTTAAACGTATTACGTTGGTGGAGGAGAAATTCGTTTCTCTTAGCTTTTATACTCGTGATGCCTTGATAAATCGATAATGATTGGGCGGGTATGACGATGTGGCATTCAAAGTAATTGAAGAAATAATCTGTCAAAGTGATAAACGTGACCTCAAACCTCACAACCGGGAAATAACAGAAGTTGGGCTAGGCAGCATGGCTAGTTGGGCCATACCCAAGCAGAGTGTATTGTCACCATCTAGAGAATAATCAATTGTACTTCTTTATAATCTATTTCAATGCTGTCCCTTATCGGGAAGGATGGTTGCTGATCCCAACCATCGGTGATAATATATTCGTCACACTCAAGCTAAATGAGTGGACGGTCATGTGTGGCCGGGTTGCAAGACGTTCTTGTTGAACCCTGAGTGTATCTCCTCTAGAGTACACTGATCGGAAGGTGCTCCCATACCTTGTCTGTTGGAATCCAATCTCCAATAAGCGCTCACGGTTTTATTTGTATACTATGAATGTGGAACGTGAGATGCAAGCGTTCTGCTAGATTGATATCTATTTGTATTTAGACATTATTATAATATCAGAAAGATATCCTTTATTTAACCAAGTGTTGGAGTTTTATTCACACCAGTCCCATGACTGACCCGGAGTTTATTTTGTTTGTTTTCCCTAAACTCTTGGGTGCCTAAATTTGTACGGGCAGTCAAGTAGTCGGGATTTTTCAGATACACTTGGAGAGCTTGGAGCAGAAGACTTCAAGATTATAGCTATTATTATTCCGCTGTGTTGTTAAGTGTTGTACTTTGAAATGGTATGTATATACGAGTACTGATTTGTATTTCAAAGTTATGTTATATTTTATTCGTTCCGCTGTGAGATTCGTGTTACTCTGATGATTCTGATGTTCTTCTTCTTCTTCTATTCTATTAGTTCTATCTTTTCTTCCTCACCCTCTACTTTCTTTCACTAACGTCTCGGGATTTTCGACTCTCGAGGAGTCGAAAATTTCCAGCCGTTACAGTTGGTATCAGAGCTTAAGTTAAGAATTACTTGGCTCTGTGGCATAACTCGATAGAGATGGGATTAGTAATATCCTAGATTGAGTTTGAGTGTATATATATGAGCGCGTAATTGTTATCCAATATAAAATGGTTTTATATTGTGGAGATTTATTGGTTGAGTGGCTTATGAATTCTGGTCGATCAGTTTGATCCACTGTATCGATAAGGGTTACTAAACACTCGAATACGATGAACCGTCATGGTATGTTTTGGAAGAGGGTAAATGAAATAATTTTTCCCAAAATATATTTGTTTATAGAAGAAATATATATCTTGAAATTATTATAGTATATTGATTGTGTTGGTTGTTATTATAATCGAATAAGATTATAAAAGGGTGAAATGGTTATAAATGACCAATCAGAATTCATATGAATGTAATATATGAAATAGTTTGAATTAAATATGAATTTAAATCAGAATGTGGAATTTAAAATAAGGAAATTTTAAGTTCCTGGGAGATTTTGAAAATGTGTTTCAAATTGAAAATGATATAGTATTGAACTCACGTCGATAGCTGGAAAATAGATTCTGATGATGAATCTAGACATCATCAGTGTTCATTTTCGAGTTCTAAGTGACGGATTTCTACCAAAGGTTTTGTTTTTGAATTGTTTTGAGAAAACAAGTTGTTTAGAAATTCAAAGGTTTTGAATTGGCATTATGATTTCAAATTGATTTGAAAGAAACCCAGGTACTTAAGTTCTGGAATTAAAATTTAACTAATGAAGTTAAATAAAATAAAATGAGATGGTAAAAAAATAAATTGAAATTTAACTTGAACCGAGTTAAATAAAATTGAATTGGATTAGAGATAATCTAGAATGGAACCAAATTTTATAAGTCAATAATTTGGAATTTGATATTAGAGTTCGAATGAAATTCGATTTGGATTTGAGGATATGAATTGAGTGGAGATCAATTGGAATGGATAACATTGGTATATGTTGAAGTGGTAGCAGATGAAAGGGATAGAGTTAAATGCCCGACAAAAAGGTACAAGTTTATATCATATATGAGTTTGGATTTTATGAGCCGAATTGGCAAGCCGCTTGGCTGTTTTGATTTCCTTTTGGATTGGAGGAGGCCTAGAGAGGCGAGTGGTGGTTTGACGTATTGAGCCGTACAAAAGAGGTTATGGCGAAATTTTTCGAAAATTTAAGGTGTTAGAAAATTTTCAGAATTTTTGAAAATTTTAGTTGGTCTGAAATGAATTAATAAATTAATTGAAAATTTAATGGTTCAGTTGAAACTGGAGTTGAGAAGTAAACTAAAAGATATTTGAATCCAGTTAGTAAAGTTGGTAGCATTTTCCTAGCTTAGCAATTTCGAGGACGAAATTATTTTAAGGGGGGAAGTCTGTAATGGCGCGTTTTGTTAGCTGTCGAATAATTAATTTATTTAATTATTTATATATCGATTTGGCGATATCGATAACTTAAAGCACAACGTTCGAACTTATAAAGGGTGGATTTTTAATTTAAAATAATAAATTAAGATTTTTTTAATTCTGAAATAATCAGAATTGGCTGAAATGGCGATATGGTATGAACCGGATCATCTGTGATATTTAGTTCAGCTTGGAATTAAGTTTGAACAACGAATATATTCAATCGTCGACAGTTGAACGTATAGTTTATAATATAATTATAATAGAGCTCGAAATGGCGCTGCAGTTCGTAAATTGGCGATTTGAACTTCAACTGAATGTACAGGATTCGTTTTAAGCCGGATTTCTGTGAAACAAGAAACGTGTGGAGCTGGTGGAGTATATCTTTCTAGTGGAAGAGAAAAATCAGGATTTCATCGTATAGATTTTGAGATATGTCCAAATCAAATTTTAAAATAGTCGTTATAGAATCATTTATCGACCGTATCGGTTTATTCGTTATAACTAGATATCGGGTTGGAATGTAGACGAGATTCTTATGGGAAATAGTGAAAAAATAATTTTTAGAATTTTACTGTAATATTTAATTAATTTAATAAGCGACTTTTTATTTGAAGTATTTCGCACCCTGAAATCAACATTTTGAAGTTTCACAAAATGAGTCAAACTACCGGTATTATTATATTTTCGGGAACGTGACACCGAGCTCGATACAACGGTATCTTTATGTCCGTCCGTACGTGAACAGAATTTAGGTAACATGGTACTTTGAAACCCCAAACGTTAAATACATTGATAAAATGACGTTGTAATTTTCTTTGAATGAACCAAAAATAAGCCACGATGCCTTTCTTCTCAGCCATATAAACACTTGGTCCTCAAAACAGTTCGTGGCCTCCTCTAAATCAAAGAAATCCTTTTGTATATATATACAATACAATCCCTTCTAAAACCTAACTAGTGTTATTTCTCCAATCCACTATCTCAGCCGCCAGAAAAGAACGAAGGCATCGGCTAAAACAAATTCAAGAAAAATAAAACTAAATCATTATATATATATATTTCGGATCCTTGAATGATCCTCTCCTTTCTAGCATAAGTTTCAAGGAGTCGAACTCCTTCTTCTTCGCTGGAAGTCAGCTGATGCGAGCTACTGTTGGGGGTGCGAGAAATCTCTTGAGGGTATCAGGAGGAGGACGTTGCGTAGGAGAGTGGGATGGTGAAGTCAGAGTTGCAAATTAGTGAAGTATTGAGGGAGTGCTTGTTCTGGAAATTATTGGAGCGGATCATGTATGGGTTGTGTAGATTTGTGGTGGGAAGGGAATCAGAAAGTGGGCGTGCACTTTTCATGATTTTGCTGTATTGGATATAGGTTTGTGGGCTTGAACTAGTCCACTAATAAAAGAGAAAAAAATGAATTCATGTATATCTGGAAGAGAGTAAACCGTAAAGAAATGAGGTGGTTTATTTTTGCGTGGCATGCACATGATTTGCGTTTGGTGTATGAGGCATTGACGTACATGTAGAGCTGAGCTTGGATCTAAGTGATGCACGAGCGAGAAATGTACGTTAGTGGTAGGAGGTATCGAGATCGGAAAATGCGATAGTAATCGATAGTTTAGCCCAGGAGTTACGGGTTGGTTGTGTGAGGAGAAAGGGATATTCAGGTTCGGTTTTTACAAAAGAAGATGAGCCGAATTTAAATGATTGGCGGCGGTCTAATCCTTCGGAATCATATGAACGCAAAGTATACGATGAAGCTGGTCTAGAGCCGTTGAGAGTTCGTTTGGATCTAAGGCAAAATAAAACCGCTGACCAGACCTATCAAGCGATAACCGTTATTTAACGATTATCGACCAATGTGAGTAAAACTCACCAACTCTATACAGTTCTATTTTTACAACGTGTTCTTAGAACTGTTAATTATCTGTTGTTTGACTGTGTGTTTACTGTTGATTGAACTGCTAGTCAGTTAGTAGAAATTATATATATATATATATTTACGTATATATTTATATATATAAACCATCAAATAGTTATATGTTGATTCTGTTTATCAAAATATTATAATGGTGTTGTCTAACATCTGTGGTGCAGGGAAACAGGTTGGAGGAATCCAACAGGATTCCTCAACAGTTATTTTACTGTGATTTTTATATTGTGATATATAATGTGATGTATATAATCTGTGTGATTATGTGTGGTGGGACGATATTTATCGTTGTTATATGGTGTGTTAAATACCCTGAGAAATACCAGAATGTAGGAGAGGGGTTTTCAAAGTATATTTTGAAAATAGTTTAATTATATAAAATCAAGGGATTTTATATATATATATGTATATAAGAAGAAGGATTCTGAATATAAAGGAATATAGTTGGTAAAAACAAATATAAAAGAATTATATTTGTAAATCAAATACAAGGGAATATATATGTTAATCGAATATAAAGGGATATATTTGTTGATCAAAATATAAAGGAATTATATTCGTTAAAAGAAATATAAAGGATATTTATTTAGAGATTAAATAAATAGAATTAAACTAAAGGGGATATTTATTTAGAAAATAAATGAAATAAAATAGAAACATTTATTTAGAAAATAAATGAATTAGAATATAAAGGAATATTTATTTTAGGAAATAAATAAAGGAAACATTTATTTAGATTATAAATAAATGAAATAAAGGAATATTTATTTAGGGAATAAATAAAGGAACACTTGTTCGGAAAATAAATAGAATTATACAAGGATTGATTTAAACACGTGCTTCGCACACGGTACAACACGATATGGATTTAAATGAGATATTAAATAGGAAATCTGTTTTAAACAGATAAATTGAAGAAGATTAATTTATAAATAATGTTTTATAAATTAAATAAATTATTTATCGTTGATAAATGGAATATATATAAGTCTGGACTTATATAGAGAAGTAGAAACGTTATTAAAAGGACATTTATAAAGTGAAGAACCGTTACTAAATGTAAATCTTTATAAATGGATAAACGTTGTAAAAAGTAAATCTTTATCAATGGATAAACGTTGTAAAAAGGAAATCTTTTGAAATGAATAAACGTTAATAAAAGGAGTTAATCGAATTTAGTTATTCGAAATGAGTTATTCGAATTAGATATTTGAATAGAGTTAAACACATTAGAGTGATTCGAATTTCTTATTCGAATAGAGTTAAACAAAGTAATTTGTTAGGTTAACCAAAGCAAGTTAGTCGAGTTAATCAAAGAAAATGGTTAAGTTAACCAAAGTAAATTAGTTAAGATAAACTAAGCGGTTAATCGAAGTGAATTAGTCAAGTTAAACTAATTGGTTAATCGAAGTAAATTAGTTGGGTTAATCAAAGTGAATTAGCTGAGTTAAACTAAGTAAATCGGTTAGAGTTAATCAAAGTGAATTAACTAAGTTAAACTAAGTGGATTAGTTCAGTTAATCGAGACAAGTAAATCAAGTTAGGTTAAACCATTTGAGTTAACCAGTTAGGTTAAGCCATTTGAGTTAACCAGTTAAAATTTACCAGTTAAAGATAAACAGTTAGAGTTGACCAGTTAAAGTTGACCAGTTAAAGTTGACCAGTTAGAGTTGATCAGTTAGAGTTACTCAGTTAGAGTTGACCAGTTAGAGTTGACCAGTTAGAGTTATCCAAGTGGAGTTAATCGAGTAGAGTTGCCGAATATCACTTATTCGAAGTAGAGTTATCGAATATAGTATATTCGAGGGAAGAGTAATCGAATACAATTTATTCGAGTGGAGAAATCAAATGTTATTCATTTGAGAAGAGTTACCGAATATTATTTATTCGAAGAGTAGTTATCGAATATTGGTTATTCGAAGTTAGTTAATCCAAAGGAGTTATCCGAAGTTAGTTAATCCAAAGGAGTTATTCGAAGTTAGTTAATCCAAAGGAGTTATTCGAAGTTAGTTAATCCAAAGGAGTTATTCGAAGTTAGTTAATCCAAAGGAGTTATTCGAAGTTAGTTAATCCAAAGGAGTTATTCGAAGTTAGTAATCCAAAGGAGTTATTCGAAGTTAGTTAATCCGAAGGAGTTAGTCGAAGAGTTAATCCAAAGGAGTTATTCGAAGAGTTAATCCAAAGGAGTTAGACGAAGAGTTAATCGAATACAGTTATTCGAAAGAAAGTGTTAATCGAATATAGTTTATTCGAGTAAAGTTAAAAGAGTTAATCGAATATAATCTATTCGAGTAGAGTTAGAGAAGTTAAATCGAATTTAGTTATTCGAAAGGAGTTAACCAATTTGAGTTAAGCTAATCGATTTGAATTAAGTTGAATCGAAATGGAGTAAATCGATTAGAATTAAGTTAATCGAGTTAGAGTAAATCGAATATTGGTTATTCGAAGGTAAGTTATTCGAATTAGTTATTCGAAGGAGTTAATCAAACGAGTTGATCCAAAGGAGTTAGTCAAATATTAGTTATTCGAATAGAGTTAAAGGAGTTATCGATTTTAGTTTGATCGAAAGGAGTTATCGATTAGTAAATCGAAAGGAGATTTTCGAATATAGCATATTCGAAAGAAAGAGATCGAATATTGTTTATTCGAAAGAGAGAGATTTCGAATATGAGTTATTCGAAGAGAGATAATCGAATATAGGTTATTCGAAGAAGAGTTAATCAAATAGAGATTACTCGAAAGAGAGTTATACGTCGAATTCGATTATAGCGAATTCGGGAAAGTACTATTTACTTTCCAGGGTTTAAATCAAGATTTAGTTATTGATTTAGAAATGAAGTGTCTGTTAAATTATTCGAGTTAGGAGATAAAGTTATAATTTAGGTTAGATATTGCAGAAGTAGGAATTATAACGTTATAGTTATAATCAAACGTTTTCATATAAGAAGTAGATTCGTAACCTGAATCCGAGAATTTGCGTAAACAGATGATTGGAAAAAGTGAGTGACGAGCTTCATCTATTTCACAGTAAAGGACGTTGTTCAATTAAGGTCTGAGAGGTAATTATACCCCAACTTGATTGACTTCTGAATTGACAAAGGAATCGTTGTGGTTCGATAGAAAAGGTTGGTTTGAAATATAGTTAAGTAATAAGCGATTAATGGATTAAGCGTAACGATGTTTTATACAACGTTCATTGGAAATCCGTAAATGAGTTTTGGAAACATTTTCCAAATATAGTCAGATATGTTTTCTAAACATAGAAAATGAAATGTTTTCATGATAAGAATTTAAGAAATAGAGTTAAGCAAATTCAGAAACTGACTGGAGAGGGTAAGTTGAACGATTTTCTAAGTGACGATCTGATGTTGGTTTCGACCTTCCGAATTGATACTTAGAGAATTGTTCTCATACTAGTTAAAGTAGGGACTGATAGTTGCGAAATAATAGTGATGTGAAAATAAGCTATGGAAATGTTTTCCAAAGATTAATAACATATATTTTCTAAATATATGAAATAAGGAAATATGAACATATATATGTATATGATGATTGATCGATCGAATTTCCATTTGGAAATAAGATCGTTGTTTGTACACCGACATGTTTTCATTTGATAGTTGAATCACAGACTATCAAAGTTTTGACGCTATTTACGGTGTAAATATGGAGAGACCGGTTGGATTATTATCCGAAAAACCACTCCGTATTAGCATAAGCGTTGCGAATCAAGTACGCTGAAGATAATTGAAGACGGAGTGAAGTGCAAGGGCTATTGTGAAAAGCCTAAGTAGGATGGATTCACTGAATAGTGCCTTCGGTTTGTTCAGTCCCAGGACAACGTATATGGACGAGTGTCTGAAAAAGTATTCTTAACGAATCATATATGTTGATCTCTTTAAACGTATTACGTTGGTGGCGGAGAAATTCGTTTCTCTTAGCTTTTATACTCGTGATGCCTTGAGAAATCGATAATGATTGGGCGGGTATGACGATGTGGCATTCAAAGTAATTGAAGAAATAATCTGTCAAAGTGATAAACGTGACCTCAAACCTCACAACCGGGAAATAACAGAAGTTGGGCTAGGCAGCATGGCTAGTTGGGCCATACCCAAGCAGGGTGTATTGTCACCATCTAGAGAATATTCAATTGTACTTCTTATTAATCTATTTCAATGCTGTCCCTTATCGGGAAGGATGGTTGCTGATCCCAACCATCGGTGATAATATATTCGTCACACTCAAGCTAAATGAGTGGACTGTCATGTGTGGCCGGGTTGCAAGACGTTCTTGTTGAACCCTAAGTGTATCTCCTCTAGAGTACACTGATCGGAAGGTGCTCCCATACCTTGTCTGTTGGAATCCAATCTCCAATAAGCGCTCACGGTTTTATTTGTATACTATGAATGTGGAACGTGAGATGCAAGCGTTCTGCTAGATTGATATCTATTTGTATTTAGACATTATTATAATATCAGAAAGATATCCTTTATTTAACCAAGTGTTGGAGTTTTATTCACACCAGTCCCATGACTGACCCGGAGTTTATTTTGTTTGTTTTCCCTAAACTCTTGGGTGCCTAAATTTGTACGGGCAGTCAAGTAGTCGGGATTTTTCAGATACACTTGGAGAGCTTGGAGCAGAAGACTTCAAGATTATAGCTATTATTATTCCGCTGTGTTGTTAAGTGTTGTACTTTGAAATGGTATGTATATACGAGTACTGATTTGTATTTCAAAGTTATGTTATATTTTATTCGTTCCGCTGTGAGATTCGTGTTACTCTGATTATTCTGATGTTCTTCTTCTTCTTCTATTCTATAAGTTCTATCTTTTCTTCCTCACCCTCTACTTTCTTTCACTAACGTCTCGGAATTTCCGACTCTCAAGGAGTCGGAAATTTCCAGTCGTTACAGTTTATCTTTTTAAAGGGATATTGTATTTTATACAAACATATAAATATTAGCTTTTTCTTTAAAATTTTGTTAGAATATTAAGCAATCATTTTTTAATATGTTTATCATTTGTATTATTCTGTTTTTTGTACTAAAAAGTATTAATCAAAAAAGATAAAATAAGTTTATCATTTTTTAAAAAATTCTCTGTCATTTGTATCAACAGTTTCTTTTTTAAGATAAAAATTATAAAAATAAATTTTATATCATGTTTTTAAATGTTTGTTTTAATAGAATTTAGATTAATGTTCTTTGAATCTGTGTGGTGGCACAATTGCCTGTAATTCCTGCAGTACTAGTCCATTCGCTTGAACATATATCACTTTAAATATGAGCCAACATTAGTTGATACAAGAGTAAATCTGTCTCATATGATCAGAATTATCCATTTTGTTCAATTATTACTATTGGGATTGTAAGATGTTCTACGAAATGAACTTATCTTTTTCAATAAAAAGATAAAATAATTTATCTTTTTTTTCGAAAGGTAAATCAATGTTCAATAATATTTTATAATTATTGTTACTTATTCTGTATGTTAGTTAAATAGTGATACATGTTAAACATGTTTGCTATTTTAGTAATGATTTAAAATTATTTCATAACACATGAACTTGATTTAAAGCATAATTTAAAAAGATAAAAGCATTTATCTTTTTATACATATAGTTTAATAACATAATTAACTATAATAGAAATCTCTTAGTTATTGTTGAATATCTAAAGATATAATATCTAAAGATGTAATAATGGTTTTCAATGAAGCACAATAGCATGCAACTATTAGACAATCCAACAAAATTCGTAACTTACATATGCTCTCTTATACACTGAAGACAAATAAAGAGTAAGGTTAAATAAGATATTGCCAAACTTAAATTATCGGCTTAGTTGCATAAAAAGATAAACCTATTTATCTTTTTTGTCCATTTGTTTCTTGTTTAAAAAAATAATATAAACTCCATTAAATATGGAGTTATATGTGGCTCGAAGAATACATCAGTAGTTGTGAATAGTTTGACTAGAAAAACATGTTTTCAACGCAAGAAAGTAGACAAGCTTTGGTATCATCGGGGTATGATACAAGAAATGCAAGAGTGATTTAATTTTTTGGTAGGTTTATAATTAGTTTTCATTGAAGAGACCTAAATAACAATGTATATCATTATACGATGTAAACAACAATGCTAAATAAACTAATTATATAATGGAAAAATAAAAGTAAACTTTGGATGTGTTACAGAATAGCTAAACTTCGTTAAGGTAAATTCTGGTGCATGTTAAAAGGGTTGAAAAACAATACCATGTTACATAGCAAAGTACATATCTCTGACTGCATTTAATTTACTAACGTAACAAGCTGTTTTGGTCCACAAAATTTACATTCAATGTGAGTCGTCTATTTGATTGCTCCCTTAGGAATTAGATTACTAGTTTAAGTTATAAAACATTAATGTTTCCTAACATAAGTAGTTAAATAAGAAAACAGATTAATTTTAAACTTATCATTGAAATTGGCTTTCGATAGATATTTCAACCAGTTACAGTTATCTCGTTAATCATCAAATGCATAAAAAGATAAACTTGGTTATCTTTTTAAACTACTTCAATTATAGCTTCAAAAAAATCAATAATTTATAAAGATAATCATGTTCAAAAATATCAACAATTATAACATCTCTTCAAAAAAAAAAAATCAAATGATCATCTAAACTTATTTTTTTCAACATACGATAGATTCTCTTACTAATGATAATATGAAAACATATGATAACGATATAATATATATATATATATATATCTGTGTGTGTGTGTGTGTATGTGTGTGTTATCTTATGTGAAAACATATGAATTGTTTTAAAAGATAAATGTGTTTATCTTTTTAAAATAATATAAATATTAAATTATATGATCATCTAAACTTCTTTGTTTCAACATATGAAAAAAAATCTCTTACTCATGATAATATGAAAATATATGATAAAGATATAATATGTATATTATCTTGTGTAAAAACATATAGATTGTCTAAAAAGATAAATGTGTTTATCTTTTTAAAATATAAATATTAAAATTATATGATCATCTAAACTTCTTTGTTTCAACGAGCGGTAAAGTTCTCTTATTCATGATAATATGAAAACATATGATAAAGATATAATATGTATTCATAGGCAGGGGATCCGTTATACCTCTCATATTTGTACTTATAGTAGATGTATTCAACCAAATGGTGAAAAAAGCTTCAACTATTAATCTCCTTGATGGCATTCACCTCCCTGATTCAACAGTTTGCAATTCGCTGACGATACTATTATATTTTCATCCCCTGGCCTCAAGCACATCTACTGTCTTTAAGCCTCCTATATGTTTTCGAGCTTGTCTCTGGCCTTTACATCAACTTTTCTAAAAGCTTTATCATCATGATGGGTAATTCTGATTATCTTAGTCCCACCATTTCTTCCCTTCTTAACTGCCCAGTTGAGTGTTTTTTGATAGTCTATCTTGGTATTCCTGCCAGACCTTCAAAATTATTGAAAATTGACTGGCATCCACTCATTCATAAGATTGAGTCTAGGCTCACTTCTTGGAAGGATAACTCCTTATCATCTGTTGTCCAGTTAGTACTTGTAAAATCGGTGCTTTTAGCTATCCCCACATCTGGATGTCATTCCATAAGTTGCCTAAATGGGTTATTAATAAGATTGATTCAGCCAGAAGCTCTTTTTTGTGGAATGGTAGTAATTTCAAGAGACTAATCAATTGGCAAACAGTATGTTTGCATCATAATCAGGGTGGACTTGGCATTGTTAATCTCTCAAATTTCAACAACTGCATTACCCTTAAAGTGGTTATGGCGCCTAATCTCTCCAGGTTTTTTCATTCGGAAAGATTGGATTCTTTCTCTTCACTACTCATCTAACCCTCATCTTGCCTTGCATTTTCCTCCTTCTACTAAGCCCTTACCTTTTTGGTCTGTTGTTACTTTAGCTACTCCTCGTATTAAAAACTTATTTCATGTTAAACTGGGTAATGGTTCCTCATGCCTCTTTTGGCTTGATATTTGGCATGACCAGCTTCCCTTTACTCTCTCTTACCCTACACTTTTCTCTTCATCCTCCTACCTGAGCAGTTCTGTAGCTCATACCTTGAACTCTAGTCCATTTAGTTTTTCTCCTTCTTCCATCTTTGATATTCCTGTTTTCCTTGATCTCCTTGCTGTCTCTAACTTGCTTCGGCATACACATCTTTCCAACTCTCCTGATTATTATATTTGGGAATTATCTCCTTCTAAAGGCTTTTCAGTGGCATGCTTATATCACTTTCTCAACTATGTTGGTTGATCCTTTAATTTTGCAAGATTGTGGAAATGTAGATTGTCCCCAAGGGTTCTCTTTTTTCAATGGTGCTTTATTCATGGTACCAGAGCTAGGTTATACCATTTTAATCTGATATCGAACCCTAATTGTGCTTTATGTTCCAACCATGAGGAAACTACTTATCATTTATTTTTTGACTGTGATGTATCTTACCCTATTTTGGCGGCAACCAGTGCTCATTTTCTTGGCCACATTCCTGCTTTTTCATCATTTTTTGATTACTGGAAATATAATACTGTTGATCCTTCACTAAATGCCTTCATTGCCATTTACTGTCGGTGTATTTGGAAAGACAAAAATGATTCAACTTTTGATAGACCTCATAGGCATTTTGATGGTATATGCAGACTCATTATTCATCTATTTCAAACTTTGATAGGTTCTTCATCTCAAGCTCGCTTCAGGCTTGTCGTTCCACTGCCATCTAGTCCTGTTGAATCTGTGGGTTTGAATGCTATGCACACAAAGTACAGGGATGCTGGTTAGTATGCTAGTTTCTTATGTTGTTCAGTAAATCTATGTAAATTTATGTACATTGTGCTATGCACACAAACTAGTTGTAGGTTTTTGCTGGTTTTGCATCTCTGGATGTTGCTCATATCGCCACCAGTTGGGCTTGTCAACTGGATTATCTATTATATATATATATATATATATGCTTTAATCGATTGTGTAGCATTGCGCTACACTTCCATCTTCCTAAAAAATATATAATATGTCTATTATCTTGTGTCAAAACATATAAATTGTTTAAAAAGATATAATTGGCATCTGGATGACGAAGAACCTCGATAGACAGTACCTGTTGTAATAAAGTCGAGAATTTCAAAGGACGGTATTAATAAAATATGCTTAATTTTATTAAAACAGGAAGACTGGAGTACATATCCCATACGACTTTAAGCACTCCTTTAGAATTATTAGCAATAAGGTCAAAGAAAATGAAACTAACCCAATGTGCATATCCAAAAAAGTTGTGCAAACAAATTCTATCAAACTCTTTTTAAAATATGCTAACTATATATTACGCAGTAGATTTAAATTTGAACGGAATTGATCTCTTACTGTTAACAAATACATGTTGCTACTATGTCTAGATCAGATTTGAGAATTTCACATCGTTGATTTGTCACCACATTGGTCGTATCCTGGATCGGAGAAGCAACACACTTTGATGCACTGATTTGTGTACTGTTGCGTCCTCCATTCAACGTAGTTAACGGTTCGTGAATTCCTTGATCAGTCAAAGTTCCAACCATGTTGATCAGAACCACCATTTTTCCAATCAAATTTCCTACTGTACCCTCCATATCTGTCATCATACCCTCCAAGCTTCGCACCCTCATTTTCAACTCATCATTGTCTTCACGAACATTTTTGAATCGTTTCTGTGCAATGGCACAAGCCTTAACATGCATCTTTTGGTATGATGCTACCAACAGCGCGGCTCCTACCCCTTCTATCCTTACCCAACACTTGTGATAAGATATCTTCATCAACAGGCAATTTTTCTTCATCACTATCAGTGATATTTTCCTTTAGTTTGGAAATTTGATCCTAGCATAAAAGTTAAATGCGTTTACACCAACGTTTACTTGTAACAGCTTGCAACAATAGTATGTTACTCCTTACTGATTGATCACAATTATGGAAAGCCTAAAATGAAAGTCTAGACAATAGACTGCTCGATGTTAACCATAATAACCATAATACAAGTGAAAACTTACGAAGTACCCAGACGTGGCATCTAATATTGGACCATCGTTTTTCCTGTGTTTTCTCCCATACTTGACGATGGTTGATATTTGAAGATGGACTTGCAACGGTCTACAATATATTCCATTTCATGTATATTCTCTCTCTAATTGTGTTTTTTTACAACGGTTGAAAGAAAATGATCAAATAATTTACCAATTCGTGTTCTACTCTAGCGTGACTTTTATGTCTGGCATGGTGGGCATAATTTAGAATGGATCTATTTTTTTGCCCTGCCTCACTTCTTCCGCTCGCTTTGGGCGTTGCTTCATTCTGTACGAACTTGTTCCAATTATCTTGAGCAATTGTAGGTGGACAACTTTTCATCCGTTCTTCATCATTGTCGAAAATGTCATAATAAGTTGCTCTCAAGTTTTTCTTGTGTCTCCTAAAATCCTCGGCCATTCTTTTTGAAAACATTTCCTTTGAAAGCGGCTCAAGCGTATACATTTTCTGCAAAAATTAAGAGTCAGAGCGTGTAAAAATAAACTGTAACATTTAGATGCTATTTTTCAAAAAATTAGCACCAACTGGTTCCAAACGTCGTCCTTATATGTTTTGGGTACTTTATCCCAACTTGTGTAAGATATCAGCACATAAGATCGTACTAGTTTACCAAGTGTAGTAGCGACTTTTGGAGCGTTTTCTCAGACAGGAATACCAAGTAGGTTTTGTTCAACTTGTTGATCTTTCGAACATGATGCATGTGATGATATGGGATCTTACAACGTATTTTCCTGTGAAATAGAAGCAACATTAAGAATCAGGACAAACATCATGAATCAAAATATTATTTACATTTGAAATAGTTAAAATAAATAATAATAGCAGAGTTGATTGCGATCAGAAATTGCAAGTCATGACATTCTAAATAGGAGTTAATTCCATGGTAAAAAAAGCATTCAACAAGTTGTAGGTTAACACATGAGTTTGGTCAGATATTCTAGTTTTTCATTGTCTTCCAAAGCTAATTGATATACGGTAGGAGACTCAGTGTCATCCACATTTGTAGTCAACCATTTTGGTGTATGCAGAACCACAGACCAACCATCATTTTTTAAATCTTTTAAGTAGAACACTTGACTCACTTTTGATGCTAGAATAAATGGCTCATCATTCACATTGTCTCTATTCTTTAATTTTCCTAAATTAACCATGATCAGTTGAAACGGGATCTATTTTGCAACCATTGATCTTATCCTCGACTTTTACCCAATCACAATAAAAAACTGTTTGCTTGAAATCAATGTAATCGAACTTAAGTATCTGCTGAATGACACCGTAATACGTTGTTTCTGCTTCCTTATCATTTTTATCTTTACCACTCGCTCTAAATTTTGTAATTGCTCTCGTGCATACACCACTATCCCGTGTTACCATGTGGTCTTCATGCATTTTCGTGGAAAATAAAAACCCATTCACTTGGTACTTCGTATATTTAAGCGCCATGAACATCGGCCCATGTGTTAGCCGCCAAAGAGTTGGGTCTACATCGCTGCAATTCAACAACTACATAAAACACAAAAAGAAAAATAAAGCATGTTCCTGAAGGTGTATTGAAAATTTATGAACACGTGAAATACTTTAGATGATGTATTACCTCATTATGTAACCACATAGTAAATGGTTTAACGACTTCGACAGTTGTTATAACTTTGCCTCATGGTTGAAGTTTAGTGCTTTTCACATAGGAGTTGTACCTTCTATACGTAGATAACACATATCGAAATGAATAAATAAATTGAATTAAAAATTGGAAATGTGAAACCTACTTCATGAACTTACTTCTTCCATGGATCCAATCCATCATACTTATTTAGGACCCATCCACGCACTTGTTCGAATTGCACTTGGGTTAACGTTATATCTTTACCATTATCCAAAGGTATCTCACCAGCAAACTCATCATCCTTATCTAAAAATGCTTCACGAGTATGTTTATGGTTGCCATAACATCCGTTTGGGATATATTCCATGCAATAAAGGCTAGCTTCTTGTATGATATATCCTTCTGCAATACACCCTTCAATGCATCTTTTGCTGCGCACATACCCTTTATATGTTTTCACTAACCTATGATTGTGATCAGTTATAACTTGCACACGGTAGCCATTTATATGTTTATGTATACAACTGAAATCAGTTATTTACTGTTCAAAAGGATACATCCATCTATATCTGACAGTGCTACCAACCAATGCTTGATCGGCTAAATGAACCATAACATGGATACTGATATCAAAAAATGCAGGTGGAAAATGTTTTTCAAAAACACACATTGCTTCCACCAACATAGCCTTTGCTTTATAAGGTGTTCCCTATTGATTACCTTTGAGCACAAAATATTAAAGAATAGACTAATATGATGAATAACATTTCGTAGATCCTTATGTTGTGTATAAGTATGATGAAGCAATACCGGAAGCAGATGTTGCATTATGACGTGGTAATCATGTGACTTCATATTTCTTAGTTCGAAAGGATTGATGCTCACGTTGTTGCAGAAGTTAGAGGAGAATTTGTTAGGTACTTTCAGATTTTTCAATACGATGCAAAATCTTTTCTTTTCTTCTTTGCTTAAGGTGAAAGTTGCCTTTGGTATGATTGTTTTTTTTTTTTTTGGGATCTACCATCACCCACAACTTTTGTTTTATAGCCATGGTTTTCATATTCTTGCATGCATTGATGCCATCTTTTGACTTCTCTTTATGGTCCATAATGGTGCTAATGTCTCCATACGCATAACATCAATATTATGTCGAATCATATTTGCTTTCGAATACGGTAAATAAAAAAGATAAAACTCCTATGCCAAGCAGAAACATTGTCACCTTCTTCAACGGCTGACTTTTTCCTTTTTCAACCAACTTCTTCTTTGTGTTTACCGATTTTCATTTTGAAATTCGTTGCTTTCTTTTCAACTTCAAAACCCTTCAATGGCCTTTTAGGACGATTAAGTTCTTGTTCATTGTTGAAATTTGTCTTATCGTATCGAAACCTGTGTCTGTTAGGAAGATACTTTCGATATCCCATAAAACACATCTTCTTACTTTCAGGAAGATGATAAGAACAAGTGTTTTCCCCCACAAACGGGACAAGCAAAGTAACCGTGAGTTGTACATCCCGATAAAGTCCCAAGAGCAGGGTGATCATGGATCGCCACAACACCCTAGCTCTCATTGTAAACTTGGATTTGTTTGATGAATCATATGTAACAACTCCTTCCCATAACTGCTTTAACTCGCCTATCAACGGCTCTAAATAAACATCAATATCCTTTCCTGGTTGTTTTGGCCAAGAAATCAACAGTGTTAACATTGAAAACTCCCATTTCATGCACATAGATGGAGGAAGAATATACGGTACTACAATTACCGGCCAACAACTGTAAGGGTTAGTAAGAGAAGCATTCGGACAGAAACCATCTGTTGCTATTCCAAATGTGACATTTCGTGGCTCGACTGCAAATGTTTCATCAAAAAAATTCACGACTTTCCATTGAGAAGTGTCATATAGATGACGCATTATGTTTGGATCATACTTAGCATGACCATGCCAGGTCATTGCATTTGCTATCCATGGTACAGTATACAATCTCTTCAATCAAGAAATTAATGGAAAATGTCTTAATGTCTTTCGTGCTACTTTGGTTGCTTTTCTCTCATCATTAAAAGATGTCCTATATCTTAGTTCATTGCAATTTGTACAAGAAATTCTATTTTCATTATCTTTCCAGTACAATATGCAATCATTGATGCATGCGTCATAAGTTTTGTAATTCATTCCAACTTGCTTAATGAACTTCTTCACGTCGTGGTATTTTGTCAGCAACGTGTTACCTTAGGGGAATAACTCCTTCATTAGTTCGAGTAGTGCAGTCACACAATTATCTGAGAAGCTATATTGTGTCTTCAAGCTATTCAGTTTCACAATGGCATACAGCTTCGTTATCCCTTTTAGACATGAAGGATACAGTGGCTCTTTTGCGCTTTCATAAAATGGTGTATACTTCTTAATTTCATTGGCCTGCCAATTGCCATCATTCGTACACTGCTCTCCAACATTAGCATGATTAAACAACGGATTTTCAGGTTGAAAATCATGAAATCTATTTGCATCATTGGCTAGATCTTCCATCACAATATGTTCAGCCTCGTCAGTACTTGTGGCATTACTAATTGGTTGTTGTTTTTCCATCTCCACCATTTTTTCCCCATGTAAATACAACACCTATATGATTGGATAAAACTCCATCTAAGCAAATGAAAATGAATTTCATCTAATTTGAACGTCTTTACATTTTGGCACCGATTGCGAGGGCATAAATACACTCATTTCTTACCACCGTTTTCTTCAACAAAACAAATAAACATGTTCACCCCATCAATATAGTATGGAGATCATTGATTAGATTCACTAATCCACTTTTTTCTATACTTAATGGCATGTTGCCCGCCTATAAATTCAAAAATTGTTACAACTTACAAATCGCATCAATCACTGGATGTTTTCATTGGCAAGTTGGTTTTTTTTATTGAATGAGTATGGCAGTTTAACAAACAAAATACAAGGTTCATATTCTACATATCCAGTATGACTAGCTAATACAAGGAAATAGATCAAATAACATGTGCATTAACCATGCTGTAATATGACCAACTGCGAAAACCTAACTTTCTTCAACGTTTAACCTTGCTTTGTAACCACCCTTAGGTAAAAACCAATAAATAGCTCTTCGGCCTACAACATGTTGAGCACGAATTGAAACAATAGTGCAAAAAATATCGATTACTAGAAATCGAATGAAATGATAATTTTACTAGCAATAGAGAAGCACGATTTGCAGACAATGACAAAGAAGAAGATTTGAGCAGACAACTATCGGATTTCTATAATTTTTTGGGAGCGGTTTTCAGAAATGGAAATAGGGCACGGGATACAATATTAGATGAGGGAAATCAAAAAAAGGGAGAGAGAGAACCTGAAAGGATCACAAATTTGGAAATCAAAAGAAGGCACGAATTTGAAACAGCTGACAATCGAGTGAAATTAACCGATCCAGAGCATTCGCGATGAACGGCCAGATTTGGGGTGCCAGGGGTGGTGCGGATCACAAGCTGTTGTTTGATACAGATCTGAGCATTATCAAATTTGATACGGCTATTAGCTGAATTGTATACCCGCATCCATGTGTGCCAAATTTGCTGATATGGTGTAGTGATGTTAGAACCGAACGAAAGAATTCATCGGAGATTGGATTAGTAATATCCAATGAGAATGACTCATTAGAGACGGGATCAATAGTATCCTACAATGAGTCCGAAGAGTGATATTATCAAAACAAAAATGAAAACAAGTTTTTGTTTTGATCATTTATATTATATTATACGTATTTGAATATTTATTTTAGACTGATTTGGACAGTTGAGTATATGGAGATTTTGAATATATGCGTAATTAACGTGTGTTTCGAAGCCTCAAATATACTGGATAGATATAGAATCCCACTCTAGTCATCCCGAGATGATTCTGATGACGTGGCCACATCATCTGCATCTGTGCTCGAGTTTCAAAGGTGGGATGTCTATATATTTCCAACTGATTGGTGTGAGAATCAAAATTAGGTAGGATTTATTTGTTGTGATTTGGCATCAAAAATGGATTTTTAGTATACGTATTTGAAACGATAACCAACTAATTGATTGCTGACTGTGTTGTTTGATTATTGGTTTGATTACTGGTTTGATTAATTAAATTTTGAACCATTATGAAACACCCCACCTCCGTTAAGGTCACTAACAAAGGGAATGCCTTAACTTCGGTGGAGCATTATAGGTAAAAAATGCAGATAAACTACAAGATAGACAAATAAAGCAGTGGAAAATAAAGTCATTTTATTAACAATGTGGTTCAGTCATTACTACAATTGTCTCAATCATACTTAAAAGTAACACATAGAACTTCTGTCTTGATTTAAAAATTTCCAAGTATAAAAGAAGCATAAAAATAACAATGATATTCCCTAATAAAGCATGAACCAGCCATAGCAGTGGAAGAGAGAGTCCAAAGCAAAACATCGAATATCTTCAAGCCTGAAAAGAAAACTGAGCTAAGTGGTAACATTTCCTCCCTATGAACCGGGGGGGACGGAAGAAAAGAGGCGAAACAAAACTAGGTCAGACATAAGTCTGGTAAGTCCAGTGACTTTCAGCATATAAACAGGCAAAAGCATCATGACATGAATAAACTGAATATAAGATAGTACCGTGATAACAGGGATAACAAGATAACATAGGGTAAGCATAAGGTATGATAAGGCAAGATAAACTGGATGTGCTTCTACTTTTTCTCTGCTTCGCCACTACTTTGTTATTCTGATTTCTATATCTATCTCTGCAGCACCTAACTAGTGTTCCAACTAGTAATCTGTATAAAATGATAACGTGATCCCAATCCCCGTAATTGTGGTAGCCTTCAGGCGTACATCTATCGTGAGGATTCCACCTCAACCTGCCTATTGCCATGAACATGTTAGATGTACCCTCACTACCCTATCGATCGACTCCCTACTTATATTAATTTCTCTTGTGTCTGTGTCAATTGGCCCTCTCTTACCTGTAAATACCCTGTGCTGGTCCCAGCATAAGGTGTATCAATCCTTATGATAGAGACCAGACACGATTCAAGATGCACAGTGTATAACTACTGGTACTCAGTGCCTGCTTTTTCCCACTCCGTAGTACGTGCACGCCCGTAAACCGTAAGAACCTACACTGACGTACCCCCTGCCGCTATTTTGGCCGCTTATAATCAGCCCAATCATCGTGCCCCACCCTGCCTAGTTTCAGGGTATCATGATACATCTATGTGGGTTACTGCTGAAATGGGTCCTCGTTACTTGGGTTTCCTGCTGGTTAAGTTTGTGGGCCTATATATACAAATATTACCCACCTACACGAGATGTACTTAACCCTCCCACCGATTCTAGCATGTTTTCTTAATGGTTAAGATTGTGGGCCTATATGTACTAATATTACACACCTACATAAGACGTACTTAACCCTCCCATCAATTCAAACATATTTATTTAACGGTTAAGTTTTGTGGGCCTATATGTACTAATATTACCCACCTACACGAGATGTACTTAAGCCTTCCATGGATTCAAGCATGTTTATTAACGGTTAAATGTTGTCCATTCATGTTAACTTAACCTACCCATTCATAGTGTCATGTTAGTTAAGTGTTTCTTATTAACTTAACCCTTCTCACTTATCATGTTAGATTGGTTAAGTGTTTCCTATTAACTTAACCCCGTTCGTTCATCAAGTCATATTGGTCAAGTGTTTCTTGTTACTTAACCCCACGTGTTCGTCTTGTTGTATTGGTTAAGCGTCATTAGTCAATTCAAGTCAACTTAACCCATCTACTCATCATGTCATGTAACTTTGGTTAAGTGTCGCCTTCTTATGTTAACTTAACTCTACCACAAATCAAGTTATATTGGTTAAGTGTTAACTTAACCCTTTCCATTTATCATGCTATACTAGTTAAGTGTTTCCTATTAACTTAACCCTAGTCATCCATCTTGTCATATTGGTTAAGTGTTCCTATGAACTTAACCCTACTCATTCGTCTTGTTCATTAGCATTAATTGATTTATTAATGCACCAACCTCTCACATTAGATATGTGTTGTTGCGGTTACTGGATGTGCCGGGCGGTTCCGGGCAGTTTTACACCATAACTCAATCTAATCTCGGGTTTTTCTTTGGCATGATGCACTAACCTCTCACACTAGATAGGTGTTGTTGTGGTTACTGGATGTGCCGGGCGGTTTCGGGAAATTTTACACCACAACTCAATCTAACCTCGGGTTAGGCATGTTCACCTTTAATCTACACATTTACCCTATAAAACCCAAATCTAGATTTTACATGCTAATTACCAAATTCACCAAAACTAGCCATGTTACATTTTACACCCAATACAGATTTAATGCCCAAGTTACCCCAAATTCGCAACAATAACAATTTTGCCCAAAACTTGATTTATATGCCAACTTCCTACTTTGTCGTTCATGCCAGTTCTAGGTTCAACATGTCAAATTACATATTCAATAATTCATGTCAGATTACCCCAAATTGCATCTTAACAGTTATCCCATATTACATGTTCCAAATTATGCCAAATAATGTCAATTTCAAGTTATATCCAATTCCCCCCCCATTCATAACGTACGTATTTCGAGATTCAACTCAGGATTCATAATATAAGGGGAGAAGCAAGATGGAACATCGTAAGAATAGGCAAGATGATAAGAACTACTGGTCCAATAAACTTGATATACTAAAAAGACAAGTTTTGCATGGAATACATCGCAGGCATATAGATATGATTAGAATTATATCATGAACTTAAAATGGGATTACAATTCCGGGATACAACAAGGATAGGTATGATTGGACCAGTTTCATAGTAAAAAATGATTTCCAAATATATACATATACACACACACACTCAAGCACAGATTTCAATGAAAGGATAGCTTATGTCAGGCATATTCTCGTATCCATTTTATTACATGTCACAATTAGATTTAGGTGTTCAAATCTAAAAAGTAACTGACTTACAAAACAAAGGCAATTCTTGTTTTCATGTCTAAGTCTGTAACAACCCGAATTTTTAATAATATGTTAAAACGAGAAATCGGGGCAGAATTAAATTATAAGTTAAGAATCATTGGGAACGGGTTAAGCCATTGCGTTCGTCTCGAAATTCTACTTGAAAACGAGTCCGAAATTTCGTAAATCGGAGTCCGTATGACCAAGATATGGCCCATAGAAGATTTCAGAAAATTCAAAATTCAGCCCGAAATTCAAATTCAGCTAGAAACAGGTTGGGCGGGAAAATTTCCCGCCCAGCCCCAGGTCGACTGGGGGGTCGACTGGGGAGTCAACCTGCCCCAGCCCCAGGTCGACTGGGGAGTCGACCTGGGTGTCGACCTCCCTGGTCGGACCCTGTTGGTCTAGTGCACCAGTTTGCTCCTTTGGTCTGTTTACTTGGCCTGTGATGGGATTTGATGGTTCAGATCTAAACTGGGGTTAATCCTATGGCCTAAACTAGTCTCTACACCTATAAAAACACCCTAATACCTAGCCTAAACCATCACAAATCATCCTAACAACTAAATTATGCCAAAATGCTCCCTAATCATGGCCTCCATCTTCATCTTGAGAGCTTCTAAGGCAAAAAGGAGCAATCTTTCTTCATCAAATCAAAGGAGCTACTTATTCTCAAGGCTTCTAGTGTTGCTACATCATTCCTAGAGCTTCTACAACATCTCTATCTTGTTCTATTTGGTTCTAGTTCTCATAGCCACGCTTTGTAAGCCCCACTCTACTCTTAGATTTAAACTATGAAGTTAATATGAACATGTAGTAAGTTGAAATGAGATTTTTAGTGTAATACTTGTCTTGGGGCTATATTTGTATGCATAGATCCATTTATGACTCTTCTGATCTATGATTGTGGAACTATCATGAACCTAGTACCATTCACCTTGATTTTTGGGTAGAAAGCTATGAGTTTTATTTGGGGATTATGCATAATACAACATAGAACCCCTCATAACCTTGATGTTAACTTGCCTATGATGTTGAACTACATGCTACTCACAAGTTTATCACCCTATGTCAACTATTATCATGTTTCACCTTTGCCTATGATGTTGAACTACATGCTACCCACAAGTTTATCACCCTATGTCAACTATTATCATGTTTCACCTTTGCCTATGATGTTGAACTACATGCTACCCACAAGTTTATTTGCTAAGTTTGATGTCATGCATGTTTTGAGGCCAACAATCCTATATGCTAGTTGTGATGAACACCGTTGCCTCAAATATCATCATGTTTAACTTATGACCAACTTTACCACCTTATGCCCATCTTGGTCATATTTTTATGTTCCTTGATTCACTTGTGTTGATGCGAGTTTACGTGCGAATGGGAATACGTTATGGGTAGTTAGGCAAACTTGAAATGACATAAAAAACATGACTTGAAATGACATGAAAAACATGACTTGAAAATTTGACATGAAACTTGATTATGCTTGAAAACTTGAATATGGTCATGACATGTAGAAAACCATAAAGTGGCCAACTCGAGGTTGGGTTGAGTTTGTAGCGTAAATCTGCCCGGAACCGCCCGGCAAATCCAGTGGCTACAAACAATAGGACCCAATGTGAGAAGTTGGTCATATCGCGCTTGAAACCCGAGGTTAGACTAGGTTGTGGTGTAAAGCTGCCCGGACCCGCCCGGCATATCCAGTAACCACAACAAAGTCTAATGTGAGAGGTTGGGTTCATTAAGTTAATTAATGCCACATGTTAGGGTTAAGTCATGAAACACTTGGATACACTTAACCAACTTGATACATGATTGGATGGGGTTAACCACACTTAACCCGCTGGAAACCCTAGTTACGTGGTCCTTTTCAGCAGTAACCCTCTTGGATGTATCACGATACCCTAGGGACTAGGGTAGGGTGGGGCACGATTACTGGGCTGATTGTAAGCGACCAGAAAGACGGCTGAGTAGGTGCGCCAGTGTAGGTTCAGGCGGGCTATGGTCGTGCACATAGTCCGGAGTTGAAAAATAACAGACATTGGCACCAGTAGGTTTAGATTGTGCGTGCTTGATTTGTGTCAGTGGTTGGCACCCTAGGACTTGATACACCCTAGGGTGGACCTAGCACAGTTGACTACATTCCGTGATTGGGCCGTATGACACCGACACTCGACGAGTTAGGCTTATAGGGAGCCGATCGACTAGATTGTATAGTTGGACCTTGACTTGGGTCAGCTCATGATATTGGGCCAAGGGATCATTTCTTGTTTATACTTGACATGGGTTGGAATACTAGTACTATTGGTGCAAAACTTAACCTTGTATATGCGATGCCACACTTGATCTACCTTGTTATCTATTTTATCATGCCAGTTAGTTACCATCTTTATGTTTCATCTCAGTTTCTCATGTTTAGTTAACTTCATTAGTTTTTATACTGATAGTAGGTAGGACTTACCAGTCTTTATGACTGACCCTTTTTCTTTCGCCTTTTTTCTTCCGTTCCCCCCTCCTCCCCCCTAGGTTCTCAGGGAGGAAACACTAGTGCTTAGCTTGGACATTTGGCTTGCTTTCTTGACAGCTCATGTACGTTTTGGACTTGAGCTTGCTATGGCTTCACCACATCTATCTTGGGGATAGTTTACTTTATGTTATTTTCAGTTTATGTTTTCTAGACTTGTGGTAGTTGGAAAATAATGACTAAGTACTTTGATGTAAGTTGACTATTTGGTTTGAAATGATGGTTTTTAAATTTCTACCGCTGCTTTACTTATTTATTTATCTATGTTATGTCTTGTGATATCTCTGTGCATGTGTACCTAGACAACACCCCTCCAAAGCTAGTGCATTCTCTTGTGAATGGCCTTGGCGGAGGTGGGGTGTTACATTTGGTATCAGAGCATGAGGTTTTACTAGACCGGACAAAAGTTTTAAAAACCCTTTTGAAAAACTATTTTCAAAACCAATTAAGTATTTTTCCAAGAAAAGTCTAGTTTATTTTAAAAGGCTATTCCCCAAAAGCCATTAGCACTATCCTTCGTTTCCTCGTTCTAAATCTATCTTTTCCTTTTTTAGCATGGCCGATCTTAACCTTCCCGAGGGAGTAACCATACCCGGATGGTTCCGAAGGTACTTGGAAGCTAGGGCCAACGATGCGGGCCCAGCAAACACTCCCACTCCTCCTCCCGTACCTGAGGTTCCTCCTCCTCCTCCTCAGCGTCCACAAGCGGATTTCGCAAAGATTTGCAAAGACTTTAAGGCGATGGGTGGCAAGAATTTTGTTGGGACAGAGACTTATGTTGAGGCATGAAACTGGTTAAGGGAGACTGAAGACCTTTTTGCTATCTTTGAAATAGAAGACCCTAGGAAAGTTCTGTTGGCAGTATGGCTTTCGAAAGAGGAAGTTGCTTATTGGTGGGAAGTCACCAACGCTACTAGGCCTATAGAGACTTGGGCCGACTTTAGGATGAGGTTTGGGCTTAAGTTTCTATCATCTGCTGAAGAGAATCTGCAATTGGAGAGGTTTATATCTTTGAGGCAAGGGGACATGACCGTGAGGGAGTATGTGAATAAGTTTAACCAACGTGCTCGATTCGGTTTAGACATGGTTAACACACCTCAGAAGAAGGCTCTACGCTTTGCTCGAGGATTGAATGAACCATTGCAAGGATTGGCCATGTCTCATATACCCATGGGGGCCACTTTTGAGAACTTAGTGGATATGGCCTTGCTTCAAGGATATGATAAGAATGGCAAGAAAGAAGTTAAGCTTAATGAGACTCAAACCAAGAAGGCGGAGTCCAAGTGGGGAGGCAACCAGAATAATCAGAGCAACCAGAATAACAAGAACAACAAGGGTAACAAGGCCAACAACAACAAGGCAAGGGAGACAAAAAAGTGCAACTTCTGTTGGATCATTGGACACATAGCCAAAGATTGTAGGAAGAAGAAGAGGAAGTTGGGAGGATTCTTTCATTGCGGAGAGTCTGGACACTATAGTAAGGATTGCCCAAAGAAGCAAGGACAGGGGCAAGGACAGACTCAGCGGGCAGGACCTTCTGGAGGGCAGATGCATGCTCTGAACACTACTCCAGCTCCGGACCGAGGTAGTATTTCTGTAGAAAGCCTTGTTTACATTTCTGGTTTTCCTGTTCGAACTTTATTTGATTCTGGCGCATCGCATACCTTTATTTCTTCTGACATTGTTGAAAGTTTGCACCTAAGTACTAGTCTAGTTGAGGATCCCATTAGTGTTTCAAATCCAGTTGGGGGTTCCGCCCATCTATCTATTATTTGTATGGATTTGAGGATTTCTATCTTGACCGTAGAATTCACATGTAATGCTTATGTTCTCGGGTTTATGGGATACGGGTTGATTTTGGGCATGGATTGGTTGTCCAGTTATGGAGCCATTCTCGATTATGAGCATAGGGTAGTGAGGCTTATGACTCGCCTTAGCAATACCCTAGAGATTTCTTGTAACCCTCTGGATCCCGTCATGTTATGTTATCTTGAATCCCTCGACTCGTCTATTGACAATCTTCAATCTGTGAGGGTGGTCCGAGAATATCCTGATGTTTTTGATGAGGTGAAAGGGTTACCCCCTAAACGAGAGATAGACTTCCGTATTTATCTTATTGATAATGCCAAGCCAGTTTCATTGCCTGTTAGGCACATGGCCCCACGAGAAAGAAGAGAGCTTGGCAAGCAAGTCAAGGATTTGCTTGAGAAAAATTTCATTAGGCGAAGCATTTCTGAATGGGGTGCTCCTGTGGTATTCGCTACTAAGGCGGATGGTTTGCTTCGTCTATGTGTTGATTATCGTGAGTTAAACAAGCTGACAAAGAAGAATAGGCACCCGTTACCGAGGATTGATGATCTCTTTGACCAGCTTGTAGGTGCTTCTATTTTCTCTCAGCTTGATCTAGCCACCGGATTCCATCAGCTTAGAGTGGCTGAGGATAGTATTGACAAGACTGCGTTTAGGACTCCAGATGGATTCTTTGAATGGCTCGTCATGCCGTTCGGTTTGACTAATGCACCCGCATACTTCGTTGATTTGATGAGTAGGGTGTTTAGGGAGTTCCTTAACAAGTTTTTGGTTGTCTTCGTGGATGATATTCTGATCTTCTCTAAGGACGAGGAAGAGCATGCTACACATCTCAAGGAGGTTATGGATACGCTTAGAGCTCATCAATTGAAAGCCAAGTTCTCCAAATGCTATTTCTGGAGAAGGGAAGTTCGGTTCCTTGGGCATATAGTTTCTAAGCAAGGCATAGCTGTGGATCCCGCAAAAGTAGTGGCGGTACAAGACTGGAAAGTTCCGAAGAATGCAACTGAAGTGAGAAGCTTTCTTGGTCTGGCAGGATTTTATAGGAAGTTCATTAAGGACTTCGCTAAGATTTCAGCCCCTCTTACTAAGTTAACGAAGAAGAACTTAGTCTTTGCATGGGACTTAGAGTGTGAGCTTGCTTTTCAAAGGCTCAAGAAAGCCCTCCCCACAGCTCCAGTTTTAGCATTACCCGATGGAGGGAAGTTGTTTACCGTGTACACCGATGCGTGTGGCATGGGATTAGGCGCTGTCCTGATGCAAGAAGGGAGGGTGATATGCTTTGGGGGTAGGCAACTCAAGGTTCATGAGAAGAACTATCCCACCCATGATTTGGAGTTGGCGGCGATTGTCTTTGCACTCAAATCTTGGCGCCATTATCTTCTAGGTGAAAGATTTGAGTTATATACTGATCACAAGTCGCTCAAGTACCTCTTCTCGTAGAAAGATTTGAATCTAAGGCAGCAGAGGTGGATGGAATTCTTGGCATCATATGACTTCGATATAGCTTATACCCCTGGCAAGGGTAATGTTGTGGCGGATGCGCTAAGTAGAAGAAGGTTGACTTTGAGTCCCTTGTTTGTTGAGATGAAGAGCCTAGAGTTCTTTGCAACCTTTGATTTTACACCTGCTGTTGAGTCGATGACTGGTTCGTTAGCATCCCTTGAGCTTAGACCTACACTTATTGATCAAGTTGGGGCTTCACAGAGGGAAGACCCGCAGATAGTCGAGATCATGGACAAGTTGATTCGTAGTGAGACGTCAAGTCACCTCGCTAGATATACTATTGATGACAAGGGATGGCTAAGGCATGATGGAAGACTATGTGTCCCACAAGTGGGAGACTTAGTAAATAAAGTTCTTGAGGAGGCGCATCACTCGAGGATGACCATACATCCCGGAGGGGATAATTAAGATGTACCGGGATATGAAGCGCATTTTCTTTTGGGATGGGATGAAAAAGGATGTGGCAGAGTTTGTTTCTAGATGCATTGTTTGCCAACAAGTAAAGGCCGAGTCGAAGAAGCCCGATGGGCTACTGCATCCATTGGAGGTCCCGCAATGGAAGTGGGAAAGTATCTCTATGGATTTTGTGGATGGATTGCCGAGATCAAGGAAGGGGAATACTAGCATATGGGTCATAGTGGATAGACTCACGAAGAGCGCTCATTTCATTCCAGTAAAGAGCAAGAGGACCGCATCATGGCCAGCATCTGTTTATCTTCGGGAGATAGTGCGATTGCATGGAGTTCCTTCTAGCATAGTGAGCGATCGTGACCCAATCTTCACTAGCCAATTTTGGAATAGTTTGCAAGAAGCGATGGGTACGCGATTGAATCTAAGTACAACCTATTACCCACAGACTGATGGTCAGACCGAAAGGGTGAATAAGGTACTAGAAGATCTGTTGAGGCTATGCATTCTTGACTTTGGTGGCACTTGGGAAGACCACCTTCCTCTCGTAGAGTTTGCTTATAATAACAGCTACCAAGCAAGCATAGGGATGACACCATTCGAAGCTTTGTATGGGAGGCCGTGCAAGTCACTAACATGTTGGTGGGAGACGACGGATAAGCTTATACTTGGGCCCGACATGATAAGGGACACATCCGAGAAGGTTGAGTTGATTCGAAGGCGGATGAAAACGGCCCAAGACAGACAGAAATCCTATGCAGACAAGCGAAGGACAGACTTAGAGTTTGAAGTTGGAGATATGGTCTTTGTGAAGGTTTCTGCTATGCGAAATGTGGTTCGTTTTGGAGCAGTTGGAAATCTAGCACCAAGGTTCGTAGGACCCTTCCCTATCATCGAGAAGATTGGCCAAATGGCTTATAGGGTGGAATTGCCCGAGAAGCTGGCTGGAGTGCACAATGTTTTTCATGTCTCGCATCTCCGAAAATGCCTACATGAATCAGCCGAAGTAGTTGAGCCTAGCATTCTTGAAGACGTGGAGGTAGAGAAAGAGGCAACTTTGAGGCGAGCTCAGATTCGTATCTTGGGAACGGAGATCAAGAAGCTAAGGAATCGAGAAGTCAAGTTAGTAAAGGTTCAGTGGAGTGAAGTCGATGAAGATGCAACTTGGGAAACCGAGGAGAATATGCGTGGGCTTTATCCATTTCTTTTTTAGGGTACATTCTCGATCTCTTTTCCTAGTTAGCATATCTTTCTTTTGCTATCCATGTTTATCTAGTTATTTCGTTAATCTTTTCATGAGAACCTTAGGTAGAAACCCTTTGTATGAAACATGTATTTGAAACATGTTATGCTTGATGGTTGCAAATGGTTGCAAGTGTTTGCAAGTGGTTACTCGTGGATGCATGATACACGTTAGGCACTAAGATCGGCTCACACACTTTCATATTGCATATGCATGAGTGTTTATGCTTATTCATGGATGAAACTTGTTATGTTATTACGTGGATGTTGCATATGATTGAATGTTATGTGCACTCATGAAGAGATTATAAATTACGTTAGGAATTTGCATACATTTGGACTAATTTCACTAACATATTCTACATTAAGGAGGTTTACTGAATCAGTAACTGCCTGATTTTCGCATTAGATAGGTGCATATACACACACTTTTGCATATGTTCATACAACATTAGAAATCTTTTAAGGACAATGATTACTTGTGGATGATGTTTGAGTAGATGGATGATGGATGGTAGGATATGTTCTTTCTAACTTGGAGATTTCCGGGACGAAATCCTTTAAGGTGGGGAGAATGTAACAACCCGAATTTTTAATAACATGTTAAAATGAGAAATCAGGGCAGAATTAAATTATAAGTTAAGAATCAATGGGAACGGGTTACGCCATTGCGTTCATCTCGAAATTTTGCTTGAAAACAAGTCCGAAATTTCGTAAATCGGAGTCCGTATGACCAAGATATGGCCCATAGAAGATTTCAGAAAATTCAAAATTCAGCCCGAAATTCAAATTCAGCCAGAAACAGATTGGGCGGGAAAATTTCCCGCCCAGCCCCAGGTCGACTCGGGGGTCGACTGGGGAGTCGACCTGCCCCAGCCCCAGGTCGACTGGGGAGTCGACCTGGGTGTCGACCTGGGGGTCGACCTCCCTGGTCGGACCCTGTTGGTCTGGTGCACCAGTTTGCTCCTTTGGTCTGTTTACTTGGCCTGTGACGGGATTTGATGGTACAGATCTAAACTAGGGTTAATCCTATGGCCTAAACTAGTCTCTACACCTATAAAAACACCCTAATACCTATCCTAAACCATCACAAATCATCCTAACAATTTGCCAAAATGCTCCCTATCATGGCCTCCATCTTCATCTTGAGAGCTTCTAAGGCGAAAAGGAGCAATCTTTCTTCATCAAATCAAAGGAGCTACTTATTCTCAAGGCTTCTAGTGTTGCTACATCATTCCTATAGCTTCTACAACGTCTCTATCTTGTTCTATTTGGTTCTAGTTCTCATAGCCACGCTTTGTAAGCCCCACTCTACTCTTAGATTTAAACTATGAAGTTAATATGAACATGTAGTGAGTTGAAATGAGATTTTTAGTGTAATACTTGTCTTGGGGCTATATTTGTATGCATAGATCCATTTATGACTCTTTTGATCTATGATTGTGGAACTATCATGAACCTAGTACCATTCACCTTGATTTTTGGGTAGAAAGCTATGAGTTTTATTTGGGGATTATGCATAATGCAACATAGAACCCCTCATAACCTTGATGTTAACTTGCCTATGATGTTGAACTACATGCTACCCACAAGTTTATCACCCTATGTCAACTATTATCATGTTTCACCTTTGCCTATGATGTTGAACTACATGCTACCCACAAGTTTATCACCCTATGTCAACTATTATCATGTTTCACCTTTGCCTATGATGTTGAACTACATGCTACCCACAAGTTTATTTGCTAAGTTTGATGTCATGCATGTTTTGAGGCCAGTAATCCTATATGCTAGTTGTGATGAACATCGTTGCCTCAAATATCATCATGTTTAACTTATGACAAACTTTACCACCTTATGCCCATCTTGGTCATATTTTTATGTTCCTTGATTCACTTGTGTTGATGCGAGTTTACGTGCAAATGGGAATACGTTATGGGTAGTTAGGCAAACTTGAAATGACATAAAAAAACATGACTTGAAATGACATGAAAAACATGACTTGAAAATTTGACATGAAACTTGATTATGCTTGAAAACTTGAATATGGTCATGACATGTAGAAAACCATAAAGTGGCCAACTCGAGGTTGGGTTGAGTTTGTAGCGTAAATCTTCCCGGAACCGCCCGGCAAATCCAGTGGCTACAAACAATAGGACCCAATGTGAGAAGTTGGTCATATCGCGCTTGAAACCCGAGGTTAGACTAGGTTGTGGTGTAAAGCTGCCCGGACCCGCCCGGCATATCCAGTAACCACAACAAAGTCTAATGTGAGAGTTTGGGTGCATTAAGTTAATTAATGCCACATGTTAGGGTTAAGTCATGAACCACTTGGATACACTTAACCAACTTGATACATGATTGGATGGGGTTAACCACACTTAACCCGCTGGAAACCCTAGTTACGTGGTCCTTTTCAGCAGTAACCCTCTTGGATGTATCACGATACCCTAGGGACTAGGCTAGGGTGGGGCATGATTACTGGGCTGATTGTAAGCGACCAGAAAGATGGCTGAGTAGGTGCGCCAGTGTAGGTTCAGGCGGGCTATGGTTGTGCACATAGTCCGGAGTTGAAAAATAACAGACATGGGCACCAGTAGGTTTAGACTGTACGTGCTTGATTTGTGTCAGTGGTTGGCACCCTAGGACTTGATACACCCTAGGGTGGACCTAGCACAGTTGACTACATTCCGTGATTGGGCCGTATGACACCAACACTTGACGAGTTAGGCTTATAGGGAGCCGATCGACTAGATTGTATAGTTGGACCTTGACTTGGGTCAACTCATGATATTGGGCCAAGGGATCATTTCTTGTTTATACTTGACATGTGTTGGAATACTAGTACTATTGGTGCAAAACTAAACCTTGTATATGCGATGCCACACTTGATCTACCTTGTTATCTATTTATCATGCCAGTTAGTTACCATCTTTATGTTTCATCTTAGTTTCTCATGTTTAGTTAACTTCATTAGTTTTTATACTGATAGTAGGTAGGACTTACCAGTCTTTATGACTGACCCTTTTTCTTTCGCCTCTTTTCTTCCGTTCCCCCCCCCCCCCCGATTCTCAAGGAGGGAACACTAGTCCTTAGCTTGGACATTTGGCTTGCTTTCTTGACAGCTCATGTACGGTTTAGACTTGAGCTTGCTATGGCTTCAGCACATCTATTTTGGGGATAGTTTACTTTATGTTATTTTCAGTTTATGTTTTCTAGACTTGTGGTAGTTGGAAAATAATGACTAAGTACTTTGATGTAAGTTGACTATTTGGTTTTGATATGATGGTTTTTAAATTTCTACCGCTGCTTTACTTATTTATTTATCTATGTTCTGTCTTGTGATATCTCTGTGCATGTTTACCTAGACAACACCCCTCCAAAGCTAGTGCATTCTCTTCTGAATGGCCTTGGTGGAGGTGGGGTGTTACAAAGTCATACATCACTATACACACTAATCTTCTTCTTCCAAATCATAAACTATCATATATATATACCCCAATTTTTAGATCTTAAACCACAACATGTACTATGCCTTATGTTTGTAGTTCAATTTACGGCCCCAAATCCCAAGTCATATGTCCAATACTTTATATCTCGAATCTCAGGTCATATGTCCAATACTTTATGCCTCAAATTCCAAGTCATATGTCCAATACTTATGCCTCAAATCTCAAGTCATATGTCCAATGATTTATGTCTCAAATCTGAGGTCGTATGTCCAATACTTTTACCAAATTTTAGCGTTGGTCATGTCCAAGTCATATTTTATGCCCAATTTTATTTCCAACGTACGTTCAGCTCTTATGAGATCTGGCTCTGGATCGCAGTAGCCTAGCTATAAAACAAAAAGGGAAGAAGGAAAGAAGAGACAAAGAATGGACATAATATTATCAACGAGATAGATCCAAAGGATATATAAAGATAGATAGAAATAGGCATAATCTCAGATCCAGATTTATTACAATGTCAGAATCACAATTAACTTTTATTTCTGAAAGTAACGTGAACTTACAAATTACAGAAGGGTCTTGAATTCTGGGATCTGTATTCTGGAACTGAATAGCTCTCCCTTGAAGTAGACTGTTTGTTCTTCTAATTTAGATTTGTTTTGATTCTACGAAGGACTTTAGCAGCATAGCCCAGTCTTAGATTTATTTTGATATGAATTAGGGTAGAGTATAGGCGTAATGAAGTTGTGCGGAGAGAAAGTGAGGTTTAGGGGTGTTTAAATAGCTTAGGAGCAACGAACCTGGTCAGAATGGGCGTCTAAATGCAGAAAAATGAATCTATCCATGGATCTGGAAAAGGGGGGAGGTCGACCCCATGGTCGACCAGTTATACCCAAGTCGACCCCCAGGTCGACTCCCTGGTCGACCTGGGTCCTGGGCGGGAAATTTCCCGCCCAGCCCAGGTGTGTGATTTGTATTTAGAAATTTTAAATTTGAATTCGGGCTTGTTTTTTTTTAAATTCCTGAAACTTTTAAGTGCCATAACTTCTTCATACGGAGTCTGATTTATGCAAACTCCGACTCTATCTCAAGCAGAATTCCGAGATGAACGCATGGCATAACCCGTTTCCCTTAATTCTTCTCTTAAAAATTAAGTATTCGTTAATTCATTCTTTTACGTTCATGGAAAATACGGGGTGTTACATTCTCCCCTCCTTAAAGGATTTCGTCCCCGAAATCTTCATGTTAAGAAGAATGCATATCCTACCATCCAACATCCATCTACTCAACCATTCAATCACAAGCATCCATTGTCCTTAAAAAGTTTTCTAATGCCGTATGAACATATGCAGAGTGTGTGCATATGTCTCTTATCTAATGCAAAATTGGACGGTCTACTGATTCAGTTGACCTCCTCAATGCGAATTATGTCAGCGCCATGAGTCCATCATGTATGAAATTATTCCTAATCGTACTTTGTAACTTTTACATGATTGCACAATCATCCATACAAATGCAACATCCATATGATAACACATCAAGTTTCAATTCATATATATATAAATTCACTCATGCATATGCAATATGAAAGTGACTGAGCCGATCTAGTGCCTAATGTGTGTATATGCATCCACGAGCAACCACTAGTAAACACTTGCAACCATCAATCATAATATATTTCAAATACATGTTTACATCCATTGGCTTCTACCTAAGGATCGTGGATAGGACCGAGAGGATATACCTAAAAGATAAAGACTAGCATGCAAATAAACTTTACAGAAAAAGAGGAATCAAGGATATACCCTAAAAAAGGTATGGTGCGCGCATCTAGTCTTCAGTCTTCTAAGTCACATCTTCTTAAGTTTCACTCGACTATACCTTAACTAATTTAACTTCACGATTGCGAAGTTTCTTGAACTCCATTCCAAAATCCACTAGTAAAGATAGGACCTCGATCACTTACTATGTTGGAGGGTATCCAATGTAGTCGAACTATCTTTCCAAGATAAACAGATGTTAACCATGATACCAAGTGTATATATTAAGATGATTAGAGGTCTCTCTTCTACTTAGCTTATCCATCATGTCACAAATTTGAGGGTCGAAATCTCTCATGCAAACCATCCTAGTCGAACTTGACATCCCTCAAGTACAAGCCCCAAAGGCCTAAACCAATATCAGACAAGCACCCAAGGAATACCTCCTCCGAATTTGGATGATTTATGTGAGATGATACTAGCAAAACAACCAAGCAATTGAGCACTTAACCGACTCTGGCTATCCCTGCCAATCTTGTTCCAAAACTATCGTTGGTCGCATAACTAGCTTTGCATTGTCAACTAGATATAAGCAGAAGTCTGTCTCAAGTTTTAGGGGAAAACCCCTACCCTAATCAAAACATCTTGCGTACTCATGGAATACTCCAACGGATCGAAAATCGTCGATAGATACATATAGTGTGTAACGACCCGCGTTCTACGCATCATAGGATCGTAGGATATTTATTTCTTTCACAAACGCAGTCGTATGGTCATGTAACTTTGGGAGACGACTATTGGGGTCATTTCCCATGTTCATGATTTTTCCTGATTTTTAAATGACCATTTTACCCCTAGTTGGCACTGTTTTGGCCATAACTTTTGACTAAAGAAGAATTTTGACCTGAAACCACTTCCATTGGCTTCGGATGATGGTTTCTCTTTCCGTAGAGTGGTCATAATAGCCAAACGGACTTACCGTTTGGGAGATATGGCTGAAACAAGTTTCAGATGGTGTAAAGCAGCTTAATTGAGCTTAACCGGGTGATTAGCAGCTAGGCCCAAGGGGAATTTCGGGTTTAGGGGTATATGGAGGCTGATTAGGGTTAGAAAACATTTCTTTAGACATTTTCCAGCCGCCACTTTCATTTCTCTTGACCTAGCCATGGCCTCCACTCTCTAAATCTCTCTAAAACACCCAAAATCACTTCCTAATCAAGGATTAAGGCTTAGAGGCATCAAATCAAGGAGGATTAGCACAAGGACTGAGGTAAAGCTGCTGTTATCTATTGGGATTCGTGCAAATCAGAGGTTCACTTCAGATCTGAAAGTTTTATTGTGGCAAAGGTGAGTGATTTGCATAGTTTTTGCACTAATTACGGTAATTAAGGGTAATTAGTGAAGATTAGCGAATTTATACACTAATAGATTCTGGAAAAATGTTTAGAAATTCGAAAATAATATTTTATGCCTCTGTTAGAAATTTGGTTCGATTTAATTAAGTTTTGTTAACCCTATGATCAGTTTTACTTAAACATGCTTAAGGGAAAATAAGGAGCTTTGGCCACTTTTTGATCCATTTTAATTCATTTGGGTGATTGTTTGCTGTTGTGGTTGCTAGTACATGTTGCTATGACTCTATGGTGTGTTTTGTGATTGCTCAGAAGTGTTAGTTTGGTCAAAAACGCCGTCGAATGGCGAGAAACTGTCGCTGGAACGAAGTGCAGGAATTTATCCGGATCGGATCGCCCCCATGCCCACGAACCGACCCGCCTTCTCGAACCGCGCCGCGTGCCAGAGCTCGGAGCCACGAAGGGAAGATCACGATCCAACTTGGAGGGGAAGCACCACGAGCTGACGAGGCGCCACGATCCAGATGGGTAGCCCGACCCGAACCGGTGGATTGCCACGAACTGATAAGCCCGAACCGACCCTACAAGGCGCCACGAGTTGACGAGGTGCGATCCATATGGTGCGACACGATCCGACGCTGGCGAACCGAACCAGGAAGGCTTCCACGATCCGACCCGAGCGTGAAGGATGATCCGAACCGATCCGAGGTTGATGGCTACGAGCTGGTGACTGCGAACCGAACCAGGAAGTTACGGACAGAATGAAGACCGATCCAGAGGATGATGACAGAAACCCGAGATGCAAAGGAAGCCCAAATGAGAAGTTAGAGCTCAAGATTCGGATGGGAATCAACGAGTTCGCTTCATGGTTGGGTTTTGCTGCGGGACGCGTGCTAAGGAGTTATCGACATCTATAGCCTTGGGCCACTATGGTTGGAGGTACGAAGGCGGATTCAGGGCCATTATGGCATCGGTAGAACCAAGGGCTATGACCAATGAAGTGGGTCATTGAAATGTTTGGTCATGACTCCAAGTGTTTGGCTTGGTCACAGCAGGGTTTCTACAAGACGGGGTTCGCCGTTACCTCAGTTTGTCTAGTGTCCCAAAGTGGTGGATATCGTATGCTTTACGCACTGAGTGAGAGATGTGAGGATGGTTGCTATGGATGATTTGTTTGCTATCATTACGACATGCACACCCCACCCTCGTATTCTTACACTATTTATTATGGCACCTTGGAGTATTGTACGGTATGTGGTACTAACTCTTTGGTTGCAGGTCCAGGTTCAGGTATGGTTTAGTATACCTGTTATTATTCTGTTTAGCTGCTTATTGCTCACACCAGGCTTTATGTCTGACCCAGAGTTTTATGTCTCTTCTTATTACTCTGGGTGCTCACACGAGCAGACTAGAGACAGGTTAGCTGGTGATGCACGGGTAGATGATCCGGAGACGAGCAGGAGGCTTCCACGTAATATACATATATATAGTATTCTCCCTGTGTTGTTGAAGATCACTGCTTGGGCATTGGTAGTGTATCTTCTATTTTGGCTTTCTGTTGTTCAGAGACAGTAGATTTTGAAAAGTTGTAATAAGCTGTATTTGGATTTCCGCTGCCTTGAGATTGATGTTGGTTTTAGTTATCAGCTATGCACTGTCTCGCCTGTTTTATGTCAAGTACATTACTATTATTATATTTTATTCCATGCGTTGTGAGACATTCTACAGGTTCTTTGATCAGTTCATTCCCTTCTTTCCTTTCTTATGACGACCGTCTTGTGCTAGTCGGGCATGTGTACAGCGCACTTATAAGGAAATGCATACTGGTACGGGGCGGGCCGTCACACTTGGTATCAGAGCCAGGTTGCGTAGTTAACCTAGGGAAAGACACTAGGGAGAGTTAGTACGTATATGAGAGCGCGTATTTGTGATTACTTTGGTTTTCAAAAGCTATGTATATGTATACTACTAGTAGTATAAGGATGAAGTCGTACTGCACTAGCACCACTATGGAGTCGTTAATCGTTTCCTTTTTCAGATTGACGATGAGCCGAGATACTAGAGGTGCTGGTAGGGGAACCAATAATGGGAATGCTGCTGACATGAGGACGATGTTTACTGACCTCATGAGGGAGATGCTTAGAGATGTGCAGAGGGCAGCTCCCAACGGTGGAAATGGTGGTGGTCCAATAGTGCAGGCGCCAAGAGTCGACTTCGCCAAGCTGAATAAGGATTATACTAGTCTTGGTGGGAAGCCGTTCCACGGAACGGAGTCGGCTACGGATGTTCAGGATTGGTTGGATAGTTGCGAACGTATCTTCGAGGATTTGGGTATCGAGGATGCGATGAAGAGAAAGCTAGCGTCCCGTCAGCTGCAAGGGCGGGCAATGAATTGGTGGAATGCTATAAAGGCAGCTACTACCGAAGATCAGATTACTTGGGAGCAGTTTAAAGCTCGCTTCAGTGAGAAGTTCATTCCAGCTGCTCAGAAGTCAATGCTGTTTAAGAAATTCTTGGAGCTCAAGCAGAATGGCAGAGCTGTCTCGGAGTATATTGCTGAATTTGACACTTTGTCGAAGTACGGGTTATCTCTTATTGATACTGCCGAGAAAAAGAATGAGAAATTCATAACTGGTTTGGATCAGTACTTAGGGGAAAAGCTTATTAACCACGTCGATGAGACGTTTGAGTCGATTGTGGGGAAAGCATTAAGATCAGAAAGTCTCTACCCTAAGTCGAAGACTGAGGTTGCATCTGCAGAAGAACCCAAGCCACAAGCAAGTGGTGGAGGCAAGGGTGGTTCCTAGAATAAGAGAAAGCAGAATCAGGCTAAGGATGGCCAGAAGAAAAAGAGTAAGCAAGATGTGGAGTGCTTCAGCTGTGGTAAGAAGGGCCATTATGCTAGTAATTGTCGGGCCAAGCCAGCGGATAGGAAGTGCTTCAATTGTGGCCAATTGGGACATCACAAGGACAGGTGTCCGCAACCCCCTAAGGAAAAGCAAATGGTGAAAGCATATGCTCTCAATGCTATTCCTTCCTCGTCGAATGCCCCAACTGCGGCGGAGAAGGGAAAGAATGTCGTCATTCAAGGTATGCTTTCTGTTTATGATGTTCCTGTTAGAGTTTTGTTTGATACCGGAGCTTCCAGTTCCTTCATATCTAGTGACCTGGTAGATAGGTTGGGATTGGAACCCGAGATTGTCGATAGACCTTTAGTAGTGACGAACCCGATTGGTGGTTCTACTAGCCTTAGCATGATTTGTCGTAATGTGGTCTTATCGAGTCATGGATACATGTTTGTTTGTGATTGCTTTGTTTTGGGCTTTACTGGGTTTGGCATTATTTTGGGAGTAGATTGGCTCCAAAGATACGGGGTGGTGGTAGACTGTGAGGGCTTGTTGGTGACAGCTAGAGCGGATGATGGGCGGAGGATAGTGTTTGGTGGTCTACCCAGTAAGGGGGTATTGGCTAGTTTTCTAAACTCCCTCGACATTCCGCATAGTGAGTTGTCAGGTTTGCCCGTGGTTGGCCAGTATCCGTATGTTTTCGAAGAAGTGACCGGACTTCCACCACACCGAGAGATTGAGTTCCGTATTGATTTGGTAAAAGATGCCAGACCTATAGTGATGCCACTTCGTCGTATGGCACCAAGGGAGCAGCGAGAGCTCGAGGTGCAAGTCAGCAATCTTTTGAAGAAGGGATTTATCAGAAGGAGTGTTTCTGAATGGGGAGCACCAGTTGTGTTTGCTACCAAGGCAGATGGTTCCCTTCGTTTGTGTGTAGACTACCGCGAGTTGAATAAAGTGACGAGGAAGAACAAGTATCCTCTACCGCGGATAGATGATTTGTTCGATCAGTTGAGTGGCGCGAGGATATTTTCTCAGTTGGATCTCGCGACAGGTTTTCATCAGCTTAGAGTGGAAGCTGAGAGTATAGCTAAAACGGCATTTCGAACGCCGTCTGGATTTTATGAATGGTTGGTTATGCCATTTGGGCTGACTAATGCCCCGGCATATTTTGTGGATCTTATGAATAGGGTATTCAGAGATCAGTTGAATAAGTTTGTCCTTGTGTTCGTTGATGATATTTTGGTCTATTCGAGGACAGAGGAAGAACACAAGGGACATTTAAGAATAGTGATGGAGGTGTTGAGAAAACACCAATTGAAAGCAAAGTTTTCTAAGTGCCACTTCTGGAAGAGGGAAGTGAGGTTCTTGGGCCATGTTGTATCAGAAAATGGGATTGCCGTGGACCCGGCGAAGGTGGCTACGGTACAGGATTGGCCTACGCCCAAGAATGCAACAGATGTAAGAAGTTTCTTGGGGTTAGCGGGATATTATCGTAAGTTTATCCAAGGTTTCTCCAAGATAGCAGCACCATTGACCCAGTTGACCAAGAAGAATCAAGCTTTTGTCTGGGATGAAAGGTGCGAGGATGCATTCAAAAGTCTAAAGGACAAGTTGACAAGCGCACCAGTGTTAGTCATTCCTAAGGGGGATGAAGAGATGACGGTATACACGGATGCCTGTGGTACCGGACTGGGTGCTGTATTGATGCAAGGCGGTAGGGTTGTAGCTTACGCAAGTCGGCAGTTGAAACCGCATGAGAGAAGATACCCTACCCATGATTTAGAATTGGCAGCGATCGTGTTCGCGTTAAAGATGTGGAGACACTATCTCTTGGGAGAAAGATTTGAGCTGTTTACAGATCATAAGTCGTTGAAGTACCTATTCTCCCAGAAGGATTAATTCTCCGTCAGCAGAGATGGTTAGAGTTCTTAGCTTCTTATGATTTTGACATCGCATACACACCAGGAAAGGGCAATGCGGTGGCTGATGCATTGAGTAGAAGACATGCCAGCTTAGGGGCTATGTTCCTTGAATGGAAGCAACTGGAGTTTATCGCGGGGTTTGATTTCAGACCAAAGTGCGAATTGAATCCAGAAATGTTAGCAAGTTTGACGATCAGACCCACTTTAATTGAACGGATCGGCTCTAGTCAGAGGGACGATCCTAACCTATTGGAAATCATCTCCAAGTTAGAGATGGGTATCGATGAGGAGATGAACAAGTATGGGCTTGATCGAAATAGATGGCTTAGAAAGAATGGAAAGCTTGTTGTACCCAATGTCAATGGATTGAGGGACGAAGTGCTTAGAGAATGTCATCGCTCAAAGCTAACTATACACCCCGGTGGTAATAAGATGTATCGAGATATGAAGCAGACCTACTACTGGGAAGGGATGAAAAGGGACGTTGGGAAGTTTATACCCAAATGCATGAATTGCCAGCTAGTTAAAGCCGAGCAAAAGAAGCCTAGTGGGTTGTTACAGCCCTTAGAAATTCCCGAATGGAAATGGGAGCAAGTCTCGATGGATTTCATCGATGGTTTACCAAGGACTAGATCGGGATATGACAGCATTTGGGTAATTGTAGATCGACTAACTAAAAGTGCAAAGTTTATACCAGTCAAATCGACTAGAACGGCAGCTAAGTTAGCAGAATTGTATATGAAATGGATAGTGAGATTTCATGGAGTACCTAAAAGCATTGTGAGCGACCGAGACCCGTTGTTCACTAGTGGGTTTTGGAAGAGCTTACAAGAGGCTCTAGGGTCAGAGTTACATCTCAGTACCGCATATCATCCTCAGACCGACGGTCAGACGGAGAGGGTGAACCGTATTTTGGAAGATCTCTTGAGAGCATGTATATTGGATTTTGGTGGATCATGGGATGACCATTTGCATCTAGTGGAGTTTGCATATATTAATAGTTACCAATCCAGTATCGGTATGGCTCCGTTTGAAGCTTTGTATGGAAGACCGTGCAACTCACCATCATGTTGGATAGAGACTGGCGAGAAGTTTATGCTTGGACCAGATGTGGTGAGGGAAACTTCAGATAAGATCAAGATCATTCAACAACGAATGAAGGCAGCCCAAGATAGGCAGAAAAGTTATGCTGATAAGAGAAGAAGAGACTTAAAATTCTCCGTTGGCGACTTGGTGTTTGTCAAGATTTCTCCGTTGAAGAGCGTAATACGATTTGGCAGGAGAGGCAAGTTGGCACCAAGATTTGTTGGCCCATTCCCTGTTCTTGAACTAGTCGGGAATTTGGCATATAGGATTGACTTACCAGAGAAGATGGCGGGAGTCCATAACGTATTTCATGTTTCCCAACTAAGGAAGTTCGTTCACGACTCAGATATGACTATTTCACCCGATCAGTTAGAGGACTTCGAAGTAGAACCCGAGGCGGTTGGGAACCGCAAGCAGGCCCGTATTATCGAGCACGACATGAAGCAACTTCGAAGGAAGGCGGTGAAGTTAGTCAAGGTTCAGTGGGGCGAGGACGAGAATGATTGTACTTGGGAAACAGAGGAGGACATAAGGAAGAAGTATCCAGAACTCTTTACCTGGTAAGATTTTGACTTCGATTTAGTTTTCCGCATGCTAGGATAGGCTTGTTTGCTTGTTTTGCATATTTGATTGTTGTATATGGTTGTTAGGCATGCGGGATCCTTTGTATGTTTTGGGTTAAGGAATTTCGGGGGCGAAATTTCTTAAGGGGGGGAGAGTGTAACGACCCGCGTTCTACGCATCATAGGATCGTAGGATATTTATTTCTTTCACATACGCAGTCGTATGGTCATGTAACTTTGGGAGACGACTATTGGGGTCATTTCCCATGTTCATGATTTTTCCCGATTTTTAAATGACCATTTTACCCCTAGTTGGCACTGTTTTGGCCATAACTTTTGACTGAAGAAGAATTTTGACCTGAAACCACTTCCATTGGCTTCGGATGATGGTTTCTCTTTCCGTAGAGTGGTCATAGTAGCCAAACGGACTTACCGTTTGGGAGATATGGCTGAAACAAGTTTCAGATGGTGTAAAGCAGCTTAATTGGGCTTAACCGGGTGATTAGCAGCTAGGCCCAAGGGGAATTTCGGGTTTAGGGGTATATGGAGGCCGATTAGGGTTAGAAAACATTTCTTTAGACATTTTCCAGCCGCCACTTTCATTTCTCTTGACCTAGCCATGGCCTCCACTCTCTAAATCTCTCTAAAACACCCAAAATCACTTCCTAATCAAGGATTAAGGCTTAGAGGCATCAAATCAAGGAGGATTAGCACAAGGACCGAGGTAAAGCTGCTGTTATCTATTGGGATTCGTGCAAATCAGAGGTTCACTTCAGATCTGAAAGTTTTATTGTGGCAAAGGTGAGTGATTTGCATAGTTTTTGCACTAATTACGGTAATTAAGGGTAATTAGTGAAGATTAGCGAATTTATACACTAATAGATTCTGGAAAAATGTTTAGAAATTCGAAAATAATATTTTATGCCTCTGTTAGAAATTTGGTTCGATTTAATTAAGTTTTGTTAACCCTATGATCAGTTTTACTTAAACATGCTTAAGGGAAAATAAGGAGCTTTGGCCACTTTTTGATCCATTTTAATTCATTTGGGTGATTGTTTGCTGTTGTGGTTGCTAGTACATGTTGCTATGACTCTATGGTGTGTTTTGTGATTGCTCAGAAGTGTTAGTTTGGTCAAAAACGCCGTCGAATGGTGAGAAACTGTCGCTGGAACGAAGTGCAGGAATTTATCCGGATCGGATCGCCCCCATGCCCACGAACCGACCCGCCTTCTCGAACCGCGCCGCGTGCCAGAGCTCGGAGCCACGAAGGGAAGATCACGATCCAACTTGGAGGGGAAGCACCACGAGCTGACGAGGCGCCACGATCCAGATGGGTAGCCCGACCCGAACCGGTGGATTGCCACGAACTGATAAGCCCGAACCGACCCTACAAGGCGCCACGAGTTGACGAGGTGCGATCCATATGGTGCGACACGATCCGACGCTGGCGAACCGAACCAGGAAGGCTTCCACGATCCGACCCGAGCGTGAAGGATGATCCGAACCGATCCGAGGTTGATGGCTACGAGCTGGTGACTGCGAACCGAACCAGGAAGTTACGGACAGAATGAAGACCGATCCAGAGGATGATGACAGAAACCCGAGATGCAAAGGAAGCCCAAATGAGAAGTTAGAGCTCAAGATTCGGATGGGAATCAACGAGTTCGCTTCATGGTTGGGTTTTGCTGCGGGACGCGTGCTAAGGAGTTATCGACATCTATAGCCTTGGGCCACTATGGTTGGAGGTACGAAGGCGGATTCAGGGCCATTATGGCATCGGTAGAACCAAGGGCTATGACCAATGAAGTGGGTCATTGAAATGTTTGGTCATGACTCCAAGTGTTTGGCTTGGTCACAGCAGGGTTTCTACAAGACGGGGTTCGCCGTTACCTCAGTTTGTCTAGTGTCCCAAAGTGGTGGATATCGTATGCTTTACGCACTGAGTGAGAGATGTGAGGATGGTTGCTATGGATGATTTGTTTGCTATCATTACGACATGCACACCCCACCCCCGTATTCTTACACTATTTATTATGGCACCTTGGAGTATTGTACGGTATGTGGTACTAACTCTTTGGTTGCAGGTCCAGGTTCAGGTATGGTTTAGTATACCTGTTATTATTCTGTTTAGCTGCTTATCGCTCACACCAGGCTTTATGTCTGACCCAGAGTTTTATGTCTCTTCTTATTACTCTGGGTGCTCACACGAGCAGACTAGAGACAAGTTAGCTGGTGATGCACGGGTAGATGATCCGGAGACGAGCAGGAGGCTTCCACGTAATATACATATATATAGTATTCTCCCTGTGTTGTTGAAGATCACTGCTTGGGCATTGGTAGTGTATCTTCTATTTTGGCTTTCTGTTGTTCAGAGACAGTAGATTTTGAAAAGTTGTAATAAGCTGTATTTGGATTTCCGCTGCCTTGAGATTGATGTTGGTTTTAGTTATCAGCTATGCACTGTCTCGCCTGTTTTATGTCAAGTACATTACTATTATTATATTTTATTCCATGCGCTGTGAGACATTCTACAGGTTCTTTGATCAGTTCATTCCCTTCTTTCCTTTCTTATGACGACCGTCTTGTGCTATTCGGGCATGTGTACAGCGCACTTATAAGGAAATGCAGACTGGTACGGGGCGGGCCGTCACATAGTGAATCTAGGTAGCTAAGACAAACTGATCCCTTATGATCGCACGAAATTTCGAGGGTATTCCCGAGGCAAGTCGAAAGTCTAACTACCCTCCTTTCACAATTACTAGCTAACCAATCCATGCCTAGAATCAACCCATAGCCCATGAAACCAAAAACATAAGTATCTAAAATCCTTACAAACGAAAGGTAAATGAGTCGAACCACAAATTGGATTTGAGACAATAATGGGATCTTCTACTATACAAGTACTAAGGCGTAGAGACTCAGCTATGGAAGCAGATATAAACGAATGTGAAGCGCTAAAATCAAAAAGAGTACTAACAGGATGATTAAGAAGAAAAAATAAACTTTTTCAATAGAAGCTCTACTACTTCTCTCTCAGGTATGTTGGTGGTGAGAGCATGCATTTGCCCTCCTGAAAATCCTATCATTTGTTCTTGCCCTTGTCCCGTTATACAATAATAAAGATACTTCTCTTGTCTTAGTTTTTACTATTCTTTCCTCCCCTCCTTTGTGAACCAAGTCTATATCCATGGGTTATTCATCCTTGGGTTGCGCTCCTTAGCCAAACTCCCTCATTCTCATCTTTTCCATCCTTGTGTAACTTGTTGACAGGTCTCTTGTAAGCTGCCTCTATCGCATGGAAAATCCTACAAAGATTGAAAGAAAATTAGCCGCAAGTGAAATTACTGCGGATATAGATGGAAGTTGGGCACTTCTTCACCCTTTGACAGGTATCGTAGTCTCATCAAGCCTACGGAACCATGTCGCGACGAGGTTACCTCCCAGAAAGCCAGGAGCCCCGGAGACTCAGTAAAGAAAGAAACAAGGATTCAAACAGAGGATCAAAAGATAGTGCACATGGCTTTGCGGAATATGCCTTTAAAACAAAACTTTTCTTTTGAAAATGCTTCTTTTAAAACCGTTTTGAAAATAATTTTTCAAATCTTTTATCTGATCTAGTAGCCTTCAGCTCTGATACCAAGTGAAACACCCCACCTCCGTTAAGGTCACTCACAAAGGGAATGCCTTAACTTCGGTGGAGCATTATAGGTAAAATACGCAGATAAATTACAAGACAGACAAATAAAGTAGCGGAAAATAAAATCATTTTATTAACAATGTGGTTCAGTCAAGCTTTTACAACAGTTGTCTTAATCATACTTAAAAGTAATACATAGAACTTCTGTCTTGATTTAAAAACTTCCAAGCATAAAAGAAGCATAAAAATAACAATAATATTCCCCAATAAAGCGTGAACCAACCATAGGAGTGGAAGAGAGAGTCCAAAGCAAAACATCGAATATCTTCGAGCTTGAAAAGAAAACTGAGCTAAGTGGTAACATTTCCTCCCTATGAACCTGGGGTGGGGGGAACGGAAGAAAAGAGGCAAAACAAAACTAGGTCAGACATAAGTCTGGTAAGTCCAGTGACTTTCAGCATATAAACAGGCAAAAGCATCATGACATGAATAAACTGAATATAAGACAATACCGTGATAACAGGGATAACAAGATAACATAAGGTAAGCATAAGGTATGATAATGCAAGATAAACTGAAAGCGCTTCTACTCTTTCTCTGCTTTGCCACTACTTTGTTATTCTGATTTCTATATCTATTTCTGCACCACCTAACTAATGTCCCAACTAGTAATCTGTATAAAATGATAACGTGATCCCAATCCCCGTAATTGTGGTAGTCTTCAGGTATACATCTATCGTGAGGATTCCACCTCAACCTGCCTAATTGCCATGAACATGTTAGATGTACCCTTACTACCCTATCGATTGGCTCCCTATTTGTATTAATTTCTCTTGTGTCTGTGTCAATTGGCCCTCTCTTGCGTGCAGATACCCTGTGTTGGTCCCACCATAAGGTGTATCAATCCTTATGATAGCGACCCGACACGATTCAAGATGCACAGTGTATAACTATTGGTACCCAGTGCCTACTTTTTACCACTCCAGAGTACGTGCACGCCCGTAAACCGTCGGAACCTACACTGACGTACCCCCTGCCGTTGTTTTAACTGCTTATAATCAGCCCAATAATCGTGCCCCACCCTGCCTAGTTTCAGGGCGCCATGACACATCTATGTGGGTTACTGCTGAAATGGGTCCTCATTACTAGGGTTTCCTGCTGGTTAAGTTTATGGTCCTATATATACAAATATTACGCACCTACATGAGATGTACTTATCCCTCCCACAGATTCTAGCATGTTTTCTTAATGGTTATGTTTGTGGGCCTATATGTACTAATATTACCCACCTACACGAGATGTACTTAACCCTTCCATCGATTCAAACATATTTATTTAATGGTTAAGTTTTGTGGGCCTATCTGTACTAATATTACCCACTTACACGAGATGTACTTAACCCTTCCATTGATTCAAGCATGTATATTTAACGGTTAAGTGTTGTGCATTCATGTTACCTTAACCCACCCATTCATCGTGTCATGTTGGTTAAGTGTTTCTTATTAACTTAACCGTTCTCATTATCATGTTAGATTGGTTAAGTGTTTCCTATTAACTTAACCCCGTTCATTCATCAAGTTATATCGGTCAAGTGTTTCTTGTTACTTAACCCCATGTGTTCGTCTTGTTGTATTAGTTAAGTGTCATCAGTCAATTCAAGTTAACTTAACACACCTACTCATCATGTCATGTTACTTTGGTTAAGTGTCGCCTTCTTGTGTTAACTTAACCCTACCACAAATCAAGTTATATTGGTTAAGTGTTAATTTAACCCTTTCCATTTATCATGCTATACCGGTTAACTGTTTCCTATTAACTTAACCCTAGTCATCTATCTTGTCATATTGGTTAAGTATTCCTATGAACTTAACCCTACTCATTCATCTTGTTCATTAGCATTAATTGATTTATTAATGCACCAACCTATCACATTAGGTATGTGTTGTTGCGGTAACTCGATGTGCCGGGCGGTTCCGGGCAGTTTTACACCACAACTCAATCTAACCTCAGGATTTTCTTGGGCATGATGCACTAACCTCTCACATTAGATAGGTGTTGTTGTGGTTACTGGATGTGCCGGGCGGTTCCAGGCAGTTTTACACCACAACTCAATCTAACCTCGGGTTAGGCGTGTTCATCTTTAATCTACACATTTACCCTATATACCCAAATCTAGATTTTACATGCTAGTTACCAAATTCACCAAAACTAGTCATGTTACATTTTACACCTAATCTAGATTTTAATGCTCAAGTTACCACAGGTACGCAACAATAACAATTTTGCCTAAAACTTGATTTATATGCCAACTTCCTACTTTGTCGTTCATGCCAGTTCTAGGTTCAACATGTCAAATTACATATTCCATAATTCATGTCAAATTACCCCAAATTGCATCTTAATAGTTATGCCATATTACATGTTCCAAATTATGCCAAATAATGTTAATTCCATGTTATACCCAATTTCCCCTGCATTCATGATGTACGTATTTCGAGATTCAACTCAAGATTCATAATATAAGGGGAGAAGCAAGATGGAACATCGTAAGGATAGGCATGATGAAAAGAATTACTGATCCAATAAACTTGATATACTAAAAAGACAAATTTTGCATGGAATACATCGCAGGCATATGGATATGGTCAGAATTATATCATGAACTTAAAAAGGGATTACAATTCCGATATACAACAAGGATAGGTATGATTGGACCAATTTCATAGTCAAAAATGATTCCCAAAGATATATATATACTCAAGCACAGATTTCAATGAAAGGATAGCTTATGTCAGGCATATTCTCATATCCATTTTATTACATGTCACAATTAGATTTAGGTGTTCAAATCTAAAAAGTAACTGACTTACAAAACAAAGGTAAATCTTGTTTTCATGCCAAAGCCATACATCACTAAACACAATAATCTTCTTCTTCCAAATCATAAACTATCATATATATATATATATATATGCCCCAATTTTTAGATCTTAAACCACAACATGTACTATGCCTTATGTTTACAGTTTAATTTACGCACCATATCCCAAGTCATATGTCCAATACTTTATGTCTCAAATCTCAGGTCATATGTCCAATACTTTATGCCTCAGTTCTCAAGTCATATGTCTAATAATTTATGCTTCAAATCTCAAGTCATATGTCCAATACTTTATGTCTCAAATCTCAGGTCATATGTCCAATACTTTTCCCAAATTTTAGCGCTGGTCATGTCCAAGTCATATTTTATGCCAATTTTATTTCCAACATACGTTCATCTCTTATGAGATCTGGCTCAGGCTCGCAGTAGCCTAGCTATAAAATAAAAATGGAAGAAGGAAGGAAGAGACGAAGAATGGACATAATATTATCAACGAGATAGATCCAAAGGATATAGAAAGACAGATAGAAATAAGTATAGTCTCAGATCCAAATTTATTACAATATTAGAATCACAATTAACTTTTATTTCTGAAAGTAACGTGAAGTTACAAATTACAGAAGGGTCTTGAATTCTGGGATCTGTATTCTGGAACTGAATAGCTCTCCCTTGAAGTAGACTGTTTGTTCTTCTAATTTAGATTTGATTTGATTCTATGAAGGACTTGAGCAGCATAACCCCATCTTAGATTTATTTTAATATGAATTAGGGTAGAGTATAGGCATAATGAAGTTGTGTGGAGAGAAAGTGAGGTTTGGGGGTGTTTAAACAGCTTAGAAGCAACGAATCTGGTCAGAACGGGCGTCTAAATGCAGAAAAACTAATCTGTCAACGGATCTGGAAAAGGGAGGGAGGTCGACCCACAGGTCGACCCCATGGTCGACCTGTTCTACCCAGGTCGACCCCCTGGTTGACCTGGGTCCTGGGCAGGAAATTTCCCGCCTAGCCCAGGTGTGTGATTTGAATTTCAAAACTTTAAATTTGAATTCGGGCTTGTTTTTATTTTAAATTCCTGAAATTTCTAAGTGCCATAACTTCTTCATACAGGGTCCGATTTACGCAAACTCGGACTCTATCTCAAGCAGAATTCCGAGATGAAAGCAATGGCATAACCCGTTTCCCTTAATTCTTCTCTTAAAAATTAAGTATTCTTTAATTTGTTCTTTGATGTTCAGTGAAAATACGGGGTGTCACACATTAGACAAAATAAAAATTTAATGATTAAATTAAATTGAAATTTGATTGAAATTGCATGCATGTACATATATATATGTTAACAGGTCATAACAAGGAGGCTCAGAAGAGGAATAAATTTGTATGCTCAAGAAATAGGTACATGTTTACTAATTTATTGGGTTTGGATGATTTTATGATCCGATTGGCTAGCTGCTTGGCATTTTCTTTTTCTTTTGGATTGGTGAGGGCCCTGTGAGGCTAGTTGCGGTTTTAAATGTCTCCCCATACAAAGGAGGTTATGGCGAATTTTTCAAAAATTTAGGGTGTTAGCCCAATTTTTGAAAAGTTGGAAAATTCTTAGACATTGAAAAGTTGAAGAATAAACGCCACAATGAAAGTTGAGTTGGTTAGTTAAACAACTTTCAGCTTCGTTCCTTTTCGAGGATGAAAAGATTTTAAGTGGGGGGGATTGTAACAACCCGGAAAATCAGAACCAATTTAAAATTTTTATTTTAGCTATTTAATGAATTTTGAATATTTAAAATGATTTATTTTAAATAATAACAACTAAAAATTTATTTTAAATGAAGTTAGAACGAATAAATTTATTTTAATTATATAACGAGCCAGAAATGGCTCGGTAGTTTGAAAATTCGATTTCAAATTTCAAATGAATGTACAAGATTCAAAATAAATTGAATTTCAGTAAAACCAGAAATATTTGAATTTGTTTCATTATATCTTTCTAACGAATGTAAAAAATCCAGATTTCATAACGGGAATAAAAAGTTATGTCCAGATGAAAATTCAGAATAGTCGCTATGGAATTTAATTATATTTTTAATTAAATAAAGCCCTTAAAAACAGTCATTTTGCAAACAACCTCCATTTTCGACTAAACCATTTTTATGGGATTCGAGATGTCAAATTATTGCTAGATTCCAAAATTCATAATTTTTGGAATTAATACGTGAGCATGGCAAAAGAAAACGTGTTTTGTCAATTTCAATCAATTTGGATCGACCAGAAAATGGCCAGTTTTCAAACGGTCTCCAAATTCAACGAAATTATTTTTTTTAGGACCGTATCGTTAATACAAAGCTAGAAATATATTTTTTTGTAATTTTTGGAATCAGTATGTGGCCCCAGTAAATTAAAATGTACGTTAAAATCAATTTTGAATGTTATATTAATTTATATTTTAATTTTGATGAAACCTGATCGGAACAGTCGAATTGGCTTACGGGACATATCCCATTGCGTTCAGAATGGGGTAATTAGCAAGGGACGACAGTCGTTGGGTCTCGTTTGGAGTTCGAATAAAAGGTCAAACTTTTTGAAAATTAAATTAAATTAAATTAATTAATTATATAATACCCCCTCTTTTTCTTCTTCCCGTCGTATACATTAGAAAATAAAAAAAACGAGGGCATGAAGTCCTAACCGCCACCGGAGCGTTCATCGCGCCGCCTGGCCCTACGCCGCACCCACCGCCGCCGGCGTTGACCTCCCACTCTTTGATCCTCTCCCCTCCGGCATCCCTTCTCTCTTACCACGTACCATTCAATAACCCCGAGCTCCACAGCTAAAAATCCACTGCCGTGGACCCCCTGACATCGCTGCTGCACCACCTGCAAGGCCGCCGCCACCTGAACCCGCTCCCCTTCCGCTGCACCCCCTTCTCCGCCTTAACCGCCATCTGCTCCATCAAAAATTCAATTTTTGCAAGAAAATAAAAGGTGATTTTTTATTATATAATTAATGTCATTTAAATTATGGTTTTAAAAGTATACCTTATTTATAAACTGAAATTTTGTATGTGTAGATTCGATTTTTAATTGTATAAAGATTCGATTTTTAATTATATAAAAATTCTATTTTTAGTTATATAAAAATTCAATTTTTAGTCGATATAAAAATATGATTTTTATAGTGTAAACATCAAAATAAAAATATGATTTTTATTTATATATATATATAATAGCGATGTAAAAATATGATCTTCATATATGTAATAGCGATGTAAAAATATGACCTTTATATATAATAGCGAGGTAAAAATATGATTTTTATTTATATGAATAGCATATAAAAATGTGATTTTTATTTATATGAATAGCATATAAAAATGTGATTTTTATTTATATGAATGGCATATAAAAATTGGATTTTTATTATTTGAATAGCAAAATAAAAATACGATTTTTATTTATAAGAATGGCATATAAAAATTGGATTTTTATTATTTGAATAGCAAAATAAAATATGATTTTTATTTATATGAATGGCATATATTAATTGGATTTTTATTATTTGAATAGCAAAATAAAAACATGATTTTTATTTATTTGAATGGCGCGATAAAAATATGATTTTTATTATATGAATAACGATATAAAAATATATTTTTTATATATGAAGTAGCAATATAAAAATATACTTTTTATATATGAAGTAGCATTATAAAAATATGATTTTTGTAATATAATAGCGGTTTAAAAATATGGTTTTTATTATATGCATAAAAATATAAAAATACGAATTTATATATATATAATAGCATTGTAAAAATATGATATTTATATATATAATAGCGGTGTAAATATACAATTTTTAATGTGTAGATGGCACTGTAAAGATGTGAACTTTATATATAATATAGCGTTATTAAAAATGTGATTTTTAATATAAACCGCTTGAAAACATATTGCGATGGGACTGACTGGAAACAAATCCAAATCCAAACCATTTAGAAATAAAGAATGGAGGAGTGGAAACCCAAGGTAAGAACTTGTCACTCTAATTTTATTTTCTAGTTAAATATATATACTAGGATGCAGACGGTGCTTAGAAGCACCCGACACCTTTGATTGAAACCATGGATGTTTGGTTGTTTGTTTTGATTGATAAATTGGTTGAATTTAATTTGGGATGTAAATTGAATTGATTAGAATTGGTATGTGTATGGCGTGAGCCAGTATTAGACGAGGAATAAGGCTAGACCTTATTCCGGTTCTAGTATCGCGTCGTTATACTGCCAAAATTTTCTAAAATATGTTAGAACAATAAAAATATCAATTTTATTGTATAAATGAACTATATAAAATATTCATATGTTGAAATAAACATTTTATCATTAAAAATATAATTTTAACGAGGATATGAATGAAAATAAATATTCATTTAGAAATCGGATGATTTATTTATATACACACATTTGACTGATACTGATTGGGACAATATATTTTACACATCGTCCTATGGCATAAATAAAAGCCATGTTTGTTGATTGAAACCCCACAAGGGTATTGGGATGATATTTGACGTACACTAATCCCAATTGTTTAGTTGTATACCAATCGATTGGTTGACGACTGTTGTAAGCGTTAAATATTTATATTTAATGCTTATGCAGTTGTGTAATGCATTCTGGATGATGGTTGACTGTGTTTGATTATTGTTGTGTACATGTGTGTATGAAATCCATATAAATAAAATTATATGGTAATTGACTATGTTTGCTTCCAATTCGGAAAGAACGAATATTTTAAATTAAGGAATATTTTAAAATGATGAATAATGAATATTTTAAAATAACTAATCTTTTAAAATAATATTCAGTAATGGATCAAAATATGATTTTTGATGTTCGATTTTGGATGGGCACGAAAATATGGAAATATATGAAGCCATATTGATTAGATTTGCGCCATTTTGACACGAACAATATTTATATTGATTTTATTCATTTTTATAATGAATATCGAAAAGGAAATGGTTTTAAAAACTGAAATTTTGAAAATATTATCATTTGTATATTACAATGATAAGGAAAATTCAATTTTGATTTAAAATGGAAAATGAAGTCAGAATCGTTTTAAAATGAATTTATAAACGATTTACAAAATACGTTTTAAATGGAAATCAATGAAAAATATATTATATATATAATATAATGGTCTGAATAGAACGCGCCATGCCGCGGCCGTTCGCGAATTTTGACCATTGACTTCGAATTGATATTACGGGAAATCCGACCGTCGGATTCCCCTAAAGCCGGAACCTTTGGGTTCATATCGAAAAGAGCTTTCCAATGAATATAAGAGATTTGAAATCTAACGGTTGGATTTGGAATTATATCCAAATCAAATTTGGAAAAGGTCGTTGTAAGTGCAGTTCGATGACCGTTTATGGAAATCGAATGAAAGGGCCTTAATAAAATTATTAAAAATATTAATAATTTGTGTAAAATCTTAATAAATGGTTTGGAAAGAATTTGGATGAAAAATTTCCCACTTGTAAAGATAAAAATATATTTTTATCAAAATGAACTAGTTATTAACTAGATTTGAAGTCCAATAATTTTTATGTAAAATAAATTGGATTTGTGAATGGTTTTGGTATAACCAGAAATTTCCAATATAACAATTGGAATGGATTTTAATGGAAATAATCTTTGGAATATTTCGAAATTGGATTCCGTGATTATACGGACATTACTATGGAAATTTGGAAAATATATTTTATATCATTATTTCCAATACGACATTTGTTGGTTTCAGAATTTGATATTGAATATAAGTTAATATAATTTCTATTCAGAGCCTTGTATTTAATATGAAATTGGATTTTGGGTTTGTCGTGAATAGAGTCTTCATCAAAACTGTTGTAATAACCCGGAAATCAGAGCCAATTTAAAAAATTTATTTTGGTAATTTTAATGAAATTTGAATATTTAAAATGGATTATTTTAAATAATAATGATGAGAAATTTATTTTGAATAGAATAAGAACGTATATATTTATATACGTCGTCATTAGAATATAAATAGTTAACTTTAATTATAAAAGGAATTGAAAATGGCGCGGTAGTTTGAAAATTCGATTTCAAAGTTCAAATGAATGTACATGATTCAAAACAAACCGGATTTTAGCAAAACCAAAAATATTTGAATCTATTTGAAAATATCTTTCCAACGAATCCGAAAAATTGAAATTTCATAGCGGGAATAAAAGGTTATGCCCTGTTGAAATTTCAGAATAGTCGCTATGGAATTTTGGCCCTTAAAAATAGCCTCTTTGGAAACGACCTCTGTTTTCGACGAAACCACTTTTGTTAGATCCGGGATGTTGAGTTATTGCTAGGTTCCAAAATTCGTAATTTTCTGAATCAATATGTGAGCGTGGCACAGGAAAGCATGTTTTGACAGTTTCGGTCAATTTCGATCGACCAGAAAATGGCCATTTTTTAAACGGTCTTCAAATTTGGCGAAATAAGTTTTATTAGGACCATATCATCAATACGAAGCTAGAAATAATTTTTTTGGGATTTTTCGAGTTAGTATGTGACCCCAGTAAATTGAAATATGCGTTCAAAATCAATACATAGATTTATATTTTGATTTTGACGAAAACTGATCGAAACGAGCGAATCAGTCTACATGACATATCCCATTGTGTTCGAAATGGGGGAGATTAGCTAGGGGCGACAGTTGGTGGGTTCGATTTAGAGTTAGGAATAAAAAGTTACTTTTTGAGAATTAAATATATAATTAAAAATAAAAAAAGTCAACCCCTCTTTTCCCTTAACCCCCCCACTCCTTTACCTTTCTCCCGTTCAATTTCAGTTTAAAAAAAAAGAAAAAAGAAAAAAACCGTCGAAGCCCTCCTCCCGTCGCCCTCCGACCTAGTAGCACCGCCCATCCCTCCGCCTGGGGCCGCTCCCCCTTCCCCCTCCTCCCATCGCCTCCTCCCCCTTCTCCCATTGAAGATCTGGCGCCCTAGCCCCCGCCAAACCATTACAGTCGCCGCATCAGAGCCCACCGCCGCATCCGGGAGCCCGCCACCGCACCTAGTTCCGCCTCCCATCGATTGACGCAGATCCCCTTCTTCAAGCAAAAACGTGAGTTTCCTTTTTGTTATTTATACATATTTTTTTCTTACTTTATTTTCAGTTTTAAACGTAGGTTTTTAACTATAGAAAAACTGAATTTTTATTATATAAGAATAGGTTTTATTCATATGAAAATTATGGTTTTTTATAATAAAAAGATTGAATTTTGTTATGTGAATTCTTTTCGTGAAATGGATTAAAAAGTTTTGATTTTTAATAATAAAAATCTGATTTTTAATTTATAAAGATTCGATTTTTAGTGTGATAAAAATCTTATTTTTTAGGGGATTAAAGTTACGATTTTTATGGGACAAAAGATTTGATTATTATGATGTTAAAGTTTGAATTTTTAACATAGGAAAGTTCGAATTTTTAACATAGGAAAGTTCGAATTTTTAACATAGGAAAGATTGAATTTTTAGAATAGAAAAGTTAGATTTTTAAGCAATAAAAAGAATAGATTTTTAAAAAGGGAAAAGATTTGATTTTTATATTCGATAAAGATATATTTTTTATGAAGTAATAGCGAATATAAAAATATGATTTTTATATTATAGAGATAATAAAAATATGATTTTTATATATGTAGAGATATAAATATAAAATTTTTATATGTGTGGTGAAGTAAAAATATGATCCTTATAATATAAACATCAACATAAAAATATCATTTTTATGTATGAAGTTACAGTATAAAAATGTGATTTTTAATAATCAACTGCGTGAAACAGATGGCGAAGGATCAGATTGAAATCAAAACAAAATCTGAACCATTCAGAAATATAGAATGGCGGAGTGGAACCCCAAGGTGAGAAATCCTCACTTTTATTTTAATTTCTAGTTTGAAATACATACTAGGGTGTAGACGGTGCTTAGCAGCACCCGTCACCCGTCGTCTACAGACCATGGATGGCTTGTTTGTTTGATTGGTGTGTTCTGAAAATTGATTGTGTGGTGTGGATTGAATAAATATTTTATAGTTAAAAATATAAATTTTAACGTGTATATAAAATAAATATTTATAAACAAATCAGACGATTTTTTTATATACCCTGATTTGACTGATATTGATTGGGACGATAAATTTTACGCATCGTCCAACTGCACAAATAAAAATCTGTGTTTGTTGATTTGAAACCCCACACGGGTATTGGGATGATATTGACGTACACTAATCCCGATTGTTTATTTATATGTCAATCGATGGGTTGACAGACTGTGTAAGCGTAAATTATTTATATTAAATGCTTATGCAGTTGTGTGTTGCACTCCGGATGATGGTTGATGATTTATCGTTGCTACTATATACATGTGTTGTAGGGAATCCATATAATTAACGTTATATGGTAATTGATTGGGCCTCATTCCAATTTGGAAAATAAGGAATATTATAAAAGAAAATTCATGTGTTGAATAGAAAGAAAATTCATGCGTTGAATAGAATAAAAATTCATATGTTGAATAGAAAGAAAATTCATGTGTTGAATAGAAAGAAAATTCATGTGTTGAATAGAATAAAAATTCATGTGTTAAATAGAATAAAAATTCATGTGTTGAATAGATAGAAAATTTATGTGTTGAATAGAATAAATATTCATGTATTGAATAGAATAACTATTCATGTGTTGAATAAAAATATATATTCATGTGTTGAAGAATATTCATTTGTTGAATAGAATAACGAAGTTATTGAAATATATAAAGCCGTGTTGATTAGATATGCGCCATTTTGACGAGAATGAGGTTTATATCGATTTTATTCATTTTTATACTGAATATAGAAAAGGAAGTGATTTCAAAATATAACGTTTTGAAAATATTATCATTTAGAGATTAATGATATGGAATATTCAATTTTGATTAGGAATTGAATATGAAGTTGAAATCGTTTTGAAAACGAATTTAAAACGATTTATAAAATACATTTTAAAAGGAAATTGATGAAATATATATAATATATATTATATATATAATGGCCTGAATATAACGCGCCGCGCTGCGGCAGTTCGCAAATTTCGACCATTGACTTCGAATGGACATTACGGGAGATCCAACCGTCGGATTCTCCTAAAACCGGAACCGTTGGGTTCGCATCGAAAAGAGCTTTCTAACAATATTAGATATTTGAAATCTAACGGTTGGATTTGGAATTATGTCCAAATCAAATTTGGAAAAGGTCATTGTAAGTGCAGTTCGATGGCCGTTGATAGAAATCGACTGTACGGGCCTTGATAAAATTATTAAAAATAGTAATAATTTGTGTAAAATCATAAGAAATGATTTGTGAAGAATCGGGATGAAAATTTCCATATTTGAAAAGATAAAAATTGATTTTTATCGAAATGAACTAGTTTTGAACTAGAATTAAAATCCATTTATTTTAAAATAAATAAATTGGATTTGAAAGGGTTTTAAATGTAACCAGAAATTCCAATAATTGAATTGGAATGGATTTGAATCGAAATTGTCTTTGGAATATTTCGATGTTGGATTTCGTGATTATACAGATATTGTTATGGAAATTTGAAAGATATATTTATATCATTATTACCAATGCGATATTTGTTGGTCGTAGAATTTGATATTGAATATAAGCCAATATATTTTCTATTCAGATCCTTGTATTTAATATCAAATGTGATTTTGGGTTGTCGTGAACGGTATTTTTAATAATACTACACTTAGACCCAATGGAGTTAAGAAAATCAGAAACTAACTAGAGAGTAGTTAAGTTGAATGGTTTTCTGGGTATTGATCTTATGTTGGTTTCGGCCTTCGGGATTATTACTTAGGGAATTGTTCACTTGCTAACTTACGGTTAAAGGCTGATGAATAGAATGTGATTTTGGGTTAATCGTGAACCGTGTTTTTAAATGACATTGGTTCTTTAACCCAGTTAAAGACAGGATATGGTTTCCCAAGTTAAATATCATTGATAGTGATTTTTGGGAAGATTAAAACCAAGTGGAGTTTTAATGAATCTTTAATTAGATTGAAATGATCGAGAATGGAGTATCACCAGTTTTGCTCCAAGCGATAGTTAAATCTTTAATTAGATTTGAATGTGAAATGGTAATTGAATTTACCGATAACACCGTGGTGTTAGATATGAAGTATTACTAGTTTACTTCATGGGATGAATAGTTTGGGATTGGGAAATTAAAACAAATGATTACTTTGGTAAGGTTCGTTAATCCCGACTAGTTTGGATAAACCATAATTTGGTTTGAATTGATATTCAAAAGAAGATTAAAGAATAAATTTAAAAAATTTATCTTTGATAAAATTAATGGGAACGTTTCCCTAAGAATGTGAATATTTGAATAAAAAAATATTCTGAATTGGAATGAGGCATATGTTGTGTTTGTGTAACACTTGTTTATTATATACGCGAGTTATTCAGAAAGACCGAGTTTATCCCATTCAAAATAACTGATTCGACAATGTGTCGAGGATGATGACGGTGGTCGAAGACCGGAGGTCTTCGCATCGTTTGGATAATTACTGATGATCTTGATTAGGGAATCAGTTGGTGATCATCCAGACGTACTTGGAGATCGATGGATATGCGAGGTACAAGGTCCTCTGGTTTCGTTCAGACCCAGAACGAACTAGCAAATGAATTGTGTGTCTGACATTGGATTTTAGTTTGTGTGACTGATTTCTATTAAATATATATCTTTTTGGCGGTGGAGAATTTATTCTCTTACTTAACGCCCTTCTCTGAGATGTACAAGCTCAGGGGTTGTATATTGATGGATATCAATCGCATGGAGTGAATTGCCTGTGTGGCATGCCTAAGTGGCAATTGATCAAGGCTTCTATTGAAAAGCAAAGTCTTGTTGTTGATGATCAAAGCACCGCCTGTGTGGCATAGCTTTGTGTAACGTTGATTGGCGAGCCTCACACCCCGGTTGTGAACCAGAAATGGGAGAGGACATCAGGGAGGGCATGCGTTTCCTTCTAGCTAGGGTGGTGTCAGTGACCTACCAGCCCTGAGATTTATATTATTTTCACCTGTGTGGTTGTTGGATTGCGAGGCGCCTCAGATATACCGGGGACTGTGTGGAGCCGATGGAGCCATTTGGCTCATTTATGCCCCAAAGGGTGGGGAAACGCAATGTTCAGGCATTTTAATCCACATTGGTGAACCGGCCCTAACGATCCAATGGCTCTCCTGTGTCTGGGTCCTGAGGCTCGGGCTAGAGAGTCTCGATCGGTAAAAGATTATCTTTTTCCTCGGTTCACAGATGGAAACCCAACTTTCAATAAGTGACATTTGCTTTTTTGATTGTAGAGCCTAGTATGGCGACATGATATATGGTACCCATGCCGTCGATGATTGATATTTATGATTGAAATTGTTTTGACGCTATACACTTATAATAGTATCAAATGATTTGTTTTTAACGTACCAAGCATGTTTGGCTATTATAAGGGAAAACCCTATCCTCCGGCTTGTGTTGCATTGTGTGATGGGACCTGGGTCTTATAATAGCTTCATTTTTCCAAAAAAGCATTGCGCTGTTTTGTTATATGCACCGGAATTCTTGGGAGGAAACCCGTTCCGTGCTATACGGCGTGGTCCCTTGATATATCTGGTTTAAAGTAAAGCTTTAAATAATTGTATTAGTTCTCACACCAGTCACATGACTGAAGTGGAGTTTATTGTTTTAACCTAAACTCTTGGTGCCCTTATTTTTCGCACGGGCAACTAGTAGTTTTGGTTTTGCAGATTTATATTACAGGAACATGGTTTACAGCTGGAATGATATCCGTAAAGCTCTGTATCCGTATATCTCTTTCAGTTGTGTATTGTATTATTTTCCTGCTGCAGTAATGTATTTACACCTCTGATAATTTATGATGTGTAATATTTATTCATACTTTGTATATTCTTGTAATCTGATGGAGTTGTTGTAATTAACAATGAAATGTTCTTCTGTTTGCGTTCTGATTTGTCGTGTTCTCAAAACAAATCTGGGCTTTCCTTACCGGGGAAGTTCGGATCGTAACAACTTGGTATCAGAGCTTTGGTTTACAGAGCTCGGAGAACAAGGCACATTAGAACCATACTAAAGAATTCATCAGAGATTGGGTTAGTAATATCCAATGAGAATGACTCGTTAGAGATGGGATCAGCAGTATCTTAGAACGAGTTTGAAGAGTAGTGTTTTGAAAATTAAATTGAAAACAATTTTGTTTTCAAAATTTAAATCAATTACTCGTATTTGATTATTTATTTTATATTGAATTTGGACAATCAAGTATATAAAGACTTTGCGTATACGTCTGATCCGCTTGTATTTGAAGTTTTGATATACTGGATAGATATAGAATTACACTCTAGTCGCCCGGAGATGATTCTATTGATGACTACGTAGCATCAACAGTTTGTGTTCGGGTTTCGAAGGTGTAATATTTATATATTTCCGATAGACTAGTGTGAGAACCAAAACTAGATAGGGCTTGTTGTTGTGATTTGGCATAAAAAAACTGATTTTTGACTATGTATTAAAGTTATATGTTTGAAAATGATAATTCACTAATTGATTGCTGATTGTGTTGTTTGATTATTGGATGATTAATTAAATGTTGAACCTTTAGCCAAATTGAACCAAATAGTGAATTGTATTGAAAATTTGTCGCATTTGCATACATATACATGTACTTACATTGAACAGGTCATAGCAAGGAGGCTAGAGCAGAAGAATAAAATTGTTTGCCCGACAAAAAGGTACATCTTTATTGTATTTCTTTGGGTTTGGATGATTTTATGAGCCGATTGGCTAGCCGCTTGGCTGTTTCTTTTTCATTTTGGATTGGTGAGGGCCATGGGAGGCTATTTGAAATATCTCGAAGCTCTCGGTGCAGGGGAGGTTATGGTGAAATTTTTCGAAAATTTAGGGTGTTAGCCAAATTTTTGAAAATTTTGAAAAGTTCTTAGAAACTGAAAAGTTGAAGAACTTAAGCCATAATGAAAATAATGGAAGTTGAGTAGAGTAGTTAAACAACTTTCAGCTTCGTTCCTTTTCAGGGACGAAAAGTTTTAAGTGGGGGAGATTGTAATAACCTGGAATTGAAATATTTGAATCCGGATTTTAGCGAAACCAAAAATATTTGAATCTATATGAAAATATCTTTCCGACGAATCCAAAAAATTGAAATTCCATAATGGGAATAAAAAGTTATGCCCAGTTGAAATTTCAGAATAGTCGCTATGGAATTTTGGCCCTTAAAAATAGCCATTTTGCAAACGACCTCTGTTTTCGACGAAACCACTTTTGTTGGATCCGGGAAGTCGAGTTATTGCTCGCTTCCAAAATTCATAATTTTCTGAATCAATATGTGAGCATGGCACAGGAAAACGTGTTTTGACAGTTTCGGTCAATTTCGATCGACTAGAAAATGGCCATTTTTCAAATGATCTTCAAATTTGATGAAATTAGTTTTGTTAGGACCGTATCGTCAATACGAAGCTAGAAATAATTTTTCAGGGATTTCTCGAGTTAGTATGTGACCCCAATAAATTGAAATGTGCGTTCAAAATCAATATATAGATTTATATTTTGATTTTGACGAAAACTGATTGAAACTAGAAAATCAGCCTACGTGACATATCCCATTGTGTTCGAAATGGGGGTAATTACCTAGGGGCCACCAGTCGGCGGGTTCGATTTAGAGTTTCAAATAAAAAGTTACTTTTTGAGAATTAAATATATAATTAAAAATAAAAAAAGTCAACCCTCTTTTTCCATAATCTCCCCTACTCCTTTACCTTTCTCCCATTCAATTTCAGTTTTTTTTTAAAAAAAACCGTCGAAGCCCTTTTCTCGTCGCCCTCCGACCTAGCAGTTCCGCCCATCCCTCCTCCTGGCACCGCTCCCCCTTCCTTCTCCTCCCATCGCCTCCTCCCCCTTCTCCCATTGAAGATCCGGCGCCCTAGCCCCCTCAAACCATTACAGCCGCCGCATCAGAGCCTACAGCTGCATCCGGGAGCCCGCCACCGCACCTAGCTTCGCCTCCCCTCAACTGACGCAGACCCCCTTCTTCGAGCAAAAAACGTGAGTTTCCTTTTTGTTATTTATATATATTTTTTTCTTGCTTTATTTTCAGTTTTAAATATAGGTTTTTAACTATAGAAAAACTGAATTTTTATTATATAAGAATAGGTTTCATTCATATGAAAATTATGGTTTTTAATAATAAAAAGATTGAATTTTGTTATGTGAATTCTTGGATTAAAAAGATTTAATTTTTAATTATAAAAATCCGATTTTTAATTTATAAAGATTCGATTTTTAGTGTGATAAAAATCTGATTTTTTAGGGGATTAAAGTTATGATTTTTATGGGATAAAAGATTTGATTATTATGATGTTAAAGTTTGAATTTTTAACGAGGAAAGTTAGAATTTTTAACATAGGAAAGTTTGAATTTTAACATAGGAAAGATTGAATTTTTAGAATAGAAAAGTTTGATTTTAAGCAAGAAAAGAATAGATTTTTAAAAAGGGAAAAGATTTGATTTTTATATTCAATAAAGATATAATTTTTATGAAGTAACAGCAAATATAAAAATATGATCTTTATATTATAGAGATAATAAAAATATGATTTTTATATATGTAGAGATATAAAAATATAATTTTTATATGTGTAGTGATGTAAAAATATGATCTTTATAATATAAACATCAACATAAAAATATGATTTTTATGTATGAAGTAACAGTATAAAAATGTGATTTTTAATAATCAACTGCGTGAAATAGATGGCGAAGGATCAGACTGAAATCAAAACGAAATCTGAACCGTTCAGAAATATAGAATGGCGGAGTGGAACCCTAAGGTGTGAACTCCTTACTTTTATTTTAATTTCTAGTTTGAAATATATACTAGGATGCAGACGGTGCTTAGCAGCACCCGATATCCGTCGTCCACAGACCATGGATGGCTTGTTTGTTTGATTGGTGTGTTGTGAAAATTGATTGTATGGTGTGGATTGAATAAATATTTTATAGTTAAAAATATAATTTTTAACGTGTATATAAAATAAATATTTATAAACAAATCGGCGATTTGTTTATATACACTGATTTGACTGATATTGATTGAGACGATAAATTTTACACATCGTTCAATTGCACAAATAAAAATCTGTGTTTGCTGATTTGAAACCCCACAAGGGTATTGGGATGATATTGACGTACACTAATCCTGATTGTTTAGTTGTATGTCAATCGATGGGTTGACAGACTGTGTAAAAGTAAATTATTTATATTAAATGCTTATGCAGTTGTGTGGTGCACTCTGGATTATGGTTGTTGATTTATCGTTGCTATTATATACATATGTTGTGGGGAATCCATATAATTAACGTTATATGGTAATTGATCGGGCCTCATTCCAATTTGGAAAATAAGGAATATTATAAAAGAAAATTCATGTGTTGAATAGAAAGAAAATTCATGCATTGAATAGAAAGAAAATTCATGTGTTGAATAGAATAAAAATTCTTGTGTTGAATAGAATAAAAATTCATGTGTTGAATAGATAGAAAATTTTTGTGTTGAATAGAATAAATATTCATGTGTTGAATAGAATAAATATTCATGTGTTGAATAAAAATATATATTCATGTGTTGAAGAAAATATTCATTTGTTGAATAGAATAACGAAGTTATTGAAATACATAAAGTCGTTGATTAGATATGCGCCATTTTGGTGCGAACGAGGTTTATATCGATTTTATTCATTTTTTATACTGAATATAGAAAAGGAAGTGATTTCAAAATATAACGTTTTGAAAATATTATCATTTAGAGATTAATGATATAGAATATTCAATTTTGATTAGGAATTGAATATGAAGTTGAAATCATTTTGAAAGCGAATTTAAAACGATTTATAAAATATTGTTTTAAAAGGAAATCGATGAAATATATATAATATTATATATATATATAATGGCCTGTATAGAACGCGGCGCGCTGCGGCATTTCGCGAATTTCGACCATTGACTTCGAACGAACATTATGGAAGATCCGACCGTCGGATTCTCCTAAAACCGAAACCTTTGGGTTCGTATCGAAAAGATATTTCTAAAAAATATTAGAGATTTGAAATCTAAAGCTTGGATTTCGAATTATGTCCAAATCAAATTTGGAAAAGGTCGCTGTAAATGCAGTTCGATGGCAGTTGATGGAAATCGACTGTACGGGCCTTGATTAAATTTTCAAAAATAGTAATAATTTGTGTAAAATCATAAGAAATGATTTTTGAAGAATTGGGATGAAAAATTCCATATTTGAAAAGATAAAAATAGATTTTTATCGAATGAACTATTTTTGAACTAAAATTAAAATCCATTTATTTTTAAAATAAATAAATTGGATTTGAAAGGGTTTTAAAAGTAACCAGAAATTCCAATAATTGAATTGGAATGGATTTGAATCGAAATTGTCTTTGGAATATTTCAATGTTGGATTTCGTGACTATACAGATATTGTTATGGAAATTTGAAAGATATATTTATATCGTTATTTCCAATACGATATTTGTTGGTCGTAGAATTTGATATTGAATATAAGCCGATATATTTTCTATTCAGAGCCTTGTATTTAATATTAATTGTGATTTTGGGTTGTCGTGAACGGTATCTTTAATAATACTGCTCTTAGACCCAACGGAGTTTAGAAAATCAGAAACTAACTGGAGATTAGTTAAGTTGAATGGTTTTCTGGGTATTGATCTTATGTTGGTTTCGGCCTTCGGGGTAATTACTTAGGGAATTGTTCACTTGCTAATTTACGGTAGAAGGCCGATGGAATAGAATGTGATTTTGGGTTTATCGTGAACCGTGTTTTTAAATGACATTGGTTCTTTAACCCAGTTAAAGACAGGATATGGTTTCCCAAGTTAAATAATCATTGATAGTGATTTTTGGGAAGATTAAAACCAAGCGATAGTTAAATCTTTAATTAGATAGAAATGATCGAGAATGGAGTATCACCAGTTTTGCTCCAAGCGATAGTTAAATCTTTAATTAGATTTGAATGTGAAATGGTAATTGAATTTACCGGTAACACCATGGTGTTAGATATGAAGTATTACTAGTTTTACTTCTTGGGATGAATAGTTTGGGATTGGGAAATTAAAACAAGTGATTACTTCGGTAAGGTTCGTTAATCCCGACTAGTTTGGATAAACCATAATTTGGTTTGAATTGATATTCAAAAGAAGATTAAAGAATAAATTTAAAAAATTTATCTTTGATAAAATTAATGGGAACCTTTCCCTAAGAATGTGAATATTTGAATAAAAGATATTCTGAATTGGAATGAGGCGTATGTAGTTTTTGTGTAACAATTGTTTATTATATACGCGAGTTATTCAAAATGACCGGGTTTATCCCATTCTGAATAACTGATTCGACGATGTGTCGAGGATGAAGACGGTGGTCAAAGACCGGAGGTCTTCACATTATTTGGATAATTACTGATAATCTTGATTGGGTTGTACACCCAAGAAGAGGGAATCAGTTGGTGATCGCCTAGATGTACTTGGAGATTGATGGATACGCGAGGTACAAGGTGCCTCCGGTTTCGTTTAGACCCAGAACGAACTTGTAAATGAAATGTGTGTCTGACATTGGATTTTATTCCGTGTGATTGATTTCTATTAAATATATATCTGTTTGGCAGCAGAGAATTTATTCTCTTGCTTAACGCCCTTCTCTGAGACGTACGAGCTCAGGGGTTATATATTGATGGATACCAATCGCATGGAGTGAATTGCCTGTGTGGCATGCCTAAGTGGAAATTGATCAAGGCTTCTGTTGAAAAGAAAAGTCTTGTGGTTGATGATCAAAGCACCATCTGTGTGGCATAGCTTTGTGTAACTTTGATTCCCGAGCCTCACACCCCGGCTGTGAACCAGAAACGGGAGAGGACATCAGGGAGGGCATGCGTTTCCTTCTAGCTAGGGTGGTGTCAGTGACCTACCAGCCCTGACATTTATATTATTTTCACCTGTGTGGTTGTTGGATTGTGAGGCGCCTCGAATATATCAGTGACTGTGTGGAGCCGATGGAGCCATTTGGCTCATTTACGCCCCCAAAGGGTGGGGAAACGTGGTGTTCAGGCATTTTAATCCACATCGGTGAACCGGCCCTGACGATCCAAGGGCTCACCTGTGTCTGGGTCCTGAGGCTCGGGCTAGAGAGTCCCGAATCGATAGAGGACTATCTTTTGCCTCGGTTCACAGATGGAAACCCAACTTCCAATACGTGACATTTGCGGTTTTGATTGTAGAGCCTAGTATGGCGACATGATATATGGTACCCATGCCGTCTATGATTGATATTTATGATTGAAATTGTTTTGACACTATACACTTATAATAGTATCAAATGATTTTTTTAACGTACCAAGCATGTTTGGCTATTATAAGGGAAAACCAAATTCTCCGGCTTGTGTTGCATTATGTGATGGGACCTGGGTCTTATAATAGCTTCAATTTTCCAAAAAAGCATTGCGCGGTTTTGTTATATGCACCAGTATTCTTCGGAGGAAACCCGTTCCAAGTTATACGGCGTGGACCCTTGATATATCTGATTTAAAGTAAAGCTTTAAATAACTGTATTAGTTCTCACACCAGTCACATGACTGACCTGGAGTTTATATTGTTTTAACCTAAACTCTAGGTGCCCTTATTTTCTGCACGGGCAGCTAGTAGTTTTGGTTTTGCAGATTTATATTCACAGGAACCTAGTTTACAGTTGGAATGATTTCCGGAAAGGTTTTTATCCATATATCTCTTTCAGTTGTGTATTGTGTTATTTTCTCGCTGCAGTAATGTATTTACACCTCTGATAATTTATGATGTGTAATATTTATTCATACTCTGTATATTCTTGTAATCTGGTGGAGTTGTTGTAATTAGAAATGAAATGTTCTTCTGTATGAGTTCTGATTTGTCGTGTTCCCAAAACAAATACGGGCTTTCCTTACCGGGGAAGTTCGGGTCGTAACAGCTTGGTATCAGAGTTTTAGTTTACAGAGCTCAGAGAACAAGGCACATTAGAACCTTACGAAAGAATTCATTAGAGATTGGATTAGTAATATCCAATGAGAATGACTCGTTAGAGATGGGATCAGCAGTATCCTAGAAGGAGTGTGAAGAGTAGTGTTTTGAAAATTAAATTGAAAACAAATTTTGTTTTGAAAATTTAAATCAATTATTCATATTTGATTATTTATTTTATATTGAATTTGGACAATCAAGTATATAAATACTTTGCGTATACGTCTGATCCGCGTGTATTTGAAGTTTTGATATACTGGATAGATATAGAATTACACTCTAGTCGCCCGGAGATGATTCTATTGATGACTACGTAGCATCAACAGTTTGTGTTCGGGTTTCGAAGGTGTAATATTTATATATTTCCAAATTGACTGGTGTGAGAACCAAAACTACATAGGGCTTATTGTTGTGATTTGGCATCAAAAATCTGATTTTTGACTATGTATTAAAGTTATATGTTTGAAAACGATAATTCACTAATTGATTGTTGATTGTGTTGTTTGATTATTGGATGATTAATTAAATGTTGAACCTTTAGCCAAATTGAACCAAATAGTGAATTGTATTGAAAATTTGTCGCATTAGCATATATATACATGTACTTACATTGAACAGGTCATATCAAGGAGGCTAGAGCAGAAGAATAAAATTGTTCGCCCGACAAATAGGTACATGTTTATTGTATTTCTTTGGGTTTGGATGATTTTATGAGCCGATTGGCTGTTTCCTTTTCTTTTTGGATTGGTGAGGGCCATGGGAGGCTATTTGAAATATCCTGAAGCTCCCGGTGCAGGGGAGGTTATGGCGAATTTTTTCAAAAATTTAGGGTATTAGCCAAATTTTTGAAAAATTTGGAAAGTTCTTAGAAACTATTGAAGAACTTAAGCCATAATGAAAATAATGGAAGTTGATTTGATTAGTTAAACAACTTTCAGCTTCGTATCTTTTCAGGGACGAAAATTTTTAAGTGGGGGAGATTGCAATAACCCGGAAATCTGAGCAAATTTAAAATTTTTATTTTGGCAATTTTAATGAATTTTGAATATTTAAAATGGATTGTTTTTAATAATAATGATGAAAAATTTATTTTGAATAGAATTAGAATGTATATATTTATATACGTCGTTGTTAGAATATAAATAATTATTTTTAATTACAAAAGGAATTGAAAATGGCGCGGTAGTCTGAAAATTCGATTTCAAAGTTCCAAAGAATGTACAGGATTCAAAACAAACCGGATTTTAGCGACAAAAAATATTTGAATCTATTTGAAAATATCTTTCCAATGATTCCGAAAAGTTGAAATTTCATAGCGGGAATAAAAAGTTATGCCCTGTTGAAATTTCAGAATTGTCACTATTGAATTTTGGCCCTTAAAAATAGCCATTTTGCAAACGACCTCTGTTTTCGACAAAATCACTTTTGTTGGATCCGAGATGTCGAGTTATTGCAAGATTCCAAAATTCGTAATTTTCTGAATCAATATGTGAGCGTGGCACAGGAAAACGTGTTTTGACAGTTTCGGTCAATTTCGATCGACCAGAAAATGGCCATTTTTCAAACGATCTTCAAATTTGATGAAATTAGTTTTGTTAGGACCGTATCGTCAATACGAAGCTAGAAATATATTTTTTGGGATTTTTCGAGTTAGTATGTGACCCCAGTAAATTGAAATATGCGTTCAAAATCAGTACATAGATTTATATTTTGATTTTGACGAAAACTGATCGAAATCAGCGAATCAGCCTACATGACATATCCTATTGTGTTCGGAATGGGGGTATTAGCTAGGGGCGATAGTCGGTGGGTTTGATTTAGAGTTCAAAATATAAAGTTACTTTTTGAGAATTAAATATATAATTAAAAATAAAAAAGTCAATCCCTCTTTTCCCTTCACCCCCCTACTCCTTTACCTTTCTCCCGTTCAATTTCAGTTTAAAAAAAAAACCGTCGAAGCCCTCCTCCCGTCGCCCTCCGTCCTGGCAGCACCGCCCATCCCTCCGCCTGGCACCGCTCCCCCTTCCTCCTCCTCCCATCGCCTCCTCCCCCTTCTCCCATTGAAGATCCGGTGCCCTAGCCTGATCAAACCATTACAGCCGCCGCATCAGAGCCTGCTGCTGCATCCGGGAGCCCGCCACCGCACCTAGCTCCGCCCCTCCTCGATTGACGCAGACCCCCTTCTTTAAGCAAAAACGTGAGTTTCCTTTTTGTTATTTTTTTTCTTACTTTATTTTCAATTTTAAATATAGGTTTTTAACTATAGAAAAACTGAATTTTTATTATATAAGAATAGGTTTTATTCGTATGAAAATTATGGTTTTTAATAATAAAAAGATTGAATTTTGTTATGTGAATTCTTTTCGTGAAATGGATTAAAAAGATTTGATTTTTAATTATAGAAATTCGATTTTTAATTTACAAAGATTCGATTTTTAGTGTGATAAAAATCTGATTTTTTAGGGGATTAAAGTTATGATTTTTATGGGACAAAAGATTTGATTATCATGATGTTGAAGTTCGAATTTTTAAAATAGGAAAGTTCGAATTTTTAACATAGGAAAGTTCGAATTTTAACATAGGAAAGGTTGAATTTTTAGAATAGAAAAGTTTGATTTTTAAGCAAGAAAAAGAATAGATTTTTAAAAAGGGAAAAGATTTGATTTTTATATTCGATAAAGATATAATTTTTATGAAGTAATAGCGAATATAAAAATATGATCTTTATATTATAGAGATAATAAAAATATGATTTTTATATATGTAGAGATATGAAAATATAATTTTTATATGTGTGGTGAAGAAAAAATATGATCTTTATAATATAAACATCAACAAAAAAATATGATTTTTATGTATGAAGTAACAGTATAAAAATGTGTTTTTTAATAATCAACTACGTGAAACAGATGGCGAAGGATCAGACTGAAATCAAAACGAAATCTGAACCATTTAGAAATATATAATGGCGGTGTGGAACCCCAAGGTGAGAACTCCTCACTTTTATTTTAATTTATAGTTTGAAGTATATACCAGGATGCAGACAGTGCTTAGCAGCACCCGACACCCGTTGTCCACAGACCATGGATGGCTTGTTTGTTTGATTGGTGTGTTGTGAAAATTGATTGTGTGGTGTTGATTGAATAAACATTTTATAGTTAAAAATATATTTTTTAACGTGTATATAAAATAAATAAATTAAACAAATCGGACGATTTGTTTATATACACTGATTTGACTGATATTGATTGGGACGATAAATTTTACACATCGTCCAACTGCATAAATAAAAATCTGTGTTTGTTGATTTGAAACCCAACACGGGTATTGGGATGATATTGACGTACACTAATCCCGATTGTTTAGTTGTATGTCAATCGATGGGTTAACAGACCGTGTAAACGTAAATTATTTATATTAAATGCTTATGTAGTTGTGTGGTGCACTCTGGATGATGGTTGATGATTTATCGTTGCTATTATATACATGTGTTGTAGGGAATCCATATAATTAACGTTATATGGTAATTGATTGGGCCTCATTCCAATTTGGAAAATAAGGAATATTATAAAAGAAAATTCATGTGTTGAATAGAAAGAAAATTCATGTGTTGAATAGAAAGAAAATTCATGTGTTGAATAGAATAAAAATTCATGTGTTGAATAGATAGAAAATTTATGTGTTGAATAGAATAAATATTCATGTGTTGAATAGAATAAATATTCATGTATTCAATAAAAATATATATTCATGTGTCGAAGAAAATATTCATTTGTTGAATAGAATAGCGAAGTTATTGAAATATATAAAATCGTGTTGATTAGATATGCGCCATTTTGACGCGAATGAGGTTTATATCGATTTTATTCATTTTTTATACTGAATATAGAAAAGGAAGTGATTTCAAAATATAACGTTTTGAAAATATTATCATTTAGAGATTAATGATATGGAATATTCAATTTTGATTCAGAATTGAATATGAAGTTGAAATCGTTTTGAAAATGAATTTAAAACGATTTATAAAATACGTTTTAAAATGAAATCAACAAAATATATATAATATATATAATGGCCTGAATAGAACGCGCCGCGCTGCGGCAGTTCGCGAATTTCGACCATTGACTTCGAATGGATATTACAGGAGATCCGTCGGATTCTCCTAAAACCGGAACTGTTGGGTTCGTATCGAAAAGAGCTTTCTAACGAATGTTAGATATTTGAAATCTAACGGTTGGATTTGGAATTATGTCCAAATCAAATTTGGAAAAGGTCGCTGTAAGTGCAGTTCGAGGGCCGTTGATGGAAATCGACTGTACGGGCCTTGATAAAATTATTAAAAATAGTAATAATTTGTGTAAAATCATAAGAAATGATTTGATGAAGAATTAGGATGAAAAATTCCATATTTGAAAAAATAAAAATAGATTTTTATTGAAATGAACTAGTTTTGAACTAGAATTAAAATACATTTATTTTTAAAATAAATAAATTGGATTTGAAAGGGTTTTAAAAGTAACTAGAAATTCTAATAATTGAATTGGAATGGATTTGAATCGAAATTGTCTTTGGAATATTTTGATGTTGGATTTCGTGATTATACAGATATTGTTATGGAAATTTGAAAGATATATTTATATCGTTATTTCCAATACGATATTTGTTGGTCGTAGAATTTGATATTGAATATAAGCCGATATATTTTCTATTCAGATCCTTGTATTTAATATCAAATGTGATTTTGGGTTGTCGTGAATGTTATCTTTAATAATACTGCTCTTAGACCCAATGGAGTTAAGAAAATCAGAAACTAACTGGAGATTAGTTAAGTTGAATGGTTTTCTGGGTATTGATCTGATGTTGGTTTCGGCCTTTGGGGTTATTGCTTAGGGAATTGTTCACTTGCTAAATTACGGTTAAAGGCTGATGGAATAGAATGTGATTTTGGGTTTATCGTGAACCGTGTTTTTAAATGACATTGGTTCTTTAACCCAGTTAAAGACAGGATATGGTTTCCCAAGTTAAATAATCATTGATAGTGATTTTTGGGAAGATTAAAACCAAGTGGAGTTTTAGTGAATCTTTAATTAGATTGAAATGATCGAGAATGGAGTATCACCAGTTTTGCTCCAAGCGATAGTTAAATCTTTAATTAGATTTGAACGTGAAATGGTAATTGAATTTACCGATAACACTGTGGTGTTAGATATGAAGTATTACTAGTTTTACTTCATGGGATGAATAGGTTGGGATTGGGAAATTAGAACAAATGATTACTTCGGTAAGGTTCGCTAATCCCTACTAGTTTGGATAAACCATAATTTGGTTTGAATTGATATTCAAAAGAAGATTACAGAATAAATTTAAAAAATTTATCTTTGATAAAATTAATGGGAACCTTTCCCTAAGAATGTGAATATTTGAATAAAAAAATTTACTGAATTGGAATGAGGCGTATGTTGTGTTTGTGTAACACTTGTTTATTATATACGCGAGTTATTCAGAAAGACCGGGTTTATCCCATTCTGAATAACTGATTCGATGATGTGTCGAGGATGAAGACGGTGGTCGAAGATCGGAGGTCTTCACATCGTTTGGATAATTACTGATTGTAACACCCCACCTCCGCTAGGGTCACTCACAAAGGGAAGACCAAACCGTACATGAGCTGTCAGAAAGCAAGCAAAGTCCAAGCTAAGAGCTAGAGTTTCCTCCCTGAGAACCTAGGGGGGCGGAACGAAAGACAAAGAGGTGAAAGAAAACGGGTCAGTCAAAAAGACTGGTAAGGCCTAGTGACTATCAGCATAGAAACAATTAAAGTTAACAAGACATGAATAAACTGGAATTAAACATAGGAATGATGATAAGTCTGACATGATAACTAAGCTAACAAGATAACTCAATTCTAACATTGCGTATTCAAGGTTCTCCATACCAACTATACTGGTATACTAATCCCGTGTCAACTATAAATCAAGAAATAATCCCTTGGCCCAATATCGTGAAGTGACCCAATTAGGGGTCCAACGGTATGATCTAATCGATCAGCTCCCTACAAGTCTAGCTCGTCGTGTGTCTGTGTCATACGGCCCTATCACGAATGTAGTCACCTGTGCTAGGTCCACCATAGGGTGTATCAAGCCCTAGGGTGCCAACCACCGACACGAATCAAGAATGCACAGATAATCCTACTGATGCCCAATGCCTACTTTTTCAACTCCGGACAAAGTGCACGACCCTAGTCCGCCTGAACCTACAATGGCGCACCAACTCAGTCGTCGTTCTGGTCGCTTACAATCAGCCCAGCAATCGTGCCCCACCCTGCCTAGTCCCAGGGTACTGTGATACATCTAGTGGGTTACTGCTGAAAAGGACCGCATAACTAGGGTTTCGTTCAGCAGGTTAAGTTGTCATTTAAAATCGAGACATAAACGTGTCATGTCAAATTGACTAAGTGTGTCGTTCTAGTTCAAGACTTAGTCCTACGAATCATGTGTCAGGTTGGTTAAGTGTGTTCAAGCGGTTCATGACTTAACCCTATCAAATCAACGTGTCAAATTGGTTAAGTATATTCAAGTGGTCCATGACTTAACCCTATCCAGTGACATTAATTTACTTAATGCACCCCTAAACTCTCACATTAGACTTGGTTATGGTTACTGGATGTGCCGGGCGGGTCCGGGCAGTTTTACACCATAACCTAGTCTAACCTCGGGTTTCGAGTGCGATATGACCAACTACTCACATTGGGTCCTTTTGTTTGCAGTTACTGGATTCGCCGGGCGATTCCGGGCAGATTTATACTGCAAACTCAACCCAACCTCAAGTTGGCCACGTTCAAGTTATCTAAGTGTCATGTCCCAAATTCATATTTTCAAGTATAATTGTTGGATCTAGAATAACCCTAGAGGGGGGGTGAATAGGATTTTTCACAGTTTTTAACAGAATTATAAATCTAACGAGATAAATAATAATAAACAGATCACAGAATATAGCAGAAACAGAAATGCAGAAAATAAATCACACACAGATATACCCAGCTTCGGCAAAACCCTGCCTACTGCTGCATTTCTAAGGTTTCTACTAGGTGATAGAACAGATCCCGCATACAAGACCATGTACACTCGCAAACCCTGCTCCTATTCTAATCCTACGCTCAAAACCGTAGACTGGCCAATATCCCCTTGACCAGATTTCCCTTGATTACAACCCGTAACCAATATCCTAGATTTTACAGAATTCTAGAACTATCAGTTAACTCCTAACTGAAACTCCCCTAGAAATTTTACAGACTTCTAGAAACTGTTCGACGGTTTTTACAACACAAAAATTTAAATACAAAAATAAAGAAAACAAAAGAAAAAAAAACCCTTGTGAAATTTTGACTAAGGAGTTTAAAAACAAGGGGTCATCCCCTTTTTATTTGCAAACTTGGCTTAGCCAAAAACTAAATAGGCCGGCCACTTTAATTCACTTCTGCCCGATTTCTTTCTCTGTGTAAAAATGGCGGCTCTGGAAAAAACGATTCTAGGGTTTCTCGTCTTTGCCCCAATTCGATTGCGATAGCTCCAGATAGATGAATTCTGGTTCTCTGATGAACTTCAGTTCTTCGATGGATATCTTCACGTCTGATATCGGATTTTCTAGTGGTCGAAACTTGGTAAGATTTCTGATTTTAATTCTTTGGTTGCTCGGTTAATTTGCTTGGTTTCGATACCTGTGTCAATGATGAATCGGTGTTGTTTATAGGGTATAGAAACCCTATAATTACTCTCTGATTTCAATTAAATATGACTTGGCTGATTTTGCTTGTATTTCCCTTTTTGATTGTCTCGATTTAAAATGAATTTCTCGTGTGATTCCTGATTGATAAATTGTGGGCTTGTTTTTCTTGATTCTGGCCTTCTGGAAATTGATTTATGAGTTGTTCCCTTGTGTGAAATTTTCATTGTTGCCTTGAATGAAATCGGCTTTGAATACCTCAAAAAATATGAAAACATGCCCCTTTTGTTTTGCTGTGAATTCTCGAAATGAATTGATGAATTTGAAGAATGTTTGTTGCCTGTTTATTCTCCTTGAAATGATTTTGCCGAGATTCAAAGACTGGAAAAATTGTTTCCCCTGCGTGATATTTCTTACCAAAAACTGAAATATATTAAATGACATTTCTTGGCTCCTTGAAATATTTGGAGAAAATATATATGTCAAAAAAAAACATTTTTGCCGAGTTGTTATTCTTGCCAAAAAAAATGATTTTACCAAAAACAAACCAATTTAAATCTTGCCTTAAAAACTTGATTGCTGTGACTTGTTATTTGATTTCAGGAATGTAAATCAAAAACATACTTGCCAAAAATAAGAGCACTAATTTTCTTACCAAAACAGATTTAGCAGAGATGATTTTCTGCATGATTTTGATTTTCTCTTGCCAAAAATTGTGCTTCACCAATGCATACTCGATTTGTTGTGGCCCTAGTCTTGATCAATGTTCATTTGCCACTGAACATACATGTACATGCTTTTTCATATTGATTTTCTGGATTAATTTCCGCAAAGCTGAAAATACAAACTTGCCAAAATATTTGAATCCTGATTTTCATGTATCCTGCACAAATCATTGAGTTTTTCTAAAACTTGCTTGCATGCTTGCCATACTAGTTTGGGCATGCTGACATGTCATGGCCACTTTGACACTGAAACTATTCCTGAGCTTTGCTTTTGCTTGCTTGTCTGCACTGTTTTTATGCATCCTCAATCACCTTGTAAACTAGCTTGACACAACTGAACTGTCTCGACACTTGGGTTGCTTTGGAAACATGTTGCACCATTTTCATCAGTAAACTGATCAGACCATGTTAGTGCCCCACATGTATACTTGTACACTTGCATGCTTGTGTGACCATTTGCTGATTTCCTGCTACTTGCATTTCATGTCATGTTAACACTTGACCATTCTGACTTGACCTCTTTGTATGTTGCTCTTGAAGATTTGCTGATCTGGTACATGTGAAACCACTGGTTTGAACATATTAGCATGTTGACTCTTGCACTTGTTTTCATTATTGCATGAATACTCGACCACCTTTGTTTTGTATTGTGCTGAACCTAGTTTTGAACTGAACCATGCTTCTTGGCTGGTTTGAAAGTATTCATGCATGCTCGACCATTTTGCATTGATGTATTTGCTGTGTGAACTTTGACTTGCTTTGTGCATTATCATATTTGACCATTCTATGCTGTTTTGACTATCTCTCGACCATGTTCCTTGCTAGTTGGTTTTTGACTTGTACATTGAGTTGTTTTTCATGAATGCACTGAGTCGAGTTGGTCCATGTGGCTGCTCCTCAGTTGCACACTGGATTGGCGTGGCAGTGCACACGTGTATACACGTGTGTATATGCAGCCATTCAGACTTGTTTTTATGTCCCTGCATATCAGACCAAGTCTAGAAAAATGATGAGAAACACACCGTAATCTGAGACAAATAAAATTCAAAAATAAATTTATATTTGCGTATATTCAGTTTGAATTCTATTGCAGTCTACTGTGTGTGTGTTTCAATATCTGACAGGTATGAAGACGATGACTGGACTGATTTAGCTGTTAAGACAGAAAACTGAAAAGACAGTGAATGAAGCAGTGTCAGTGAATGTGTTTGTATATGAAAGTGTATGTATGTAAATATGAGTGTTGAGACTGAATGGATGTACAAAATGAGTGACTGAGTTAATCTGTAATGAGAGGGCTGTATATATGGCATGAAGTGTAATACAGAGATGTACAAATAGTGGAGTATAAAATTTGTACTGTTTGATATTGAAATAAAATATTCTATTTAAATAAAATACTGTGAATATTTAAATTTCTGTACAGTTGTATTTTATTTAAATATAAATATTATATTCCAGTCTGTGATGTATAATAATAGTACAATATCAAACACATTAAAATAATATTTATTTGGTTGTTATCATCAAACAAAAATCATATAATTGTGTATACAACACCGTTATATACAACAATCTCCCCCTTTTGATGATGACAAACAAATAAAAGATTTTGTATACAATAGATGTGTTTGATAGTGAATATTGAACTCCCCCTATTTGAAAGCTCCCACTACACCAGAGACTCCCCCTATAACTGTGCATGAGTGAAATGAAAATGAACAATAATGAATTTTCAAAATTAAAAAAAATTTATAAAATATTCACTCATAAATCAAAATCTAATCCATTCTCCCCCTTTTGTTATCATCAAAAGGATACAGAGTTTAAAATACAGATGAATAGTGACTAACAAATATAATTTCAGCATAAGAGTAAGAACGGTCATCATAAATTTCAATCAGTCAACCAAAAAATCATAATATTCTAAGAACAGGTGGTATATTTCACATTGCAGAGAATGACGGATATACGATGAATTTTATAAAAATGAGGAGAGTTATATAAAAAAATATGAGTATTTCCCAAATATTTTCCAGAATAAAAAATGAGATTTAAAAACCAGAGATGGAATTTGGACTATAATTAATAATTCAATTTAAGTGACAAGATCGAATAATCTCAAATCCCAGTAGCTATCAATCAACAAATCATAATACTTTATAAGATATTAACACATTTCACAGATTAGAACATGGATTGATAGACTGGTTTTTATACACTGAGGAGAATTTCAAAATTATTTCTATTTTTAGCACTTTATTTCCTTTTCTTTTATCTTTTATTTAAGAGCACACTGACCACGCATAACCAGAGCTTGGATTTTTAAATGAGGTCAGTCGCAGCTTAAATTATAAGTTGTCTCTTAACCATGCATGACCAGAGCTTGGATTTTTAAATGAGATTAGAGACACACTTATATATTTATTATATATGTTTATTATTTCAGCTTTTTAAAAAGAAAAAACTCCTCGGTATAAAACCCATATATGGATGTTAGAAAATGGGGTAGGTACAGAAATGAACTGTGAAATAAATTTCTAAATTAATTATATTATGAAATATGACCAACTGTACCGGGATTATTGAAAATTTTCAATTATCACTAATTCTGAATAATAATATAACCACAATTCCATCACAAATATTTTCACTGTTTATTTAAAATGATTTTAAGAAAAATTAAACTCTCCACATTTATATAAAATCATAACGGATGGCAGAAGGATGATAAGTAATGAAGATGGCCGTGAAATAATTGCCAATTCAAAGATATTATAATAAATATTCAACCATCATGAAAATCTAAATAAAATTCTCCTCTTGTTGTGAAATATACTGCAGTCACAATTCATCACAATTTCTAAATCTGGTTATAATTTTGATGAATTATAAATACAGTTTAATTTGGATATTGATTTCAATTTCTGAAAGAATAATCAATAAATAATTTTAAAATTGAAAATCAATTACAAGAGGAATATGCTGATCTATACATGACAAGAGGGAAAAAATATATATATACAGCAAAAAAAATATGCAGCACTTTTAGACTGATACCACATGGTGTCTCTACAAAGTGAAAATTCAGAACAGAAAAAGCTGATACCAATTGTAGTCTCCCTTATCGAGGAATTTAATTACACCCTGATGGACTATCATGGACATCTCAGACCAAAGAAACAAACCCAGCCAGAAAAATTTAGCACATTAAAAAATGTGTGGATCTATACAAGGTAAAAAAATTTGAATCTCAGTACAGATGGGTGAAACAAATATAAGGCGCTTCTGATACCACTTGTTATCTCGCTCTCGAGGATTTTAATCACACCCCGGTGGCTAACAATGGTACCTCAGTCAACAGAAAAGACTTAATTACAAAGCAGGCAACTCAAGCACACAAATTTCATTTATCAGAGCACGATAAACCTTTGATACCAAAACAGTCCTCAAAAAAAAATTACAAAACAATTTCTTATAATCAGAGCAGCATGATTCCAAAACAAACATTTTTCAAAAATAGTATCAGAGCAGCACAGAGAAATCAGTATCACAACAGACATGTCAGACGATGTCAAGTTTTAAGACCATATATTCCATGATCCATGATTATAAAAATTCAGTTTATTTTAAATCATTTGAAGAAATGTGAATATATCAGGATTTAATGAATCAATCACACAATATTATATTTCAGATTCAAGATATGTGTGTGATTCAATAAATTTCAAATGATTTTAAACAAACATATATTAGAATCAAATAACCATGAAATAATAGAGAATTTTAAGACCATATTTTCAAAGAAATTTTCACAAGTATTTCTGACAAACCAAAAAAAAACAGATCATTTACATTAGGTTTGATAGATATTCATGATCCAGAATAATTTATTTGAAATCACTTGAATTAATGTCAAGTTTTGAAATATAATGAATCAGTCACACAAGGTTGATAATTTCAAATTTAGGAGGTGTGTAATTATTCAAAATATCAGGAATTTCAGATGATTTCAAACAGACATATTCTGATTATAATGATCATGAATAAAGATGGAATTCAGGATGTATCACTGATTCAAGCCAATCCGAAAATCAATGAAATTATCACAACTGATAAATAATAGAGCGCTGTAATGAGTATAATATTTTCAGCTTTTCTAAAATGAATTAGAATAAACTCAGAACAGCAAAGGTGTGTGAAATTTCATTAAATATTCAGATCTTCAAAAAAAAATTAGAATTCAAATTAACAGTGTTCAAGATATGACATGAATGCTTCAGCACTGTTATGAATTCAAGAATAAAATAAACTTCTAAACAATCGCAGATAATTACAAGATTAAATTCAGAATCTGGAAATAATTATAAACAAGAGAGTTTTATTCAAATGAATTTCCAGAAAATCATGAGAACTGCAATTGGAAGTTTAAGAAGCACAGGATAAACAAAGAGATATGGCAGTGACAAATTAAATAAAAACAAATAAAAGAAAATAAAAAAGAAAGGGGTAGAAGAAGCAGAAATAAACAATGAAAAAATATATATTTACAAGGATGAGGTTAGAAATCATACCTGATTCACAGAAGACGTTGTGGATCTCTAACTCATCAGATCTGGGCTAAAGGAACTGTAAATGATGCAGAATTATAGACCAGCTTGATTTCAAATTTCCCTTCAGCACAGCAGTCCCTCAGCCACCATCAATACCTAACAGTTTAAAGGATCGAGTGGTCTAACAAAATTAGTAAAACCACTCACAGTTGTATTCATATGTTTTGGTACCCAAACTTGGTTGTATAACAAACCATCAGAATTTACAAAAGTGTCTTTAGGGACCCAAATCTGCTTGAATTTAACAAAGTTCGTTTTATTTCTTTTTGGAATCCAAGATTGTTTAAATGGTTTATTATCAAGCGAATTTCCACTTCGATTTTGTTTCAAAAATCCTTTGTAATTTTCAGAGTTTAGATTTTCAAAACGATTCATTCCTAAGTTGATTGAAGAATTTTTAAAACCGTTTGTATTCTGTTTTTCAAAATCGTTCATTTTCCCAAATCCAAGTCCATTCTTATTTCCAGACGAAAATTGATTTCTCAACAACATATTCAACGATTTTTCTCCATTTGAAAATTTATTCAGAGTTGATTCAAGCCGTTGAATTTTATTTTTAAGATCAGAATTTTCTTTCATTAGATTTGAGCAACGATTAATGCTGATCTTTCTCCTCTCAGTGTCATTTTGTTTTAAAAACAAATTTTCAATTTCAAGCTGTTTGATTTTGGTCTTGGATTTTAAAATTTCAGATTCAAACTGAACTTGTTTCTCAAGTTGATGTTTCTCAGAGGATTTAAAATTTTCAATCTCTTTTTCAAGCTTATTCAAAATCGAATTCGTTTTCAACAGACTATTATTTTCAGCGATTTCATGTTTGGAATTTTTAATAGCCTTGAAATTTATAAATTCCTTTTGTAAACAATTGTTTGCATCTTTCAGCTCAATCTCGTTATCTTTTAAAATTAAAATTTCTTCTTCAAGCCTTCGAATATTATTATTGAAATGAACGAGATCAGTTTTTAATTTCAAACAATTTTCACAATTAGAATTTTCAAATTTCACGACATTTGACAATTTCGATTCCAAACAATTTATCTTGTTGGTCAACTCAGAATTTATAGATTTCAGAGATTTATTTTTCGATTGGAGTTTGTCAACAGATTTGGTTAAATCAACACAAAAATAAACCAGATCTTCATATGAAAAATTTCTTATCTCATCATCTGTTGAGTCTTCATCAGCTGATTCATCTGTTGAACAAAGATCTGAATCTGAGTTGACAGTTGAGGGTTTTGAGAAGTTGCTGTCGTTTCCATATCTTGTAGTTAGAGCTGTCCAAATTTCCTGCGCAGTTAAACAATGAGAAATCAGACTGTATTGATTATCATCAAGGTGAGAATACAGAATATGTGTAGCACGAGAATTAGAAGCTTTATCTACCATGTCAAACCCATTGATAACAACATCCCAACATTTAATATCAACAGATTTTAAATAAAATTCCATTTCGGATTTCCAATTTAAAAAATCTGTTCCAGTGAAAATAGTTGGAGATGAACTGGACTGACTCTCTGTGGACTGACAGCAAGGGTTACCCATGACTCTAGAGTTAATGAAATTACCAGGCTCTGATACCAAATGGTGTCTCTATTTACGAGGAATTTTAAATCACCCCGGTGGCCACCAAAGATACCTCAGACACTGGTTTCACGTCCTGCCTCTCGACACGGACAACCACCCACGGGCATGTAGGGGCAAGAGTCAATACTTCGCCACATGATCATACAGCGAGAACCCCCTATCATGCTGTTACCTTAAACCAGCTCTGATACCACTTGTTGGATCTAGAATAACCCTAGAGGGGGGGTGAATAGGGTTTTTCACAGTTTTTAACAGAATTATAAATCTAACGAGATAAATAATAATAAACAGATCACAGAATATAGCAGAAACAGAAATGCAGAAAATAAATCACACACAGATATACCCAGCTTCGGCAAAACCCTGCCTACTGCTGCATTTCTAAGGTTTCTACTAGGTGATAGAACAGATCCCGCATACAAGACCATGTACACTCGCAAACCCTGCTCCTATTCTAACCCTACGCTCAAAACCGTAGACTGGCCAATATCCCCTTGACCAGATTTCCCTTGATTACAACCCGTAACCAATATCCTAGATTTTACAGAATTCTAGAACTGTCAGTTAACTCCTAACTGAAACTCCCCTAGAAATTTTACAGACTTCTAGAAACTGTTCGACGGTTTTTACAACACAAAAATTTAAATACAAAAATAAAGAAAACAAAAGAAAAAAAAAACCCTTGTGAAATTTTGACTAAGGAGTTTAAAAACAAGGGGTCATCCCCTTTTTATTTGCAAACTTGGCTTAGCCAAAAACTAAATAGGCCGGCCACTTTAATTCACTTCTGCCCGATTTCTTTCTCTGTGTAAAAATGGCGGCTCTGGAAAAAACGATTCTAGGGTTTCTCGTCTTTGCCCCATTTCGATTGCGATAGCTCCAGATAGATGAATTCTGGTTCTCTGATGAACTTCAGTTCTTCGATGGATATCTTCACGTCTGATATCGGATTTTCTAGTGGTCGAAACTTGGTAAGATTTCTGATTTTAATTCTTTGGTTGCTCGGTTAATTTGCTTGGTTTCGATACCTGTGTCAATGATGAATCAGTGTTGTTTATAGGGTATAGAAACCCTATAATTACTCTCTGATTTCAATTAAATATGACTTGGCTGATTTTGCTTGTATTTCCCTTTTTGATTGTCTCGATTTAAAATGAATTTCTCGTGTGATTCCTGATTGATAAATTGTGGGCTTGTTTTTCTTGATTCTGGCCTTCTGGAAATTGATTTATGAGTTGTTCCCTTGTGTGAAATTTTCATTGTTGCCTTGAATGAAATCGGCTTTGAATACCTCAAAAAATATGAAAACATGCCCCTTTTGTTTTGCTGTGAATTCTCGAAATGAATTGATGAATTTGAAGAATGTTTGTTGCCTGTTTATTCTCCTTGAAATGATTTTGCCGAGATTCAAAGACTGGAAAAATTGTTTCCCCTGCGTGATATTTCTTACCAAAAACTGAAATATATTAAATGACATTTCTTGGCTCCTTGAAATATTTGGAGAAAATATATATGTCAAAAAAAAACATTTTTGCCGAGTTGTTATTCTTGCCAAAAAAAATGATTTTACCAAAAACAAACCAATTTAAATCTTGCCTTAAAAACTTGATTGCTGTGACTTGTTATTTGATTTCAGGAATGTAAATCAAAAACATACTTGCCAAAAATAAGAGCACTAATTTTCTTACCAAAACAGATTTAGCAGAGATGATTTTCTGCATGATTTTGATTTTCTCTTGCCAAAAATTGTGCTTCACCAATGCATACTCGATTTGTTGTGGCCCTAGTCTTGATCAATGTTCATTTGCCACTGAACATACATGTACATGCTTTTTCATATTGATTTTCTGGATTAATTTCCGCAAAGCTGAAAATACAAACTTGCCAAAATATTTGAATCCTGATTTTCATGTATCCTGCACAAATCATTGAGTTTTTCTAAAACTTGCTTGCATGCTTGCCATACTAGTTTGGGCATGCTGACATGTCATGGCCACTTTGACACTGAAACTATTCCTGAGCTTTGCTTTTGCTTGCTTGTCTGCACTGTTTTTATGCATCCTCAATCACCTTGTAAACTAGCTTGACACAACTGAACTGTCTCGACACTTGGGTTGCTTTGGAAACATGTTGCACCATTTTCATCAGTAAACTGATCAGACCATGTTAGTGCCCCACATGTATACTTGTACACTTGCATGCTTGTGTGACCATTTGCTGATTTCCTGCTACTTGCATTTCATGTCATGTTAACACTTGACCATTCTGACTTGACCTCTTTGTATGTTGCTCTTGAAGATTTGCTGATCTGGTACATGTGAAACCACTGGTTTGAACATATTAGCATGTTGACTCTTGCACTTGTTTTCATTATTGCATGAATACTCGACCACCTTTGTTTTGTATTGTGCTGAACCTAGTTTTGAACTGAACCATGCTTCTTGGCTGGTTTGAAAGTATTCATGCATGCTCGACCATTTTGCATTGATGTATTTGCTGTGTGAACTTTGACTTGCTTTGTGCATTATCATATTTGACCATTCTATGCTGTTTTGACTATCTCTCGACCATGTTCCTTGCTAGTTGGTTTTTGACTTGTACATTGAGTTGTTTTTCATGAATGCACTGAGTCGAGTTGGTCCATGTGGCTGCTCCTCAGTTGCACACTGGATTGGCGTGGCAGTGCACACGTGTATACACGTGTGTATATGCAGCCATTCAGACTTGTTTTTATGTCCCTGCATATCAGACCAAGTCTAGAAAAATGATGAGAAACACACCGTAATCTGAGACAAATAAAATTCAAAAATAAATTTATATTTGCGTATATTCAGTTTGAATTCTATTGCAGTCTACTGTGTGTGTGTTTCAATATCTGACAGGTATGAAGACGATGACTGGACTGATTTAGCTGTGAAGACAGAAAACTGAAAAGACAGTGAATGAAGCAGTGTCAGTGAATGTGTTTGTATATGAAAGTGTATGTATGTAAATATGAGTGTTGAGACTGAATGGATGTACAAAATGAGTGACTGAGTTAATCTGTAATGAGAGGGCTGTATATATGGCATGAAGTGTAATACAGAGATGTACAAATAGTGGAGTATAAAATTTGTACTGTTTGATATTGAAATAAAATATTCTATTTAAATAAAATACTGTGAATATTTAAATTTCTGTACAGTTGTATTTTATTTAAATATAAATATTATATTCCAGTCTGTGATGTATAATAATAGTACAATATCAAACACATTAAAATAATATTTATTTGGTTGTTATCATCAAACAAAAATCATATAATTGTGTATACAACACCGTTATATACAACAATAATTTCATGTCAAGTTCATGTTCCTATCCAAGCTCAAGTTATAACGATATTCATGTTTTCAAGTTCATACTATACTAGGTTCAAGGTGAATAGATGTAGGGTGAACAAGAGTAGATCTAAAATAATAGATCAAAAAGGAATAGTCATAGATCAAAGATATACAAGAGTAGGTCTCAAGTAGTTATCATGTTTATGTTCAACTTCAATTTACACATGTCCATATTAAGTTTAGAGTTTAGATCTAAGAGTAACTGGGGCTTGCAGATCGTGGTTTTTGAGAACTAAGAATAGAAATTGTCGTAGGGTCGTTTTTGAGATGTTGATCTATTCCCTTGAATTGTTGTAGAAACATTGGCCTTCGATTTGGATCTAGTTTGAATGTTTAAGCTTCAAGTTGGAGGCGGCGGCCATGGTTCAATAGGTGACTTAGCAGCATAATGGTGTAAGAAAGATTTGTTGTGGATTAGCCTAGGTCTTAGGGTGTTTTTATAGTTGCAACAACTAGTTTAGGCCATAGGATAAACCCTAGAATCGATCTGAACCGCCAAAAATCGTCACAGGCCCTCAAACAAGCCAACAGGGTCAAGCAGGAGCAACCAGGCCCAAACCAGGTTCGGGGACCAGGTCGACACCCAAGTCGACTGCACAGTCGACCTGGTCCTGGGGGTGTCGACTGCCCAGTCGACTCCCCAGTCGACCTGGGGTGCTGGGCGGGAAATTTCCCGCCCAGCCTGTCTGGGTTTTGAAATTCGAATTTGAACTCGAATTCGAACTGCTTTGAACTCTGAAAATTTCTGAAAATTTGGGGAGCCATAACTTGGTCATACGGACTCCGATTTTCGAAAACTCGGAATCGATTCAATGCAGAATTCCGAGAAGAACGCAATGGCGCAACCCGTTTCCCTTGGTTCTTATTTAAAATTTAATTCTTCATAGATTTATGGTTATAACACGTTATCAAAATACGGGTTGTTACACTAATGATCTTGATTGGGCTGTACACCCAAGAAGAGGGAATGAGTTGGTGATCGTCCAGACGTACTTAGAGATCGATGGATATGCGAGGTAAAGGTGCCTTCGGTTTCGTTCAGACCTAGAACGAACTTGTAAATGGACTGTGTGTCTGACATTGGATTTTATTCTATGTGATTGATTTCTATTAAATATATATCTGTTTGGCAGCAGAGAATTTATTCTCTTGTTTAACGCCCTTCTCTGAGACGTACGAGCTCAGGGGTTATGTATTGATGGATATCAATCGCATGGAGTGAATTGCCTGTGTGGCATGCCTAAGTGGCAATTGATCAAGGCTTCTGTTGAAAAGCAAAGTCTTGTGGTTGACGATAAAAGCACCGCCTGTGTGGCATAGCTTTGTGTAACGTTGATTCGCGAGCCTCACACCCCGGTTGTGAACCCGAAACGGGAGAGGGCATCAGGGAGGGCATGCGTTTCCTTCTAGCTAGGGTGGTGTCAGTGACCTACCAGCCCTGACATTTATATTATTTTCACCTGTGTGTTTGTTGGATTGCGAGGTGCCTCGGATATATCGGTGACTGTGTGGAGCCGATGGAGCCATTTGGCTCATTTACGCCCTAAAGGGTGGGAAACAAAGTGTTCAGGCATTTTAATCCATATCGGTGGACCGGCCCTGACGATCCAAGGGCTCACCTGTGTCTGGGTCCTGAGGCTCGGGCTAGAGAGTCTCGAATCAGTAGAGGACTATCTTTTGCCTCAGTTCATAGATGGAAACCCAACTTCCAATACGTGACATTTGCGGTTTTGATTGTAGATCCTAGTATGGCGACATGATATATGGTACCCATGCCGTCTATGATTGATATTTATGATTGAAATTGTTTTGACACTATACACTTATAATGGTATCAAATGATTTGTTTTTAATGTACCAAGTATGTTTGGTTATTATAAGGGAAAACCCTATCCTCCGGCTTGTGTTGCATTGTGTGATGGGACATGGGTCTTATAATAGCTTCATTTTTCCAAAAAAGCATTGCGTTGTTTTGTTATATGCACTGGTATTCTTGGGAGTAAACCTGTTCCGTGTTATACGGCGTGGTCCCTTAATATATCTAATTTAAAGTAAAGCATTAAATAACTGTATTAGTTCTCACACCAGTCACATGACTGACCTAGAGTTTATTGTTTTAACCTAAACTCTGGGTGCTCTTATTTTCCGCACGGGCAGCTAGTAGTTTTGGTTTTGCAGATTTATATTCACAGGAACCTGGCTTTCAACTGGAATGATATCCGGAAAGCTCTGTATCTGTATATCTCTTTCAGTTGTGTATTGTATCATTTTCCCGCTGCAGTAATGTATTTAAACCTCTGATAATTTATGATGTGTAATATTTATTCATACTCTGTATATTCTTGTAATCTGATGGAATTATTGTAATTAACAATGAAATGTCCTTCTGTTTGCATTCTGATTTGTTGTGTTTCAAAACAAATCCGCGCTTTCCTTACCACGGAAGTTCGGGTCGTAACAACTGTTCTTAAACCCAGTTGATTAAAAGAATAAATCTTTTAATTAAGATTTGGTGAAGTATTCAAATTAATTAATATTTAATTGGAATTGAATAAAAGAATTGGATTCTAGGTTTAGCGTGAATGGGGTTTTCAATGACACTGTTCTTGAACCCCATGTGAAAAGAATAAATATTTTAAATTAAGATTATTAGAGTTTCCAATTATATTTAATAATTGGAATAAAATGGAATGTGAATTGGGCTTATAGTGAACTGTGTTTTTAACGACATTCGTTCTTTAACCTGATTTACAATGAAATGTGATTTGGAATTTATAAATCTTTTTATTTAGATTTAAAGGAAATTTTCCAAAGTAAAGTTTTCCAATTTAACACAACAAATTGGAATGTAATGGAATTCGATTTGATAATAATCGAAGTGAACTTCTGTGGAGGAAGACTAGTAATATATATGGAATTTAAAAGGCTTGGTTGTTATTCCATTTATATTATTAGTCGGATATGGAAATTGATATCGATTATATATATATCGATCTGTTTTCCGTGAAGATTCCATAATTAGTGGAATGTGATTTTGGGTTATCGTGAATTGTGTTTTAACGGACATTAGTTTTTTAACCCAGTTAAAGATAGGATTACATGTCTAACATTGTACTTCGAACTGTATGGTTGATCTCTGCTAAATATATATTTGTTTAGTGGCATAGAATTTATTCTCTTACTTAACACCCTTCTCTAAGACGTACGAGCGTAGAGGTTATATATAGGCAGAAATTAATAGTACGGTGTATATTGTCGATGTGACATGTTTGATTTCCCAAAGTTAAATAGTCAGTAATATTGATTTTTGGGAAGATTAAAACTAAGTGGAGTTTTAATGAATCTTTAATTAGATTGAAATGAGAATGTGATAATTTAAATTATCAAATTTGGGAAATGACCGAAAATGGAGTACCACCAGTTTTACTCCAAGCGATAGTTAAATCTTCAATTAAATTTAAACGGGAAATGGTAATTAATTTTACCGATAATACCATGGTGTTAGATATGGAGTATTACCAGTTTTGCTCCATGGGATTAATAGTTTGGGATTGGGATAATAAAAGAAATGATTACTTCGGTTTGGTTCGATAATCCCGACTAGTTTGGATAAACCTTAATTTAGTTTAGAACTGATATCCAAAGGAAGATTAAAGAATAAAATTAAAGAATTTATCTTTGATAAAATTAATGGGAACCTTTCCTAAAGGATATGAATATTTAAATAAAAGAATATACAGAATTGGAATGAGGCGTATATTGTGTTTTTGTAGCACTTGTTTATAATATACGTGAGTTATTCAAAAAGGTCGGGTTTATACTCATTATGAATAACTGGTTCGACGATAAGTCGACGATGAAGATGGTGGTTGAAGACCAGAGATCTTCTCATTATTTGGGTGATTTATTTCTTGATTGGGCAGTACACCTAAGACGAGGTAATAATTGGTAATCGTCCAGGCGTACTTGGAGATCGACTGAATATGCGAGGACCTCTCTCCTGTATTGGACATATGGGACGAGAAATAAGGTGCCTTCGGTTTCGTTTAGACCCAGAATGAACTAGTAAATGGATGTGTGTCTGACATTGGATTTTATTCTGTGTTGATTGATCTCTATTAAATATATATTTATTTGGTGGCAGAGAATTTATTCTCTTGCTTAACACCCTTCTCTGAGACGTACGAGCTCAGAGATTACATATTGATAGACATCAGTTGCATGGCGTGAATTGTCTGTGTGGCATGCTGAAATGCAAATTATCAAGCCTTCTGTTGAAAAGCAGAGCCTTGTGGTTGATGATCAAAGCACGACCTTAAAGGGCAAAGCTTTGTGTATAGCGTTAATTAGCGAGCCTCACACCTCGGTATGAGCCAAAAACGGGATCGGACCATTGGGAACATAACGTTTCTTTCTAACTATGGATGGTGTCATGGTATGGAGCCCAGGTATTTATATTTTTTACCTATGTGGATGATGGATAGCGAGGCGCCTTAGATATATTGGTTACTACGGAGCCGATGGATAGATCCTATAGGACCGGGAAACGTGTGTTCAGGAATAACTAATCCTCCAACGTAAGGGAGGACCGGCCCAACCGATCCAAGGGTTGCCCAGAGTGTATAGTCCTGAGACATTTGCTAGAGTGTCACGAAGTGGTGAGGAGCCATCCCGGGCCTCGACTCATAGATGGAATCCAATTTCCAATACATGACATTTCGGTTTTGATTGTAGAACTTTGTATGCCAACATGATATATGGTACCCATGCCGTCTATGATTGATACATTTATATTTGAAGTTGTTTTATACACTATGCACTTATAATTGTATCCAATGATTTGTTTTAAACGTACCAAGCATGTTTAGCTACTATAAGGGAAAACCCTATCCTCCGGCTTGCGTTGCATTGTGTGATGGGACATGTGTCTTATAATAGCTTCATTTTTCCAAAAAGCATTACGTTGTTTGTTTTATGCACTGGTATTCTTGGGAGGAAACCCATTCTGTGTTATACGGCATGGTCCCTTGATTTACTCTATTTTAATGTAAAGTTTTAAATAACTGTTTTAGTTCTCACACCAGTCACATGATTGACCTGGAGTTTATTGTTTTAACCTAAACTCTAGGTGCCCCTATTTTCCACACGGCAACTAGTAGTTTTGGTTTTGCAGATATTATATTCATAGGATCCTGGTTTACTGCTGGAGCTATATTCGGAACGCTCTGTATCCTTGTATTTCTTTCAGTTGTGTTTTGTATTATTTTCCGCTGCATTTTAATTTGTAAATCTATGATATTTATCAAATGAATATTATTTGTTCATACTCTGTATATTCTTGTACTCTGATGTAAATTGTTGTAATAGCAATGAAATGTTCGTCTGTTTGTGTTCTAATTTATCGTGTTTTCAACTCAATCTGGGCTTTCCCATAAGGTGAGTTTGGGTCGTTTCAGTTAATTTCAAATTTCTGCGCCATTTCAGGCTCATTACATAATTAAAATAAATTTATCCGTTCTAACTTCGTTTAAAATAAATTTTTAGTCGTTATTATTTAAAATAAATCATTTTAAATATTCAAAATTCATTAAAATAGCTAAAATAATTTTTTTAAATTGGTTCTAATTTTCTGGGTTGTTACACACATAACCCATGACCATCCACTACATGCATCACTTATACATAGTAGAAAACTTACTTAGTTGTACGTTAAAAAGTTAAACATGGAGGCAAATTACCATATATGCATATTAGAAAAACACTTCCACACCAAAACATAAGTTTGACGGAAAAGATAAAATTGTTTATCTTTTTGTGTAAAAGCTGAATTTTTCTTTTTAGACAATTTACATGTTTTCACACAATACAATATACATATTATCTGTTTTTATACGATTATGAGGAAGTGAATTTATCATGTGCTGCAACTAAGAAACTCAGACAATCATATGATTTGGATATGTTTATAATTTTAAAAATATAAATACATTTATTTTTTTACAAAAGCTATATGTTTTCATGCAATATAATATACAAGTTTATCATTTAGTAAAAGATATTACAACTATGGCGTTCACAATGTCATTCAGAAATTTTAGCAAGAACGTTACCTGCATGAATGGAGTTCACATCTAACCAAATAAAAGAAAAAGAGAGCAAAATTTTGCAAGTTCATGTGCCAGACAACTTTTCGAATTCGAATAAACAAACAAACATAAATCAACTAAGATTAAAGTGATATTATATTCAAGATTTGATTCACTTGCAGGAGCATATTAAAGTAATTACACAATTCACGTAACTTACAAAAATTGAAGCCAATTTGAATGGAATTGATGGAATGGGAAACATGCTCCAACCTTAAACAGAATAAGACATAGCACCGTATTTTTTGATACAATCATCCACAGCTCAACATGTTTTTTTGCCATGAAGAATCGCCATTTTATTTCAGATTTGACATGGACTGAATCGCCATTTTACTTAAGCACAGTCAAAAGAAGACAATGGTAGCGATGTCAGGTCTACCTTTCTATATCATCGATGTAAACATCACCCAATAACATATCTGTTTTACATCTGAATAACAATCCAAACCTCACCTCAACACCTCATCGCTTTCCTGCATCGGCCGCACACTTGAAGCCAATCCTTGTCTGAAAAGGCCGCTTGAGAAGATCGCCTCAGAAGATTAAGTGAAAGACAATTTGATTTGAGAAGAAATAATTGCATTCGATTTGAAAAAACTGAAAGCAAATTTGATTCAAGAAAAGAACGATCAATTTTTTCCTGGAAAATAATTGTTTTAAAGCCGCGTACTTAAAAAAAATTGGACTTCACTATTAAGCCCTTCAGAAAATTTCCACATGTGCGGTAATTTAGATTACCCAAAATATTGAAATGTCCAAAACGTAGAAAATAATTTTCCTTTTGATATAATATTTAAAATATTGGTTCACATACATTACGTATATATATATATATTAATGCCAAATACATATATATTTTGATACGTGTAAATAACACTGATATTGTTCACCACTATGAATTATAAAATCACTTTAAAAGAAATTTTTGTTATATTAAGTCATGGTGATGTCTTCCAATATGTACACTCAACAATACCAAAATCATCGGATGTAGGTAACGCTAAAGCATTGTGCATCTTTATTTTGGTCATATGCATGGAGTAAATGTAGTACTCCATCATATTATTGGGTCTGACTTAACTAGGCTGCATAATAGAATTATGGCCTTAGAGACAAAGAGCATGAAATATTTAGTATTTAAATGAAAAAAATTGTTCAGCATGCCATCCAAGAGTTATACAAGAGATATAATTGACATAAGATGTAACAACCTGAATTCCGACAGACTGATTTTTATTTTATTTTAAAAATGCCAGTCTACTGAAATGCGAGTCGGCTTGTCTAGTATCCTACAGAAAAGATAGAGATATAAAAACATATCAGAGCTTAGAAAATATCTCACAACGAAATGGATAAAATATAATATAATCAAACCGTAGTAATAATACTACCTAGCCATTATATAAAGCTATCGTTTCCCTGCCATAAAACTAACTCGCGAAGGAGTTATGAGGAGGGGGTCAGAACACAAGTTCTGGTGACTGGACTAAATTACACAATATGAAATAACCCTACGTATATCGTTCTGTCATGTACTTATTTATTAGGTTGCTTGGGTTAATAACACCCATGGCTTTACACACATGTCATACTCATCTACCTCCTAGCAGATTTACCTAATATAACATATATGTTGCTCACCCCAATATCAAGGTACCTCCTACTGTACCCTTCTACACGGTCTACGCCATCATGCCATGAAAGCGTATGCAACTCCCATCCCACGCCAGAGCGACGTACGGATCTCTATAAAATTATGCCATGCATATAACTTTCACCCTACGCCGGAACGACGTACAGATCTCCATATCCAAACTGCTCAGTCAATCATGGAGTAATGCCCTAACGTCTACGATACACCACCCGGTGCGGCATGCATGTATCAAATCCTCACATGTACGCACTGTCTACTGTACCCCGAGTTCCGTAATAGGGTTGCATCTGAATGCACGAAACTCGATCGGGAGCCTTTTATATATTTGTATAGGTCTGTTAAAGAGGCCTAAAGTACATATGTCTAAACTTTGGTCTACATTTCTATGGTGGCTATGGTCCTACCTCGACCCCTCCTTAAAGACTACATCAACAGCTAAGTGAAGTGCCCCTAGCAAACAATCTACATCCAAATTGGCGCTTTCGGCAACCAAAGTATCGATAGTGAAAGATCGATGGTCTATATGTTTAGCTCTAGTCTTTCCACATCACACTAACTGCCGATGACGGGTACCCGACGAATACTATCCTTACTTGGTCCTGACCTGCCTATTTGTAGGCAAATCGTCGAATCACCCAATGTCATACTGCCACAGCCTTCTGACTTCCAACTACGTTATAGACAAGGTATACTCTCTAGAAGGCAACGCGCACATCCAACCTCTACGAGTACAGCTTGAGCATGCACCGCAACAGAGGACCATCACGGAGTACCCTACCACGTCCCTCAGAAGCCGCGTGCTTCCTTCCAGTCCCGCAAAGCTAGCAAGTAGAATATCAAGCAGAAGAATCAGACGGACGTGCTCCTGTCGTGCCTCCAAACACCTTGATGATCTACCCCGTTGGTTTTTTCACCATCGTATGTGAGAACTGGTCCAAGCGCATTGCGTTACTATGTTATTAGACCTAATGTATGAACGCTTAATTACGCGCTTGCTCTACCTCATCAGATTCTGGTTAATTTGGTAATTTCAAATCATATCAACTTTTTAATCAAGTTACCAAGTTCTCTCCGAGCCCCTCATACCTCTAAGGAATGGACGCCTCTCGCTTATTAATTTTGGTTATATAACTTAACCCATTGAAGTTCATTAATAAGCCTTTAACATGTTATCCTCTAGACTGCAATTCAAGATCTGAAATCTACGATCTGCTAATATTATTATCCTGCCATTCATCGTTTAATTTCAGGTCTACAGGTATTTAGGTTTACATGTTACAATAACATGTTTTTCTTATCACGATCAGCAGGTTTCAGTTTCTCTGGTTTACAGGCTACAATAATATGTTTTTTTATCACAATCTGCAGATTTCAGGTTCTCATGTTTACAGGTTACAATAACATGTTCTATTTAATGTGTTATTAAGTAAATCTCATCTTAATCTGCAGGTTTACAGGTTTATAGTTAACATGTTACTTACTATTTACTTAGTTCTTTTTAACTAATATTTATCAATAATTTTCTTTCCATTTATTATAACCTACGTTATAATTTCCACATGTCCCTAGGAGAAGCCTACCTATTATATAACATTCTCATTAATATAAATAGGTTATTATAATTCCTCGTTCATTCTAATTCTTATATTGTTTTAACATCCATTCGTTACAATTAATGTCATTTACTTATTTCCCGTTACACATATATATTCATATATATACATACATATATATTTAAGCGTGGACCTCTCACAATAACCTGATACTTTTGGATGCTGAATTCGCCGGGCGGTTCCAGGAAGTCTTCTACCACAAGTTGAAATTAACCTCATGTCTCAGTACCGTTATTTACCATTATATGTATGTTTATGCACCAGACCCCTCAAAATAAATTGACTACCTGTGGATGCTAGAATTATCGGGCAGTTTCGGGCAGGTTTCTACCACAAGTTGAATTTAACCTTGTGTCTGAGTGCGGTTACAATTTCCTATCTACTGTAAATTTTCCATATAATTTAGGCATATTCATTGTTCTAAATTTTACTGTAATTCTATTTCCAATCTTTTGGCACAAATATATATATTCTTAAGCAAATATTCCTATTCATCGTAAATTCCATAATTACAGCATTTGCAGTAAATTCCAATTCAGACGGATGTTTAAATGGAAATAGGCTTATATGACATAATTGTTCTAAGAAGATTTAACCCCAATTACCACAATTTCATTGTACTTGACTTGCAATATCAAATTAACAGGTTATCAGAGCAGATTCGTATACAACAGTAATCTTTTAACATCTCTTAAACATGTCTAATACATAATTTCCAACTGTTTAGCAAATTAATTATAACGTGGAATTCAAACAATAAGTATACCGTTATTTAAAATGGTATATTTAGATCCAGTCAACTAACAGCTTTCAAATCCATGAATCTGATCCAGATCTATTATTCCATGACCTTCCTAACTAAATCTATAATCTAAATAACCATAGATTCAAAAATCTGATACTAAAAAAGAGGGAAAAGGAAGAGAAACCTAAATAAACCAAATTCAAATACTTACCGAACGTCGATCAGAATTATGAACACCCATTTTAGATATATATTCTTTTCCTCCAAATCTTGAATCAAAACTTCCTAAGACTAATAATTCTATTTTCTGAAGAGATCTGAGAAGGAAGAAGAGTCGCAGAGTCTAGGCAACCTCTAAGAAAATATGAGAATTAGGCTAGGCTCTGCTAGCCTATTTATAAGTGTTCATGAAAGTGGATTTGATCTTAATCGTACATGTAATGCTGAGTCAGCAACGAATAAAGACTCAAAATGGTCCAGGTTTGGTGGACGAATCTGCACAGACCTGGGGTGGGTCGACCCACTTACCCCCCGAGTCGACCCAGCCCCCTTGGGTCGACCTAGGACGAGTGTGGATCGCCCTACAATGGGCCTACCTGCTTTACTTTCCCGCTTCATTGGTTTGAATTTCTTGAATTATTTAAATATTATATTTACATATAAACTCCTTATATGTATACAATACTTCTAATGCTCATTTTACACGTATATATATGTGCACCTTTTATTTCATTTTCAAAATTCTAAAGGCGTCAAGCCGTCATTTAATTCTTACCTATTTTCATTGATTACAGGTTTATTTTGAATTTCTCTTTTGTATATGTATGTTTTTGCACATACGTATGCATATATTTACATATGCATGTATACTGATATTTTTATACCTCCTTTTATATATAATTTTCCTTATATGTGCATTTATATATATATATATATATATATATTTATATATTTCCTCTAAGAACATGTATTATTTTAGCCGTTCCTCTAAAATAAAAGTATGGCACCGGTGGGATTCGATCTTGCACCACTCATTTGAGAGGCACATGTCTTTGCCAACTGAGCTACATAATCTTTTTCTAACAAGAATAAAAACAATGGTGGTCATTGTTCTTTTCTTATACCTCCTTTTCATGTTTGTTGTAATATTTCATTTAAAGATATCTCTTTCATCTTAAATCTGTTTTCTGCAATCCATAGGCTAAACTGATCAGAAAATTGCCATGGATGCAGTGGCGCTAATTCCGTGACCAAATTATGAAAGATCTTCAAATTTCATTTTATTATTTATTTAAAAATGGGGGTGTTACACTCTCCCACCCTTAGAAAACTTTGTCCTCGGAATTTGGTAATGGTAAAATTAAGTAGTTCCTCGCATAATTCACAACCATCATTGTACATACAATTTTGCAACGATTTGTGCACTAATGCAAATTGTAATCCAACGTAATAACACATGAATTAAATGAATGTCTAAGCGGTATCTCCTATATGAATGCAAATTTTTCTTGAGAATCTCTTTGAAAACACGATGCATACATCCTTAATTTACTGGCAATTTCTATATGAGTGCAACACTTTGAAAATCAAATTACTTTTTCATCCAAATTTTCCCACACTCTTACTGCGCACGAGCGTAGTTCATCCAATTTTTGCTTCCAAAACCCTACCAAGCAACTTTAGTTTTCGAATTTCAGAAAAATCTGATTCTCTAAATTCAACTTCTTATGTTACAAAAAGATGGAAGACGGAAAACTTGACATCTTCCGTTTTTCTTTTATGTACCTTTTCTATCTATATTTGGATTTTTATACTATTGTTGTATAAATATTCCCTATCTTCCTATCCAAGCACGGTTCACATTAGAAATTTTCTTCGCTATTGGTTTTTCTTTGTCAACTTATTTAGGAAAAATCATTTTTATTCTCATTCCTCAAAAAAATACATTTTTCTTAACTGTCATGTTTGTTACTATACTGAATTTGTTGTTCCTTTTTTAGTTATGTCATCACTCTCTTCTTAGCTTATTTAACTCCATCTACTGATCCAAGTTTAGTTTTCAAATAAGCCTTCTAGATATTTAACTAAAACAGGAAAACAAGCACTCTACACAGCTACTACCAAGGGCTAAGTACCTAGGACCATGTCCCCTCCGACAAAGAAAGGTCCATACCAAAGGATCTAAAAACTTGCATACCCTTTTACCATATATTAGTCACCACTATTCCTTGCTGTGTACTAACAGTCTTTTCCAAGCAACAACCTTGGTTCTTTAATGCTTACGCATTCTATGGGTACTTGCCAATATTTTCAAAACAGTCCTTGCTATTTACGTCATAGCTTCAAAATATTTCTCGGCTTCCCTAGGTACTAATCCTGACCTACACCATGATATTTAAAAACGTGATTTGGCTTTCTCCTTACAGTTTTCTTCCAAAAATTAAAAGTGTCCAAATTTTATTTTTCCATATTAAAACTCTCTTTTGCCAAACCATAAAAAAATTTCATCTCAAAAAATGCAAATCAATTATTTTTTTAGATCACAAAAACTGGAGTAGACAAGGACAACTACTTCTCTAACAATTTCACAATCGTTCATGTTTATAATGTCAATTCAATAACTCAAAAATAGGTGCAAACATTTACTCTGTTCTTAATTCTTACAACTTATTTTGTCTACCCAACAAAAATTTTATGTCAAAACAATTATTAAATTTTTTTGTCAAAAGAATAAAGAACTTCAAAATTTTCTTTATCGAAAATTTTAGTTTTTAACAAAGATACAAAGCTTTTTAGACAAAAATTTCACAACAAATCATCATTTCCAAAATATGCCCCAATTTATTTCAAAACTTAATATGTACTTTTTAAATATGTTACTTACATTTTTTAAACATAAAAATTACCTGGTTTTTTTAAAGATTGTTTCTACACAATTTAGCTACTACATATTTTAAAACTGCTAACTTTTAAGATCAAAACTTGAAAACACCATAAACTATCACTAAAAAACTTTTAATATTTCAAGTTCTTAAAAGTAAACGATGGGGTTAGACTCAAAGTGGGTTTCCAACTTACCTAGACTCTCCTATATATTCCCACAAAGTCAATTCTCTTAAATATATATTACTAATCCATTTTCCTCTTTTACTCTTATCCAATTTATAAGGCTCTACTGCCAAACCCACTAATCCGAAATACTAACATTTTAGATATTAATATACGGGATACATCTTTCTCCAATACAAAGCATATTGTACGCTTTTCACCAAAACCACTTAAGGGTCTCAAACTCCTATAATCAATCCTATAGTGTACAAAACATATATCCCAACTCTTTCCATATTTCACTTTTCTTATTTAGTAGGTTCCTCAATGGATCTAGGGGTGTGTGTGTATATATATATATATATATATAAATATATATAATATTTATACTTTAAAAATACTAATATGTTCACTCACTATCTATACGGGGATCCTAAACCTAAGCTCTGATACCAGATGTAACAACCTGAATTCCGACAGACTGATTTTTTTTCAAAAATCCCAATCTACCGAAACCTGAGTTAGCTTGTCTAATATCCTACAAAAAAGACATAGATATAAAAACATAACAGAGCTCAGAGAACATCTCATAGTAGAATAGAAAAAATATAATATAATCAAGTATAGCCATACTATAGCATTAATTCTGCCTAACTGGTATCTAAAGCTATCATATCTCTGCCATAAACCTAAACTGCAAGGGTGTTATGAGGAGGGGGTCAGAACACAAGTTCTGGTGACTGGACTAAAATACAAAACTTGAAATAACCCTATATATATTGTTCAATCATGTTACTTATTTATTAAGTTGTGTGGGTTACTAGCACTCACGGCTTTACACACACATGTACCCATTTACCTCCTAATAGATTAACCTAATATAACATATATGTAGCTATCCCCAATATCAAGGTACCTCCCATTGTACCCTTCTCGCACGGTCTACGTCGTCATGCCACGGAAGCGTATGCAACTCTCATCCTACGCCAGAACTACGTACGGATCTCTATAAAACTACGCCACGTATATAACTCTCACCCTACACCGGAGCAACGTAGAAATCTCCGTATCCAAACTCCTCGATCAATCATGGAGTAATGCCCTAACGTCTACGATACACTACCCGATGCGGCATGCATATTTCTAGATCCTCACACGTACATACTATCTACTTTACCTCGAGTTCCGTAATAGGGATGCATCTAAATGCACAGAACTCAGTCGGGAGCCTTTTCTATATATGTATAGGTCTGCTAAAGAGGCCTAAAGTACAGATGTCTAAACTATGGTCTGCATTTCTATGGTAGCTATGGTCCTACCTCAATGCCCCCCTCAACTGGTGAAAGACAACATCAAGAGCTAAGTGACATGCCCTTAGAAATCAATCTACATCCAATTTTGCGTGTCCCACAACCAAATTCTTGATAGTGAAAGATCGATGGTCAATAGGTTTAGCTTTAGTCTTTCCACGTCACACTGACTACCGGTGACGAGTACCCGATGATTACTATCCTTAGTTGGTCATGACCAGCCTATCTATAGGCAAATCATCGAATCACTCAATGTCATATCGCCGCAGCCTTCTAACTGCCAACTACATTGCAGTCAAGGCATACTCTCAAGGAGGTAACGCAGACCCAACCTCTGTGAGTACATCCTGAGCATGCACTGCAATAGAGGACCATCACGGAGTACCCTACACATCCCTCGGAAGTTGTGTGCTTCCTTCCAATCCCGCAAAGCCAGCAAGCAGAATATCAAGAAGAAGAATTAGATGGACGTGCTCCTCTTGTGCCTCCAGACACATCGATGATCTACCCCGTTGGGTTCTTCACCTTCGTACATGCGGACTAGTACAAGTGCATCACGTTACCGTGTAATTAGACCCTATGTCTAAACGTTTAATTATGCGCTTGCTCTACCTCATCAGATTCTAGTTAACTTTGTTATTTCGAATCATATTACTTCTTATTCATGTTACCAAGATCTCTTCAAGCCCCTCATACCTCTAAGGAATGGACCCCTCTCGCTTATTAATTTCAGTTATAACACTTAATCCATTTAAGTTCATTAATAATCCTTTAACATATTATACTCTAGGCTGTAATTCAAGATCTGAAATCTACGATTTTCTTATATTATTATCCTGTCATTCATCGTTTAATTTCAGGTTTACATGTTACAATAACATGTCTTTCTTATCACAATCAGTAGGTTTCAAGTTCTTTGGTTTACAGGTTACAATAATATGTTTTTCTTATCACAATCTGCAGATTTCAGGTTCTCAGGTTTATATGTTACAATAACATGTTCCACTTAATGTGTCAATAAGTAAATCTCATCTTAATCTGCAGGTTTACAGGTTTTTAGTTAACATGTTACTTACTTATTTACTTAGTTCTCTTTAACTAAGGTTTATCAATAATTTTCTTTCCATTTATTATAACCTACGTTATAATTTCCACATGTCCCCAGGAGAAGCCTACTTATTATATAACATTCTCATTAATGTAATTTATAAGAGGTTATTATAATTCCTTGTTCATTCCAATTCTTATATTGTTTTAACATCCATTCATTACAATTACTGTCATTTACTTATTTCCCATTACACACATATATATATTCATATATATACATATATATTTAAGCATGGACCTCTCACATTAAGCTGACTACTTGTGGATGCTGGATTCCCTGGGCGGTTCCAGGCAGACTACTACCACAAGTTGAACTTAACCTCAAGTCTCAGTATCGTTATTTATTTATATGTATGTTTATGCACCTGACCCTCAAAATAAATTGACCAATTGTGGATGCTAGAATTGTCGGGCGGTTCCGAGCAGGCTTCTACCACAAGTTGAATTTAACCTTGTGTCTGAGTGCAGTTACAATTTCCTATTTACTATAAATTTTCCATACAATTTAGGTATATTCATTATTCCAAATTTTACTGTAATTCTATTTAAAATCTTTTGGCACAAATATATATTCTTAAGCAAATATGCATGTTCATCGTAAATTCCACAATTACCGCATTTACAGTAAATTCCAATTTAGACAGATGTTTAAATGGAAACATGCTTATATGACATAATTGTTTTCAGCAGATTTAACCCCAACTACTACAATTTCATTGTACTTGACTTGCAATATCAAATTAACAGGTTATTAGAGCAGAGTAATATACAACAGTAATCTTTTAACATGTCCGAAACATGTTTAATACACAATTTCCAATTTTTTAGCAAATTAACTATAATGCGAAATTCAAACGACAAAAATATACCATTATTTAAAATGGTATAATTTAGATCCACTCACCTACCAACTTTCCAATCCATGAATCTGATCCAAATATGTTATTCCATGGCCTTCCTAATTAAATCTGTAATCTAAATAACCATGGATTCACAAATCTGATACTAAAAAAGAGGGAAAAGGAAGAGAAACCTAAATAAAATAGAGTCAAAGACTTACCTAATGCCTATTAGAATTATGAATACCCATTTGTAGATATATATTCTTTTCCTCCAAATCTTGAATCAGAACTTCCTAAGACTAATTATTCTATTTTCTGAAGAGATTTGAGGAGGAAGAAGAGTGACAGAGTCTAGGCAGCCTCTCAGAAAATATGAGATTTAGGCTAGGCTCTGCTAGCCTATTTATATGTGTTCATGAAAGTGGATTTGATCTTAATCGTACACGCATTGGTGAGTCAACAATGAATAAAGACTCAAAATGGTCCGCATTTGGTAGACAAATCTGCACAGATCTGGGGTGGGTCGACCGACCTACCCCCTGGATCGACCCAGCCCCCTTGGGTCGACCCAGGACAAGCGTGGATAGCCCCACAACAGGCCTGGTTCCTGCTTTATTTTCCCACGTCATTGGTTTGAATTTCTGGAATTATTTAAATATTATATTTACATATAAACTCCTTATATGTATGCAATACTTCTAATGCTCGTTTTACATGTATATATATACACGCAGCTTTTATTTCATTTTCAAAATTCGAACGACATTATGCCATCATTTAATTCTTACATATTTTAATTAATTGCGGGTTTATTTTGAATTTCTCTTTTGTATATGTATATTTTTGCACATACATATGCATATATTTACAAATGCATGTATACAGATATTTTTATACCTCTTTTTATATAAATTTTCCTTATATGTGCATTTATACTTATTTTCCTCCTAGAACATGTATTATTTTAGCCGTTCCTCCAAAATAAAAGTATGGCGCCCGCGGGATTCGATCTTGCACCACTCATTTGAGAGCCACATGTCTTTACCAACTGAGCTACATAGGCTTTTTCTAACAAGACTAAAAACAATGGTGGTCATTGTTCTTTTCTTATACCTCCTTTTCATGTTTGTTATAATATTTCTTTTAAAGATATCTCCTTCATCTTAAATCCGTTTTCTGCAATCCATAGGACTAAATTGATCAGAAAATTGCCACGGACGCAGTTACGCTAATTCTGTGACCAAATTCCAAAAAATTAGAAAATCGCCACGGATGCAGTGGCGCTAAGCATTTTACATGTTATCCTCTAGATTGTAATTCAAGATCTGAAACCTACAATCTTCTTTTATTATTATTATCCTGTCATTCATCGTTTAATTGAAGGTTTACAGGTTACAATAACATTTTTTTTCTTATCACAATCAGCAGGTTTCAGGTTCTCTGGTTTACAAGTTACAATAATATGTTGTTCTTATCACAATCTGCAGATTTCCGGTTCTCAGGTTTACAGGTTACAATATCGTGTTCTACTTAATGTGTCATTGAGTAAATCTCATCTTAGTTAGCAAGTTTACAGGTTTTTAGTTAACATGTTACTTACCTATTTACTTAGTTCTCTTTAACTATGGTTTATCAATAATTTTCTTTCCATTTACTGTAACCTACGTTATAATTTCCACTTGTCCCTAGGAAAAGCCTACCTATTATATAACATTCTCATTAATGTAATTTATAATAGGTTATTATAATTCCCCGTTCATTCTAATTTTTATACTGTTTTACATCCATTTGTTATAATTAATGCCATTTACTTATTTCCCGTTACACACATATATTCAAATATACATATGCATACATATTTAAGCACAGACCACTCACATTAAGCTGACTACTTATGGATGTTGGATTCGTCGGACGGATCCGGGCAGACTTCTACCTAAAGTTGAACTTAACCTCGTGTCTCGTTACCGTTATTTACCATTGTATGTGTGTTTATGAACCAGACCCCTCACATTAAATTGACCACTTGTGGTTGTTGGAATTACCGAGTGGTTCCGGGGAGGCTTCTACCACAAGTTGAGTTTAACCTCCTGTCTTAGTGCGGTTACAATTTCCTATTTACTATAAATTTCCATACAATTTAGGCATATTAATTCTTCCAAATTTTACTATAATTCTTTTTACAATCTTTTGGCACAAATATATATATATATATATATATTCTTAAGCAAATATTCGTGTTCATTGTAAATTCCATAATTACAACATTTACAATAAATTCCAATTCATACGGATGTTTAAATGGAAACATGCTTAAATGACATAATTGTTTGCAGTAGATTTAACCCCAATTACCACAATTATTCACAATTTCACTGTACTTGAATTGCAATATCCAACCAACACGATATTAGAGCAGATTCATATACAATAGTAATCTTTAAACATGTTCTAAACAGTTATAATACACAATTCCAATTGTTTAATGAATTAATTATAGCAGGGAATTCAAATGATAAATATACCATTATTTAAAATGGTATAATTTAGATCCACTCACCTAACAACTTTCCAATCCATAAATCTAATCCAGATCTGTCATTCCATGGCCTTCCTAACTGAATCTATAATCCAAAAAACCATGGATTCATAAATCTGATACTAAAGAAGAGGGAAAAGGAAGAGAAACCTAAATAAAACAGATTCAAAGACTAGCCTAACACTGATCAGAATTCTGAGCACCTGTTTGTAGATATATATTCTTTTCCTCAAATCTTGAATCAAAACTTCCTAACACAAATTATTATATTTTTCTGAAGAGATTTGAGGAGGAAGAAGAATGGAAAAGTCTAGGCAGCCTCTTAGAAAATATGAGATTTAAGCTAGGCTCTGCTAGTCTATTTATAGGCGTTCAAGAAAGTGGATTTGATCTTAATCGTACACGCAGTGCTGAGTCAGCAACGAATAAAGACTCAAAACAGTCCATGTTCGGCGGACGAATCTGCCCAGATTTAGGGTGGATCGACCCACCTACCCCCTGGGTTGACCCTAGGGTCGACACAGCCCCCTTGGGTCGACCCAGGCCGAGCGTGGGTCGCCCCACAATGGGCCTAGTTCCCGCTTTACTTTCCCACTTCATTGCTTTGAATTTCTGGAATTATTTAAATATTATATTTACTTATAAACACCTTATATGTGTAAAAAACTTCTAATGCCCGTTTTACATGTATATATGTATGTGCAATTTTTATTTCAATTTCGAAATTCTAACGGCGTTATGCCATCATTTAATTCTTACCTATTTCCATTGATTGCAGTTTATTTTGAATTTCTCTTTTGTATATATGTGTTTTTGCACATACATATGTATTATTTACATATGCAAGTGAACTTATGAATGGAAATGAAAACAAATGTTGCTACATTATCCATAGAAAGCTGCTTCTTGTTCTAACTACTGGCTTAATTGATGAATTAAAATCATGTTGCTATAAAGTTCTATTTAAAATAAATGTTATTTTGTATCTTGTATAAACAAGTTTGAATTTCATTTGTAATAAAATGACAATTGTTGTTCATTAAAACGGAATATCTTATGGAAATACACAATTAGCTAACGATTTTATGAATCCTCAACTTTAATATGCTTGATAATAACATAAATAGCGCATGGATTAAATCTAATATTCCAACATACCTTGGCATCGTCACTTAGGCCCACTATGCCATAGATGGCCTATTGCAACAAAATTACAAGGTAATGCTAGCAAAAATGTTGCCACAATGACAAGATTTTGGTCCTACTGCAATGTTGTAATTTTTGTGTAACCATAGCCATGTAAATATGTTGTTATAGCTAAACTAGTCCTACTCTATTTCCCGCTAAAATTTTCATGTCTTACGTGGCGATCCACACTTTTAGTTTGAAAAAATTCTCAACCGTCCATCATAATATACTAAGCTTCCTCTATTTCGTGCTAACATTTTCATTCAAATGTTTCCTTTTCATTTTGTTCTCCCCCCAAATCGCTAACCCTCCTCTACTTTTCTGGAGAAAAAATGGTGGTGGCTTACTTAGGGTTTTGTGATTTCCTTTGATTCCTGAAATTATGCGCTTCTACTCCGTCTCTAAAGCACTTAGATCTTCAGTTTGCCGAGTTCCATCGATTCAATCGAGTTAAAGTTCTTCAATTTGATTCACAGTTCGATCTCGTTCTTAGGTATGATTTTTGCGTTTTAATTTCCTTCGGATTTTAACTCGAACTTTGATATTATTAGGATGATGATTGTTGTGAATATATAGGGTTTTTATCTCTTAAAATGCGACTGATTTTCTGTTAAACTTCAACTCATTTGTTGCCACGACTTCGAACCGTGGTATATTTTGAATATATTCGGATATATGTTGTTAATTCATGGATTTTGAAATTTTAGTTATTGTCAACTATATATTCTGTTTTTGGATTTCTGAAAAACTTTGTTACAATATCTTCATTCTGGATTTTTCATAATTTTGAATCTTCATGTTCACTTTAGTTCGCTGCAATAAATTCCTTGATTAATATTTGTCCATTGCCCTCACTATTCCATAAACGACCTAATGCAGCAGAAAAATTATTGGCACAGGCCTAAAAAATGTTGGCATAAGTCTTTGGCAACATTTTTAGTGATGCAATTTTCACCGTTGCTGCAGACCTCAAAGGAAACATTTGACTATCTACAACAGCATAACAAATATTGTTACAATAGAACTTTGTTAAGGTCTATAGCAACATCCTTAGGTGTCTGTGGAAACATTTCAAAAATGTTGCAATAAATATTATTTTTAGTTATATATCTTGTGCGGTCCACAATATGGGGACTATTGGGCCTACAACCCAATCTAATTGTATCCCTACGACAACACTTTGTATAGCTATTGCAACATTATTTCTGCAACATCTAACCCAATGGCAACACTATAATAAAGCCATCACAACGCTACACTGAAGCTACTGCAACATCATACTAAAGGGACGTTAAAAGGCATAATATCATATAAATACTTGCATAATATACTGTACACATCACAATTTGTACAATACTTATAACTTGCATAAATATCATAATACGCAGTACACATTAGAATTCATGTCAACAACTACAATCAGATTTCCATAAATGAGGCTAAGAGCTATTTCCTCCAGTCAAATTTTCATTGTCACTGGACATGGTTATGGAAATTAGTTCCTCTATATTCAACTCCAGGTTGGCATCGCCTAATTTTAAAAGCACCCAAGCCAAATTCACTTGTACCGTTTGATTTACCTTGGATTCTAGATTTGCTTCCATTTCTTCGACAAGCCTTTGCCTTAGTCCTTTATATAAGCATTTGTTAGAGCCTTGGTTGATTGTTTTGTGCACTTTGCATGCTTCTCTATAAGCAAAGCATGATCATGTGATCTTCTATTCAAAATTACTGTTTCAACAGTATTTCCTCCTTCTTCACTGGCCATTGCCTTTTGAAGTAAGTCCTACAAAATAAAACCACGTCAAAATTGCCCTACAGTAAATGCGGTAAATGCTTACGTATGGAGTCCAAGCAGCAAATGCTTACATATGCAGAGAATGCAGCAAATTACCCTACAGTAAATGCTTACGTATGTAGAAAATGTGTACAACAAATGCAAAGAAAGCTACACTGTGGAAAACAATTTGTTTATGTGCATGTAATTAAAAAACAATTTATAACATATATACCGTAAAAACTGGAAAAAAAACAATGTACGTTTGCGATCAGACATCGACATATGTTTATAAGAAAGTAAAAGGCATATGTATAGCCACATTCATAAAGTAGAGAATACCACATTCATAATGCAAATGCTTACATATGACAGTTTTACGCAGGCTGATCTTGTGAAAGTTATCGGAAAAGGTAATAAATTTACATGCAAAGGGGTGCAAGGATTTCTCTGTCCATAATAAAATAGACAGAATAATTGTGAATTCTAATTTTTACGACTCATTTATTAATTTTAATGCTACTTTATTACCATAGTCAATAAGCAACCACTGCCCTATCTTCATTCAATTATCTACCAATACAACATAGAGACAAGGGAGATTTCCATTTCGGTATAGCAATGTGTGGTCGAATTTTCACGGAATACAATGATTTAGTGAAGTCTTCTCAAAAATGGAATAACGGAAGGACGTCTTTATCGACAACCATAAATATTTTATGATAAAAAACAGATTTAAGAGCAGCATGTTTCAATTAGAATGTTACATGTATAATCAAGCTATGAGTTTACATGCCTATCTCGATGTCAAGTGCACAAATGTCATGAAAACAGTTTCAAGTGCACAAATGTCACAAGTGCATGCACAGAGAACAAGTGCACAAGGTTACTGGTGGGAAATTCAGGTTCAACAAGTGTTTCAACAAAGCACGTACGACTCTTCATGGGGGCTTGCTTTCTAATTGTTTTATGAAACGTGCAATTGTTTTGGCATTTTAGTCAGTTTCCTACATCATTAGCAAATGAAATATCCCCGTATATTTTAATCCACTTCTTGACCTTCACATAACAAGACTGGAGTGTAAATATTTCATAAATAAAAAATACAGTCGTTAAGTGCTTCAAACAGTGACACTCAGTAGCCACTATCAAGATTCCCAAGCAGGCTAAAAATTTATTTAATCTATAATAGGGAAGCATTCATTATATAAAGAAAAGAAAGATACCCATGTTTGACTTTAATCATACATACGGAACAAAATTGCTTATTTATTTTAACATTGCTCGTTAATAAGTTGACGCATCTCCATGATGGAATCTATATTATAACATGTAGCATGAAAAATAAATCATACAGTTCATCTACTTACCTTTAGCTGGTTTGGCTCAAAGAATTTTGTTTGCTCTTGTTTATTTTACAACTTAATATCCATCAAATTAACAAGTGTTCACATATCCAAGAGCCAAACTCAGGTTCAATAAAGCGCACATGAAAAATGTGCACATGAGCAAGACATGAACAATGTGCAGCATGTACAAAACAGAAAAAAATTATTACAAAACAAAATTATTACTTACAGGTTTGTACTTCATTTCTTGAGAACTAAACACGTACTCACGTCCATCTATTCTCTTACGTATGTTAAGAATAAGTGCTTCATGAGATGTTGTCTCCTGATACAAGATCAATATAGTTTAGCATACACTCTCTTTAGTCAAAAAGCATCTAAGCTAACTACTTCGTGCCAGTAGCTACCACGCTATATCATCTAGAAAACTGTAATTAATAAACAAATGTAAAGTATCACATACCATCTTATGACGAAGCTGGGCGAACTACTTTGGACCAACGGTGTGTGTCTTGATATGACTTACGATTTTCAAATTTTTTTCTAGGCTCTTTCCTAAAAAATACACAAAAAACAAAGTACTCGTTTATCTCATAAAAACAAAGTACTCGTTTCTGTTGCGAATAAATAATATGTATGTATACATAAATCTCCTCATCTGCCCAATACCTCAAGAGAACTTTAAAGTCCTCCATTGGGATGTTGTCCGGCTTGTTTTCTAGCCTCTCCTCGTCGTATTCATAAGCTTTATAATAAGATGTTTTTATGCGACTCTTGTACCCCCTCCAACAGTCACGAATAGACTTCAATACCCAGTTTTCACATTCATCAGGAATAATAAACCGTTGCTTAAATATAAATCAAAGATTAAAATGAATAAATAAATCATAATTCAGCTACATTATAGTTAATAGACCAATATTACTTATTGAAGTAAAATTCAGCTACATTATAGTTAATAATAGACTACCTTAACATAATTCCATGGTGTTTGCTTCAACTTTTCACGAACATCCGACCAAGATTTATATGTAAGTGGCACGTCCCTTTTCAATGTACCTAAAAAGTAGCTCAATTCAGATATTAATTTGTCATCATCTAAAACAGGTTGGAACCACTCGTTCATCCCAATTACAACTCTTTTGTCATACGCCCTTGGATGAACATTAGACATCTTTGTTTGACCTCTGAGTCTTCTAGGAACTTCATCTTTAATTAAAATGAAAAGACCCGTCAAATAATAACATAAATCATAATGTAAATTCAGAACTTAAATATTAATCCTACTATAATATGAATATTATTATCACATCAATTCAGTACCTGCTTCAACTTCTTCATTTTCAATGTCTGGCAAGATATTCTCCGCCACATCCTTATTTGCCATACCACTTGCACTAGATTTTGCAGTAATTTTCTTTTCTCGTTCCCGTAGAGCCAAATAATTAGCCATGGTTCCTTGTCCTTCAACATCCTTCTCATTTGTACTTACTAACAGGCTTAGGCTTGGGATTAGGCTTGGGGTTATAAACTTTTCATTTTCTTTTTTCCTTACCACTAGTTGAACGAATTTGCGGCCTACTAACAGACTTGGGCTTCTTAACCTTTTTAGTTCTCTAAATTTTATATATAAGTAGGAAATTAGATTAGATTTTATAATTATTATCTTTGGAAGCATAAAAACTGAGATATGTAGCTATCAAACACCTTTCGTGGACTTTGTGAAGTATCATCTTCACTATGCTCCTCATGGTCCAAATTATATTCCTCACTATCCACATCCTTTTGCATCTTTTTTTTGTTTGCATTTCTCAGTTCAGTTGAAATTGTGGGCACACCTAGAGAGGCGAGAAGTTCGTTGTTCCTCATCAAATTCTCAGCTCCTTGTATTTCATATTCGTTGAGAGATGGTGGATTTGGAGGATTCTCATTTAGAGGTGGTGGAGGTGGTAGATGAACATTCTGCAAGTATATAATAAACAAGAAAATCATAGTAAGTACTGCTGCAAGAGTGGTACAAAATATTCAAATTAAAATAAGATCAATAACAATTCTTCGAACCTGCTTGCAATTTTCATCCATATCTACGTCTTCCCCTGGTTGAATACTTGATTCCAACATCTTCTTAACACTTGATGATTTCAGATCCACTGTTGAATCGCTGATTTTTTGGTTTTTCCGTGTCGTCTTCCGATGATTTTACCATATCAGCTAAATTTAGATTAAGGGCTTCATTGTTGGGTTCTAGATTATTCAGCCTTGCCGACTTCCGAAGACTGTTCACCTCAGCTGTCTTTTGATTCATGATTGCATTATTGGGTTCTGGATTATTCAGTCATGCCGACATCCGAGGACTGTTCACCTCAACTATCTTTTGATTCATGGTTGCATTGTTAGGTTTTGGATTATTCAGCCGTGTCGATTTCCGAGGACGGTTCACCTCAACTACCTTTAGATTCACAGTTGCATTACTATTCAGCCGTGCTGACTTCTGAGGACTGTTGACTTCATTTTTTGGTTCTGTTGAAGTTAATGGGTCATCACATACTATCGTTTCAGTGGTTTTGTAGCTGCAACAAATCATACAATGATTATATAATCATGATCTTTAAATGATATAATATCACATTCATTTTTTTGGCTATATCAAAATATCACAAATCTGTAAATGATATTATCTGGATATATAAATATATATGTGTATATATATATACATGTAACCAGATTCAGTGGCATTAGCCGAATGATTACATGCTGCTGCATTTGCTTCAGTGGCTCAATTTCTATATTGACAATGTTGTCGATATAAAAATCCAATTTGCCACCATTGTTAGCTCCATTAACAAATTTGGAGAGATCCGCCTCATTCTCAGTGACCTCCACACACCCTTCTCACCATTTTTTATAAAAATCCTTAATATTTCGTTGTAGAAAAGGTCCTCCTTCACGAACTCCATGAGAACTGTGTACGAGAAGTAGTCAGGATCAACGCCCTTTACCATAGTAAAGGTTCCACCAACATATTCTTCCTTCTGAAATGTACCCCTATGATGAAATCTAAGATGCATGGATTCCCCTATCCTATACAAAATGTATGTGTGTGTCCAACAAAAGAAAACCTAAAACAAAGTTGAACTGTTAATTCAGGCGGACCTAAGAATTTATAAGTAGTTTAAATCAAAACCCTAAAGTGATGTGAGAGAGAATTATATATCAAAATCGAAACTAAAGCTTTAAAGTTATGTGAACTATGCTTGAACCCCCAAATCGAAGCCCTAATTGAACCGAAATCGTTGAACAAAGTTTGAACCTCCAAGTCAAAGCCCTAATTGAACTGAAATCGCTGAATAAAGCCTAAACCCCCCAAATCAAAGCCCTAATCAAACTGAAATTATTGAACCCTAACTTAAAATGTTTGCTTGAAACTTTGTACGAAAACAGAGAAGAATCAAAATTTTATTTGCAAAAGAAAATGTTATTTGGTTAACGAAACTGGGAAGTGGGGAGTGAAAATAAGATGGCGGTGAATGAAAAGAGGGTAAGAAATGAATTATGCCAAAGAAAAATTGTTGTTTGGAGAAGAAGCGATCAGGATTGATGAGGTGTCACGCTCTCCAATGTAGGTTCTGATTCACGTGGATCATTGCTAAGATATGGAAAGGTCTGTTATAACAATATTATATAAAATGACTTGTTTAGCTAGGACAACACATTTTTATGGTTAAGGTAACATCAAAAACAGAACGTTGCGGTAGGACCAAAATATTATACCTATCGTCATATTTTGTTTGGCAACACCTTGCAAATTCATTGCATTACGTCGTTTATGGTGCAGTGCCTGTCTCTTGTTCGATTGCTTTTGTAGTTGAAAAGTTAGATGAACTTTAGGACCTATTATATATATATATTGTATATATAGTATATGCATAAAATAGTTAAATTTTAATCATAGCTTTGGTTCTATGTATATATACATGTTGTGTATATGAACTGTTTCACTATATGTCTGCAGCAAATATATTGCACTGTTATATATGTGTGTGTATATATATATATATATATATATATATATATATGTGTGTGTGTGTGTGTGTGTGTGTGTGTGTGTGTGTGTGTGTCCACAGTAGTTAGAAAAGGGGGTGCCTATGATTTATCTTAATAACGAAAATTAGTAAAAACTGTTAATTGCATAAGTTAAATCTATGCACTAAATTTGGTTTTATGAAAAAATGATGATGTTTTTTCTTGGTTTATGAATTGTTACAAGAAACGATACTGCTAGCTTATTTAACAAGATATATAGTGGTTTATGAAAATGTTTTCATAAGGATGCTTACATATACATGATAGTGTTCATTTCTTAAGTATTTGCATGTTTGTCATTTACATGATTTTTCACCTAGTTCCCAATTGGATAAGATCTGTATGCATAGTTAGAAATTATGTGCAAATTCCCTTCATCTGTGAATGTTTACACCTGATGTACATTGATGTGTGCACCACCATTGACATCATTGTATGCCAGTTAACCAAGCATTGTTTAAGTAATGCTTGGATATTCTTAAAAGGCCATACATTGATATATTTGCCCACATGGATCAACAAAATGCTAATAAATGATTGTTTCTTCATGATGCATGCTTCTAAAATTTCTTGTGACCTTCAAGAACTATATATATATATCTGTATGTGTGTGTGTATTAGACTTTCCAATAAATATATGCATGTTTTGTTTTGGTTATGCACATAAATACTGAATGCATGAAATACATGCTTGAAAGCCTACTGCATGAAATTTATGATATGGAATATACACATAATCATTTGCAGTTTGTGATATTACTGAAATGAATTGCAGTTTGTGATATCACCTCAATTATTCCTTCAATTGGATTTCAATGACCGCTCAATCAATTTCTACTTCAAATTCATCAACAACGGCGGCAAGTAAGAACTGCCATCACAAAATCCCAGTGAAAATGAGGACTATGAAGATAGGGTCGAATGCGAGGAAGAAGTTTTTTGATTGCTCCATGTGGCCGGTAAGTATAAATTAAGTTTTTTGCTTGCTTTGCCAATTATCTTATATTTCAATGATGTTTTAGTCGAGAATTTAAGATATGTGCAGAATGATGATTTTGGGTATTTTATGTGGCATGACGAAGTTTATGAAATCGATAGTAATGCTGAATTGGATGATACTACCTTTAAATTGATGGAAAAAGAAAAGAATATATCACAATTGCTCATGGAAAGGAAGACAATTGAAGAAAAGCTACTGATACAAAAGCCAAAGAGGACAAAAGCCGATGAATTTGTGGCAAATATGAAGGAAGAGTTGGCCCTAATGTGCGTTGAATGTGGAAAACACGAAAAGGAGAAAAATTCTTTGCAACAGCTATAGCTATGTCCTGGATCATGTTTGGAATTCTTTTGTGTGTTGCTATGGCAATGTAGTGCAATGAAATAACATGAAATAGCATATATGGATAGTTTTTCAGGTATAATTTTAAATTTTGTCACATAATTTTTCCCTGTTATAGGACATCCAGAATTTTTGCCACATTTAATAATTAAGGCATTTACTTAATATACACTTGTATCAGACTGAAGCACGTGTCAGTTTTCTCCCCCACTTAAAATCTTTTCGTCCTCGAAAAGGAACGGAGCTGAAAGTTGTTTAACTAATCAACTCAACTTTCATTCTGGCGTTCATTCTTCAACTTTTTAGTTTCTAAGAATTTTATAATTTTTCAAAAATTTGGCTAACACCCTAAATTTTTGGAAAATTTCGCCATAACCTCATTTGTACGGGGAGACCTTTAAAACTGCAACTAGCCATGTAGGGCTCTCATCATCCAAAAAGAAAAAGAAAAGGCCAGATGGCTAGCTAATCGACTCATAAAATCATCAAAACCCAAGGAAATGGTAAACATGTACCTATTTGTCGGGCATATAATTTTATTCCTCTTTTTAGCTTCCATGCTATGACCAGTTCACACATATATATGTACATGTATGCAATTCGAAACAATTTCCAATTCGGTTCAATATTTGATACAATTTGACTAAATTTACCTTTCATTCACATATTGGTTAAATGAATAATCATGCAACACAATCAGCAATCAATTAGTTGATTATCGTTTCAAATACATAACTTTATATATAATCAAAAATCCAGTTTTGTGTGTCAAATCACAAATAATAAATTCTAGCTAGTTTTGGTTCTCACACCAGTCAATTGGAAATATATAGGCATTCCACTTTCGAAACTCGAACATAAATGCTGATGATGACATGCCATCATCAGAATCATATCCAAGAGACTAGAGTGTGATTCAATATCTATCCAGTATATTTAAGGCTTCGTACATACGTTCATGACACGTATATGCAAAATCTTTATATACTCGATTGTACAAATTCGATTTGAAATAATATAGTCAAATACGTATTATAAAATTAAATTTTCAAAACTAAATTTGTTTTTTATTTTTATTTTAAAAATGACACTCTTTACACTCGTTCTAGGATACTACTGATCTCATTCCTAATGAGTCATTCTTGTTGGACATTACTAATCCAATCTCTGATGAATTCTTTCGTTCGGTTCGAATATGCCTTGTTCTCGAGCTCTGTAAATCAAAGTCCGATACCACGTTGAAACGACCCAAACTCGCCGTTACGGAAAAGCCCGGATTGAGTTGAGAACACGACAAATCAGAACATAAACAATAGAACATTTCATTGCTATTACAACAATTACATCAGAGTCCAAGAATATACAGAGTATGATTAAATAATATACATCAGAAAAATATTAGAGATTTAAATTACATCACGTAGCAACGGAAAATTAATACATAACATAACTGCAAGAGATACACGGATACAGAGCTTTCTGAATATAGCTCCAGCTGTAAATCATGATCGTGTGAATATAATATCTGCAAAACCAAAACTACTAGCTGCTCATGTAGAAAATAGGGGCACCTAGAATTTAGGTTAAAACAATAAACTCCACGTCAGTCTTGTGACTGGTGTGAGAGATAAAACATTTATTTAGTCTTTACTTTAAAATAAGGTAAACAAGGGACCATGCCGTATAAGACTCAGTTCCCATCACACAATGCAACGCAAGCTGGAGGATAGGGTTTTCCCTTATAATATCCAAACATGCTTGGTACGTTTAAAACAAATCATTTTGATACTATTATAAGTATAAAGTGTATAATACAACTTCAAATATAAATGTATCAATCATAGACGGCATAGTACACCCATCCTAATATGTCACCATACTAGGCTCTACAATGAAAACCGAAATGTCACATACTGAAAATTGTATTTCCATCATGAGTCGAGGCAAGAGATGTACTCCTCATCGGCTTCGAGACACTCTAGCAAATGCCTCAGGATCTCCCGCAGTAGACTCTTGGATCCTCCAAGGTCGGCCCTCCCTTACGTTTGAGGAATCGCAATTCCTAAACACATGTTTCCCGGTCCTATAGGACCAATCCATCGGCTCCGTAGTAACCGATATATCTGAGGCGCCTTGCAATCAATCATCCACATAGTAAAAATATAATAAATGTCTGGGCTCCATACCTGTGATGACCGCACACTCCCATAGTACGAAAGCAAGGATAATCATTGGAATATAACGCATAAACAATAATAGCAGAATAGAAATATAGAATTACAGCAGATAAAGTACATCAAATTACACTGGGAATAATATATCATCAGAGTTACACAGCATAATGGGATCATACTTAGTAGATAATACATTTTTCAACTTAATATAAAATGTCTACAGCCGAATCAAACATAATATACTAAATGAAGTCTGAACAGCATAATAGAAATGATAGGATCCATCTTCAGCTCCATAGCTATCCAGAATGAGTCTACTAAAACCTGAATACAATGTTGTCCGTGTGAAAAAGAGGGCACCTGAGTTTGCAAAGTGAAACAAACTACGAGTCAGTCATGGGACTGGTATGAGAAATCTAATTAACCTATTTAATAATAAGGCTAGTCACAGGACCACGCCGCTAATGCGAAATGGGTTTACTCCATTGGATTGCAAGTGCATAAATAAAGTAAATCGTTAAACAACGCAATGCTTTTTAGAAAAATGAAACCATTATAAGACTCAAGTCCCATCACACAATGCAACGCAAACCGAAGGATAGAGTTTTACCTTATAATGGTCAAAAATGCTTGATACAATAAAATGAATTTGATATTATTATTAGTGTATATATGTTTTCAAAAACATTTGAATCATAATATATCAATCATAGAGAGCATAGCTACCATATACTATGTCGCCAAATATAGGTTTACAATCAAAACCGCATGGTGTCGTGTTGGAAGTTGGATTTCCATCATGAACCAAGGCAAGGGATCGTCCTTAACGAATTCGAGACTCTATAGCCCGAGCCTCAGGACAAGTACTCAGTCAAGCCCTTAAGAGTCACAGGGCCGGTCCACACATATGTTAGTGGATTATAACTCCTGAACAATACGTTCCTCCACCCTATGGGACATAAAAAAAGAGCCACTAGGGACTCCAATCTGAGGTACCTCGCTTTCCATCATCCACGTAAGTAAAAATGTCTGGGCTCCATACCATGACACACTTCTAGCTAGAAAGAAACGCATGTTCTCCCTGGATCATTCTCCCGTTTTTGGTTCATACCGGGGTGTAAGGCTCGCGAAGTAACGCTATATACAAAGCTATGCTAAATAAAGCTGCGCTTTGATCATCAACCACAAGGCTCTGCTTTTCAACAATAAGCCTTGGTCATTTGCATCTTGGCATGCCACACTGGCAATTCACGCCATGCGACTGATGTCTACCAATAAATAACCTCTGAGCTCGTATGTCTCAAAGAAGAGTGTTAAGCAAGAGAATAAATTCTCCGCCACCAAACAGATATATATTAAATAAAAATCAATCAGCATAGAATAAATCCAATATTAGACATACGTCCATTTACAAGTTCGTACTAGGTCTGAACGAAACTGGAGACACCTTATTCCTCGTCCAATATGTCTAATACGGAAGAGAGTCTCTCGCATATCCGGACAATCAACAAGTACGTCCGGACAACTACCACTATAACCCTCTCAAGGCAGCAACTCCAATCAAAGGCATCAGTAGTCATCCATTCGATGTAAAGATCGTCGGTCTTCAATCACCGTTTTCAAATCTTCAACTTCCAATCGTCGTATAATTATTTGAAATGAGATTTAACTCGGCCTTTTCAAATAATTCTCGAATATATATAATTTAAATTAATTCTTTTCATTCCATATCATTTATAATATTTTATAATGATTTATCGCTATTTTTATTTATTTAAAAATAGCCATATTTAATTTAATGACGCTTCAGGTCATTACATGGCCTTGGCGCTGTTTTCATTAAAATTTGATTTACACATTTCTCAAAATCTGACTGTTGGATCTTAGCTAATTTTATATCGTTGGAAATATCTTTCCAAAACGAACCCAACGGTTCCAGTTTTGGGAAAATCCGACAGCCGGATCTCTCGGTACAATCGTTTGAAGTTACAGTTTCAAATCATGAATTGCAGCAGCGTAATTCATTTTATTTTAATTTATATATATATATATATAAATATATTAATTCGTTCGACGATTTCAAACCATTTTCTTTCTATCATATAGTTAATATCATTTTACTAAATCATAATTACATTAAAATGTAATTTTTAATGTGAAACACATTTCCATTTCAACATTGATTTCCTCTAAATATGAAATCATATATTACATTAAATTGAAAATTTTAATGTCATCAACAATTTCATTTCAACATTGATTTCTTTAATATGAAATCATATATTACATTAAAAATGTAATTTTCCTTATCTCTCTTTTATTACATTAAAAATGTAAATTTTCTTATGTAATCCTTTCATTACATTATATTTTCTTATGTAATGTTTTATTACATTACAAAGTAAATTTTCCTATGTAATCTTTCATTCATCCTTTTATTACATTATAATGTAATCTTTTCAATCATTCTTTAATTACCTTAAAAATGTAAAAAATTTTCTTCATTCTTTTATTACATTAAAAATTTAATCCTTTTTTAATCATTCTTGTATTACATTAAAAATGTAATCTTTTTATTCATTCTTTTATTACATTGAAAAGGAAATCTTTTTATGTTAACACATTTAATAGACAATACACCTTTTTCTAATGATGCATTTACATTGAAAATGTAAATTTCAATGTAAAAACATTTTTATTTAACAATGCTATTCTTTTGTTTCATTTACATTTTAAAAAAAATGTAAATTTCAAAGTAACCACATTTTTATATGACAATGTCCATTTTTAATGTTTCATTTACATAAAAAATGTAAAATCCAATGTAAATACATTTTTATTTAACAAATGTTTATTTTTAATGTTTCATATACATTAAAAATGTAAAATTCAATGTAGAAATATTTTTATATGACAGTGTTTATTTTTAATGTTCGATTTACATTAAAAATGTAAATTCCAATGTAAATACATTTTTATTTAACAATGTTTATTTTTAATCTTTCACTTACATTAAAAATGTAAATTTCAATATAAACACATTTCTATTTCAAAATGTTTATTTTTAATGTTGTAGTTACACTAAAAATGTATAATCCAATATAAACACATTTCTATTTCAAAATGTTTTTTTTTGTATACAATAAAAATCTAATTTTTTTTATTGTTCAAACAATTTTATATCATAACATGAATATTTCACAACACACAAACATTTCAAAAAAATTCGGCAGCATAACGGCAGGGTAATTAAAACCGGCACCGTCCCTAGTACGGCTCCTCGCGCTACCTTAGGCCTCGCGGCGTTTACAAGGGGTTTAATTTCCTAATACATTTTTTTCTAGGCAATCTATTGCCACAATATCAACCAATTTCGTTTCAACCACAATCAATCACCAAAAATCAACCAATTTCACATCACAATACAATCAAGTCGTCCATGGTCTGTGGACGATGGTATCGGGATTTCTAAACCCCATCTGCAACCTAATATAATTTTATTTATTTAATTTAGATTCAGAAATCTCACATTGGTTTTAATTTCTTCTAAAATTGTAGAATGCTCCCAAAATTCTACGGTCTCTTCTGAAATGTAGATCTCAAATTTATGGTCTTAAAGTTTCCTATTTCATCGAATTTCGTTAACGTATGAGCAAGATATGATTTTTACAGTGTTGATGATAACTTAAATTTATTTATTTATTTATTTATTAAAAAATAACCCTTCTTCTTCAATATGAATAGCTGACACTTCCAACTTAATTGTTCGAAACTAGGTCTTGCAATTTCTTCCGATCCGTAGCACCTGAGGACGATCAGATCAGAACACGCTCTCCACCTCTGAGGCACCCGCAGAACAGCGGTGGTAGGCCCCACTTCGATCCCAGATCGGCGGCGCGGTGGCTCCCAGAACGCAACGACTTCGGGGGCTTCAATCTCGGAGAATACTCCACGATAGGGGGCAAATCGGGTATGGGCGTGGAGAGGAGGGTGAGCACTACTAAAATCTCCAAAGGACCTATGGGTTTTGTTGATTAGTTTGAGAGAAATTGGAAGAGAAAGGCGTGAAGTTTTTTGGCCATTAAAACTGATGGTGGCGGCCGTATAAAAATAGGAAGAGGGTTATACATTATACGTTGTATATATACGTATTTCTATTTTTATTTTATTCAATTCCATTTAATTACAATATAATTCTTATATCTCTCCTAACCGCAAATCAAACCCTACGAGAGTTGCCTCTAGCTAAATAACCCCATTCCGGACACAATGGGATATGTCCCATAAGCCAATTCAATTATTTCGATAAGTTTTTCTTTAAATTTAAATATAAAACATATAATTATTTAATTTGATCGTACATTTTAATTTATCGGGACCACATACTGACTTCAAAAATGCCTAAAAAATAAATATAGCTATGTTTTGACGATACCATCCTATAATAATTTATTTCATCGAATTTGGAGACCATTTGAAAAATGGCCATTTCCTGGTCGATCGAAATTGACTAAAATAGTCAAAACACATTTTCTTTTTCCATGCTCACATATTAATTCAAAAAATCATGAAAATTGGAATCCTGCAATAATTTGACATTCCGGATCCAATCAGGGTGGTTTCGTTAAAAACGGAGGTCGTTTGCAAAATGGCTATTTATACGGGCTATATATTATATTAAATTCCATAGCGACTATTCTGAATATTCAACTGGCCTTAACTTTTTATTCCCGCAATGAAATTTCAATTTTTGGGATTCGTTGGAAAGATATTTTTAAACAGATTCTAATATTTTTGGTTTCACTAAAATCCGATTTATTTTGCATCCTGTACATTCAGTCAAAGTTCAAATTCAAATTTTAAAACTACCGCGCTATTTCTAATTCCTTTTAAAATTAAAGTAAATATATTCGTTCTAACTTCGATCTAAATAAATTTTTAATCGTTATTATTTAAAGTAAATTATTTTAACTATTCAAAATTCAATAAAATTGCCAAAATAAAAATTTTTATTTGGTTCTGATTTTCTGGGTTGTTACAATACCATGACACTACCTATAGCTAGAAAGTAACGTCATGTCCTCCTTGGGTCCCTTATCCCATTTTTGACTCATACCGAGGTGTGAGCCTCGTGAATTAATGCTATACACAAAGCTATGCCCTTTAAGGTCGTGCTTTGATCATTAACCACAAGACTCTGCTTTCCAATAGAAGCCTTGATCATTTGCATCTCAGCATGCCACATTGACGATTCACGCCATGCAACTGATGTCTATCAATATATAACCTCTGAGCTCGTATGTCTCAAGAAGGGTGTTAAGCAAGAGAATAAATTCTCCGCCACCAAACAGATATATAGTTAATAGAGATCAATCAACATAGAATAAAATCCAATGTCAGACACACATCCATTTAATAGTTTTTTCTAAGTCTGAACAAAACCGTAGGCACCTTATTCCTCGTCCCGTGTCCAATACAGGATAGAGGTCCTCGCATATCCGGTCGATCTCCAAGTACGTCTGGACGATCACCACTTATTACCTCGTCTTGGGTGTACTTCCCAACATCAGTAATCATCCAAATGATGTGAAGACCTCCGGTCATCAACCACCGTATTCATTATCGATTTATCGTCAAATCAGTTATTCAAAATGGGTATAAACCCGGACTTTCTGAATAACTCGCATATTTTAAAATCAAGTGCTATAAAACACAACATACGCCTCATTCCAATTCTGAATATTCTTTTATTTAAATATTCATATCCTTAGGGAAAGGTTCCAATTAATTTTATGAAAGAAAAATCTTTTAAATTTATTCTTTAATCTTCCTTTGGATATCTATTCAAACCAAATTAAGGTTTATCCAAACTAGTCGGGATTAGCGCACCTTATTGAAGTAATCATTTGTTTAATTTCCCAATCTTAACCTATTCATCCCATGGAGCAAAACTGGTAATACTGCATATCTAACACCACGGTGTTATCGTTAAAATTAATTACCATTTACCCGTTCAAATCTAACTAAAGATTTAACTATCGCTTGGAGCAAAACTGGTGATACTCCACTCTCGATCATTTCCCAAATTTGATAATTTAAATTATCTCATTCTCATTTCAATCTAATTAAAGATTCATTAAAACTCCACTTAGTTTTAATCTTCCTAAAAATCAATATTAATGATTATTTTACTTTGGAAACACAAACATACCACAACGACAATCTACACCGTACCACTGATTTCTGCCGATATATAACCTCTAAGATTGTACGTCTTAGAGAAGGGTGTTAAGCAAAAGAATAAATTCTCCGCCACCAAATAGATGTATATTTACCAAAGATCAACAATACAGTTTCGAAATACAATGTTAGACATGTAATCCTATCTTTAACTGGGTTAAAGAACTAATGTCTTTTAAAACACAGTTCACGATAAACCCAAATCACATTCCATTGATTATGGAATCCTCACGGAAAACAGATCAATATATAATCGATATCAATTTCCGTATCTGACTAATAATATAAATGGAATAACGACAAAGCCTTTTAAATTCCATATATGTTAATAGCCTTACTCCACAAAAACTCACTTCGGTTATTACCAAATCGAATTCCATTCAATTCCAATTTAATATATTAAATTGGAAAACTTTACTCTGGAAATTTTCCACTAAATCTTACTAAAAACATTTATAAATTCCAAATCACATTTCATTGTAAATCGGGTTAAAGAACGAATGTCGTTAAAACACATTTCACATAGGTTTAAGAACAGTGTTATTTAAGAAACCATTCACGACAAACCCGAAATCTCATTCTTTTATTCAATTCCAACTAAATATGTAACAACCCGTATTTTCAATAACCTGTTATAACGTAAATCGAGGCAGAATTTAATTTATAAATCTGAATCAAGGGAAACGGGCTATGCCATTGCGTTCGTCTCGGAAAAATACGCGAAATAGAGTCCGAGTTTTCGAAAATCGGAGTCCGTATGACCCGATTAAGGCCCAACGAAGTTTTCAGAAAATTTCAAAGTAAAAACAGATTTCAAATTCAAGTTTGAATTTGGAAATTAGGTCAGATAGGGCTAGGCGGGAAAATTCCCGCCAGAGCACCCAAGTCGACAGCCCTGTCGACTTGGGAGTCGACTTGGTTGGACCCAAGTCGACAGCCCTGTCGACTTGGCTGTCGACTTGGTCCAGCCGGGCAGTTTTGCCTAGTGCACCATTTTGGGTTTGTGTTGAATTTGGGGGCCAGATTCGGTTTTGAGGGCTGAGAATGGAACTAGGGTTTAATCCTAAGGTTGAAACTAGTCCTAATCTCTATAAATAAGGCCCTAACCTAACCCTAAATCATCATTATTCATTCAAGTAACTAAACTATGGCAAAATCATTCCTCTCTTGGCCTCCACTCTCTTCATAAAATTCCTAAATAAATTTCTATGAGAGATTTTCCATGCATACAAGTGTTTTCAAGCTTGTATGAGCATCATTAGCTTGCATTCAAGTCAAGTTTCCATATTTACATCATAAAGCAAGGGTTTTGATCATTTTGGCTCAAGGGTTTTTCTATTAGAGCTTGCATTTTGGGTCTATTTGAGTGTATAAGGGCTTTGTCATATTTTTGTGTCTTCATAAGCATTGTAAGCCCTATTCTACTTTCATACTTAAACTCTAAAGTTAAATGTATGATATGCAAGTTTGCCATGATATGCAAGTTTACTATGTCATGTTATGCAAGTTTGATATGTTATGATATGCAAGTTTATCATGTTATGTTATGCAAGTATGCCATGTTATGATATGCAAGTTTACCATGTTATGCTATACAAGTTTGCCATGTTATGATATGCAAGTTTATCATGTTATGTTATGCAAGTTTGATATGCAAGTTCGTCATATGATATGCAAGTATGTTATGCAAGTTTGGGATGATCATTTTGTTCATGTTATCATGCTATGCAAGCTTATCTTGAGTATATGAACATTAAGCTTCAAGCTTTATGCTAAAGGTTGCATTTTGGCAACATGTAGGTTATCATATCTCTTATGATAACTTGTATGTGAGGCTAAATGCGAACTTATGGCCATTTCTACATGTCATTTATCACCATGTATCACCAATATGCTAAGTTTGGTTTTATGCATGCTTTTGAGGCCTAAAAATGTAATATGCAAGTATATGAACATGTGTACATTTCATATGCCACCATGTTGAACTTGTGGCTTCAACACCTTTATGTCATGATTATGTCAAGTTCCCTCTTTCTATCCTTTATGCGCTAATTGCGATATGTAAGCGATGGGATTGCGTTTGGGGTTGGGTAAACTTAAAAGACATAAAAACATAAGATTGGGAATTTACCTATTAAGTTAGGTCTACCCATTGGGAATTTACCTATTAAGTTAGGTCTACCCAATTGCTTGAAAATTTGTAACATGTTTTGGAAACATGATGGACATGACACTTAGAGAAGATAAGTGTGACCAACTCGAGGTTGGGTTGAGTTTGTAGCGTAAACCTACCCGGAACCGACCGGCTTAACTAGTTGCTGCAAACAATAGGACCCAATGTGAGAAGTTGGTCATGTTGTACCTTGAACCCGAGGTTAGACCAAGTTGTGGTGTAAAGCTACCCGGACCCGCCCGACTTAACTAGTAACCACAACAAGGTCTAATGTGAGAGGTTAAGGCGCATTAAATTAATTAATGCCTCGTGATTAGGGTTAAGTCATGGTCCACTTAATACTTAACCAATTTGGGCTTGGTAGATTAATCAGGGTTAAGTCGTGAACTCATCGTTACACTTAACCAAGTTAATCCATGATTAGCAAGAGGGTTAAACCGTACTTAACCCACTAGAAAATCCTAGCAATGGGGGTCCACTCCAGCAGTAATCCCAAGTTTGTATCATTAAGACCCTAGGGTCTAGGCTAGGGAGGGAGCACGATTACTGGACTTGAGGTAAGTGACCAAAAACGACGGCAGAAGGGTACGCCGGTGTAGTTCCGGGCGGACTATGGTCGTGCACACAGTCCGAAGCCGGGGAAAACATGCACGGGTACCAGTAGATCGAGACTGTGCACTCATGTTTATGGTGTCCAGGGGTTGACACCCTAGGGCTTGATACACCCGAAGGGAGACCCTGCACAGTCTGACTACAATTATGTTTGGGCCGTATGGACACCAACACGTGACGAGTTAGGCTTATAGGGAGCCGATCGACTAGACCGTTTGGTTGGACCTCGAATTGGGGTCACTTCATGTTATTGGGCCAAAGCTTGGGCCAAGGGATCAATACTTGTTTATTCCAGTCATGTTAGTTTGCTAGTACACCTGTGGTGCAAAACCTTAAACCTGATTATGCGATGACACCTTTATCTACCTTGTTAGTTGATCATCATGCTAGTATGTTGTTATCCTTATGATCATCCCTGCTTCTCATGCCAGTTAACTTTATCAGTTTACATTGATTGTAGTAGGGCTTACTCAGTCTTTTTGACTGACCTGTTTTTCTTTCGCCTCTTTTCTTCCGTTTCCCCCCCCCCCCCCAGGTTCTTAGGGTGGGAACGTTGGAGCTTAGCTTGGATTCCTGATCGCTTGCTTGTGGGATTTTAGCTCATGTACGGTCTTGACATGAAGCTAGCTATGGTTATCACTTATTTTGGGGATAGTACTTATGTATTTCAGTTTTTCAGTGATGTTGTTTTTATCTAGACTTGTGTATTTGGAAAGTTGACATTATGTTGTACCAGACTTGTTTTGAAATGGTTTGAAATCTTCCGCTGTTTTACTTATCTTATTTACTCTGTTTATATATATACATATGTTCTTGTTCTGCCTTGATATATCATTATGCATGTTTATCTGATTTAAACGCCCCTCCAAAGTCAGAGTGCTTGCAAGAGCCACCCTGGCGGAGGTGGGGTGTTACATTTGGTATCATAGCATACGGTTTACGAGAAGGAACAAAAGAGGTTTTTAAAACTTTTGGAAAACTATTTGCAAAACCAAGTATAAAGTATTTTCCAAAGAAAAGTCTAGTTTATTTTAAAGGCTATTCCCCAAAAAGCCATTAGCAAAAATTCCTTCACTTTTCTCCATTCTAAATCTGTCTTTTTTCGTTTTCAGTATGGCCGATAACTTTGCTATTCCGGAGGGAGTACACGTACCTGTTTGGTATAGGAGACTTTTAGAGGCTAGGGCGACCGAAGCCGGCCCCGCAGATGTTCCTCCAACTCCTCCTCCAGTAGTTAATGTTCCTCCTCCTCCGGTAGTTAATGTTCCTCCTCCACTTGTCGCTGAGGTTCCTCTTCCTCCTCCCCCTCAGCATCCTCAAGCTGACTTCGCAAAGACTTGCAAAGATTTCAAAGCAATAGGTGGCAAGAATTTTCAAGGCACTGAGACTTTTGTAGAGGCCAGAAATTGGTTGAGAGAGACCGAGGATTTATTTGATATCTTTGGGTTAGACGATCAGAGGAAGATCTTGTTGGCGGTTTGGCTTATGAAGGATGAAGCCGCTTGTTGGTGGGAAGTCACCAATGGTACTAGGCCTGTTGAGACTTGGGCCGATTTCAGGGCAAGGTTCGTGCTTAAGTTTCTATCTTCTGATGAGGAGAATCTGCAAATGGAGAGGTTCATAACTTTGAAACAAGGAGATATGTCTGTCAAAGAATATGTGAACAAGTTCAATCAGTTAGCTCGTTTTGGCTTGGATATGGTGAATACTCCTCAGAAGAAGGCTCTTCGTTTTGCTAGAGGTTTGAATGAGCCGTTGCAGGGATTGGCTATGTCACATATTCCCCATGGGGCCACGTTTGAGAGCTTGGTTGATATAGCGTTACTTCAGGGAGATGTCAAGAAAGAGATCATGTTGAATGATACTCAAGCCAAGAAGGCTGATTCCCAGTGGAAAGGAAATCAGGGTAATCCAAGTGGTCAGAGTAGTCAAGGCAATCAGAACAAGAACAAGAGTCAAGGCAACAAGGGGAACAACAACAAGGGCAAGAACAACAAGGGGAAGTGCCATTATTGCGGTTCAGTTGGGCATCTTATTAAAGATTGTAAGAAGAGTAAAAGGAAGAATGGTGAATGCTTTTTATGCGGTGAGACTGGACATTTCAGTAAGGATTGCCCGAAGAAGCAAGGGCAAGGCCAGGGTCAGACTCAGCGTGCTGGACCTTCAGGAGGGCAAGTTCATGCTCTCAATGCCGCTCCAGTTCCCGATCGAGGTAGTATTTCTGTTGAGAGCCTTGTATATATTTCTGATTTTCCAGTTCGTACCTTGTTTGATTCTGGTGCATCGCATAGCTTTATCTCATCTGATCTTGTTGATAGTTTGCACCTTAGTACTGGCTTGGTAAAGGATCCCGTCTGTGTCTCAAATCCTATTGGGGGTTCCGCCCATCTGTCTATGATATGTGGGGATTTGTGGATCTCTATACTGAGTGTAGAGTTCTTGTGTAGTGCTTATGTTCTTGGCTTTAGGGGATACGGATTAATATTGGGCATGGATAGGTTGACCAGATATGGAGCCATCCTTGATTGTGAGCATAGGGTTGTGAGGCTCGTGACTCGCCTCGGAAACACCCTAGAGATTTCTTGTAATCCGAGAGGTCCCGTCATGTTGTGCTATCTTGAATCACTCAACTCGTCAATGGAAACTCTTCAGTCTGTGAGAGTGGTTCGAGAGTATCCGGATGTTTTCGATGAAGTTAGGGGGTTGCCCCCTAAGCGAGAGATTGATTTCCGCATTTACCTGGTGGATAATGCAAAGCCGGTTTCTTTGCCCGTTCGGCACATGGCTCCGCGTGAAAGGCGGGAGCTAAGTAAGCAAGTGAAGGAGTTGCTTGAGAAGAACTTCATTAGACGAAGTATATCTGAATGGGGAGCGCCTGTGGTATTTGTTACCAAGGCAGATGGTTCTCTCCGACTTTGTGTTGACTATCGAGAGTTGAATAAGCTGACTAAGAAGAACAGACACCCGTTACCGAGGATTGATGATCTCTTTGACCAGCTTGTCGGTGCTTCTGTTTTCTCTCAGCTTGATCTTGCTACTGGATTCCATCAGCTCAGGGTAGCTGAAGATAGTATAGACAAGACTGCGTTCAGAACTCCAGATGGATTCTTCGAATGGCTTGTCATGTCGTTCGGCTTGACTAATGCACCCGCATATTTCGTGGACTTGATGAGTAGGGCGTTCAGGGAGTTCTTGAACAAGTTTGTCGTGGTCTTCGTAGATGATATTCTGATCTTCTATAAGGATGAGGAAGAGCACGCAAGGCATCTCGTGGAGGTGATGGATACGCTTAGAGCGCATCAGTTGAAGGCCAAGTTCTCCAAGTGTCACTTTTGGAGAAGGGAAGTTAGATTCCTTGGGCATATAGTATCTAAGCAAGGCTTAGCGGTGGATCCCGCTAAGGTAGTTGCAGTTCAGGATTGGAAGACTCCAAGGAATGCAACCAAAGTGAGAAGTTTCCTAGGTCTTGTAGGCTTTTACCGGAAGTTCATCAAGGACTTCGCGAAGATTTCCGCTCCTCTCACTAAATTGACGAAGAAGAATTTAGTTTTTGCTTGGAGCACAGAATGCGAGCTTGCTTTTCAGAAGCTCAAGAGAGCTCTCACATCAGCACCTGTTCTAGCTTTTGCCCGATGGAGGGAAGTTATTTACAGTATACACCGATGCATGTGGCACGGGGTTAGGAGCTGTTCTGATGCAAGAAGGAAGAGTGATATGCTTTGGCGGTAGACAACTCAAAGTGCATGAGAAGAATTATCCCACTCATGACTTAGAGTTGGCAGCAATAGTATATGCACTCAAGGCTTGGCGCCATTATCTTCTGGGCGAAAGATTTGAGCTTTATACCGATCACAAGTCATTGAAGTATCTCTTTTCTCAGAAGGATCTGAATCTGAGGCAACAAAGATGGATGGAATTCTTGGCGTACTACGATTTTGAGATAGCTTATACCCCTGGCAAGGGGAATGTGGTAGCTGATGCATTGAGTAGAAAAAGGTTGACTCTGAGTCCTCTATTCGTTGAGATGAAGAATTTAGAGTATGTGGCAACCTTTGATTTCTCTTTGGCGATTGAGTCAATAACCGGTTCTTTAGCATCTCTGGAACTCAGACCTACCCTTCTTGATCAAGTTGGGGCCTCGTAGAGAGAAGACCCTCAGATAGTTGAGATTATGGATAAGCTAATTCGAGGAGAGGCGTCTATTCATCTCGCTCGATATTCTATTGATGACAAGGGTTGGCTGAGGAGAGACGGAAGGTTATGTGTTCCAGTGGTAGAAGATTTAGTAAGAAAAGTTCTTGAGGAAGCGCATCGCTCTAAGTTGACTATACATCCGGGCGGAGATAAGATGTATAAAGATATGAAGCGCATTTTCTTTTGGCCTGGGATGAAGAAGGATGTGGCAGAGTTTGTCTCTAGATGTATTATTTGCCAGCAAGTTAAGGCCGAGTCGAAGAAGCCCGGTGGGCTATTGCATCCTCTAGACGTTCCACTATGGAAGTGGGAGAGTATTTCCATGGATTTTATCGATGGGCTACCAAGGTCAAGGAAAGGGAATACGAGCATTTGGGTTATTGTGGATAGACTTACGAAGAGTGCTCATTTCATTCCGGTGAAGAGCAAGAGGACCGCATCTTGGCTAGCGTCTGTATATCTTCGTGAGATTGTGAGACTACATGGAGTCCCTTCTAGTATAGTCAGTGACCGTGACCCAATCTTTACAAGTCAGTTTTGGAATAGCTTGCAAGAAGCTATGGGCACGAGGTTGAATCTAAGTACGGCTTATCACCCACAGACGGACGGTCAAACCGAAAGGGTGAATAGGGTACTCGAGGATCTGCTGAGGCTTTGTATTCTGGATTTTGGTGGTACTTGGGAAGACCATCTTCCTCTTGTTGAGTTTGCATATAATAACAGTTATCAGGCAAGCATAGGGATGGAACCATTTGAAGCTTTATATGGGAGGCCGTGCAAGTCGCCTACATGTTGGTGGGAGACTACAGATGAGCTTATACTTGGGCCTGATATGATCAGAGATACATCCGAGAAGGTCGAGTTGATTCGGAGACGGATGAAAGCGGCCTAAGACCGACAGAAATCCTATGCTGATAAGCGAAGAACTGATTTGGAGTTTGATGTTGGGGATATGGTTTTCGTGAAGGTTTCTCCTTTGAAGAATGTGGTCCGATTTGGAGCCATTGGGAAGTTAGCACCAAGGTTTGTTGGGCCATTCCCTATTATAGAGAGGATCGGGCAGATGGCTTATAGAGTGGAGTTGCCCGAGAAGCTTGCCGGAGTACACAATGTTTTTCATGTCTCGCATCTCCAGAAGTGTTTACATGAATCAGCAGAGGTTGTTGAGCCAAGTGTTCTGAAAGATGTGGAAGTGGAGAAAGAGGCTACCTTGAGGAGAGCTCCGATTCGTATCTTGGGGACGGAGACCAAGAAGCTAAGGAATCGAGAGGTCAAGTTGGTGAAGGTTCAATGGGGTGAAGCCGAAGAAGACGCAACTTGGGAAACCGAGGAGAAGATGCGTGGGCTTTATCCATTCCTTTTTGAGGGTACACTCTCAATCTCTTTTCTTTGTTAGCATATCTTTCTCTTTGCTATCCATGTTTATCTAGTTTATCGTGTTAATCTTGTCATGTGAACCTTAGGTAGAAACCCTTTGGATGAAACATGTGCTTGAAACATGTTATGCTTGATGGTTGCAAGTGGTTGCAAGTGTTTGCAAGTGGTTACTCGTGGATGCATTATACACGTTAGGCACTAGATCGGCTCACACACTCCTCATATTGCATATGCATGAGTGTTTACGCTTATTCATGGATGAAAATTTTTGTGTTATCACATGGATGTTGCATATGGATGTATGTTATGTGCACACATATAGATGTTATACATTATGTTAGGAATTGCATACATATGGATTCATTTCACTAACATAATTTGCATTGATGATATTTGCATTAGATAAGTACATATACACACACCTTTGCATATGTTCATACAACATTTAGAATCTTGTAAGGACAATGATTGCTCGTGGATGATGTTTTGAGTAGATGGATGATTGGATGGTAGGATACGTTCTTCCCAACTTGAAGATTTCGGGGACGAAATCCTTTAAGGAGGGGAGAATGTAACAACCCGTATTTTCAATAACCTGTTATAACGTAAATCGAGGTAGAATTTAATTTATAAATCTGAATCAAGGGAAATGGGCTATGCCATTGCGTTCGTCTCGGAAAAATACGCGAAATAGAGTCCGAGTTTTCGAAAATCGGAGTCCGTATGACCAGATTAAGGCCCAACGAAGTTTTCAGAAAATTTCAAAGTAAAAACAGATTTCAAATTCAAGTTTGAATTTGGAAATTAGGTCAGATAGGGCTAGGCAGGAAAATTCCCGCCAGAGCACCCAAGTCGACAGCCCTGTCGACTTGGGAGTCGACTTGGTTGGACCCAAGTCGACAGCCCTGTCGACTTGGCTGTCGACTTGGTCCAGCCGGGCAGTTTTGCCTAGTGCACCATTTTGGGTTTGTGTTGAGTTTGGGGGCCAGATTCGGTTTTGAGGGCTGAGATTGGAACTAGGGTTTAATCCTAAGGTTGAAACTAGTCCTAATCTCTATAAATAAGGCCCTAACCTAACCCTAAATCATCATTATTCATTCAAGTAACTAAACTATGGCAAAATCATTCCTCTCATGGCCTCCACTCTCTTCATAAAATTCCTAAATAAATTTCTATGAGAGATTTTCCATGCATACAAGTGTTTTCAAGCTTGTATGAGCATCATTAGCTTGCATTCAAGTCAAGTTTCCATATTTACATCATAAAGCAAGGGTTTTGATCATTTTGGCTCAAGGGTTTTTCTATTAGAGCTTGCATTTTGGGTCTATTTGAGTGTATAAGGGCTTTGTCATATTTTTGTGTCTTCATAAGCATTGTAAGCCCTATTCTACTTTCATACTTAAACTCTAAAGTTAAATGTATGATATGCAAGTTTGCCATGATATGCAAGTTTACTATGTCATGTTATGCAAGTTTGATATGTTATGATATGCAAGTTTATCATGTTATGTTATGCAAGTATGCCATGTTATGATATGCAAGTTTACCATGTTATGCTATGCAAGTTTGCCATGTTATGATATGCAAGTTTATCATGTTATGTTATGCAAGTTTGATATGCAAGTTCGTCATATGATATGCAAGTATGTTATGCAAGTTTGGGATGATCATTTTGTTCATGTTATCATGCTATGCAAGCTTATCTTGAGTATATGAACATAAAGCTTCAAGCTTTATGCTAAAGGTTGCATTTTGGCAACATGTAGGTTATCATATCTCTTATGATAACTTGCATGTGAGGCTAAATGCGAACTTATGGCCATTTCTACATGTCATTTATCACCATGTATCACCAATATGCTAAGTTTGGTTTTATGCATGCTTTTGAGGCCTAAAAATGTAATATGCAAGTATATGAACATGTGTACATTTCATATGCCACCATGTTGAACTTGTGGCTTCAACACCTTTATGTCATGATTATGTCAAGTTCCCTCTTTCTATCCTTTATGCGCTAATTGCGATATGTAAGCGATGGGATTGCGTTTGGGGTTGGGTAAACTTAAAAGACATAAAAACATAAGATTGGGAATTTACCTATTAAGTTAGGTCTACCCATTGGGAATTTACCTATTAAGTTAGGTCTACCCAATTGCTTGAAAATTTGTAACATGTTTTGGAAACATGATGGACATGACACTTAGAGAAGATAAGTGTGACCAACTCGAGGTTGGGTTGAGTTTGTAGCGTAAACCTACCCAGAACCGACCGGCTTAACTAGTTGCTACAAACAATAGGACCCAATGTGAGAAGTTGGTCATGTTGTACCTTGAACCCGAGGTTAGACCAAGTTGTGGTGTAAAGCTACCCGGACCCGCCCGGCTTAACTAGTAACCACAACAAGGTCTAATGTGAGAGGTTAAGGCGCATTAAATTAATTAATGCCTCGTGATTAGGGTTAAGTCATGGTCCACTTAATACTTAACCAATTTGGGCTTGGTAGATTAATCAGGGTTAAGTCGTGAACTCATCGTTACACTTAACCAAGTTAATCCATGATTAGCAAGAGGGTTAAACCGTACTTAACCCACTAGAAAAATCCTAGCAATGGGGGTCCACTCCAGCAGTAATCCCAAGTTTGTATCATTAAGACCCTAGGGTCTAGGCTAGGGAGGGAGCACGATTACTGGACTTGAGGTAAGTGACCAAAAACGACGGCAGAAGGGTACGCCGGTGTAGTTCCGGGCGGACTATGGTCGTGCACACAGTCCGAAGCCGGGGAAAACATGCACGGGTACCAGTAGATCGAGACTGTGCACTCATGTTTATGGTGTCCAGGGGTTGACACCCTAGGGCTTGATACACCCGAAGGGAGACCCTGCACAGTCTGACTACAATTATGTTTGGGCCGTATGGACACCAACACGTGACGAGTTAGGCTTATAGGGAGCCGATCGACTAGACCGTTTGGTTGGACCTCGAATTGGGGTCACTTCATGTTATTGGGCCAAAGCTTGGGCCAAGGGATCAATACTTGTTTATTCCAGTCATGTTAGTTTGCTAGTACACCTGTGGTGCAAAACCTTAAACCTGATTATGCGATGACACCTTTATCTACCTTGTTAGTTGATCATCATGCTAGTATGTTGTTATCCTTATGATCATCCCTACTTCTCATGCCAGTTAACTTTATCAATTTACATTGATTGTAGTAGGGCTTACTCAGTCTTTTTGACTGACCTGTTTTTCTTTCGCCTCTTTTCTTCCATTTCCCCCCCCCCCCCCCAGGTTCTCAGGGTGGGAACGTTGGAGCTTAGCTTGGATTCCTGATCGCTTGCTTGTGGGATTTTAGCTCATGTACGGTCTTGACATGAAGCTAGCTATGGTTATCACTTATTTTGGGGATAGTACTTATGTATTTCAGTTTTTCAGTGATGTTGTTTTTATCTAGACTTGTGTATTTGGAAAGTTGACATTATGTTGTACCAGACTTGTTTTGAAATGGTTTGAAATCTTCCGCTGTTTTACTTATCTTATTTACTCTGTTTATATATATATATATATATATATATATATATATATATATATATATATATATATATACATATGTTCTTGTTCTGCCTTGATATATCATTATGCATGTTTATCTGATTCAAACGCCCCACCAAAGTCAGAGTGCTTGCAAGAGCCACCCTGGCGGAGGTGGGGTGTTACAAAATATTAATTAATTGGAAAACTTCACTAAATCTTAATTAAAAGATTTATTCTTTTCTCAACTGGGTTTAAGAACAATGTTAATGAAGACACCATTCACGACAAACCCAAAATCCCATTTGATATTAAATACAAGTTGTGAATAGAAATTATATCGGCTTATATTTAATATCGAATTCTGAAACCAACAAATATCATATTGGAAATAACGATATAAATACATCTTTAAAGTTTCCATAACAATATCCATATAATCACGGAATCCAATATCGAAATATTCCGACGATTATTCCCATTCTAAATTCATTCCAATTTGTTCATTGGAAATTTCTGGTTATTTTAAGACCATTCACAAATCCAATTTATTTTATTTACAAATTATTGGATTTCAAGTCTAGTTAATAACTAATTCATTTTGATAAAAATATATTTTTATCCTTACAAACATGGAAATTTTCATCCCATTTATTTCCAAATCATTTATTATGATTTTACAAAAATTATTAATATTTTTAATTATTTTATTGAGGCCCTTTCAGTCGATTTCCATAGATAGTTATCGAACTGCATTTACAACTACCTTTTCCAAATTTGATTTGGACATAATTCCAAATCCAACCGATAGATTTTAAATCTCTTATATTCGTTGGAAAGCTCTTTTTGATACGAACCCAACAATACCGGGTTTAAGAGAATCCAACGGTCGGATCTCCCGTACTATCAATTCGAAGTCAATGGTCGAAATTCGCGAACAGCCGAGGCGTAGTGCATTCTATTTAGGCCACTATACTATATAAAATATATATAATAAATATTCTGCTGATTTCCATTTAAAACATTTTTTATAAATCCTTTATAAATTCATTTTAAAATGATTCTAACTTCATTTCCAATTTTAAATCAAATCTGAATACTCCTTATCATTATATTATTTGAATTATAATATATTCAAAATGTCAGATTTTGATATCATTTCCTTTTCGATATTCATTGTAAAAATTAATAAAATCGATATGAATATCATTCGCGTCAAAATGGCGCATATTTATTCAATACGGCTTTACATATTTTAATATTTTGGTGTCCATCCAAAATCGGACATTAAAATCAGATTTTAATCCTTTATTGAATATTATTTTAAAATAATCCTTATTTTAAAATATTCGTTCTTTCCGAACTGGAATCAGACACACACAATCAATTACCATATAATGTTATTTATATGGATTTCATACATCATATGTATACAATAACAATAATAAACCATCAGCCATCATCCAGAGTTGTAACGACCCGGATTTTCAACCGTTGAATTCTGAATATTTAAATTTTCTTTAAATATTTAATCTAAATTATATATAGGAATTTATTTAATAAAACGATATTTAAACGTATAATTTATAATATAATTAAAACGAGTTCAAAATGGCGCGGTATTTTGAAAATTCGATTTCAAATTTCAAATGAATGTACAGGATTCAAAATAAATCGGATTTTGGAGAAACCAGAAATATTTGAATCTGTTTGAAAATATCTTTCCAACGAATGTGAAAAATCTAGATTTCATAGCGGGAATAAAAAGTTATGTCCAAATCAAATTTAGAAATAGTCGCTGTAGAATTGTTTGTGGACCGTAATGGTTTAGTTAATATAACTAGAGATTGGTTATGAATTTGGACAAAATTCTTTTGAGGCGTAGTGATAGTTTAATTTTTAAAATTTTACTGAAATTTTTAATTATTTAAATACGCAACTTTTTATTTGGAGTATTTTTCACCCCGTATCAATATATTGGGTTTTCATAATATAAGTTAAACTACCGATATTATTATATTTTTGGGATCGTGGTTCCTCGCTGGACACGACTGTGCTCTTATTTCTGTCCGTAGCAGTCTGTAGATAAACGAAATTTCGTATAACATATTCCACATAAAAACTTTAAATACAAATACACATTCTATAGTTTATGATTAATCGGTTTGTATCATTCTTCATATCTTAGAACGGTTGTCGTACCAAGAAGGTTTTGATTTGAGAACAGGATAAGATAATTGATGCTTACCATTTGTTAAATATAATCAAGTTAAGGTATGAATTGTTTACTGCGTGTAAATATGCTCATCCATTGATAGCTCCCAGTTACGGTTGTCAAAATCTAAACAAGTATACAATGTATAAACTCGATTACATTGCGTAGGTATTACCATGATGCATTAATGCATTTTACCTTTCTCTGTAAGCTTTCTATAATGAAAAGACAAGAGCACATGCCTACAGGCTACATCTACACTCAGTACATTCCTCCCAAGCTATTTCAACACCGTGCCTTTCACTCCATCTCAATTCCGTGTGTGCCAAGCTTTTGTTGTCGTGCTCTCCAATCTGTTCATACCATGCTAGCCAAGCAGTCCCTCTTTTAAATACTAACCCCTGCTCGTTCTCACCTCTACACTTCCAGTAAATTAACGCAACTAATCTCCACTTCTAAAGTAAATTTAACATCATGAGAAAATCTAAAATTTGCAAATCTTATATCTCTATGATCCGTATGAGTTACTCTTTCCACTGTACAATCTATGTTACGTGCAACGCCTCTTGAGGATGCTCCACTTCAAGTCGCGACAGTTAGGTTGCAACAATGGTAGCCCAATGGGTTCAAGCGAATCGTGGAGGTCAGGTTTTGGGAACTAAGGTTCACTGACTTAGGGGATCTTGGCGTTTTAGTGACAAATCTTTGAAATAAGTCTTGAATCTAGGTTTGTGATACCTTTCTACATTTGAATGTAAGTTCTTGGCATTTCCTGAGATTAAGGGCTTCGATGCCCTTACTGGAGCATGGCACGAAGCGTGTAGAACACAACTCTCAGGACGGTTGTGAGTTTGGAGAAATGGTGTTGGATATGATGGGTACGAGCTGCAGTCTATGGTTAGTAGGTGGTGGAGATTTTTAGGTGGAGAAATGGGATTTCAGTCGGTTATGAAATCCAGGAGCTTGCGGTGTGTTTCATCACGGAGAGGAAGAGTTTAATGTGTTGAACTATATGGTGTTGTTTTTAAATAAGATAGGAAGGGTAATAGAAGTATACAGCGAAGAAAAACAAGATGAAAGGGGTCACGTTGGGTTAGTTGGATGGACGCAAAGGTGGTGTATGGATGGTCGGCTATTGATGCTTGGTTGGTGACTTAAGTGGGGTTGTTCAGCAAGTGGGTTAGAAGTGAATGTGTATAACAATTGAAGTTTTAGAAGGTGATTTAAGTTTGGGAATGGGCAAGGTGGTAAAATGGATGGAGAAATGTACAAAAGCAGGCTATTTGATTTCATTGAAGAAGAATGGTAGTATGCAGTGGGGGATCGAAGTTTGTGGGATGGATTTCATAAAGAATAAAAATAATGAATGGGAGCAAACTGGTTTAGCTGAGGAGAAGGATTATTTGTGACCGTTATCAAATATTTAAAGGCACGGCTTAATGGTGTATGCTGGGTGAATATTGGATGCGCAAGGATGATGGAGGTATGTTTGTGTTTGCTAAACGGGGTTTGTGGTTTTAACTTAAACAAGAACGGGTACACATAGGCGTGGTGAAAAAAAAGGAAGGAAGGAAATGCCGAAGTATGAATACATTGCCAATAGAAAATTTGAGGAACTAGATCAAATAAAGTGATCAGGAAAGGAGAACTGGTAATAACCGATTTAAATTTATCATGATTAAGAAAATAAGAAGAATTACGGGTATGGAATGTAATTAGCGAGGGTCAATATGGTAATTAAAATAATAATTAAAATAAAGGTTAAATTTTTGTTATTAAAATTAAGTTGACTATAAATTATTCAAAATCAATGTTAATAGGGTTATGTTATAACTGTATGATATGGTAACAGAATCCAATGAAATTGGTCACGTTAGAATCGTGATGACAAGACCAATGTGTGGAGCTAAAGTGACAAAGGACGAAACTACTGAAAGTTCGTGATACAATCAACGTTGTTGATTTTAACCGAGACGAAAGCAGAATCGTCACTGCAAAACAAGGTGAGTAAACTCACTAACTCTGCTTGGTTTATGTTTTTATATAGACGAGTTTTTAAATTTATTTATGGTAATATTATTCTATGCAATGGTTGCTTGGTTGAACAGTTGATAAAATTGGTTGATATGATTACATCGTTGATCGAAAATTAATTCTGGTATTTCATATTGATGTGAAATAATACTATTGAGGCTGATTAACATCTGTGGATGTAGGGAAACAGGTTGGAGGGATCCAACTGGATTCCTCAACATTTTATTTACTGTTTTTATTTGATTGTGATATTTGCTGTGCTATATAATCCATGGTTGAATATGTGTTTTGGGTTACCCTGGCCCTAGGAATCTGGTATTTTAGATACCGTAAAATATCATCGAATGTGAAGAAGGAAATTAGAATTTAAAAACATAGTTTATCCACAAATTTGAAATAATTTCTTTTTAATTAGCTGAAAATAAAATCTATTCAATTGGATAAATCAAGAAAATGTTATAAATAAAAATATAGATTAAGTGGAGTGTGAACCATTGGATAAATTAAAATCTAAGTTCAAATATGAATGTATATTTGAAAGTGAATATCGGTTTTGAAACCAATATTTGGAAATGGATTTGAACGTAGCAAATTATAGAGGACACTTTAAAGAAAGGTTTTAAAATAAAAGAATGAGATTAGTATGGAAAATTTTGAATAGAAGTTATAAGTAGAATGGGATTAAGATATTACTTTTAAGTACGAAGTCAAACTGATTTGATTATATGTATAAAAGGAATACATTTATGGTTAAAAAGAATAATAGTTTAAAACAAGGAATTTGCAAATAAAATATATATAAAAAGGGGATTTATAGAAATTGAATTAAGTTCAGTGGTAAAAGAATGTATAGCTTGTAAATACATTTAAGAGAGAACTTGAATCATTTAAAATAAACAGAGTTTTTAAATGAATAACAGGAGCGTGTGTGTCGCTCACGGTACTTTATCTAAACAGCGATTATAACGCTGTTGTTATAATATATGTTTTGTAATTCTAAACAGCGATTTTAACACTGTTATAATAAATGTTTGTAAATTCTAAACAGCGATTATAATGCTATTGTTATAATATTTGTTTGAAAATCTAAACAGCGATTATAGCGTTGTTGTTTTGTAAATCTAAATAGCAATTATAACGTTGTTGTTATAACATATGTGTTATAAATCCAAACAGCAATTGTAAAGCTATCGATAAATTAAAGGTTTTATAAATCAAATATTTGGAAACAACAATTATAACATTGTCGTTATAATCAATGTTATTCTGTAAAAGAAGTGGATTCCTAGATTAAATTTGTGAGTCGCGTAAGCAATGCCTTGTTGAAGTTCTGAGCTTTGACTTTCAAAGTTGAGAATGTTGTTCAGTTAAGGTCTAAGAGGTAATTATACCCCAACTCGACTGACTTCATTATTGACGGACAAATAGTTAAGGTTCGATAGTGAAGGTGAGTAATACAGTTAGTGATGAATGGATAAATTGTGTTGGCAATAATAACGATGTTTTTATAACATCGCCTTAATTTAAAGGATTTTGAATTTGTTTTTCCCAAATGAAATGAGAGATATTATCTACGCTTTGAAAATGAAATAAATTGGTAAGTGAGGAACTAATAAAAATAGGAATTTGGAAAGGTAATATAATCAAGAAGTAATTTAAAGAGGGGCCAGGGTTTTAGATGCTTGATCGATAGAATTTCCAATTGGAAATAGGACCGTTGATTGTATGGATGTTTCTTTGATAGTTAAATCACCGACTATCAAAGTTTTGATTTATTTTATACCTCCGGTATCAATATGGAGAGACCGGAATCAGATTTAATATCTGAAAACCACTCCATATTGGTATAAGCGTTCTGAATCAACTTATGCTAAAGAAATTGAAGACGGAATAAATGCAAGGGTTGTTCTGTTAATCCTAGGTAGAAATTGCCCAAGATGGATTGATAGAACAGTGCCTTCGGATTGTCCAGACCTAGACAACTTGTATGGACGAGTGTCTGACAAAGTATTTCCAAAGGGTATGTACGTTGATTCCTTCAAACGAACGAAGTTAGTGGCAAAGAAGGGAAACTTCTTTAGCCTAACAATCTGAGTATTTTTGTGGGAATCAATTAGCGATTTCCGATGGATCTGATGATGTGGCATTCAAAGTGAATGGTGGCCAGATGTTTTGGAAGATGATTTAAACCTCAAGCCTCATCAACCAGGAAATGACAGAAATCGGCCAGGCAGCATGACTATGTGAGTCGCTCCCATTAGGATGTATAAACACCTATCTAGAGAAATTCCATTTGTTCTTTAATCTATCGATGCTGTCCCTTTCGGGAAACGGTTGCTGATCCCAACCATTTGTGATATACTTTCGATGCACTCAAGTGAAATGAGTGGTCGGTCATGTGAGGGCCGGGTTGCAAGACTTTCTTGTTGAACCCAGTGTATTCACCTCTAGAGATACACTATCAGCAGGTGGTCCCTACCTTGTCCTGTTGGAAATCCAATCTCCAATAAGCGCCCTGCGATTTTTGATTTTATACTATATATGGAGCGTGAGATGCAAGTGTTCCGCTAGATTTTATTTATTTGATTTAGACACTATTATAATATCACCAGATTTTGATATCAAAATGTTTTGGGTTATCGTAAGGTAAAAACCATCCGTGTTTATGTGTGGATCGGTCTTACGATTATCTTTCTTTCGAAAGGATTTTTAAAAGTTAAACCAATGGTTGGAGTTTACTCACACCAGTCCCATGACTGACCCAGAGTTTATTTTGTTTTGTTTTCCCTAAACTCTTGGGTGCCCAAATTTGTACGGGCAGTCAAGTGGTCGGGATTTTTCGGATTCACTTGGAAGAGCTGGAAGCAGGAGGCTTCACCAGTTAGCTATAGACTATCCTATTTTCCGCTGTGTATTGGGTTGTATCTGGAAACGGATATTTATAACTGTTCCAGAGATAACTGTTGTTCTCTGATGATGGTATGTATATAAAGTTACTGATTTTAATTCAAAGTTTATGTTGTCTTATATATTTTATTCGTTTCGCTGTGAGTTTGTGATTTTCGTTTTCTTCTATTCTAATATTTCCTTCTTTCTATTTCTCATCCTCTAACTTCTTTCTAATAATGATTCGTACTTCTGTGCAATTTGGGTTGGACGTGTGGTGTGATTAGTCAACTCAAAGGGTACGGAAATTCGGGTCATTACATTTGGTATCAGAGCAGAAGGTTGAGTGATAAACTTGGCTCTGTGGCGTAACTCAATAGAGATGGGGTTAGTAGTAGTACCCTAGATTGAGTTTGAGTGTATATATATGAGCGAGTTTTTGTAGATTTGCTATGAAAATTGTTTTATATTGTATTGACTGGTTTGTCGAGTGGTTTATGAATTCTGGTCGATACAGGATGTACAACGGTATCGATAGGTGTTTCTAAACTCTCGAACAAAGTTGTTTGATACAGTATTGTTTTAAAATGGGTATATGAAATAATTTTGCCCAAAATTTATTTTGATATAAAAGGAATAATTTCTGAAATATTATACCATATAGATGTGTTGATTGTTATTACAATCAAATGGAACTATAAAATATTGAAATGGTTATATAACCAAGATAAACTAGAATTAAATTCAAACCATAATTTGAATTTAAATCCTGGGAGTTTAGAAATATTTTCTGAAGTATTTTTAAAAGTAATATAACATTACTTTGAAGAATTTTTGAATAAGAATGATTTTTAATGGATTTTTAAGGGATTAAGCACTGAAATCACTTTAAGGGGTGAGAAAATAGTACTGATAAAGGGTCGCGACATTATCGGTATTCATTTTCAAGTTTCTGAGTGATGGATTGCTACCATAGTAATTTGGGAAAGAAATTTTTTTGTCTGAAAAGGACAAGTTGCTTTAAAAATTCAAATGTTTTGAATTGAGTTGATTATAATATATATATGATTTCAAACTAAATTGAAATAAACCCAGAAATTTGAATTCTAAAATTAAAATTTAACTTGCATAAGTTAAATAGATTATAATGGTAAAAGTGAATTAAATAAATAAAAATTGAAGTTAAGTTAAATGAAATTGGATTGGATTAGAGATAATGCAGAATGAATTCAAACAAGGAGAAATGTTTGAAATTGGAATTAATAAAGTAAATTCGACTTATATATGAACAAGTTGAATATATGTTGGATATTGTTATTTATTGGAATTAGGACTTAAGAAGAATCAGTGAAATGATTTTGGAGTGGAGATCAAGTTTGAATTACCAAATGGAAGTGAACTAATCAAGAAGTGATGAGTGGAATGGAAACTAAAGAGTTGGGTTAATTCGGAAATCTATTGGAATGGATGGATATATGTTGAGCATGTTTTGAATGGAAGCAAATGCAAGAGATAGAAATATGCCCGAAAAAAAGGTACATGTTTATGATATTACTTGGTTTTATGAGCCTATTGGGCAAGCCACTTGGCTTTTTGATTTTCTTTTGGATTGGAGGAGGCCTAGAAAGGCGAGTTGGGATTGTACCGATTGAGCCGTGCAGAGGAGATGCTGCCGAATTTTTTAGAATTTAAAGTGTAAGAAAATTTCCATAATTTTCGAAAATTTTCGTTAATGAGAATAAAATAACATTTTATTTGAAATAAATTGATCCAGTTAAACTGAAGTTAAGAATTGAACAAAAAGGAATTTTGGACCTAGTTAATAGGGAATGTAGCATCATTTCCTAACTTAGCAATTTCGAGGACGAAATTATTTTAAGGGGGAAGGAATGTAACGACCCGGATTTTCAACCGTTGAATTCTGAATATTTAAATTTATTTTAAATATTTAATCTGAATTATATATAGGAATTTATTTAATAAAAAGATATTTAAACGTATAATTTATAATATGATTAAAACGAGTTCAAAATGGCGTGGTAGTTTGAAAATTCGATTTCAAATTTCAAATGAATGTACAAGATTCAAAATAAATCGGATTTTAGCGAAACCAGAAATATTTGAATCTGTTTGAAAATATCTTTCCAACGAATGTGAAAAATCTAGATTTTATAGCGGGAATAAAAAGTTATGTCCAAATCAAATTTAGAAATAGTCGATGTAGAATTGTTTGTGGACCATAACGGTTTAGTTAATATAATTAGAGACCGGTTACGAATTTGGACAAAATTCTTTTGAGGCGTAGCGATAGTTTAATTTTTAGAATTTTACTGAAATTTTTAATTAATTAAATACGCAACTTTTTATTTGGAATATTTTGCACCCCGTATCAATATTTTGGGGTTTCATAATATAAGTTAAACTACCGATATTATTATATTTTTGGGATCGTGGTACCTCGCTGGACACGACCGTGCTCTTATTTCAGTCCGTAGCAGTCTATAGATAAATGAAATTTTGTATAACATATTCCGCATAAAAACTTTAAATACAAATATACATTCTATAGTTTACGATTAATCGATTTTGATTTGAGAACGAGATAAGACAATTGATGCTTACCATTTGTTAAATATAATCAAGTTATGGTATGAATTGTTTACTACGTGTAAATATTCTCATCTATTGATAGCTCCCAGTGACGGTTGTCAAAATCTAAACAAGTATACAATTTATAAACTCGGTTACATTGCGTAGGTATTACCATGATGCATCAATGCATTTTACCTTTCTCTGTAAGCTTTCTATAATGAAAAGACAAGAGCACATTCCTACAGGCTACATCCACACTTAGTATGTTCCTCCCAAGTTATTTCAACACCGTGCCTTTCACGCCATCTCAATTCCGTGTGTGCCAAGCTTTTGTTGTCGTGCTCTCCAATCTGTTCATACCGTGCAAGCCAAGCAGTCCCTCTTTTAAATATTGACCCCTGCTCGTTCTCACCTCTACACTTCTAGTAAATTAACGCAACTGATCTCCACTTCTAAAGTAAATTTAACATCATGAAAAAAATCTAAAATTCGCAAGTCTTATATCTCTATGATCCGTATGAGTTACTCTTTCCACTGTACGATCTATGTTACGTGCGACGCCTCTTGAGGATGCTCCACTTCAAGTCGCGACAGTTAGGTTGCAACAATGGCAGCACAATGGTTTCAAGCGAATCATGGAGTCAGGTTTTGGGAATTAGGGTTCACTGACTTTGGGGATCTTGGCGTTTTAGTGACAAATCTTTGAAATAAGTCTTGAATCTAGGTTTGTGATAGCTTTCTACATTTGTATGTAAATTCTTGGGATTTCCTGAGATTAAGGGCTTCGATGCCTTTACTGGAGCTTGGCGCGAAGCCTGTAGAACGCAACTCTCAAGACGGTTGCGAGTATGGAGAAATGGTGTTGGAGATGACGGGTATGAGATGCAGTCTATAGTTAATAGGTGGTGGAGATTTCTAGGTGGAGAAATGGGATTTTAGTCGGCCATGAAATCCAGGAGCTTGCGGTGTGTTTCATCACGGAGAGGACAAGTTTAATGTGTTGAATTGGATGGTGTTGTTTTTAAATAATATAGGAAGGGTAACAGAAGTATACAGGGAAGAAAAACGAGATGAAAGGGGTCATGTTGGGTTAGTTGGATGGACACAAAGGTGGTGTATGGATGGTCGGCTATTGATGCTTGGTTGGTGACTTAAGTGGGGTTGTTCAGCAAGTGGGTTAGAAGTGAATGTGTATAACAGTTGAAGTGTTAGAAGGTGATTTAAGTTTGGGTTTGGGCAAGGTGGTAAAATGGATGGAGAAATGTACAAAAGCAGGCTATTTGATTTCATTGAAGAAGAATGGTAGTATGCAGTGGGGGATTGAAGTTTGTGGGATGGATTTCATAAAGAATAAAAATAATGAATGGGAGCAAACTGGTTTAGCTGAGGAGAAGGATTATTTGTGACCGTTATCAAATATTTAAAGGCACGGCTTAATGGTGTATGCTGGGTGAATATTGGATGTGCAAGGATGATGGAGGTATGTTCGTGTTTGCTAAACGGGGTTTGTGATTTTAACTTAAACAAGAACGAGTACACATAGTCGTGGTGAAAAAAAAAGGAAGGAAGGAAATGCCGAAGTATGAATGCATTGCCAATAGAAAAATTGAGGAACTAGATCGAATAAAGTGATCAGGACAGGAGAACAGGTACTAACCGATTTAAATTTATCATGATTAAGGAAATAGGAAGAATTACGGGTATGGAATGTAAGTAGCAAGGGTCAATATGGTAATTAAAATAATAATTAAAATAAAGGTTAAATTTTTGTTATTAAAATTAAGTTGACTATAAATTATTTAATCAATGTTAATAGGGTTATGTTAGAACTGCATGATATGGTAACTGAATCCAACGAAGTTGGTCACGCTAGAATCGTGATGACAAGACCAATGTGTGGAGCTAAAGTGATAAAGGACAAAACTACTGAAAGTTCGTGATACAATCAACGTTGTTGATTTTAATTGAGACGAAAGCAGAATCATCACTGCAAAACAAGGTGAGTAAACTCACTAACTCCGCTTGGTTTATGTTTTTTTATAGACGAGTTTTTAATTTATTTATGGTAATATTATGCTATGCAATGGTTGCTTGGTTTTACAGTTGATAAAATTGGTTGGTATGATTATATCGTTGATCGATTATTAATTCTGGTATTTCATATTGATGTGAAATAATATTATTGAGGCTGATAAACATCTGTGGATGTTGGGATACAGGATGGAGGGATCCAACTAGATTCCTCAACATTTTATTTACTGTTTTTATTTGATTGTGATATTTGTTGTGCTATATAATCCATGGTTGAATATGTGTTTTGGGTTACCCTGGCCCTAGGAATCTGGTATTTTATATACCGTAAAATATCATTGAATGTGAAGAAGGAAATTAGAATTTAAAAACATAGTTTATCTCCAAATTTGAAATAATTTCTTTATAATTGAGTTGAAAATAGAAATCTATTCAATTGGATAAATCAAGAAAATGTTATAAATAAAAATATAGATTAAGTGGAGTGTGAACAATTGGATAACTTAAAATCTAAGTTCAAATATGAATGTATATTTGAAAGTGAATATCGGTTTTGAAACCAATATTTGGAAATGGATTTGAATGTAGCAAATTATAGAGGAAACTTTAAAGATTGGTTTTAAAATAAAAGAATGAGATTAGTATGGAAAATTCTGAATAGAAGTTATAAGTAGAATGGGATTAAGATATTACTTTTAAGTACGAAATCAAACTAATTTGATTGTATGTATAAAAGGAATACATTTATGGTTAAAAAGAATAATAGTTTAAAACAAGGAATTTGCAAATAAAATATATATAAAAAGGGGATTTATAGAAATTGAATTAAGTTCAGTGGTAAAAGAATGTATAGCTTGTAAATACATTTAAGAGAGAACTTGAATCGTTTAAAATAAACAGAGTTTTTAAATGAATAACAGGAGCGTGTGCGTCGCTCACGGTACTTTATCTAAACAGCGATTATAAAGCTGTTGTTATAATATATGTTTTGTAATTCTAAACAGCGATTTTAACACTGTTATAATAAATGTTTGTAAATTCTAAACAGCGATTATAACGCTGTTGTTATAATATTTGTTTGAAAATCTAAACAGCGATTATAGCGCTGTTGTTTTGTAAATCTAAATAGCAATTATAACGTTGTTGTTATAACATATGTGTTATAAATCTAAACAGCAATTGTAAAGCTATCGTTAAATTAAAGGTTATATAAATCAAATATTTGGAAACAGCAATTATAACACTACCGTTATAATCAATGTTCTTCTGTAAAAGAAGTGGATTCCTAGATTAAATTTGTGAGTTACGTAAGCAATGCCTTGTTGAAGTTCTGAGCTTTGACTATTTCAAAGTTGAGAATGTTGTTCAGTTAAGGTCAGAGAGGTAATTATACTCCAACTCGATTGACTTCATGATTGACAGACAAATAGTTAAGGTTCGATAGTGAAGGTGAGTAATACGGTTAGTAATGAATGAATAAATTGTGTTGTCTATAATAACGATGATTTTTGTAACATCGCCTTAATTTAAAGGATTTTGAATTTGTTTTTCCCAAATAAAATGAGAGATATTATCTATGCATAGAAAATGAAATAAATTGGTAAGTGAGGAACTAATAAAAATAGGAATTTGGAAAGGTAATATAATCAGGAAGTAATTTAAAGAGGGGCCAGGGTTTTAGATGCTTGATCGATAGAATTTCCAATTGGAAATAGGACCGTTGATTGTATGGATGTTTCTTTGATAGTTAAATCACCGACTATCAAAGTTTTGATTTATTTTATACCTCCGGTATCAATATGGAGAGACTGGAATCAGATTTAATATCTGAAAACCACTCCATATTGGTATAAGCGTTCTGAATCAACTTATGCTAAAGAAATTGAAGACGGAATAAATACAAGGGTTGTTCTGTTAATCCTAGGTAGAAATTGCCCAAGATTGATTGATAGAACAGTGCCTTCGGTTTGTCCAGACCCAGGACAACTTGTATGGACCAATGTCTGACAAAGTATTTCCAAAGGGATTACGTACGTTGATTCCTTCAAACGTACGAAGTTAGTGGCAAAGAAGGGAAACTTCTTTAGCCTAACAATCTGAGTATTTTTGTAGGAATCAAGTAGTGATTTCCGATGGATCTGACGATGTGGCATTCAAAGTGAATGGTGGCCAGATGTTTTGGAAGATGATTTAAACCTCAAGCCTCATCAACCGGGAAATGGCAGAAATCGGGCAGGCAGCATGGCTATGTGGGTTGCTCCCATTTGGATGTATAATCACCTATAAGGAGAAATTCCATTTGTTCTTTAATCTATCGATGCTGTCCCTTTCGGGAAACGGTTACTGATCCCAACCGTTGGTGATATACATTCGATACACTCAAGCGAAATGAGTGGTCAGTCATGTGAGTGCCTGGTTGCAAGACGTTCTTGTTGAACCCAGTTAATTCGCCTCTAGAGATACACTATCGGGAGGTGGTCCCTACCTTGTTATGTTGCAAATCCAATCTCCAATAAGCACCCTGCGGTTTTTGATTTTATACTATATATGGAGCGTGAGTTGCAAGCGTTCCGCTAGATTCTATTTATTTGATTTAGACACTATTATAACATCACCAGATTTTGATATCAAAATGTTTTGGGTTATCATAAGGTAAAAACCATCCGTTTTTATGTGTGGATCAGTCTTACAATTATCTTTCTTTCGAAAGGATTTTTAAAAGTCAAACCTATGGTTGGAGTTTACTCACACCAGTCCCATGACTGACCTAGAGTTTATTTTGTTTTGTTTTCCCTAAACTCTTGGGTGCCCAAATTTGTACGGGCAATCAAGTGGTCGGGATTTTTCAGATTCACTTGGAAGAGCTGGAAGCAGGAGGCTTCACCAGTTAGCTATAGACTATCCTATTTTCCGCTGTGTATTGGGTTGTATCTGGAAACGGATGTTTATAACTGTTCCAGAGATAACTGTTGTGCTCTGATGATGGTATGTATATAAAGTTACTGATTTTAATTCAGAGTTTATGTTATCTAATATATTTTATTCGTTCCGCTGTGAGTTTGTGATCTTCATTTTCTTCTATTCTAATATTTCCTTCTTTCTTTTTTCATCCTCTAACTTCTTTCTAATAATGATTCGTATTTTTGCGCAATTTGGGTTGGACGTGTGGTGTGATTAGTCAACTCAAAGGGTATGGAAATTCGGGTCATTACAAGAGTGCACTACACAACTGCAGAAGCATTAAATATAAATAATTAATGCTTACAACAGTCTGTCAACCAATCGATTGACATACAACTAAATAATTGGGATTAATGTACGTCAAATATCATCCCAATACCCACGTGGGTTTTCAACCATCAAATAATTATAATTGTTTGTGCACTTGGGCGATGTATAAAAATTATCGTCCCAATCGATATCACAAAAATAGACGAGCATAAACAACTCGTTCGACTTGTAAATGGATGTGTAAATTTATTTTTAACTATCTAATAATTATTTTATTTATCGTCGTTATAAGCTAAAAATAATATTTCAACTAAATAAATTTTTCTAACACTTTTTAGAAAATTTCGGCAGAATAACGACGCGATACTAGAACCGGAATAAGGTCTAGCCTTATCCCTCGCCCAATATTGGCTCGCACCATACACAAACCAATTCTAATCAGTTCACAATTAATTCACAACCAATTTTACAATCATAATCAAATCACGCAGAACATCCAAATAAATAAATACTCAACTACCCCAAATTCAATTTACGGTGCCATAAGTGGCCATTCACGGAGTATGAAATCCGTATGTCGGTAATATCGATACATCGCTTTTAATTATGTGATTGTGCGAATTCGAGTGTTTAACTCCATATAATTCAAATCACATAATATGGTTTATACAATAAATAGTGTCGGGGGCTTCTAAGCCCCGTCTTTATCCTAGAATATTTTTAATTGTAAATAAATTAAGTGTGAAGGAGTTCTCACCTTTGGTTTCCACTCCGTCTTTCTTTATTTGAACGTTTTGGATTTGGATATGTTACCGTGCGTTGTGTCACCGTGTTTCCAACGAGATCTGTTTCACGCGATTTATATTAAAAATCATATTTTTAACAGCGCTATATATATTTAAAAATCCCATTTTTATAACGCTATCCATTTAATAAAAATCATATTTTTATAATGCTCTTCATATAATAAAAAACATATTTTTATTTCTAGGTTGTCTACATAAAAGTCGTATTTTTATTTCAATGCCATATGCGTAAAAATCATATTTTTATTTCAATGCTAAGATATATAAAAACTATGATATTGTCAATGCTATTTTATTTTTAAAAATCACATTCTCATTAACACCCTATATATACATATAGTAAAAGTCATATTTTTATGTTCGCTATTTATATATAAAAATCATATTTTTATAACGAAGCTATATACACATTTTTATATCATTATCTATATAATAAAAATCACATTTTTATTTACAAGTTGTACATATAAAAACCAAATTTTAATTACAACGCTAGTTGTATAAAAATCATATTTTTATACTATGTTGTTATATATAAAAATCATCTTTTTATAATGCTATTACATATAATAAAAATAATATTTTTATTTTTCCATTCATATAATAAAAATCACGTTTTTATTTCAATGTTATATATAATAAAAATCACATTTTTATTTACATGTTATAAAAAAATCACTTTTTTATTTACATGTATACATAAAAAATCACTTTTTTATTTACATGTATACATAAAAAATCACTTTTTATTTACACGTATACATAAAAAAATCACTTTTTATGCTATGTAATCTATGTAAAAATCACATTTTTATGTAAAACAATGTTATTATATTTAAAAATAATTTACTGCTATATTACAGAATTTATAAGTTAATTATACAAAGAAAAAACTCAACTTTTTTCCTTGTAAAAATTGAATCTTTAATGGAGGAGGGCCCACCGACGGTTGGAGGCAGTCGAAGGAGGGCGCAGGGGGTTGCTGACGGGTCAGGGGTGGTGCAAGAGGCAGCGGCTAGCCGGAGGCGGGAGGGGCAGTGGTCGAGCGGCTGATTTGGGGCTAGGGCACGCGGTGGAGAGAGGGGAGAGAGAAGGGAAGGCAGAGAGGGGGAGCAGATCGAAGAGGCAACGACGGGAGTTTTGGGGTGCGGAGGCGCCTACGTCGGTGGAGTTGGAGGAAGAACGACGGGTCTCGTGTTTTTTTTTTTTTTTGCTTTTTTTCTCTAATTCGTGAACGATGGTTTTGAAGGGATGGGGAGAGAGAAGGGGGTTGGACTAATTATATAATTATAATATTTAATTTAATTTAATCTCCAAAAAATTAGTTTTTTATTCGAATTCTAAATCAAACCCAAAGATTATCGTCCCTAGCTAATTACCCTCTTTCGGAACATAATGGGATATGTTCCATAAGCCAATTCAGCTATTACAATCAGTTTTTCTTTAAATCAAAATATAAATTTATATATTGAATTTTTAACATGCATTCTAATTTACCGGGGCCACATACTGACTCCAAAAATTACAGAAAAATAAATCAAGCTATGTTTTGATGATACGGTCCTAACAAACTAATTTCGTCCAATTTGGAGACCGTTTGAAAAAGGGTCATTTTTCAGTCGACTAAATTCAAACTGAAATTGCCAAACGCGTTTAAATCCACCACGCTTACATATTAATTTCAAAAATTATGAAAATTGTAATCTAGCAATAATTTGACATTCCGGATCCAACAAAAGTGGTTTCGTCGAAAACCGAGGTCGTTTGCAAAATTACTGTTTTTAAGTTTTATATATTATATAAAATATACCTATATATTCTACAGCGGCTATTCTAAAATTTTAATTGGCCATAACTTTTTATTCCCGTTATGAAATCTGAATTTTTCACATTCGTTAGAAAGATATGATTAAACAGATTCTAATATTTATGGTTTTACTGAAATCCAGTTTATTTTGAATCATGTACATTTATTTTAAGTTTAGAATAGAATTTTCAAACTACCGCACCATTTCAGGCTCGTTTTATAATTAAAATAAATTTATTCATTCTAACTTTGACTTAAATAAATTTTTAGTCATTATTATTTAAATTAAATCATTTTAATTATTAAAAATCCACTAAGATAGCCAAAATAAAAATTTTAAATTGGTTCTGATTTTCCGGGTTGTTACAATTTATGACTGAAGCAATGCCTAGGTTTGCAATTGAAGTAATGGTTGAGTTTATACTTGAACGAGTCATGGCATAGCTATACCATGGCATGGATTTGCAACCGAGGCACTGCCTTAGTTATATTATGTCATACTATTGCATTCCTTGATATCATTCGTGCTTTGAACAAATTGAGTCAATGCATCAATTTGAAACTGAGGCATGCATGCCTTTCGGATTGTGTTGAAATGCCATTGAGGTATGCAGGCCATAGATTGTGTTGAAATGCAACTCAGTATACTATGACCATAGTTTATGTTGAAATGCAACTGAGGCATGTATGCCTCGCATTTTGTGTTGAAATGTAAATGAGGCATTGCCTCAGTTTGTAACCAAGGCATTGCTCAGTTTGTAACTAAGGCATGCTTGACTTTGGTTGTGCTGAAAACATAGTTGTACTAAAGGAACTGCTGAAATGCACGACTTTTGAAACTACTTTATTTTGCAGGTGAAGGAGGCAGTGACGAAGTTGTTCAAGAACTTGTACTGAAGACACTAGAGGTATTGGAGGCAGTAGAGGCACTGAACGTACTGAAGGCTCGCGCTATATTTTGAAACTGTTTTAGTTTGATGTAAATATGAATTTATTACTGGCTGTGTTTGTAAGTATTGTCTGTAAAATTTAATTTAGTGGCTATGTTTTGTTATTTTATAGTTGACTGAGTGGTATTTGAGTTGCTGGTTAACTTGAAATGAAAAGTCCTTTGTTATTCTAAGTGTGTGATGTTAATTGTTGTTATGTTGCAGTATGTTATGTAATCTTTCCATATCTATGATATAATGCTGTAGTATGTGATGTTAAATGTTGCCAAAGCTATAATGTAGTGTTTCCATAGATTAATGAATGTGGGCACCACAATAGGATTCCACAAACCCAGGCTACATATTTTAGTTGGCCCTACAATGTGGGCCCCACATGTTGGTGACTAGATTGTGGGGCCTACTTTTTAGTAAATTTAGTACCTGTGGCAACAACTGTGTCGATGTTGCCATAGATATGCAATGGTGTTGCCTTGACCCTATGGCAAAGCGGCAAAATGCAACACCAGGAAGGTGTTGCCCAGATCATTTTTTGCCTATAGCAACATTTTTTGGTACTTCCCTACATCACTTCTTTTGTGTTGTTGTATGAAATCTATGGCGTAGTGGCCATATAAATAAGAAAGCATATCAAAAACTCCATAATGATGGAATTTTGAGGTCATTTGATTTCGAATCATATGAAGAATGCAAATCTTGTTTATTAGGTAAGATGATTTAATCACCTTTCACTTGACATAGTGAACGGGCTAGTAAGTATTGGGACTCATACATAATGATGTAAATGGAGCAATGAATACACAGGATAAAGCTATGTTATATTACTTCATTAAATTTACTGATGATATTAGTAGATATGATTGTGTGTATCATATGACACACAAATGAGGATCCTTTCAACAGTTCAAAGAATTCATAAATGAAGTTCAAGAATAATTTTAAAACAAAATAAAACTCTTTGAATGTATCAAAGAGAATAATTAAGCTAATAATTTAATGACTATCTAAAGTGTGAAATTGTTTCACAGCTCACTTCGCCTAGAACACTATATTGGAATGGTGTGTCTGAAAGGAGAAGTCACACCTTACAATATATGGTACGATCGATGATGAGTCATATAGTTCTTTCAATAAATTAATTTTGTGGTTAACCCTGTAAAACAATTGCATTCATATTTAATTGTAATCAGACTAAAACGATTTTGAAGGCGCCATATAAGATATGGACTAGGAAACGTCCTAGTGTGTCTATCATGAAGATTTGGGAAGTGAGGCGTTTATTAAACGTCTTTCCTCTAATTAGATCGGAGCCAATATGATAATTAATTTTATGGAATATCCAAAAGAAGCAAAAGGATATTATTTCTATAAATCCTTTGAGAATAGAATGTTTATTGCTCAAATTGGTATCCTTTTAAAAGGAGAGCCAATCTATGATACCAATGGGAATAAAATAGAACTCGAAATGTCTCGAGAACCACAAAATACCATTGAACCTTGTATAGACAAGAAATTGAATGGGAGTGACACAATAATTCAAATATTATATATAAATAACATATTAGTTATTGTGAATGATGTTAGTTTAAAACAAGTATTCAATAAGGATGATTTGGATTAAAGTCCATCTTTGAGCTTAGTTATATCTATTGTTGATCTAATGATTTTACATTGTGATAACAATGGAGCCATAGATCAGGCCTATAGACCCAGATCTAATTATCAATCTAAACATATATATATTTGAGAAATATAATTTCTTATGTGAAATTGTTCATAGAGGGGACAAACATATCTGCAAAGTTACAAAAGGTTGTAATGTTGCTGACCTACCGACTTAAACTCTATCGTAGCAAAAGTTTAATAGTCACACTACTTTCATAATTATATGACACATGATTGATTGACTCTAATACAAGTGGGAGATTGCTAATTTTTTTGCTCTAAAGGCAATCCATTTGATGGGATTAATAACATTGTTGATGTTATATTTAATTTTGAATAATATATTTTTATATATATATTATGTTATGTTATATTTACTACGTAGTATATATATTAACATAATAGAAGTTCTTAGAATAATAATACGGAATTATATAGTTCAAGTAAGTGACTTGAACATGAGATTGTATAATATATTAAGTATTATAATTCTTAAATGTCCCTAGCCAAGTTTTATTGTTTATATGGGACAATAACAAAACATTAAGAGTAGTATGTTGACTGATTGATTGATGATCACATATCATTGATCATTAATATACGTGATATTAATGTTAAGAAATACGTATAGGAGAATAGCATATTGGGCTGACCCAACACGAGAAAACTACATGGAATATAAATAACAATATCATAAGTTATTCTCATAGTGACAGTGATGTAACGGTCCTCAGGCCTGAAATCATCATAATTTTGTTTGAGGATATTTGTGTTTTGATATCATCAAAAGTTACTTTTAACCGAGTAGACGATAAAGGTGATTATTTGATACATCTCGAATCGAATGAAAATTATGAATGGTGTAGATGGAATTTAACCCTAAAGTATATAAGTAGTGATATCAATGGGCCTCTTGATTTAGTGAGACTATGAAATGCATGGTGTAATAACCCGGAAAATATGAGCCAATTTAAAATTTTTAAATTGGTTATTTCAAAGGAATTTGAACAATTGAAATAGAATATTTCAATAAAATAGTGAATTAGAAATAGTGAGTCGGTTTGAAAATTTGAATTCAAACTTTGACTGACTGTGCAGGGTGGAAAATATAACGGATTTTAGCGAAACCAAAAATATTTAAATCTGTTAGTCAATACCTTTCTAACGAATCTAAAAAATCGAAGTTTCATAACGGGAATCAAAAGTTATGGCCGAATGAATTTTCAGAAGGGTCGGTATATAGAATATATAGGCCTGGAAAATTGATATTTTGCATACGACCTCGGAATTCGACGAAACCACTTTTGTTGGGTCCGGGATGTCAAACTATTGCTAGGTTTCAAATTTCATAATTTTTGAAGCTAGTATGTGAGCGTGGCAAAAGAAAATGTGTTTGGTCGATTTCTGTTAAATTGGATCGACCAGAAAATGGCCATTTTTCAAACGACCTCAGAATTCGACGAAACTAGTTTTGTTGGGACCGTAGCGTCAAAACATAGCTAGATTTATTTTTCTGGAATTTTTCGAATCAGTTTGTGGCCCTGGCAAATTGAAATGTGCGTTCAGAGTTAAAAATTAAATGTTTTATACTTTAATTTGAAAAATAACTGATTGTAACAGTCGAATTGGCCTACGAAACATATCCCATTGTGTCCGGAATGGGGGTATTTGGCTAGGGGCGACAGTCGTTGGGTTTAAAAAGGAGTTTGTTTGAGAAAACACTATTTAAAAATTTAATATAACCATCGACCAATCATATTTCTCCATTCATAAAAAAAAAAAAAAAAATCAGAAACCCCTCCCCCCCCCCCCCTCCCGACCCCGACATCGACGACGAAAATCTTTCCCCCCCCTTTCCTGGCGATTTCCGATCGCCACAGCCCGAATTAGCTCCTCCCCCAGTTCAACTTTTTGTAGTTCTCCCTCCCCTCTTCAAATCCATATAAGGAGCTCCCCCTATCGTCGCCTCTACGTCGAGATATCCCCTTCCAAAGTTCCGACCTTTAAGCCGCCGCCGCCGCCGATCTGGACCACCGAACCCCACCAAACCGCCGCGCGCCTGTAGCCCTCTCGAAGCTCTTCCACGTCCAACTCCCTGATCATCCCCTCGTGCCCCGGTTCTCGCGAAAACCGCAAACCTAGTTTTGAAGCTTTGTGAAAGTGAGTTTTTCTTTGATCTTTACACTTTGAAAAATCATATCTTTTTGGTGTGTTGACGAAATTCGATGAAACAGGAAACATCGAGACCGCAAGGAAGCTCTCTACCCAATAGAAGAAGCCGCGGATTTTTCTGACATCGTATCGATTTTTAGCGCTCAGAAAACCAAGGTGAGAAATCTAAATTAACGTGAAATTGAATGGAAAATGTCGTGTATAATTTATATAAGCGAAATATAAATTACATACGTGTTGTATACCTCATGTACATGCGTAGTGTAAGCTATATAAGCGAAGTATGAATTTTTACATGCATAGAATAATTGATATATGTGTTGAAATGCAAGTGAAATATAGCAAATATATATTATATTATATATATATACTCCCCTCGTCCACAAACCATGGACGATATTTATTGTGGTGAATTGGTGTGAAATATTGGATGAAAAATACGAATGGTTGAATAATTGTTTGTGGTTGATATTGTTTGGTTGTGGTTGAAAAATACCCATTGGTGATTGAAATGAATTGAAAATATTTGTGGAAATAAAAATAAACATGTCGCCTGCGTGCGAATTAGATGCATGAATCCCCATTGTCAAAAACCGCGAGGTTTTAAGGTAGAGCGAGGAGCCGTACTAGGGACGGTGCCGGTTTTAACTACCCTGTCGTTATGCTGCCGAAATTTTGAATAATCTTTGTGTGTTAGAATTATTTTCATGTGTTGAAATTATTTTCATGCGTTGAAACTAAAGCCATATGTTGAAACTATGTCCATGGTGGAAATATTCATGTGTTGAAAAGTGTTGTATGAAAATTAAATTCATTTGTGAATGAACGAAGTGTTTAAACAATAAAAATCACATTTTTATTATATATGAAGTATGAAAAACATTCGCCTTACATAAATAGTTTCAACAATAAAAATCTCATCTTTCCAATATGAACAACATAAATAAATTGTCCATGTGTGGAAGTGCTCATTTGTTGAGAAGTGTGTGTAGTGGAAAAGTTCATGTGTTGAATAAAAAGATCGAACAATAAAAATTACATTTTTATTGAAACTATGAAGTGTTGAACCATCCATTGGTTGAATAAATATTTTGAACGATAAAAATATCATTTTTATCATATTTGTGATATGCTAAAGATATGCGGACGTTGAAATAAATATTTGTGAAAGAAATATTATTTTTAACATGCAAAGGAACTAAATAAAATTGTCATGTGTTGAAATCTATTTTAGTTCGCCAAAATTGTCATCTTTGAAATGTTAATTAACATATGGCGAGTTTTGTCCATTTATCCACCTTAAATAAAAATGGAATTTTCATATCTAATATTTTATTCACATAAGTATAAAGGTGAATTTCTACATGTCCAATACTTATGTCAAATCCAACTACAACAATGATTTAAAGAATAAAGGTGATCTATTCGAATTGATTATATACAGACAAATGGTTCATGAACATCAATAATCATGGTTGGTAAAATTATCCAACAATGATCATAGCAACTACAACTCAGGTTTAACATTAGATCTAGTGTCATAGCATGACAACAATTCAGATTTATAACATACACAACATACATCGCAGATTCACAACACGCAAGATTAATTAAATCATTTAATTTAAATAAACGTGAATTCTCACCTTGACTGGATAAGAAAATAATAATAAATCCAAATAATTTCAGAATGCTCCAATCAATCACAGCAGATCCTACTCGTCGTCACGGTCCTAACGGATCTGAAATTTTCAGATTCGGAGTTCACGCGAATTAGTTATCAACGTTTTAAATATACAGATTTTTAACAACTGCTGCAGCAACGCTTAGAAGCGTCGCAAAATCTGAAATAGATAATACCTTTATAGTTCAGTTTTGTTCAAAATTTCAAATCCGATTTTCGTGAGCTGTAGTTAGCGGATTTGGGCACCGTTTGTTGGAGAAGGACCGGGGAGGAGAGGCGCAGGTTCGGCCAGAGGGGGGTGGCGTTCGGCGGCGGCGTGTGGGGCCCAGGGGGGCGACCGGCGGCGCTTTGTGGGGCTGGGGCGGCTTCGACAGGGCACGGTTCGAGGTGATTCTTGTCGGAGGTCGTAGGATTCGGAAAGAGCTTCGAAACGGGTATTCGTATGAATGTTTTCGTTGAGAGGAGAGGGAGAAATCGAAGCTCAAAGATTCGAGTTGTTATGGGTTTCGGCGGTGGAATATATCGGAGGAAGAAGATGACTGTATACGGCCGTATTTATACTAGTATTTTAGGGTTTTTTTTAATTAATTAATTCTAGAAATTAGTGTTTTCTCGTACGACCTCCAAACGAAGCTCAACGACTGTCAAACTTAATGTTTTGACGTCTTCTGAACGCGATGGCACTATTGCCAAGGTATAATTCTGAAGTTACAGTCATGTTTCTTTTATTTAATTTATTTTTAAAATAAATCATTTAATTTAAATTCGAACGTACTTGTTAATTCCACCAGGGCCACCTACTAGCCCAGAAAAATCCAGAAAAAATATTTTTGGCTTTCTTATGTCAATACGGTCCTAACAAAATTTATTTCGCCTCATTCTGAGACTGTTTGAAAAATGGCTATTTTTCAGTCAATTAATTTTGACCGAAACTGACAAAACACAGATTCTTTTGCCAAGCTTACATGCTAGCTTCAAAAATCATGAAATTTGAAACCTAGCAATAATTTTACATTACGGACCCAAAAAAAGTGGTTTCGTTGAATTCCGAGGTTGTATGCAAAATGCCAATTTTCAAGGGCGATATATTTTCTATAGCGACTTTTCTGAAAATTCATTTGGCTATAACTTTTGATTTCCGCTATGAAACTTCGATTTTTTGGATTCGTTAGAAAGGTACTCATTAACAGATTTAGATATTTTTCGTTTCACCAAAATCCGGTTTATTCTGCATCCTGTGCAGTCAGTCAAAATTCAAGTTTGACTTTTCAAACTACCTTCCTATTTCTAATTTTCTATGCAATTTATTTGAATAACTTTGCATTGACTTTGCTCAAAACAAATTCCCATTCATAATTATTTGAAATAATCTAATTTAAATATCTAAACACCCCTAAAATCCCCAAAAATGAAAATTTTAAATTGGCCCCACATTCCGGGTTGTTACAAATGAGCTTATTTGCAAGTTAAGCTTAGAAACTAAGATGTTGGTTGTGACTAATCTAGTAGAGGGTTCGTCCATCCTTTGTATGCTTTGTCATGATCTAGTTTTGGTTTCTCTTTTGTGTGTGATTGTTTTATTTAGAATTCGCTGGTTTGAGATTATTTTTGGTATGGACTGGCTCAAGAGGTATGCGACTATTCTGGATTACGAGAGGCTTGAGGTGACAATCTGGAATGTGGAAGGTAGAACGATAGTGATACGTTGTCTATTAGAGGATGGAGTTCTGGTTAGCTTTTTATATTTGCTTGTGATTCCACGGGATGGGTTATCATCTATGCTAATCATACAACGGTTTTCTAATGTGTTTGATGAGGTCAGAGGAATGTTTCCAGATCGAGAGTTTGAGATTCGGATTGATTTAATGGATAGAGCCAGACCTATTATTATGCCTCTTAGGAGGATTGCGCCTAAGGAACAGCGAGAGTTAGAGGTGCAAGTGAATCATCTTTAGAGTAAGGGATTCATTCAGAAGAGTGTATCCGAATGGGGTGCATCAGTTGTGTTTATGACCAAGGCCGATGGATCATTGCGATTATGCATGGATTATCGTAAGTTGAATAAGGTGGCAAAGAAACACATGTATCCATTGCCGAGAATCGATAACTTGTTTGATCAGCTTCACGAGGCCAATGTGTTTTCCCAAATGGATTTGGCGATGGGATTTCACCAACTAAGAGTGGCTAGGGATAGTGTGTCGAAGACTGCTTCTCGGACACCATTCAGATTTCATGAGTTGCTGGTGATGCCGTTTTGATTGACTAAGCCAACATATTTTGTAGATATTATGAACAGAGATTTCAGATATTAGTTGAACAAGTTTGTGCTTGTGTTCGTGGGTGATATATTGTTTTATTCTGGGACCGGGGAAGAACATAAGACACACTCGAGGATTGTTTTGGAAATCTTATGAAATCATCTGTTGAGGGCTAAGTTTTCGAAATATCACTGCTGGAATGAAGAAGTAAGGTTCTTGGGTCATGTCATATCACGACAAGGAATAGCAATGGATCCCCCTACGGTAGCAACAATCCAGGATTGAGATCGACCCAAAAATGCGACGGATCTTAGGAGTTTCCATGTTTTAATTGGATATTATCGACGATTTACCAAGGATTTCTCTAAGACAGCTGCACCATTAACCGGATTAATGAAGAAGAATCAAGCCTTCGCGTGGAATATGAAATGTGACTAAGCTTTCGGAATTTCGAAAAAAGATTGACAAGTGCTTCTGTATTGACTATTCCTAGTGGAAGTGAAGAGATGGTGGTACACATTAATGAATGTGGCACTGGACTTGGAGTGGTGTTAATACAGAAGGATAAGGTTGTGGCTTATGCGAGTCGACAACTTAAGTCGCACGAAAGAAATTGCCCGACTCACGATTTAGAGTTAATGGAAATTGTGATTGCTCTGAAGATTTGGAGGCATTTTTTGATAGGAGTTAGATTTGTGTTGTTCACATATCATAAATCGTTGAAGTACCTTTTCTCTTAGAAAGATTTGATTTTTGGCAGCAGCGATGGTTAGAGTTTCTGACATCATATGATTTTGGAATAGATTATACTCCAAAAAGGGTAACGCAGTGGCCGATGCGTTAAGTCAAAGACATGCGAGCTTAGGAGCCTTGTTTTCAAAATAGAAGCATCTCGAGTATTTGACCGGATTTGACTTTGGACCTCATTTGTGAGTTAGAACCCGAGATGTTAGCAAGCTTATCAATTAAACCGACCTTCATCGAAAGGATTGGCAAAAGCCAGAAGCAAGGCAATAAGCTTATGGAAATCGCATGAAGACTGGACATGAGAATAGAACCCATGGAGATTAAGGATTTTGAAGTCGATCGAGGTGGTTGGCTTTGCAAGAATGGACAACTAGCTATTCCCGATATAAATGGATTTGGGGGATAAACTTTTGAGGAAATATCATCACTCTAGATTGAAAATTCATCCTGGTGGTAATAAGATGTATCGAGATATGAAGCGATTCTACTACTGGGAAGGTATGAAAAGGGATGTTGGAAAATTTATCTCGAAGTGTATGAATTCAATTTAGTTAAAGCTGAGCAGAAGAAGCCAAGTGGATCATTACAGCCGTTAGAAGTTCTACTTGGAAATGGGAGCAAGCGTCGATGGATTTTATTGATGGATTACCTAAGACAAGGTAGGAAATGATAATATTTTGGTTGTCGTGGATCACCTGACTAAATGTGCAAGGTTTATTCATGTTAGATCAACAAGGACGGTATGGAATTTGGCTGATTTATATCTTAAGTTGATAAATTGATTCCATGAGATTCAAAATAGTATTGTTAGTGATGTAGATCCATTGTTTACTAGTGGATTCTGAAAAAGTTTACAAGAGATGTTAAGAAACTAGCTATGTATTAGTATGGCTTATCATCCCCAGAAAGATGGTCAGACTGAAAGGGTTAATCGAGTATTGGAGGATCTTCTTAGAGCTAGTGCACTGGACTTTGTACGATCATAGGAAGACCATCTGCATTTAGTCGAGATTGCTTATAATAACAGCTACTAGCCAAGTATTGGAATGACGTCATATGAGGCATTTTACTGTAGACCATGTAATTCTCCATCTTGATGGTTAGAAACTGGAGCGAATTTGGTACTTGGGCCTGAGATGATAAGAGAAACAACAGATAATATTGAGATCATTTGAAATGAATGAATGCATACCAATATCGTTAGAAAAGTTATGTCGATAAGCGACAGAAGGACCTAGAATTCTCGGTTGAAGATTTAGTGTTGCTAAGGTTTCACCTCTAAGGAATATTGTTCGTTTTGGAAAGAAAGGAAAGTTAGCACCAAGGTTGTTGGGCCTTTTCCAATTATCGAGCTTATTGGAAAGCTCACTTACAGACTGGATTTATTTGAGAAGATGGCAAGTGTGCATAATGTGTTTCAAGTATCGTTTCTATGGAACTTTGTGCACGACTCGAATGTTATGGTATTTCCTAACCAGATTTAAGATTTAGAGGTCAAGCCTAAAATTTCTAGGCCTCGTAAGCGACTTCACGCCGCGGGGAGTGGCACGAAACAACTTAGGAGGAAGGTTGTTATGCTAAGTCAAAATACAACGGAGCAAGGGCAATGACGATTTCACGTGGGAAATAGAAGAGAGTATGAGATCGACCCATCTAGAACTATTTGAGTGGTATGTCCCATAAATCATATCTTACTTGTACCATTGTGGCTTGTACCGTTGGGATTCTGCATGCTAGGATGCTAGGATTTGGTTGCGTGAATTGTTGGATGCTAGATTAGATGGTAAATTAGATACTTGTGAATGGTAGGCATGCAGGATGTTATAGTTGCTCGCGGTTGCTTAGAATTTCGGAGGCGAAATTCCTAAAGGAGGGAAAATGTAACGACTTGTATTTTATGTATCGGAGGATCGTAAAATAATTATATTTAAATCCCTATTGGTCAGATCATTCTAAGATTTTAATATGTTGTTCATAGGGATGTGAGACATGTCTATGATTTTTACGAACCAAATTATGACTGTTTTCCCCTTTAGTTTACTATTTGGGCTATAACTTTTGACAAGGATTATATTATGTGCTGATATTGGTCTTTTTGGATTGGAATGGTGGTTTATGACTCCATAGAGTGGTCACATGTAGGATTTTGTTCAGCGCTTTAGGAGGAATTGATGGTTTAAATTTCAGATTATGCTAGGCAGACTAATTACTAACTAATTGGTTAATTAGTATAACTCATTAGACTAATGGCCTGTAGATATATATAGGGGTGTTTGAGGACAGAATAAAGGTTTTATCTCTTCATTGTAAACTTTAGGTTGGCGTTTGTGATTCTTCGGTCCAACCTAAATTCCTAACTGTTCATTCTTTTCATTCAAATTCATTGTAGATTGCATGTAGAAGATAAATCATCATCAAGGAAGATTAGATCACATCAAATTGCATCAATTTCGGGTATTTCATTGCTTTCCAACTCTGAATTCACTACCTTTGCATTGGATCTAGAAATTGGTGAGTGATAGATATCTCACATATGAAAACTATAGATTGTACAGATAAATTAGGATCAAATTCATGTGTTACATGCTAAATTCACCCTAGATCTGACAATATATGTTTAACTCAGGTTTAGACATCTTAATAAAACCTAATTTGATCATGTTAACCAGATAATTGTTAGATTAATTATGTTTATACATATGCTTAAATCTAAATCATGTTAGATCTCATGCTTATGATATCTTTATGCCATAATTGTGATATGTTCATGTTTGCATGAACTGATGTTCATTTTGATTGAATAGATTGCAAATTGGAGTTGTTTGTTAGAATTGGCTGTCGTAGATCTTAGGATTGAAGAAAAGAGAAAATCGGAGGTTCAGGTGATCAGATTCAGATCAAACTTTTCGGAGGAGATCTGGATGACGATGCGAGAAGGCTCGGAAAATTTGAGCAAAAAATGAGCTAACTGTGTGGGCTAATACCGGCCCATAGCGATCAATAGCGACAAAACTCGAGAAAACGCATCATGATGGTAAATCCAAGCTGCCTGAAAATTTCAAGCCATTCAGAGTTGTTTTGGATGGGTCGAAGATTGATTATTCGAGTGCAACGATGGACCGACGAAGTTCTTATAATAATGTTGAAATGTTTATAGAATGGATTGGTAGGATGCCCTCAAGACATGGATGGACCGGAGCCAAACACTTAGCGAATTTTTGCAAAGTATGGACCAGTACCAGTCTATAATGGACCGTTACCGATCCATCAGGATGTCGAGTGGGGAATCGAATCTTTAGGGACTTGGCTATAGTGGCTTTTAGGGGTTGATGAAGAAATTTGGTAAGGAATGGACATCATATGGGTGATGTGCAACTCAAAGATGGTTAGTGCTTCGATTGTGAACTCAAGTCGGAGCGGCCAGAGTTGAATTGTTGGTGCAATACTGGTCATGGGACGATATACAATTCAGTATGGTGGTGGGTTGACTCAAGTAGGAGTTAATCAAGAATGATAATGGAATTAGTTTGATAAGTCGCCCGAACTAGAATGTGATCGCCAAGAAGAAAGGCTCGACAAATTTGAAGCGCCTAGGAATCGTTGATAATCATAGTGTTCTAGCGGACTCAAAGCATGGGCATCATGTGGATGTCCATTAGGATCAGAATGGATAGATCACATACCCTGGATAGTTATGATGGACCTAGTAGTCTTAGTCAATTAAGGAAAACATATGTAGTCACGATGGCGTATGAAGATTTGGCTAAAACCAGTGTTTTCCATTAGCCCTTTTGATTATGGAAGCAAGTTCGGTTGTCAGTGAATTCAAGGCTGTAGTCGGTGATAGCTAGGATATTGGATGTTATTGATGATATGGTTGGTTTTATACTTTCTTCTCTATTTTCTTTGGGTAGGCTATCACCATAGGTTGTCAAAGAGAAGCAGTATTGGGGTTGTCCTTTCTTATTCTGAAATGGCATGCGGTGGATGGTTTTCGCGTGTTAACTTTATGGTTGCAGGACAGATCAAATGGTTGAACTGTCTATTCTCATATTATCCTGTGTAACTATTATTAGTTATTTTATCTGTAACAACCCGTATTTTCAATAACCTGATATAACCTAAATCGGGGCAGAAATTAATTTAGAAATCTGAATCAAGGGAAACGGGCTATGCCATTGCGTTCGTCTCGGAAAAATACGCGAAATAGAGTCCGAGTTTTCGAAAATCGGAGTCCATATGACCCAGTTAAGGCCCATTGAAGTTTTCAGAAAATTCCTAAGTAAAAACAGATTTAAATTTTAAGTTAAAAACAAGGGTTAGGGCACAACTGGCGTCAGGCGGGAAAAGACCCGCCAAGACCCCCAAGTCGACAGGCATGTCGACAGGGGTCTAAGGGTGTCGACTGCCCTGTCGACAGCCCTGTCGACACGGGGTGGCCGGGCAGTTTTGCCTGGCGCACCAATTTTGATCTGGGCTTGGTTGTGTGGCCTGGTTCTGGAGAGTTCCGAAATCTAATGGACTTAATTCAACCTAGGGTTAATCCTAGGGCTAAAAACACTCTAATCTTCTATAAATAAGACCCTAATGCTACCCTAAAACCTCATTATTCATTCTAGCAACCAAACTATGTCAAATTGATTTCTCAAATGGCCTCCACTTAAAAACCCTAGCCTCCACCCTCTTCATAAAACATTCCTATGAAGATTATGATGTTCATACAAGCATTTCTAAGTTGTATGAATGATCATTAGCTTGCATACATCATCAAGTTGCAAGTTTTATTTGCTAAGCTAGAGTTTTTGGGGTTTTTGTTAAGAGTATTTCTTATTGGAGCTTTGTTTTGGGTTTTTATGCTTGCATAAAGGGCTTCTCAATCTTTATTTGTAGATTTGAGTCCTCATAATATTTGTAAGCCCTCTTACCTTCATTTTAGAAACTCTAAAGTTAATATGTGATGAAAGTTGGGATTTATGCATGTTTAATGAGTTATGCATGTTTATGCAAGTTCACTATGCCATGATTTGCAAGTTTAACAAGTTATGCATGTTTATGCAAGTTCACTATGCCATGATTTGCAAGTTTAACAAGTTATGCATGTTTATGCAAGTTCACTATGCCATGATTTGCAAGTTTAACAAGTTATGCATGTTTATGCAAGTTCACTATGCCATGATTTGCAAGTTTGACAAGTTATGCATGTTTATGCAAGTTCACTATGCTAAGTTATGCAAGTCCAACATGTTATGCATGGTTATTATGATATGTAAGATTCATCATGTATGTTGTGCCAAGTTCCCTCTTCCTATCCTTTATGCGTTATGACGAATATGTAAGCGATGGAATGACGTTGGGGGGGTTTGGGTAAAACTTAAAATACATGAAAATATGAGATTGGGAATTTACCTATTAAGTTAGGTCTACCCCTTGGGAATTTACCTATTAAGTTAGGTCTACCCAAGTATTTGTTAAACTTGTAATTATGTTTTGAAATTAAAGTGGACATGACACTTAGAAAACATAAGTGTGGCCAACTCGAGGTTGGGTTGAGCTTGTAGCATAAACCTACCCGGAACCGACCGGCTTAACTAGTGGCTACAAGCGATAGGACCCAATGTGAGTAGTTGGTCATGTTGCACGTGAAACCCGAGGTTAGACTAAGTTGTGGTGTAAACCTACCCGGACCCGCCCGGCCTAACTAGTAACCACAACAAGGTCTAATGTGAGAGGTTGGGTGCATTAAATTAACTAATGCCTCATGATTAGGGTTAAGTCATGGCCCACTAATACTTAACCAATTTTGGGGATACGAGGGATTAAATGGGGTTAAGTGGTGAACTGTTGGTTACACTTAACTAATTTAATCCATGATTAGTGAGGGGTTAAACCACACTTAACCCTCTTAGAAAACCCTAGCAACGTGGTCTGTTCTAGCAGTAATCCCAGTTTGGTATCATTCACAACCCTAGAGGCTAGGCTAGGGCGGGGCACGATTACTGGACTGATGTAAGCGACCAAAGCGGTGGCCGAGTGGTACAGCGGTGCGGGTCCAGGCGGGCTACGGACGTGCACGTAGTCCGGTGTTGGACAAACTCGAGGCACGGGTACCAGTAGGACTAGACTGTGCATTATTGCTTAAGTGTCGGGGGTTGACACCCGAGGGCTTGATACACCCGAAGGTGGACCCAGCACAGTCTGACTACAACCATATGTGGGCCGTATGGACACCAACACTTGACGTGTTAGGTTTATAGGGAGCCGATCGACTAGACCGTTGGGCTGGACCTTGTATTAAGGTCACCTCAAGTTATTGGGCCAAAGTTTGGGCTGAGGGATCAATACCTGTTATGTTAGTTTGCTAGTACACTGTGGTGCAAAGCTTAATCTTCTCTATGTGATGACACCTTTATCTATTGCCAGTATGTTCATCTCAGTTTCCATCATGATGCTAACTTTATTAGTTTATAGACTGATCGTAGTAGGGCTTACCAGTCTTTTTGACTGACCTGTTTTCCTTCGCTTCTTTTCTTCCGTTTCCCCCCCCCCCCAGGTTCTCAGGGAGGGAATAGTGGTGCTTAGCTTGGATCGCTTGCTTGTTTGCTGGATAGCTCATGTATGACTGGACATTGAGCTCGCTATGGTTTATCATCTTTATTTTGGGGATAGTACTATGTATTTCAGTATTTCTGTTTATGATGTACTAGACATGTTTATTTTGGGCAGTTGACTTTATGATGTACTAAACTTGTTTTGAGATGGTTTGAGATATTCCGCTGTTTTATTTTCACTTACTCTGTTTTACATATAATTATGTTCTTGTTCTGCCTTGATATATCATTATGCATGCTTACCTAGTTCTAACGCCCCCCAGAAGCTAGTGCCCCGAAAGAGTGACCCTAGCGGAGGTGGGGTGTTACAAATTTGGTATCAGAGCATATGGTTTACAAGAAAGAACAAAAAGTTTTAAAAAAAAGACTTTTGAAAAACTATTTTCAAAACAAGTATAAAGTATTTTCCAAAGAAAAGTCTAGTATTTTAAAAGGCTATTCCCCAAAAAGCCATTAGCGTTATCCTTCGTTCCCTTGACCTAATCTTATCTTATCTTTCGTTTCAGTATGGCTGAGAATCTTGCCATCCCGGATGGGGTAAACGTACCACTCTGGTATAGGAGACTTCTAGAAGCTAGGGCGGCAGCTGGCCCCGCAAACCCTACTCCCACTCCTCCTCCTATAGTTGAGAATCCTCCCCCTAATGTCCCTCCTCCGGTGGTTCCTGTCCCTCCTCCTCCAGTTGCTGAGGCTCCTCTTCCTCCTCCTCCCCCTCAGCATCCTCAGGTTGAGTTCACGAAGGTTTGTAAAGACTTCAAGGCGATGGGAGACAAGAATTTCCTAGGCACGGAATCTTTTGTTGAAGCTAGGAATTGGCTGAAAGACACTGAGGACTTGTTTGCTATCTTTAGGATTGATGACGAGAGGAAGATCTTATTGACAGTATGGCTTTTGAAGGACGAAGCAGCCTATTGGTGGGAGGTCACCAATGGGACGAGGCCCGTCGAGACTTGGGCCGATTTGAGGGCTAGATTTGTGGCCAAGTTTCTATCTGCTGCTGAAGCGAATTTACAGATGGAGAAGTTCATTGCATTAAAGCAAGGTGATATGACTGTCAAGGAGTATGTGAATAAGTTTAATCAGCTGGCCCGTTTTGGTCTAGATATGGTGAACACTCCTGAGAAGAAGGCTCTTCGATTCGCCAGGGGATTGAATGAGCCGCTGCAGGGTTTGGCGATGTCACATGTTTCGCATGGAGCTACTTTTGAGAGTTTGGTCGATATGGCTCTGCTTCAGGGAGATGGAAAGAAAGAGGTCAAGTCGAGTGAGACTCAAGCAAAGAAGACTGACTCTGAGGGTAAAGGCAATCAAGGTGGTCAAAGCAGTCAGGGGAATCAGAACAAGAGCAAGAAGGGGAACAACAACAAAGGCAAGGGAAAGTGCAATTACTGTGGTGTGCCTGGACACTTTGCTAAGGATTGTAGGAAGAAGAAAAGGAAGCTTAGTGGTGGATGTTTTTCCTGTGGTGAGGCCGGTCACTTCAGCAAGGAATGCCCTAAGAAGAAAGGGCAGACTCAGCGTGCTGGGCCTTCAGGAGGGCAAGTTCATGCTCTCAATACCGCTCCAGTTCCCGATCGAGGTAGTGTTTCTGTCGAGAACCTTGTTTATATTTCCGGTCTTCCAGTTCGTACCTTGTTTGATTCTGGTGCATCACATAGCTTTATTTCATCTGATCTTGTTGATAGTTTGCACCTTAGTACTAGCTTAGTGGATGATCCAGTTTGTGTTTCGAATCCCATTGGGGGTTCTGCTCATCTATCTATGATGTGTGAGGATCTGAGGATCTCTATACTCAGTGTAGAGTTCTTGTGTAGTGCGTATGTTCTTGGTTTCAGGGGATACGGATTGATTTTGGGCATGGATTGGCTGTCTAGACATGGAGCCATTCTTGATTGTGAGCATAGGGTTGTGAGGCTTGTGACTCGCCTTGGCAACACCTTAGAGATTTCATGCAATCCGAAGAATCCCGTCATGTTGTGCTATCTTGAATCCCTCGACTCGTCAGAGGAAACCCTTCAGTCTGTAAGGGTGGTCCGAGATTATCCAGATGTTTTTGAAGAAGTTAAGGGGTTGCCCCCTAAACGAGAGATTGATTTTCGCATTTATCTGGTGGATAATGCTAAGCCTGTTTCTTTGCCCGTTCGGCACATGGCTCCGCGTGAGAGACGGGAGCTCAGCAAGCAAGTAAAGGAGTTGCTTGAAAAGAACTTCATCAGACGAAGTATATCCGAATGGGGAGCGCCTGTGGTGTTTGCCACTAAGGCAGATGGTTCTCTTCGACTTTGCGTGGACTATAGAGAGTTGAATAAGCTGACTAAGAAGAACAGACACCCATTACCGAGGATTGATGATCTTTTTGACCAGCTGGTTGGTGCTTCTGTTTTCTCTCAGCTTGATCTTGCTACTGGATTTCATCAGCTCAGAGTGGCTGAAGATAGTATAGACAAAACTGCATTCAGAACTCCAGATGGATTCTTCGAATGGCTTGTTATGCCGTTCGGTTTGACGAATGCACCCGCGTATTTCGTAGACTTGATGAGTAGGGTGTTTCGGGAGTTCTTGAACAAGTTTGTCGTGGTCTTCGTAGATGATATTTTGGTCTTCTCTAAGGATGAAGAAGAGCACGCGAGGCATCTTGTAGAGGTGATGAATACGCTGAGAGCGCATCAGTTAAAGGCCAAGTTCTCCAAGTGTCACTTTTGGAGAAGGGAAGTCCGGTTCCTTGGGCATATAGTATCTAAGCAAGGCTTGGCAGTGGATCCCGCTAAAGTGGTTGCTGTGCAGGATTGGAAGACTCCAAGGAATGCAACCGAGGTCAGAAGTTTTCTAGGTCTCGCGGGTTTTTACCGGAAGTTCATCAAGGACTTCGCGAAGATATCCGCTCCTCTTACTAAGTTGACAAAGAAGAACTTAGTTTTTGCTTGGGATATGGATTGTGAGCTTGCTTTTCAAAGACACAAGAGAGCCCTTACCTCAGCACCAGTTCTAGCTTTACCCGATGGTGGTAAGATATTTACCGTGTACACTGATGCTTGTGGCACGGGATTGGGCGCCGTTCTGATGCAAGAAGGCAGAGTTATATGTTTTGGTGGTAGGCAACTTAAGGTGCATGAGAAAAATTATCCCACTCATGATCTAGAGCTGGCAGCGATAGTATATGCACTCAAGGCTTGGCGTCATTATCTTCTGGGAGAGAGGTTTGAGCTATATACTGATCATAAGTCCTTGAAGTATCTCTTTTCGCAGAAGGATCTGAACTTGAGGCAGCAAAGGTGGATGGAATTCTTGGCATCCTACGATTTTGATATAGCCTATACCCCTGGCAAGGGGAATGTTGTAGCTGATGCGTTGAGTAGAAGAAGGTTGACACTAAGTCCTCTATTTGTTGAGATGAAGAATTTAGAGTTCTTGGCAACCTTTGATTTCTCTTTGGCAGTTGAGTCGATGACCGGTTCTTTAGCATCTCTTGAGCTCAGGCCTACCCTTCTGGATCAAGTTGGGGCTTCGCAGAAGGAAGACCCTCAGATAATTGAGATTATGGATAAGCTGATTCGAGGGGAGACATCTAGTCACCTTGCTCGATATTCTGTTGATGACAAGGGTTGGCTGAGGAGAGATGGAAGGTTATGTGTTCCCATGATAGAAGATTTAGTGAGAAAAGTTCTGGAGGAAGCGCATCACTCTAGGTTGACTATACACCCAGGCGGGGATAAGATGTATAAAGATATGAAGCGTATTTTCTTTTGGCCTGGGATGAAGAAGGATGTGGCGGAGTTTGTCTCTAGATGTATCATTTGCCAGCAAGTTAAGGCCGAGTCAAAGAAGCCCGGTGGGCTATTGCATCCTCTGGACGTCCCACTTTGGAAGTGGGAGAGTATCTCCATGGACTTTATTGATGGGCTTCCAAGGTCAAGGAAAGGGAATACGAGCATTTGGGTTATTGTGGATAGACTTACGAAGAGTGCTCATTTTATTCCGGTGAAGAGCAAGAGGACAACATCTTGGCTAGCGTCTGTATATCTTCGTGAGATTGTGAGACTTCATGGAGTCCCTTCTAGCATTGTCAGTGACCGTGACCCAATCTTTACAAGTCAGTTCTGGAATAGCTTGCAAGAGGCTATGGGCACGAGGTTGAATCTAAGTACCGCTTATCACCCACAGACGGACGGTCAAACCGAGAGGGTGAATAGAGTACTCGAGGATCTGTTGAGGCTTTGTATTCTGGATTTCGGTGGTACTTGGGAAGACCATCTTCCTCTTGTTGAGTTTGCATATAATAACAGTTATCAGGCAAGCATAGTGTAACAACCCGAAAATCTGGGCCAGTTTAAAAATTTTTATTTTGGCAATTTTAGCGAATTTTGATTATTTAAAATGAATTATTTTAAATAATATCGACGAGAAATTTTATTTTGAATATAATCCGACGTATATATTATATACGCGTCGTCGTTAGAATATAAATATTTATATATAATTATAAATAGAATTGAAAATGGCGCGGTAGTTCGATAATTCGATTTCAAACTTCAATTGAATGTACCGGGTGCAAAACAATCCGGATTTTAGTGAAACCAAAAATGATAGGATCTAATTGATAATATATTTCTATCGAATCCGAATAATCAAAATTTCATAGCGGGAATCAAAAGATATGTCCAGTTGAAAATTCTGAATAGTCGCTATGGAATTCAGGCCCTTAAAAATGGACATTTTGCAAACGACCTCGGATTTCGACGAAACCAGTTTTGTTGGGTCCGTGATGTTAAGTTATTGCTAGATTCCAAATTTCATAATTTTTCGAATCAATATGTGAGCGTGGCAAAGGAAAACGCGTTTGACCAGTTTCAGTTGATTTTAATCGACTGGAAAATGACAATTTTTCAAACGGTCTCAGAATTTGATGAAACTAGTTTTGTTAGGACCGTATCGTCAATACGAAGCTAGAAAATATTTTTCTAGAATTTTTCTAGTTAGTATGTGACCCCGGTAATTTGAAATGTACGTTTAAATTTCAATATAGCGATTTAAATGTAAATTCAACGGAAACTTATCGAGACGATAGAATCAGCTTGCGATACATATCCCATTGGGTTCGGAATGGGGGTAAAACGCTATGGACGACAGGCGGTGGGCCTCGTTTTGAGGTCGAAATAAAAAGTCAACTTTTAGTGAATAAATTAATTAAAATATAAAGCCTCCCATCCTATTCTTTCTCTCCCCTAAACATTCCTTTCAGAAAGAAAAAAAAAAAACCACGATGCCCCTTCAAACCCGTTGCCCCCCCCATCGAGATTCACCTTCGCCGCTCCAGGAGGCCGCCGCCCCCTCTGCCCGCCATCACCCTACTCCGACCACTTCCCCCCCCCCCCTCACCGACGCTACCGTCTCCAAGCCCTATTTCCCCAAATCGAGCCCACTCGAAGTGAAGAACCGGCGCCCTACCCCCTCTAATCGGCCTCCGTCCGACCACCCTCGCCGAACCTCAGTCCGTCGCGCCGCCAGCAATGAGGACTCCGGCCACCAGCGGAAGTCCACCCCGCTTTCTTCAAACGGTAAGTTTTTTTTTGATTTTTATAGTTTTTTCTCTCTCTTTTCGTTTGTATGAAGACTGATTTTTTAATTAGAACAGAAAAATCAGAAATTTATATAATGTTATGATTTTTATATATTGAATAACATAGTAAAGGAAAATATGATTTTTATATTTTCAAAGTATTAAAAATATGATTTTTATATTTTCAAAGTATTAAAAATATGATTTTTATATTTTTAGAGTATTAAAAATATGATTTTTATATTTTTAAAGTATTAAAAATATAATTTTTACATGATAGGAATATTAAAAATATCATCTTTATATGCGTAGGAAATATAAAAATGAGATTTTTATAAAGATGAAATCTTTTAATTTGAAAAGGCGAAATCTTTATATGGGAAATAGCGTGATAAAAATATAATTTTTATCTATATAACATAGTAGTAAAAATTCGATTTTTATACAAAGTAACGAAATAAAAATATGATTTTTATATATTGAACTTCGAAATAAAAATATAATTTTTATATATTGAATAGCGAAATAAAAATTCGATTTTTATAAATTGAATAGCGAAATAAAAATTCGATTTTTATATATTGAATAGCGAACTAAAAATTCGATTTTTATATATTGAATAGCGAACTAAAAATTCGATTTTTATATATATAGTGACTACGAGCATAAGAAGATGATAAAAAGGCGAGAAGAAGAGTCAAGATGATTGGATAGCTTTCGGTGAGAACTTCTCACCTTTCAATTTAAATTTTCTAGTTATATATATACTAGGATGCAGACGGTGCTTAGTAGCACCTGACACCCGTCATCCACAGACCATGGATGGCTTGTTTGTTAGATTGTTTGGTTGTGTAGTTGATTAAATTATTTGGTTTGAATTGTGTGGTGAAATGAATTGATATGATTGATGTGTGAATGGCGTGGGCCTTCACTAGACCGGGGATAAGGCTAGGCCTTGTCCCGTTTCTAGTATCGTGCCGTTATGCCGCCGAAATTTTCTAAAATATGTTAGAAAATAAAAATATCATTTTATTTGTGTAAATGAATAATAGAAATTCATATGTTGGAATAAAATGTTTAATCGTTAAAAATATAATTTTTAACGTGAATATGAATATAGTGAAAGTGAATAAATAAAATATTCATTTACAAACCAGACGGTTTGTTTATGTACACCTATTTGAAGGACATGGATTGGGACGATAAATTTCACACATCGCCCAACTGCACAAATAAAATATGTGTTTGATTGTTTGAAACCCCACACGGGTGTTAGGATGAAATTTGAAGTTCACTCATCCTGATTGATTAAATATGTCGATCGATTGATTGACAGGCTGTTATAAGCGTTAGATATTTATATTTGATGCTTATACAGTGTAGTGCACTTTGGTTGATGGTTGATTATTTTTCCATGCTATTATATACATGTGTTGTATGAAAATCCATATGATTAACTTTATATGGTGATTGATTGGGCCTCATTCCAATTTAGAAAATAAAGAATATTATAAAATAAAAGTTCATGTGTTGACAGTACTCATTCATTGAGATTGGTCATGTGTTGAACGAAATATTTTAGTAATAAAATTTACATCTTTATCAATATAAAATAAAAGTTCATGTGTTGACAGTACTCATTCATTGAGATTGGTCATGTGTTGAACGAAATATTTTGATAATAACAACTATTTTGAAAAAGAAATATTTGAAATAGAATATTTGAAAATAGAAATTTATGAAGCCGTGTTGATTAGATTGACGCCATTTTGACGTGAACGATATTTATATCGATTTTAAACGATTTCGAAATGAAATGAATTGAAAACGATTTCGAAATGAAATGAATTGAAAACGATTTCGAAATGAAATGAATTGAAAACGATTTCGAAATGAAATGAATTGAAAACGATTTCGAAATGAAATGAATTGAAAACGATTTCGAAATGAAATGAATTGAAAACGATTTCGAAATGAAATGAATTGAAAACGATTTCGAAATGAAATGAATTGAAAACGATTTCGAAATGAAATGAATTGAAAACGATTTCGAAATGAAATGAATTGAAAACGATTTCGAAATGAAATGAATTGAAAACGATTTCGAAATGAAATGAATTGAAAACGATTTCGAAATGAAATGAATTGAAAACGATTTCGAAATGAATTGAATTGAAAACGATTTCGAAATGAATTGAATTGAATACGAATTCAAATTGAATTGAAAGCGAATTGAAATGAATTCAAATTGAATTGAAATTTGAATTGAATAGAAACGAATTTATAAAGAAGAATTCAATTTTGATTTGAATTGAAAAGGAAGTTGAAATTGCTTTTGAAACGAATTTAAAAACTATTTATATAATTCGTTTTAAATAGAAATCGACGAAATATATATTATATATATATTATATATAATATAATGGCCTGAATAGAACGCGCCGCGCCGCGGCAGTTCGCGAATTTCGACCATTTATTTCAAACGGACATTACGGGAGATCCGACCGTCGGATTCTCCTAAAACCGGAACCGTTGGGTTCGTATCGAAAAGAGCTTTCTAACGAATATTAGAAATTTGAAATCTAACGGTTGGATTTGGAGATACGTCCAAATCAAATTCGAAAAAGGTCGCTGTAAGTGCAGTTCGATGGCCATTGTAGGAAATCGACTGTACGGGCCTTGATAAAATTATTAAAAATAGCAATAATTTGTGTAAAATCATAAGAAATGATTTGGGAAGAATTGGAATGAAAAACTCCATATTTGAAAAGATAAAAATAGATTTTTATCGAATTGAACTAGTTTTGAACTAGAATTATAATTCTATTTATTTTTAAATAAATAAATTGAATTCGAAGAGGGTTTTAAAAATAACCAAAATTTCCAATGATTTCATTGGAATGGATTTGAATCGAAATTGTCTTCGGAATATTTCGATGTTGGAATTCGGGATTATACAGATGTTGTTATGGAAATTTGAAAGATATATATATATTTATATCGTTATTTCCAATACGACATTTGTTAATCGTAGAATTTGATATTGAATATAAGCCGGGATATTTTCTATTCAGAGCCTTGTATTTAATATCAAATGTGATTTGGGTTTGTCGTGAATGGTGTCTTCATTAACACTGTTCTTGAACCCAGTTGAGGAAAGATTAAATCTTTTTATTTAGATTTAATGAAGTGTACCAATTAAATAATATTTAATTGGAATTGAATTGATATTGATTTTTGGGTTTATCGTGAACAGTGTTTTAAATAACACTCGTTCTTTAACCCAATAATTAATGGAATGTGATTTTGGGTTTATCGTGAACCGTGTTTTAAATGACACTGATTCTTTAACCCAGTCGAAGATTAAAACTAAGTGGAGTTTTAATGAATCTTTAATTAGATTGTAATAATCGAAATGGAGTATCGCCAGTTTTACTCCAGACGTTAGTTAAATCTTTAATTAGATTTGAACGTGAAATGGTAATTGAATTTACCGATAACACCGTGGTGTTAGATATGAAGTATTACCAGTTTTTACTTCATGGGATGAATAGGTTGGGATTGGGAAATTAAAACCAATGATTACTTCGGTAAGGTTCGCTAATTCCGACTAGTTTTGAATTGATATTCAAAAGATCAGATTAAAGAATAAATTCAAGAAATTTATCTTGGATAAAATTAATGGGAACCTTTCCCTATGAATGTGAAATTTAGAAACTAACTGTCGGTTAGCTAAGCAGAATGGTTTTCTGGATATTGATCTGATGTTGGTTTCGGCCTTCGGGGTTAATATTTGGGGAATTATTCTCTTGATTAATTTACGGTTAGTGACTAATGAATTGGAATGAGGCGTATGTTGTGTTTGTGTAACACTTTTATAATATATACGCGAGTTATTCGGAAAGACCGGGTTTATCCCATTCTGAATAACTGATACGACGATAAGTCGAAGATGAAGACGATGGTCAAAGACCGGAGGTCTTCACGTCGTTTGGGTAATTACTGATGATCTTGATTGGGCTGTACACCCAAGAAGATGGAAACAGTTGGTGATCGTCCAGACGTACTTGGAGATCGATGGATATGCGGGGTACTAGGTGCCTCCGGTTTCGTTCAGACCCAGAACGGACTTGTAAATGGACTGTGTGTCCGACATTGGATTTTAGTCTGTGTGATTGATTTCTATTAAATATATATCTGTTTGGCGGCGGAGAATTTATTCTCTTGCTTAACGCCCTTCTCTGAGACGTACGAGCTCAGGGGTTATATATTGATGGATATCAAACACATGGAGTGAATTGCCTGTGTGGCATGCCTAAGTGGCAATTGATCGAGGCTTCGGTTGAAAAGCAAAGTCTTGTGGTGATGATCAAAGCAAGGCCTTTGTGGCGTAGCTTTGTGTAACGTTTGCTTCGCGAGTTTCACACCCGGTATGAACCAAAAACGGGAGGGGACATCAGGGAGGGCTTGCGTTTCTTTCTAGCTAGAAGTATCGTCAGTGGTTTTACACGCCCTGACGAGTTTGACTTATGTGGTTGTTGCTGTTGCGAGGCGCCTCGGATTGATCGGTCGTTGTCGAACCGATGGAGTCATTTAGTTGGCTCGCTTACGCCCCAAAGGGCGGAGAAACGTAGTGTTCAGGCATAATAATCCACATCGGTGGACCGGCCCTGACGATCTAAAGGGTTGATGCGTTCTGATCCTGAGACATGGGCTAGATTGTCTCGAATCGGTTGAGGACTATCTTTTGCCTCGGTTCATAGACGGAAATCCAATTTCCAAATACGTGACTTTGCGGTTTTATATGTAAACCTATATATGGCGACATGATATATGGTACCCATGCCGCCTATGATTGATACTTATGATTTGAAGTTGTTTTATACACTATGCACTTATTATAGTATCAAATGATTTGTTTTAAACGTATCAAGCATTCTTTGGCTGTTATAAGGGAAAACCCTATTCCCCGGCTTGCGTTTGCATTGTGTGATAGGACCTGGGTCTTATAACAGCTTCATTTTTCTTTATTTAGCATTGCGCTGCTGTTTTATGCACTGGTATTCTTGGGAGGAAACCCGTTCCGTGTTATACGGCGTGGTCCCTTGATTTACCTAACTTTTAAAATAAAGATTAATAACTGTTTTAGTTCTCACACCAGTCACATGACTGACCTGGAGTTTATTGTTTTAACCTAAACTCTGGGTGCCCTTATTTTGACACGGGCAGCTAGTAGTTTTGGTTTTGCAGATTTTTATTCACAGGATCCTGGTTTACAGCTGGAACGATATCCGGAAAGCTTTGTATCCGTATATCTCTTTCTAGTTGTGTATTGTATTATTTTCCGCTGCGATGGATTTAAATGTAATTTAAATCTCTGATATTTCTGTGTAATATTCATTTATACTCTGTATATTCTTGTAATCTGATGCATTGTTGTAATATACAGTGAAATGTTCTTCTGTATGCGTTCTGTTGTGGCTTGTTCTCAAAACGATAGGGCGTCTCGAACGGTCTGGGTCGGTTTAGCGACTGGTTCGGACCGAGCGAAATTCCTTGCCGTCACACATAGGGATGGCACCATTTGAAGCTTTATATGGAAGGCCATGCAAGTCGCCTACATGTTGGTGGGAGACTACCGATAAGCTTATACTTGGGCTTGATATGATCAGAGATACATCCGAGAAAATCGAGTTGATTCGGAGACGGATGAAAGCGGCCCAAGATCGACAGAAATCCTATGCTGATAAACGAAGATCTGATTTGGAGTTTAATGTAGGGGATATGGTTTTCGTAAAGGTTTCTCCTTTGCGGAATGTGGTCCGATTTGGAGCCGTTGGGAAGTTAGCCCCGAGATTTTTTGGACCATTCCCCATTGTTGAGAGGATCGGGCAGATGGCTTATAGAGTGAAGTTGCCCGAGAAGCTTGCCAGAGTACGCGATGTTTTTCATGTCTCGCATCTCCGGAAGTGTTTGCATAAATCAGCAGAGATTGTGGAGCCAAGTGTTTTGGAAGATGTGGAAGTGGAGAAAGAAGCTACCTTGAGGAAAGCTCCGATTCGTATCTTGGGGACGGAGACCAAGAAGCTAAGGAATCGAGAGGTCAAGTTGGTGAAGGTTCAATGGGGTGAAGCCGAAGAAGACGCAACTTGGGAAACCGAGGAGAAGATGCGTGGGCTTTATCCATTCCTTTTTGAGGGTACACTCTCAATTTCTTTCCTTTTGTTAGCATATCTTTCTCTTTGCTACCCATATTTATCTAGTTTATCGTGTTAATCTTGTCATGAGAACCTTAGGTAGAAACCCTTTGGATGAAACATGTGTTTGAAACATGTTATGCTTGGTGGTTGCAAGTGGTTGCAAGTGTTTGCAAGTGGCTGCTCGTGGATGCATTATACACGATTAGGCACTAGATCGGCTCACACACTCCTCATATTGCATATGCATGAGTGTTTATGATTATTCATGGATGAAATTCGTATGCTATCACGTGGATGTTGCATATGGATGTATGATTGAGCACGCATGTAGATATTATACATTATGTTAGGGATTTGCATACATATGGATACATTTCACTAACATATTTTGCATTGATCCTTGCATTAGATAAGTACATATACACACACCTTTGCATATGTTCATACAACATTTAGAATCTTGTAAGGACAATGATTGCTCGTGGATGATGTTTTGAGTAGATGGATGATTGGATGGTAGGATACGTCCTTCCTAACTTGAAGATTTCGGGGACGAAATCCTTTAAGGAGGGGAGAATGTAACAACCCGTATTTTCAATAACCTGATATAACCTAAATCGGGGCAGAAATTAATTTAGAAATCTGAATCAAGGGAAACGGGCTATGCCATTGCGTTCGTCTCGGAAAAATACGCGAAATAGAGTCCGAGTTTTCGAAAATCGGAGTCCATATGACCCAGTTAAGGCCCATTGAAGTTTTCAGAAAATTCCTAAGTAAAAACAGATTTAAATTTTAAGTTAAAAACAAGGGTTAGGGCACAACTGGCGTCAGGCGGGAAAAGACCCGCCAAGACCCCCAAGTCGACAGGCATGTCGACAGGGGTCTAAGGGTGTCGACTGCCCTGTCGACAGCCCTGTCGACACGGGGTGGCCGGGCAGTTTTGCCTGGCGCACCAATTTTGATCTGGGCTTGGTTGTGTGGCCTGGTTCTGGAGAGTTCCGAAATCTAATGGACTTAATTCAACCTAGGGTTAATCCTAGGGCTAAAAACACTCTAATCTTCTATAAATAAGACCCTAATCCTACCCTAAAACCTCATTATTCATTCTAGCAACCAAACTATGTCAAATTGATTTCTCAAATGGCCTCCACTTAAAAACCCTAGCCTCCACCCTCTTCATAAAACATTCCTATGAAGATTATGATGTTCATACAAGCATTTCTAAGTTGTATGAATGATCATTAGCTTGCATACATCATCAAGTTGCAAGTTTTATTTGCTAAGCTAGAGTTTTTGGGGTTTTTGTTAAGAGTATTTCTTATTGGAGCTTTGTTTTGGGTTTTTATGCTTGCATAAAGGGCTTCTCAATCTTTATTTGTAGATTTGAGTCCTCATAATATTTGTAAGCCCTCTTACCTTCATTTTAGAAACTCTAAAGTTAATATGTGATGAAAGTTGGGATTTATGCATGTTTAATGAGTTATGCATGTTTATGCAAGTTCACTATGCCATGATTTGCAAGTTTAACAAGTTATGCATGTTTATGCAAGTTCACTATGCCATGATTTGCAAGTTTAACAAGTTATGCATGTTTATGCAAGTTCACTATGCCATGATTTGCAAGTTTAACAAGTTATGCATGTTTATGCAAGTTCACTATGCCATGATTTGCAAGTTTGACAAGTTATGCATGTTTATGCAAGTTCACTATGCTAAGTTATGCAAGTCCAACATGTTATGCATGGTTATTATGATATGTAAGATTCATCATGTATGTTGTGCCAAGTTCCCTCTTCCTATCCTTTATGCGTTATGACGAATATGTAAGCGATGGAATGACGTTGGGGGGGTTTGGGTAAAACTTAAAATACATGAAAATATGAGATTGGGAATTTACCTATTAAGTTAGGTCTACCCCTTGGGAATTTACCTATTAAGTTAGGTCTACCCAAGTATTTGTTAAACTTGTAATTATGTTTTGAAATTAAAGTGGACATGACACTTAGAAAACATAAGTGTGGCCAACTCGAGGTTGGGTTGAGCTTGTAGCATAAACCTACCCGGAACCGACCGGCTTAACTAGTGGCTACAAGCGATAGGACCCAATGTGAGTAGTTGGTCATGTTGCACGTGAAACCCGAGGTTAGACTAAGTTGTGGTGTAAACCTACCCGGACCCGCCCGGCCTAACTAGTAACCACAACAAGGTCTAATGTGAGAGGTTGGGTGCATTAAATTAACTAATGCCTCATGATTAGGGTTAAGTCATGGCCCACTAATACTTAACCAATTTTGGGGATACGAGGGATTAAATGGGGTTAAGTGGTGAACTGTTGGTTACACTTAACTAATTTAATCCATGATTAGTGAGGGGTTAAACCACACTTAACCCTCTTAGAAAACCCTAGCAACGTGGTCTGTTCTAGCAGTAATCCCAGTTTGGTATCATTCACAACCCTAGAGGCTAGGCTAGGGCGGGGCACGATTACTGGACTGATGTAAGCGACCAAAGCGGTGGCCGAGTGGTACAGCGGTGCGGGTCCAGGCGGGCTACGGACGTGCACGTAGTCCGGTGTTGGACAAACTCGAGGCACGGGTACCAGTAGGACTAGACTGTGCATTATTGCTTAAGTGTCGGGGGTTGACACCCGAGGGCTTGATACACCCGAAGGTGGACCCAGCACAGTCTGACTACAACCATATGTGGGCCGTATGGACACCAACACTTGACGTGTTAGGTTTATAGGGAGCCGATCGACTAGACCGTTGGGCTGGACCTTGTATTAAGGTCACCTCAAGTTATTGGGCCAAAGTTTGGGCTGAGGGATCAATACCTGTTATGTTAGTTTGCTAGTACACTGTGGTGCAAAGCTTAATCTTCTCTATGTGATGACACCTTTATCTATTGCCAGTATGTTCATCTCAGTTTCCATCATGATGCTAACTTTATTAGTTTATAGACTGATCGTAGTAGGGCTTACCAGTCTTTTTGACTGACCTGTTTTCCTTCGCTTCTTTTCTTCCGTTCCCCCCCCCCCCAGGTTCTCAGGGAGGGAATAGTGGTGCTTAGCTTGGATCGCTTGCTTGTTTGCTGGATAGCTCATGTATGACTGGACATTGAGCTCGCTATGGTTTATCATCTTTATTTTGGGGATAGCACTATGTATTTCAGTATTTCTGTTTATGATGTACTAGACATGTTTATTTTGGGCAGTTGACTTTATGATGTACTAAACTTGTTTTGAGATGGTTTGAGATATTCCGCTGTTTTATTTTCACTTACTCTGTTTTACATATAATTATGTTCTTGTTCTGCCTTGATATATCATTATGCATGCTTACCCAGTTCTAACGCCCCCCAGAAGCTAGTGCCCCGAAAGAGTGACCCTAGCGGAGGTGGGGTGTTACAAATTCACTCACTAAGACTATCGCTTGAGTCATTGTTTTATGTTTTCCTCTTATTATCTTAGGCTGTTTAACAATGTTGTTGATGAGTAGACTGAATAATAAGTTTTAGTGTCGTTGATGTTGTGCAGTGACGAGCAAGAGATGGGCATACTATTACTACCTATATAGGTATTTCTTTTCTATTTTCACTGTACGTTGATGGTTATTGATACTCTGAGGGATGTAGTGAGGCATATTGTATTCATAGATTCATGAACTGAGATGTATTGTACTTGAGATTCTATTGTTTTATGAGATTTTATTTTCTGTTCAGCTATGCTTCACTACTATATCCAATTGTATATTTTATTATTATATATTATCCATGCGATATGAGTTATATGATAGGTTTCGTTTTGAGTTATTATTCCTTGATGATTGTCCCATATCGGCCTGGCACATCATACAGCTCACCTTTTTCTTAGTTCAATTTGAGAGGCGTGGGGTGGTCATCACATAACTCCTGGCCGATTGAGTGGCATGGATTCGAGTATCATGGAAATCGAGCATTGTTGTATATCCACTGCGCTGAGTGAATGAATATGAGGATGGATTATGAATGATACACTTGCTTAATCATTTATCACTTTAGGGACGTCATATGGTGCAAGTATCATCGATTCTGACATACGAACATTCCTAGTATTCTGATGTTGGGTACACCCACTATGATTATCGTAGAGTAGTGTATATTTATATGGGTTTAACTTTGTGGAGCAAGGACACGACATGTATGATTCTCCATATTCTTCGTGTCATATATACAATTATAAATTTTACAATACTTTGAGATTTGTTTATCGCTCACACCAGATTATTTCTGACCCCAGATTTTATTTCCCTCTTATTTCTTTGGATGCTCATCGACGATGCTGATGAGCAGACTAAGTAATAGGTATAACTAGTATCAAAGATACATAGGTGGATAAGCAGGCGACGACGTATTTCCACACTTGTACTTGTATTATCTTAGTTTGTTCCACTGTGAGACACCGTGGAGCCTTGATAGTGTTACATATTCTTTTTAGAGATAGATTATCAATTTTTTATTTATCACTTTTATAAACTTTATTGTTGTTCTTCATAACTGTATTAGCCTATGTACTCTGATTATGAGGTTTATACAGTTAACTGTCTCACATGTTTTATATATATGATCGTTACTATTATTTATCTGATATGCTGTGACATATACGATAGGTTCTGTGATTGTATTTTATATTTTATTCTTTATCTTTTCTTTCCATTTTCTCTTCTTTTCTACTATTTATTTCTCTTAACAATCGTTTTTACATCGATTGGGTGCTTGTACAGTGCGTTATTGGCGGTGGGGTATGGCGGTCATTACATTTGGTATAAGAGCTTAGGTTGCATTGTTTAACCTAAGCAGTATCAAAATTGAGAGTTAATATATATGAGAGTATTTAAACATATATATATGTATAAATATATATATATATATATGTATATGTATGTTTTAAAATCTATATATTAGCGATATGTATAGTATAGGTTGTTTGTGCATGAGCGCCATTATAATAGTTTTCTCTGTTAGTGTTTAATCGTCCCAATCATTTATTTGAGATGATCTAGCATATGAGAAACACTACTAATTACTTCGTCTTTGGATTCGAGAATCAAGAACAACTAGCCATTATTTACAGTTTATGTTTGCATCAATGATACAAACCATTATCCAGGATCCGCTAATATCTCTAGTTGATTATGGTGCTTAAGTGCAATGAGTCGATTGTGCCGTGTAGTATGGACACTTACGTGTCTATTGAAAGATTATATGGATCATGTATGCGTGTACAATATGCAGGTGTTACTAATTATGTCTAATAGCTAGGAACATAAAATAAGTAAAGTAAGAAACGATCACACAAAAGTTTTATACTGCCCCAAACCTCACATGCTACATCCATTCCTGAAGCTCCTCTTTGGCCTTCTAACTATCAGAACAACCTCACTTCGATTGTAGGAATAGGCTTATAATAAGGTAGCTTTCTTTGACAAAGATTTTTTTCTTAATAACACGAATTTTGACTGAATAATACAACCTCTCTAGTAATCTCCTTGAAGTAATATACATTTTGAAGTGCATGTTATATAAAAGAGATAAATAATATGCTCTCTGAACTCATTTTTAGATTACAGCATGTAGGGAGTAAAGAGAGTATATAGATAGAATAGTTTAGTGAATCAAGTTGGTCTTTTCTTCTCAAATTCAGGTTTATTTATAGACTTGAAGAGTTTCTTTGAGAAGTAACGACCTTTAGTACATTCCTTTTCAGTTCAAGAGTTGCAATGTTTGAGGAGGAAAAGATATGATCGTAAAATATAGAAGCAACTCTTTAGTTGAAGAAGATGCATGTTCATGTTATTTGGTCGTTACCCTGGTCAGACACCTTATACCAGCATAATGTGAAAACTAGCTTGCTTGAGTTTGTAAAAAAAAAAATGGCTGTATGAGCTATTTGTGAAGTATCTACTCAAGGAGATTTTACAAATTATCAATTTTTAAGACACTAACACAATATACAAATATGTATAATACCTATGATCCTCTTGTGCCTGTCTTCAAGTCTTGTATGCTTTCATTCGTCTGCATATAGATTACATATGTGTATTGCATGCTTATGATAGTATGGTTGTTTTCATCGAAAGCATAGAATAGAGGTTCCAATATATATATGGTGAAATATTTGTTAGAGAATGGAGTTTTGATGACAACAAACTTATTTCAATATTAATTGATTAAAAAATATATACTAACACTTTTGTCTAGAATATATATATACACACATATGCAGGATTTATATACAGCAGTTATAACTGAAGACTGTATAGTTTAAAGATGTTAGATATTCAGAATTCAGAGATGTTTCAAGACTCATTAGTATTCAAGATTTCAAGAGTTCACGGTAAATATAGTTATAAAGTCTAGATTATGTAGTACTATGAATAGCACTCCAGGTTCAAATTCAAAATAATTTCAAATTCTGTTTTTTAAATTCTGTTTTCAAATTCTATCTGCAGTCTCTATCTTCTCTGTTTTACTTTATATTTTAATTTGATTTTAAACTTAAGTTTTATAAGCTTATACTTTATAAAATTTTATATATCTATATTTTATATACTCTATATTTATATAGTTTTAAACTCTATAATTATATATATATATTTATATAGTTTATATTTATGTTTATATATGATTTTCTACTTTATAATATTTATTTATAACACTATATTTTAATTCAAGAATTTCCAGAATTATCTATATATCAAATCACTTGAAAATTATTCAAATTTCAATTTTGTACATGTCGACATACATATACATATATATATATATATATATATATATATATATATATGTCGACATATAATTGTCATTTTTTCAAAATTGAAAGGAAGTGTCTTTTCACTATTTGTGACGGTTCAGAAACGTTGCAACCTTTCAAATGTTATAAATAGGGGCTGATTTCGAATTTTTATTACTTCTTTTTTTGTCCATCTTTATCTCCTTTCATCATTATTCTTTATCATTTTTATGATTTCTACACTTATACTCTGCCGAATTCAATTTTATTTTCATTAAACTTCTTATTATCTACTCATTACTCTCTGAATCAAGTCCTATTGAAGAGTTATACGGCTGTTTGTAATTGTTTGGGTTGTGTAAGAAATCGGTGGTATCCCTTGTAGCCGCGAAATCAAGGACAGGTAATCAGTGGTATCCCTTGTAATCGTGAAATCAAGGAGGTTGGAATCGGTGGTATCCCTTGTAGCCGTGGAATCAAGAAGGTTGTAATTGGATATTGATATAGTAATAAAACTCTGCACAATCTAGCGTTGTGTGGTACTGGACGTAGGAGCATTTCCGAACCAGTATAAAATATGATGTGTTCCTTCCTTTTCTGCACTTTGCTTTTGTTTATCTTTGCACTTGTGTTTGATTCTGTGTCTGTGATTGTTTCTGTGGTGTTTGATTCATATAGTAGTTCATATAAGTTTAGATTTTTTAAATTCTCAAAAACACTATTCACCCCCCTCTAGTGTTTATTTTGCCTTAATAATCCATTCCGCATTCCCTAACAATTGATATTAGAGCAAGGTCTTCCAAAAAGTTCATAATTTGATTTTTGAATTTTTTCTAAAATGGCAAACTTTGAAATTTTTGTTAACACTAGTGTTAATTCATGCATTGTATCAATGTTGGAAGAGTCAGCATATAATCATGTTAAAAAGTCATATACTCTATTGAAATATTGTTCAATTCAAGAAAATATGTGTTCTATGACTTTTGAAAATTCAAATGTTAAAAAGATGGGTGAAGTGGTTGTTGGAAATTCAAATTCTGGAAAGGTGGCCGTTCGAAATTCAAATCCCGAACTGTTGTGTTACATGGCTGTTGAGAATTCAAATTCTGGAAAGCAATTGGTGGAAATGAAAAAGGACAGATGATACTGGATAGTGGCTGTTCGAGACATATAACGGGAAATCCTGAATTACTCAATAATCTGAAATATGATGATGGTGGAATGGTGAACTTCAGAGATAACTCTAAAGGGTACATTATTGGAATCGGCAATGTTGGTAATTCTGAAACTCCTTTTATTTCTGATGTTTCATTAGTTAGGAATTTAAAACACAATTTGCTAAGTATAAGTCAACTTTGTGATAAGGGTTATAAAATAAACTTTGAAAAGGATAAATGTTTTATAAAAGATAGGAATTCAAAAGTAATACTCGAAGGAGATAGAAAGAAAAATATCTATATATTGAGTATGAAAATTCCAGTGATAACCTTTGTCTTATGGCCAACATAAGTGACCCCTGGATTTGGCATAAGAGATTTGGTCATATAAACTTCAAACACATCTCTAGGATTTCTAAATTAGATTCAATCAGAGGATTACTTAAAATGAAATTTAAAGTTAATAACTTATGTGACGCTTGTCAACTCGGAAAATTAAAGAAAAGTTCATTTAAATCAAAAGAGGAAACCACTACATCAAAACCATTAGAGTTAATTCACATGGATTTATTTGGTCTATCTCAAGTTCAATTAATAAATCATAATAGAAATGTTTATGTAATAGTCGATGATTTTTCCAGATTTGCTTGGACTTCATTTATTAAAAATAAAAGTGATGTTTTTGATCAATTTAAAACTTTTTCCAAAAGAATTCAAAATTTGTTATCACTAAAAATCAAAACAATACAAAGTGATCATGGCAGAGAATTCGAAAATTGAAAGTTTTGAAAAATATTATAATAAAAAGGGAACAACCCAAAATATTATAATAAAAAGGGAACAACCCATAATTTTTCAATCCCGAGAACCCCTCAATAAAATAGAGTAGTTGAACGTAAAAATAGAATGATACAAGAGTGTGCGAGAACTATGTTATCTGACAGTAATTTGCCAAGGAATTTTTGGGCTAAGGCAGTTGTAACATCTTGTTATGTTATAAATAAAATCTCAATTAGACCTTTAACTCATAAAACTCCATATGAACTTTTGTATAATAAGGAACCAAAATTATCGTATTTTATAATATTTGAAAGTAAATGTTTTATACTTAATACTAAAGATAATTTGGACAAGTTTGACTTGAAATCTGATAAAGTAATATTTGTTCGATATTCTGAAAGAAGTAAAGCATATAGAGTTTTCAATACTCGAACCAATACCATAGAGGAAACATTAAATGTATCTTTCAACGAAAATTATAAAGTATAACTCAACACAATGAAAATGAATGTGAAATGAAATAAACCAGGAAGAGTATCAACCAAATAAAAGAATTAGATTACTTAGAGATCATCCGGTAGAAAATATCTTAGGAGATATTGAATCCGTTGTGAGAACTCGTAATCAATTACATAATATGAGTAATATTGCATTTATTTCAACTATTGAACCTAAAAATCCAAAGGAAGCATCTTCTGATGATTCAAGGATACTTTCTAGGCAAGAAGAACTGAATCAATTTACTAGAAATGATGTATGAGAACTTGTTCCTAGACCAAAGGATAAGACTATAATAGGAACCAAATGAGTTTATAAAAATAGAATGAATGAATAAGGTAAGGTCGTTAGAGACTAGTAGCACAAGGATATACTAAAGAAGAAGTAATAAATTACGATTGGAAATTTTGCCCCCATAGCAAGATTAGAAACTATTAGGATTTTACTAGCCTTTGCAAACCATAATAATTTCAAATTATATCAAATGGATGCCAAAAGTGATTTTCTAAATGGATTTGTTAAAGAAGACGTATACGTAGAGCAACCACCTCTATTTGAAAAAGAAAAATTACCAGATCACGTATATAAGTTAAAGAAAGCGTTACATGGATTAAAACAGGCTCCTAGGGCTTGGTATGATAGATTAAGAAATTATTTATTATAATCAAATTTTGAAATAGGAAAATTAGATAATACTTTGTTTATTAGGAAAATTGTAAAGATATACAATTAATACAAGTATATGTTGACGATATAATTTTGGGATCAACAAACGAAAAGATGAATAAAGAATTTTCAGATATTATGACTCAAGAGTTTGAAATGAGTCATATGGGAGAACTAGCATTCTTTCCAAGATTGCAAATTCATCAATTAAAAATAGAAAGTTTACTAATGTAGAAAAATACGCAAGAGATCTAATTAATAAATATAATCTAACAACAATGTAGGGGAGACAAACACCTATGGCGACTAATATAGCATTAAGTAAAGATGATACATCTAAAGATGTGGATCAAAAACTATATAAGGGAATGATAGGATCGTTATTATATATAACTGCTTGTAGACCAGATATAATGCATAGTGTATGTCTCTATGCAAGATATCAACCGCGACCTAAGGAAACACATTTAAAAGTCGTAAAACGTATTCTAAGGTATGTAAAGCATACACCGGACTTGGGAATATTTTACCCTAAGGATGGTTCATTTGATTTAGTTTCTTACTATGATGCTGACTATGCAGGATGTAAATCCGATCGTAAAAGTACTAGTGTAACATGTCATTTCTTAGGACATTCACTATTCTCGTGGTCCAGTAAAAAGCAAAATACTGTATCTTTGTCAACAACTGAAGCAGAATATATCTTTGCTACTTTGGCTTGTTTACAAGTAGTATATTTGCAACGAACTTTAAATGATTTTGCATTAAAAATAAATAAATCCCCGATTTCCTACGATAATACAAGTGCTATAAATATTTCTAAAAACCCAACTCATCGCTCAAGAACTAAGTATATCGATATAAGACATCATTTTCTAAGAGATAGCGTAAGTAAAGAGAAAATGTCACTCAAATTTATAGAAACAGATAAATAAATAGCGAGTATATTAATAAAACCATTAAACGAAGCAACATTCACTAAATTTAGAAGAGAATTAGGCATATGTATATTAAGTGAGTTAGAATAATTAAATATACTATTATATATAAAAATAACATGAAATTTTTAGGAAAATAAAATTTAAAACACAAGTATGTTGACATACTTTTATGCATATGTCAACATATAACTGTCAGAAATTTAAATTTAACCCACCAAAAGTTAGTTATAATAATTATTTAAATCCTTTACTTCGACTTTTCTTCTTCATTTTCATTTCTCTCTTCTGTAAAAATTATAAACTAAAATAAACAATGGCCTCCACCAATTTAAACAGTCGAATCAATTCCGATTCGTCCGATGGACCATCCGAAGGTCCTTTTCAACGATCTACGCTATCTCGGGTCATCAAAATTGAACAAAAGATGGGGTATGCTCTGCAAATAATGGCTGAAATATAGGATGAGCTAAGAACAAAATAGACAAGGAAAAGTTATAACAATCCTCCTTAAGTTTATAACAGATAATCAGGCTAATCCGATTATCATTGAAGATGATAATGAGCCTATGGAAGAAGAGGAAGAAGAGACAATGGAGGAAGAGGAACCCAAAGAAGAGAAACAAGAAGTTTCAAACGGAGAGGATCAAGTTATTTGTGTAGGTGAAGTCCTATATGATCATAACGAAAATATGATTGAATGAATGGAGAATTTTGTCTCCATTATCCTAATTGTCCTACTAACAAGTCTCCTATAGTTAAGGACAAGTAGATTTTAGGTTTTGATTTGATTCTTGTCGTATATTCTCATTTTAGTTTTTGATTTGATTCTTGTCGTATATTCTCGTTATTTTTCAATGTGTAATATGTATTATTGTTTATAAAAAAATGTTTAAATAAATTCCTTGTTTTGTACAACATAAATATTCTATTATTTTGTTATATAGGCAAGAATTAAGGAGGAGTATATAAGAATTATAAATGGGAGTACTTTACTTCGATTTATTACTTACTTAGTTACTTATAAGTTTTTATTTAAAGAGTTATATGATTAGGGGAAGTAGTTTTAAATTTTCTTTTTGATAATGCCAAAGGGGGAGAAATTACAAAATATAGACAAAGTTTATAGGATTCATGTAGACAGGGGGGGTATTTGAAGGATCATCATCAATAGGTATAAACAGGTATGATATTTTATAAACTACGGTTGTCATCATCAAAAAGGGTGAGATTGTTGGAGAATGAAGTTTTGATGATGACAACCTTATTTCAATATTAATTGATTACAAAATATATACTAACACTTTTGTCTAGAATACACACACACACATATGCAGGATTTATGTACATGGGTTATTACTGAAGACTCTATAGTTTAAAGATGTTAGGGATTTAGAATTCAGAGATGTTTCAAGACTCAGGAGTATTCAAGATTTAAAGAGTTCAAGATTAATATAGTTATAAAGTCTAGATTATGTAAGACTCTAAATAGCACTCCCAGTTCAAATTCAAAATAATTTCAATTTCTGTTTTTCAAATCCTATTTTCAATCTCTATCTTCTCTATTTTACTTTCTATTTTAATCTGATTTCAAACTTAAGTTTTATAAGTTTATATTTTATAAGTTTTATATATTTATATTTTATATACTCTATATTTATATAATTTTAAACTCTATAATTTTATAAATATGTTTATATAGTTTATATTTATGTTTTCATATGATTTTCTACTTTATAGTATTTACTTATAACACAATATTTTAATTCAAGAATTTCCCGAATTATATATATATACATATATCAAATCACTTGAAAAATATTCAAATTTCAATTTTGTACATGTATATGTCGACATACATATATATACATGTTGACATATTACTGTCATTTTTTCAAAATTGAAAGGAAGTGTCTTTTCACTATTTGTGACAGTTCAGAAATGTTGCAACCTTTCAAATGTTATAAATAGGGGTTGATTTCATAGCAAACGATGGTATAGCAATGAACATCGGGATGATACTTGGAAAGACGGTCCGAATAATCTCTATAGTAGTACCATGAACAATCCTTTGCGGGACTGGATTAGTTTGCTTGCAATTTTTTATTACTTATTCTTCTCCATCTTCATCTCCTTTCATTACACCATTATTCTTTATCATTTTTTTATGATTTCTACACTTATACTCTGCTGAATTTAATTCTGTTTTCATTAAACATCTTCTCTTCTCACTCTCCTCTCGTTACTCTCTGAATCAAGTGCTATTGAAGAGTTATAGGGTTGTTTGTAATTGTTTGGGTTGTGTAAGAAATTGGTGTATCCCTCATAGTCGTGAAATCAAGGATGGGTAATCGGTGGTTTCCCTTGTAGCCATGAAATCAAGGAGGTTGGAATCAGTGATATCCCCTGTACCCGTGAAATCAAGCAGGTTGTAATTGGATATTGATATAGTAATAAAACTCTGCACAATCCAGCGTTGTGCAGGATTGAATGTAGGAGCAATTCCAAACCAGTATAAAATCCGGTGTGTTCTTTCCTTTTCTGCACTTTACTTTTGTTTATCTTTGCGTTTGTGTTTGATTTTGTGTCTGTGATTGTTTCTGTGGTGTTTGATTCATATAAGTTTAGATTTTGTTTAAATTCTCAAAAACTCTTTTCATTCCCCCTCTAGTGTTTGTTTTGCCTTAACAATCCATTCTGTAATCCCTAATAATATTCCCTGGAACGGAGTTGACGTTGTGGTGTGAGAACAATTTGGGTTCTCGTGAGAAGTTCCTCGACGGCTTGGAGTTAGGTGTTGTTTACTCCAAGCAAACTCCAAGGTTGATCTGAGTTAGCCGAGAGTATTTATTACTTTAGGTTCCTAGAATTTATTTGCTCGAGACCAGTTTATGGTTCATTTAGATAAGATTTGTATCGACTTCATAAAATCCAGTGAGGAGTTCGCCGATTTAGGCAATATGTTTAGGGTTGGGTTTAGGTGATAGGCTTGGAAGGTGATTGGTTTCATTCGATGAATGAATGATGGCCTGGAGGAGTCGACCAAGGAAGTTTGCATTATGTTTGAGCTTGGGCTCAGTATAGAAGCTTGTCCTGCCTTATCATGACAAATCATAGAGACATATGCATTGATGATCATTTCCATTTCGTCGAGTGCTTCCTCAATGAAAGTGAAAGAAACAACATCGCCACTCGATTTATGTTGACATTTCCATACGTGTTTTATTTTGATGTCAAGATTTAATTATTACATCTGATCTTATGGTTCAATTGATGGAACGGGATTGGGACTGACGAAAATTAGTTTGATTTGACTATGACCTACCGTCTTAAGTGCTTAATTAGATCATATACGTGTTAAATCCAATGTTTGGTCACCAAAAATCAAATAATGTGGATGAATGCAGCATTCGCAGCGTTTACTTTAGGGAATTGAGGTGAGGGATAGTTACAACATTAATGATCTATACTTGGCAGTATACATTGTTCGTCAAAAAATTAAGTCTCATCGAGTCATGGTTGCTTGTTTGCTTATTTTTAAGATTTACTTCTCTTAACATTCGAGTCCATGGTTAATTTACTGGGGGGATAATGAATATCAATGAAAGTGAGAGGTTGTTGGTGATTATAGTGGGCTAGGACATTTTGGTCTTCAGTAGTGAGTCATCCTTGATATAAAGATAGTGGGCTGGAACCTTAATCTTCAGTAGGCGAGTCGCTAACAATTGGACGATAGTGGTGTAATTTTCCAAATGAAAACCAAACTAGAAGGTCGATATTTGCTAATCTACAACCAATGTATTGATTATAGAAATTAAACGGTAATAGCAGTGTAATTTTGCGAATTAAAACCATGTGAGAACCAAAGCACCATCGATGAAACAGTTTCTGGAACCCTCTTCTCGGATGATAAAATTGATACATGTGATTGAAATACAATTGTAGAAATAGCCAAGAGAGTGAAATTGTGTCTGTTGTAATCCATGAAGATAATCAGTTGATAATATTTTTGTTGAAGTCATAACAAATCTATCATCTTAACTCGACAATCACGGAACTTCGTGTACATCCAAAAAGATGTAAATTGGTTTTTCAAATAGGGATTCAGATGATAACACACGAAGTTGCAAGACCCATAAATCAGTTTGGAGATTACATAATCCACTAGTTAACGGAGAATTAATCTAGGAGACCACTGTTTCCATTAATTGAAACAGACTCAAAACATAAGTAACCAAAATCGATGACCTAACAAAGAGTATCATCCACCAAATCAAGTGGCTTGAAACCAGTCCCATATCTAACCGTTGATAATTGGATGGAAGCAACTACCAGATCCAAATGTCTGAATGGATCAGGAGGAGAATTGGGATGAATTTCAGTATGAAATAACTTAAATTAGACTTAATTTCACCGAAAGTTCCAATTCTTAATGGATCGATCCTTAGGAGAACAAAATGAAACATGCATCGAATCCTCCTAATATGATTTCCTGAAGGGATCACTACAACAAAAAACACTTTCCGCAACAGGAAATATATGTTGCAATAGACTAATTGCAACATACCTGCTCCCGTCTAAATAGCTGGAGTTGTAAAAGGTCGGTCCATTTTCGCTACTGGTACTACCAGTTGCGGTAGCTTTTTAGTAACTGCAAAAGCCTATTGCAATAGCTTTTTTACAACTATAAATGTCAGTTGCAGTAGCTTTTTTGCAACAACAAATTCCTATTGCAGTAAATCACTTATCCGTTTTAGGTTAGTAAATATTAAAAAAAAGAAATACCTACAACATATAAAATATTCTATATTAAACTAACATAGCACCAACCGAAATTCAAGAAAATGGCGACCGGTTTTTCATATTACCCTTCATTCTCGTGGAATAATTCTTGGTTTAATTCTCTACCTTCTCATGCTTATTTGGGTAGATCGAATTCGTTTGTTGAGGGGTTCAAGAAGGATGTATTTACTCCTGGTTCGATTGCATCAGGTTCTCAGATTGGTTCTGGTGTTTGTTTCAGATGTGGAAATGGCGGTCATTTTGCGAGAGATTGTAAACAGCAAATTAGATGTTTTAATTGCGGACAATTAGGGCATCGGATTAGAAATTGTTCGGATATTTCAAGAGGAGTTCTTTCTTGGCAAAATCAGGCAAAAATCAAAGATGCTCAAATCCTGGGTACTGGATTGATAATTTTAAAGAGTTATTTGAGCCTTAAAGATCAGATTCTTATTGTTAACAAATGCCTAGAATTAGGAATGGGAGATGGTGGATTTTATAGACCTAGATACAAGAATGGCGCGCTGTTCAACTTGCATATGATGTGTTTGGGTAAACACTGGAATCCGCAATCCAGGTTTTATGAAGATAGAAGGAAGAATGATGGCTCTGCTCCTCCAGATATACCAGTCGAATTCAAAAAGTTGGTGAATGATTCTATGACTCAAGCGCACAAAGTATTAGTGGCCAAGGGTAGTAGATCTGATGACATACCTCTCATTAATCCAGACGTTTGTATCGTTAACTACTATAATCTTGATGGCAAATTGGGAATGCATCAGGATAAGATGAAGATAACGAAAGCCTTTTACGTGGTCTACCTGTTGTCTCTTTCTCAATTAGGGATTCGGCTGAATTCGTGTACACAGATGAAAGCAATGTGGACAGAAAGATTATTCTTGATTCAGGGGATGTACTGATTTTTGGCGGTGAATCCAGGGGTATTCTGCATGGCATTTCAGGCATCTATAGAAATTCAGCCCCGGATTTGATTAGGAAAATGACTAACTTGAAAGTGGGTAGGTTGAATTTGACGTTTAGGCAATGTGTGTCTTTTCATGGCCAAACAAACGCTGATAACTTACCAAATCTGGACCTCAGGTGTTCTTTTGCGGATGTGGTAAAGAAATCAATAGCTCATATGCCTACATGGAATCTGAAGACAATAAAAAACACTCGTTATAGGAAGAGCGAGGGAGTTAGTTTATGTTTCCGATGTGGCGAATCCAAACATCTAGCGAAGGATTATAGAAATGGGTTGCGATGTTTTTACTGTGGAGGAGTGGGACATAGAAAATTCAGTTGTCCAGCGAGGTACGCTGGAAATTCTGTTTTAGAACTAGTGCACTTTAACTGCTTGATGATTTGTCTGAAGCTGATAGAAATTCTAGATCTGTTTGCCCTGGATTTTCCTGTTAATATGAATGATGGTGGATATCTCTTGTTGATGTTGGGATGGAATTTGGAGGGCTTAGTTAATGGATTACTGTGGCAAAAGAGAGTGGAAACTACAATTGTTTATCCACCGCTGCCTAGTCCTTTGTCAAGGAAGGACCATGCTTTCTCATTCAGTTTGCATCTAGTTAAAATGAGGAGGTTATATGCTGATTCGTGTGTTAGAAATAAACGAACAGTATTAAGATTGTTAGACAAGATCCTAGATCATTTTGATGCACTGAATACTGTAATTAACTGTGAAAACAAGGTGGTTGATCTTCAGTTTCAGCTGGAAGGTGTACTATTGAATAATGAGACTACGGTAAACAAGTCTAAATCAGGAATAAATTTGGGGTCTTGTTCTAATATGGCTGGTAATAGTGGGCCTTGGATTGAAGATGAGATGATGGATGGAGTTGATATACGTTGTTCTTCTTGGTGTGATTCTATGTGCATGGATCCGTCTGTTATGTCATGCACGGGTATTGGTGTTGATGCTCGGTTAGATGGGGACTTAAAGGGTGGTAAACCAGGCACGTATGAGAGATGTAGTGATGTAATGACTGGAGTTAATGAAATAGACATGGGTGGCTATGCGGTTGATGATGATATAGGGATTGAATGTGAGAGCGTGTCAAGAGTAGGGAAGGGATCTGGTTGGGTGGTGGAAAATGATGTTTGTTTAACGAACAGTTTCGAATTATTGGGTGAGGATGCTGATGGTTTGACTTCGGGGGTTGAGGCGAATGAGGATGTTTTCATGGTGGATGGGTCGAAGCCTGTTTCATTGAAGAGGAAGGGCTTTCGGGTAGGTAAGACTAAAGTTGGCAGGTTTTTCAATGGGAAAGTTTTGAAACATCCTAGGATGGTAAGTGAAGAGGTGGTGGACTCGTTTGTTAAGAAGGATACAATGTTATTCTGTAATGTTAATAATGTGGTTAAAGATGTTGAGTATGGATTAGAACATGTGTTCATTGAAAAGGCTGTGGGGAGAAAATTGGCTGGTCATTCAGATTTTGGGTTGGTTGATTTGGTTTCAGGGGACGGTGATATAGCTGATCTCTCTCATAAGTCGGTCTAGCTTTCTGGTGGGTATTCACTTTCATGGGACACTGGTAATTATAATATGGTTGTATGTGTGTGGGGTTCGAAGCACTTTTCTTTAATCTGGAGGCCGTGTTATGATATTTCTAGTTGGACGGATGTTTTGTTTTTTATGACCCATCATACCAACGTGGATGTTAGTTCATCGGCTGGAGATCGAAGTTTGGAACCGAATGGCGCTTTAATTCAGGGAAGGAATGTCACACCCACTACGTCAAGGAGAAGGAGGAGGAAGAGAGGAGTCCCCAGTTCTGGTTTGATTCGTCGTAGCGCTAGGCTAAGATCTAGCTCCTCTTCTTACAGTGGTAGGTCCCTGAATCTGAATGCTAATTGTGGCAATTCGGATCAGGGCTCAGGTATGACATCTGTTTATGGTAGCGATTATTCACCTTATGTTTTAGGTAGTTTGTCGACTAGCCAGTTATTACAGCTAGCCAGTGATACTGCCTTTATTTTTACGGATATTGAGTTGGATGCTGATTTCATTAGGAGTAGGGAAATTGAGAGAGCTTCTTCTATGAGTAGATGAGGATTGTTAGTTGGAATATTAGGGGTTTAAATGAACCTAAAAAATGTGTTAAGGTTAGGACTTTTTTACTTGATCACCATATTGACATTGTTTTGTTACAAGAGACAAAAATTGAAAGCCCAGATTATAGATTTTACGCTAGGTTAGGTGGATCTCATTTTCGTAGTTGGGTCTGTCTACCGGCAATTGGGAGTGCAGGGGGGCTTATGATAGGTTGGAAAGATAATCAATATAGGCTTGTACAGGAATTTCCTAAGGTACATTCATTACACGTTATATTAGATTCACTTAATGGTAACCATTCATTGGGAATTACTAATGTGTATGGCCCTCACACAAAGTTAGAGAGGAGACGATTGTGGGAAGAATGCGTGGATTTTAGGAGCCTTGCCTCTAATCTTTGGATTGTGGGGGGAGATTTCAACGTTACTAGATTTTTAGGAGAGAGATCTCCTCGAGAAGGAGATTTCTCAGATATGGAAGAATTTAATGATTTTATTCTTGATAATAATTTGATTGAGATTCCACTTAATAATAGATCTTTTACATGGTCTAGATCTAATATTAGTGAAAATCCATCTTTTGTCGTTTTAGATAGGTTTTTTATAAGCACGGAGGTTGATGAAAGATTTGCAATTTGTAAGGTTAAAGGGTTACCTTTTTTATATTCGGATCACTGTCCTTTAATCCTTTCGTGTGACTCTAGTATGTTAATTAGTAACAGTTTCAAATTTGAAAAGATGTGGTTACTAGATACCAGTTTTATTAAACTTGTTATTGCTAAGTGGAATTCGTTTTTTATTTTAATAATTTGTACAATGGTAATTCAGCGAAGATTTTTGTGGCAAAACTTGTCAAATTAAGATTTTTTCTTAAGAGGTGGAATAAATTTGTTTTCGGTAATGTTAGAATTAAGAAAGATAAGATTTTATGTGAGATGTTAGACTTAGATAAGTTAAGTGAATCTAGGACTCTCAATCAAGGTGAGAAAGACAGGCTTTATAATCTCAGAAATGATTTCAAATTGATTTTGGAAAAAGAAGAAATAATGTGGAAACAAAGATCACGTGTTCAATGGATTAAGGAAGGGGATAATAACACGAAATTTTTTCATAATTTGGCTAATAAGAGGAGACGTGATAATCAAATACATTCTATTTTCCTAAATAATGAGGAATTGACAGCTCAACGAGATTTAAATGAGGCCTTCACCAATTATTATAAACAAATTTTTGGGAATAGGATCAATAGAAGAATTAACGTTAATTGAAAGGAAATATATCCAAAGGATGATAAAGGGAAGTTATCAGATTTAGATAAACCTTTTTCGGAACAGGAGATTTGGAAGGCTATTTGTGATATGCCTAGTGACAAAGCTCCGGGGCCTGATGGTTTTTCTGTTTTGTTTTACAAATAGTTTTGGGAGATTTTGAAATCCGATGTTATTAGTTTATTTAATGATTTTTATAGCGGTGATTTGTGTCTAGGTAATTTCAATTTTTCTAACGTTATCCTTATTAAGAAGAGAGAGGATGCTAAATTTTTAAAGGATTTTAGACCTATATCCTTGATAAATGTATCTGTTAAGATCATTTCTAAAGTGCTAGCGAATAGGCTTAGTCAGAAGATGAACGATCTTATAGATCATTCACAAACAGCTTTTATTAAAGGTAGACAAATTGTGGATGGTGTGGCAGCTGTACAAGAGTACATGAATTTATGTATTAAAAATAAGTTTTCATGTGCTATTTTGAAAATAGATTTTGAGAAAGCTTTTGATTCTATTGACTGGGATTACATATGTGAAGTATGTCTCGCTAGAGGTTTTAGTGTCCGATGGATTAACTGGATAATGCTTTTACTTAGGTCTGGAAGTTCTAACATCGTTGTTAATGGGGTTATGGGAAAGAAGATTCAATCAAACAGGGGCCTTAGACAAGGAGATCCTCTGTCACCTCTATTATTTAATTTAGCGGTAGACGTTTTTTCTAGAATTATTAAGAGAGCGGGGAGACTAGGCGTCTTGGGCAATGTTGGTAACGAGGAATTTAATAATGAGTTATCTATACTTCAATTCGCAGATGATACTTTGTTATTTTCATCTCATCTACCTAAGCACATTATTGCTCTCAAGTTTATTCTTTATTGTTTTGAAATGTTATCAGGACTTAGAATTAATTTTGACAAAAGTTCTGTTATGGTCATTAATGATTTTGGTAATGTTGAGGCTATGGTTTCTAGCACCTTAAACTGTTCGGTAATGAAATTCCCTTTTGATTATTTGGGTTTTAAGATTAGGCCTACGAAACTAAAGAAGGAGGATTGGCTAGTCATTATCGATAAGATTAATAGCAGATTATCTAGTTGGAACAATAGATATTTGTCTAGAGCAGGTAGGTTAGTTTTGGTAAACTCGGTACTATCTACTATCCCTGCTTATTGGATGTTTATACATAGATTTCCTCAATGGGTCATTGAAAAGATTGATAGAATAAGACGTAATTACCTATGGAGTGGGGGTGGTGATCCTATTTGTAGGGGTTTCAATTGTCTAGTAAACTGGGAAGTGTGTTGTAAGCCTAAGAAAGATGGGGGATTGGGGATCATAAATTTAGTAAACTTTAATTCTTCATTATTAGCCAAATGGATATGGAAATTTAGATGTCCTATAGTATCGACTACGTGGAAGTTTATCGTATCTAAATTTTACTACTCAGGGGGTGAGTTTATTGTGGGATCTAGGGATAGTTGGTATAATAGATTATCTTACTTTTGGAAAGCAGTATTAAAGTGTTTTGATTTTTTTTAACTTAGGTTATAAGGTGATTGTTTATTCGGGTGATATGACTTACTTTTGGCATGATATTTGGATTTCTAGATTACCACTTAAGGTTGAGTTTAGGGAACTCTTTAATATTTGTAGTTTTAAAAATGCGTTGATTAAAGATGTTTTTAGAAGGGATTTAGATCCCCCATGGGAGTTTTCTTTTGATAGTATCTTAGAAGGAGAATTGTTAAGACAATTAGCTTTACAATATGCTAAGTTATCATTATATCACATTGATGAGTATAGGGATTCTATTAGTTGGGATTTGGATAAGAGTCAAGTTTATTCGGTTAATTCTATGTATAATTTTATAAACTTTTCGGGAATCTCATTTCGATCTTTTAAGTTTATGTGGAAATCTAATTCTCCTCCTAAAGCCAAAATTCTAATGTGGTTAATCATGCACAAGAAACTTAATACGGTTGAGCTTCTAAAGAGGAAGAATATCATTTGTGATGTTAAGTGTTATTTTTGTAATATTATGTACGAGGATGTTGATCATTTGTTTTTCTCATGCAGTATCACAAACTTCATTTTTAATATGGTTCTTAGAATATTTGTTTTTGATTGGTCTAATTCTAATAATAGTTGTATCGAATATTGGGATTCTTATAGATTTGTTTATAATGGTAGTAAAAGATACATTCTAGATTCGTTAGTCACTATCATAAGTTAGTTCATCTGGTTTGAGAGGAATCAGAGATGCTTTTTGTCTAATTTTACTTCTACGGATATATTAATTACTAAAATAGTTCATTTTTGTTTGGAATGGATGTCTAATTCACATTTTAAGCTATTCGGGAAAGTGGGCTTTGAGAGACTATTGATTAAGGTTAGGTTTAATTTGTATCTATATATTAGAATTAGCGGTTTTTTCCGCAATAGATATCGCATTGGGTACTAAGTTCAATTAATAATTCTTTGCATTATATTTTTACTTCTACGCATATATGTATGGCAGTCAAATATGTATGAGTATATATATATATATATATATATGTTTATATAATATATATACGTACTTATACACATTTTCTTCCATATATATGTGTTTGACAATTTCTGATAGTTTTGTTGAGCTTTTCGCAGATACAAGTTGTTGATTATCAGGCAGTACTTAGCGGATAGCTGGATGGATTGGTAGTAGTTCGTACTTTTCAGATGTTCAGGTTGATGGATACTACTGTTGGTCTTGGAGATTACAGGTTGTAGATGAAACTGTGGAGCTTTTGGGATTGCCGTTTGGATTGACCATCTTTGGTTGCTTTGGATATATTGGTGTATGAGGAGTAGGAGTGTTTGTATTTGTTTGGGGATTTGTTACACCATTTGTTTTTTTTTTCACTTATATTGTTATATGTATGGGTATAGATATACTTCTTATCGGGTGGTGGCCTTGCCGGAATTCGATAACGAAGTATGATGGGTGGTGGCCTTGCCGGAACTCATCTATCTATTATCCCTTACATTACTATTTGAGTCTCCCGTTTTTGGGTCTGTATTTGGATATTTGTATCACTTCATTTTTATTATATATATGTGTGCTCTCTTCCTTTTGGAAGACCACACATTTTTTGTTCAAAAAAAAAATCTATATTAAATGTCTTTGCTGCAATATTATCATATATCATCAGAAAATAAAATAAAAAACTATTTCAACAATTTTATTCTAATAAAATTTTGATAGTACAAACAATTACACAAAAGAACCCATAATACACATCTCAAGCTCGTACACATCTCAAACTCATCAATCAACTTGGCATAATACACAAGTTGGGAAGCTAATAACCTTCAGGCCAAACCGCTCTTGAACCTCCATTAGACGACACCTTCCAGTCCTTTGTCCACACTGAAATCATTATTGAAAAAATCATCTTAACAACACGTTGTCTCATCTATGCATACAACCCGAAACCCATCAACTTCCCGGACCACCATTAACGTTTATAGTTACAAGCAAACAACTAATAATTGTTCAAAGAAGTGTTCATACTCTGGTTACAAATAATAACATGTTGCTCATTCTTTGGTTTCAAATCAGTGCATACAAATTGTAATTTGTGCATGACTATTCAAAGAAAACAAGTAATTAAGCATTGTTTATAGTTACAAGCAAGGATTGACAACTAACTCAAACTACATGTGTTCACTTGCAAATCCATTCCATCCTTGCAAATTGAAACAGAGGATTGATTTGTAAATGAAGCAAGTTAACACTAAAACATACCTGCAATCAACGATATCATATAACAATACTCTATTTAAACTCACTTTGAATTATAAACTTCTTACTTTAAAACTCTCTTTGAATTATTATTATTTTTTAAATAAACAGGTACTTAATTACAATAGGAACAAGATACAATAAGTTTGAGTTGGCCAGAAATAAAGCACACAACACAACAAATACTATACATACCCAACTAATAGCCAACTCAAACCATAACCAGACACACTAACATACATAACATAGTCATGCCACCAAACAAAACAGAACAAAAACAACATGCATGACATACACTATTCATTACACCATATATGCTAATTAGGCTGTGTTTTTAGCCATATCTAAAGTAGTTAGGTATGGAAATAAGCCATATAAAAAAATGGCGCGGTAAATTTTTAGATACGGCTGTAAACCGTATCCTACTAGTAATAACATACGGCTAGTAGGCGTATCTAAACGATTAGTAGATACGGCTATAAATCATATCTTATATGTGTGCGTGTGTGTGTATATATATGTGTGTGTGTGTGTGTGCGTGTGTGTATGTAGGTATATATGTATGTATGTATATATAAGCAGAAACTACAACACATATTATTTGTAACATAAAGCATATATAACACAATTTATACACAGGATACACTAATTCACAATTGTAACAGTAAACGAAACAATTGTATGAAATATTTCATTACATTATGTATAATGATACATGCTATTTGATTACATTACAATAAATAAGATACGCTGTTTCATTACATTACAATAAAGAAGATATATAATATTTCATTACAATAAAGAAGATACGTACGATTTCATAATTACATTACAATAAAGAAGGTAAACTTCAGCGATCAACCACTCTCCGCTTTTCAACTTCGGCGATCGACACTTCGATCTGCAGCTAATCCATTCACCGAGCTGAAGGTTTAACTTTCTGGTTAAGAATTTACTGGGTGATTCATCAGGTGGATGCACTTTAGCTCACACACTTGGTTCAGGTATTTATCCTAACTTATGCATTTAACTAAGCACCATGACTAGCAAAGGGGATAATATATCACGTGTCATATGCTGCTTCACTAACCCGAAAAAGGGAAGTGATTTGGACAAAAAAGGAAGTGACTTGGACAAAAAGAGAAGTGACTTGGACAAAAAGAAACGAAGTGACTTAGACAAATTTTGTTTGTCGATAGCCTCAGACCAATCAATCGAATATTGACTCATACGTAATCGATCAAACACTACTTGAAATAGGAAAAAGCATTTAATACTTGATATTATCCCCTTTGCCAGTCCTGGAGCTTAGTTAAATGCATAAGCTGGGATGAATACCTGAACAAGCGTCGTTAGCTAAAGTGCATCCACCTAGTGAATCACCCAGTAACTCTTAACTAAAGAGTTAAAGCCTTCAGCTTGGTGAGGCTTCACTGGTGGATCACCTAGTAAATTCTTAACCAGAATGCATCATCTTCGTCTATACTTGCAACCTAATTTACATTAGAACAATAATGAGTCAGAATATACATATACAACACACATATTTATACATAAAAGAACATATTTCCATAAGACTAAGTACTAACTTGAATGCTCAAGATAACATAAGAATATACATATACAACACAGACACCTACTCTGCACAACATCATCATGAACATAAAAGCAAGAGGAACACAATCAGGTCATGGATGAGTACAACAAATCAGTGCATAAGCACAAGCAAATGCTCATACTTGATGCACATAATGTCACATACATGAGCATAAAGCAACTTGGTTCAAAGCAGCAAGTCGTAAATGGAAAAGCAGTTCAAGTGGAGCAGCAACAACAATAACACATACACACATATTTACACATAAAAGAACATATTTCCACAAGGCTAAGTACCGACTTGAATGCACAAGATATATAACAGAAGTATATATCGAATATATATAAATGAATGTGTGTGTATGTGTATATGGATAAGCAATACAACCATTAGAGGAACTAGCAAGCAAGAATGAAGTATCTATTCTTATCAATTTTTAAAGTGTCCAAAACACACAGAAGAAAACATCAAATACATGCAGCTCGGTGAATAAAGAATGAATGAAGCTTGATGTGTACTTACAACTCAGTCAACAAAACTAGTATGCTTTAGTTCTCAAATCATACCACATGATTTTTTTTTTTTTTACATAAGCCAGAAATGACACATGCACTTCATATCAGTAAGGATCAGTGTACACAGTGCAATAATACACACAAATGGGCAGGGCAGCAAGAGTAAAAGTGTCTGAATTCAAGGTAGACAAATACAACACAAGTAAATGATAGAAAATACACTGCCGCATTATAAAACTGTCCGAAAATACCCAATTTAAACATAATAGCAGCATGAATTCTAGGTAGACAAGCACATGCAAATATCTATCATTCATATTTTTGAACTAAGGCATGGAAATTCAAATTAAACACAATTTAAACCCAATTCGAATTAAAATTAAACCCAATTCATATTCAAATTTAATCGTGATCTAATACTCACCTCTAGTGGCAATGAGAAGGATGGACAGCGGTGGACTAAAGCTTCATCGATCAGCTGAAGGCAGCACGAGCTGACGATAACCCATGGACTGGGTTGATGGCTTATTGAATAAGGAAGTCGGTCGAGTACCAAAACCCTAATTTGGGTATTCGGTCGCCACTGCAAATTAAAAGAGGGATAATTCGATGTTTTGAAGTGTCAAAACTCGATTGTTCTAGAATGGAAGTGGGTAGGGAAAAATTTGATACGTATTTCATACAATCTAAAGCCGTACCAAATGAACTGATTCAGAACTTTGTTGATGAATAGTTGGATCCTACATGTTTGGGGAGGTGTGGATCGCCAAGAGGACAGTTGATATAGCTTTGAGCTGTACCACATTTAATAAGGCTAAAGGCTTTATCAAATCTCTACATGATTGTGTGCCAAATTAACATATATGGTGTAGTGATTTCTCACAAACAAGACAAAAACTCCATAAAGACCAGTAGAAAAATCCACCGAAAGCAGCCTAGGATCACTACCATAACTCAGTAAAAAAAAAAAACTAAACAATCAACTGTTCAATCCACGCAAACCACCAACATCTGAACTGAAATAAGAAATCTCCACTGGAACACCCCGAAGAAGAGCTAGAGGACTTTAACCAACCAAAACATAACAGGACTCAACCAAGAATTCGAGGCAGTCCTCCAATATAAATAACCAAAAAATACCCGCACCATGAAATCAATAGAAAAAATTCACTTTGAATTATAAATTGCTCATGTCATACTGATCTAGTAACACCCAAGTAAATAAACAGAAATATGATAATAATCCCTTTATATATATACACAAATATATATATATATATCATGGAAACAAAATCAATAGAATCACAGGTGCGCAAAAAATGTGATTTAATATCACTATTCAATTACCTAATAAACTGGTTATGCTTTACATTTTCCTGTTCATTTCCATTATTCTCATATACATTTTCTCGAACACTTCTAGGACGTTTTGCAAAACAGACAAAAAAAACAATAAAACAATGATGTATACACGCGTATTTAGAATGCGATACATATAAACACCATAATATATATAAAAATCAGAATATATACATACAAAAAGAGTAAAAGAGTGTTATCGTAGAAGAGGATCTGGGCGAGGATGACCAGAGGGGAATCGTCAAGGTCAGAGCAGTCGAGGCGTTACCGTAGACGTCAATTTAGCATAGGACATTCTGAAGGAGTAGCCTGTGCGATCCCTGATGCAATCAGACCAAGGGTAAGAGAAACCGGGAAGGTTTTGATGTTAATAATGGGGAGAAGTCATCGTTCTCGAGGAACGTGGCTATCGGATTTGAAACGGATGGCCTGACAGAGGGTGATACGATAGTTCTTCACCAGGATTTTAGTATTTTTGAGAAGATGAGAGTGGAGTAGACATGAAGAGGAAGAATTCGTGTGAGATGAGAATGATGTAAACGTGTGAATTAGTGGAATTAGCATGAACTGAAATGTTGTAGCGGGAAGAATGTGCGGCAATCTGAAAATTTGGGAACGAAACAAGCCCAAATGATTGGCGCCTAAGTGGATTAATTTGTGAATTATGCTTTTTGTATTCTTCTTATATGGTAGATTCAAGATAGGAAAAAGGGAGTTAGAGATGGAAAAATTGGAAATTATCAGTAAATTATGGGGATACAAGGCGCAGACTAGTGCCTTCACCATTTGTTTCAAAACAATTAATATAAACTTTTTTCCCTTGAAGTTTAAAAAAAAAGTGAATATTTCTATGTTTATTTAAATAATCTTTTGAAATAATAAAAAACAAATATAACTGATAATCAGAATCATTGAATATTAAATACGAAATAATAAATGTTACCTCTTGATTGTTGATTAGTTATTAAAATTAGCATTAATCATTAATAATTATTATTTAATCGGAATTATTTAATAATAATTAAATTTAACTGTCAAACAATAATTATATTGAATTGTAATTTAAATTATTATGTAACTACTAACAGTTAATTAATTAGTAATTATTATAAATGTTTTATTAATTATTTAATATTATGAATGTTTTATTAATTATTTAACATTTGTTGTTAATTAGATTTATTAATTATTAAATGTGATTAATAACTGCTAAATATAATTTACATACTATTAATAACTAACCATGATAAATAATTAAAGCATTGATTTATATTGATTGACTATTATTACTTAACATTTTTATGTTATAATTAAACATTACTTATTACATCGTACTATTGTATTCAATAGTAATTATGTTCACCAAAGGTAGGGGAAAAAATTATTTTTAAAAGTACTTTTTTTGCAATTGGCATTACTAGTTATGAAAAAAAATACGTTTAGTAAATTACCGTTTGTTTATTTATTAATTATGAATATATTAATTATTTAATTATTTTTTATTCATTTAATATTTAAACATATTCATATTTCATATTAATTATTATCCATTAGTTTTTTATTATTAATTTATTATTATTTAATAATTATTTATTTATTTTATTATTTTCAAATGTTAATTATTATTATTTGTTTAATAGTTATAAATACCACTTTATAATACTTAAATTTTATTATTATTAATAATTATTAAATATTAATCTTAATTATTATATAATTACTAGTAGTTAATCATTTAATAGTAACTATTTAAAATTAATTATTAAAATTTTATACTTGTTTCGAGTATGTTTTCGCAACTACTTTACCAGTTGTAAAAAAATTACAATTATTGCAAGCGGCAAAAACAGTTGCCAAAGATATTTATTCACAACTAGTTAGGAAGCTGTAACAACCTAGATTTTTCGGTCAGTTGAATTGGATATTTAAATCTTATTTAAATATTATATTTCATATATTAATGGATTTTAATATTGAAATTGTTTATTTAAAACGAATTTTGAACGTAAATTTATATATGATTTAAAACGAGCTCGTAACGTCTTGGTAATTTGTAATATTGAGTTTTGAACTTTAATTGAATATACAGGAGCCGATATAGGTTGGACTTCCGTGAAACACGAAACGTTCGAATCTATTTGATTATAATTTCCTAATGGAAGAGAAAAATCTAGATTTCATATTATAGATTGTTAGTTATGTCCAATTCAAATTTTCAAATGGTCGCTATGAAATCGTCTATAAATGATAACTTTTATTTAGTTAATTCAAAAGGATTTTTAATATAATTTGGATATCGTTTAACTCGAAATTGATGATAATAGTTGTATAATCGATGTTTGTTTTTATTTTAAAAGTTATATGATATTCCATTTAGAGAGTTACGATAATAATAATTTATTATTATTTAATTAGATTATTTTGGAATTTAATTAATATTTCATTTAATTTATATAAGCTTTAAGAAGGGCCATTTTGCAAACGGCCTCGGTTTTCGATGAAATTAGTTTCATTGGAACCGTAACGTTAAATTATTGTATGAAACCAGATTTCAGGGCAATTCGATGTCGTATGTGACACCGGTAGCCAAAAACGACCCGGTTTTCATTTAATCGTTTTGTCGATTTAAATTGGAAATTTAGAATAACTGATTATCTAACGACTTCCGTTTTTAACAAAATTAATTTCATTAAATCCGTAATGATTTATAATTGTAATATTTCAAGTTAATTGGATTTAATTTTTGATCGTGCGCAATTTAAATGTGCGTTGATTCACGTTATGAATTATAAAGGAATTTTTACAAATGATCTCGGAATTTGGCGAAACCTTTTCCGTCATGCCCGGAATATCGTTTTATGCAAGGATGTAAATTTTCATCTCAATCGTAGATTGTTTGTAGTGGTTTTATAGCGTAACTTCGGGACCAAGTTTCGTTTATAATATAATAATAATATAATTATTCTCTCTATAAAATGGGCTCAGCAAACCCTAATTTGGTCAAAACACATTGCGTAGTCAACTGCTATTTTAGCCGACAGTCTCCCAAAATGAACGACTGTAACTTCACAAACTTCCCCCTTCCAATTCGTTCAATCAAACCGTTATTATCAAAAATGTTTAACATCAACTTTGATGAGCTCGGGGAGGACCATCATCTGGATGGTGGTGATGTTTTTCTGATCACTGGTGTGGCCGAATTTGTTGCATGAAGGTGTGGTTATTGAGTTGGATTTACAAGCGGAATAGGGCAGCGAGTTGATCGAGTTTTACGGCGTGGGTGGAGTGGTCATAGGCGAGCTTGTCAATGCTTTTAGATCGACCAATGGTGCATCCTAGGGCAGTGCGGCGGTTGAGCGGTGATGTCATGTGAAGTCGGTTGCCTGAACTAAGGAGCATTATGAAAAAGAACAGTATCAGCCTAAGTACCCTAATATGAAAATCAATAAATGCGTGAGCAACATGAACGAAGGAGCAACGGTGTGTATCGTGGTTCCTGGACTAAAACGAAGGGACGAATCAATAATTCTGCCTGAAAATCGGTTAAGCAAAAAGTAATTATAGTTAACCAATGTTAATTAGAAATAAATTTGCTTATTTAAAATCCCTTAACTAATAATAATTATACTATGTTCAATTTGAACAAAGCAGCATCTTAATGTTCAAAGCCGTCCTTGGTTGAGGATTGTTACGAGTTTTAAACGAAAAAAACTGGGCAGAACAAAGAGGGGTAGTGAAACGAAGTGTGACGACCGCCCATAGCCCCCGCACTAAACAAGAGGAATAATGTGCTGAAACACGTGCCAGATAGCTATGGAAGATCATCAAGGTAAGATAACACAACGGTACCTTTTGTAAAACTCATAGCGCAAGTATAAAATATAATAGATCATATACAACAAGTAATATTAGTGAAGCAGAAAACACTAAGTTTTCATAACGATTAGAAAGCAATATCATACACTTGGATTCAGCAATAGTGTTTATACAATTTTGCCTCACTACAGCATTCAGAGAAGAATAAAACAGCGGAAACAAATACCAGATAGTAGTACAGATAATACGCCAGCCTCATGCTCGCCATCGAACAACAACATCGTCCTCACAAGATATCACCTGTCACCTGCTACCTAGTTTGCCCATCCAACAATCGGACGAACTTCCCAAGGTAATAAGAGTGAAACATAAAACCTTGTGTCAAACAACAGTCTTAGTGAGCGATAAAACAGCTAATTAACATCATCAGTAAGGTATATGAGAATGGGTATATAGATGAACTATTCTACCCACAACACCAGAGAAGGACACAACTCTAATCTTCCCCACATCGGACAGTGATAGCTTTTACGTCAAACATTTCAACTATTCATTCATGGAGACTAGAACAATCAACAATGGCACTCATAACATCCAGATTATATATCTCACGTAAACCATCCTAATCGAATTCAACATCCCTCAAGCACAAGCCCCGGAGGCCTAAACCAATATCAGACAAGCACCCAAGGAACATCTCCTTCGACGTTGGATAATTTACATGAGATGGTATAAAAATAACGTCCAGCATGCATGATAGACTTTGGCTATCACTGCCAATCCTGCTTCGAAGCCATCATTGATCTTATGACTGGCTAAACGATTTGCCGTCAACTGTCAAGGGTCAATGGCAAAGCCCGGCTATAGCAAAAACCCCATACGTCATACAATTTGATAAATGTAGGCCATACACAACGCCTAAGGTACTCAACCATACGACGAAATCGGGTAACCCTGGTGAGCTATCTATAACCTACAATAACGATAATCCCTCGGCCTTCGGTATCTTTAGTCCTCATCGATGGCGACCATCCAACCATTTCCGACAAGCTCAGAACACTTTTGAGCTGTCATTACACCCATTGAATTCACTTTGAAGTCATCATCACTCTTGAACAAAAGAAACATCAACATAAGGATCAACATCAATTCATAGCATACCCGAAAATATTTTTTTTCAGAAATGACCATGTGTCTGCTCGACCGACCATAAGTGACTGACCCGTCCATCACATGCACGACCTGGAGCCCTTCCAAACCAGCAAAAAACCAAGGCTGACCGACTCACACCTAAACACACAGACCGACCGACCACCATCATCTCACAATCGACCGACTAGCCTCCGACCGACCAGGTTTCCCACCCCCTGACCGACCCGGTTCCTTCCCCATGTGCCGACCGACCAGTATAGAGCATGACCGACCCGACCCTTCTTGGTGCACGATCGACCACTTCCCACCGACCGACTGGGCCTACTACACCTTGTACAACACCCGAACTATACGACCGACCCGTGGCCTGTACCGGTGCAGTCCATCACCAAATTCCACCAAAACTTCGTCAAATGACAAGATCGACGAAATTTACTCAAGTAATTCACCCAATTCAACCACAAACATGATATGGAATCATTAACAACTTGAAAATGACGATTTTCATCAAAGTTATGCAAACTTAACCAAAATCATGATAAATGAACATATGAACTAAATTATGGATCTGGCTTGCTTAAACATATGGAAATATATGAAAATCACCGGTTTTAAGTTGCTAAATTAGATCCTATGGTGATTTATTGAAAATAAGCTTACCATAGTGTAGAACTAAGGAAAACGACTTAAAAATGATGGAAATGTGTGCATACAACTCATATACTTGCTTGAATACGTGTGAGAGATGCATATCACTCTCCAATTTTTCAAAACAACTGAAAAGTAATGTATTATGATTCCTGACAGCGAAGAATTTGCTCTACACCCTTCGATTCAATGAACTCTCTCCTAATTTGCGTAGATCTAGCTTCAAATGATTTAGATCTTCGATTCTTTAAGCTCTACTGGTGGAAAGGTGAAGGAGATAGAGGAATGGAGGATCACAAGCTCTTCCAATTGAGAGAATGGAGAAAGAAAACTATTCTCCATGCCTCTTGCCCCTATTTATAGTCTTCCACCAGCCCACCAATGGGCCTCTCCAAACCAGCCCATTATGGCTTACAAAACCTGAACAGCCAACTGTGAAACCTTAAAACATTGATTCCTTCCAAACCGCTGAACCAAATCTTTAATGTAACCACTCTACAGAAAGGGAATCATCATTTTCTTTCCAATGGCATAAGTCTCAACACCTGGTTCGACCTGAGTCAAAAGTAATGCCCTGTACGAGGCTGATAGGGGCAGAATGGTCACAAACAAAATTGGTAAAAATTATGGACATGTCTCATAACACCATAAGCAACATATTAAAATATGAGAATGATCCAACCCTCAGAGAGTAAAATAATTTTTTTTACGATCTTCCGGTACGTAAAATGTGGGCTGTTACAAGAAGTATCAACCATAATTTGGAGAAATTGAAGTAATTAGTTTTAAAAATATATTATTTAATCAATAAATTATTATTTAAACTAAATCATGTAGACTTATAAATGTTATAGCTCACCCTGTATGTTAATAGAATTGACCCAAAAAAGTTGCATCGGGATTGTGGTGATGAACATTGTATTTTGGAACTATATTGGACAAAACCTGATATTGCTAGAATTTGTTAATAAATTAAACGCTGGTTTAATTTAACTGGGAACCGCATCGCTTAGTGACAAATGAAATTCATGTGAGTTAAACTCACTTAGTTCTTCCCACTTATATTTTATAAGTCGGGTTTTATAATAGTGTGTTATGGTTGCTAATGGTTGAATGTTATATATAAATATATATATATATATATTGATTAAACCGATGGAATTAAACGTTTGTTTAATTTCAGTGAAACACTAAATCGTTATTCTAACGATTGGACCCAATTGAGGTAACTTACCTTGTTGGTCACGTTTATAATATAAACGTATTTATTTTAATTTTTTGAATTGTTTTGTTAATATTAAATAAATTGGTTGATGTTAAATAGTGGTTATGTAACGTTATAAAAATTATTAGTTTAAATTGGATAATTCTTATTTAATGGTTTTATTGAGGTAACGTATTTGGATGTAGGGATTGACAGGTTAGGGGAATCCAACAGGATTCCTCATTAATATTGATAACGATTATCAATATGATTTGTGGTGTTTATTTGGATGTAAAATTGGTTTATATTTCACGGTTTGGTACTTTAGCAAACATTGACCTCTTTAGTACTGTCGGGAAGAAAAGATTTTTGAATCGATATTAAATCGATTGAGAATGGTTTCAAAGTTAAATATATATAAAAATATGATGTTTATTTTAAAAATAAACGTCGAAGATTTATTTATGTTTTTTAAAACTATTTAAATTATAAATTATATTAATAAATAAATGGTTAAGCAGTATAAACTAGATAGGAATATTAAAATGATTGCGAAGAAAGGCCTAAAGGTATAAATGGGATTGTAAAAGATTTTAAACTGTTTAAATGGACTAATGGAAGTGGAAATATATGAGAACCGATTTAAATGAGTTAAAAGGTGGTTTTTCGTAACTAATGAACATTTTTATAAACGTTTTTTTTATAAATATACTAAATGTGAAAAATAATTTTGGTGAATGGGATTAACGAAAAATGGAATTGAAAGAAGAATATGAATATTGACATATAAATGGGAATTGAGACGAATATCCAAGAAATGAGATTTCAAGGCTAGATTTCCAAAAGGAATTATAAATGAAAATATGTACGAATTAAGTTATTTGGGAAAATGTGGTGAAATAGATATATAAAATAAAAGGATTTGTCAAATTAGAATTTAATCTTAGCAAATGGTTAAAGCATACACGAAGTAAAGAATATTTGCTAATTAGAAAGATATTTAAAAACAAACGATTAAGGTATTTGTAAACAAAATGCTAAGGAATTTATAAAGAAAAGATTAATGGTTTTGATAAGTAAAGGGATGAATGGTTTTGTAAATGGAATATGTAATATTTATTTACAGAGGTTATGTTGAATCATTTTAGTTAATTTTTATGAAATGATATTTAAAATAAATTCAGAAGTGTTTTGTGAGATTGTATAACTGTTTTGAAAAATGGTAAAAAGGATTATGATGTGTTTTCTAAGAAATTGGACCTTATTGTACGTTGGTTGAATTGAGTAGCTTTCGAGGTGTCAATCATATGTTGGTTTCGGCCTTCGGGGTTGATACTGAGAGATTTATTCACTTACCAATTTACAATGGGAAGCCAATGAGTAGAAGTGAGATGGTAATTGTAACGACCCGCCCTATACTAGCCGACATTTCCTCCGAAGGTGCGCTGTACACATGTCTAACTAGCACGGAACGGTCGTCGGAAGGAAAGAAAGAAGGTGAAGAACTGACACAGAACCTGTAGAATGTCTCACAGCGCATGGAATAAAATATAATAATCACATAACTTTGACATAAAACAGGCGAGACAGTGCATAAGCTGAAAAACTAAATCATGTCTAACATGGCAGCGGAAATCCAAAATACAGCTTATGATCCAACATCCTTATTACAACTTCAAAAATACTGTCTCTAAACAAAAGAAAGGAAAAGGTACACTACTAATGCCCAAGCAGTGACCATCGATAACATAGGGAGATAATACATAAATATCATACGTGGAAGCCTCCTGCTCGTCTCCAGTACAGCTACCCGTGCATCCACCTAACCTGTCTCTAGTCTGCTCGTGTGAGCACCCAGAGTAATAAGAAGAGACATAAAACTCTGGGTCAGACATAAAGTCTGGTATGAGCGATAAGCATCTAAACAGAATAATAACAGGTATAATCCAATCATACCTGAACCTGGACCTGCAACCAAAGAGTTAGCACTACATACTGTACAACACTCTAAGGTGCCCTTTCAAATGGTGTAAAGATAACGGGGGTGGGGGTGTGCATGTCATAGTGATGTCAAACAATCAAGCATAGCAATCATCCTCACATCCCTCACTCAGTGCGTAAAGCATACGATATCCACTACTTTGGTCACCTAATACTTTGGGCCATGGCGGAATCCAATCCCGTGTAACTATCACTACAAGCCCACTATCCATCTCTCAGTGGTGAACCAAAGTTATGAATTCCGACAACTCCTTAGCACACGTCCCGCAGCAAAGCCCAACTATGAAGTGAACTCATTGGCTCCCAACTGGGTCCTAAGCTCTAACTTCCCATATTGGACTACCTTTGCATCTCGGGTTATTGGTCAATACTGGGTCGGGTCGGGTTCCTTCTCAAGCCATCGGTTCGGGTCGGGTTCCTTCTCCAGCCATCGGTTCGGGTCGGGTGTCCTTCATCTGTTCGGGTCGGGTCTTCTCCTGGTGCGGTTCGGGTCGGGTCTTCTTCTAGTGCGGTTCGGGTCGGTTGTCCTCCATCGGTTCGGTTCGGGTGTTTTACCTCGGGTCGGATCGGGTGTCATCTCCCCTCCAGCTCGTGCCTCCATTCCGATCCGTGCCCTCGTCCTTCACATGCTCCTATCTGATCCATCCTCATGCCTTCACTCCGATCCGTCCTCCTCGATCCGATTCGTCCTCCTCGATCCGATCCGCCCTCCTCGATCCGATCCGTCCTCCTCGATCCGATCCGATCCGATCCCAGTTCAGCTAGCGTGGCCTTCCTTTTTGCCATTTTTCCCCAAGTGTTGGGTTCCGATCCGATCGGATTCTTTTCTCAGTTCAACATATCCGATCCGAGCCCTATGTCCGATCCGATCCGAACCCTGCACTGTTTTCTGAGACTGTTCCAACAAGTGTTTACGCCATTCGACGACGTTTTCGACAATTCTAACTATTGAAATCAATCACAAAGCATTTCATACAGTCATAGCAACATGCATAATCAACCACAAACACCAAAACAACAATATGATAGGTTAAAACGGATCAAACATACCCTAAAATCCATATTTTCCCCTTAAGCATGTTTAAGAACAACTAATGATAGGATTAGTAAAAGTTAACCAAATTAGCCAAATTTTCTAACAGAGGTCTAAAACAATATTTATGAATTTCTGAATATTTTTCCAGAATTTTATCACGCTTAATTTCGCTAATTAACATTAATCACCCCTTAATCCCCTAAATTCCGAGATTAACAAAATTAGTCCAAATTAACCCAAATTCATATCAGAGGCATAAAATGATGTTTTAGAATTTTGGGAATTTTTCTAGATTTTTCTGAGCCATAATTTCGCTAATCTTCGCTAATTACCCTAATTAGCCGTAATTAGTGAAAAAACTAAGCAAATCACTCACCTTTGGCACAATTAAACTTTCAGAACTGAAACTCCTCTGATATAGATCCAATCTCTATGTGTTCCAGCAACTCTCTCTCTGATTTGGTGCTAATCCCCTTTGGTTTGATGTAGTTTTGCTTAATTTTTGATTAGAAAGTGATTAGAGGTGATTTGGAGTGAAATTAGAAGGTGGAGGCCATGGCTATACTTGAAGGAATGTCTTAGGCGGCTGGAAAATGAAGTAAAAACCGAAATCATAACCCTAGCAGCCCCTAAGTACCACTAATCCCGAAATCCCCCTTTGGGCCTAGCTGCTAATTACCCGGTTAAGCCCAATTAGCTGAAAATAACCCTTTAAACCTTAATTTAGTCATATCTCCCAAACCGTAAGTCCGTTTGGCTATTATACCACTCTACGGAAAGAGAAACCATCATCCGGAGCTAATGGAAGTGGTTTCAGGTCAAAATTCCTTTCCAGTCAAAAGTTATGGACGAAACAAGATCAACTAGGGGCAAAACGGTCATTTAAAAATTGGCAAAAATCACGAACATGGGAAATGACCCCACTAGTCGTTTCCCAAAAGTACACGACCATACGACTTACCTAGAAAAATAAATAAACATTCTACGATCCTAGATGCGTAGAATGTGGGTTGTTACATTCTCCCCCCCTTAAGAAATTTCGCCCCCGAAATTCCTTAATTAAGAAACAACAATGGGTCCCGCATGCCTATCAACCAATTTCAAACAATCAAACATACATGATAGTACAACAAGCATATCCTAGCATGCGGTTTTCTAACAAAGGAAGAATCATCGCCGCTAAGATTTTACCAGACAAAGAGCTTCAAATACGACCTTCTTATGTCATCCTCTACTTCCCAAGTACAGTCGTCCTCTCGCCATCGATTCCCATCTTTATCCTAGAGGCGATTTCCAATAGGTTAGGATCGTTCCTCTGACTGGAACTGTTCCACTCAATCCAGATCGATCTAATCGTCAAGCTTACTAGCGTTTTTGAATCCAATTCACACTTAGGTCTGAAGTCATGCCCCTTGATATACTGTAGTAGCTTCCATTCCAGAAACATAGCCTCTAAACTGGCATGTCTCCTACCCAATGCATCAGCTACCGCACCTAGTCCGGTACTACGGCATCCGTCCGTACTGTCATCTTCTTGGGTAATCCAACCATATACGTCAAATTACCAACTACATTCCAAATGTCCTTTCAAGTCTAACCCGAATCTTGCCTACATCCATACTGCACGTCCAACGTATATTCACCTCTTAGAGGCAAACTAGATCCATCCAATGACCCTAGGCACTACATCTATATCTGTACTGTACGTCTAACGTACATTCACCTTCTAAAGGTGAACTAGACTCATCTAATGAATCTAGGTACCTTACCCATATCTGTACTGCACGTCCAACGTACATTCACCTTCTAAAGGTGAACTAGACTCACCCAATGAATCTAGGTACCCTACCTATGAGTCCAAGTCCAACTTGAATCTCCTATATCCGCGGAATCTCCAAGATCAACGGACGCTCCACAATGCCCAAACATACTTCAAGTCTAACGTAAAGTATCATACACCCATCATCTCGCTATGATCAACAAACCTATCCTATTTCCATTTAACAGGATCCTTACAGGTGATAGTCTAATCAAGAGAAGAAAGGTAGGAACAAACATAGTAACCATAGCATCCATCAAACAAATCCTAACTATCACCTTCTAAATCCTTGAATACATCAACACCTATATGTCTGGTCCAACCAACATCAATAACTAATGGAAGCCCAGCCTCCAAACGGACTACCGTACGTCCAACGCACGTTTATCCTCCAAGGATAACTAGATCACGTCCAACGGATCCAAGGTAACGGGCGTCCCCAGATACCCCTGCTTTTAGTCCGCCTGAAACACTCGAGTCCCACCCAAGTCTATCCCTTATCTTGCTGCCCTCTCGAGTCCAACCCGAGCCAATCCAATTCCTTGCAGCTTCCTCGAGTCCATCTCGAGTCAATCTATCACCCATAACTCAGACCCAGTCTTGAGTATCCATTACCTACAAACTCTAGTCCAACGTGAGTCGTCTCCCTATTCGTTGCATCTCTAAGATCAATCGAACATCTATTTTATTTTACGAGTTCAAGTCCAACTTGAATTGTCCTAACCTTCGTTGCACCTTCCTGGACCAACGAACACATCCTATTCTTTCAAAAAGAACATTAACATATGGTCCTAAACGATTCATTACTTTGCATCTTTCTTGAGTCCCACTCGAGTCATCTCATAACCCTATCGAGTCTGACTCGGGGTAGTCCATACCATCGAATAGTCTTATCCTGTCACAACTGCCCATCACTCTTCGAGTAAACCAAGATATCATCTAATGAAAATCGCAACAACTACCTATCTCTCATGCAGACCATCCTAGTCGACCTCGACATTCCCCGAGCACAAGTCCCAAAGGCCTAAACCAATATCAGACAAGCACCCAAGGAACATCTCCTCCGAGTTCAGACGATCTACGTGAGATGACATGAGCAAAACATCCAAACACTCAAGCATCCATAACTGACTTTGGCTATCCTTGCCAATCTTACTTGAAATTATCATCGACAGCATGACCAAGTCCTGACCAACTACTGTACATCCAATGTACATTTGCTTCTCTAACTCCTGTTATCATTTTCATCATAAGGTAGGCGATCCAATACCACCCTTCATCTATCATCCACTCTAACGGTCATCAAAGGCTCTTCACAATCTACTCTCACTCTATACTTTTGGAGTTAATCAGCTCCCAAAATCAAGCCAAACCTAGTAAAGCTCAAAATAAAGCAATCACAACAAACATACATCCATGACTCGATAAGACCAAATTACGACAAATCCTACAAAGGCTAGTCAAACCACCTATCGGGTTTGTCACTACTAAAGGTCTATCGACTATCTCGGGTTCCAATTCCAACCTATCTACCAGGTCACTAGGTACGAAGGAATGGGAAACCTCGTTATATAAAAAAAAACTCGAACAGAAACATCTTAAATAGAAAGCATACCTCGAATAACGACACCTTTTTCCTTCTACGCCGCAGTTGGGGCATTCGACGAAGAAGGAATAGCGTTGATAGCATATGCTTTCACGATCTGCTTCTCCCTAGGAGATTGTGGACATTCATTCTTGTGATGTCCCGCTTGGCCGCAATTAAAGCACTTCCTTTCCCCAGGCTTTTCTCGACAATCTCTGGCATAGTGGCCCTTCTTGCCACAGCTAAAGCACTCGCCATCCTTCTTATTCTTCTTACTCTGACCATCCATGGTTTGGTCTTGTTTCCTCTTAGTCTGGGAATTATTCTTGCCTCCGCCGCCTGCTTGCGGCTTTGGCTCCTTTGCAGATGCATTAGCGACCTCAGTCTTAGGCTTAGGGTAAAGACTTTCTGACCTTAATGCCTTTCCTACAATCGATTCAAACGTCTCATCGATGTGGTTTATAAGCCTTTCCCCCAAGTACCCATCTAAACCAGTTATGAACTTCTCGTTCTTCTTCTCGGCAGTGTCGATAAGAGATAACCCATATTTCGATAAAGTATCGAACTCAGCAACATACTCTGAAACTGCCCTTCCGTTCTGCTTAAGCTCCAGAAACTTTCTAAACAATTCTGACTTCTGAGCAGCTGGTATAAACTTATCGCAAAAACGAGCCTTAAACTGATCCCATGTAATCTGATCCTCTGGAGTTGCTGCCTTAATAGCATTCCACCAATTCATTGCTCGTCCTTGAAGCTGACGGGATGCTAGCTTCCTCTTCATGGCATCTTCAATACCCAAGTCTTCGAAGATACGCTCACAGCTATCCAACCAATCCTGAACAACCGTAGCCGACTCCGTTCTGTGGAACGGCTTCCCACCAAGACTAGTATAATCCTTGTTAAGCTTGGCGAAATCGGCCCTAGGCGCCTGCACTGCTGCACCACCACCGTTAGCAACATTAGGAGCTGCCCTCTGAACATCCCTAAGCATCTCTCTCATGAGGTAAGTAAACATCGTCCTCATCTCAGCAGCATTCCCATTATTGGCTCCTCTACCAGTACCCCTCACGTATCGGCTCATCGTTCAATCTGTACAGAGAAAACGATTAACTATCTTCTTTGTGGTGTCAGTGCAGTGCGACTTCATCCTTAGATATACTAATAGTATATATATATCTATATAGCTTTGAAATCCAGTTTTGAAAAATCAAAATAATCACAAATACGCGCTCTCATATACGTATAATATCTCTCCCTGATGACTTTCCCCAGGTTAACTACGCAACCTAGAGCTCTGATACCAAATGTAACGACCCGCCCTATACTAGCCGACATTTCCTCCGAAGGTGCGCTGTACACATGTCTAACTAGCACGGAACGGTCGTCGGAAGGAAAGAAAGAAGGTGAAGAACTGACACAGAACCTGTAGAATGTCTCACAGCGCATGGAATAAAATATAATAATCACATAACTTTGACATAAAACAGGCGAGACAGTGCATAAGCTGAAAAACTAAATCATGTCTAACATGGCAGCGGAAATCCAAAATACAGCTTATGATCCAACATCCTTATTACAACTTCAAAAATACTGTCTCTAAACAAAAGAAAGGAAAAGGTACACTACTAATGCCCAAGCAGTGACCATCGATAACATAGGGAGATAATACATAAATATCATACGTGGAAGCCTCCTGCTCGTCTCCAGTACAACTACCCGTGCATCCACCTAACCTGTCTCTAGTCTGCTCGTGTGAGCACCCAGAGTAATAAGAAGAGACATAAAACTCTGGGTCAGACATAAAGTCTGGTATGAGCGATAAGCATCTAAACAGAATAATAACAGGTATAATCCAATCATACCTGAACCTGGACCTGCAACCAAAGAGTTAGCACTACATACTGTACAACACTCTAAGGTGCCCTTTCAAATGGTGTAAAGATAACGGGGGTGGGGGTGTGCATGTCATAGTGATGTCAAACAATCAAGCATAGCAATCATCCTCACATCCCTCACTCAGTGCGTAAAGCATACGATATCCACTACTTTGGTCACCTAATACTTTGGGCCATGGCGGAATCCAATCCCGTGTAACTATCACTACAAGCCCACTATCCATCTCTCAGTGGTGAACCAAAGTTATGAATTCCGACAACTCCTTAGCACACGTCCCGCAGCAAAGCCCAACTATGAAGTGAACTCATTGGCTCCCAACTGGGTCCTAAGCTCTAACTTCCCATATTGGACTACCTTTGCATCTCGGGTTATTGGTCAATACTGGGTCGGGTTCCTTCTCAAGCCATCGGTTCGGGTCGGGTTCCTTCTCCAGCCATCGGTTCGGGTCGGGTGTCCTTCATCTGTTCGGGTCAGGTCTTCTCCTGGTGCGGTTCGGGTCGGGTCTTCTTCTAGTGCGGTTCGGGTCGGTTGTCCTCCATCGGTTCGGTTCGGGTGTTTTACCTCGGGTCGGGTCGGGTGTCATCTCCCCTCCAGCTCTTGCCTCCGTTCCGATCCGTGCCCTCGTCCTTCACATGCTCCTATCCGATCCATCCTCATGCCTTCACTCCGATCCGTCCTCCTCGATCAGATTCGTCCTCCTCGATCTGATCCGTCCTCCTCGATCCGATCCGTCCTCCTCGTTCCGATCCGATCCCAGTTCAGCTAGCGTGGCCTTCCTTTTTGCCATTTTTTCCCAAGTGTTGGGTTCCGATCCAATCGGATTCTTTGCTCAGTTCAACATATCCGATCCGAGCCCTATGTCCGATCCGATCCGAACCCTGCACTGTTTTCTGAGACTGTTCCAGCAAGTGTTTACGCCATTCGACGACGTTTTCGACCATTCTAACTATTGAAATCAATCACAAAGCATTTCATACAGTCATAGCAACATGCATAATCAACCACAAACACCAAAACAACAATATGATAGGTTAAAACGGATCAAACATACCCTAAAATCCATATTTTCCCCTTAAGCATGTTTAAGAACAACTAATGATAGGATTAGTAAAACTTAACCAAATTAGCCAAATTTTCTAACAGAGGTCTAAAACAATATTTATGAATTTCTGAATATTTTTCCAGAATTTTATCACGCTTAATTTCGCTAATTAACACTAATCACCCCTTAATCCCCTAAATTCCGGGATTAACAAAATTAGTCCAAATTAACCCAAATTCATATCAAAGGCATAAAATGATGTTTTAGAATTTTGGGAATTTTTCTAGATTTTTCTGAGCCATAATTTCGCTAATCTTCGCTAATTACCCTAATTAGCCTTAATTAGTGAAAAAACTAAGCAAATCACTCACCTTTGGCACAATTAAACTTTCAGAACTGAAACTCCTCTGATATAGATCCAATCTCTATGTGTTCCAGCAACTCTCTCTGATTTGGTGCTAATCCCCTTTGGTTTGATGTAGTTTTGCTTAATCTTTGATTAGAAAGTGATTAGAGGTGATTTGGAGTGAAATTAGAAGGTGGAGGCCATGGCTATACTTGAAGGAATGTCTTAGGCGGCTGGAAAATGAAGTAAAAACCGAAATCATAACCCTAGCAGCCCCTAAGTACCACTAATCCCGAAATCCCCGTTTGGGCCTAGCTGCTAATTACCCGGTTAAGCCCAATTAGCTGAAAATAACCCTTTAAACCTTAATTTAGTCATATCTCCCAAACGGTAAGTCCGTTTGGCTATTATGACCACTCTACGGAAAGACAAACCATCATCCGGAGCTAATAGAAGTGGTTTCAGGTCAAAATTCCTTTCCAGTCAAAAGTTATGGACGAAACAAGATCAACTAGGGGCAAAACGGTCATTTAAAAATTGGCAAAAATCACGAACATGGGAAATGACCCCACTGGTCGTTTCCCAAAAGTACACGACCATACGACTTACCTAGAAAAAGAAATAAACATTCTACGATCCTAGATGCGTAGAATGTGGGTTGTTACAATAATTGCATATGCTTATATTAAATAAGAAAATGGAAATGTTTTTCGAATTAGAAGTTGCAATATTTAATTAATGGCTAGTTAATTAAAGAGACTAAATGATGCTGGGTACCAAATCAATGAATTTATTTTATTTTTATATATGAATGGTTATTTATTTGATAGTTGAACTGATTATCAAAACTAACCTATATGATTGTTGGTACGAAAGACTGGATCGAATTTGTATTCAAATACCATTCCAACCAGCAAATACGTGGAAGAATTAAGATGTTGATTGAAGATGGAGCATTGAAGACCATGGATCTTCATGAGCGAAAGGACTACTTGTTGAATTTCTCTAGTTATCACTCAGAGATATTTCGGTAGTGATTATGTCATGATTAGAATCTTCGGATTGAAGGACTACTCGCTACTGATCTATAGAGTGATACCTAAGATGTGGTAAGTGGGTGACTTCGGTTCATCCTGTTCCAAGATGACTTGTATGGATGGATGTCTGATAGAGTATTTCCAAAGGGATCGCGTACGTTGATTTCTTCAAACATACCAAAGTTGTGGCGGAGAGTTGCCCTCTCTTAACAACTAGAGTATTTTGTAGACGTCAATTAGTGATATCTGGCGGATCTGACGATGTGGCATTCAAAGTGAATGGTGACCAGATGTTCTAAAAAAAGATTTAAACCTCAAGCCTCATCAACCGGGAAATGCTATAAAATCAGGTAGGTCGCATGGATATGTGGGTCGCTTCCATTAGGGTGTATTGTCATCATCTAGAGAAAATTCATTATTTGTTCTTCTTTTCGCTTCTGTATCTCCCGGGAACGGTTATGTTGGATCCAACTGTAAGGTGATAATATATTTGGAACATTCGAGCGAAGGGGAATGGCCGATTATGTTTAGCGTCGGTTGCAAGATGTTCTTGTTGAAACCGGTGTATTCATCTCTAGAGATACACTGTCGGGAGGTGGTCCCATACCTTTCCGGTTGGAATCCAATCTCAAATAAGAGCGCATGGTTTTGATTGTATATTACGTATGTGGAGCGTGAGATGCAAGCGTTCTGCTGGATTGTTATTTATTTGTATTTAGACATTATTATAATATCAAAAAAGTAATGATTTTAAAAATGTTTTTGGCTATCGTAAGGTAAAAACCATCCATATTTATGTGTGGATTTGGTCTTACGATTTTCCTTTTCTTTCGAAGAGATTTTAACTTTAAAATCAAGTTGTGTGATTCCCCTTAAACTTAGTGAGCTTTCTCACGTTGGTTCACCAGACTGATCCTGGCGTTTGTAATGCTCGGGTCAGACCGAGTTCTACAGGTTCAGGTTATTGGATGTTGTGAATTCTGGAGATGGGTTGGAGAAGTCCAGACGTATGATTCATATTGTGTATTCCGTTGTGTTGTATAACTATCCAGATGTGTTGATGTACTCTGATGATAACCAATTTTTATTGATGCAATTGCAATTGTTTAAGACTTCAGTACATTAATGGGACAATAACAGTCCCACCAGTGACGATAACCAATTCGGAAGGAGAAATTGTGCCTAACACAGACTACCCAAAGTTTCAAAAACAAGACAGCCTCCTCTCCTCATGGCTCCTATCGTCAGTAAGTTCGAATTTATTATCACAAATAGTTGGATGTAGCACGTCTTATGAAATATGGAAAACAGTTGAACAAATTTTCAGTTCACAATCAGCTGCTAGAATCATGCAATATAGAAGGGAATTACAAAATTCTAGAAAAAAGGAGGCAAGCATGAAAGAATACTTAGGAAAAATTAAAAATCTGTGTGACAAACTAAATGCTGTTGGCCATAAGATCAGTGACAATGAGAAAATCCTATTTATTATTGGTGGATTAGAAGAAGAATACGAATCTCTAGTAACTGTGCTAGCCACACAACAAACCTTACCTGATTTACAGTTCGTTCGATCAGCACTCCTTGCTCATGAAGGAAGAATCGACCAAAGAAAAACAGCACAAAATAAGTTCTCTGCCAATTATACCATAGTCAGAAATATGCAGATACAAGGAGATAACAACAACTATCGTGCGAAATGTCAAATATGCCAAAAGCTGGGTCACATGGCGAACAAATGTTACTTCAGGTATAATTCAGACACAGGTAGACAACAGGCAAGCCAAAATTACTCTTCACAAAGAAGAGCACAAGCAAATATGGCAACAATAGGGAATTCAACTCAAAATAATAATAATGCAAACCGAAGACATAATGCTGCAGATGACGATGAAGTAAAAAATGAAGACAATGGCTTCGAAGAATGGTACCCTGACTCAGGAGCAACTCACCACATAACTAGAAATCTTCAAAATTTAAACATTGGGAGCAGAAATTACTCAGGTATGAGAAATTTGCATATGGGTAATGGTAGTACTGCTAGTATCACACACATAGGGAAAGGGACTATTTTTGGGAAAAGACAACTCAAATTAAACAATCTTCTTAGGGTACCTAAGATTAATAAAAATTTGTTAAGTGTATCAAAATTTGCCAACGACAATAATGTTTACTTTGAATTTCATCCTAAGTTTTGTTTAGTTAAAGATTCCCTAAATCATGAAATATTACTTCGAGGTAACCTATACGATGGTTTATACAAATTCAAGACTGCAAACTCAAGTGGAGAATTTTGGTACAATAATATAGATGCTAGTAGTGACAGTGACTGTATTAGGAATAGTTGCAATAACGTTGATTATGACAATAATAGCAGTGAATGTAACGTGATTAATTCTTGGCATGTAAAATTAGGACATCCTAATTTGGAAACTGTTAAGGCTGTTCTGCGTAATAATAACATTCATTATAAAAATGTACCTATCAAACACACATGCACGCACTGCCAACTCGGCAAGAGCCACAAGCTCCCTTTTAGTGATTCTGAAACCAACTATAAAGAGCCACTGGAACTTATAGCCGCTGACTTATGGGGACCCGCGCCTCTAAATTCATATCAGGGACACAAGTATTATCTTTCTTTTGTGGATGCTTATTCTAGATATACTTGGATATACATGCTGAAAACTAAATTAGAAGTTTGCAATACAGTTATGCAATTTATAACTCATGTCGAAAAACAAATGAACAGTACTGTTAAGGTTGTTCAGACAGATGGGGGAGCTGAGTTTAAACCTCTAACTAATTACTTTCTCAAAAGAGGGATCGAACATAGATTAACTTGCCCGCATACGTCCGAACAAAACGGTTTAGTCGAAAGAAAACATCGACACATAGTAGAGACTGGTCTAACTTTGTTATCACAAAGCTCATTACCCATGAAATATTGGAATGAAGCTTTCTACACATCTGTATTCCTCATTAACAAGTTGCCAACCAAAGTCTTAAACAATAAAAGCCCTCATGAAATGATATACAGTGTTAGACCAGAATACGGTTTTCTGAAAGCCTATGGGTGTCTATGTTTTCCATGTTTGAGAGACTATAACAATCATAAACTAAGTATGAGATCAAGCCCATGTACATTCATCGGGTATGCACAAAACCAAAAAGGTTATAAGTGCATGGACAAAAATGGAAAAATATATGTTTCTAGACATGTGATATTTGATGAAAACAAGTTTCCTTATGCAGAAAAGCAAATCGGCAAAAAGGATGGGGAACAAAGCATAAACAATAACATACGGTTCGAGCCATTCATTACTGAACCACCTTCAATTGATAGAAATGAAGAGCAACAACGTACAGGCAATTTAAACACCCAGGAAGAAACTATGGATCGAACAAATGAGCAAACCAATGAGACACACAATGACTCAGAAGATACAAACATACATCAAAACATGCAGTATAGTGAAGATACAGAAAACAACAACCATGTTGACACTACCAGCAACAATGATACACAGCAGCAAACACCACCACAATCAACTGGACATCACATGATCACCAGGTCAAAGAGAGGAATCTTCAAACCCAAGGTATATAATATTTCTGCCAGTGAGATCGAACCATTGAATTTCACTCAGGCTATAAGATCAAACAAATGGAAGGAGGAAATGGACACTGAATATAAAGCTCTCATAAAAAACAACACTTGGAGCTTAGTGACTCAACCAAAATACAAAAATGTGATTGGTTGTAGGTGGACATACAAAATAAAAAGAAAAGAAGATGGATCTATTGACAAATACAAGGCCAGACTGGTTGTAAAAGGTTACGCGCAACAATTTGGTTTTGATTTCAATGAAACTTTTTCCCCAGTCATAAAACCCACAACCATCATAATTATACTAACCATTGCTCTAAACAAAGGATGGAATGTGAGGCAACTGGATGTCAACAATGCTTTTTTGAATGGGGAATTGACTGAAGAGGTATACATGCAACAGCCTGAAGGATATGGTACTGGTGATAAAGTATGCAAACTACACAAAGCAATATATGGCTTAAAACAAGCTTCGAGAGCTTGGTATGAAAAGCTGAAGTCAACTTTGTCTAACATGGGTTTCTCACAAGTTAAATCGGACAATTCTCTATATATGAAGAAGGGCATACATGGAACTGTGTTCATTCTAGTATACGTTGACGACATGCTAATAACAGGAGACAACAGCGAAGAAATAAACAGAATCGTACACAAGGTGGATCAAATTTTCGCCATTAAAGACTTGGGGGAACTAAAAATTTTTCTTGGAATACAAGTGATTAGGAAAAACAATGGTGAATTAATATTATCCCAACAAAATTATATCACTGAAATACTGCAAAGGGCAAATGTGCACAAGGCAAACCCATTACCTACGCCTATGATTAGTAACCTAAGACTATCTAAGCATAAAGGAGAAGCTATCGACAATGCCAAACAATATAGAAACATAATAGGAGCGTTACAATACGCAACTATTACTCGACCAGACATATGCTACAGCGTCAATAAACTCAGTCAATACATGCAGAACCCTTTATTAGAACATTGGATGGCATTAAAGAGAGTGTTACGATACTTACAAGGCACAAAACATTATGGCATACGCCTAAATTCAGAAAAGGAACTTAACTTACAATGCTTTAGCGATGCCGATTGGGCCAACGATATTGACGATCGAAAGTCTGTCTCAGGATACTGCGTTTACCTCGGTTCCAATATCATTTCCTGGTGTACGAAGAAACAACAGACCACATCAAGATCTAGCACAGAGGATGAGTACCGTGCACTGGCAAGCGCTACAGCCGAAATCATGTGGATAGAATCACTGATGGAGGAGCTTGGTTTCATTCCAAGATGAAAGCCGGTCATTTGGTGCGATAATAAGAGCACAGTATCTTTATCTCTAAACCCTATTCAACATTCAAGGACGAAACATCTTGAGATTGATCTCCACTTTGTGAGAGAAAGAACGCAATCAGGAAGACTTGCAATATGTCATGTGCCCGCATACTATCAGAGAGCAGATGCTCTCACAAAGGCCCTTTTGACCAAAAATTTTATCAGAATGAGAGAGGAACTTCGCGTTATCAGTGCAGGCGGAAGCCAGAATGAGCAAGGAAACCCTAGTTCGAACTGAGGGGGCATAATGAAGATAATAGAGCCGTTACAATAGAGCCATTAGAGTGTGAACACGTTTTTATCATATTTAGCATGCTTTGTCGTTATCTACTAGCCGTTAGGCTCATGCATACTTGTTATATTTAATACTAGCCGTTAGGCTCATACATATTTGGTATATTTTGTACTAGCCGTTAGGCTCATAGCACTATATATATGTGCTCTTTGTATCATGTTTTGCATCAATAAAAATTGCAATTGTTCCTCTCTAATAACTCTCCTCCTCATCCCTTAATAGTGTGTGTGTATAAACACACAAACGCACACCACAATACAATTAATTAGTTTTCTATCGTACAATAGAATTATAATTTATATGTAAACAGAACATGTTTTCCCATAATAGCAGCCTAGTATAATACAATAAATTGTTTCTAGTACATAAACATTGTTCACTATTCCTTAAATGATCTACAAAGGTATAAATCTAAAAGCTTGTACCCTCGATTCAATAATGTGTTTCTTAGTTCTAGATTGAGCTTCTCCAAATGATTATTTTCTACTTGTATCTGCAGGAATATTTAACACCCTAAAGAAACATTTTAGCTTCTAATCACTTAAAAAATTTGCAACATGCAATTGCATGAGATCGTATTTTTTTATAATCTTTATACATATCACGGTGGTAGAAACAGCGTCCTACATTACTCTCATTACTACAAACTACTATACTACATTCGTCGCCACAATAACAAAAAAGAGGATGTTGATTACTAGAACTAGCACCAGCAGGATTTAGACGAGCAAATACGTCTAACATCCTTCCATGAAGCGACCCATGTATTTCTTCCGCTATTGCTTCTTTGCCATGTCCTTGCAAATCACGTTCTAAATCATAGCTTTTGTCTTGGGAATGAAATCGACATTAAGGTTGGAATATCACCGAACTACCCTGTTGTTATTCAAATTCATCATAAATGTTCATCATTATATCATCACTGATATCTCAATTGCCCATTTTCACTTACTAAACAAGTAAGATGATTTTTTGCAGCATAGACTTTCAATAACTAAGTAACAAAAGTACGTAACACTACTAGAAATCAAGTCAAACAAAGTTAAACAAAACTCATATCAGAGTCTTTGATTTGTTGCATGACTTACACGCTCCTCGTCTATCTAAACAATTAATGAAGCTTTATTTTGTTGAAATGTGAATTTGGTAAAAATTCGATAATTTTTTTTTTTTTTTTTGTTAAATTTTTTGGGAAAGTAGATAGCGTTGGTAGAAGAATATAACTTCAATAAATAGGAAAAAAAAAATATTGGAGGCATTATAGATGCCACTAGTAGGAGGCATCTCAAATACCACCAATATTCGTTGACCATATTGGCAACATATGAAATGCTGCATAAAGATGACATCTCAAATATTGCTCTCTTGTTTGCTTATTGCCACATCTATATGGTAGTAAGCAAACATACAGGCAACATCTAGGATGTTACCAGTAAGCGACATCCAAATCTTGCGCTAATGTTTGTTTACTACCACATACCTCTGGCAATAAGCAAACATATGAATGGAATTTGAGATACCGGTAAATGTCGGCATCCCAAATGTCGCTCTGTTGCTTGATTAATGCCAGAGACGTGTGGAGGTAAGAAAACAACTATTCCAAATTACTAACCAAACAATAATTCTGATTCAAGTTTGATAGTACAAACAATAGCTCCAATCCGACATTCCACTTAAAAAAACATGGAAGTACAAACATTTCGAATGCAAAAAAAATAACTTCCTAATCCAACACAAACAATAACAATACAAACATTCCTAAACAACCTAAATACAAACACAATCTCAATTAGTTTCCAAAACAAAATTCATACATCGCAATCAAATTACTTTAAATGTTTTAAAATCCAAGGTATTTTCTTTTGGCCCGTTTTCTTTGGCTTCACCATGAATTGTTCCTCCACCGACGACTCTTGATCCTCTTCTTCTTTGTGTTCTTCAATAACTTCGACTAAGGGTTGAGAACTTCCTATCACATACGTATATTGTGAAAGTAATTTACTGGAGGATCCACTCTCACCTTTCTTTCGGCTTTGATACATTTTCTTTAGTTTGTGAGTAGGTAGTACGTTAGCAACACCAAGATGAAGAGAATGAGAGGGTGGAGAAGGGGAGAGGGATGGTTTGATCCTACCATCTTATTCTTCAACAAACATAGACACAAAATATGTTTTATAAATAAACATATTCCTTTGTTTTTATTGAGAACTTCCTTTTCTATCTCATTGACTAACACAAAGGTACGATACATCCATCCGTATAAAATTAACATATATTATTAAAGATTTTAATAGTCGCATAAACTACTAAATTTAGATAAGTACCGCATTTCGTTCAAGCAGAGCTCTAAGAGTGCATGAAGAAGCTTGCCAGTGGTTTTGTTAACACATACCAACATGAGATATTCCAATACCATGTCATGCACTCCTGATGAGTCAATGTGACATCATGTTCCTCTTCTACACAACCAAATCGATGATTCCATAATTCCATCATAGATTCATACTTATCTCTGCCAATTAGAATAAAATAATGGGGAGCATTAAAGGAAAGATGTTGGCGAAGACCAAACTGCCTCAGTACTCTGTCAAGAAGATGAAATGTAACACTGATCAAAGAAACAGAAGCAATCTAGCTTTCCATAGCTATCTAGAATCGGTGCATAGTGGAAGAAGTGCATCAAGGTCAACATCACGGTAAGTAGTCCATGTGGCTACATCATAATCTAGGACATCGAACTCGTTTCGATAAAATAACAAATTTCATCTCGAACAATTTGATTTTCTTAGGTCCAGTCCATATGAAAGTAAATAAATTTATATACCTTTTACTAAATTCTAAGAAGTATATAAAACCATATAACCAACAATAATTTACCTTGAATCATACGGTTTTGATTTGTTGACTTTCAGTCTTTCATTTTAATACGATCAACAAGAAGATAAGTCCATGACCGTAACTGCGAAATGAATATATGATGTATTTCAAGTTTGTTCACTATTTTTATCAATTATGAATTATTTAAAAACTATGACCGTACCTTAATAAGAGTCAAACAACTATCAACGAACGTTTGTTGTACTAAAGCAAATCTTGTCAACTTTGAATATATAGTAACTAGCACCGCACTACCCCACGAATGTTGTCGACATGAATCAAACTCTATAGGAAGTCATTGAAGAGATACTTAGTCTTTGATCGATAATAAAATAAACCCTGAGTGATGATGTGCAAAATAACAGCACGAGCGCGCTATGCAATTTGTGGATTACACCTGCTAACTGCATGCTATACCAAGTGGTCTCAACCATCTCATTCTCCCATCTTGTTTCGTTTGGAGGAGACAAACTTCTCACGCTAATTCATATAATTATGCATCAATTCAGATCGAATAACGGGATCACGGTTTATTAGCAAACTAAGCAATATGACCACATCATTTAGGGATATATTCATCTCACCTACTTCAAAATGAAACGTAGATGTTTCCGGCTTCCATCTCTTTATCAAAATTGTTATCAAGTTGCGAACCAGCTGTGTGTTCCCTAACTTATTTATCAAATCCCGTTATGCCTCTGTCTAAAAGTTCTAAAACAGTAGGATGAGAGGAAGCGAGTTACTTAAGTGTCGAAGAATAATCAGTAGTCCCTTCTGGATCAACAGATCGTAATTAAGTTTAATCTCGTATAAATACTCAAATTTACTAAAATAATATCGCATTGTTTAATAAAGTAAACAAAAAACTAACATCATCAATTCCGAATAGTTTGTCTGGTGTTGTTTTTTAATAAAGAACGCTTGCATCAACCTGTCCAGCTTCCATTTCTTCATATTCTACCAAAAGAAAAACTTAAATCTAACTAAAATTGCATATACCACTTCTCAAATACAATCAAACAAATGCTAATCGAACGTCTTCCAAATACTTATGAAACAAATGTCATAATTGCTCATAAAATTAAACTAACTATACATAGAATGATTTCAAACTAAAAACCATGTTTTTCCAAAACCCTAAACTCCCCCCTCCCCCCCCCCCCCCCCACCCACACACACACACACACCAAAAAAAAGGTTTTAACAAACGAATCGAAAAACACATAACTATAGTGGGAACTTGAGATGATGATGTAGCCATTTTACGAAAGTTTTGCTATAAAAGTTGTAATTTGGAGTGGATTCAACATCTAGAGTAAAGTTTTTGATTTGAGAAAAAAGTGGGTCAAAAGTAATAGAGGAGGAAAGAAAGATTGGTTAAATAGCCCGAAGAAATATCCTAGCAACACCTGAAATATCATCAACATGTAGCATTTTGTCTTCCACTTGTTAAAAAATTTACATAAGCGGCATCTTGGATGCCACCAAATAAGTTTTTTTTAAAAAAAAAAAAAAAAAATAGAAGAAGGGGCATATGCGATGTTGACAACATACAAGAAATATGAGTTGGTAAAAAGTGAGTTTTTTTGTAAATAGTTACAAAATTGATGTGTTTTTGCTGTAAATTTTTGTGCTTAGTTAAAAAGAAAGTCCGTTAAAGAAAAAGCTATATGGTAGTTTAAACATATATTTAACGAAAATACGTTAGAATTATGTTTGACGACGTCGTGAGACATGGGGGATGGGCATCTTTACTAAGGGTGTGTTCGCCGCAAGCGGAAACGGAGAATTTGAGCGGAGTATTTCAGTGGAATATTATAGCAGAGAACTGTAGTTAGCGGAGAATGTGTTTGGCGCGTTAAGCGGAGCATTTTATTTATATTTTTTGTAATTTAATTAATTGCCGATTAAAACATAACATTATCATTACAACAATGTAACCAAACAGAACATAAATATGCAAAAGTACAACAAAAAAACTGAAATAATAATAGAAATCCTAAACATTGCTTGATCCGTTCTTGATCAGATAGTACTTGTAGTCCGCAGAAAGTTGATCGCGCTTTGTCTCAAACACCATCCATGGTATTGCATCATCGTCGTTTAAGAGGTTGAATATATATGCTTTGTTGGGATCTGCAAGTATGTGTAAACCTTCATTGAAACTAAAATCTGCTCCTTCACTCATGTGTTTAACACATGCTATCATATCAGCCTGACTTAAAGAATTCCCCGTTAACTGCACACTATATGTTGTTGGAGTGTATGATGTCGGACTTTCCGTACTTGTAGACTTTTGCTCTTTTCGGGCATGGATGTGATTGACGAGATCAGCCATCTTATTATCCATTTCACCACGATGTTTTCTGAGACCTCCCCTTTTACCAGAGGATGAACCAACATGTCGAGTTCGCTGCACGGGAGTTTTTGGCACGTTTGGTTGAATGGGCGGTTCAGGACTCCAAGAATGATGTGTTGGTGAATTCAAATTTGGAATATTAGTTTGCCTTTCTTCTGCTGTTTCATTGAGTTGACTTTGGAATTGATCAAACACCCATGGATTTGCGTAATTTCCAAGCAAAGAGGGAGTAAATTGTTGTGTTTGCTCAGGTTGAGTAACAGCGGGTGTATATGCTGGGGTATACGCCACCTGTCCAGTTGCATGTGTTCCTTGAAACAGATGCTGCTGTAGCTCCAAATACTCAAGCGATGACTGTCTAAATTTCAGAATACAAGACCCAAATTCCTATTTTAACAACGGTAATTAATAACGGGTTTATTAAAAAACAAAACACAAGTTTACCGAGAATATCTTTAAACGATCATCCCACCATTCATCCGAGTCTGAAACAGTTTGACTATTAGGATCCCAACCAGCTCCAGTTTTGTTGTTTAAGCTTTCCCATTTAACTCATTCCATTCGAAGACTATCATACTTGTGTCGAACTTTGTTTTCGCCGATCAATTCCAGATTTCCATCTGATCGTGTAACGTGGATTTCGACCGCTGCAACATTAAATTTTTTTCCGGCTATCGCTTTGGTAAATTCTTTCTTGTTATTACCACATTTACCATATGCAGCAACGGCGCATTTCAGCAAGAGTCGTGTTGATTAACTGTTCCAGTGGTGTTTTTGTTGTCGACTAGCCATTTTCGTGTGGAGATAGGAGAGTGTTTAGAGAGATAGAAGATGAATTTGCGGTAGAAGGATGAATGGGAGGGAATAAGAATTTATAGAGGGGAGGGGTTTTTACCCAACGGCTCAAAATGGAGCCTTTGGGGTAACGGTCCAAAATGGACTATTATCTGATGGACCGTGGGACGCGTCGGACGTGTTTGTCAGACAACTCATCCGTTTTGGACCAAAGAACAGGCCCTAAATGGTTTTCGGTTCCGTTGTCAAAATAATTTAAACTAGTCGTGTGATTTGATTGAAGAATGAAGTGTCGTTTGGCATTCCATCGAATACAAGCAATGGTAATGTTTCTTGCAACACAAGCACGTTTATTTGACTCCAAAAGTAAACGTATTGCTTACCTATATATGTTGGATAATGAATTGTATTAACATCAGCGAGAAGGTCGAGAAGGTCAGAGTGTTATTGAAATTTCATTGATCGGGACGTAGAGTGAAATGATAGGATGTAGACGATGAAAATTCATAATGGATGATACAATTTTCAAAATTATGTTAATTGCATTCTATTTATTATTAATAGCAGCGGAGTTATAGAACTGATGACAAGCGTTTTCTATTACTGCATCAGATAATCAATATGAACGATAGGGGTTTCACACGTTAAAGTAATTGTAAATAAGACAACTGGCTTAAGTTCAATGTTTGTGGGCTATTTTGAGAAGCTCAGGCAGCGTTCTTTTTTTTCTATTTTGAGTAGTTCAGGTTGACGTCAATTTGTCTTGTACAGATATCTTAATTAATTAAAATTGGGATTATTCAACCCTTCTTAATTAGATGTAGCATCTTCATCTTTCTTACATGAAATTAAAATCAGGACAATATCCTATATATAGGACTGAATAAATAAATTCTTTCTTTTAATTTGGCTACCAGATGAGACTGACTGAAAATTTTGTTGAAGATGACCCAATTATATTTCTAAAATGCTATTCTAATAAAAAGCATTTTTGTTAAATACTAAATTAGAGACACAATTTTAGAAAGGCTTACAAATTATATTATCATATTATCATTCTTCTCTGACTCCCTCAAATATGCTATTATCAAATTATTATTTACTTATTTTAATATGGATTTAATGATCTCATGGTTAACATAGTTTTAAAGGAGATCAAGCTTAGTCATGCGATAATTGAAAATCTCCACGTAAACGCTTAAATCATATTGTCAAAAATCTTAAAATCTTATGATTTGAATCCCGTTTTAAATCGAATCTCTCCCTTTACGATTCAATTTATATTCTGATTCAAAACGAGCTAATACTACACATTAGAAATATCATTTGATTCAAATTAATATATTCAATATACTTATTTGGGTTTACAATTCCAATTTTAATCGTTTAAAAACAAATTAAAACTGGAAAAGAAAAAAAATGATGTTTTAGGTTTAGATGTTGAAGTTTAAACAACAAAATTAACTTCAAAGTGTGTGCAAACTTCAAAATGTATGTTTCTTGAATCCACGATTTACGATTTAAATCTCGTTTCGATTCATAGTTCGAATTTAACGATTTACCATTTAAATCTCAACTTGAAAACCTTGGCTTAAACTATGCTATTGTATCATACAACGTTTTGTGTCATTTGCTCATCATAATTTTTCCATTTTTTGTTGCTAAAAAGCAAACTTTGGAAGGTGGTTTCCAGTTTTGAAACCAGAAACATTCGTCAGAGTAATTAGAATAGAACCAATAGTAGCTTCCATTGAGCCAATTGATAAAACCATCGTCTTGACTACAGCTATTGAAAAGCAGAAAGTTGCACTGTTATACATGACACGAGCATGATCCCTTGTAGGCCATATGATATGATGCGCTGGAGTGAGTAGATAAACTCAAGTTAAAATTAAAATTTGAGACGCATTTTGGATGTTTGTGCCATATGATAAACGTCTCAATTGTTCTAGAAAACAGAGTTATGTCAGGTGCACTTTCATCTTTACTTCTTCAGCTGCGGTCAAATTTCTCATTCCGTTGGCTGTTCGTTTGTGTTTTCATACGGTACTTTCCTGTTATAAAATGCAATACCAGTATTACCGCACAACGATGAGAAAACTGACCATTAAATTGTATATTACCACGCCTTTGTTAATTTTAATTTTAAATTTGAATTTGAATTAACTACATTTAAAAAAAGGATTTATTTTCTAAAAAAAATTGTAAATCAACTTGCACTAAGGTTTAAACATGTACGCCAATTTGATAATTAGCAATTGTTATCATATAACAAGTATAGTGATTATAGACATAAAGATCTCATTTGTTTCGATTCCTGTTTGAGTTTTAGGTTTATGTGTTGTAGTTATTTATACTAGTAACTAAATACATGAAGGTATTATGTTAAAAACATCGTTGTTAATCTGTGTCACATCGAAAAGGTACACACAGGATTATGTTAGAAATGCGTACAGCTAAACTAGCAAAGAGAACAACAATTTTGAATTCGAAGTATAAATTATTAATTCGAGTTTAACGATTATACTAGTATAACCGTACAACGGTGAAGAACGCTATTTAATATATAATATAAAATTGGCAAATTCTTTTAAACCTCTAAAATTGCTGAGTTGCCACCCCCCTCCCCTCCCCCCCCCCCCCCCCCCCGCCCTCCCCTTTTCATAGGTCAAAAATACTCCCTGTCTTGCATTCATTATCTTTCTTCTTCCTCACTGCTCTCAAAATCCTAGCTAACTCTCAAGCCCTAGTTTTTGCAATTTTCAACCAAAGATCGTTGAAATTTTTGGTTTCTAATCAATGAAAATGGATTCTAATGAGCATATAACACTTCTACAGTATAGAGAAGAGGTTAAAAAAAAATCATCAAATTTCGTGTAGAATTAATCTGCAGTTCGTGGAGAAAACATTGTGGGGCTCGATCGGAAACCACGAAACAAAACTAAGTTAAAGGGAAATCTTCCACGTAAAGAGCATACGTGGTTTTGGAAATATCCGCGTATAGTTCCAACGCGGTGAACATTATAACCACATGCTATCCCTACGTGGTTTCTGTGTTAACCACGCAGTTTTTTCTGTTAGTTAATGTAAAAAAAAATTCGCCTTTGACTTGAATTATATCGTTGCTTTCAGGATGTTGATTACTCGTCTGATGTAGACATGAACAATGAAATGTTGATGGATTATAGCAATGAATTTACAACGTTTGATGTAAGATTATTTTTTTGCTTTCTATGATTGCTTTGGTATAATGAGTTTGCATTTTTATATGCTCTTTTTTTTTCTTTTCAGATTCATCCATCTTGGCAACAACTAGTTGATTGGGTTTGTAACACCGGTAATCGTCTTGGTTTCGTCGTTATAATTGTTAAATCGAACACTGGTGCATCTGCTAAGAAATCGAGAGTGGTGTTTGGTTGCGAACGTAGTGGTGTGTATACTAGAAAAAAAATTAAAACCCTGACAACTATAGATTGACGGGTACCAAAAAATGCAAATTGTCCATTTAGGCTTAAAGGAGTGAAACTTCCATCGGTGGACAATTGACATTTAATAGTTGTTAATGGAGTGCATGACCATTCAGAACTAAAACATAGTGAAGGTCATTCATATGCGGGAAGATTAAGTGCGACGGAGATTAAATTAGTTATGGATATGCATAGGAATATGGTTAAAGCTACGGAAATTCTACATACTTTGAATAGAAATGATTACATCGAATAGTACCACCATCAAAACCATATATAATGTTCTTCATGCACAAAACCTTATAAAACTAGGTGGACACTCCTTATCAACTTCATATTTACAAAAAAACGATGGAAGTTGTGCATCCACAAACGTACATGCTTAGCTCACTTATTAGTAAGGTGAAAAACAAAGGAAGAAAAAGTAAGAAATCAACGAATACCTCAACAAAGAGAATGCCTTCCACTTTTAAATTAGTCGATAGCTTGTCATCCCATGACCCGTCTAGTTAACTAAGTGTTAACAAACCGAAGAAGCAAAAACTTCAAATCCGAAAGCCATTGCAATATGACCAATGTAGTCCACATATGAAACACTACATTAACCAAATTCCTTGGAAATTAAAGCCATATGTCACTGATATTATGGATGTTGAGGCGGATGGCAATTGCGGATTTTGTTATATTGCGGCACTACTTGGAATGAGAGAATCGTCATGGAGTCAAGTTCGTCAAGAGTTGTATGAAGAATTGTATGAAAATGAAGATTTATATGGAAAAAGTTTCATAGAAAGTGATCGATGCAAAGATTTACTTGCGCAATTTGCACCACCGGAAAAATGGATGACAATGCCGGACATGGGTTATCTTGCGGCAACAAAGTATGGCGTAGTGGCAACTAGCATTAGTTAAAGGCTTAACTTGACTATATCGCCGTTAAAAGGAAGAGTTCCGCCTCCTATTCATCGCTCAGAAATAACATTTGCTTTTGTTAACGATAATCATTTTGTTCAAGTAAGTATTATATTTGTCATATATTTTAATCCATGCTATATTCGTCATATATTGTCAATTTGTTATGTAGGTAAAGTTGGAACCGAAGCATCCGGTGCCACCTATAATTTCAAAATGGACATCCTATTGTCATAAGGACGCAGCTGGTTTGGAGCATATTTACGGAGATCGACGGCAAGCATGGGAAGAAAGAACTCAAACTGCAAGGTGGAATTGAATGGCATTGCATTGTAGTTTGGTGTTGAAATTTTATTTGAGTTGCAAATTGGATTATTGTAAGCTATTTTCATGATGAATCTTTATTTGGGTTACAAATGGGATTGTTATAAGCTATTTCGATGTTGAACCTTTAATTGAGTTACAAATGGGATTGTTGTAAGCTATTTTCATGATGAATCTTTAATTGAGTTATAAATGGACTGTGATTGTTTTGTTTATTTGACTGGTATTGAACTTCATTGTGATTGTTGTGTTTATATGAATTCAGAACGTTTTTTTTTTCATTTCTGAACATACCACGGATTGACAATACGTGAATTTGGTTCCAGGTCGGGCACTGGCTATGCCGTATGACAGCAAACCACGTAGAAATCCTCTGTTGTTTGGGGACATACCACGTATTAGTACTACGTGGTAACCTGGATAATTTTGTTTAAAAAATTTCTTATACATGGTCAGATACAAATCCGCGTATAGCTAATCTGAGGTTGGAAACTATCCACGTACAATTTGAACGTGGTTCACAGTTTACCACGTAAACCACATACGAGATTTGTATTTTTTCCTCATATGTGTTCCCCGTGGTAAACTATTAAACTTTAAAAAAAAATGAACATCACATGCTCATCACATTACATAAAAGAACGTTAAAAAAACAACAGAACAGAACATCACATTAAAGAATAATAATTTAAAACCTGAATTTCAAACCAGAATACCATTTCCACAACCAAAATACATCATATCATCCAAAATATAACATGTTCGTACACATCCAAAATATGTCATGTTCATACACATCCAAAATATAATATGTTCGTACACATCCAAATTATAACATGTTCATACACTAGTCACTACCGAATTAAACATGATGGTGAGTGTAGCGTGCAGCAACAACTCAAGCATGGTCAACTTGAGGGTTAGCGGCATGCAAAATACCATGCACATCCTGAAGAGTCTGTTTCAAAAAGATTAAGATGGGACAAACAGTAACCATGGAGAGACATATACAAGTCATATGCTGAAATGTAAACGTACCGAGTATAGTTGTTCATATGTAGGCTGAAAATGTGGTGCTCTGAGCATTACATCATCAGGTAAAAATGCAGGATTATGAACTCGTACAACACTATGCTCTCTATACCACTCCATACAATCATCCGTGCTGCTCATAACAGACTGATGGAGTGGTATTGACCTACGATCCTCAACAATCACATGATGGAACCAGTTCTCCCATATATTCTCCAAAAACTCATAGCACACCCGAGTGTATGTAGTAGAGCTTGTACCTCGACGTGCATTTATCACTACTGGTGGAATGGGAGCCGTTGGAATACTCTGAACTCTACCAATTGCCTAAGCACTCGATCGGGGTGGTACGGCTCCACAACGTTCAAACATAGAATACAACCGCTATACCAAGCTATATCATAAAATGGATGATACTGTTGAGCATATATGTAAGGATCAAAAATAACCTGTTCGACAATATCTTAAAAAAAATTAATCTTAATGGCATATGGGTAATTATAATTACTGTTATTAAGTAAGAAATCAAAACATTTACTTGTTCAATTTGGATATTATCAAGAAATATGCGTAGATCAACAACTAAAGCTCCATTATCTGTAGATGGGTTCCATCTAGCTGCACAGGGAAAAATCTCATAATTCAGCTTCGTAGAAGGATGAAAGCACGGAAAATGCTCAAAAATCCAAGACTCAAGCAAACATAGAAATCCAGCAATCTGCCTCACTCCCATACGAGTAGCTAATCCGAACTGTCTATATAGGAATGTTAGAGCTGCTGAACCCCAAGAGTATGTGTGAACAACATCCAAATTTTTAAGTGCTTCCAACAAAGATATATGCACATGCGTCTTGCTTTTATCAGCAAATATTGTGTTGCCAAGCACAAATAAAAGATATGCACGAGCTGCACGCCTAACTGCCCGATCAGACCACTCATCACAAACATCTTTGAATTTATCAAACAACATAGACAAGGAAATTTTGTATCCAACCCTCTCATTCATTTCTAGCCTAGCTTCTGCTTCACTGAGACCAAGATACTTCGATACAATATGAGCTGCTTGTTCCATATCATACGACATACTCTGTATCGGTTTACCTTCAACGGGTATATGCAACAACGAAGCGACATCATCAAGAGTGATGGTCGTCTCACCGAATGGAAGATGAAATGTATTAGTCTCGGGGTACCACCGCTCCACAAAAGCAGATATCAAATTTTTACTCACACTCTTATAACAAGTGCTCACAATAGGATACAAGCTAGACATTTCGATAAGAGCTTTGAATCTACTAGCATTATCAGGAATCTTCCACTCCGAGACCTTTTGTGCATGATTAACACATGTAAGCGTTGACCATTCCTACAAAAATGAATTTTACATTAATTACATAAAAGTTATGGAGATGTGTAATTACATAAAAAATCACGAAACAATTTAGAGTGCTAATAGATACGAACCTGACCAGTCCATATCATAGAAGCAACGTGAGTATCAAACTCTCTAATAACAGCATCGCTTTTTGGCCCACCTTTCTCATTTCTATCTTCTTTGGCTTCATCTTCCTTGGCTTCATCTTCTTCTTCAAAATGGTCATCTGTCCCCTGATCTTCATCCATCTATGAATGCTCTCCCGTCTCATCTCCTTCCCCTGAGGAGTCTAAACCATCACCGTCTCCATGTTCCTCATCTCCATCATCCTTTTCATCGTCATCCTCCTCATTTTGATTGTCATGTTGCTCCACAGGTTGCTCTACGGTTTTCCTTGAAACCACCTTATATCCTGATGCTTCATTTTTCTTTTTCTTTGCCATTTCCGCTCGTTGTTTTCTTTCGGAAGCTGTCATACGAGTTCTGTCCATCTACAAATATAAACCGAAAATTAAACTAAGCACATCATTGCATAGCATAACTACAATACAACAAAGCAATGCACACTGAAAAAAACATGCACATGATTGCATTTTTTTTGTTTTACAGTTATGTAATGACCCAGATTTTTGGCGACTTTGGTTATCGACATAAGCTCGATGTCGATAACCAAAACATCGAAAAATCCTGGTAATTAGTGAAAGAAATTAGAGGGTGAGGAAAGATAAGATAGAAAATTAGAATAAAAGAAGAAGAAGAAGAACACAACATCAGAGTAACACGAATCTCACAGCGGAACGAATAACATATAATAGATAACATATCCTTGAAATATACATCTGTATTTGAATATACATCATTATCAAAGTCAAGCACTTACAACACAGCGGAAATAACTATAGCTATATGATCCTGAAGCCTCCTGCTCCAGCTCTTCAACTATATCTGTAAAATTCCCGACTACTTGACTGCCCGTACAAATTTAGGCACCCAAGAGTTTAGGGAAAACAACAAAGCAAACTCCGGGTCAGTCATGTGACTGGTATGAGTAAAACAGTTTAAAAACAGTTCGAACAAGTAAACGATATCTCATAAGACCACGCCGCATAACAGAACGGGTTTTTCCCTTATGAGAATCCAAAATATCTTTATATCAAAAACCTTTTGATATTATAATAATGTCTATCAACCACAGTATATATATAATCATCTAGCAGAAACGCTTTCATCTCACGTTCTACATATATAGTATACAATCAAAACCGCAAGCATGTATTGGGTAATGGATTTCCAACTATAACAAGGTATGGAACCACCTTTCGCTAATGTACCTCTAGAGAGGAATACACTGGGTTCAACAAGAACATCTTGCAACCCGGCCACACATGACCGACCACTCATTTCGCTTGAGTGTATCGAATGTATATCACCAACAGTTGGGATCAGCAACCGTTTCCCGAATGGGACAGCATCAACAATAGATTTTTAGAAGTAAATGAAACTCTAGATCAGGTGATTATACACCCTACTTCGGTGCGACCGACTTAGCCATGCTGCCTGCCCGATTTCTGTCATTTACCGGATGATGAGGCTAGAAGCTACGCTTTATCATCACACCAGATTCACTTCGAATGTCACATCGTCAAATCCATCAAATCACCGATTGACGTCCTCAACAGTACATTACGTGTTAGCTAAAAGAAGTTTCCTTCTCTGCTTCCACTCTTGGTACGGTTGGAGAAATCAATATACGTGATCGTCTGGAAATACTCTGTCAGACATTCATCCATACAAGTCACCCAGGAACAGGATGAACTGAAGGCACTATTTCTATTAATAGAAAAAGTCCTTGCACTCTACTCCGTCTTCGATTTATCTTTATATAATCTGATTCGCACGCTATTGCCGATATGGAGTGGTTCTTCGGATAATAATCCAACCGGTCTCTCTATATTGACAATGATGGTCAAAACTTCGATAGTCTGTGATTTAACTATCGAATAAAAACAAGTGTTTCGATAGTCGATGATTTAACTATCGAATAAAACAAGTGTTCATCCAAACATCCAACAATCACTGAACCTTTAAATAAATATTCCATTAATTAAATCTCTTCTCTATTTCTTATCAATACTTGTTAACCAAATATTTTCAATAACCATATTGGCCTTATACGTTATTTGGAAAACATTTCCATATATCGCCTTCCTTTATTTTCTATACTAGGAAATATTCATTATTCTATTTCCAAGCTTTGCACATATTTGGGTTAAAACAGATGTTGTGTAAAACATCGTTACGACAACCCAAATACAGTATTTAACTAATTCTTATTCCACATTGATCTTCGAGCCTGAATCTTGCTACTTATCGGTATATCATGAAATCAACCAGGTTGGGGTATAATTACCTCTCAGACCTTGACTGAATAACATTTAACGTCAAAACAGACAAGACTACTTACTCGAATAATCAATACCATACAACTGATTATTCACCTTTAAACACATACACATTTTCTCTTTCTATTCCTACGAGATTTTATTCTTATACTTCCCTTTTTAATTATACTATTCTATATCTAAGTTTGTTTCCTTATCGACTTCTACATAATTTGATATGTTGATTTCTAACTATCAAATTATCTTAAAAATATTCTATCTCCTTAAATTCCCGGAAAAATTCGCCATAACCTCCTTTGTACCGGGAGCATCGGGAAATTTCAAATAGCTTTCCCGGTCCTTCTCATCTCAAAAAGAAAAAGAAAAAGCCAAGCGGCTAGCCGATACGGCGCATAAAATCTCATATATGAATTAAATACGTACCTTTTTGTCGGGCATTCTATTTATTTCACTTCTATACTTTATTCCAAACCTGTCTCCTGTATGTCTATACATGTCCAATCTATTTTAACTATACCAAACATTTTAACTAAATTTGTTAAATAAATTTGTTACTTAACTCTTCAGTCTATTTCACCTTCATATTTGAACATGACATGTTCAAATATATTTTAACTTGCATATTAACAAATTCTAATTATACTCATACTCTCGTTTCCTTATCGACTTCTCTATTCAAATTCCAATTCAATTCTATTTGAATTCTCTTTATTTAAACTTCATTTGAATTCTGTTTCCAAATTCTATAGTTTAAAGTCCATTTGAATTCTCTGCATTATTTATAAACAACGTTTATAACTTCAATTCAAATCCCACCTTTCCATTTATAAACAACGTTTATAAATTCAATTCAAATCCCATATTTTCATTTATAAACAAGGTTTATAAATTCGATTCAAATCCCATATTTTCATTTATAAACAAGGTTTATAAATTCAATATTTTCATTTATAAACAAGGTTTATAAATTCAATTCAAATCCCATATTTTCATTTATAAACAAGGTTTATAAATCCCATATTTTCATTTATAAACAAGGTTTATAAATTCAATTCAAATCCCATATTTTCATTTATAAACAAGGTTTATAAATTCGATTCAAATCCCATATTTTCATTTATAAACAAAGTTTATACATTCTATACTCGTTTTATATAACTTCAAAACAAGTAAATATTTCCTATAGTTCATTTAAAATTCAAATTCTATTTATAAAAATAGAATTCCCCTTTTAAATTTCAAATACCCTTTTCGATATTTTTATAAGTCAATATTCAAGCCCCAGGGATATTTTAAACAATCAAATCAACCAATTTTCAATCATTTGATTTTTTACACATCATATATGAATATATATGAAATCAAACAAACAACAACAGATAATATATTTTTGAGGAATCCAGTTGGATTCCTCCAACCTGTTTTCCTGCATCCACAGACGTTAGTCAATATAGTAATACCCATCCTGCTTCGAGGCAGGATATTGCGGTATAGAAGGTCATCCACTAATCATAGCGTGGGGCGTATAGGGTAATCATCCGCTAATGAAACTGCGGGCATCCGCTAATGATACTGCGGGAATCCAACCAATCATCAACCCAATATATATATATATATAATAGTCAAATCCTAAATAACTAATATATTTAAACACGTGCAGTAATATTAAATGAAACCAAACAAGCAGCAAACAATTTATTTTTAACTGATAAAAATAAATCCTAAATAAAAAGTGAGTGAGGTTTACTCACCGATATTTTCCTTTGCCGAATATTTATTCAATATTCTCCATCGTCTCGCCTTTCCATCTACTTGAACGAAATCTTTCCTTAACCATTTTTCTTTCTCTATTGGCCCTTCTTCTTCCCAATTATATACGACTGCAATTTGGTGGCCAACTTGTCGACTGCGCTTGCCATTGGAGACTCGTCTACCCCTTTAAAACCAACTTTAGATCCATAGCAGCATTTACACAAACACTTGGTGCCCATCTCTCATCACTACACCTGCTGCCATCCTCGCACTCAACCAAACGTCGATCAATGTCACAAAACCCAAATCCCACTGTCAGTTCTATATCCGAACTACAGCATCTCGCACCTCACCTCATCTTCTAACTCTCGAACCCTAGTTCGTTGCCTAGAATCCCAAAACAAAAATCGCGATGTCTGAATCATGAAACACGGACCAACATAAATCAATCGCACTGCCCTTTTCTGTTCCGTCGAGTTGAATCGGACTCCAAATCAATGGCCTACAGCGTCGCACCCCTTCACGTTGCTAACCCCAGAACGACAGCCGCTTCCAAAGTCGAACGCCTGGTGATGACCTCGCCCCTCGTCGCTCTTCAGAAAATCCATGATTTCAACTTGCGGTTCCACTCCAAATCGAAGAACTCGACCTCACAAATCAATCAATCTCGGTTTTAGGAAATTTAGGGATTTCATATAGTTTTGTTCTGAGTTTTTAAAACTAGCGTGGCCTCTTTTGTTTGGGCTAACGAATGAATTTCTAGACACTTGCAGGGTATACGGGTTTTATAAGCAAGGTGGATTTGAAAGGAGCGGTTTTGAAATGAACACGGAGGCCATTATTTTGTGGAGTTGAAATGGAAGCCGTGACTTGCTTCTCCTCCTTTTGATTCTTCGGGTTGTAGCGAGGCCACGGTTATGGTGTTGTTGGCAGGAGGGATTCTACCAAATTATATTTATTTATTATAAATTTTAATTTACCTATATGATTAAAATTAATTAAATTATCCCACGGGTCCCTAACTCCTTTCTGAACCCAACAACTAACATTCCTAGGGTAATACCTATATTCTGAACACACCGGGACAGGCTACGAAGTCTAATTTTATCATTTAAAGGAGATATTAATTTAAATATAAACTAATTTAAGTTCAAAACAATTTATTTTTCGATAATAATTAAATATTTATTATCGTTCCACTTCAAACAGAATTTCGTATTGATCACTTGAACTGTTTTCAATTCAAATAAAAATTTGAATTCAACTAAATCCATTTTCGTATTCTGATAATTTAATATTTTCAATATTAAATTGAAATTGATTTTTTAAATCGAAAACTCCCTATAAAAATTGATTTATTTACTTAACTCAATATTTAAATCCATATTAAATATTTTAAAATTAACCCCTAAGAGTCCGGGTCATTACAATCTTCCCCACTTAAAATAATTTCGTCCTCGAAATTGCTAAGGTAGAAAAAGTGCTACAAACCCATTAACCTTTCAGAACTTATTTATGTTGATACTCAACATTTCAAACTTCCTTACGTAACTCTCTTTCGAATAAATCCTTATTCGATAACTCCTCCCTTCGAATAACTATATTCGATTATCTCTCTTTCGAATAACTAGATTCGAAAACCTTTCTTCGAATAAACTATATTCGATTTACTCTATTCAATTTACTCTTATCAATTAACTCTATTGGATTTAACTCTTATCGATTAACCCTATTGGATTAGCTCTTTTCACCTAACTCCTTCCGAATAAGCTATATTCGATAACTCTTTTAACTTTTTCGAATAAACTATATTCGATTAACTCCTTTCGCTTGACTCTAGATCGCAGCGATCACAATGGTTATGCCTGATTCCCCCAGGAAACATCCGACCGTCCTAGGCTATCTGCAGCCCTGCGAATTATGCTAGCAGTCGTACGAAATGGCAACTTATCCTGAGTAACTATGTTTGACTAACTCTATCTCAATAACTATATTCGATCAACTTTAATTGAATAACTAACATTCAATTAAATCCTAATTCGATTAACTATGTTCAATTAACTCTATCTGGTAAATTCTTACTCTAATCGATTTATCCTAACTCTAATCGATTATTTCTAACTCTAATCGACTTCTCCTATTCGAATAACTCCTATTGGATAACGTTTATTCATTTATAAAGATTTACTTTTAGTAACGGTTCTTCACTTTATAAATGTTCTCTTTAATAACATTACTTCACTTATACAAGTGTTGTATACCCCCTTCTATTTAAAACTATCGGTGTTAAAAAAACAATATCTCTTCTCTATATAAGTTCAGACTTATATATTCCATTTATCGAATGATAAATATTTAATTTAATTTACTTAAGTTAATTTTAATTTCAATCATTCAAATTCCCATTAACTAGTGCTAATTAACCGTTTTGCCTATTTCACCCTTTTTATTTGAATATAACTTGTTCAAATATATGTCAACTTAATTATAAACTAATCTAATTATATTCTTCAACTCGAGTTATATATTCGATTTCAAATATAAATTCTCAATCTCTTTCACTTATCCAAAAACCCAATTTCGATTCAACTTTGATTAACTAATTATTTTCCAATTTAGTTAATTCTATTTAACCATTTAAAATATGATTATTGTCTTAAAAATCGTTTTACTTACTTCACTGGAGTTCATATTTATTTTATATCTCCAATCTGGATTTTTCTAATGCCAATTCGGATTTTTTTCCCAAAAAATCCTTTTATTTATTTAATTAAATCGTTATGGTTTTATAATAGTTCTGGCGCTGCTTTTCTAAAAATTTGATTTTGACATAACTCAAAATTTATACGGCGAAATCCAGATTTTTCTCTTTCACTAGAAAACTATCGTTCAACCGGTCCCGACGATTCTTGTTTCAAAGAATTCCGACTTTAATTGAGTTCTGTATACTAAATTGAAGTTCGAATCGCCAATTTACGAACTGCCGTGCTATGGTAAACTCGTTTTAATTATATTTATAAATATAAACGTTTTAACTTTGTTTATAATAAATTCAACTCCATTCTGATATATTTTTAATATATATCAAATCCATTTCATAATATTCCCGATCTATTTCACTTCAAATATTCAAATCCTATATATTTACAATATTCAAATTCCATTTGGATTTCTTTATTCAAACTCTATATTTGAATTTCCTTCTATTCAATTTCTATTTGAATTTTCTTCTACTCAAATCCTAATTCAATTTCTTATCTTCAAATTCTATTTGAATTCCTTATCTTCAATATCTATTTGAAATCCTTATCTTCAATTTCTATTTGAAATCCTTTATTCGAAATCCATTTCAAATCCTTTATTCAATTTCTATTTAAATTCCTTTGTTCGATTTCTATTTGAAATCCTTTGAATTTAAATTCTATTTTAACTCCTTTGAATTTAATTTCTATTTAAATTTCACTTTGAATTCAAATTCTATTTAAACTCCTTTTATTTTCTTTGAATTCTAATATTCATCCTTCACTTTATATTCTCTTTGAAATTCTATTTAACCATTCTCCTTTTGAATTCTAATATTCAAATCTCTATTTGACTTTTCTTTATTCAAATCCATTTGAATTCCTTTGAATTCAAATTCCATTTCAATTTTTCTTATACAATTTCTATTTGAATTTTCTTTGTTCAAACTCATTTGAATTCTTATGTTCAAATTATATATTTGAATTCCCTTTTAAATTACTATATTCAAACGCCATTTGAATTTCTATATTGAATTTCTAATTTGAATTTTCTTTATTCAAATTCTATATTCAAATGTTATACTCACATTTTATTTGAATTATATATATATTCAAATTTCTTTATTTTACTTCTATTTGAAATCTGTATTCCAATTCCCATTTCAAAATTCCTTTGAAGTTATATAAATATATACATATATTTATATCTATCCCAAATTCAAAACATTTGAATTTTCAAACAACTTGTTTCTTTCAAAAAAATTTCCATCAAAAACTTTTCTAAGGCCGCAATTTATCACTTAGAAACTCGAAAATGAACACTGATGATGTTGCGACCATCATCAGAATTATTTCCCAGCTACTGATTGAGTCCAGTGCTATATTTCTTTCAAAATCCATTTAGAAAAATAATTCCCCAACTCCCAGGATTTTAAATTCTGAATTCTGGTTGGAATTCAATTTCAATTTATCACATTTGTATATTTGATTTCATATACAAATTCCATTGGTTATATATATAACTATTTCTGTTTTATAATCTAATTCGATTATAATCCTAACAATCAACTTAACTATTTGAAAACAATATCGTGTCCAATCTTCTGTTCAAGTGTTTATAAACTCCTGTCGACATCGTGGCGTCCCACGATTCGACCAAAATTTATAATTCACTCAACAGACTAGTCAACACAATATAAAACGGTTTTTATATTAAATAACAAATACGCTCTCTCGTATATATATACACTCAAACTCAATCTAGGATATTACTAACCCTATCTCTACCGAGTCACGCCACAGAGCCAAGTAATTCTTAACTTAAGCTCTGATACCAACTGTAATGACCCGGATTTTTGGCGACTTTGGTTATCGACATAAGCTCGATGTCGATAACCAAAACATCGAAAAATCCTGGTAATTAGTGAAAGAAATTAGAGGGTGAGGAAAGATAAGATAGAAAATTAGAATAGAAGAAGAAGAAGAAGAAGAAGAAGAACACAACATCAGAGTAACACGAATCTCACAGCGGAACGAATAACATATAATAGATAACATATCCTTGAAATATACATCTGTATTTGAATATACATCATTATCAAAGTACAGCACTTACAACACAGCGGAAATAACTATAGCTATATGATCCTGAAGCCTCCTGCTCCAGCTCTTCAACTATATCTGTAAAATTCCCGACTACTTGACTGCCCGTACAAATTTAGGCACCCAAGAGTTTAGGGAAAACAACAAAGTAAACTCCGGGTCAATCATGGGACTGGTATGAGTAAAACAGTTTAAAAACAGTTCGAACAAGTAAACGACATCTCATAAGACCACGCCGCATAACGGAACGGGTTTTTCCCTTATGAGAATCCAAAATATCTTTATATCTAAAACCTTTTGATATTATAATAATGTCTATCAACCACAGTATATATATAATCATCTAGCAGAAACGCTTTCATCTCACGTTCTACATATATAGTATACAATCAAAACCGCAAGCACGTATTGGGTAATGGATTTCCAACTATGACAAGGTATGGAACCACCTTTCGCTAATGTACCTCTAGAGAGGAATACACTGGGTTCAACAAGAACATCTTGCAACCCGGCCACACATGACCGACCACTCATTTCGCTTGAGTGTATCGAATGTATATCACCAACAGTTGGGATCAGCAACCGTTTCCCGAATGGGACAGCATCAACAATAGATTTTTAGAAGTAAATGAAACTCTAGATCAGGTGATTATACACCCTACTTCGGTGCGACCGACTTAGCCATGCTGCCTGCCCGATTTCTGTCATTTACCGGATGATGAGGCTAGAAGCTACGCTTTATCATCACACCAGATTCACTTCGAATGCCACATCGTCAAATCCATCAAATCACCGATTGACGTCCTCAACAGTACATTACGTGTTAGTTAAAAGAAGTTTCCTTCTCTGCTTCCACTCTTGGTACGGTTGGAGAAATCAATATACGTGATCGTCTGGAAATACTCTGTCAGACATTCATCCATACAAGTCACCCAGGAACAGGATGAACTGAAGGCACTATTTCTTTTAATAGAAAAAGTCCTTGCACTCTACTCCGTCTTCGATTTATCTTTATATAATCTGATTCGCATGCTATTGCCGATATGGAGTGGTTCTTCGGATAATAATCCAACCGGTCTCTCTATATTGACAACGATGGTCAAAACTTCGATAGTCTGTGATTTAACTATCGAATAAAAACAAGTGTTTCGATAGTCGATGATTTAACTATCGAATAAAACAAGTGTTCATCCAAACATCCAACAATCACTGAACCTTTAAATAAATATTCCATTAATTAAATCTCTTCTCTATTTCTTATCAATCCTTGTTAACCAAATATTTTCAATAACCATATTGGCCTTATACGTAATTTGGAAAACATTTCCATATATCGCCTTCCTTTATTTTCTATACTAGGAAATATTCATTATTCTATTTCCAAGCTTTGCACATATTTGGGTTAAAACAGATGTTGTGTAAAACATCGTTACGACAACCCAAATATAGTATTTAACTAATTCTTATTCCACATTGATCTTCGAGCCTGAATCTTGCTACATATCGGTATATCATGAAATCAACCAAGTTGGGGTATAATTACCTCTCAGACCTTGACTGAATAACATTTAACGTCAAAACAAACAAGACTACTTACTCGAATAATCAATACCATACAACTGATTATTCACCTTTAAACACATATACATTTTCTCTTTCTATTCCTACGAGATTTTATTCTTATACTTCCCTTTTTAATTATACTATTCTATTTCTAAGTTCGTTTCCTTATCGACTTCTATATAATTTGATATGTTGATTTCTAACTATCAAATTATCTTAAAAATATTCTATCTCCTTAAATTCCCGGAAAAATTCTCCATAAAATTAATTAAATTATCCCACGGGTCCCTAACTCCTTTCTGAACCCAACAACTAACATTCCTAGGGTAATACCTATATTCTGAACACACCGGGACAGGCTACGAAGTCTAATTTTATCATTTAAAGGAGATATTAATTTAAATATAAACTAATTTAAGTTCAGAACAATTTATTTTTCGATAATAATTAAATATTTATTATCGTTCCACTTCAAACAGAATTTCGTATTGATCACTTGAACTGTTTTCAATTCAAATAAAAATTTGAATTCAACTAAATCCATTTTCGTATTCTGATAATTTAATATTTTCAATATTAAATTGAAATTGATTTTTTAAATCGAAAACTCCCTATAAAAATTGATTTATTTACTTAACTCAATATTTAAATCCATATTAAATATTTTAAAATTAACCCCTAAGAGTCCGGGTCATTACAATCTTCCCCACTTAAAATAATTTCGTCCTCGAAATTGCTAAGGTAGAAAAAGTGCTACAAACCCATTAACCTTTCAGAACTTATTTATGTTGATACTCAACATTTCAAACTTCCTTACGTAACTCTCTTTCGAATAAATCCTTATTCGATAACTCCTCCCTTCGAATAACTATATTCGATTATCTCTCTTTCGAATAACTAGATTCGAAAACCTTTCTTCGAATAAACTATATTCGATTTACTCTATTCAATTTACTCTATTGGATTTAACTCTTATCGATTAACCCTATTGGATTAGCTCTTTTCACCTAACTCCTTCCGAATAAGCTATATTCGATAACTCTTTTAACTTTTTCGAATAAACTATATTCGATTAACTCCTTTCTCTTGACTCTAGATCGCAGCGATCACAATGGTTATGCCTGATTCCCCCAGGAAACATCCGACCGCCCTAGGCTATCTGCAGCCCTGCGAATTATGCTAGCAGTCGTACGAAATGGCAACTTATCATGAGTAACTATGTTTGACTAACTCTATCTCAATAACTATATTCGATCAACTTTAATTGAATAACTAACATTCAATTAAATCCTAATTCGATTAACTATGTTCAATTAACTCTATCTGGTAAATTCTTACTCTAATCGATTTATCCTAACTCTAATCGATTATTTCTAACACTAATCGACTTCTCCTATTCGAATAACTCCTATTGGATAACGTTTATTCATTTATAAAGATTTACTTTTAGTAACGGTTCTTTACTTTATAAATGTTCTCTTTAATAACATTACTTCACTTATACAAGTGTTGTATACCCCCTTCTATTTAAAACTATCGGTGTTAAAAAAACAATATCTCTTCTCTATATAAGTTCAGACTTATATATTCCATCGAATGATAAATATTTAATTTAATTTACTTAAGTTAATTTTAATTTCAATCATTCAAATTCCCATTAACTAGTGCTAATTAACCGTTTTGCCTATTTCACCCTTTTTATTTGAATATAACTTGTTCAAATATATGTCAACTTAATTATAAACTAATCTAATTATATTCTTCAACTCGAGTTATATATTCGATTTCGAATATAAATTCTCAATCTCTTTCACTTATCCAAAAACCCAATTTCGATTCAACTTTGATTAACTAATTATTTTCCAATTTAGTTAATTCTATTTAACCATTTAAAATATGATTATTGTCTTAAAAATCGTTTTACTTACTTCACTGGAGTTCATATTTATTTTATATCTCCAGTCTGGATTTTTCTAATGCCAATTCGGATTTTTTTCCCAAAAAATCCTTTTATTTATTTAATTAAACCGTTAAGGTTTTATAATAGTTCTGGCGCTGCTTTTCTAAAAATTTGATTTTGACATAACTCAAAATTTATACGGCGAAATCCAGATTTTTCTCTTTCACTAGAAAACTATCGTTCAACCGGTCCCGACGATTCTTGTTTCAAAGAATTCCGACTTTAATTGAGTTCTGTATACTAAATTGAAGTTCGAATCGCCAATTTACGAACTGCCGTGCTATGGTAAACTCGTTTTAATTATATTTATAAATATAAACGTTTTAACTTTGTTTATAATAAATTCAACTCCATTTTGATATATTTTTAATATATATCAAATCCATTTCATAATATTCCCGATCTATTTCACTTCAAATATTCAAATCCTATATATTTACAATATTCAAATTCCATTTGGATTTCTTTATTCAAACTCTATATTTGAATTTCCTTCTATTCAATTTCTATTTGAATTTTCTTCTACTCAAATCCTAATTCAATTTCTTATCTTCAAATTCTATTTGAATTCCTTATCTTCAATATCTATTTGAAATCCTTATCTTCAATTTCTATTTGAAATCCTTTATTCGAAATCCATTTCAAATCCTTTATTCAATTTCTATTTAAATTCCTTTGTTCGATTTCTATTTGAAATCCTTTGAATTTAAATTCTATTTTAACTCCTTTGAATTTAAGTTCTATTTAAATTTCACTTTGAATTCAAATTCTATTTAAACTCCTTTTATTTTCTTTGAATTCTAATATTCATCCTCCACTTTATATTCTCTTTGAAATTCTATTTAACCATTCCCCTTTTGAATTCTAATATTCAAATCTCTATTTGAATTTTCTTTATTCAAATCCATTTGAATTCCTTTGAATTCAAATTCCATTTCAATTTTTCTTATACAATTTCTATTTGAATTTTCTTTGTTCAAACTCATTTGAATTCTTATGTTCAAATTATATATTTGAATTCCCTTTTAAATTACTATATTCAAACGCCATTTAAATTTCTATATTGAATTTCTAATTTGAATTTTCTTTATTCAAATTCTATATTCAAATGTTATACTCACATTTTATTTGAATTATATATATATATATATATTCAAATTCCTTTATTTTACTTCTATTTGAAATCTGTATTCCAATTCCCATTTCAAAATTCCTTTGAAGTTATATAAATATATACATATATTTATATCTATCCCAAATTCAAAACATTTGAATTTTCAAACAACTTGTTTCTTTCAAACAAATTTCCATCAAAAACTTTTCTAAGGCCGCAATTTATCACTTAGAAACTCGAAAATGAACACTAATGATGTTGCGACCATCATCAGAATTATTTCCCAGCTACTGATTGAGTCCAGTGCTATATTTCTTTCAAAATCCATTTAGAAAAATAATTCCCCAACTCCCAGGATTTTAAATTCTGAATTCTGGTTGGAATTCAATTTCAATTTATCACATTTGTATATTTGATTTCATATACAAATTCCATTGGTTATATATATAACTATTTCTGTTTTATAATCTAATTCGATTATAATCCTAACAATCAACTTAACTATTTGAAAACAATATCGTGTCCAATCTTCTGTTCAAGTGTTTATAAACTCCTGTCGACATCGTGGCGTCCCACGATTCGACCAAAATTTATAATTCACTCAACAGACTAGTCAACACAATATAAAACGGTTTTTATATTAAATAACAAATACGCTCTCTCGTATATATATACACTCAAACTCAATCTAGGATATTACTAACCCTATCTCTACCGAGTCACGCCACAGAGCCAAGTAATTCTTAACTTAAGCTCTGATACCAACTGTAATGACCCGGATTTTTGGCGACTTTGGTTATCGACATAAGCTCGATGTCGATAACCAAAACATCGAAAAATCCTGGTAATTAGTGAAAGAAATTAGAGGGTGAGGAAAGATAAGATAGAAAATTAGAATAGAAGAAGAAGAAGAACACAACATCAGAGTAACACGAATCTCACAGCGGAACGAATAACATATAATAGATAACATATCCTTGAAATATACATCTGTATTTGAATATACATCATTATCAAAGTACAGCACTTACAACACAGCGGAAATAACTATAGCTATATGATCCTGAAGCCTCCTGCTCCAGCTCTTCAACTATATCTGTAAAATTCCCGACTACTTGACTGCCCGTACAAATTTAGGCACCCAAGAGTTTAGGGAAAACAACAAAGTAAACTCCGGGTCAGTCATGGGACTGGTATGAGTAAAACAGTTTAAAAACAGTTCGAACAAGTAAACGATATCTCATAAGACCACGCCGCATAACGGAACGGGTTTTTCCCTTATGAGAATCCAAAATATCTTTATATCAAAAACCTTTTGATATTATAATAATGTCTATCAACCACAGTATATATATAATCATCTAGCAGAAACGCTTTCATCTCACGTTCTACATATATAGTATACAATCAAAACCGCAAGCACGTATTGGGTAATGGATTTCCAACTATGACAAGGTATGGAACCACCTTTCGTTAATGTACCTCTAGAGAGGAATACACTGGGTTCAACAAGAACATCTTGCAACCCGGCCACACATGACCGACCACTCATTTCGCTTGAGTGTATCGAATGTATATCACCAACAGTTGGGATCAGCAACCGTTTCCCGAATGGGACAGCATCAACAATAGATTTTTAGAAGTAAATGAAACTCTAGATCAGGTGATTATACACCCTACTTCGGTGCGACCGACTTAGCCATGCTGCCTGCCCGATTTCTGTCATTTACCGGATGATGAGGCTAGAAGCTACACTTTATCATCACACCAGATTCACTTCGAATGCCACATCGTCAAATCCATCAAATCACCGATTGACGCCCTCAACAGTACATTACGTGTTAGCTAAAAGAAGTTTCCTTCTCTGCTTCCACTCTTGGTACGGTTGGAGAAATCAATATACGTGATCGTCTGGAAATACTCTGTCAGACATTCATCTATACAAGTCACCCAGGAACAGGATGAACTGAAGGCACTATTTCTTTTAATAGAAAAAGTCCTTGCACTCTACTCCGTCTTCGATTTATCTTTATATAATCTGATTCGCACGCTATTGCCGATATGGAGTGGTTCTTCGGATAATAATCCAACCGGTCTCTCTATATTGACAACGATGGTCAAAACTTCGATAGTCTGTGATTTAACTATCGAATAAAAACAAGTGTTTCGATAGTCGATGATTTAACTATCGAATAAAACAAGTGTTCATCCAAACATCCAACAATCACTGAACCTTTAAATAAATATTCCATTAATTAAATCTCTTCTCTATTTCTTATCAATACTTGTTAACCAAATATTTTCAATAACCATATTGGCCTTATACGTTATTTGGAAAACATTTCCATATATCGCCTTCCTTTATTTTCTATACTAGGAAATATTCATTATTCTATTTCCAAGCTTTGCACATATTTGGGTTAAAACAGATGTTGTGTAAAACATCGTTACGACAACCCAAATACAGTATTTAACTAATTCTTATTCCACATTGATCTTCGAGCCTGAATCTTGCTACTTATCGGTATATCATGAAATCAACCAAGTTGGGGTATAATTACCTCTCAGACCTTGACTGAATAACATTTAACGTCAAAACAGACAAGACTACTTACTCGAATAATCAATACCATACAACTGATTATTCACCTTTAAACACATATACATTTTCTCTTTCTATTCCTACGAGATTTTATTCTTATACTTCCCTTTTTAATTATACTATTCTATTTCTAAGTTCGTTTCCTTATCGATTTCTATATAATTTGATATGTTGATTTCTAACTATCAAATTATCTTAAAAATATTCTATCTCCTTAAATTCCCAGAAAAATTCGCCATAAAATTAATTAAATTATCCCACGAGTCCCTAACTCCTTTCTGAACCCAACAACTAACATTCCTAGGGTAATACCTATATTCTGAACACACCGGGACAGGCTACGAAGTCTAATTTTATCATTTAAAGGAGATATTAATTTAAATATAAACTAATTTAAGTTCAGAACAATTTATTTTTCGATAATAATTAAATATTTATTATCGTTCCACTTCAAACAGAATTTCGTATTGATCACTTGAACTGTTTTCAATTCAAATAAAAATTTGAATTCAACTAAATCCATTTTCGTATTCTGATAATTTAATATTTTCAATATTAAATTGAAATTGATTTTTTAAATCGAAAACTCCCTATAAAAATTGATTTATTTACTTAACTCAATATTTAAATCCATATTAAATATTTTAAAATTAACCCCTAAGAGTCCGGGTCATTACAATCTTCCCCACTTAAAATAATTTCGTCCTCGAAATTGCTAAGGTAGAAAAAGTGCTACAATCCCATTAACCTTTCACAACTTATTTATGTTGATACTCAACATTTCAAACTTCCTTACGTAACTCTCTTTCGAATAAATCCTTATTCGATAACTCCTCCCTTCGAATAACTATATTCGATTATCTCTCTTTCGAATAACTAGATTCGAAAACCTTTCTTCGAATAAACTATATTCGATTTACTCTATTCAATTTACTCTTATCAATTAACTCTATTGGATTTAACTCTTATCGATTAACCCTATTGGATTAGCTCTTTTCACCTAACTCCTTCCGAATAAGCTATATTCGATAACTCTTTTAACTTTATTCGAATAAACTATATCTGATTAACTCCTTTCGCTTGACTCTAGATCGCAGCGATCACAATGGTTATGCCTGATTCCCCCAGGAAACATCCGACCGCCCTAGGCTATCTGCAGCCCTGCGAATTATGCTAGCAGTCGTACGAAATGGCAACTTATCCTGAGTAACTATGTTTGACTAACTCTATCTCAATAACTATATTCGATCAACTTTAATTGAATAACTAACATTCAATTAAATCCTAATTCGATTAACTATGTTCAATTAACTCTATCTGGTAAATTCTTACTCTAATCGATTTATCCTAACTCTAATCGATTATTTCTAACTCTAATCGACTTCTCCTATTCGAATAACTCCTATTGGATAACGTTTATTCATTTATAAAGATTTACTTTTAGTAACGGTTCTTCACTTTATAAATGTTCTCTTTAATAACATTACTTCACTTATACAAGTGTTGTATACCCCCTTCTATTTAAAACTATCGGTGTTAAAAAACAATATCTCTTCTCTATATAAGTTCAGACTTATATATTCCATTTATCGAATGATAAATATTTAATTTAATTTACTTAAGTTAATTTTAATTTCAATCATTCAAATTCCCATTAACTAGTGCTAATTAACCGTTTTGCCTATTTCACCCTTTTTATTTGAATATAACTTGTTCAAATATATGTCAACTTAATTATAAACTAATCTAATTATATTCTTCAACTCGAGTTATATATTCGATTTCGAATATAAATTCTCAATCTCTTTCACTTATCCAAAAACCCAATTTCGATTCAACTTTGATTAACTAATTATTTTCCAATTTAGTTAATTCTATTTAACCATTTAAAATATGATTATTGTCTTAAAAATCGTTTTACTTACTTCACTGGAGTTCATATTTATTTTATATCTCCAGTCTGGATTTTTCTAATGCCAATTCGGATTTTATTTCCCAAAAAATCCTTTTATTTATTTAATTAAACCGTTATGGTTTTATAAAAGTTCTGGCGCTGCTTTTCTAAAAATTTGATTTTGACATAACTCAAAATTTATACGGCGAAATCCAGATTTTTCTCTTTCATTAGAAAACTATCGTTCAACCGGTCCCGACGATTCTTGTTTCAAAGAATTCCGACTTTAATTGAGTTCTGTATACTAAATTGAAGTTCGAATCGCCAATTTACGAACTGTCGTGCTATGGCAAACTCGTTTTAATTATATTTATAAATATAAACGTTTTAACTTTGTTTATAATAAATTCAACTCCATTCTGATATATTTTTAATATATATCAAATCCATTTCATAATATTCCCGATCTATTTCACTTCAAATATTCAAATCCTATATATTTACATTATTCAAATTCCATTTGGATTTCTTTATTCAAACTCTATATTTGAATTTCCTTCTATTCAATTTCTATTTGAATTTTCTTCTACTCAAATCCTAATTCAATTTCTTATCTTCAAATTCTATTTGAATTCCTTATCTTCAATATCTATTTGAAATCCTTATCTTCAATTTCTATTTGAAATCCTTTATTCGAAATCCATTTCAAATCCTTTATTCAATTTCTATTTAAATTCCTTTGTTCGATTTCTATTTGAAATCCTTTGAATTTAAATTCTATTTTAACTCCTTTGAATTTAAATTCTATTTAAATTTCACTTTGAATTCAAATTCTATTTAAACTCCTTTTATTTTCTTTGAATTCTAATATTCATCCTCCACTTTATATTCTCTTTGAAATTCTATTTAACCATTCTCCTTTTGAATTCTAATATTCAAATCTCTATTTGACTTTTCTTTATTCAAATCCATTTGAATTCCTTTAAATTCAAATTCCATTTCAATTTTTCTTATACAATTTCTATTTGAATTTTCTTTGTTCAAACTCATTTGAATTCTTATGTTCAAATTATATATTTGAATTCCCTTTTAAATTACTATATTCAAACGCCATTTGAATTTCTATATTGAATTTCTAATTTGAATTTTCTTTATTCAAATTCTATATTCAAATGTTATACTCACATTTTATTTGAATTATATATATATTCAAATTCCTTTGTTTTACTTCTATTTGAAATCTGTATTCCAATTCCCATTTCAAAATTCCTTTGAAGTTATATAAATATATACATATATTTATATCTATCCCAAATTCAAAACATTTGAATTTTCAAACAACTTGTTTATTTCAAACAAATTTCCATCAAAAACTTTTCTAAGGCCGCAATTTATCACTTAAAAACTCGAAAATGAACACTGATGATGTTGCGACCATCATCAGAATTATTTCCCAGCTACTGATTGAGTCCAGTGCTATATTTCTTTCAAAATCCATTTAGAAAAATAATTCCCCAACTCCCAGGATTTTAAATTCTGAATTCTGGTTGGAATTCAATTTCAATTTATCACATTTGTATATTTGATTTCATATACAAATTCCATTGGTTATATATATAACTATTTCTGTTTTATAATCTAATTCGATTATAATCATAACAATAACCTTAACTATTTGAAAACAATATCGTGTCCAATTTTCTGTTCAAGTGTTTATAAACTCCTGTCGACATCGTGGCGTCCCACAATTCGACCAAAATTTATAATTCACTCAACAGACTAGTCAACACAATATAAAACGGTTTTTATATTAAATAACAAATACGCTCTCTCGTATATATATACACTCAAACTCAATCTAGGATATTACTAACCCTATCTCTACCGAGTCACGCCACAGAGCCAAGTAATTCTTAACTTAAGCTCTGATACCAACTGTAATGACCCGGATTTTTGGCGACTTTGGTTATCGACATAAGCTCGATGTCGATAACCAAAACATCGAAAAATCCTGGTAATTAGTGAAAGAAATTAGAGGGTGAGGAAAGATAAGATAGAAAATTAGAATAGAAGAAGATGAAGAACACAACATCAGAGTAACACGAATCTCACAGCGGAACGAATAACATATAATAGATAACATATCCTTGAAATATACATCTGTATTTGAATATACATTATTATCAAAGTACAGCACTTACAACACAGCGGAAATAACTATAGCTATATGATCCTGAAGCCTCCTGCTCCAGCTCTTCAACTATATCTGTAAAATTCCCGACTACTTGACTGCCCGTACAAATTTAGGCACCCAAGAGTTTAGGGAAAACAACAAAGTAAACTCCGGGTCAGTCATGGGACTAGCATGAGTAAAACAGTTTAAAAACAGTTCGAACAAGTAAACGATATCTCATAAGACCACGCCGCATAACGGAACGGGTTTTTCCCTTATGAGAATCCAAAATATCTTTATATCAAAAACCTTTTGATATTATAATAATGTCTATCAACCACAGTATATATATAATCATCTAGCAGAAACGCTTTCATCTCACGTTCTACATATATAGTATACAATCAAAACCGCAAGCACGTATTGGGTAATGGATTTCCAACTATAACAAGGTATGGAACCACCTTTCGCTAATGTACCTCTAGAGAGGAATACACTGGGTTCAACAAGAACATCTTGCAACCCGGCCACACATGACCGACCACTCATTTCGCTTGAGTGTATCGAATGTATATCACCAACAGTTGGGATCAGCAACCGTTTCCCGAATGGGACAGCATCAACAATAGATTTTTAGAAGTAAATGAAACTCTAGATCAGGTGATTATACACCCTACTTCGGTGCGACCGACTTAGCCATGCTGCCTGCCCGATTTCTGTCATTTACCGGATGATGAGGCTAGAAGCTACGCTTTATCATCACACCAGATTCACTTCGAATGCCACATCGTCAAATCCATCAAATCACCGATTGACGTCCTCAACAGTACATTACGTGTTAGCTAAAAGAAGTTTCCTTCTCTGCTTCCACTCTTGGTACGGTTGGAGAAATCAATATACGTGATCGTCTGGAAATACTCTGTCAGACATTCATCCATACAAGTCACCCAGGAACAGGATGAACTGAAGGCACTATTTCTTTTAATAGAAAAAGTCCTTGCACTCTACTCCGTCTTCGATTTATCTTTATATAATCTGATTCGCATGCTATTGCCGATATGGAGTGGTTCTTCGGATAATAATCCAACCGGTCTCTCTATATTGACAACGATGGTCAAAACTTCGATAGTCTGTGATTTAACTATCGAATAAAAACAAGTGTTTCGATAGTCGATGATTTAACTATCGAATAAAACAAGTGTTCATCCAAACATCCAACAATCACTGAACCTTTAAATAAATATTCCATTAATTAAATCTCTTCTCTATTTCTTATCAATCCTTGTTAACCAAATATTTTCAATAACCTTATTGGCCTTATACGTTATTTGGAAAACATTTCCATATATCGCCTTCCTTTATTTTCTATACTAGGAAATATTCATTATTCTATTTCCAAGCTTTGCACATATTTGGGTTAAAACAGATGTTGTGTAAAACATCGTTACGACAACCCAAATACAGTATTTAACTAATTCTTATTCCACATTGATCTTCGAGCCTGAATCTTGCTACTTATCGGTATATCATGAAATCAACCAAGTTGGGGTATAATTACCTCTCAGACCTTGACTGAATAACATTTAACGTCAAAACAGACAAGACTACTTACTCGAATAATCAATACCATACAACTGATTATTCACCTTTAAACACATATACATTTTCTCTTTCTATTCCTACGAGATTTTATTCTTATACTTCCCTTTTTAATTATACTATTCTATTTCTAAGTTCATTTCCTTATCGACTTCTATATAATTTGATATGTTGATTTCTAACTATCAAATTATCTTAAAAATATTCTATCTCCTTAAATTCCCGGAAAAATTCGCCATAAAATTAATTAAATTATCCCACGGGTCCCTAACTCCTTTCTGAACCCAACAACTAACATTCCTAGGGTAATACCTATATTCTGAACACACCGGGACAGGCTACGAAGTCTAATTTTATCATTTAAAGGAGATATTAATTTAAATATAAACTAATTTAAGTTCAGAACAATTTATTTTTCGATAATAATTAAATATTTATTATCGTTCCACTTCAAACAGAATTTCGTATTGATCACTTGAACTGTTTTCAATTCAAATAAAAATTTGAATTCAACTAAATCCATTTTCGTATTCTAATAATTTAATATTTTCAATATTAAATTGAAATTGATTTTTTAAATCGAAAACTCCCAATAAAAATTGATTTATTTACTTAACGCAATATTTAAATCCATATTAAATATTTTAAAATTAACCCCTAAGAGTCCGGGTCATTACAATCTTCCCCACTTAAAATAATTACATCCTCGAAATTGCTAAGGTAGAAAAAGTGCTACAAACCCATTAACCTTTCAGAACTTATTTATGTTGATACTCAACATTTCAAACTTCCTTACGTAACTCTCTTTCGAATAAATCCTTATTCGATAACTCCTCCCTTCGAATAACTATATTCGATTATCTCTCTTTCGAATAACTAGATTCGAAAACCTTTCTTCGAATAAACTATATTCGATTTACTCTATTCAATTTACTCTTATCAATTAACTCTATTGGATTTAACTCTTATCGATTAACCCTATTGGATTAGCTCTTTTCACCTAACTCCTTCCGAATAAGCTATATTCGATAACTCTTTTAACTTTATTCGAATAAACTATATTCGATTAACTCCTTTCGCTTGACTCTAGATTGCAGCGATCACAATGGTTATGCCTAATTCCCCCAGGAAACATCCGACCGCCCTAGGCTATCTGCAGCCCTGCGAATTATGCTAGCAGTCGTATGAAATGGCAACTTATCCTGAGTAACTATGTTTGACTAACTCTATCTCAATAACTATATTCGATCAACTTTAATTGAATAACTAACATTCAATTAAATCCTAATTCGATTAACTATGTTCAATTAACTCTATCTGGTAAATTCTTACTCTAATCGATTTATCCTAACTCTAATCGATTATTTCTAACTCTAATCGACTTCTCCTATTCGAATAACTCCTATTGGATAACGTTTATTCATTTATAAAGATTTACTTTTAGTAACGGTTCTTCACTTTATAAATGTTCTCTTTAATAACATTACTTCACTTATACAAGTGTTGTATACCCCCTTCTATTTAAAACTATCGGTGTTAAAAAAACAATATCTCTTCTCTATATAAGTTCAGACTTATATATTCCATTTATCGAATGATAAATATTTAATTTAATTTACTTAAGTTAATTTTAATTTCAATCATTCAAATTCCCATTAACTAGTGCTAATTAACCGTTTTGCCTATTTCACCCTTTTTATTTGAATATAACTTGTTCAAATATATGTCAACTTAATTATAAACTAATCTAATTATATTCTTCAACTCGAGTTATATATTCGATTTCGAATATAAATTCTCAATCTCTTTCACTTATCCAAAAACCCAATTTCGATTCAACTTTGATTAACTAATTATTTTCCAATTTAGTTAATTCTATTTAACCATTTAAAATATGATTATTGTCTTAAAAATCGTTTTACTTACTTCACTGGAGTTCATATTTATTTTATATCTCCAGTCTGGATTTTTCTAATGCCAATTCGGATTTTATTTCCCAAAAAATCCTTTTATTTATTTAATTAAACCGTTATGGTTTTATAATAGTTATGGCGCTGCTTTTCTAAAAATTTGATTTTGACATAACTCAAAATTTATACGGCGAAATCCAGATTTTTCTCTTTCATTAGAAAACTATCGTTCAACCGGTCCCGACGATTCTTGTTTCAAAGAATTCCGACTTTAATTGAGTTCTGTATACTAAATTGAAGTTCGAATCGCCAATTTACGAACTGCCGTGCTATGGCAAACTCGTTTTAATTATATTTATAAATATAAACGTTTTAACTTTGTTTATAATAAATTCAACTCCATTCTGATATATTTTTAATATATATCAAATCCATTTCATAATATTCCCGATCTATTTCACTTCAAATATTCAAATCCTATATATTTACAATATTCAAATTCCATTTGGATTTCTTTATTCAAACTCTATATTTGAATTTCCTTCTATTCAATTTCTATTTGAATTTTCTTCTACTCAAATCCTAATTCAATTTCTTATCTTCAAATTCTATTTGAATTCCTTATCTTCAATATCTATTTGAAATCCTTATCTTCAATTTCTATTTGAAATCCTTTATTCGAAATCCATTTCAAATCCTTTATTCAATTTCTATTTAAATTCCTTTGTTCGATTTCTATTTGAAATCCTTTGAATTTAAATTCTATTTTAACTCCTTTGAATTTAAATTCTATTTAAATTTCACTTTGAATTCAAATTCTATTTAAACTCCTTTTATTTTCTTTGAATTCTAATATTCATCCTCCACTTTATATTCTCTTTGAAATTCTATTTAACCATTCTCCTTTTGAATTCTAATATTCAAATCTCTATTTGACTTTTCTTTATTCAAATCCATTTGAATTCCTTAGAATTCAAATTCCATTTCATTTTTTCTTATACAATTTCTATTTGAATTTTCTTTGTTCAAACTCATTTGAATTCTTATGTTCAAATTATATATTTGAATTCCCTTTTAAATTACTTTATTCAAACGCCATTTGAATTTCTATATTGAATTTCTAATTTGAATTTTCTTTATTCAAATTCTATATTCAAATGTTATACTCACATTTTATTTGAATTATATATATATATATTCAAATTCCTTTATTTTACTTCTATTTGAAATCTGTATTCCAATTCCCATTTCAAAATTCCTTTGAAGTTATATAAATATATACATATATTTATATCTATCCCAAATTCAAAACATTTGAATTTTCAAACAACTTGTTTCTTTCAAACAAATTTCCATCAAAAACTTTTCTAAGGCCGCAATTTATCACTTAGAAACTCGAAAATGAACACTGATGATGTTGCGACCATCATCAGAATTATTTCCCAGCTACTGATTGAGTCCAGTGCTATATTTCTTTCAAAATCCATTTAGAAAAATAATTCCCCAACTCCCAGGATTTTAAATTCTGAATTCTGGTTGGAATTCAATTTCAATTTATCACATTTGTATATTTGATTTCATATACAAATTCCATTGGTTATATATATAACTATTTCTGTTTTATAATCTAATTCGATTATAATCCTAACAATCAACTTAACTATTTGAAAACAATATCGTGTCCAATCTTCTGTTCAAGTGTTTATAAACTCCTGTCGACATCGTGGCGTCCCACAATTCGACCAAAATTTATAATTCACTCAACAGACTAGTCAACACAATATAAAACGGTTTTTATATTAAATAACAAATACGCTCTCTCGTATATATATACACTCAAACTCAATCTAGGATATTACTAACCCTATCTCTACCGAGTCACGCCACAGAGCCAAGTAATTCTTAACTTAAGCTCTGATACCAACTGTAATGACCCGGATTTTTGGCGACTTTGGTTATCGACATAAGCTCGATGTCGATAACCAAAACATCGAAAAATCCTGGTAATTAGTGAAAGAAATTAGAGGGTGAGGAAAGATAAGATAGAAAATTAGAATAGAAGAAGAAGAAGAACACAACATCAGAGTAACACGAATCTCACAGCGGAACGAATAACATATAATAGATAACATATCCTTGAAATATACATCTGTATTTGAATATACATCATTATCAAAGTACAGCACTTACAACACAGCGGAAATAACTATAGCTATATGATCCTGAAGCCTCCTGCTCCAGCTCTTCAACTATATCTGTAAAATTCCCGACTACTTGACTGCCCGTACAAATTTAGGCACCCAAGAGTTTAGGGAAAACAACAAAGGAAACTCCGGGTCAGTCATGGGACTGGTATGAGTAAAACAGTTTAAAAACAGTTCGAACAAGTAAACGATATCTCATAAGACCACGCCGCATAACGGAACGGGTTTTTCCCTTATGAGAATCCAAAATATCTTTATATCAAAAACCTTTTGATATTATAATAATGTCTATCAACCACAGTATATATATAATCATCTAGCAGAAACGCTTTCATCTCACGTTCTACATATATAGTATACAATCAAAACCGCAAGCATGTATTGGGTAATGGATTTCCAACTATAACAAGGTATGGAACCACCTTTCGCTAATGTACCTCTAGAGAGGAATACACTGGGTTCAACAAGAACATCTTGCAACCCGGCCACACATGACCGACCACTCATTTCGCTTGAGTGTATCAAATGTATATCACCAACAGTTGGGATCAGCAACCGTTTCCCGAATGGGACAGCATCAACAATAGATTTTTAGAAGTAAATGAAACTCTAGATCAGGTGATTATACACCCTACTTCGGTGCGACCGACTTAGCCATGCTGCCTGCTCGATTTCTGTCATTTACCGGATGATGAGGCTAGAAGCTACGCTTTATCATCACACTAGATTCACTTCGAATGTCACATCGTCAAATCCATCAAATCACCGATTGACGTCCTCAACAGTACATTACGTGTTAGCTAAAAGAAGTTTCTTTCTCTGCTTCCACTCTTGGTACGGTTGGAGAAATCAATATACGTGATCGTCTGGAAATACTCTGTCAGACATTCATCCATACAAGTCACCCAGGAACAGGATGAACTGAAGGCACAATTTCTATTAATAGAAAAAGTCCTTGCACTCTACTCCGTCTTCGATTTATCTTTATATAATCTGATTCGCACGCTATTGCCGATATGGAGTGGTTCTTCGGATAATAATCCAACCGGTCTCTCTATATTGACAACGATGGTCAAAACTTCGATAGTCTGTGATTTAACTATCGAATAAAAACAAGTGTTTCGATAGTCGATGATTTAACTATCGAATAAAACAAGTGTTCATCCAAACATCCAACAATCACTGAACCTTTAAATAAATATTCCATTAATTAAATCTCTTCTCTATTTCTTATCAATACTTGTTAACCAAATATTTTCAATAACCATATTGGCCTTATACGTTATTTGGAAAACATTTCCATATATCGCCTTCCTTTATTTTCTATACTAGGAAATATTCATTATTCTATTTCCAAGCTTTGCACATATTTGGGTTAAAACAGATGTTGTGTAAAACATCGTTACGACAACCCAAATACAGTATTTAACTAATTCTTATTCCACATTGATCTTCGAGCCTGAATCTTGCTACTTATCGGTATATCATGAAATCAACCAGGTTGGGGTATAATTACCTCTCAGACCTTGACTGAATAACATTTAACGTCAAAACAGACAAGACTACTTACTCGAATAATCAATACCATACAATTGATTATTCACCTTTAAACACATATACATTTTCTCTTTCTATTCCTACGAGATTTTATTCTTATACTTCCCTTTTTAATTATACTATTCTATTTCTAAGTTCATTTCCTTATCGACTTCTATATAATTCGATATGTTGATTTCTAACTATCAAATTATCTTAAAAATATTCTATCTCCTTAAATTCCCGGAAAAATTCGCCATAAAATTAATTAAATTATCCCACGGGTCCCTAACTCCTTTCTGAACCCAACAACTAACATTCCTAGGGTAATACCTATATTCTGAACACACCGGGACAGGCTACGAAGTCTAATTTTATCATTTAAAGGAGATATTAATTTAAATATAAACTAATTTAAGTTCAGAACAATTTATTTTTCGATAATAATTAAATATTTATTATCGTTCCACTTCAAACAGAATTTCGTATTGATCACTTGAACTGTTTTCAATTCAAATAAAAATTTGAATTCAACTAAATCCATTTTCTTATTCTAATAATTTAATATTTTCAATATTAAATTGAAATTGATTTTTTAAATCGAAAACTCCCTATAAAAATTGATTTATTTACTTAACGCAAAATTTAAATCCATATTAAATATTTTAAAATTAACCCCTAAGAGTCCGGGCCATTACAATCTTCCCCACTTAAAATAATTACATCCTCGAAATTGCTAAGGTAGAAAAAGTGCTACAAACCCATTAACCTTTCAGAACTTATTTATGTTGATACTCAACATTTCAAACTTCCTTACGTAACTCTCTTTCGAATAAATCCTTATTCGATAACTCCTCCCTTCGAATAACTATATTCGATTATCTCTCTTTCGAATAACTAGATTCGAAAACCTTTCTTCGAATAAACTATATTCGATTTACTCTATTCAATTTACTCTTATCAATTAACTCTATTGGATTTAACTCTTATCGATTAACCCTATTGGATTAGCTCTTTTCACCTAACTCCTTCCGAATAAGCTATATTCGATAACTCTTTTAACTTTATTCGAATAAACTATATTCGATTAACTCCTTTCGCTTGACTCTAGATTGCAGCGATCACAATGGTTATGCCTGATTCCCCCAGGAAACATCCGACCGCCCGAGGCTATCTGCAGCCCTGCGAATTATGCTAGCAGTCGTACGAAATGGCAACTTATCCTGAGTAACTATGTTTGACTAACTCTATCTCAATAACTATATTCGATCAACTTTAATTGAATAACTAACATTCAATTAAATCCTAATTCAATTAACTATGTTCAATTAACTCTATCTGGTAAATTCTTACTCTAATCAATTTATCCTAACTCTAATCGATTATTTCTAACTCTAATCGACTTCTCCTATTCTAATAACTCCTATTGGATAACGTTTATTCATTTATAAAGATTTACTTTTAGTAACGGTTCTTCACTTTATAAATGTTCTCTTTAATAACATTACTTCACTTATACAAGTGTTGTATACCCCCTTCTATTTAAAACTATCGGTGTTAAAAAAACAATATCTCTTCTCTATATAAGTTCAGACTTATATATTCCATTTATCGAATGATAAATATTTAATTTAATTTACTTAAGTTAATTTTAATTTCAATCATTCAAATTCCCATTAACTAGTGCTAATTAACCGTTTTGCCTATTTCACCCTTTTTATTTGAATATAACTTGTTCAAATATATGTCAACTTAATTATAAACTAATCTAATTATATTCTTCAACTCGAGTTATATATTCGATTTCGAATATAAATTCTCAATCTCTTTCACTTATCCAAAAACCCAATTTCGATTCAACTTTGATTAACTAATTATTTTCCAATTTAGTTAATTCTATTTAACCATTTAAAAATATGATTATTGTCTTAAAAATCATTTTACTTACTTCACTGGAGTTCATATTTATTTTATATCTCCAGTCTGGATTTTTCTAATGCCAATTCGGATTTTATTTCCCAAAAAATCCTTTTATTTATTTAATTAAACCGTTATGGTTTTATAATAGTTCTGGCGCTGCTTTTCTAAAAATTTGATTTTGACATAACTCAAAATTTATACGGCGAAATCCAGATTTTTCTCTTTCATTAGAAAACTATCGTTCAACCGGTCCCGACGATTCTTGTTTCAAAGAATTCCGACTTTAATTGAGTTCTGTATACTAAATTGAAGTTCGAATCGCCAATTTACGAACTGCCGTGCTATGGCAAACTCGTTTTAATTATATTTATAAATATAAACGTTTTAACTTTGTTTATAATAAATTCAACTCCATTCTGATATATTTTTAATATATATCAAATCCATTTCATAATATTCCCGATCTATTTCACTTCAAATATTCAAATCCTATATATTTACAATATTCAAATTCCATTTGGATTTCTTTATTCAAACTCTATATTTGAATTTCCTTCTATTCAATTTCTATTTGAATTTTCTTCTACTCAAATCCTAATTCAATTTCTTATCTTCAAATTCTATTTGAATTCCTTATCTTCAATATCTATTTGAAATCCTTATCTTCAATTTCTATTTGAAATCCTTTATTCGAAATCCATTTCAAATCCTTTATTCAATTTCTATTTAAATTCCTTTGTTCGATTTCTATTTGAAATCCTTTGAATTTAAATTCTATTTTAACTCCTTTGAATTTAAATTTCACTTTGAATTCAAATTCTATTTAAACTCCTTTTATTTTCTTTGAATTCTAATATTCATCCTCCGCTTTATATTCTCTTTGAAATTCTATTTAACCATTCTCCTTTTGAATTCTAATATTCAAATCTCTATTTGACTTTTCTTTATTCAAATCCATTTGAATTCCTTTGAATTCAAATTCCATTTCAATTTTTCTTATACAATTTCTATTTGAATTTTCTTTGTTCAAACTCATTTGAATTCTTATGTTCAAATTATATATTTGAATTCCCTTTTAAATTACTATATTCAAACGCCATTTGAATTTCTATATTGAATTTCTAATTTGAATTTTCTTTATTGAAATTCTATATTCAAATGTTATACTCACATTTTATTTGAATTATATATATATATATTCAAATTCCTTTATTTTACTTCTATTTGAAATCTGTATCCCAATTCCCATTTCAAAATTCCTTTGAATTTATATAAATATATACATATATTTATATCTATCCCAAATTCAAAACATTTGAATTTTCAAACAACTTGTTTCTTTCAAACAAATTTCCATCAAAAACTTTTCTAAGGCCGCAATTTATCACTTAGAAACTCGAAAATGAACACTGATGATGTTGCGACCATCATCAGAATTATTTCCCAGCTACTGATTGAGTCCAGTGCTATATTTCTTTCAAAATCCATTTAGAAAAATAATTCCCCAACTCCCAGGATTTTAAATTCTGAATTCTGGTTGGAATACAATTTCAATTTATCACATTTGTATATTTGATTTCATATACAAATTCCATTGGTTATATATATAACTATTTCTGTTTTATAATCTAATTCGATTATAATCCTAACAATCAACTTAACTATTTGAAAACAATATCGTGTCCAATCTTCTGTTCAAGTGTTTATAAACTCCTGTCGATATCGTGGCGTCCCACGATTCGACCAAAATTTATAATTCACTCAACAGACTAGTCAACACAATATAAAACGGTTTTTATATTAAATAACAAATACGCTCTCTCGTATATATATACACTCAAACTCAATCTAGGATATTACTAACCCTATCTCTACCGAGTCACGCCACAGAGCCAAGTAATTCTTAACTTAAGCTCTGATACCAACTGTAATGACCCGGATTTTTGGCGACTTTGGTTATCGACATAAGCTCGATGTCGATAACCAAAACATCGAAAAATCCTGGTAATTAGTGAAAGAAATTAGAGGGTGAGGAAAGATAAGATAGAAAATTAGAATAGAAGAAGAAGAAGAACACAACATCAGAGTAACACGAATCTCACAGCGGAACGAATAACATATAATAGATAACATATCCTTGAAATATACATCTGTATTTGAATATACATCATTATCAAAGTACAGCACTTACAACACAGCGGAAATAACTATAGCTATATGATCCTGAAGCCTCCTGCTCTTGCTCTTCAACTATATCTGTAAAATTCCCGACTACTTGACTGGCCGTACAAATTTAGGCACCCAAGAGTTTAGGGAAAACAACAAAGTAAACTCCGGGTCAGTCATGGGACTGGTATGAGCAAAACAGTTTAAAAACAGTTCGAACAAGTAAACGATATCTCATAAGACCACGCCGCATAACGGAACGGGTTTTTCCCTTATGAGAATCCAAAATATCTTTATATCAAAAACCTTTTGATATTATAATAATGTCTATCAACCACAGTATATATATAATCATCTAGCAGAAACGCTTTCATCTCACGTTCTACATATATAGTATACAATCAAAACCGCAAGCACGTATTGGGTAATGGATTTCCAACTATAACAAGGTATGGAACCACCTTTCGCTAATGTACCTCTAGAGAGGAATACACTGGGTTCAACAAGAACATCTTGCAACCCGGCCACACATGACCGACCACTCATTTCGCTTGAGTGTATCGAATGTATATCACCAACAGTTGGGATCAGCAACCGTTTCCCGAATGGGACAGCATCAACAATAGATTTTTAGAAGTAAATGAAACTCTAGATCAGGTGATTATACACCCTACTTCGGTGCGACCGACTTAGCCAAGCTGCCTGCCCGATTTCTGTCATTTACCGGATGATGAGGCTAGAAGCTACGCTTTATCATCACACCAGATTCACTTCGAATGCCACATCGTCAAATCCATCAAATCACCGATTGACGTCCTCAACAGTACATTACGTGTTAGCTAAAAGAAGTTTCCTTCTCTGCTTCCACTCTTGGTACGGTTGGAGAAATCAATATACGTGATCGTCTGGAAATACTCTGTCAGACATTCATCCATACAAGTCACCCAGGAACAGGATGAACTGAAGGCACTATTTCTTTTAATAGAAAAAGTCCTTGCACTCTACTCCGTCTTCGATTTATCTTTATATAATCTGATTCGCATGCTATTGCCGATATGGAGTGGTTCTTCGGATAATAATCCAACCGGTCTCTCTATATTGACAACGATGGTCAAAACTTCGATAGTCTGTGATTTAACTATCGAATAAAAACAAGTGTTTCGATAGTCGATGATTTAACTATCGAATAAAACAAGTGTTCATCCAAACATCCAACAATCACTGAACCATTAAATAAATATTCCATTAATTAAATCTCTTCTCTATTTCTTATCAATCCTTGTTAACCAAATATTTTCAATAACCATATTGGCCTTATACGTTATTTGGAAAACATTTCCATATATCGCCTTCCTTTATTTTCTATACTAGGAAATATTCATTATTCTATTTCCAAGCTTTGCACATATTTGGGTTAAAACAGATGTTGTGTAAAACATCGTTACGACAACCCAAATACAGTATTTAACTAATTCTTATTCCACATTGATCTTCGAGCCTGAATCTTGCTACTTATCGGTATATCATGAAATCAACCAAGTTGGGGTATAATTACCTCTCAGACCTTGACTGAATAACATTTAACGTCAAAACAGACAAGACTACTTACTCGAATAATCAATACCATACAACTGATTATTCACCTTTAAACACATATACATTTTCTCTTTCTATTCCTACGAGATTTTATTCTTATACTTCCCTTTTTAATTATACTATTCTATTTCTAAGTTCATTTCCTTATCGACTTCTATATAATTTGATATGTTGATTTCTAACTATCAAATTATCTTAAAAATATTCTATCTCCTTAAATTCCCGGAAAAATTCACCATAAAATTAATTAAATTATCCCACGGGTCCCTAACTCCTTTCTGAACCCAACAACTAACATTCCTAGGGTAATACCTATATTCTGAACACACCGGGACAGGCTACGAAGTCTAATTTTATCATTTAAAGGAGATGTTAATTTAAATATAAACTAATTTAAGTTCAGAACAATTTATTTTTCGATAATAATTAAATATTTATTATCGTTGCACTTCAAAGAGAATTTCGTATTGATCACTTGAACTGTATTCAATTCAAATAAAAATTTGAATTCAACTAAATCCATTTTCGTATTCTGATAATTTAATATTTTCAATATTAAATTGAAATTGATTTTTTAAATCGAAAACTCCCTATAAAAATTGATTTATTTACTTAACTCAATATTTAAATCCATATTAAATATTTTAAAATTAACCCCTAAGAGTCCGGGTCATTACAATCTTCCCCACTTAAAATAATTTCGTCCTCGAAATTGCTAAGGTAGGAAAAGTGCTACAAACCCATTAACCTTTCAGAACTTATTTATGTTGATACTCAACATTTCAAACTTCCTTGCGTAACTCTCTTTTGAATAAATCCTTATTCGATAACTCCTCCCTTCGAATAACTATATTCGATTATCTCTCTTTCGAATAACTAGATTCGAAAACCTTTCTTCGAATAAACTATATTCGATTTACTCTATTCAATTTACTCTTATCAATTAACTCTATTGGATTTAACTCTTATCGATTAACCCTATTGGATTAGCTCTTTTCACCTAACTCCTTCCGAATAAGCTATATTCGATAACTCTTTTAACTTTATTCGAATAAACTATATTCGATTAACTCCTTTCGCTTGACTCTAGATCGCAGCGATCACAATGGTTATGCCTGATTCCCCCAGGAAACATCCGACCGCCCTAGGCTATCTGCAGCCCTGCGAATTATGCTAGTAGTCGTACGAAATGGCAACTTATCCTGAGTAACTATGTTTGACTAACTCTATCTCAATGACTATATTCGATCAACTTTAATTGAATAACTAACATTCAATTAAATCCTAATTCGATTAACTATGTTCAATTAACTCTATCTGGTAAATTCTTACTCTAATCGATTTATCCTAACTCTAATCGATTATTTCTAACTCTAATCGACTTCTCCTATTCGAATAACTCCTATTGGATAACGTTTATTCATTTATAAAGATTTACTTTTAGTAACGGTTCTTCACTTTATAAATGTTCTCTTTAATAACATTACTTCACTTATACAAGTGTTGTATACCCCCTTCTATTTAAAACTATCGGTGTTAAAAAAACAATATCTCTTCTCTATATAAGTTCAGACTTATATATTCCATTTATCGAATGATAAATATTTAATTTAATTTACTTAAGTTAATTTTAATTTCAATCATTCAAATTCCCATTAACTAGTGCTAATTAACCGTTTTGCCTATTTCACCCTTTTTATTTGAATATAACTTGTTCATATATATGTCAACTTAATTATAAACTAATCTAATTATATTCTTCAACTCGAGTTATATATTCGATTTCGAATATAAATTCTCAATCTCTTTCACTTATCCAAAAACCCAAATTCGATTCAACTTTGATTAACTAATTATTTTCCAATTTAGTTAATTCTATTTAACCATTTAAAATATGATTATTGTCTTAAAAATCGTTTTACTTACTTCACTGGAGTTCATATTTATTTTATATCTCCAGTCTGGATTTTTCTAATGCCAATTCGGATTTTATTTCCCAAAAAATCCTTTTATTTATTTAATTAAACCGTTATGGTTTTATAATAGTTCTGGCGCTGCTTTTCTAAAAATTTGATTTTGACATAACTCAAAATTTATACGGCGAAATCCAGATTTTTCTCTTTCATTAGAAAACTATCGTTCAACCGGTCCCGACGATTCTTGTTTCAAAGAATTCCGACTTTAATTGAGTTCTGTATACTAAATTGAAGTTCGAATCGCCAATTTACGAACTGCCGTGCTATGGCAAACTCGTTTTAATTATATTTATAAATATAAACGTTTTAACTTTGTTTATAATAAATTCAACTCCATTCTGATATATTTTTAATATATATCAAATCCATTTCATAATATTCCCGATCTATTTCACTTCAAATATTCAAATCCTATATATTTACAATATTCAAATTCCATTTGGATTTCTTTATTCAAACTCTATATTTGAATTTCCTTCTATTCAATTTCTATTTGAATTTTCTTCTACTCAAATCCTAATTCAATTTCTTATCTTCAAATTCTATTTGAATTCCTTATCTTCAATATCTATTTGAAATCCTTATCTTCAATTTCTATTTGAAATCCTTTATTCGAAATCCATTTCAAATCCTTTATTCAATTTCTATTTAAATTCCTTTGTTCGATTTCTATTTGAAATCCTTTGAATTTAAATTCTATTTTAACTCCTTTGAATTTAAATTCTATTTAAATTTCACTTTGAATTCAAATTCTATTTAAACTCCTTTTATTTTCTTTGAATTCTAATATTCATCCTCCACTTTATATTCTCTTTGAAATTCTATTTAACCATTCTCCTTTTGAATTCTAATATTCAAATCTCTATTTGACTTTTCTTTATTCAAATCCATTTGAATTCCTTTGAATTCAAATTCCATTTCAATTTTTCTTATACAATTTCTATTTGAATTTTCTTTGTTCAAACTCATTTGAATTCTTATGTTCAAATTATATATTTGAATTCCCTTTTAAATTACTATATTCAAACGCCATTTGAATTTCTATATTGAATTTCTATATTGAATTTCTAATTTGAATTTTCTTTATTCAAATTCTATATTCAAATGTTATACTCACATTTTATTTGAATTATATATATATATATTCAAATTCCTTTATTTTACTTCTATTTGAAATCTGTATTCCAATTCCCATTTCAAAATTCCTTTGAAGTTATATAAATATATACATATATTTATATCTATCCCAAATTCAAAACATTTGAATTTTCAAACAACTTGTTTCTTTCAAACAAATTTCCATCAAAAACTTTTCTAAGGCCGCAATTTATCACTTAGAAACTCGAAAATGAACACTGATGATGTTGCGACCATCATCAGAATTATTTCCCAGCTACTGATTGAGTCCAGTGCTATATTTCTTTCAAAATCCATTTAGAAAAATAATTCCCCAACTCCCAGGATTTTAAATTCTGAATTCTGGTTGGAATTCAATTTCAATTTATCACATTTGTATATTTGATTTCATATACAAATTCCATTGGTTATATATATATAACTATTTCTGTTTTATAATCTAATTCGATTATAATCCTAACAATCAACTTAACTATTTGAAAACAATATCGTGTCCAATCTTCTGTTCAACTGTTTATAAACTCCTGTCGACATCGTGGCGTCCCACGATTCGACCAAAATTTATAATTCACTCAACAGACTAGTCAACACAATATAAAACGGTTTTTATATTAAATAACAAATACGCTCTCTCGTATATATATACACTCAAACTCAATCTAGGATATTACTAACCCTATCTCTACCGAGTCACGCCACAGAGCCAAGTAATTCTTAACTTAAGCTCTGATACCAACTGTAATGACCCGGATTTTTGGCGACTTTGGTTATCGACATAAGCTCGATGTCGATAACCAAAACATCGAAAAATCCTGGTAATTAGTGAAAGAAATTAGAGGGTGAGGAAAGATAAGATAGAAAATTAGAATAGAAGAAGAAGAAGAAGAACACAACATCAGAGTAACACGAATCTCACAGCGGAACGAATAACATATAATAGATAACATATCCTTGAAATATACATCTGTATTTGAATATACATCATTATCAAAGTACAGCACTTACAACACAGCGGAAATAACTATAGCTATATGATCCTGAAGCCTCCTGCTCCAGCTCTTCAACTATATCTGTAAAATTCCCGACTACTTGACTGCCCGTACAAATTTAGGCACCCAAGAGTTTAGGGAAAACAACAAAGTAAACTCCGGGTCAGTCATGGGACTGGTATGAGTAAAACAGTTTAAAAATAGTTCGAACAAGTAAACGATATCTCATAAGACCACGCCGCATAACGGAACGGGTTTTTCCCTTATGAGAATCCAAAATATCTTTATATCAAAAACCTTTTGATATTATAATAATGTATATCAACCACAGTATATATATAATCATCTAGCAGAAACACTTTCATCTCACGTTCTACATATATAGTATACAATCAAAACCGCAAGCACGTATTTTGTAATAGATTTCCAACTATGACAAGGTATGGAACCACCTTTCGCTAATGTACCTCTAGAGAGGAATACACTGGGTTCAACAAGAACATCTTGCAACCCGGCCACACATGACTGACCACTCATTTCGCTTGAGTGTATCGAATGTATATCACCAACAGTTGGGATCAGCAACCGTTTCCCGAATGGGACAGCATCAACAATAGATTTTTAGAAGTAAATGAAACTCTAGATCAGGTGATTATACACCCTACTTCGGTGCGACCGACTTAGCCATGCTGCCTGCCCGATTTCTGTCATTTACCGGATGATGAGGCTAGAAGCTACGCTTTATCATCACACCAGATTCACTTCGAATGCCACATCGTCAAATCCATCAAATCACTGATTGACGTCCTCAACAGTACATTACGTGTTAGCTAAAAGAAGTTTCCTTCTCTGCTTCCACTCTTGGTACGGTTGGAGAAATCAATATACGTGATCGTCTGGAAATACTCTGTCAGACATTCATCCATACAAGTCACCCAGGAACAGGATGAACTGAAGGCACTATTTCTTTTAATAGAAAAAGTCCTTGCACTCTACTCCGTCTTCGATTTATCTTTATATAATCTGATTCGCACGCTATTGCCGATATGGAGTGGTTCTTCGGATAATAATCCAACCGGTCTCTCTATATTGACAATGATGGTCAAAACTTCGATAGTCTGTGATTTAACTATCGAATAAAAACAAGTGTTTCGATAGTCGATGATTTAACTATCGAATAAAACAAGTGTTCATCTAAACATCCAACAATCACTGAACCTTTAAATAAATATTCCATTAATTAAATCTCTTCTCTATTTCTTATCAATACTTGTTAACCAAATATTTTCAATAACCATATTGGCCTTATACGTTATTTGGAAAACATTTCCATATATCGCCTTCCTTTATTTTCTATACTAGGAAATATTCATTATTCTATTTCCAAGCTTTGCACGTATTTGGGTTAAAACAGATGTTGTGTAAAACATCGTTACGACAACCCAAATACAGTATTTAACTAATTCTTATTCCACATTGATCTTCGAGCCTGAATCTTGCTACTTATCGGTATATCATGAAATCAACCAAGTTGGGGTATAATTACCTCTCAGACCTTGACTGAATAACATTTAACGTCAAAACAGACAAGACTACTTACTCGAATAATCAATACCATACAACTGATTATTCACCTTTAAACACATATACATTTTCTCTTTCTATTCCTACGAGATTTTATTCTTATACTTCCCTTTTTAATTATACTATTCTATTTCTAAGTTCGTTTCCTTATCGACTTCTATATAATTTGATATGTTGATTTCTAACTATCAAATTATCTTAAAAATATTCTATCTCCTTAAATTCCCGGAAAAATTCGCCATTACCTCCTTTGTACCGGGAGCATCGGGAAATTTCAAATAGCTTTCCCGGTCCTTCTCATCTCAAAAAGAAAAAGAAAAAGCCAAGCGGCTAGCCGATACGGCGCATAAAATCTCATATATGAATTAAATACGTACCTTTTTGTCGGGCATTCTATTTATTTCACTTCTATACTTTATTCCAAACCTGTCTCCTGTATGTCTATACATGTCCAATCTATTTTAACTATACCAAACGTTTTAACTAAATTTGTTAAATAAATTTGTTACTTAACTCTTCAATCTATTTCACCTTCATATTTGAACATGACATGTTCAAATATATTTTAACTTGCATATTAACAAATTCTAATTATACTCGTACTCTCGTTTCCTTATCGACTTCTCTATTCAAATTCTAATTCAATTCTATTTGAATTCTCTTTATTTAAACTTCATTTGAATTCTGTTTCCAAATTCTATAGTTTAAAGTCCATTTGAATTCTCTGCATTATTTATAAACAACGTTTATAACTTCAATTCAAATCCCACCTTTCCATTTATAAACAACGTTTATAAATTCAATTCAAATCCCATATTTTCATTTATAAACAAGGTTTATAAATTCGATTCAAATCCCATATTTTCATTTATAAACAAGGTTTATAAATTCAATATTTTCATTTATAAACAAGGTTTATAAATTTAATTCAAATCCCATATTTTCATTTATAAACAAGGTTTATAAATCCCATATTTTCATTTATAAACAAGGTTTATAAATTCAATTCAAATCCCATATTTTCATTTATAAACAAGGTTTATAAATTCGATTCAAATCCCATATTTACATTTATAAACAAAGTTTATACATTCTATACTCGTTTTATATAACTTCAAAACAAGTAAATATTTCCTATAGTTCATTTAAAATTCAAATTCTATTTATAAAAATAGAATTCCCCTTTTAAATTTCAAATACCCTTTTCGATATTTTTATAAGTTAATATTCAAGCCCCAGGGATATTTTAAACAATCAAATCAACCAATTTTCAATCATTTGATTTTTTTCACATCATATATGAATATATATGAGATCAAACAAACAACAACAGATAATATATTTTTGAGGAATCCAGTTGGATTCCTCCAACCTGTTTTCCTGCATCCACAGACGTTAGTCAATATAGTAATACCCATCCTGCTTCGAGGCAGGATATTGCTGTATAGAAGGTCATCCACTAATCATAGCGTGGGGCGTATAGGGTAATCATCCGCTAATGAAACTTCGGGCATCCGCTAATGATACTGCGGGAATCCAACCAATCATCAACCCAATATATATATATATATATATAATAGTCAAATCCTAAATAACTAATATATTTAAACACGTGCAGTAATATTAAATGAAACCAAACAAGCAACAAACAATTTATTTTTAACTGATAAAAATAAATTCTAAATAAAAAGTGAGTGAGGTTTACTCACCGATATTTTCCTTTGCCGAATATTTATTCAATATTCTCCATCGTCTCGCCTTTCCATCTACTTGAACGAAATCTTTCCTTAACCATTTTTCTTTCTCTATTGGCCCTTCTTCTTCCCAATTATATACGACTGCAATTTGGTGGCCAACTTGTCGACTGCGCCTGCCATTGGAGACTCGTCTACCCCTTTAAAACCAACTTTAGATCCATAGCAGCATTTACACAAACACTTGGTCCCCATCTCTCATCACTACACCTGCTGCCATCCTCGCACTCAACAAAACATCGATCAATGTCACAAAACCCAAATCCCACTGTCAGTTCTATATCCGAACTACAGCATCTCGCACCTCACCTCATCTTCTAACTCTCGAACCCTAGTTCGTTGCCTAGAATCCCAAAACAAAAATCGCGATGTCTGAATCATGAAACACGGACCAACATAAATCAATCGCACTGCCCTTTTCTGTTTCGTCGAGTTGAATCGGACTCCAAATCAATGGCCTACAGCGTCGCACCCCTTCACGTTGCTAACCCCAGAACGACAGCCGCTTCCAAAGTCGAACGCCTGGTGATGACCTCGCCCCTCGTCGCTCTTCAGAAAATCCGTGATTTCAACTTGCGGTTCCACTCCAAATCGAATAACTCGACCTCACAAATCAATCGATCTCGGTTTTAGGAAATTTAGGGATTTCATATAGTTTTGTTCTGAGTTTTTAAAACTAGCGTGGCCTCTTTTGTTTGGGCTAACGAATGAATTTCTAGACACTTGCAGGGTATACGGGTTTTATAAGCAAGGTGGATTTGAAAGGAACGGTTTTGAAATGAACACTGAGGCCATTATTTTGTGGAGTTGAAATGGAAGCCGTGACTTGCTTCTCCTCCTTTTGATTCTTCGGGTTGTAGCGAGGGCACGGTTATGGTGTTGTTGGCAGGAGGGATTCTACCAAATTATATTTATTTATTATAAATTTTAATTTACCTATATGATTAAAATTAATTAAATTATCCCACGGGTCCCTAACTCCTTTCTGAACCCAACAACTAACATTCCTAGGGTAATACCTATATTCTGAACACACCGGGACAGGCTACGAAGTCTAATTTTATCATTTAAAGGAGATATTAATTTAAATATAAACTAATTTAAGTTCAGAACAATTTATTTTTCGATAATAATTAAATATTTATTATCGTTCCACTTCAAACAGAATTTCGTATTGATCACTTGAACTGTTTTCAATTCAAATAAAAATTTGAAATCAACTAAATCCATTTTCGTATTCTGATAATTTAATATTTTCAATATTAAATTGAAATTGATTTTTTAAATCGAAAACTCCCTATAAAAATTGATTTATTTACTTAACTCAATATTTAAATCCATATTAAATATTTTAAAATTAACCCCTAAGAGTCCGGGTCATTACAATCTTCCCCACTTAAAATAATTTCGTCCTCGAAATTGCTAAGGTAGAAAAAGTGCTACAAACCCATTAACCTTTCAGAACTTATTTATGTTGATACTCAACATTTCAAACTTCCTTACGTAACTCTCTTTCGAATAAATCCTTATTCGATAACTCCTCCCTTCGAATAACTATATTCGATTATCTCTCTTTCGAATAACTAGATTCGAAAACCTTTCTTCGAATAAACTATATTCGATTTACTCTATTCAATTTACTCTTATCAATTAACTCTATTGGATTTAACTCTTATCGATTAACCCTATTGGATTAGCTCTTTTCACCTAACTCCTTCCGAATAAGCTATATTCGATAACTCTTTTAACTTTATTCGAATAAACTATATTCGATTAACTCCTTTCGCTTGACTCTAGATCGCAGCGATCACAATGGTTATGCCTGATTCCCCCAGGAAACATCCGACCGCCCTAGGCTATCTGCAGCCCTGCGAATTATGCTAGCAGTCGTACGAAATGGCAACTTATCCTGAGTAACTATGTTTGACTAACTCTATCTCAATAACTATATTCGATCAACTTTAATTGAATAACTAACATTCAATTAAATCCTAATTCGATTAACTATGTTCAATTAACTCTATCTGGTAAATTCTTACTCTAATCGATTTATCCTAACTCTAATCGATTATTTCTAACTCTAATCGACTTCTCCTATTCGAATAACTCCTATTGGATAACGTTTATTCATTTATAAAGATTTACTTTTAGTAACGGTTCTTCACTCTATAAATGTTCTCTTTAATAACATTACTTCACTTATACAAGTGTTGTATACCCCCTTCTATTTAAAACTATCGGTGTTTAAAAAACAATATCTCTTCTCTATATAAGTTCAGACTTATATATTCCATTTATCGAATGATAAATATTTAATTTAATTTACTTAAGTTAATTTTAATTTCAATCATTCAAATTCCCATTAACTAGTGCTAATTAACCGTTTTGCCTATTTCACCCTTTTTATTTGAATATAACTTGTTCAAATATATGTCAACTTAATTATAAACTAATCTAATTATATTCTTCAACTCGAGTTATATATTCGATTTCGAATATAAATTCTCAATCTCTTTCACTTATCCAAAAACCCAATTTCGATTCAACTTTGATTAACTAATTATTTTCCAATTTAGTTAATTCTATTTAACCATTTAAAATATGATTATTGTCTTAAAAATCGTTTTACTTACTTCACTGGAGTTCATATTTATTTTATATCTCCAGTCTGGATTTTTCTAACGCCAATTCGGATTTTATTTCCCAAAAAATCCTTTTATTTATTTAATTAAACCGTTATGGTTTTATAATAGTTCTGGCGCTGCTTTTCTAAAAATTTGATTTTGACATAACTCAAAATTTATACGGCGAAATCCAGATTTTTCTCTTTCATTAGAAAACTATCGTTCAACCGGTCCCGACGATTCTTGTTTCAAAGAATTCCGACTTTAATTGAGTTCTGTATACTAAATTGAAGTTCGAATCGCCAATTTACGAACTGTTGTGCTATGGCAAACTCGTTTTAATTATATTTATAAATATAAACGTTTTAACTTTGTTTATAATAAATTCAACTCCATTCTGATATATTTTTAATATATATCAAATCCATTTCATAATATTCCCGATCTATTTCACTTCAAATATTCAAATCCTATATATTTACAATATTCAAATTCCATTTGGATTTCTTTATTCAAACTCTATATTTGAATTTCCTTCTATTCAATTTCTATTTGAATTTTCTTCTACTCAAATCCTAATTCAATTTCTTATCTTCAAATTCTATTTGAATTCCTTATCTTCAATATCTATTTGAAATCCTTATCTTCAATTTCTATTTGAAATCCTTTATTCGAAATCCATTTCAAATCCTTTATTCAATTTCTATTTAAATTCCTTTGTTCGATTTCTATTTGAAATCCTTTGAATTTAAATTCTATTTTAACTCCTTTGAATTTAAATTCTATTTAAATTTCACTTTGAATTCAAATTTTATTTAAACTCCTTTTATTTTCTTTGAATTCTAATATTCATCCTCCACTTTATATTCTCTTTGAAATTCTATTTAACCATTCTCCTTTTGAATTCTAATATTCAAATCTCTATTTGACTTTTCTTTATTCAAATCCATTTGAATTCCTTTGAATTCAAATTCCATTTCAATTTTTCTTATACAATTTCTATTTGAATTTTCTTTGTTCAAACTCATTTGAATTCTTATGTTCAAATTATATATTTGAATTCCCTTTTAAATTACTATATTCAAACGCCATTTGAATTTCTATATTGAATATCTAATTTGAATTTTCTTTATTCAAATTCTATATTCAAATGTTATACTCACATTTTATTTGAATTATATATATATATTCAAATTCCTTTATTTTACTTCTATTTGAAATCTGTATTCCAATTCCCATTTCAAAATTCCTTTGAAATTATATAAATATATACATATATTTATATCTATCCCAAATTCAAAACATTTGAATTTTCAAACAACTTGTTTCTTTCAAACAAATTTCCATTAAAAACTTTTCTAAGGCCGCAATTTATCACTTAGAAACTCGAAAATGAACACTGATGATGTTGCGACTATCATCAGAATTATTTCCCAGCTACTGATTGAGTCCAGTGCTATATTTCTTTCAAAATCCATTTAGAAAAATAATTCCCCAACTCCCAGGATTTTAAATTCTGAATTCTGGTTGGAATTCAATTTCAATTTATCACATTTATATATTTGATTTCATATACAAATTCCATTGGTTATATATATAACTATTTCTGTTTTATAATCTAATTCGATTATAATCCTAACAATCAACTTAACTATTTGAAAACAATATCGTGCCCAATCTTCTGTTCAAGTGCTTATAAACTCATGTCGACATCGTGGCGTCCCACGATTCGACCAAAATTTATAATTCACTCAACAGACTAGTCAACACAATATAAAACGGTTTTTATATTAAATAACAAATACGCTCTCTCGTATATATATACACTCAAACTCAATCTAGGATATTACTAACCCTATCTCTACCGAGTCACGCCACAGAGCCAAGTAATTCTTAACTTAAGCTCTGATACCAACTGTAATGACCCGGATTTTTGGCGACTTTGGTTATCGACATAAGCTCGATGTCGATAACCAAAACATCGAAAAATCCTGGTAATTAGTGAAAGAAATTAGAGGGTGAGGAAAGATAAGATAGAAAATTAGAATAGAAGAAGAAGAAGAACACAACATCAGAGTAACACGAATCTCACAGCGGAACGAATAACATATAATAGATAACATATCCTTGAAATATACATCTGTATTTGAATATACATCATTATCAAAGTACAGCACTTACAACACAGCGGAAATAACTATAGCTATATGATCCTGAAGCCTCCTGCTCCAGCTCTTCAACTATATCTGTAAAATTCCCGACTACTTGACTGCCCGTACAAATTTAGGCACCCAAGAGTTTAGGGAAAACAACAAAGTAAACTCCGGGTCAGTCATGGGACTGGTATGAGTAAAACAGTTTAAAAACAGTTCGAACAAGTAAACGATATCTCATAAGACCACGCCGCATAACGGAACGGGTTTTTCCCTTATGAGAATCCAAAATATCTTTATATCAAAAACCTTTTGATATTATAATAATGTCTATCAACCACAGTATATATATAATCATCTAGCAGAAACGCTTTCTTCTCACGTTCTACATATATAGTATACAATCAAAACCGCAAGCACGTATTGGGTAATGGATTTCCAACTATGACAAGGTATGGAACCACCTTTCGCTAATGTACCTCTAGAGAGGAATTCACTGGGTTCAACAAGAACATCTTGCAACCCGGCCACACATGACCGACCACTCATTTCGCTTGAGTGTATCGAATGTATATCACCAACAGTTGGGATCAGCAACCGTTTCCCGAATGGGACAGCATCAACAATAGATTTTTAGAAGTAAATGAAACTCTAGATCAGGTGATTATACACCCTACTTCGGTGCGACCGACTTAGCCATGCTGCCTGCCCGATTTCTGTCATTTACGGGATGATGAGGCTAGAAGCTACGCTTTATCATCACACCAGATTCACTTCGAATGCCACATCGTCAAATCCATCAAATCACCGATTGACGTCCTCAACAGTACATTACGTGTTAGCTAAAAGAAGTTTCCTTCTCTGCTTCCACTCTTGGTACGGTTGGAGAAATCAATATACGTGATCGTCTAGAAATACTCTGTCAGACATTCATCCATACAAGTCACCCAGGAACAGGATGAACTGAAGGCACTATTTCTTTTAATAGAAAAAATCCTTGCACTCTACTCCGTCTTCAATTTATCTTGATATAATCTGATTCGCACGCTATTGCCGATATGGAGTGGTTCTTCGGATAATAATCCAACCGGTCTCTCTATATTGACAACGATGGTCAAAACTTCGATAGTCTGTGATTTAACTATCGAATAAAAACAAGTGTTTCGATAGTCGATGATTTAACTATCGAATAAAACAAGTGTTCATCCAAACATCCAACAATCACTGAACCTTTAAATAAATATTCCATTAATTAAATCTCTTCTCTATTTCTTATCAATACTTATTAACCAAATTTTTTCAATAACCATATTGGCCTTATACGTTATTTGGAAAACATTTCCATATATCGCCTTCCTTTATTTTCTATACTAGGAAATATTCATTATTCTATTTCCAAGCTTTGCACATATTTGGGTTAAAACAGATGTTGTGTAAAACATCGTTACGACAACCCAAATACAGTATTTAACTAATTCTTATTCCACATTGATCTTCGAGCCTGAATCTTGCTACTTATCGGTATATCATGAAATCAACCAAGTTGGGGTATAATTACCTCTCAGACCTTGACTGAATAACATTTAACGTGAAAACAGACAAGACTACTTACTCGAATAATCAATACCATACAACTGATTATTCACCTTTAAACACATATACATTTTCTCTTTCTATTCCTACGAGATTTTATTCTTATACTTCCCTTTTTAATTATACTATTCTATTTCTAAGTTTGTTTCCTTATCGACTTCTATATAATTTGATATGTTGATTTCTAACTATCAAATTATCTTAAAAATATTCTATCTCCTTAAATTCCCGGAAAAATTCGCCATAAAATTAATTAAATTATCCCACGGGTCCCTAACTCCTTTCTGAACCCAACAACTAACATTCCTAGGGTAATACCTATATTCTGAACACACCGGGACAGGCTACGAAGTCTAATTTTATCATTTAAAGGATATATTAATTTAAATATAAACTAATTTAAGTTCAGAACAATTTATTTTTCGATAATAATTAAATATTTATTATCGTTCCACTTCAAACAGAATTTCGTATTGATCACTTGAACTGTTTTCAATTCAAATAAAAATTTGAATTCAACTAAATCCATTTTCGTATTCTGATAATTTAATATTTTCAATATTAAATTGAAATTGATTTTTTAAATCGAAAACTCCCTATAAAAATTGATTTATTTACTTAACTCAATATTTAAATCCATATTAAATATTTTAAAATTAACCCCTAAGAGTCCGGGTCATTACAATCTTCCCCACTTAAAATAATTTAATCCTCGAAATTGCTAAGGTAGAAAAAGTGCTACAAACCCATTAACCTTTCAGAACTTATTTATGTTGATACTCAACATTTCAAACTTCCTTACGTAACTCTCTTTCGAATAAATCCTTATTCGATAACTCCTCCCTTCGAATAACTATATTCGATTATCTCTCTTTCGAATAACTAGATTCGAAAACCTTTCTTCGAATAAACTATATTCGATTTACTCTATTCAATTTACTCTTATCAATTAACTCTATTGGATTTAACTCTTATCGATTAACCCTATTGGATTAGCTCTTTTCACCTAACTCCTTCCGAATAAGCTATATTCGATAACTCTTTTAACTTTATTCGAATAAACTATATTCGATTAACTCCTTTCGCTTGACTCTAGATCGCAGCGATCACAATGGTTATGCTTGATTCCCCCAGGAAACATCCGACCGCCCTAGGCTATCTGCAGCCCTGCGAATTATGCTAGCAGTCGTACGAAATGGCAACTTATCCTGAGTAACTATGTTTGACTAACTCTATCTCAATAACTATATTCGATCAACTTTAATTGAATAACTAACATTCAATTAAATCCTAATTCGATTAACTATGTTCAATTAACTCTATCTGGTAAATTCTTACTCTAATCGATTTATCCTAACTCTAATCGATTATTTCTAACTCTAATCGACTTCTCCTATTCGAATAACTCCTATTGGATAACGTTTATTCATTTATAAAGATTTACTTTTAGTAACGGTTCTTCACTTTATAAATGTTCTCTTTAATAACATTACTTCACTTATACAAGTGTTGTATACCCCCTTCTATTTAAAACTATCGGTGTTAAAAAAACAATATCTCTTCTCTATATAAGTTCAGACTTATATATTCCATTTATCGAATGATAAATATTTAATTTAATTTACTTAAGTTAATTTTAATTTCAATCATTCAAATTTCCATTAACTAGTGCTAATTAACCGTTTTGCCTATTTCACCCTTTTTATTTGAATATAACTTGTTCAAATATATGTCAACTTAATTATAAACTAATCTAATTATATTCTTCAACTCGAGTTATATATTCGATTTCGAATATAAATTCTCAATCTCTTTCACTTATCCAAAAACCCAATTTCGATTCAACTTTGATTAACTAATTATTTTCCAATTTAGTTAATTCTATTTAACCATTTAAAATATGATTATTGTCTTAAAAATTGTTTTACTTACTTCACTGGATTTCATATTTATTTTATATCTCCAGTCTGGATTTTTCTAATGCCAATTCGGATTTTATTTCCCAAAAAATCCTTTTATTTATTTAATTAAACCGTTATGGTTTTATAATAGTTCTGGCGCTGCTTTTCTAAAAATTTGATTTTGACATAACTCAAAATTTATACGGCGAAATCCAGATTTTTCTCTTTCATTAGAAAACTATCGTTCAACCGGTCCCGACGATTCTTGTTTCAAAGAATTCCGACTTTAATTGAGTTCTGTATACTAAATTGAAGTTCGAATCGCCAATTTACGAACTGCCGTGCTATGGCAAACTCGTTTTAATTATATTTATAAATATAAACGTTTTAACTTTGTTTATAATAAATTCAACTCCATTCTGATATATTTTTAATATATATCAAATCCATTTCATAATATTCCCGATCTATTTCACTTCAAATATTCAAATCCTATATATTTACAATATTCAAATTCCATTTGGATTTCTTTATTCAAACTCTATATTTGAATTTCCTTCTATTCAATTTCTATTTGAATTTTCTTCTACTCAAATCCTAATTCAATTTCTTATCTTCAAATTCTATTTGAATTCCTTATCTTCAATATCTATTTGAAATCCTTATCTTCAATTTCTATTTGAAATCCTTTATTCGAAATCCATTTCAAATCCTTTATTCAATTTCTATTTAAATTCCTTTGTTCGATTTCTATTTGAAATCCTTTGAATTTAAATTCTATTTTAACTCCTTTGAATTTAAATTCTATTTAAATTTCACTTTGAATTCAAATTCTATTTAAACTCCTTTTATTTTCTTTGAATTCTAATATTCATCCTCCACTTTATATTCTCTTTGAAATTCTATTTAACCATTCTCCTTTTGAATTCTAATATTCAAATCTCTATTTGACTTTTCTTTATTCAAATCCATTTGAATTCCTTTGAATTAAAATTCCATTTCAATTTTCCTTATACAATTTCTATTTGAATTTTCTTTGTTCAAACTCATTTGAATTCTTATGTTCAAATTATATATTTGAATTCCCTTTTAAATTACTATATTCAAACGCCATTTGAATTTCTATATTGAATTTCTATATTGAATTTCTAATTTGAATTTTCTTTATTCAAATTCTATATTCAAATGTTATACTCATATTTTATTTGAATTATATATATATATATTCAAATTCCTTTATTTTACTTCTATTTGAAATCTGTATTCCAATTCCCATTTCAAAATTCCTTTGAAGTTATATAAATATATACATATATTTATATCTATCCCAAATTCAAAACATTTGAATTTTCAAACAACTTGTTTCTTTCAAACAAATTTCCATCAAAAACTTTTCTAAGGCCGCAATTTATCACTTAGAAACTCGAAAATGAACACTGATGATGTTGCGACCATCATCAGAATTATTTCCCAGCTACTGATTGAGTCCAGTGCTATATTTCTTTCAAAATCCATTTAGAAAAATAATTCCCCAACTCCCAGGATTTTAAATTCTGAATTCTGGTTGGAATTCAATTTCAATTTATCACATTTGTATATTTGATTTCATATACAAATTCCATTGGTTATATATATAACTATTTCTGTTTTATAATCTAATTCGATTATAATCCTAACAATCAACTTAACTATTTGAAAACAATATCGTGTCCAATCTTCTGTTCAAGTGTTTATAAACTCCTGTCGACATCGTGGCGTCCCACGATTCGACCAAAATTTATAATTCACTCAACAGACTAGTCAACACAATATAAAACGGTTTTTATATTAAATAACAAATACGCTCTCTCGTATATATATACACTCAAACTCAATCTAGGATATTACTAACCCTATCTCTACCGAGTCACGCCACAAAGCCAAGTAATTCTTAACTTAAGCTCTGATACCAACTGTAATGACCCGGATTTTTGGCGACTTTGGTTATCGACATAAGCTCGATGTCGATAACCAAAACATCGAAAAATCCTGGTAATTAGTGAAAGAAATTAGAGGGTGAGGAAAGATAAGATAGAAAATTAGAATAGAAGAAGAAGAAGAACACAACATCAGAGTAACACGAATCTCACAGCGGAACGAATAACATATAATAGATAACATATCCTTGAAATATACATCTGTATTTGAATATACATCATTATCAAAGTACAGCACTTACAACACAGCGGAAATAACTATAGCTATATGATCCTGAAGCCTCCTGCTCCAGCTCTTCAACTATATCTGTAAAATTCCCGACTACTTGACTGCCCGTACAAATTTAGGCACCCAAGAGTTTAGGGAAAACAACAAAGTAAACTCCGGGTCAGTCATGGGACTGGTATGAGTAAAACAGTTTAAAAACAGTTCGAACAAGTAAACGATATCTCATAAGACCACGCCGCATAACGGAACGGGTTTTTCCCTTATGAGAATCCAAAATATCTTTATATCAAAAACCTTTTGATATTATAATAATGTCTATCAACCACAGTATATATATAATCATCTAGCAGAAACGCTTTCATCTCACATTCTACATATATAGTATACAATCAAAACCGCAAGCACGTATTGGGTAATGGATTTCCAACTATGACAAGGTATGGAACCACCTTTCGCTAATGTACCTCTAGAGAGGAATACACTGGGTTCAACAAGAACATCTTGCAACCCGGCCACACATGACCGACCACTCATTTCGCTTGAGTGTATCGAATGTATATCACCAACAGTTGGGATCAGCAACCGTTTCCTGAATGGGACAGCATCAACAATAGATTTTTAGAAGTAAATGAAACTCTAGATCAGGTGATTATACACCCTACTTCGGTGCGACCGACTTAGCCATGCTGCCTGCCCGATTTCTGTCATTTACCGGATGATGAGGCTAGAAGCTACGCTTTATCATCACACCAGATTCACTTCGAACGCCACATCGTCAAATCCATCAAATCACCGATTGACGTCCTCAACAGTATATTACGTGTTAGCTAAAAGAAGTTTCCTTCTCTGCTTCCACTCTTGGTACGGTTGGAGAAATCAATATACGTGATCGTCTGGAAATACTCTGTCAGACATTCATCCATACAAGTCACCCAGGAACAGGATGAACTGAAGGCACTATTTCTTTTAATAGAAAAAGTCCTTGCACTCTACCCCGTCTTCGATTTATCTTTATATAATCTGATTCGCACGCTATTGCCGATATGGGGTGGTTCTTCGGATAATAATCCAACCGGTCTCTCTATATTGACAACGATGGTCAAAACTTCGATAGTCTGTGATTTAACTATCGAATAAAAACAAGTGTTTCGATAGTCGATGATTTAACTATCGAATAAAACAAGTGTTCATCCAAACATCCAACAATCACTGAACCTTTAAATAAATATTCCATTAATTAAATCTCTTCTCTATTTCTTATCAATACTTGTTAACCAAATATTTTCAATAACCATATTGGCCTTATACGTTATTTGGAAAACATTTCCATATATCGCCTTCCTTTATTTTCTATACTAGGAAATATTCATTATTCTATTTCCAAGCTTTGCACATATTTGGGTTAAAACAGATGTTGTGTAAAATATCGTTACGACAACCCAAATACAGTATTTAACTAATTCTTATTCCACATTGATCTTCGAGCCTGAATCTTGCTACTTATCGGTATATCATGAAATCAACCAAGTTGGGGTATAATTACCTCTCAGACCTTGACTGAATAACATTTAACGTCAAAACAGACAAGACTACTTACTCGAATAATCAATACCATACAACTGATTATTCACCTTTAAACACATATACATTTTCTCTTTCTATTCCTACGAGATTTTATTCTTATACTTCCCTTTTTAATTATACTATTCTATTTCTAAGTTCGTTTCCTTATCGACTTCTATATAATTTGATATGTTGATTTCTAACTATCGAATTATCTTAAAAATATTCTATCTCCTTAAATTCCCGGAAAAATTCGCCATAAAATTAATTAAATTATCCCACGGGTCCCTAACTCCTTTCTGAACCCAACAACTAACATTCCTAGGGTAATACCTATATTCTAAACACACCGGGACAGGCTACGAAGTCTAATTTTATCATTTAAAGGAGATATTAATTTAAATATAAACTAATTTAAGTTCAGAACAATTTATTTTTCGATAATAATTAAATATTTATTATCGTTCCACTTCAAACAGAATTTCGTACTGATCATTGAACTGTTTTCAATTCAAATAAAAATTTGAATTCAACTAAATCCATTTTCGTATTCTGATAATTTAATATTTTCAATATTAAATTGAAATTGATTTTTTAAATCGAAAACTCCCTATAAAAATTGATTTATTTACATAACTCAATATTTAAACCCATATTAAATATTTTAAAATTAACCCCTAAGAGTCCGGGTCATTACAATCTTCCCCACTTAAAATAATTTCGTCCTCGAAATTGCTAAGGTAGAAAAAGTGCTACAAACCCATTAACCTTTCAGAACTTATTTATGTTGATACTCAACATTTCAAACTTCCTTACGTAACTCTCTTTCGAATAAATCCTTATTCGATAACTCCTCCCTTCGAATAACTATATTCGATTATCTCTCTTTCGAATAACTATATTCGAAAACCTTTCTTCGAATAAACTATATTCGATTTACTCTATTCAATTTACTCTTATCAATTAACTCTATTGGATTTAACTCTTATCGATTAACCCTATTGGATTAGCTCTTTTCACCTAACTCCTTCCGAATAAGCTATATTCGATAACTCTTTTAACTTTATTCGAATAAACTATATTCGATTAACTCCTTTCGCTTGACTCTAGATCGCAGCGATCACAATGGTTATGCCTGATTCCCCCAGGAAACATCCGACCGCCCTAGGCTATCTGCAGCCCTGCGAATTATGCTAGCAGTCGTACGAAATGGCAACTTATCCTGAGTAACTATGTTTGACTAACTCTATCTCAATAACTATATTCGATCAACTTTAATTGAATAACTAACATTCAATTAAATCCTAATTCGATTAACTATGTTCAATTAACTCTATCTGGTAAATTCTTACTCTAATCGATTTATCCTAACTCTAATCGATTATTTCTAACTCTAATCGACTTCTCCTATTCGAATAACTCCTATTGGATAACGTTTATTCATTTATAAAGATTTACTTTTAGTAACGGTTCTTCACTTTATAAATGTTCTCTTTAATAACATTACTTCACTTATACAAGTGTTGTATACCCCCTTCTATTTAAAACTATCGGTGTTAAAAAAACAATATCTCTTCTCTATATAAGTTCAGACTTATATATTCCATTTATCGAATGATAAATATTTAATTTAATTTACTTAAGTTAATTTTAATTTCAATCATTCAAATTCCCACTAACTAGTGCTAATTAACCGTTTTGCCTATTTCACCCTTTTTATTTGAATATAACTTGTTCAAATATATGTCAACTTAATTATAAACTAATCTAATTATATTCTTCAACTCGAGTTATATATTCGATTTCGAATATAAATTCTCAATCTCTTTCACTTATCCAAAAACCCAATTTCGATTCAACTTTGATTAACTAATTATTTTCCAATTTAGTTAATTCTATTTAACCATTTAAAATATGATTATTGTCTTAAAAATCGTTTTACTTACTTCACTGGAGTTCATATTTATTTTATATCTCCAGTCTGGATTTTTCTAATGCCAATTCGGATTTTATTTCCCAAAAAATCCTTTTATTTATTTAATTAAACCGTTATGGTTTTATAATAGTTCTGGCGCTGCTTTTCTCAACTTTTCCCTCTTAGGATACGAAATGTTGGGATTTGAATCTCAACTTTTCCACGCTAATGTTTTGAGCCTTTTTTTCCCCTTAATTGGACTGATGCGCACACGTGGTTTTCCACGTTTCCACCATGTCGATCACTCTATTTTATCGTGCCAAACCAGATGATCGACCACTTTACCAGATGTGATCAGTCCCTTTTGATGATTTTCACGTGTCGATCACCTGTTTTTGAAAGTATAAAACCAGAATTTTGCCAACATCCAGATTTTGATGCCGTGAGCCGTTCAATCCATTTTTCGTGATCGTTTCATGCCGATCAGCTATTTTTGAGTTTGCGACACTGCTTTTTATCAAAATGCATATATTTTTCCACGAAGAGTTTTGCCATATGATCGAACCGACACGCTCAAACATTTTGGGTTGATCGGACCAAGTCGATCATATATTTCTACCATGCTGGTTTTTCCAAGTCTATTAATGATGATCTTACGAATCAACGCTATTTCAACCTTTTCCAGACGCGTCACAACTTCAACCAAATTGTTTTGTGTTTTCTGACAGCGTTCTCGAGCCTTGAGTGCATCGCTAACTAGAATCTTGACGTGTACCAGCTTTGACCAAAAAGCGTGTCAACAAAATAATACTACAATTTCCTACAAAAATTGTAACTTAACTAACAAATCAAATCTATATAATAGTAATAATAAAACAAGATCTATAAAAAGATCCAAAAGCTAATAAAAAACCTAAAGCAAATTAGAACTTTTCATGGCTTAAGCCTACGATTGCTACATTTTAGGAGAGATTGAACTCCTACTGCCTGACTCAGCCTATGACGAATACAAAGCAACATTCCTATATTATTTAGAGATAACAAACTATACGTCGTCCGTTGAAAGACTATTGATGCCCTTGCTCAAGAAGCTGAAGACTATGAAGTCAAGCTCGATGGTTTAAAAAAACCAATTGATTAAAAAAGGGAGACAACAGGTGGTGTTCATTTTCTTATGAATAAAAATAAATTATTTTTTAGGTATATTTGTGTGATAACAATCACTATAATAAGAAAAAACAACGCTGAAAAAAATGAGATCAAATAACCATGGTTTTTTTTATCCATATTTCAATGAGTAGCTGAAACTTATTATCAATTTGCAATCATTTTCTTACATTTTTTTACGTTATCATCTGCCAAAAAAATGAAGTCGAATAACAAGATCAAAAAACAATGGAAAAAAAACGTTATCATACTTATGTAGGGTTAGCACTTACGGATAAGAACGATAACCGCCAAGTGACAGTGACTGGGCAAACATTTAATGAAACTTGTACAAATTTTTACGGTAAGTAGAAATGACAAATTGAAAAGAAATGTTATATGTAGAAATCATTATACAAAAATAAAGAGGAGAAAAGGTGGAGAGAAAATAACGTTGAGAAGAGAAATATTATGGGATACGAAGAAATCCTTCACAAGTAAAGAGAAAGAGTGGAGAGAAACAAGTATTTAAAGGAGAAACATTCGTGGATAAATCGGCATAGAGAAAAAATGGATATACAACATCCTCAATTTTTTAGCTTTTGACTGCTTTATTTTGAGCTCTCATCGAAGATAATACTAGTAGCAAAAGAACATGACTTTCATATGCAACAATTTCCATTTCCCTGTGATACCAGTTTCCAGATTTGTATTCATCTTCTCAAAATGAACTCTCCCTGACATATATTGAGCATTTGCATAGTGCAAGATTTTGAAGAAAAGATGTGTTTTGAGTTATTGAAAATATGTAAAGGAGAAGGAGTAACAGAGAAATCCAACCTTTATGCATAATTATAATTCTGCTAGCGTATACACGCGCACACATTGTGTCATACCCTATAGAAAAGGAAAATTATAATTTTCAGATCCAAATCATTTGTGTTCAGCGTAGCGACTTTTTCCCATGAAAGTTTGCTTCAAAATTAAGTGATTTTGTGTTAGTTGCTACTGTTTTACATGTTTTGATATAACATGATGGTGACACCATAAACACATGTTATTCATCTTAGCTTAAAGATAAAATCTGGTAAAGATTCATCTTATGTATATTCTTTTATTTAAAGTAAACAAATACAACGGTTGATTAACATTGTTGGAGCATGCTACAAAAATTAAATCTTACAACTTATTATTAGTTTGATTATTATATTAAGCATATTTGTTTGTTTATTTACCATCGAACGCCTAATTGCAAGACCACCATAGAATTATTGCAGAATGCTTAATCACAGGGTCACCATAGAATTGCCTAATCACGTGGCCACCATAGAATATTGCCTAATCACGGGCTACTATGGAATTGCCTAATCAGACGGTCACCACAGAATAGAGCCCACTTGCAAGGCTATCGTAGAACAATGCCTAATCACAAGGCCACCATATAATAAACAAAATTTCGACTTATAAACTTAATTGTCATTTTATGTTTAATTTTCATGTCAAGCCATATACTCATTTACAACGTCATGTCGCATTTGTTAGAGTTTATGCCTAGAGGCAATCCATTTGATGAGATTAATAACATTTTTATGTTATATTTTATTTTGAATAGAATATATGTTTAGTCTATTATGTTATATTTACTTTGTAATATAAATATTAACATAATAGAAGTCCTTAGCATAATAATTCAGAATTATATAGTTCAAGTAAGTGACTTGAACATGAGATTATATAATATATTAAATATTATAATTCTCAAATATCCCTAGTCGAGTTTTAATGTTTATATAGGACAACAATGAAACATTGAGACTAGTATGTTAAGTGACTGATGATCACATCTCATTGATCATTAAAATGCGTGATATTAATGTCAATACATAAATACGTATTGGAGAATAGCGTATTGGACTGACCCAACATGAGAAAACTACATGGAATATAACTAACAGTATAGTGACAGTGATGTAATAGTCCTCAGACCTGAAATCATTATAATTTTATTCGAGGATATTTGTGTGTTGATATGATCAAAAGTTACTTTTAACCAAGTAGACGATAAAGTTGTTTATCGAATACATCTCGAATCGAATGAAAATTATGAATGATCTAGATGGAATTTAACCCTACAATATATACATTGTGATATCCATGGGTCTCTTGATTGAGCGAGACTATGAAATGCAGGTCGTGCTCATATATTGATTTGTTTCAAATAGTCTGCTCATCGATCAAGATAAAAGGATTAAATTATAAAGAGGATGATGTGTTCCATGCCTCAAGTTTAATCCTAAATATAATGGTTAAAAGGATTATATTACATTGAAACACAGGTCAGAGAAAAGGATGTATCGATTCATTGATATTATTATAACCTGGGTAATAGTGAAGTATTACTATATGCCAATCACTGTTTGTAATCTAAACATTGTTTAAATTATTGCCAATGTTATAATAACCTATAAGGTCACACATCAGAGCATTTGATAGTGGACCATTTCAGATAGATAACATATATAAATCAAACATGTTGATTTTGTTATTTAATTTGAAATGGGACGTCATGTGATTTTCGGTCTCTATTATTTTAGTCGGTTTTGATAAAAAGGTTAACCCCTTTCATTAGAAAACAAGAGAGATAAGATCTCCAGAAATAAAAGACGAAATAAAATGGGGAAATAGGAGATGATTTGGCTAGTACCATCCGTCTTCTTCCTCAAATCATTTGAGGATCAAAAGGTGAGCGCTCGTGAACCAAATAGAGACATGGCAATTTGTCTTGCTTGCGATCAATCCTTCTAAGCTCCTTGAGATCTAGATTCGATTGATTATCCATGGATTTGAAGTGACATATATAAAGTTTAACTAAAATTAATTTTTGATTTACTTTTTCTGGCGTAGACCCTTAGTTTTAATTTGCTAAACTATCAAAATTAGGGTTTCAATTAGATCGACTAATCCCAACAATGGTATCAGAGTCAGGTTTTGCAAGAAATAGTAGGTTGAACTTTGTCTTTGGTTAATTCGTGTTTGATTCCTAGTTTGGTCGAGAGTATCACTAATACAGACGTGAATCTTATACTGATATGATAATTGGGATTGATGTATATTTTTAATTTTGAAATGAAAATTTGTTTCGTTTAAATGTGAATTGTTATCAAATATTAATTCTATTTAATGGATCTTAAATGATTAAAACATGAGTATATTGATTTGTTTCAAGCAGTGTATTGATCTATTTATACATGTAAAATGTGCTAAAATTATAATCAAAGTGTATGAAGTATAAATATACTTGACCAGTCTTTATCATAAATTTTCTTCCAATCATTAAAATTAGTTTTTATTGATTGATAAATCAAAAAGATTGTTATAAAATAAAATAGAACGGATCATAAAAGAGAAGACATTAGAAAGAACATAAGAGATAAGGGAGAGACCTTTTTATTTCTCTTTCATTCAGTGTACATAATTCTATTACATTGGCTCCCTTATATATTGGCTTTGGAGCTGATGTTAGCCTTACTCCCAAAATGTGGGACTTAATATAATATGACAAACGCATATTCACTTATATGTATTACAACACTCCCCCTTGAATATGCGTATGTAAAGATGATAAGATTAATTGCCTCATTAAAAACCCTGTGGGAAAAATCATAAAAAAGGAAAAGAGTACAATTTTTATTTCATCTTCAGGTAACATATTGACAATGTTCCAATGAGGGTTGATACTTCTTGATCAAAATAATGCCTCATTAAAAACCTTACTAATAAAAACCCAGTGGGAAAAATATTAGTGAAGGAAAAGAGTGCATTACAACATAATATATGCTCCCCCTGATTCGTAATGCATTATTCAAATAGTTTGGTGATACAAGCGGCGCATACCAATTTTATATATCATCTTCTGCAACGTTGATTTTGGAAGTGCCTTTGTAAGTAGATCTGCTGGATTTTCTTGAGATTGGATTTGCTTCACTTCTATCTTATTGTCCTTTTCAAGCTCATGTGTGAAAAAGAATTTAGGAGAAATATGTTTTGTCATATCACCCTTGATATATCCTGCTTGAATCTGAGCTACGCATGCTACATTGTCTTCATAAATAATAGTTGATCTTTCTGTAGTTGAGGGAAGTTGACATGTGCTTCGAATATGTTCAATTAATGACCTTAACCAAATACATTCTCGACTCGCTTCATGTAGTGCTAGAATTTTAGAATGATTGGATGATGTTGCTACCAATGTTTGTTTTGTCGATCTTCATGAAATAGCTGCATTGTTGTTTGTAAACATATATCCAGTTTGTGATTTTGCTTTATGTGGATCAAAAAGGTAACTTTAACACTCCTCATTGAATATGGGTCTTCAAATTCTTGAATGCTCTTATAGTAGCTTGAAATTATCCCCCTTGAAAATTATTCCTCCCCCTCATAGATATTGTCATATTAAAATGATATTTCTTCTAAGAATTCGATACTTCAGGATTGATGTAATGCCTCATTAAAACCTTACTGAGAAAAACCCTATGGGAAAAATCTTAGTGAAGGAAAAAGAGTACAAAAACATATTTTCAATAATTTACTACATTAAATGTAGAATGATACTTCTGGATCAATATAATTCTTCAGTAAAAACCTTACAAAGGAAAACCCAGTGGGAAAAACCTTAGTTAAGGATAAAAATACAGATTAACTTAAATATCATATTTGAGATGTTATTCCTTGATGTGGTGCTTGATTCTTCTAGATCAATATAATGTTTCGTTACAATTTCAATATTACTTTGAGGATGATACTTCTGGATCAATATAATATCTCATTAGAACTTTACTAAGAAAAACCCGATGGGAAAAATCTTAGTTAAAGAAACAGAGTGCATACTTTTTGATATCTCAATTTCGTTATAGATACTTCTGGATCCATAAATATATATCTCATTGTTAATATTACTTAAACAAATCTTGTATAGAAAATAAACTCAAGAAATAATAATCTTTACTCTTCATACTTCTGACGTTCATCTTTTATTAACATTTGCCTCATTAAAACCTTCACGATGGAAAACCCTATGGGAAAAAACCAAAGTGAAGGAAAAAGTGTACAACATCACAAGAAAATTCTTAATGATCTTTTCTTAAAAGACTTTTGTGTTCATTTTCATGTTTCAGGCATGTTTTCTTATTTAAAACACATTTTGTTTGCGCTTACTTGCTATACACTTCGAGTGTTTTCAATTTTGTGCTTTAATCCGGTTTGCACACTGCAATACATTTGTAATAAACAATAATAGTTTCATTATAGCAATACTTATAAGTAGGAAGTAATCTACTCATCTTGAATTATATCAAGATTTTCATTACAGCAATACTTAGAAGCATGTTGTAATCTATATTCTATGTTCTTTGCATTCTTTATAATCACTAGAGTTATTTATGTTCTTCAGGAACCTGTACACTTCAATGAATTTTACATATTGCAACTATACTCAAAAGTATATTAAATGTTTCATTACAACAATACTTAAAAGCAGGAAATAATCTACTCATCATGAATTATATCATCATTTCCATTATAACAATACCTAAAAGAATGTTGTAATCAACTTTCTTTGTTCTTTATATTCTATATAACCAACAAAGTAGTTTATGTTCTTCAGGAACTAATATTCTTTCATCATTTAGTGTGATTTAACAAATATTCATACCTTCGAGGTTTATTCACTACTTTGTGGACTGCAGGTCCACATTTCTCAATTAGAGAAGGATTCATGATGGCCAATCATGATTTAACATAAGCGCTTAACTTTTTATAAATTTATCATCGATGATTATATATTGTCAGTTCTAGATATAATTTATTGAGATCTCTTTATTTATCTATTTTAGGTACTAAACCACTTCTGGGGTTATTTGACAATTATGTCATGGATCTCTTCAAGAGACTCCTTAGGTGTTTCTTTTTGAACACTCACCTCCTTCATCTGGCATCTTTATTACTTACTTCAAAAGTGTCTCGAACTGACTTTTAAACCAATCTTTAAATGTGGTTTATGCATTTTGATCCTTCAGGGATTCAAATATATATTGAAGCAAGTCTACAAGGGATATTATTTATAATTTATTCGTGTGTCAATTATACTGATACTCAAAATGAAATTGTATCCCTTTATCCTCCCCCTCAATGTTGACAAACATTGTCACACTAAATAATAATCATCATGGGATTCTCATTTTGATCCATTATCACATTGCTGCTGGCAAGTATTTTATATGTATATCCGTTGTCGGAGGATAAACCTTTAATTAGTCAATAAGATGCATTCATCATTTTTTTATTACTTATTCTCTTTCATTGATCTAGCAATATTGGGGGAATTTTCTTATTATATAGGTTATTTGAATACACATATGACTTCAGGTCATTCAACATTCATGTTGACTGCAATTTAAATCACTAAATAATATTTATGCATAATCTATGAAGTATGCTTATAACAAACTTCAGGTTGTTAGTTAAATATTTACAAATATGAATATATAAATACGTGCGTCCACATATTATAAATTTGCATAGTCTTTCTCATTTGAGTTAGTGATTTTAGAATAAATTATTACAAAGATCAAATTATTGATTTCAATGTATTGATCAATGTCATTACAAATTCTTCAGGATCATATGATAATGTTCAAAACTCCTGGTTTGAAAACATATCGAGCTTCTGGTCCAAATAAATATATGAACAACTTCAAGTTGTTAAGTTGATGGAGTTTTAATATCGTTTTTTAATTATAGAAATCTCTTCTGGAGATATTTTATTATTTTCATATAAACGGATCTCTTCTAGAGATATCTTATCATTTCCAAATATACAAATATCCTTTAAAGATATTTTGTTATCACCGCTTCTGGGATGAACTTATCTCCTTCATACAAACAATTGAAATATCATATCAATATACAAAAATACATATCAAACTTTAAATGCAGTAACGAAATTTGATGCAATAAATAAAAATAAGATTCAAGAAAAGAAATCACTACTTCTGGAGTGTATGATATTCCTTCAGGGAACATATTTTTTATTTATGTAAACGATCATAGTTGATCCGGAATGACCTAAACGATCATGCCAAAGAATCAATTTCATTGTATCTGTGAGCTTCTAGCTCATGTTTATAAAATGAGATTCAATTATGCCAATTTTGGTAAAGTATATCCAGTTGAAATTGTACCAAATTTTTCTAAAATAAGCATCTGGCTTTCAATTTTAGAAATAACACAAAGATATTCTTTGTTGTTTTCATTTATGATATCCATTCATTCTTATATCTTTGATGCCAAGCAGATTTCTTTTAGAGTGCATTTTGAATGAATATATGTGTACCATTTGGTAACACTATATGGGCTCTTCTGGACCCTTCAATTATATTGGCTGAACCAACTATAGTTGAAACTTTATATGAAACATTTTCGGATAATTCAAAGAAAAACTTCGGGTTTTTCAATATCGTATGAGTAGTTCCACAATCAACCAGACATATATCATCACTTAAACACTATCAGTCCATACCTTAAGAATTAAAAGCAATACAGCTAGTTGATAACTGAAATAACTTATAAATACAGATGAATGTCCATGGGAATAAACTACTTATCATGTCCAACATTACATATTATTTCTGCAATTCCATAAGCACAAGCTAAAAGGAAAGGCAAATAAACAAAAGTTTCAAACTAATACATGCTGAAAGGGAAATGAAACAAGATAAAAATCATATAGTGAGCTTCAGGCTACTTGTTACCATCATAGAAACTGCAGGTTCTAAGTTTTCCATTTTATAACAAAAATTTCTTTTGCATTCACTTCCGGTGTGCAAAAATTAAGATCAATATTTAGATCTTAACTCAGTATGATCTTCAGGATGCATATTTTCTTTATAAAGGTTTTCCTAAGAAACAATAAATTATTTCTTCTAGAAATATAATATGACTATAATAAAACTTTAAGTTTTATCATAATTCATATGAAGAAAATTTTCAAGAAAGTGCCCCTCCTTTTTTTTCACATATGAGAGTCATTTAATATTTTTCTTCAAGAAAATAGTATTGATTATAAATGTAATGATCTCTTCCAATAATAAGTTTCTTCAAGAAATTATTTGTAGCATAAAGTTGGAATATAATGCTTTTTCCTCTTGTTAAAACTTTTCCTTTCATTGATTTTTCAAATCCTTTCCTATTATTGGTCATTTGCTATAAGCAAATATTAAATGCAATTATAGGCTTTTATGTTTTATTTCATGTTTCTCAATTGAATATGAACTTCAGGTTCCTCGGAACTTCAGGTCCCTCATTTGAAAGGATTTGTATATGAACTTTAGGTCATATGAACTTCAGGTCATTTGCATGTGAACTTCAGGTTCAACCACTCTTGCCTTGTGTTTGGAAGTATGACCGTCTTCTGGTGGTCATAACGCTCCTTCAGGGAGTTCCATAAGTGGATAGGATCTTTTTCAGTTAAATATTTAGATCATCGCGGATGTGGCATCTTAGAAAAATATCAGTGCCTTTGCTTTGTCCTGCTGGGACATAGTATTACCATTTTTAATGGTATCCTCTAAGCATTGAGATTGTAAATGAATCTCAGTGTTCGACATTTTTGTGAACTACACGAAATTTTTTTGCAGATGCTTAATTAAACAAAATTCACATATCAGTATACATGTTCTATAATTAAATTGAATATATTACGGCACAGAATCATAAAAAAAAATGAATCCAAATCTGCAAGTCTTTCTCTACACATTTACAATGAACTAATTACAATAATGAAACAATACAAACCGTCAAGGAGCCCTACACCATATAACAAAAATAATGGCCACAGTAATACATATGTTGGTTAATAAGCAACTTGCTTGTATTGAGAGATGAAAAAACATATAAAAGTAAGCAATACATGGAAATGTAATTCTAAATATTTAAAGCATCTCATCTGGCATTAGATTAAATAGTAAGCATTAGATTGAATAAGAAGCAGCCTGCAGTTTACATATATGCATACCTATTATCAATGGCTTCTCTGTTATTGAAGAGATAAAGTAGCAAATGAAGATTATTTATGTATAGCGTATGGGGTAAAAGATCCATATATAATATTATAAAAAGAAAATGAATGGATCTTCCTAAAAATATATTTGGTATACAATAATACCAGATCAAATATGAATAGGTGGATATCTAAAAACCACTAAGCGAAAAATAATTAGATCTAAAAAGTTAGATCCACTGGAACATAATCTAGATCTACAAAAAAAAAAGGATCCATAGATCAAATATT